>JAKGUB010000556.1:11445000-14057500 GCA_026261675.1 Hippocampus mohnikei | reverse complement strand
GCTTCATTGATATGGAGCTTTCACAACCGCTGCAGCTGTAATAAAGCGCTTTACAGAACATTTAAAATACTACGGCCAAGTAATTAGAATATTCATCAATATATAAAGCGCATTGGATTATAAGGTCCACTGTAGCCTTTTGAGAAAATGTAATGCTTTTAGGTGTGCCTTATAGTACGGAAAATACGGTGTATATGTAGCCTTCTAAAATAGCCATCAATGTCTCTCAACAAAACAATTGCGTTCCAAAAATAAGGTTTGCTTTAATAAAACTGTTTCATACACCAAAACAACATTTGATGACCACATCAAATGTTAAATGCTCAATAGGGATAGTATGAAAAATGAATGCAGTGCAGCTGTGCACCATTGGCATCTCCATTAATGCATCATCTAGAGAATACTGCCACACAGTTTTGTGTTGGTATACCAAGAAAAATGACAGTAAATCCTAAAAATAAATGCATTTATCATTTTGTGATAAAATGACTTAACTCAGATGTGCACTAAAAGCCACGGAGTAGCCTAAAATTGTGGTTTCATGCGCTATTCCCACAGCATATGTGGTAAACCTATGGATAAAATCCCTTCATAACACATCCATGTTGTCAAACCTAGTGACGCACAAAATGGAGCTTGGTTGTGGCAGAATGCCCTCATCACATTTATCTCAACACTGAGTGAGTGAAAGACTTTTTTACAGAGCCCCATCTTCAAGCTTCCACACACGCATACAGAAGCTCTTCCTGGAAACTGCTGACTGCATGCAAACATGTTTTTCCCAGCACTGTGGTCATCATTTCCCACCATTTCCCTTACTTTTAGGGTGGTAATCCATGCGTAAAACTCCAAAAGACATCTACACAATGTTTGCATGAGCAGAGCCAATAACTAATGCTGCTCTTTGCTTAGAATTCAATGCCATATCGAGGATTCCTTTGAGAAAAGGTGGTAGCTCAGCCCGGCTTCCTAGTTTCATTAATTTGCCCTCTCAAGTGAAAAATATTTGGGAGGTTCACTGAGGCTTAACACTCAGTTTGTTGCGTTTGGGGTTTTAATCATGAGTGTTCGGATTTTTTTTCCCCCCCTCAAAAGTTGATCATTAATCTTCAACTGTGCTTCCCACGTCTGGGGATTTTGTCTCTGAGCCCGGGGGGCAGTCTGAAATCAAACTCTGGAGGGTTAGTAAGTGACTTTATGTTGCAGTGTTGGTTCACATGGAACATTGTGCAGAAATGTGGAACAATGTTACATAAGGAAGACCTTGAACATTACAATCCTGGTTTATAAACATGTCTCTAGTTCACTGCTATGCAGAATGACTTGAATACCCTCTCCAAAGTTTATTCAGAGAAAGCCAGGGAGCAGACTGCTCCTACGAAAGAGTCAAATATTTCCACTGCTGTCATTTATTCCACATGTCAGACATTCAGTATGGCCTAGAGCAGTGGTGTCAAACATACGGCCCGCGGGCCGGAACCGGCCCGCAAGGACGTTTGATCAGGCCCGCAGGGTAAAAGACACTGAATTAATATTTTAATAAGGTGCAATTCATGGAATATCCGCTAGGGGGACACACTGGTTTGATCAGAGTAAAATACATTGTTTTGATCAGAGAAGAAGACAACAGAAGCCTCATCAGTATGTCACTGAGATAGACCCAACACAGCAGACACTATCAAGGATAGATGTTTAATTGCACTCTCCTTAGTTTGTAAGGTGCCTGACGACGAAAGGTGAAGCTCAAGCAGCACGGCATCGGCATCACAAATGTATTACAGATCTCATTACGTTATCGTTTTTGGCAGCAGCCGCCGTGCTTTTCAGACCAAATCAACAAACGTACCGATGTGAGAAGTCAAAGGGAGCTGAAATATTAAAAATTTAAATTTTATATGCACGAATAAATGGTTTAAAAATTCCTTTCTTTCGAAATCTCATTTAATCTTAAAATGCATTACTATATTTTTCAATACAAATTACTTGTTAAAGTTTTGTGGGATCAGTTGCAATGCATATATGTGAATGATAAAAGTAAATTGCACATTTGTCAAAGGAAATCTAAGGAGCTTCATGAAATATTTTGTAGAAGATCTGTTTATTAAATTTCAACATTTTCTGAATGTTCTTGTGCTTCTTTAGACCAAAACAAAGGAAAGACATTATTTTGGTTATTTACAGCAGAGTATGGAATCATTTTAATGGTTCGGCCCACTTGACATCTACCAAGGCCGTATGTGGCCCACAATGTGAAATGAGTTTGACACCCCTGGCCTAGAGCATAGGTGTCAAACTCAGGTCCTGCAGGGCCAATGCCCTGCATGTTTTCCAAGTCTCCCTATTGCAACACACCTGATTCAAATGATCAGATCATCAGCAAGCTCTGCGGAAGCCTGACATTGAACCTGTTCATTTGAATCAGGTGTGTTGCAACAGGGAGAGTTGGAAAACATGAAGGGCATTGGCCCTCCAGGACCTGAGTTTGACACCTATGGCCTAGAGATTCTCGTCATTGTTCTGGAACATGAGAATTATGTCAGCGTTCCTTCTGTGAGAATTTCACAGAATTAAAGCTGACAGATTCTGCAAAGATGGCAAAGTGTGACTTTGTTTTGATTGCACATAGGATGTTGGTAAGCAGTGGAACAGATGATGTCATCCTTTCAATTTATCAATGAAGGTGTGACGATGACAACGGTCATTGGAGTCTTGTTGTTATACCAAAAATTATGTAATCCTCCTCATAGCTTTGTTTACCCCTTCAAGATCTTGAACATAAGGCGGTCATGACCTTACCCTTTGCCAGAACAACCAGTTCTTGTATGAGCTCAGCAGATTTATCGTGTCCACACTAACTTGCTTGGTGAGTGCAGGAAGTTTACACCAACAATAAACGTGTTTTGGGTTTCGTCTAATCTTCCATTATTTACACTAAAGATGTCAGATTCAAAACCTGAGCATCAACAGAAAGTAAGAGAACATGAAAGAATGTCAACTCTTAAAATTACAGTTTGTTTGTAGGGGCAGACCAATTAATTATGGACCTTCAAACAACTAATCGGGCAAATAGTTGACATTTGCCGATTTGTTTTTACCCGAATGTACTCTAACTATTGACAGTAGTTGTACACTGGTTTTACTATTCTTACTATACATACATCTACTTCAACATACATGTATGAATTCTTTTTTACAATAGGCCATTCATTGAAGGTGCGCCTTACACTCCAAAGGGCCTAATAGTGTGGAAAATAAGATATTAAATATGACACATGTTTAACTACAGATAACTCAAATAAATGGGGATTTAAATGCACATTCCATTCCCAAAAACATGCAAGGCAGGCTAATGGAATACTCTAGTCTAAGTTGTCCCGAGGTGTGACTGTGAGCGCAAATGGTGGTTCATTTATGTGCGCCTTGTGATTGTCAGGTAACCAGTGTACCCCACCTATGGCCCGAAGACAGCTGGAATAGGCTCCAGCATGCCTGCAACTCTTGAGGATTAGAAGATGGATGGATGGATCATTTCGGGACTGATGAGACAATGTGCTTAAAAATGTTGCCTCTGGCCTTCTTGCTCATTTCATGTAATTAACTCACTATAGGGATACAATTTTACCATTCTGTGCAACTTAAAACTCAATTAAAAAAAGTATTCTCGCCGTGCTATTAATATTAAACTTCTGTCCATCCATCCATTTTCTCTACCGGTTATCCACATTAGGGTCACTGGTGTGCTTGTGCTTATCCCAGCTGATGCTGGACTGGTCATCAGCCAATCACAGTAACTTGAATGTCGTTTTGTTAAATACTGAACTCAGTGACCCCACTGAATAAAGGGTATTTACAGTCAGTATATTTTGGAACACTTTCACACTATGCAGTGGTTTTCTTTTTGATAAATGTTGATATCTGTTTGAGATTTTATTAGCATGAATGTTTGACTCCAACATCTGCTTATTTTTGCCCCCAATGTGTCATACAACATATGAAATACAAGGTTAAACCCTTGACTTTCATTGGAAGGCATCTTAAGCTGTTCAAGCTGTTTCAACACTAAACAGCTGACTGTGCCAGAGTGTAAAATGATTTTGCATGGGAGAAAATCGATTTGTTTGGGGGGGGGATACATTATGGAAGAACCCATCAATACCAGTGACAGTGTCAGCAGCACTGCAATATTGCATTAGATGCAACATTCCATTTACACAAACTGCAGAAAACACAAACGTGTTCACAAACGTGTTCACCCACTTGCATGGGCTCTTACAGTTTTCAAATTGCCACAATTCGCATTGAAATGTGAATCCTTACCATGATTAAGAAGTGCAGACTTTTTTTTAGCCACTAAGATCTGATCTGCAAGAATGGCAACACATTGATGATTGAGCATCAAACTGAAAATGATCATCAGTTGCCTTTGAATTTTAAAAGCAGAGGTAGTCATACACCACTGCGCTAAACACAACAGAAATTCTCATTTGGCTCACAGCAATCTATATGCGGACTCTGGCGCCTTTTACATGGACCCAAACCGATTATTTTGATGAATCCTCACGTATTTGGTCAGGAATCCTATCCCAGGTAACATTGGGGTAAAGGGAACATCATGGTCGACATTCAGCAACTGTATTTAGACACTTAAATTTGCACTTACGTTGACAGAAAGGACAGTTTGGAATCTTCCGTTAACCTTAGACGTGTGTTTTTAGTTTGTGGGCGGAAATGGTGGCAGCTTGTCACTGGAGGTCCTGAGGGCAGCACGCTCCCGCCCAGCTGAGTCACCTGGAAAGGGACAAAAAACAAATAATGAAAATGAAATATTGTAATAGAATGCTTCAACATATATGCATGTGTGTTTTTAGAGCACAATTGATTTGTTTATCTGTGGCATCTCAAACCATGATGATGAACTTCTGGTTTGATGGTAGCGATCGATTGTCGACTCCCACTAAAAATTAAGAAAGGAATTGGCTGTGTGTTGAATACTACTGTGATTGTATGGAGGATTGCACACCCGCGACCCTTGTGAGGAGAAAGTGGTTCACATAATGAATGGGTAAACATTACCAAGGCATACGGACGGCCTTGGTAGATGTCAAGCGGGCTGGACCATTAAAATTATACCATACTCTGCTATAAATAACCAAAATATCATGTCTTTCCTTTGTTTTGTTACAGTGAAGCACAAGAACATGAGGAGAATGTTGAAATTTACTGAACATATCTTTTACCAAACATTTCATGAAACACCTTAGATTTCCTTAGACAAATGTGCAATTGACATTTATCATTCACATACAGTATATGCATTGCAACTGATCCCACTGATTGTACAAAGGCACACAACTTTAACAGGTTCAATATCAGGCTTCCGTCAAGCTTGCTGATGATCTGGTCATTTCAATCAGGTGTGTTGCAACAGGGAGAGCTGGAAAATATGGAGGATAGCGGCCCTCCAGGACTGGGATTGCCCACCCCTGGTCTAGATAGACCATGGCAGAACTGCACTTTTGTACTACTGGAATTTTGATTGAGGTACCCTGTACCATGCTCTAGTACAGAGATCGTCAACATGGTGCCCACGAGCACCAGGTAGCCCACAAGGACCACATGAGTAGACCACATCCATCCATCCATCCATCCATCCATCCATCCATCCATCAATTTTCTGATCCGCTGGTGGGCGTGCTGGAGCCTATCCCAGCTGTCATCGGACAGTAGACTGAGTACTCCCTGAACTAGTTGCCAGCCAATTGCATGAGTAGACCATGGGCTTGTTCTAAAAATAGCTCAACAGAGATGGGACTTTATTTTGTAGGAATGCTGTCGACGTGATCATTTGAAAATGTTAACTCAAGCAAAACTTGATAGAAATGAAGGCTTGCATATAGTGTACTGTACACATTTCAGTTTTCCTAATTATTGATTGATTGTGATTTCATTAACATGATCAGGGTCTTCACATAAATGAAAATCATTTGTGACTAATAATAACATAAAGGTCATTTTAGCCAGCTTGTTATTTCAGAAGTGTGGATCAAACCGTTGGCTCTCCATTTTAACGTTTGTGAACCCTGCTCTTGTACCTCCAATGTCTCATCTCCATTCAGCTTGGGTCCTTGCCAGTAACATGTTCTATCAGCAAACTTGTCATAGTAGTGAGGATTCCTTTAAAAGAATAAAATCACAAACAAGTGCAAATAATCCTTGTCAGTTAACTGGCATGTGTTTGTCATTTGAATTGGTTTCCCTTGTTTTCAGCGCATTCTCATGTTGTACATTTCCCTGGGTTCCACCCCAACGTGTTCGACTCTATCCAACTGTACACAGGCCATGATGTAATTCTGCCTGAGGGGCTTTCCCACATTCATGGCTCAGCTGATAACACATGTGGTGGAGAATTGTAAAAACACACATGGGTGTGTCGCCATTTCAAACTCAGAGCCCATATCAACCTTCCCTGAGAACCAAAGCGAGGAGGGGGCAATGGCAGTGAAAAATGTTCCACTCATTTTCAGCAACCGGCAGTTTGAAAGCTCATCTAGGCTGTGATTAAATTGGCTGAATACAACAACCCAACCCTTGTTATCGCACGCTGGCTACAGCTGTGCTTCGCTACATTTAACCTCTTCTAAGTGTTCTCAATTGTTTTTCTTTAACTGGACTTATTCAAAGAAATACAAGTTCCACTTGAATAAATCTCCTGGATGCTTAGCCGTGCCTTTAAACGGTCAAAGACAGAATTCAATATTCTCTGAGACTGCTTGACATCAACGTTGGCTGTGGTTGCACATTTACTGCACACTGCTGTGCAAACCAAACACTGGTCCAACAAGCCGCTGCAATGTCAGCTGCTTTCATTTATAGTTGGACTGAGCAGTGAGTCAGCCGGGGTGGCTGGAAGAGAGTCCGCACATATACAGTGATTAATCACATATGCACAGCTCAGTCGGATCTTCACTGAAGCGGTATCTATTCATATTCTTTGGCGTAGCTTCCAGAACTGAAACAAAGACGATTGAAAAGTAAATAACAGCCCCAATGCAGCTGCGGAAAGTGATTAAAAGCCAATACTGTGTTTGGATATGTGTGGGAGATGAGGGAACAGCAAAATAAGCCAGCCCTTCAAGGGCACTCGACAGGATAAGCTCAACCGATAACGGCTTTGGAGAGGAAGCTGGAGTTGTTTTCGAAGGAAATGACATCATTTAGTTCGATGGAACAGTGACCTCATGTTGACAAGATAATAGCTGAGTGAGTATCTGTGCAGACGTTTGTGTGCACCTTTATAGATTAAAGCTTACTTTAAATAACATACCTTATTGTTTTTATTTTGGCTGACTTAAATTTCAGCATGCTAACCATGTTAGATTCAGAAATTATCACTGGATGACAAGAAGATTGTTTGGTGTGGTGCCCAATCACATCCAGCAGATAATTTTTTTCAGATTGACATGACATGTGACAAGACTTTTTTAGTGACACTTCATTTCCTAATTCCTACTGTCCTTCGGTCTTCAAATATGTGCGGGGTTCTGAATGTCGGGAACCATGACTCTTGGAAAGTTATGGAAATAAATGACAATTTTATGTCGGAGAAACATATTAATCATGGTTGGTTAGACTGCCAGCATTCAGAAAGAAAAATAATCAATGTCATCAATTAGGTTTCCAAGAATCTTTTTAACAATGAATTTCCCTCCAAGTTTTCTGGCATTCATTCTTTGGCGTTGGCCTATTGAAATGCTTGCTTCTGATTTTAACTGTGGATTTTCCCCCCCTACTTGAAACATAAAGCCAATGGGCATTAAAATATCTATCAGAATGTTTTTGCAAGATACCATCCAAACCCACAATGATGTAATTATATAGACACAAAAAAAAACGAGAAATCTCAATAAATCATCACTTTCCAAACTTCTCCTCTGCACGTCTCTCATCAGGCAGACACAACAGGAGTGTCACAGCCACAACAAGACAACCAAAAAAAACCCTGTCAGACTCTTGAACAAATGACATCCCAATCTGTCCACCTGGTGTGCGCAATATTTTTCTCCTTTTATACCTGCTCACTTGAACGTTTACACTCTGCAATATGACTGCAACGTACGATACTTGAACAGTCAAATGCCGACACCTTTGCAGATTATATAGTTGTAAATATTTTGTTCTTTTTGCACTAACTACACTATTCCTACTCAAATAGAGTGTTTGTTTTAAGCGTCATCGCTTTCAAAGGTCAACTGTGAAGTAGTTTTAGAAAATCCCAAATGAAATATTTTTATGCCACAATTAATTAAACAAAACTATACACACTTGCTGTGCAAATTATATTAATGTGTGTAAGTAAAACTTGAAGTTGGATGCAATCAAATCAAACAGGTAATTTTTATCTAATACACAGTGTGAAGCAGAAACATACTTTTTAAAAATTATTATTATATCTTTTTTAATACTTAAAACATATTTTAAGAACCCACCAAAGATGATCCTTTCAAGTGATGAGGCAACGACAGAAAGGGAGTTATTCCACACAAACAGGAATGGTGCCATCTGGCCTGATTAGCATACGACATTGCAAATGGTAACTTTTAATGACGAGATGATCTCACAGCACTAATTTTCACAGAATACTTAATGAAGAATTAGCATATTAGAACAACATATTGTCTCCCACTATCTCAGGGGGAGGCTGATGGGGTGTGGCGCAGGGTGAGAGGGAACATAATGCGGTGAAAGATATACGTAGTTTTATTGTCTTGAGCTGCAGTCTGAAAAGTGGTATCTATTTAGCTAAATCTAGTTGGAAAAAGCACGTGTAGCTAATTATTTTGTATTCGAATATAGTCATTATCATCATGCTGTTTGATTCCTGTTTGACATTTTGCACCTGAGATTTGAGATGTCATTGACAATTTAATGTGGGATTTTCCCTTCTCTTTGTCCAGGTGCATCAGTGCAAACTGACGTTAAGTGGATAATAAAAACAACACTTTTTTCTTCTAATGTGAGGTTTAGAAATGTAATCAGCATACTCCACGTAGCAAAGACTGATCTACCCCGACACACAAACCCGCCCCTTCAAATGCCAAACACGGTTCTCTGGAGAATCTGCTTAACTAAATATGGCGTCAATAGCAGAGGAGAAATTCGGAAATAAAAATGCAAATGGAAGCAACAACCCTTTAATCTTACAACAAAGGAAATTCTAGGGTAGCTATTGGCAGATAGATAAACAATTATAATTTGTAGGTGAAGAAAAATGTTTGGAGAAGAAAATTTCATTAGCCCTGAAGTGTAAAATACAACAAAGAACTAAACGTGACAGAAAAGTAATAAAAAACAACAAAAAATCGGAAAAAAACAAAGCAACAAGAAATAAGAACATAACAACCAAAATAACATAAAAATATGAAACAAAACAGGAAAAAAAACCCACAACATGAAAAAACTAAACACAACAGCTAATGAAAAACAGAAAAACCAAAAAACTAAGCCCAACTGCTAAAGAAAAAAACACGACAACTCCTGGAGTCGTTGTGGTTAAACTCCTGGAGGAGGTCGGAATGCAACGAGATCAGACTCATTGCTGGTCGGACCAAGTCACCAAAAATCACCTGCGCTGCCGGCTTGGAGGGAGGGTGCTGACAGCTACCACTTCAGAACACCGTATATACAGTCATAGACTAAATGAATAAGACAATATGTACAATCTTTACAGGCATTGCGTGAAACCAGAAGCATTCTTCTCGACTAATACTTTTCCCAAACATTCACCACTTCCAGTTGTAGGTTATTTTGGGAGCATGGCTCCCTTCAGCATTCTCTTTGGCAGGTAAAATAAGATAAGAAAACCTTTATTGGTCTCACAATGAAGAAATTCCCAATTTACAGCAGCAAAAATGATTAAATGGAGAAGTATAAGAACAAAAGTACATCAATCCAGCCTCTATAGGAGTTAAGTTTGGGGATTTGACTGAACATGTCTAAAACTGTCCACTTCTCCATCTGTATAAACATTGCGTAGGGTTGCATTTATTTATTTTTGGCTCATTGTCTTGCTGCATGATAAAGGATCTCCCAATCAGTTTGGCTGAATCTTTCTTCACCTGGACAAACAAATTGTGCCTGTAGGCCTTTGAGTCAACTTTTGAAGAATCCCAGCGAGGCCAACTTCTTGTTAATTAATAGTTTGCAGCTTCTTGTGTAGCCTCTGGACATTGCTTCATTTGTGATACTTTTACCCCTGCCCTACGAAAGTAGTTGTTGAAGGAAATATTTGTTTTAGTGCCTTTCTTTACGGCTTTAACAATCAGTACATCAAGATGCATTAAAAGTATTAACTGTATTCTATTTTTTCCAAGTAGACTTTTCAATTGGAAATGAAATTCCTACGGCAAGTATCCACTTCCATTGAACGCTGCTATAATATACAATTTTCAGTTTGTTTGTTTTTTTGTAAAGTAGTGAATTTGAAAACAAATAAAGGATATTAATAATCTTTTTTTGTTAAGTGAGTAGGTAATTAGGTTAGGTAATTAGTTGGGTTAGGTAGCTGCGTTTTCCTGGTTAGGTTGTTAAAAGTGTGAAATTAGTAAGGCTTGTTGTTTGACAGGTTAGGCAGATTTGGGTTTCGCTGGCATTATGTCCTTTATTGAGTGGTGAGGTAGACAATTCTTTATATAATCTATCTATCGGTTGCGTTGTGTTGGCAAGTATTTAGATCAATAGGGAAGACGCTTAAGTAGGTGAATAGGTAGGATGGCTGACAGACTCAAAGAGACTGACAGGTACAATGAATATCAAAGTATACGCAGGTCTTTTTAACTCCAAAAGGAAAAGGCGGCGGGCTCGTGGTGGACAGGGGTTACACAGGGTGATATGAAGAAGGAGCATATATATTTCACCTGCTGACATGGCCTCTCAAAGAAATCTTTCATGAGATCCTCTGAACAGTCAGCTCAGTGGGTCCAATGCTGTCAATTTAGCTGTCATATTACACTGGCTCAATTTCTGCTTTTTCATCTCGGGGATTTTTCTATCTCATAATATTCTTAAAGGGGATTGGCAGAACAGATGCATGAGGAGAAAGCTTTAGAAGTCAAACCATCTGTTAAGTGATTTATGGTCTCCATGTTTAACCTGCACATACTGAGAAAGCGTCAAGGGAAGTTGTAGCTTTAAAGAAAGCCTTTCATCGCATATGAACTTTCCATTTGTATTGTTGCAGCCATTAATAATCCATCAGACCAGTGTGGAAGTTTATGGAGATTGTATTTTGTTATAAATCAACCACTGCTATGATCCTTTTGGTTTAGAAAATGAAAATGAAGTCCTAAGAGGTGAAATAAAAACAAACTGGGTCATGGAGGGTCACGGTTTTCTGAGTGCTACGCGCCCTTGGAGATTTTTGTCCGCAAAAAGGTAAATGAGCATAAATATACAGGCAACTACACATGCAGAGACACACATAAACTTGCAAACCTTGGCCACCCAGGATGAGAACAAGAGAGATGGAAACTTTAATTCTGTTTATAAACCAACTCTGGATTACAGGGTAGGCTGACAAGAGAGAGAGTGAAGAGTTTCAGTTGCTCAGCTGTAAATAATTAAAACACAGCCCTCCTCGATTGAGTTTCACACATCCTGCCTCCCACCAACGCACATGGATCCAAACCCGCACACACAGGAGCCTCCGTTATCATTTTTATGACTTACCTTCCCTGTATAAAGCATATTCGCTGTTGATTTTATGCAGAAGTTTGAAAGAGGAACCGAAGTCTGCCTGCTGTATCTTGTTCAAATATAAGGTGTTGTCTGTTTCACTGTGGTTGCTAAGAAACACGTCTCAGTTGTCAACGTGATACTTTGATAATGACAGAGCAACGATCAAAAATGTTTTCAAGTGTCAAGCTTCAGGAGAAAATTGTTTGCGAGGGGGTTGCGAATTGGGTGAAATTTATTGAAAACAAAACTATTACGTGAGTAACATTGCAATTACCGTCTTCTTAAACCATCTTTCCAACTTTCATAATCCCCGTCAGGCCATCAAATGACAATTTGCAGACCGCAGAGTGAATTGCATAGTCTCGTGTCAGTAGTACCACTTAACTTATCAACTCAGTGGTTAGGGCTTTTCAACATGGTGAGAGTCGTGGTGAGATCATACTTGAAAATAGAGACTGACCACTCAAGCGACCTGCTGATTAAATCGGCCTATTATAGCCTTTCTAAAATCATGAACAATGTTTGCGTGTCCCTTCATGTAGCCTAACCATATGAAACGTTGTAAACAGATACAATGGTATGTCTACTTTCAAAATTAATTGGTTCTGGAAGAGATTTAAAAACTAGAAAATTTGTAAGTAGAGACGCGTTTTCCATGTAAATGCCCTAATCTGTTCCACGCCCCTCCTCCCTCCCAAAATTCAGACATAAATATTTTCTAAAGCATAAAAACGCATCAAAATATGTAACAAATACATGTTGCAATTAGATTATTGCACAATAAATGAGAGTTGTGTGGAATGTAAAAAAACTAAGAATCGAGTAAAGAATAAAAATAATGGTCATTCAACTTTTAACTGCGTCTTCATCATTTTTGCCCTCTTTAGTTAATGTTCTCAGAAGTGTTTTTTGCCGAGCGTTTTGGAAAGAACTGATCCAAGGACGCTTGCTTTTGTCGGCTTTTAACAATCCTTCGGAAATGTCCAAGGCAACCATCAGCATAGTGAGCGATCGCCCGACTGGTGAACATTTTTCTGGGTGATTCACATTTACAAAAAAAGATCGGAACGCCTCATGGCCCGAGGGGCGAATGACGAGGATGCTGCATAGACACATATTTATTTATCCCTCTACACACGCAGGGGTTTCCTGTTGAGACGTTTTGTAACGTGAACATTTTGTATGAAGTGATACCAAAGTAGAGGTACCTCTGGATTGTTTTGGGGGTTTTTTTCAACGTCAAATACAGCAACAAAAATGTGATCCCTTCATTTTGGATGGCATGTATCGGCTAAATACAGCCGTTCAATGGTTCTGTCTGTCAACAGCTCGTGAATTTTGACTTTTAGAAGGAATGCTGTTTTGCGATTGTAATTCATGCGGAAAAAAATGACTGCAATGTCACTATTTTACAAGCAACGTAAATTATGGTTTGTTAAAAAACTAAAATAAAAAAAACAATCAAAAATGTGTCAGTCAAATAAGAGACATATTCAAGAAACTAGTGTTTACATAAACACGTATGACAAGGATTAATGTCCTTATAACTTCAATAATTCAATGCATTGCACCATGTATTGTGAGAACCGAGTGGCATTACCATTGATATAACCAACAGGTAGATATACTGTCGGTAGCTACGACAACATTAAAGCTCATGCGGGCAAGGTGTTGGCGAATTCCAAGTGCATGAACGGCACAAACTAAAATATTAAGAGTGCATGTTCTATACCATAGGTGTCAAACTCAGGTCCTGGAGGGCCAATGCCCTGCATGTTTTCCAACTCTTCCTGTTGCAACACACCTGATTCAAATGAACAGGCTTCCGCAGAGCTTGCTGATGATCTGATCATTTGAATCAGGTGTGTTGCAACAGGGAGACTTGGAAAACATGCAGGGCATTGGCCCTCCAGGACCTGAGTTTGACACCTATGTTCTATACTGACAGCGCATGGTTTAGTGTTGATGAAAACGGAGCAAAACATGAAAATTGGTTAAGAAATGAGCACCTTCCAATCTATTGTCAATGTACATGCATTGCCTTTTACGGGAGCGTTGCCTCTACCAATGTCACTGAGCTGGGCTGCTGCTGGACGCATCACAACAGTTGATGCGCTTTGTGCATTTGTAACAATAGCTCGCTGATCACTGATGTGAAGAGAAAGTGCCTCTAAAGTGGAGCATCTAGCTTTGTTCCATGATCATCTTCATTACTGATCACCGCAGATAAACGGCATCAATGACCGCAAAGAGTTTGACAGTACACAGGGAGTAGCTGTCTGGGCCTGCACCAGATATTCTGGTTTGATTGGTGTGTACTATTCTCAACAATCAAGTCGTGTCAGGTTTTTTTTTTTTAATTTGCTGTTATTTACGACTCAGCACACAGTATTACAGTTTCCATTCGACATAATGCCGGATTTCTTCTTCACACCTTCTTTCTTCTTCCTCTTTGTGTCATGTACATCCATGGGAGTAATGGCCATCGGGAATTTCAAGAGATTCCCAAACAGCCGGTCCATTTCAGGGCAGATCAAACAACCCCCCGCCTGCTCCCAATTCCTCTCAATTACTTTTCGTCACATGACCGCCGCCTTTCACCCCACCCCGTCAACAAATATTCCCAGGCCGATTTTAGATCCACTATGTCGCTGCGCACATCATTACGTGGTGCCTTCAAGTCTTCAGACTGAGACACCATGGTTGGATAAAACGATGCCTTGCGTCGAACAAAATGACCAACTTGTGTTGCGAAAACTGAGGTTCAATGGGATGTATTCCTGAATTTTACGTAAAGCACTATTCAAGTAATTCTTTGCACGTCACTGTATTTTTTTTTTTTAAGAGGTTGTATAACCACATATTCCCATTGGGATGTTTTCTATCCACTAGGCAGGGTTTGCCGGAGCCTAACCTACCTGACTTTAGGCGAGTAACAGCGTACACCTTGAAATGGTCACCAGCCAGCAAAAAAAAAAAAAAAAGACAAGAAGGAGAGTAAAGATGTTTTTTCATGCATGATACATTTTTATCTTATTGGCAAATTAATCTGAAATCAGTTTGCTGTTTTTTTGAGCCGAATATCCGAATCAGCATCCAAAATCCGAATCGGTCGGGCCCTCGTTGAGACTATGCATTAACAACTCACAAAACAGCTAAAGCTACTATTCTGAGCATCTTTTTGGATATATAAACAGACAAGTTTACACTAAATCTGATACACATCTTACTGTATTTCAAACAGCCTAAAACGTTCTTACTCAACAATATCAGGCCTATTTCCTTTTATTGGCTTAACGCTATAGCTACCGGAGCGTCCACTTGACAGATATACGGAGGTTTGACACTTCCCACTAAAACTTGATATGTCTTGACAGGTAATCATTCACAGTTTTTATGTCTTCTGGAAGAAGAGGAAATCCTCTGCGTGATCATGTTGTTTTATGTGACTTTCCTTTTGATGTCAGAACTAAGCCACATTCTATTGTTATTACGCTTAAAATGTCTGTCTCCTCTCGGTCCTAAAAAAACGGAGACTTAGTGGTGCTTTTTTTTTATTTTTATGAGTCGATTAATTGTTTTGGCGGAAACTCTGTCTGAAATAATATTAATAGTGGTGAAACTTGCATTGGCTGCAAAGCTGGAGACACAAGGCTGGGTGGCTCACAACACTGCCATGATGGAGAGTAATCGGGATTCCTGAGTCCAACGAATGAATCTGAGATGCATTTTAAATTATTTGAAAATATTTGACCTGCATCAAAGTCCCAGCGATCGTGACTGCATACATACAACCACTGAGGTTCATGAAAATATCTCCGGCCTGAAGACCACTTTCAGAAAGAATGCACTGGAACCTCTGTGCACAATGACTGCATTTTCCCCATTGGAAATAAAACAAATTGAAGTCATCAAACTTAGCTGTAGCCTCATGCGATTCTGAGTTTTCATACCCTGTTTCGAGTGACATCATGCATGATAGCAGTTCACCTCACAGTTTTTCATCCAACTTTAGAATCAGATTTTTCTAGAAAATATGCTCAAGCTCTAAATACATGATTGCCTGGGTGTTGACTTTTAGGGGTTTGAGAGTGCTCTTGTACTATATGGAATGTATTGGGTACAGAAACCGTAAAATGTGGGTGTTCTTTGTCAAATCTGGTCATCTGGGTATTATTCTCTCATCAACGTCCACACATTTCCTCTTGCGCGATCCATAGGGTATATTAAGTCCAGGACCTCACAAAGGTGGAATATCAGATTGCACACACGTTTTACAATGTATAATTGTACAAATGGATGCTGTCAAGCCTTCTAAGACACTTTTGGAGAGCTGTCAAATGAATAAATAGAGACTGGGCAAAAAATATTTTATCAAGCTGATCAAAGAGGAGCTGTGAGTCTGTTTCACTGCATTTTGGTTGTGATGTTTATTGGCGGCTAATATTTTAGTTTTTCAGCTGAGTTTTTCATCTTTTTTTTTTTTTTTAATTGTTGGACCTTGAAACGTGCATCTAGTCATCACTAAATATCCTGGGTGTATCAGAAATATGGACAGACTAATGTCTGTAGATGAAAAGTGAGCAGGCCCAGATGCAAAAATAAAACCAAAAAAAAACTTAGATGTGAACGGGAGAATACAGCCCTTAGTGAATAAAATATAATAATGTAAAATATGGAATTCTACTGATGCACTTAAGAGTTTTTGAGGGCGGGAATGGGGGTAATCAGCGCACATTTGTCATGCATACATTCCACACCCTCGATTATGCACTCATTACAGCACATATTCTTCAAGTACACAAAAATTAACCAAGTCGCAATGCAACTTTTGTGATTTGGTCTTGATTATTTAGGAGATTCTATTTTTCCATCCAGCTGAAAGCAAACCAAGATAAAGTTCACAGTTAGAAACACACAGCACAACAAACACCCCCCCACACCGGCATCCTGGCTGTTTCCTCAATAGCCTGCCAACAGCAATGTTCTGCCTTAGCCAAGTCTTTGCACTGCTGGAGGTTAAGGGTTCAGCTCATGTCAAGCATGCATTTTACCAAACACACATGCACGCACCAATTATACAATCAAACAATGGCCATGACCTCTTTCAGTGATAAAAAAAAAAAAAATTGAGTTCAGCATATAATTTGACCACAGAAATCAAAACAATGCGGCAATCGACTAAAATGGCACCCGTAGATTTTCACCTTTTCCTTCACCCTACACACGTTTACGTGTGACTGATGTTTGTCATCTCACCTGCACTTCTACTAAAATGATGTTGCTATTTTAAAAAAGGTTTTATCTCGTTGCTCACTTCTGCATGGGGACTTGGCAGTAGCGGAGATAATGAGACAGAGACAGTGCTGGGCAAGCTGACATTTTTACAGAATCATAGCTCTGAGTCTGCATCTTGCCAAATGTCAGCAAAAACAACGGGGAAGATATGATCCTGGGGGTGTAGGACATTATTGGAAACATGAAAGTCCTAACGTTCATTGTTTTTCCTGCCCAGACTAGATGGCCTTGTCAAAATCCAATTTATCTGGCACGGGGACAAGTGCCCATAGCAGCCATAGTATGACTTGAAATGGGCTGACAGTATTTGATGTCTCCTCAATTTAACATTCATAGATACAGTGAAAATATCACATAACTCAAAACACACGTTTCTTTTGCTTATCATATTCAGAGGAGTCATCACTATATGTTGAGATGTGGATTCATAGCTCCGAAGCTGCATATTTTGCACCTAAAACGGCAGTGATGGAGACAATTGAGGAAATCAGCGCAATAAAACAAATAGAACACGTAATGCTTCCTGAACACTCAACATAAGCAGGGAATTATCCATGCTTGCGTATACTGTACCTACAGTTCCACAAAGTTAAAAAAAAAAAAAAAGATCCATTTTGATAGAATACTCTGCAGTTCAATATTTCTTCGATAAAAAGTTAAGTCTTCAAAGATTTTAGCTTGCTGGATTTGGTAATAAAAGCACTGAACGAAAGGTGTTCAAACAATTTAAGATGTCTGATGACCTGCCCGATGTGACTGACACTAATCTGAGAAAATAAATGATCCGAATTGTCAGTGAAAATGGTTAGGCGTAGAAAAAAAAGTAGTGTGTTTCCGGTAACCCGACCGACCGAGAATTTCTACCTCGAACAAAAACTTTACGGTCGGATTTTTTTCAAACCTTTTACATTTTTGTGTAATAATAATAATAATAATACATTTCATTTCATAAGCGCCTTTCAAAACACTCAAGGACGCTTTACAATCAAAACAAGAACAATAAAACCCGTGGAGATGTCCTGGAGGTGAGAGAGAGAGAGAGAGAGACTCCTCCGGGTTGAGTGACCGCTGGCGCGTTTGGCTGCCGCTGCTCAACCCGTATTGTTTTGTATTGTTTTGTGTTTTTTGTTATTGTAAAGTGTCCTTGGGTGTCTTGAAAGGCGCTTATAAATAAAGAGTATTATTATTATTATTATTAAAACCACAGACAAAATTATAAATAATAAAAGGAAAGATGAATTTAGAGCGTTTACATCGGTGCAAACTCACGCGATATTCGTCGGCGAGCCCAACGGCTTCAATAAAGGTCTCGAAGGATTCCAACCAGCGGGGCCACGGGACAGGCGGCTCGCCAGGCAGGGCGAGGAACGGAGGAAGAGGCGAGAGTGGAAGCTCCATCTTCGTTGCCATTGTTGTGTTTAATAAAACGCGGGGAGTCTGACTCTGTGCTCACTGCCGTTTATTGTCAGTACTGTAGTTACCTTTTCATATGAACACTTTTACGGCCGTGACGTCACGCCGTCGTAAACTGACCCTTTGGCTGTGGTTATAACATGCCACAAATAATAATAATAATACATTTCATTTATAAGCACCTTTCAAAACACTCAAGGACGCTTTACAATCAAAACAAGAAAAATAAAACCACAGACAAAATTATAAATAATAAAAGGAAAGATGAATTTAGAGCGTTCACATCGGTGCAAACTCTCGCGATATTCACGTTGAGCGTGCGCGTAGTTTGCCCTGTCGTCTGTCAACAACATGAATCGTGGCGGCGGCCACGATCTCCGACAACAGTTTAAACCGCGTTTTGTGTGTCGCAGTCGCATGCTCGCACCATAATCTTAAGAAAATAGCATCCAATCGAAAAGATTCAGCGAACTATTTGACGAACACCACGAGCCATCTAGGACGCGGGACGCAGAGGTAACGAGACACCCAGCCAGGGGGGTACCCAACTCTCTCGCCGCCTTTGGCGGCGAGCGGGGATTTCAATACTAGTAAAAATGTCTCCTTGTTTTATGTTTTATGGGTATTTTGTTTACATTTTTGATGGGGGTCAAAAAAAAAGATTTAAAAACCGTTGTCCGACCTACCGACCCTATGCTGAAATTTCATGTTACCGGAAACACACTACTTATTTTTCTACGCCTTAGACACACAGACTTTTTTCCCTTGAGACTGCAATACTGGCAACACACACACACACTCACACACGCACACACACACTCAGACCAGCCTCACAAAGAAGTGCAGACGTCCACATTCACACAACAGACGTTTAGAAGCACACCTATCTCCCCACAGAATGATCACCGAACTTTTGTATTAAGTTTTTCTATTATCGAGCATCCATCCATTTTCTATACTGCTCATCCTGTTCGGAGTTGTTGAGAACTGGAGCGGGATAACGACTACCTGTGGGCCAAAGGCAGACTACTCTCTGAAATGTTGCCAATCACTTACAGGGCACATAAAGACCGCAGCCCTTCGCAGACTCATTGAGTGGGAACCAATCCCATATAGGCTGCCTGGAAGCCAAGTGAAACACTACACTATCAATGAGTTATTGGACATTATGTGCATGAATAAATTGTTGGAAACCTCAACACGCTGATCCTAAGGGTTTTGAAATCGTTTCAAAATTTAATTTTCTTGCCAATTACAGCATGTCTCTCATTTTGTGAAGAGTTTTGAAGTGTGAATGCCAACCAGCATGAAGCAAATAGAGGGGAATCTCCAACATCAAACAGTCTCTGTTGTTCCAGTCACTTCTTGAAATACTGTATGGTAGTGAACTTTTAAATTGGATAACCTTTGTGACCTTGAAATTTGGAAGTGCTACAGCAGTGGTAAAAAGAACGAGAAGGATGCCAGCAGAAAATGACAAAAGAGGAAAAGTTATCTTCCTGAAACTTTAAGGCCCGGTGCACACAGTGTTTGTAAATCGTAAGGCATTTTTTAAAATCTCTTACAGACCCCACACAGAAAAAATTCTGGGATTCGAAAGTTTTGATCATACTGTGCATGGTGTGCCAACTATGTCAAAAACTGACCTGACAAGGATAAATAATAGACCTCATCATCACAAATAATGAAAATACTTTTTTTCTGCATTATGAATTTGGAGGTTAATAATCATGATTATTGTCTGATTGTTTATTTGTGGAAGCTATGTTGATTTCCCGCTTTATTATTTTTAAAAAAACGCATTAAGTTAGCCTCTGTGAAGAACTAATAAACTGGCCTTTCACCTCAAGCCTGGAAATCTAGAGACTCAATCGCTGGTCACAGTCGCATCAAGGAAAACCTGAGCAAACAGTCAGTGAAACGAACCAATTAGCGAAGAGCCAATCTGACTGTCAGAACAGCAACTTGGAGTCGTGGGAAGCAAGGCAAACACGTCTTGGAATAATAATTCCAGTGCCGTCAGATGATAGTCTGTTTCTGGTCATTTAAATCTGAGTTTCATGCTGAATGAGACAAGCTATCATCCCTCCCGGGCATCATTTTGAATGTTATGAGGATGGACTTGCGCCGCCAAAGAGCGCTGTTGCTTATGAAGAATACGTCCCAGCAAATAAACACATTTGATTGCAGGATTCGTTTTGAAACGGGGCTGAGCCGCGGTCAAAGGCGGGCTGTCCAGATCCATTTCTTTCGTGCAGAAAGAAAGCGGGTTTGGGCTCGCCAGGCTGTTTCACCTCACCCATCTTGTGTCATGTGATACCCACTGTAAATTGGATGATAGGGCTAACGTTTGATGATTGGTTTACAATTGCAACCGACCAGATTGTAGATCAATATAGAAGCACATTTACCAGATGGTGGCTACAAACTAATGTACAGTAAAAAGCAGATTAGGCTTTCTAATAAATTGATTGTAGAACACACAGAGCCATGACCCACTTAATTGTTAGAACTGTCTTTGACAACACATCTGGCCAAAACAATGTCTCTTTCTGCCGCCCCTTTTATCGCCAGTAAAGCAAACCTTATCTCACAAATGGGCCCCATATAATCACCAATTATATCAGTGACACCACAGTGGACAAATACACAAAATGCACACATCAAATCACATTGATGGAGCTGGACTTGATCTTTTTTACTGCAGTCTATTTACGGTGAAAGACAAACCACATTAAAACGAGTGAGAGAAACTTTGAAATGAAAGGCTCACGTTACAGCAATCTGTCAAAGCAAGGAAAGGTTCAAAGTAGGGTCATTCTTCCAGGAAGGTTTTCTCACCATTCTGTCTCGAAAAAAGTGGACGCAAAGAGGCAGTGTGGAACTGACCGCAAAGACATACAGGCAATATTCAGAAAGAGATGAGACCAAACATGAAGTCTTTGGGTGCATTTACCTGCAATCTGAGGTTTTGAAAAGTTTCGGGTACGGATAAGAACATGGCCAAATTCCTGCGATTTCTGCTCCAGATGATCTGACAAATTTGCACCATCCTTTGTAATGGTTTAAACAAATTGCACATCTCAAAATTCTTGGATAGGATCAAGAGTATGAATAATGAAAGAAAAAAAAATATAATTCAAAAGTAAATATTTGTCAGCTAATGACAATTTGGCCAGCGAATGAGTTGTTGACAATGGGCACATAATGGTGCGTTTTAAAAATTCGCAAAATAACATTTTCATGTAAATTGGGTGTTCTTTTTTGTTTTGTTTTTTGTTTTTGAAAAAATAGTACGATGAGTTATTTTCTACGTCTCCAGCCTATAAGGCACTGGTGTGAAACTCCGTTCCTCGCGGGCCACTATTCTGCATGTTTTAGATGTCTCCCTCCTCCACTCCTGATTGAAATGATCAGGATCGTTATCAGGCTCCTGCGGCACTTGCTGATGAGCCAAACATTTGAATCAAGTGTGTTAGAGGAGGGAAACATACAGGATGGTGGACCTCGAGGACCAGACCTTGACACCTGTGCTCTCAAGCCTAACACGATTCACTATTCCAGCCAGAAATTCATTTGGAAGACCACGAAACAATTTTACCAAACTCAGCATTTCTGGTACTAATAAACAACCCAATTGCTAGAATACTCACGTGGAAATGTTGTATCCCCATTTTGTAATTGTTCAATAAACGAGCAGTGTGTGTTACTCTGTGATGTCACATGCCTTACGTCAGTGGTGCAGCTATCACCTTCCCGACACACCCTCCAGTGGAAACTTGAAACAGATGAGGGTTTACCTGCCCAAATGATATACCGCAGCTCTGCTCATCTGACAGACTTCATTATGTTACAACTTTGGTGGGATCATCCTAGACCAGACAGAATGCACCAGAACCGGTGCACGGAAGGTCACTAGGCCACAAGATATGTAGCTGTACAATGCCCCCATCCTTCCCCTGCCGCCCCCGCCAATCTCTCTCCAATTCATCTTTCTCATTCTCCATGGCTCTCTCACATCCTGCTACTCTATAGCCATGACGTCATAAGCAGAGCTTGTTTTCCTTCTTTTTCATTTGCCCTCCTCCTGTTTTGAACATAAACAAGCAAGTCAGTTCAGTTACCAACTGCAGTGACCGCAGGCATGGGGGGGAGCGCATTGTGAGACTATGTCGGTATTGGTGGGGGTCGGTGGGTGTTTTGAGGGAGGTAATGAGACAGATAAAAGAAGGCGGTGTTGAGGGAGACAGTGACAGCCAAATAGGGGAGCAAATGAGAACCAGAACCAGAGTCAGAGTGGGGGGGGGGACTTTTTCGCCCAATGATTCCTCGGGTTAAAAAGTCAAAGCCACCACAGTTTCTGAGGACAGATGTCATTCTTTCATCAGTCTGTTCTGTCAAATACAAGGTTGAAGTGACATACTGTCCAGTCCTGTTCGGACAAGATGGCTTTCCTTGAAGCACTGCCTCACAGCTAAATACACGATTTGTACTTTTGAAGGATACATTTCAGAAATGATTGATCTTGCAACCATATCGTTTTGGGTGGACATATGATATGGATGATTACTTTGTAGGAATGCTAGCAAGAGAAAGAGCCGCTACAAAAGTCTACATGATGAAAAGATTGTTGACTCCAGCTCTGACTGTCAGAGATTTTAAAATATAGAGTACTGTGACCACATTTTCCATGATTTTTAAATAAGTGTGCTAACCAAATCGGCACGGTTACAGATTGCTTGGCAACCACCATTTGTTTAGTGACTGTTTAAAGATTTTTTTTTCTTTTTTCTGAGGGAAGGAATTCCATTTGAAATATTTATTTTCAAGAACATGACCTGTGCCCTCGTCTGCTATGCATTACTAGACTTTTATTCATTCGGTAGCCATCGAATTCAAGGTGGCGCTTTTTAATTACTATGCATAGCTAGGAATTATTACAGCACAAGGAATCGGCTCAGGTCAAATGGCCGACAAAGCATGGATAATTGAATTTTGCACACAGAGAAAGTAAATGCTATAAAGCATGTCGTGCAAGTAAAGTTATGGATAGTAAAATGTAGATCGAATAATTTCCTATTTCAGCTCTCACTCCAGATACATGACTAACAACACCTGAATTTGAACGCTCCTGACACCAGTTATGCTCCTAATCAATTCCAGTATCCCCTTCACCATTTGATTCACTCCAAATGAAATGCAACTGTTCTAGGACACATCATCTTATTTGGTTATTTTTACTTGCCCTCTCAAAAAGATCTCTTTTTTTAAATTGAGTTGTACGAGTTGGAAAACACATTCAAGGTGGAGAAGGTTTCAAAATTATTTATCTCGGTCACATGTTTAACATTCCAAAAACGCCAGCGTGTGGACTTTTTATGTCCGCCACACTTTGTAGTTGAAGAAGATCAATGTAGCCCAACTCCCATTGTAATGCAGAGTGCTTTTAAATGTTAATTTTAGTTTTCTTCCCATTCCATTGATGGATGCCAGTGGAATACACTGTGGCAGTTTACCACCATGCATTTTTAGTTGGCTAGCTTTCTTATATTTCCTAACAAGAATAACTTATTCCACCTTTCTAATACTCAAAAAACAACTTCTGCTGCAAAAATGCTCCTCCGCCTCAATCAGGTTTATACAGACATGTGCATCATGCCATGTACTACTGTGGAATGATGGAGTCACAGCTGTACCTCATGGCTGAACGACACTCTGGGATGAGTGTGTTGCTTAGTGTAGCAGCAAGAGGGAGCAGCAGTACGGAGCATACAAGCTGCATTTTTTGACTGCAATGATGTCATTCTTCCAGTCAGTGCCAAAAACAAACACACACAAAAAAAAAAAAAAAAAACAGGTGAGTGTTGAAGCAGCAAATAGTGGCTGATCCCGAGTCCTGCTCATGCTACGCATGTTAAACAGACACACAAATCCAGAGTCAGGCAATACAATGCCAACATGTTTATTTGCTCAAAATAAATACTGTGAGCTAGATGAAATATATACAGTATTTAGTCTCGAAAAATGATTTCAGGAATTAAATGTTTTTGTTGTTTGATTGCCACCTGAAAGTTAGTCTTAGCTCCTTATACTCACACGGTGTTAATTCAGTTGACACATCTGGACAAATAATTAAGATTCTTGTCCTGACAACCGTTTAGTGTTTTTCCTCTGTGGAAACAAACATGCACTACTGTGTCGATACAAAACCGACAAGGACATGAGGAAAAAACAGAAAGTGAGTAAGGATGTCTCTGGTGAGATTTGAAAACTGTTATTTTCACTGGGATTTGCTACGCGATGTTCCTCCAATAGGCTGCTGAGTGCTGCGGCATGAGGATAGTCACGCTACAGCTGCTTTGTATGAATAACATTTCATGCGCAATAATCTGTGGTTTTCTTGTCACAAAAATTGCATACAAGCAATGATGGGGAATGGGTTCACCCATTGCCACATTCACACATCTGTCTGTTCATCTCGCCCATAAAAACATACCGAAGTTACATACCTATTGGCAAATAAGCAACAGAATTTTGACCTTGGTGTTTTGACCTTGGTGCGTATTAAACGCCATACCACAGAAAGTTCATTAAAAAAATATTTAATGATATAAGTGAACTATTTGACTGATACCACCAGATGAAATGAACTGTGTTTGTGGGGAAGGTAACTGCATCATGAAGAAGAAAAAAAAACAAACATATACATCGCTCTGGATTATAAATTGCATTGCTTTGGGAAATTTGGTTAACAAAAATTGAGAAAAAGGTCAGTAAAACTTGAACATGCACCCAAAATCCCAGTTTTTCTTAAGTAAAGACCATAGGGTGTAGTGTAGGTCATGGAATGGAGCCATCTTCTTTTCCCATTTCCTCTTCTACTTTTTTTAGCAGTTGGCAAATACTTTTCGTGCATTGCTGCTACCTTCTTAGCGAGGCCACCAGCGGTGGTAATTAAAATTTTCTCAAATGTCAATCATTAACATTGGCAACAATGTAAACGTAAATAATGTGAAATAAAAACATAAACCAGATCACCAGTAAAATGAATTAACAATATTTAGAAGCGTGTTGCTAACATAATTGGATGACCCAAAGCACCTTTGAGGTTGCACAACCTGTTAATCAAACTGGCCTCGACAAGGTGTGATAGCTTTTGGATGCAGCGGTCACATGCGTATGTTGATTTGTCAGTACAGTATTCCAATTAACAGTCAAAGCTGGAGAAAAGGTAATTAAAAAGCTTCGTAGGAGATGTAAATTCATGCTGAGCTACACACAGTGATTCAAAATGATACATGAACACACATGCATGATTAATGGAAATGTTGGCCACGTGACAATGACATGTTTTATTCCCTTGGATTATTAACAGGAAACTCCAAATACAAATCGTCATGGCAGTGGTGATGCAAGAACCATCATTGCTAACCAGATTAACCAAGAAAATAGAGCTACAATTTTGAAATAAGCAAATTAATTCTACACAGTATTAGTGATTCCCATGCAGCATTATAAAGCACTATGATCACTACGATGTTTTATAATACCTATTCGAAGAACTATTGTTT
Source organism: Hippocampus mohnikei (assembly GCA_026261675.1). NCBI lineage: Eukaryota > Metazoa > Chordata > Actinopteri > Syngnathiformes > Syngnathidae > Hippocampus > Hippocampus mohnikei. Next base: position 14,031,485 of record JAKGUB010000556.1, on the reverse strand, counting down.
TGTAATCACTTATTATATTAAGCGTAGTGCAAATGTCATAATATTGAATGTATAATTACAGGGACAAAGGTATTGGGTGAGAAACCCATACAGGAAAAGAGATTCGAAGAAAATTTGGAATTGGTCCTCCATTTGTAGCTAAGACAAGTAGGGATGCACAATATTTATCGGAATGATAATTATTTGTTAGTTATTGGGAAAAAATGATGTCACTTTTATCGGTCTGTAACTGCAAAATTGTGGCAATATTTAGGCCCTTAATGAAAACGGTGTCATCAGCAGGTTGCAACAGAGATACCGAGAGACTGGAAGAGTCACAGAAAGATATAGAAGTGGATGTCATTTGCCCACATCCCATGCGGATGACCGCTACATAGTGAACAATTCCTTGAGAAACCGGGTGATGAATGCCAATCAACTCCAGGCACATTTAAAGGAGGTGAGAGGCAAATATCCCAAACTTTTTGTGAGTCGGTTATATCTTGGTTATCGTGTCGGCCACACAAAGCAGGATATTATGTGTTATTGTTCTCGGTCGAAATTTCTCATATCCTGTATCACTAATGACAAGATTTATACAAGATGTTGGTATTTGTCTGCAGGGTTTTTTTGACAGTGAGGTGAAAGGTCAAGGTGCTGTCTGAGTCAGTCAAGTTCTTCCACCTTAGACTTATCCAATTATGCTTTCATGCTTGGCGAGAGAGGGAAAAAAAGACCTCCAAACTTTTCCCATGAAGTTGGAGGCACAGAATTGTCTCAAATATCAAAAAAATCTAATTAAGGGCAAGTTAAGGCAGAGGGATAATCCTTCATTTCACTGATTTGAAGCTATTCCCAAACAATTGTATTCACATTGCCTTGTGGTTTGTGCCTAAATTGTACAATCCTAACTATCTAATTATATTACAATGGGCATTATTTTAAGACATACTGTGACTGGAATAACTAATAAGGTCAAATCTGACTGAGAAAAGCTCACTATATAATTTTGAACAGGGCAGACTCGTATGATGTGTTGTTCCAGATCAACATATCAGCTGAGACATACCACCACCATTAACTACCCCCCCCCCCCAACACACACACCCCACACAGCCCTTCAAACACACACACAAAACTGCTGCTCCCGTAGGCTCTCACACCTTGTCAGAAGGTACTTGTTGAACAAGTTGTTCAACGTCAATGTCATATCGGGTCATCCAGATGTGCGAACAGACAGTTTTGGGACAGGAAAAGGAGGCAGAGAAACCAGGTCAACTGGTGCAGCACGTGTGTCTTCAGGCATCTACAGATCAAAAGACAAGAGACCAATGGAACATCTGCACATGTCCGGACATGTCTGCAGTGATGTAGAAATTTGTTTGAGTTGATTTGTAAAGTCTTATCCTCACAGCGTCTGTATATATGGCCCTTTTAAATAACTAGCACAAAAGTCTGTCCAATGCAGTTTCTAAATATTCAAAGTAGCATATTTACCCACGAAGAAATGTCTCTCAGACTGTTTCTCATGAGTCACATAAAGTCACCAGTCCACACATATGGAGCTATTTACAGCTAACAGGTGGTGGGGCAGTCAACACTGACAAATGTGATACCAACAACTGGACTCGCAGTCTTGTTATCACTGCTCTTGCTTCATTTATGGCCCTAAATCAAGTATTAAATATGGCATTCGACCTCATGTTTCCCAATTGACAAAATTGAGGAAGACTGAATAGCAGGTGTCTCAATATTTTTATTTTTAGTTCTGTCATCACAAATGATGTAACATTGGGGCAAAGTACCAGATGATGCTGTGATGCACGCAGACGTTGATCAAAGAAGATGAACCCCCAGCCCCTTTTAAGCTTCCATGTTTTCATTCATGCAGAATGATGTTTGACTCATTGGTCACCAGTCCTGGATGGGAGGGCCTGGTTTACAGTTTCTTTTCTAGTTCATCCCCAAATATTCCCACCAAATCCCCAAATGTTTTGGTAAAATCCAAAAATGAAGACTCCAATGCACTTGGCTCAGGAGCTGCCGCTAAACGCTGGCAACAGGGCGGGCCGTACAATACAGTGTCAGCGTAATGAACTCGTTTTTTTTAGCGCACGTAAATGTTTTTCAACGCTATTGTGTTGATGAAGTAGGTAGCAACGGTTTGTGACACGCTGCCGGGAACAATTTCAAAATAAAAGTTAAAGTAGCAGTTGATGTTGATATATTATTTGGTAAGATGTTTTTTGTTTTTGTTTTTTTTAAGTTGGGCTTCCTACAGCATTGGTGATGTGTTACCATCTTGCATGATATAAACAATTGTTGCTGTGGGGAGCTTGACTACTACTTATTGGCAGTGTAAATAAGAGGATACAGTATTTGAGGCAGGAAAAAACGCCTCGAGCAGTTTTTTAAACTGAGGTACCCGAATTACTTGAGATCTCATTTCAGCCCGAGGCGGGAATATTCCTTAGTATAAGACAAAAGCCCAGTTATTTCACTCAACTGGTCTGGCCTAATCCCAATTTAATCGAAATACTTTTTAAACGTCCGTCTGATATATCCAAAATCGTACTGCAACTAGGCAGCTCACTTTCATTCTCTCTCCCATTGACGCTATTATCCTATTATTTCTTTGTCTCTTACTTTCTTCTTCTTCTCCATTTTATTTGAATATCGTTCAAATGAATACAAATCATATCGAATGCAAAAGCTAAAATATATGTGCAAAATTCAAAAATAACAAGCTTGCCATGAATGAATATTTCAAGACAGTTATTTCCTTCTTATTTACGCCACTCGGAGGCTGCTGCCGCCCGAGGAATGACAACCCTTGTTGGGATTCTGTCGCATCAAGCCAGCAGATTTGAATGCTAAACCCATTAGCCGAGCATCACTCACAGTCGGAGCTGGCGATGATAAATAACCCAACCAGAGGAATCTGATTAGGGAGATGGAGGCGAGAGATCTGAGGGAATGAGTAACAGCAATGTTGCTGTTATCAGGCCTCAGTCAGATTGGAAATCGTATACCGAGACAACATGAAATGTTCATCTGCAATGAGTTGTGGCAGCTTGTTTCCCAAAACATGAGTTGGGACCCGAAATTGGGTCTGAGATTTATCACTGGTGGTTTGCAATTAAATGAAAGTTGAATTTTGCACACATGCGTGTGTTTAATCCCACCGATGTGCACAAACCGTAGACTGTTTAAAGGTGTATTCCAATTGGAAGAATATGGGGACTTTCTGAAATGCCATGAAGGTAAGGGTGCAGGGGAGTCATTTTCACCTGACTGACAGTCATCTTTAAATTGAAGACACTACACATACAAAGACATTTAAATGCAAAGTCATTTAATTACACTGGTCAATAGTAAATTCTAACAAGAGGGATGTTTGCCCTAAATGTATTTTTGACAGATTTTTTTCAAAGAATGTCCACTTTTTTTCTTGTGCATCAGGTTTTTGATTTTCATTTCCGTTTTTAAGTTTGACCTAAAAAGAAAAAAGCTTGCGGAAATAGATTTTGCCATGCATTGCAATAAATTGGTATGATGTTTCAGAAATAAAATGATTGCTGAACCAAACACCTGATGTGCTCAACAAAAACATTCAGAATCTGAAAAAAAACCCATCTAGAAAACTTTACTTACATCTCTGCAGGAAAAAAATAAGTAAAAATGTGTTGACTGGTGTTATTTTTGCTGACACCTGATGTTAAAATGTGCAAAGGACAATTTGTTACTCTGACCAAACTGATATTCACACATGCTGACCATTGCCTTGTGTATTTAACTCTCCATCTTGCCAAATTCCCGCGAGGGGCTACATGTTGCAAAAGAAAACCTGCCTTTGGGGTTATGTTACATTTTCTAGTATATTTTCAAGCAGAAGTGTGGGTGCGGCGGACCCAAAGAAACCCTAAATACACAAGTATCCTTTTCAATCCGGGACAGACCAATGTTGTATTTTTTATTTTTTTTTCCATATCTTGTCGGGGAAGAATGTCATACCAGAAAAAAAATAAAATAACAGAACAAAAACCCTCCTTAAATATCTTAAAACAGCAACATGAATGTCATGTCGCATCGAGTGCAGTCAACTGAGATGTTCAGTTTTCCAGTCATCATTTCAAGGTTTTGAGTGGCATTTTAAGAATTTCGACTGTCATAAAAGTGTCAAAAGACATTCAGTGCTGTTAATTGTACAACATAAGATGTGTTCTTCAAACCAATGTTCAATAATTAATACATTTTTTTCTGATGAATGATGGACACAATGAACATGCATGGGGACCAAGGTTTTTTGGGTTGGAAATGGGGTATCAATGAGATGACTCTTGTGAGTTGTAAGGACTGAGAGGTTGTACCCCGCTTACTGTCTGAGGACAGCTGGGATAGGCTCCAGCATGCCCACGACCCTCGTGAGGATAAATGGATTGAAAAATGCATGGATGAATGGATGGATGGACATTCAGTGAGAAGCCCATCTCTTCCTCCTGCACAGAGATTCTAACAGGTCTCATAAGCCTTCTCTGTGAAAAAACAAACACGTGCTCACATCCATCGATTGACCTTTCCCGCCGAGTGTTATTAATAAATGCAGGTTGCATTAGGAAAGGTTAATGAGCCTTAGTGTCAGAAATGCTCACGAGGAATAAAATCGAGAAGGGTAAAGAGATGGTCACATAAGATATTTTATTTGATTTCTGTAACTATTGTTATCATTGTTTTCGTCATACACTAACAAATACTAGCGAGAAACACAAGTGAGGGTGATCAAATGAATAAAGTCCTAGCCAGAACCCCCGGCAAATGGAGTTCATTAAGATGCCATGCAATGACTCCATCCTTTTTTCATAACAAGCAAACATGAAAATATGTCACAACATTCGACACATGCACAGTGTAAAGTGGAATTTTTTTTGACTAGCACTGTCAAGAAATGGTACAATACGTTCATCAATATGCTTGTGTTTTTGTATAGAACGACACCAACATTTTCTGACATTTATCCACACCTGCCCTAGCACAGGAATCTTGCATTATTTGTACATACTTCGTTACCTGATACTATGACTCCTATATTGCATATATCTAAATTGTATCTTTGTTTTACATACATCTCTTCTTAAATTGGCAGACAAAATAGGTCCGGATTAATTTTGACATCTCATGTGTGATTATGCCTGTGCCAGAAGATGCTAATAATACATTTCATTTATGAGTGCCCTTCAAGACATTCAAGGACACTTTGCAACCAAAACAAGAACAATAAAACCACATATAAAATTATAAATAATAAAAGGGCATGCACACAGTGGGTTTTTTTGTTATAGTTGGTCTGGCTTAGAATGTGAATGCAGATCAACTCACCCTGTATGTATGTATGTATGTATGTATTTATTTGTTTATTTATTTAGATACCCGTACCTTGTTTGCTTTTTGTTCTCTTTAAATTATTATTTTTGGAGCACGTATTTGCCTCTCTTCCCTGCTTCCCATTATTTGAGTCCCACTCTCCATACCACACATGATAGACTAATTAATCCATAAAAATTCTTAGTTACCTGTCTTGCTAGCTCAGTGGGTGTATGATATAACCAACTGAAACGACAGCATGTGCTTTCTCGAAAATTACAGTACAGAAGGACTTTCCTGGGATATTAAATAAATTACCCAATTACACACTTTGGACTCCATATTCGAAGAGAACGCAGCTGTGCTCGAACCCCCCCTCATATATCCTGACTTTTGCACTTTGGAAATCTTGATACACTTGAATTAGATTTTTCTGAACTTTACTCGTGTGGAACCAGCTCTAAATTTTGGCTCTAAATGTAAGTATCCGAATGTGATTTTGGTGAATTTGATAGAGGCACAGGCAGAAAGATTCTGCACTGCCATATTTAATTTATAAATAATGACATCAGCGTGCATCATGCACAGTGAATAATTGTCATAATCAAGTCAAGAATGCATTTGTATTATTATTTTCATATTCCATCAAAACGCATTCTAGCCTGCCTCCACACCGAGCTTGGCCATACCTCTCATCAATTAGACTTGCACTGGGCACAAAAATAGATCATTTTTGTCTTTCTTGAGAAATCAATACATTTGTGATTCGTATATTGGATACTTTACCTAAAGGTTTCTATTGTATTCAAATGCCTAAAATATTTGGTAGGTATTCATTTGAATCTCTTTGTGTCTTACTTTCTCTCTCACATGCACACACACACACACACACACACACACACACACACACACACACACACACACTCGCACTCGCACAGTATGTGGGTCAGTTTTATGATGGTGTCACTGTCTGGACTCAGCAGCAACATATTTGCATCAGTCATCCTAACTAGACCGTGAAGAGAGACGGATTTCCCTGCCCAGCTGTGCTAGTGAGTCAGAGAAAAATACCCTCATAAAAGCCTGCTGGACAAAAGCAAGACCTGAGGATAACTTGGATCAAAGTAATGAGCCAAAATTCAGGCATTTAGCTTTTAGCAATGCAGATTTATTGTGTGCGGAAAGCAACGTGTCATGAGGCATACAAGACATATGTCATTAGAAAAAAAAAAACTACTACAGTTTTGGTCTAATTTATCCTGCTCTCTTAAGAATTTCCTCTTTACTGTATACAATATGAGTGTGTGTACAAAGTAAATAAAGAAAAAAGGATCGATTTGGATAGGCTTACCATTTGGGGCTCACAAACTGCTATTAAGTGTGTTTCATGGCATGTAGTATATTTATAGCAGCATGTCTCCCAAATGTAAACAACACTTGGGTCCCTATTTTCGTAGATAAGTGTCTGCGCGCCCTGCGTAAAAACAAGTGCATCTTCACTTTTGTCTCAGGGCCAGTTAAGTTTACAGGGCTTTGAAATTTAGCAGACTGCATGGCACCTCGCTGGGCATTCTGGCGGACGGAGCTGGCGCATCTCCAGCGAACCTGACAATTTGGTGACAGAAAGTAGACTGTACATGGCATAAAAACGGACGCATCATCTTGCCCGGACAAGTCTAGTTCAGCGTGTTTGTAAAACATTGTATTAATCAATTAATTGAATGAATTATAAACCAGGGACGAGGAAATAGTCCCCCTTTTACGTATGCATTATAATTTAGTTTTAACGTGCAAAAATGTGTAAACGTATACTGCCGAATACAGAGATGGAAGCTGTCAAATAATCACTGCTGTAAAACAAAAATGTGACATACCAGTGATCATTGCATAAGAAGAGGTGTGACTGGAAAAAAAAACATGCTGAGCTGTTTAGCAACACTTGTCATAGGATCGGCCTAATTCTGCTAGGAAACAAAAATAGCTTACTCATGTGCTTTAGGGTTGAATGTGAGCTCACTTTTGCAGCCAATGCAAAAGAGCCAAATTCAACCTCTAATTAGGCCTGCTCATCCCAAATTTAGAAGATTGGGATTTTTAAAAAGTCCATGCCGAACACAGCCTTAGGGCTTCCCCAAACTTGAAAATTTGACTTTGATTGCAACTGTGGGGCTTAATAAATTCAATAGGCAGGCTTGTCAGGTCATATAAAAATAGTTTAGGACGCTAATACGGACTGATGATGAGGCAGAAAAGTGATTAATTAAAGTCGCAAAGAGTTGTAATTGCAGCAGCCATCTTGACTCCTTTGCTCACTTTTCTATCATTTAATGTCCTCTTTTTGAGCTGACATGTCACCTCAGTAATACTCCCTTCCTGCCCACTCTGGTCTCTGCCTCTGAAGTAACTCATGAACTTGCCTAAGTTTGAAACTGGTGTCTGCTATGTCTTTTTCTTTTTTTTCAACCTGGATTCGGGTCAGCTAAGAATCAGCAAGCTGGGCCTTGATCCCCAACTCCCATCCTGGTAAACTTTCAACTACAAAAAGAGCCCCTATTGCTACTTTCAGCTCTTCATCTTGCTCCAGTTCAAAAAGCGCTTTGTTGATAAAGCCACTTTGGAGTGGGGAGATTTGACTCACCTTTTCACACTGTTTGGGGATAAGTGTGTTTGCTTTAAAGATGTTCACATGAGTCAGAAGAGTACAATTGCAATGCAGCGATCAGATCCCAATGAAAATGCTCTCTGTCAACCTGAAACCGCTATCTTCAACGGTGGGCATTACACCACTGATACAATACGGGCATAGCGAATTTAATGATGTGAACGCGCATAACAGTCATTTAGTCACTGTCATGGCAGGCAACCATTCCTCAGACTCAACTTGCTCCGAAAAACTCTGAGAAACACACAGTACACACGCAGGCTTTATCGGCGATATCACGAGCTGCACATCGAGAACATTTCCTTTGCCAAGGCAACATTCTGTTGGCAAATGTTGTGAGAGTCCCTGGTAGTGGAGTCTTCTGCTCATTTTGTACTTCAGTCTGTCCTTATCTGTTACTCCCTCATAGGCATGAAAAGTATGTGCAGACTCGGCTCAAAAACATCCCTGATGCCATCCAGACTACGCAAAATGAGTTCACGACTGCAGTCAGTAGGCTGAAAAATAACTATTGGAGGAACCCGTAGGCGGTATCTTTCCTTCACCAACTGTGTTTGAGTCCATCTTGCCTTGCCTTGCCTGTGCAGTGTCAACCACAAGGGGGCCACTAATCCAATGCAAAAGCCTTTTCGTCATTGCAAAAAAGGACACACACCAGCAGTCCTCACCTCTAGTGGAATATCGCAGAGTACTAAGGTTTTCATTTGATTATGTTTTAAATGGAAAACCTTTCTGTCCTCCATAACCTATTATGTAAAGCCATCTTCAGCGGTTCCAAATGTTTGCAATGCTAAGTGATCACTGGAACACAAAAATATAGGCGCTGATATCTGGAGCCATACTAAAATGAGAAATACCATTGCACACCTCTCTTTTCATTGTGACAGCACCCAGACCAACAGAGCCAAAAACACAACCACGCAAGTCAACTCTAGCTGTTTCTGCAATGACAACTGATTTAGAGACACTGGGCATTGTCTGAAAAAAATGAAAATCAGTATAAACCAGGGGTGGGCAAACTTTTTGGCTCGGGGGCCACATTGATTTCTAAATTTGACAGGTGGGCCGTGTCAGGACAAGATACGGTACATATAAAAAAAATGTATATGTTGACAGTCCATACCAAACATCAACAGAACAAAAGCATGAAATTATTCCCATACCTTTTTTTTTTTTAATGAGAACAGTGAAACAACTATGGTATATGTCCTGTATGAAGGTTCAAGTATGTGAGCAACATACATGTGACAACACAAGCAACAAAGTGCAACAATATATTAGCAAAAAACTGCAGCAAGCAGTACAGGTATATGACAAAATATAACAAAGTTAGGACTATTTGCTACAAAATGAGACGTGTAAGAGACCTGGTGGCTTTTCTTTCGACTCACTCATTGTCTCTGACTTGACCTCCCCTCGATCACCACACATGACAGTGTTGCTCAGCTGATGTCGCGTAGCGAACTTTTGAAGCCAGACACGGGACGCTTCAAAGTCTTCTATGCTCATAGTTAGCGCTCTGGAACTCGCTTCCTCTCTTTTTAGCGGTCCAGTTTGCGGAAAGTTTTTAGCACGATAGCAGTCAAACCATTCCAGGAAACGTTTATTTACTCGACTGTCCGTCGAGCCGCAAGCAATTCACTCTGGGCATGGAAATAGCCAGAATCGGACTGAGCACAAATCACTTTCTCGTTTTTCAAAGTCTTGTAGATTTGAGTCTTTCAAACTCCAAGCGTCTCCTGAATGTTTCGTATTTTGTAACCCGCTTCGTTTAATCAGATACACTTCACTTTCTCTTCCGTGGCCATTACTCTTCCTCTTCGTTTAGATGCCATGATCGACAGGACGTGAAAATGTTCGCATTTGCAGTAAAACTCACTCGTCTCCCCCTCCCTCCCTGTGCTCTGCAACTTCAAGTAACTGCGCCACCTGGCGTTGAAATGCCTGTCATTACAAGTCCAAATGAAATGAATGCAATCATTTATATCGAACCTTAATTGTGTTGTGTACCAACCTTCGGCGGGCCGGATTAAAAAGCCCAACGGGCCGGATCCGGCCCGCGGGCCGTAGTTTGCCCACCTCTGGTATAAACACACAACATTGAACATATAAATGAAAATCATTATAATGTGCAATATAATGTTCAGAGTTTACAAGTAAAGTATATTCACATTTGTTTTCAGGGGTTGTTACAAGGCTAATTCTAGTTCAGATTGTAAAGAAAACAGCGAGTACCACCAAACACTAAAAACATCTCTTGTATTTTTGGAAGCACTTTATCAGGGGCATCGCACTCATGGCGAATGTGGGGTTCATAACACACACACTTTTTCGACATCCACACTTTACACATTGTCCTTCCATCCCTTTTTTAAATAATGCTGCAGGCCCTGTCATATGTTATTTTTAGTATGTGCACCTGGCCTCTAAAAATGAACTGCTGACTGCAAATGGCCCGTGGCCATAGTTTGGACACCTCTGGTATCGCCTAACCTTCGCTGTGAAATGGAGGCTGTTTTCCCAGCCTCGCAGCCAGGTCATGGGTAGGGAATGTTGACATATCAGAGGTATTGTGTAAATCAGAACATCCCTGCTCCACTGTTCAGCAGAATTAAGAATGGCTTGCTCATTTTCAGAATTATGCAGCTCACATAGATGTATTCCGTAATGTCTTAAATTGATGTCGCAGAGACCCAGCTATCCCTATCCATTGTACTCACAAGTCAATTTTATATCAAGTGAGTTGTCAAAAAGTAAAATAATCCAAATGAACAGTAAATGTTTCCATATTTTGGGCCTTAAAAACACTTGCAAAATAAAAGAAGAGAAGAGAAACACCATTTTCCATGTAGGTAACTTTGGCTGGAGATGAATTGCTTGCCTGCCTTATTGAAAATTGAAAAGTGGAAAAAAAATAATGCAATGAATAACTATTCAGAGTGAGGAGCCTTGAGTCTTTCCCCCAGTTTCCCCTAATTAAATTCTTCTTCTTCCTCCTCTTCAATAGACATAGCTAGATTACACAGTAGTAGAAGAAACAGAAATAGCGGATTGCTCTTGTTACATTACTTGCTATTAAAGATGGTTAATAGCAGTGGGTCGTATTTTGCCCTCAAGTCAAAGTGGAATAAAAGACAAATATAAGTGGAAACACATAAAAGTCATACAAAGCTGCAAGTGAGACTTTCAGTTGACCCCTTTGACCTGCACCAAAACTCGAGTGGATGCAAGTAATAGCGCCCTGAGGCAGCGCAAATGTTTGTGTGGGTTAATGGGCAAAGGAGAGAAATAGGTGTGCAAGAGTCGGTTTTGTGTGTGCTTGCGCATATACATGCTTTTATACATGTGAGAATGTGTGTGTGTGTGTGTGTGTGTGTGTGTGTGTGTGTGTGTGTGTGTGTGTGTGTGTGTGTGTGTGAGCGTATGTGGCTGTCAGCTCTCGAAGCAACAAACCCCGAGGCTGTGACAGACGGAGTCTAAACCACGTTACCCACATACTCCAATGCCTTGCTTAATAGTGCATGAGATAAGAACACTTGGATTTCAAAATATCCACCCCTCACCCCACCCGACCCCTTGAGAAAATGTGTTTAAATAGCTCTCAAGTTTGAGACAATGCTCCCGTCCTGGATGGGTGGGATAAGAAATTGAATGTGAATTCAGCTGCACCAAAATCCAGAATATGTATGAAATGCCCCTTTTTTTTGGGTTACATACACACAATGGATCTGTGAGTGGCAATGTCTACGCTGGGACAACACATACACAGACAGCCAAGTGGATAAACAAACACAGATGCACCAGCTGATACACTGCTTACATGGACAATCGGAGTTTGAGGGACGCAAACAAGTTGGCGTTGACATGGACAAAGCACACACAATCCCCTCCCAACTCATCTTACTAGTCTGTGGGGAAAAAGTTACCTGTTCTATTTGACATGTCAGCTAAACAAATAAAATGAGTACATGAAAGGACAAGAGACATCACAGTCAACTCCGTGAACACCGGTTCATGTGAAGTGCATTTGGTAATCAAGGTGATTTCAGATGAGAAAAGTATTGCAACACTGGAAAAAAAAATTGTAAAAAATGGTCGTCATCTTTGAGCATAGTTAGTCAATAAATTGAGGACTCAAAACCTCTCATGTTGCCAACTCCCAAAAGGATGCGATTAAATTATCTGCATGATAGTGAGACATTGAACACACCTTTGCCTACCAGTATGTATCCTACAAGCTAAAACATGAGGGACAGGACTAATACTGCATGCAACTCTACAGGCTGCCCGGTGTGCTAACTTTAACTTCAGTGCACTTAAAAAAAAAAAAAAACACAGACAAACAATATTATGACATTTTAGCACAGCTTGCAAGTGCAGCATTTTTTTCAGTACATTAATAACTTGTGGCTTGGTTGAAAAGAAAAAGAAAAACATATTTTTGTTTTACATTGCATTCCAATCGGAATAATTACCATAAATACTAATAGTAACGGGGCGCCCCGGTGGTCCAGTGCTTAGCGCGTCAACCTCACAGTGCAGAGGTACCAGGTTCAATTGTGTGGAGTTTGCATGTTCTCCCCGGGCCTCCGGTTTCCTCCCACATTCCTAAAACATGCATGGTGGGCTGATTGAACACTCAAAATTGTCCCTAATGCTAGGTTTTCAAAGGGAAAGCAATCAGACCAAAAAATATATTTCAAAACCGTAGCCTGCACCACACAATTTCCTTTTAATCTTTTCAAGAAGAGAAGTAAAAATATACAATTGAAATAATGTGGGAAAACTGTTTGGCTGGTGACCAATCCCGGGTGCTCCCTGCCTCTTGTCCCAAACAACATATTCAATATGAGTCAGCATAAACTTGACGCCATTTAAATTGCCTCTGATTAACCCTTAATACATTTCAGCAGTTCCAGGTAGGCATTGTTGAATCTTTACAATTGAAAATATGGCCACAGTGAGCCATCAACCTTGATCAGCTCAAGTCATGGAATTTTCACAAGGACATTACACAAGGACTTTGCAAGCACTCCAAATTTGTCCAGATTCATTCTGAGCCACACAGGAATAAAATTACACCACTAAGTTTCCTCCAATCATTTACTTCCCCTCTATTTTAAGGCCTTGTAAAATATTTTTAGAATCTTTAGAAGCTCCTGAGACAGATTAGTCAGCACAAAGGGACTGCATCCATTGATACTAACGGATAGACGCTCCTCTGGGGCAAGAATTATGCAGACGCTTGTCAAAAAAAGTCAGAATTTACCACTTCAAGAAAATGCAAATTAGTACTTGAAGTTTTTTTGGGTGAATAGTAATGTTTAATATCTCCATCTGCTCACACTTTTTGTCACTGTCAAATTTGCATTTCTGTCTGACATCATTTATGTCAATCTTGTGACAAGTGAACTGCAGATGAACTTGTTCAGGCGGGCCAACTTGTCTCTCTCAGTGTCTGTTTCAGCGTCGCATCATACCTGCTTGTGCTTGAGAGAATCCAACAGAAAAATGAAGTCAGAGAATGTGATCAGAAACGACAGTAGTTTGGGAGACAAGTGGGAATACATTGCACGGGGAAACAGATTCTGTTTGGTGAGGAGCGTAAACAGCTGATGTGTGCTTGGCCTATTTATGCCTAAGGCCACGGTATATTGTGTCAGCAGCTTTCAATACAACAAACTGATAAGAGCATCAGAGTTGTTTATCTTTGTGAGCCCTGCAATAGGCTGGCAACCAGTTCAGGGTGTACGCTGCCTACTGCCCGAAGACGGCTGGGATAGGCTCCAGCACACCCGCGACCCTTGTGAGGTTAAGCGGATTAGTAAATGGATGGATGGATGGGGAGCCAACTAAGCATCAAGCTGTGGCACCACTATTAAGACTGCCCTCAAGCCAACTATAATACAAAATAGCAGCAATATCCCGTTTGAAAATGTTCAAAATTCCCTTGCGACAAGAAAAGTACAGGCGAACGTCTGCTGAACATCTGGCGACCATTTGGCAAACATTTACGACCTTGAACGATCCCTGACAAATTCTGACATGAACGCAACATTGGCTGTCTTTGAAAGCACTCGCCTCTCTATGCGATAGGGGCCAAGGTCAGGCTTACGCTAAAATACCACCACTACTTTGAATATGAACGACAGTTTATTTGCTTTACAGGAAGATTGGCCACTAACCAGCTGGTGAACGACCCACCAGAGATGTATAGCAAATAGGAGATGCCGCATTTTGCCGTTTAGAAGAACAAAGTTGGCTTTACATGACAATAAAAGAAAAAGAAAAAAGCAATGGAGCAATAATTAATAACCAGGTATGAATAACTTGTTTGTTTACTGTGTATTTTATTGACTGATCGATTAATTCATGAATTAATTCATGGGTTTATTGGTTGATTTTTTTAGAGGGGACAATATATATTAATATACATGTAGAATAAAGCCGTTGGCAAGTTGTAACAATGTAATATCCCACTTCCTGATTTTTTATTCTGAACAGAAAAAGTATTTTGCTTGATTTGGTATGTTAAAGTCAACTAATTCATCAAATTGTATCCACATTATTATAGAAGAAGCCTTACTAACATGTTAATGAGAGATAAATAGTTGTGTTTTTAAATGTTTTATTCCTTTAAAGTAGTGTGTGTTTTCACTTGCTTTTATATTGCATTTTATAATAATTCTTGCCCACACGCTGGTAAAAGAAAAAAGAAAAAGAAAAAAAAAACCTATAAAGGCAAATATAACTTAATTTTGTGGCTGGAACAGAATGATTGCCTCTCCATTCATTTCAACGGAAAATATGACCTCACAGTCACAAAGAGGCTCATGGAACCAATTAAGTTGGTAACTAGAGGTTTTTCAGTACTTTAGTTGAAATCTTGTCGAAATTATTTTAAGAAGAACAAAGATAAATGTATCAACTTTAAAACTATATAATTGTGGACAATAGGTAATGTGCATTGTGTCGTCAATATTAATGTCAATATTGTTTACAGTGCAAGATGTGCTCTGTTGCAGTGTTCCTTCTGAGTTATTGTCATGTATAGCCATTAAGGGGTTAACAAGGTTAAGGGAGTTTCACTCGTTGAAATGTGTGTGGGGGGTGGGAGGAAGCACTCGTTGTGCTTGTGGTCGATTTTGTTCCCGTAAACGTCTTTTCGCAGCGTAATCCAAAACTCGTAAGATCCTGATGACTGGAGTTGTGTTTCCAAACCGAAATCACATACAAAGACCACAAAAGGAGCACAGAGTGTGCTATGACAGTGATGAGATGACTATTAAACCTGCTGGAGTGGAGAGCCGGAGCAATACTGAGCTAGTACCACTAAGATCGATTCTCAGGGCTCAATCTTGGTAGACAGACACACGTGTGCCTGCGTAAAAACTGGCATCTAATTTTCGTGCGGGGGAAAATCTAGTTTACAGCGTTTGGGAAGTTGGCAGACTGTGCTGTGCCTTTCTGGGTGGTCCAGCGGACTGATGCCATTTACTATTACACATCCCTGGTGCACGGGAAAATTTGGTGTCATAAAGTAGACCTGACATTAGACCAGATAGAAGCATGTTTAAACTGTGGTCCAACTAGTGTAACACAATTTTAGTGGATTTGATGAAGGTGCAGGCAGACACACATGGATGCACGATCTGAAGTGGGAGACTGTGTCAAAGTGTCCACATTACATTGGCCAACTTTACGTTATCCACAAGGTGACATTTTAAATGTACCTTGTGCGCACCAATCGCCCGCCTGGACTCCAGTTCATTCGCTTCATGTGGACATTTAGACCGCTCTTTACGCTAGATTTGCCCTGGGCACAAAGACAGGTTCCCCAAACATTAAATATTGATACAATTGATGTTTCAGTAATTTGAGGTGCTGTATTTGCAGTATCGTACCACAAAGGAAATTGGGACTGGTATCGATTAGCAGACTCACTGAAGGACCACACCAAGCAGCAGAGCGGCTTTCCGTGCAGCAGTGAAAGTTATCAGGTAGCACCAAATCATTTTAGTAGAGTCCAATATACATTTGTGGCAGCCCGCCACAGGTCAATGTGAATGTGGGAAACACTGCAGCTGTAATGTTTTCATTGGCAGAGCCGATCAATGACGTCATTGATTGATTGGCAAATCAAAGACATTAGGGATGATCACAACATTAGCATAAAATGCAAAATATCAGTCGTTCCGATCCAGCAGATTGATCTAAAGTCTACTGAAAATGGCTTTTGTATTAAAAGTGAAACATCTTCAACAAATGGAGATTCCACTTGCGTCGATTCTACTTTTGGTTGATTTACTTCAGCTGCCCTGCAGATTTGCAACATGACCGTGGTTTTTATTTTGGGCAGTTAAAAAATACAATTTTCAGATTTTAATGAAAGCATGCCAAAGCATTCCAAGGTCATTTATAAACCCAGTTTTTGACAGCTTTCTGGAAGTGAACCCTACCTGTCTGTCACAGTGCGCAGGATAATGCATAATTTAGAGCATGACGCAGGCTTACTCAGCTCATTTCTCAGTGGAAGATGAATCCTTGACCTTGTCAGGAACCAAATTTCAATCCACTGTGATTCAGCACTGAAGGGTTGGGCTTCCACAACACCAGAAAACATCGCGTGTGGGCTAGACGGTGCCCATGAGTCACAAAGAGTATAACCATGCGGATGTAATTTTAATGATCCATGACATAAACAAATTACTATGAAAGTGACCTTGTGAGCCAGTGTTGGAAACAGCAAAGAACAGTCAATAGTTTATGCATTTTATTTCAACACATTTTAATAAGGCTGAGATGGAACCAGTTCTTATTCAGTGGCATCCTCAAAATGGCAAAGAGCATCTTACCAATAGTAGCACAGCTAAAATAAACTGCTTCGTCAAAAACTGTATTTACCGTTAGTTAAAATTCACGTTACCAAAAAATGCTCTGACCTAACCATCATGTGCTGCATATGAGCCATGTAGTAATGTGTCCTGTATCCAGCTGTATTGCAGCATGCATCTCCTACATTATTGAGAGCTGGGCACTTACTTGGGTTTATTCCTCCCATTTCCAGCCACTCAGATTATGACTTGCACTAGACTGGAAAATCATGTCAATGCCGAATGTCTCATGGGATACTTCTCTTTGTCTCAGGCATAATCTGACCCCCCAGGATTTTTGGTTTTCTTTGGGGTTTTTGAACATTTCATTTCAAAACTAAAAGACAAAGATTACTCATATTGTGAAACGTTTTGATGCTAACTAGCTTCATCATGAATCACCATTCATGTGATATATAAGAGAACAAGTTTGGTCATTTGGTCAATGTTACACACGTACCCAAATGCATACGTTTGCTGTGGTACAGAACAACATTGCATCGTACCGCATTCCCATGGCAGTACCACACTGTGGCTTAAAATATCACAACAATACAAATCTTGGTCCAGTAATGGATTTGTTATCAACTGTTCTAAGGTTTAACCCCTTTCTCATGTTTTTCTAATGATTGGAGGGGATGGTTCAGTTTATTTTCAGTTCAGTTTGTTTCAAAATACATGGCTGTATATTCATTCATATTGTCGTCTTGGTGATGTTAGCCCTAGATTTAGAAATACCATACATGCCACTGCTAAATGACCCATAGTAATGAATATCAATATTAGGGATAGTGATGGACATTTGACTAAATGACTGACTGTGAATGTTCTGAACGCCTGTTTCCATGCATGTTGGATGAAACAGACACGGCCTGCCTTGAGGAGTTGGCAATCACAGGTCTTTGTGATATAAGTACTTTCAGAGGTTTCCATCGACACTTGAAAATAATTGTTGGCAGTATGAATGAAGAACAGAAGTCTGCATGAGAAAAATGTGCAAAAGAGCAAGATATTAAAGGCTCAGACAAATGTATAAAAACCAATGTGTCAAAGAAAACAAGTATTAAAAGGCGAGAGGAGATCAAGCCCTATTGTTTGAATAGATGAATTCCACATTGTGATATCAGTTTAAGTCCACAGTGCAGGGTCGTTTGGATGCATTTACAAAAGAAACAAGTCCCTTTTGTCCAGAGAAGCCTGATATGGCGAGTTAGTGTTGCAATACATAATCTTTTTCATCACCCTATTCCCAGGTAAGTTTAAAAAAAAAAAATAGATCTCTGACAAAACAGAATTTGATTCAATACTATTCAATCATTGAGTGCAATTCGAGAATGTATTCCAGAGAGGATAAAAAATAATAATAAATTGTAAAAAAAACCTGCGCTGTTTTGGATTATGCTGCTGAAGGCTCAATAGTACCGGGCCCATAGCAAACATGCAGCAACACAACAACACACAGATTTTAACGTCCAACTCTAATCTGTAAACTGTATCCGAAAAAGATTATAGCTCACTACAATACCCCAATGAAAACGGTGTTAGCAGTCACAAGACATCAGTTAGAAATTGTATTTGTGAACTATATCAAACTATAACACCTGCTTTCAGATGTTGTTTTAAGTAAGGATTACAAAAGTGACACAAACGTAAATATAGCGACATGGTAAAAGGAGAAAAACAAATAGAGATGACGTTTTACTTTGTGGGATATTGTATTTATTTCATGATTGGAAGGGGTGAGGGGGTTGACAGCAAAAATGACCTCTTAACAAGAAGCACTCAATGTTGCTCGTGACTCCAGTCCAGTGTGTACTGTGCGCCTCGCCCAAAAGTCAGTTAACCACCAGCTCACCTGCGCCCGTTTGGAGAACAAATGGTACATTGAAAATAAATAATCGTAGAAAGTGCTCAAAGTCAAGCTTTCATGAACCAAAATATGTAGAAAGTCAAAAAAGTCTGTCTTTGCTTGGCTCATCTTCTTTCCTCAACTTGTGTCAAACCAGTAAAATCAGTCTTTGTAAGCTTCGGCTACTGACGATTGAATGTCAAGGACAGATTGTACTGTGCAAGTTTTGTTCAGTATTTCAAACTCATAACATAATCCAGAAAAAGGAGATGAAGTGTCTCCTCAGCAACTGCATCAACAGCAGCTGGAGGTTGATAAAAGCTACCCCCACATGCTGGCATAGGGCAGAGGACAAGTTGACTCAGGATGCAAACACCAGCCACATCACCACCCACATTTAAAAATAACAACAACAAAAACAGCCTGAGCTACACAATAATTTAGGGGGGGAAAGGTATAGTATATAAATTGTCAGTACAACTGTGTCGCGTAAGTTAATAAAGTGACACAAAGCAACATGCCACATTGAATCCAACAAAGAACAAGCGTGTAACACATATTTTCCAAAACAAGCAACACAAGCAACATTGGATCCTCTATTTGAGTATTAAAGTGCACATTTTATATAATTCATGTTCAATTCTCCTTTTTCCACCAAGTCAATTTTCCCATGAGAAGTACTGCCTTGCTAATAGCGCTGAGCCATTTTTTAAATTCAATATTGTGATTGCACCTTAATTTGTGATTATTATTATTTTTATTTTCAAGGTCCTCCTTTTTTATTTTTTGTGAGGAGTACGTATTTCCGGGAAAAACATTTGCCCTAAATAGTACATGGAGAAGACTTATATGCTCGACCTACTTTGTACACCATACGGTGCCCAGTACGTTTTACGAAGTCCAACATTCAACGATTGGAAAACGTACTGATATATTCAGCAGACGCATTGCTGCCGCATTTATCTTAATAAGGAATATTTTTTGTTTAGTTGTGTTTCAAATGGCGTATTTGATGTCGAATCTCACATTGCATTGTGGCCAGCAGTCGAATCTGGGTCGGTTATTACACATTTTGGTGTTGTAGAATATTGTGGTCAATAGTCCCCCGGCAAACATCCTGAATGCTTGTTGGGTTAGCATACATGCACCATGGATATGGGCTAAAGCAAGATTTGGCATTTTGATGACACACATATAAGCATACAGCCGCCACCTCAGGTGTGTTTGGCTCTAATTTCATTTTAACTCATTGAATTCTGAAGCAATTTTAACATGGATTGGGTTGTTCCAAACATCAGTTACGATAAAAGCCAACATGTCATTTTACAAGCAAGCCTTTAACATGGAGACCATCGTGAGGCACCCTGTTCAACACAATAACAACCCAGTGAAGACTCAAACTATCGATATCCGTGCCGAAAGGGATGTATTTTTGCTTCCTTTTTCTAAACGATGGTCAGCCAATGCAGCATTTAAAAATGTCTTGCGCAACTTGGCAACTTGTTGCACAATCAGTGTTTAACTACCGCAGGGGAAAAAAGCCCTGGGATCAACGTGCACAATTGCTTTGTGTCAAATTACCGGAGAAGATAGGCAGGGTGCCATGGAATGATTCAGATCATTGTCAAAATAACATCAGATATGATTTCAGGTGTATGGACTCCCTACAAATCATCTTTTAAATGCGTCAACTAGTGTTCTCACATGGTTTAAGTCGGTAACTGGGATATAAATGCCAGTTGCAGAAACACACTATCTGATCTGAGTCCACAAATTCTGATTCCATTTTTTGATTTACCATGCCAGCTCGTACGAATATCCAAACTATAGCACGAATATATTCACTCACACAATGTAGGATTTCATAAGCTCTTTGGCTTCTTTTCCTCTCCTGCACAATTGTTTTGTCTCCGTCTTGTCTTGTTATTCTGCAATTGTGTTTTATTGTGCAAATAAATAAGTAAAACCTAGAAATAAAAGCTTCCAATAAGCAGTCTGGTCATGAAAGGCTGGCTAGTATCGACTAAAGCAATAGTACAGGCAAATCATGATCATTGGCAAATTGATTTTTCTTTTGGCTAACACGTAGGAGATTTGACTCAACAGACTGAGGTGGTGCAAACCTTGTATATATTTAGCATTAATCTACCCTAGCGCAAGTCGTAATTAAAATGCGGATGCATACTGTAATTCTTGTGAATGTGAATGTTGAACAGGTAAAGTCAAGGTACTTGGTTGTTGCAAATCTGCAACACCTGCCCTGAGAGGGTTAATTATGACAAACATGGCAATTTTTAAACAAATAACACAAATAAAATGGGATCCACAAGCCATAAAGAAAGAGATGTATGATAGTATGCTTGGTGAGATGGCCATGACTGAATGGATGTGTGGTAAAATGAGATGCAAAGCCACAAAGGAAAGGAAAGCGCCGTATAAAAACTGTCACTCTTATGATTTATTGAATCACTATCAAAGTATTAAAGCCCACCAGTCCTGATACCAGTATGCAAGCTAGTGTTCATCCTCTAAAGGCATATGGCTGTTTCTGTTGGGGTCTATAAATCACACCGCTTTATAATCTCCTAACTACCAGACAATAACAGATTTATCTGTGATGAAATCCTGGTATTTACACCGTGTGCCTGTCTTCTAAGCCAGTCTATCTGCATATCTAAGACGCCTGTGCTCCCATGTGGCTACATCCGATGCGTGCACACGCACGCGCGCGCACACACACACACACACACACACACACACACAAATGTAAATGTGTATATATATATATATATATATATATATATATATATATATATATATATATATATATATATATATATATATATATTTATATATATATATATATATATATATATATATATATATATGCGTGTGTGTGTGAGTCTATATATATAAAGAGAGAGAGAGAGATTTAGATAGATATCTCTCGATATATATATAGATATATCTATCTATCTCTATATATAGAAAGATAGATATATCTATCTATATATAGAGATAGATAGATAGATAGAGAGAGGCGAAAGAGAGAAAGAGGTGTTTTTGTCTGTGTCTGTTTGTGTGAGTAGCAGATTTAGCTTTGACAGAACATCAGTCTTTAGAAGGATTACGGGCCATACCCAGACAGCAACATGCTGTGCATTTGTAGTTTTAGTAAGTTGACCTGTAATCGACATACAGACAGCGGGCTGAGGCTGTCATAATTAACAATATGTATCTACTATATACTGTACCTAGATGAGGACAAATGATAAAATATAGAAACATCTTCAGACACTGTTCGATTCATTTAGAAAACTCACCATTAGACAGGGACTGATATTAAATTCTGATGATATGATAACCATGAGCAAAAATATAAAAAATTGCATCCCTAAAATGTAAATAAAAATAGCTGTTTGTAGAATCATTGGTTTATTAAGAAACATGCACCATGTTAAGTCAAATTAAAGAAAGAAAAATAAAAAAAGAGAAAAGATAACATTCTTCTGTTTGAATTCTTTGTAAATCACAGTGTGCCATCACTGGTGATCTACTTTTAGAACAGACCCGAAGGCTACGCATGTTGGGGCATAACTACCCGCTGTTTGTTGTTTTTGTTTTTTACATTGGACATTTATTTTTCTGTGAGCATTGCCTTACTCTAGTGCAGTGGTTCTTCACCTTGTTCGAGGGACCGAACACAACCAGTTCATATGCACATTCACCAAGGCAAAGGCTCTGTCGAACCCCTGAGACAGAGTCAACCCCTGAGGTTCGAATGAACCCAGGTTGGGAACCACTGCTCCTATGGAATGGTTTGTGTGTCCCAGTGATCATAGGGGCTAAGTTGTCTGGGCCTTTATGCCCGTAGCAGGGGCACACATGGCTAATAGGTCCTAGGTGTGGGCCAAGACAAAGCACGGCTCAGAGACCCCTTATATTGCGGAATATAACTGGATCTCGTTTTCCTTTGCTCCAACACAGGTCACCGGGCTCCTCTCTGAAGCCAGACCTGGCACAGCCTGAAAAGGCAACATGGGTCCGCCTTCCAAGCCAGCCTATCTACATATCTAAGACTCCAAACAGGGTACATACCCTGAGCTGCTGTTTAGTGCAAAGTCACATACAACAGTCAGGGCCCGTGCCTCCACCCGAAGGCGGAGGCAGGCTACACTCTTGTCCACTGGGGTGAACCCCAATGTACAGGCACCAAGCCGGGGGACCAAAAGTAGACCCACACCTTCAGGGTGCCTACCACTGTGGGCAACTCCAGAGTGAAACAGTGTTCAACGCTCACAAGAAGACTGGTACTCGAGCCCAGGCTGTGTATGGAGTCTCTGCCTCGCACACCAGCTCGGTCAGGCTCCTCCCCTGCCAGAGCGGTGACAATCCATGTCCATAGAGCGACCTTCTGTAACTGAGGATCGGACCACCAAGGTCCCTGCCTGTTGCTTCTGCCGCTGTTGCTGTTGTTGTTGAGCAACCTCCAGATGGGTCCCAAAGCGGCTCCTAAAGCCGCAGCGACCCGAGTACCTGCAGACCCAGTTGTCGGCTGTTGACTGGGAACTGTTCGTAGCCCGAAGGCACGCCCAACACCGCTTAGAGGTCATCCCCGAGTTGGGCTGTTGCTGCTGCCCAGCTCACAGGGCACCCAACCACTTTGTCCCCCTCACAGGTGGTGGGCCCATGGGTGGCGACTCCCTCATTCTGCTGGAGAACTTCTATGCTCATGTGGGCAGTGACAGTAAAACCTGGAAGAGCGTGACTGGGAGCCGACTGAACCAGAATGGTGTTCTGTTTCTGGACTTCTGTGCTCGGCACAAATTGCCCATCATGAACACCATGTTCAAACATAAGGCTGTCCACATGTGCATATGGCACCACAACACCGTAGGCCGGAGTTCGATGATCAACTTTGTAGTCATTTCATCGGATTTGCGGCTGCATGTTTTGGACACTGGAGTGAAGAGAGAGGAGGAGCTGTCAACCAATCACCACCTGGTGACATTGAATCAGAGTGGATGATTGTGGGAATGTTTTTTCAGATGTACCCTTGTGTTTGGATACAGGAATTTTAGGGACACGCATGCACCAATCAGAATGGCAAACATACAGAACTGTGCAATTACTGTATTACTGAAACAACAATCCTTATAGCAATACAATAATTTTGTTACAATGACAATTAAACCCAGAAATATTGCTTAGTTACACAAATAATTGCATATCCTGAATGCTACTTTCAAATTGAGTCTATCATTTTGAAATCTGCAAATCTAACTATACAAGGCTTGGCAAATATACCACCCTCATGTTAGAACAACGCAACAATGAACTTATATTTGTACTTGGATATTTGGATGAATATGAGATCATTCAAAACAACGCACCCTCAACCATGGCCGACTATTTTATTTTATTTTTTTTGCATTTGATACTACTTCGTGTCCTCGGGGGGGACCTCATTAATTTTGTTTTTGTCCAATAAGGCTAAACACAGAAGACTGTGATTTGATAATCACATTCAAATGTAAAATGACAACTCCACTGAGTCACTGTGAATGAATGATTATCAACAGAAGAGATGGAAGCTCTATGAATCATTCAGTCTATCCTAATCTCGCCTTTCTCATCCTTTTTGAACCTTTTTTATCCCATCCTCTTAGTCTCTATCACACTTTCCTCGCTGCTTCCCTTCTTTATTTTCTGCCCATCATTAGCACTCGTTTTTTTTCCCTTCATCTCTCTCCATTCCCCCCTTCAAATGTTTTGCCTGCTGAACAGCCATAAAGAAATAATTTATCCTTGTCCTTCAGTGTGGGGATCTATTCGCATGCCAGCAGAGCATACTAAGTTATCTCCCAGCTACAGACGCTGAGTGGTAATACTAAACTCTGATAATTTGCAACAGGATGAGAATTAGAACTGTCTCTACAATTCGTTGTGGTGAAACTGATGCTATGTTTTACTGCACTGTAATTTACTGTACTTTTGAGTACAGTAGTGTCCTGCATGGCTTATTGATATGCACAAAAAGGAAAATGAATCAAAACTCAGCTTGCAAGAGAAATCAAACATTATTGTTGCAGCACTTTTTTTTCTTTACAGCACAAAATCTATTTAGCTAAATAATTCAACTAAACGGTTTGAGTGGCGGTGTCAGTCACTGTAAAACATATCTTGGAACTTGATTTGAGCTTGATAAACCATAAATGTCAGGTATCGACACCAATGTGGAAGTTTATTCTATGTTTGTTTTTCACACTACGCATTTAAGTCTGAGTCAACAAACAATATTTGATTTTGATGTGACTGGCTTTACATCACATACTGCTTTTCTGACGGCTTTTCACTTGTGATAATAGTTTTATTTCCAAGCTCTAGTGGTTAGCGCGTCGACCTCACAGTGCAGAGGTCGTGGGTTCGATCCCGGCTCCGGCCTTCCTGTGTGGAGTTTGCATGTTCTCCCCGGGCCTATGTGGGTATTCTCCAGGTGCCCCGGTTTCCTCCCACATTCCAAAAACATGCATGTCAGGCTGATTGAACACTCGAAATTGTCCCTTGGTGTGAGCGCAGATGGTTGTTTGTATCTGTGTGCCCTGCGATTGGCTGGCAACCATTTCAGGGTGTCCCCCGCCTACTGCCCGAAGACGGCTGGGATAGGCTCCAACAGCGCCCGCGAACCTTGTGAGGATAAAGCCGATCGGAAAATGGATGGATGGATGTTCAACTGTGTGCAGTTGGACCATATTTTGAGATACTATACACCTAAGCTGGTCATGAAAATAGAACTCTTCATGTAGGAGTGGAGACACTTTTTTCAGCATGCGAGCTACTTTTAAAATGATCAACTCTAAATGATATACCGACTTTATGTATTTATTTACCTATTTATTGTTTTAAAATATAATTGGATATATGTTTGTGTACCTTGCATAAGTGCATGAACCCTACACACGATGAGGCATGAGCATGAGTGGTTGCCCTGTAGATCTATCAAGTAGCAAATTTCAGAACAGATGATAGGCAACAGTCTACTTTTTAAAAAACTCATTCTATTAGCACATAACTGATTACAGTCATGCCATGAGAGCTATCAACAGGAACGTGCACATTCACATGAGTGAGTGGCGTGGCAGTGAGAGGGAGGGCAGGGAAAAGTGAAGTGAGGATGCGTTCAAATCTTGCTAGCAGTTAGAAAACTGCAAACTCCCCCTTTAACAATTGATTGCACTTAAAATTCCTGTGAGTGTGTAATATTTGGCAGATCTGACAACTATTCTGAGTACAATAAGTTGCAGATATATTTCTTTCTAAAATAACAAGATTAATTTACTTAATTTATACTCATGGCGTCATGATTCATGTCAGCAAATCCTAAATTTAGTCTGGGAAATCTTTGTATAGAATCCATTTGGAGAGTAAATTCAGTCAACTTTTTGTCCCTCAATGATTGAATTTTGAACTAAGCAACATTTAATGCTTGCCTCCTTCATTTGGAATGTCCAATAAAACACTTATGTCCTCCTATAAACTATGATCTAAATACTATATGTCATGCTCTCAAGTATATTTGACACTGTTCTTCGTGTTGAGGCTCTTGTATTCACTTCTGAATTCTTCGTCTTACAACTGTATTCCGATGCTTTGCTCCAACACATCAATATATTTTTTCTTATCGTCAACTGAATGAAGACCTTAAACTAGTGTGGTAATAAAACCAGATGGATGATACGCTACAGAACCACTGCCCATTTTGATAAGTGTTTCAGCTTAGTCGCACATTTAAGCTTCACAGCGGGAAGATGACACTGATTAAAGTGCTAATGTTGTCCTGCGTAACTCAGTGGGTCATCTTTAGAACTCTTATCCCACTGAGACGAGGAACAGAGACACTCCCACAAAATGGTCAGTGTTATGGAAAATTCAATAACAGATAAGCAATGTAATTAAGCTCCAAAAAGTGAAGCAAAACTATGAATTGCCTCTAAGGATTTGATTTTCTGCAACTGAGCTTTCTGTTTCACTGAGAAGTTCGGCAACTATCCATCCATCCATTTTCTGATTCGCTTTATCCTCACAAAGGTCGCGGGGGGTGCTGGAGCCCATCCCATCCATCTTCGGGTAGTAGGCGGGTGACACTGTGAACCGGTTACCAGCCAATCGCAGGGCACACAGACACAAGCAATCATCCACACTCACACCTAGGGACAATTTAGAGTGTTCCATAAGCCTGCCATGCATGTTTTTGGAATGTGGGAGGAAACCGCACACACAGGCCCGGGGAGAACATGCAAACTCCACACAGGAAGGCCGGAGCCGGGATAGAACCCACGACCTCTGCACTGTGATGTCGACGCGCTAACCACTAAAGCTTGGAAATAAAACTATTATCACAAGTGAAAAGCTACCAGAAAAGCACCTTACCGTAGTCACAAGACTGACTTCATCGTTCATTGGGTACCCTTGCACAATCTAATCTTGCGCATGTGACATAACACTGCAGAGGTGGCGGCGTTCCTCTGCCGGTACGGCTCCAGTGATGTAATGCATTACAAGCTAACGGAATGTCTAACGTTAGCCGATATTCAGAGCAGCAATAAGCAGCAAGGGCAGGAACACAAATTGAAACTTTCTCGCCAGATTATTATGTCCAATAATGCACAGACAACACCTGTGTACTAACGACAATTTTGGTCCTCCATAGAACAGGCGCCCCACTACACTGTGTCATTGCTGTCCTAAAACACGTTGGAATATGCCATTGGCTACGGCTCATTGAAGCCGAGCGAATTGTGAGTAATATTTCTAAACATTTGTTTTTATTTTGGTCCTGGAAAATATGTCCTCACAAGAAAATGGCTAGTGTTATGTAGGTGTGTGCAATGTGGATTGTTTGAATGTTATTGTTAAATATTTCAATTATCTTCTCATATTTCCTTGAACAGGATACTGAACCGCCTTTTTCCTGCTGTTGCTGTTGAAATTGTGTCAATATTACTCAAATAAGGAGATAGTGCCAAAGCAAACACTGATTACCGGTACTCTGAAGGTACATATCACGAGTGAAAGCCCATTGACCTAGTGGTTGTCCATCCCCACTGGAAAAAAATGGTGTAGAATTTGTAGTAGCATTTCGTCAAGAGGAGGCACAAAATAAAACCGTCTGGATCCAGATACATTTTTTTTTATGTATAGTCAACTTAAAAATTGTACCTTGACTCAGGTGGTTTTATTTTGTGCAATCATTTGACAAAATAAAATTGAGTACATTGAGCAAAACCTTTTTTCAATGTTTATGTGCCCTGTAACTCACTGGTGACTAGTCAAGGATTCTGTCCACCTTTAGCCCAAGTCAGCTGGATATTGTCCAGCTTCCCCCGACTCTGTACAGGATATGCGGCATAAAAAATTGATACTTAGCTGTCTTGTTTGTGCATTAACACTGACGTAAGCGTAACACAAAACTAAGTCTTATCATTGCAAAGTTGTTTTATTTTGTGCAAATTAGACTGTACCCATTTACCTAATAGGAGTAGTCGTATTTAACTTGCTTAGGCATAGAAAATAAAGTAGTGTGTTTCCGGTAACCCAACCGACCGAGAATTTCTACCTCGAAAAAAACTTTATGGTCGGCATTTTTTTTAAACAACCTTCTACATTTTTGTGTAATAATAATAATAATACATTTTATTTATAAGCGCCTTTCAAGACACCCAAGGACACATTACAATAACAAAAAACAATAAACACAAAACAATACGGGTTGAGCAGCGGCAGCCAAATGCGCCAGCGTTCACTCAACCCGGAAGTCAGAAAGAAACCGCGTTTTGTGTGTTGCAGTCGCATGCTCGCACCATAATATGAAGAAAATAGCACCCATCAGAGTTGAAGGTCCTCGGGATTTTCCCAGAATTCCGGGTTTTTCTAATTTTTATGAAAATCTCCGGAGAATTGAGGAAATTTGCCTAAAATTAATTTGGATATTAGTTGACAACATTGAACGAAGACGCGTTTGAGATCGTTGTTTTGCTTTCACGAGCGTAGCCATGTTTAGACACTAACACTAGTAACAGTAAAGAGATTTTCGTCTCTTTATAAACACACTTGCTAAACCCCATGGGAATGAATAAAAGACACCGTGGACAAGACAGATGTCGTAAAAAGTATATTTGGACAAAAAGGGAAACACACAGCTCGGGAGAAAAACGTGTCCGTCCGAGTTCGAGTGTCGTCTCGGCTAGCTTAGCTTAGTTTAGCTGTTGTTGTTGTGTGTGACGTCTTGTGTGTGACGTCGGGTGTGTAACGTCGTTGCGTCGGCGCTGATTGGTTGAAATTAAAAGACGCGCTTGCGTACATGTTCGCGCTGAAGCACGCACAGCAGAGAGAGAGCACTAGCAGCGGAGCGGACTATCTATTGCTTAGACTCGCTTAGCTTGAGTGGCGTCGCCACAACAGTAATAAGCCCGCCTCGCATTCTCATGGCCTCGCCATTTCTCGGAGATTTCTAAATTTCATCGAACGGAAGCCGCAAAGGGTGCAGGTGTGCACACAAAAGGAAGATTAATCATTGAATGTCAAGTATTTGAATAGCGTTTTGTATAACTAATTCATGCGTGATCGGCCAGGTGTGTGCGCACGCGGATTTTCAGAAAAGTGCACTTTCATCTCTGATCCATTGATGTACTGTATCGAAAAGATTCAGCGAACTATTTGACGAACACCGCGGGCCGTCTAGGACGCGGGACGCAGAGGTAGCTGTAACACCCAGCCGCCGGGGAACCCAACTCTCTCGCCGGGGTTTCAATGTCTCCTTGTTTTATGGTTATTTTGTTTACATTTTTAACGGGGGGGGAATAAAATAAAATAAAAAACTTTGTCCGACCTACCGACCCTATGTTGAAATTTCATGTTACCGGAAACACACTACCTTTTTTTCTACGCCTTATAGAAAAAGCCTCTACTGTGTAATTCTAGTCAAAGCTCTCAACTGGCATGAAGCAGTCAAAAACTAAACATGAAATCAATGTTGGGCCCATGACAGTGCAGGCCATGCAGAGACACAACAGGCACACTCCTTTCCTGTTTCAACAGCTCAACATCTTTGTTCGAACACACATGCAGACACGCGAACACGTCTCCTGTCCCTGCTCACTCCGTCTGCATGACTCATCAGCACCCGTACAATGCCTCTGACCTATATCTGTCCCACCTGTGTCACCGTACTGTTGACTGACCCACATTCCACTGATCCAGGCACTTCCATGCAGTGACCCGCGCCAGATCCACACGAACAGCAGTAGGTGGAGGAATGCTGGTTTCCCTGAGAGTTGAAACTCTCCCGCATTAACAATTACAGATTAATTATTGATAAACTACTAAAATATTGTTACTCTCAATTTCGGTCCTGAGATTAATATTTTCACAATTGTTTTTCAAAAGGTCTTAGGTTTTACTATTAACAATGTTTGCCTTATTTTTATCTTTGTTTGACAATTAAGAATGAATTAAGTAATTCACGAGATAGGGAGTTTAAGGCCCATTTTAACATTATGTAATTTATATACACTGTATATAGAAAGACATATATATATATATATATATATATATATATATATATATATATATATATATATATATATATATATATATATATATATATATATATATATATATATATATATATATATAAACAACCCACGGGCAAACTCGACACAGGAAGGCCAGAGCCCGGAATATATAATTGCAATAATTGTCGTTAGTTTTCATTAGTTTTGTAAATGAAAAGCAGCATTTTCCTTATTTTACTTCACTAACAAATATTTTTCCATTTTAGTTAGTCATTGTTAAGTGTTGTTATAATTATGATTTACTTACTGATCTGTCAAAAGCATTGGAAATAGCTGGCTCTCATTCATGATATAAAGGCAATGGCTCAACAAACATACCATTTTGGTTTGAACCTTAAAAGGTTTTGGAGGTACAAGGATTCTGCTTGATGCCAATATTATAATAGTAAATGTTCTTGTGCCAAACGCGTATACTTTTCTTTTATCTGTGAAAATACAGAACAGTAAGTCAAAAGGTATGGTTGTATTCCTCTGCAGCCAGTAATATATAGTGACAGTGGCTGTGAAAGTGATGTTGCGGGACCATGTGGTATGCAAAAGTCAGAGTGACGAGGCGGGGCTTGGATGCGAACAACACCTACTACTCGCTCCCATTGGTTCTCAATGACATCATTGATAGGGGCTGCAAAAAGAATGAAAGGAGCTTGAGTCTTCCTTTCTTCCTTCAAACTCTTGCTAGAATTAGGTTAAAAATCATAATTTAACCACTTTTTTGCCAGTACAACAATGCTTGTCTGAATTGACTTGAACATAATGCGTACTCTCACCTGACAACCAAAGAAACTCAATAAAGAAGTAAAAAAAAAAGAAAAAGCTCACATGGCACTCAAGAAATGTGCATTTAAAGCTCCAAAAGTTGCTCGATTAAATGTAAATAGAACAATTGTATTTTTGTCTTGCATTGCCATAATAGAGTACTGTATATGAGCTTTATGGCTTCCATCAGAAACCTAAACACAACTCATAGAGCATTTATGTCGTTGTGCCCATTGCCTGGCACTTCACAATACAGTCACTTGTCCACATATGTGATGAAAGCTCGTTTTTGCACACTGTATCACCAAACAAATGATATCCATTTGAACTGCAAGCAGTGTGTGCAATGATTTTTCGAGAGGGTCTCGGACTGACAAAGACAACGCAGTGGAAAAAGTTGTTGAAGAAGTATGAAGTTAGGCCACTTACTATACGATGTAGGATCAAAATTCAATACTCTGCCATCCCGCTGAATATTTAATCTCCAAAGTATATCCAGGTTTTTAAATTTCCAAGTATGACTCCCTCAAGGCAAATCTGGGGTTTAAATCCTGAGTCCTCATCTTCTCCCAAAATAAAAGTGTTCTGCCTCTTAATCCTCAAAGCTTCTTCGTAGATGACTCTGGAGGTCCTCCGTCTGTCTCCCAAACAGCTGAAGAACATGTATCGGTTGGGTTCGAGGTTCCAGCTAAAATCAAGAACGACATGGGAAAAATGTTTAAAAAAGAAAGACAGGCAGCAAAAAAATAAATAAATAAAACTTAGTGGTCAATTCGTGGTTGATTAAAAATAGAGAGCAAATGTTTCATAAACACATCATACGAGTCCTCATAATACATTTCCAGCAAACTATTTTGACTTTTGAGATTTGCCAGGTTGTCCAAGTTTGCAAGTTGGGATAGAAAGAAACTATTCAATAAATCTAAAATGTTGTGTTCAGAATCGGGGAACAAATGGTGTATAGAATGTAAAGAATTCAAACACACGTCACGTATACTTGATCAAGGAAAGTTTTTGTTGTTAATGTTGAGTTATATATATATATATATATATATATATATATATAAAATATAGTGTCGGGGGCTGAAACTCAAGTAAAAGATTGTCTGCTTGGAGATTCCGAGGCTCCATTCGTTTTAATGTGCTCAAATGTCAGTAAAATGTATTCTATGTATAAAATGAAAACAAAATAATTAAATCTCATGAAAATCATTTCTCACTTGAAAAAAACTTTTTTCATGTGGATTTATGCACCTTTCTTTCAGTTT
This sequence comes from Hippocampus mohnikei, assembly GCA_026261675.1. Lineage (NCBI taxonomy): Eukaryota > Metazoa > Chordata > Actinopteri > Syngnathiformes > Syngnathidae > Hippocampus > Hippocampus mohnikei. Next base: position 13,999,104 of record JAKGUB010000556.1, on the reverse strand, counting down.
TCTTTGTAAAGACTGAGAACAAAGGAAGCTTTACTGTAACAAAGAAGCTGCTGAGACTTATACCTGTTGATCTGTTTCCAGTAAACAAATGTGAAGTGTTCAACTAAAATACACATTCTATATCGCTTAAAACGAAAACCTTAACACGCCAGTTGATTTTAAATGAATTATTAATTCGTGCAACAAGTTTCTCCTTCTTCTTTTCTGACTGACTTTACACCTGATTACGTTGTTCTAAATTCCCATAGTGCGGTCGGGACCCTCGCGGGAGCGCGAACACAGAGAATTAGCAGAAAATACTGTTTGCATGAGGAAAAAGTAAATACAAACAATAAAACCATTTTATTCTCCCCTCCTCGCGCACACACTAAAATGTCGCATTTGCTGTAAACTTCTGATAGACAGGCAGCTGCTTTGTCTTGAAGTCGCAACATCCCGAAGGAATCAAATAAGGCATCTAAACAAACTCAGCCTCGCTTCCATGAAAGTTTACAATCGTTAATTGAAATAGACATACTGTACTGTGAGCATGATGACGTCCCTTCAAGTAGTGTCCAAAAAGCTCGAGACAGAGCATCAGACAAAGGAAAAGAGGCACCGCTCCTCTCTCTCTCTCGCTCTCTTTCTCTCGCTCTCTCTCTCTCTCTCCCCCCTGACTGCCACTGTCTATGTCGCTCTACCTTTGCTGCTTTGTGCTCAAGTTTGAGCGCTGACGCACTAACAAGAGCGGCAACTTTTACTGGACAAGAACACACAAAACCACGCCTGGAGCGCGCGCACACGCAAATATTACTCTCTGGGACAACTTACCTGAAGGTGCTCTGCTTCCTGCGTATGGCCATGGGTTGTAGATGAGCGTTAAAAAAAATAAGAATAAAGTTTGTTAGGACACATGCAGCTTTGTGTTGTGAGGTCCCCCCTTTGTCTACACGTGTGATAGATGGATGGGGCTCGTTTTGGCCGCGCCTAGTTCATTGCGCTCTCCAAACAAGAGTCCCGCCCTCTCCGAGTCAAACTATGCACACTTCAATATACAGTACAGACTCTGCTATACCAATAGTGTGCATTGTGGTTATTAAACCACGTGTTCAAATGCAACTCAAATCAATATTATTGATATAGTGCAAGAGTACATAACTTATCAAAAGCCACTTTACATATGAAGCGGCTCTCTTGCATATTAACACATATTTTCACAAGAAGAACAAGTGAAGCTCACACGAGCAAGTAGTGCATGTGTCAACGAGCCAACAAAAGCACGGCAGAATAAAAGAACTGGGTAATGCGTACCACAGAACCTTGTTTTTAAGAGGGATATGAAACGTGGGTCTAGGATTCAGGATGCCACCAGTTTGACTTCTTAAGAATATTGCTGTGACTTGAAAACGATTAAGTATGATGCATTCTGCCCCAAAACAGGCAAGGCCTTTATGGCGGTTTGGAAGGGGACAACAATTTGCAGCAAATGTCAAAGAGCTTTATTATGCGGATTGACACTGAAGAGAATAAGAGTGTGCACACAATGGAATGGCCAAATTATTTTGGATTGCTGTTGATTGTGTTTCATCATCAACTATTATCTGCCACTAAGAGTGAAACTTATTGTGTTTTAAATTCATACCCAAAAGCAACGTGTCGGATATAATAGCTACATATATTTTTTTTATTCTCTTTTTTCTTAAGGAGATAGTGAACGAACAAATGTGAGGATACACAACATTTGATAAACTTGCAATATCTCTTCAGCACCAATATAAGAGTTACATCAACAAATCTACCTCTACAAACACAATAATGCCCAGTTACGTCTAATACTGTCCAGGAGGTATTTGTGTGATTGTGTGTAGTTTGTAGTAGTGTAGAACCTCCTGGTAGGCTAGGCTACATTATTGAGCCACACAAGACACACAAAATGTTGTGTTTCGTTTTGCAGAGCTTTACCACTGTTTACTACAGCTTCCAATCACAAGCTAATATGTAGTTACATCATCACAAACTCATCAGGTACGTCCTCAAACTGTGCCCGTTATTGCTTCTTAGCGTACTGCTATTAAAGCTTCAATTGTGCGTGAAAGTAGGCATGAAATAGGATAATTGCATGAAACAATCCAAGGGAGGTGGGGGCCTATTTTCGTTGGGACCACGGTGCGCCTCCTGTGTGTTCCTGGACACGGAGCTGACGCGCCCCCAATGCACCTGACAATTTGGTCACAGAAAGTAGACTGCGCTCAGCAAAAAAAACTGCCGTATCTCCATTTTTGTGCCACTACAAGCCTGAATTTGGTCAACCACACTGTGTGTCACTCGTGATTCCGGCAGACCAAGGACATTTGCTGTTATACTCCCCCGGCGCACCTGCCAGTTTGATGAGGAAAAAGTAGCCCAACTTTTAGACTACCTCAGACCAAGTCTTAATGGCAGCGCAGATGATGTAACGTGATTTTGGTGAACTTGATCGAGTTGCAGGCAGGCAGATTCGGGGCTCCTCAGACATGTGTGGCGGATGTCATCTTGTTTCATTCATAAATATGACAATAACGTGAAACAATCCCTCTGAAACATTGTAGAAATGAATTCATTGACCAAATTCTAAACATTCTGATCTTTAAAATCTTTTAATAGCACCCACTGGCCGCGTGTCAACACTGAGGTTGGGGTTGGTGAGATATAGATGCACATTCGGGGGTGCAAGGCAGTCTCCAATTGCCCATGTCATATGTCTACATTACTTTTAGCACCATGTCCCCAAAGCCTAAAATGTTAGGGAAGCAAGAAGAAAATGTAGGATTGACTTGAAACATAAATAGACTAATTTCCTCTCATTTTCACCATATTAACGATAAATACTTTGGCAATAAATGCAAAAACTGAATGCAGTGAACTGTAAAAGTAGTGGGTGTGACGGTACAGGTGACCTTCAGTAAGCTCCGCAACTCAGTTTTTGGGCCACAGTTCGGTACATTATTGAAAATTTCAGAATTACCGTACTTTGTGCATAATTGTCAAAAAAATAATAATCTCTCAAAATACCCTTTTTATTTTCCATTTTGTGTTGTACAGGATAATATAACTGTTAAATACAACAAGTTTGATCGGTGAATTGTCTCTTATTCCTTGACGAAATATATACATGTGACAATACAGTAGTATAACATATGCATTAGGAATTAAAAATTAAAAAAAATGTAAATAAAAGCAATACTTGATTGGCAAATTAATACATGCCTAATCCAATTGTCATGAGGGTAACGCGTTTTCATCAAGTGACCAACCCGCACATCTTTGACCACAAAATATCCCTGCAAATCCTAGGCAGTGAATGCACTTTCTGCAGAGGATGTCCAGCAAGCGTTTTAACAGTGTATAAACACAGCAAAAGCTTAGTCATATTGTTTGGGTTTCCTTTCAAGTTTGAGAAATGTCATTCATACATCTCTAGGAACTAGTGCCATTATTGTCATCAAATTGTTTCTCTCCTTCAAATACCTTGCTATAGTAAGCTGTTATTTGGGATAATGTAAACATTTTCACAATCCTCTATTCTTTGCCATTCTTTATTGTTAACAAGAGGGATGTGAAACCTGTAGATTTGCATGCTAATCCGCAGGCCTGCCTCTATTCAAGGGTGGTCATGCACCCCAGCCCCCGCCCACAATCCTCACCTCAAACAGCGCAACCCCCGCTCTCATGCATATTGGTCCGCTTTCCTCTTTTGGAGATGTTGGCTGGCAACCCAACTCACTTACGCCTTATCGTCAACAACTGGGGTGGAGTGTGGATTAGAAGTTTGTCAGCACAAACAAATATTGAATAATCATTGAAAAAAAATCTGAACATTTACAGGTTGCGCTTACACAAAAATTCAAACGCACTGTCTCCAATTTTCGATGCAAAATGCAATCATTTCAGGACAGTTTGAAAATCTGCAGCTGTATCAAGAGAAATATTGAAAATAGGGCAAAACACATAATAGATTCAGTCAGGAACAAAACCTGAAATAAAAACGAGAGAAATACTGATTCCACCACTGCTTCGCCCCCCTGGGAAGAGCACTGAGCAGATAGGTCGACACAGAAATACAGTCATGGCTCTCTTTACCCACCCACCAGCACAGCTCTTATCCCCCCTGCTGTGGTTTTACTGGACCACTGACTCCAGCAGCGAGACTGTTCCGCTCCACTCTGCTATGCCCCAGCTCATGCCTGCATCTCTCCCACTGAGGAGTCAGCTGAGCAATGCATGAGCCATGCATGAGCCTGCACACTGAATAGGCTTCATACAGCTTGGAGAGGCTTAACGCATACGCAGAGGTGCCAGTGGTCTTAAGAAATGTACAAGATTATATGGCAAACTGGTGATATCATTATTTGCATGCATGGTACATGATGATATTCATCATCGGGGGGTTGAGAAATAAAGTAGTATACCACAGCTAACACAAAATGACTGCTGAAAGGAAGGTGAAAATATTTAGATTCACTGCAGAGTCAGTAATTACACTCAACCATGCACTGTTGGAATAAAATGGATATATCAGTAAATTGCTGTGACGCTGCAAGGGGTCATACGGTTTCTGGGGGAGGGGAAAAAAACAGTTGCGGATTCATCAAGCTATGCCGTGAGCTAACACCACTGGCAGCAGTATCTCATACATGATTTGAAAACACAGCAATAAATCAGCCTTTTTGAAATTTGTGATTAAATCCGTTCCTTTGCTACTGCGCAATAGGAAGAAATCTTCCAGCAATTACCTTACATGGCGAAGTAATTACACACTTTGACTAATTCAACATGAGGAACAACCTAGAAAGATGACGAAATACAATTAAATGAAATGTCTTCCAAAGACGGCACGACAAGATAGCAAGAAATAACCATCACGGTAGATAATAGCTCTGGACTGTAGACAAAATGGTCACCATTTCATCAAGCGTATTAAGTTCGTTATATAATACACAAACATAATCGATTAAAACTTGATGCATGCTCATTTAAACCACTAGTGCTGACTGAAGGCCATGAGCAACCATCAAAAACAAATCTGCACCCCATAAATCATCACAGAGGAGGCAGACATATAGTGTCTGCTCTCGCTGCGGGGATATCCTTGTACTGTCATTCATTTCATGCAATAGAATTTTAGCCATCACACAGACATGCACACGTGCACACACACGCGCACACACACACACACACACACACACCAGATATTCACAGACCGAGACAGGCAGACATGCTTGTCAGTGTGCTGGAGGGCCCTTAGCTGACTGCTGCTAAACCAGCCCTTCCCCCACAATAAAGATCTGTCTGGGAGAGGGGGAAGGGACATCATGACTGTCTGAACATCAGACAGCCAGCATACAGCATAATGTGCCAGAATGGAATCTCTTGAAATAACAAGTAAGGTCCCAATCTGAATTGAAATTGACCGTGAGATAACTGATGTTGTCAGTTAGAATCAAATCCCTCACTCGCACGTTGTACTTCTGATTTCATCATCACTCAAATCAACAGTTTACAGTTGGGTAAAAAAAAATGCCTTCAAACACGTAACCAAAATGGCTGCAATTGGTATATACTGAACATTGTGTGCTTTCCGTGTGTTTGTTTTTTTTTGTATGTGTGTGTTTGTGTGCCTGAAAAGTCTGAGCTTTTCAGGGCTGATACACAATGGGTTGCAGACAGTACATGTCAGCCTTATCAGCAGATGTCACCTTGTGCATCACATTCTATTTGGGCACCGTGCAGAAATGGTACGGTCTATGCATTCATTTTGAATAACATTATGATGTGAATCACACACACATTAACCGGGAACACAAATGTATTTAAAATGCAGGTTCATATGACGTTGCCAATGTGAATTTAACTGTATTCTAACCTCCCTGCATAGGATACTTTGTCGTGTTCATGTTTACATTGGTAGAAGAACAATTATTATATGAGCCATTAAAGTATTTGTCCATTAGTGTTTAAGTTCCTCTTAATTTACCTTTAAAGTCACAAAGTAATTCAGAAATGTTTGGAGGAGTTGACAGTAAAATAAACTTTGACATCAACTGTTTACATTTGAGCCATTCTATGCATGTATGTCATCACTTTGATGCTCATGTCTCTTAATATACACAATATACAGTAAAGAATCATACCGTATAAATCACTGTTGACTTCATGGGATATACTGAATCATTTTGCCAGATGTATATGCAATTAAGTACAGCACTTGTGTGTCATATCATATATGCTGTATGTAAATCAGTCTTTGTCAAAGTGACATGAGCGTCAGTAGTTTTATGTAATCCACGCTGACTGCCAACTACTGTAGATGTTTGTCGACCAAATGTGCATTTGAATTTGGATTCAAAGTCGTTTGCTATCAGAAGTTTTGATATTTTAGATGAATTTAAGTAGGGTTAAGAGTTGGTTGTCATTAATTGTGGAAGTGTAGTGCGGATAGGTGTAAAATGTTTACATCGTACATTTGTAATTGGGGGCAAGCGGGGTGAAATACCAAGTACCAGTCGGGTAGAGTGTAGGTGGAATATCACGATGCCTTGACGAAACGCTGCAAAGAATAAAAAGTTCAAGAATCAAGAAAAGATCACAGAGTTTCAGTTCCAGCTGATATTTATTTCCTTCCTTGAAAAAGTTCTGTACACAAGTTGATATCAACAATCTGACAGGCAGTGAATGAACACAATTTAGCTGGCATGAGTGCTCCTCCCTTTCTCTGAGTCTCAAAAAAAGGTGGTTCCTTTGTTTATGGCATGATTAGAGACAATACATGATAATTCTACACAGCATATTGCACAGGATGGATGAAAAATAAAGTTAATATACTTAAAAACAATTTCATTTATATATATTTATATATAAAAGTCCTGAACTGACTATCTTAAAAGTAAGGATGTAGAATAGATAGTCGTTCGAGACAGTGCCTGTCCTTGATAGCAACAACATACATAAACACACAATCTTTTTGCTTTATGATACAGACAAATATACAAAGATTGAGTTGAATTTTACCTCATTTTTTCCATTTTTTTTCTGAAAAACACAACAGCTAGGTAACCTGAATCCGAAATACAAATGCTATTCACCATGCCATAAACATACTAAACAATTATCTATTAGTAGCCAACAAGTAGAAAAGATTATATATTCAAATACAATGAGAAACGCAGTACAAGTAGTTGTTGCGGAACTCAAGTCAGAAATTTGAATATGCTTGATCTTTGTTTGCTGTCTAAAAAGAAAGCCGATTGAATCCAGTGGCTGGTGGATGAGTTTGACATCAATTCATGAAAACATCAAGAAAAACGTCAGTTTTAAAGCTACTATCTCCTCACGTGTTGTTGTAGGCAATATATCAGAATGACAGTTAAATAAAAAGGAGTGGCTGCTTCAGAGACCGACTGTTAAAACCACATGCTCCACACGAATAGCTTCTGGCAATAATCAGTTCATGTGTCTTAAAGAAGCCTGTAGACTGGCACTGTAAACAGTAAAAGGTAGTCTGCCACAGAGGCTGATGCTGCATTCAGGGGCTATTGGGAAATTAAACATTCGATGTGTTTTCTCCTGCATTGTTAAACATTATATGTCTAAGATAACAGTACGAGATTAGTGACAAAAAAAATCAAGAGTCTTGCTTATGATACTGTGACAAAATTTGTTAAATGAACTCTCAATTACAGCTCCATAACTGATAAGCGTATCTGCTTTGTGAAAATAGCCAAACATAGCTGAACAAAACTCAACATTGACAACCACAGTGTATTATGGTACGTTTTACTCATCAGTGGAAAGAAATTTGAGCAGGCAATTAAAAAACAAAAAAAACAAAATCATGAGCTTTCCAATAGACCTTGAAAGCAGCATGGAAACCAGCCATTTGAGGTTTCAAATCAGGAAACCCAAATGTCGCTGAATTACTAGGCTCCACAGATCGATTGTTGACTCTTCCTTCTCCATATAGATTTGTACAAAAATACACTGAGAAAATAATCAAACCGTTTCCTATATTTTAAGTGTCCAAAAGTGTACATTTAAATATATGTATTAAAAAAAGGAATCAATGCGTGTTTTTAAAATTCTAGCCCTTTGCCTGAGAAGAAAACGTGACATAATGACAAATCATTGTGTGAGAAAACAAAAACAGGACTAAACATGAAAAGACAAAACTGCTTGGCCCAGTATATAAATACAACATCCCATGTAAAATGGCATCTGAAAACATGTACAAAACAAAGCTCTGTGGATGAAAATAAAAATTGGTGAGGATTTTCAATAAAATATTATCTGAAATGATAATTTTGGTCCTGAATAGTAAAGAACATGTGTATAAAGTTCGGCACTGATTTGCAGTTGCGTTTGAATCCTGAAGTTTGAAATATTAAAACAGCTGGTGATCATTTCAGTGTCATGGTATCCCTCAAAACATGTTTTTTAAGAGACTAACTGAGGTGAGGCTATCTATACCTTTAACTAACCCTAATACTGTACTATTTGTAACTGCTCGACAGTCTCACATGTCAGCACAACATAGGAACAAAGAAAGCTATCATGCTTAAACGTGTTTTTTGTTTTGTTTTTGTTGGGTTTTTTTGTTTGTTTTTTTTTTCTTTTGAGAAGATATCAAACTTGGGGAAAAAACAACCCACCTTGGTTTCATACAAAATCCCTCTGTGGCCAAACGTGAGTAAAAATGTCGCACGGCAATCCACAGTTATGTACCTTTTTAGTGGTGAAATTCACTTGGCAAATCGGTAAAAAAGTTGTGAAATGTCCCATTAAAAAATAATCAGCAACAACATTGATTAAGTGAACGGCGGACCGCATAACGTGCAAATCAATCACAGTAAAGTTGTTCGGGTCAGCCAGTTCACCGTCAGTCTTTTCTCAAACAGGAAACCGAAACCAGTGTTGCGATTCTGCCCTTCTCGCTTGTTTTGCACCGCTCCACGTTTGCCTGTTCCACAATCCTCCACAGTCCGCACATTCAAAGCGAAGCCCTTTTTCGGCTTTAAAGGTTGAGCTTTCGAAGCACTTGCAGACGAGAAGAGAAACCATGGCGCTAGTTTTCAATGGATACTAACTGGTCTGGTAGTTCGGAGACAAAACGGGAGCTGCCCACCGACTCGTTTCCAGGACTCAGTGCTCCGTTTGTGGTCGTCGGTTGTGCTCACCGTGGTCTCAGTATGTGAACACCAGGTTAGAAATGGTGGACTCCAGCCAATCCCCGGAGATCATTTCACTGACTTCGGGCGTGCAGTAGTCGGGGAACTCGAAGTGGGAGCCTCCTGAGCCGGACTCAAAGTTCAAATCCAAGTCCCTGTCCAGAACCGAAGAGCCAAAACTCCCCAGCGACATGCTGTCAAAGCTGGGGCTGGGGTTCAAATCAAGCAAGTCGTCCTCGAACTCTTCGTCCTCCGAGGAGGAAGACGACGACGAGGAGGCGGAGCAGTGGGAGCCGGAGGGTGTAGGCGAGGAAGCCCGCCGACTGCTGTACGTTTGGCCGCCGTGGCGCTCCGACGATCCTGCCGGAGACTCGCTTCCCTCGTCCCTGCCGCTGGACACGTCCTCGTACAGGCTGAGCGGGTCGCTGGAGTCCGCTGAGTTGCTCAGCGTAGGACTGGCCGGGACTGTGACTGACGACGCGAGACTGACGCTCAACCCGCCCCCGTAGACGTGGTACACCCGCTTGGCCTTCTTGCCTTCCGGTACCTGCTTGGCTGTGGACGACACCGACTTGGACTTGAAGAGGGGGGTGCTGTTGTTGCGGTGGTGGTGGTGATGGTGATCCGGAGGCTGCTCAGAGGCAAACTGTGAGGCTTTGGTGCTACTGCTGTTCCCGAAAAGTGATTTGTGGGATTTGCTGCTGGGTGATTTAAGTCCATTTTTCCTCGAAGATGAGGACGACTTAATGCTGGTGCTGTTCGAGCTACTGTTGACTTTTTCCCCCTTTTCCCCGGCACTTCCTGGCTTGGAAGCGCTCGATTTTACCTTCTTCCTGGGCCGGTACTTGTAATCAGGATAGTCCGCCATGTGCTTGAGCCTCAGCCGCTCCGCCTGCTGGATGAAGGGGATCTTGTCGCTATCTCTGAGGAGCTTCCATCGCTTCCCCAGCCGTTTAGAGATCTCGGCGTTGTGCATATCCGGAGACTGCTCCATAATCTTCCTCCTCTCGATCTGGGACCACACCATGAATGCGTTCATGGGTCTCTTAATGTGGCCGCTCGGAGTTTTACACCACGCCGGGTTGTCTCCGAGCTTGTCACCGGCGGTCGACGAGGCTGTGGAGCCTGGGGAGAGGGGCGAGTCAACGGGGTCCAGATCCATGCTCGACCCGGAGCTCGAGTCTCCACTGAAGAAGGAGGAAAGCGCGTCCGCGGTGCTCTCTGCGTGGCTCATCTTTTGCACCATGCTGCCTCTTTTTCTCCGCGCACTTCAACACAAACTCAGCTCTTTTTTTCCAGTGTGCGAGTTGAGATAAAAAATAAAATAAAACAAAAAAGTCACTCCTGTGATGTGTAGTATAAACTCAGTCCAGTTTGGCCAAACACAAAGTTTAACTTCCAGACCCTTTTCGGTGTTTGCTTTCTCTCCCTTCCTCCTGTCTGGTAAAACTCAATTGAGCCGAGTGTGCCCAGTTCAACACAGTCTATGCGGCTGACCCTGTGGCCCCCTACAGCAAAAGGCTTCCAATCCACTTATAATTTTTGTTCTCGGCATCAGCCTGTGTCCCCTCTCCTAGAGACAAAAGCCAGACATGCTGGTGAGGGAAAGTTAAAAAAAAAGAACTTAGAGTGAATAACACGGTCCGCCCTCCATCTGTACACTTGCAGCAGAGTTTCAAGCAGCCCTCCAGTCTCGTCTCCCTTTGCATCCATTTATCCCCTCCCGAGATACAACAGTGATAAAAAATAAGCCAATGGGAGTCTGTCGCTATCCTGCCTCGGCGCCAAACAGACGCCCATCTTTGCGCTGATTGGTCCAAAATGGAGTCTAATAATAATCAGCGCGTGCAATGAGCAGCCTCGTGTCTGACCTCATTCCAGACTACAAGAAGAAACTTCACATTTTTAAAGAGACACTGGCTTATGTTATCCCTCCCGCCCCCTCTTTCCACCATGCCCATGTGTATGTCATTAACATACGGCCATAAGGGAAGCAAAGTATATTTTGCCATATGGAAAGTTTCAGAATAGTTTGTACCAGTGGGTAAATGTGATTTAAAGAAAAACGCACCTAGTTATATTAACCTTTTTTCATTCTGACTGGAGAGCATATCACATAACAAGGAGTCTCTGCAGGCAATACACTTCTGCTGAGTCAGAGAAGCATTTAACATCTAGAAAAAGAAAATGCATATATTTCGATTGATTGCCAAATAGAGAAATTTGCTCTAGAAACATATAGTTAATCCATCAGAATCTTCACAATATGAGGAACCAATGTACTCCATATATTTTATTATTGTCACTGCTGAAATGTGTGTATGAGCGTGTGTCTAAATGTGAACACGTTGTTCAACATCATCATCTTGAGCAACAGAGCAGTTGAGCCTCTCAGAATAATGTCTGACACCTCAGATGGTTGGACTGATTTGAGAAGCCTCTCCCCCTCTCTCTACTTCTCTCTCTCCTCCCTCCATCTATCTCTCTCTGTTGGGCGGTGCTTTGTAGGAACACAACAGATCAACCCACTGCAAGCACACACTAGTCAGGGAGAAGAGAGTGTAGCTTGCCAAGTGTACAATGAATGCACACTCATTCAGCCAGTGTGCACGCTCCGATACGCGCGCGCACACACACACACACACACACACACACACACACACACACACACACACACACACACACACACACACACACACACACACACACACACACATTTTGTACCAGAGAGAAAATATTCCAGTGGGAAAACAATTTGCACTCGTATCCATGTTTATTGTTTTAATTGATAAAAATACAAATACCATCTACATCTGAATTGTTGTTACTGTCTTGCATTGTGAACCCAATGAATTAAGACTAGACAATTTTATTTTAAAAGCCCTTAAAGCTGCCGCTGCTGCACTATTTCTGCCTGGAAAGAAGCTGCAAAACATAACATGAGAAAGCACGTGGACAGCCGCTGACCTCCGCTAGATGGCGTCGCAGAGCCAGACACGGCTCAGCTCGGCTTTTTTGCAGTCAGAGAATTTAGGCAACAGAATCAGACCCAGCATCAAGAACTTTTAGAGTTGTGCGTGTGCGTGTATGTATGTGTGTGTGTTGAGGGGTTACATAATGCCTCTGTACAATAACCATGACACTGGGAGGGTGCCTGGGCATGTTTATGGAATTTAATTTGGACCTGGATGAATTGTTGAACTTTCTATTCTTTTGACCCACTCTCATTTTGGGACAATTTCAACATTGACTGTGGAAGTGAAAGTGAATTAAATTAATAATAATAATAATCATAATAATAATAATAGTAATAATAATAATAATAATAATACTGTAATGGCCGATGAGCTGATGGCCTTCTCACCATCAAAATAATATGAAAAGCGTGATGAGAGAGATTAAATGAGGCGACCACACATTCTGTTTCAAAATGAGAATCAGAGGTGACTTAGACCACCAGTGTGAAATTAGTATGGAAGTATAGTCACCAGTGTTGCTGGATGCATTTCAGTGGGTACAATTATACTCAATATGGCCTCATATCTGCAGTGCATCCAAGTAAAGCAATGGGTAATTGGGCTCCAATTTGTGTGTTCATAGAGCATAACAGCAATGGAAATAAGAATGTTAACTCATAGACTCACTCTGCTCCTAAATGCCATTTTAATAAGAGACTACGAGAACATGTAAATGTCCTTAGAAGTGTCTTGATGGAGTGTTGGCAGCCTTCAGGAAAGGTGCACCTAATGAAGTGTATGTATAAAAACCTTATGTATTGCATCAGTAAGAATATTACATACGATGATTGATCATAGCAAACGTCTGTCTGTCTGCCCGTTCACGTGTATCCATCCATCCATCCATCCATCCATCCATCCATCCATCCATCCATCCATCCATCCATCCATCCATCTATCTGGCCATCCATCCATCCATCTGTTTATATGTCTTTCTGTCCGAGCATCAATCATTCTTTCTATCTGCCTGCTAATCAATCTGAACTAACACTCGATGCAACATTTTTACCAGGTGGCCTGTTTTCTGTTCTATTCTACATTTTGCATCACATTTGAATGTCTTCTCCACCTGAAAGCAACAGTATTTTTACATACCTCTTGCCTCAGACTCGGTTTGAGCATGTCTTTTTCTTTAGTAACAGAACCCTGTCTTTTTGTTTCTTCCAATGTGCACACATTAGTATGCCATGCATGCAGACACACACATGCACAGACCCAAACACACACATATACATGAGCTGGAAGGAGTGAATGGTTTCAAACTTTCCTCTTGCTTTTTCAGTCACTCTCTTTTACTGCCATTGTTCTAGTGTGGTGCAGCTGCCACGCGAGTTGGAGTGGGTCGCGTGCCAACCCTAATCTCAACAGGTGTTCTTTTGGAAAACTCCCACTACCCCTCACAACACCCTCCTACTTCTTTGTCATTCCTCACCCCCCGCCCCCACCTCCTCCAGCGGCTGAATTTTCCCCTCCCCCAATTTGGTTGTCATCACACTGTTTCTTCAGCAACTTCAGAAAATGGAGTCTGATTGAAACATTAAAGCTAAAACTGTGAGGTATTGTAAAACTGCAGTGATAAAACAAACTACTGGAAAGAGGACTATTATGCATGGTCATGGAGAGATAGGTCAAGATTATCAGAAAAAAATGCATGGGCAGTTTGTTCAGTTCCCTCTTGAGTTTCCGTTGGAGGAAATCTTTTAAAAGTTTGACTTGGCATCAACTTTCATGCTACAGGTACATGCACTATATAGACACACATTAAATTAATTCATCAATCAATAATTTATTAGTCCTCCCTCCGTCTTACTAAGACATTTTGGACAATTATATACTTCCAACTAGAGATGGGTTCAAGTCACAAGTGTGAGTCTCACATGTGTCTCAAGTCTCCACCTGCGAGTCTCAAGTAAGCCCCAAGTCATGTAATATTCGACCCAGTGATTTAAAGTCAAGTCCAATGATAAGTCAATTAAACTCCCTTACTAATACATTCATATCTGCAGTACCTGGTATTCACAAAGAGAGAACCACAAATAAGGTCAAATAATTATATTATTACCCCATATGTACAGCATGTATAACACAAGACAATGCACTTCAATGCAATACCACCTGTAGTTGAACATCTGGATGTCAATCAAAACGTGTTTTCCGCCCCAAAGAACTACAGATGAAGAATATGACAATATCTGTCTGCAAAATATCTCGAAAAGTCATTTCCGTTTTTGTACTTGTTGCAAAGTGTTCAAAAGTACATTTAAAAGGAACTGTAAACATACAGTACCTGCACGGGTGGATGATGTAAAGTAGGCCAGAGCCATCACGGCTGTTAAGTGGGCACTTGGGTCTTCCTAACCAATCATTCTTGTCCGTGTGTGCGACAGACCGCAGCAAAACTTGCAGAGGCTGAAATAATTTGAGATTTCTGATGGTCAACTACAGTATATAATCTACATTAGGCTTATTTTATTACAAACACATTTTATTCATTACAGTGCAATGACATTCTAGAAAACAAAATTAATACAATTTGCCATTAAAGGATCCCCAGTACTTAAAAGTGTGAGAGCAAGGATCCGTTAACCATTCAGAAAAACTACTGTTCATCTACATCTAGTTTTCATCCTCTGTCTAATAATGTCTTCTCCGTATATCCCCTCAAACCAAAGAAAGTTGTAATTGGAAAAAGATTATTAAAATACACAACATAATTGTTGCAGATATCCAATTTCCTCAGAAAAATATCGTCTCACAGTGTGTAGTTGCCAAGGCAATGGGTCTGTAGCACAACATTTACTGCTACTCCTATGTTGCAGACAGCTACAGTACGCTCTTTTATTCTTTAAAATATTTTTATTGTCATCTAAGTCAGTCCTCACAACACCGATCTTTATGACCCTCTAACAGACGGATGACTGGTTACTGTATATTTGTAATGTTTATTTAGTCGTATTTCTAAAGCTTTGTTTGAACAGGTGTTTTTGGCCACCGATACAGACAATGATACAGACATAAATACACATACAAGAACACACACTCTCGGCAGTCAAAGTCTTATCTTATCCAGAAAGAGCAGCTGCAAAGTATGACCCAAGCTGAGCTGTTAATGATTAGTGTGTGTGTGTGTGTGTGTGTGTGTGTGTGTGTGTGTGTGTGTGTGTGTGTGTGTGTGTGTGTGTGTGTGTGTGTGTGTGTGTGTGTGTGTGTGTGTGTGTGTGTCCGTCCGCACACGGGTGTGATCTCTCCTCTTTGCCAACTGACATGAGCTCATTATTAGTGGCCGCGCTTTGATTTGTGAAGTTTAGCAAGTTGAATTTGAACATCTGCTGCATTTCAAGGTGGTTTCTATGTGAGCTACAAAAAACATGAACACACATTTCACACGAGGTGACCATTAATAATGACAATAGTCTGAAGAATAATAAAAAAATAATCAGGTGCGTGTGTACATAATAGTGTTCATGTGCTCACTGAAAAACCTACCAAATTCAAGTATCCGAGTGTGCATTTGCATAACAAACATTTTGCAGTACAGGGCATGAGCAACTATTCAGATAAGAAATTACAACTCAGATATCCTTAGATCAATACGGTTTGAGGTGAACAAAACTGCGCAGGATAGAGCTATATATAGAATATCGTTTGAGCATCGTCATCGCATTGCATGTATACGCAAAAGTCACATGCAATGTACCGCAGTACCGCACCTTCAAAGATGTATAGGTGCTGATTATTTTTTAGAGCGACGGTGTGCAATTCGACAGATAGTCAACAATTGTGCAAATAAGGCGTAAAACATGCTTGCTTCAACTGTTTATTTGTCACTTCCAGTTGTAATTTACTGTAAAACTGACATGTAAAAGAAAGAAATAAAGAGCGAAAGTCAGCCGCCTTCATGCTAACGTACAGTGATGCAAAAAGCCATTGACATGCTCACAGGGATTGGCATTGATGTTACAACACAAATGGAATAGCAGTGAGTGTTACATATTCATCTTGTAGTATGATAACTATTAATGACCACCTGGGAAGCAAAAGCACGCCTGCAGGTAATATATTACTCTTCAGGATGCAATGACTGGACGTCGCAACAAATTACATTTGGGGCGCTGGTGTTTGGGCTGAAGCTATTTACAAGGGACAAACTTCAGCTGTACCCGTGTCATATGAAACACTGACCTCAAATATAGAAACACGACGCATATTATGTTAAACCATATGTATGAAATAAAAGATCACTCCGATTTTAAGAACAAAAACTATGAGGAATGTGCTAATGACTAGACTTACTACAGTATAACTGCACATGATTTTAACTCAAAGTCTGGCAGGACTGTTAAATTGTTCAATATCCAGTCCATTAAAATATAGATAGACTTTACCAGAAATATTTAATATACCCCTGCGATCTCGTGAACACCACTCTTTTCTATTGAATCTATTATAAATTGTCCAAACAATAAATCAGAAAGGGAAAAGAAGATGTGTGCTAGTTTTTCACATGCCTATGTTTTATGTTTCCCTGTACTTTTTCACATCACAGTATACACTTAAAGTGCATTGCAGGGTTTTCCACTATCATGCAGCTGTAGTGCCGGACATAATAGATGGACATGTGTAACTGATTGATGCTTGTACTTTAGTGGAGTAGATTTAAAAAAAAATGTTATTGTATGCAGTGATGGAGCCACTGTCTGCGTCTGCGTCGGCGTTTACAACGGAGTCATTCCCAAAATATGTCAGTTAGTGTACAGGATCTTAGGGATTCCCTTGTGCATACTCAGTGCACCACCCACACCATCTCTACCCACCCGGGCCGCACAAGGAGACTATGTTGAGGTGTGTCCTGAAAAAAAAAAAAATCAAGGGTTTATCCTGATGACAAGAGAAAAGACTCATCTTGCTGTCACTGTGAACATTAACAACACTTCTCCTCTCAATTGGTATTCATGTTCTTGTGAAAGTCCTGCATGTGACCTTGCTCTTAAGTGTCACCGTGAGAGAGCTGCTGTGATATGTCACTGAATTTACAACAGCTGACAATAGACTACAGAGACAACTTCAATCTGCCAAACATGGTCTTGAGAAATGAGTAGGTCTGCATAAACACTTGCGCTTTTGCATGTACTCATGTGGTCAGCATTTGCATGTTCATAAGATGGTGTGGGTGCGTGTGTGTGTGTGTGCGTGGCCACGTTGTGTTGATGAGACACAGAATGTGTGAGTGAGTGGCTGTTTGTCCATTCAGAAGTGATCACTTGTCACTTGGCTCTGAAAGGCAGCAGGAATCATAAGATGTGGCGTCACCTTGTCACCTCTAACCTGTACTGCAGGTGTGTATTTGAATTTGTGGGGGTTTGTGTCTCTGTGTGAGTGTCAATCATACCTCCCTTAGGATTTCTTAGTACGCTCCCAAAAGATGACTGCATGGATGACACTGTGAAGGGTCCCTGGAGTGACGCTCAGGTGATGCAGCAGGCCATGCTTGCATGCGTGCGTGCGTGCGTGCGTGCGTGTGTGCGTGTGTGCGTGCGTGCGTGTGTGTGTGTGTGTGTCTTCACCGCCGATGGGACTCACTACTTCCTTTGGGAATAGATAACTCACAGCGTTTTAAAAAAAGTTGAGCTATGATCTGTAAAGGGAGTTGATAGTGCAGTCAGTTTATGTCAGGGTCATATAGAGTATGAGGTCATTCATCGTAAGTTAAAAAGAGAGAGTCATAAATACATTGCTTCCAAAATATGTTGTACTTCTGAGTATTGGAGAACTGCACTGCATATACTGGGAGGTATTATTTGTGCATGACATTTTGCACCTGGAGTTGCTTATTAAAAAAGTTAAAAAGGACCCTTTTTGTGAAAAAAAAACTAGAAAAATGACCTCTATTTGCGAACTATTTTCAATATACAAATGGTTTTGGCATGGATCTTTTTTGTGCTTCTCCACACGCTGCATAACCAGCATTGGCAACATGCATAATGCATTGCGGTAAACTAAAAACTATCTCTCTGTGGTGTAAATCGGAAAGCCATTGCATTTGTTGGGAGAAGTTTCACCGCAACATCCTTGAGCATCTGATCACAAATCTAATAACGGTTGTGTTTGTGAATGACATGGTTAAAGAAGGGCGGCAAGGTGAACAGCTGGTATATATATTTCCAGTATGTTGTTCATTGAAATGTCACACCTTGGTATCTTTGTCGCAAAGAAGTTCCACCAATGAACAAGATATTCACCCAAACACAGATGTCAGAAGCAGTCATGTTTATGAATGAATGCAGAAGTATATCCCATGTTGACACAGCGAACTTTTGCCAAACAAGTAAATAAAGCACTAAACAGTCAGAATAGCTCATGAAAATAGCGAAACTGCGAATGGGAGCGTTGGAGAGCGCTTTCATAGATGAGCAAAAATAAATAAAAATCCTGCTTCTCGAAGTGTGTAACGAGGCTCTGAGAATTCCGCATGGCAGACTTCATATCTTTGTTGTTGTTTTGCCTTTTTATTAGACTGACAATTGAGAAAGCAATCCCTGATGATAGCATGAGCGAAGCAGTCAAACAATATAAAATAATCCAAAGAAATTTGTCGCAAATTCATGTTTTAGATGATAATGTGACATCCCAATTTTTGATTATTATTACATATGTATTTATTGTTTTGTTATACAATGATGATAAACATAAAAACAAAAAAAATAGTATAAATTAGTTTGGGGTGAGAATGGATTAACTGAATTTCTAGTAATTTCAATAGGAAACATTACAAACATGGACAGTCACGGAACCAATTAAGTTTGTAACTTGAGATTCCACTGTTTGTCTTTTGTAAATTTGACAAAGCTAACAGCCCTGCCTAACTTGAATGGTTAAAAAAAAAACAGCAAGCAAATAAACCAAGGCTTCCAAATCATGAAAAATCAACCATTGTCTCAACTCTCAAATACAATGGGTGTGTTCACTGAATGTGTTGAACCGATGCCCTGCTCAACTGTCAACTGTGAATTAAATCCCATTAGTGCAGTTAACTGTGTATAGCTACATGCACATGAAAACAATGGTAGCTTATACAATCTAAAATCATGTGACATGAGGTCATCTTTAAAATTGAATAGCTACTTGGGGGGCGGCCCGGTAGTCGAGTAGTTAGCATGTCGACCTCAAAGTGCAGAGGTGCAGGATTCGATTCTGGCTTCGGCCTACCTGTGTAGAGTTTGCATGTTCTTCACGTGCCTGTGTTTTCTCCGGGCACTCCGGTTTCCTCCCACATTCCAAAAACATGCATGGCAGGTTAATGGAACACTCTAAAAATTGTCCCAAGGTGTGAGTGTGAGCGCGGATGGTTGTTTATCTGTGTGTGCCCTACGATTGGCTCGCTTCCAGTTCGGGGTGTCCCCCGCCTACTGCCCGAAGAAAGATGGAATAGGCGACCCTTGTGAGGATAAAGCGGATCGGAAAATGGATGGATGGATGGAATATAATCAGAAAGTAGGCAGACAAGCCAACTTCCTCTCATTGATGGGGCACAATGTGATTGTTGATGGGTCGTCCAACCGTGTCACTGGGCAGCCAACATGTTTACCATCCAATGCAAGCAGCTCCCCTCCTTCCCTTTACATTCAGCAATGACAGAGGCGCGTAGTCTACATGGCATGTAGATGCAGTAGATTTTAAACTAAAGGAGATTCAAAAGAAATTTCAAGATCCCCACTTGTGGATAATGTAAAGTCGGCCGCTGTGGAGTAGGCACTGTGGTTCTACTGAATTGAGGTCCACAATGAATGAGAAGGATTGTCGCACACCATCGTTATATTTTTGAATGAAATACGATGACATTCACCACATTCGTTCGCAGCTTTCATAATCTGTCTTCCCTGCACTTTGATCAAATCCACCAAAATCATGTTACACCACCTGTGCCACAACTTAGACCTGCTTTTAGCTGGTCTAAATTCTAGTCTACTGTCTGTCCCCAAATTGAATTCTGCCAAACAAGGTAAACTAGACTTTCCCTAGCATGACAATTAAGAAGTTTCTCTGAAAATAGGGCCCTTAATCTCAACTTTAAATTTTTCTTCGCCACGGTGTGTCACTTCCTGCCCTTTTAGTCAAGTCCCAAAATCAGGACCATAAAATGATGAAAAACACTTCAATGTTTTCTTTTTTTTTGCCAAAAGTCAAGTAAAATAAGATCTGAGACTTCATTTTTGCTTCTTCCGTTTTTAGCGTATGTCTTTGGTTTCCTGCAAGACGTTTTAGGTATTATTTTCCAATTTTCCATCAGATTAGAAACACATTGGATATACCCTCTATCCAGCAAAGTGACAAAGTACTTTCTCACCAATTACTGACTACCATATCCTCTTCACACCTGGCAGACTGAGGATGTGTGCGTGCGTGCAGTGTGTGAACATATTATCTCAGAGAAAGACGTTTTAAAGGGGTTGTCACTTGAGTTTACCTTCCCTCAGACTTCATTAGGTGAATGACATGGCATGAGTTTGATATCACATTGCCATGGATCGTCCCTTGTACCAGTCATGAATCTTGATGTCATCAATATGTCCACGGATACATTCAGGACTGAGGTTAAGAATGCGTCCGTCAATCGATTCTCCTCGTCGTCAGAGAAATGAGAGAAGAGACATGACATGACTGATGGACTTTAGAACCAAGCACTGACAGCCCTGAATTGAACATGCAATCTGAAATCACTCCACACAATATAGCATCGAAATAGTGTGGAATCTTTCTTATTTTTCACTCCGAGCAAACACTTTTTCAACTGAGCCGAGGGAGGCGAATAAGACACTTCGTTGGAAGTACGAAGGCCAACATTGGCAGAGGAGGAAAGAGGATGGTTGCAAGAGTAAAATAACAGGTTTGGCTGCTATGGATGGTCTGTCTACGCATGTTGGCTGCTTCAGAATCAAGGGCAAAGCAATTTCTGGCTGTCACTCGGAGATAAAAGGCAATCGTGAGAGCATACTTCACTTAGGTACTTCAAATATTCTGGGGCATTTAGAACAAGGATGCAAGAGATGTTTATAGTATAGTGTTTATTTATTCCCTCTCAGCAGCTTCACGATCACAGTCTCTAACCTTCACATTCCATGCTAATTTTTACTTTTTGTCATCAAGATATTTGAAAACCAGAGCTGACAGTTACGCATACATGTTCTAGATTTTATCAGAAGATTGTAACTCATAATTGTTGAACTCAAGGGCCAGATCTGGCCCGCCACATGATTTAATGTGGCCCGCCAAAGCTAATTATGTGCATCGGCTTCATGTTTGTTGCTAAAATCACAGAATTGCAAATTGTTTTCACTTTTAAAAATGTTGAGATACTGGGAAGCATATTTTGTTCCCAATATTATGTTTTAAAATAAATGAAATAAAATGTGAACAAACTGTATTTATTGGCCTTTAATTTCAAAACTACCGGTAGTTATTCATCAAATATAATACGAGTTGATCCTACATTTATTGGTGTTCACAGTCCAAATGGTCCTCTGAAGGAAACCATAATTATTATGTGGCCCATGACAAAAAAAAGTGTTTGACACCTTGATCACAAAAATAGATTGGGAGAGCCTAGTGTCACAACTTTTTATAAAAACGAGTCTATCGCGGTTTAATGGAGCTTGATCTGAATTGAACACCAGGAAAGTGTGCTGTGCAAACCCGTCAGTTACACAAACACTTTCTGCCAGTCTGCCAGCTTGGAGTTAGCAACAGTGTGTGCGTTTTGCCTCTCTCACTTCTCCAAGCCAGTCGCTCTGCACTGCGGCAGGATGGTGAGGCAGACACACACTCTCACACACACATTTTCCTTCACTCCCATATTTTCGGGGAAAGGAAGCGCTGAGGATCGGGCAACAGGCTCGCAGTTTTTCAATTTTTATGCGATATCGGCTGCTAAAACAAGTGTCGCCAGTGCACAAGGAATCTTCATGACTCAACCTGCCAAACAGAAAAAAAGGGACAGAAAGTGGGATGTAAGAAGATAAAATTTGGACCTAAATGATGGAGTACTGGAACAAAACTTTTTTTTTTTTTTCAGGACAAGTGAGAGAAGCCAACTGTTTTTTCACTGCTCTCCTTGGAGAACGTGACCCCGTTGTGCTCTGGCTATGGTCAGTCTTCGCCTGTGTGTCCTCCTGCTGATAAAAATCGATGGAAATCTCCCACTCTCATTCCAGGATACAGATGCTATCGGGCCTTGTGCAATATAAAAGCAATATAAATCAAACGCGGTGCAGCGGTTTCCAGCTAGGCATGCTGTCCAGCTAGCGGCACCTAGCCCAGAGAAATCGCAGACCCAGTGGGGATGATGAGCATGGTGGAGAGGGAGAGAGGAGCTTCCAGACAGGATGACCTACATTCAGCACGTCTTAGAGTCATAGACAGAGGGAGCGAGAAGAGTGGGGGAGAAAAAAAGGGGAATGAGCTAGACAGTAGAAGAAAGAAGAAGGATGAGACAGCAGGAAGGAGCAATGCGGGTACACATCCAAATGCAAAGAAAAAAGAGAAGATCTACAAGGAGACTACAAATACATTGGACATACCATCCCACTTTTTTTCTCTCCACAAATGCATCTTTTGCTCCCTCTACATTTCACTTGCTTTTCCATTTGTCACCAGGAACCGTGAATGCCAATATGCATGTGTTTGTGCAAGCCATAGTGCTGCTTGTGTTTATGCTACCTTTTTATACTTGATCGAATATTTGTTCCTCCCCTCTTCCTCTGTATGGAACCAATTCTAACACCCTTATCCCTGTAGACTGTACCCCTTCTTTGCCCGCTGTTATCTCTCACCGCCTCCTCTTTTATTGTCATTTATCTAGCACTCGGGAGCACAAACAGTACTTTTATGGTGGATTACTTTGTCTGCCTACATGCTGTTATCTGGGACAGTGTAGCGAAGGTAACAGCAAGGAGCGGCTCCATCTTTCTCCCTCGCTATATGAGCCTGATTGGTTAGTTTAGCCCTATGTTTTTTTATCTATCAGAAGGGAACATGTCTGTGTGTACGAGAATACTTTCGAAACCTTTGTTCACTTGACTTTTGTGTTTTTGTCCCTCTTGCCCGCAGGCGTTGACTTGCGCGCTATGAGGACTTTGTTTAGTTGACTTTGTAAATAACTTGACTTCCGTGTGTTTGCATGAAGAGAGACATGCCCACTTTCAGTTTGCATGCTGCCTCCTCACTTTTTCCCCTTACATTTCCCGTGCCTTGTACCCACTTCATAATTTCTCCCCACATGCATGTCAGTCCTTTGGGAGGAGTGTTAAGGACATGAGAGTGGATTGCAGCTGAAGAGAGGGAAATGACATGGCTAATGGAAGAGGACACACAGCCACCTGTCAGGAAAAATCAAGGGTGCAGAGCGAGAAGATATGAATAATTCATGAGACAAAATTACGTTGCTTTCACCTTCTTGAATGAGATTAATCAGAATTCTGCAGTCATAAGTGCACATTTGTCTTTCCATTACCCATCATTTCTGACTTTTAAAAGCATTTGCACAGCCAAGTTGTTTTTACTCACCGGTAAAATGCATATTTTTTGTAAACCTGTTTGTTGAATGATATAAAGCTTCAACAAGTTGAATTGTAATCCATTTGTCATGCCACCTTCCTTCTGGTTTCAGTCATGTGTATTTTATTTGTCTTTGTCTCATGTCGAGTTTGATGAAAACTTGCATTGTGACTAGGGAGGGTTTGAACTTCCGGGGCTCTATTTTTGTGACCAGCAAGTCTGGCACAAGGTGCGGTGTAAATCTGCACGTCCGCCTCGCAATACAGAGATCCAGAGTTCAAATCTGTGCTCCAACCTTCCTGTGTGGAGTTTGCATGTTCTCTTTGAGGGTTTTCTATGGGTACTCAAGTTTCTTCCCACATTCCAAAAACACTCTAGATGTTGCATTGCACAGAGAGATAAACCAAATTTAAAAAAAGGTTGATAAGCCAGTTTTTACGCTCGAGCGCAGATGCGATGTTTGGAAACTTAGAGCCTCTGGTCTTCACACATCCTAACTCTCGGGAGTTTGTATGTTCTTATGTGTGTCTCAATGTGCACTCACATGATATTGTCACTGTCTTCCACCATCAGTGATATGTACAACATTCAAGAATATATTTATACCTAATACACCATGTTTGTGCACTCAAGTGAAATACTGTATTTCAAAATATCCAAATGACACCCCTGCCAATTAATATATGACACCTGACTTTTTCCCAAGTTGTTATTTTTCAAAGTTATATGGTGGTCGATTTACAAATATGTAATCGTTATACATCTAAATTAATTCTTTGTTTCACCATAATTACTTTCCTACTGTATGCTGAGTGGCTGATAGAAAAAAAAAACGGTATCTACTGCCTATTTTACTAACACAAAGTGTATTTTTACCAACTATGGTTGCTTGTTCTGTAAAGGCCAAAAAAACAACTAAGTAAATAAATGAATCTTGAAACTTTGATCTCATAACAACAATGCATTTACAACACTTTGGCACTCTTGGAACAATAGGCTTTTCAGTCGTGGGCAAAACCAATTTTGAAGTAATAGCAAGCTTATTTGCCAGTATGTCCCTGTGCTTTATTGTCTGCGGATGCAGGCTTTTAAATGGAATGTTCTATTTGTCTGCAGTGGGGTCCAAATCATGACTGACTCCGCCGTCATCCATTCTGACCCTGACGGATACTTGTTTGTCGTTGGTGACAGCCTTGCTTAGGTCACTCTGCTCTTTCTATATCAGCGTAATAAGTTTGACCTTTATATAAACATGCATCCAATGCAACACTATCACCCCCACCCTCACACCCACGTCTTTTGATACGGTTTCCTTCCCACATAATGTGACAGGTCCTGAGGTCCATTATTTTCAAATGGCGTCTACACAGAACATCTTTGGCTTGAAGCATGCACGCGTAGCTGTTGATGTACCTAAATGAATTTAGGTACTGTACTTTTAATACACCAACAACTTTTCTACCCATTTCTTTCTTACTGTTCCATAAAATGAATAGCAGGTTTCATGATCCAGTCAGGTCAAACCTGCTTCAAACCACTGACACCACAAAGTACGTTGTGTCAACAGATACAGATATGAAACACGGAAATGTACTGTATGAATGTGCACACACAGATGCATCAGACGCCACTTTGAAGTGAAGCGTGTGCACCGGGCATGTAAATGATCTGTTTGTTCAGTTTAACTGATGAAACTACCATACAGTATACAGGTACAGGGGCACCTTAGCACACTCCATAGTGAGGTTGAAAACTGTCATGTAAAGACAACAGTAAAGCTGATTCACTGTCTATGTCATATTATTTTTGTACCTGACGATATGGTTTCAAACGTAGTTTTATTGAGAACTGAATTGCAGGGTACCTGTGAGTACATTTTGTGGCTTCTTTTCTACTCACTATCTTTCGCTGGAAGCAGTACTAATAAGCTTGTACAACAGATCATGCATGGTGGTGTGAATCCAACAATCTTTTGACATAATAAAATAACAATCAATGTGCGGAGCGGTTTTGTTTCATTTCATGTGCATGTAGGCAATACGTCTATCTCTGAAAACACATGTATCTGCCTGTACTTTTACTGTAAATATGCCAAACCCATATCCTGGTTCTCACGTCTTGTTATTGAAATGACGAAAATGAACCGGGTGACACAACGGCACACTGTGACCTGAGGCGGCTGTCACAGAATGAACACACAAGCAGCCTACACACGTTATGCAAATCATGGTTTAATGGGATGGCTTCTATCTGATTAAGATCTGACTTGAAGATGCATACGGATGGAGAAGAAGGCCAAGTACGCCTGTAACATATTGTGTGTGTGCACATACACCATATGGACAAAATGTCTCACTGAATATTGTTTGGCCATTTTACCAACACATTTTGGAATGTTCCCATTTTTTGTTGGACCGATTTGCAGAAGCACCACTGCACAAAACCATCAAACATAATGGGCATAATGGCATGTCTAGATTAGTTTGCTGTGGAAGAACATATTTTGGGGACTTCATAAGAGTATATACAATGTCACTTTCATCAAATCTTTGACAGGTGTGGCGTCGCTGGATGTCAGGCGCCTAACTCCACCGGTCGTCATTATAAACTAAGTAACATCACACATCCGACCACACCCACTGCCCATATTTGGTCATCAATTGATATTACTTACTTAGGGCCCTGCGCCTTTGACCACATTTTGGCACCTGATGGCATCGCTTTCTGGGTGACATCATACTTGGGAATCAGACCAGACACGTTCCGGGTGACGTCATACGGAACTCTGTGGTAAAGCAAGCACACCTTGTATATGCGCTTCTCGATGAATGGATACAAAATCCCGGAGACACAATCCAAAATACAGTAAAAAGTCCTTGGAGATGGAATTGTAAAAGTGTGACCAAAAGGTCTGACCAAATCCATATTGTCTTCTACTTTCTATTGCTGGAGGTATCATGAGTTGGGGTCCCACTAGTTTTGCTCATATACAGTAGTGGACGTAGTATTTTCAGAACCCTATAGAAAAACCCGTACGAGAGCATAATATCATTACAAATATGGCCACTATCCAGTTTACTTAGTTCAAGTTCACACTCATAAGGTGATTTGTTCTTACTCACCTGCAGCAGTACCTTTACCACTAAAACACACAATTAGCGCATCAATACATTCATTGCACACATGACTAGTGGTGTATAGTGACACACACACACACACGCACGCATGCGCACACACACACTTCCAGACAGTCCCATAAGGGCTCATTAGGGGCCAGTCTATCGCCACCTGTGCACCGAACGGCCCAACAGAACGGCTCTGACAACGGACAGGAACTGTGCAGGGAATACATTTCCACACTCACAAACATTCACAGGTGTAGGCTATCATGCATACATTTGGATGCGTATAAGCCTGTGTACACATATGGATATGCAAATGAAGTCAGCTGAGAAACATTGCTGGAGGCAAACTTGAGATGTCTTTCATACTTCTTAGTGTGTCTATTTATCTTCATAAACAGACACACGAAGAAGTATAACCTTCTTGACCTTTGTCGGTCTCTGTCATAGGCATAGTCTGGGTTCCACTTTTGCCTCGTTCTTGCTCATTGTGTTATCCTTGGCGGTTTTGATTTTTTCTTGTTGATTAGCTTTTCCTTTTCTTTTCGTGATTTTGCCTTATTGATTTCCCTTGCCGTTTGCAAGTGCTTTTGGTGTGTTCGTTCTTGTCCAGGTTTTTTCGTTACCAGCGTTTTATGTTGCACTTTGCTGGTCTTCTGACCTTCTTTTGTAAATCAACCATCTTTGGTATTCGATCTTCTCTTGGTCTACGTTTGTGGGATCCGCTCCTGTTCGGGACTAGTCCGGAACCTGAACTCTAAGCTTTATGGTGGATCCGCTCCTTATGTTTCTCAAGGTATTTCATCAAATTGAAGTGAGGTGAAAGCTCTTATTTTCTCATTTCAATCATTTCCAGATCTTTTTGCCGCAGCTTCCTCCTTGTTTGCCTTATGGCTTTCCTGCTTTTCCCCACCAAACTGGCCTTTATCTGTGAACTTTGCTTGACCCTCTACCACTAATCTGCTACGCTCTGGGGAAGGCGGCATCAAAATATGGAGCTGTAATAGACTGCAGGAGCTAAGGGCTAAAGTTACGCAGTGACTGAAAGGAGATGGGTGTTGATGGCATGACTAATGCTACGCTGCTTGACAACCTCTGACTTGGCTCGGCTATATTTCATCAACTCTTGAGAGCTAAGGGGTGAGAGGTGAGAGAGGCCCAGTTTAAAAAAAATCACAACTGCACAATTGGATCCTCTTCCTTGACTGCTAAAATGGACTTTGACTCTCATTAAAAATGTTCAGTCCAGACCAGATCACACGAAGGAATTGTTATCCCCTGACTGGTTGCATTAAAAATATGTGAATCAAGTTTTTTGTCAACACAGCCAATGGATTGGAAAATAATACAATTTACACACTTAGCACTTCTATTAATACATCAACCCAGTCCTTTCACGGCAGGTTAAGAAGCATACTTAAATGGTTGTTTCGTTCACTTTATCATATTTTGATACGAAAATACTAAGTTTAACGGAAATGATTCAATTGTTTATGTGTATGTACGATATATACTGTATGTACATGTGTATCATGTGCTGGTACATTGCTAGTGACTAGGTCATTAGCATTCTGTCTACACACACACACACACACACACACACACACACTAATTGGCAGCCAACACCCGAACACTAGCACCACTGAAGAACATGCACATTGTTACACGCAGACACACACACACACACACACACACACACACAAGAAAGCGCCATCCCATTCAATTTCACACATATCAAGGGAGGCTCCCCACCAGGCAGCCATATTAAACCGGCTCATTATTTATGCAAGGGGAGAGATTGCCAGACCCCGATTTGCCTCATAAATGTTAATATATTCATCGGGAAATTGTAGCCTTTTAATCTGCCCCACCAGAAAAAAAACACATTTTTGCTACTACACTACAGCACAATGTTATGATGCTATACAGCATTATAGTATAGTGTTACATCACGCTCTCCTTCCTTCCACTTAAACTCATTTGACTCCTTTCTCTGCCTCTCTAATCATCAGTTCATAACTGAGGGAGGAAGAAGAAGCTTGTGGAGATTTTGCCCGACATTTTGGGTTTCTTCCAGTCTTGAGACATACAACTAAATAAAGGTGAAACAATATCCACGATGCTTTGGATGAGTTGGTGTTTTAACTGTACAGTAATTTAAAATAATTTTGTATTTCTTTGGATATGCCGATAGTAGAGATTTCTTTCTTCAACAACTGCTAACTCATTCTTTATGCGTCAGGTGTATATTTTTTTTCATAACAAAGATGCAGTTGTTACAAAAGTACAATTTCTTTCCTTTACCATTTCTTCAATGTTTTTTTTAACCACAGACACACACACATACACGCAGACAAATACGCACACACACACACACACACACACACACACACACACACACACACACACACACACACACTTATATCACCTAAAAATGAAACAGCACAGCTTGCTGGAAATTACCTTGGTTGCTAAGCAACCACAGCATCTTTGCAAAGCCCTGCCATTTCCCCAGCCAGACAAATAGCCCATAATGCCCTCAAATAAGCCCATTGCATGCGCATATGTGTGTGTGTTTTATACTTCATGAGTGTGAAGTTCACACAAACTCCAAAAAGCATTAAGTCATTTTATGGAAATAATAAATTGCTTATTCTTAGTTTGTCTGCGGTGTAGATGCACATTGTGGTTGCTTTGGCAGCAGGCTGAGTGGTGTGACCCAGGTGTCCCTCTCCCACTTCAACATGTTCCAGCTCCTCTTGGGGGTAATCCCAGGCCAAATCATCCCTCCAGTGTACACTGGCTCCACCCCTTCGGCCCCCTAAATGTAAATCAAGCCACCTCTACAGTGAGCATACGACCTGTGTAAAGCAAACTATTTGCAAAAGCTTGTAGAAACAACCATTTCAAAATACATATAATTACACCTTGTTTTTTATAATGTGGATTGACTTAAAAGGAATGTAATGAGCTGAATTGCCCCACCTCTCGCCTAACAGTCATCAGGGATAGGTTTGAGTTGACCTGCAACCTTGATGAGGATAAGAAGGTTAAAAAATAATGGTACACATGAATATGCACTCAACAGCTAAAAGATGAATGATCAGAGTTGTTCTTGGCTTCCATTGTAGAACTACTGTATGAGGTTGACATGTCATGTTATTTAACATTTGTAACTGAATACATCTTTGAGAATGCTAGCGAAAATTATTAGCTTTGTATAAGTGCTGTTTCTGTACAGCTCTTGTTTTTTTTCTCTTTTGATGAAACTGTTTTAATATACACCATATGGAATTAGAATTATTTTGTTCGAATTCGTGAAAAGGCTTTTCCGACCAGGCACTTAATTCAGCTGACATGAAAGCTCCAGTGCCGAGTTTCTGTCGCCCCTACGCTGGAATTCTCCATTCCAACAACAGAGACTTCCTATTGACTGCAGGCCCGGACTGCCCACTGTGTGGTTCGAGTATGTTTTCATTCGATGTTGAAGGACAGCATGAAATCACAAAATAAAATGTTTATTTCGCTTTTTACAATCTCGCTAAAATGTGCCATTTACGGCATATCATTTTTGATGCGCCAGCATGGGGATGTCCACACAAAGTATAAAAGATCAAATACCGAAAAACACACACACACACACACACAAAATGTTAGAGGAGCTGATATGCTTACTCAGTGTCATCTCTAGTTGTGGCCTGTGAGAGAATGACTTTTATTAAAAAAAAAAAAGCTGCATACTACAGCTTTAAGTCTGCTCATCTAGTCATACAGTGCTGTAAAGAACATGCAGAAATATTTTAATTCTATTGTAATTGGTGTCTCATGAGTGACTCCCATACAAGCCACCCTAAACAAAACACTATTCCGTACACTTTTATATAGTGTCACATGAATGGGGAAATACTGTGTGTGAAGACATGGTGACCATAGCGTGGGAGGACCGTCACCGTCTGCCATGGCGATGACCGCACTCTGATTTATCACAATGTGTGAAGTGTGCTGACACGGTTGTGTGCATTTTGCAGCAGGATAGTTTGTTCAATCAAGGTCCTGCAAGCAGCGCAAGAACTAAATGATGTACTCATGATTACTCTTCAATAAAAGGCAATGTAGAAAAAAACTTTTGTGACAAAATTGAGACATGGTCATGATTTCAGTATTCGTAATTTGTATGTACAGTAGTTGGTTAGTGTTTTAGCATGATATTTTCGAATGTATTTGGTTCAACAAAGGTTGGAAAACACATCTAAACATTAGATGCCCACGTCACACGTATTGGACATATTTATTTTTGTTTACCTAATGTTGTGCCATAAATGTCACATTCTTCTTTCTAAAGTAACACAAAAAATTCAAATTAAAGTGTTCTCTCTCTGTTTCCACCAAACCCCCTACCAAATCAATCTTTAGAAAATGTCATTTTGGCTTTGAAATAGCTCACTGACTTACGTCCAAGTACCACATGCATTGCAAACTTCAATTCCAACTTTCTTCTGAGGAACAACGTTGGCCCTGACAGCATGTAACAGTCTGACCTTCTGTACTTTCCAAATATCAAAAGACTCATTTCAACACCCATTCATTCAATTTCACACATTAATATCACACATTCTCTAGTACAATAGGCCAACATACAAACACACGCAGATGGCAGGCGCTGGGACCAGTCCAGTGTGTGTCTTGTGTGTGTATGTGTTCGTTGTGTGTGTGCATTTGTGTGTGTGAGACTTTGGCTGTGGGAGGTTGACAGGCAGAGTCTTATTGTATGTCAAGTCCACTTTTTTCCTACACCAGCCTGTGCTTGGCTTACAAGTCAAGCGTGCATAAGAAAATGTAAAGGTTGTGAGCTGTGTGTGTGTGTGTGTGTGTGTGTGTGTGTGTGTGTGTGTGTGTGTGTGTGTGTGTGTGTGTGTGTGTGTGTGTGTGTGTGTGTGTGTGTGTGTGTGTGTGTGTGTGTGTGTGTGTGTGTGTGTGTGTGTGTGTGTGGTAAAGAGGGCAACAAATACAAACGAACTTGAATCGGCGCGTCAAACATCTGCATGCAGAGGAAGTCACAGATATAGAAATAGGCTTTACTTGGTTGCCCGGTAATGGCGTCTCAGTGAGTAGCTTCTTGAAGGCAAGTGAATAATAGCCAACCGCGTGCTTCCATTCTCTGTCCAGGCCTCTCTGGTATGATAAGACCGTGTTAGCTACAACCTAGCTCTGCCTCAGACTTCAAACACTTACACATTGCACTGGAAATTGTTGAGGGCTACACGTCAAGCAGATAAATTAATTTCTGATCATACATCTCCTTCAATTTATTTATAGTTCAGCCAGGCGAAGCAAGCAGTGGAGAGAAAAGGAGCTGGAATGAGGGACGGACTGCAGAAAAGGTGTGAAATAGAAAGAGCATGATGGATGAACAAATGAAGAGACATTTTACTCCTGACAGCTTTCTCCTTTCCAGTTCTAGATTTGTCTCTGATCCTTCCTCTTCCATCTTTTTACTCCCAAAGTCAAAAATCAAATTTCTTACAGTGAACGTCACCTTACTTAAACACCTGACCCTATTTAATTTTTGGACTTGTAAGTTTTGAATATGAAATAATCTACTCATGGTGCTTGTGAAAGTTGTCATTTTTCTTCTGGTTATATGGTAGTCTTTATAATAGTAAATGCATTAGATGCGTTGTTTGTAAAAAGCGAGCGCTCATTTTCCCAGGCTGGTGTTGATGCGCTGCAAATTACGTACTGTATTTGCATGTAAAGCATGTATGTTATAACCTATTCCACAACCTTTCCAAGATAAAATCACTGTACTACAACAAACCGATTTTTAGATTCATATTAGACTGTCTGCATTAGATATGCACGTAGGCGTGTATACAATACTAAAAAAAAAACCACCGCAGGATCATATATCTGTATTGTACTGTCTATAATGTAATGTGGGAATAGCGATATAGGTTTTGTGTAGGTGATGTTCACGCCGGCGTATGCACTGAGTGATAGCGGGTTGAGCTACGTGAAGCTAACTTGACACATTTTGTGGATTTTCACACTAAAACATGTAAATAACAGCAGGCAGTCACACTCCAGCAAAATTAAGTGAAGAGATTCTAGCAGTTTCGCACGTTGTAATCAACACTTGTTGTGTCTGAACCATGTCCATCTATTTTGTATTTCCCTATTGTGGAGAAAGGTTGTCTGTCCAAGTCGCTTGTCCTCTGGTGAAAAGTTTTAAAGAAGCTGATATTTTGGTCTACTCTTTGTGATCAGATTTTCAATAGGATTTCCATCAGTGCACAATAGTCGTTAGCCATTCATGATTATTTCTAGAAGTGTGTTTTGGGTCATTAGGCTCTATTTGAAGACCTGTGTGACCTGAGGCTGAGACAAAGCTTTCTGGATTTATATCCCTATAGGGCAGCCCCTGATAACTACACACATTAATTGAAAAAAACAAACAAAAACTCACCAGTGATGGAATGGGACATTGTGATTTTCTATGAATGTTGTATAAGTGTTCATTTGAAAATATGAAGATGAGCAGATATTTCCATTCAATTCCATTATTATCTGAATCAGGAAGGAAAGCGTTCAATCAAACTACCGTGCATGTTTTTGGAATTTGGGAGGAAACTGGAGTAGCCATGAAGAAGGATCCACTCTCCTTTTCTCAGCATCTTAGTTCACTCGCCTGGTTCCACTTAATTCTCAATTCTCGATGCCCTAACTGGGAACTGTTTGCATTTTCCGAAGACAAAAAAATGCACGTCTCCTTTCAAGTTAGGAAGTAACTGAGCATTTTCAAAGGTGGACATAGAACAGAGTTATGCGTGTCTTTCTCATTAAGAGCATCAGTTGCCACATGCCTATCAAAGAGTACATTCAGTTTGTATATTGGCAGGAAAGAGATTTGCAGTTGCACTCACAGACAGAAAATGGAACACATGAAGAGCTTGTAGGGCTTACAGCAACTACAAGAGACAGTGACACATCTGTGCATTAAGGCTGCAAACTCTCACTTTCGCACATGCGCTGGCACCGTGACCTTTTCAGCACGGAATGTTCTCACCGCAGTGCAGGTGACAGCACGTGTCAGCTGACATGCCAGGGAAGCAGAACACTACAGTATATCGGTTTAATGAATCCATTAATGAGTACTGTATTAGGGCAAACTACAGGCTTGACAGCGACTGAAAGGAATGCATGCTGGGGAAAGAAAAGTAACATGACTTTTATTCCTCTTCACCGCTCCCATATTCAAATAAAAGCAGTGAAAGAAATAGAAGCAAAGGGAAAAGAGATGAGAGAGCAAAGGCGGAAGCAAGGTTATACATTTAACCACACGTCTCGTCACTTATACTGTCGTAGCTGAAAAAGCTTCTGTTGCCGTCGATTCCAATAAGTGCACGCATGGAACTTGCCTTTTAGAGGTAATGCCATTCATGGCCGGAATGCTGAGACGTTATGGAAAAAATGCGAATAGATTTTTCGCCATCAATACTGCGCCCAATTGGTCAAAGGCCAAATTGCTTATGTGTGAAATAAAAATGCACTGTTTTCAGCATAAGCACTGTGAACTAACAAAGTGTAGGAACTAGAAAAAAATAGCTAATCACTAGTATACTTAGAATACAGCATCCGTATACTGTAGAACAGTGATTCATAGGTTCAATCCAACCCCAGGGGTTTGGTGAGTCAGTTTCAGGGGTTTGGCAGACATATAAGACAAATACACTAGTGATGGGTCCAGCGACACCGATGCGTCGACGCATGTGTCGGGCTCACAGAGCAATCCGCGTGTCGGTGCGTGTGCTGCTTCATGAGATCACGTGATCAACACGTGAACTGCGTCGACACAATCCAGGCGGCGTCGACTCAGTCTAGGGGGCGTCGACTCAGTCCAGGGGGCGTCGACGCAGCAAAA
The DNA here is from genome assembly GCA_026261675.1 of Hippocampus mohnikei. Lineage (NCBI taxonomy): Eukaryota > Metazoa > Chordata > Actinopteri > Syngnathiformes > Syngnathidae > Hippocampus > Hippocampus mohnikei. The sequence continues at coordinate 13,964,315 of JAKGUB010000556.1, read as the reverse complement.
ACCCGCCACATAGTGTTTATAAGGGAGTGCGTCTGGCGACACGATGCCGCCTGCCGAAACAAGCCACACCTCACCCTCGCTCGAATAACAATATATATTTGGGCAAAAAGGAAAACACACAGATTATCAGAAAAACGTGTCCGTCTGACTTCGAGCGTCGTGTCGGCTGTCATATAATAGGCTATTATTATATGAGAAGTGTTTTATGAAAGTTTGTAATGTATGTCATACTACAGTTGATTGAGAGGTCCCGCCTATAAGTTGGAGTTCCAGGAAGTAACTGCGAGTGAGCACATCGCATGTTTGACGACTCTGCCACGTTGTTATTAAAAGTCACATAAATAGTGATGGGATTTTCGGCTCTTTTCGATGGTCCGGTTCATTTGGATCGGCTCAGTGAAAAGAGTCGGCTCTTTTTGGCTCTCAAACGGCTCTTTTAACTTTCGCTTTTCTTTGAAATATTTATGACAACTTTAGCATACATTTTGATAAATGACTTGGTGAACTAAATATTGCACTCTACTGACTGCAAATAGCAACAATCATCAAGCAAAGAAATGGCTTTTTACTTATTTTATTGAACATTAAAAAGGCTCCAAACAATAAACAAGCAACAAAATTAAACTTCACCCAACAACAATCAAATATGCTGCATCATAACAAAAATAGTGAGTATTAACTGCAACAGCAGCAGTGAACAAAACAAACATAAGCTACTCCTTGCTTTATTTTAACAAACATACGCTACTCCTTGCTTTATTTTAAATTTGCAGTCAACAAAACTACCGTAAATTCCGGACTATAAGCCGCTACTTTTTTCCCAAACTTTCAACCCTGCGGCTTATACAGTGATGCGGCCAATATGTGTAATTTTTCTAACGGCTGCCAGGGGCGCTTGCGTAGAAAAGGTAAGATTAAGACCGGTCTTTATGACACTGTTTAATTCCGACACTGAGGACGGTGACTTCGATGGCTTCAGTTCACAGGAGGAAGATGAAGACGGCTCACCGTGATTTTCTTTCTTTGTAAATATGTTTACATGTTTTAATGTGGGCACATGCGGCTTATATACAGGTGCGGCTTGTTTATGTACAAAATTGGTTTTCCTCTAAAAATGTAGTGGGTGCGGCTTATAATCAGGTGCGCTCTATAGAGCGGAAATTACGGTAAATACTTCAACTTGGAATACTTCAATTTGTCCAGTCTTTGAGAACACCCTCCCTGACGGGACAGATGTTGCTGCAATGCACAATCTACTCTCCATTACTTCGATCAAACTGTGGTAGACGGAAGCTCGGTATTTCCACCAGCTCAGTGGATCAGCTGCCCTTGACATCTGTGGTTCTTCTAGATATGCCCTAATTTAGTGTTTTGTATTTTTGCACGCTTGGCTAATACTGAAAATTAGATTCAGATTGCTTGCCAAACGCCTTTGTGGTTTCCCGGACAGTAGGGGGCGATATGAACTAAAGATATCCAGTTCACCAAGACGAAGAAGAAGTACAAGCACAAAAACGGTACCACATCCGGTTCAATGAGCAAGTTTTTCCGCTGTCCACAAGCCCTGTTCTCAGTGAGTAATTTTAACATTTTAAACTGACTTCGCAGTTTATCTCTAAGTGTATAGATCCATAGGTGTCAAACTCCAGTCCTGGAGGGCCGCTGTCCTGCATGTCCAGAGCTATTACTGCAATAAACAATCACAGAATATAATCAAACTACTGCATCTAAACCCATACTCACCTACCTCACTTAGGCAATAAATGAGCCAGTCATTTCAAGTGCAATATGTGTCCTGCGTGCGAGAAAAGCCTCAGTCCACACTACCACTACTGTTGCTGTTGTTGTTGTTGTGTGTTGTTTGAATATTGTATTTATAAAACCGTCATTTTATTTATTTATTGATTTTATTCTATTTTATTCTCTTTTTATTTATAAAATGCACTAAGGAGTAGCACCCAAATTTCGTTGTATGCTATACAATGACAATAAAGGCGATTCTGATTCTGATTCTGGTGTGGAAAACATACAGAATTATATTCAAGAATAATGCATATATATATATATATATATATATATATATATATATATATATATATATATATATATATATATATATATATAGAGCTGTCAGTTTAGCGCGTTTTATCGACATTAATTTAAATGAATTTTATCGGGATCAAAAATTTTCTCGCGAGATTAACGCGCAGACGTCACAGCGGATGTGACGTTGCTCTATAAATAAACCAGAAACAAAACATCAAGCGCGCTGCACAAGTCCACGCACGTTTGTTTTGCCAGCCACGGCAGCGCAAGACACCGAAAACGGATATTTAAATCGTTTATGAATGGAAAGTTTACTTTTAAAAAGTTGCCAGATTGTTCCACTGACAAGACCAAAATGACCTGGATGTTTTGCAGTCGTAAACTGAGCTATCATCATAGCACGTCGAGTCTGAAATACCACTTAATTAATGGCCAAGCACACCGCTGACGTGAGTAGTCCGCCCCCCTCGTCTCAGACAGACGGCTATGGATCATTTCAAAGCGAAGTAAATGGATGACACGACAAAGAACAAAGTTGCTGAAGCAATCGGCAATTTAAACAGCGTGGGCTAAAATGTTGCTAGAACAGGGGTGTCTTTATTTAGCTCATTTGTGCATAGTTGTCATGTTTGTCCGTCTGCAATCTGATGTTTAAAGAAGTAAATTGCGTTGCAGCTGCCGGCGCTCCACTTCCGGGTTGGACCTTTGGGACTTGTAGTTCTTTTGTTCGATTCGACTTGATATGTTCATGCCGGCGCTCCACTTCCGGGATTGAGTATTGGGACTTGTAGTTCTTTTGTTCGATTCGACTTTATGTTTGTGTTGAATGGTTTCTTACGTTTAAAACAATGAATAATGATGACGATAATGATACATAGTGAAATCAGGGTTGATTACATTATTTATTAAACGTATTGTTAAATAAAGGTATTCATTAATGTCAATTATATACATATTTACATTGCGATGCAGAAAGATAGATATATTAATTTTTTACTGCATTTATGTGTAGTTTAGGTTATTACCTGCTTCTGATACTTCTGTTACAACTACTACTACTCCTACTTCTGCTGCAAAGTGCTCCAATAAATGATACAAAAGTACAGAACGAGAGATCCTTCCATGCTGACCGACAATCCCTAACTGAACAACCATTACTGATTGCCTGCGAGAGCCTCCATTACAAGAATCGAAATGATGTCGACACAAAACCGTAGAGAGACTTCCGAGCAAGAAGGACCAACAGAATCAGCATAGCCTGACTGCTGTGTTCAAAGCAAATTTGAGAAAAACGAAGTATGCAACCATGGCTTAAATCCATTATAGGCTGAGTACTAGTTTACCTTAGATGTGCAGTTTATAATGTTATATTGCGCTGTTTTGATTCCCTAAAAGAGCTGTTCAAGCAGCTGTTGTGTGACAAAATATTGTTTTCACTGTTGTTGATGGACAGTAATATTGTGTGAGAGATAATGTGTGAATAACTGCTCCAAGTGAAAAATGTTCATGTAAAATTGAAAATCAAAATTGTTATTTCAGTAAATATTTGCATTTTGCACATAGAAAACTGATTCATGATTCCATGTTGATGAGAGCATTAAAATGGGGAAAATAGGACAAAAATATAAAAGGAAATTCAGAAACAATAAAAAATGAGTGAGCAATCATGATTAATTTTTAGTTAATTTGAGTTAATTATGACAGTTGAGTTTTTAATTAGATTAAAAATTTTAATCGTTTGACAGCTCTAATATATATATATATATATATATATATATATATATATATATATATATATATATATATATATATATATATATATATACCGTAATCCCTTGTTTATCGCGGTTAATGGGGGCCAAAACCATCCGTGATAAACGAAAATCCTCGAAGTACCGATAATTAACATATTCAGGTACAAAAATTGTTGTTGTTTTTTTTTTTAAGTCCGCAAAAGGTCCGCAAGAAGCTGCAAAACAACAGCGAGTCACATAGAGCAACATATAAAGTACAATACAATACATGCTGATTTATATAGCGCTTTCACAACAGCGGCAGCTGTAACAAAGCGCTTAACAAAACAGTTAAAATAAAGTAAAATAATATACACAACACATACTGTACTCCATGTATATTAAAAAAAAAAAATGTAATTTTTTTTCTTTTTTATGTTTAAAAAAATTCGCGATGCACTGAAGCCGCGATAAACGAACCGCGAAATAGCGAGGGATCACTGTACATACATATGACTAACTTGGCCCACTTCAATGTCATTTAAAAACTTGACCAGAAGAGTGTGATCATGTTGTTGTGGAGTACACGGCAGTTAGTTTTTGTCTCAGTGAGAGAAGTCGGACGTGCTCATGTTGTTGGTGTGTCATGAGATGTCAGTGACATCACGCATGAGCTGGTCAAGCACATGCTCCCATCTCAGACCTGTCGTCAGTGTTTGTGTGCGTGCAACTTGAACTGGCCCACACAAAGATTGACTGGTCAAATGCTTTTACATTGTCATGTTCGCTTTTCTGTCCAATAAATTGTTCAACTTGAATTCGAGTCTTTGCCTATCAAGACCAAATCCATCCTCAACTCACTCAAAGACTTTTCAAAGACTGAAGTCTTGAGCTCAGACTTGCGCTTCAGTCACATCAGTCTTTTCGCTGTTTCACTGTTGGTCTCCACATGACTCGAAACTCCAGGAATCGAGCTTTTGGGTCATGTGAAACCCAAGTGCAAGTCTGAGCTCAAAACTCAAGTGGGACTTTGAAAAAGTACTGCAATGCCCGCCCCCAAACCACACCCAATTTGACATACACCAATCGCGGTGAGGCCCCTCATTTGCATAACTCAATCCCTAATTTGCATAACTTAAGTGGTCAGAACTTTAAGCTCTGACCAATTAGATTGCTCCAAATTTGCATAACGCCCCAAGAGCCAACCAGTGAGAGAATGCCTAATTTGCATAACCACTCCCCCTTCCCATCAATCACATCGTTATCGTCATGCTCCACCCACTTTCACTGCTATCAGCGAATCATCAGCCATCATTCCAGCCAGGCCACACCCACTTTCCTGGGTTTTTCTGCCTGGAAAAAACAATCCAGGACAAAACATTTTGGGAAAAAAAATTAGAAAAGAATTCAGAAAAAGTTGAGAAAAAACAGAAAATAATTTTGTTTATAAATATATATATATATATATATATATATATATATATATATATATTTTTTATAAGTTAGATTGTGGTGATGTGTTTAAAAATGAAGTTGAGTTGAAGTGTTCTTTGTCATCAAGCTTTATTTCTTTTGCAGAGTCGACAATCACAAAAGCAGAGGAAAATTTGACATACACCAATCGCGGTGAGGCCCCTCATTTGCATAACTCAATCCCTAATTTGCATAACTTAAGTGGTCAGAACTTTAAGCTCTGACCAATTAGATTGCTCCAAATTTGCATAACGCCCCAAGAGCCAACCAGTGAGAGAATGCCTAATTTGCATAACCACTCCCCCTTCCCATCAATCACATCGTTATCGTCATGCTCCACCCACTTTCACTGCTATCAGCGAATCATCAGCCATCATTCCAGCCAGGCCACACCCACTTTCCTGGGTTTTTCTGCCTGGAAAAAACAATCCAGGACAAAACATTTTGGGAAAAAAAATTAGAAAAGAATTCAGAAAAAAGTTGAGAAAAAAACAGAAAATAATTTTGTTTATAAATATATATATATATATATATATATATATATATATATATATATATATATATATATATATATATATATATATATATATATATATTTAAATCGTTTATGAATGGAAAGTTTACTTTTAAAAAGTTGTTGGTGTGTCATGAGATGTCAGTGACATCACGCATGAGCTGGTCAAGCACATGCTCCCATCTCAGACTATATATATATATATATATATATATATATATATATATATATATATATATATATATATATATTTTTTTTTTTTTTTTTTTTTTTTTTAAGTTAGATTGTGGTGATGTGTTTAAAAATGAAGTTGAGTTGAAGTGTTCTTTGTCATCAAGCTTTATTTCTTTTGCAGAGTCGACAATCACAAAAGCAGAGGAAAAAGTTGCAAGTTGGATGGCAGTCTGCTTGTTGCTGGGCGGCGAAGTGGTCAGCTCTTGAGAAGAACGTGGGACATGTGTGTTGACCTGAGAGGAAAGGCATTCGTGAGTTACACACAAGTCAATTTCTTGTGCAGACAAAGATGTGTTGGGCATGAAACTTACCAGGAAGATAGACTCTGTGCTGGGTCTCTCAAGATCAGGAAGGGAGAAAAAAAAAGTCAAAAGAGTAGTCATGATGGTGAATTGAATGAGTGTAAATGTCTCCTACTTTTCATGCTGGCCCAAAGTTTGACTTCAGCACCTTGCGAATAACAGGAAGAAGAGCAAAAAGTGTTGCCTGCAGGTCTGTGCTCGTAGGTGGACTCTGGCGGTCAGCAGGTTACTCCCTCTTGTGGCATGGAGGACCCAAGAACAATCTTCCTTCAACTCTGAATAATGAAATGAGGCTTGTTAAAATGAGACTTCTTACCAGCTCGGTTTGCCTGATCACCACGCAAGGTATTTTACCATTTGGCCATTCTGCTGCGAAAACTTACAAATTTTTATATGTAGTCAAAGGCAGCCTACCACACGAGGTTTTGAAGGTTAAAAAAAAGAACATAATTGATGAGACGGTTGGCGTCTCTCGTGGGCGATGTGACGGCACTCCAACCTCACCCATAACCTATCGACCACGCCAGTATTTCCTACTGCCTGCTTTCAGAATGCCATCCTGAGATCAGGAGATAGTTTGCAAAGCCAACTTCATTTTCAATTGAAGACGAGTTACACAAAGAGAATGTGTCGTTTTGTCATTTTGCTTTCTTGGCCAGGGGTGTCAAACTCATTTCACTTTCATTGTGGGCCACATACGGCCTCGGTAGATGTCAAGTGGGCCGGACCATTAAAAATGATACCATACTCTGCTATAAATAACCAAAATAAAATGTATTTCTTTTGTTTTGGTCAAAAGATGCACAAGAACACTAGGAAAATGTTGACATTTAATGAACATATCTTTTACAAAACATTTCATGAAGCACTTAAGATTTTCTTCGACAAATGTGCAATTTACTTTTATCATTCACATATATGCATTGCAACTGATCCCACTGACTGTACAAAGGCACAAAACCGTAACAAGTAATTGGTCTTGAAAAATATAGTAATGCACTTTTAAGATTAAATGAGATTTATGAAGAAAAGAATGTTTAAACCATTTACACGAGCATATAAAATCTAAATGTAATCCCTGCCTACATCTTACAAACTAAGGAGAATGCATGTGTAAAGAATGAAGTATTCACATGTCGTTGATGCCGTCTGCTGTGTTGGGTCTATCTCAGTGACAGACGGAGGCTGCTGTTGTCTTCTTCTCTGATCAAAACAATGTTATATTTTCCTCTGATCAAAACAGGAGCTAGCGGATATTCCATGAATTGCACCTTATTAAAAATATTCATTCCATGTCTTTTGTGCATTTTTTCACTTTTAAATTATCCTGCGGGCCTGATTAAACCTCCTTGCGGGCCGGTTCCGGCCGTATGTTATACAGATATAATAAGGCGTTTTTAGCCGAAAAAAACGACCATGTATAGTAAGGCGTTTTTAGAGGAAAAAAACGACCATGTATAGGAAGGCATTTTAACCCGAAAAAAACGACCATGCATAGGAAGATATTTTTAGCTGCAAAAAACGACCATGTTTAGTAAGGCGTTTTTTGAGGAAAAAAACGACTATGAATAGGGAGGCGTTTTTAGCCGAAAAAAACGACCATGTATAGTAAGGCGTTTTAACCCGAAAAAAAACGACCATGTATAGGAAGGTGTTTTTAGATGAAAAAAACGACCATGTATAGTAAGGCGTTTTTAGACGAAAAAAACGACCATGTATAGTAAGGCGTTTTAACCAGAAAAAAACGACCATGTATTTATAGTAAGGCGTTTTTAGCTGAAAAAACCCACCATATATAATAAGGCGTTTTTAGCCGGAAAAACGACCATGTATAGTAAGACGTATTTGACCGAAAAAAACGACCACGTATAGTAAGGCGTTTTTAGCCGAAAAAAACGAACATGTATAGTAAGGCGTTTTAACCCGAAAAAAAACGACCATGTATAGGAAGGTGTTTTTAGACGAAAAAAACGACCATGTATAGTAAGGCGTTTTTAGACGAAAAAAACGACCACATATAGTAAGGCGTTTTAACCAGAAAAAAACGACCATGTATTTATAGTAAGGCGTTTTTAGCCCAAAAAAACGACCGTTTAGTAAGGCGTTTTTAGCCGAAAAAACCCACCATATATAATAAGGCGTTTTTAGCCGGAAAAACGACCATGTATAGTAAGACGTTTTTGACCGAAAAAAACGACCACTTATATTAAAGCGTTTTTAGCCGAAAAAAACGAACATGTATAGTAAGGCGTTTTTAGTCGGGAAAAAAAACGACCATGTATAGTAAGGCGGTTTTAGCCGAAAAAAAACCCGACCATGTATAGTAAGGCGTTTTTTTAGCCGAAAAAAACGACCATGTATAATAAGCCGTTTTTTGCAAAAAAAAAACGACCATCTATAGTAAGGCGTTTTTTCCAAAAAAAACGACCTTATATAGGAAGGCGTTTTCTAGCCGAAAAAAATGACCATGTATAGTAAGGCTTTTTTTAGCTGTAAAAAACGACCATGTATAATAAGCTTTTTTTTTTTAAAAAACGACCATGTATAATAAGGCTTTTTTTACAAAAAAACCCGACCATCTATAATAAGGCGTTTTTAGCTGAAAAAAACGATCATGTATAGTAAGGCGTTTTTTGAGGAAAAAAACGACTATGAATAGGGAGGCGTTTTTAGCCGAAAAAAACGACCATGTATAGTAAGGCGTTTTAACCCGAAAAACAACCATGTATAGGAAGGTGTTTTTAGATGAAAAAAACGACCATGTATAGTAAGGCGTTTTTAGACGAAAAAAACGACCATGTATAGTAAGGCGTTTTAACCAGAAAAAAACGACCATGTATTTATAGTAAGGCGTTTTTAGCCGAAAAAACCGACCGTTTAGTAAGGCGTTTTTAGCTGAAAAAATCCACCATATATAATAAGGCGTTTTAGCCGACCATATATAGTAAGGCGTTTTAAAACGACCATGTATAGTAAGACGTTTTTGACCGAAAAAACGACCACTTATATTAAAGCGTTTTAGCGAAAAACGAACATGTATAGTAAGGCGTTTTAGTCGGCAAAAAAACGAAAAACAACCATGTATATATAGTAAGGCGTTTTTCCCAAAAAAGCGACCTTATATAGTAAGGCGTTTTTAGCTGAAAAAACGACCATGTATAGTAAGGCGTTTTATTTTGTTGTATAGTAAGGCGTTTTTAGTCGGAAAAAACGACCATGTATAGGAAGGCGTTTTAGCGAAAAAACGACCATGTATAGGAAGGTGTTTTTACCTGAAAAAACGACCATATATAGGAAGGCGTTTTTAGAGGGAAAAAACGACCATGTATAGGAAGGCGTTTTTTTAGCCGAAAAAAATGACCATGTATAGGAAGGCGTTTTTTAGCCGAAAAAAATGACCATGTATAGTACGGTGTTTTTAGCCAAAAATAAACGACCATGTATAGTAAGGCGTTTTTTGCCGAAAAAAACGACCATGTATCGTAAGGCGTTTTTAACCGAAAAAACGACCATGTATAGTAAGGCATTTTTTGACAAAAAAAACAACCATGTATAGTCGGGCGTTTTTGACGAAAAAAACGACCATGTATAGTAAGGCGTTTTTTGATGAAAAAAACGACCATGTATAGTAAGGCGTTTTTTGCCGAAAAAAACGACCATGTATAGTAAGGCGTTTTTGGCCGAAAAAACGACCATGCATAGGAAGGCGTTTTTAACCGAATAAACGACCATGTATAGTAAGGCGTTTTTTGCCGAAAAAACCGACAATGTATAGTAAGGCGTTTTTTGCCGAAAAAAACGACCATGTATAGTAAGGCGTTTTTAACCGAAAAAACGACCATGTATAGTAAGGCGTTTTTAGCTGAAAAAAGCCACCATATATAATAAGGCGTTTTTAGTCGGAAAAACGACCATGTATAGGAAGACGTTTTTGACCGAAAAAAACGACCACGTATAGTAAGGCGTTTTTAGCCCAAAAAAACGAACATGTATAGTATGGCGTTTTTAGTAGGGAAAAAAAAATGACCATGTATAGGAAGGTGTTTTTACCTGGAAAAAACGACCATGTATAGGAAGGCGTTTTTTAGCCGAAAAAAATGACCATGTATAGTACGGTGTTTTTAGCCGAAAAAAAACGACCATGTATAGTAAGGCGTTTTTTTTAGCCGAAAAAAATGACCATGTGAAGTAAGGCGTTTTTAGCCGAAAAAACGACCATTAATAGTAAGGTGTTTTTTACAGAGAAAAACGACGATGTATAGTAAGGCGTTTTTAACCGAAAAAACGACCATGCATAGTAAGGCGTTTTTTGACCCAAAAAAACGACCATGTATAGTAAGGCATTTTTTGTCGAAAAAAACGACCATGTATAGTAAGGCGTTTTAACCAGAAAAAAACGACCATGTACTTATAGTAAGGCGTTTTTAGCCCAAAAAACCGACCGTTTAGTAAGGCGTGTTTAGCCGAAAAAACCCACCATATATAATAAGGCGTTTTTAGCCGGAAAAACGACCATGTATAGTAAGACGTTTTTGACCGAAAAAAACGACCACTTATATTAAAGCGTTTTTAGCGAAAAAACGAACATGTATAGTAAGGCGTTTTTAGTCGGGAAAAAAAACAACCATGTATATATAGTAAGGCGTTTTTTCCCAAAAAAACGACCTTATATAGTAAGGCGTTTTTTAGCCGAAAAAAAACCGACCATGTATAGTAAGGTGTTTTTAGAGTAAAAAAACGACCATGTATAGGAAGGCGTTTTTTTAGCCGAAAAAAACGACCATGTATAGGAAGGTGTTTTTACCTGAAAAAACGACCATATATAGGAAGGCGTTTTTAGAGGGAAAAAACGACCATGTATAGGAAGGCGTTTTTTTAGCGAAAAAATGACCATGTATAGGAAGGCGTTTTTTAGCCGAAAAAAATGACCATGTATAGTACGGTGTTTTTAGCCAAAAATAAACGACCATGTATAGTAAGGCGTTTTTTGCCGAAAAAAACGACCATGTATCGTAAGGCGTTTTTAACCGAAAAAACGACCATGTATAGTAAGGTGTTTTTTGACAAAAAAAAACGACCATATATAGTAAGGCGTTTTTAACCGAAAAAAGACCATGTATAGTAAGGCGTTTTTTGATGAAAAAAACGACCATGTATAGTAAGGCGTTTTTTGCCGAAAAAAACGACCATGTATAGTAAGGCGTTTTTGGCCGAAAAAACGACCATGCATAGGAAGGCGTTTTTAACCGAATAAACGACCATGTATAGTAAGGCGTTTTTAACCAAAAAAACGACCATGTATAGTAAGGCCTTTTTAGCCGAAAAACGATCAGGTATAGTAAGGCGGGTTTTTTTGCTGAAAAAAAACACCTTGTATGGTGAGGCGTTTTTTACAAAAAAAACGACCTTGTATAGTAAGGCGTTTTTTGCCGAAAAAAATTACCATGTATAGTAAGGTGTTTTTTGACAAAAAACGACCATGTATCGTAAGGCGTTTTTAACCGAAAAAACGACGATGTATAGTAAGGCGTTTTTAGATGGAAAAAAACGACCATGTATAGTAAGGCGTTTTTGACGAAAAATAAGACCATGTATATTAAGGTGTTTTTTTGCCGAAAAAAAACGACCATGTATAGTAAGGCGTTTTTAACCGAAAAAACGACCATGTATAGTAAGGCGTTTTTAGCCGAAAAAAAACGACCATGTATAGTAAGGCGTTTTTAGCCGAAAAAAAATGACCATGTATATATAGTAAGGCATTTTTGATGAAAAAACGACCATGTATAGTAAGGCGTTTTTAACTGAAAAAACGACCATGTATAGTAAGGTGTTTTTTACCGAAAAAAACGACAGTTTCGTAAGGTGTTTTTTGCCGAAAAAACGACCATGTATAGTAAGGCGTTTTTGATGAAAAAAACGACCATGTATAGTAAGGCGTTTTTTGACGAAAAAAACGACCATGTATAGTAAGGCGTTTTTTGATGAAAAAAACGACCATGTATAGGAAGGCGTTTTAACCGAAAAAACGAACATGTATAGTAAGGCGTTTTTAACTGAAAAAAACGACCATGTATAGTAAGGCGTTTTTAACCGGAAAAACTACCATGTATAGTTAGGCGTTTTTAACTGAAAAAACGACCATGTATAGTAAGGTGTTTTTTGCCGAAAAAAATAACCATGTATAGTAAGGCGTTTTTTAATCGAAAAAAACGACCATGTATAGTAAGGCGTTTTTAGCTGAAAAAACGACCATGTATAGTAAGGCGTTTTTAATCGAAAAAACGACCATGTATAGTAAGGCGTTTTTAACCGAAAAAACAACCATGTATAGTAAGGCGTTTTTAGCCGAAAAAAACTGACCATGTGTAGTAAGGCGTTTTTTGACAAAAATAACGACCATGTATAGTAAGGCGTTTTTGATGAAAAAAACGACCATGTATAGTAAGGTGTTTTTTGCCGAAAAAAATGATGTATAGTAAGGCGTTTTTAACCGAAAAAACGACCATGTATAGTAAGGCGTTTTTAACCGGAAAAAAACGACCATGTATAGTAAGGCGTTTTTAACCGGAAAAACGACCATGTATAGTAAGGCGTTTTTAGCTGAAAAAAACTGACCATGTGTAGTAAGGCGTTTTTTGACAAAAATAACGACCATATATGGTAAGGCGTTTTTGATGAAAAAAACGACCATGTATAGTAAGGCGTTTTTCATCAAAAAATGCCTTACTATACATGGTCGTTTTTTTTCTTCAAAAACGCCTTACTATACATGGTCGTTTTTTTCGGCAAAAAAAGCCTTACTATACATGGTCGTTTTTTCATCAAAAATGCCTTACTATACATGGTCGTTTTTCGCCAAAAACGCCTTACTATACATGGTCGCTTTTTCGCAAAAAGCCTTATTTACATGGTCGTTTTTTCATCAAAAACGCCTTATTATACATGGTCGTTTTTCGTCAAAACGCCTTACTTTACATGGTCGTTTTTTCAATAAAACGCCTTACTATACATGGTCGTTTTTTTCAATAAAAACGCCTTACTATAAATGGTCGTTTTTTTCATCAAAAAAAACCTTACGATACATGGTCGTTTTTTTCTTCAAAAACGCCTTACTATACATGGTCGTTTTTCGCAAAAAGCCTTACTATACATGGTCGTTTTTTTCATCAAAAATGCCTTACTATACATGGTCGTTTTTTTCGTCAAAAACGCCTTACTATACATGGTCGTTTTTTTCGGCTCAAAAAGCCTTACTATACATGGTCGTTTTTTTCATCAAAAACGCCTTACTATAAATGGTCGTTTTTTTTCTCGTCTAAAAACGCCTTACAAATGGTCGTTTTTTTCGGCAAAAAACGCCTTACTATAAATGGTCGTTTTTTTCATCAAAAACGCCTTACTATACATGGTCGTTTTTTTCGGCAAAAAACGCCTTACTATACATGGTCGTTTTTTCAATGAAAACGCCTTACTATACATGGTCGTTTTTTTAGTTAAAAACGCCTTACTATACATGGTCGTTTTTTTCATCAAAAACGCCTTACTACACATGGTCGTTTTTTTTTCGGCTAAAAACGCCTTCCTATACATGGTCATTTTTTTCGGCAAAAAACGCCTTTCTACACATGGTCGTTTTTCTCGGCTAGAAACGCCTTACTATACATCGCCGTTTTGTTCGGCTAAAAATTCATGGTAAAATTCATGGTAATTTTTTTCGGTTAAAAATGCATAACACATAGCTGAGCCAGGTTTGAACCGGGGCTGTCTGGACCGAACGCAGGCGTGTATACCTCTACACTACCATTGAATTTGACTTGTCCTACACTATAGGCTTATTTGACATGCACTCTCGAGGGTTTCCAGGTAAAAATACTGTTGGATTCCCACACACAACTGAGCATGGTTTGAACCGGGGTTGCCTGGACCAAACACAGGAGTGTATACCGCTACACTACAAGTGGCTGTGACTTGTCCTGCAGTATTGGCGTATTTGACCTGCACTTTCAAAGGTACACGGTCGTTTTTTTCGGTAAAAAACGCCTTAGTATACATGGTCGTTTTTTCGGTTAAAAACGCCTTACTATACATGGTCGTTTTTTTCATGAAAAAAAGCCTTACTATAAATGGTCGTTTTTTTGTCAAAAACACCTTACTATACATGCTCGTTTTTTTCGGCAAAAAACGCCTTACTATAAATGGTCGTTTTTTTCATCAAAAAAAACCTTACGATACATGGTCGTTTTTTTTCGTCAAAAACGCCTTACTACAAATGGTCATTTTTTTTCATCAAAAAACGCCTTACCATACATGGTCGTTTTTTTCATCAAAAAACGCCTTATTATACATGGTCGTTTTTTTCATCAAAAAACGCCTTACTATACATGGTTGTTTTTTTCGTCAAAAACGCCTTACTATACATGGTCATTTTTTTTCATCAAAAAACGCCTTACCATACATGGTCGTTTTTTTAATCAAAAAACGCCTTATTATACATGGTCGTTTTTTTCATCAAAAAATGCCTTACTATACATGGTCGTTTTTTTCGTCAAAAACGCCTTACTTTACATGGTCGTTTTTTTCAATAAAAACGCCTTACTATACATGGTCGTTTTTTTCGGCAAAAAACGCCTTACTATAAATGGTCGTTTTTTTCATCAAAAAAAACCTTATGATACATGGTCGTTTTTTTCGTCAAAAACGCCTTACTATACATGGTCGTTTTTTTCAATAAAAACGCCTTACTATACATGGTCGTTTTTTTCATCAAAAAATGCCTTACTATACATGGTCGTTTTTTCTTCAAAAAAGCCTTACTATACATGGTCGTTTTTTCGCAAAAAGCCTTACTATACATGGTCATTTTTTTCATCAAAAAATGCCTTACTATATACATGGTCGTTTTTTTCGTCAAAAAAGCCTTACTATACATGGTCGTTTTTTTCGTCAAAAAAAGCCTTACTATACATGGTCGTTTTTTTCATCAAAAAACGCCTTACTATACATGGTCGTTTTTTTCGTCAAAAACGCCTTACTATAAATGGTCGTTTTTTTTCTCGTCTAAAAACGCCTTACTATACATGGTCGTTTTTTTCGGCAAAGAACGCCTTACTATAAATGGTCGTTTTTTCATCAAAAAACGCCTTACTATACATGGTCGTTTTTTCGCCTAAAACGCCTTACTATACATGGTCGTTTTTTCGCAAAAACGCCTTACTATAAATGGTCGTTTTTTCATCAAAAAACGCCTTACTATACATGGTCGTTTTTTTCGTCAAAAACGCCTTACTATACATGGTCGTTTTTTTCAATGAAAACGCCTTACTATACATGGTCGTTTTTTTAGTTAAAAACGCCTTACTATACATGGTCGTTTTTTTCATCAAAAACGCCTTACTACACATGGTCGTTTTTTTTCGGCTAAAAACGCCTTCCTATACATGGTCATTTTTTTCGGCAAAAAACGCCTTACTACACATGGTCGTTTTTCTCGGCTAGAAACCCCTTACTATACATCGCCGTTTTGTTCGGCTAAAAATTCATGGTAAAATTCATGGTAATTTTTTTCGGTTAAAAATGCATAACACATAGCTGAGCCAGGTTTGAACCGAGGCTGTCTGGACCGAACGCAGGCGTGTATACCTCTACACTACCATTGAATTTGACTTGTCCTACACTATAGGCTTTTTTGACATGCACTCTCGAGGGTTTCCAGGTAAAAATACTGTTGGATTCCCACACATAACTGAGCATGGTTTGAACCGGGGTTGCCTGGACCAAACACAGGAGTGTATACCGCTACACTACAAGTGGCTGTGACTTGTCCTGCACTATTGGCGTATTTGACCTGCACTTTCAAAGGTACACGGTCGTTTTTTTCGGTAAAAAACGCCTTACTATACATGGTCGTTTTTTCGGTTAAAAACGCCTTACTATACATGGTCGTTTTTTTCATGAAAAAAAGCCTTACTATAAATGGTCGTTTTTTTCGTCAAAAACGCCTTACTATACATGCTCGTTTTTTTCGGCAAAAAACGCCTTACTATAAATGGTCGTTTTTTTCATCAAAAAAAATCTTACGATACATGGTCGTTTTTTTCGTCAAAAACGCCTTACTACAAATGGTCATTTTTTTTCATCAAAAAACGCCTTACCATACATGGTCGTTTTTTTCATCAAAAAACGCCTTATTATACATGGTCGTTTTTTTCATCAAAAAACGCCTTACTATACATGGTTGTTTTTTTCGTCAAAAACGCCTTACTATACATGGTCCTTTTTTTCAGCTAAAAACGCCTTACTATACATGGTCATTTTTTTCATCAAAAACGCCTTACTATACATGGTCGTTTTTTTCGTCAAAAACGCCTTACTTTACATGGTCGTTTTTTCAATAAAAACGCCTTACTATACATGGTCGTTTTTTTCGGCAAAAAACGCCTTACTATAAATGGTCGTTTTTTTCATCAAAAAAAACCTTACGATACATGGTCGTTTTTTTCGTCAAAAACGCCTTACTATACATGGTCGTTTTTTTCAATAAAAACGCCTTACTATACATGGTCGTTTTTTTCATCAAAAAATGCCTTACTATACATGGTCGTTTTTTTCTTCAAAAACGCCTTACTATACATGGTCGTTTTTTTCGGCAAAAAAAGCCTTACTATACATGGTCGTTTTTTTCATCAAAAAATGCCTTACTATACATGGTCGTTTTTTTCGTCAAAAACGCCTTACTATACATGGTCGTTTTTCGCAAAAAGCCTTACTATACATGGTCGTTTTTTTCATCAAAAAACGCCTTACTATACATGGTCGTTTTTTTCATCAAAAACGCCTTACTATAAATGGTCGTTTTTTTTCTCGTCTAAAAACGCCTTACTATACATGGTCGTTTTTTTCGGCAAAAACGCCTTACTATAAATGGTCGTTTTTTTCATCAAAAAACGCCTTACTATACATGGTCGTTTTTTTCGTCAAAAACGCCTTACTATACATGGTCCTTTTTTCAATGAAAACGCCTTACTATACATGGTCGTTTTTTTAGTTAAAAACGCCTTACTATACATGGTCGTTTTTTTCATCAAAAACGCCTTACTACACATGGTCGTTTTTTTTCGGCTAAAAACGCCTTCCTATACATGGTCTTTTTTTTCGGCAAAAAACGCCTTACTACACATGGTCGTTTTTCTCGGCTAGAAACGCCTTACTATACATCGCCGTTTTGTTCGGCTAAAAATTCATGGTAAAATTCATGGTAATTTTTTTCGGTTAAAAATGCATAACACATAGCTGAGCCAGGTTTGAACCGGGGCTGTCTGGACCGAACGCAGGCGTGTATACCTCTACACTACCATTGAATTTGACTTGTCCTACACTATAGGCTTATTTGACATGCACTCTCGAGGGTTTCCAGGTAAAAATACTGTTGGATTTCCACACATAACTGAGCATGGTTTGAACCGGGGTTGCCTGGACCAAACACAGGAGTGTATACCGCTACACTACAAGTGGCTGTGACTTGTCCTGGACTATTGGCGTATTTGACCTGCACTTTCAAAGGTACACGGTCGTTTTTTTCGGTAAACAACGCCTTACTATACATGGTCGTTTTTTCGGTTAAAAACGCCTTACTATACATGGTCGTTTTTTTCATGAAAAAAAGCCTTACTATAAATGGTCGTTTTTTTCGTCAAAAACGCCTTACTATACATGCTCGTTTTTTTCGGCAAAAAACGCCTTACTATAAATGGTCGTTTTTTTCATCAAAAAAAACCTTACGATACATGGTCGTTTTTTTCGTCAAAAACGCCTTACTACAAATGGTCATTTTTTCATCAAAAAACGCCTTACCATACATGGTCGTTTTTTCATCAAAAAACGCCTTATTATACATGGTCGTTTTTTTCATCAAAAAACGCCTTACTATACATGGTTGTTTTTTTCGTCAAAAACGCCTTACTATACATGGTCCTTTTTTTCAGCTAAAAACGCCTTACTATACATGGTCCTTTTTTCGGTCAAAAACGCCTTACTATGAATGGTCGTTTTTTTTCATCAAAAAACGCCTTACTATATATGGTCGCTTTTTTCATTAAAAAATGCCTTACTATACATGGTCGGTTTTTTTTGTCAAAAAACGCCTTACTATACATGGTCGTTTTTTTCATGAAAAAAAAGCCTTACTATACATGGTCGTTTTTTTCGTCAAAAACGCCTTACTATACATGGTCGTTTTTTCGGAAAAAAACGCCTTACTATAAATGGTCGTTTTTTTCATCAAAAAACGCCTTACGATACATGGTCGTTTTTTTCGTCAAAAACGCCTTACTATACATGGTCATTTTTTTCGGCAAAAAACGCCTTACTATACATGGTCGTTTTTTTCCATCAAAAAACGCCTTACTATACAAGGTCGTTTTTTTTTTGTCAAAAAACGCCTGGTCGTTTTTTCGGTTAAAATTGCCTTACTACACATGGTTGTTTTTTTCTGCAAGAAACGCCTTACTATACATGGTCGTTTTTTCCGTTAAAAAAAAACGCCTTACAATACATGGGCGTTTTTTCGGTTAAAAACGCCTTACTATACATGGTCGTTTTTTTTCGTCAAAAACGCCTTACTATACATGGTCGTTTTTTTGTCAAAAAACGCCTTACGATACATGGTCGTTTTTTTCCATCAAAAAACGACTTACTATACAAGGTCATTTTTTTTTGTCAAAAAACGCCTTACTATATATGGTCTTTTTTCGGTTAAAAACGCCTTACTATACATGGTCGTTTTTTTGGTCAAAAAACGCCTTACTATACATGGTCTTTTTTCGGTTAAAAACGCCTTACTATATATGGTCGCTTTTTTCATTAAAAATGCCTTACTATACATGGTCGTTTTTTTCATCAAAAAACGCCTTACTATACATGGTCGTTTTTTCAAAAACGCCTTACTATACATGGTCCTTTTTTTCAGCTAAAAACGCCTTACTATACATGGTCCTTTTTTCGGTCAAAAACGCCTTACTATGAATGGTCATTTTTTTCGGCAAAAAACGCCTTACTATACATGGCCGTTTCTTTCGGCAAAAAACGCCTTACTATACATGGTCGTTTTTTTCATCAAAAAACGCCTTACTATAAATGGTCGTTTTTTTCATCAAAAAACGCCTTACTATATATGGTCGCTTTTTTCATTAAAAAATGCCTTACTATACATGGTGGGTTTTTTTGTCAAAAAACGCCTTACTATACATGGTCGTTTTTTTCATGAAAAAAAAGCCTTACTATACATGGTCGTTTTTTTCGTCAAAAACGCCTTACTATACATGGTCGTTTTTTTTGGCAAAAAACGCCTTACTATAAATGGTCGTTTTTTTCATCAAAAAACGCCTTACGATACATGGTCGTTTTTTTCGTCAAAAACGCCTTACTATACATGGTCGTTTTTTTCGGTTAAAAAACGCCTTCCTATACATGGTCATTTTTTTCGGCAAAAAACGCCTTACTATACAAGGTCGTTTTTTTTTTGTCAAAAAACGCCTGGTCGTTTTTTCGGTTAAAATTGCCTTACTACACATGGTTGTTTTTTTCGGCAAGAAACGCCTTACTATACATGGTCGTTTTTTCCGTAAAAAAAAAAACGCCTTACAATACATGGGCGTTTTTTCCGTTAAAAACGCCTTACTATACATGGTCGTTTTTTTCGGTAAAAAACGCCTTTTTGCAAAAAAACATGTATATTCATGCGTTTTTCACCGAAAAAACGACCATGTATAGTAAGCCATTTTTAGCCGAAAAAAAACGACCATGTATAGTAAACCGCTTTTTTGCCAAAAAAAACGACCATGTATAGTAAGGCGTTTTAACCCGAAAAAAACGACCATGTATAGTAAGCCGTTTTTGAGCCGAAAAAAAACGACCATGTATAGTAAGGCGTTTTAACCCAAAAAACGACCATGTATAGTAATGCGTTCTTAGCCGAAAAAAACGACCATGTATAGTAAGTTGTTTTTAGATGAAAAAAAATGACCATGTAAAGTAAGGCCTTTTTAGCCGAAAAAAACGACCATGTATAGTAAGGCGTTTTTAACCGAAAAAAACGACCAAGTACATACAGTAAGGCGTTTTAACCGAAAAAACGACCATGTGTCGTAAGGGTTTTTTGCAAAAAAAAACATGTATATTCATGCGTTTTTCACCGAAAAAACGACCATGTATAGTAAGCCATTTTTAGCCGAAAAAAACAAGTATGTATCGTAAGGCATTTTGTAGCGGAAAAAAACTACCATGTATAGTAAGGTGTTTTTTACCGAAAAAACGACCATGTATCATAAGGCGTTTTTTCCTTGCGGGCGGGTTCCGGCCTGCGGGCCGTATGTTTGACCCCCCCTGTTCTTGGTGATCATGAATAAAGTGCAAATAAAACACCCATTACACACACTACCAAAACATGCAAGCCAACTTTATTCATTGTTTCAGAATCAGAATCACCTATATTGTCATTGTATAGATACAAAGAAATTTCTTCCCTCTCAACATAAAACAAGATAAGCCGCTGCGGGTGTGCGCGCCGCCATCAAAAGAAAAGCTAACCAAAAATGACAAAATAATACAAGACAACACATGAGACACAGACAATCGTGCAATCTAAACTTCGAATGATACAATATGAATGCATGGATGTGAATGATATTGTATACACGTCATCATCAAATCAGTCAGTTCAGTCCGTCAAGTGGGTTGGCTGCAGGTATTTGAAGGTCCAGCAGGTGGCAGTGGTCAGCGACATAGTATCAGCACATTATCAACACAGTGTGTCAGTGTGTCGACACGCCTCATGTATATTATACACCACACAAATAAATTGGCCACCTGAGGGCAGTATCATAGACATACGAACATACTGCATCGCCTCTCAATGACCTACTGCTGTTTTGTGTAGAGGATAAAGAATATACACATGTGACTGTTGTTATATTATGTGCTTGAATGTGTTACTCGACCATCCATGTTTGAATATTTTTTGCTTCAAGGTTAATAGCACAGTGACATCAATCCTGTTTCTAACAACGTAGCATTTTGCAGATTTGATTTATTTGGTTTGACAGTAATCCCCTTTTTCGGAAAAAAATTTGTCACTCTCTACCCAAAAAATTAGTCGCTCTCTACCAAACTGTTGAGTTTACAGCCAGCATATAGCACTTCTATCAAAACAAAAAAACATCCAACAAAGCTTGCATTAAAAACACTAAAATCGGGTCACTCATTTTTCAAGACAGCAGTGTGATATACTCCATATTTAGGAATCCCTGCATATCAAATAAGAGCTCCAACAACTCAGCTTTCCAGAGGCAATGATGATCCTTTTTTTCCCCTGCAAGTCCTACAATTTTAAATGCAATACAAATATTGGTTCTCAAAGGTGACACTTGGGTTTGGCTTTTTGGGATACATTTTTAAGGAAGAAGCAGCCTCAACAGAAGTGTTGAGAGAAGAAAGTGATCAGAGAAGAAGAAGAAGAAGAAGAAGAAGAAGGAGGTCCCAGAAGTAAACTGTAATATTCAATTTCAGAATATGTAGTTCAAGGCATAATTGTTCTTGTTTTGGTATTTAATGACCTAGATTGTGCAAGGGGTCATAATGCTGTGGCCAGTGCATGTACATGAACTGAGCACATACTCAATTGCGTGGCAGAATGAACATGTGACAAGGAACAAAAAGGTGTGGGGCAGGCAGAAGGAATTCATTACTATGTGTCAGCAAGTGTTTGAGCGACTGCAAAGCAAATGAGAACAGGAAGGTTAATATTAGTAACCAAAATTTGGATAGGACAGAAAGACGGATGCAGAAGACAGCATATCCTCCTCACTACCAGTAGTTCAAATTTGTCCTCTGTAGAGGACATTTGTGAACCTAAATATCTCCCACCCAGTGCATCCAATCGCATTAACTCCTTTTGTTACTCTAAAGAGGACATTCAGTGCTTTCCAATGATACCAAATTTGTAGGGGGTGGGGCTTTATTACTTTGACTTCTCAATAGAAGAAAATGGCTTCCCTCAGTGCAAGCACTTTTTTATGGGAAGAGGAAAAGTAATACTTTTTATCAAACTCATTTTGTCTTGAAATGCTGTTGGCGTTTTATTTATAAGACTCTTATGAGCATGTTAAAGTGTTGTTTGAGTTGTTTTAAGTGTATTTGAGCCTAGTATTCAAGTGTTTAAAAAACGTAGTGGAATTTCAAAAAATTCTTTTGGAGTAGTCCAATTACTTAGATTACATAGATTGGGGAATTTCAAAATAAATGTGATTGGACAACAATTTTTTTTCCTGGTAGTCAGGAGGATATCAAGAAATGATGAAAATTATGTTGTAACATGTTACACGCGTAACTTGAACATAGTAACATCCCATGCTCTTCGTCATTACACCTTTTGCTCTTAGGGCCCTATTTTCATCGACAACGTACTCATGCGCACACTCAGACTGTGCTTTGCGCCAGACTTGTGCCGAACACGAAAATCTCATCTTCCTCTGCTCTTCCTTTTTCTCCCACTTGAGCTCCCCCATCTATCCTCATCATTCGCTAATCCCATCATTCAATCTTCACTCCTACATCATATCTTCCATGAGATTGAAAGGAAAAGAGAGGACAAACCGTCAAAGTTACCAGAAATCATCCTCGCCTCTTCAATCATGTGGCCCTCCCACTATCTGTCCCACTCCCATCTAATTCAGGAGGGATTTGAAAAAAAAGAGCTAGTAGATCACGGATTTTATTGATATGATTCCCTGGCTTTAATCTCACTGATGTTAAAGGGATTATCTTTGGAAAGCAGTGTGTATCCATCTCAGTGTTCTCTACCACAATCTCATTTAGCATGCATGATGCTCTGCGCAAAGATTTGATTGATATAGGAGGTGACACCCATGGACTGGCGAACCAGATGTTGAAACAAACACAGGATATTTGCATACACACTCCAGGTCATGAGAAAACGATGCAGCTGCAGAGAAGGGAAAGAACATTGGAGACAGTGATGATGCCGGACACATTTGAAAAACAAGTCTATTAAGAACTATCATATAAAAGCTCATTTTTAACGACAGTAATGTGAGTTTTTGTTCTGTGGCATCTATTGAAATCACAAGATGGGGAGGGGGGTTTGGATTATTTGGAAATGGATGGATGGATATACATACATAAAAGGTTTTGCATAAAACCACTAAGAACAACACTCCTTGGTGTAGGTCACTCGAAAATCCAAGTACATGCAAGTACATACAAGTACGGTAAGCAACTGAAAGGAAAAAGTGAAAAGCGACACCCATAATAAATGCATATATTATTAATAAGAACATCATTATGGCTGCTTAACAATGCAGTGTCCATAAAAAGGACGCGAGTCATTAGTGCTGAGTGCTGACTCAAACGAAAAGGATGAAGTAGACCGTTAATCACCTGACAGTATGACTCTCTCAGACATAATTGATACGGCAACGGCTGTCAGTCAATCAGAAAAGTGACATTTGAGAGATCATTATTCTGGTTAACTCAGTAAAGCCATAAAAAAAAAATCACACAAGACCCAAATACACGTGCAGTAAATTGTACCAGGAGATTTTAGAACCCAACTTGTTGTGAGGCATGAAGACAACTGAATAGCGCGGAGCAGTTGTTCTGCATAAAGCAAAATGATGGCCGTGAAAGTTAAAAAAAAAAAAAAAAGAATATGGCACCTTAATCACTTTTTTAACATAGCCCCCCACCACACCACACCACACCCTTTTTCTCTTTTTGTATGCCATCCAAGACACTTTTCGTCGCGATAATCCGCAGAGCGTCGCTTTAATCACATCTTCGTGGGTCTTCACTTTTTAATTAAGGTCCGTGTTTCAGCTCATTTCACTGCACATATTTAGAGAGCCGGTGGGACGCCGAGGCATTCATTAGACAGATAGTCTGACAGAACAGCATCAGGCTGCTCCTGAGCACGGATCTTAAAGACACTGATTGGGTTTTGAACCAAGGGCACATGAAGGCGCAGACAGACAGACACACACACACGCACGCACGCACGCACACACACACACACACACACACACACACACACACACACACACACACACACACACATTATAGACAGACAAAGGATCTCTGTAAAGAACTGTACGAGATATATTTAGCCATTGGGTGCATCATTTTATTTTGCATCACGCTGCACGTTCAAAATTAAAGCAAACCCACACAAACAGCACAATGAGCACATATGCAGTACGGCGTATACAGTACAGTAGGTGCCTAAGATCAAACTTGATCTTGGACTTATTAGCCCCTTGAATCCCAACCAGAATTTCATATAGCGTCTTGCACAACCAGCTCTGCACATTGCTCCATCAGCGATCATCGCACACTCTTCCATTAACTTCACAGCAAGCTCTTTTCCATCTCCGCCGACTGCTCTTGTTTGCCATCCTAAGCTCTGCCTTCAATCATGTTTGCCCACGCCTTTACAGCACATTGCCCATTTAATTGGATTGAGAACCCCATTTTGAATATGTAAGAGCAGGCGCTGCATAGTAATCACTTATATTCAAATGAAGGACAATGTTGTTAATTGACATTTCTGGGCGAGTTGAAAGGACATGAAGTCCTGTTTTTTATGGTGGGCCAGCGCTAATGGTGCCTTTGTAAGAGGTTTGCTTTCAAATGAAAAATGTGTAATCATAATTCGCCAATAAATTATGTTATCTGGAGTCGCTCTCACACGAGGAGAGACACTATTCTCCTTATCACAAGTCAACCATCATTTTTTACAGCATGCTGAAATCGTAAAAGTAAAATGATCACATCTTGTGACTTTGTGGACAAAAAAAGAGAACACGAAAACCAAACATGAAGGATATGCTGCAATTCGAGTTCTACATCACAACAGCAGTACTAGAATAACACTAAATAGGGTGCATATCTCCGCCCAGGTTAAACAAATAGCCTATACAAAGGCAATTTGTGTTTATTTGTCTGTATTTTATCAGGTCACTTCTTGGTTCAAAGAGGACGATGTAAGATGACGAGACCGTACCATTTGTATAAAAGAGTGGTGGGAATGTTTCAATTGCTTGAGAAATTTTGTGGCACGTCACTAAAGGGCTGTTCACACGGGCAGATCTATTTCGGACTTACTGCGCAACTGCTCCTCTCGAGCGTTCATACGTGCAACTTTGTTCTGACTTAGTGCCCGAAAACAGCTTGTTCCGGAGCAAATTTAAACCACCTCAGGGAGGTGGTTTAAAAATTTGCTCCGGAACAAATGCTCGTTTGCGAAGCAGTACCGAAGCAAATGTGCACGTATGAACGCAACTGGGTTAAATTTGCTCCAGAGCAAATGCTCGCTTGCGGGGGAGTGGCCTCGCTACGCGTCAGAGGAGTCCATCCGGGTACTTGCCAACATGCATCCTGGGTATTTTGCGCTTCAAAACATGGTGGGTCTTTTCTCTCTCTCCTGCGGCGTCTGATTATCGACCACATTTCTCCGGAGAAGAAGCCATTTTGTCACAAAGAAGGAGGGGAAATGGTACTTCCTTTTCCCCGCCTTCTTCTTTCTTTACGCATGCGCATGTTTTACTTCCGCATTCCTGTCGTTTTGTTCTGCAACAGGAACTGCCCGTGTGAAACCAAGTGGAGCTGTCCCGATCTGTTCTCGTGTTGTTGCGCTCAGCGGCTTTGTACGTGTGAACGCTTCACAAAATTTGTTCCGGTGCAAATTTATATCGCAACAAAATACTCCGGAGCAGCGCCGAAATAAATCTGCCCGTGTGAACAGGGCTTAACAATGGCCATTTTCCCCTAGCACTTTAGAGTGTACTCGGATGGAGGTAATGAAGACCAACATCATAAAGTGTGAATAAAATGCTGCTTTAACAGTCTGGTATAGTATATAGATGTTGCCAATGATAAATGTTAAGTACGTTCTCAATGTTCTAAACACATTTTAAAAATCAGCGTAAAGCTTTAACACTGGACACCCAGCCCTCTCGCTGTACCCAATTTGGGTTTAGATTGTTGCCAAATGGCTTGAGGTCAATTATTGAGCGTCTTGGTAAGGCTAACAGAGGCTGCATGTTCATGCTGATTGGGTGCTAGGCTAAACAACGAAAGAGGCCAATCACGGTAATCACTGGTAGAAAAATCAACCACTAAAATAGAAAAGATCTCTTCAATAAGCGTTTAAAACATCCATCCATCCATCCATCCATTAACTGATCCGCTTATCCTCGCAAGGGTTGTGGCGTGCTGGAGCCTATTCCAGCTGTTTACAGGCAGTAGGCAGGGGACACCCCGTGTTGGTTGCCAGCCAAAAGCAGGACACAAGCGCATCAAACAATATACTTCAATAAGTTTGTCATCGACGTTTACAGCTTCGAGTTGACTAATCGCAAATCATGTGGGGGGGGGGGGGGGGGGGTTGGGTGATACTATGTGATTTTCTAAATGTCCGGTCAACAAACCGTGAGTTTTCATATGTCTGCTCAGGTCAGCGAACATAAAAATAAGGTTGCGTTGCAAGCTTTGGATACCTGGATCGCAGTTCAACTTCACTCATGCCATCGGGACCACACGACTGGGCGGGGAACAAAGGCAAGTAGGGCGTAAAACAAAGCTCCATTTTTTTTTTTTGGTCCCCAAAATGTTACGTCCAATAATCCGCAAACAACAACTGTGTGCTAACAAGAACTTTATCCACCATTCAACCTGGAAGTAGCTGCAGCACTTATATCTTCACTTGGTGCATTGAGTTAAGACATTTTTAATTCATGATGATCAAAGCGTCACTCTGTTATGTGACCAAATGTATTGAGCGCCTGCACCGTGAGGGCACGCCAGTCGCTTACTACAACAATTAGAAGCACTCTTTGGTGTGTTGCTCGTTCTGTACGCCTTACTTTGGTGTGTACATTGTCTTCTTGCCCGTGAAGAACTCATTGAAGGGATTGGGAGACCAGAGAAAAAAGAAAGGATCATATAAAGGGAAGCTGCACAGGGCTCAAATAAAACAAGAATACAGACGAGCATGAAGCAGTTCCTTACAACAAAGTGACACAGTTCAAAACGGCGCCAAGGTCTCTACTCATTGCATGCGCGGGCACACACAAAAAACAGTGCACGCATGCACACAAACTCTCAAAGCCATAACTGGAATGACAAAGACCTTTGAACCCCCTGTGTACGGTTGTGCCGTATTGCAAACCCCTGTCAAACTGTGTGTGCGTCCATAGTGGGTGCGGTAGTGTGTATAATGCTGGCCTTCCACCTCATCGGCAAATGCCAGCAAGAACCAGAGTGTCACTATATGTGCAAATGCCAGTCATGATAAAAGAGAAGGCCAATTACCACCATAGGGCTTTGGAGACAGACCACTTTGTGCCTTTTGAGAGTGGGCGCACATTCAAGGCAGGAACTAAGCTTTGGGAAAAATCTTCTATCATACTCTAATGGACACAAAACACTTGAACACGAAATCTATTTTGTCGATGAGAACGACAGTTTGCCAAAACCTTGGGATGTTGTCATGAATGTCTTGGGATAAATCGAGATTCTTCTTCTATAATCCGAAGCTTTCATGTCTGGACACAGACACGAGGATCGTTTGAGCCGTAAATGTATGTCAAACATCTACAATGCTTTAATCTTAAATATAGATGAGCTGGCTGCGGTCTTAATTAAATCAAATTCGAAGAAGTGAAAAAAAAAAGTGCTTTAATTGGCAAATATTGAAGAACAAATGTAGCCAGTGGGAAACCTGATTGTGCCTTTAAAGTTGGACTGTGTTTTATGTGTCTGACCCGCCTTTGACAGGTCACCCGTCTAGCGAGTATTCTTTCTCTGTACAGACCAAGTACTACACTGCATTACTATATGTATATGGACTCCCTCCAGGCCATCCGACAATATTTAAACATGAGGAGCAAGTCCTTCTTAAGTGAAACTAAATATTGTGACACACATAGAGCATATACTGTAACGATGGGGTTGTTTGCATTCTATTTATTTGACGATGCATTAAAAGAAAATGTCATTTTGACAGACTATTTGAAGGAAGCAAACATTTTGAACCACATTTAACTCCAAGTTCAGTATTAGGTGTAGGCTTGTATGCGTTGGTGGAGACATATTACGAACATACTATTTATGAGGTCATCTGAAATGTTGTTTTTGAGTGAAGTGATATGATTTTCTGTTGTTTTTGAAAGTTGTTTTGAACATAGCTGTTGTCATCAACTGTCAAACAAAAGAATGTTTCGGTTTGTACGAGGTTATTGCT
This sequence comes from Hippocampus mohnikei, assembly GCA_026261675.1. Taxonomy (NCBI): domain Eukaryota; kingdom Metazoa; phylum Chordata; class Actinopteri; order Syngnathiformes; family Syngnathidae; genus Hippocampus; species Hippocampus mohnikei. Next base: position 13,935,701 of record JAKGUB010000556.1, on the reverse strand, counting down.
CCACGGTGACACATGATAAGGAATGAAGTGAATTAATAAAGTGTCCATCTACCCATCCAGCCATCCACTCGTCCGTGGATATGTGGTGGAGGTCTTCTTTTTCACAAAAGTACTTTTTCTGTAATTCCACCACGATTAGGAATGAAGCAACGCGTTACATTTATTAACTTAAAAAGACAGCATTTTGCTGTCATGACAATGCAGTTGTTTTTGCATGAAATGCTGTCGACTTCTCATGGGTACAACGATTGAAAGAAAACAACTCTGCATTTGCAAATCATTTCAGTACTTTATGAAGTGGACATTCTCATATTACCTAGTCCTGGAGTTTTACACAGGAATATACAGATTGATGTCATCATCTGAACCATGCATATGTTTCACCAATTTGTGTTAAGTTGTATAAATGTATCGATTTGTGTAAGCGCGCACATAGACACCTGGTACATATCTAAAATGGTATTGGGATCGCAAGTGTAATGAGTTGTGCCCACATCATCACCAGGTCAGACTGAACAGACTGAAACGCGCACGCGCACGCACACACACACACATACAGGCATACACACACACACAGGTCCCCCTGGAGCTGGGTACATATAGGCGACATGTTGGCACTGATTAGGGCAGACAGTTCACCCCCTCCAAACAGACAGGGCCAGACAGGATGGCGTGGTGCCAGCAATGGCTACGAGCATGCTGCGTGCTTGTGAGTTTGTATGTGCTTGTGTCAACAGTGGGCCCCCTCCAAGAGTCCTCCTGGGAGTCAGGATTGATGGTATCAACAAACAAGAATGAGTACACGTGGACAACATTCACAACAACATCGATGACAATAAAGACAATATTCATGTTTGCTTCCATCCTTCAAGAAAGGAGAATTATTAAGCCCAGTCAAGAGAAACTCTCTTAGCTTCATGTTACCGCGTTGAGCAATGGTGTATGTTTGTGTCTGAGAGTGTGTGGTAGCCTCCCAGAATGCACACTTTGGAAGGCGCAAATGAGATTCAAGCAGCAGTCAGAGACCCACTTCGAAACATAACGGAAAGAAAGCGCAAACGAGTTAGGACTGACATTTTGTCTTTTTAAAGCTGTTTGCTCTCACGTACATACCTCCAACTGAACACGAAAGTGCGTGGACACACACACACACACACACACACACACACACACACACACACACACCACATATGAGCCTGAGACCCCCTGTTGTTCATTGCACTAGCAAGTTATGCAAATGTGTCTCCTCACTTAGATTGTCGAGGCGTGGAACCGGATTAGCATAAAGATGACTTCAAAACACACAGAGGTGCACGCACATCCATACATACACACTAACAGTGTACACGTACAGTATGGATCTGGCTTACTCAAAATAATCATCTGTCTAACTCCACGAGTACGGATCATAAATAACCTATATGAGGCATATGTAAAAGCAATGCTATTCTTTACATATTCATCATCAGCCTAAACAGCAGGAGATCAATCTTCGATTTTGCACTTTTCCATAAAATGAGCTTTAGTAAAGGAGGTAATGCTGGACTCTTCAGGGATAAAAGCTTTAGAGTTAATAACTTACCAAAGCAAAATGTTAAAATAATATGACATACTGTATCTGTATGTCTCAATATTATTCGGACAAAAAATATGGTCAAAGAACTTGAGCAGTGCCAGCTAGTCAATAGAGGGGGCGAGGGCATCTCTTGTCTGAAATGATGTTGCGTTTCCTGTCCGGGGCACACATTTTGTATCTTTGCCCACTGAGTCTCATTAAAGATTTGACATGAGCCGTCGCTCCTCTTCAATGGAATAGAGAGGGCCAAGGTGTGGTGCTATATTCCAGCACCCCAAAATGACCTACACCACATATTAGCTCGATCTCTATGCACACTACACTTGGACGTTGTTATGCTCCCCTTGAAATTCACATTACCATCTGAGGGAGTGACAATATCATTTTTGGACAAGTCCTGCGGTCATAAACAGCAATGGCGGAAAGAGTTAGAGAGATTTGCATTTTCAAAATGGAAGTACAGTCTCTATTTGCACAGTTTATTGCACAGTCTGTGTTGTTTACAAAGTTTTCAATAGCACTAAATTTTTTTTTTAAATGGATCGCAGCGCAGCAACCATTCAAGCATTAAGAGAAAGTCACACCTGATTGTATGAGTGCAGTACGACCCGACATTTAATCATTATATTTATAAACAATTTATATTATAAATACTGAGTTTTGCTCTGACAAGATTAATCATGAAATATGGCAAGTAAAAAAGACTGCCTTCATTTTAGATTTGACTTTTTTAATTAAAAATGAGTGCCAAATTTATGTTGAGTGAAATAATCTTGGGTGGTGTCCGTACCCCATTCAGCTCGGGTCCTCTACCAGAGGCCAGGAAGCTTGAGGGTTCTGCGCAGTATCCTTGCTGTTCCCAGCACTGCACATTTCTGGACTGAGATGTCCGATGTTGTTCCCGGGATCTGTTGCAACCATTCATCCAGTTTGGGTGTCACTACCCCGAGTGCCCCGACCACCACAGGCACGACTGTCACCTTTACCTTCCAGGCTCTCTCCAGCTCCTCTCTGAGCCCTTGGTATTTCTCCAGTTTCTCATGTTCCTTCTTTCTGATGTTTCCATCACTTGGGACCGCTACATGCACAACAACGGCTTTCCTCTGCCCTTTATCTATGATCACGATATCCGGTTAGTTCGCCATTACCATCTTGTCAGTCTGTATCTGGAAGTCCCACAGGATCTTCGCTCAGTCATTCTCCACCACCTTTGGAGGTGTTTCCCATTTTGACCTTGGGGTTTCCAGTCCATACTCGGCACAGATATTTCGGTAGACTATGCCAGTCACCTGGTTATGGTGTTCCATGTAGGCTTTCCCTGTCAGCATCTTACACCCTGCAGTTATGTGGGGTATATCTGGGCCCCTATGGCTCTGGTGCTCAGGGCCTGCTCCTGAGGAGCCAGGATGAGTGCCTCTGTGCTGTCCTTCAGGCCGGCCCTCTCTAGCCACTGATAGGACTTCTTGAGATCAGCCACTTCAGTTATGGTCCGGTGGTACATCCCTTGTAGGGGCTTGTACCTCTCATGATGGTCACTCTTTCAGCACCTCACCCTTTTTTCCCCATTGTCTGAGACATTCTCTGAGTACGTAATTCATTGGAGCCTTCTCCTTGATGTATTCATGGAGCTTGGATATTTCATTCTGGACAGTGGCTCTCACACTCACTAGTCCTCGGCCTCCTGCCTTACGGCTTGTGTACAGTCTCAGGATGAGTGTGTGTGTGTGTGTGTGTGTGTGTGTGTGTGTATAATGACCAAGATCGCTATTATGCTTATACAGAGCTTGCTGAGGAGCTGATGATTTGAATCAGATGGGTTTGCAGCAAGGAGAGATGAAAAACAGGCAGGACAGTGGCACTTGAGGCCCAGAGCTGGACAAGCCTGATCTCAGGCTTCCGTGTTTTCATATCAATCAACTACACATCCATGCTACATATCTCGAACATTTCCTGCAATTTACAGTTGACAAACAAAAGGGCTGAGGTGGGAAAAATGGGGGAGACCCCTTGTAAAAAAACAATCACTAAACCCCTGTCGGCATGTCAGTATAATGCGTATGTGTAAAACTCACATGTTAATGGTTCATGTGCACAGTTTGCTCGGCTTTTGAAGGACCAAGGGCAATAGAAAAGAAAACATACTGTCTGAATGGCATAACAATGCAAAGAATGTCTTGTTTATAAAGACAACCTTTTAACTTGGCATAGATAGGAAATACCAGATGGGTGAAAACACGTGTGAAGCAGAGGAAGGAAGCGGAAACTGAGGAGGGGGGGGTGGAAAAGAAGAAACACGATTGTTTACTTCATTCCCTCATTCCTCTAATTTGAAAATAGCCGTAATTCGGTGCCACCATATGTTCATCTTGAGGGGAATACAGCAGATGCTTGGAAATTCAGTTTGTCATGAGACGTGTCGTACAGCAACTTTGCGACTGCTTCTGTGAAGCAGCGAAACGTTTTCCCATCTACACATCTTTCAAGGCGAACATTTGACCTCTTTTTAAAAGTAAGCTCTGCAACTTAAAAAAAAAAAAGAGAGCGTAGTGTACGCTTTATCTTTTTTTTTCTTTTAGTGGATGCAAATTTCAAATAATGGTATTGAATAACACCTACTGTACATGTACTGTGCATTAAAGTTAGGGGAGTATATTGATCACACTGCAAGTTCAGGATACAAAATTAAATTTGTGGCCATTTGTGCGTTTATTAATTTAAACACCGAGGGAAAAAACTGCACTTGCTCACTTTTGAATTGTCTGCACGTTAGAGCATAAGAGTTTGGTTTTATTCTCCTAAAGTATAATGTCTTGGATTTTAAATGGCCGCTGCAGTTAGACTGTATTCCAGCTTTTACTTGATGTATAGCACTTTGTATGCAGCAATGGTTGTTTTAAAGTGTTCGATAGATAAAGTTGAGGTGAGATGAGACTCGGGTGCATGTTGCCGTATTCAAGACTGCCAAGAAGTCAGAAGATATTGAAAACAGAGTGATTTAATTCCAATTAAAAATTCATAACAAGAACCACAAATATACTTTGTTACTGCAGAAATCCCTCCACAGTCATCTTTAACTTTCCTGTCTGCCCTTCAGAACAAAGCAAAACATTCTGGATTGAAAAACATTGGATGGGGAGGGGGGGGAACATTTTTGAAAGACACGGTAAAATTCAATATTCGCTTTCCCTGGGAAAATAAAATGCCAGAGTTTTCAAAGCCTTTTCCACGCTTATGGAAATACCGCATATGCGCGGCGGGCATACACTTTGAAAGATGTGAATTTCATCAGGAGGTTTTTCAAATCACCTCCAGTGAGTGTGAGGGTTGCCCCAAAGGCCTTGCCTTCATCGAGGATGGAGGTATACATTCGCACAGCGGGCATTTTGATTTTCTTCTCTCTCACACACACACACACACACACACACACACACACACACACACACACACACACACACACACACACACACACACACACACACACACACACACACACACACACACACACACACACACACACACACACACACACACACACACACACACACACACACACACACACACACACACACAGGCACACACACACACACACACACACACACACACACACAGGCACACACACACAGGCACACAGAGTAATAAGGTTGCTTCTTCACACAGATGTGATAGGGGATCATGAGCATGTGGTGAAAGAGCCCCATGCCTCAGCAACACAACACACACGAGCACACACGAGCACGCACACACACACGGTCTTGGCCCTGCCTGTCTGCCACGGGTGTCACTACATGTAAAAGGTCTCAACATAAATGGGATTAATGCAGTCTCTTTCCCATCGGCAATCATTAAGCATTCTGTTTAAAGCGCAAACACACTCAAAATAAACGTACTTCCACCCTCCCCTGCTGCAGTAAATTATTCAAAGAAAAAAAAATTAAAAGAAACGGAAAAAGAGAGAAAACGAGACAGGGGACTCTGCATGAGGGGAGATCCAAAGGAGAGAGATAAATAAGAAGGCAATGGGGAAGAAGGAGAGCATGAAGGAATTGTTGTAGAATCCTAAAAAGCAAGCGGATTTGTTACTTCAGAGGTTTGCCTCAAGTCCAGCTTCAACCTGTTTTGGGGGAAAAAATAAATAATTTCATTGTCTTGTCATCATGCCAACAGCGCTTCCCACCAACATTTCCAATCCCTACTTGCTTTATGACTATTTAATTCCTACTGAGAGCAATTAGGCAGTTATTTTTCTTTCATATTTTTTTTACATTTCTAATCTAATGTAGTGGATGTGCGATTGTAGTTGTGTGATGTTGGTGGAAAGAAAAAAGATAATATTAAGTGAAATATTTTCGTGGTGAATCTCAAATTTGTTTGCAAAGTAAAATGACCTTGACTGTCCGACATAACACACTCTTACAAGGAATATTACAGAATTAAAGTTTGCTTTTCAGTCCCTGTTATTGTGTCACCTTCAAAAGCAAGCCATGACATTTCCTCACATCCGACAAAGTGTTTTATGTGCTTTAACGCAATCATTTTCTTTGTATGGTGAAAACTGTCCTTCGGGTTTGATGTGATGCACATGAGAAGTGCTACACATGGTGCTCCAGTTGAAAGCCTCCATTGTAAAGGCTGCAAGATGTTTTGGTAGAGATGAAAATACAACTCCTGTTAATTTGGAACTCCTATTAAGTGGCGGCATATCGGAAAGCTCATCAAAGTAGAGAGTGTGACGTTATTAAAACAGAATCTCGGTGTATTAAAAAAAGAAATTCTACAGTAAATACTGGCAGTAAAGAACAAAAGCAGAAGAATATTGAGCAATTTCATTTCTAATGATCAAAACTTGGGGGCACAGAGTCGTGTGTCTCACAGTCAAAATCAGTGGAGTTTGTATCTTGCCAAGGGCATTAAAAACATGCATAATAGCTTAATTGAAGAGACTAAAGCGACTAGGGGTGTCGGTGTAAATGTATGTCTCCTGTAAGTGACAGCATGTAACTTGCCTCATGTCCAGAGTTATCGGGGATACGCTCCATCTCACCAGTGACCTTGAACAGGAAAAGAGTGAGACAATGGTGGTGTGGACGAATGGATAACCATAACTAACTTAGCAACAATTTTATTTTCCAAACATCTGAGAAAAAGTTGCAACTTGGTTTGGTAATGACTCAGGAGGCCCAAGAACGGCTAATTGGGCTCATGTCAACGCACTTTCAAAATATAGAACAAAAATATGACACGTTTTTTGTGTGAATGTTGATTAATTACCATTTTCATTTTAATATGTATAGATATGTGGATTTAATGAGGATTATCTTTTACTCCACCATTTTTAATTTAAATGTTCTCATTACAACACAAACTATAGCTACACAAGTGGATTTGTTTTTATTGAAACAGTACCATTTACTGCTTTATAAAAATATTGAACACAACTGACTTAGCATGTTGGTTTGGCCCTTGACAACTCTTTCAGTTTCTCAAATGGCCCATCTCTGACTTGCAGTATGGGATCAACGTGTTGATTTAGTGCAGTTCTCTAAGGCAGTAGTCTGCTCCCCAATTTTTTTTTCTCCCAACACAGGCCGCTTTCACGCCAAGACACATTTTGACGGAGCACCATGGCTGACATAGATTACTGAAACGGATGTTTCTGTGATGTGGGAGGAAACTGGAGTTACATGTAAGCAAACTCCGTACAGAAGCGTTCAAGTTGAGATTCCGATACAGAACTTTTCATTGTGAGGCAGACGCGCTTGCCACATGCTCCTCGCATAGCAAACCGATTGATTCTATTGTGATAAATGGCAGCCCCTGATGAAATATTTCAAATTATATTTCCTGCATTCTTATCGTTTGCACATGTCTTGTCTTTTCCCTTTCTCGTATGCAATTCATCACAGTGAATTAAAAAGTAGATACCGCGATTTCCTTCACATGGAATATGCAGACCCACTGACTTGAAACACATGAAAGTAGATATCTATTTTCCAATTAGCTGAGACTTTGCTGTGTTTAATTGCATTTCTTTTGGGGGGGGGCGAGATAGAATGGGACTTCGAAGTGTAGATATACATTCCACTTATCTTTTTTACAGTGATTTGAGAAGCTTCAAGATGAAACAGCAAAACTGTTAAGCAATTTTCTCACCAGCAGACGATTTCAATGCAGTGTGTATATCACGTTAAGAAATACTGGAGTCCCACTCCGAAGAGGTGTTTTGTGTGCGCGTGTGTGTGTGTTCAAGTGTATTTCACAGCAGTTGATTATGTCTGGTACAACAGACTTCTTCATTTTGTTTGAATTTCCTTAAGAAATGGAAAATGTCAATACAAATAATAGTACATTTTCAATTGAACCAAACAAAAGTGTTTTAGAAAAATAGTTATATAGTCAAACCTCGGTTTTCGTCCATAATCTGTTCCAGAAGGCTGCTCGAAAACCAAACCGAAATTGTTCTAAAACTGAAATCATGCTCTTTAAAAAAAAACGTTTATTGAACACGTCTGCTCACAACGGAAAGCAACACGAGGAAGTATCACTTCCTCCTCTACCCAAGGAAGCGTCATTTCTTCATGTAAGGAAGGCGACAGGAGTCAAGTGGTGCATTCAAGTGCGCTCAGTTTGCTCGAGAACCGAAATTTATTCGTCATCCGAGGCATAAAAAAAACTCTTGGAAAATGTTTGGTCGGAAACCGAATTGGTCGAGAATCAAGACGTTCAAAAACCGAGGTTTGACTGAATATTCATTTTCCGATCCACTTTATCCTCACTAGGGTCATGGGGCGTAGGCGGGGGACATCCTGAATTGTCAGCCAATCGCAGGGCACACAGAGAGAGGGACAATTTAGAATGTTCAATCAGCCTGCCATGCATGTTTTTGGAATGTGGGAGCAAACCGAGTACCCGGAGAAAACCCACGCAGTCCTGATACATATTTTATTTATCTATGCATGTATTTATTTATTAATTCATTCAGTTTACTTTGCCTTAGACCAGAGTCTAGCGGTCATGTGTCACCAAAGCCTTAGATTGGGACCGTTTGTGACAAAATGGATATGCAAACAAGTGCTTAAGTTTGTCACGTGCTCTTTTTTTTTTTTTAAATCAATGTTTCCTTTCCGGCGGCCCGGTAGTCCAGTGGTTAGCACGTCGACTTCACAGTGCAGAGGTACCGGGTTCGATTCCAGCTCCGGCCTCCCTGTGTGGAGTTTGCATGTTCTCCCCGGGCTTGGGTGGGTTTTCTCCGGGTGCTCCGGTTTCCTCCCACATTCCAAAGACATGCATGGCAGGCTGATTGAGCACTCTAAATTGTCCCTCGGTATGAGTGTGGGCGTGGATGGTTGTTCGTCTCTGTGTGCCCTGCGATTGGCTGGCAACCGATTCAGGGTGTCCCCCGCCTACTGCCCGGAGACAGCTGGGATAGGCTCCAGCACCCCCCGCGACCCTAGTGAGGATCAAGCGGTTCGGAAGATGAATGAATGAATGAATGTTTCCTTTCCTCTCTCAAAAGTCATCAAAACCATTGCAAGAATCATTAAAGTGCAAGTAGGTGCGCATACATTGAAATACAGAAAATCAGGTCTATGACAAGCAAGGTCTCCAGCCGTGGGCTTTGATGAAATATGGTTGAAGAGATGTGGCTATAACATCCATACCTCCATCTTGCCTCTATCACTCTGTCTTCTCTTTGACTTTCTCTTCATTCATAAGTAATGGCACACACTGAGACTCATCAATAACCTACAGCGCTCCTCTGTGAAAAAGCATCAGGCTCATAAATGTTATCATTACCCCCAATGTATAGCGCCAGACTGTATCATATATCAGGCATATCTTTGTGCAGGCATGTGAGAATATGTTTTGTGTATCTGTGTGTGTGTGTGTGTGTGTGTGTGTGTGTGTGTGTGTGTGTGTGTGAACGATAGATAAATGAAGAAGAAGAAAGGAAGATGGCACATGTGGGCCGTGAATGAAGTTATTCTCATGCATATTTCACATTGGATGTACCGTATGGGTTCCCATGAGTAGAGCTGGTAAATGTGTACATTCCTTTTCTTGAGTGGGTAATCATACAATCACTAGCCTGAGGCATTCTCACCTTCCTGACCACATCTACCATCCGATCTTTGTGTTATGACACCCACACTCCAAAGACTCTCACACTGATTATGTTAAGTCAGCCGCAAACCAACCAGTGTGGCTGGACTAGACGGAACTGGACAATCTCAAAGAAACTGGCTGGCAACCAATTCAGGGTGGACGTCGCCTATTGCCCAAAGACGGCTGGGATAGGCTCCAGCACCCCCCCCCCCACCCCTCGCAACACTCCTGAGGATAGAATGGTACAGATAATGGATAGATGGCTGTGAAAAAATATTTTTTTTAAAAGAGAGAGAGAGAGAGAGAGAGAGAGAGAGAGAGAGAGAGATGAGATCCATGGCTCAAGCGCATGGCGACAGGTGTGACCTTGGTTTACAGGTAAAATTATTGTCAGCTTTTATTTGAACATTACATTACAATTCTACATATTCGCTGAGGTATAAAATCGCATGAATTGCTGACATGTAATAATTTTGCTTGAAATTCTTGCTTGGATCACAAAGACAAAGGGGAAATAATTTACATGAAGTTATTGCAGGTCTGCTTTGGCAAAAGGGTGAATAACAACTTTGGAAATATTATTACCGGTATTAGCCCATACAACCGTATGGCATTTATTTTTCCTTAAAGACATAAGAAACATAATAGGGTATTCTGTTTTTGATTATTTGCCTGTCTTTGGAGCACACATTCACAGGGCTCCATCCGAATGAGGACTTTGAACAATTAATTAACAAACCACGGTTGGGTTATTAATTTATGTGGTATTGCTGTCCTTATTACATACGCAGGACCACAGGGCATCATGGGTCAGGATGAAAGAGGATGATGTGCATTGCTTCATAATTTTGCAAGCAAAATGCCAACGTAGAGGCAACTTATTGAACCAGTCTTACCGCATTTGTCTGGTACTACTCAGGTTTGGTATGTTACCTTTAAAGTGCACTTGCTCACCTAACATTGAGTTCAAGCAGATTTTCTATTTGTAAGGACAAGCGGTATAGAAGACGTATCTTCTTTTGACGTGACAACAAATATTTACACTTTGATCAAATCATGCCTTCAGTTTATCAACAGGAATGCTAACGAGTCAATTCATGTGCATTTAAATGGAAATTGAACAAACGCACAGTGCCAGATTTCAAAGCTGTGTTTTAAAATGTTGTTTTGGTTGTCTAAAACACAAGATGAGCACACGTATATTTTAAGAAATCATCAAATGCAGCCCATTACTCACATAACATGGAAAAACACCTTGAAGCAACAGCGCCACTATAGCCAATTTAATCTCCATACGCTTATGCTAATTACCCTGAAATAATCAAGCTAATTTAGAGAAATGCAAATGTATTTGAGGTTGGGATCATTAGCAAAGAAAGCTTCGCTGTGCGCGCGCGTGTGTGTGTGTGTGTGCACGTCCATGTGTAGTTGTGTGTTAGAGGGAGACAGGTGGGTTTCATTAGAGAGGCTCCAATGTGTGAGCAGAGCAAAATTGACAACATGGATTTTGGCAGCTATATAACATTTATTTGAGGGTGTGTGCAAGTGTGTGTGTGTGTGTGTGTGTGTGTGTGCGCGTGGTATAAATGTATTTATTTATGCTCCGTTCCCTAATGTACAGTTTTAATAAATTACTGAAATGAATATTAAATGTCTCCTGATCCCTCTGAAGTTTAATTATATTAATTATATAGCATGAGATTATGGATTTGATCCACATAAAAATAGTAGGCAGGTTTAAACTAAGGGTAAACATTTATAAACCCAGGGAATCAAAGCTATAGCTACAAAGCCAAATGTATTTCCACAAGATTCTAGTATCAAAGTGTCCAAACAGTCAAGCCACAGATCACGTTCAAACTTTAATACACTGCGGCAAGCAAATATTTTAGAGTGACACAGTGCAAAAAATTCCCACTTCAAAACACTTTGGATGATATGTAAGAATGCTTGTTTTATTGGACGTCATGGCATCCTGACAAAGCGACTCAAGTTTAGGCAATTTATTTTATTTTACAAAATCCAACTTCCACAGAATCTTGTCAGGTCCATTTTTCTGGATCTGGTGGGCCACTCACCCACAATGCAAATGGACTATGATGCCAAATATTCCTCAATACACACCCTTCATTTACATTTGCAATAAAATCTCCATCGCTAATTCATCCATTTTCTCTAACCGCCTATTCAAGGGCGTGGGGTGTTAAAATATATCCAACCCAGCTGACTTTGGGCAAAAGAACTCTGGACTGGTGACCAGTCAGTCACAGGGCACGAACAAAACAATCGCTCAGTCACACTTGTATCGTCACTGAGTGAGTGCTGAACGCATTGTGCCTTCGCAAATGAATCATCACAAAGCAGATTAAAAGGTAACCCCTGACTTTTCATTGTTTTGACAAATAACCCAAAAATGTCACGTTTTCGACTATTAATAGTGCATTTCTTTCCTTTTTTTTTTAATGAGAACACGCTTACAAATTAAACAGCGAAAAATACCTTCAACTCGCCACATCAAGGAACTGTCATTAAAAGAGAAACAAACACCACATGTGCACACTGATAGCAGCAGCGTGTTCAAACATTCAGAGAGACGAACACACTCTACCCAGCTCACTGTACTGTACCTGCTAGCTCCCTGGAGGCTGGGCTTCAGTGCCATTGAAGGTTGTAGCAATTAAAAACATCCTCCTCCACTTGTCACAAACATGATGAATTTATAGCACCGGAGCAGTAAGCCATGACTCTGGAGAACAACCACCGCAATATGTCACTTTTTTTTCCTCTTTTTTTTCTCTCCATGCTTGGCTCCGACATGTTAGTTGATGTATCACAAAATGATTTTTTTTCTTTTTAATCTTACTGTGGCTGCTGTTCTTCACATCTTGAGAGGAATCACACACGGGTCATACAGGAGAATCTTGTCCTCTTTTAGACTGCGCCACACTGCATCAGACATGAGCATTTCGACTGTCATACCAGTGTCAGCTCCACGTGCAAATATGCAGATGTTAAGGGAACAAGATGTCTTATTGTGTGGGTGTTTCAGTGGCAGCACAAGTAATTGAAATAGTAATCCAATCAATTTCTTCGGAACTAATAATCACAGATTTAAAAAAACAACATACATATATCATGTCTGTCTTGATTGTGTCCCAGCTCCAGCTGGAGTGAAGGGCGGTTCCCTCCAGTAGGTGCACCTGTGCCTCGTTACCCCAGCAAGGTTGGCTGGGTATTTAAGGACGCTGACTCCTGCTGTTCATTGTTGGATTATTGACCTTGAGCGCTGTTGTGCTTTAAGTGTTATTTTCTAAACCTCACGGTGCAGTTTTCATTGTTGCTCTAGTTTTCTTGTTTGTATTTTGTTACTTTACTGTTGCTTTTGATTGTGTTTGTGTTATTGGATATTTGACATTTCTATTTGCGTATACTCTGTGTTCTATTTAACCTTGCCTTTGCAAGTGTTTTTTTTAATTGTATGCATTGTTTATTCCTGGCTCCTTGTGACCAGCGGGTTCAGTTTATACTTTGTCGGGGTGATTTTCTTGAATAAACATTTTGAACCTGCATATTTGGAATCCTAAAGCATTATTTGGTTTGGCACCTACCTAAACTAACTCTCTCTCTCTCTTTCTCTCTCTCTCTCTAGATATATATATCTCCCCGTCCATCCATTTTCCGATCTGCTTATTCTCACAAGGGTCATGGGGGGTGCTGGAGCTCCTGTCTTCGGGCAGAAGGTGGGGGACACCCTGAACCAGTTGCCAGCCAATCGCTGGGCACACACAGACGAACAACCATCCGTACTCACACTCACACACAGGGATAATTTGAGTGTTCAATCAGCCTGCCAAGCATGTTTTTGGAATGTGGGAGGAAACCGGAGTACTTGGAGAAAACCCATATATATATACTATATATATATATATATATATATATATATATATATATATATATATATATATATATATATATATATATATATATATATATATATATATATATATATATAAATTTAGAGAGAGAGAGAAATCTGGAAATTACTGTATGATAAAAGTCGAGGCCATCCATTTAGTACACCACTCGTCTTGATTAGGGTCATGGAGGCTTTTTCAGTTGACTTCCCCTTGGACTCAATCAGACAAAAGACAAAGATTCACACACTCACATTGACACCTGTCATGACTTTAATCGTCAAGTCTTCAATGAATCTAACACGTGTGTTCTTGGAATGTGGGAGGAAGTACGTGGTCAGAAACAAAGCCCACGGAAACCGCACTTCAGGACTTCACACAGGAGACCCTGAAACAAGATTTGGATCCCAAACCTTCGACCTGTGACAGAGATGTGCTGTACACCAGGGGTCCCCAACCTTTTTTGGCCCACGGACCGGTTTCATGTCCGGCAATATTTTCAGGGACCGGCCTTTAAGGCCTTTAAGGATATGACCTGCATGAAAAGTGTGGAATTTTCGAAACATAATAATAAACACGAATCATGATACGAGGAACGTCATATCTGGCCACAACACTCTCTGGTCGCTATGGTACTGTATTCTATTGTTACCAAAACAAGGTGCTCTCTTTTTGTCAATGCAAAATGAATCAACATTTTGTTTACTTGTATTCCTAACTCTGATCAATTTAAATGTTAAAGGTTTGGCAGCTTTTGCTCTTGAATACTCATAAAATGAAGGCTTGCAGATGTCATGAGGTGCTGCGTGGTATCAGTCTTTGTAAAATAAATAACATTTGGCCGATGAAAGTGTCGTTTTACAACCTGCGTGGCGCAGCATACTGTATGAGAGCAGTGGTCACTGTTTGAGGACAATGCGAGCAATCTGTGACCAACAAGCATGTCGGAATCCCTTTTTCTGCTTTAAAACATTCTTCAGTAATAGCCAAATCCAAAATAAAATGGTATATAGATTCACTGGAGTTAACTGTCATAATTAAGAGATTAATAAGAGAATACAATCTGGTCATGGTTCTGTTCTTGAGTGAGGAAAGTAGATGACATTCCTAAAGGCAACACCTCTCTCTTCCTCTTATCCCCCTGGTTTCCTGTCTGTTCCCATTGATGGCATGTAGAAAAGAAAAAAAAGAAAAGAAAGGAACAGTGAGGCGCTTGTACAAGGCTGCAGGCTTCTCCAAAGCTGCTCCCTTTTAAACCCTCCTTTTGGCAATAACCTCCGAAATTAAAATATGTAATACATAGCTTGCGAGTATATCAAACAAAAACCAAACATCCGGCTCTTCTGTCGGAGTGAACCTGCTTAACGAATTGCAGCTGTCTTCTTTCCAAATGTGTTGGATTTACACAAAAAATGCGGGTAGTCACAAACGCTAACATTAGAGCATGCCGGCAATCATATATCTTATTTAGACAACTGTGTACACAACTGCAAAGTTTTCCCTTTAAAGCAATTACTCGAGCATGCAAACAGATGGATGGCAGCGCAACGTCCCTCGCGATCGCACTATGGAAGCTTTCTGAGCAAAGAAAAATAAGTTCGCTGCTTCCACGCGCCGAGTGTATGCAAAAGGTGACGAGGCACCCAGATGAGCACTGACGAGACGTTTCTGCCTTTTATGAGAACATGCCAGTAAGAGCTTTAAGAGGTGACCGTTGACAGTTGTGAGAGGGTCGTGCTTCAACTCGCTGGGTTGTCTGGAAATCTGATCAGGAAGCAACTAATCAACAGCAGAGCGTTCCTTTCCAAGTAAAACCAATTACAAGGTTTTGCAGGTGCCCTTCGCACGACTGTAAAGGAGAGTTCCTGGAAATGTTAAGTAATAGAAACCGCTAGAACAGGATTGTGTGGCAATCACTCACAGGCACAGTTGCCTCTAATTTGCCATGCTTGTGAGCATTCACACAAACTACCTGAGCATTCCTTGGACTGCAGTGAGCAACATCAGACACGCACATGGCGAATAAACCAGTCTCACGCCTGTGCAAAACCTGAGATCAGAACATGATGTAGATATTACAAAAAAAAAAAGAAAGCCCGTTAAATATATCAAAATAGAACATAAAATTGAGGGGAAAAAATGGACGTGAATAAAATCAGTCCGATTACTCAGCACACAGGTCACTTTAAGCATAATAAAGTCTCATTACAAACTGTATAAATAGGCAGAGGCGGGACTGAGGGGAGGTCCGTCACTGACGGATACCCGTTTTTTGGGATAATTCACGAATGATGGGAAACGGGGGGAGAAAGAAAATGACGGTCGAAGCACTGACGTAAGTGAACTTTCATCCGTCAGCATAATCGTGACTAACCGGGTCAAGTAACAGCGACCTCTCAGTCCATCACTGACAGACGCCCGTTTTGCTTACGATTGACAGGAACACGCCCCACCTGTCTCGTGCATTTGTTCGCAGGGGTTCCTGAGAGAGGACCGCAGTGATTATGTACAAATGAGAGTGAGTGCTACTGTTTTTAATAGGATCTCTGCGGTGACTGTCATCGCCGGCTGTGATTGGCTAAGGAGGCGTAACCCGATGAACTCACTTCACTTATGATAATAAAATCTTTGTTTAAGCTGAATATTTTATGAATATGTATTGATTTGCATCCAAGCCTCTATGGATGTGGTTTTCCATCTGTTTTGCAGGAACAGATTAGGGGGGCAGAGAGATCTACCACTATCTAGTAGATGGCTTATTATTAAACCTTGGTGGAGATCATTACATAGTGGAGTTGACAATAGGTCTTGTGTTGCATTCTGATTAGAATGAAAGTGAACGCCCAAATCAAATGAAAATGCTCTCTATAAACACCTGAATCAGAATAGGATGGATGAATACGAGTGGAATTTCATTCAGCTTCACAGGGGTTGTAGATTCCTATTGCCAGTCTGACCAGACATCATGTATAGACGTGCACTAATTTGCCTGTCCAACTCTCGCTCCAATCTTTCTTGGCTCACGAACACCACCAAAACATTCGCCAACCGTTACCTGGCACTCTTTTTAAGCTTCTCTACCTGTTATTTACATTGCTGGTAACCCACATTGTGATATGTTGTCCCATTTAGAGCGCTGGTAATCAGGATTTGGTTATCTTGAAAACAGTGTATGGATCACTGTGATCAAATCCAATCTTGCATTGAAAAACTGGCATAAAAGTAAAACAGATTACCAGATCCCCGATAGCAAAAAATTGAATTTCCAAATCCGGATCATTTTGATCACGATTACTGACCCATCAGGCCTACTTATAATTGCATTCATAAATTACATTTTACTTATCAAAATGACAACAGTACACCATCATCAAAACACCGCAAGATCAATAATAATGCCAGTGGCTTTTAGAAACAAAAGTCCCTTCAGGTTGCAATAAGTCATTAGTCAATACAAATCTGGGTCTTGATGCTTCTCAGTGATAAACAATCAGAGCATGGGAAGCCTCTTCCCTTGTTTATTAATCACACTCCTTGTTAGCTGAACAATGAGATAATAGACCTCTAGTGTGTGTCTAATTTGAGGGGCTGTCATTCTACCTTTGCTGATTGTTCAGCACATTTAAAATTCAGGATTGGATGGATTTGATTACATTGCCTTGTTGCAGGTTTATTTTTTTCAAGTAAATTTTTTTTCTGCTTCCTGACAGTATAATTTCCACGTCGGTTTCTGCTGGTCTAATAGTTTACAACTATTGAAAAACTGCTTTGAATTGGTGCAAGAATTACCATTCACAGCAAATTCATGACCTTCCAGTAAATATAACTGAAGTATCAGACAAGCGCTACCGATTCATGCGCACCAAAAACAGCAGACACTCAAACAGCTTCTTCCCCCTTGCCAAACTCGCTAAACAGTTACCTGTACCCAAATCTACAGTGGCTCTTTGCAATTTTGCACACCCCTGTGGAACAGTATTACTGCAATTATCATTGCAGCTCCAGCTCTCTACATACTTGAACAATTGTCATTGATCTATATTCCATAGCACTAGATACTTTAAAGCGCTCAATGACTTTCTGTACAACTGCACACTTAAACCAAATACTGCTACTGGTCACTTTAAAAATGGTACAACGATTTTCTGCACCAACTGCACAACCATCATGGTATTGTTTTGCACCACTGATCACTCTCCTCGATCCTTTGCGCATTGTCTTTCAATACTTATTTGCCTTGTCGTAGTTGCTTGTTATTGATAATATTAGTGTAGCATGTACGAGACAAATTCCTTGTGTGTTTGACATACTTGGCCAATAAAGATTTTTCTGATTCTGATAAGCAGCGAATGTGTCAATAATATATCTCTGAGAGATCAAAGATTCAATCTTCATTTTATCAAGTATTGGAATTAAAGTACGAGGAATAAAATGTTAACAAGAAGCAATTGAATTTGTACAAAAGTAATTCCCTTACAAATTTGACTATGACAAGAGTAGAACCTATATCAGGTCGACCACAAAGCATTTCTGAACGCGAGTCAAACTCAGATTTGTTTTGATTTAAAAACAAATTTAATCGAATAGGACAGATGAGAGTAATCTGATCCATGGTCAAGCTGTTACACTTGCAAAGCCTGTATAATAAATAAAACTTCACAGGAAAAAATAAAACAACAAAACAAAACACATATTTGATGACATCCTCGAGGAAAAAAGGGAAACTCTTGAGGTGTGAAAGTGATTTGTGTAGAAGACGGCGATATATTTGAACACAGCGCCCTACGAGTGGAGTCCAGTGCTTGAGGAAGCCACCATTTCTTTCAGTCAAAATTTGTTTTTGCCGCTTCAAAAAGTACTTGAGTCAATCCCAAATTGTTGAAAACATTAACAAAGTACGGCAGTGGAATCTTACTGCTTTGATCGCTACTTAGACAAGCTTCACTTTTAGCTGCAGCCAACATAAATCCATAAACACAAAGGCGCCTGAAGGCGAGAGGTGTTCATTCAGAGGCATTGTTACCGTTGAAAACGTAACCTTGCGGCGCTGATAAATCTCGGTCAAGCCGGATAACAGCGGATCGACTTGCATTCTCTAATATGCCCTTAAACATGACGCTAACAGGGAGGGGACATTTCAGTGGTTCTGTTTTCCTTTTCAAACCATTTCAGCACAAGGACAAATACGCAGCCTCCGCTAAGAGGCTTTTAGGCCTTTGAGGTGCTGAATGGGTACATGAAAATGTTTGGCTGTTGCGGCAGGTAATTGAAGGCGCATTGGCCTACAGCCGGCCACAGAGCCCCATGCCACATGATAAATAGCACAAAATCAGTCAATGATGGCTGTTCTCCTCTGAAAAGCCTTTTCTCTTGGGATTTGATTTTTCTCGCAGGCTCGTATCAACAACATGTTTTCATGTCAAAGGCGTGCTTTTTATCTGTTTGTTTTGCAGGGTGCTTAAAGTTATTTACAGTGCCGGAGGGGCGGTTGATGTGCAAGCAACAACAGCACCTAACAAGATATGACGCAAGAAAAGGTAGAAATGTGACATCTAAGCTGTGCGGTATCTCTTCCAGCACCGCGCAAAATTTGGCAATGGCCTACTTATCTTTGATCACGAAAAGCCGCTATTGATTCTCAGCCAAATGTTGACATAAAATGAGTCAAATATGCTGATGACCTTTTCTGAGTCTCCGCCATGCCGAAGAAGAGTTAAGGTACAAAAGCTGGCAGAGTATGTGGAGGAAATTATTCCTCCTTGACATTTGAGGCAACTCGGCCCACTGCTTTTTAACATTCCAGCCTAGGCACCAAAGAGAAAATGTCACCTTTTTTTTATTTACTTAGGGGGATTCACCAATTAAATGTGACTTTAAGACCATTGCATGATCACTCCTTCACACTGCTGTCATGGCTGCACTTGAGCAAACACACACACACACACACACACGCTCCTAAGCAATGGGTCTTCATCCTTTCGGTGACATTTTAAATAATGCTGATGCTTGACCCTGTTGAGGTAACCTTTCCCACACTGGCTATTCAGAATTAATCAGTGCGGACTCTTAAACTAACTGTCGGGACCGATGGGGGCCAAAGGTAGACCTTGAAAAGTTCTGTAGACTCTTCTCAAAGCAGAGAAGCAGTTTGAAGTTTGCCCATGTCTTTCTGACATTATAATCCAGACAATTGTACAAATATCCTTTTCTTTGTAATTGGTGAGAAAATTATTTATTAGTAACAAATAATGTATCTTTGTCCATTTATCTATGGCAGCAATTTATAGTGACGGAAAGAACAAACACATGATATTCTATTAGATGGCAAAAAGTATGAAATTGACATATTTATCCTCTTTTTGCGACAATTTTGTTTGGTGGTGTGCCGTGCGAATTGCATTTATTTATTTTTTTGAACAAAGAAAAATGGGCCTTTGCTCAATAAAAGTTGTGAATCACTGGATTAGGGAAACCGAACATGAAAGAAACCATTGTGTCAGTCACCCCAGGTAACGTGCTTGCTTTTGGGATGCGGAACCACAGAACTCGGAGGCATGTGCCAACCACTCGCCGACCTTTTGGATAGAATCGTCTGTATGATTCACCTCAAAAGTCACACCCAAAAAATCCATGGTGTTGGAAAAGTTATTTTAAAATTGAATATCCTGAAATAAATCACACATTTCCAGGTTGGGAAACAGGAGAAATGGTTTTTGATAAAATTACTCAAAAGTGGGTTCTAATTAAAATTCTGTGGTCATAATGTGGAGGAACACTGAGGAGTTTTGAGAACATGCTACACAGATTTCCGTATGCCAAGTCCTCATTTCAGCAGATGCTATGGCATCCTTACTTGATGTGTAATTTGACGCAAGCGGCGGCAGATGAAAAAGAAATGATGCAACTTGTCAAATTGAACAGGAAATGCCTCAGAAGCTCAAGGGACCTCCATCTCGTTCCGCAGCTTCCTTCACTCATGACCCACCAACCTACGCCCTGTCTGTAATTAGTGCTTTTTTTTCAGGATCTCTCACATGTTTTCATCAGTGTAGCGCCACGCACGGCCCAGCTGAGGCTCCTCTGCGGCTGTTAATAGTTCTCATGTCTCCCCTGGACTCTTCTTTAATTGCGCTGCTCTGCCTGCAGGGTCATTATTACTCTGATCAAGTGCAATGCTGTGGGTTTTTTTTCCCCCCCTCATTGCTTTTCATGAATATCATTTTGAAGAAAACTGCTTTGAGGTCTCTCTGACAAATGTGATCATTTACCTAAAAATATATGAGCGTTATTACCAAGACAGTATCTGTCATACGCACAGTTTTCAAAGCTTTGAAGATTTATTTATTTATTTATTTATTTATTTTTAGCTCATTGAATTGCTTTCATCAGCAAAATGACCTCTAAGGTGTATGCCTTTAATAGGTCAGGCAGCTCGTGAAAAACACTTAATATGCGCACTTGCTTTTAGATGAACACAATCTATTAATTTCTCTGTGAATAATTGTCATTTATAATTCCTTCAAGATTTCATATATTGGCAACATGGCATTTATGGTAAAAATGCCATTATGACAGCACAGCAGTACAAACATTTACTGGCCGATGCACAGCAGGAGAAACAAAGTGCCGGAAAGCTACTTTTTTCCATATACAGTAAAAAAATTTTCGAAAGTAGCAATATGCGGAGAAACTGTGACACATTGTCCAAAAGTGATGAAAAACGGCAAAAGGCAAGGCAGTTTAAGTGAATTTCATACAGAAGCGACCCTCAATGTGTTTCAGAAGTAAAAGTAGAACATATAAAAGCATTCACACACAAACGCATTAAAGACATTTAAAAGCAAAGTCGAGAAATCTGGAGTAGTTTACGAAAAATTACGAGAGCAACGTCAGTGTAAGAACAAGGTTTGGGCAATAGTTATTTAAAAAATACTTTTAAAATACCAAGATCACAGGTATGGGGCTGCGTGTGGGGGGTGTTGCTTCATTTCAGTTGGCATCTTATTGTATTTGTATGCTGCACAACAGATAAATAATGCTTCACAATATTTGCAGAGGGCGGCCCGGTAGCCCAGTGGTTAGCACGTCGGCTTCACAGTGCTGAGGTACCGGGTTCAATTCCAGCTCCGGCCTCCCTGTGTGGAGTTTGCATGTTCTCCGGGTCTGCGTGGGTTTTCTCCGGGCACTCCGGTTTCCTCCCACATTCCAAAAACATGCATGGCAGGCCGATTGAACACTCTAAATTGTCCCTACGTGTGAATGTGAGCGTGGGTGGTTGTTCGTCTCTGTGTGCCCTGCGATTGGCTGGCAACCGATTCAGGGTGTCCCCCGCCTACTGCCCGAAGACAGCTGGGATAGGCTCCAGCGCCCCCCCGCGACCCTAGTGAGGATCAAGCAGTTCGGATAATGGATGGATGGATGGAATATTTGCAGACCTCAGAACCCAACTGGGTTCATCTTTAACTAGCATGTCTTTCATGTATACCGAAGCCATTCAGTGATTTGTGGACCAGAATTGAAATCTAGTATTTTTAAATCTAGCCTTTAGGATTGGGGTAATACGTTCTGATATCTGTGTTCCGGTCAGAACGCGAGCTGCAGTGTTCCGAATGAGGTGCAGCTGTGTGATGCTTTTTTGAGGGTCCGGTCAGAAGGCCATTGTAATGACCCAGTCTACTGGAGATAAAAGTATGGAGAAGCTTCTATCGGTCTGCTCGTAACATGCAATCTTTCAGCCAGTTTTTTTTTCCAGTTGGTAAAAGCCTGTTTTAGTGATTGATTTGACATGACTGCTGAAAGTCAGAGCTCAGTCAATCAGCAAACCGAGGTATTGGACGAGGTTGATGTTTTTGTTTTTCAAAACAGTCAAATCAAGGATTTAAAAACACATAAGAAAAAATATTTACTTCAGGTTTGCTTTGGTTTAGTTGAAGGGCATTTTGGTTCATCCAGTTACTGATCTGTTTTGGACAGTGACACAAGACCTTAATTGAACTGCACATCATCTGCGGAGCCATGATGCCCAACATGAGCATTCTGAAGAATTTGACCCAAGCATAGCATACAGCCTGAACAAAATCAGTACAAAGACTAAATATTGTGACGGTCATTTGCTCAGATTCAGAACTTGGACACCTTTCCTGAGTCAGTGTCGAATCTTATATCATTAAACTCGTTAATAAGATCTGTTTCCTTACTGAGATGAGGTTTGATACCTGAGTGAAATTGATCAAAGACTCCATTTAAGTGACTGTTCTCATTTTTGAAGCTGTTTTTAATGGTGCAGTAGCTGCCGACACATCCATCAATCCATCCATTTATTTCCCGATCCACTTTATCCTCACAAGGGTCGCGCGGCGTGCTGGAGCCTATCCCAGCCGTCTTTGGGAAGTAGGTGGGGGATACCTTGAATTGGTTGCCACCCAATCGCAGGTCTCACATTCACACCTCAGACAATTTAGAGTGTTCAATCAGCCTGTTATGCATGCTTTTGGAATGTGGGAGGAAACCGGAGTACCCGGAGAAAACCCACGCAGGCACGGGGGGAACATGCAATTTCCACACAGGAAGGCCGGAGCCGGGATCGAACCCACAACCTCTGCACTGTGAGGTCGACACGCTCACCACTGGATAACCGGGCCATCTTGCCTACATATAAATTTGATTACATTCCATACTACAAAAAGAGCCATTGAGGTTTTGGATACCTTTAATCAAATCATATTGCTCTCATATGCATTTCAATTGCACAGTCATCAGAGCTCAAAGGAGGTCCTATTTTTAATACAGACATATTCAGAATTCTATATACTGGGAGAATCCACTTCATTTTCCCGAGAATGAGTACCTCCTCTAAACAATAGGAGTCATCACCCACTTGCATTATACGCGACTAATTGGTTTGCTGATTGTGCGTTCAAAGTACGCCTTGTTCTAAGGGTATTGTAAATAAATTCAGCTTCTTCCCTAAATCGTGTTATAGTGTAATTATTTATCAATGGCATCCTCCTGTGAGTGGGCGCTCTTCTCATCGGCCTCTAATAAACACAGCAAACGGATAATAGCAATTGCACAAGGAGCATTGACCTCCGCGGTGGGAGGATGTGGAATGCGATACATTAACATACAGTATAATGAGCTGACAGTTGCTTTTGCTTACAAATGGATTTTTTTCCCCCCAACAATCAGTCCTGATGAAAAATTAACAAATAAATAAATGAAATAGACACATAATCATGGATGGGGGTACATTCACTATAAATTCATCGTTCTTCATTATTAGGGTTAATGTTTGAATGATGTTTTTATAATTTAAAACAGGTCAATTGGACGATGACAGTGTCAAAGGTCAGGTACATAAATGATTTCTTTTCTTATGCAAGTCTTGTGTGTAACTTTCTCAAAAATTGAGGCTGTTAACAGTTAGAATCGACTCACTCCCGAGCAGTCCCGAAATGCAATGGAGACATGTTGCGAACGGCACAAAATGGACTTTCATTTTTCATTCATTCATTCATCTTCCGAACCGCTTTATCCTCACTAGGGTCGCGGGGGGTGCTGGAGCCTATTCCAGCTGTCTCCGGGCAATAGGCGGGGGACACCCTGAATCGGTTGCCAGCCAATCGCAGGGCACACAGAGACAAACAACCATCCACGCCCACACTCACACCTAGGGACAATTTAGAGTGTTCAATGAGCCTGCCATGCATGTTTTTGGAATGTGGGAGGAAACCGGAGTACCGGAGAAAACCCACGCAAGCCCGGGGAGAACATGCAAACTCCACACAGGGAGGCCGGAGCTGGAATTGAACCCGGCACCTCCGCACTGTGAAGCCGACGTGCTAACCACTGGACTACCGGGCCGCCCTTCATTTTTCATTTCATTTCCTTTATCATACTCCCTCAAAGGAAAATTTGACTTCACTCCGCTGCATATTGGATATTTTGTGTAGCACACTACCCCTTGAGCTGAGGGGGAGGGGAGGACTTTGCCTTGCTCAAGGGCATCTTGACAAAACCAGCAAGCAAACTAGCATCTCTCCAAAAAGTAACGAGCACTTTGACATGTTTGTCCTTAGCGAAACTCAAAACTGTTCCCTCCACATTCAAAGCCCAATGCTTTCTAAATACCGCACCACGGTTTGAAAAGCAAGAGCAGATCGTCGCACAAAACAAGAAGGCACTCTCAATTATCATGGTCCACTATCGCATATGATTGTTTTACATTCACGGCCGCCAATTGTTTTTCATGCAATAATATGTTTTTTTACCCCCCTGCATTACTACAGCAGCATCCATTAGTGGAGAAGCTTCAAATTAAGAGACCATTGCTCAGGCTGTACTGTTCCTCTGATGATAGAAAAACATTACTGTATTACACCATTAACGGAACGTCAACATTTAATTGACTAATAAAGCCAATTGTGTTTTCTGCCAAGCATGAGCGACTAATAAATATATAATAATTACACCATAAACACATTTTTTCCCCCAACTTTAACCACAAATCAGCCAAAAACCTCAAGGTTTGCATGCCCAATAAAGTCACGTGGTTCGGCCGAGCCCGAAGGAGGTGGAGTTAACCCCGCCATACTTGCTCACTGTATATTCTAATTTCCAAAAGAAATGTATTTATCTCAAGTGCCTCAAGCATCTCTGCTGGTGCATTCTATACATTTATATTGTTTGTCTTGTTTTGGTGGATGGGTGTTTCTATCATTCATTGAAATGCCTCGGGTGACCTCATTCACCTTTTTGATTGGTTGTATGCAATGCAGGACAGCGCCGTAGTCAATAGCACACAATTCGGATTGAATCTGCCAGTCAGATCACTTCCCTTGGGTCAAATATTGGCTCTCAAGGGGTCAGGGTTCATTCATTTGAATTGCATACCGTCAATAAACACAGCATACTTTACAATTTTAACTCATGATTGTGTGAGTGTGTGTGCTTACCCAGCAGACCTGTCATGAAGCAGTTTGGGCAACAGATCTTTGAACAGCTCAACAGAGAAGTTGGACTATCGCCGCGTAACATGCAAGACAATAACATCCACACTGGAAAAGAAGAAGGAAGCGCAAATACATCAGGTTGGAGTCACGCTGCAAACAAAAATGGTAAATGTTGTCGATTTCCAAGTCTGCTTCTGGACTACTTTCAAAGTAGTATCAATCTCATCTTAAGTCCCGCCGCACACCGAACCACCTGTAAGAAAGCAACTAAATATGTAGAGGTTCGACAGCAAGTTTTCATTCACAGTCAACATGTTTTGAAGCGAAGTTTATCCCAGCTGGCTTTGGGCAAAAGGCGGACTGCATCCTGAGCCTTTCGACAGTCAGTGCAGAACACATATTGAGACGGATGGGTGACCTTTCACATTCACTTTCACTCAGTCACAGAGTGAGAACTGAACACACACTGCACTTAACGAACCATTGGCACTCACTTTTCAACTCAAAAGCTCTTCACGGCAGTATAACAGCACACAATCCTTATCTACTTTGTAATAACATCGTAAGAATGGAACACTTTAAATATCCATGCAATGAATCTCACACGAATCGCTCGATAACAATCAGAGAATGGAAATGTGCTGACTTACCTGGGAGGGAAGCAGGCAGGCTCTCCTATACTGAATCTGAAATCAGACTGGTTCGGATTCTTTAAAAAAACCTGTAATTGTTTCAAATGAATGGGACTGCAATACTGCATCTGAAAGCCTTGGGAAGTTTGCGGCGAAATAGCAACGCACGGAAGCGGGAATCCGATTCGACAAAACAGATAACGAGAATTGAATAATCCATAATCAATTTAGAGTGTTCGATTAGCCTGTTTTTGGAATGTGGGAGGAAACTGGAGTACCCGGAGAAAATCCACGCAGGCATGGGGGGAATATCCAAACTCCACAGAGGGAAGCCAGAATCAAATCCTGCATCTCTGCACTTTGAGGCCGACGCACTAACCAGTCGACCACCAATACTTTACAAATGTGTACAACGTTTGAAATGCTTATGATCAAGTTTAGGCCTGCAGAGAAGGCCTTGAAGGCCCGCCACTGGTGATATTGCATTACAGTGCAGTCTCGTCTGTATGAGGGGCCTTAACTGATCCAGGCTTTCTGTTGCAGCTTGTGTTTCAAGTGTTTCCTTGTACTGTGCTCATTCACTCTGTCTGCTCACTGTAATTGTTTCATGATAGTCCACTTCAGTCATGTTTGGCCACGTTGCTCGGTGGGCCTTGAGAGGTTGCACCCCTTTCACTAAAACGTCTCTCTTTGCATGCCTGCATAAGCGTGGTCTGGTTCTCTGTGCGGTCTGCAACACAACGATATGAATAGAGTGTGAATTCAAATTCACCTTGAGGGATTATAAAGAGTACAGGTATATGAAGTTTAAAGTCACATCATGTTTATGAGTTAGAATCTCAACTCCCACTTTCATGTGACGGGTTTTGCAGGTTGCCCTTTTGCTTGTCTGGGTTTTCCGGTACTGTGGCTTGCTCCCACGTTCCAAAAATGTGCATGTTAGATTCAGAGAAGACTCTGAATGTGAATGTTTTTTTATGACATAATGTGGCGAGTGATTGGCTGGTGTTCTGAACGTACTCGGCTTTGTGCCAAAAGTCAACTGGGACAGGCTCCGGCTCACCTGTGACTCCAATGCAATATTCTTCACTAGGATGTGGCTGGGTGATGAAATACTCGGCACCATTGCCACTCTTTGTAAAATGAGCGTGCATGTGCATTCACGCGTGTGTGTGTGTGTGTGTGTGTTATTGGGAGAAGAAAGGGATATTTGGATAAGGAACAGAAACATTTTACACACCCAGGTATATCTTTTGCCACAGTTTGTGACATAACATATAACAATAATACACTCTATATTGTTTTGATGGTAATGAATGTAGATTTTGGTTTCCACCCTCCCTTTGAAACACTTGGAACACCAAATAAATTTTACATGTGAGATTCAAAGTGAAGAATAAATACTGGCGTTGCATATTCTTGCACTTCTGGTGGAACAACTTCTACTTTGTCTTCCATTAAGATGATGAGGCGAAAGGTAGTCATGGGAACTACATTTCAATTTCCACAACAAAGGCGTGTAAACCCACCGAGATTTTACCACTGGCTACAATGAGTCACAGCATTCTGGTTAAAGTAAGCCATTTTAAGCTAAAAAGACAAACTTCAACTTAGTTATTCAGTGGCCGTTTCGTCATTATGGTGTGTTGCGAGAGACAAAGCGTGCTCCGCTCGCATTAATTTTTGAATGCAGCCTATAATCAGCAGCTTGTGTTTCAAGTGTTTCCTTGTACTGTGTAACACACTGGGCTCTGGTAATCTGTTTTTGGGGGCACTGTAGAGTAACTGAATGGCATATTTGACCAAGGACCTGAGTTTGTGAATGGTCTGAGTTAAAGCAGTGTGTTCTGAGCATATTTCCAAATGCACCCAAGATGAAGGAACGGGGATTTTGCGGGTGTCACGCTAATGTTTATGATCTTGGTTTTTGTCAAACAAATTTTTCCTCAATTAAAAAAAAATAAAATAAAATAAATAATAATAGTTAGCCTCAACTTCCAAGGAAGAAAAATGGCAAAAATAGCTTGGTCACAAATGAAAACCCGCAATAGAATGAAGCCACAATAATCGAACCGCGAAACAGCAAGAGAGCACTGTATAGTCTATAGCAATGGTTCTTAACCTGGGTTCGATCGAGCCTCTGCCGTGGAGGTTAAGACACATCCGACTCAACATGTCAATTAGTTATGACACGCCCGCTTGACCATCACTGGCTGCAGATGATCGCATTACATTGCTTGTCCAATCAGTGCTGCGGGAAATTTAGCTCGCTCAGTAGCCAACGTGTGACTGTCGTGATAGTACGGCGTGTGATATTTTTAGAATGTTTTAATACCTGCTAACTATGTTGAGTAAAAAAAAAGTGGTCAGACGAATATCTACTTGGCTGATTCACATGCATCGCAGAACGTGATGAGACTCAGCATCCTCTCTGCATGATTTGTCATGCCAAATTGAGCAACTCTAGTCTCGCACCAGCAAAACTGAAGGAACACTTCTTGACATTTTTATTTTTCAGTAATGAACGGTTTGATAAATGTACATATGAACTGGTTGGGTTTGGCACCTCTAATATGGTTAAGAACCACTAGTCTATAGTATCGTAAAATGTACAGTGAAGTATATTTCTAATGTTAATGGATCATTGTATAGTGTCGTAAATTTGCTCTTACGTATTTCTGCGATAGTTTGATACACGCATGGTTTGATACACACATGCCAGAAGGCAGTCACACACTCGCGCATTCATATGCACACTCTTTGCATAATGTTTGCCCAAAGGATGTACTGTATCGTTGAGCTCCAATTTGAAGCTTTCTTGGTAGTAGGAGTCAGAACAACTCCACTCAAGGTCAGCAACATTCTGCTACTTTATAATCTGCATTGGTGTGTGTGTGTGTGTGTGTGTGTGTGTGTGTGTGTTTTGGATTCCCATTAGATCAATAAATCAGCTGCCAACATCTATTGTATATGTTGCAATTCAATTATTTATGCTCAACTAAACGCCTGAAATGCACACATCGGCGATTTCTTTTCACTTGGCAATAATTTATAACCTGAGAGGCCCCGTGTACAACTTGAGATAAAAGTGTCTAATGGGGAAGGTGTGAGGGTGTGGGGTCTAAGAGAAACGCACACATGGCAGTTCACACAGACACGCACGAACGCACTTCACACATAAAGGAATTGACAAACAGACAGGGTTAGTTTGTGCATCTGCTCCTTAATTAAAATGAGTAAGGGGCCCGCAGATGAGCCCTGAATCCAAATGCGGCCCAAGTTGAATAAATACAGATTGATTTAGTTGATGAGCGTTTGTGACTGTGGCATTGTACGGTCACTAGATGAAAGTTTCACACTGCAGATGAATTGACAGATGATTCAGATGGCAAAATGTGCACTCTTTGAGCACACACAAGTTTCTTTGCCCAACCGAATCCATAGGGTCTCTCTGGGGGAATGCGCGCAAGACGAAGTCAAACGCAGTGAGCAAGACACATATATCTAGCATGACTAACAGGATTAAATCTGACTGGCGAAGGAGACAGATCAAGGAAAAAAAGTGTGCATACAGACAGATGGGGAGGGAGGGAGACAAAGCAAGTTCTCCTTCCTAAAATTGATGAGAACAGACAGACATAAAGAAATATATATAATAATAACGGCAAGAACAACAAGACATAAACCCTATTAAACTATGTCAGCACCCAAGTGTGGACTTAAAGGTAGAAGCTCCAGTTCACCTGTGATCCTAATCCAGACAAGCGCTATGAATGGATGGCTGGAATTAAACAGCTTTAAAAAACATGCATTTATGGGCGAAAATGAATCTATCGGACACATTTGTTGGATGTTATTCCTGCCAAAGGAGGCTCAATCACTTATTAAAGCCAAGGGCGCACATACTTTTCCCACACTGTACTGTGACTTATGATAATTGAAATTGCCTGGTAACAACAAATATCTTGGCAGACCATGAACATGCACATTTTGCCTTGATTTCAGATAACTAATCCTGGTTGTATGTTATTTTTTTTGCAGCGGCAGGCGGTGCATTTGGGACATGAGCGACCTGACCCAATCCACATCTCACTCACTAAATGCCAAAAAATGCAAGATGCATCGCATTGCAGAGAGAGAAAGAGAGAGGAGCATTTTGTGTATTTGAAGATGAATACCATAATGACCAGGTAAACCTGTATCTTCAAATAGTTCCCCGCAAACAACTAAAAACTTGAAATAAAATACATCATACAACCCAGAGATGCTCATTATTTACAGACAAATCAGTTTGTCTTTTGCTCTTCAGAACCGGCTCGTGTTGGCCAGTCAGAGCTAGCTCGTTGTTGCTGCTCTTGTTTGCCGTGTTGAAACAAGGCAGCCAGCAACAGTGCTTGCCAACCAATCTTCACCATGCCCAAATGGCCTCAGTGTTCCGAAACGTTTGGAAGGGACTAGATAGATCCTGCCGAGTCGATAGAGCAAGCATGTGTGTATACTCATCGTCGGCTTTTAGTCGCTTTTCGGTTTATTGTCCACAATGAAGAGTGATGCTTCTTTCTTTATAAGAGCTGCGGGGCATATATCCAGCTCACTTCTCCCTTGGGCAACGTAGAATCACTTTCACACTTAATACCCTTGATATTACTGAGCGTGCGCACACACACACACACACACGCACACGTGCAAACTGAAACACTGAGGGTAGCACAACAGGTCAAAAAGACGTACTTCTTCTGTTCTCACAACACTGGATATTAGCTTACTGAAAAAAAAAACGTAATACATCAGAAATATAAAGGCTGCATGCATGGGGTGAATTGGCTTTTTAAAATTCGGTCATGTCCAAAGGGGGAGAATTGCTCATATGGGGCTTCGCACACTGCAAAGCTAAATTCAACACAAGCACAGCAATCACACTTTAAATCAACATTTGGAGTGCACGTATCCGTCATACTCAACCGATGAGCCACTCTGGTGAAGAGGCCAACAAGTGAGAAGAAATGATTTGAAAACGTGACGCTGGCGGCACTCATCGATGATAGGTGGGGGAATGAATCGGAGGTCTTGCGAAACTTGGGAACTTTGCGCTTAAGCACGACTTACACGGCTGCATGAAGATGATCAATTCTCAGTGCGTTCAAATTTGATCAAAGGAGAAAAAAACCTGTAACCTGTTTAGTGACCTCGAACTGTTACGTTCCTTGGCGCAAACACCGATTCTCCTCTTCTAATGGAATTGAATGCTCTAGTTGAAGAAAAGGAATGACTATCGTGCTTCAAGATGAAATATCCACTACGGCGTGGAGGCTGCGGAGTGGGCAGAATTCCCACAGCGCAGCTCCCAGTTGGGAATGTCAACAGTGGAAAAATGTTCTTTGTTGCCTTTCCATGAATGAAGCTTGATAGCCCATAAACGCTGATGACTGATACAAATACTCGAAGATTATAAGGCGCGCGTATCCCGCACGGAATCCGAGTTGAAGAACTGCAAAACGGCGAGAGCATTATAACAGGAATACATCAAGATGCACCCTGGGAATGGAGGATATGAAACCCAACGCAGACTATAAATCTCCATGACTGTAAATAATGTAGGTGCAGAAATTCTATCACAATTTTGATATTACATGCCACTGCCACGCGGGTTCAAAGATCTTTATAGAGAGGGGGAAGAGTCTTCCCTTAAAGGAGATGTATGGAGAGTAAAGGGAGAGGCAAAAAAGAGAGATTAATGATGACAGTCAACAGCGAATGAGAGATTAGAAGTACTTTTCTTTTGCAAGCTCATCACAAGCAAATAAGCCGATCGTCAAGACCCAGCCAGGCAATTAATATTTAAGGAATTTGTTTTCTTAAGAAAAAAAGAAAAAAAAAGGCAGTTGTGAAGGATTTAGTTTTTTCTTCTTCCTTTATGCCATATGAGGATCTATTTTGTGAGCTTAGGCTATAAACAGCTTGAAATCACTTTGACAGCCCACTCTATCTCACAGACTACACACGTGCACCAACACGCACACACACTTACCACGGGGGATTTTAATTTCAATCTGTGAAATTGTAATTGCCTCTCCTGTAAGAGGCAAAGGATTGTGGGGAGGCTGAGTGCAGCATCTCAATTCTTCCACTTCATTTTCCTTATCTTTACCATCTACTTAGGATTGCTTTTTTCCCTTCTTCTTCTTGATGTTGTTTTTCCATTTTTCTTATCTTTCTTCCTTTTTTGTTCACACCTAATGCTTTGTCCTCCTCTCACACGTCCATGTTCTCATATCGGTTGGTCTCAAAGTGTCGAGGTGAGGGGCCATGGAATTAACGGGAGCTGTCAAAGGAAAGAATGGAGGCTGGCCGAGCCAGGAAGAGCAGAGAATAGAGTGAGAATATAATGCTGAAATGAGCACAGACAATGTGGTACGAGACAAGAGGAAAAAAAAAAATCAAAATGTGATGAAGATGTCTTGAGGGCCTTTTATTTTGCTGCCATTATTATTTGTCTTTTTTTCTTTTTTTAATTTTTTATCTGAAGTGAGCGTCCTCTGCCCGCAAGGCTGCCCTGTGAATGACTTCTCAACTGCGCATGTGATTGTTGTTTTGCAACATGTTGGCGAGAAAGCCCATAAAACAAACACGCATTAGAACGGTCTTCAAAAGCAGCCTTCAAAGCAGGAGGCCGGGCAACTACAAAGAGAGGTTTCAATGTGTTTCCAATTACGTCTTTACCATATTCCCCAACCACAAGTACAGTTCGGTCCAGAAGCATTCGGACAATGGATATGACATAAGACAATTAAAATCTACTTCGGAAACTATCGCATATATCTTTTTAGAATTAGAACCATTAAATGAGGATAATTGTAATTACTAGTGGCTTAAAAGCACCCGACCAAAGTGACATAATGGTGAATAGAACTTTGGTCCTTCCCATTTGAGTTTGAACTTAAATTTCATGAATGTTTTTCATAAGTCAGGCATAGTTTATCCAAAAATGTGTACAATTGATGTTTGTCTGTGTCGAGGTGACATTTTAGTTTGAGCGATAAATACCAAGATTATTTGTGGCGCACTTGGAAAATCACACGGCACCTCAAAATATTTGTGATGGATATAAACATTGCCCAACTCGGGCTGCTTTTGCTGTTTTAGCACTGTTATGCTAACTTGAAGTTTGCTCTCCGGCAGATTTGTCAGGTTCAGCTTTAGTTGGACCACTCCTGCTCATGAGATGAGTGGTGGAAAATGATCTCACTCCATTGCATTAACAACACTGAAGTCCTTAAAACTCATTCAGTACCAGCCAATTCTGGACCAAGTCTGAAAAGACGTTTAAAAACGTCCTTGGGAGTGAATGAGTTAAATATCTCTCGTCCTTAACACAAATTGGCCTGAGTTGAGTCAGAGAAGTTATTTTTCAATTTTCCAAGAAAGAAACTTGCCATGTATTTTTTTTTTTTGGGGAGACAGAGTCAAATGCAAGTGTCTCTCTAAACCAGCACACATCCTCTGACAGCCGCCTTCCTCTGTTCAAACACGACTTTCCATTGATTCTTTTTCACTAGAAATGTTATCAGACAAGGTCGTATCCAAGATCAGCAGGTCGCAATTGATTATCAGGCAACACTGCGAGCGGGCGGTACTTTAAATAGCAAATGAGCTCATGTCCAAGTATTGTTTAAATTAGGCTTGCCTGAGAAAAACATTGGCACGGTCCCAAAATAACATTAGTTTACACGGCACTGACAAAAGCCCTCGAGCTGGTCTTTGGGCGTGCGTCCTATCCTATTCTATATTGTCTCCACAATATTGCCACCGTCTTTGGAATTACACTTTTGTAATTACTGCCGGGAGAGCTAGATTTAAGTTCCGCATGATGGGCTTAAACATCAACCACGTAGTTATGTAAAACAGCGTTTCATGTGTGGACGATTCCACGGGAGCACATCGCCATAGAAACCAGGCAGCCCTCAGGACTCTTATTACGACAACAACATCATTAAAAGTTTCAGGGCCGCCAACGGAAGACCTCTAATCAAATATTAACAGGAGCAAAACAACAGCTGCGGGTCCAGTCCGACTTTCTTTGCGCTTTGCCTTTCGATAATCTGCTATTCCAATACAGTATGGATACATGTAAAGACATCCACGTTCCACATTACTCTTGCTCATTGGCGTCACAGGCGAGCTGGAGCCAATGCCAGGTGACTTTGGGTGCCCGCCAATCACCACCATACATCAGTCAACCCACACTCTTATCTTCTACATTGGACAATAGCAGGATAGCAAATCGAAATTTTCCCCCAGAACATGAATTGAAACGTTGATTTTCACTCAGTCTAAAAACGGCCTTTAAATCCATGTACCAGAGTACTGGCTGATGTGTTTCTTGTTAAAGTGCTTTCAAGAACAATACAGTGCCGCGCTACAGTACTGACTCTGGTCTCGCAGCAATACGAATGCCTCGAAACACTCAAGTCAAGACGTACGAGCGCATCAAACACACCAAAACACAATTGGCAAGCCGCCGCGACACTCAAATAGCGCCAATCTCTCCCCTGTGCGCCGTAAATGCCCAGTTTGCTTTGCAGTGTGCGTGAGTGTGTGTGTAGATAAAACCCGGCAATCACCGGATGCAGGCATAAAGGTCCATCAAACGAAGACTGGGTTGAACTTAAGGACTCATGGATTTGTGCACATCCAAAGTACACACTCACACACACATTAGGAATGGATACGGCTGCCAAGTAATTTTCCCCTCTGTTCCAGAAGGCACTGGTGTGCAGTGAAGGGCCTATAGAAAAGCGAAGGCAGAGGGAGATGAGGAAAGGGGGAGGGTGTGGATTTGGGTGTTTAGTAGGTGGGAGGTGGCGACAGAACGCAACAAAGCATGTTGGTCCCCAAAATTGCAAAAATTAATTGGTCACGCTCATGTGGGCCAGCTTGCTTCTGGCAATTTCACTGATGCCCACAGTTGTTGGGAATGAACATTCATGACTTTGAACAGAACGCTTCAGTGAAAACATTTTCACTTGTAATCATGCTTTAAAGTGCCATGATTTGAGAGTTTTCTTTTTCAAATTGTAGAAGCACACCGTTTTAAGTCTATTCTCGGCCCCCTTGAGCCAACTCCCACATCCTGCTTGCGTAAAGCATATGTTAGAGCGGAATTATCAGCGCAAATCTCTGAAGTTGCTCAGAACGGATATTGAACTTCTGTGATTGATGCGGAAATCATATGAGGCTTCAGGAAATGTTGCAATCTCAGTTCAGTGGGCATACAAAGTCTTGGCTCCACGAGTGTGATGTACTTTTTTGTTGCCTGTGATGGCAAAGAGGAAAATCTAATCATGACCACAGAAGAGGAGATGGAAATAAATGTGACATCAGTATCAGAGGTGGGCATTCAGTCAGAACAGACGGCAGGTCTGTCAGTACGTATCTAAAGTCCAACTTTAGTGTAGTACCACATTGTGCCACATGTGGGGTGGCGCTCATGTCACCTCCAGTAGTTGCAGTGGAGCGAAGAGCAAGAAGAGGAGGCAAAGAAGCTCCTCAGTTAAGTTCAGTCATAGTCAATGTTCCAACGGAGCAAACAGAACATACACTGTGACTTTATTGTATTCCCTGTTTGTAAATATTGGTGTACAGTGTGGGTTAAAGCAGCGGAATATATCGAGGACGTTTATAATAACTACCCGGTAATTGCTGATGGTGTTGTGGTACACGGGCAGCGTGGGATCAGTTCCCACTCAGTGACAGTGTGAGCGTGGGTGTGAATGTTCATCCGTCTCTGTTTGTGCCCTGCGACTGACTGGCGACCAGTTCGGGGTATCGTCGGCCCTCCGCCCCAAGTCAGCTGGGATAGGCTCCAGCAACTCCCTGCGACCCTGTTCAGGATAAGCAGTGTTGAAAATGGATGGATGGCTTATAATAACATCAATGTGAATTGATTTTGGTGTTTTAATATACATTGTTTAAGTCTCTTGTTTGATGTCTCAGTTTTACAGTTAACTTCAGTGAACCGTGAGATTTTTCCAATGTAAAAACACGCCTTGGCTCGACAAAGGTTGGAAAACACTTATCTAATCGTTCCTCTCCTAAATCAGCAATCGCGTTATTAAGTCTTACATGATGCACATAGAATGACATGTTTGTCCAAACATAGCGATGTCCAACAACACAAACTCTCCAACCCAAGATCGCTGCTGCATAAAATGGAGAAATTGGAATTGATTTGCGAATTGGTTATGCGAGTCATCAAAAGGCACTCGAAACAGGTATCTGCTGCTGTTTGTCAGTTCCTCGGGGGTGTAGCAGATGTTCGCAGAACCGATAGCACAAAAAGAGCTCCAAAGTGACGACACGCATCGCTATTAGCATTAGTGCGACTTTACACTGCTTCGCCTGATTAGGGAATGAAAAAACAAGAGTTGCATGTGCCGAGCAATCGAACAGGAGACATTGAACTGTCACCCCCCTCATTTACCAACGAACTAAAGCAGTGTACTTGAGTGGCATTCATAGTGACTCGCGGGATCGACTTTATGCGCTGCCATCGTGGCTTGGTGCATTCAGAAATACACTCTGAATGCGCTCTGCTACACTTTGAACCATTTGGAAACTCAGAGCATTGTTGGATTAAAGGCTAATGGAACACGCTGACTTTCAGCTTGGCATTACGGCATCAGGTTGACTTGGTGAACTCATTCTTTGTGCTCTGGAGTGGTCACTGCTTCACCACATTGGTAAATGAGAAAATAAAATGTTTTAAAAACGTTTGCACGTGTTATGAACCAAAACAGTCATACCACATCCCGATGTACATTTTTGTCACAGTATTAGAAGTGAGTCCAGTGGTACCTCTACTTACAAAATTAATTGGTTCTGGAAGACATTTCTTTACGAGAAAATTGTGTAAGTACAGACGCGTTTTCCATATATGTTGCAATTAGATTATTGCACAATAAATGAGAGTTTTGCAGAATGTTAAAAAAAAACTGAATAAAGAATAAAAATGGTGGTCATTTAACTTTTAACTGCGCCCTCGTCGTTTTTTTGCCCTCTTTAGTCCACGCTCTCTCAGAAGTGGTTTTTGCCTGGCCTTTTGGAAAGAGCTGATCCATGGACGTTTGCTTTTGTCGGCTTTTAACAATCCTTTGAAAATGTCCATGGCAAACATCAGCATAGCGAGCGATCGCCCGACTGGTGAACACTTTTTCTGGAAATCTATCAGAACACCTCATGGCTCGAAGGGCGAACGACGAGGACGCTGCATAGACACATATCTCCATCTCCACACATAGACACATACGCTAGAAGTCCCTCTTAGCCAATGGGATGGCAGGATGTATAGCCAATCGCAGAGTAGCTAAAAGCACGTTGCGTTCAGGAAACTCGGAGCTGCGAGTAGCGGACCATATTGTATTTTTACCTTTCGCGTCTTGAAATTTATTTCGTAACAAGAGGCAATATTTTTCTGTTGAGACATTTCGTAACTTGAACATTTCGTATGAAGAGACGTTCGTAAGTAGAGGTACCACTGTACATCATTTCCTGTTTTTCTGCATATAATTCATTTGCTACGATGCAACACAAATCGTTTTTTTTTTTCTGCTGCCCCAGAAATTCCAAATGTACTAAGCATGGAAAACTGTGCACATACTGTCCATTGTGCCATGTGGTGAAGCTTAAACCTCAATTAATTTGAAGTATGTTGTAGGTTCACTAATCAAAAACATATCCCACTAATGCCACTACTCCAGATTTTAACAGCAAATAAAGCAAGCGAGTTTCCTAAGAGATCAAAACAGCAGAACTGTGAATGTGCACAATACACACACAAACACACACACACACACACACACACACACACACACAACGGGCTGTCTGAGGTCTACAAAGACTTCTCCCCCGTCAAGACTTAAACATACTGCGTACAAAGAGAAAGTACACATTAAAGCTCCCACAGTTAGTATGAAACATGCAGCAAGTGAGGAAAAACTGTGTTTTCAAATGGATTCGTTCCAAGGAATTGTTGATCTGAATGACGGCAACTGGAGGAGCTAAATTGGGCTTCAGCTGGAAAACATCGGTGTAATTATGTCGGTGTTTCCTCTCAACAGTCACAATGATTGACTGCTTCAGAAGTAACAAAACTTAATGGGATTCATAGCAAGTGAATGATACCTTTAAAAAAAAAAAAAATCGAGTTTCCATTTCTGTTTTTGGTTTGCACAAAACAAAAACATTCATGATCTCTAATGTGGAAAACCAACGGCATTCACGAAGGAATGAAATGACGACAATCACAGTCAGCCATGCAAATGCCTTGTAAATGTCATGAAATGTTCCCCAATTATGAATGCAGATAAGCGGCAGCTATACAACAATCAAAGTGGTAAATGCGCGCTTGTTGACTTATTTATACAAATGAAAAGGTCGCAGTCGGAGATGGAGTTTAATTTAATGAGCAACTTGGTCGATCCGTGACTTTTTTTTTTTACCATTCAAAACATTTGCATGTAAAGTTAACAGTAACATAGTTATTAGACACGCATGGAGATTTGTGATGAAATGTACATCCGCCAAGAATTTTAAGTGAAATGAAAATGTGATTGTGTTAAGAAAACTGCTGCTGACATTTGACATAACTTTTAAAATCGTAAATCAATCTGCATATGAAGCTCTTTTCCAAAACGCTATAAATGCATTTCCATTATTTTAAGGAAACGTCTTGTTTATTTTTTGCGTCATTAGCTGTGTTTCCGAAGTACTTTTCACTGCATGCTGTACATCTCTGTGATGCGAAAAAAAAGTGAAACGAGAGCTAAGACTAAATCACATTCTACATTGTCTGTAGTGTTTAAAAAAAAAACACATTCTTCAAATTTTTGACAGAATTCAATTTCTGCAGAAGTATTGTGTGTGTTTGAATAGTCATTTGTGATTCAGCGGCGGTTTTTGGCGCAGTGCGGGAGCTGCAGTCGTCAGAGCTAAACGCTAAACGCTAAAACAAGCTAATCGAATGAAAACTTCGCACAGGACGACGTTCTCACCAATCGAAATAATTCCTTGTAATTGGCAGATGAGAAGCACCGACACAGAGCGCGCTCGTTTGTTGCATCATCTTAAGTCCAAGGTTCACCCCGGCTCCAATGACAAATTGACAACAGCTGCGACGGAGAAAAGTAGTCGGAAACTCTCGTTTTCATGAGAAACAACTGAAGGGAATGATGCAAAGTGAATAACGATCTCCTCTCGACGGGTCCCGCCTCAATATTTCATGGTAAGTGATGATGTACCAAACATAAAGGGTGTCCCTGCATCCATATTTCATTGGAGAACAATGCAGTGTAACTGACACACGTGCGGCGGAAATGTGCTTACAAAGCATCAAAAGAAGTGTCACACACTATGGATGGCTGGAGAATAATATAGGGCACCGCTGGATGGATGTAACAAGCTTCATGGCGACACGCATCATTTGATCGCCTAATACAAAGCTACGCTGTGTGTGTGTGTGTCTCTGTGGGTACGACACGCATCATTTGATCAGCTAATATAAAGCTTTAGCGCCTGCGTTTGTGTGCAACTCGGCACGCATCGTTTGCCCATCCGATACAAAAGTTGCGTATTGTGTACGCTATTGATGTGGAAAAGCCATGACACATGAATGCGTGTGTGTGTGTGTGTGTGTTTTGTGTTTGGCGAACACATGACACGCATCATTTAATGAGATAATACAAAGCTAGCGTGCGAAGGCACCAAACTGTTGCTATATCTAATAACAGGCTTTCTGAATGAAGACGTGAAGGATCCTGTCTCTTTGGAGAACACACACACACACAGACACACACGCGTTGGGTATCTATATAGCCTCCTGGCCTTCAGCTAAATTAAGCATTGGGGAACCTACAGACACCACATCAGAAAAGTGCAGTCGCATACACATATGGGCTCACACAAACACGCAACTGACAGTGAGGGAATCTTACAACCAACCTGAGAGACAGTAGAGACGCACACACACACACACACACGCACACGCACGCGCACACGCTCGAACAATTGCAGAAAGAGACAAAAGAAGAGCACCAACTAGGCCTTATATGCCGGTGCAATGTGATATCAATTGGGGGCATACATTATTGAGTGTGAGATTTCAGTGTGAGATTTCAGAGAGCATGCTAGGATGGCTGCCCCTTAAACCAGGAAGAGATTAGACAGGCAGACTGTGTGTACGTGTGCTCGTGTAGGAGAGAGCGAAAAACAGAAAAATACCAGCTGCGGTAAAGACTCGGGAGACGCTTCACCGGTTATTCTATAGGACCCCGTTTCGACTCAGTAACACTCAGAGGTATACGCATTCTCGTGAGTCTTGTCGTAAATCATAGAAAAGTTTCAGAGGATGACGCCTGATTTTCCAGCAACAGCACTCTGAACATGTGACGGACATGTGCCCAAAGCTTCGTAGTGACGCATTCCAAATTGGCAAGTCCTCAATGTCTTTTCACCTTTTTTGTTTTTGTTTTTAAAGCAGTGAGGGCATTAATCTTTTTCTGTTGCCGCTCACTCACTTTAGAAATAGCTTACGTTAAACGTTAGGCAATCCCCCTCTCTGTCCATTTTTAAAACTCGTGTTCCAACACATTTTCTATCCGATGGCTTTTGACTGCATGAGACATCATTCTTGTCTTTTATGGTGTTTACTGTTTTTGTGTTATTATTTTAACTCTTCTTTTTACTCCATGTAGAGCTCTTCATACGGAGCAATGGTTGGATGGGGTCAAGATGGTACCAAAAGATGTACACAAATTTTTATGTGCCTTTATCCAAAAGAAGCAAACAGAGGCCAAATGAAGTGAAATTAAAAGCAAAAATCCAACCGAGATGTCCTTTGCCCGCAACACGAAAGCACAGAAAGAAACAAGTCGGTTAATTTGAAGATGTCGCTCCCATTCAAAGATGCTGTTGATGTCGCCATCCTCTCCCTGGTTACGGCTCCTCTTCCAGCTTACGGTTGCAACGCTAATAGATCCTCTCCACAATAAAAGCCAGTAATGCGGCAGCCAGCGCCAGTCCGACCCCCAGCCTCTTCAATAGCTCTCGGTCCACACTGTAAGACCCAATCAACAAAACAGAGGAAGACACAGAAGAGGGACCTTGGACACCATATACCATCTGCTCCTGCGAAGAAAACAGACAAAAGAGAAAAAAGGCTTTTCAGCATCTTCTTTGGCAACAAAAAGAATGTTAATTTCTCCACAAAGAAGTGGAGGGATCCACTAAAAGTTTGCAGTTGCAGCAAAGTTGAACTGAGGGTCAGCGTGACGACCTGCTGCAGTAACTCTCGCGACATGCCACCCTAGTGTCGTGAAAAGGCTGCTTCTTAACCGGCCCTATACAAACACACGCGTGCAGTGTTTCGGATTTCCTAAATGTTTATTAGTCATCTCTCTGCACAATTTATTTTTAGGAGTCTAAATAAATGTTAAGTTAGTTTTGATGAATCTGTTTTTGCCCTGTAAATGTGGACAAGAATTGTTGTCCTTTCAGTGTTTTTCCTAAACCAGGATTTCCACCTTCTGTCTACTTCCATCTGCTGCCCCTCAGCGATGCTGTTTTAATTTGAGAATAACTAACATGATAATGAACCAAATCTGATACCTCGTGGATGAATGCATTCATGTGGAAAAAAAAACAGCCCCCCCCCCAAAAAAAACCCCAGAAACAGCTGTTATTTTACAAATAAATGCAGAATATTAGTGAGAGTAATTAAAGCAGGATGCTGAATGCGGTAATGAAATTATTCCTCGGCGCCCGTCTGCCGAAATGGGAGTTGATGTTGACAATGAGCTGCGATGGGATGTGTGAAAGATCAATGTGGAGATGGCAAAGCAATGCAACATTGATTTGGATGTGAAGCCGCTTCGCTATCAATCGCATCCACGTGAAGAAAAACACGGTCGCTGCTCCCTATACTCGTGCGGGAAAATCCAAAAAGCATTCAGTGCCTTCGGGCCAAAATTGGGGAATGTTTGGATGTTTGCTACTGACGTGGATAAATAATACATGTATTTTCTTTTTAGTTTAAGGGAGACAAGACGGCTGAGGCTATTGATCACCAAATAAAGAGGGATTTCTCCATGCAATGTGTCAATATGAGCTGTGGACACATAGGAGGAGAGAATCCGTGAGTATGGATCGGGATGACCTTGAGGTGGTTCCAGCGCATCTCCTCCTGCCCGACTGTTGATAAAATGCCTTATCACCGCCAAGATGGATTATGCAGAGGGATATCGAGCAATTGATCTGCGGCTTTCTTGAATAACCTTTCAACAAGCTCACTGGGGGAAGCGTCATAGGCGATGGCTTTTTCTACTTACCAAAAAGCGGATGGACACTTTGCACCTCGATCGTCAACTCTTTTATTGTAATCATAGCCCTTTCATGCCTGTCGTCTTTCTTACCGTCGTTAGGAGTGTATCATGTTCACACAAATTAAATGGCGATTGTCCTGTACACGCTTGTGTGTAGTTACAGAATCATATGAAGAATCTTCTCAAGTTGCGAGTATGTTGAATTTCTTGGCCAACCAACTGCACTTTGGACCTCTGAGAACCAACAGTTAGGCATATGTGCTACAGTGGACACCCACGTGTGTTGCATGCACATGAATGTGTCAACAGCTTCACAATGGTCCAACACGCTCCAATCCTCCGGTCGTCTCTACTATCTACTGCCGCCGCTCATTCGCACTCTCCTCTGTTGGCGCAGATAATGCCGCAGGGAAACAATAACCGCCAACGCCTAAGTGACGCATCCATAAGTCACTTACCAGTGGCGGGGGACAATAGTGGTACGAGGGGAAAGTCTCGCTGACACATCCAAGTTTGGTTCATGTTCAGCTCACTGCACCCGATGGTGAAACTAATACTTTTGTATTGGGACAGACGCTTCAAAGACAATGAAATGCTTTGCTGTTGGACGAGCAGTCAAATCCTTCTTGTCATGTATACTAAGCAGCGGTTTTAGGCAAACATTAGATTTGCTGCAATGCTCATATACAAACAGAATGTCACCAAGGTCACAACCATTATTTGTCTTTCTGCATATTAGTCTGTTATATTGTGCTTCATAATAATAAACAGTGACAGCATCAAGATTTGCAGGAGTGTAGGGTTCCATTAATGAAAAAAAAAAAAAGACAAATTCTTCAGTCAGCACACTTAATCAGATCCTCAGCAAAGCGGCTCTTCCCTATCCCATTGCAATAAAGTTTCTCGCAAACCGATGTACTTTTCCACGGCTCTTTTCCAAAAAAGTGACTTCCGCCTTTAATTCCTGCTCTGAAACAAACAACAGGAGCGTAATCCGTTTGACATTGTTTTCTGCATGACGAGAAAGGAGCCCGGTGGCTCGCTGAGTCAAATGTGGCTCGCACTGCCAAACATATGGGAACCATGTTGCAAAAGCAGTTATTAATCGCCGTTTGATGTTTGTCTTGATCGGAGATGATGCAGTCACTCTCTCCCCATCTGAGCAAGTATAGACATTAACTGCTTATTAAGCAAAGAATTGATGCCAAAAAGGGAGCTCTGGGAACAGGTTTTATCAAGCTCAGAGTGAAGATGCGCACAACAAACTATTTGAGCTTAGGGTGAAATCTTTCTGTCAAGTTTGAAAAAAAGAAGAGAGAGAACCACAAAAAAGCAACAGACAGATGTATCATCATCCAGGAACGGTGTCAGGCCCAAGAGTACTACCTACTACCTTCGTCCCCATCTGTCTACATCGCTGTCTCCCTGCAAGTGTCATTAAACACCGGGGTGCCAGGATAGAGACTGAACAGTGCAGGCTAATATCTATTACTAGTTGGGCGGATAAGTGCAAATCTAAGTGGCGGTGGATGCATGTCAGCGCAGTGGGAGCGGAGGGAAGTGCGGTGAAAAACGGAGAAGAAAGAGAGAACGCCCGAGGAAAAGATTGACGATTGTGTGACATTTCACCACCATGTGAACGCGCGCAGATTTTACAGCATCATCATGCTCTCTCTGCACACAGCAGGGGGTACAGGGCAAACACAATCATCCAGAAAAATCAGGAAACAGATGGACTGACACAAGTAAAATACTCTGGAAGACTGAAATGGTACTTTTGTCTCCCACTACTGCAATTCGACACCAGCCTCACGAGAGAAAGAAGAAACAACAATACGCCGTGGTCGGATTTCTCACATGATCCTCACCAGCTGTCAGCGTCATTCTAGAAACAACTGAAGTTTTGTGTGTATGTGTGTAAAAAGATACAGGCTCTTTAGTTAGCCAAAAGTGACCTATCAAAACCACTGGGACAATTACGACGAGCGGCAGTTCAATCGATCAATGGACAAAGGGCCACAAAACGAAATTTCTAAAGATGTGATGAAGTGAATTCAGGCATTTGTTACTAAATACATTGCACAATTTTTATACATGTTGGAACAAACTGCATAGTACTGTATTTTCACGACCATTCGGCGCACCGTGTTGTAGGGCGCAGTCTCAGTAACGGGTGCTATTTCTGTATTTTACACATACACAAAACGCACTGTATTATTGGGCGCAGCCAGGCATGGTAAAACACACGCCAGCTTAAACATACGGCATGCATGCACGCACGCTAAAAACACGTTTTTAAAAAGGCAACGGAAGCAAAACTGAGTTCGGTTGTACTTTATTTAGCCATTTTACAATGTACTCACGTTTTTCTCTTCACCTCTTACACGCTCACCGACTGGTACAAGCTAGGGACGTGCCTTT
The DNA here is from genome assembly GCA_026261675.1 of Hippocampus mohnikei. Classification (NCBI taxonomy): domain Eukaryota; kingdom Metazoa; phylum Chordata; class Actinopteri; order Syngnathiformes; family Syngnathidae; genus Hippocampus; species Hippocampus mohnikei. The sequence goes on along the minus strand of JAKGUB010000556.1, from coordinate 13,890,731 downwards.
AGCGTCCTCTTACACGCCCACCCTTCACTCATTGCGTGGTACCTCTTACACGCCCACCCTTCACTCATTGGCATCTGGTACCTGCAAGGGGCATGCCTTTAGCATCCCCTTACACGCCCACCCTTCAATCATTGGCGGACGTCCGCATGCCTCTTATCACTCACGGCCGCTTTTTCTCTATATAAACAGCGTGTCGGCCAGAAGCGCGCTCAGTCAGGATTTGGAACTCGGCTCATATACTAGACGCTCCGCATTATAAGGCGCCCTGTCCATTTTGGAGAAAATTTAAGACTTTTAATGGCGCCTTATGGTCGTGAAAATACCGTAATTGCTGAAAACACATGCAAAGACTGAGAACAATGTCGTGGTGAATTGTGGTGCTCTCAAACACATATCACAAAGATGGCCTAACACGACTGTGAGTGGGTGTGTCTTCAGAGAAGCAGAGTGCGCTCCTCTCCCATTTTTGAACGCGGCCGATGTCATAAACTAATCATCGGCTGTTTCCCTATGTACTGCCTGACGCACTGGGATCTAGCCCTCCTTTTTGGGGCACTTTGAATAACCAAAGAGTACATTTGAACAATGCTCCGAGCGCATTTCCCATCACAACCCTAGCATCATCATTTCAGTTTTCTTGATATTTGGGCGTGGCTAAAATGATGATGGCATCATACTTGGGCTTCCGGGAGGAGTCACCCCTGCTCCACCATATAACAACTTTGTTCGGTGTACTTGGGCCATTTCGACCACTTCAGCAGTTAGCAAGCTAGCTATGTCTACTCCGCAAAAACGCCATCTTCTCCGAATGCCACAATTTACAGAGCAGCTTAGTGTAGTTATTTACATTCCCAAGTATTATTTATTTTGTGTTATTCCAGTGACCGTAATATGTTGCAACAGAAAACAGTGTGGGCACAGGACGTATGTGCTCAAAATGTCCATTATGTGGTTTGAGCCACGGCCTGAATTACATGTGGCAACGTATTCAATGGAGGAGTCACATACCGACGCAGCGCCAAAAGAAGGTGACACCACAGATGAGCCCAAGTTTCGATTTAATTTGGTCTTTCCACCTAAATTCCACCTAAAAAAATGCAGTTCTTCAAATTTTCTGGCGAGGTTGAAAAACTAGGCAAGACAGTTAGTTTTCAGTCAAAGTGGGGTTGGTCAGGGAGTGCCAATTCTTCATACTTTCAATCTGTCTACTCCCATTATACATACTTTCCATTTCTTCGGCGGGTTTGATGAAAGGAAACTAACTATGTTGACGATGTCAGTTTTCTACTTTAAATGAGAATATCTTCTTTAGGGCGGCTCGGTGAACGACTGGTTAGCACGTCTGGTTAGCACGTCTGCTTCACAGAGCAGAGGTGCAGGGTTCAATTCCGGCTCCGGCCTTCCAGAGTGTGGAGTTGGCATGTTCTCCTCGTGCCTGCGCGAGTTTTCGCTGGGTACTCCTGTTTCCTCCCACATTCCCAAAACTTGCACCGTGGGTGGACTGAACACTATAAATTGTCCTGAGGTGTGATTGTGAGCATGAATGTTTTTTTTTGTCTACTGCGATTGGCTGGCAACCAGCTCAGGGTGTTCCCGCCTACTGTCCGAAGACAGCTGGGATAAGATCCAGCATATTCGCGAAACTGGTGAGAAGAAGTAGATTGGAAAATGGATGGAAGGATGGATGGATATATTCTTGGCCAGAAAATAAAAATCATTAAAAAAAATCAATACATCAATCAATGTATTCAAAGTATATATTAAATCGAGTATTAGGATCTAGATTCCATGTCCACAACTTGACAGTCGTATTGGATGTTCACGCCCCCAAAACAGCAAAAGAACATTGTCAACAAGTCAGTTGAACACAGAGTAAAGAGTAACAGAAATAGTTGTTCTTTTTGCCTGGGGTGCACAACTTACAAATTCATAACTAATCAAGAACATGTTCCTGTGAATGCAGATTTGTCACAATGCCTTTGGTTATTCACAAAGCAAGGCTACGCTTTCATGAGCACAGAGCACGCTTGTCCATTTGAAAAGTATCCATCTCTAGTCCAGTGAAATGCCATAAAATGGGAATTATGTAAAAATTGGACCGTGAAAGCGACTATCGCATGACCGGATTAGTTACAAATATGACAGGACCACAACATCATGGGAGTGGCAAGAAATGGAATTGACCCAAGATTAGTTTATTTTTATGCTGTAAGCAAATCCCACCCAAGAAAATGTGGGCTAAGATAAGTCCGCGACATATGCAATGGATGCAAAACCATTCAAGCTTCCCTTGAGCTGTTAAAGACACCCTGGTGTAAAATCCATCCATCCATTTTCTATAGAGCTTGTCCTCATTAGGTTCACAGGTAACTGGAGCCTAATCTAGCTGACTGGGCAAGATGCGGCGGACGCTCTGGACTGGTCACGAGCCAATAGCAGGGCACACAACTGAATTGACGCTAGAGGAAATTAACTTCACGTGATTTTGGAAAGTGGAAGGAGGCCAGTGTACCCAAAATAAATGTAGAAAATGCCAACTCCATGCTAAACACTAATCCGGTAAAATATGAAGACGACACTGTGTGACTTGTAACATTGTGGTGCAACAGATGACTTCACAATGAAAATTAAAATTTTTGGGCAGCGACAAAATACCAGCAGACACTAATGCGCTGTCAAAAATAGGCTCCTCAGACAATTAGCACAGCCAGAAGCAAGCATACAGATGGACTGCATAAAATGTTTTTATGGTCGCCTCAATGAAATACAGTGGAACCCATTTGTGTAATTGAGGCCCATGCAAACACATGCTGGGCACATGACAGCCACTATAACAGGAAATATAGCAGATGCTTTAAGCACTGGGGTAAAGCATGCCGACCCGAGTTACAATTACTTTCAAGACATCCTGTTTGGAGACACACATACATATGGCTTGTTGGACAAGACTTAAAGCCTGCTCGCGAGTCTACTTAAGAGGCAGACAGTCAAGAACAATAGCAGTTTTACTGTAGTTGTAGTGTTCTTTCCAAGCTAGCGCATTTGACTTTCAGTAACTTGTGAGTACAAGCTATTTGCCAAACAAGTGTTTGGCGATTCGGTGCCAATGGGAAAGGGGGCGTATCATATTTCGCAAGTGTGTCTCTGAAAACGACTGAGATTGAGACAGATATGATGAAAGCCTCCAGCATTTCCTGATGGGAATAGTGGGGGGCCAAGTTTTGAACATTGGGGTACTTCCAGGAATGATTTAATAAAGCGTAAAAGAAGATGTATACTTGATGAGACGTAATCACGGACACTATTCCACTGCTAATTCCTCAACGATAGTCACATAATAATATTTTATTATTATTATTATTATTATTATTATTATTTTAACTGGCTGTACTGCTACTTGTCTATTTGCAAGTAAAATGCTACTTTTGTTCTTGAACACAATCACTTTGCAAAACGTGCGAATACCCTGCCGGATAAAAAGATTGTGTGTGGCTTAAGGTTTATTGAGGAGCCATACAGACATATAGGTAGGTGACTTTTTAGTCTAAGAATGAAAAAGAAAAGCACATTACTTAATGACTCAACAATGTTGCTCCACAAATGAGGACTGTGTTCCAGGCTATTTATACATATTGCTCAGATTTGTTCAAAGTCAAGCTCATAGAAAAGGGCAGACAAAGCGTATTGATGTGAAATAAACACAAGAGAATGAAACTGTGTCATTCCAGTTGGCATATGTGGTTAAAATACTGAAAAGCAGACACAGCCAGGATTTTGATGGTGTAATAATTTCTCCATTATTGCAATTTTGGTTCCTCAAACCACAGTCCATGTAATAAAATTTGACATGCCGAGTGAAACGCTTGAAATAGCTCTGCCTGCTGTTTTGAAGACCAAACAAGTCATTTGCTGTGAAAGACAGTCAGACAGAGGCCAACTGCAACCTTGTGACATTTCTCAGAAGGAAAGAAAAAAACAAAACAAAAAACGATTATAAATAGATGAGCAAGCGATGACTGTTTTGATTTTTTTTTCGTCAACACGTGACATTGTGTGACATCAAGGCAAAAGCCGCTGTCATCTCAACATTGCCTTCATAGCTCCTTGTGCTACTTATCAAATACGTCCAAACTCAACTGACTGAACTAACGAGAAGAACTTTCTATGTCCCTGATGAAAGGAAGGGCCAAAAAAAGCTAATAGCCGACCGAGCACATATGTCGTCAGTCTTTTACGTTTTGTCATTGGTTATCATGGAAAAAAGTTTTTGACGAGCCTACTTTTACCTCCCTCTTCTTCTTTTTATGTCTTTCATAGCAACTGTCAATTTGCTCCCTTGTGGAGGGACCCGAGCTGTTTTCTCCCCTCTCATCCATTCTCTGGGTCTCCTTGAGAAAGTATGCTGTGAAAAGACCTGATTATTATGAGATGGCACTCATGCTGCCTTTGCCGTCTCCTGATCTCTCCCCATCTACCTTGCACTCTTTCTTGCTTCCGTTTTTCTCTCCCCCTCCCTTTCTATCATTTAATTTCATCTGAGGACGAGGACTGGTGAAGATACTTTCTCATTTTTTCCCCCCTTTACTGTGCTGCTGAGTGCTTTCTCTGCTATTGTGTCCCACTAAAAGACTCATTACTGTCCTTCGCCTTTCCACGGGAAAAGTGCTGTTTCTGTGAATGAAGGTTTGACAGACGGCTACGAGAGGCAGATCGAGAACAAAGAAGAGCTAAATTTCCAGGTGCTGTTGTCGCTGTGAAACCTTGGTTTTTCACCGGAATGAAGGAGCAAAAACATCTCTGAATACACATCTCGTCTGGAATAATATCCAGCTCCTAAAACGTTGAAAATAAGTCAAATATTTTTAGTCGTGCGGGCACATGGCGCTGCTTGCTTGGCAATCTGCCAGCAATGAGAAAAAACATCACGTGTAGTTCGTTTGAAAGTGAAATAAATTAACTTTGGTAATATTATGGACTAGATCCAAGCAAGAGATGAGAACTTTATTGTCAATAAACTTTGCATGGATAGGAATTATAACTCTCCATGTGCATACCAAAAGCTTTCTCAAATTCCAACTAACACGAGTGTTGTGGTTGAAAGAAAATGATCAGATTAAACATCCTCTGGGGAGTAAGCAGTTACCAAAGGTGTTTTTTCATTGGAAGGAAAGTTCAAAATTAAAGCTTGTAAATGAAGGCAACGGCCAAATAACTGGTTTTATCCAAACTTGACCCCATGTCCCACATGCTTGTCGAAGCTAATCTACCCATATCTAGGTACACACCAGCTATTATCAATCAGTCTTTGCTTGAGTCCCCAACACACCGAAGTGTGTGTGTGTGTGTGTGTGGGGGGGGGGGGCTGTGAGACAGGAGAGAACGATTACATTTTCACCCACATCTTGCAAGCTCAAAATTACAGGGTTTGGACAAAAAAAAAACACAAGAATGAAGGGGGAGCAAGATGGTGCGATGCATCATAACTGCGTGAGAGTTTGTTCGATGATAGTACCAACTAATGATTGGAAAGGCAGATCAACCTTTCAAAGTCAGCCTTTCATGTCGATCCACACCAAGTAGAACAAAGTGCCTGTCATTTTGAAGACGCAAAGAGAAAATGATTGCACACCAGGCAGCTTCCAAACAAGATGTGCACATGTTGAATAAATACGGCCAGATCGATGCTTGGCTATGATTTCCGAGTGGTAAAAGCAGATGTCTTTGAATGAAAACGTGAGATCACATAGGTTTGATGCCTACAACAGCTCGATGTGAGTTGATGATGCACTGATTTCGTAGCCAGACATTTGTACCTGAGAATACAGTACAATACAGAAAGCTCGGATACAAACCGTTTGAAAAGCCGAAAATACGAACCAAAATCAAAACAAGCTGTTGTTTGCCGAACCTGAAAGTGGATTTCATTTTGTTTAATTGTATCATTTCCTAATGCCTCGGAGATTACCCCAAAGTTGTTAGGGAGCATCTCACGTGTCTGACAGAAGAGTTACAGTATCATCAATTTCCTTTAGGGACGTCTTTTAGGCGTAGAAAAAAAAGTAGTGTGTTTCCGGTAACATGAAATTTCAGCATAGTGTCGGTAGGTCCCCCCCCATCAAAAATGTAAACAAAATAAACATAAAACAAGGAGACATTGAAACTTCCGGCGAGAGAGTTGGGTACCCGGCAGCTGGGTGTTACAGCCATCTCGTTACCTCTGCATCCCGCGTCCTAGACGCATAATTTTCCCACGGGACGCACAGTTCCAAATAATGTGCATTTTTGGGACGCTTGGAAATTTCTCAGTCAAAAATAAACAAATAAATAAATAAATAAAATGAAAAACTACGGCAAGCCTGAGGATTTCACGGTAACAATAGTTACCGGTAGCGTGTCGTTTCTGTGGCGTCATTTTAATGGTACCGAAAAATAGTTTAACCATTAAAGTTACCGCACACGACTTGACTGTGTGATCAACGCGATTTCACTGTGCCTCTATGTGTGTTTGTGGTGTGTGAGTGTGTTTCTTCTAATTTACTTTTGTTTTGTTTTGTTTTCAGTGTTGGGGGGGGACGCAACAGATAACGTTATGTGCGCATGTGGGTTGCTATTTTAGTCCGCAAACTGAGGAATCGCGCGGATGAAAGTTTGAGATGGCGGCGAAAAAAACTCACAAAGGTCTACTAATTAGGCGTAGAAAAAAAAGTTGTCGGAGATCGTGGCCGCCGCCATGATTCAATGTTGTTGACAGACGACAGGGAAAACGACGCACACGCTCAACGTGAATATTGCGAGAGTTTGCACCGATGTAACCCCTCTACTCAAAAATGTAGAAGGTTGTTTGAAAAAAAATGCTGACTGTAAAGTTTTTTTTCGAGGTAGAAATTCTCGGTCGGTCGGGTTACCGGAAACACACTACTTTTTTTCCTACGCCTTAGCTCCTTGACTTTAACAAAGCTGTCAACCTCTAAAACTTCACTTCAAAAACAATTTGTCCAAATTTCCACACACACACGCACACACACATTTTGACAATAATATTTGATTTTGACAGTGATTGCTGCGTATTATGCAATAGGATGAAAATAATAATGCCTAGTTTTCAATTGCACAACACAATCGTTGCTCCATAATTGTTAATAAAGTATGGCTTCATTATTTGTTATTGGTACGATTCCAACATTTTCACTTGAGAAAAATGAGACCAAGTTAAATCATTTCAGAACTTTTTGGACCCGTAATGTGAGCTCTAATTGGTACAAGGCAATCAAATTGTTTAAAAATATGAGTTGGAGAAAAAATAGACGGTCATGTGGTTGCACAAATGTGCATAGCCTCTTCTGACCGGGGATGTGGCTGTGTTCAGAATTAAAATCCAAACTCAAGTTGAAATCATAGATTTGTATTTAAATACATTATACTTGTTTGAAAATAATCTCTAAAAGCCCACGTGAACACGAAGAACTATGTAGTAGTGAATTACGGAAGATATCACATGATACTGTTTTTAGCATTTCTTTTTCTCATATTTTTGGGCATGGGTAAAACGGCGCCGGGTGATGGTGCATCAGCCATTAGTTGCCCATTAGTAGCCTAATGAAAAGTAAATGCTGTAGATACTGTCGGGAGTCACATTGTGTCCTCGCCACTGATTCTAAGCTGATTTGTGTATCATTTTACCATTGACATCTTGTGAACATCATTTTCATAGCAAAAAAAAATTATAATTCAAAGATGATGATAATCAGCAATGTCATTAAATTTACCCTGAAAGCCAACTACCCTTATTTTTTGTGAATGGTGTATTTCTCTCTCTCTGTGTAGGTGTAGGTGAAATTAATGAGGGGGGGATAGGTGTGCATGTGTGTGTGCTGGATGGGGTGAATGACTTTATGAGGCAACTTTCAAAGGTCTTTACCACTGAACTTTTCATTGCAGAGTGACATGTCAGTCGCCTTAATGTGAATCCCTTCGCTCTATTCTGGATGGCTCATTCTGCCATCCATTTCCCTTTCCCTTTCTCTCGCGACTTGTCTTCCCTTGATCGCTGCGACCCCTTTGCCTCTGTTCTCTGCCTTCCTTCTCTGGCTGTCTGGCAGTAAAGGTTGATGGAGTGTGAAATTAGAAAGTGTATCATATTCTGCTCTGGCTCAATGTCCTGAGCTATAAGCTACAGCTCGTCACAGTGAAAAATAACATGCACTGAAACAGATACATTAACATGGTGTTTGTGCGTGCCTGTGCAAGTCCACACACGTGTGTCAGTCAGCTAGTGTGCGTGCTGGTGTGTGTGCCGGTTTATCCAGTCATCGCTTATCTTAGATGACTTACCATTGACACATTGGCTTTTTCTGCGTGGAGGACGCAAGTATGTGTACACGACTTGTTTTTATTTGCACCTCACTGTTGTGCCTGCTCGAACCACCTGAATTTATGATCCCGTAAGGATCTATAAAGTGACGGAAGCTGTAGCAACCTCCTCGTTATACACGACTTCATGGAAGCTAAAATTCAAAGCTGAACACAATATGCAATCGTGGAAAAAAGAAGTACTTGATATTCGTGTTGAACAAATAACCGGGGGAGTAAAGAAATGAACATCTCAGATTTGATTGCTGAAGTACAAAAAATGTCAACTAACATTGAAAGTATGTATTTATTGTGTGCGCGTGAATGGGTTTACCTTCATCAGGCCAGACACTTCTCCTTTTTGAAGTGGAGCAGCAATGGAGGGAGTGAAAGGTTTTATGTCTTCCACTGGTCGTCCTTTCAGGAAGTGTTTTCCTGCCTCGTAGATGTCTACTTCAATCATTTTCCCTTTGAACTCGAACCTCTTGGGAACCAGTACCTGTAAAAGACATTTTGTAATCAATCGATCAATGGTGATTATCTTACAAAGCAATTGTGGACAGTTCTCTACTTCTGACTTGAAGGGAATATTTTATTGGCTGTCTTGGATGAATTTAGTGTGTTGGAGGTATCATGCCATCAGGTGACCGTGACCTCGAAACCGTTTTTATGGATGTATGGACAAAAAAATATTCTCACGACACCTTCATGGTTCTCTGCAATTACGACGTACATTTTCAATTCAATTTCATCTTCAATTGACTCTAGCTGTTTCTCCCGAATCCAAATTTGGCTTTTCAATGCCACATTCATCTTGTACTCACTCTTTTCCCAATCCATAAAGTTGTGTGCTACCCTCTACATAGCAGAGCAGAAGAAGTGAAATGATGGAGCTGAAATGTTACCGCTGTGGTGGCACATTTATGCCCGGCTCAGTGCTAATCTGTCAGTCTTTATCCAGTGGCTGGAATATGATCGGCAGGGGAAACGAGGCCGTGGCGTCTACCTGCCAGCGCCACACCTCCCTAATCATCACACCTGCTGCTCACCACAGTGTGTGTGTGTGTGTGTGTGTGTGTGTGTGTGTGTGTGTGTGTGTGTGTGTGTGTGTGTGTGTGTGTGTGTGTGTGCGAGAGTAAGTAGGCAGCAAACTGAGAGGTTTGAAACAGTGGACGTGGAGGAGGTAGGCGACATTGTGCATATTGATGACAATCATTTGAGGACCATTAAAGGGAGGTTCAATAATGAAAAAAAACAGCTTGTCCTATGTCCCTGGAAATCCCAACTGTAACACCCCCACATAACACCCCCTAACCCCCCAGGCCTCCTTGCACACGCAGGTGAGGCAGCTGCCTATTACAATTGTCAGGTTAAAGTGAGACCGAGTGATTTGTTCACACTCCCTTTCCGACCTTCCCTTCGTCAACCCACCCAGCAGCTCTACACATCCATTTCATTGCCTCCACTGCTCCTCCCAGCTGACCCTTGGCCTCTCCTTGCTTGCTCCCCCAATGGACCCATTTCTCAGAGTTCAGCAGTCCTGTGTTTTCTTTCATGTTCCAAGTGACAGATTTAGTCATCCGGCGGAAATTCTTCTTACTTTGACTTATAAAATGTACAATAATTAACACGGCAAACAAGTTCTTAGTGCATCCGTTAAGTCCTGAGGTTGGTGGCTGGAATTTGGGCTCCGGCCTTCCTGTGTGAACTTTGCATGCTCTCTCAGTGCTTGCAATGATTTTCTTCGGCTTTCTCCCACATTCCAAAAAAACACGCATGTTACATGTGTATACTCTAAATTCTCCTTAGGTGTGAATATGAGCGTCAATGCTTGTTTGTCGTTAAGTGCCCGACGATTGGCTGGCGACCGGTGCTGGGTACGCTGTACTCCGCTTCTTGTGTAGAGTCGGCTTGGATAGGCTTCATTTTACCAACAACCCTTATAATGGTGAGCGCCATTGTAAAAGAATAGATGTGAACAACAACAAATCTTAACTCTAATGACTAAATAATATTTTTTTTAAATGTAAAAAACACTGTTACTTCATCCAGACACTAAAGACAAGTATAACAAATAACGACTGTGTTCCTGCCTGATATGATGAGGTCTCACACGATGACTCTGATGATACCAGTTCAAACTTTGGCATTTTGTGTTGCTTTACATTAAATTTTGGTCGGATTTCAAACGCTACAAGGCCGGGTAATTCAAATTCAGAGTCTGTATAAATTCAGAGTCTGAAAGCAATCACAAACTATAGAACGCCATCCCCCCAAACAGTGAACAATAAGGGTCTTGCTGATGAACTAAACACGTTTTTCTGCCGATTTGAAAAGGACACCCCCATTTCCCCACACTCACCCACCTCTACCAGATACTACTCTATCTACCCCCCCACCCTCTTTTTCTCCACTACAGATCCACGAACAGGACGTGAGACGGCTCTTCAAGCAGCAGAAGATCAAGAAAGCTGCGGGGCCCGACAAAGTGTCCCCCTCCTGCCTGAAAGTCTGCGCTGACCAGCTGGCTCCGGTCTTCACACAAATCTTCAACAGATCCCTGGAGCTGTGTGAGGTCCCATCCTGCTTCAAACAGTCTACCATCGTCCCAGTTCCCAAGAAATCGGCAACATCGGAACTGAACGACTATAGGCCTGTCGCTCTGACGTCTGTGGTCATGAAATCCTTTGAACGCCTTGTGCTGAACCACCTAAAGAACGTCACCGGACCCCTGCTGGACCCTCTCCAGTTTGCCTACCGGGCAAACAGGTCTGTGGAGGACGCAGTCAACATAGGTCTGCACTACATCCTCGAGCACCTCGACAGCACAGGGACCTACGCAAGGATCCTGTTTGTGGATTTCAGCTCTGCGTTCAACACCATCATACCGGAACTCCTCACCCCCAAACTTCTCCACCTCGGTGTGTCCCCTACGATCTGCCGGTGGATCCTCAGCTTCCTGATGGGACGGACACAACAGGTGAGACTGGGAGCGACAACATCATCAACACGCACCACTAGCACTGGAGCCCCACAGGGATGTGTCCTCTCTCCACTGCTCTTCTCCCTCTACACAAACGATTGCACCTCAACAAGTCCAGCTGTCAAACTCATAAAGTTCGCAGATGACACCACGGTCATCGGTCTCATCAAAGACGGCGACGAGTCTGCGTACCGACAACAAGTGGAGCAGCTGGAGCTTTGGTGCAGCTGACACAACCTCGGGCTGAACACGCTCAAGACGGTAGAGATGATCGTGGACTTCAGGAAACATTCTTCTCCAGAGTTGCCCCTCACACTATCCAATTGCCCTGTGTCAACCGTCGAGACCTTCAAGTTCCTGGGAATCACAGTCTCCCAGGACATGAAGTGGGAAGTCAACACCATCTCCATCCTGAAAAGGGCCCAGCAGAGGATGTACTTCCTGAGGCTGCTGAGGAAGCATGGCCTGCCACAGGAGGTGCTACGTCAGTTCTACACGGCAGTCATCGAATCAATCCTGTGTTCTTCCATCACGGTTTGGTTTGGGGCCGCCACAAAGAAGGACAAAATCCGACTTCAACGGACAATTAGGACGGCGGAAAAAATCATTGGCACACTGCAAGAATCCCGCATCCTGCCCACCACCTTTTCCAGCTACTCCCCTCAGGCAGGCGCTACAGATTCATGCGCACCAAATCCAGCAGACACTTAAACAGCTTCTTCCCTCTAGCCATTAACTCCCTAAACAGTCACTGACGTAGTCACTCTTCTTGTACAACAAATATTGTATCTCTCTAAAATGGTTCAATGATTTTCTGCACCAACTGTACAAACTGTCATCGTATTGTATTCTACCACTTATCACTTTAGCTCTGCTTGAAACTATGGTTCACTTACATTATGAAATGTCCTTCCATACCTATTTGTCATGTTCTTGTTTATGATGATACTAATGCAGCGTGTATACCGGAGACAAATTCCTTGTGTGTTCTACATACTTGGCCAATAAAGATGATTCTGATTCTGATTCTGATAGTATATGCCACTTCAGAGATATTGCGGTGACTCAAGAAGGTTGAACAGTTTGGAATCGCTCTTAAAATTTGACTCCCTTTTGTATTACATGTTCTCAAAAGGGTATCAGTTGGAGCAAAACACGATCATAACAGTTGCAATTACAAAACAATTACAATGAACAAGGGCGATTTGCCCAGTTGCAGTTATGACATTTAACTAAAGTAAAATCTTATGTAAGAGTACGCTGGTAACTTGACTTCTGAACTTTTGAATTTGTGACAAAGCTCATACCCATTAATCCTTCCCAGGCTCCGATAAACCACCACATTCTTTTCTCGCATGCTTCCAATGAAATAGCAGTCCCGCACTCATATGCGTGCGCTTTCACTCACACACAGTTGTGTTCGTGTGTTAGCCTGTCATGATATCATTATAACTATATGGAATTATCATTTGATAAATGAAATGGACACAAAAGTCATTTTCCGGACTCGATAACGGGTCATTTACATGCTCCTTTGTTCCCATACGTCATCAACCTTCCATCAGGCTGATTTGTTCCCTCTCCTGTCAGTCGCCTTTGCTTGCCGCTGGGCGAGTTGGCACTCACACGCACACAAGAGGTGGAAGGGCTTCTGAAAACCGTTTTCATGCTTTGGTTGGACGGTTTTAGTCCGGTTTGCATGTGTCCCTTTGGTTCTTAGGAACATGAATTCTTAAATATACGTTGACAGCACATTTCCAAGACAAGTTACCTCAACGTGCTTCACACAAGCAAAGTCACAACACCTAAGCATTTACAAATGCCATTCAGAAGCAAAGTAAATAAGAGCAAGTTTCCAGAATTATAAAGGGAATATACTATGACAACATTTAAACCCACAACAAATCAGGAATATATCTTTTTTTCTAAATATGCCAGGGCAGTGTAGTGAAAGGCAAAGAACTCAAATCCTCCCATTGGATGCCATAAGGTACAATCAACTGGTGCATCACGCTGCTGCCGTTCATCCAACAGAATAAGTCACTACGCTCCTTGCAAATATCTCAGCTTTGATTTCAATTACAAAAGCCCAGATTTCACACTTAGTACCTTAGTGACTAAATTGAGCCCAGGCTCTGTATTTCAATATTCATACTTTTTACTGTTTTTGTTTGGTGGTTAATTGGGAGTTTTTTCAAATGTCAAATGTTTTCCAATTTATCTATTTTTTTATTTACTCTCTCCTAAATAAAAGATCAACTTATGAATAATTACTATATTATGCATATAGACTGTCGAGTTTGTATTAACACGTGATTTAAAATGAGCTGGAATCTCTCCATTGCAAGACCTTGCATTGGAGATGTAGACTCAGGAGGCCGGTCTTGTTGTCAATTCTGGTGTTGGAAACGGGTATCTGGTGCATTTTGATTTTATTTTTTAAAATCATGACAAACCTATTTGTGTGTTGATGTGTGCCTTAGGGCATTGGCTCTGGTTGGCCATTTACAGCACCACTCAGCTAGTTTACAAAGCACCAAAAAGTGTATTGGCGTCAGTAGCCCTCCTTTTTTTTTTCCCCTCGCGACTTGAGCGTTGGTGTAGCTGAAGCTCACTCATAAGTTTACAACACAAAGAACAAATTACAAAAAAAAAAAAAAGACCAATGAACTCAAAAGCTGGCATGCTGGCACTCTTAAGTCACAATTTTAACACAGAGAATGGATGAATTCAATCACTATTATTTATAATTGGAAACCATACAAATCAAATGATTGATTTTGACAAGGCTCTCTCAACAACAGGAAACCCTTTTTCTTGAAGACTCAACGCATACACACGACAGATATGCCCACATGAGCACTCATGCACCTGTGTGAAGTGTGCGAACGCACAACACATGCATGGAGCGTGAAACGTGCAACCTGAGTTCATAGCATGCAAGAAAAGTACAGTAGGTGCTGAGGGGGTGGGCGGGAGGGAGCAGTCGGGAGGGAGCAAGGAAGGAGGCGGAAAAAATATTGCCATCCGCTGCCCTCCCTGCTAATAAAAAGCACAACTTCAAACATGTTTCTGATGAGAGTTAAAGCGCGGAGGAAATTGATTTATTTGAAGATGTTTTAAAGTTAATTTTTCACAGGTTCAGAGAGGTTCTTTGAAGCCACGTTCGCTGAACAGCTGTGTGCGCGTTGGATGGAATGTTCATGTCTTTAGGGCTGATGTTCATACATTTGAAGGGAAAAAAAAAAGTCATTGCTGCCAAATGCTCTTGTGACCACCGTAGGGTGCGGGTGCACATTTGAGAGAGTGTGTGTGTGATATTCCAGCTAACCTACTTTATTTGGTAGATAGAGAGCTGAAGCTGCAGGTAGTGGCACCTTCATGTGAGAACTCACGTGACATGCAGAGCAAAGCCGCACATCTGATGTGTTCAGTGTGAAGAACAAATTGATAGCATGAATAAAATAAAAGCAATTAAAGAAAAAAAAATACTAAATCACTTATATGAGAAGCTTCTTCCAACACTGAAGATATTCCACAAAAAAAGCTTACTTACGGTAGCTTGATCAAGAGCAACTTTTGTACTTTTTCAAGATATATTTAATTGTTAAATGTCTTACCTGCTCATAGAACTTGTTGTGAGCCACATAATATTGGGTATCAAAGGACTCTTCAGTCACCAACACGTGTTGTCTCTCCCCAACCTACACACATAGACATAAAAGGAAAATGTTATATTGCCTGCGCTGTCCAAAAAAGAAATGTCAATCATACTAACACTGAAAAAGAAAAAAAAGAGACAGGATTACGGGTTGTACATTTTTCATGTTGTCTTCTTTTATTTCAACATCTCTTCCAAGTCTTCCAAGCCGTTGGTTTGACTGATTGACACCAACACATTTGCTATTGTGTTTTGCTCTCACGTTTTACACAGGCATTCAAACTTCACTTTAACCCACACAAGATAACTTGATTACACCGTATGTTTGTGCTCATCGCGATGTCAATTCATTCAAAGTTTCTCTCTTCAGTCTTCATTGCACCGCAATATTTAATTACAAGCTCAAGGCTCCTGAGCCACTTGAGTTTGGGTGGCTTGCTTCAGACTTTTCCGCAGTATTCATCCCCATCCCTTAGAAATGGTTAAAAAAAATGGATGAAAGGAGAATGGAAAAAAAGCAAGGCTGCAAATTAAATACAGAAAAGGCCCATTCAGGATAACAGCAAATCAAGGCAAGGCGGCAAGGCCGCTTCGCTTTGCGATGCACAATTCTTTCGACTGAGCCATTCAGTGTGCTTTAAAGAGTCAAGGAATACAATCATGATGTGAGAACTGTGCAAAAGCACATGGGGGCCTTGCAAAATATGAAAAGTATTTCACAACAACTGAAATGAAACATTTACACATAGTAAAAGATACAACAATTACTATGGGCTCTTGAGATGGCTTTCTCAAAGAAAAGGAAGGTTTTTGTGATAAAGTTCATTTTCTCTCACATCAACTAGTTAGGTAATCCGCCTATTTTGCATTTTTGCAATACTGCTTCAATTTGTCTTCTTTTTGCCTCTTTAAGAAGCATTAAGCCAGCCCAGATGGCCAAAGGCAAAAACAGATGTACTGTACATACTACTTGGGTCTGTGGTGTGTAGATGAAGAGCAGCATATTGGAGGCAGTTCATGAATGACTGCTAGCCTGGAAGTGAATTGAACAAACTAATGAAACGTGTTCCTGTTAGGCCCCTTTCCATTGTATCGGTTGTGCCCACTGATAGTTCCACCCTGCGCGGTTGATTTTCCATTGCGTTTTTTTTTCGGAGCTGTGTGGGTACTATGCCTCTGCAACGCCGGTCCAGCATGGCCGGGGGTCATCACTGTCATGTGATTGGCCAACAAATGAAGGTGTTTCTTGAGCCATGTGGCAAGGAACTCCACTGCACATGCCCATTCACTGGTTTTAAGTGAAAGAGAGACAGCCCACGTGAAGCTTGTGAGCCGTACGGACATCGCTTCTTTCTCCGGTGCTTTCTTTTCACGCCAATAAGGAATCGAAATACAGAGTGACCGAAAATGACGGCAAACAAGAACCTTACCTGCTATTTCTACAGCCGATGATGCAATTGCTTTATTTGTCACACAAATTAATTTCGTTTGATAACAATTCAGTCATGTGGTCTAAATGTTATCGCCTTTCCCAATTGTGCTCCAGACATCCACCGTGGTGCCTGAGCCACTCCTGCATGAAGCGTGCGAAACTGTCAGTGACAAGCAAAATACAGTTTTTGCTGTTCACATGACCAGAGCGGACAAAGTGAGCTTTGTCTGAGAACCACAAATCAAAAAAGTCCCAGTTGACATAAAAAAATGTTTGCAAAGCCAACGACAAACAACTTCTCTTTTGTCCTTATAGCCCTGGGTGAGCTTCTGTTTAATCTGATTTTTTTTAAAGGTTCAAGTTTTGGTCCATGAATAAAATTCGCCCCAGTGATTCCCAAGGAATGTCGAGCTCCAAGTCCGAATTGATTCCTTAGTGACCGAGTCCCTGAGAGCATCAACACCCCGAGCAACCCTCACACTCAAACGTCATCGAGTTTGCATCCCTTCACATCAGAGCTCAGGTCTGAAACAGTTCCCTTGGTGCTGACCTTACCGACCCACCTGGAAACTACCGTTTTGTTAGGGTCACAATTGAAATTGAACTTTCTTCAAACTTTTGCAAAGCGCAGATTGAAATGACACTGTCTGAAAATACAAATAGTCCTCTGCTCACTTATCTACGGCAATTTCAGAATAAAAAAAGATGTTCAAGGTATTAACCCTTCCATTAGAAAAATCGGACAAATGAGATGAATAGCATTATGATTCGCAATTTTATCATCCGTAATATGGGTTGCAATCATTTTGTACAAACCACTCTGTACAAACCACGTGAAGTGTCTCTTTTTTGTTTTTTGAATTAAGAAATATATTAAATGATAACCAAAATGCAAGAATCATTCTGGGACTGGATCCTGCAGATGAAACAACTTCATTGCAAGATATAGCCAACAACACTAACCACCAAGAACCCCCCCTGGACAGTCTTTGTTTGACAGATAAAGTTTTGTTTTCAACCTATTTTCACCCAAATATATCAAGCATCCATTTCAAGCCTGGCCTGACAGAAAAGTGCATATGACGTTGCCATTCAGAGACTCACCATAAAAACTAGACAATTTTTGACTGCACTGAACACATTAAATTAAGCAGCAAAAAAATATACATGTTTTTGAAATGGTGGGGTATAAAATGTCCTGCAGGCCAAATGACCACAAGTTGCATTTTGATACTGTTTGTAAGGGGCTGCATACTTGAAAACTGAGCTGATTGATCACTTTCCAAGCAATCTGTCTTCGTAAGGCCTTAGAAGTAAGGCTGTGAAAATATGCATTTCCGCACACATCTGCTGCCTACTTCCTACTTTCCCCTTTGAGTCTTGAGGCACAAGCCCTTCAATTTCTGGGCTGTCCGTAACGTTGCATTGTGTGTGTTCCAACACAGCCACCACCTGCACAAGCATGCTGACAAGCTCCAAAAGCCTAAATACACCACACACTTTAGCAAACAAAGCACATTTCAGAGGATATGAACCCTTTGAACGTGATTAACGCAAGGCAAACATTTGGATATTTGCTACTTCAGATTGGAGGCAGATGTTTTTTTTTTCTTTGTGGAACTTCACATCCGTAGCTCGTGAGACTAAGTATTTTGTTTTCTGATTTCAACATCTGAAGAAGCCTTGTCGACTTAAAAGCATATCGTCTTAGAACACATAGTACTGTAAGTATAAGGCCGGTTATTTGTATTTTTAAATCACCCCTAATGAGCAGTGGGTGACCAGTCTCGACTTTTCATTTTTAACCCATCAATGATGTACTGAGATTTAAAGATATATTTTGGTGGAGACTGAGATGTCCACGATACGTGTGAGTGTGCATCGGCCTGCCTTAACCCTTAGATGCACATGTGGGTCAAAAATGACCTGGTGAGGTTTTTTTCTTGAAATATCTTCGGACTGAAAATTTTTTCTCATTTCATATTCCAGGTATTCCTCAAAAAACATGTTTTTTATATAATATAATTCACAATTTTAACTTACATTTTATACATTTTAAGAAATTTCAGTATTTGTATTACTACCCCAAGCTTCCATAAATGGGTCAAAAGTGACCTACGTGCATTTTCTATGGAATCCAATGGGAACCACTGATGCTAATCGACTTTGGCTATCAGCAATAAACTGACTGCGGACCACGCAGACTACATCACAAGTGTCACCCATCAGGAAGATTATTTTACACTGTAAGAGCTGATACGTGTAAGTATTATCTTCATATAAAATTGTGCGTCATTCATGACTATTATTTATCTACAAATTGGCCTTCCGCCTAGAAACAGATCATATGGCAGCCTTCCGCTATGTATGGGACCTGTTCCCGGTCAATTGCAGACAGCGATTCATCCCCAGTGATTGTGTCACTGTGGACGAACAGCTTGTGCCATTCAGGGGTAGGTGCAAGTTTCTACAGTACATGCCATGCAAGCCTGCCAGGACGGCCTAAAGATCTTCTGGGTTTGTGATGCACGCATCCCTATGCAATAGATGGTATAGTTTACACAGGGAGACAACCAGGGGAAGACATTCAGGAGAATCTGGGAGAAAACATTGTCCAGCAGTTGTGTGGTAGATTTAGAAACACAGGTCGCAACATCACCATGGATAACTTTTTCACCAGTATGCCACTCTCGCAGCATCTCCTGGAGAAGGAGCTCACTATTGTGGGGACTCTACGTCAGAACAAGTCAAACATCCCTCTTCTGATGAAGCCTTCCAAGTCCAGGGAGGTTTACAGCACAAAGTTTGGATTCAACGACAGCCTTACCATGGTCAGCTATATCAGAAAGAAAGGAACAGCTGTTGTGCTCCTGAGCACAATACACCACGACAAAGCACTGGATGAACATAGCCAAAAGAAAAAAAGAGAAGTGATCAAATTTTACGAGACAAAAGGAGGTGTAGACATCATTGACCATATGGTTGGCAACTACACGTGCAAGCACCAAACACAGAGGTGGCCCAAGGTGCGATGGTACAACAGAATTGACATCGGCACCCTGAATGCCTACACCTTTTTCATGGCTCAGCACCCAAATTTCAAGAGCGGTATCACCAATGCATGATGGCTGTTCCTCAAAGAGCTGTCAAAGGAGCTTGTCACACCGCACATGAGGAGTCGACTGGAAAGCAGCGCCCAACTGCAAACCCGATTATTGAAGCAATGAAAAGGTGCGGGGTGACAAAAGCCACAACCCAGACACAGGAAGAAATACACAGGGCCAACCAAAAGGTGTCAGATCTGCCCAAGTAACAAAGATCGCAAAGTCAACAATAGGTGTGGGAAATGCAATGTACCTGTGTGCAATGATCACTGCCAGAAACAGGTAGTTTGTCTGAATTGCATACAGTGATGAGACAAGAAGGCAAAACAGGCAATGCAAACACACAGACAGACAGACAGATACACGCGTACACACACAAACACACACAATGGATGATCAAATTTAAGTAATTTTCTTTTTCAAAAATTAAAAAAAATTACAAATAAAAATATTTCAAACATGAAATCATACCTGTATGGTCCGAAATATATTACTAAATTTTATACAAGTGATTATTCTAAACAAAAATGACAACAATTTCATAAAATAAGCATTGATTGTATTATGGATCATTTTTGACCCACCAATGGAAGAGTGTAGGGTCCAGTCACTCATGCATCTAAGGGTTAATAATATCCAATCCCCACCTAAATAAGCAGCAAGCAGGAATGATCTTGGCTTAGTGTATGTGCGAATGGTATTAGCATGCATGGACAGATCCCTGCATTGGCAATGACATGTATGGAAATACGTTTGCGGCAAATCAAAAGTTGGTGAGCTTCCCGTGTCAATTACGCAGTGACTGCTGTGTGTTTGCATGCAAAATAATTTAAGTTTGTCTTTGCTAGTGCACTTCCTGCTACAGGCTGACCATGTTTGGATTCGTGTTTACTCAATCAGTTGACTCGCAGGCCACCAAGCAGCATGTCTATGCACAGGGAGTTTTAATTTGCATCAACATCCAGAAGACGACATCCCACGGTGCATGGCAGATCCGCAACAGATTTATGGGATCATGAGTTTAATTGCTAATTAATCCACATCATAACATGGGTAATGACAGCGCCGTGGCTTTGAATTTGTAATCAATGTTTTTTTTTTTTTAATCTGTGTCATAAATAAAGGAGCAAGTCACTCAAACGGCATCCGAAATCCCTTGCCACCTTGTTGGCTTTTAAACGATGCAAACAGAATAACGACAAACCATACGGAATGGCAGTTGGACTGCTGCAATCAATTTACGTGGGAGGAGGGTGTGGAAGCAACGCCATTGAATAAAAACAATTGAACGCTTCTCAACAAAGTATAGATAGGGCTGGGTATCGATACAAATTTCCTGAATCGATTCAATTTCGATTCACAACAGCAGAATTCGCTTCAATTTCTTTTTTTTTCCAACCTGATTTTATTCACTCCAATAGCGCTCCAAGGGGGCTCGAGTGTTCCGCGGGCCAATCGAGTGCCCTTGCAAAATAAAACAAAAAACAAAACAAAAATAATAATAAAAATATAAGAATAATATTATAATAATTATAAAATATACATTGGTTTAAAAAAAAATAAAATAATAATAATAATAATAAAATAATAATAATTTAATTATAAAATATACATTTGTTTTATATTTATAGCTAATTTGTATGTTTCCTCCAAGATTAAATTGTCTCTTGTTTGACTGGAAAAAGAATCTAAAAAGATCCTGCACCTCCACCAATGCATAATTCTGTCTGAGTAATGCACACATTTTTATTTCTTCACCCATCACTTGAATTCATTATCTACTCCTTATCTCCCCTATGCACACTTTCAGCCGTCTGTGTAACACATTCTCACAAGCCCAGTGAAAACAATGTGGAATGTGATTGTCCTTCCTCCTGTCCAACCAATGCTAATTTATTACATACATAAAAATCAACACCTGAGCACAAATCTGCGGCTCCGCTCAAAGGCAGCCCTGCGTGGCTCCTCGAAGGCAGAGTTGGACTGTCATTGTGAAGCGGCAAAATACAGGCTCGCTTTTAGTGAGCAGACCACAGAGAGAAACGTTTGTATTTGAATATGTGGAACTACAGATGCAAAATTACTCTCTTCCCAAAATAAACTGCGTTGAGAGACATACAGTACAGATAAATGCAGTTAAAGTGGAAAACTAAAGTGAAAAATAGGATGTGAGGTCGACCCTCACAAACTCAGTTCAAATAGCTCTGAATCAAATCTATTACGGCAAGGAAAATATGATTCAAAGGTCCAACAGGAATGATAACACAAGACACCATGCAGGTAGACGATCAGTTTCTCTGTCTTGCAAGCCAACTTTAAATTTTCTGACTTTTCTTTTCTAAGATTCTTTTTTTCTCAGGGGGACTCACAGACAATGAACCAAAGAATGAAATGGGAATGACAACATAAAAAACATTTAAAAAAATTCTATACATAGATATAAAACCAAAAGCAGTACTCATCATTATCATCATCATCAGCAGCCCATTTTATTTTGTTTTAAGTTTTATCATGACATCAGGTACATTGGTAACATATTCTTGCATCATTTACATTTACTCAAATATTCTGTCAACATTTACAGAGATCCCCGTTATAAAACGTGCATGACCCTATTAGGTTTGTTGCATTTTTTTTTCAAATGCATTTTACAGTCGACATGTTTTAGATGTTTCCCTCCTCCAACACACCTGATTTAAATGGAGTGGTGACCCCCACTTTGGGGTTTTTACATTGTTAAAATTGCCGTTATTTTTGGGGTAAAGACTTAACAAATTGCTTCAAGATATATTAGAAATGCAACATTTTCATAAACATTAAGCGCACAAGAGGCTTACATAATGAAGAAATTAATAAATAATCGTCTCATCTGATAAGAGAAGAATCTAGTTCTGCCGAGCTTGTTGTATATTTTGCCACAGCCCCATTTTAATGGGAAAACAGAGTAGAGCCGAGCTCTTGATGAGGGGTGGAAAATTGCCATTTTATTTGGTTCTGGAAGGTCCTATCATGAGTTACTCTCCTCTGCACGACTGGCTTAAGCAAGAAATCCGTAGTCACTGTTTAATAATATGAGGGTGGAGGTGTGTGTGTGTGTAGGGGGGTACATCCACCTTTTATTTATTCATTGAATGATAGGAGTGTGTGAACGTGCGTGGATGTGATTGTGCGTCAAGCTTGTGGGGAACCAGCCTTTGGCATTAGAGCGCCTATGTGTTTGCAACTGTTGCATCAATCAGAGGTAGGCTGTGATTGTCAGGGCTGATTGTCCATTATGTCTGTGTGGGCCTGGGGGCCTTGGACTGAGTGTGTGTCTGAGGGAGAACGAAGGGCAGAATATGGAAGTGAACGTGTAATGCACACAGCTATACATCCACATGAATCTATATAATTGAGGCTGAAAATAATGCCTTGGCGCTAGGAGTATGATTGTGATTGCTGGAGGCCCCACCTGAAGACAGCAAATCATACATGCAGAGGAAAGCCAATCTAGCGGACATGTCTGATTACAATTGGAGGCTAGCCCCCTAGTTGTTTTCTTAGTAGGAGAGATTACATGCGGTATGCATGTTTCGATAAGTGAGGGAAGGAGGGGATTGGGGTGGGGGTGGGAGGGACAAACTCTGGGTTACAAGGCCATCCTGGCGGCTCTTTGGATAAGGGAAGGCTCTCGTCCGCCAAACGTTTGACTGGGTTAAAAGGCTGGCCATCATCTGTGATGCGTACCCTATTGGTCTTCCCCTTCTCCTGGCTTTTACTCAAAAATGAAATATGGATTCAAAATGTGAGGAAAGAGATTAAATACTTGACGGTAAAGCCTTTTTATTTTGTTGGCTTCATTGATGCCACAAATATTTGCGTCTGGTCCTATCATCGACAAAAAACAGAATTTTTACTGCGCAAACGAGATGGTAGGTTTCTAACGGGAAGTCGGTCATATCGTATTGTTTTTAACAAATAGCTGTAAGTCAAAATTTGAATGCCTTACCAAAATTTCCTGCCTTAATTGTTGTACAACACTATACACAGTGTATGTAAAAAATCTACACCCCCTCGTGAAAAGGTTTTGTGGCAACCGCCATGTCGAATCATTTCAGAATGTTTTCCATCTTTCAATAAAGTCACTAAAGTGTTTTCCTGTGGGTATGCGCTCTAATTTGAATTGTTCATGAAAGGTACTTTTGACTTTTGTTTTTTTTTTTAAATGCCTTAGTTTTATTTATTTATTTATTTATTTATTTATTTATTCGTGTTTGTTAGTTTTGGGTGTTTGCACGTCTGTCTCACTGTTCAGAGGTGATCATTTTCACCTGTGCAACCAGCACTTGTTGAGCAGGTACTCCAAGTGCAACTATTTTTTTTTTTTTGGATGAGCAATTAAAAAGATTAATTTTCCATCAGTAATTTCAGTAGAAATTCAGAGGATTGTCCAGCAATCCAAGTTTGGAAAAAGGAAAAGTTTCAAAACCAAGTACAGAGCTGGAGGGATTTTATTGTTTTGGACATTGTGTAGTGTGGAGAGAACTTTAGGTTGAAAGGCCCTGATAGCACAGCACGTGTGCTCGATAGGTCAGAGAGTATGGGAGGCATGAAGCCCACGTAATACAGTTCCCTGTAGGGAGGTGGGAGGCTTGGGGTGACCATTGTAATGTATGCAGAGACATTTCGGCCATTCTAGCCAGGTCAGCAAGAAAAAGCATCGAGATTGTTAGTGTGTCAGTAGAATACAGCATAGATGTTCGAGTGCCTACAGCAAATGGCTCTGAATTCATTATTGGCATAGTAAAACATTTTTTTTTTGTTCTTTCAATAGTTGTGTCTTCCTTCCAGGAGTTGTGGAGATGTTTGGATTGAATTGGTTATCGTTACATAGATCAAGTTGTTACTAAGACCTGTTTTCCCCCTAATGTATCAATTTAAAAAATGTGAACAGATTTATATGTTGCCCACTCTGTTGCAGTTTTACTCCTAATTGTCTATGAATCCCAAAGTAGCTGGCGGCACAAACCTATACAGGACTCCTGCTGCCTTGAGATCAAACACAACACATTGATTGCAGTGTGGCATTAATCACATTGTATTTTTTTGGAGGCAAAGCTGTATTAAAGGTGTCAAAATATGAAACTTCCTCTAATGGTTTCTCAGTCTGGCTCATTCCAGTTTTGATATCCAAATCAAGTAACCCAGAAATTAGAAGCCACACTTCCAATTAGAACTCGATAAGATATTGGTTGCATGTTTTACTTGCTCCTATTTCATATTGCACTATAGGTTTAATGTTTGTTCTTGTTTTTTTAAATATACTATACTTGCAATACAAAATCCCAGAATTTAGTCTTAGTCCAAATGCCATTTAAAAAAAACGTATTGGGTTGTTTAAAAATATTCAAACGAAAGCTGTCTTGTTCATGTTTGATTTTTTTTTTTTGTTCTTTTGTTTAACTCAAACATGTTTTGGGGTGTGTAGCAAGACTAAAGCTCAACTTACTGTCTATTCATTACAATGAATCCAAGTGTATAAAACGTCAAATGTGAAAAATAGCGGAAGCTAAACGTAAGTTGCCTCAATAATAATGACAGTATATTTAAATAGAAAATCACTTCTATGGAAATGAACTGGTCTCACATACCTGTAAATGCAAATGGATAACATATGGCACTCACTGAGGGCTAAGAGGAGATTAATGTGTCATGGCCTTATTGGCCAATGTATGGACAATGTGCCTACTACAGCACGACATGTAGGCTCTCATATTAAGACGTGTCAAAGAAGGGGCATCGAGAGTTGAAGTGAAAATGGACATGTTTTAGTACATATTAGCTGAATTCACATTTTTTTAAAAAGCAAGAAGGACAGAGGCTAGAAGAAAGACAAAGAGCTGACAAGCACCCGCGGCGGAGTGCTTTGCAGATTCGAATGCTGCATTTACACTACAACCCCAATGGCCGCGGAAGCCCGGTTTCAAGCCACCATGGACGGAATGGGATGGAGATACGACAAGATGGGGTGATGCGATCATTGTATCCAGAATGTTTCCAGAACAAACAAGGTGTGGATAAGAAACCTAGTGGGAAATAGTAAAACTGAGTGAAGCCTTCTTATATTGCTGTCATAAGTGCAACAATCAATAAATGGCACCTTGACAATGTAAAACATCGCATATATCTACAGAGCAACTATCCGAAGGGAGAAGCCCCCCCCCCCCAAGTAAAAGTCATATTGTATTCCGCAGGATACGACTAAAAGGAGCAAACGACTCTTAAATGCGGTTGATATTAGCAATTCAATGGTGTCGAATGATTTATCCTGAGGGAGGAGGTGGGGCATCTTCTGGTTCAAAGTGACTCAGAGAGCACACCCCCCACAAACGGCAAACATTCATCAAAGGGAACAGGTAGTAATCAGACAGAGGCGAGACTGCTAATGTGCAGCTGTGCCTTTCAAACCAACAGGCAGACAAGACAAAAGTAAAGCGTCCACACTCTGCAGAGCTCGATGAAGCAGACTAGGAGCTCGGACCCAAGTTACAGTTTTGAAACATCTACAGTATGATATCACCCTCTATTGTTAATACTACACTAATGTGCAGGGCATTGGGTTAGCTCAGTTGTTAAACTTACATAGCCTCCATAACAGCAACACAACAACAGTCGCCGTTCAATTACATTATTATTGTACTTCACTATCCAGGCATGACTAATCAATTCATAATCAAGCCAATGGTCACACGAAAAAACGTGAACTGTTTGGTCATGCCAATTATCCGTACTGATATTTGGGCATTTAAACAGACAGTATTTTGACATTGGCCTTTTTTTTTCTTAAACAATATGGAAGATTATTATTATAATATTTCACTGTTAGGCGGCCCGGTAGTCCAGTGGTTAGCACGTTGACTTCACAGTGCTGAGGTACCGGGTTCAATTCCAGCTCCGGCCTCCTGTGTGGAGTTTGCATGTTCTCCCGGGCCTGCGTGGGTTTTCTCCGGCACTCGGTTTCCTCCCACATTCCAAAAACATGCATGGCAGGCCGATTGAACACTCCAAATTGTCCCTAGGTGTGAATGTGAGCGTGGATGGTTGTTCGTCTCTGTGTGCCCTGCGATTGGCTGGCAACCAATTCAGGGTGTCCCCCGCCTACTGCCCGAAGACAGCTGGGATAGGCTCCAGCACCCCCCGCGACCCTAGTGAGGATCAAGCGGTTCGGATAATGGATGGATGGATGGATATTTCACTGTTATTTCAAGCATCAAGAGATGCTGCTGCGCCTTGGGACTTCTTGCACTTTTTGTTTTTGTTTCAAGATAAAACAATGTGAATCATGGCGATTTCAGAAATACTGACATTTTGGAAAACAATTTACTGGAGGGAGCTATTTAGTTGTTGAAGTTGTATTGAATTTTCTAAAACTTTTTGTATGAATTTGAAGACAAATATGGCAAATGAAGGTGTTGTCAATCTGAAAAGCTGTGAATGAACACACTTAATGTCATTTAAACAAAGTGTTGGAGTTTGTTTTATTCACACTTGACAAATATTTTCACAGCAAACGTTTCAGGTTAGTGGTCTCCTGGACTAAAAATCATCATTACGTAGCAGCCATGAAAAAAATTATATTGGTCTCTCTCTAATGTGGGGCACATGGGTGACGTGCTCAAGAAAAGTAGAAGAGCAATGAAACCTCTGCTTTGTGTCGTGCACACACGGAAATTGACATTTGGCATTTGACCCATCATGATGAACAGTGGCATTCACTAGAGCAAGGGGGCTGCTTTGGTGCCCGAGGAGTAGTTCGGGTCTTGCTCAAGGGTTCCCATGGTGACAAGTGATCGCAACGATTTGGCTGCCCCAAAGAAGCGACTGTTACTGTGATCAGTTACGCTGGTCACTTGTGACTTGATTTGCATTTACTGGACTTTGTGCAGTGCGCATGTGATACGGATGCCAGGTCGTGTGGTGCAAAAGTAGAATTGTCAAACATCACTCCTCATGAGACTTTAGTGTTGTGCTAGCCGGTGGGTTTGCATTACAATGTACACAACCAAAGTGGACATTCATTGAAAACTGGTTACTCTACCTAATATTTTGAATGGTATTTTTTTTTTTATTTACACACTGTGTAGTTGTGTTCTTTTGTGTTTTAATCATGCTATTATGTTTTGTGAATAAAATGTTTTATATATATGGAGAAAAGTTAAGAGTAAAAGTGCATTATTTCATGCCAGTCGAAAAAAACCCACTTCATAATCAGGATATACCTGTATAGTGTGTATCGTTACTCGGACATAAAACTCCCTCTAACAGGCTATAAATAGAAGCTAAGAGCCGATTCAGAGTTGAATTAAAAGTTGATAACACAGAGTCAAGTAATAGTTGAGCAAAAACCTCTTTTTTTTTGTTTTTAATTACAGCTAGACCATTCCAAAAACAAAGTGGGATTATATAAGGTTTATATGCAAGGAAGCATGTTAACCGACAAATAAAAAAGGTTCAAGCTGTCATTGTCGGCTTTTAATGTGCTGTGAGGATGTCGTGACCTTGTTTGTCTCAGAGAATCCATTGTTGCATCTTCTCACATACGATATAGGCCACAGGGTAGAACATGTAAACTGGCATTTTAGCCTGTGGTGAACGTGGCCTATGTGGCCGACAACAGCTGATGGCGGTTTCGCCAGCTCTATACGTTTGCTTCCTAATGAGCATGAGCCTTCATGCATTAATGTCAATGGGGGTCTATAGGCATAAACAGGTCAGCGCAAGTGGAAATGAATTCATACAACATTAGATTAACAAACTAGCCCCTGTCCACCCGAAGACCTCCGTTGTTTGATCTACACTTGGCTGAAAATGTTATTCACTAAAACATGAGATGTAGAAACAACTTGGTTTCTTTTGGCTCCCCACCCCACATCTGAACTTGTGGCGGCAACTGCAATTTACCCAATGTCCTCTGGCTGTTCTATCGGCCATATTCATGGTCTCCAGGTGTTTATCATATAAATATTAGTTTATCAAATAAATACTCTAAGTAGGACTTTACCAAAGCATTAGCGAGGGGTGGATGATTGATCCAAATTTTATGGTGATTTTGGCTTTTCTCGATCTTTAAAACGTTATAAACTGAGAAAAACGACTCGTGTGCAAAACAGCACAGTGCGTCTGTGCCAAAGCTACCGAGATTGTGAACGTACCCTCAATGCACCATTTTGCTTGCATGGCAAGTGTGTAGCATATTTGATTCTGCTGTCGCTAAGCTTGAGGCTTGAACTTCGCATGATATTTACAAGATCATTTTGTACTTGACAAAAACAATAGAGTGTTCAACAATAAAGTGTTCGACAGGCAGGGATAAATCGACATGAATCAATGAGTAGAGTTTTAGTCGTTCAATGTAGTGTGTTTTGATGTCAATGGAGAATCGTTTTAATAAATATGATTTCAATCTCACTCAAAATAATCATGATTATTATTTGTTTCATAATCGCCCCGCCGTAGCATTAGCATTCAGACTGTGTCGTCCAAAATCAAGTTGAGTTGGTGTTGTCGGAGCGGACGTATGGAATTGTGTTGTAAAGACTCCCTGCAGTATGTTTTAATTCTGGTGCAAAAATTATTGATATAATGGAAAATGACACATCAAATGAATAGGATAAGTGGAAGTTAAATTTGGCAGATAGGTAGCATCCGCTCTAATAGAAGCCATGCGCCAAATAATTACCAGGAGCTTCATCCAAATAAATGACTCCCCTTTCCCCATAGGAAAACCCCCAAAACCAGATAACAGGTGATGCTGCTCCATTCTATACAGCACAATGTTTACCCCTGAGATGGCAAATTAATTCAAGCGGGAGTGTTTTAGCCCAACGTTAGCTTGAGGACTTTCTGTCAGGGCGTGTTTTGTCTTCATCAAAAACACTCTCCAAACAATGCAATTACAATGCGGCCTGGTCGTCTTCCTCAGTGTATGGATGTTGAAACGCATGTGCAAAATCACAACATCCATTTTTGTGTGATGTGATAAAGGCAGACGTGGTCACAAACACTTTCGTATACTTTCAAAAAGATTTTGGGGGAAGCAGTTTATCATTCACAATACAGTATATGATAGTTAGACATTGTTTTTTTGGGGATCCGATAGTTTTACAGGACAAAAAGTTTAACCCTCAAGGTGAAACATCACATTTACCCGTTAACGTTTTTTTTTAGTTCTCTCTCTCTCTCTCTCTCTCTCTCTCTCTCTCTCTCTCTCTCTCTCTCTCTCTCTCTCTCTCTCTCACACACACAAAATTCAGTCCTAACATATCTGGAGGAAGGTACTGTAGTTAAAAGTAAGAGATGACAAAGACAAAAATACAACCCACAAAGTATGCTAAACTATATGTGTACTGTAGGTATGTGCACGTATGCTGTACAAGAAAAACACCATCACATTCAGATTCAGTCTAGAATGCTGACCGATGTCACTGAAAAGAAAAAAGAAAATACCATCGGATAATACAGCACTAAATAAATGATGTGATTGCAATTTTGCTCCAACGCAAATGATACATATTACATATATGACTGAAGTTAAGTGGACACACACACACACACACACACACGCAGGTGGTCACTGAAGTACTTTGATCTCCACTGCTCTCATTCAGCAGGAGCCGCATGTCATCACATTGTCTGACAAGCCTGCAGGCTGCTGCTCTTACTTTTTAATGGACACACTCGTGTTAACGGCATGACAGCAATATAGTAGATGAGAGGGATAGACGCTTGTGGAAGTGGAAAAATAATAAAATAATAATAATAATAATGAACAGAAAGAAACGTCTTGATGAGTCTGCTTCCCTTTTGGTAGTTGATCTTTCACAAATATGCAAATGTATTTTAAATGGTTAAGCTGAATACGTAAAAAATAATAATAATAATAACCTGACGGAGTATAATACCATTTTATAGATAATGAAACTCTGGTGTGAATGATTAGTAAGTTCATGGGGAAATGCAGAAAGCAGCTCAAGTGGATGCAAACATGGGCAAAACAACAAAAATAGGTATGTTTTATTAGTGCTGTAAATTATAGGACTAACATTATTCAAGAGTGGAAAACTACTAATGAGAAGTTCGAATATTCATTCTCATACCTGTTGATGCGATTTTAAAGAAAGGTACATGAGATAACAGTTTTAATAATTGCAGCATTATAAGCATGCAAGCGCAAGAGTGAATGTGGAAAAAAGCTGAGTCTGAGCCGCATCTGCACCCATTCACCTTTATTTACCTTTCTGACAGCATATAATATAACCAAGGATGAAAAACTAAGCTGCTCTTGTCAAAGAAAAGAGAAAATCCCTGATGCTGCTTTGCTGTTTTAAGAGCTCTAAGTCCACTTTTTTTTCACCCACTGGCAAGACTTCAAACAAGCTGCTTCAACAAGTCTGGGCTCTTATCTATCAACACTCAGAGATGAGCTACAGTGAACAGGAAACAAAGACAGACAAAGAAATAGAGCAAAAGGGAGAAAAACATGCAGAAGAGACCAAAAAAAAAAAAAGCAATCACTGATGGTGTGGATACATTTTCTGTCAGACTTAAATAGAAAGAAATAATAGTTTGTCACAAGTGATGTAAGGAAGAAAAGAACAGGTGCAAAAATAATGTCCGATTTCATTTTCAACACTGCATCACATTTTTAATTAGTTCAATTTTTAATGATTAATCAAGTTATTATTTTAAAAAATTGATTAGATATACCTCACTGTATGAATGCGAGTGAAATCTGTATTTTTATTCACAAATTAACTTTAATGAAATACCATTATATGAATTTCAGGAAAAGAAAATATTGACATATAATTTCTGCTAAATAAATACATGTACATACATACAAAATTTATGTAAAAAAATATTTTTACATACACTATTATGCATAAATGTGCATTAGGTCGTGCTTACCTTCATCAGTCTCTTTAGGGATTGTGCATGATTTGAGTGAAAAATAGCATTTAAGGTGATGATGCTATGATGTCATTTTCTGTCGCGTTTGTAAATGATTATTGAACAAAATTCATTCTTTTACTAAAATTGTCCAGCTGTTAATAGCATACCATTATGATAGCTGGCTCCCTTAATCGTTTGCAGTGTTTGACAATAACGTCATTGCCAGTGCTTGGCTATTTGACATATTTATCCTTGTGCATGGAATTATCGCGGTGGCTCAAATCAAAACTTGTCTGTCTCATTTTGATAACAGGCACACTTGATAAAAAGCTGTCTGCATGTCTTTGCGTGTAGTGGGAGTCGGCCGAATGCATCGGTGCAGTGGTTAGAGTTGAGGCTTCATTTGGATCATCAAGAGTAAAATGCTTTAAGGATCAATGCGACAGCATTTCCCTAAAATGGTTGGAATCGGATGATGGGTTCCTGAGAAAAAGATTGTAATTTTGTATTTTTAGTTGGGGGGGGGGAGTAAAAAAAAGTATCACTTTATTATTTCTTGATATATGTCTAGTTTTTGGTTTTTTGTCCCCCCCGATCCTAAAAAACCTTGACCGTAGATATAGTGATTGTCAACATCACCTTGATTGGTCAGAACATAATGCCAAGTCATGTCATCAACTTTACATGCTCATTACATATTCCACATGAACTTCTTGATTAACACATAAATAAGTAACGAAATAAAAGTCCCAAAACAACTCCGCAATGCACTTTGTTTTGCTGTCTCTATCGGACTATCCTTGCCTTATCTAAACGTGGCCTGTTAATTAAAGCTATTTATTAGCACCAAACAGCCAATTAACAGTCTTTCAGCAGAAGGGAACACACTAATCCATACAAAACACACAGAGAGGTGACCAAGAAAAAGAACAATAAAAATAAGAGGGGCAAAGATGTGAATAGGTGTCAAAGCTATTATATAATGGTTGTTAACCCCATTAATATTCAGTTATTCATTTGTTTGGTTTAAATATTTGACTCAGTTCATTTTGAACATGCAATGTTGCTTACACTGCTTTAATTATCTGCTGTGTACAATTGTCAGGGTATTATTTTTTTCACTTGGAAGTTGGTGTATTTAAGTAAAACAAAATAAGATGGTAAATTTAAATACAGGTTACCAGTATCTCAAACATTTATGATATTGCTTATTTGGAAAAAAAGAGGGTTTCTCCCTAAATGTACTCATTCTTATTTATTTATTTATGTATTATTTTTAAGTCTATAAATACAATTACAGAAACCTGGTCTGATGAAAATCCAAATTTGGAGGTCAACTCTGGCTTAGTACATTAGCAGTTCCACTCACTTGCTGATTAATTAGTGATCACGTGTTTTTTTTTTCCAGCCAACTGTTTATTTTTATAAATTATCCACTTAACCACAGCATAGCATTGAGCCACAAATTAGTCTCCGGTGAAAGAATTAATCCCAAGATCATCCTCAATCAACAAAAATCCAAACAGTTATTCAAGGTGCTTCAAAGTTAGAATCCAAAGATACAGAAAAAAGCTATGAGGATGTCAAAATAAAGCTTATTTTAGCTTATAAAACCCATTCACTTACATAGACATAATGATAGTAAGCATTAGATAATTTTCTTGCTTGCTGTTACATTGTTTGATTCTCATATTCTGACACGCACGCACGCACGCACGCACGCACGCACGCACGCACGCACGCACGCACGCACGCACGCACGCACGCACGCACGCACGCACGCACGCACGCACGCACACACACACACACACACACACACACACACACACACACACACACACACACACACACACAGGCACTCAGATTTAACACAAGACTTTCCTCTCCTGCTGTGGCCCACTTTTGTAACCCCACTATCAAGAGAACAAAGCAATACAGTCAAGGACCTGCAACGGCCCTATTTGTTTGGAGCTTGTATGTGTTTGCGTGAGGGCATTAATCTGTATCAACTTTCAACGTGGGAGCTGGCCTCCCTTTATCGAACATAAAGAAAGGTCCCTATAATGTCATTTTTTTGTATTCCCAGGTGGAGGCTCAATAGAAATGGTGAGCAACAGCAGAGAGAAACAGCTGTAGGTTTAGAAGTGCTCAAAATTGCAGACAGAACTGAAAAAAAATGAATGGCCTATTTTAAAACCGTTTTCATAGATAGGGCACACTGCATTATAAGGCGCAGAGAATAGAAGCTACAATAGTGGCTGTGGTTGCGCTATGCATCCATTAGATGGTGCTACGGAATGGAAAACATTGCAATACAGCATAGAAACATCTCAATGGGGAATATAAAGAGACTGTAACTCCATATATAAAACGCATTGGATTATATGGCACACTGTCGACTTTTGAGAAAATTGACTGCTTTTAGGTGCGCCTTATAGTGCGGAAAATACGGTAAATACAAAGAAATATACGGCTCACAGTGGGATTCCAGCTGGGCCACGAATGGCAGCTGCATCGATTCCAACCACTATAATGAGGCCTAGACAAGACTGAGGGGGGTGGATGTCAGACACAAGAATATGCTAGAATGCCATTTCTCCCAACCGAGGCAGTTCAATCGTATGGTTCAGCTCTGGCAATTGCAGTTTCACGCAGTTTACCACACATACCTCCGCAACAAGTATACTCACAAAAAAATTTTGTAGTCTGTTTGAGATCTTGCTTTGGTCCCTGATTTTGAAGAATAAACTCACATTTCACTTTTGATTTTGTTTAAAGTGTGACAGTATGAGTCAGATATTTTGTAAACTTTCAAAAATTGACATGCTGAGCCATATCTTCTAAAATCATAGAAACATCTAGGACGTCAGCACTCAATTCATTACATGGTCTTTTTTTTATTGTACCTAAATACATAGGTGCAGGTGTGGGGAGTTCGTGTCTGCTGACTCAACAGACAAAAAGCAGATGTTGTCAGTCTGTTGTTACCGGCCTGCTGGTGCTTTCCCACACAGATGAACAGATAAGACACATACCTATCTATAACTCTTTGTCATTTTTTTTTTTTTTTGTGGAACATGCTATTGAGGAAACTTATTCCGAACAGGTGCTTGCAAAATACTGGACAATTTATCCCAGCATTTTGGTGAAGGGTTTTGTTTTTCTTTTATAAATGAATGGCATTCAGACCATATGAAAGTTTCATTGGCCACGCCCAAATAGACATGAGTATTGTACGACAATCCCCATACATATTATAATGTTAAGTTATTGAAACAAGACCTTCTGGAAAACGTCTGGCAGGATGAGAGTTTTATGATCCTCACTTTTTATGATAGGCGTGTGTGCGTGCATGCGTGTGTGTGTGTGCGTGTGTGTGTGTGTGTGTGCGTACGTGTGTGTGTTGAACGGGTTGTACTTTCGCTCCCTTGTATGCTTTCATTTCCTGCGATCAGCAACCTTTAGAGAAAGTCTTTTTGTTGTCTTTTTTATTTTCAATCAATAAGTAGTGAAAGGTTTAAAATGGTGTCAGCATGTAAACACATATACATTCCAAGTGAGCGATCAACTTTCCACAGCTTGTGCTCACAAGGCAAACCAACGTAGTTTGCATCTCTCAAGGCAAGGTGAATTAATCCTGCACGAATTGGCTGAACTATTTGGCTGTTTTAGCGTTGTGCGCAACTCTTTACATAGCGATAAACAGGCATTTAAATGGGAAACGGTGAAGCAACAGGCAAACACACAACCCACACCACATCAGCGATACAAATAACTCCTGGAGCTGGATCATTCATCTGTCCCTCGTGTTCTTGTGTGCCCGGTAAATAGAGACCGAATCAGAGTCAGCAAGGAATTTCTTGGACAACACAGGCAGAAAAAAGTACCAGTAACAAAAGTTAAACCTCTTTTTGTCAATAGCTTGAATGTCCATATATGTAGATTGTAATGATTTTGTTGAAGCAGGCTTCATATGTCTAAAGAATAGCTACGCTCAGCAATCAGAGAGAGGGAAACGATTAGGCAAATGAGGCAGAATTTATAATAAACCTTTACGCCTATTTGGCCGAGACACGTCCACTTGTAGACTGGGAGCAATTAGGCCACTGGTGCCACTATTCCATGTTTTGACTCTTTGAAAGCCACGGCACAGAAGAATCTGAGGCATTACAAATTGGAACTGGACAAAAATATGTGTGAATTTGGATAAAAGCCACACAATCACTCAAGAACTCACTTCAGCAATGTTGTGAAAATAAGTAACATTGATTTAGTTTTTTTTCTATGCCTCTTTGGCAACACATTTTCCACAAAATTGAGAAGACTCAACAAAACAATTGGGAAAAAAAAAACAAAGAATAAAGTCAAGATGTAACATTATTTCATATCAGTAAAGCCCGGCACATGAACGAGACAATCGTGAAAACAATACGGTCGTGATTGACATCCGCTCTTACTATACAGGTACCAACTCGCTGCAACGGAAAGACTGCAAAGCCTGGTGTTGTTGTCAGGAAACGAAGTTTTGAAGTGCCACATACAGTTAACTCCAAACACATGGTGCGATTATCAAGGGAGAAGCAGATTGCTGTCTTAAATTGGAATAATATAAAGAGGAAACAGAGCAGAGTACGTAATCACTTTGCAGAAGAATATTTGCTCTGTACTCAAAATGTTGTGTATTGTATTGGTCTATTTGTATTTGCTATGCCAACTCTGAATTTATTATTGCATTTGGGGTAGTTCATGGTATGTTGTGACTTGGGATGGAATAACGGCAATGTCGCCATATTAAAATTGATACTGCTGTTATCATGGCACAATATTAAAAGCAGTGCATCTGTTAAATAGGCCAGATTGTTTTCCATTTGTGGTAGCTAATTTATTTATTGGATTTGAATTAGGCACGTTTTGGCCACCTATGTTAAAGCCCTACGCCAATCGCCAAGGGGAATGTAACACGTTTGTGTTCATCCACAAATTGACTTGATTCCCGTGTGCTTGCATTAGAAATAGAACTCTACTGTTCAACCATAAAAGAAGAGACAAGATGGCTTTGGCATAGCAATGGGGGCGGAATATCACTGCGCACACACACGGATGCTTGCACAAGCGCACATCAACCAGTCTGGTTCCATTTGTCTAGCCTTTGATCAAAGAGGAGGTGTAACATTATCCTGAAGACTAAGTTATTAAAGGTGTCTTTAAAGCCAAGGTAGGATATGTCACTTTTACAACCATTTCTTCCGCCGGTCTTCTTGGGGATGGAGCGGTCATCTCACATATACGACATAGGGCAACATAGAAGTTGTACACCTGATTTCAATAAAATACAAGATTGAGGACAGTTAGTGGCACTCCCCTGAGTTATACACCTAAATTAGAATTTGTAAAAAGAGATGCCTGGGATTTGCATTCTGAACTTGCATCTCATGTGGGCAGACAAGCAACCAGAATGTGTCAAGAAAATAAATCACTGAATGCATTAAAAGTATGCATGTACATATTTTGTCTCTTTCCGTTGCTACTTTTGTCTACTTAAACAATACATTAATTAACAGGAAAAATGAGAGGAAAATTGTGGCGAGCGAATGTCAAATTTGACAAAGATCGAGGTTAGCTATTCCCAATAATATAAAGCAGCAGCTGGAAAAAATCCCTCAGCAAATAAACACAATTAGGATCCCCAAAGGGTGGAAAAAACGGAACGCTAATTGTTGAAAATATTAAAAGTGATCTGTTGGGGAGAGAGAGACTTGTTAGACTAATTAACTTCTTCCGGTGTTTTTCTTTTTTTCTTTGTGACAAATGATAATTACGTCAACATTACAAGGCATAGTGGGAATTCACAAAAACGGAAGGTGGGAGGGGGTCATTTATTGTGAGCAATTAAATTTATTTTCCACAACCGCTTGCTCATTGGTTTTTCATTATCCTCCCCCATTTCAAGCGCCTCTACCTATTTCCTTTTTTTTCAACCTGCATTTTATTCATATTTTCAATTTTTGGGCGTCCCTGGTGGCAGCTGAGCAGGTGCAGCGGTCCATGTTGACAGCTTGTCCCTTCTCTCTAGCTGCAAGGCAAACTGTCACTCTTGTCATTCAGGCCTATGTGCACAGCATGGAAAATGGATGTGGGCATCTGTATTTGTATGTTCTCGGGAGATTATGACAGTGCACGGTGTCAGAGATTTTTCTCGGACAAAGTTAAAGAAACGACTCGGCACACAGGGAAATTGTCTTCAATGTCGACGGAAGCGGACCTCTGAGAGCGAACGACGGTTTAGTTGCTCCGTGATCACACTCCCAGCCCCGCCCTCCGCGAGTTCGACCTTTTATTTGTAACATATGCAAAATACAAGAAAACACTGCCTCGATATTTGCATGCCGCACTCGGTCCGCCCTCGGTAGTGATTGGTTACCTGCGTTTAAGCTTTGAACCACCAGTACGTTGGCGCCTTTCTGTCTGATCTACGATAAATCAACATGTCGCAGACTTCGCGGATGGCCAAATGTCGCCTGGGCGCGACGGGTGTTCTCAAATCGTCTTTGGTCGTTCAACCGCTGTTCCCAAATTGTTCATTCCCTTTGTGACCGAGTGTCGCCCTCTCCCTTTGATCGCCCACCTGCCTTGATGTGCTAATTGTAAACTCCAACGGCCCTCCGCCAGGTGGCGGCGCCTTTTGTGCACAGGCATTTGGGGGTGCTGTATATGCACCCAAACGATTTGGATGTGACCGACTTAAAATGAAACTTTAAACATGATACAATTTTGCTCATAAATTCCTCTAACACACGGTGACAGGGGCAAGGGGCACTGTAAGCACTCTGAGAACCAGCTGAATGCACGCACGCACACACACACACACACACACACACACACACACACACACACACACACACACACACACACACACACACACACACACACACACACACACACGCACACGTTTCAGAACTTTGACCTGGCAGGGCCAAGCCTCAGGGGCAAAAAACTTAAGAGGTGAAAGCTTGTGTCTTGTATTTTTATACAATCACACACCCTGGCAGTACTGTATTTCTGTGCTGAGCAAAGCACATTTTCTCTGGAGTATCACTACATTGCTGGGAACAAGCCAAGATGAGTGGGCAATCACACACATTGGGTCAACAAGCTACCCCCCAAGAAACAGAAAGTAACTTGCCAACTGACAAGCAAGCACAATCCCCTTACTCTGAGAGGTGCGTGCTTTCCCGAGTGTCAGTGCGTTGCGTAACTTTTCCAATCCTTTTCTATTAAATGCTCATAACAACCAGTTGACCATCAACATTTAATGCATGATTAACGTTTATTTGAGCTCTTCAAGATCCTTTATGTTTCTTGTATAGTTAATTGTATTACTCGAAAAAAAAACCCAACAAAACAAACTGCTGGATGAAAAATCTTGGGACTAATATTTGAGATCTGGCATTCAGAAACAGGAAAATTGCTGCAAGTTCATTATAAACCCTATTGTGTGTGTGTGTGTGTGTGTGTGTGTGTGTGTGTGTGTGTGTGTGTGTGTGTGTGTGTGTGTGTGTGTGTGTGTGTGTGCAGGGCACTGACCCTAGACAAAGTGCTCTGCCAGGTTTCTGCCCACTGGTCTTTTCATTGCTGATGGATGGGCCTAGTTCAGCACCATCTGGCTACAGGATACTTCACATTAATCATTGCAAACACACACAGAGGCACATCCACTCACAACTTGTCTCTTAAAACACACACCAGGGGGCCAGTGTTCAACACTGTATGTACGTATGCATAAAAACGTGTAATCTAATGTCATATTTAAATGTAAAACTTTTAACTGAGGTCAACTACATGACAGGAAGATAGAAAGACCAATCAAGAAGCAAGCTAATTCCATTAATCCCATTGAGTGTCAATATTGCAGGTTGACATTTACCTCTCTCGGGATTTTTCATTAGTAACGGGTATGTGAAGACACAATCTTGGTCATAAAACAATTAGTTGATTTAAATAGCATTGTTTCATTTAGGCTTGGGGCCTGCAGCTTTGAAACAATAAAGGCCCACAAACACAACAGCCCCTCCGCAACTCAGCCTTTATTAATGACCTTTGCCTACCTTGTCGAATACATATTAGCAGTAATTGCCGTAAAGACGGAGACTCATCCCTACACCTTGTACACATGCATTCTTGCTGTTACATGTGTACACAAACCGCACACTGATGTCAACCCACAATACTTTTCCTAATCTATAAACCGAAAGGCCATGCAACCATACAATCTAATGTAAAATGAGTGATATGATCAGACTAACGCCTGCAGTATGTGGGTTTAATAAAAGATGATTTGCCTCCACATTTCCTCAGTGAATGGACGGAGGCAAGGACAGGAAGACCTTGGCGGATCTGGGATGGCTCATGCTTGACATTGGATCTTTTTGGCAAAGCATATCTCCCAGCTATCTGGACTTGTGATGCGCAGGGATTTATTTTGCACGTCTACAATCTCTGGAAATGGACGCAGAGCCACATGAATATTCTGGGCTTGACCAGACATTGTGGGATAGAAGATTTGTGGAATCATTTGTGTGAAGGAGGCAAAAATATCAGAACATCACATGTTCAGATTTGTCTGACTTTCAAGTTCATTTTCTATGCATGAAGAACAAATACAACGTAAGTAAATATTTAGTCGCTCTATTTAGTGTGTGATGGTTTCCTAAAAACTATTACTAGAAAAAAAAATCGGGAAATTCACACAGTAAGAAGGGGGGAGGGGGGTGGGGGAAGCAAAGCTCTCCAAGAAAAGAGTGATAATCGCCCTGATTGTCCAAATAATTTAGTTGATGGCGCTTCTGCCTTGTACACGATGCGAAATGCGTCACTGAATTCAGTCAAAACCGACCACCGGCTATATAGTTAAATCTGAGCATCCAGCTCAAAGGAAAACGGAGCCCCCGTTGTAATCAGGAGCCAACACTTCACATGCTATTCTCCACAAGATTGCTGACAAGAGACGATCCCCCGTAAGTGTAAAACAAAATCATCACAGCCCTTAAGACAATACATGAATGATGACTGACAACTACTGCTGTCAAGTGCGGGGCTTCTTCTGAGGCCCGATTAAGGAAGATGCAAGCTGATGATGAAACAAGTGCATACTGATGGAAATGGACAAAGACACATGTCAAAGCGGAAGGAAAAAAAGAAAAAAAAAGACAAGAAAAATGCAGTCTTACCTTGTGGTCATAAGGGTTGTAGGAGTGAAAGAGTTGTGATAGTTCTTTTGTCCGTTGTTTCTTCTGTGATTGAAAAAGAAAAAAAACGAGGAATGCAATGTTAAGATAAAGATAAACAAAACATATGCAATCTACAAACTTGAATGCAACATCAACTCAAACCGGAAGAACTTCGGCTTTGGTATCCGACCTGATTCAAGATGTGAAAACCATTGGCAACATTTTGGGCTTGTGCTTACAGCTTTGACAACAACCATGTCGAATATTACTATTGGAGACCTAACCTTAAAATTGTTCCACTTCAGTAGGCTGTTCCTGCTTAATGTAAGAAGATAAAAGCATGGCATATGGTGTAAAGACGTAAGACATGCAATACATCTTGACTTATTAACTTATGGGTCACTTCAGCAGATGGGAGAAAAATCATTACGGCTAACAGCAACGCCTGCAGTAATCCAATCACTCTGTAAAATATGAAATGAAGACAAAGGAAGAGAGATAGAGATTTTCGACAACCAGTCATATCAGAAAGCATTTTTTTCTCTTCGATTCAATTTATGCTCCAAGTCTAGCCTTAACCTTTGCGATATGCAACAAGACGCACAGGCATGAGACGTGTTTGATACACAGCACTTGTTAATGCAATCAGTGACATGACGCTGACACAGTTACAAAGAGGCGTAATTAGCCCACTGATTAGGCCATGGCTGGCTGAGGGGGAAAGGCTGTATGGACTTGCCGCTTTCCGTACACAGGGAGCAAAAAGCCTAACAGGTTGCTCTGCTTCAACATGCAGTCATCACTGTAGCTTCAGCAAACATGACGTCATTTTGGGTTTCTTTTTTTTTGGGTAGTAAGAGGGGACTTACTTTTTATAGTGTACAAGTAAGGATCATTTTCCAGGTTAGTCGAATGAATTAGTGTCAAATCTGTTGTTCCACCAACATTATCCAGCAAGACG
Organism: Hippocampus mohnikei; assembly: GCA_026261675.1. Lineage (NCBI taxonomy): Eukaryota > Metazoa > Chordata > Actinopteri > Syngnathiformes > Syngnathidae > Hippocampus > Hippocampus mohnikei. The sequence continues at coordinate 13,849,083 of JAKGUB010000556.1, read as the reverse complement.
CAACTATTTCATCACCTCATCCCGCCTCAGTGTACCCTATATTCCTCTGTTCACACATTTCTTCAACCCAATGACGACTCCCAATCTTTTCTAATTATTTGCTCCCTAAAGGCTCAAACTGCAATCCTAGAACCATTTTTCATGGTCTACATTTGAGTTTCTTTGGCTTTTACCTAAACCCTCTAGCACTCTCAGTCAAGGGGCTCGCCACATCGACGCAAAACCTCTCTCTCGCTCCCTCTCTCTCTTCTCAATCTTTTCTTTGGCTTTCCATGTATCCCTCGGTACCTCACTTGTTCCTCATCTGCTATATTTCCCCACAGGATGGGAGCACTCATACTTATTCACTCTTCACTCTCTCCCCCTGACTCTCCAACCCTCTCCCCCACCCCTTAGTTGATGGATCTCACTATACATGCCTGGAGCATCTTAGGTGAGAGCAATCCTCTCATCATCACTCCTTAAAACCATTCTGTCTACTTCTACACCCTACTCTCGACCCTCATACATCGTGTGTGTGTGTGTGTGTGTGTGTGTGTGTGTGTGTGTGTGTGTGTGTGTGTGTGTGTGTGCACACGCATAAAACCACAACAGAGATGTGACCGCAGGTTAGGATTTCTCAATCCCCATGCAGTTTACACACACGCAAACGTGCACCCCCCCCCCCCCCCCTCCCAAACACACATGAAAGTTGCTGGATGCCTTTGAAATGGACTGATAAAATTAACAAATAAAATACCTATTATAGAAACAGAACTAAATGGAATGATAAACTGCGGAGAAACTCAATGTACAGATTGGGTCTGCAACAATGAACTAAGTATCAAAGATGACCAAGTACTGAAATCATAAAGAATCTCCTTCTTAATGTCATCTTCAAAAGAGTAATGCAAGATAGTTATGTGCAGACTTCAGCATTATGCATGTTCAATTAACCTCACTGCTCCAGGTAGGATAAGTCAGCCTGGCTTGATTATGCGCGATACTTTGTTCTAATCTTGAAATGAATCAATGACTTTCATGTTCGAATACTGTACACCATTTTCCATCAAATGGATGGTTTAAACACATTTTTCATTTCAAAATCAAAGACATAGACCCACATTTGCGCCAACATGACAGTAACGCTAATGCACAATTGCCAAGTTCTAATAATGTAATAGAATAGGCTGCTTTACTGTGTGTGTGTGTGTGTGTGTGTGTGTGTGTGTGTGTGTGTGTGTGTGTGTGTGTGTGTGTGTGTGTGTGTGTGTGTGTGTGTGTGTGCTGTCTTTAAACCAGAAAACTTAATCTAGCATGCTGTCAATGTTGTGTCAGTGGCAACCCAACAATGCAAAGCCAATGCGTTTATGCAGCTTTGCCATCAACATGACGGGGAACAATAGTTGTTACCATGACGTCCATCTGTTGTTGCCACTAGAGACAGATGCTGTGACTAACAGGAAGTGATTTTCCGTGGATGCCTACAATGACAGAGTGGCACACACATGGTTGCCGATAACTCTAAAACCTTATTTTATGAACATCACAGTACATGCATGTGTGAAGATGTTTCTGTTTTTCGAGCGCACATTTTGTGTGGATTAGGAGTCCGCGTGAGGCTGATCTTTTCTGAATGAAGAAATTGGCCTTGGTCTTTGATAACTTTTATAACTATACTAAGGCTTAATTATTTATCACCTCTGAAAAGAGGTACAGTACATCATCTAGCTTTGTAATTGATGAGTTTTCAGTTTCCAGTTTTTCAAAGAGGAAAATCCCAGATAACCACAGCACATTGCAACTTAATGATGTCCGAGCATGTGAAATGTTGTTGCCCATGCTTGAAATATTGCAAGTTGAAATGGGATTTGCCATTACAGTGCACACTACAGAAAATGATGTCATGAAATTATCGTGCCTGGGCATCTTTAATTCCAAACTGTTTAGTTGGGTGATGGTATGCATGGGGTTCTAGGACATTTGGATTCCTGCAAGCATATATTTGACTGCCATATAGAGTTAAAGTTGTACAAAATGAAAAATGTTGGAAACGACATTCCTAAATCCCATGAAATAGACATTTATCACTAACCCTAGGAATAAATGGGTTCCTTCCATCCATCCATTTTCTGAGCCGCTTTATCCTCACAAGGATCGCGGGGGGTGCTGGAGCCTATCCCGGCCGTTTTCGGGCAGTAGGCGGGGGACACCCTGAACCGGTTGCCAGCCAATCACAGAGCACACAGAAACAAACAACCATCCGCACAAACACTCACGTCTAGGGACAATTGTGTGTGTTCAATCAGCATGCCATGCATGTTTTTGGAATGTGGGAGGAAACCGTAATACCCTGAGAAAACCCACGCAGGCCCGGGGAGAACATGCAAACTCCACACAGGCAGGCCAAAGCTGGAATTGAATCCGGTACCTCTGCACTGTGAGGTTGACGCGCTAACCACTGGACCGCCCATAAATGGGTACCTATGAGAAATTAAAATCGCGAGACCGGTGGTTGCAAAATGAGTTTGTGCACATGTGTACACTGTACATGTATGTCCATGAGGCCAGGCACAGGCCAAGTACCAGTAACACGAGCAGAGCTGGGCAAGGCAGTGTTGCCCATAAATAAATAAATAAATAAAAACTTTGGACTGAAACGATTGGCAAAAACTACACTCAAAGTTATCAGCTACATAGGCCTAAAGTAAAGAGAGTTTACTGAAACAACGATATTGTTTATTATTGTGGTTGTAGTTTCTAATGTGATAAGTCACTACACCGTGTGATGAAACATTGCAAGTTAGCAAACCCCAATACATAGACGATTAATAAAGTGATTACACGCAGCATCTCACGGGGGCGTGCTATAATAATGTGCAGTGTGCGCTTCAAAACACTAAACAGCAAAACAATTTGGTTACAATTCTCTATAGAGAGTTTAGGGTAAACAAATAAGATTAAATTATAGCACAAAGATTGGAATGAAGCATCCCTTTTGGATGCATGTTAAACTGTCTCACTTCAACGATGAGTTCCCTGCTACAACTTACAGCCATGGAATGACGCCCTTGCAGAGATTTCGGGATGGCGAAGAAGTGTTTTTGCCACATTCAAAAATGAGCATGTAAAAGTAAAATCTGAAAAAAAGAAAAGATGGACTACGTCAAGCCTTCAAACTCATTAATCATGTGCATGTCCTACATGACCCCAGACAGCAACTTCAGCATCACCTCACACTTAATGCCTGTTGCCTCTGGTCAAGTATTATTAGGGTCCCGTGATATTCATTAGAGAGGAAGACTTTGCGTTTGGGACAGTGTTTGCCTTTGCATCATGGCGTCGATGAATGATAGCAACACTCTAGGAGAGTTGCTACCAGTAGCTGGCCAGCTGTTTAACTTTGAGGGCAGCTGCACCAAGGCCTCGTGGGTAATGGAGTCCTTAAGCAATTACAATCTGGGGAAATTAAAAATACAGTCCCAACAGAGCAACTAATCTCTTTCACCATCACTTCTTTTTTTGCTCTCACTCGCTTCGGCAGCTGCTCACTGGAAACCCTTTCTGGCATTCAGACAGCCCAACGCACACACAGACTCCATTCAGCAAGTCCATTTATCAAGGCTAAGTTCCGGTCACCTGGGGATGATTATGGAGATCCGAGCTAATAGCATTCACGTCCTTATATTCTCTACAAGCTCCCAACTCTCCCTCTATCCCTGTGGTCTTATTTTCTTTCCATCTGCTTCTGCTCTACTCTTCATGTGGCTTTCTCTCATATATCACAGACTACAATAGGCAATAACTTACAGATAGCAGTAAGCACCTGGACCTCCTCACAGCTGGACCATCTCTAACTCTCGTGTGTTTTCTTTGCTTCCCTAATTAGTCAGTTGGCCTAGACCACTGGCCCAAGACATCGGCCTTTGCTGATTACCCGAGTTCATCACCGGTTGCCTTTTCATGTGCAGTTAACGTTAAACAAAACAGTGCACAGGCAAGATTACAGATCGGCTCTGTTGAGTTCGTTCTCGTGGTGCCAATATCGCAGCTAATCATCTCGCAATGCAAACCAAAAAAGCAACCCCTCTTCTGATATTTGTTTTGACATGACTCCATTCTGAACTGGAATGATATTTATTGACCCAAGCCCTGACTTAAATAAGAAAATTCTGCAACATTTCTGTTTTGAAAGGGTTCGCCAAATTCATTTGGATACATTGCCTCTTCCTGTTGATTTGTTTCTATCCACTTACTAAATAAACTACAAGAACAATAAACAAAAACAAAACAAAACAAAAACCAACTAAAAAACAGTATTGTCTACTGTTAAATGTGTTCATGTAGCAGGCAATACATTAGCTTTAGCTTGCTGGCACACATCATGCAAGCCAGCTGCAAATCGGCAATGACCCGCCAGCCAATTGATGTGAACTTTCAGCTAATACATTTGACAGATGAACAAAGATGGTGAGCGCTATCTAAGGGCACAGTGCCACTCCAAAGCTCAATGGCTGCTTCCCCAGTACGTATTCTTTTCATTCTAGTTCCAACTCCTGTTTTAACACGCTTTTCTGTCCTTCTTCTCCATCCATCCATCCCTCCTTCCCTCGGCTATTCAGCACAGTAGTGTTCCAGACAAACCATCTGGTCCACTTTATTAATGACTGACCCTTCACGGCCTCGACGTCGCCTAGCTGCCACCAAAGCGTTCGAGTGAGTGTGTATGTGTGTTAGAGCAGGTGCATGCTGACATTTTTTTTTTCAGGTTTGCCCAACAGAAGCAGCTGTAACACTAACACCATGGTTTTACTCTTGTCACATAGTGTTAAGTATGCACTCCAAAAAAAAAGTTAAAAAAAAAAGGAGTTTGCCGGGCGCCCATTGCTATGAAGGAAGCCATTGTACAAAGCAACTGTATTCAAATTTATATAAATAATATTTTCAAATGATCCATTAATGAAAAACAAGCAACTGAAATAAAGTTTGGAAAAAGTCTCTTGTATTATAGACGGTTTCTACAAGCTCGGGCAATTTTCCACTCTCTAACTTTCAGTCGTGTTCTCTGGAAGAAGGGTGTGAAAGGATGCCTGCTTACATCCAACCCTTGACAATAAGATTCGGATGAGACCGATCCGACAGAAGGAAAAGCGAGCAGAAAAAGATAAGAAGCGGAGCAGCTGTGCAGTTGCCTGGGGATTGATCCCTCTAAGACGCACTCAGCGTCTCCTCGGAGAATCAAGTGAAGGGGGGGACAAAGGGAATGACTTATGAAGACGCTCCACATGAAAGAGATGTGTCAACACTTTGATGGTAAAGAGTGAGAGAGTGTAAATGCGAGAGAGGATGGAACATATAACATGGAAGGTGTAGCACAGGAGGTCACACTCGAGAAAAATGTCAAAGAAGCTTCCGTCAGAAGAAAATAACTATGGAAAAAAATAAAATCACAGTTGTGTCAACTATTTGACTCATACTGAACATGTCGTCTCCCGAACATTTCTCCAAAGTCACCAATCTGATGTCGCATGCTATTGGTGGGCGGGTCACACAAACCAATTAGTATTAACGCGTACCATGTGCTTTGTAACAATAATGTGTTTTGAAATGGCTTCAGAAGAAGCAGATGTGGGCTCAGGAGATTTAATTCCCAAGAAAAGTAGCACCTCACAGAGTGTTTCAGGTTTGAGCCAGCAGATGTCAGAGATGCCAAATGTTCCGTTTCTCCGTATTTTGTTCCAGTTTCCTTATGTTCCACTGTTAGAGCTAAGTTGAAAAAAAAAAAAGAATCAGCATAGACAAGTGTGCACCCTCAATTCACAGGAGCAGCCCAAAAGCTACATTAACTACTTTTAGAACAAGCCTTTGGGGGGCCATCAGGTGCCCATGGGCACCATGTTGGTGACCCTTGATCAACAGTATACACCAACAATGAAGACATTTTAAGAACCTCACTATATGTGTATGTGGATGCCTTTGACAGGCAATTTATGACACAAATGTAGGATTTTGAGTAGAATATTTTATTTTATTTTTCAAGAAGTGGTTTCAGGGACGCCTGGCAGGGGAATTTTGTTTCCAGAGGAGACCTTCCTACTTTTAAAGACAACTACAGACAATTATTATGCACACTTCTCAATGCCATGGGATTTACTCTCTGTTTTTCTTTTTTATGGTTTCAACCAAAATGTTTCTGACCTGTTGAAGTCATTCACTGCGGTTTATATTCGGCAAATGGAATCCAACCATTGGCTGCCACAATTGGACAAGCACAGTAGGGTTTTTTGGGGTGTCACCTGGCTTGTTTGTGAAATTCCGGTCTGTAAACCACCGTATTGACACACAGATGCCTGTAGATGACTGGATTGCAACTGACATCAGCACAGCGATCACGAGGGATTCAGTGAACACAAAGGAATTGAACAAAATTCATCGAATCAAACTTAAAATCTACTCGTCGCGAGCTGACATGAACCGCTTCCAATAACATGGTTGTAAACCGAGGGAGCTCGTTCTCTAAAACACAGTCAGTCTTTTTGTGTTCCGCGTCCTTTCCAACCTCTCCATTTGAAAAATGTGTCATTTTAATTTTTGCTAAAACAAGACAATATAGGTCTGAGCAGAATAATTCTCACATTGTTTTGAGTAAAACCACAGGATATCAAAGTCAGATGCGCTAAGTTTTATCAAAGACATGGTGCCCATTTGTACACACGGTACACAAATATTATGATTTATTGACATGTTAGAAACATTTTAGCCCATCCTTTTGCTTCCAAGCCTTCCTCATCTGTGCAACTCAACATGAGAAAAGAGCTAAGGCCACAAATAGGGTTAGAGTTCTCTGAGTACTGTATTTGAGCTTATTGACACAAAGCTAAGGTGAGTTTTTTTTGGGGGGGGTATGCCAGTGCCCACATATAGTTATGCACATGAGGTACCGCAAATTATTTTGAAACCCCCATGTGGAGAACCACTGTTCTAAAGCGTTGGTAGCAGTTCTAAAATTCTATTGAGTTTTATCATAGCTGCAAGACCTGTCGGGTTTGGGACAGGTGCTTGACTGATAGATGCCTCATTCCGTCACCTCCAGTCTTAGCATACGCTAATCCAAAATAAATCCGTCCACTTAGTTTCCACTTGGAAGACACTTGGAACTCACGACGAGGCTTTACCACTGAGAGTAAGACGCACGCATTAATATTTGGTGCCTTCAAATGACGACTTGATATATATACACACATGTGGGTTTGTCTTTTGATAGCTTTTGGGATTAGTAATATTAGAATCTGTATAGAAGTTATAGAGAGACGACAGAACTGGAGCAGGAGTTGGGGATTTTAAATGACAAGAGGCAGGCATGTGTTTCCTCTTTACCCACACAGCCAAATTTGTTGAAGTGTGTAATTCTAATTCCTGTACATGCACATGCGAGGAGGAAAAGTCGAACCTGAAATAAGAACACGTCACTTCTCATATTGGAAACATCAAAGTACTTGAGGTTTGGATTCAAGTTGGATTACCGGTATTTATTTATTCATTTATTTTATTTGGTAGCTTTTACAGTGTACATTTCAAAATTCAGTTGTGCAGTACTTGATGAGAAACGTCGTGTTGTTCTTGCGTTGTTGCCGTATAACAGCAGCTCAAGGAAAACGAGATTTAGAATGGATCGTCGCTCCTTCACAACTCCCAACTGGCTACAAGAAATCGCTGTTTTTTCACGCGTTTAATGAATAATTGAGCAGTAGCTTGTGACGAATCTGCAGATAGGGAACACACAATTGTTGGAGTGACATTGCAAAATTGACTGACGCGCCCTCTTCTAGTACTACCGTAGAGAACAATTTACAGGTGCAGATGTTTCCAGGTGTTCATCTATCACCAGGCTATGCTTGTATGTTCACCCTGACACGATTTAAGTGAATGGTATTATTTTTTTTAAGTGGCACGCTTCAGCTCAGAGCCAATGCACATTTCACATCCCAAGTGCAGTTTTTCTTTTTTTTTTTTTTTTTCAATTGCTGAGAGGATAGTTTCAGCATAGAATCTTATCTGTCTCATCTTTTTCCTTGCCCTGGAAAACTAATTAGTATTTATCAATAGAGATCCTAGGTCCAATATTTTAGTGACTAATACATACAATTTATGCGAAAGTAAAAGGATAGAGGCGCCCCATGGAAATTATAATGCTGTAATGATGCATACGGATCCAGAAAAAAAATGCCCAACATTTAAATGGTTAAAATGAATGACTGTATTGTCTCCTTGTGTGCACTGACCACATGTGGAGGCACTTGATCCATCTTGGCGGCTGGTGTCCCAGGTCTGGGGTAGAACTGATTGATGAAGAGACTGGGGAATCGATAACATTTCACTAGGTCTATAGTTTCGCTGAAGTCTTCCTCCGTCTCGCCGGGAAAGCCACAGATTATATCTGTGGCTATTGTTACACCTGGGACCCTGCGAGAGAGATAGAGACGAAGAGTGTGAAACGCTTACTGCAGTGTACAATGGGATGCGAAAAACTTTCAAGCTCGAAAGACCACGTCCCCCTTCCAGAATCTTCCCAATTTCTTACATATGATCCTTGTATATAGTAGTAAATGTGAAGTAAACAATATTCTGACCTCAACCCCATCAGACACCTTGGAGATTAATTTGAAGAGTGTTTACAAGCCAGGAAATAGGAGATAACATCTATTACACCACAATTGCACAACACTAGATAAATGGCTTTGCTTGGGACAGGTGCTACCAACTTGTGATGGACCAACATTTTGCCATTGCCGTAAAACTAGAAAACATTCGTCAGAAAGGCAGGGCTGGTCCCCATGGACACATTTAGCCTATCAAAACCGGATTTGGAAACCTTTAGCCAATTGGCTGCTATTGATTATTGATCTGTTTGCTCACTGGATTAATTAATTGGCCGGGAAAAGGGAATATGTGAATTGATTTGCTCTAGATATTGTGTTTGCATTGGCGAGTGTTGGAGAGCATGTGCAAGTAACTCAAGGCCAGGTAATCAGAGACCCCCAAAAAAAAAAAACTAAATAAATAAAATAAACCAGCTCTCTCGAGTGCATACTTGACATTACAGTTTTAATGTATGCTGTTTTCACATGTTGCTATACAGTTTTAATGATTAGCTCAAATCCCTGAGGTGTTTGGCCTCACGCCTGATGGCTAAATCAGCTGTCAATTACCACAAAAGGGCAAAATTAGCAAGAGGAGACCTCGGACAAAAACAATGTTCAGAAGAAAAAAGTTAGTATTGTCCCGATCTGATCACGTGATTGGAAAGTGGGCCGATCACGGTCTGGCGCCGCTGTCTTAAACATGACACTTCACTATTGGTAAACAGCTAAACATGTCTTCGCAGTAAAACACCTTGTCGGCAATGCTTTATGCTGGCATGGATGTTCATTTCAGCAGGCAACACCTGTTACTGCACTAAGCCAAAGTTCAGATTTTAGTTCGTATTCTTAGGGCAGGATATTTGAATATACGGTAGTTTGTTTGCAGAGCACTGACATGCTATGAAAAGACGATAGGGTGAAACCTTGATTTAACAGACTACTAGGATGGAGGGGGTCGTCCGTTCAAGATGATTTTCCATTAATTTCAAGAGATTATTCAAGGCCCCAAAACACCCAATAGAGTACAACATTATTATTGGTACATTCTGTGGCCTAAAAGCACCCAGTAAAGGATAGTATTTTTGTAAGTAAATAAAAAAGATTTATTTAAACGTAAATTAGTGGTGTTTTCATGTGTGTAGATGGTCGCTTTTATGAGGCGAGAGGTTGGAGTGCTTCTTTTTTCACCTCCGTTATGATTGGATGCCACGAAGACGTGCTTGACAAAAAGAAAAAAAAAACAAAGTATTGCTTAGGTCTCGAATCAGAATGTGGACTGAGTAGAAAAGAAAAAAAATGATTTATGGGAGATTATTTTGGCATACCTGCATACTGAATTTCATTTGGAGGCATTTCCATCATTAGGATCGTGTAAATAGTATCCATTTAAAAATGACTGTAATCATTCTGATTCCAAACAAATGAGGTCAACGATTGACTACGAGCTGTATTCAATGACACTGTATTGAAACCATGCTTATAATTCAACACATTAAAAAAAAAAAGAAAAAAGTAAGTTCATCTTAACTATTGATCAATGTCATTAGGAGATTGAGAAAAAGACATTGAGTAAACAAAACAACAACAAAAAAGGAAATGGCAGTCATGTCAATGTCCAGTCAAAATCTTTGATCATTGATTATATTAATTTCCTGCATCTGTAACCCCTTGATAAACTGTGACCTATTGATGAGTTCCAATTGGCTGATGGCCATTAATATTAACCAATGGCCGTCAGGCGCAATCATCCTTGACCTTTGAGATTGAACTGATAACTTCCCGAATGAAAGGAAAATAAAATGCGGAGGGAAAAGTGAAAATAAATGTGTCAAGTGAACATTATTGCTTTATGAATATATGAATAAACGTACAAAGTGAGAGTACTAAACCGTGAGTATGCGTGGTTCAGTTTGCAGTTATTTTTGTTGTTTTCTATTTTATTTTATTTTTTACTTTTGTAAAAGGCCAGTTTTGAAAGCAACTGTTCAGAAGTTAGAGAGCAATTTAACATCCCAGAAATGCACCGGTAAATTAAGTAAAATATGGACGGGCATGTAAATTCCAAAGTACATTCATATTATATATATATATATATATATATATATATATATATATATATATATATATATATATATATATATATATATATATTTTAATCCATCAGTACAATAAATGCAACCGAATATATTTTGTATAACACTGTGAGCCACTTTACATTCTTGAGTGAGTGTATTTGCAGGTATGCAAATATACACATCGAGCCCCCTCAGGGATATATTGAAGACGCTTTGAAATATGGACACGATAATTTTCAAGTTATGAAGTTATTGCGACTTGTGCATCATCTTGGATATATAGTTTCATATTAATACAATGCGCAAATTATTTAATAATCTAAAAATGATCAAGACAGGCAAATGGCTTGCTAACAACAACACTCTTCATGGTCGCTAATTCAAACAGTAAACCCAATTTTACATTGGCATGGTGAGCAAATATGGCAAATACTTCTGTAAAAAAAAAAACACTCAAGAGTGCATAGAATGTAGAAAAATAGAGCAGTGCACCGGTTTGAATCCCTCAGTATTTTTAGAGGTGTTAAAAAAAAATGCACACTTAGGAATATTGAAGACAAGTTGGATTGTAAATGGGACCACTTATGCCGATACATACCTTCTCAAAAGTGTTGCCACTTTTTGTGTTTAATATGAATACTTGGCTGGTTTTACCAAGATCCAAATCACCTGAATAATAATGAAGCTGCGAGCGATTGCTGCTTTTCCTGCATCCAGTGGCCTCAATGCTGGAAGCGGCTGAACTGGTAATGCTATGTAACATTAGCGCATATGTAGCAGCACGATCGTGTGCTGGCAGCAGTGAATGTTGGGCTCTGTTTTCGTTCGAATTTGTCTAATGTTCACATAATCACTTGTGTGGTACTTCTTGGACAGACTTTATGGATGGCTCGCCTAGACAACGGGGTCACTTGAGCTGGCCTTATCATTGGGTAAAGTGGTTGTTATTCTATGGCAAATATACTGTACAATATCACATTAACTCATGACTCATTAATAATATACAATAACAACAAATATGTATGAAGTTATTGGAAAGGAAACCTTTGAGTCAACGTGCATTGCTGATATGAAATAATTCTTGTCATTGGAGCATATGAGCATATTGCTTCAAGCTACTATAATCAATGGGAGGGGAAGTACATAAAATTAATTAATTAACATGCATATTTCGCTTTTCTTTCTTTTTTTTTTAATCACCAAGGGGAGTTGTTTTATTTCCTGTTTGTAGCCTTTGGTGGTGGTGGTGGGGTTGCATTCTGCAGCCATTGTGACATTATTTCACGAAGCGCATTCACACCAACTTCTTCTTCTCCTCCTTTCGGCTTGTCCCTTTTCAGGGGTTGCCACAGCGAGTCATTAATTTCCATCTTTCCCTGTTCTCTGCATCTTCTACTCTGACTCCAACTACCTGCATGTCTACAAGCGCATTCACACCAACGATGGACAAAAATGTACAAACAGCACACGAAGATGGAATACTGTAAGAAATATGTGCAAATTGACTTTAGTGGATTAGGTCGAGGCTGAAAAGGGAAAAAAAAGCATACAACACGCTGTCATTTTGACACCTTTGTTTCTCCCAGATCTAAGGGTGACAGAGTTGTGATATGAGATCATAATGAACGAGGACCGCATTTGTACACTCCTTGTTAAAATGAGATAGAGAGGAATATAGCTTGTTATTGCTCAACTTTCAAAACCAGAGGGGGAGAAAAAGAGAGATGGAGGTAATGATACCAAGACAAGGGTGGAAATCAGGACACACGCCAGATGAGTTTCCACCTTCAATTTACTTTCAATTAAGTCAATAGGTCGCTATTTTAAACTGGCAAAGCAACTTCGATGAAGGAATAAACTTGTGTGTACTTTCAATGGCACTGCATGACATTTACAGTTGAAACCAGATGTTTACATACACTCTATAAAAAGACATGAAATCAGATGAAACTTTTCTTGTTTTAGGTCAATCAGCATTACCAAGATTGTCTTTGTGATAAACGCCAGGAGAACTGCCAGGATGTCTTTAAAATCAGAAGTTTACCTATTCAAAGTGGGTAGCAGATGAGAAATTAACAATGAGGCTTTCTCTGCTGTGCATACGCACACGCACACACACACACACGCGCGTGTCAAGTCTTATAAAACAGGTGTGCCGCAGCACACACGTATACAACATTACACATCATAATTCAAGTATTTCACAGCAAGCATTGGCAAAATGAAACACACGGCTTAACTCAGGAAGAGATGGGGCGGCATGTTGGGAGTGTTATGGAGGCTTGGATTTTAGAAGCGCTGCTTCTAAACAACAAACATTGTTGTGGCGCTGTATCAAATTTGTTATTGTTATTATTTAATCGCGCATGGTGTGTTATTATTTGCTCAGCTCCAAGCATTTCTTCAGCCATGATCACCTTATTTGAATTAAACACTTTAATATTCATTCATTCATTCATTAATATTATTTATTAAAATACAAAATCACATCCTCACATGATGGGTGTGTCAGATGTCTGGACGAGAGAATCAGCATACCTTTAAAGTGTGCAAACCAGGCAGATGTAAAAAATAAATAATAAATAAATAAATAAATACTAGTAAGCACCAAATGTGAATTTAAGAAAAAAACTGTTGATTATCTAAAAAAACCAACAATCTGTTCATTACTAGGTGAAATGTCATATTCTCTTTTGAGTATTCATAATTGCTCAGCAACTAAGCAAATGTATATATTTTATCCAAATACTTGATTATTCACCCGACTTTAGTGGGATACTCGGTTACTAAATTATTTGATAGCTGTGGCCCCAATTATTAACTTAAATAAGAGGCGGTCTATAAAATGTTCTCCTAAGGGCAGATTAAAAAGTTGGCATCATTTATTGAAGTTAGCCACTGTGATTAATAACTCACTATACCTTGCCCATAAAGATATAAAAATACGATAGCGATTCGGCAGTAGCTTGCTACTGGCTCACACTAGAGGCTTAGGTTAGCAGTTGATTGTACTGCTCCGACTTCAGCTCTGTCTGGCAGGACATCACACATCACAAATGTTATGCTACATGCACAACAAATCCGTTGCGAGCATTTCTGGCGGTGCGATTCAATTAAAGTCAATGTAGTTCGTGTGATGGGGCTGGTATGCGTGCGGGGCGTTTGGAGCGTCTATTCACCAATCAGGCTTCGGTATGTACTACAGTGATCCCTCGCTATTTCGCGGTTCGTTTATCGCGGCTTCAGCGCATCGCGGATTTTTTCAAACATTAAAAAAAAAAATCATATACAGTACATGTAGTACAGTACTGTATATGTTGCTCTATGTGACTCGCTGTTGTTTTGCTGACTTTCGCAGCTTCTCGCGGACCGTTTGCGGACTTTTTGCGGACTTTAAAAAAATATATATATTTTTATGTGTTTACTGTATTTTGTTATTCATAAACTAACCTAACTTATACATGTTTAAATCTATTAGTATACAGCATTAAGTCATGTTAATTACTTCAAAATGTACTTCTACATGCATGTATACCATTAAATTTGGCCTTATAAATATTATGTACATGTACCTATATGGGGGGCAGGGGGTCGCTACTTCGCGGATTTTCGTTTATCGTGGGTGGTTTTTGGCGAGATTTGTGACCACATTTGAGAGCACAATGGAGAAGATTCTTGTCAACCGGAGCTGTACAATTTGGCCAGCTATCAGTAAACGCGACAAAAATAAACGTGAGCTTGCTTGGCGTTTGGTGAGCGAGGATATTGGCATACATGGTATGTATTTTATTATTATTTTTTAGTACTGTTGAATCCATACACGACAGAGTGTGACATTTTGCCGTTTGTATTTCTTCCACAGCAAGTACAGAACTACAGTATCAACAACTCTGTTCACCGTGGCTCTTTACAAAATGGCTGGTACAACTGCAATCGTCAAGCAAGCAAAGCCCCGCCCTTCTTCTTTGTTGTGTGGGAATTCAGTCAATGCGTCACCAGGAACTCCCGCGGGAAAACGCTGGCGAATAAAGCGAAGCGGAAAGCCCGCACAGGATTTGGTGTGCACATACCATTAGTTTGCCACTTCCTACGTATGATTTTGCACTGCCAAAGCACATTCCAACATAAGTGTCCACGTTGAAGAACATTTCTCATAACTGCTTCACAATAATCCTACCAATTAAGAGGCATTCTTGCGTCATTAAAGATATTTAAGTACCAGCGCCACCCGTTATTGACAGAAGAATCTGGCCATGAGAAATGGAAGTCTATTAATTAAATCGTTAATCACACCATCTTTCTCCATCTGCCTAGAAAAGGCTGAATTAAAGCCTAAAAAAACATACACTATTATCTTCTGCCTATTTATTATGAACTCATTGTTTGCTGAGGCTCTTGTGTGTGTATTCGTTTCCATACACTCAGTCATCCACTTCATCATATATTCAAACTGTGTGTATGCGGATGCAAGCATGTTTACTCAACAGATGCCTGCGAGCGGGTCCCCTATGATAAGATAAAGACAGGACCACCGGGACAGACAAACTCGAAAAAATACGAAAAGAAGAAAATAAGGATGGCATGGAGCTATAAAAAGGAGATGAGTGAAAGAGACAATCTGGGAAGGTAAATATTTACCGATTCATCTATCGGGAAGAGACCATGCTACCCCTCAGTGCTGCATTGTGTCTTATCTGAAATGTTAATTTGTGACACAGCGAGGCTACTTTAGTCTCAGAGGTGGACAATGAAGAGAGCGGTTGAGAGGCTTGTAAAATTGCAGCCTTGAGGTAATGCCAGAATAAAAACCCTCAGATAATCGGACATGTTAACTACAGTGTAACGACATAAGAAGCAGCTAAGTGGCCTGAGGGGTCCTGTCATAGTCAGGGTTGAAGACAGTAGCCATAACAATTGTCTTTATGATGCGAACATGCCAACCACTAACAATTTGATTTCACAAATTCATCATCCATGAAAATGGTGACAGAGACATGAGTTAACAAGTGCACAGCTGTTCCAATTTACAAAGAGACTTTTTAGGAAGAAAGTTCTCGCTAAAGTTCTTAGGAAGACCATACTTGGCGAGTGCACGAGAACGGACTCTGCGTTCTTCATATTGACCACTACAGTCAATAAATTGTAGTGGTCGCTCAATATTTTTCCTTCCCAATTATCACTATCATTAAAAGGATAGACCTTCAGGCAAAATAATGGACAGATTAATCGATGATTCAATAAAATTTTATTTGCACCCCTAGGTTAAGATTACTGCTGATTATTTATTTTTATCTAGAACTCATAACTTTGTAAGACGAATCAATCCATGTGTTCCCCATACAGACAAATGGTTTACTCTATGTGCAGATAGAGGAATGTTAACTGTGGCTAGTTGCTTTCAGTAAACACAAACCATTTGTCTGGAAACCTGCAGTGCAAAATAACCTCTGCGTTTGTGTGCAGTAAGTCATTTGTAAAGATCAAGGGAAGGAAGGGAGAGCCACATGAATAATGTTCCCACTGGAGTCATCAGTAAACTTTATCATTTAATGAAAGGGCCTGAGCAGAACTGCAGTTCAATGGAGCTCGTGCGCACATGCAGAGACACGCATGGCCGATTTCTCAAAACACGCAAGACCAAAAGAACCAACGGACAGACAGACAATGTGTGCATGCAGCGAGCATCCTGCCAGCCTGTCGTCTTTGCACTTTCAACTTCAAATCAATCAAACCTTTACTGACGTGCTTGCCGTGCTGCACTGATCCAACCTGGCCAGGATGAATGACAAAAAACGTGTGTGAACCAAATGTATGGTTGTTTATCTCAGAGAGAATTAATCTGGTATTCTTTTGCCAAAAATATGGTTGAAAAAAGAATGGGAAAAAAACAAAGTCAAGTCCCAGTTTTAAAAGGGGTGATGGACAAAGGCCGAACATAAGTAGGAAGACTCCATGAGTAATTACAGCCTCCCCAAATACTTTAGACTTTTTTTCATAATAGTCCATATTCATAGTTAAAACCAGGAAAATATGATCGTGAAACACTTAGACATCATCAAAAAGTCATCTTACAACAATATCCTCATAAAAATACACCGGTAATGTGAGGATACTGGCATGTACGTTGCCGTTTCACAACATGTTAAGCCTGGTTCGAGCGGGAGGATAAATTAGCCTGATTTTAGCTCCAAATCTCCCTTCCCAACAATCGTATGGGTGCCCCTATTAAACTCATCTCCGCCTCTCAGAACGATGTTTGGGTCGTTCCGATCTCAAATATTTGATGTGTTGTATTGTTTTGGCCCAACTTCTCATCATGTGTGTTGTGCCCCGAGGCCAAACCAGCCTGTTGACAGTGACATGTAGCTAACTGGAAAGTGGCGAGGAAGCACGGTGGGGAATCCAAAATTAAAAAAGGCATGGTGCGATAGAACGTCCGTCTCCACTCCTTTGACCAAGGCCCTGACTCTTTATGTCGCTTTTTTTTCTGCTAAAAATAAACCACAAACTATCGGTGCTTTCTCCTCTTCATCCGCCATGTTTGTTTTTACTCTGAAGTCTCATTTAAAATTCCCATTTGATGTGTTGACTTTGCCATGTGGCTGCACACCACACACTATAGAAGATTGTGGGTTTTTGAGCAGCCATGACATCCTTTGGCAGTTATGCTTACCAAAAATAACAAAGGCTTATCTTCCAAAATACTGAATGATTCCTTAGACTCAAAAAATGAAAGTTGAACATACTGGAAGGTGTGTGTCTCATTACATTTGCCGTAAATGTAACACAGCATACCCCAAAAAAGAATATCAAGCAAATACTTAATTACATCATCATCAAAAAGTCATCTTACAACAATAGTGTAACAATAGTGTGAGAGTGTGGCCAGATGCCACTTCAGGACCTGGACGATTTGCTGTGATTGACGAAACCATGAATTCTGCTGTTTGGCCATCAGTTTGTGACCTCAAGCTGAAAGCTGAAGTGTATTTGAGTCCTTCATCACAATAAAGAACAAAAACACATCAGCAAGTCTACTTCTGAATGACTTAAAAAATCAAAAAGGTTTTACAGTGGACTTGCATCTGAGTGAAATGCCATGGTATAGGGCCGTTTATTCTTGAAACCTGTCCAATGTTTTGAATTAAAGCGAATCTTTCATTGTCAGTTATAGAAAATGAATATGAGTGAAACGTGTTAGGTCACAAAGAACAAAAGCCTCAATTAGGCGGAGGTTCACTGCAGTCAAAAGAGCCCACGAACATGACAAAAACACTACTGTGCTATTCATGAAGAAGATGAACTTTTATAGCAGTGGTTTTATGACTAACTGGTTGAAAAATGGTGAAAGATATTACCTTTTTTGATACATTATAAATCACTTAGATTACTTGAGAAGGTCCTTGTTTTTGTTTTTCTCAAGATTTTTCAGATCCCTTTTACCCTACGAGCACCTCGGATGGAAAGACAGAGACAGACAGACGGACGCAGATGGACGGACAGAGAGACAGACAGAGGGGAATCAACTTCACAAGAGAGTGTTGAAATTGCATCTGGTAAAAGTGAATTCCTAAGGCCTAAATAGCTTAGCAGCTAATCGTAACTTAACACCTGCAAGCTTGCTTTGGCGGCGCAGTTCCTTCCCCAGGAGACAACAGAATAAAGGAATGCAGAAAAACAAACGTAAGCAACGAAGTGGCAATGACGCGCGGCGTAATGCCGTCCGTCAGTTGCACTCAAGCTCAGTGGTCACAAACCACATGAGTCAGACAAACACGCACGTGCCAAAGTCCTTGCACGCAAACTGTGTGGCTGACATGATGAGAGTGAGAGACCGGCGGGTGAGTCACCCAATCAAACTTGACAGTGCTGTTCGACGTATCAGCTGTTTTGGTGTGTTTCAGCAAGTGCACAGCTAAAGATTGTTTACCTGCTAATATGATGTTGCAACGCTGGACCTCACATAGATTTTGAGTTGAAATGAAACATAAAATGAAGTGCGTGTGTGAGTATGCCTTTTGAAGAGTAACCAAGAAGCAATGTCATGAGGTCACATTTATTGGATTGGATTAGATAAACTTTATTGTCAAATGTACTGTATGTGTAACATACAGCACAGATGAAATTTCTTCCCTCTCAACATGAAACAATTTAGGCATGTACACATGACTTTTGCAACTACTTTCACCGCCCATGTTGAGTAACACACTGTATATGCATGTTGGTATGACTCCTATTGAAGAATTTAAAGCAGCAAATGACGTTGGTGAAGATTAACTAGTAATCAGAGTTAAAACACAAAAGATTTGTAAAAAGCGTCAGTCCCGTTATTTGGGATGAACACAGGAGATTAATTACCATTACAACATAAAATCAGACAGTCCAAAGGGACATTTTTTTTTCTCACTGATCAATTGAGACGCCATATGGAGTAATCTTAGAATAGTGAAGATGCACCAAATTAGCATTCAACACACAAGTGAGCCTTTCAAAGGTGCATCATTCTCAGTTGGAGAGACCAATAAGGAATCACACTTTGAACGCAGAGCTGAGTGTCAATGCAAACTAAGTACATTTGTTTGTCTGGCTCTTCTCTCCATAGGACAGTGTGGGCTTGACAACAGAAAGGACAGGTAATGGGTGTCTGAGAAGAGAAAAATCAATTACACTACTTAATGAATGAATTAGTTCTGGTAATTAAAGCTTGAAGTTTCTACTCTATGAGTGTGCGGAAGAACACAACGGTTCGGCATGGAAACATCACACTTCTTTTCAGGTTAACGATTGTACTTTCACGACGTGGTAACATGTAGCATGCAAACTTGGGCTGTAAATATTGAGTACTGTACTTTTAGAATCGATTATTCTATCGATTAATCGGATTAAACTATTTTGCATTTTGGTGTCAATCAAAAGACATTTTTCAACAATAATGTTTGTTTACCGATTTTTGTCATTAAAAACTAAATGATTAAGTAACATCGTATTGTATTCAACATTACTATTATTATTTCTGACAATGATTCAGTTACAGTGGTATGGTCTTTGTTTTCATGTTTTTAAATGTCTTATTTTGGATTGTGGCTTTTGTGACGCTGAGAGAGCATTGAACATGGAGGCTTTCTGTCTTTACAATGCTTTGTGTCATGCGGTGGCAAGGGAGCAAAATAATTGAGGGCTAAATTGCTGAGAATTCCCGCCAGTGAAACCGGGCCAGACCTGCCTTATTTGCTGCTCTTGTTTCGCGCCAGCCTTCCCTCCACACGTTCCTCCTATCTTATCACTGCTTTTTTCACTTCTTATTTTCTTTCCGGGCCCCCAGGGAGAGTGACGCCCCTCCTGCATACTATGCCGGTGAAACATTAGCCTCATCTGATACCTTAAACCTGAAAGAGTGTGACCAGTAAACCAATGAAGGCATGTCATCAGCAACGCTCACGCTCACGCACACACACACACACTCGCACAAAGGAGTCACGCTACGACTGCATGCGTCCTCTGGAAACACAGGGAGGCTTGATATCATCCTGTCACTCCTTCTGACTAATAGAGATGACTAACACGTGAACACACACAGACGCTACACAAACACAACCATCTTGGAGCCGTTTGGAGCCAGTCACTACACTCAAGAGACAGACTGGCAGACAGAAACACATACACACGCATGCAACATTTATCAACACGTTCAATCAACAGTCAACAGCATCAACTCTGCAGACAGTTTGACACTGCAAACAATAATGTCAAACATAGTGTTTAGCAGACTGCTGTTTGGTACCTAGGAATGTGACAAATAAAATGAGAAGAGAGAAATCACGTCTCCATTGTTTTGACACGACTGGGAATGAGGTTTGGTTCAACGTTTTCAGCGAATGCTTTTGTTGTAACTACAATGCATGACGTCAAGTGAAAACACCATAAAAGCAGTGCCCGTTAAATTACAGGTTTACAAGCTGCATATATTACAGATACCGCTCACACTGCCGGACACAGTAGTGTGCACAAAGTGAGATTCATTGATGATATCGAGCTGGTACACATGGGGGGCATTCAATAAGAGTGTGAGTATTCCTGAATGTTCTTTTTATGTTACTGCTGTGTTTAAGCTAAAGTCACAGGTTATTGAGATTTTAAAATGATTACAATTGCGATGCTAAGTTCCATGAGCTGCTATCCGTTCCCCCAGAAATTTAGGCGAGCAGGCTTTTGTTAGTCGAATGAAACTAGTAGAGATGCTGTGTTGAAAGAACAAAGAAGCAAGAACACATTCATGCCCCTGAACTTTGAGCTACAGTACTTAAATTGAGGTAGGGCAAAATCTGTATAAATATGACGTGAGAAAAACTGCCAACCTCACGGTAGGAAGATAGTAAAAACAAAGTAACACTGAAGGGGGGGGAAATGCTAGTGTCAAGACGACAGAAATATTCCTTTTTTAGCATGAAAAAGGAGTGTGCGTGAGCTATGTGTAAATATGATTTGAAATGTATTCACAGGAAATATATATACCGTAATTTCCGCACTATAGGGCGCACCTGATTATAAGCCGCACCCACTACATTTTTAGAGGAAACCCAATTTTGTACATACACAAGCCGCACCTGTATATAAGCCGCATGTGCCCACATTAAAACATGTAAACGTATTTACAAAGAAAGACGGTACACAGAGAGAGAGAGTTTCCAAAGTTTTAATAATATAACTTAACAATAATAATAATAATATAACTTTCTTCCCAGACGTTGCCTGTGACGCGGCAGTCTTAATCTTACCTTTTCTACTCGAGCGCCCCTGGCGGGCGTTAAAAAAATTACATAAATTGGCCGCATCACTGTATAAGCCGCAGGGTTGAAAGTTTGGGGAAAAAGTAGCAGCTTATAGTCCGGAATTTACGGTATTTTCTAAATTAAAAACCTGCTAAGAGTAGTTGCGAGTGTGACGGTCCTGAGTTTGGGAAAACGGGCCAAATCTTTGTTTAATTAAGCCTTCAGGGTTAAAGCTTATTTGCAGTTTAGGGTCCATCATTTACGGTGTACTCCAGAAACATGACGGAGTATAGCATACGTGAAAAGAACACAAACACTGCTACAAGCGATCTCAAAACTGTATGAAACCTTTTTTTTCTATTTTTCCTTTTTTGAATCAATTGAAATTGTGTCTTCACACATTTTCATGAAAAAAAGCAATCTCATACAATGAAATGAAATGCATCAATCATGTTTTTGGAACATCCAACATCCTAAAACAAAAGATGAAAAAAAGCAGACCGGTAACCAAATCCCCACATGCAGATTGAAAGGAGAAGGCTAAGTTCCCACAGGTCACGTCGGAGGTTAAGAGTCACTGTTTCAGTCACTGAGTCTCACATATTAATCACATGTTGACCTAGCAAACTGATCCACCGTTTTCTCCCTTGGAACTCCGAGTGCAAACTCCCCACAGGTCCTGCAGATGCACACATCTAAAAGAAAAAAAAAACACTAAACTTGAAAGTAAAATATTTCTCCTCTCCTCTCAAGCCTTACAGGTTCATACTGGACCTGCCAGTAGTAAACCTCAATAAGAACAGGCAAAGCTGACACCTCGTCAAGCCTTCATGGAAGCATGTCCATGCCTTGGGGTGGGAACAAATAACCTTGAGGAAAACCGATCCACAAAGCACACAAGAACCCAAGAATGCCTGGTAGCCACTCATCAACAGACCCTTCCCCCCGCCCCACAATTATCAATACCTTCCTAGCAATAATGGGCAGCCCCTCCGTTTCTGCCACTTACAGCCAACTAGCATTGCAGTTTTGCATTCAAACATAACTCTGCCAGACTCTCTCTCTGGCGCACAGACGGCACCAATCACCCCTCAGACACTTCCATGTGTTTCATCTTTGGCCCCTGTGGTTCAGACACGCTTAATCCAGGGGGGTTGTCGAGGGGGAGGAATCCACTCTGATCATATAATAAACTGCAAAATAAGTGTGGAGAATCTTCTGACCACGTTCGCTAACTGTGTAACCGCTTTATTCCACTATAACAGGATTTTCTCCATACATGATTACATAAGGGCCGCACTCCATTATTTGACTTTAATTGATAGTAGCGGGGAGAAAATGGTGAAAACTGTTGGCCGATGATGACAAATTACCAAATTTAATGAAATGATCATTCCACTTAAAGTGTGAATTATGCATGAAGAAACACTTCTTGTTCTGACGGAATTAGAGAAATGAGTTAGTCTGTTAAGGGAAGAACATTTAATGTAACAACATTTCTCTGCGGGTAACTGCCCGTCTCAAAACAATGGACTGGAACATGATGTGAACTTTTAGCTCTGTAATGTGAACACACCTTCTATTTTAGACAAGAAAAAAAGCTTCCGGTATGTTGTGGTTTAGTTGAGCATGACTGTTAGCAAAGCCTATTAACATGAGCTTTTTGAAATCAATATGGCACTTAATGCAACATTTATGAGATTTACTGATATTTTGAAGTCTACCTGTCAGATATGGGGAGCATGATGCTTATTTTGCTGGTTACGCACAAATTTCAAGGATAGCTTATCGCACCTTATTTGTAATTTCCACAGTTAGATGTTTTCCCCTAGCACGCTGAATTAAAAAGCCTTGATAGATTTAAAATGTATGACTGATGTTTCAACAACCTACCAAGCATTGCTAGCAAACATTTACAATGGAGGTCCACTGTTGAGGATGTCAAGGAGGGAGGTCCGATGTGTGTTTTTGCTGATTAGGGAGGCCAGAAGCATTTGGCCCTTCATGACCTCCGCGATGTTGGTGGCACGAAGCAGAAAAAAATATATATATTTATCTCCTGTCATGTGTGAGTAAGGAGGTAAACGCTGACCTTGCGCTGAACAAGAGTCGGTCTGTCTCTTGCTTTGTGGTTAACTTCATTTGGCCTAACAAAGCACTAATTGTCATCTGTGAGCCACCCAACCTGACCACCTGCCAACCTACACACACACACACACACACACACACACACACACACACACACACACACACACACACACACACACACACACAAGGGAATCCCCTTTCAGGTTTTGTTCGCTTTGACAGAGAGCACCTAAAAGTGAGGAGGCATGAATTAGTCACTTCATGACTCAAACATTCACCACAGGATTGGTATTCCAAATCTTGCCAGAACCTCTAAACAAGTTGGGACGTAATTACAGCTGCAAGACAAATGATGCAAACACTGGGGAAAGACTGTACCTGGATTTTCTGCACAAAGTGGTCATAAAACACAATCCCATCTTAATGCAAGTAACAACACTAGACACATTCTGCTGACTGCTCCAAGAGCTAATCGGAGGCAGGAGTCGATTTAAGGTAGCAAGTGTTGGCTCGTGCCTCCCTGCCAGATGAAAAAAAAAAATAATAAGCATAATAACGTTGCTATTCTTGATAATGATAACCTAAAATCTATCGGAATACCCATAATTCTGAGTAGTTTATTGCCCAAGATGAGAGAGATTGCTTAAATATGTTGAAAGCTCAGCACTGTTGCTACTCAGCCCGAGAGTGGCCATCTCGCGCCCAGCCAACGGCAGGGACATTTTTGGTTCATTTCCGCACGGTGGTGTGATGCACCACGACCACTGGCCTGCTAGCAACCGGAAGCAAGTGGACGGACTTTCGTAGTTCAACCCACATAGGGGTTGCTTCATGTTCTCTTCATCCGGTCATATTGCTTTGGTGACAAAAATTATTTCGGGTTAAAACCGAAAATACACATCTGGACCATTTTCAGTTGAAAATGTGTGAATTTTCAGTGCATCCCTATTAGTTTTTTAATTGTTTGTGACTTTTTGTTTTCCGGTAATTTGGGGTTGAACTTACACGCTCTTGCGCCATCCAGCAGAGGAGTCGTATGTTTTGGCTTGTCGTGGCCTCTCTCCCAGACATAGAGTTGCCTCCCAGTTATTACTGCTCCAGCTAAATTGGGCCAACTACGAGATGAGTACCGACACTGAGTTCACTTAACCAACATGATGTTTAGGTAACAGAAGCCAGCAACAGACTGACCGCACATAAATATATACAAAGACAACTTGCACAGCGGCGTAGTCTGCCAGTATAAACAAGATCTTATGATGAGATGCACTGACTGTGGTAAGCTTGTGTGTGTCTCCTTAGACATTTGTCACGACCTTTTCGGATTAGTGTCACTGTGTTGAATTTCATCTGAACACTAAAACAACAACTTGGAGACAGCGGAGGAGACCTTTACTAGGTCAAACAATTCCATAAGACACAAATCAACATACCAAGACAAAAGTCAATGTTAAAGGGGCGTCAGTCCTGAACAGAAAAACAATTTTGAATTGTTCGCTCTTCAGCCCCAGTGAAAGATAGACTGTGACGAATCAGACGCCTACAAAACTTAAAGATAGGCTTGACATAACGGATGGTGCCACACTACTGACACGGCAAAAGTAAACTTTAAACCGAACATAAATTCTCAAGAGAAATGTGGGACTGTAAACATGCCAAGCATTGAGTTTAACACTCCCAATACCAAATAATCTTTCAAGCTTGAGGTAGATAAACTGTAAATTGCAAAGACCAGATGGGTCAAATTTTCTAAACTGTTCATTCAATGAAGCCAAACCAAGGATTGCATGGTAAAGCTGTAGAAGTAGGGAAAAAAAAATCGTATGTAAGCAATCCACAAAAGCATTAATAGTGAGGCTAAACTGTGTGTGTGTGTGTGTGTGTGTGTGTGTGTGTGTGTGTGTGTGTGTGTGTGTGTGTGTGTGATTTGATATATACAGTATATCAACAATACAACATACAATGTTTACTGTTTGGATGGTTGATAATAAGGCGGCACGGTGAAACTGGTTAGCATGTCCGCCGCTTCACAGTGCAGGAGTGCAAGGTTCGATTCTGGCTACAGGTCAGCTGTTATGGAACCTTGTATAATGTAAAGGCCAAAAATTTGTGTCATACGGACCCATACTGCATGGTGAAAATGGAAGATTATTGAATTGTTATTTTAATAACTTACAATATGAGCAAAATTACAGCAGTGAAACAAACCATTGGGAAATTTATGTGAGACCTATAAATTACAGTAACTGTGACCATACCAAATAAAATGAACACAAACTAAAATACTTGTAATATAGTGATCCAAGATGACAATATCACTGTCTAATTTGTTATTTTTTGTACCATCCAGCTTATATTTAAGCCTACTGTTGACCTAAATAAAAGATACAGAGTGTATATACATGCGCTCAATTGTAAAATAAATGGATTTCACCTGCTTTAGGGCAAGCTATATCTGCCTTAACATATTTAATCTGCAACAGGAGAAAAGGTTTGATAAAAGATAAGAGCAAACTGGCACAATGACAATGTCATATTTGTCAACTAAACACTGTGTTGAACCACAAATACCTCATAGACTGCTTATCTGAAAACATGCATGCTAGCCATTTAATTCCGGAGAAAGGCTTACTTAAGGATAAGAGGTTATCATCTGGCAACAGCAATAACATCCTTGCATATAATATACACATCTTACTCCTAAATCACTCTGTAATACGAAGAGATTTGAGCCAGATATGAGCCTTCAACCCATTTTCGTATGTATCTCTTAATGTTGTATTATTGAAATTTGAGCAGGGCGACAATCAATCACAGTCAAACTGATTATTTTTACATACATTACGTTTTATTTTGTGCACAATGCCATGGGGGGCGGGGGGGGGGGGGGTCCAGTTTTATCGTAATATTTATAAACTAGAAAGTAAGGCTTGGAGAGGAAATTGTCCTCAGTGATGTCAGTGTGCAGTTTGAAAACTAAATTAAGCTTCAAGAGCTGTATGGTCACACACAGAAACAGTGCGTGTGACGCAGCAGTGAAACTTGTTTCCTTCACACAGGTCAGAAAACCATAATCGATCGGAAATACAATAAAATGAATAAACTTCACTTCAGGCATAAGGACGACAAATATGAACAAAGGACTATGAATGAAAGAGCAGAGCGTTTAAAGATAAGATGGCATTTAGTATGTGCGAAATTGTTCGAGTGATACGACAGTGTGCAAATATTACGAGGCCAGACGGGGCACTATTTGCACATTAGGAATATCCGAAGGTTTATTTTATGTTGTGTAGATATTCTCTGCTGCTCGTGAAATGTTTGCTTTATTCTCATGATGCACCTGCAGGGCGTCGCCTAGAGGGGGGGGGGGGGTGCACGGTGTGACGTGAATTGTTGTCATTTCAAATTTCAAAGCAGGTGCTAAACACACAAAGATTGCTGACACAAGAACACTGCAAGATACATTTGAGCCAAGTCAGACAGACTTGCCAACACGATGGGATAAAAAAAAAACAACAACAACAAAAAAACACAATCTTCAAAGGTTTACGAAACAGCAATACTGATGGAAGATGAAAACATCGTTAAGGTCATGTCTCCCTTCAATACCACAAGTCCACGAAAGGTCAACAGCTTGTCTTACCGTTCTTTCAAGAAGTCAACCACTCTTCTGAAGTCATCAATGCAATACTCCCTCTTCATGTCCATGAGAACGCTGTCAGAGGCTGACTGCACAGGAACGTGAAGGAAGGCATAGACACGCGGATGATTCAAGATCTTCGCCATCTCCTAAAGAGGCACAGGACAGACAAGGAAGGGATGGTGAAATTGTAAAACGGAAGGGATTCATGACAGGGTCCAAAAGCAACTTTGTGTTGACTTGATTATCATGGTGTTTTGTTGCTGTGTGCAAATAATGGACACACAATGCAGATTTTTTTTCCCCCTTTTGAAACTGCCCATTACATTTCGGCATGCATGCGCGTGCGTGTTTGTTTAATGCCTTCTTGTCCTTTAAACCCGACAAAGTGAAAATAGCTGGAGGCTTACAATGAAATAAATATCTTGGGCCCCCTGTCTCCTTATCTTAAGTCAACAGTCTCAAACTTGGGCCTTAAACTGGACAGTGATTTCAAATTTGATCGGCAAATTGGTGCCGTTGTTAAATCCAGCTTCTTTCACCTTAGACAGCTGGCCAAAATAAAATCTCTCCTCTCTCATGAACACTTTGAGACAGTAATTCACGCCTTTGTCACATCCCGGCTCGATTACTGCAATGCCCTTTACTTTGGAGTCAGCCAGTCCTCCATTAAGCGGCTTCAGCTGGTCCAGAATGCCGCTGCTCGCCTCTTGACTGGTACTCGTAAGAGGGAGCACATAACTCCTACTCTGGCATCCCTTCACTGGCTCCCCATACATTTTAGAGTTATTTTCAAGATCCTCTTATTTGTTTTCAAATCTCTAAATAATCTCACGCCACCTTACCTCTCTGAGCTCATCCGCCCCTACGCACCTGCCCGGCGCCTCAGGTCTGCGGACCAGACATTATTAGAAGTACCAAGAACTAAACTGAGGCTGAGAGGGGATCGAGCCTTTTCTGTTGCTGGTCCCTCTCTCTGGAATGACCTCCCACCGAACATTCGTCAAGCTTCCTCACTGCCCATCTTCAAAACCCTCCTCAAAACTCACTTGTATTCTCTGGCTTTCGACTCAGCATGACTTAAATTTGTTCTTGGTTTTACTGTTTGGTGCTTTCTACTGTCTTTATTACCGATTTGTTTTACTGTTTATTGTATATGTTAAATTGCTCCATGTACAGCACTTTGTATGCGGCGATGGCTGTTTGAAAGTGCTCTATAAATACAGTTGACTTGACTTGACTTGACTTGACTTAAAGGACTTCAAAGAGCTCGAAATCCCACATTGCTGTTTTTCAACTCACAATAATGCTCAGACCACATTTGTATTTGATATTAATGAAATTAAGACCCTCAATAAAAACTAGTGGTTTTAATGTTGTTTTTTTGGGGGGGGAGCAACAATTCCTTTAAATGAGCATGCTTTAAAAAAAAACACCATATTAATGAAGATAGAAGGGGTATTACATTTTTTTTTAAACGGTAATTTCGACAACTAAAAGGCTGGAGAGAGCACAGATGTCAAATTTGTCTAATGGACATCATCAAGGTGGTATCATTAGCATGCTAATCACCAGAAGAAGGGGCAAGAGAAAAGGAGAGGGGAGAATGAAATGATTTAATGATTTCTGACAAGAATGTACTGATTGCAGTCCGTCTTTTCATTAAAATCTATTGAAGACGGTTCCTATTTCATGCGCAGACAAAATGTACGTACACGCGCACACATCGACACGCAGAGACACACAGAGCTCAGTCACAGTGCACCGCGGGGGGTTGACCAATGCAAGCTCCAAATTAGAAAGAATTAATTTGGTTGGGGGGGGGAAGGCGCTTGATTGGTGACAGAAATCAGCTCGCGACAAGTGTGAGAGAATGTGTGAGTGCGAGAGAGAGAGAGGGGGTTGAAGGAAAACAATTCACGCATCAATAATGTTCGCTCATATGCTGTGTGAAGGACTAACAAGAAGTATATTTTATTTCCAAGCCCTCCCAAACGACTCTGTTTGGACGACTGATTTGATTATTTGTTTTTTGGTGGGACCGAAGGTTTACAATTTCAGAAATAGGGCTGTACCATATTGGAAAACAACGTGATAAGGCTGTTGTATATTGTGGTAGCCATTATTGCGATATTTAACATTCATGTAAATAAATGCCATTTTTATTATCTCAATGAAAGAAATCTTTTTCATGATTTTATAGATTATTGATGAAAATCCTTCAACACTAGCGTATGTATGAATCTATGTATGTATTTTTGACCTAGAATAATACTAGTGTCAGTGGGTTGACTTTAAAAGAGCAGAAATACATTCAATGTGCTCCGAAATGTAGCCAAATTTTTCTGTAATATCATCAAAAACAACTCCACTAACCGAGAAAAAGAATACAAGTCAAAGAAAGCTTTGCATGTCCAATATTGCTGTGACATGCATGTCCACTCTGAGAGTAATTAATATGTACAGGACATCGTGGGCACAGTTGGATGAAGTCATACTGTCGCCTTTAGCACTTGTAAACTGAGCTTAGTGAGCTGTCAATTATTTTGATACAGTCATCTGTCTGTAGGTCAGCAATAGATACCGGGGCAGAAACTGGATCCACGTGTGGAAACTCCTTGTTTCGGTGTGCAGCGTAGTCTTGTTTTAGTATGCAAGAGGCATACATTATTAGGTACGGCAATATGTTGCAGTCTAGATTCCCTATCAGGGATAACTCCCGGATGATCAAGATGTGTGTGCATGTGAGTACCGGCGGCAACCGGGGTCTAAACGTGGTAGTTTGAGAAGCAGGGCACTGCTGAAGGCAACTGTGGGATTAATCTTATAGGGGGAGGACTTTTCATTCACATGAGCCATTTATCGTGGGCGTCTGACAGAGTGCATCCCATCCTCCAATCATTACCCACAACCCTGATATGAATCTCTGTCGTTAGCGATCCCTGCGGACCGCAGGCCTTTTTGGTGCTCGCGGACACTTTTGTGAGTCCGCAGAGAAAACGATGTCGCGATAACGACAGCACATTCAAACATCACCTCGTGGGCTGATGAGATTTTGCCGTTAAATGTTGGTACGAGTGCATTTTTGTGGATTGGTTCTGATTATCAGTTTAACAACAGTATGACATTGTGTCACATTTTTTTCCATGCCCCCATGATGGCTTTCGCTCTTGTTCGCGCACGCAAGCAAGACACAAATTCCTTTCATCTATTCTATATCAGCTCTGATAGACACACAAATCAGAAACCTTCTATCTCAACTGGCTTAGCTCAAAGGATCTGATATCCAGCCCCTTAAAATCAGATAGCACTGAAAGGAAAGGAACATATACGGTATGTGTGGAGGGGGGAGACTCGGTTGAAAGATCTCACAAGAATTACACATTAACTTGCATATAACTCACCTCTATTTTCCCAAAAACTAAACATGCTCTGATCTTTTGTTTTCTTTGGAAAAATGTCTCGGCCTTTTTCTGTACATGCTCCCTGGCTTGCATTACAGATAAAATGGAATGCTACAATTCACTTCAATTTTTGATTAATATTGTGGATCTGGCTTCCCTCTCTGGGTCCTCGATGATGCAAAGAGCCCACTTTCTGCATCTGATGGTGAATATGACTGTGGTTGTGGGGAGGTTGTTTCGCACAATCTCCCAAGCAGCTTTTAACGCATTTCAAGAGCCTTCCTTTCTGTCGCGAGCAGCAACAGTGCCACACTGTGATGGTGGCACAGAGGACACTCTCCACCTCACATCTGCAGTAGCTCCTCAAGACAAGGCTCCCTGGTTAAGCAGGTCATAACTGCCAGAGGTTGTTGAGTCTTCTTCGGCAGAGCAGAAGTGTGTTGGGCTCAAGTGACGTTCTTGGAATGATGGACCCAAGTTATTTGTGGGTGGAGACCACTTCTACTGCTGCTCCTCCGATGTGCTTGGGAGGGCATCTCAACACCATCTCCTTGGTCTTCAAAGGTTGTTACCTTTACACCAGTCCACCTAGTTATGAGGGTCATGGAGGAGATGGTGCTGTGGAGCCTGACAGGCTGCGTTCTGCTGGTGAGCAAATGCAGGTCCCAGTTCCCCATTGATGGACTGTCTGTCTGAGCGTGTGTTGGCGACTGCACATGTCAATTAGTGTCGGGCAGAACCCTTTTAGGTAACAATTGGTCCCTGCTAATAATCACCACAAGATGGCATTGGAACACTAACAGGGAAACAATTCAATGGGGAATACAAAGAGACTGTAACTATAAGGTGCACCGGATTATAGGGCGCACTGTCAGCTTTTGAGAGAATTGAATGCTTTTAGGTGCACCTTATTGTGCAAAATATATGGTATTTCTTTTTGTGACACTAGCCCTGGAACTTTACTGGCACACCTCATATATTTGTGAAGCATAGACAACTATACACAAACCCACAAGTTGTATTAAGTGGGTATACCCAAGGGAGTCTCAGGGAAAAATATTCTACATTCTATTCCCAGGATAGTAAGTCAAATCCCAGTTGGTGGGAACTGCATTCAGCAGCAGCCAAGAGAACACCTCACACAGGGCAGTTACAATACATGGATTGCACGAAGAAAAATCACTAGCATCTGTTATTAATGACTGACCTGACTGTATTATGCAGAAAAAAAGCTTCATTAAGTTAAAAAAAACCTAGGTAGTTTTTTTTAGCAAGGTTGATTTTATTTTATTTATTTTTTACAAAATCTGCTTTTTTCCACGGTTCAAACATAGGTTTTAACAGGAAAAAGCAATTCTTTAATTAAGTGTGTTCCGACGGCTGAAAAGATATAATTTACAATCAAATTCAGTTTGACCTTATTTTCACTCAACATAAATTACATGTGAAAATAAAATGTCCAACACAAATGAATTGTAGAGCACATTATTGAAATATTAGGCTTTCCTTTGCCTTCCTTTACTGGTCCATGGGCACATTTAAATTGCATCTCGTATGAATAAATGCATGTTAAATTTGTTGGTGTGTAAACCGATGATTTGCAGTTACATCAGCTGCGTAACGCACATTCAAAACACAGTTTTATGTCATAAAGCTTTTCATTCACGTACTTTGAACCAAATTAAGATCACCTTTTGTTAAAAAAAATAAAATAAAAAAGGCTCAGGGATCTCATTCATGGTGAATTTGTATTTATTTATTTATTTATTTATTTGTTGGTTTGTTTATTTGGTTGCTGATTTTATTATTTGTTTTATTTCATAGATTTTAAATGATAGTAATACTTTATTACCAATATTGCTTCCTCAAGGCAATTTTGTCAAACACAAACATATCTGCTATTCCTTTTTGTTTTGTTTTGTTTTGCTTAATTTGCTCAGAACAATGAAAACTGATACCAGAGACTCAAGGTTATTTCATAAGTGAGCAAATTAGTTAAACTTTTTTCATGCTCAATTTTAAGTCAAAGATGATAAAAGTAGAGCCCATGAGTTTAGCCACACTCTCAGCAGGATAACAAAAACTAACTGCGGCTAAGTGAAGCAAAAAAAAAAAAAGCGCAAATAGGGAAAGAAATCGGGCCAATTAAAACACTTTCCAGACGAAGAAGAAAGGTGTCTGCACACAACTGCTGAGAAGCATGAGGCAATACCTCTGCCTTCATCTGCAGTGTTTAGTGAGGTGGAGCAAAATAGAGACAGGAAACAGCCACACATAAGCAAGATATTCTGTGGCTAGTTAAAACGCTAGACGACAGGCCTCCTGCTTTAAGTCGGTGTTCGCCAGATGCCATTCTGAATGTGTTGTTTTGCTCCTAATAGTCTGCAACCATATCGGAAAGGAACGGAACATTTTCAATCTCCAACAAGGAGAGCGAATTATGGTCTCCAGGAACCCTTGAATGTGATTACCATCATTCAGAAAACAAAAGACTGTGCAGGAAGTCGGAGGTCATAATTAAGAGACATATGAGAACAGTTTTATTGTGGGGCTTCATTTGGTGCGGGGTCCCTGGCACAATGCAACATTAAGCCACTAATGTGAAGAGGCCCCCAAAGGCTTCATTAAAATGAAAATGGTCGTGAGACGGTGCTGTCTTAAGTGCGTGCGTTCATGTAGTTTGCTTGTCCGCATGTCTTGGTGTGAAGGTGAGAAATGCGTGTGGGATATTATTTGGTATTTGTTACAAAAACAAAACAATGATATTCCCCCTGGTGGTCGAAACTAAAGGTTGCAGGTAGCATTTGGAATTAGTCTCAAATACAGCAGAAAGTAAATGGCTTGGACTGCATCTGTTAAAAAAACAATAAAATACTTTATAATACCACTTTTTTGTGATGTGAATCTTTTGATTTGCCTCAATGCTCAATAATGTAATGAATTTAAAAACGAAAATAGGGGTTTTCTCAGCAATGTTTTGATGAGATTAAAATATAGATTAATTAGATCAATTAATTACAGATCATAATTAATTAATCTCACCTTTTTTATCTCTTGACAGCAAAACTTTCTATATACAAATTTCAAAAGCGTAATTTCTTTTTTTGTTGTTTTTTTTGGGGCAGTCCCACCACACTCAAATTAAATTTTATTGTGAAGTAACATATTGATAATGTCAGTCAAAGCCCCCCTCAAAAAAAAATCAAACAAACAATATAGCCGTCTCGTATCCAATTTGAATAAATCGTATTATTGTTATGCAAGATTCAAAACTGTCATTTTAAACCCAGTTTTCAGGGTGCACGTTTGGCAACATTTACATTAAAATTCCTGTGTTGTGACATATATATCTGAGTCACATTAGGTTGCATTTTTATTTAAATGTTTTTGTGCTTGCACGTAAGACCAACGTTGCTTCATTGGATCAAGGAGATGCTATCGCCTCATAGTTTGGAACAACGTATTCATAGGCAAAAAAAAAAAAAAAAACTCAAAACATCGCATCAGTAATCATTTGAGTGGATTTTGCTAAGCAGTAGATGTCTTGGAACGGCAGGAGTTTTGTTAAATAAAGCATCACAAAACGTAAAGTAAACTCCTCGGAGCTTGTACAGTCATGCATAAACCCACGACTGCACATCGCTGAGTGTGGAATGTGTGAACAGCCTATCTAATGGCTCTCTGGTCAAGCTCAGAGGAGGTTTGAGGAGGATGTTTAATGGACAAGAGCAATTTCATTCATCTCAGCCCGGCTGATTGCTTCATACGGGGCTACTTTCACAGCTCATTTGCTGCTACCGTGCTCAGCTCAATCACACGCGGGCTTGCAAAAGCAGCCGCACAGGTATCATCATGTATGTGCACAGACACCGTACACGATCAAAGGATAAAATGATGCACCTTTGACAGCCATTGAGCAATTTATTAGCAGGTGGCTTGATGGATCACGGGAGGACTTGCTAAAAATGGCAGAAAAGTGAGGGACAAAAATGGTGGCATTTTACTTTAAACTACTCTAAAATGAAATACTGATTGCTGAATGCAATCAACTAAAACATCAGAGAGCAGAAGACCGAGAGGCGAGTCGGCCTGTAACTGCTCCAATCAGCAAATGGTACTGAGGTTGTCTGACAGGGGGAAAAAAAGAAAAAAAGAGAGAAAAGAAAAAGGCAGCACATGAGGAGAAATTGCGTGTTCTTGGGTGTCAGAGGGAGACAAGGCGCAGAAAAATGTGTGTGAGTGCGCTATGAGGTGAACTTCTCAGAAGAAGAGGTGACTTAACATTTTCGCTTTCAATCGCAGCCATTTACTACGATTCTATTTTACAGTATAAGCGCTGTTCTTGTTCAAATGAAAAGGGTGTCATTTGGCCATCACTCGACATGACGACTGGATCGACTTTTGGCCTTCATCATCAAACCATTCTTATTACTGTGATGACTGCCATCACGTTGGCAGCTGTAAGAACTGGATAAACTATTGCAATTTGGACAAGTGGAAAAATCTACAGTTGGAAAAAGGAGATACTTCTGAACTATAAACAATTAAGAGGGTGAGAGGATGCAAGTTACTGCTCACTCTGCAGTGCACATTTCACTCTGACGATCATTAGCAAAATTAAGACATATTGCAGAAAGCAGCCTTGGAAGGGCTGTGCAATGTGA
Source organism: Hippocampus mohnikei (assembly GCA_026261675.1). NCBI lineage: Eukaryota > Metazoa > Chordata > Actinopteri > Syngnathiformes > Syngnathidae > Hippocampus > Hippocampus mohnikei. The sequence goes on along the minus strand of JAKGUB010000556.1, from coordinate 13,813,819 downwards.
TGTAATACAAAGTTGAGGGGCTTGTACAAAGGGTTGAAGGGTTATTAAAAAAAAAGTCATCACCTGGTACCAAGGGTTTGTGAAAAAAGACAATGCTTTCATTCTCATATGATACTTAATGTTAGGATTTTTTTAGATAATAATCTGGTGGTTTTGACACAATTTGATGTGTGCTATCCACTTTCATGAACGCTGACCACTTCCACCTCCTATTTTAGCGCTGCTGTCGGCGCGTAGCTCAAAAGGGGCAACTTTTATCTGTAAGCTACTGTGGGTACCAACCGGTATGTTGACAGAGTGTTGACAGTCGAAACTGTAGACAAGGTAAGAGAATTTGTCTTGACACACGCAAAAAAAAAAAGAAATCCCAATTACATGTAAGTACAATTAACCTAACATGCTTGTTTTTGGAATGTGGGACAAGCACCGAGAAAAACCTACATGAGTGTCGTGAGAACGTGCAAACTCCACATAGGAAGGCCAGAACTCAGATTTGATCTCCCAACCTCAGAACTGTGAGGCAAATCTTCGACAATCTGCCTGCTATTTGAACCATTACAGTACTAATCAGCCCCGTGTGAAGTAAACAGGAAAGAATTCAACAAAAACTATACATTGGTGCCAATAAATAATCATCAATGTGGCGTTTACAAGTAGGTCAAGAAAGGGTTTTGACAGTGGGTGGGAAACAAATCAAGAAGTGAAGTGTGGTTGGAAGTTGAATGAAGAAAGGGTAAATGGGCTTCAAGAGCAACAAAAGGCACAGATAAGTTAGGGAAGATGACTCTTATCTTTTCTTATGTAGGTTAATTGACTGAGGAATTAAAAGGAAAAAAGATATAATTCAATGTAATGCATGGACATTAACAATAAACGGGTTGCCGGCATATGAAATGATTATTAAGATTCACACATAGAGCCCACGCTAATGTGTCATCCTAGCATATTTCTAATTATCGGTTAATTGTTATTCCCTATCATTAGGAGGGTGGTTTTTAATTGTAATGTAGCCAAGCAGAAACCCTACCTATACATGTGGGGGACAATTAGCCACCTCCATTAACCCCTGGTTAATTGCAACCTCCAATGCAACATCCCACAGCTCTGTTCTCACTCCTTTTTACCCCTCAATTCTATCCCGGGGCCTTCATCCCCATTTTTCCCCAAGTTCTGTCCTCATTTCACTTCATAATAGCCAATCAGATTTAATTGTTTGGTTCAACTGCAAAAACTGTATGTTATGAACTTTACTAGTGTGTCTTTTTTTTCTAGGTTAGAAGTCCCTGTTTGAGTCCTCCAAGGCCTCCTCTCTTTCTCCCTTTTTAATTTTCTCTACTACGTTTCCAAATGAATTTCCTCAGAGATTGATCGTAATCTTAAAAAGATAAGAACTGTTTTCTGGAAATGACTGGCAATCACATAATCATAGGTTACACTCCGCCCCCTCCTTCCTCTCCCCTTTCCAAAAAAAAAAGTAAGCACCACCCTAATATTTAAATATAAATGCAGTTTCAGGCATTACAGCCCTAATAGAACACACAGGTTTACATATTTAGAACATTCATACAACTATTAACTAATAAGGCACGCACTTGCACCCGTCCACCAATTTTTGTGCTCCCGTGACGCCCAGAAATGTCGCTCAAACACCCTACCCCTTGTCAAACTTCTGTCAAAAAGCCTCAGCACCAGAAGGTAATTGTGCTTCAGGTAAAGGTAAACTTCCAAACATACTTAAAAAAGGAAAACATCACTCAGGAGTATCTTGCCATGATGGCGTGAATTAGAGATGAAAAAAAAAACTGCAGTAAGAAAGACAGAAGTACTGTTCATAATTACATCGTGCACTATACTTATGGGGTAACTTCATGGCGAGAATATATTGAATTGATATCATACAAAGAGTAAAATTGTAATAATAATAACAGTTATTCGTAGATAGTGCTGATAAAGGACACTTAACAATAACGAATCCCAGCGAGAATATGTGATTTGGAAAATGGACGGTTGGATGGAGTTAGCAAAGTAGCAGCTAGCATTGGCCAAAAGCTGATCGATAGCTTGGCAACCAACAGCAGCATTGTGGAGGATACCAGTGATAGTCGAATGCGGCTCCTTATGGGGTTGATGCCAGAATAAACAGAGTGATGAAATGGTTAAGACGATGCAGAGAATATCTATCAATAACTGAGTCCAAAGCGTAAACATGATTTGCGATTTGTTATTTGCAGTGGGTCTTGCTCCCTAACCTCAGTGAATAGCACAGCTTTTATTTTCATTTTACATCTTCATAATTGTGATAAACAACTAAAACACAACAAACAATAATTACTATTATTATTTAGTCTACACTACAGACTTGCATATACTTTCTCTTTGTCAACTTCACACCATTCTGAGAGGCTTGAAAAAAAAACCCAAAAAGACAAAAACACTACAGCAAGCAAAATTCTCCGAGCTTTGTTGGGTTTATATATTATTGTGTTTCCACGTTCATGTCTAGACATTATCGACAACCGGACGTATCCCTATAAAACAATGACTACATTGTTTGACCATAGCATGCATTCCTGATTTATGTTCATTATCTTGATTCATTCAAATTATTGCAATAAGAGTCACATATTAATCTTTCCCTCAACACCCCTTCAATATTTTTCTATGTCGGTTTGTTTCCTTCCCCAAAAATGAATATGTTGTCTGACAGCAGGGGCTAGTAAGCCCATTGCCTATTGAAAATCCTGACGACAATGTCTGTTACCACTGACCGAGACAATAGATGGAGAAAAATATAATCAAGACAGATAGAGTGTAAATTGGGAGATTTCAATGATAGTAAGTTAGATTGACAAGACACATGGCGAAGAGCAGCCTGAACGGAGACACATAAAGATGGGATAACAATGTCCATTGTTCCATTAGGCAAGGCAATAACGACTGATAAAACGAGACGACTAAAGAGGACACAATGGTCCTTAATTGACTCATTAGTGAGAGAGGAGAATGAACTGCACTAATGAATGGAGGTTTGTAGCGATACTGCTTGCTAAGCAAAACAGAAAGGCATTTAGTTTATTAAATCTAGACAAAGCAATATTTGTCCACAAGAAGGGAGAACACAATAAGCCACAGGGACAGAACAAAAAAACAAAAACAAAACAACAACAAAAAAAGGACATATCTCTACAGTCAGCTGTCTGGTCAAACATATCTCCCTTAAACACATTACAATTGAGTTTGTGCAATATTTCATGTTACCCTTGTCATTAATGGGTCCTGATGTTTTAGGTTTTACATACCTCAAGATGTTCTAGGATATACGGTGGGTTGGTCATCCCGAGCCTGAGCATGGCGCCTTCAGGAATCTCCTCAACCAGCCTCCACAGTAGAGTGGGCAGGTCAGTCCCAATGTCTCGACCATAAGCTCCTGTGTCTTCACTGGTCAGCCAGATTTCACATACGCCCTCTAAACACAACACACACAAAACCAAGGAAAGATTGCACAGGTGAACAAAAGACCCTTTTCCACTGAGCGACGTAAGTCAGTCCAATTGGATGTAGTCTTGAATCTTTTGCTGTTTTCCATTGTCAAGGATCCGAAAATATTCCAGCAGCCCGCGGTGGAAACACATGACCAGACTAAGATGGACCATAACCATCCCACGACAAGCACAACTTGTATTTATTGTACAGCTTGCTTGAGACAAAGCTTCAGTTTCACTTGGGCATGAACAGTACACCGCCATTGTAAATACATCTAACTCAAGGTTATTGTGGTAACCGGCATGCAATACACAAGAGGACCTTCTTCATTGGAAGCGCAACCACCAGGGAATCATGTTTATCATTAATTGGTTTTACACCACCTTAATTTAGATTTATGTCTGCAACATGAATATACTTGAGCAAGAGAAGCTTTCACAATTTCATGCATTAGAATTTTTTTAAATGCATTTCATGTCTCCTTGACATTTTTTTTCCAATTTCAGCAATTCAAGAAAAATTAACATTTAACGCATTAAAAAATGTAATTAAAAATTAACTGCAGTAATCATTACATAACATTTATTACATGTGTTGCAATAAACCTGCATGTGGCACCTATATTATACTGTGTGATCACAATCTGCAGTAGCATAATAAATCAAATAAATGTCAATCAGTCAACTTGGCAGTGGTTTTCCAATATTTTATAGGAAGTAGCAGCTAAAAAAGTCTACAAGTACCACCATAGGACCAACATCATAATGGGCTTAAGTGTTCTTAAAAATGAGGCAGAGGTTTTATTCCAAAATTCCATTTGGATTTATTATCGTAAGGCGCTGCAACATTAAGCACAGTGCAACCTTAACACTGTGCCTGAATGAAGGAAAATAAAATGCACCAAAGTAATGATCACGGTTAAATGGACTAAAAGTGTTGCATGAAAATCGGACTCCAATAATGGTTTAAAATAACAACTAAACATGAAAGACCCTATAAAGTAATTTGTATGTGGTTTTAAATACATCAAATATGTTGGAAGATGTGTTGAAAACGGAGATGCATTTACTACTGAATTGATAAAAAAAATAGCATAAAACTCTTTTTCACCCTCTCAGGTGTCCCAATTTTTGGGACGGGCCTAAATGGGGACGAGCTGATGCAACCAAGGAACAGCATGAGTCACCCCTCCCCACGATATAAGTGCTCTCATTTCATTTGGGGCCATTTGGCACAATTGTCACATTCTTACGGGGAATAACTTGGCCCTATTTCAACCCTTACAACATGCAGTTATCCATCGAGTTATGCCCACAACCCGAAAAAGTAGCTCTTCCCAAAAGTGTTCTGTGTTATTTGGCTACAAAGGCTCTGCCGCGTGGATGCATGAGCGATGTACGTAGCGAGATGGTGGCGAAACAGGCTTCCCCACGTGATGTCGTGGCGAACTACATCCAAATGTGGCTATGGAGATTTGGATCCCGTTCAGCCAGAATTTGCTAAAAGATTTCATGACCTGGCACCAAGCCTGAAACTCTAATCTAAAATCACACCAGTTCCTTTAATTCTTGTGAAGAGTTTACTTGCCATCGATTCTACGCTGCAAGGCCATCACAGTCACTCACAATAATTAAAATAACCACCTTATAAACATGCATTCGCGGAAGGTGAAGGTCACATCCAGCAAGAGGAGACTTATCTGGCTTCATGATAGATTAGAGCAACACTCACTACCACAGCTTAATGAGCTAACTGTCATTTGGCTGCAGGTCTGGAAATAGTTGATTGTCTGCTTAAGCTATGAGTTACGACATGCCCCGGATCATGCAGACAAATCTCAACGCATTTGCACTTGCAGCGGGGGCAGTGGCACACGCTCACAAAGACACAACTGTCATTACCATTAGCCAAGCGGAGTCGGATGGAAAGATGCATGTGGTCATTCGGAGAGGAGAAACGGTGTGGCTAATTGGATGCGTGCGAGTGCGGAACACTTATAAAGGTGTGCATGGACCACCAAGATTAAAGATGATCGTGGCATCATTATCCAAATGAAAAAGCTTTTCTAAGGCTCATCATCATTGACAATAGGAAGCGCTCAGGATTTTTGCAGTACAGTCGCACCTACAAACACATCTACAAACGCATGATCAAATACAAAGTATGACACACAAACACACACACGCACACACACACACACACACACACACACACACACACACACACACACACACACACACACACACACATAAAAACAACCGGATAGAGTGAACATTTGCCTCTGTATGCAATTAATTCAAGAGCTCACCTTGGTCTAACAATCAGAGTAGCTCGGTTCATTAAATTCACCTAATCGCAAGCTAAAGTTAGTAATTTGAGTTTTAAGGAAGCAAGCAGGCCTTTTTTTTAAGCGCGGTCTGCGCTACAGCGTTTTACAGATAATGGCGGTCAAGGTTAATTAAGAAAAAATGACATCAGCAACAACTCATGTGAAATAAAAATTAAGATTAAAATCCAGGGTGGGGGATTATGTACCTGTGTGCGTGTGCGTGTGTGTGTATGTGTGTGTGTGAGTGTGTGTGTGTGTGTGCGCGTGTGTTTTAACGTGAAGAGTGTCAAAAATAAAATAAAGAGTACGTCCAAGGTTTTAATGTATTTTGCATTCATTGAGTGTCGAATGGTGCCAATATATTTTTGGATTAGTTAGTTCTCAGAACCTTTTGATGATGTTATGGACTGCGGATGACGAAATCGCGAAATTCCTTGTAATTGTACGTTGAAGAATATTGTCCTTAAACTGTTTGAATATGTTCACAAAGAGGTGAACCTCACCCCATCTTTGCTTGTGAATGAAGAGCAATTCAGAAAAGCTTTTTTTTTTTTTTTTTTTTACGCAATCAGTACGCACCCATTCCCAGTTAGCCTGTTCACTTGCGGGATGTTCCAAACAGGTGTTTGATGAGCATTCTTCGTCTTTTTTTTTTGCCACCTGTCCCAGCTTTTTGGGAAAGTGTTGCAGCCAGAAATTCTACATTAATATTTGGTAAAAACAAGAACGTTCATCAGTTTGAACATGAAATATTACGTCTTTGTAGTGTATTAAATTAAATCTCAGTTGAACATGATTTGCAAATGATTGTATTCTTTTTTGATTTCATGTTTAACACAACGTCCCAATTGCATTGGAATTGGGCTTGTACAGTACACTGAGCTTTCCTGACCACTTAGATCATGACTATTGGCATTTTTTTTTCTTGAACAAAGAAGAGACACTATACATAGAAGGTAATGTTAAAAGTGGCACAGTGAGAGAAGCACACAGGAAATTCACAAAAAGGCCAAGGCAAGTAGGCGTCCTTTAAATCATCAAATCACTTCATAAAATAATCAAATGCTGTCCAGCATGAAAAAAAAGAATGGGACCGATGCTGTTTGGTGATTGTTTGATACAGCTTTGTTCACAATATTGGCTCAGCTAGAGCAGTTCTTTTTTGCTTTTAAGGATTTAGAAAGAAAAAGAATGCCATAGGGTGAGAATCCCAAGTATCATTTGTTGTTTGGATGGATTTCTTATTTCCTTTCATGTATATATTTGTACAATGGGCAAATTCACAGCTGAGCTCGTTACTTTGTTTGGATTAGAAGAAGCAACTCTCTTACCCATGCTTGCATCATGCACATCTAATGATTGATGATTCCTGTAGTTTCCACAAAAAAAAAAAAAAAAAAAAAAGCGTCAAAGCCGTGTCCCAGTTAATTGCTAGCTGCATGCTGTTGAAATAAATGACCAGACATGCTGTAAATGTATCCAGGAGCTAAATATGTCCCTTTCAAAACAAAATTCCAGTGACTTCGCTGCTGCCAAGTAAGCAAGCCTGGGTATTGTGTGATATTAAAACATTCAGGGGCCTGCGTTAATTATGTTTTCAGGGGAAAAAGGCCACATTGTAAGGGTTCCATTGCACCGAATAACCTGCCTAGTTGATTGCAGTCTCTGCTTTATCAGTAGACTTGTTTGTATTATCACGTCAATCGTGTTATTGCTGGCAAAAGATGTGACTGTTGAGTCGGAAATGTTAGCTTGGCCTCCCTCATCTGTCTGCACTAAAGCATTCACATACAATCCACAGCTGTTTCCTCTGGTTTCAATGTGTGCAGCAAAGAGAGGGGCCACTAATTGTACCAAGAATTCCATTGCTACTGCATATTAATGGCAACTATGACATCCTGAATTCAAATTGACTTCCTGCCTGGCATTCAACTCCTCGTGTGTTGCTGCACGAACTACTAAGAATGTTTGCGTGGGGAAAAAACAACAGAATAGTTTAGAATCGTAAATAAAAGGAACCAATGCCGACAGTATCAAAGCACTCCCATGACCGCAAAATGTGGCAATGTACAAATGCATGCAAAACCAGTAGTAGCGATGTCATTATATGAATAATCTATTAAAACAGTTTGGGATTTAATTTACGGACTGTACAAAATGCTAATGTTCAGTAGACACAGTAGCACTGTCGTAAATGTGCACTTCTTTGCTGGAGAAGCCTGAATATGTTCAACCGCTATTACGTTGGGGAGATATATATATATATATATATATATATATATATATATATATATATATATATATATATATATATATATATATATATATATATATATATATATATATATATATATATATATTTTTTTTTTTTGTGAAGGTGGCCAAAATGTTGCAGCTGATTTTATGTGTACATATTCATTTAACAAACCCTTGAGCCTTTTTTTCTGCAAGTCGGAACAATTGCAAACGAGCCAGGCAGAAGAACTTTTCCTGCACACGATTGACATTCAGTTAACTTTGGCACAGCCTTGCAAAGACAGCAAAACAACGGAAGATGAAAGGAGGCAAGGGATTGGCGGTACTGAATATGGGCCAAAGAGCAGGACCCACTTTGTTTAGGGTACGAGCCTTGGAAGCTGCTAAAGAGCAGTGCGGACACAAAGAATAATGCACAGTAACAGAGGAAACAGCTGTGTCGAGGCCTGCGGCTGTGACCAACCATACCTCTACCATCAAGCGATACAAACATAAGCTTACTAGCCACAACATTAAGTACAAAATCTAATCAAATAGAATCAAAGAGTGGGATCCAAACTTAACCAAGGTGTCTTCGACAATGTCAGAGATATGAAATTTTAGTTAAGATTATGTTTATAGCTACGGCAGTAGCTTGTCATTCAGGAGGGTACCGTATTTTCACGACCATAAGGCGCAATTAAAAGTCTTACATTTTCTCCCAAGTGGACAGGACGCCTTATAATGCGGAGCGTCTAGTGTATGAGCCGAGTTCAAAATCCTGACTGAGAGCCGACACGCTGTTTATATAGAGAAAAGGCGGAAGTGGGCGTGAACAGGCACGCGGGAATGCAGCCAGCCAATCAGTGAAGGGTGGGCGTGTAAGTAGCCCGCGAGTGTGACCAGGCGTGCGGGGAAACAGCCGGCCAATCAGTGAAGGGTGGGCGTGTAAGTGGCCGTAAATGAGGACGTGAGAGAGGACAGCCATGCCGTAAAGCAGCCAGGCAATCAGTGAATGGTGGGCGTGTAAGTGGATGCAAAAGGCAGGTGCCAGTACCTGTATATAGTGTGAGTTTGTGCGTTATTGCAAAACAACTTCGGTTTTGGTTTCTAAGAACCCCCGAAAATGAATACAACAAAGAGACACGCTTATGAAGCTCCATTCAAACTGACGAAACTGGACGAAAAGAAGATGAGAGAGTGGCTAAGTGAGGTGTATGTAAAGAGACCGGATGGCTTTTTCCATGCCTCGCCGTCACTCTTGATTTGCGACTCCATGCGTGCCCATCTCACAGCAGCGGTGAAAAACCAAGTCAAGCAAATGAACTCTGAACTTGCCGTCATTCCCGGAGGCTTGACGAAAGAACTCCAACCGCTGGACATCGGCATCAACCGGGCGTTCAAAGTGAAGTTGCGAGCGGCATGGGAACAATGGATGATCGATGGCAAACACAGCTTTACGAAGAGTGGGAGGCAGCGCCAGGCTAGTTACGCCACTATTTGCGAATGAATTGTGGCTGCTTGGACAAACGTGTCTGCTTGCACTGTTGTTCGAGCTTTTGGCAAAGCCGGCATAATTTCTGTGGATCCACACGGCAATGAGAGTGACTCTGACAACGAGAGGGAACCCGGCGTTTTTGATGGATTGTTCAATTCGGACACAGAAGATGAGGACTTTGATGGATTTCTGGGTGATGATTGATTGAAAACGTGAGTACATTGTAAGATGGCTAAATAAAGTACAACCGATCTCAGTTTTGCTTCCGTTGCCTTTTTAAAAACGTGTTTTTAGCATGTCTTAGCATGCTATGCTATGCTTCAAGCTAACGTGTTTTTAGCGTGCGTGCATGCATGCCGTATGTTTAAACTGGCGTATGTTTTAACACCCCTGGCTGCGCCCAATAATACAGTGCGTTTTGTGTATGTGTAAAATACAGAAAAAGCACCCGTTACTGAGACTGCGCCCTACAACACGGTGCGCCGAATGGTCGTTAAAATACGGTAGTCAAAATTTGAGAAACAGTCTTTAGTCATTTAAAGTGAAGCTAGGTTTATTTGCATGGGAATGCAAAGCTTATGCACACTATTTTTGTTTAAAAAAATACAGGCTTTATCACTGCATGTTCCACTTTTACCCAAACTAATGGGAAAGTGACATGAGGAGGTAGGGGGTGATGCTTTGAAGCAGTTACTTTGAGGAAGCATGGCACATCTACAGTAAGTGATTTAGATGATCGGGAGCTGAAGTGAAAGCCAGTGCTGAAATTCTAAAATGTTCCTAAATAATGAGAGACTAATGGCGCAACGTGACCACCCATTTTCTGTCATGCTTGTTTCTTTTTCAGTAGTTTATACATGTCAGCTGAGATTGCGTCAAATGCCGCATACACACAGAGAATATTGAAAAGAAAAAAAAAAGGAACGACTCAGTGTAGGTATCTCATTAAAAACTGTGTTTTCCAACAGAACTCACATTTGAGTCATCTTATTTCACGGATGCATCCATTTTCTACACAACTTGTTTTAATAGGAGGGTCACAGTTGGAGCTCACAGACTTTAGGCAAATGAGGCGGGGCATACCCTGGACTAGTCCCCAAGCATTGGCCGAGTTTTCATTCCAACTACAACGCAACTTTAAGATCCATGACATTTGCATTTGTTCAGGCTCAACTCTTGACTGATTTCAAGACATAAAAATAAAAAATCTAGATTTTATTTTCCGTTGCTCTTCCACAGGTTCCGTCCTCTGTGCACATAGGTTTTATTTCCTTGTATTATTTATTTTTATCGATGACACACCATCTATTTCAGGAGGCTAAACTCTGCAAACTGCCACTGGCTTAAACATGTTAACAGACTGCAGATTACATGAGCATGAAAATGATCCCCTTAAACCGCAGTAAAACGCCATTTTCCCTGACACAGATCAACAATTGCTTCGCATATTACACAACATACAGCACGCTGAGTGTGAGCCAGCATGACAGATGAATAGAAAAAAAAAAACAGGGATGTCTCGATCAATTGCAGTTTTTTTTGTTTGTTTTTTTAGATCACGATCTGTGGACTGACCACGTAAATAAATCGGTGGTCTATAGGGTAGTATGCAGTATGATTACGCTTCAAACACTCACACCCTCACACATCACGAGGGCTTAACATGCTTAGCTGTGTGTTGCTTTGTGTCATGGAAAAACAAGGATTTGATACAGTATAATAGGATCAGCTTCGTGTGCATTACAATCTATAATCTAATAAACATTACCACTCACGCAACCAGTAAGAAAGCGCATGACCTCATGAACAGCACTAAGCATATGAGCTTAATGGATGGAGTAGTGCGTACAATATGTATGCCGTGTCTTGTATTTGTAGTTCAAAGCATTTTAAATCAAGAAACTGTGGTGTTCGAACACATGGGGGAAGGGCACAGGTTAATATGTTTTGTTTTATTTCAGTTAAACCATTCGTAATAAGTAGCACAGGCATCACTCAGGGAAGACTCCTTTTTAAATTATTGAAATCAGCCTCATCCACGACTTGTTCCCCTTGATTTGACCTCAGTCAACTCTCCTAGTCGATTCCCATGGAGACGATAATTAGAATAGAAATATGCACAAACACACATCTGCCCAGCAAAAAGAGAGAAGAGGATAAACATAGCGCAAGGATCGATACGCCGCCCCCGCCCCGCCCCAGTGCATATTCAGCTTGTTAACTCACAGCAATTCACATAGAAACAACACAGAGCTAAAGAAAGAATAAGCAAATAGCACACACTGTTGTGTTATGTTCAGCATATATTGCCTTTTATCACAGTAAATAATAAGATAACAGCAAGTGAGGGGAAAGAAGAGGATAATTGCTCATGAATCTCACAGTGTGTGTGTGTGTGTGTGGGGGGGGGCTCAAACTACTCACCCAGCATCAGTGGCAACTTAACATTCCGTATCCTCCTACCCCAAAAGTTCAAGGGAGGGTGTGATTTCAACGAGCAGGAAGCTAAATCCCAGACTGTCACTTACTCACACTACCTTCCAAACCTAAAATGATCATGACTCAAGAATAGATGAAGACATCATCTGTTACTAAAAAACACTGCTGAGGCCCAAAAAATAAAAAATAACAAGAACATTTAAACTAACAAGTACAAAATAAAAGATAGTCTTTGATGTGAGAGCAGCTTTACTGTTGACAAACTCTGGAATGCAAGGACTATGATGCATTTCGCCTCCCGTCTTCCAGTATCAAGTAGCGGAAAATGTGAGGGTCAAACATGATGCATTCCAGGACAGTAAGACACCACAGAATTGGTTTAAGTAAAAAATAAATCAATTATTAAATAAACAAATCCCAGAGGGGAAAAAAGCATTACGACAATCTAATGCTCTTTTTTTTCCTACTGGATTTGTTTATTTAGTTTTTGTTTGTGTCAAAACTAAAAGCAACATTTAACAGCCATACAAGTGTAAAAATATGTAAATAAATGACTAAATAAAACTAAAATCAATGAGAGACAAGCATGTGCCACTTTCTTTGCCACATTACAGCTATGTTGCACTATGTTCAATTTCCAGTTGGTCTTTGGTTAATCACATAATACTTTTTTATATCAATCTGCATTGACATTAAAAACTTGGGGTGGCAGGGGGGGCACATTAAATTTTGAGGTATATTCTATGCAAAATTCGGGTATGACTGTTGGTTAAGGTTATGATTCTATGACATTGAGGTAACATAAAAAATGTTGTCTTAAATGTGGAGGTACCGGTAGATGAAGACTGAGTGAAAAATGATATTTTGCATAACCTATAGTGATGTAACAGTAGCTACTGTTCCGAGATACCAACGCAAACGTGTATTAGGAGCTTTGTAATTACAGGTTCCTTACCGCAATCCAGAAATGATTCATTTTTTTTAATCACATACAAAGAGCTAGAGAGAACACACACATCTCATACATAAACGGGCAATAATTCTTGTGCTGTGCCATGGCTTGAAGGCCTGTCTGACCTTCAATCGCTTTGGTCCCGCCCCCCTCTAACAATCAAGCCCCCATAGCTGCCACGTGCCTTCGCAGTAAACCTCTCCGCCCACATTCGGGAAAGCGACTAATTCTACGCCAGATGTCAACAACAGCAACTTGAGCAACTGAAAGGAGGAAGAGAAAGTCAGACAGTGTGCAGGCTACAGCAGCGACCATTTGTCATTGTCAATATTAACTATACTGTATGCGCAAGTGCTTTTTGATTTATGGCCAGCTTCCTGACATCAATATAACTCTTGTGACATAACTTCATTACAACATATGATAAATCAATTTTCCCCAATTATTTGATGCTGTATCATTACTGCTTGGACCACAAATCAACCGGAACTTGATGCCATTTAATGATGATTGCTATTGTTGGTTTTGTAGATGCATAGCAACAGGGTTTGCTTCTTCCTCTATTAAATAAAAAAAAGTGCATATTTCAAGGATAATAAGCAATATTCTTTGCATACCTTTGAATCACTGGAATTTAAAAAAATTCTGTAATGAAGCTTGATATTGAAAGTTATAAAAATATGTAATCACTTTCCATACATTTACACACACACACACACACACACACACACACACACACACACACACACACACACACACACACACACACACACACACACACACACACACAGAGTTTAGCGGGCATAATTAAACGGCTTAATTTAGAGTAACAAGTGTTGATGTGGAACGTGGCCAGCCTGGCAGGTAGCATCATCCTCGCGGATTAAACCAACACGTACTTGTATTATGCAAATATTCCCACTCAGGCATGTTTACATTAAAAAACATGCATGTACACATGTACACAAATTTGCATAAATATATACACACGCACACACACATACACACGGATGTACGGGTATGTGCGCAACTTTAACGAAGAGCCAACACAATCCTTTCAACAACACAACATGTCTGCTTTAACCTACTTTCACAGAGTTCCCAAACTACAAGGCATGACCTTCTGCGCACACTTGCACAAGAGATAAAGTGCCTGGATACATCAAAGCTTCTGCTGGTGCGTTTGTGAGCCTGCTCGCCGCTTGCAATGTATGTGAAGGGAAAACGTGCCATATAATATATGGGTCAGACATACTGTATGGATATATCAGAAGTAATTGGCAGAGGAGCTCAGAGCGCTGTACTTGTGCATCTGCGTGCCGGTATGAATGTTTACGGTTGCGAGGGTGTATATGATTGCAGAGAGTCGATTGGAATGCATGTTCCATCCTCTCTTTCATCTTTTTTTTTCTGTGAGTGTGTCAAGACAGAAGTATCTTGTGAGGTTCCTCAAGCAGATGGCCAGCAACATAAGTGGAAAGTGGATCTGTGGGAACAAGTACAGTCCTTAACATCACAGCAGCGCTGCAAGACCCGTGAGTATTTCCTGTGAACTGGCGAGTGGAGGAATGGTGAACTGACGGGCAGAGAAGAGTTGAGTCAATCGACAAGTGACGCTCATTGATGTTGCATCAAATGTATAGTGGAAACGGAGTTGCGTTCACTCTGCGTGGCAAGTTTCATTGCCTACTCAAAATGTTTTTGTTTTTTTAAAGCATTGAAGTGGTCCATTATTAACTCGTCAAACAAACACATGCAGTTGGGTGCACCTGTATGGAATGGGGCATGGGGGGTGTATTCAAATGACTATTTATTTCATAACAGAGACACAAGGAAGATGAACACAGACAAGACTTGAAATTTTAACTTTATGGCAAACCATTTCAAGGAAAAAAGCAAGGTTGAGAAATAGGATGATTAGGGTGCAGTGTACATTAACATACAAAAAAATATATTACTACCATGCACAAAGACACATAAATGGTTGTTTTTTTTTCTCCTCTACACCCCTCGCGATCGACTTGGGACCAGTCCGCGATCTACCGGTCGATCGCTATCTGCCGGTCGATCGCGATCGACGTCATGGGCACCCCTGCACGAAGCAATCACTCGAGATCACCTCAAATTTTAATAATTAAAGGCATTTATTCGATGAACTGAAACTCGTAGCTTCGTCAGAATGGAAGGAAGAGATCCTGTTTTGGGCCCGCGTTAAGCCCTTATTTCATGTTGTACTCTTGTAGTGCACAACTAAGGTCGATCTCGAAAAGGTTATCCATCAAACAGTATTCATCCACACTTGACCCCAATGTCAGTCTATCAGGATAATGAACATGTACAATGCGTCGTTACAAGCGCATGAGTTGAAGCCGAGGGGAGGACGAATGTCGGCGGGGCTCATGGATTAGAAGACGGAGAGGCTGAGACACAGCGAGTGTCAGAGGGTCTAAGAGTCAAAGAAAGCTGTAGGGGGCAGATCACATCTCGGTTCACAGAGCTCGGAGAACAGGAAGGCACTGGGAGCACTGCATACACACCCACGCACGCATAACATATGGAAATGGCTTCCTATTAAAAAGCCATTGAGGTGGTAATAGTTCAGATCTGCTGTCAAAGAAGTCAAGGCAACAGACACTTGCACGTGCGCGCACACATGCACACACCCAAGCACGCTATTATGATTAATCAGACATAATAAGGTTTAACTTTAATTCAAGGCTGTCGACCTAATTTCTGTTCATATTGTGTAAGGATGTGTGTGCGCACTGGCCTGTGAGCTTGTACAGGGACTAATTTGATCAACAATAATACGTCTGGTCAGTATTTATGCTAATATATTCATGACCCACCGGCAGGCATGATGTTTGTGTTTGTTAATTCGCTTAGCCAGCGTGCACGTGTGTGTGTGTTGGTCAAATGAGTTACTGTGGCAAACCCTGATGAACTTCACTTGTAAGATTTTGTGTGTTTATTTGCGAGCTCGTGACCGCGACACAATGTGTACCCGCTAACTTGTATAGCTGTCGTCGGGAAATCGCATTAAATTATTAAAACATGCCATTCATGACGACAGTGTGCGTATGTTAATTCGAAGGATCCTGTTAGCATAGTTTTAATCATGTAAATATAATATTGGTGCGTAAATATTAATATTTTGATTTAAACATGCACAAATATTCTGCAATACTGCCCAGGGCTAATGACTTAATGAATGCGGTTCGTTGCCCAAGTTTAATATTGCTACCAACAGTATTATCTGAAGCACACAAAGAGAAAATAAAGAAAACACAACAGCAAAGCTTGCCTGGAAAGAAAAGCATCCGAGACTTCATTCTTCACCCGCCGAACTTCAAGACCATTTTCAATTGGACAAATGAAAGAAAAGAAAAAAGCTCTTTTGGCTGTTCAATTAAATGATTTTGCGTGTGCAAGCGTAAACATTTGGCGCAGGGTAAATGGGTCTGAATGCTCAAAAGTTGACATTTACAGTGGCGTTGCTGCATCTAAAACTCACTCAAAAAGAGGGATCATTTCTCTGTTCTTTCCCAAAAAGGCTCAAGTCGGTTATTGCAGGTGACTTGTCAAACAAAACCGTTTCCCAAATAAGTCAACTTCAATCAACGGTGAAAGGACTAGTTCAAAACCATTTTCAAGGCACTTTCCACATTTAGCAGGTCGACAACCACACTCCTCATACAGTATACTGTGTACAGTACAATACAAGGTTCGATGAAAATCAACAGAACCTCACATGAGCAAGCACTTGGCAACGGATGCAAGGAAAAAAAAAACCTCCCTCTAATGAGAAACCTCGAACAGACTCTGTGGGGCAACCGTCTGCCTTGCTTTGAGATGGAGAGACAAAGTGATGGGACAGACGGTAGATAAAGAAAGAGAAAATAAGATCGGGGGGGGAGGGGATAACGGGGGGCACGTTCTCCAGATTGTGCAATAAACTGGTCCAACCATAACAAAGTAAGAATACTTTTTATTCATATGAGGAGCTATTTGTGAAGGGTCTCCACATGGAGGTGAATATTACGCTCATGCACACACACGCAAACGCACACACATGCACTTCATCAACATGGGAGAATTTTGCCCCTAACCCACACACGCAATGGGGGTCAGAGGGAATCAAAGAGAAGGCTCTTCTCCAGCATGACAGATGCCAGGAGAGGCCATCTTGTCAGGCAGAAACACTCAACAGCTTCTTCAGCCGAAAACCTGAAGTGACATTTACTGGTGGTTGAGAGCAAGCCAGACATGTCAACACAGTCACAAATGCAAAAGCATAAACAAGCAGGTAGCAGAAGTGCACTAAACAATTGTAGCGCATGATTATCGTTCCGGGCCTGTCTTAGACCGACAGTGTCATGATTCACACCGATTTGTGCCCGTATTACCGTGTTCAAAGTTGACAAAGTGACAATTTACTGCAACACAAATAATTACGTTTCAGGAATGTTTATCTCACAAAAGAAAAAAAAAAAAAATAACTGTGAAACTGAGAGAAAATGCAAAACTCAATCACAGCCATTGCATAACCACTGGCCAGGGTCACACTGAAGAAGAAAGAAACCAACGGTGTGCCAAGTAAAAACAGATGATCGGGCAGATCAGGGAAAACAGCAGCAGTTGGCAAGGAAAACAATTTTGAGTGCTGCAAAGAAAGACTTGAACAAAACTGTCAGCAACAGCCTCCAAGGGGCAGCAGTGAAGGCATCAAAGCCACTCTTGAGCAAGGAGAATATGAAAGCCAGACTGAAATATCAGCTTGGAGAAAAAGGATCTGCTCTTGATACTAAACGTGCAAGCTCATCTGGAGACCTGGAGGAAATGTCATGACTTGTGGCTTGCATGGGTTCTTTGGGACAAGCTCATTATTCTCCACTGACGATGGCAGCCGCCAAATAAACTGAGAAATCCGATGAAACGTTGTGTGAGACCATTTAAAGAAGCCGTCATCCTGCTTTTGTCACTTGACTCAGATCAAAATGTGATGCTCTCTCGATCTACCGATCTACCAACCAACGAAGCAATTTGCAAATGACTCTCAGGTTCCTGCCCAAACATGTACCGAGATGTACCCAACTTTGAAGGCCCAATAATATCGGTTATGCAAACACCTTTTTCCATGAATGATTATTTAATTCCTTGTCTTATTTGTATTATTTCCTCACATTTTGACTTTGGCTTTTTAATGGACTGATTTTGACTTGATTATTTTTCGTTCTACCATCTGCGATATAAATGTATGTCTCTTTACATGTCTGAAATGTGATGTTATTGTCAATCATTCTCAATGTATCAAGGTATTGCCATGAAAAAAGTACTTTAGAATTCAAAAACCTCATGATTGAGCGAGAGTGTCTTTTGAATTATACCGTCTTTCATGATCCACAGAAATCAAAGTACGAAAAACTAAGCTCGACAAATTTTATTTACAAATGAAAAGGGAAATCAGCTGACGATAAAGCTCCCTCTTTCGCTTGGTAACACAGACATGGGTTGCAACAGCTGTGAAATAATGATTCCCCCATACGGTTTTCCTATTTCAGTCACATTGCAACTTTAAAGAAATTCAGGAAAATATTTGTTACTTCATATCGATTCGCTTGAATAATAGAACTCAATTCTATTACCAGTGAGGCAAGGGCAATGAAGCCATGTACAACCCGGAGCGGTCAAAGAGAGCAACAGAGTTAAAAAGAGTGGAAGGGAATATTACTGCGGGACATACACAACAGTTTGCACTTTGTAGCATTTCCAAACATTTCCCGGAGCAAGCTGTCCCCCCGCTCCCTGTAGACCATTCGTGTCACCCTCCACTAGGGGCTCAAGGCTGTGGCCATGGGTGGCCCGCTCTGTGAGAACTGATCCCTGCAGGGAGTGTGAAAAAGCCATAGATGATATCAAAATATACATCACAGGGAGGGCACACACAAACACGCAAGAATGCATACACTCTCACAGGGGGACCAGAGTGCTGCAGCGATAACAGACCCTGAGACCAAAGTCATTTCTATGAAATGCTTGAAGACATCAATGTAACTTTGGAGGATAATTCGGCACATTGTCCACCCATCCATTCTCTGAACTGATTTTCCAGAAAAAAAAAAAAAAAAATAAAAATCAGTCAGCAGGAACTTGCCAGCTAAATTGCAAATCAAACAAAGAGACAGATACGCTAATTCATTTTCTAAATGTTAGCTTTATAAAAATAAGACAAATACAAATGAAATGCTGATTTAAGGAGCCGCTCACAGTTTCACTGTACCTGTCCATATGTACTGAAACTTTCATGGCTTTATCATTGAGACAAGCATATGCTACTGGCAGGATCAGCCAGGTAGCCAACAAACCTGCCACAGACTCAGATCCAGTCCAGGGTCTTCCCTGATGCTCACCTAAGATAGGTTCCCGCTGTCTCTCTACTCGGAGAAGGGTCAGCGGTATAAGAAATGAAGGCATTTATATGAAATGCTGTCTACTTGGGCCAATTAGCATTTTTAAGACAATTTTCTTGCCTTGCTGTCACTTTGCTCATGTGTGTGTGTGTGTGTGTGTGTGTGTGTGTGTGTGTGTGTGTGTGTGTGTGTGTGTTTAATCCGGCATGATTTATAAGTGATCCGTATTAATGTCTGGTTTTGATCAAATGTTGCCTCTCGATCAAATACAAATCTTCAGTTAATTGGACTTGATAACGTTAAATGTCCTTCAATATATAATCTAATCTAATCTAATATAATATAATATAATATCATATAATAAATATAACATAATTTAATAATATATGTATTTCTGTTAACGAGTGATCGATTTAGAATTGAGTCCGTGTGTGAATATGTATGCACGTCCACTCCTGACTTTTTAGACTACTGAGTGATACCAAGAAAACAGTCTACTCTGAAGTTATGTTACACCCAGAACTGCTGTAATGTGTTGCTGGGCACCTACAAAAAAAATACCAGATGATCAACATTATTTTCTTGTACGAATGAGCTTTTGTTATCTTTTAAGGTTTGTATTTTGATCTTTTTGTCTTATTTTCACTGTTACACAAGATACAGGAGATGTGGTACCAGGTGATGTGAACAACCAAATGTTTCCCGTTTTTTTTTTCTTTTTCACCATCCAGACAATGTAAGGACTGTACATTCTAAAATAAATACGTCTAAGCCTTGCACTTACATTGTAGTGTAATAACACATTTCCTTTACGCTGAGGTTCTTAGTGTATTTCCATTTCTAATTCCCAGGACGGCAATATCATCATTCGGCTTCTGGCACCTCCTATTCATGTTGCAGTATGGGAATTGCGGATGAGGAATCCGCTTGGTAGAATGTGCTGAGCGATTTCAAAAGTACAGCTTTAATCGCTCTGTTTCAATGTAGATAAGCCAGTTGTGACAGAGCATCAGGCATTTATGGCAGAATGATCACACGATGTTCACTTGTTGATCAAAGACAGCAGGCGCCGCAAACAATGGTGTGATTTGAACTGAAACAGAGAGTTGAGGATGCCAAAGAGACAGAATAGATCGAACGTGAGGGAGGATCACAAAGGGAGATGGTAATGACCAACAGGGACAGCGCGGAGGGCCAAAAAGAAACACAAAACAGGAGGATCGAAGCAGCTCTACATGGCATGTGGAAGTAAAGTGATTGACTGAATTCAGCCAGGGAAAGAGACAAGCATCCTCAAAGTGGGACAGTTGCATCATGTCCCAATTGAGCAAAGCCGAATAATCTGAATTTTGTCGTCACCAACATTTTGGAAGGAACATGTCGCAATGAAACAGTGTCCAGCCACTCCTCACTTGTTGACATTTTACTTGCCAAACAACACATTGCGTTCCCGAAACTTCAGAGTCACTTTATTGTTCTCGTAGGTCACAGCTATCCAACTCAAGGCATCATTTTGTGTGGCCCGCAAAAGAAAAAGATGTGGATCAACTTTAATCATTCTTGCTAAAAAAATCAATGACCCTTAACTTTGAGATATTGCAAGCATTTTCTTTGTAACGAATCACATTTTTAGAGTCATTTGAACAACAGCTGAATCGTCTTTTTTTTTTTTTACTTCCGTTTTCCTACCTAGTTATACATCACTTTGCTGTTTAAATGTAGTGATATAATAGGACGCTTAAACATTAGGGGTTCGCAGTCTCTGAGAAACTGGAACAACAAAGTGGCCCGCAACATCAATTACTTTCTTACTTATCAGACAGGGCTGTCAATCCATAATTAAAGCAATAGAGGAAAAAAAAAAGTATGGCGAAATGCGAGAACTCTCCCCAGAAATATCTTAATTTAGCTCAGCCTATTTGCTTAGACTACAGGGTGACATTAAAGATTGAAGACCATTCATTCCGCTGGTAAATTTATAATTTATTTGAATAGATGACTTACCCTTACCGAAACAAATACCAACAAATAACAAATACTTACCATAACCTCCAGCCATCATGAAACATTTGTTAATTCTAAAGCCAAAGTAACATTCAGACAGGCATACAAGTTTTAAAACAATTTTACAACTGTTAAATCCAAAGAAAAGAAAAAACGCTGAGTAAGATTACCGCAAGTCCCCTCACATTAGGCCATATTCTTTCATGTGCTTGAGTCGGAAAAGGTGCATAGATCACGTGGATAGTGCCATTCATTTACGTCTGTCATCTATGCAACATATTTTCCAATTATGCACTCTGGGTGAAGCAAACCTAACTCTGAAAATCTGGTCCACAAATTTTCCCATCGATTTAAGCGCTAGAGGCTGTAGTAAATCAAGCGTGCCCGGAAGGTAAAAGTTTAGATTTGGTTCACGTATGCACAGCCACACATGCTAAGACACTTACAAAAAGCTATCAAATGTGTGTCGAGAGACTACATAGATAAATATAATGTATTGAGCTGATCAAAGAGTCCCCGTGAGTCGGGCATTTCAGCATTTTAGTCATGAGATTGATTGCCTGAGAACATCGCGGCTCACAAACTGCCAGGACTGATTCCGCTTTAAACATTGTGGCAGCAGCCGGTATTACAAGACAAATCTCCATAAGCAGTGTTGCAATAAAATGTGTTTTCTTGGATTTAGTGCAGCCAGAATACGCGTACCACAAATAAAAACGCATTGCTTCAAAAACTCAATGGAGCAGTCAACAGGTCCTGACCGGCCAGCGACATGTCTTTTTCATGGGGTGATATGACATTCACAATCCTCAGGAAAAGTGCAGGTGTCTGGAATTTCCAGGCCGTCTGGGATGTCAGTAAATCACATCTCTTTGGTGTTTGCAAACTCAATCGCAGCTTAGGGGCGGTGAGTGTGTTAGAGGTCTGAATGAGTGAATTGCAGGCGCGTAAAAAAAGGACTCCGTTTCCAGTGTACAATGTATTCCAATTAATCAGGAGATATGCCAGAGTGGAAGGGGAGGCATCTTTTGAGTTGGATGATGATGGCTTGTCAAAATATTTTTTCCAGAAACAATCTTAAAATAATTCTACTGAACGACTTGCTTTAGATGAACACTTTCTATCAGCTACCTTTTCTGATCTTTAGTATTTGAAGAAATTAAAGGACAGATATGTGCCACAGAGCAGAAGTCTTCGGCATCAATCGGGATTTTGTTTGGTGACACATGACCCAAAGGGTTCAGACAACGGCTAGTGCAGGTTAAGCAGCCCAATTAATCTCTCCTTCTTCAGCCTGCCAAGCTCCAGGTCTCAACTTCAAAGCGCACACAAAGTTGAGGACCTGAGCCATTTGTACATTTTTTTTTTCAATCATGTGTGACTCAGTGGTCTTATGGAAACAACCTTGTAGTCGTGCCGTCTCTATCTTCAGTCGTACAGTGACGGGCTACGAACCAGTCAGGGCAGAGTGCAAAAGCTTCCTTATGTTGCCCGAGGACATAAAACCATTTTATGAAAGGGAGGGGGAGTGGGGGGGCTAAGCTCAAAAGAGAAGAAAAACTCAAGTTCAAGATTAAATTACATCAGTGATCTTGTGACATGAAGGGAATAAAGTGTGAAAGACCGAAGCGGTGCAGAAGCATATGCTGGCAAACAGGAAAAGCAAGAAAAACGACAGGAGAGGAAAATAAAGTTTGGCATGAAATAAAGAAGACCGCAGAATTCAGTACAATCACACTTGTGCCATTGGCAGCAAGGGGATTTAATCTTACGTATTTTGTGAGCAAGGGATAAGCATAAACACATGCGCCAGTGGATAGAGATGAGATGACAAACAGAATCTGACCCGCATGTCATCATTATCACGATGTCATCATCTGAAAATGCTTGAATGTTTGAACGTTATTTTGTTTGCTTTTCCAAAAGCTTCCACTCATCTGAGAGATTTGAAAAAGGGACGCTGTTGCCTTGAAAAGGTTTTTGACAATCAAAACTCAAATAATCTACAAGAACGAGGAAGGTGACATCTACTCTTTCTTTCTAATGCATTTGGGGCTTTAACTGACAACGGCGGAATAACGAGGGCTAAGCTGATATACCGCATCAGCCTGAACTCAATCGTGTGCATTTTGAGAATAGGAAATGTACATGCGTGTGTACACACACACACACACGCACACGCACACGCACACACACGCACGCACGCACGCACGCACGCACACACACACACACACACACACACACACACACACACACACACATTGTGTTACCATGGAGGGAGAGCCAAATATGAGTCAGAGGAGTTAAACATTTTAACAGGCAAAAAAACCCCGCTCTTTAGACCTGCGTGTAAGGCCTTACAGACAACAACACGCTCAGTGGGTGAGCACGTGGTGAGCTTCAACGTTGGTGTTCTACTGCCACCTATTGACCAAATATGCGACTGCTCTCCCCCTCCCCCACAGAGCAGTCAGCCTGAACATACACACACACCATTGTTTGAAGAGAAGGGGAGAAAGTTGAGTAGCAGTGAAAAGCCCCCTCCCCAAAATGGCAGAAAATGTCATTAAATTTAAGTGAGGTGAGCAAATTGCAAGGCGGTTTAGCTAACCAGTTAGACTACAGTACTTCATAAAAAGTTCTACTGCAGTTGCACAATTGAATCGAGAAACGAGCAAATGAGGTTGTGATTTGAAAGAAAGTGGATCATAAAATTCTAGATAACACGAAGTAACGCGGTCCAATAACTGTTGAAAAAGGACGAGGGGAAAAAGGTGTGGACACAAGTTCACAGAGGACAGAGCAGATGGCGTCTGCTCCACTCACACTCAATGACACACACACGCACGTACACGCGAGCACACGCTGGTGACATAATAGTAGCATGCCAGGTGTGCAGTTGGTGGCCTGCAGTCTGGCATGGGCCAGCGTGTGCAAGTGTGTGTTGTCTCGATCCCTTGCTCTCTTTGTGTGAAAGGGGCCCCCTATTCACTCCACTCTGCTGCCAGCTTGGCACTTAATCACGGGACAACACAGTACATGCACACACACGCACGCACACAAAAAGACACACGGGCAAACACCACTCTCTGTTGCCTTTTTATCCAGCCTATGGAGCGACTGAAAAGGGGTCAAAGAAGAATCCAGAGAGAAACAAATCAAATACACCGATACTTTAAGCTGAAACTATCAACAAAAGTGGAGGAATAGAAAATAAACGCCATCTTGCTTCTGCACTAACTATTCAGTGACTCGAGACTTGCACTCGCGCACACACACACACACACACACACACACACACACACACACACACACACACACACACACACACACACACACACACACACACACTAAGCACGATTGCCATGCATAATGAGCGGTGGGAGAGGTGAGACAGCAGCCGTGATGTCCAAATCGGGCCTCAAGAGAGTGCCTGAGGAACGTGTGTATGGCTTTCTATCATCGTCGGGACAAATGTTTGGATGCAAAGCGCATTGTGAGGACAAGTTGACTTGTCAAAGGACACAATGTTTTAAAATAAAGTTGAATTGCTGCGCTGTGTGAAAACGCGGCCCCGCACATTCATTCATTCATTCATTCATTCATTCATCTTCCGAACACCGCTTGATCCTCACTAGGGTCGCAGGCAACAGAAATATAAATGGGGAAAATGTGTATGTTTGCGATTGCTGGTGAGTCATTTAAGGAAACTATCTTATTAATAAAAAACTCTCAGGAGTACACTACTCCGCACGTTGCCATGGAAAACATCACACTGAAACTCCAAAAAGTTCTCTTAGGAAGTTGTAATATTTCTCATTCCTACACCAAAACTCGTAAAACGCATCTGAGTATGTACTGTATGTGAGATCAAGATTATTAATACGTGTTCTGTAATATTCAAACTATCAATGAGCATTTGATTTAGTTTCAATTCAATCAATCATTGTCACTTGTGAAATAGGATTGTTCACGTAATGATAGAATCTCTCGAAACTCATCCGTGTCCCACTGAGTAAAATGCCTGTATTAGTTAAGCCATAGCGGAAGTCAACTTCTCATTGATGATGTCATCATTCCTCGATCGAACACTAAGTTCTTTAGAACGCAAAGTTGAGAATGGACCAAGAGCGCAGCTTCTGCTGTTTACAATGAAGGAGCATAATCCAATTAGTCTCTGTTTTTTTTTAAATATGTGATTAATTAACAATAAATTCCCAAATTTTGTCTGGGACTCACCATAAGCAAATATAAAGCTTCTCTCCAGAGAAAAGTTAACATTTCCTCCAAGAGCATCATAGACTTCGTTGTGAATATACTAAGCTGCAAAGATTTGCAAAGAACGAAGTCAGGATTCTATTCTGTCGGCATACATGTGAACTCTGCTCGGGGTGGTGTGGTTTAGAATCCAGTGGCTGCACAAGAGCCACATAATGAAAAACTGTTGCTGGAGCCTAAACTATGTCTGAGTGTGGAGGAGCGCAGATGGGGGACTTTTCTGCTTGAAAATAACAGCTTCTCAGCCTGCAAGAGCTTCTATCCAGAAATCAATTTTAGCCCGGCCATGACAGCATTGGCACAGGATAATGACTTGGGCTGGAATTTATTTAAGCAAGCGCAGCAGATTTCTATGCTGTTTCAAATAGATGGTGCATGGTGGTAATTCAACTACAATCAATGCATCCCTGTCAATATTTCAATCTGTCCAATATGCCGTCTAAACATCAATAGATGACAGATTTGACAGATCATTCAAATTGACACATGCGGGACTGTCATCACACATTCATCCCATTCTTCAAAACAAAGCTATGAGTGTTACAAAGCTGCCGCTCTTCCTGGCTTGTAATGACTGGCTCGACTCGCGAGTCAAATAACCTTTGTGTACTTCAGGTGCGCTACTCGGGTAATCAAAAACTCAGTTCGACCAATAAAAGTGGCGGAACCACTGACGCGTGGAGGATTGTTCCTGGCAAACTTTGGCAGCCCTGCCTGCCCAAGTGTCACGTTACAGCGGCGGCAGAGGTAAACAGGAGCTGACACCTGTCACAGATGTTGCAGCTAGCCAGTGAGCTTGCCCACATATCTATCTGAGGCGATCTGTCAAATGCCATCCAGCTGATGCCAGTGAAATAAGCGGTGTCATTCGCGCTGCTTGAAACTGATCGTTCGGTCATGTGGAAATGACAGAAGAAGCAAGGCGTTTGTTTTCATTGGACAGTGGAGGCTTGGGGGATTTTTCACCTTGGATTGCTTCACATTTATAATTATTTCCCTGTTTGGCTCCTCTTAAATGATGCTTTTAGAGTTATCTGTCTAAGAAAAGAAAAACTAAAGCTTGTGTCTTTCCGATAAATACAGTACTTGGAATACAGTTCTGCATTATCAAATGGCCGTTTGAAAATGCCATGCATCAAACATTTAATATATAGATGACCCCTGACTACAAGTACAGCTAAACACAAATAAATAAAAATAAACAATGGCAAACACAAGGTTGGGGATATCAGGCTCTAGCAAGTCTTGGTATGATAGAAGGGGCTCAAAAGTGCGGTGTCGTGAATTTTAAGATGCGAATCACACACTAATGCAACGTGTCATGCAGGAGTGATAGCCGTGTGTCTGGATTTATGAAGTGTCATGTCAGGTAGGACCCGGGACATGTGCCTGACAGTTTAAAATGCTAAAGTAGTTTAATAAATGTGAATTCACTTTTATGTCCGACAGCTGTGGCCATTCCACGTGAAGGGACTCGCAAAGTATAAAATGCATTTAAAAAAAAATAATTTTGGGGTTTGCAAGTCATGTATAAATATTACACATCATAAGAATAAGGAATAATATATCAGTTCTCTTGTGCAAGTCAACTTCATTTTCAATCATCATCAGCATTGATAGAATGACCTGATCTACAATTTCCGTGATATGGATTTAAGGATACAAGGTTATTGGATAGATGTATGTGATACAAATGATAATATTTGTGTACAACTGGTGTAAACGGTTGGAGTAGATGGTTCAGGGGCTAGAATCGACAAGTGTCTCCGATATTTTAAATTGATACATTTCAATAATTCACACAATTGTAAAAGCGGTGCACTGGCTCATTGTTATTAGAGGGCTGTTGACCTCAAAACACATTTGAATAAATCCCATCAATCCTTTCAAAGTTACCCAGGATAAACCAATCAAACTCCTACAGCTGGCTGACTGGCCAATCCAAATTAGCATTCATACACGCTGGTTACTTTTTCCTATTCACCACCAAATAAATACCAAATGCAATTGCGGGGTTCGTTTTGGTGGTTGCTCTTGATTCAGATAAAAAGCGAATTGCCAATAGACTTAGAGCGAAAGTAAAAACCGGGGTATTTCATTTTACAGTAATGTAATTCCAAACTGCACAATGGGCCTTCGATTGATAAATACAGTGCATGATATGTTTAACAAAAAGAGATTTCGAACAGGGAGCAATTTGACGAGATGGCCGAAGGGTGTGAAGACCAATTATGCCCCAAAAGAAATCTGCTTATCACACTTGCCGGTGTGTTAGTGTGAAATCATGTTGCGAGGAACTAAATCTGTTTTCATAGTCTCATGAATAAAAGCAAAAGTAAATCTCATATTTCGATGGACAGGACGGGGACCGTATCACCTGAGCATCTTATGCTGTGTACCTAAACATCTCATGTAAAAGAAATGAATAAACAAACATATCTTGCCTATGTTACATCCACTGGTTTTCAAATGGGGCCACAATATTCAGCTTCCTCTTTCTGTGTTTTGAAAACAACCGCCACTTGCTATCATACTTCCTGTGTTATAACGGATCGCTCATGCATATCTCACCATCAAACTAAACTTCCTGCTTTGTGTTTTATAACAAGCGCTCCCCTGGAATTTAAAGGTTACAGTACATTGCGACACAATGTCACTTGTAAAATCCCAGGTAACATTTGGCAATTGAGATGACTATATACGGGTAAAATGAAGGCATTTTCGCAACACGCAGTAAAATCATTTCCAACACAGTCTTGCCAAGCACTGAATCAAGAATGCAGTATGCTACATGTACCCCTCAACTGTGCAAAAGGTGTAAAGGGCATGAGATCTTCAACCAGCAGTGGCTTCTATCTTACATGAGTGCACGCACATGCCAATACCAAGGCCTCGCCAGCTGGTGAGTTCACCCTTGAATGGCCACCCCAGGCACTGCTGTGGTATGCATGCAGTTGTTGTAAAGAGTTCTCTATACTGGAGTTGCGCTGCAAAAAGGTCTCAAGTTCAAATCCAGGCTGCGGCCATTCTATGCAGAGTTTGTCTGTTCTGCTTTGTGCTTGTCTTGTTTTGTTTTTTTTTAATCTGCCTTCCACAGACCAAGAACATGCATTTACTTTGATGATTGCAGGAATTTAAGTGTGAACAGGTCCTCATAAAGGCCTGACCACAACTCCATCAAAGAAAATAGGATTTGGCATGAACTCGATCAGAGCCAGGTTTTCAATCTGTTCCCGTTGAACAAATTATTGAAGAAAAAAAAATCCACAGTATTCCACAGTTGTGGTAAATCTTCCAAGGAAGTGGCTATATTTGAGAAATGGAGATTGACTCCATAGTTGGGAGTTTATATAGCTAGGCATTGTAGCTATTGTTGAAAATAAATGCACTGAAAACAGGATCCGTCAATAGGTAGATTTGCCCTTGACTGACCCGCCTGGGGGTCTTTTTGAACCATCGCCTGCTGTGCAGTAGGGAATCTGGGAGTCTACTCTTAAGGAACAGATGCCAGGGCACAGCAGCTGTTCATCTGGCATCAAACCAAGCCAACTGGATGGGCCCGCAAAGCAAGAACAAAAAACATCAACATGTGTTCCTAAAACCTTCCCCGCATGGTCACACGCACACTGAAATCAACAATTAACATTGAGACGTGAAACATACCGTATGTATGATGATTAAAACTCACCTTGGAAAGACTGTCGAGCTCTCTCAACCAGCTCTTGTATGGGATAGCTGGCCAGGTCTCCTCTGGCATGCTTCGTCTTGCAGTAGGTACATGCATTCAGGCACCTGGACAAGTAGGTCGAGACACGATTGGGTTCATTATCGAACAAATAGAAATGCAGCATTTATAGTGCTTAGTTATGCCTCGATAATGTACAGTACAGAATGTGAGGGATTATTAAACGTGTTCGGTATAATGTACTGTTGAAAGTACAGATCATTTCATATAAATAGCACCAGTAAGTTTCAACGTTGGACTTCGGCATATAGCAAACTTCTATGCTAAAAAAATAAGACTTTAGTTCACAAATGAAGACGTTATAACGAGTCCACATCTTTCTTATTTATATTGAAAGTATATCATTAAAAAGTTCGCAAAATCTATAGAATACTCTACTAAGGTGCGGGACAAACTCACAATAAAACAGAAAAATACACCTACGGTAGAGCAGAACTAAGTTTACTTCTGAGCAGTTGATGACAGAGGGAATATAAAACATTCAAGAGGCGAGTGAGGGCAGCAAGAAAAGGGAGCACTGGAGCAAAATTGAAACTGTAAAATCTATCTATAGCCCAAGGCACTGCAAAATCTTAAGGTCAGGTTAAATTGAGTTTATTGTTGGAATTTATTGCCACGTTACAATGAAAATTCTGCCCAATAAACGAAGGGCCATCAGCTCAGCACTCTTGGAAACCTGGCCAGCCAGGCGTAGACGCATTTCCTTCTTGATCAATAAGTAGCATTGAAAATGGAGTCAAAATCATGACCCTGTCAATTCCTCATTGCTACAATCAAGTGCCCCTGCATATTGCTAAGAGAACTTTTCTTAAATTCATCTGATATGTTTGCAGTGGGACAGGACAGCAGAAGTTGACAAAAACACTCAACAAGACGAGCTCAAATGGACCAGAAATTAACAAGTGGGGTGGGGAGCAATTAAAATGTGATTCATAAGCAAGGAAGCTCTTAATCTGAATAAAGGGGCTCCTTCTTCACAGTTGTCTATGTACAGTACGATGGGGCAGTTAGAGATTAAAAAGAAAAAAAAAAAGAAATGATTTTGGAGTTCATCCATTAATGTCTGATATCTGACATTTAGGTTGGATCGTTCAAAGACACATTTTGGTGCAAAAATTGTTGATGTGGTTTGCAATTTGCTACAGCATGTCAAGAATGTCTCATCCAAATGTCTTAAAATACCCAAACCGTGACAAATAATTGACCTCAGCCCAGTTTCTTTAATGAAAGAACCCTCTGTTGGCTCACTGTGTGCCTTTTATACAAACCATATTGAAAAGCTTTCTGTGTTTCTAAATTGCCGTGTGGAATAAATTGCCTCGACAACAACGGCTAACCAAAGATTTATAACCAGAAAAGGCTGTGCTTTGCAACAACTAATTTGATGACGGTATATGCGGGATTATGAGAAAACTATTCTGTCTGCTACCCAGAAAAATCAAAACAGCACACATTGCATTGTGGCTTCACATCAACTGACCTTGGACCCAAAGAGATACAAATATCTGGTTCAAATAACAACGCTTGCGTGCGGGTGCCAAAGCATGCTAATCTTTTAAACGCACGCTTCTTTCTGAACTCCTCATCCCAAGTAATCGGGTTCACAGCACGCCATTTTAATTTCAGCTTTCTCTAGTGCACTTGAGGGGTGGTCTGGAGGTACAAGTTTGATTTGAGTTTTACGCCCCAATCCCATACAGAGATACTTACAATGTAACATCTGAAGTTGAGTGTCCCTGAGTTTGCACGATTGGAATTCAAGACACCGCAGTGCACGCCCACTTGTATACCGCCAAGCAATGGAAACGTAGTCACGACAAAATTGCCCACACAGTCCATAAGTTTTTTTTTTTTTTTAAAGAGATTTTGAAACGGCTATTTCCACTATTTCAAGGTCCTAATCCATCCTGGGTCACATTGTAGTTGACCTTAGTTGTATTACTGTCATTTAAAGTTGTCAAAGTGTGTATTTCAGAGCCAAAACTGCTACAGATGAATTAAGAGAAAAAAAAACCATTTGGCTGACCACTGGTGCTTCCTTTGATCACTATTTTTTTAACACTAACCACCATCTCAAAACAAATTAAAACCCTTCTTCAAAAAGTTTATTTAAATCGAGCATTTCTAATTTATTGTTTGAAAGAACACTTTAAGAAGCAGTGAGAGATTAACACAACAGTGCTTCGGTAATCCTTCAGAACTACAAACTACAATCATCGAGGCATGTCACCAAAGGCAAGAAATTGAGTCGAAAAGTAGTTGTGTTTTAATCTGTCTATCCCTGCCACTCTATGCGTTGCTTATCCCAGTTGAGGGCACTAAAGATGGCAGCTAGGTCACATAACCTCGATATGGAGAAAACAGAGACAGATGGGACCCTGCAAACACTCGCACACAGACATACACCACAGTCTCCGCCACCACCAGGGGGTCCATCCATCTTAATGTGATCAGGCCCAGCTGAGTGGATCACACCAACATTAATCTCAAGAGACAGTGGTCTACTAGCTTGAGCGCCTGTATGTGTGTGTGTGTGTGTGTGTGTGCGTGCGCGCGTATCAATTCTGCACATGTGACTTTGTCAGCGCGCTGTTGCTGAGCATTTGTCCAATATCACGACAACGCATTAGCAGATTCGACATCCCCATCAGCCCAAACAAAGTGCGACAACGAGTCAGCGCTCGGACAGAAAAAGAGAGTTGGAAAAGAGGAGCCGTGTCACAGCATGCCTGGACTAAACGCAAACGCCTGCCATGCATTTGAAGTTTGCTGGCCCCAAGTGGGAACCAGTTTGAATTTTGAAACTTAATCCCTGTCAACATCCATATGACAGCAAAAAACAAATGCTTATAGGTTGTTTACCCCCTTATCAATGTGATTTCCCCCTTCTGTTTCCTACTGGCTAATTAAACCACAGAGGTAGCTGGAGCACTTGACAACTGTGTAGTTCATCAATGTGCTACAATGAGAGGGGCTTCCTCCCCAGTGTGTCTGGGCCTGGTTTGTGTGCACATGAATAAATGTGTGTGTGTGTGTGTGTGTGTGTCTTTGTTAAAAGCACTATTGTGTTGAAGTCTCAAAAAAGAAAACCCTGTGGTTTCTCTATACATTTGTAGACCTCCCTTGACATGTGTGCACACATACACACACACACACACACACACACACACACACACACACACACACACACACACACACACACACACACACACAGGCACACACGAGCAGTTTCCTTTAGAGGGGCTCCCTTGTGCAGCATCTTAAAGACGCAGACTTGGAGACGGTTAAGCAGGAAAAGGTTTTCTCAATGATAAGCACTTAGGGTTTGCACATTAATTAGAAAACTGCTCCATGCATAAACAAATTGGGCCATGCGCGCATGCGTTTTGACGCTGTTTGCACGGTGCCGGCTTGAGAACACAATTACCAAAACAAAGCGTCGACTCCTCGGGTAAACTGGCGAGTATTTCAATTGTAAAGCAGGGTTATTCAGTGCACTTACTGTTCACGCTGAGATAGGGTGGAGTTGGTGAATGAGCAAACAAAACCTTAAACTGCCATTATATCGGCGAACAAAGCGGAGCTCGACAAGTGCACAGTTAAGTCACCGCAAGGCAAAGTTGGGAGTCAAAGAATATAGAGCAGCATAACTCAACAATGAAGCCATACGGGGAACATTTGTCGAGCATTTTTAGACAATGGGAGGCAGTTAAATCATCCTAATGGCAGCAATGTTCAACAATGCTATTACTAATACATTGGAAATTTACACGCGCTTGTTCAAGACCCGTGCAGTTGGTAAGATCTTCAAAACAATGTGGCCCCTGCCGAGTTGTTTTCTCTTTTGCCAATAATTATCTCTGGTCAAGATATCGATGCTGAGACACAGACGCACGAGGTTCCCTCACAGTCCCCATAATAGAATTTCTGTGTTTGCTTTTGTTGAATCTGAATATGCATGCAGCCTGACCCAACTGCCTTTCTGCGCTTTGTGTGTCAAAAACAGCATAGCTCAAAATTTATTCAATCAAGCCTCTGTGCATGAATTTGGTCACGCTAGCGAGCGAAACTACTGCGTGTGAATTTGACAAAAGGTCACAAGATGACCTTCGAGATCTACGACAGAGGCCTTGCTTGTTGTTTTGGCTCGCAGAGAAAGAGCACGTGCACGGCGCATGGGTGAGAGAACACAACCCCATGTCAACATGGGACGTCTGAGTGTTTTCATAACTTCTTGTTTTGACTGTCGGCAGACCTCGAGACTGTTTTCACTACCTCAGTCAGGTCATTGTTGTAAGACAAAAATGGTTTGGAGCACTATTAAATAACCAGTGACTCTGATTAAATATTGAGACTCACTAAAATAGATTATTTGGTTGAGATTTTACTTAAGATGTGGGTTATTTGACATTCACCACGCTTGATTCAGACAATATGTATCATGAACACAGTAGAAGTAAAAGCCATAAACCCCAAAGACCTTGCAATAGGCTTCGGTTAAATTTCTCTCATGCAATAATACCTCAGCATATTTTGTTCATTGTAACCATTTCTGATAAAATAGCCGCCAACTACGGCGTGTAATACAGGTTGAACGTTGATGGGTATAAAAACATGAACACATACATACACGCATGTTTTAATTTTTATTTGACTTCAGCGTGGTTTTTGTATGATTCCACGACCAGTGTTGACAAAGAGAAAAGATGGTGCCATGGAACCAGAAATGGAATTGATCGTGGCGTACCAGGAGTGCGTCTCTGTTCTGACAGAGGGAAAAGACAAGTGTGTTTTGTCTTCATGTGATGAGAAGCGCCTTCCAGAGACCGGCAGTAACATTCCGCACATTGGCAACCATGTATGTGTCCATTATTCACCGCCACAGTTACAGATAAGTACACTATTAGTATCATTGTGCAGCAAAACTTCTTTTTACACTTGAACAGCCTTTAAAAAGTGCTTTATGTGAGGTCAGAAACCATCCGCTTCATTCAAATGCTATGCATCAGTCAATGTCAATGCTAGTCTATGGTTTTTACGTTTCATCATATAGGAGTTAACATATTTCCTGTGCAGTCAATAAACGTTTTATGACAGCTTCGGAATTGGAGGACAGAATGGATTGGAGGAAATTTCTATTATTTTCAATTTGGGTTGGGGGGGAGTTGAATCTAGAATAGACAAAACAGAGGCACCAAAATGAATGCGCCATGGCGTCAGATCCGTAGTGGATAATACAGTTGACACTCTTCCGGTTGGGCTAACTATTCATATCTTGAGTAAACAGTGTGAGCCTTGCAAAGACGGATATTTATTCCAATCTAAAGGTAACAACAACAAAAAAAAAAACACCTAAAAGTCACAACACCATGAACATTGTTGTAATCCAATCTGCACATCGTCATCCACATTCAACAGCGTTTTAAGGAAACCGGTACATGTACAGTGGTATCTCTACTTACGAAATGAATTGGTTCTGGAAGAAATTTCTTAACTAGAACATTTTACACGAATGAGACGCGATTTCCATGTAAATGCTCTAATCTGTTCCAAGCCCCCCCCCCTCCCCCCGGAGAAATAAAAATAAACTCTTGATATGGACTACAAAGATTTGATGCATCAGATGATGACATTCATTTCTATTGAGGTAAGACGGGCAAAAGCTACCTATAACGTGGCACAGTGCTACACACACTGTGAGCTTTTTTCTTGATTTGGAAAAGATAGCCTGTACAATTACCATTCCTGCCTGTCTTTTTAGCAACGTGGGAGATTCCGTGCAAAGAGCCCATTGTGTTCAACCTTAGAGATTCCGCTGCATTTGTCACTCTTAGTGTGCGTCTCCTTGGTATCAAGTGAGGTGAGCTGAAACTAAAAAGGTAACAAGAGAAAACTACAGACCACTGCATCTTCCAAGAGAATCAAAATCCTCATTTCAAGATGTAAAAAAAAGCAGTCACGCTTTGTTTGACTCTGCTGGATGACTTGTGAAATGTGCAAGCTGTGAAAAAATTGGAGTCCCTGCTGAGACAGCTCCCCATCAACAACAACCAGCACACTGAAACCAAAATCATGATTGCCTCATTGCTGCTGTCGACTCACCACTTGGGCTGAAAACAATAAGTCAAAAATTATGGGCAGTATTCAAAATGAACACTGGGAGACAACCGCCGCTGTCGTTTCCGTCGTGACTTCCAAAAGTTGTCAAAGTCAACTTGGCAAGGGTCTTGCCGACGTCAAATTAACAAGTTCACAACTTTGAGCTGACTGGGGAAATTTCAAAACTTGGAGGGGAAACATGAAAAACCTGGCGTATTCAAAGACTCTGAGACGCAATCTGTTGTCTGAATGTGTGTGCGCGCCTGTGTGTGAAGTGTGCTTTCCTGTGACACGCTGGTGTTAATTCGGTTACTCGGGGGTTCTGTAGCGTAATGTCTTGTAATGACATACAATCTCATTTTGTCCAAGGAGACACATCAATCTTTTGGATTTACTGCAGGGAGCAGAGGCCCTCCTGGTCTCCCAGTGACTGAGGGAGGTTGAGTTGTTTGTGTGTGTGTGTGTGTGTGTGTGTGTGTGTGTGTGTGTGTGTGTGTGTGTGTGTGTGTGTGTGTGTGTGTGTGTGTGTGTGTGTGTGTGTGTGTGTGTGTGTGTGTGTGCCTGACACACATTTGTGTGTTAAACAGCGGGAAAGAGGGAAATGGAATAATATGTTCAGACCACTGGAGCTGAAAACTACCCATACATTGGTTTGATAAACATCAGGAAGGCCACTGTGGTGCACTGCCAGAGGAGGTGGAGGTGTGTGACAGAATCGACTTATGTGTGTTGCTCTTGGGTGGAAGAAAAAATAAAAAAAATAAAAAAATAAATAAATAAATAAATAAATAAATATTTGTGGTTTTCTTTGTGTATGTGTGAGAAAAAACATGCAAGTGCCAAACATAATGTGATTCTGTCGACATTGTGCATGCAAGCATTGTCAATTTCTCATTTCGGAAATCCGTGTAAACACCCCTTTTCCGTTATGTTTGTCAACTTTTGATTCAGAGTCTATTTGATTGTCGTGAAAACACTTTGACCTGAGTGCCAACATTTCTGAAGCATGTCAACACCGCATTTATTGTTGGCCTTGGCTTCGTATGACACTTCAACAAAACAGACCAAAAAGAGAGGGGAATTGCCAACCAAGTGTGACAAACAGAAATGCGTACGTTACAGCTGAACTGTCGAGCAGTCGTTTATTCATGATTTTGAGATGAGAGAATGGTCACTTAAATTTGAACGGAGTGTGTGTGTTTTAGATAGATAGATAGATAGATAGATAGATAGATAGATAGATAGATAGATAGATAGATAGATAGATAGATAGATAGATAGATAGATAGATAGATAGATAGATAGATAGATAGATAGATAGATAGATAGATAGATAGATAGATAGATAGATAGATAGATAGATAGATAGATAGATAGATAGATAGATAGATAGATAGATAGATAGATAGATAGATAGAACAATAGATAGAAGATAGATAGATAAAGATAGATAGATAGATAATAGAAATAGATAGATAGAAGATACAGAAAAGATCTACAGACGTCTTGATTCAGCACAGTTTACATGTTTAATGGGAGTAGGAAGAAGCACAAAAAAACTATTCGTACCACTTGCGATCTTGACATTATTCCTCAAATGTTAATACACTCAATTATTCATGCACAGTAATGTAAAACAACTTTGGGGACATTAGAATGTGGACGATCTTCTGTACTCTGTGTAAGGATAAATATATCAATGACACAGAGCTTATTTTTGTCTATTATCCAGCTGACTTTGTGACACAACAGCTACAAGGAGGGCAAGAAATACCTCTGCAGCATATCAGGTCAAAGTGCTATTGTTTCAACTACTACAGTTTTTTTTTTTTAGGTAATAATTCTTGCGCTGACAAACAGCACATTAGTGTGGCGGCTGTGGTTTTGAGGGGAGTTCTAGCCCTGGGCCTCTGAGCCTAACGGTTTATTGTTTTTCCTCAGCATGTCCATGTCTATGACCCCAAACTTACCCCTCTCAGCTGGCTAAAGCTGTTGACGTTACACCTTGGTCACAATGCTTAACACAAATCTATGTTAAGGTCAGCGGCAAGGTTGATAAGACCCATTATTGTGCTTTGTCGACGCGGAGAGTGGACGGAGAATTTGTGGCTGCCAGAAGGAAATCGCAGGAAAATTGCAGCAAACACACATGTGGGGCCTGATGACCTCAAACAATCATCTTAAAAAAGCTACTTCGTTTCACACAAACACTTCACAGCAAGTCTCTGGGCTGTATTTACACAGCAAACACATGCCTGTGTGTATTTTGGCGTGGTGATTCATCGCAATTATTTCTGAAATATGTAATTCAAGGACTGAGCAGCAATAAAAGGAGAGAGAAAATGAGTCAAAACCGCTCAATCCTATTTGTAGATGGTTTTGCAGAATTTGTAAAGGGCACACATTCAGAGGTAGACGAAAAATCTTTCAGATTTCGGCATAGTTACTCTTCCTGCCAAGGAGACAAGTGTTCAGTAAGTGTTGTTATGTCAGGAGGTTAGGAGAAAGCAGGTATGAAAAGAGCGAATGGACGAAAACAAAATACATAAAATGTTCTACAGGCTCAAAGGTTGTAGGGTTTTTTTTTAATTCGGTGAATGGAAAGCCAACAGCTTTAAGTTTAAAAAAAATAAAAATAAAAATCACACATCACCAGAACCAACATACAACGCATCTGCAACATGAGCAGGACCAAGTTCTAGTAAAAAGCAAGGTTTTGCTGAGCTTCATTGACTAATTAATGCCTTTTTATTTGTCAATGCTTAGCATGTATCTCATGCACGTGTTTACAAATTTGCAAATGTCTCCATTGTGGGACAGTACTGAGATGTCATTAATTCAAATCATTCATAAAATAAAAAAATAAAAACACTGCTATTTACTTTCGGTTTGTTTCTGCCTGCACAATGACTGCAGGATTCTGAACATGCATGTGTGCCACTCTATGAAACCATGACTGCGGACTGCATAACAAACAATGACCTCTAAGCCAGGCTGCTTGGTCGTCATTGTGGGAACGCAATGACTTGGATAACCATCCACTATAAAAGTCAAATGATCCTCTCCAGGAATAAAAGTCAAAGTATTCAAGCATGACATGCACACTCAATGATATCCCAATACATTCAATCATGCAAATTAAGCTTCACTATTAAAACCACTAAGTTCAACCCCAAATTGAATCCGTTGAAACTTCAGTAAAACTAACAGGAAACCCAATTTTCGCAATTGCTATTACCATTCCACATGCCACCACAGAGGCCAGACAAGAAAAGGGATGTCCACTGAATTGAAAATTTAACTCAGTGTACACAGGTCATGTCAGCAGCATATGAGGCCAAAGTGCAATAGAGCACAATATAGCTAAGGGAACAAAACATTCAAAATCATACACTTTTTGAAAAAGAATCAAATCTACTGCAGCTTCTCTTATAAGTTGTTAACTTTCTTCTAACCATTTGTCACAATGTCCATCGCTCGTCATCGTATTAAAATTGAGCACTACAATTTATTGCTTTTTTTTACGTTTTATGGACTTACAACAATGGGCATCTTTCTGCACCGTATCTGAGTTATCAATGTTAGATGTTACTGTACAAACATTGTCTTTCCAATGAACAAAGCTTTCCATTATCTCTTACTGGAAGAATATATTCTAAAACCACACATAATGGAAGGTGACCAAAGGAACTGCTTTGACTTCGAATGAGAGAACATTTCCTGCCTGCTCATCTACCTGTGTGCCTGGAAAACATAAATAATGAAGCAAGTCATCGGTTTGCCGTAAAAGGCAGAAAATCAGACTTTGGCATTGTAACGATGTAAGAGATGCCAACCACCAAAAATGTAACTAAATTGAAAGGAAGGAAGGGAACCGTCATGAAACGAAATGAGCTGTAACTGTGAAACAAACGGCTTATTTTTAATGCCTGTAGTCCAAAGGCAATGGTTCTGACAAACAAACAGAGCAACACACAGCACACACATATTTAATGACCCATTCTGACTGAGTGGCTGTAAATTCCTGGTTTATGATGCTAAGCATCACAATTCAGCTGGCTCACAAAAGGACTTTTGTTGATGCTGACAACACACACATATACACACGCGTGCACGCACACACACACACACAGATAAACACAGTACGAAGGGACCCTTAGAGTACCCTCGGGCCAGACACACACACACACACACACACACACACACACACACACACACACACACACACACTTAGACGTACAAAACCACCAGCTTGGCTAATAGCATTAAGTGTTCTAAAACGGGGACACAAAACAGAGCATGAGAAAGAAAACTGCAGTCTCTCTTTTTTTTTTTTTCTAATACTTGTCGGCTATCTGAGCAGTGAACTCTACCCTCGAGCATATGCATTGGCAAAAATGAGCAATGGCGAGAACAACATGAGAAAATACTTTACTATGTCTCCAAACTGCATGTGATCAAGGGGAACATGAAGTAATTTCAGAGCATGTGAATTTGCAGCTGGCACAATGAGCAAGCGAGAGATCGATACAACATCTGGCCTAATTGAATTGTTATTTGTACCACACAACCAATGAACAAGCTTAAGAGCACTGAGATTTAAGCTTTCTTTCAATTTAGTTACATTTTTGGTGGTTGGCAAATCCATGCTGAACATCTGCTTTGTGTAATTTGGTCGGTCATTGGTGTCCCTAATTTGACCAGGCTCCGCTGATATAAAATTATCTGTGAGTGCTTAAGAGTGCTTAAGAGCACTGAGATTTGGTGTATGTCTTAAATCTAGAGCTAGCTCGTTGTGTTCGTTCGGTTGTAATTAATATTTATTGTGATTTAGTGGAGTGACTCAAAAGTAATACCAACCTCATTATATCTAGTGGTCATATTTTGTTTGGTGAAGGACATAAAGTTGTTTGTCTTTTTTTTTTTTGCGCCCAAGATGCTGTCCAGTTGAAGCAAATAAACTAATGGACGGGGAGGAAAAAAAAACCCCGCCAGTGCTCCTTTAATACACTTCTCAGAGAAGTTGAGTGTTGGCCGGACTAAACTAATTTAGTGGAAGGGGGAAAGCTAATCTAATTTGGATTCAAGAGGTGTAAATGATATTAATATGCAACTTAATGAAAGTTATATTGTGAATCAACTGCAACAGAGTTACATTTCCCTTAATTTGCCGCATGTGTAAAAACCACAGTACAAATACACCATGATGGCGTTGTGAAGGTCGGTGTGCTTAAAGTAAAGGTCGCGGGACAAAATCTAATCAGGTGGACTCCCAATTAAAATACAAAAATTGCAAACAAATGAGGAGAATAAATTACTGTAAGATTATACATGCTAGTGTAACTAAACTGTAGTTCATGTGCCACAACCAACAACGGGGCATCTGAAAACAATTTTGCGTACTACACAGTGGTAACGAGATGAATCATGCACATATGGTGGACTGGTGCAAAGATAACATTAATATGAAAAGGACCAAGGAGATGGTGTTGGGACTTCAGGAAGAACAGACATCTCCCTCTCCCACATGCACGTCAGAGGAACAACAGTTGAAGTGGTCTGCAACTACATGGAACTCGGTGTCCAACTTTCAAAGAATTTCACCTGGAGCTGACACACTTAATCACCTGAAAAAGAATCACCGATGTATCGACTTCCTCTGGAAGCTGTGACGTGCTGGACTGGGCAGTTGTGTCTAGTGGAGCCTCTACAGATGTGAGTATGGATGGTCCGATCCAATCCAGCACATTGAAATCGAATCTGATTCAGGCCAAAATGACTGGATCGGGATTGGATTGATTTGATTACAACCAGTCCAATCCATCCATAAAGCCAAATGATATTGTATATCCTCAACTTCACTGTACACTAAATGCCATAGATTTACGCATAGATTCCTTATTTCTTTAGGGGACCAGAATAGTGAGCGTGTGAGAAAATAAATGCTACTTCTAATGGGGTATTTATGCATTTCTTAGAATTGTATTGTCATTAAAGTGATTCGTTTTAGGACACTGAACAAGTAACACTGATCAATTTAACATCAAACTGTAGAGGAATACAGAAGCGCGTGATGCTGGAGCATGGTTTCAATATCACATTTGTCGAAAAGAAAAAGCCCTACAATGCCTCTCTCTTGTCAACGTTCCAAAATTCTCTTTTGACACAAGAGGCAGCAGAAGTTGGGTCTGCTCTGCATTTGCGTGTCACACAAAGCTCTCTCTTGTTTTGTCCACTAACAAATGTCACCAATGATGTCACGACTTCAGAGGGGGATTTAGAATGGATGATCTAAAAACAGAGCGTATAAAGAACGCGCTGTCTCGCTCACAGATAATTTTATATCAGCGGAGCCTGGTCAAATTAGGGACACCAATGACCGACCAAATTACACAAAGCAGATGTTCAGCATGGATTTGCAGCAACTGTTCATGTTATCCACAGCCTACCAAAAGACTTCCAGTAAAAAAATAAAAACAAGAGAATTTGTTTGTCGCCGCTCTGACCCCTTAAAGCAAACCAAAATAAAGGCACGCGCACGCATTGACTACAGAATTAAAAAAAACGACAACATTCAAAACTTGACGCAAGCTCTAAATTATACATTACATACAGTATGACATTTATTGTAATGTGCTGTAGATGGAAAATGTTCTTGTACTGCATCAATGTCACACTCCTAACATTAAGAATGTCTGGCTCTCTGGTGTTTAGGCGGTAATAAATTTCAGTCCAGAACCCAAGGGCACGTAAGAGTGCTCTAGTCTGCAAGTTCTATCCCAATGGATACAAGAATAAATACGTAGTGAATAAATAAAGCCAGAAAACCACTAAAAAGAATTACCGGTACGTGATTCATCTATACATAAAAAACGTGGCAAAGCAAAACAAACATTGTGCATACTACCTTGTTTTTCGTTCGTTGCTTTGTGATGGACATCATTAATGTATGGAACTTGAAGATGTGCACGGGAATGACTGGTGGATTATCGTCAGTGACGGTCAAGCACAATAGAATGACAACAAAGTGTATGCAGGAAAGTGGTTAAGAGTGCACGATTGTCTGTGTCTCATGTGTTGTTTTGTATTTTGTCTTTTTTGTTAACTTTTCTTTTGATGGCAAACCCCTTTTGGTTAGGGTATGTTACCACTGACATTTGACAATAAAGTAAATCCAATTAGAGTCTGCAAAACCCCTGGTGTGTAGATTTGTGAACATGAAATTAGCTCAAAGCATGTTGCGAGATGTGTATGTGTGCAAAGGTGGTTTGGTTGTTGTAATTTACCATTTTAAATATAGTTCAAGTCCATACTTCAAAAGAAACTGAGTCCAGTAATGCAACGTCTGTGTATCAATAGAAAGGGGGGGAAAATACTGAAAAAAACACTGTGTTGCTTATCCTTTTTGTCTTACCCTGTGTTAATGGAGATGATTTCAATGAGAGGGTTTTTCCTTATCTTGGGAAGATCCAGTCTGGCTCCCCCAAGCCTCCGGCCGCCATCTTTCTTCTGGCCCAAAAGACGAACTGAGTGACCTGTATTCAAGAATCAAAATTGTGAGGTGAATTACAACAATAACTCTCTGTCTCCTCATTCACTGCAGGTTTGTTGGCTGTTTTCTTTCTTTTTTTTTTTCTCAAACACAGTTGCATCATTTTAAAATAAAATGGGCTGCGACATGCCAAGTGAAGTGACAAAACCCAACTAAAGTGGACTACCACAAAAAAAAGCAATTGGCGTGTCTTCACCGAACGGCAAGCGATTGAGCACCGCACATGGCCATCCACAACCTGGCCCCTCCCTACCTGTCCGAACTTCTTCAGGTATATACCCCCACTCGCTCCCTCAGATCCTCATCCTCCCTCCGCCTGTCAGTGCCCCCTGCTCGCCTGAGCACCATGGGAGCCAGAGCCTTCAGCCGCGCTGCTCCTATGCTCTGGAACAGTCTACCTCCGGACCTCCAAAACTGTACACCTCTCTCCACTTTCAAATCCCGTTTAAAAACTCACCTGTTTAGGACTGCCTACAATACCTAATTCTCCCACTTCCCATGTCTTGTGATTTTATGTCCTGTTTTTATATAATACTTCTCTTATTTATTTTTTATATTGTATTTCCTCATTGTATTTCCTCATTGTCTGTACAGTGTCCTTGGGTGGCATGAAAGGCGCTTTTAAATTAAATGAATTATTATTATTATTATTACATCTACAGACACGCTGCAAGAGAAAACTGAGACCTGCATTTCGCTTTCTAGGCTCCGCATACAATACAGTACACTGTATTGAATTATTGTTTTGATTGAACCACAAAAACATGGCAGGGGATAGCCACAAAGACAGAAAACAAACAAGAATAAGGTGCATGGCAGTGATCGATCCGCGCTTTGATTTCTAGCCTTCGGTACGTATAAAATTATGAATGTGGTGTCGTACTAACACAACAATAACACTTGAAACTGAGAAACGTTTTTTCCCCCCTTTTGTCTTTATTTGTGGAAATCTGTCTTTTATGTCATTGCTGACCCCCGCAACCTGCGCAACAGTTCTGTTTACCTACAAAATGGGTAAAGCTATCTAGAAAGCACAATATGCACGGGGAGCAAATAAAAATCCATAACTGAGTCAAAAAGTTAAATGTCAGTGATGCTCAGCCCTGAATGTGCAGAAATGGGATGCTCTAGTCTCCTCTCTCTCGTCATCTTATAGAAAGCTTTGTGTGAGATGGAGGCGCTGAGGGATGGAATTGTCTTGCTGTTCCCATCCGCTTTACATGAGTCTCCTGGGAGGATGGGCTCAAGGCAGGAAGCATGACTATCATTGGTAGATAAAAATTACTATCTGCCCCTGAGGAGTACAAAGAGCCAATCGGTGAGGCGTGACTGGTCGTAATATCCCAGTACAAGAGGGGAAAATGAGAAAACTCCACTCAAGGAAAGAAGGATTGGGTACACATTTGGCTGTCTTACAGCTTGCTACTGTATTCATATCGCCGGAGAGCTCTTTGGGGATACAGTGAGATTTGGGGGAGGTTTTTTTTTTTTCCCCCCAGAGAGGGTTGGGGGGGTTGCTATTTCTGATCAATTGTTTGAAGTCAGATTATCAACACATTTTCATGACAGCACAATTCCTCTGTACAAACGCATTGTGAAGATTTAAATTTGAAGTCTTCAAGGTGTTCCTCTGAAATAGTTTTACACTTATACTGGACAGTTTTCAATGAAAGACTCGTTTCATTTTGTTAGTTGGATGCCACTGGGTAGATTACTATATTTTGCCATAGTCGGTAAAAGGGAACGGTGCTGTCCATTTCTC
Source organism: Hippocampus mohnikei (assembly GCA_026261675.1). NCBI lineage: Eukaryota > Metazoa > Chordata > Actinopteri > Syngnathiformes > Syngnathidae > Hippocampus > Hippocampus mohnikei. Next base: position 13,769,033 of record JAKGUB010000556.1, on the reverse strand, counting down.
ATCTCAAAATACAGTACAGTGATCCTTCGCTTATCGCGGTTAACGGGGACCAGAAACCCCTGCGAAAGAAGGAAATCTGCGAAGTAGGTATACCCCCCCATGGAGGTGCATGTGTATGAGTACGTATATATATATTTATAAGGCCAAATGTAATGGTATACAAGCATGTACGTAAAAGTAAATGTTTGTAGTCATTAACCTTAATGCTATGTACAAATATATATATATATATACATGTATAAGATGTATACGTAAGGTTAGGTTAGTGTATAAATAACAAAACACAGTAAACATAAACATGAAATATACATGCAGTACTGTATATGTTGCTCTATGTGACTCACTGTTGTTTTGATGACTTTCGCTGCCTCTCACGGACCTTTTTTTTAAATGAATATTTTTGCGAAATCCGTGATACACTGAATCCGTAAGAAGTGAATCGCAAAGTACCGAGGGATCACTGTACACAGTTTAGCTGGCTCAATTGTTCTGATGGGCAGCCTCCGATATACACAGATATATACCTGGATAACCATATTGTCTATGCTCACTAACTGCCTAAAACTCTTCCCCACCCTTCAAATGTCCCTGCTTTTTCTCCTTTGTTCACTTCTCGAAAAATACGGCTTGATGTAATCCATCCTCTCATAAATGCCTTCCAGAAGGTGATGGTGAAGGTGGGAAAGAAAGGATAGATAGAAGGCTGGGAGATGAATTCCTCAGAGATGAAAGCCGTACACGATGGCGAGATGGATGGTTGGAACGCAGCGGTAGGGGGCTAAAAGGATGACCTGCTGACCTACGGTTGATGCCTCATATGTGGCGGCTCTCCTGTTGGATTGGAAGGCATCAGCGGGGTGTGGAACATTGGAAATAACGGACTAAAGTGGCTGATGAAGAGGAGAGCGGGGGTTTGATGTTTATCGGTCATCTTGTCAATGCAATGGGCCAAGCGACACCTATGGAACAGTGTTGAAATCTGAGCGATGCCTGCTAACTTTACGGGATATGGCTTTGAAGTGCATACTTTATCAAGGCAGACTTTAACATTAAAAACACACACACGCACATGCACACGCACTCTGATAAAAACCAAAACATAGTTTTGGGTTTTTGATGGCAACAAGCATCTGAACAGCATTTAGTGTTGATAAGAGGTCATTTGGCATCAAAAGAATGTGTTTAAAACATCATTCAGAATTCCATTTCAAATCAGTGTGAGTGGGTCAACTTTGTTTCTGTCGCTGGTATGTTTTCATTCTTGAGCTTGATCTTTTTTTTTTAAGTAAGGAACACGATTAACAGTTTGTTTATCCTGGTGAATAACGGAAAATGAGGTCATTTTGATGTTATGGAGCCGATGATCTCTAGCTAAGTAGATGCATTGGCCCGTCTAAATTCATGTGCCTGGATTTCCATCATAAACACACATAGACACTAAATCTTCACAATTTCTAACCCCCCCCCAAAAAAAACATGAGAATAACAGCTGAAATGGTGTCATCTGAGGCGACATTCCCAACTAAAGGAGAACAATATCGGAACACCAATAGAAACATGGAAACAGGCCTACAGAGGATACACATAAATAAGTTATAGCATCCGACGTCAGTGAAAATCAAAAACATATTTTCTTCTTTGCATGGGATAAAATGTGTCTTGCCTACAGGGTGAGGTGCCCTTGCCACCAAACAGATCAATGGAGAAATTGGAAACATTTTGACTTGATTCTATTGCAAGTATGTTTTCATGTAGACTCTAACTTTTCAGAAATTTATGCACGTTTTTTTAAATTTTGTTTTAGTTTTTTGTAGAGGGAAAATATGGGTTTCTTTTTGTAACAGGAACCCAAGTTGTAAGCACATACAGGAAGTAACAGCAACTCTGTCCAAAGGTTTTTGTATGCTCAGAGTAGTTCTTTGACTGACAATTTGGCCTTAATCTCCCAGAATTTCAGTCGTTTCAAGTATTTACACTTTTAACTAAAGGGATGATCCAGCCGCAATGGTCCAATTTTCACTAACAAACTCAATTTATCGATTTTGTTCATCATTCTTTTGGTTAATCCAGAAAATGATATTAGCTTGCATCGTCAATGTTATCCATTTGTTGTGTTCATTATTTTACTTTATGTTCGTGTTTTATGTTGTGTGTTGTGTTTACTATTTTACTTTATGTTAACTGTTTTGTTAAGCACTTTGTTACAGCTGTTGTGAAAGCGCTATATAAATCAGCATGTATTGTATTGTATTGTATTGTATTGTATTGTATTGTATTGTATTGTATTGTATTGTATTTGTTTGGGAGAAATCAGTAAAAAACTAAGTACTCTCAAAACACCCCTTTTTAGTCAGCACTATAGATAAAATTTTATTTATTTATTTAGTCTATTACAGCGACCACCCCCCAACCATTATTGTTGTTTATTTGGTATTGTTTAGTGATTTAAAAAACCTTTGGAAACAAACATCTTACAATATCATGCGAGGGAGTGATGCACTCAACAGCTTTTTTTTTTTTTTGGTAACTGATCCTGTTACTGGCTTGGTCGTTCTATTCCAAAGTGAAAGCAGATGTCTGCAAATGTTTCAAACTGCATTTATGAGGGACAACAAACATCAATGAATAATTACTGTTAAGAGGGTCAAATCAGAAGCTTTGGACCATTTTAAGTTGTACAATGACTGTAAACGATTACTCGATTATAATAGCTGGCGATTAATTTGACAATCAATTAGTTGCCTATTAATCAGAAAATTCATCTGAATAATCTGCCATTTGTTTAATTCCTGTTCATATAACGATATTTTCCAATGACTGTGGATGGCATAGGTATTGTTGATCAGCTCTTGAGAGTAAAATTGCTTTGATCATGCTGCTTGACTAGTTTTGAAAAGTATGAAAGGAAAGTATAAATCTTACACACTGTGGAATGAGTTTGAATGGATTTGCAGGGATCTTGGATGAAATGGCATAAACCGTCTCTGTTTGCAAGACAACCAACAGCCGGTGAAAGCCAACTAAACTGGCTAAGTCAGGCTGAAACCACAGTAACTGCTCAATCCAGCAATATTCTACGTGAAAACATAATGTTCAAATCCTGTGTGCGTGCTCAGCAAATCAACCTGAGATAACGGAAGTCATTTACAACAGGCAGTAACGTAAGCTTTATGGTTCAAGGATTCAGTAAAATTAAACACAGCTTTACTGTGCTAAGGTATTCTTATTGAGTGGCAGTTATATTCCTTTTAAACCAAGACCCAAACCGAAATGATCATCTCACGCTTCACGAAGCGAGATCATAAAAGCTAGCTCATTCGTTTGTCACGTGGAAAAGAAACCCGCAAGAAATTTTGTTGGAGAACTGCGTCTTGCTATTCACTGGCATACACGTTTTAGTTACCATTACAAAAGGCATATCCCCCAGTTTAAAGGTCTCCTGGCCTCTGAGCTGAAGTAACAGCTCTCGATTTATATGAGGTCATAAAAAACAGTAATGATACTGGGGAAATTAGTTTCTTGGGGGTGGGGGTGGAAGGTGAAGAATGGTTGGGAGGCGTGAAGGGATAGAGTCAGGATATGAGAAGGCAGATGGGTAATAAGAATGAAGGAAAGAAATGTTGAAAGACGTTGAGGGAAAATATGTAAGAGATAGTCAAAGTCAACAACTTACAGTGGATGTATGTGCTGCCCGTGCATACAGTTAACGCCTGCAGTCTGAGAATTTGGGGTCGATTGCACTGTAATATTCAGATGTCCCTAGTTCGGGAAGATTGCAGTGCAAACAACACTCACACACACAAAACCACCCTCACACAAATACGCACGGACGCGCACGGGTGCACGCAAAAGCAATGAGTTTTACAGTTGTTGTTTTTTAAGAGAACAGCTGGGGGTATATGACAGCTTCAACAGACATCCACAATAAACTCTGTGTGACCTCCATTAGCAGCAGAGTACTGTGGTGCCCAGATAGTTTAAATAATTACTAATCGCTGACATGGGAGTCTGTCTTCATAAGAAAGATCCAAATGTGATTCATGTGGTTTATTTCATACAACTTTGACCACCACTAGTGACACCATTGAATTTTTAATTGGCTCACTATTAATCAAAGGAAATAGAAACTTGCATTATCGCTATATTCAAAACATCATTCTTAAACATACACATAAATCTCTTTTTAATTAAAAAGTATTGTCTAAAACATCTGGACAGGCATTACTAGTACTTCATAATTTGTTTCTCACCCTGAAGTAACTGCCTAAAAACATTTTTACTGCAATCAAAAAGCTTCCAGGCCATGCCATATAGCTGTTTCCACTGGTGAAATAAGGAATGGGGGGGCATTCTTTATTTCACCCATTGCATTTAGATAATCCAATTAAAATGAATTGAAAGCTGTTTCACGTATTATTGCAACAAAAGTGGGAGCAATAACCAGAAGTAATTAGGTTGGGCCTCTGAATGGTGTCATAACGTCACAATGGTGTGCATATTTGCAGGTCTTTCTGGGTGCATTCAAATACCTTTAACAGCCTCGTCCACCACCTCGACCACTCGATCAATCTGTTGGACCTAAAATGCACAAAAGGCACACGCAGGTTGATTGGTGCCGAGCATGCTCGCATTCCAAAACAAAAGTATACTGACCACATGAACACAAGTAGTCCATATTACAACAAGCTGTGCACACAAACAGAAACAATGTGCACAGTGAAGCTCAGTATGATATGAATCAAATTGTGTCTCTGTTTAGTAGTCGCAATGTGGACGAGAACGTGCAGAAATCCAAATTTGTCACGTAGAATTTCTACAGCATGGATTGGATATACTGGAGCAACTGTTAGTGGGGAATGTGTGCGCCGTTGAGTTCCTATCAACGTTTGAGACGATGTCATTAAACAGTACATTTAGTCTCCACCTGTAAAACAGTATGTGAGAGAGGTATGGCTCAGTTTTTAAAGTGGCCATTAAGTACTTGGAATGCTGCCATATATCACGCTCTGTGGCAACATAAGCCACCATGTGATTGTTGCCATGTGCAGTGTAGTACGTTTGGCATTAACAGATTGTATTGAACAACAAAGTACGGGATGACAACAGAGGATAATCTTGACCCGTGATTCTCAACTGGTGGGTCAGGACCCGTTTTGTGTGGATCACTGAAAGCTTTAAAATAATTGTGGGGGGTCCTGAGATGATGGCCATATTGTTGTGCTGAGATTACGAACAGCAGGCAAAAAGCTAGTTTGCCTGGTGACATAAAAATATGTCACCCGATGCAAAAAGGGACTTTCGGTGAGTGTCCTGCGTTCTGCTTTTCATTTGATTTGCATTTATTTTCATTTTTCATACATCAATACATTCACATTTCAAACAAATATTTACTGTAATTAAACTTGAATGTACTGACACATGCCGGTGACTGACAATGGTATCACGGTGTCTCAGAGCTTAGCTTGCGAAAGTCACATGACCAAACCAAGAAAACAGGTGAGCCTTGACAGTCTTAACGTTACCTGGGCCCTTCGCACGGTGATGTCATTTTCAGTCAAAAGGCACAAGGCAAAACGGCCTCCCCCTGAGATCAATAAAAACGTGTGGAATTTTCTGCTTGACTTATAATACACAAAGGCAATAGAACTCAGATTACCGCGTTCAGACTAGTGAGGTCGCACAGAACACACGATTGTAAAGACATTGACTGCCTTTTTAAATGAGTTAAACTATATATAAAGGCCCTGTCACACCTTGACGATTCAGCCAGCGTATGCCGACGTTCAGATTTTCCCTAAAACGCTGGCATACGCTGAATTATCGATTTTTTTTTTCAATTTTGGGGGTATACATAGCGCATTCATAACGGGCTGGACGTATACATAACGTATCAGTAAATTATATAGAACGTTTCGATAACTTATAGATAACGTATTCCAACGAATGCCTAGCGTGTTGCCGGCGTACACAACTTATGCCCAACGATAGTCTAATTTATGCATAGCGTGCAGCAGCGTATTGCCGGCGATCACGTGGCGTAGTCTATAAAAGGCTGGCGCCGACGTTTCAAGCCCCTGTCACACCTTGACGATTTAGCCAGCGTATGCCGGCGTAGGAAAAATTTGGCAAATGCGCTGGCGTCACGTCGAATTAAGTTATGGGTAAGTTTTGTATACGTAACAGCACGCTGAAGCACGTTGGTATCGTCGAAATCGTCGAATCGTCGAGAAATTTTAAGCATGCTTAAAATTTCTCGTCGTATATCAGCGTATGGCTATACGTCCGTATCATGCAGGCCATAAGTAATAGGTAAGTTATGCGATCGTTGCTGCGTTCAAACACGTTAAGTGTAGGTTACTCATAAGTCCAAATACGTCGAGAATACCTACTAGCTGTTCTCCAACATCCGTGCCTTCGAACTTGCGCTTGGACATGCTGACCAGGCTGTCACGCACGTAGTTGGCGAAGGCTGCAGTGGCTGTGATGGGATGAGCCTCTGCAGACCTTTGATGAGCTCCCCAGACTTTTCTTTGCCATGACGCTGATGTTGTTTGGTTTATTAATGACACAAGTCATAATGGCGTTTGATTGCTGCTTTAATAGCGTGAATAGCAACTCACAGTAACGATGGCAAGCCGCACCTTGCCTCTTGGGTTATACCATTTTAACTAGACCGGGGATAGTCCCCAAACAGATGTTGGTACTGCAATGTCTAGTGCAGTTATGATTTGAAACGTCGAGCGCCAGCCTTTTATAGACTACGTCCACGTGATCGTCGGCAACGTCGAGCGCCAGCCTTTTTATAGACTACGTCACGTGATCGTCGGCAATACGCTGCTGCACGCTATGCAGCAGCGTATTGCAGTTCCGAAAGGCACGGATGTTGGAGAACAGCTAGTAGGTATTCTCGACGTATATGGACTTATGAGTAACCTACACTTAACGTGTTTGAACGTGTGCAACGATCGCATAACTTACCTATTACTTATGGCCTGCGTATACGGGACGTATAGCCATACGCTGACATACGACGAGAAATTTTAAGCATGCTTAAAATTTCTCGACGATTCGACGCATTCCGACGTATACCAACGTGCTTCAGCGTGCTGTTACGTATACAAAACTTACCCATAACTTATTCGACGTACGCCAGCGTATTTGCCAACTTTTTCCTACGTCGGCATACGCTGGCTAAATCGTCAAGGTGTGACAGGGGCCTTAATTCCAGAAGGGCCTGGAAAGTTTTTTTTTTTAAATTCAATTTCAAACTAGTTCTTTTTTGAGCAAGCTTCCGTCTTGGTTATCTTGTAAAATAAAACGACATTAGCTGTCAGTGTGAAACATGTAACGGTACTAGGTCTGGGACAAATTTAAAGACAAGAACAAAGAATATGCAAGGGGTACAAAAAGATATGCGCTCGGAGGCCTCATGTGTCGGTATCTCTTGTTTACAACAATTGCTTACACACTGTAATTCTCTGATTACAGAGCCGGAGCTGTTTGTCTGCGTGGAGATGCGTGATGCATCTTAGATAAAGGATTTGACACGTCTGGTTCAGAGACGTGAAACACCGTGGGCTTGCGTGACTCTTGCGTACCTTGCACACAGTTACACTGTCATTCATTTCATAGCCAACTTGTGAAAAGCAAAACAACAGAACAAACAAGGCACGTCATGGCGCAGCTCATGTGAACAGGAGTGAATTAATTCAAAAGCACTCTTAAGCACCCCCCACCTAGCCGTTAAGAGGATTGACAAAACAAAAACTCACGAGTGGTAATTTGAATTTGATTTTCATATACCACCAACTGTCACTCTTGTTGTGTGTTTGGATAGGAGGGCACATGAAAGAAACGCGCGTGCACTGGTACGCCTCAGTCTGTGATTGTTACCATATGTGCCCCTTCATGCATGTTCGGCTTTCTGTCTGTCCGTTGGTGTGCGCACGTGCGTCGATATCAATGCAAAATCCAATCTATTCATGACAATAGAAGGCACAGCAGCGACAAACTTCCCAGCTGTTTCTGCCGTGCCCTCAAGGCATTCGCGCGTACAAGCTTGTTTATCTGAATGTAATTATATGATACATACATGCCACTTGAATGTGATTTGAATGTAATTACGTTACATAGCGGCATGTTTACTTAAAATGGAACTGCATTATTTATCGGGATGGGCATTTAATGCAAAAATATGGGCCGTTCCCTACTCCCGAACCGTATACTGTATCTGAAAGCGACATTAATCGGGACTGGACATCAGGTTGTTCAATTTACAGGCAAGTCCAACGTTTTTTTTTGTTTTTTTTTGGGGGGGGGGACATTAAATTAATTCATTAAATCGGTTTTCAGAAAGCAAGGAGCGAATAAAGGAAGGCTTCAAAGATTATTTGTTTTGTGTAAAATACATCTGCTGGCAAAAACAGGGAGAGAAATAACATTAACCCTTTCATGCACCCTGTAACCTGATAACATGATAAGATGTCCAATGTAGTCACCATTGTACTTGAAAGGGTTAATTTCCCCGTGGGATTATTTGTAGGAGCTCAACTAAATGCTGTACTTTGTCAACCATAATTGGTTATTAGGTTTTATCATAACAGTCGCAGAAGATTGTTGGAATAAATGTAGTAGTCTTGGGACACCTAATGGGGGGGGGGGGGGTAAAGCAAGCCCCTACTAATTCTGTTTTATTAGGAAGTACAGTATCATCAATCCATAAATGTGCAATCTTTGAAATGTGACACCAGTGGAATTCAGCTTGAACTGATTCTGCAGTGTGGTTATGCGCTACGAGCAGTAAACGTTATCGTAGTCCTGATCATTCTATACAGGCGGGAATGAATGATCTGCTGTCGAGACTGCATCACTTAATCTCATGAGGATTATATCAATGCTATTTTTTCCAGTGAAGACTTCAGAGAGCGAACCCATACACATGCATCAAAGTGCAGAGATGAGAAAAAAACTAATTTAAAGTTGCTAAAAGGAAGCCCATCCATTTATTATGTTTATTGATTTCTTTATTTAGCATTATTATTATTAGTAGTAGTAGTAGTAGTCTTACTATTATTATTGATTCTTTGTCAGGATTGTTAGAATGGGTTGATAAAAATGTCTACAGATCTGTCAGATAAATAATTTTTATATAAAATTAAAAAACTGTCGACAAACCAGCTTGCTTTGACATAAGAAAAGCTAAGAACCTAAGAAAAGTCCAGAAAGTCATTTTCAGTCATGAAATAGTTTATTATATGATTGTATATGATTTGTCAGTCAGCCATGTCTGTATTTTGCTACATTTCGCATTAAAGGTCTCTTTTTTTTATCCTCATTCAAACATGGCATAGGTTGACTTTTTGTAGCCATTATGTAAATATGTGGCACCATATGTCTCATTCCGTTTGACTTTTTTTCATATTTCTTTCGATCCTTATTCTCATGCATCTGCCTTCTTTTCTACTGCCCTTCCATATTTATTTCAGTGATCCTGGTCCTGTCATCTGGGGAGCGCTACTGATTCACTAAACAGCACGGGGGGACCAAACAGACCAGACTAGACTCAACATGCCGCCAGCCAGGTCAATGACAGGTAAAAAAAAAATTTCTGTGATACCTTGTGTGGGTTTGTGTTGTCCAGAAAAGTAAACCAAAACATGTTTTATTTAGTTTCAAAAGTGTGTTTATATTAAGACTCTGACTTTGAAGTCATGTATGGCCAAATGCACAATCGTATCAAGAGCAAGTATAACACACATACCCCAATGATGCTAAGACCTTTGAGATAGTCCATTCGAGGTTGGGCCTGTGGAACACAACCGGCTACCACCACCTTCTTCTGTTGCTCTTGGGCTTTTCTACGAAGAATGGAAACAAGATAACATAAAGCTTTTTTTTTTTTTTAAAGAAAACTGCAGTTGAGCAGCAAATTCTCCGAAAAAGACACTTAAAATGTGCTCCGACAACATTCACATTTCATTCACAATTTGACAAGGCTGATGTAAATAACTTAATGGCTATAAACAATTGGGCCTGTTTACATCCTTCACTAAGAATTGAGTTTGAAAGGAAAACATAGAGTCACTAATCTTCTCATTCAAATGGTTGACAAAATGCCAATAGCGCCTTCACTTGTCAGTGTTGGTTTCTTGCTACAAGGAAGGCGGATGACACATTTTGGTACTTGAGTTGAAAAAAAGGACAGCAAAACAACCTTAAGGTTTTTTGTTGTGTTGAGTTACCATCGTGTCAAATATGACAACAAAAATGCAATTTTGCCATGTGAGAGGAAGTGATTTAAGGGGAGAAGGACACAGCCTGGTGAATTCAATAAACAACCTATAGCGCAGTGAAACAGTTCAGAGGTCCGCTGAGTTGACATGTCAATCTGGTTATTCTCTGACTCTAAAACCATCGAAGGTTTGTATGCCAGATGGATGATAAGACAACACAAATATCATTTATTGACACAGCACATCATATGCATCTATTGTACATATATTGGAAAGTCAACTACCGGTATTGGAAATGCCAGGCCAAGCTTGGAACCATTAAGCGCAACATGGTAAAGTGACAATGGTAATTATTTTGTAACTGTCTATTTCGATGACGAAAGAGCACACATACAGTATTTAAAAAATACAAATAAATACAGTTGGCAGAACGTTACATGGTGAAGCCACCATGAGGGTGTGTGTGTGTGTGTGTGTGTGTGTGTGTGTGTGTGTGTGTGTGTGTGTGTGTGTGTGTGTGTGTGTGTGCGCGCACACGCGTGTGTTGGTCGCGGGGGGTGTTATGGGAGTGTTTCCATGTCACCTCTCGTTAGTAGCAGTAAGATTTGAGACACTCGGTCTGTCTGACAAAAGCTTTTGGAGGCGCTGCCCAGACTCCAGCATGAATCTTTAATAATGAAGCCTCCTGACAGCTGGAAGTAGGAAGGGAGGGATGAAGGGAGGGAGGGGGCGCATGAATGTGAGGGAGGAATTAAGAGGACAGAGGAGGAGGAGCGATAAAACTGGATGCAAACTGTCAGTTGTGTTTTGGTTCACAGCGTGTTTGTATTCTTCAGCAAAACAAAGATACTGAGGTGGAGGAGGTGGGTGAGCAAGTGCAGAGTAAAGAAAGCCAAATCCAATTCAGAGCAGAAGCAAGCAAAAGCACAGTGGATGATGAAAGTCAACGCCTGTAAAGAGATGGCTGGCGTGTTGTGGTTTGGATCATTTTAGCACCTCTTCTATTGAGACTCAAAGAACATCATCTATTTCTGCATAGTTAAAAAAATAAATGTGAGACATGCATAGCAGGAAAAAATTAAAGCACATGAAAATAAAGGCACTGATCAGGACCCAGCTTCTATTGATCTTGGGCTATGAACAAGTTTAACGCTCCGCAGTCAGGAATGCAGTAAGTCACGGTTTCTTTATATACTTTCAAGTTTCACTGGTAATGCTCAAAGCATTGCAGATTTAAACAAGGAATTGGCCCGGATGTCAGATTTTTTTAAAACAAAATTAAAACACAATTGGTGTCCACTTCATAAATCACTTTGCCTAAAGGTCACCATGGAAGCATTAAAACATGCAAGTGCCAGCACGTGCATCAATGATTCAGTGTTTGCTCTTCTATTGACATAGACTGAAATGAATAAGTCCTCGAGGTATGCTCTTTTGAGTTACTCGTTGACGGTCGAAGGAAATATGAGTAATGATGAGCTTCGCTTAGCCCGGGCTGTACTCCTTGACATGATTTTGCTTGAACTCAAGCTTGAAATGCTCCGCTCTCTCGATATATCACAATATAGCACGTTTGTATAATGCGACAATACAGCACACTGATCTTAAAGTTTGAAGTTAAAGAAAGAGTGAAACATGCAGAGTGATTCATTTGGTGATGGCTGAACTGAGGTCTGCTAAGGTATCACAATATTTTCAGAATAACTTGTTCAGAATGCTGATGTAGCTCAAATGATGAGACACTTTCCTTTCAACACATATTTGAGTTGGTGTCCCAATTGTCCAACCTGAGGGCTGTTCAAATCTGGAGGGTCCACTTCGATGACAAAATGGTGAATACGAGAAACTGAAATGCTTGTTGAAGGGAGGAAGCGTAAACATAGTCGAGTAGCTTGTTCTCTTGACAATGCTCGTCAAGAAGGACTATCATTCGCATCACACACATAGTAGAGGTACGCCTGCATAATTCACACTAACGCCTGCCAAAACGTTCCAAACACTCCTATAATGCGATACTTTCTCCCTGCCCGTTGACATCGCTGTGACATAGCAAGTAAGCAGGCGGCATCAGAGTCACTGTCTCATCACCTCCAGGGGAACAGGACAGTTTAGTCGCACATTGTTCCTGGATGGGATGAGTTTATGCGATGCAGTTGCCGTGGCGATACTTTGGAGCCCAACCGAGCATTCATGCCAGTGACCCGGACCAGAGCAGATGTCCCACAAGATCGCGAAACAAGGAGTGTGTTGTGTGCGTGTGTGCGCGTGCGTGCGCGTGTGTGCGCGTGCGTGCGTGTGCGTGCGTGCAGGACCATTTCCTTGGCATTGTGCCCTAAACGTCTGCAGCCCCCCGTCAACTTTGTGTTGCTGCTCTCCATTGCCTGAAGACCACACGCATCCATGCACACCCACACATGGTATTAACAAACCACATGCCTTAAACATACCGTACAAGCGCATACTAAGAGTCACGGATGGCGATGTAACAGCCTATGCATAGATGCATGACCTCTGCGCTACGTACAGTATATATGGATGGTGAGGAGAGATATACTGTACATACTGGTTTTTAACAGCCGAGTGGACACAGTGAATCAGTCAAATTAGACCAGACTAAATGTCTAACTCAATTGATCAGGTTGACTTAGATAAGCCCTTACTGTAAATACAATGTTGAACCACTCAAGGCAAAAGCACAGTGCGTGGCCTATATAAAAGCTTCGTCAATGCTTTAAGAACATCTTAAGGGGAAAAAGCCAAACATCTGAAAGTAATCTCCTGAACTGCAGTTAAAAAAAAAAAAAACGATGCTCGCTTGTTGCTAAAAAGCTCAAATACAATACATCCGCTTGGCACAGCCGTGAGAGTGTATTCTGAAAATCGAAGCAAAGATTCCTTGCAATGGTGGTTTTTGTCAGGTTTAAAATCAAGTCTATTAAGAGAAGTTTGTGGGTGTAAGAATTGTGCCCTTTCAACGACTCATCCGGCCGTCTGACACCCCGACCATTTAGCAATACCTACCTAGTGGGGAACCACATGAGTTCATTATGCACCGAGCCAACCATATGTTCCTTCCATCGAGTAAGCTCCAAAGTCAACAGCCCCTTAAGTTTAACAGTTTGTAATTTGACCCAAACCTTCTTGAAAAATGCCTTGAGCAAGAGTAGTTACGTTTCATTTCACAGTGGTTTACTTTTTAAACCGATATAAGAGTTGTGAATTTTAAAACGTGTTTTTCCTGTATCGTTCAAAGGTTTTGTGAAGTCATCAGTTTAATGCTCATTCATGAATTGTCCGTTGCAAATAAAATGTATACAACATTTGAATTAATCATGGGTTGACAAGTCTTAATAATAACAATCAGAATAATAAGAATAAGAATAACAAGAAGGAAAAAGAACAGTGGCTTCCAGTGTAAAATAACTTGAGAGCACCAATCAGAGGCAGCGGAGATTTAAAAAAAAAAACGTAAAAAAAAAGAGCTAGAGATGAGGTTTTAGCTTCTTTGGGTATAATGGGAGGAACAATGGTGTGGCCAATGGCCACGACCGGTCTCTGACCTTAACCCCATTGAGGACCTGTGATGACCAATCAGGTTGGACGGCAGTATACTATACAATTTCAATGAATGAGATTGTTAAGGTGATATCAAAGAACGGTTCTGATGTTAATTGTAACTTGATCAACAAAAATGCTGTTGGTTGACATAGTATATATAATACTGTATAAGGTAACAAGAGCAAAATTATATTCATTTTCATTCAATTTTTGCCATTGACGCAAATTAGTATTTATTATTAAAAAAAAAAAAAGGCCATGATATTTTGGAGAATGCTCCATATTCTTAATAGTGTGGAACACCATGTGCAGATTTTATATTTAAAGTTTTTGGGGGGGTTTTCCATCGTCAGTGCCACTCCTCTTTCTTGTCCTTGTGCCAGTGTTTCACCTCCTTGCTCATCCGCTCATTTGCACTCGGAGAGATGTTTCTGGCTGAGTTGACAGTGAGCCAGCCAATCAGCACACTCCTGACCTCTCTGGATTAGCGTAAGCAGCGAGAGGCAAGGTTAAGTACCCATCATGCCTCAGTCATTGAGATATGAGCTGGTGTGTGCAGGAGGATATGTCACATTTTGTCTTTTCTTTCTCACGCTCTATTATTGACAACGTAGCAAACTTTCTCTGGCTTTGCCATCGACAGTTATGTAATTGCCCCAATTTCAATGCCACAAGGAATTCTGTTATTCAAATTCAAATATGTGTAGTGCCTTTTGCTTTCGATATACTGTATATGTCTATTTATGTAATGTTTTATTCATATTTCCATATTTGTTTTGTGTCTATTTTCCAGCAGCAGGAGATGAATCATCAGTGACCGACAGGATAGGCGACATAAATGTAGAGAAATACACGGTTGCATATATGAAGATTATGGTTTCTCTGGGGGGAGGCGGGGAGAATAAGTTTACAAACTAAAATGCCTGACAAACTCTTCGCCTATGGGATTTGACTACAAGCAAGATCAATGAGAGCTGTTCCTGACCCACATTTTCCAGAAGGTCATTATATAGTTGTTTTTTTATGTTTTTTTTTTTTTTTTTGGGGGCTGCTGAAATACCTGTAATTTTAAAATTAGATACATTTAGGTTTTTCGTTAAGAGGATAGAACCAGGGACAGAAACATTTACATGTACTTCAGAGGGAGTTTAGTCACGGAGAACAAAAAGTATGAAAGGAAGTCTCTTTGGGGGGAAAAAAAAATGACCCCCCCACACACACACACAATATTAGGATAATAACGAAGCAAAATGAAATGGAAAAACACCATAATGCACCAACAATAGAGTAGTATCGACAGGAACGATGACAAGACCACATAAAGGTAATGAAAAGGGAGGAGGAGAGCAAAAGACTGTAAAGGGTTATGATTGAGGATGTGAATGATTTGAAAGAAGCACCTGGACTTCCTTTTTCCCCTCCAACACTTGGGCAACAAATTGGCAGAATGTGTCTTGGCTATAAGGACTTGTACCGAGGGGGGGGGAAGGTGAATAATTTTTGGAAAATATGTTCAATAGTTTTACTGTATGCATTACGAGCAAGCCTAAGTAAAAACACATTGAAAATGTGCCATGTATATAAGCGCATGGGCGTTCAAATGTTATGGGTTTCACAGTTTTAAGGAAAAATATAAATGAGGATAAATTAGGAGCAAGGTTCAGTTATTGCAGTTAAACTGGCACTGGGTGCTGGTTTTCTTAATGATCTGGCAAACCATGTATATCTGGAACAGGCACACTGAATCATTTGGGGGCTGGCAAGCGCAGCAAGGTGGCTGAAACTCGATGACAGCAGGTTGTTCACATAAAGGCCAAAGCCTTGCAGCCATGTGTGTGATTTCGCTAATGGCGGAGCTTTACAATGACATAAAATCAGTCATTCCCCGAAAATACTGAAGGAAAAAAAAGAAAAGATAAATGCACAAGATGGCAGAAAAGCATCAATCGCTGGTTGCTTGAACACTAAAACAAATGGTTGGTTTTAGCCTCTTACTTGTTGAGCTCAAATTAAATCAAACACCCGTTTGTGCCAACATGCCCAACCCCTCGCGACAGCTAAATGGGAACACAGTCAATAGGCGCAATAACTACAGTAAGTTATGTTTCTGAAATTAAACATTTTATTCATGTTGTAAAATAAAAAAGCCATCTGAAGAACAGCTGAGCGTCAATTAAGGGTACAAATGAAGACTTCCGCGTGAGTAATCATTGAGTAACTCCATTTTTATACAACCAGAACGTTTTACAGTGGAAGCCATCAGAGCCGCTTAGTCTCAGAGTTTTGCAATTTAAAATGTGAAGTGCTCCTTTTTTTCAGTTATCCACATTTATCTCTGCTACAGTCAATAAAGGACAGTTTTAAATCAGCCTTTTACAGGTTACAACCAATCTGCCTTGTGATCAATAAAGCTGTAATGCATATTTTTTTGTTTGGTCTTTCGGCCAATAAGAAATAGATTGAGATAAATGATCAACAAGAGTAAAACGCATATATGGGAAATATATGTCTTTCATTAAAACAGCCCGGTTCTTGAGGGGCACTGTCCTGCCTGGCTCAAGATCATTATCGGGCTCCTGCAGAGCTTTCTGATGATCTGAGCATTTGAATCAGGCATGCCGGAGCAGGGAAACATCTAAATCACGCAGGATAGAGGCCGTTGAGCACCGGAGTTTGACACCTGTGGCCTACATGAACATTTTAGATCGCAAGACGCATAGAAAATGCATTACACGATCAGTGGAAGTAAGTAACAAGTCAAGTGCATCGTGCCAGGTCTGAGTTCTGGAGACGACCATATGGCCACCACAGCCTGAGGCTGATGTTTGGGATTGAAGCAACTGTGGAGAGAACACTAGAAGAAGGGATTTGAGGGTGAGAAAACAAACAACACGGAATTAAATGTTCTGCATCAAACAGCTAATGAGGTTGTAACCAGGAATGATTGTCCTCAATCCTAAAAGAGCCACGCACTTTTTTTTAGGACAGCCGCTAGCAGGAATCACCATAGTTACAATTTAGATCGATATATTTCAAGATGAAATGAAATATTGACTGAGAGTGGGGCCTTTAAGTCCTTGAGTGGCCAGTCGTGGACTCTGAAATTTATAACCTGGTCTTGAAGAAATTTGCGCAAAGTGGAGTGCCATACGCTGCAGGCTACCAGCAGCGATGTAATTGATTCAGTTTCAAAGCACAAACACGATGCCTGCTCAATATTAATGCCCAGCAGACTTTCCCTATGGCACAACTCATCCAGGCAGAATAAGCTGAGTCTGACAAAGAGACGGAAAGAGGAGTTCAGAACATTCAGAAAGAGATTCTACCAACCCAATCCACTGCTCCACGTTGAATAAAGTTAAGTTGACCCAGGCCAAACTAGCGCGCAGTCTACCTTTACATTTGCTGATCTGATTTCTTCGAGGCGATGTTCTCGCTCGCCAGTTTCAACAAGAACTGAGAAAAGTGCAGGTACATTTATTGCGCACAAGAGTTTTAGGTTTCTTTAGTGACAAAACACTGCGATGTTTGATGTTAAAAAGTCTTACATAAAGTACACATTTTATTGATATTCATTCATTAACAGGTTTTCTCCATAATTGATCAGGGAAATGGATTTAAATTCCAATCTCTAATCTGTATATTAAAAGTCAGCATTCGTCAGGTTAAAGATGTGAGGTCACACGGTGATCTAAAGCTACTCCCAAAGAGAGGAAAAAAAGCGTGTGCGTGTTAATGTAAAAATCTATTCCATTACGCCTTTAGAATACATACCAGAGTGACGCCAAAGGCGTGTGTGCGTGCGGGCGCTGATCCCAAAGTGGAGAGAACTACAAATCGTTACCCGGCTGACAGAGGTGAAAGGGCATTCTTGGTTGAACGAGTCGATGCTAAGTTTGTTCAAGCATAAACAACCATGATTGGTTTCGAGATCATGAATTATTACATACGAGCGTTTGTTAAAGTGGAATGGCACATGCTCAGTGACCTGGGATGCATCAAAAATCCTGGGAAATCGCTTTTTTTTCCCCAGCTCACTATTTTGTCATAGATAAAGCCGCAAACCGCTTGTTAGCCTCAAAAATGTTTTAGGACCAGCGGTAAACTGAAACGCAAAAAAAGCCAATTATCAGACAGAGCCAAAGTTCACACAAAGGGTGTTTTGCATCTGAACACTCTAGGTTATAAAGATTGTCTGTTTATATACCTTTATATAGGTGTTTATATATATATATATATATATATATATATATATATATATATATATATATATATATATATATATATATATACACAGTATATATAAGTTTTTGTTTTTAATCTCGTTAACACATGTTCTTAACACTTGACACCCATTGAGGTACGCATATGGAAGCAGATATGTGAACACATGTTTGGAGAAGACGTAGCCTATGAGGAATCTCGTGAAAGACCAGCGTCTAAACATCCATTCAGGCCGTTAATTTCCCCGGCTGATGTCTTCTCCCCAGCGTAGCTTCAAGTAGCTCCTTGGTGGCTCATCAGTCCCTCTAAAAGGCCTTCGCATTGAACCACACAGCCTTATTTATCCTAAATAACATCTATTTAAAAGCCAAGCACGCAGTGTGCACAAAGCCAACTGCCTGATTAAATGTAAAAGCCCATTACTTGAGTGTTGAAGAGAAAAAAAAAACTCTACTCCCATGTGTACGACTGTTTGAGCCGACACCAATTAAAAAAGGATAGTTCAAGGCGAGGTTTGAAGGGTGGTGAACTGTTTGGGATGAAAACTGCTGAATGAGGAGGTGATTTTTTTTTTCCAAATACATTTGGAGTGTTGTAATTTTCCTTTGGTTGGAGATGAATAGAGCAGTCTCCTTTTCTTTGTTGACTCCAATCTCTTTCATTCATTATGTTTAATAAGCAGGCTGTTTCTGTCAAAGCAAATTAAAAAAGAGGAATAAAAATTCCATTTGACATATTTTAATCATACATCAGCATACTTTCAAAATGGAATTGAAAGGGTTTGGGGGAAGAAAAATAACAGGATCAATCAAACTGTTGAAGCCGCCAAATAAATGATTTGATTTCATACTTTCCACTTAGTACTTAAGAATTCTTCTGTTTCTTTCATTCCTTCCCTCTACCTATTCCACCGTGTGTCGCCTTTTGTGAAACATAAATCTCCACAAAACTATTTGCTGCACTTGCGCATGAAGTCTCACTAATTAACTTCACCGATTATTACCGGTCCTATCTCATTACAGCACAAGGTCCTTTATGTCTTCAAAACCAATTAAGTCCAATACAATGTTATCAATTAGAGTAGAGAGAGTTTTCATAGGCCGGTGTATTAGCAAGTAAGAATGACAGAATTTATTTCTGGGTTTTAGTCTATGAACATAAAATGATGAGTAAATCAGACAAATATGTGTCTCTCTGTAATTCATCCAAATAACTCAAAAAGATTCTACTCCTCATGTATTGCATGCATTCAATGTTTGAGAAAAAAAACAAACGTGCACTGTGTTCCCTTCAAGAGCATCTTTCGAACAACAAAATTGCATGTCAAAGTCACTGCAGAGCTACAATAATATTCGGGCAGCCAGGAAAGGGAGTAGCCCATATACCACATGCGGCCCAATTCCCCCACAGCGGTATTCCTTCCTTGTATATCCAGCTATCTGTCTGTTTGTTTATAGCACCTCAGAGGTTAAGGACTGCCCCGGGTATATTCAAGCACCAACCCAATGACCTCGTGCCTTCCAGAGGTTGGCATCTTGCTGTGTCCGTGCCTGTGCCTGTGCTTCCATCACATGCTGTACAGTGCATGCACCTATGGCCAAGTTGAAGGCCTGGGGCTTGTGTCACTCCAAATATTGTTTGGTTAAATTGTTTTCTGGCTCGGTGGCAGCACATCCATCTGCGTTCGTGGAAAATAAGAAAGAAGCCTGGTTAAATAATTAACCAAATGCCTTCAAGACCCACGATTAACTGGAAATGAATGTGGGTTGATGACTGTCGCAGGGACGGTAATTTCTTTGCAACAATCAACAAGTTCAACATTACCTCAGCCCTGACCTCATTTTTATCTCCCTGCCTGTCCTTCATGCTGCCATTTATTTCAATTTCTATCACATCTTCCGGTCTCTTTCACGGTGCGCACCACTTCGACAATCCCCCCTCGAGGTTTCAGCATAAGCCTTTGAAAGGTCAAAAGTTCTAATGTCATTTTACATGACTTAATGTATATCAAGCATGTCTGGAAGCTTTAACTTATGGAGGGTGGATGTGACATCCACTGAGAAGCCAAGTGTTTCCTCCCTAGGTCTTAATCGGTGTGTGTTATTTCAAAGTTTCTCAAGAGATACAGCTGTCAATTGTCACCTTCAAGGCGCATGGCAACATTTAGCGAGGGAGCGAATGTTGTCTGCAATGGCATGCCGCTAGGAGAAAACTTGAAAGGCAGTCTTATGCAGGCCTGTTTAGCTCACAATCAGACATTTTCAACATTTAAAAAAAACAGCTCACCAGGGCATCAGATGCACTGTGGACTAGCTTATTTTGTCAGAGAAACTGACCATGTTTAACCAACAGCAAGTTAAAAAAAAAAAAAACTGTTGAAAATGTTTTAGGTTTAGGACATTGTGTGAGTCAACTGTCAAATGTTTGTGTTAAAACTAGAGTGTGTTTGCTTAGGTTT
Organism: Hippocampus mohnikei; assembly: GCA_026261675.1. Lineage (NCBI taxonomy): Eukaryota > Metazoa > Chordata > Actinopteri > Syngnathiformes > Syngnathidae > Hippocampus > Hippocampus mohnikei. Next base: position 13,748,561 of record JAKGUB010000556.1, on the reverse strand, counting down.
GTGGTATCCACACTGTCTTTGTCCGTTGATGAACTGATCCTGGTTGATCAAGTTTCAGCATCGGTTTGGTTGGGTATCACATCCCTCTGTGTTTATAGAAAAATACTTGAGAGGAACACAGCAGCTGCTAAGCTGGCTGTTACGCACACACACCTGCCACCTGAGTCAGGCATGTCTCTCACACCTTCTCACACACACAAAAAAAAAAAAACCCACACACAGACTAAGTACATAATGGTCACCTTTACTACTCTATTATGACAAATGTGACCAAACAAATGGTGAAAACAGATTCTTGTCTCTCCACCGCATTGCTGTTCCCCGTGCCGTTCACGTCACTGAAGACGTTTCAGCGAATTCAAAAGAATGAGTGACGATGAGAGGCAGGTGCCGCCCGCATTGCGTGCGTGTGTGTACGCCGGGTCAGTGCGGTCTTCTCCATATGCCAGCTGCCAGATCAACTCCATCTCACGCTGGCATTTCCTTGCACTCATCATCCATGTCAAGGCAGCAACTCAACAGCCTTTTATATCTTGACTCATTTGTGAAGAATCATTTTCAACAAGTTTAAAACTAAATTGTCTATACCCATTTAAATGCGGTGAAAATGCAGTTTTTTATTTATTCGGTCATTTATGTGTCATTATTTTAATGCTGTGGGTTGTTTAGATTGGCAGATGGTATTTTTATTTCCAGTTAAGATAAAGTCATGGTCGTAATAGATAAAAGTGGCATTAGACTATCACAATATGGAACCTTTTTATCATTATAAAATAACTTTAGTAAAATGGCTTACGGAATACGGTCTTTGGAGAGGGAATCATTTTTAAAAAACTAAATACTAAGCTATTTGACACAACTGGCGCCAAAATTGTCAAGAACTTGTTTTTTTTTTTTGTTGAACAGTTTCCGCTCGTCTGTGGAAACATTGTTCTTCTGCTATTGATTTTGAATCAAACACCACCCAAGATGGCTAAAGTAACTGGGTCAGAGGTGAAATCAATGCATACACCATTCTGAATCCGTGAAAGCCACCTGTCAACCAGCTGCGTGGTATCATCTATTACATCTTTAATTTGCGTCTTTCATCATGCTGTACCCGTGTTGCTGTTCATGTACACATTTATTTGTTTTTGTTAGCATTATTATGTCACAGTCATGTATTTTTCCATCACTCAAGATGAAAAACGAACTATAGTGAATCAATGAATAACTGAATTAATTCATTCATTTCAAAGGTGTGAGAATGACAAAAGAAAATAAATCCTAAACAGGCCAAATGAAACAAAATTAAAAGTAAAAATAAATTGTCAACGTTTGAACAGGGCTAGATAGAAGTAAATCTTATTGAACTCTACTCCTTCCTTCTATTGACCCTTGATTACTAAGAAACATTTTATCATCTTTAATATAAGACAAAAACTTGAAATACTGCGAACATAGAGCAAATTATGTAAGGAACAAATATTGGTAAATAAAGTGGTAAATTTGGGAACAATATTAGGAGACAGACAATCAATTAGGAGTAAAGTCTTACATTTTCAGAATCAATCAGTGTCCTGTATCCTGTATTACTCAATTAGAAAAATACTCAAACATTTTAGAGAGGGGAAATACAAATACATAGGTACTGGGGACGTGTTCAGAAGTAATCAAATGAGTCAAATCTATGAGTCTTCACACATTTGCCACCTCTGATTCACCACAGATAAACTTCAACTGTTCTGCTATGCTTTTGCTGACATATTGGTAGTCACATTTTACAGCACAAGCCAGAGTCCACAATGGACCTACACAGCATCAGAGGGAACTCTTTGTCTAAAGGCATTCATCAGGAGAAGCATACAAAATAATTTCCAAAGCATCAAATGTGCCACAGAACACAGTGAAGACACTCATCCATAAGAGGAAGGAATAGAGCACAACAAAAACATTACCAAGAACTTGATGACTGTCCAAAACTGATGAAAAGACGCAAAGAACACTGGTCAAGGCGGCAGCGAGGGGCCCACAGCAACATGTAAGGAGTTGCAGGAATGACTGCGAAATACTGGCTGTTTTGTATCGTAAATGTGACAATATTCTCCAGTCTTCTTCTTCTTTACTCTAGTCTTTGTTTATTTACATTATACCCAACTCTCATTTATTGTGCAATAATCAAATTTATAACATGTATTTGTTAAATATTGACATGCATTTTTATGCTTTGGAAAACATTTATGTCTGAATTTTGAGGGCCTTGGAACGGATTAGGTCATTTACATGGAAAACGCGTGTCTACTGACAAAATTCATTCATTTCCTAAGTAGAGGTACCACTGTATATCTGTGCTATGGGAAAAGGTGGCAAGATTAAAAAAAAAAAACATGCAAACAACAACAAAAAAACATCTAAGTCTGGCTACAATTTCCAAAGCCACATTTGAAGTCTTCCAATCACATATGGAAAAATGTTTGCTGGTGAAATGAAAACAAGTTTGAACTTTTTGGGCTATAATTACAAAATGTATATGGTGGTGTAATCACAGCACTACTCGTCACCAGAGATCATCATTGTCTGTGGTGAAGCATGATGGTGGCGGCATCATGCTTTGCAGCTGTTTTTTCTTCAACCTGAACTGGGGCCTTAGCCAAGGAGGAGGCAATTATGAACAGATCCAAAGACCAGTCAGTGTTAACATATACCATTCAGGCTTCTGATCGAAAGCTGAAAATGAAGAGAAGCTTAATTTTTCAGCATGTTAATGACCCAAAGCACACATCCAAATCAACAAAGCCAGAGTCCAGATCTGAGTCCGATCGAACATCGATTAGACCCGAGTCTAATCGAATATCTATAGTGTGATTTGGAAAGGAGAATCTTTTTCAATCACAAGCTAGTGTGAAGACTTTTTATATCCACTTTACAGAGGAGCTTCAACTGGGGAACCCAAGATCAAAAAACAACTCACTTGGAAAATGGGGACAATTTTGAATAAAGGAGGTGGAAAACTTGAGTCGCCAGGCTGAGTGAAGGCACAAAAGTGGAACGGCGATAAGTGAGTGAGAGAATGATAGACAAAGAGCTGTAATGGTGTGACCTTGCTCTCATCTGTCATCACCAGCTGAGAGAAAAACGACCTGAAGGGAAAAGCTGGAGCACCTGAAAACCATCAAAACGGACCCAACTCTCAGTCATCAACAGCTTTGCAAGAAAAACATTTTTTATCGCTGTCAAATAAAAGGGATGCTTCACCAAATTGAGTTCTTGCGCAATCTTTGAAACGTTACTACTGTCCATATTCTTATTAATTTCTTGTACACTAATAGTTGGACCCCTGAATTTATTGAACTAACACCGGCTCCCACAATGAGGTTCTCCAAACATGACTTAGGTGAAGACCCGCCATTCATATGGACGGCACAGACATATGATCAAATCAAATGCAGCGTTCACATCATGATGATAACCAGCATATACTTGAATGTTCTGTAAACTTGTAGACGAGCAAAGGGGACATATGTTTGGTGATGTGCTCACTGCATGCACCATATGCACGGATCTGCACACTAATTTGACAAGTGAAATTCACCGTATCTGTCATGCATTGCAACTTCCATGAGTGAAAATACAATTGATCTTTGACTGGATTTTTTTTTCTTTTTTGCATACTGTGCTAAGAGTAGCCCTTGCCTCGTCACAACACCCTGACTTTATGTATTATGACGAATAATGTTAAAGAGACATTACTTTGGAGAACGTTGTCTGTTGTTCGTTCTTTTACAGAAGGGACAATTTGGTCCACACATGCATTTGCCTTTGGTCGAACATTGTATACATTATGATGACAATGACAGGCGAAGTTCTGCCATTTAAAGAAAATTTATTTTTCTGTGAATTTGAGAGGATTTAATGCTGGAAATGTCTGACAAAGTTCTCTTCACCTTAATGGAGGGTGCAACACTTAATAATAATTAGGTTTGTGACTCAAAAGCCTCCTACAAATGTGACACTATGGTTGACATTGTAGTGTACAACTATTTGCATGCATCCTATTATATCACTACTCCATCTCTAAGTATTTTTCTTTGTGAGCTTAACTAGAATCACATCTGCTACACTAAATAATGACATTTGAGCCTCCTACAACAGTACAAATCATTTTTTAGGAGGGGGGGCATTTCTATATCCACTCTTACTCAAGAGCTCAAATTAAGGAATCCCACATAACAGCTGGTTACATCAAAAGCGTTTGGCAAAGTAAACCATTTGGCAAAGTAAAACCAACTTAATTGCAAGAAAAATGACCTCCATTTTCACTGACAGCTGGTTTCTTCTGAACACCCACACACAGTATGTTGGAGATGGTCAGACAGAGAGCTGGCAAATTTAAATTGGATGGTCATAGTAAATAGTGAGTGGCGAAAAGGTGTGACAGTTGTCAAAGTACAAGAGTGTTCGTGGCAAAACAAAGATACAAAGTAAATCTTCCGGGAAATTAGGTCACTATAAAATGAATTTTGAGTTGTACGTTAGACAAAAAGTGGTCAGAGATAGTATACTGAACATTGATGACTCAAAAGGAGTGATTTGTTTTTCGATTTTCATCGGTCATTTTAGGATGTGAGTTACATGTCAAAGATCAACAGTAAAATTGATCTTAATTGTTAAAAGAATCGTATGATGGGACACATGTTCATTCTTGATAAAATACTGAGTAAGTTGTCTTTAAAACATTTATTTGAGATGACAGAATGAGCAGAGTGAAGTTGTGTCAAAATTCTAACCATTCCTGTCCAGGCAGTTGAATGCTACCATTTCATATGTGTTGACTGCCTAGCTAGAAAATGCATCACTTTTTGGACATTTTAAATAGGTTAACCTATTTTCACACTTGAAACGTTTGGCAATATTTTAAGAAACATTTTAAGGTGACAAGAAATGGACACGGAACGTGACTAATTCCACTATTTGGTGTTTCTAGCCTTATATGTTCACACTGCATTTACATCAACACTTGAAGCCACGTCTTAGCATAAAGGGATAAATCAGAAAGAATATCAGTAGATTTGAAATACAGTGGTCCCTGGCTATATTATGGCTCACCTTTCATTGACTCACTATATCGCAGGGTTTCTTTCAAGTGCATTTTTTTTTTCAAACAGAGAAAAAACCCGCAATGTATTCTGCATCCTGATTGGCTAAGGTATTGTAGACCAATTTGAATCCTCCCGTACGATGAAAAATAAATAATAATACTACTGCGTATTTATTTTTCTTGCAAAGGTTTGAACTTTGATCGTGTTTATACAAGACAGAAATGTGAGAAAATGTGAATGGTGACATTTAAAGTCTTAAAACATCAAGTCTAATCGTTTAAAAAATATACATTTAAAAAGTAAAAAGTTTCCTACTTCATGGACTTCATGTATTGTGGATTATTTTGGAACATAACCCAAGGCGATACACGAGGGAACACTAGATATATATATATTTTTTTTCTGAAAATGCTTCATGGAAATGGTCTTTCAATAAGATGCCAGTGCTTCCTGCGAAGCAATCACGTGATAAAGTCCATCCAACATCCCACTGAGAGATTTAGCTCTCCCTCGTTTCTTCAAAGCTCACGCAACATTGAGACTCCCTCTTCAGCAGGAGAGAGAGAGCTATAAACATGAGACACTGCTAATCCGGTCCTGTCCTAAAGGGTGAATGCAGATGATATGAAAGAATATCTACTTTGCCTCCACTGCCGCTCACAACTGATCTGGGTCTACCAGAGATCGGAAATAGCGCTTTTAAGCATATGTTCAAAGGATAATTGATATCTTATATTTTCGCCACAAGAAAATGGAAATATAAAAAAAAAGTCTACTGTCTACAAAAAAAATTTGAGCCGCATTGTTTTAACCTTCAAACTACAATGAAAGAAAAATATTGGGGATAATACAGTACCAAACGTGTGAACATCGCTAAAATGACTTCACATTCTCGTAAGCTTAGCCTAGCCTAGTTTTAAAACTGATTGTTTCTACTCTTTTGTCCCATTCCTTTCGAAACTAAATTGGATGATATGCTCACTGAGCCCTTCAGTATGGATGAAATAATTCCTTAAAGCGCCGAAACTAAACTTCAACTCAATCCCTTGACAAAATGAAAAATTGGACTTGGTATTCAAATGTACAGACTCAGTCATTTGCAATACACTTGGGTGAAAGGTCCACTTTTTATCTCCAATCCTATATTAACTTGGCCTCTCAGGGGTTCAACCCACAATTGAGAATCGGCTGAAAAAAAAAACACACTGGAAGCCTGTGGGGTGTCTTAAAAGCAAGCATCGAGCTGAGAATGAACGGATAAAAGCCTGTAGTTGTTTGTGACTGCTTTTCTGAAAAGCCTTATAAAAGCCACAGCCACAATGTGACAGGCTGTGATTATGCAGGATGCCGTTCAATACCAGTGTGTCCATGTGTAGGATTTGATGTCCCTCAATCTTTGACATCTTAAAGTAATACATATTTAACTCCAAATGTGGGTTCTATCATCACTATTTAACAAAACATTTTTCAAGGTCCTTGATGAAAATGGCCCTTTGCTTCTCCTCCCCCAAAAGACAAACGATACGGTACTGTCCTCCCATCATTTAAATCACACCACAAAATGTAACTGCCCGCTCTGCTTTCATCACTTCATCGTTGTCTCACTCCCCTACTTATTTCGTCGGGTCTAATTTTGCACTTTATTTCTGTATTTGTGTGTTTTGGTTGTTTTTTTTCCTCTTATACGTTTTCCTGTCTTTAAAACTTGAATGTGTCTTTGAGAATTTTTTACAAGTAATCTACAAATAAAATTATTATTATTATTATTATTATTATTATTGCTGGTGAGAAGGCAATGAACACACAAAAAATAATGTAAATGCCCAAGTTTAATATCAACAGTGGTTCTCATCTCGTCATCCTGCGACCCGCATTATCCTTTTATTGCATATTCTCGACCCACCAACACAAAGTAGACGCCAAGAGTATAAAAAGACCACATTTTGATGAAAGATGGCCCTTGACAACACACATATAGAATATTATCTTTTCAAAAGCTGTGTGCATAACAACCACCGTGACATGTGCGAGCCAGAGGCTGAGCTGCACTATATTTACTCACAGTGTAAATTAGTGGCTAATGCGCGAGGCTGCAAAGCTTCCTGTCACTTACCTAATTATCTTTCAATGTCGGACCTTCCTATGTTCTGTACTCATTTTTTTACTACCTTTACACGATCTACCTTTGGGTCGCGACCCACAAGTTGAGAATCATTTTAGAATAAGACTGGTGATGCAACTTTTTAGAGACTTAAAAATACTAGTGCACTCCACTTTGTCTCCAAATGCCTCAAGACATGATCAATTTCACTCAATCCACAAAATGAATTAAATGAAAAATTGATGAGCCACCAACAAAAGCTTTTCACAGTCAGATTAATTAGTATTTGACCACGCTGCAATTTTACAACTTCTCCCGCTTACAAATTCTGACATTTTCTTTGTAAATCCATAGCCACTGCGAAAGACAGAATTTAAAAAAATATCTGGAAATCACATTGTATGATTTTAGTAAGAATTTATTTTGTAGGTTAGGGCTGAAAATAAATATTTTAGAACACATGCCATTTTGTAAGAATTCTTTCCCTCAAAGACCTTTAAAAAGTCCACCTGCATTCCACTTACTAATCCAAACCAGTATTTTATTTTATTGAAATACTCATTATTGAATACAATTTTCAGAACAATGTCGGAATACTATAATTGTCTTTAGCTGCAGCCTGAGTGGAGACAGTGTGATTTAGAAAAAGCCTTTGTATTTACTTGTTATGTTGTTTGTGTGCGTAGTCAAGGCGGTTTGATGAACTGAAATAGTTCAACACAAGTGGATAATGGATGTTTCAGATCATCAAAAAAAACCCAACAAAAAAACCGTGAAATATAAGGCTAATAAAAATGCAAATATAAAGTGAGGAATGGGGGCAAAGACTTTTGATGTTTGCAAAAAGCTAAAATCCATCTGGGCAGTATTGCAGAAAATCAACAAGAAAAATTAAATATGATTACAGTAGAGCAAGTGCATTTGAGGCTGTGCACCATTCATAAAGTTACAGCCTAAAACAAATGAGAGAGCAAAGTTGATGCGGAAACACTGTTGATAAACTCAATGTCCTCTGACTTGACATTCCATTAGTGAAAGACTGTAAAACTTTTCAGTGCCTCCGGAAATGAGAGGAACTAATACCTGGCCCATCGAGCAGATAAAAGTCAAGTCCATTAAGAAAAGGGATTTAAACATTATTAGCCTTCCATCACATTACCATTGTCCCTTCTGATGTCTGCTTTGCCTATCACCGTTCCTGATAAACAAGCTTAAAGACTTTATTTTACTACGTTGCACGTCCATGGCACACAATTCAGTCTGACTATTGTTGGGCCTGAATGTCTTTAAGGTTAAACATGTAGCCTAGAGATCTAGTGAATCTTCTCTGACAAAACATGCATTACTTAAAAAGGATAAATCCGCTTCGGTCTAGAATGATAGCCGCTGACCTGATTAAAAGGTCTGTTCAAACTCCCTTAATGCGTGTTGATTCAAAGGGCTCACCTTCTCTGAATGAGTTACGCTTTCAAATGAAATGTAAAAATCACTTTCTATACTACTAAGCTGAGCAATATATATCTGGGTGACAAAAATACTGCATTATTAACACAGGAACGGAAATTCGATTTTAACCCCGCTAATTTTTATGACGTGGGATTAAGGTAGAATCCTTCACTGGCTGTATACTGCTCAGTTGTCTGTACTTTGTTGTTTACTGTGCTGCTCCAGCAAGCTCATCAGCAAGCTCTTCAGAAGCCTGCTCATAATTCTGATCATTTGAATCAGTTGTGTTGGAGGAGGGAAACGTAAAACTTGCAGGATAGCAGTCCTCCTCTACCTTATACGAAAATTAATATGAACATTGCGTTTACTTAAAATGAGAAGAGTTTTAATATACATCAACTTTGGCAACCTTAAAGTGTCAAGTGTAGAGGATTCATTGCTTCATTGTCAAACTTTTTTGGTGGCAGGGGGGATTATTCGAGTTGCTGATGGGATAATCGATTTGATATCCAATTCTTAAAGACAGTTATATATGTACTTATATATGCAAATTGCATATACTTTATATATGTCGGTGTGTATGTATATACATAGAAACACATGTATACAAATATATAGGTATATATGCGTACAGCATCTTCAATACGTAAGTATCTTCGTTTATGATAATAACAGTCAGGTATATGCAGAAGTTGAGTATCTACAAAGGTGTAGACAAAGGCTTGTTCAACCTTGATGATCTACGACTCTAGTTAAGGTTTTCTGTTTGGCTTCATAAAGGATTATTTGTATACACTTGACCCTTGGAAGACAATTACAAATGTTTCATGCAAAAATGACTACTACTTATCAGGGACACTTGAATAGCAAAAAGTAGTGTGGATCCATGGGGTACACAAGAGGCAAGTATTTACCATATACTCAGTAATTGTCTCTGCACATTGCTAATAGGCAAGGAGCAAAGGTCTTGAGGTTTTTCCATTGGCTAAATCAGTGATGTGACATTGCTGCTTTTGCTCCCAAAAATAGAGAAGAATGCTTTTTGTGTCCACTCATATCATAGTGAATCAAACGTGGCATTTCACCTTCGCGTCTCTATCCAAGCACAAAACAAGCCACATCACTCAAAGGTGCTCAGTACAAGTCACACAAATTGTTTTATCAATGTTGTAACTGCTTCAAACTGAGATTAGCAATTTTTTGTTGGTCCCAGCTGTAAGATAACATCCTTCTTGTCATTCTGCAAACACAGAGTTCATGTAAATACTGCTTATTTAAAAGAGATGTGGTATATTATTGAACACCAATAGAATAGCTGCATAAAAGTGCCAACGTTAATGTACAACTCATTTACATATGTAGTCTCTTGGCAAAATATGTGAATAAATAATAATAATATTAATAATAGTAACAACAACAAAAACGTGAAGTATCCATTTGTAGGATGATTTACGAATCTGTTTTCCCTAAAATTTGGCATCCATCCATCCATCCATTTTCCGAACCGCTTGATCCTCACTAGGGTCGCGGGCGGTGCTGGAGCCTATCCCAGCTGTCTTTGGGCAGTATGCGGGGGACACCCTGGACCGGTTGCCAGCCAATCGCAGGGCACACAGAGACAAACAACCATCCACGCTCACATACACACCTAGGGACAATTTAAAGTGTTCAATCAGCCTGCCATGCATGTTTTTGGAATGTGGGAGGAAACCGGAGTGCCCGGAGAAAATATTAAAAGTTATTATTACGACAACTCCGCTTCCATACTTTACCAAAACAGATTTTCACGGATCTACAATAGAAGGCAGAGCACAGGTTGACAACACAATGGTGGACAAACAAAGCCTTGTATAGATCTGTCTTAACTTTGATTGATTTAAATCATGACAAGAAGAAGAGAAGATAAAAAATAAAATTAAAAATAAAGTTAAAGTGCAGTGCCTTGACCTTTGAGCGCCCCTTGGGCTCCTCAAGCCAACACACTATTTCTACCCCGTCAGCCATTTCCCTCTGTCCGTCTTGCTCCTTTTTGATGGGGATTTTTTGTTAGTGTGTAGACTGAAATGTAGGCTAATGCCCTGCAGTACTGACAGATTTGATGCCAATCCCTGGGTTGTACAAAAACCAGCCCCAAAGCAGCAGTTTTGCATGTGTGTGTGTGTGTGTGTGTGTGTGTGTGTGTGTGTGTGTGTGTGTGTGTGTGCGCGCGCCTGTGTTCTTGTCTAGTTGACTACAAATCCATGTCTTGTCTATGGGAGTCAGTGAACAGACTTAAACTGCCCTGAGTAAAAAAAGAGGGGAAAATATAAAGGTCACACCGGATTTTAGACTGTTTATAATACATGACAGAAGGGACAGCCTAACACTTTCCGTTAGTTTAGTTCTAAACTAATTTATCACCAGGCGGGCGCATCACTGAATGCCAGTACCGCACAGCACTACTTTATAACTGGTTATCGTAACGGTTAACCTAATGCTGATCCACACTGTTAGCTAAAGCGGATCTGCACATACAACATCGTTGCAGCGCTGCTTGGCTTTTGGCTTTGTCATGATCTTGTTTCTCTGCAGTCTGGCCATCGCTTGAAAAGGACAGGACAGTGGAGGAACTTTGTGTTGGTGGGGCGGTGTTACCTTAAACGTGATGAAACAATCTATTGGAGAGTAGCATCTCAACAAAAAACCTACCTGACATAACAATGAACTGCTAGTGTAATTTCATACTTAAAATCACAGCAGGCCACTCAACACTGAAGGGTGTCCAAACCTTTTCTTCCCAGGGCCACATATTTTGAATAAATGTGCCTGTACTCTGAATTGTACTTTATGAAACTTTATGTAATTTAATTAAGTTGTTTTATTTTTTTGTAACCTAATTACATAAAATCGGTACAAGCCAGAATATATGAAATTAAAGGGATGCTCTAATGGGGTGAACATTGGCACATATTTTATAGTTCTGGTTTTTCGAGAAAAAAAAATATGTCTACAGTACAAATTACCACCCCCACCCAAAAAAAAAAAAATCAGTAATGATTTTAGGATCACTTTCTGGTGGGTTTCATCAGATTTTGGAACATTATTTTTAGATCCAAAATGTGTCAGTGGTGATGTAAACGCATCCCACTGTTGCCAACAGGACTCTCAGGGGAGTGTCACCACTGACTATCATGTAAAAGGGCATACCTGTGCATCATGTATTTCAACTTGAGCCCATTCGTCACCAAAATTCATGTGCACATCTCAATTCATGCCGATTGAAATCTCTGAAAATACCAAAACATTAAAACCAATTTAGTTGGATGTTGAGCTTTTTTTCCAATAGTGAGCTCCTGTATGAGTCGCAACTGGTTACTGCAAATTTTGTTCCTTCATGTAGGTTAACATGGGGCCAGAAAAAAATGACAACAAAAAAAGACAGCATAAAACATTAGTAATTAAAATAATGACATCATTTAGTCGACTATGCTTGACAAAACCGCACCGTACAAAATCCTATGTTGTAGATTACATAACTATTTTTTTTCAAGGTGACTCATACTTGTTTCCAAGTCTACAATTCGACTGGACAGGTGAATTTGCATACTTTACTGTCATTGCAGAATACATATAGTTGGCCCACCTTATTGCCCTGAGAACCTCCTGGTTGCTTCAGCTGTGTTCCCAACATCAGTAGACATCTTGCTAATGAGCAGATGTGGCTAAAGGCTTTTGAATGTATATTAATCACCCTTAAATATATGAAGCAAGAATGGCGTGCATGCTCTACTACTGGGTAATTAAATCAGGAAATTGAGAAAATAAATGTCTAAATTATGCAAAATTTCATGAATAATTTAATAGTGTTAAGCAACAAATAAAAAGCAAAGACCATAGTCTTTTGGTAGTTACATAATACGGTAAACTACTGGTGTCAAACTCAAGGCCCAGATCCAGCCCACCACATCATTTTATGCAGCCCACGATAGCAAATAATTTGTGTCAACTTTCATGATCCTTGCTAAAATACCTACCAAAATGTTATCATGTGTAATAATCATAACATTAAGATTTTTTTTGTTACCTTTTATATAGTAACTTTAACAGCAATTCAACAAACCGTTTCCCTAGCATTCTAATTTCTAAACTAATAAGCCATCATTGTTTTGTGTAAACATAATAATATGATGAGATGAAAATATAGTTTCACCATCATAACGGGCCAATGAGGGAAGCCATAACTAGAAAGTGACTCACGACAAAAATGAGTTTGACACCACTGCTTTACACCGGTGTGATAACGCTTATACCGTATATCGCACAGCTATTATGAGAACTTATTACGCTAATAAAATAAATGATTGATCTGATCAACCAGGAACTTTAAAAGGTTTCAAATATACATACTAACTTATTTTACATATTGTGTCAAGTTTAAACAAACCACACTAACTTGATAAATGTCAAAAGATGTTTTTATTACCTTTTGTATTACTTTAAATGATGCTTACATTAATTGTAATGTGTATCATATTTTCGTCACTATAAAGCGCATCTAAAAGCATTCAATTTTCTCAAAAGCCGAAAGTGCGCCTTATAATCCGATGTGTCATATATATGGATTAATATTCAGATTTCTTGGATGTAGTATTTTAAATGTTCTGGAAAGTGCTTTTTCCAGCTGCAGCGGTTGTTAAAGCTGTATTGTATTGTATTCCCTTTAGCATAGCTCTATCCGGTTGATGCATAACGCAAATGCAGCCACTATTGTGGCTTCTATTCTATGCGCTTTATAATGCGGGGCGCCCGCATCTGAAAACAGTTTTGAAATAGGGCATTCATTGAAGGTGCACCTTATACGCCGAAGCGCCTTATAGTACGGAAAATATGGCACATCAATGAGTAAAAACATATTAGAATTGTAAGTAATTAAAACAAAGAAGTTAAATTAACCTCAAGTAATTTTAAAAAGCAAATATTGTCAAAAGTAATAAACTGAATATTCAAAGATAGTTTGTCAAGCAACATACATGTAGGAACAAGTGGTTTGCACAATTGAGGCCAAAAAGGGTTAAAAGTTTCTCCTCTGCCAAGGCAACACAGCCGAGAGAGTTTCTAGAGGCCATAGTAATTATTTGCAGCACCAAAGCAAACATCTGGCTCAATACACAATCTAAGCAAAGCATATACAATTTGGACATATTCCAAGAGTTCATTCTGTGTGTTGTGTGTCCCTTTTCAATTAAAAAGTGTTTTTTTTTCCGCACCCCTCGCTCTCTCATGGCTGTTTCATGAATATTAAAATGATAATGAAATGAATTTCAATAAAACAGGGGGATTGGCGTATTTTAGAAACGGATGTACAGAACTCAGAATTTGGTTCCAATTCATTAAGCAAACATTCTCTTTATCATAAAACTTCCTAGAGACAGCCAGCTATAAAAAAAAAAAATTAATAATCTACAACAAAATGCAAGCATGAACTGAGCTGTTTAATTACACGCTGGTGAGCAACACCTTCTGTAACGCAATCACAGTCAATGATTTGAAAGGTGTCTGACACTAAATTAAACTATCCGGTTTAGCATTTTAAAACATGCATACCTAAACCCCATGATCGACACTAATTTACTTGTTAGCATTCAAGAATTGCTACATTACCAATTTATACAACAAAGGGAGCTCCTGCTTAAGGAAAAGAATTAGAGTACATTGGCAATGATTTTCACAAATGGTGATTTTAAACAATGTGCTGACACCTACAATGTGTTTGGAAGTTTAGGATGTATCGATTTCACATAAATGGAAGCATGGGGAATTTAGTGATTAAGGCATCTGCTTCACAGTTAGGAGGTACGGGTTCCCCAAGTACTCTAGTTTCCTCTTCCTCCATTACGAAACGCTCCTTGCATTTATTATAGACTGTAAATTGTTGAAAGAGCAGCCGGGGTCAAGTGGGTAAGCTCGTCGCCTGCCACTACGGCAACACCAGTTCAAGTTTATTCACCATTGAGCAAGACACCCTTACCCCAATCTGTTCCCTGGGCGTTGAACTAGCTCAATGTGTGCCGCTAGCTGTGTGCTTGCTGATGTATCCACGACTGTGATTGGTGAAATGCACCGTGTTTTTTTTTCTTCATATTTCATATTATGTATGTGACAAATTACTGTATATTCTTCTTCTAATTATTTTTTCTGTGAATGGCTATTTATCTACATGTACACTGCAATTGACCGGTAACCAGTCCAGCGTGCCTAAAATCAAAAGCTCGAACACCAGCGACCGCATCAAGGATAAACACGGAAAATGGATGGAAGCTCCACAAATGATTTTTTTCTTCAATTGCTACTGCAGCGGCTGTCCAGGCCTTAGGAGTTTCCTTCCGAAGCACAAATCCCATTTCCACTGAAATTGGGACATTTTGTAAAACATAAAAACAAAATAAAATTATTTTCAAATCCTTTTCAACCACCAGTATATTCAATTTAATGCAATACAAAGATGACATATTTAATGTTCAAACTGATGATTTTTGTTGTTGATTGTTTTGTTTTTTGCGAATATTCACTCATTTGAATTTGATGCCTGAAAAACGTTCCCAAAATTTGGAACAAGGACATGTTTCCCACTGCGTTAGATAAACTTTCCTTTTAACAACACTCACTAAGCGTTTGGGAATTGAAGACGCAAAATGTCGAAGCTTTGTCAGTGAAATTCTTTTCCATTGCCTATTCATGTACAACTTCAGTTGTGCGACAGTCTGGGGTCTCCATTGTTGTATTCATGATACACCACATATTCTGAATGGGACACGGGTCTGGACAGCTGGCAAGCTAGTCTAGTTCTCAAAGTCTTACTCCACAGTCATGCTGTTGTAACAAGCGCGGAATGTGGCTTGACGTTTGCTAACCAAAATAAGCAGGGGTGACACTGAAAAAGACTTGGATCCCAGCATGCTTTATGTTGTTCCAAACCCTGTATGCACCCATGCCATGGACACCAACACATCACCATACGATCCATAACAGATGCTGCCTTGTGAACTTTGCACTGATAACAATTCGCTCAGTCTTTTTCCATTTCGTCCCAGAGGACACGACATCTATGATTACCAAAAACAATGTGTAATGTCTGACCACAACACACTTTTCGACTTTGCATCAGTCCATCTGAGATGAGCTCGGGTTTCAGAGAAACCATGGTATTTCTGGAGGGTTGTTGATATATGGCTTTCGTTTTTATGGTTGAGTTTTAACTTGCATTTTTCGCTGTAGCGATAAAGGGTGTTCACCGGAAATGGTTTTCTAAAGTGTCCCTGAGCCCATGTGGCAATATCATTGACATAATGTTGCCAGTTTTTAATGCAGTTCCGCCTGAGGGATCAAAGGTCACGGGCATTCTACTTATGTGCAGAGATTTCTCTAGAGATTCTGAATATTCAGATGATATTATATAAGATAAGATAAGATAAGATAAGATAACCTTTATTTGTCCCACACTGGGGAAATTTGCAGTCTACAACAGCAAAATTAGGGGGGAAGAAAAAAAACAAAGTGCTTCATTGCACAAAATAAATGTTTCAGAAAAGAACTGTACACAGTTCAATATAAGTGCAATATAAAATATAGCAGTCACAATATATTTGTAGAATAAATATAATAAATTAGCAATAGGGACAGTAGGTGACAAAATCCCCAAATTTCTTGCCATTGTATGTTGAGAAATGTTCTGAAACTGTTCAAGTATTTGTTCAAAGTAGTGCACCTCGTGCCATCCTGGCTTAGAGGTTCCTTACAAGGATGCTCCTTTTATAAACAATCATGACACGCACTTTTTTTCTATTAAGTCTGTGGAATGTTCCAAAAAAGTGTTGCTTTTGTGCACTCCTCAGCTTTCCTAGTCTTTTGTTGACCCTGTCCAATCTTTTTGGGAACATGTTACATCAAATTTAAAATGAGAGAAAATTTGGGGGGAAATAGCTTAGGGTTGTAGCTATTTCAGTTGAATATAAATGCAAAATAATCCGCAAATCACTGTATTCTGTTTTATTGACATTTTCCATAATGTCCTAAATCCATTGGAATTGGGGTTGGTATAAATTCAAGTTCCTTGCAGATTTTAAATTTCCCTTGGTGTCAATTAGTAAGTAATCAACAAGGTGTCTGTTCTGTGACCATTTGAAGCTGGGATCGGAGCCAGCTCCCACGGAAATCACAGAGGCTAAGATACAGTGGATTGATGGATGAACAATGTACATAAGTCATATGCCCATCTGCTCTCATACTCTCACAGACCGACGCTCCAAAACATTTGCATCTATACTTGGCAGGGAAGCTGTGTCCCAGTTCTCCAGGAGGAATAAAATGTATTTTCATACTGCCTCTCTGAACCACAAAAAGTGGACTGAAATCCCTTCGCTAAAATCCCTGAAAATCTAAACGGAACCATGCAGGGGAATCTATAACCGCCTCATGACTGAATTATGGTTATGATTCAGGAAGCGACAATTTGATGTGATTCAATTCATGATCATCAGTGAATCTCAAATTGTTGTTTTTCTTTTCATACATTTTTTTTTCATACTGCATGATGACTTTAATACAAAAGTACTTTTACAACAGTATTTACCATGGTACCACAAACTGAACACAAATTTTAAGTAACTAATGTTTTTGAACCTACTTTTGTGAACGGAACGCAAAGATTGAAGACTTTAACTAGGTTTGCAAAATGCCTATTCCTCTAAAAAATACTCAGTCACCTTGGCATCGAAAATACATCTGTGTTACTTAGTGAGTGCTTCTACTTTGCCGAGACAATCCATCCACCTCACAGATGAGTCACATCATTTTGTTAATTAGACAGCGTGATTATTGCACAGGTGTGCTTTATGCACGGTTTTAATCACTCACAAATCAAATCACAAATGACTTACAGGGAGCCGTTTACCTGCCAGTTGAATCAAAGCACCAATGACTAAAGCTTAACTGTTTTTACTTTCTGGACCTGGATTTGACACCTCTGGACGCCACTGATGTCCTCAAAGCCAGAGCCACAGACGGACCCAAGCTTCATGAATGAATCTATCCAATAGAGCAGGGGTGTCAAACTCATTTCACATTGTGGGCCACATACGGCCTCGGTTGATGTCAAGTGGGCCGGACCATTAAAAATTATACCGTAATCTGCTATAAATAACCAAAATAATACTGAATACTGAAATGTCTTTCCTTTGTTCTGGTCTAAAGAAGCCCGAGAACATTAGGAAAATGTTGAAATTTAATGAACATATCTTTTGCAAAACATTTCATGAAGCACCTAAGATTTCCTTACAAATGTGCAATTTACTTTTATCATTCACAGTAATGCACTTTTAAGATTAAACAAGATTTATAAAGAAAGGAATTTTAAAACCATTTACACGGGCATATAAAATCTAAATGTAATCCCTGCCTACACCTTACAAACTAAGGAGAGTGCTATAATATGTGTAAAAATATTATATTCACATGTCCTTGATAGCATCTGTTGTGTTGGGTGTGTCTCAGTGACAGACTGAGGCTGTCTTCTTCTCTGATCAAAACAATGTTGTCTTTTCCTCTGATCAAAACAGTGTGTCCGCCTAGCGGATATTCCATGAATTGCACCCGATTAAAAATATTAATTCCGTGTCTTTTATGCATTGTTTCACTTCTAAATTATCCTGCGGCCCTGATCAAACCTCCGTGCGGGCCGGTTCCAGTCCATGGGCCGTATGTTTGACACCACTGCTCTAGAGACTCACAATAACATCAACGTGGCATTAGTATATTACCGTATGTAAACATACAGGTATAATCTGGGCGCACAGGTCTATCACTTTGTTTTGCTGATGCCACTGCTTTTTTTTAAGTGTGCCACAAAGACTGTCCCAACCATGCTATGCGTTCAAACATTCAAGTTCACTTTTTCCATATATGCCCGTATTACTTATGATCATTTATTGAAATGTAAAAATTAATTGTTAATCTTTTACATTCAAATTAGAATACATCTCAGAATCAATTCTTTTTCCCACAACAGTACAATGTTTTGTTTTGTTTTTGATTGGTTGAGTGAGTGCTTGTATGTAATATCCTAGAAAATTACAAAAGATATTTCAATTAAACGTACCCAATTTTCAGGGTGATTAACTCATTCACTCCCAAAGACGTTTTTATATGTCAGACTTGGTTTAGAATTGGCTGGTACTGAATGAGTTAATACGACAGATTTTCAGTGAATTAACTTTCATCTCTAAGAGACATTGACAGTATTACACTTCACTGCAGGCTTTAAACTTGTATTAAAAACATCAAGGGGGAAAAACATGACCAATAAGATTGATTCTGTACAGAAATATGTTTGGGTGACTTAAGATCTCATGTTTGCAGTACCAGGAGGTGCACGCATAGTATTCAAGAGTGTGACTGAGAGCAATGCAGTGCAAGGGCATATGTCGTCTTTCATATTATTTCATCCGATCATGAAAAGATTGATTTTTTTCCTGATCCTGTAGCTCCTGCAAGATTCAAGTCATGAAATGCAGAAGCACACTCGGTTCTTTCTTTGTGTTTATGTGCTTTTAACTTCTCACTGATAAAAACAATTAACTCCATGATACTGATATTCTTTTACATATCTACACTAAAACCAAACAAACAAAGACAAATCTAAATAAATGTGTGTGACCTATAAACACCAGTTCCCATCAAGCTGGGACCTTCCTTGTGTCAAACTAAATAGAATACAATGATTTGCAAATCATTTTCAGTCGATATTCAATTGAGTAAACTGCAAAGACATAGTTAATGATCAAACTGATAAGCTATTGTTGTTTTTTTTTTTTTTGGGGGGTTAATGTGAGTGTGAATGGTTGTCCGTTTATTTGCGCCCTGCAAGTGACTAGCAACCAGTTCAGGGCGTACCCTGCCTCTTGCAGAACGACCACTGCCACAGGTTTAAGCGTGCCCACAGTCCCTGTGAGCATAAACGATTAGGAGAATGAATGAATGAATTCAAAATGAAAGATTATGAGGCGCACCTTCAATGAATGGCCTATTTTGTCATTTTTTTCATATATTGGGCGCACCGCATTATGAGACGCAATCTACAATGCATCCACTAGATGGAGCTACGTTCAAGGAGATGTCAACAGAGCAATCAGATGTCAGTAAAACTTTTTAATAAAGCAGCGACACAGTTCACTTAACCAACAGCAAGTTATAACTGACTCGTTAACTTTCTTGCCGCTGCTCTATTTCCGTGTTTGACTGCGAAACCGATCGCCTTAAATTTGAACTCTGCGTTGTCAGCATGTCTCTAGCAAGGAGCCATTTTGGGGTCAACATATTACCGTACTGACCATACACAAGGCGCATCGGATTTTAAGGCACACTGTGAGCTTTAAGAAAATGGAAGGCTTTTAGGTGCGCCTTTTAGTGCGGAAAATATGGTATACTAATAATAGCTTGTCTTTGCAGTCTATTGAACTGTACAAGAGTTGAAAAGGATGTTCAAATCATTGCATTCTATTTTAAATATCTTTTGACCTGTGACCATGAAACTTTTACACAGCATTTTACTCAGTCAAAAATCTGAATATCCAGCACATAAAAACTTTACACCGTACAATGCACTTAATTACACCTTGGCTGACTTTAGACGTTGATTTTGCTGGCAGAGCTAAAAACAGTTTA
Organism: Hippocampus mohnikei; assembly: GCA_026261675.1. Lineage (NCBI taxonomy): Eukaryota > Metazoa > Chordata > Actinopteri > Syngnathiformes > Syngnathidae > Hippocampus > Hippocampus mohnikei. Next base: position 13,728,239 of record JAKGUB010000556.1, on the reverse strand, counting down.
ACACCAAAATCGTAACAAACCCAAGTGAATCATTGTTTGCTTTCACTAGCACAATAAGCGTATCCGCCGGGTGTGGGTGTGCCCCTGATGGAGGAAAATTAATCAAAATGCAAAACAGTTTCTCGCTTAATTTGACTGTGTTTATGCAAATGTACATCCCTTTCTGTAATTCTCTGCTCATGTGTGTGTAATGTGCATTGAAATAGCCGTTTAGCAGTTCTGAGCAATGTCATGGCCAGGTGGGCTGTTTGTAAACCAACATTTGCAAGTACCAGTAATTAAAAAGTTTAATATAGAAATGCTGGTGGGAAAAGTAATTGGGAATTCAGTACTTGATTGAGTTTCTGAAGTGGTCTTCTGCTGGATTTTTCACAGTGCAGCTGTTCAAAAGCCATAGGTCTGCTTCAGCTGGGTCATCTGTGCAGAAAAAAAACAGATTTCATTGTTCACACATTACTTAGTTCGGCATTCATTATGAAATATTTGATTCAAAAAGGAGTAGACACCCCACAGTATGCAAACACTTTGGTCGATAAATGTTTTTTTTTTTAAATAATCATTCCAAGTGCATATTTGTTCAGCTATTGATGAAGACTTTTTTGTAAAGGTCAAATCTTTCTTCTTAAAATCTATGATGATGATGAGGTCACCATATCCCTAGAGATTCCAGGTCAGGTTTTGAACCATTCCAGTCTCTGCAGCAGGTTGGGCCTTGGTTGTGTGACTTCACACTTGATGAGTGGTCAGGGATTCCAGACAACCAAGTATTTTGATAAAAGCAATTAAAAGATCCATTTTCCAAAACTCCCAATTTGTTTTCACAATATCCCATGAGCCCCCTTGCATTCAGGGAGACACTACTACCAAATGAGTAAACTATCTAACAAGCGGAAGGGAAACAATCAAATTAAAACTCTTCCCTCTGTAAACACTGTGATTGGCTGACAACCAATTCAGGGTGAATCCTGCTTACTGCCTGAAGAAAGCTGGGATAGGCCCCAGCACGCCCGAGACCCTCGTGAGAATAAGCAGGTTAGAAAATGGATGGATGGATGGATGGATGGATGGATGGATGGATGGATGGATGGATGGATGGATGGATGGATGGATGGATGGATGGATGGATGGATGGATGGACTCTGTAAACCTATACAAAGATCTACTTTCGATATTGAATCATCATCCTTGGAAGTTTCAAAAAAAGTGAAGCCAGGCTAAGAACAACTCCCATGTCGTATCATGCTTTGACAACAAAAATAACCAATTGGTGGTTCCCAAGTTTGCTCATCAGTTCTCTACATCAATGTGGCAAAGTTACTTGCAATGACTCAGCATGTAAGTATGCTTATTTTGAAACAACTCTGAAACGCTGTGATTAGGAAATCTCTGGAAAGTTCGATTTGCATAACATTTGCATAGGTATAGAGGTGTAGCCAATGGCAAGGGGGTGATTTGCTCAGTTTTTGCATATCATGGCCATCAGGCAATTATGTGAAATATGGTTACTGCAGATGTACGCAAAAAACTGTTGACTTATCTGATGGTGAACCCCTGAGGGTTAAGACAAGCATCCTGGAATTTGTGAGCGTGTCTGTACTTTTTGCTTGTGAATTATTACGCAAAGAGGACCTACCTGCTGAGATGCAGTATTTGTCATTGGTTTAATTGTCATTTTATGTATCTAAAGTACTAGTGGTATCGGTTACTTGGCATCGGTATCAGTGAGTACTCCGGAGTTCAGGACTAGTACTGTTATCAGTCTGAAAAAAGTGGTATTGAACATCCCTTCATGAAGCATCCTGTTTAGGTTTCAAAGGTAAGTTGGTATTGTGAAGCATATCTCCTTTGATCCACTCCTCCACTGACACAAAATGTAACTCCAGGTCACGCCCTAAATGATAATTGCTTACCCAGATTTCACTGCTTACGCATTTCTTATCCACTTGCAAGTCCTAACCATAACCTGCATAGCCTCAAAAGCGTGCGTCACACACCAACAATCTGGCCGAAGTTGAGTATTTGCCCTCCCCTTGCGATCAAAATTGGAAAAATCCCAATTTTCGGATGTCTCCGAAAGATTATCCTGAGATGTTGAGAGTGTGTGTTTTGAAAACAGTTGGCAGCCGGCAAATTATAAACCTCTTCACAATTTCAAAGTCAGTCTAACTTGATATATGTATGCGCGCGTGTGTGTGTGTGTTATTCATATATGTGACCTCATTCTTTGAAAAGACTTCTACAGACAGAGCAAAAACAGGTAAATCTAATCCATGAGCGGTCTTCCTACATGTGTTTATTTGCATTGATTCCACCACAAAACGATTTAAAAACACAGCAGGCTGATATTGAAAAAGCAACACCTGGGGTCAGACTGTGCGCCTGCACAATGCACCCAAGGTCAGAACACATTTCAACTGCATACTCACTTTGCAGATTGGAAGGAGAGGGTTCGGGGTGTGGGTGAATTTGTGAAAGCAGCATATGGACGGTTAGTTGGACAAAAACGCCAGGGTTAAAAGCACGGAAAAGCAAGTGTAATCATGCAGAGAGCAAAATAAATTAAATGATTATGGAGACAAAACTAAGCTAGAAGTGGGCACATGTAGTAGTTACCAACCAAATACCAGCTCAAAATGAGGGGGACAAAAAGACTTATGTGCTATAACTCTGTTATTGATTTACCCACAGGTGTGTGCTGCACCCTGCAGAGATACTGAGATGAGGCTCAGCTGCAGTGTCAGAGAGCATGGATGTACACACATACACACAAAAAAAAACAATCCGAATGGGAATAAGATAATTTCCCCAAACTCAAAGTATGTAAATGCACCCACATACAAACACAAAGTGTAAACCGAGTGATTTGCTATAATTAAGCAGACAGCTGTTTTCCTACCTACCTGGAAAACCTTTTTTTTCTGAAAGTGACTAAGAAAGTATCTTTACTGTGTAAAGAAAATGTTCCATAAGACCTCTGCATGTCTGGTACACCATGTCAGAAGTGTGAAATAATAGAATGATGCTGCATACGATCTTGATGGAGTTCCTATGGGGATTATTCTATGCAACTTGCTTGGAGTTTCAGATAGTCCAGGAAAATTGAGAGCAGTCAGATTTTACAGAGGCATATTAGAAAAGGAGCTCTGGAGAATCTGCTTTTAGAGCACTATAAACCTTTGATACAGACTTCTTTAATTGCCATTTTCAATCATGGATCCATCGATACGAGAAGCCAAGTTTCTTTGGCTACTAAATGCATAATCTTGCAGATTTGTAGACCTACTTTACAAAGTTGCACAATTATGCCCTATTTAAGTTTTAATGTGGGTCCAAAAACCTTGAGGTGATACCAACACCATAAGCAGAATTTCATCCAGCCATGTACTAAAGTATCACCTTTTCAGCTCAAAAGGTGAGTTTAATTAATGAATATCTTTGCATGAAGTGCTGATGTTCTTATTTGTTTGCAGAAGTGATGCCACGACAGTTTGTGCAACCGTGTTATTTCGGCTAGTAGCCTAATTAATGCGACCGATGAGCCTCGTGTTGAATAATTTAACGACAACAGTTTAACATGGGTTCATGTTTGTATACATGGTAGATGCATGCCACTGGTGCTTTATCATCCTCCCAGTTCTAAGTGTTTGTTGCTATTTTGTGGCATCTACATCTAATTACAATTTTATTTTAGGGAGGGCATCAATTTATCCCTGATTTTGTCAGTTTCTATAACTTTATTGGAAGAGGAAATTCAAACCTCCTCAAACATGAAGATTATCTGCTTGGTTTCATCGGTTTGCTATATTTCTATTTTTAAACACCCAACATGTCTTGAAGAGCTTCTGAATTAAATGATGTGCACGGTTGACACTTTTGACAACCGTACCAAACTTAACTGCTATATATTTCTGATTTCCCGAAGCCTTCTGCTCCAAAAACACTAATCTGTGTTTGTTGGTCCGTGTAATATTTCCATTTCAGCTGAACAGATCCAAACCGCCCAAGAGTTTGTCTGGCCAATTTTTCGGGTGCACAGCGGGGTTCAAGTGATAGCGTTCACAGTTGATCGAACAAACCACACTCTGAGAAATAGCACCAAAACTCATTTTATCCAAAACAAACCTGTCAAGTGTGAAACACCCGTATTTTCATATGTTTTGCTTGAATTTAGTACTGTATCAATTTGATATTACTTTTGTGTGTGTGTGTGTGGGGGGGGGCTCCTGCAGAAAACATAACCTTTGTAAGGTAACCTGACTGCATGTTTTACTTGTTGCAAGATTTTAAATATGTGTTACTCATTTTTCCCTGTCGGATGACACTAACACGTGGAAATGCAGCAAACCTCCTCAGCAGCAGCTGAAAAGAACCAAAAGTGATCACGATGAGCAGGAACAGAAAAGGATGAATATAAATAACTAGAGTATCTCTGATTCTCCCTTGAAGGAGTTTAGCTCAGGCAGACAACACTGAAAGGTAAAGGCTGCCGCCACTGCCAAAGCATTGCTCTGTGTGTCTGTGCGCGTGCGAGTGTGTGCGCGAGTGTGTGTGTGTGTGTGTGTGTGTGTGTGTGTGTGTGTGTGTGTGTGAGTGCGTGTGTGTGTCTCTACGCACGCATGCAAATGTGTGCTCGAGAGACACAGAAGATGCAGACAGCGGCCACCCTGGGGCTCAATACAATGCTTGTGAGCTCCACGCACACATACTGTATCATGACCCACTTTTCCACCCGATCCCACACACATCTCATCACGCACGCGCACACAAACACATTTGTGTTGTCGTTTCTGTCTTCTAGCTTCCATCCTTTCCAGCCCATATCTCAATGCTGCCCTCCCAGCACGCCCTCTCTTATCTATCTTCACACACGACACATACACAAAACACGCCACACTGAGAGGACGTGCTGACCTTGGGAGACAGTGCCGTAGAGGGTTATAGGAGCCAGCATGCTGGCGCAAAGCGTGGCTTTGGGGTGAAAAGATACACTTGACTGAGCTAACAAGGCCTGTCTGCCCTTATTGGGTAACCAGACTGCTGGATGCCAGGCTGGCTCAGAGGACAGGTGCACCGGAAGGCGGGGTAGGGCAGGGCAGTGGCCTCAGCGCTTTGCGTCAAGACTACTCGGATAAAGTTACTTTTACTCAAATATAATGGTTCTTGGATAATAAATGGCCATTTGCTTATATTGCCACCTTCATGGCACTCAAAGCGGCATCGTGACCAACCGGGTGTTTGGTGTATGGCTCAAAGACACTTAGCATTGTCACAGGGGCTCAGGATTGAATCGCAACCACACCATGAGAACTGGGGGCGGCACCATCCAATTAATGAAAAAAAAATGGTCAACTGTAAAAAAAATGTGCCCTGAGATATTGCCGGCACCATTGTAAGCCATCCAACACAGACATTTCCAGGGCAAATAACTCCACTGTACTAAAGCACTCATGACCTTTTCACAGTTTATTAGAACCCACTCTTGGTAGAAAGTTGACAATACAGCCAGTGAGATTTTCCATGTAGGGGCACATCTCGTCAGGTGTCGCCACAGTGATTATATGCTTTGGCATAGTTTTTACACGAGGCGGATACCCTTCCTGATGCATCCTGCTCATTTTAACACAGACAGTGGCTTGGAATTACGGTTGAGCATTCCCATTAAGATGTTAATGTTCCTGACAGGCATTTGAACGGTGGTCTGCTGTGTCAAAGACAGCAATTCACTGCCACTATCTACCACTCATTACTCATTAGTACATTGAAATACTGTATCAATGTACATGTCAGAGAAGAAACTGGCACTGGCTTGGTCAGATAATGAATTATATGAATGTGAGATTCCATGTTGGCTGGTTCAATATAAGGTGTGCATTCAATTTTTTGCGCAGCGTCTCGGCGATTGAGTGATGTTGTTCATAATTCATCAGAACAAATGGACTGACGTGGGAATGAAGGCCATGATAGATTTTTTTTTTTGCAATCTGAGAAAATAAACTAAATTACTCCATATGTATTTAAATCTATATGGGTCATGTGTACAGTATGTGTGCTCATTTGCCTTCCTGACGTGGCAAATTTATATGAGCCTTGGAGGATTTCAGAGTTTTACCTCCAATCAAGTCACACACACACACACACACACACACACACACACACACACACACACACACACACACACACACACACACACACACACACACACACACACACACACACACACACACACACACACACACACACACACACACACACACACACACACACACACACACACACACACACACACACACACACACACACACAGGAGCCTGGGGGTTTGGCGGTTGGTCTATCCGTCTAGCAGGGTGAGCAACCACTCAGGCATGGATGATAATGCAATCAACTGTCATTAGAGGGACAGTGAATACACGCATACAGGGCACAAATGATGCTCATTCAGCTGTCAGTCATTTGTTCAAAATCACACACATGCCATTTAATTACAGTAATACAAGTTCCCCAAGCTTAAACTTCACAAGCTGACAAATGTGCACACATTGCACACAAGTGGTATGAAATGCAGAGGAAGGCAACACCAATTTCCAAATATCAAATGAGCGCACGACATATTTTGCCTTTCTTCACCAGATATTAATCATCTCGAGCAACTACACAGCAACGGTGTGGCATCACATTGTTACTTTCCACCTGCGCAGTATTTCTTCTGGTTAAGCGTCAATGTTTTAATGTCTCTATTTGCTTCTAATACTACTCATCAGAGACAAACAATGTTAAAATATCTTGCATGTGAAATACAAATAACATGTATACTAACTTATCTATAGTATCAGCCCAATGTCGCCTCGGCCAAAGAAAGCAAAGTCAAAAGTCAAAATCATGTTGATCACATTCGATGTGAGAGGCATCATCCACCATGAGTTCTTGCCACAGGGCCAGATAATCAATCAGCATGTCTCCAGAGGTCCTGGAGCATTTGCTTCGCTCAGTGTGCAAGAAGAGACGAGAGTTGTGGCAGAACAACTTGTGGCTGCTTCAGCGCAACAATGTCATTTCTCCCAATGTCCTGATCTTCCGGCAGTTCTTGGATGAGAAGAACTATCTCCCTCGTCGACTGATCTTGCGCCGTGTGACTTCTTAAGTGGGTCATCAAGGGGATCCATTTTGACGACGTGGAGGCCACCAAGACCGAATAAGCTAAGGATCATTCCAAAACAATCCTTCCAGCAGTGCAAAGAAGCGTGGCAGAGGAGGATGGAAAAGCACATTACACTTGAGCGGGATTACTTTGAAGTTGAAACCATGTAAACTGTGGTTTTTGTGACGCCAGTTCCGCTACACACCTTGTATGTTCTTGACAATCTCTCTTTTTCCCCCCTGTCTTTCGGCCATTCCTTCCTCCATATCCTGAGATACGTACTGCTTTCTCCTCTTTTCGGATCAGCGTCACACCTCTTTCTGTAGCGACGCTGCATCGCTGTTGCACTTGGTGCTTGAGCCATTTTATAGCAAATATGCACAATTTAACTTTAAATTGTCTGGTAAATTGTACAGACAACACAGTAATAATTACTGTTTAGATCCATACTGATGAAAGGTCAAATTATTGTACATGTACAAGCATTGAAGATAGTAAGAACTTAAAACCACTCTCATACTAAACTTGTACATACTCATACTCAACTAAAATATCAATGTTTCCGTTATAATTAAGTCTTGAAGTGTTCTGGAATAAGCACATAAACTTTGTGTCAACTGATACTCTAGCGGAAAAAGAAGGCTTTTGGGCTCTATTTCATCACATTTTTACCCCCACCTCAAATGGTAGTCACGGAACTGAAAAATGGAAGCTGTATTTACCCCACGGCTGACCGTCTAAGTTGTGTGATAATTATGCTTTACGGGAATATGGCGACAGAGAAGAAAGCAGTCATGTAACGTATCATAAAAATAATGGACTATCAGTGGTGGGCTAAATCGTCCAACTGTATCGTGCAACAACAGCTCGCTCTTTCGAGAGTTGCTCAAAAAATGAGGTCATGGGATGCCACAAAAAGCAGCTAGTGAAAACTGAAAACAGACCCTGAAGCCATTTTGGCTCCAAGGGGAGAAGCGCAAAATCTGATAACATGCCCCATGTTATGTCCCGTGTGGAAACCTCTGTTGGGGCCCAGGACTGGTAAAACGAAAATAAAGGAGAAAGGCATCACCATCATACCTGCTAGAGGCTAGCAGGGTCGAGACTACTGTGAGCTGCTGTCGATAGTCTGTGCAAAGACGAAACTTGTAAATAGGATCACTGCAGATCATCGCCGAATAGACATAGCTCGTGCTTAATCTTGTGTCTCTTCTGAGAGATGTGCAGAACTGGGTGGGCGAATATCACTGTGCATCACTGAGGAGTCGGAAGCTGGCGTGTTCGCCGAGTTGAGCACAGGAGGGGGCATATCGGAGATATCCTCCCGAACAGTTTGACAGCATCTTAAAAACAACCATTCACTTGGGATTGTCTCCAGTTTTGAACAACTAACTGTGAGTCCATTACATCTCAACTGTGACATCAAACAGGAGGAAAGTGGGCTGGACTCAGGGGAGGATATTTGAAAAATAAGGGGGGAAAAAATCTGAGGTGCAAATATAGGAATATTAACTCAAGGAAGTTTTAGAAAGGAGGCTGGGTAAAGAGGAAAAGTAAAACAAAGTTCAGACAGCCACATGTGAGTCCTACAGCGTCACATCCTCGTCTCTTCTTAGCTTCCGTCTAACTCACCAAAATCAGATTTTACTGCTCCAGGTTGAAGTGTGACATCTCTAAAGGAAATCCGCGTAACTGAAGCATTCAGATAAGTATTCATACCAACACTGCTCAATGTGGCATAATGTCGACGACACAGCCTTTAAGTTGAAGGCAATCAACATGGCCATTCAAAAAGGCAAAGGAGCCACTGCACAAGAGCTTGCACGGGGAATTCTTGCTGAAAGAGGAGCAAGTTGTTCTGCTTCTCCTCAGACAACGACGACAAAGCATTCGGTGGGCAGGATGGTATCACAAAAATGTGACACTCGAGATGTTTGACTTATTGTTATTGTAGCATTAGCGGTAGTTTTCCTATTTATTTTGATTTTGAATCCAAACAAATCCGATTTCGACTCACGTCACGGCACAAACTGTATTCAACCTTGGAAATTCCACTGTAAAATGACTGCAATGTGTACAGCCGTAGCAATAGGTGATTAAGTAGGGGTAATTCAAGATAATAGGCAAGCCATGCTTAGAGAGGAACAGGAATGATGAATGCTACGAGTCAAGCCAAGTACTAATTTGGCTAGCAATGGGTACACCTGGGTCCAGCAAAGAACTCCCAACTGACAGGAAAAGAGCACAAACTCTGAAAAGCATCCAATAATGTTGGTTACATATTTGTCCACATTTAAAGGACATTAAGATAGAGGAGAAGTACTCGTACGGAACATATGGGCCGGATATTGGAAAGATTCCAGTGGTAGTAATAAAAATGTGATAATAGCTTCACTGTGATTTTAAATCCGTATTAAGGGTGATTTATTGAGCAGCGTAGACGCAAGGGACAGAAACAGCTCCTGAAAAGATTTTTGCCATTGCCCGTCTCACCTTGCATAGAGACGATGATATGAAGCCTCGGGTTCAAGCACTAATTGGGGCCAATCACGAGTCTGCAGCCCAGACAGAAAGCCATTATGGTCATCAGTGCAAGCATGAAAAGATGTTCCACACAGTGAGGGAGATTGTTAAGTGTCAAGGGCAAGGAAGTCAGTGCGTCTGGGCAAGAAGAGGGGTCTTGGAAGATTACTGAGAGACACAGTCAGTTCCTAGTGATTTCACTTTTACCACACGCCTCTTCAGAATAACGGTACCTTAGAGATGTCCGCTCACCACGAACCTGAACATTTTGCCTCAGTGAGGGAAGATGAAAGCCGATCAGCACTAACCGATTAATATAAAAAGACAGAAATGGAAGACAAAGTAAATGATTTAGCTATTTTGACTTGGGTTTGCCGGTATGTTCAAGGTGGTCCAAGATCCTGTGAAAATGTGTGATGGAGACAAACAGAATTTGAAACTAGTGGACAATAAATAGCTAAAACTAAATAATGAATAAAATGTTCCAAACGGGAATAGAGTTTGCTTCCCACACAAGGGGCGTCTTTGTAAGTTTTGACTCAGTATTGGTTAGTTGCTTCTTTAACTTACTTGAACAACACAAATTAAAAGGCAGAACACCACAGCAACGAAGGCTGAGGGCGGAGAAGCAAGACTTTTACTCCACATCCAAATTCAATCCACTATAAATACGAATGAATGATAAGTCCAAATAAGAGATGGGCATAATATTCCATGAACTGATGAATTGATCTTTAATAACTGCTGATGATAAATAGCATCCTAAATTAGCTTCACAGAGAGGAAGCAGAGCAGACCCAAATCCAACTGTCAAGATCATGCAGACCACAGGTACTTCCCCAGATCATAACAACACAGTGGGTTCCATGATGCACCACATCTTTGACGTTACATTCGTGATGATGTTTGTTATTTGCCCTAGGCGATGCCACTTTACCTGCAATGACAGATGTGCATGCGAGCCTCTGTGTGTACTATGCAAAAAGGACAAGTCATACATCAGTTTGCAGCAAACATGACCTGGGTGAGATCGGAAAAGAAAAAAAAAAAGAAAAACACAAGCAGGTGTGTCTGTGTTTTCTTCCTTTTCTTCCAGGTTTGACCCCTGGAAAACAAAGACAAAAAAGACCAACTTCGAAGCCACCTGTATGTAAAATCTCACCTGTCCTGGATGAACTGTGGCAGGTGGGGATAAAGCTTAGAAGTGGATACAAGTGGGCGTGACAGTTGAGAGGTGCTGTTGTCCTCAGTCATTGAAGAGAACCTGAATAGGTCAACTTTATACCTATTTGAATTATTTCATCGACTCAACACGCTAAAGGGTGGAGATCGATGTGTTGTGAATAAATTGGCCGACGTTGGAAAATCACAGATCGAGCGATAGACATTCCGAAGGAGCAAGGAGAGCATTCTGATCAATTTTAAGAGCACAAAATCTGCAAATTGGTCAATCTCTCGACCACGCGTGCACGCCCGCGCAGTGCGGCATATCTCCCTGGAATAGTAGTTCAGTTAAAAAGCAATTTTCTTTGACTTGTTACTGCAGCTAATCGCCCTTCCAATATTTACGTAGTCATATGTTAAGTAGCCTAATTCGATTAATAGTGATGTGAGGCCTTCATCCACCATTTTTTTTTCCTCATTTCAAAGTGGAATTGAAACAATTTAGGTCATCTGGCCCCGTATTCCCACAACCAGGCTGAGGGACATGCAAATCAGATGCAAATGCCACAAAAATGTGAAACCAGTCATGGGCCTGAGTAATAAATACTGAATTTAGCCTCTTGGCATTCCAAAAACAGCCAGTTGGGGTTCAAATGCAAATGGCATGCAAATAGCCCAGATGTAGAGCGCTTTTATTTTGCCTGATGCACTGAGCACACGGGGCATCCTGGTGGCTTCGAAGGCAGAGGCCCATAACACGGCCATATGATATCGTGATTTTCAAGCCAGCTCATCGCGCAATCCCCCTGACTCATTTGCATTCCTCCTCTGACACGTTCCAGAATGCAATGAGTTGTCAGACTAAGCCAAAATAAAACAGCCCAAATGTTTATAAGATATCCGATGAGATGTTAATCACGAATGTGAGACCATGAAACAACGCAGAGACCAAATCATTTCAAACAATATACAGCAGAGAGATGGATGGAAGATCAGTGCACAGACAAAGGCGGCAGCAGGACACAATGGCGGGTCAACTGCGAGATGCAATTTGACTGTCGGAGGAAGGAAAGTCAAATAAAGTTCGACTAAGAATGGTAATGTAGTCAAAAGCTAAAGATACTGAGGCAAATGAGACGGAGAGGGCCACTTTTGCAAAACTGACTGGAAAATCCGGGGAAAGATTTCACAGGACCGAGAGATGCTTGTAGCAGAGCGTTTGTCAAACAGGAGAAATGACGAGAAAAATGAAACTTGGCGTGTGCACTCTGAAACCGAGTTGAGGGAAATTTGCAAACAGTCCGCCGATGTCGCTTGTTCCCGAAGAAGGGGAAACGTCCGTGTGGTAAATTAATCAAAGGGAAACACATTTTGCAGAGCAACGCAACGTGATAAGCTTCGTGGACCACCTTCTTCAGTTGGCAGTGTCTCCGCAAATGACACGCATCATCGGCACGCACTCGCACAGAGCTTCGTTTGCACACATCTGCAGATCGACCATGGTGGAAATAATCACTGTAACACACTAAATTTTAACTTTCTTGCCCTGAACATACTACCTGATCTAAGTCTGGCCATGATGCCAACGCAGTCGAAACGAATACCGCAAAGCCCTTAATCACAGCCTCCAAACCTCCGTACAAGATTCTGGCCCGAGTGCTTAGCACAGAGCGGTAAACGGAATGTGGATGTTGGCAGAAAAGCAGATGCTTAGAAAGGCTTCTCTTACTCAAATCATGCCAGCGCGCACGCATAACGCAAGTTTACTGCCTCCGTTTTTCCCTGCACATCACCAAGGAAAGTGGATGCGCTTTTCTGGCTTTGTTCAGACAAACGGTTAACATTTTAGGATGATAAGCGTAATTTGAAAATGTATTTATCCAACAAAAGCATCCAACAACAATAGTTGTTTGTCATACAATAGGAAGCAAAATGGTGAGAGATGAAATTGTAAATAAATAAATACGTTGCAAATGCCTGCCGATTAATTCTTCCGACACCCGTATCATGAGGGTGCTTTCACACCTATCCTAAAGTATGTCGGCAAACATGGCACCTCAAAAATGGCTGAAAATGTACGTAGTTTATAACTTGAGCAAGCTATCACTACAATGCAAAAATAAATCTAAAATCATAAACTAGAGCCTTGTTTAAAAGGATGAAAGCACCATAACAGTTGGTCTAACCGTGTCACCACTACGCATAAGTAATATGCATCATCTCAACATTAGTAAACGCATTTCGCCAGAAACGTCTACTGAGCATCCATAAGATTCTTAAAATACCTCAAGGAGTCTCGACTGATATCTCTTAAGCACACAAAGCAGCTCCGGAATATGTCAGTGAACATCCTTGCTGCTCGCGTGAGAGCCTCCATACATCTGAGCATGAATACATTAGTTAGATGGTGCAGACATGGACGTATCCCGGAGAATCTGCCTCCAAATTAATAAATTATTGCAAAATGAAACAATTTGAAGTGTTTTCCTTCGTGAATAATACATGTATCAGTTCACAGTATGTGTTCATGAGGAATCGCAACAGGACAGAAAAAAAACAACAACCGCAAACACGAGTGGGAAGTGAGCGTACTCGCTGCAAATGCGCACGCATTCACACACTTCAACCAGCAACACATAACCACCGTCGAACAAATTCCAATGACAGCAGATGGCATCAAAACTCTCGGACGTCCTGTCACCGCCTTTTTATATGCTAATACGGTGGCGGTTCGCATCTGAATCTCTTTAATGTGGTGCGGTCAGGAACTAAATCAAGCGGCGGCACTCATGCTGTGAGTGTATAACAACACATCGAGACATGAATTCCGAAAGCAATGCATCACTAGACACAGGCGGTATTTCATGTATTTTTGGAGACTTTCAAAATAAGAAGACGCATGTTACGCTAATTCGTTTACCTTTAAAAGGGGCAGCCCACCTCAAATTTGGCTCACCGTGACATGTTTTATGCAAGCACTCATTCTGTCATTCAAAAGGCACAGCAGGGGGGTCCTGCTGTCATCTGTTCCACTCAGCTCATTTGCTGCTTTAAGCCACGCTTGAAGCCACTGCTGATGAAAAGTTGATCGCGCCCAACCTCAAAGTGACGGCGGTGACAGCTGCAAAGCCACCTTGGCCGTGTGGGAAAATACAAGAGAACCGTTGCGAACAAACTTGATCTAAAGGCAAGACTTGTCTTTGAACGATGCGAGAGCACACAAATAATCGCTCTTTTGTTTTTTTATATTACAGGGGAGAAAAAGTCAAGAAGCTCAATAGGCCACTTGTCGCAGACCAGAGACAACAAAGTGTCAATTAAGATAGCCGGATGACATTCCTAGCATGGAAACACCAAAGATGAGATTTTTACTAATTCACATTTGGATACAGGATCTCTTTCATCTTTCAGAGGGAGAAAGAAATAGGGTGGTGTGACATTCAACACTAACTAGTGTTGCATTCAAAAAACAAAAATAATAATTGTGATAACATAAGAGCATGATATATTGCCCAGTGGTAGAGAGCTTGCAAAAGTGCCAGCAAAGGTGTTAGATGCTCTCGGACCAACTTCAGCAAACGGCAGCTTGGCTAAGACCAACATAGAGAGACTGTTACTTTCCACAAGGACTACTGGATGTACGATGATTGCTTCAAATAACACGATTATCTGTACTAGAGAGGGGTCATGTAATTATCATTAAAAAATGTTCAGTGTGTAATTTATGCAATTTTATAAGCTAAAAACAGAAACAGAGCCATACTAAAATACGAGTCTACCGTACTATAAGAGCAATGCAAACTTTGAAAGCTACCAAGTGAATTCTGCTGATTTTAATGGAGCTCCTCTTTCGAAGAAATGTGCCCAGTACGGTTCAGCCATGATAAGACGCCGTTGTGTTTTGAATTCCAGTCCCGTGCTCGTGTGAATTAGAAAGAGTGGACAAGAATGAAAGCACACACACAAGTTCCAATGTAAACAAACAAAAACAAGCTCAATCATTATTTGTAAACAAATAAGCCTTGCAGTATGGCCAGCCAACAAATTACAAGGCTCTGGGACGGACACACACGCACACACACACGCACACGCGCACACACACACACACGTATAATGAGTTGCTTACCGTAAATCAATGCGGTTTTTCTCTGGTCAAGCAAGGTCCTGCCAATGTCTCCAATCATATTTTTTTTCTACTTGGTGATCAAGGTTACTTTGTCCGACGCCGATTCAAATTAAAGCCACTGCTCAAATCATTCACAGCTTTTAACTCCACTTTATCTAATATCTGTGCTCTCACATGGAAATGGAACACATTGCCAAGTCATTTATATGTATGAAGTAAAGATTAGACAGAGACGTGTCAAATTTATTTATTACAAAACCAGTGGCATGCTCATACACACACCAGTGGTCTTCCATTGTGCAAAATACTTGAATTCTTTCACCTTCCCAACTGCTCCCATCTTACATTTTCCACAGATTCTTCATACGTCATATGAACCGGTAAGCCCCAAACATTGTTCAATCACATACATGTTAGCCGACGCTTGTCTTCAGCGGGTGGTCTGATATGAACATGCACACTTTTCTTTCCATTTCAGCAGGTGGTCAGCAAATAATGCCACTGACGTCTGAGAACCTGAGCCTATATGACAGAAAGCAGGGGACAACTAGGTAAAAAGTGAGGCGTGGGGGGTAATTTGGGGGCTTGAAGGTGGCCTTGAATAACCATTTGTTGCATGCCCTTGAAGACCTCATTTCTTTTGCTTCATAATCACGACCGCGCCATCAGCCTCTCATCACATTAATTGTGAATGTCTTTCAAGCATTAATTTCTTCTTCATGAGAGAACTGACATTTGTTTTTGTTAAGTCCAGACGAGTGAGAAAAACAAAGAGGACAAATTAATAGAGAGAACCCAAAAGTATCGGCTTTTAATGGAACAGACAAGCTAATTATTCTAAAAGCGAGACATAATGACAACCTGACAAAGAAGATGTCCAAGAATATCGATCTGTCTTTGGTTCTTTCCGAGCGACTGCCAAGAGGTCAGGTACATCCTTTCGATATGTGTCCTCTAAGATGAGAATGTAAATATGACTCAGTTGTTCTGGCGGTGACCCATGTTTTTTTTTTTCCTGAAATTGTTGCACTATCCTCTGTTCTGTTGATCCAATGACTCCTACTTTATACCATTGCTCAAATCAAAGCCACGATATTCCCAATATATGATATGATGCGTCTTCTATTTTCACAGTTGGCCATTTTAGGCATATATCTCCAAATACAAAATGGCAGTTGTTTTCAAAGACTTCCTGTTTGAGACAAGTTTTGAAAATATTTGCCGTCGCACGTATCAAAACGCTGTTGTCATGTAATCAAAGCCAGAGTGACTTTTTCTGTCACGTGTTTTCAACAGTAGCAGTTTTCATTATGTTTTTGACATTCTTTTGAAATTATTTTCCTCAAAGTAATCGATAGATGAGATTGAGCGATGATCCCCTCCTTTCCTCGTGCAATCCCACTCTCCTCTTTTCTCTATCCCTTCTTCTCTCGAGGGAGTTTTAAAAGCAGGCCAGGCTGGGTTACCTAATCCCATTGCTTTTAAAAGGTTCCTGGGTGCTGCATACATGAGGGTCACCTTGTAGGATCAGCCGGACACGAACATGCATGCACGCACGCACGGCGCTTGGGATCATTCCAATTTCCTGGCTTTTAAATGGTTATCATGGACGGCTTGGACTTGGGTTTGAGTGGAATTCCAGGCCATGGAAAATGTTTGTTTGCATGCCTGTCTGCAAGACAGGAGATGCAAGCAAGCGATTCCGCCTTTTATTTTTTTTTTCCACTTCAAGTTCAAAAGGATAAATGCAAATCATCAGTAATGGACGCTGATGTGTTTGAGACTAAAAAAAATTTTTTTTTTGTTTTTTTTTTAAACACAGCCACTCGGTATAAGTGATCATATTCAGAATTATTTAACCCTGTCAACAAATGAATTTGCATATCCGTATTTACATATTAACAGGCGCCCCAGCCGTCGTATGCCTGCTCGAAGCTTTTAAAGTCTTGGTATAAATAGAACCTAGTGCAGATGGAGTGAAAAACATTATTCAAGTGTATGCATTTAGGTACGTATGCCAGAATACGTTTATTGCATCCAGGGTCCGGTTCAGTTGTGTATTGTTATCGCTTTACATTAAAGGGCTTGAGCTACTGCAGCGTGTCTCACTAGTGTCTGTTTCTACGGGACTGACTGCTGCTTTAAATTTTGCATCCGCCTCTTTCGGCTGCGTCCTTGATCCTGCAGATACATCCTCTCCTCTTTTCCGTACATCGCCTTCTCCTATGCCATTTTCTCTCTTCGAGCCAGCGGAGTGGACTGTCGGACGCGTATAACAGCGAGTTAGCAGAAAGACAGACAGCCCATCTGATCTTACAAAGTGACAGCTGCCAACGAGCGTGCACACAAACACACACACACACACACACGCGCGCACACACATCACGCATTTGCCCTTTATCGAACCTGTTTTCACTACCTCTGAAAGTGTGTGTCTGTCGAATGGCCAAGT
This sequence comes from Hippocampus mohnikei, assembly GCA_026261675.1. Taxonomy (NCBI): domain Eukaryota; kingdom Metazoa; phylum Chordata; class Actinopteri; order Syngnathiformes; family Syngnathidae; genus Hippocampus; species Hippocampus mohnikei. Next base: position 13,710,839 of record JAKGUB010000556.1, on the reverse strand, counting down.
GTGCGCGTTTGTAAATGTGAGAGGTGGAGTTAGAGGGAACATTTTAAAGCTTCACTCACGATGACGCGGCGGCGCGTAATGTTGCGTAGCACGCGGTCAGCCAATCAGAAGGATCCTCACCCTCCGATTTATGAATGAATGAGGTGCTGCGTATGCGACATCTAGACGCACACACTAAAAGCGAGAATACTCTGCAGTGATGTAATGCAATCACTCGGAGCGGCAGGAGCGGCTGAAAAACAAGTGTTGTATGAAAAAAAAATGTAGGCAGAACAAGTTTGAACATTGCCAAATACATATATATAAATGACATATGTGATGAATGACCCAGTAAAAGACAAAGCTACTTTTTCCTTCAAGTGCCATTAAAAAGGACAATCCAAAACCTCCAAGTGTTTCAGTTCTAAGAGCTAATTACTGTCTTTCATTGAGACATTTGCAATAATTAACTATGGGAAATTTAAAACGGTTCGTCTTTCCCATCTTTAATACCGGCAGATCTGTTGTTTCAATCTCATATGAGCAACACACCTCACACCCATTGCATGAAGTCATATCCTTTAACTGCCTGTGTCCAAACAAGGAACTAAAAGCAGCCCGTTTGGCTGACAATGTGTACAAGGGAGTCATTTTGCCTAACCGCTATGTAAAACTCATAACTGAAGTGTTTTGTGTGAGGACGGCTGGCAGCGACAGGGACAGGGAGGGAGAGAGTTGGGTTGCAAGCGTGCATTTATGTACACGCCTTTCAATGAAGTCAATTTCTGGCACATTGTACAAGTCTCTCAACTAGCTCATTTGCTGCCAGTGCGCTACTGCAGGTTAACAGTGCCCTCTTTGGTCATACAGTGGAAGGCATGAAGCACGTCGGCAAGCATACACAAACGCAGACAGTTGAGCAGGTGTAAGTAAACACAATGAAAGCAAAGCAGCCTTTTGAAACCTGGTGTTAAACTTCATTTTATTTTATTTTTTTAATTTAAATGCACTGACATGATCAGTTATTATCTCAACTGGTGGGGGGGGGGGGGTGATGCGTTCCCTAGTAGCCACAATTAGAGCATGCAAAAACACTGACAATTGAATACCAACATTTTCCTTTGCAGTTCCATTACACAAACGTAAGCTGATGATTTAACTCACACTGAGGAGGGGGAAAAAAGTTACGTTACGTATCTGAAAATTGTGAATGAGAAAAGAAATGGCGATTTACAAAGATTGTTTCTTAAAATGCATGACCTCATCCCGTCCTTCCACTTCTCTTGGGGTAAGCCTGCCATCTAGAGGCCGCCACAACAACTGCTACTACGCTTCACACCAGGTGATGATGTCATAGTTGGAGAAAGAATGAAAGAGTTTGGCGGGGCGGGGGGGAGTACGACAGAAAGAGAGGCAGGAGAAAATGTGAGGGAGGGAGAGAAGGTGATGTCATGTTTTTTAGAGCTTGGCCTTTGTCTAAAACTGTTTATTTCACGATGCAGCATTGATCTGATGCAGATTGGACGTCAGCTGGTTTGTCTTGTAAAGACCCACAACAAAACACACAAAAATTATTAATCAGGTTTCCTCTGTTCAATAAGACACACCATACCCCTCCGTCCTTGATAATCTACATGATTCCATTTCTCCGTTCACGTGCAGAAATCTCAAACCCTCCGATCCAATTCCATGGCATTGCGTACACCTCACAACATCACGTACACAATCATTGTCATTTCTGTCCATGACAGACAATTCCTCCGTCCGACAATCACAACGAACGGCACTCGCTCAGACAGCATGGGGTGGGGCCTCTCAAAATATGAGGCAAGAGAAAAGCAGACATTAACAAAGAGGAAGAGACAGAAGACTGTAGGGGAGAACAAAATGGGAATCAAACTAATCCTTCAGCTTCGGCAGAGGGCTGCTTCCCCTTAATCACTACCCTGCAGACATGGCAGAAACTGGGAGACAAAGGAGGGAAAGAATATTCCCCAATGGTTGGTGAAGCCTCAAACTACTTAACTGCATAAAGAATACCAACCAAGAAGGCTCTCGTGACAGAGACCCAACACTGGTGTGATACCACGGAAGCAGTTCATGTAATCAGATTACTCCAACATTTGTGAGAAGGCGGTCCAGTTGTCGTCAACTTTGACGTCATATGAAAAACAAACTACTGTATTACACTGAGTTGGTAAACTCATTGTGATCCCATATCTTTTGAGAATAAATATCTGGATCACAATAACGGTGGTCCTTGTGAAGATATAAACAGCGCACACTGCAATATTGAAACTGCATTTAACACACACACACACACACACACACACACACACACACACACACACACACACACACAATAATAATAAGAAGAAGCGGGAATTATGAGGCACCACATAAAGTAGAGAAAGCCAACTGAGCAAAAAGAAAACACTATCCACACAAGCAACTTTTGATTTTATTACCAAGTGACTATTACATTATACTGTCTTGAATTGCACCTTGATTTGCAATGGACCGTCAAACAGCTACAGAAGCAATGTACAGTAATCAGATTGGGAGAAAGGCGGATATTTCCCGCACCGCAACAAGAGCGGGAATAGAAAGCAACTCTGCACCAACTTTCTGAAAAAAAAAATGCTTTTATTTCATTACAGATTCCAAGTACCTTACGGTAAGGCAATTTAAGAATTCCTGCTATTCCTTTTTAGTGTCTGGCCAACAGAGCAATACTGCCAACAGAGCAATACTGCCACCTTGTGTTTCATAACATAATTACACATATTTTCAGAGGCCAAATCTACTTGTCCTGTCGAGTTCGACTTTATCTTCCAATATTTGTTGTAAAGAACTTTGTTTTCCTTACTATTAGTATGTACAGCAATTTCTTGAGCATATGATTGAGGAGTCGAGGAGGGTGTATTATACTTTGAGTTGGGTTGGTGTGGGGGGAACAACTAAATTCATCACATAGTTGTTTACCTGGTAACAAAAGAGGTTTTGAAAAAGATGTACTTTCATTTGAAAATCTAACGTTACAAATGCATAATAATGTGGTGGTTTTGACAAAATTCCTCCGCAGAAGGAACTGGAAACCAATTAGTGTACTCCATCTACATGGCATGCTCGACTTGAAGGGTTATGTTGCTGCCTTCTTTATCCTACGAGTCTCTCTGAATTTCAAGACGTATGTGCAATAATGTGCTTGCTGTCATATACCTCCTAGGACTCCCTTTGTCAGCCCCACAACAACACTTGGACTCTGAGAATGCACTATTTGCCCCTGTTTTGGCGAATGGCAGCGTGTTAATTTATGGTTGCTCAATAAAAATTACTGTACTTCTATTCCAAGAATATACAGCGGAACCCCTAAAGTTTAATATAAGGTAGTTCTTGTCAACCGCACTGGCAAAGGTGCTGGCAAAATGTTGAATTGTTAAGATTACTTTAAAAATTGTATTTCTTGTTGAGTTGGTTTACCATCACTTTAAAACACAATATAGACTACAGAAACGGTTTCTTACTTGTCATTTTGTATCCACTGGCAGCAAGCTGCCCAGCCATGTATTCCCCATCTGAGTTGTTGTGACTGCAGCCCCATGTTTTCATCCAGATTTTCTGAGTGCCAGGAATCAGACTAGAAATAAATTTAGAGGATCACAGTGGAAAGGATAAGTTGAAAAACATTTGAAAACCATATACTATAGATCTAATCCTAAACAGCAAAACATAAAAATGTCTAAGATATATAGTAAACAATGTAGCTGGTATCTTTTAGATAAAAATATTTAGTTTACAGACTACTCTCAGGAACACTTTGTCGATCAGGTGAAAATCACACGATCGGCCCCCCGATTTCCGATAACATGAACAGATCGTGACATCCCTAGTGTGCGCTTTTAGTGTTAGGTGGTACTATGTGGTGTGTTGTATTTTTGTTGACACATTTAATATACCTGTCAGCTTGGAGTTCCTCATTGTCCAAAATGTCAGGTTTTTTCCTGGACCTGGGTATGATACTCCTTCGGGCAGAATGCCTCTCATGAGGTGTGGGGTCATGAGAAGACACCATGTCCTCAATGTCGTCAATCAGAGAGTCACAGGCCGACGGCATGGTCTGAAATAAGATGCTTTATCAGCAAAAATAAGGATTAACAGTATGGGGTGCTCTTGTTTAAGTGAACAATAAAGTGGAGCATCTCAACCTAAGTTCAGTTTCTAGTGTAAATTCATAAAACCTGAACAATCTCAAATACATTTGTGTTGCTGTTTCCACCGGAAATGCCAGCCATCCATCAATTTTCTACAGCGCTCGCCCACATTTGAGTAGCGGGAAAGCTGAAGCAGATCCCAGCTGACTTTGACCCAGATGTAGAGTACGCCTTGGTCACCAGCCAATCACAGGACCGATTGCCTCAATGTTATATGTTACTATGTTTTATGCTTGATATTCATTTTCTTGCATCTGATTCAAACAAACAGGTATTAAATTCCATTTCAGTTATGTGATGCCAAAGTTGTCTCAGGACATTTTACATACGAAGCACAGTTATAAACTTAAGTGACCACAGTTACAATCAAAGTACATATAGTCCCACTTAACATATCATACACTTATATCCCTCTATCCATTTTCTAAACAGAGTTGCTATTTTTTCTTAAGGTCGCGGTGAAAATGGATCCATCCACCAGCCAATCACAGGGCCCATAACCAATCGAACCCGAACATCAGAACTGGGCAGATGCGCTAATCATTCCACAACGTGCTGATTTAGAATAAAATTTCAATTTTAAGTTACATTTGCAAAATGCGCATGGCCACTTGAGAAAAAACATCCCACTTGTGAAGAGTGATTATCTCAATTGTTTATCAGTTCATTGGAAACAAGTAAAACTCTAAGTTCATCATTTTTGCACATCAATGTAATTTACGATGATATTTCAGTCGTTGATGAATTTAAAGGTATTTTGTTTTGTTTTTAATTATTTTTTACCTTGCTAGCTGTTAGCCGGTTTATCGCAATTTAGGTTTGAACTGAAATTATAAACGGTTACTGTCGAAAGTCCAGTCCCACCATACTGTACTTAGCTACGAGTAAACGCTCGGGTCGGGTGATTTATGATTGTGGCCGTATGGACAAACTACCCGACCAATTCTGGGAATTCATACTCTGTGAATGGCAATCGCGAAAACGGGTCCTGTGTTTATATTAGATTTTGAAAATCTATAAATATAAACCAACTCCACTATCCGATCTCTTGTCAATGGCTGCCTCAGGTTTTAAAGGCACTGTGAGGATTTCTCTTCTAAGTTTCTTATTTATGTCTATAAAAAAATATCCTCCTCGTAAGTACAATTAAACCATGTATGATTTTGACAATCATCCAGTTTGGTTGGACCCTGCTAGCTGTTAGCAAGCGTAGCTTAAAAAAATGTGTGAGCCACGTGACACCTAGATTGGCCAGATATTCATGATGCATTGTAAAATTTGACTCTTACCTCAAGTGAAACGCTGCTATTTGATCACTTCAAGTGCAATTCGCCAGCCAGCAAGAGTCAGACAACGTGAGAGTACGCATTTGACGCACCAAAACAAAGCGTCAAAACTCCATATCCGCCATATTGTTCTGACACTACGGTACGGTGCGAGAAGAGAGACAAACTTCATTTTTGCAAGAACGAGCTGGGCAATTTCAAGTAGTATGAACAAAAAATTAGGATGACATTGGTTGTTGTTAAATGTGCAGTATTTTTAAGTACAGTATGTTTACCTGGTCATTGCTGACCATATTAATAATAATGACAAGGGTAGGTTACTTTAAAGATCGAAATTCTCCTTTCAGTATGAAAGTTGAACAAAACATGCCATGCCCTTGACTGAGCCCAGTCAAGTTCATTTCTACAAGTCATACTCTCAAAGATCTTCACAAACCGACAGTTCACAGAGAAACTCCCCACAAACTGATACAGTTGATCATGATATACTACTATAAAGGTGAGGAACTTCGGTGGGAGTAAATGAAAGAAAGAGTCATAATGTTCAGGTTCTACTTGAAGAAAATTAGTTATTTTTAAACCATTGAAAGTGTTAAATCTGAGTTAATGGCTATGAAATGTGGAGTCCTTCAAGGGTCAGTCATTGGAGCCCTTTTGTTCACCCTGCATATGCAACTCGTCAGTCAAATTCTTTCAAACACAAATAAATATTGGTTATCATAACTATGCAGAGGCGGCCCGGTAGTCGAGTGGTTAGCACGTCGACTTCACAGTGCAGAGGTACCGGGTTCAATTCCAGCTCCGGCCTCCCTGTGTGGAGTTTGCATGTTCTCCCCGGGCTTGCGTGGGTTTTCTCCGGGTGCTCCAGTTTCCTCCCACATTCCAAAGACATGCATGGCAGGCTGATTGGTCACTCTAAATTGTCCCTCGGTATGAGTGTGGGCATGCATGGTTGTTCGTCTGTGTGTGCCCTGCGATTGGCTGGCAACCAATTCGGGGTGTCCCCCGCCTACTGCCCGAAGACAGCTGGGATAGGCTCCAGCACAGCCTGCGACCCTAGTGAGGATAAAGCGGTCCGGAAGATGAATGAATGAATAACTATGCAGATGATACCCAGCAATATTTATCAATGTCTCCAAATGACGCAAGTTGTTGTGTCACTACCTAAAACAAATTAGTAAGTGGATGAAGCAAAATGTACTTCTTCTAAACTAAAACAAAACTGAGGTGATTGTTTTTGGCAACAGAGAAAAGAGAATCACTCCTCCTAAACACTTAAAGAGTCACTCGTCTTTAAAATTCAAGGACCAATTTCAAAACCTTCGGGTCCTGATTGATTTGAATCTGACTTTCATCGGTCATATCAAATCATTTACAAAAGCAGCTGACAAATATATCCAGAATGAAGGGCTCCATGTTCCAAGCTCACGAGAAACTTATCCACGCTTTTATCTCCAGTATATTTGATTATTGTCATGGAACAAACAGTTCTTGCTTGGTTATTTCCTTTATTCAAATGTTCAATTACAAAGTCTGACAGTACAAAAGAAAACTCCCATTTCACCCTCCCCCCCAACATATACAACCACAATTCCTCATTAAACAGATGTTAACAACTTATGAACACACATCAAAAGCAAAACACTAACATTAGACATCAGACCAAGAACCGTACACCCAAATTGGAAAAAGCAAAATATCACTTTTTTTCTCTCACAGTAATGAGTTGACTCAGGCAGTATTTATATTTTTTAGTATTTTGTTTTGGCAGTGAACCAGAACAAGTACAACAGGGCTGTTAACATTTTTGCTGTTATTAGGAATATTTTCTTTATGAACAGATGGCATTTGCAATCATCATGAAACTTATCTCACCTTGTGTAAGAAATGTTGGTGTCAAAATTAATCAACAATTAATCGATTATCAAATTAATTGACAACTATTTTAATAATCGAGCAATTGATTAGAAGCATTGTTTAACTTAGAATTGTCAAAATCATCAGATTTAAGCCTCTCAATAGTAATTATTCTCTGGTTTCTGTAGTGCTTCAAGAAAGTGGACAGATTATAGTTTGTGTTTAATCAAAATAAGATATTTGCAACATCTAATTGGGAAAAACCAATGCCAGACCAGTTAGTGAATCAGTTCCAAAAAGTTTTTTAACTACGATATCTCTCCTGTAATGCTGCTTAATGTTGTTGTTTTTTTTGTTTTGTTTTTTGTTACGAGACAATACCAAATAAACCTCAATAACTGGTACATAAACAGTTAATGGGGAAGAATGTTCAGAAACACATTTCAATGGAAAATAAAACTTTATCTGATGAATTTGAATAATTGATTCTAAAAATATTTGCTCGTGACAGCCCTAAAGCAATGCTATAGTGTGCTTTACAAAAATATCAACATTCCTTTCGAATCAAATGGAAAGGCACAATCTTTCCAAACACCAGGTCTCAACCCCACAAAAGCTGATAAAACATGACCAAAGTCAGAAAAGTTGTCTGGTACTGTATACAAAGGAGTATTAAGGCCATTCTGAAAAGAAACATACATTAAACTGAGTAAGTTTGAATTTGTAATTTTACCATAGTCAAGTCAGAATTTTAAAAAGTCATACATTTACAATCAAAACACAATGACAAAAAACGTTACAAGAATAAATCGTATCATGTTAACCAAAGCAACTGCCACTTGTCTCAGGTCAATCATATGTCATGAAATATTTGTTAGAAACACTTCTATTTTACAGAATGTAGCCGACAGAAGAGTTTCAGTTTGCGTTGTTTTTTTGGGAGCAGACAAGAGTTTCTACAATACAGCTTGTTTTACTAAATATTTTCTCCCATTGAACTACAATGTATTACAACTTCATTTTTGTAAAGCTTTTTATTTTTGGAATTCTGTGAATTTATTCTCGTAGTATTTGTTTTTTTTTTTATAAATAAGTATTCAGTTTGGCCGAAATACTCCACCGTACTTTCCCACAAAGACTTGAGGAACTAAATGTGGTAAAAGCCTTATGTAGTTTTTTTATAAGCACTATCAATCGAGACACAACTTAACAGGTATTTAATGAACTAAAAAAAAAGAAAAAAAATCAAGAAAATAAAAGGAGAGTCCAAAAAAGTTAAAAACTGACACACAGTGTCACAGAAGCAAAGGTAGACATTTGAGCAGTGGACAGAAGTCACTGATCCCAGTCCCGTGGAGACAGTCATGTCTTGTAATGGCCATTTTCAAGAGCTTACAGTGAGGGGGAGTTAATCAATCAATAGAAAAATTTGGGGTGAATAAATGACGTTAATTGGGGGCACAAAATAACTACCGGGAAGGATTCCTGCAGTAAATGTGTCCTGACCAATCAAAGTACTCTACTCGATATATAAAGATAGGACACAATTGAGAAACGGGTGTACGAGCTCTTCACTGCTAATAAACCAAGGTAACCTCAATGACATACTAAGCTACGGTGACATGTATTCTGATGCCCAATCACTACTGTATTGTCAAACATTTATCGAGAGGTAGCCCATGGTACCTTGTGCACGGACCATTTTTAGAAAACCGCTTATTCATCCATTTACACATGGCAGGCTTACTCTTGAGCAAGCAAGATCTTCTGACGCAAAATACACACAATTGCACAAACACACTAGCAGGTCGGCGAAAAGTTCATACTAACAGCAGCAATACGACCTGTAGCCGCGGGTTTCCCGAGCTTCAGATTCAGACAAAACAATTGTGTTTTACCATCAGATGTCATCAAATAGAAAGAGCCACTGGGAGCAAGAGCAGTGGCGGTCAATAAGGGATGGTATTGAATTTGACATATCTAGACTACGGGCGAGGAAATCGTTTGATTCAATGTGGTTGCTTATCTTTTTAAGACCAACATTATACTGGTTAATTCTAACGGTTTTAAAATCCAGTAAAAGTAATCGCAACCTAAAAATACTACTCACCTAGTCATGTTTTAGACAGCTTTGCAGAAAACACCAAGTGGGTCACGTAACGTGGAGGCAGTCCGTGATTCACTTTGTGTCCCAGTCAGAGGTGTGTGATACTACTCTGACAAGAACACAAAGCCAAAGGGCACTGAATAGGTAGAGGTGTCAAATGTATTAAGTCATCCGTTGAGATAAATTCAAGCATTGTCAAGGGCCAGAATTGTCTATCAGAATAAAAGTATGACATAAGGGTGACACTAAATTAAATTTGACATTTACTGTAAGGCTTACAAATGACTTTGGTACAAAGAACCGCTTTGACTTCCAAAAGTTCAGAGTCCTGTTAAATATCCAAATTGACGTGAACTCTGAAAGGGAAACTCAACTCCCAAAAAATGTATTTACAATATAGTATGTTCTATGCAGCCCCACAAATCTAAACACGGCATTGTGATTGGTTATTGCCCTTGTGGAATATGAATTGAGCAGCGAATTCCCACCCATCTCGGGGAGCGGCCATTTTGCCTTGTATGGCCACTTGCTGTCGACTGAAAATGACATCACAGTGCCTAAGGAATCGGCTTGCGGACATTGCATGACCAAATCCAGAGTACAGGTGAGCCGCGACGGCCGTTAACTGAGCCCTGAGGCAATGTGATGTCATTTTCAGAAAATGATTGGCGGATTTTTCTGCTTCATTCATATTCCCCAAATGCAAAATCAGAATAATGTGTTTCGATGAGTGGGAGTGCATTGAACAAATTAAGAACACTTTTGACTTCCCATTTAAAAGTGGTCTTAATATGTGCATTCATTTTGTAGAATAAAACTCTTTCCAGCTTCCTTTCACACGCCAAGTGGTGTCTTCTGTTCATGTCGGTCTGACTACACTGACTGCATTTTTTTTTTTAAATAAAGGCTTATATTTCTTTTAAAGCGTTTTAAGTACCTAGTATCTCCCTTAAACTTCACAGGAGTCCTCCCAGAGCCTGAGATGTGACATCTTCACCTGAATCTCTTTTTGGGATGCCACGAGTAAACATGGCATTTAGTCTCCCTGGGGACTGGAGGGAAAAACAGCCCTTTTTTTTTTTTTTGAACTTCCTTGTATTTAGGATTGGCTTAAACTAACGACAAAGTCACAGGCCTCCAAGCTCACCGCGTCTTTCAGCTCACTGCTCAGGATGCGGCTCGGCGAGCGCTAGCTGCACAGGAGGTCGTCCAGACCAAGCGGTGGCATCCTATCAAAGTCACAGGTGTCAAATAGATCGCTGATTCCCTGGTCGTCTCCCAATCCTAAAAGGTAGTCGTCTTGCTCCAGAAGAGGGGGCCCCAGGTTCAAGAAGGGCCCCAGGGAGGAGGGCATCTGGTCTTCCGTTTGCTGGAGAAGACTGGTGTACGGGGACGAGATCGGCGAGAGAGCCGTGACAGACACGGTGGTGGAAGTGCCAGGGGACGTGGTCGGGACGGTGGGCTCTGCAGCGCAGAAGAGTCATGGTCAGTCATTCATCTTGTATCACCATTTGGACCGAAGCTCAATACAGACGCTACTCGACTTACAAACTAAGTTACGTTCCAGAACGCTGTTCATGTATCGAATTGTTCTCAAGTTATTTTGCCTTGATACTTTTCACCATGGAAAATCGGAGAGCTTATTTTAATTGCCCTGAGCGCGTTCGAATTTGATGCACCCTGCCAATCAATTTCCGCAGTGCGCTGATATGACCAAAACACAAGGTAATGTGTCATAGCAGGGCTTTCTCGCGACTGACTTCAAGTCATTCAGAAACTCCGAAAATTGTATTGCCGAATAGAATATGTCTCCAAAACCTATTTCTGGCTTTTCGATAATTTTTGTTTCTGGCATTTCAAAATGGATCATTTCCGCCAACATCTCCGTGCTACAAGATCCGGTTCACACCTGCCTTTCAGATGCAGGATTTAACTCATTCACTGCAAGACATTTTCCAAGCAGATTTCCACAAAGTGGCAGCCACTTTGGAGCATTTTGACTGATCTTTCAAGACGCACACAATATTATGTCCTGCAACATCTACCAAAACAAACACACTTACAGCGTTTGCTATTCTTTCGCCATCAGAAATAGAGCACACTTTCTCCAACATTCCGCGACGTCTATTCTGTTCGTACCATCGATACTTTATACATGCTGGTCAAGAGTGAGGTGCCCAAACTTGTGATTAAAGCAGAGAATCACCATCACACCTTAATCTTACGGCCTAAAATAAAATGACTAATCATGCACAGGTCTCTTGGCGGCAGTCAGGTTTTTATTGTTTGTGGGGACGGGGGGTTAGGCAGACCTTGAAGAACCTTGAGGAAAGGCGAGTTCCCGTTGATGTCCATGCCGCCATTTTTCACCGGACTACCGTGGTCATTCTCGTCTGGACACAACAGAACCTCGATAGGACCTCTTGTGCTGGTCAGGTGGATGGATAGACTCTGAGGAGAAAAAGATTCCATTTAAAATAAGACCAAAAAGAGCTGAGGTGTATTTTTTGTCAATAATGCAGCTGATTGATAGAAAGAGCAATGTACACATTGCAGAACAGTTTTCCACTATAATGCCCAAGATTCCAAAATGTGCACCATGTAACCAGCGATCACTAAAACAGTTTTGATCCAGGGTTCTTTCAGCATTACTTTGTAATTTCCTTTGAAGTGAAACTCAAGACCATCTTCTCATGGTTGCCCAATGGCCATTGGTGTGCAAAGTTGACTGAGTCCAAATGACATGCGCCTGCTCTTCAGTGTCCCAACAAAAAGCACTCAATTTGTTGGTTGCGCTATTCAGAGCTACACACCAACTTTTACTTGGGAGTAGAGTGGCGAATCAGCAATTTTTTTTTTTAGCTCAATCAATTTCCAGTACAGCTCATCCAGCATGCTTGTAGTATGTGTTGCAGCAAGCATTACCTCTGAAAATCCTGGAATCCAGGATTCTCCATTAATGGCTGCCCGGAGCCACTACGAGACTGTCAGGTCAACCCAAGTTCACCATTGCTGGCTCAAACAGGCCAGTACAAATCTCTCAAATAACTCAAGATAAAATAAACACAGTTTGCTTTTTTTTTTTACATCATTAATATTCTCTTTCCAAGCTTCATCAATCTTTTTATCATGCACTCACTATACAGAAGTAATACTTTATTAAAAGCTTGAATACAGTTAAAAGACCCAAAATATGGAATTATCGTTGAAACTTAGCATATTATATCATGAATGTAGAGGAACAGTGCACGTTCTGGCAGAACCGCACGGTGGCACTGTCTGGCCTACATCCCAAAAAAAGACTGACTGGAGCACCCTGATGCTTACAGTGTTGCTTACTAATAAGGTTTTACCAAGACCAGAATGACATCGCGGACAGTCTGAACACATACCTCATCGGGATCTGGTACTTCTAGCTTAGTGTCGGTGGGCGCTTTGACAACAATAACAGTCTGATCGTGAAGGTTTCCCAGTTGATTGATGTCTTCATATGTGACATATGCAAATGTGGTCAGCTGGTCAAAGAAAAATGTCCTTTGAATTTTAGAACATGAAAACTGTCATGCTGACACCAACATGCGAGTTCAATTAATTGTGTGCAACCAAGGGTAAAAGTCCAAGCCGAAAGGCGCAAAACAATTCATAAATGAATCAATAAATAAATAGAATGAGGATGACTCCATGCTTATTCTGTCCAGACAAGGCCGAGCCACATTGTTAAGTGAGCATGTAGATGGTATGTGCACATGTTCTGGCAACAGGGCTTCATAGTAGATGCAAGTGCGGACCCGCAATCCACACCTAAAAACGTGGGATGCATCAGATAGCTGAAAATTGCAGCTATTGATCTAGTAAACAAAATGGATCTATCTTCTCTTGGTAACAATTATTCAAGTGCAATTCAAGTAATAAAAAAAAAAGTGCAATGTGTTCTGTGCCCTCACTATTCTAAATATTCTTTTTTTGTGGAAAAAGAATTAAGGTGTTGTCTAATCCACTTTGTTGCAGCCATCTAAAAAAAGAACAAACGAAAGAAAAGGATATTTCTCGTTGCTCGGCGACTCGCTCATATGCTTCGCATCCAGGCTGCATCTTTGGATGAGCTGCTCAAGTCTCTGCTCTTCTTCCGCCAGGGCAGAAACCTCTGCTGTCAGTCTTTGTCTCTGGTTCAGTGACCCCTCAACCTCCAACAGGCTACAGCCCCTGTGAGCGCCGAATGATTAGAAACATATTTCTCCTGCAGTCAGTATTTCTGCAGGAAGATGCTTAATTTGGACCTTTGAGTGGAACCAAAATTTTGGGTTCTAATTATTCACATTCCATATTAACGGTGGCCTCAGTCTACGTGGTATGTGAACCAAATGTGATGCCACAATGGCCCACATGTGCAGAATAGACGACATAACTCACAACATAGTGTTTACAAAAGTTAAAATGGTCCTGCGTGTCGGGACTAATTTTTTTATCATCTCATTTCTACAAAGAAGTACATGTTGAGCTAAGGATGACGTACAAGTCGGACAAAAGCAACCTGGCTGTTCAGACAAAGACCGCATTGCAAAAAAATCGTATATATGTATTCGATCTAGGACCACATATGAAAGTGAAACAGGTCGGATTTCTGGTGGGAAAAAAACTGAAATGAGTTGTTCAGACTGCCATAAAAAAAATCTAATGCAGGTCACATGTCGGCAAAAAAATCGATATGGGACACATTTGCCTAAAGTCGGAAAGTAGCCAAAGTGGGCATGGCAACTTACATCCATTGAATGTTGTTCTTTGATTTCTTCTTGATGAGGTGAATGCCTTCTAGTACATTAGTGATGTCATACAATCTCCTTTTCTGCACCTAAATGCACGGGGGGTGGAACATCAATTGAATGTTTGTTAGATAAAACTCTGAATGACACATCTAACTACAGCTACTGATCACATTACGAAAACATTCACTGTCAAAGATCAACAATAAAATGCACATTTCATTTCATTTGTCTTCATCTTTTGCACTAGTGTTGTGCATTGCACTGAGCCAGACTGATGTGTTACCATTATCTGACATGGGAGTGGGAATAATTGTGAAACTATACATGTGCATGGCACTATGCAGTGTCGTACATCGTCGGTCCTGAAACCACAATGAGAGTCGTTTAACATCACAGGGAGTCCCACAGGTCAAATCAGTCAATATGTTGGCACGAGTCAACTGTCATTTTTTTGCGTCCAATCCAAGTCAGGTTTGGCCAAATGGCGGTGTTCACCAAACACAAGAAAAAAGCTGCATTTAATGCCAGTGCATGCCGCTGAAACTCAACGCAAAACACGCACATCAACACCCCGCTTCAATGCAGCTGAAGAAACACCTTGGTTCAAAGATTCAATAAAAAGTATTGCATATGAAACTCAAAAAGTGTACCTGAAGAAAGAGATATACAGTATATGCAGTTTTTAAAGATTGACTGCACAAATGTATTGACCTTAAGGTTAAATACAACTGAACGGTGCTCAGGCAGTGATAATCTAACATTCCACTAGAGGGAGCCCGCGTACCACTCCTGGTACTAGAACCAGTTTGAGAATCACTGAGCAAATGCATTTACAAGATTTGTGTTTCTCTTTGATTTTTTTTTTTTTTTAATGAATGTATCTAGTAATATTATTAATTTTAATCAGAAAGCCTGGCAATGGAGAATGCGGACAATTGTCTGTTCTTGCTGCTGTACTGGTTTGCTGTGGAGGGTGGTTGGGGGTATTATTTGCCCTTGCCCCAGTCTTACACTGAGCATGCTCTAGCGGGTGGCACTGCTTCAAGTGGTTAAATAACAAAATGGAAGTGCTCCCCGTCATTGTGAGAACATAAACTCTGCATCACTTTCAGGATACATTTGTCAACAATGTAGTGTGTTGGGCCTTGTCCTGTGTCTTCCATCATTTCTTCCGAGGAAACACTCATTTTCTTTTTTTAGCAGTCTCCCGCCGCTGCTGCAGCACAAGCATGAGCACCTGTTGCGAGGGGCTGCTACTGTGCTGTGTGTGTCAACCTAATTTGGCATGGCTATATTGCAGCCACATAATTGGTTCAGCATGGAAAAGGTCTCATCATTGGCTATTCGCACTGACTGTCAAAACACTGGGCAATCTATAGGAATGGAGAATGCGGACAATTGACGGCAATCTAAGGTAGTCTGTGGACTGTGTCTACTGAGAAAAAAAAAATAAAATGTGAAATATCTCATTGCCGTTTTTACTGCCCAGCCCTTTACAGCAGCGGTCCCCAACCTTTTTTGCCCCACGGACCGGTTTCATGTCAGACAATATTTTCAGGGACCGGCCTTTCCGGCCGGATAGATACAACAGTATAATATGATATGACCTGCATGAAAAGCGTGGTATTTTTGAAACATGATAATAAACACGAATCATGACACAGGGAACGTCCTATCTGGCCGCAACATTCTCTGGTCGCTATGGTAGCGTTTAAATGTGCCTTCAAATAAGATACCCCCGCAAATAAAGTGCATGAAAAATCCGACTCACCATCGCCGTTTATTATGCAGAGTAGGCTTGGTGCGTGTGAATCTCCCGTTGAGATAAAGCCGTATTTGAAATAGGCCTTTTCCCTTTCCCGAAAAAAAATTTCAAAGACGTTTGTTTTTTATGCGGTAACCTATCACGGGACCGAGAAGCGCGCATTCACCTGCGTCAAGAATGACATACTGTAGACTGATATAACAGAGAATCCGGCGATTTTTCAAAATAAAACATCTTTCAGATTCCGAAATGAATAAAACGGAAGGAATGCAAGTCATTTAATTCTTTCTGTGCGGCCCGGGACCAAATTACCCGTGGACCGGTACCGGTACGCGGCCCGGCGGTTGGGGACTCCTGCTTTACAGTACTTAATGTGGCGGGTAGAGAATCTACAATACCATCATTCTGCAG
Source organism: Hippocampus mohnikei (assembly GCA_026261675.1). NCBI lineage: Eukaryota > Metazoa > Chordata > Actinopteri > Syngnathiformes > Syngnathidae > Hippocampus > Hippocampus mohnikei. Next base: position 13,694,457 of record JAKGUB010000556.1, on the reverse strand, counting down.
CTCTTGGTGGAGGGTACCTGTAAAGTTTCTGCAGCAAGGTTTAGGTCCAAAACTCCATCAACAGACTGGGCGAGCAAGTCCACAAACTTCTTCGTTAAGAGGCCCAGGGAGGTATCATACCGCGTCCTCTCTGGTGGAGATTTGGGCGCTACAATGAGAGAGCAAAATAACATGTTAAACTCATGCTATATGTTAACACGAAAAACTTTCGCACTGACATTAACAGCTAGCGATCAGAACCGTTTAGATAATTCACCTTTTTTGTTTCTTCTGATTCAAAGTTTGTTTGATCTGGAATTTCCTGTGGTGTTTTTTTTTTAAACGATGGACACAAGCTATGAGAGTGATGCTTCTGCACTTAATTGGGAATTTCTCCATTGTGAGACAAATAAACGTTTTCTTATCTTAACAGGCTACAAAAGTGTGTTCATGCCAGCCTTTGTCAGGTTTCACACTTAGGTAGGCAGTGATTTCCTAATCACAAACTCAGTCTTGTCTTGTATCTTTCATTTTTCTGTTTCCTTCATGTTAGGGTCCGTGATGGCTGTTGCTCATCATGGCATGCATGCGGGCGTGCAGTAACGGGTCAATCGTGGGAGGTTGGCTGCTTGAAAAGTAGATCTTCAGTCAAAAAAGGTTGGGTACCCCTGGGGCAGAGGATCCTAAGGTTAAGATGGAGTTCATAATCAACCTAAACTATGGCAGAGGTAAAACCATAAATGCTGTAAATATGTGAATAAAAAATAAACACACCCAGGTCATGAATACTAAACAATTAAAAGAAAAACAGTTGAGCATGGCGGCAACTGATCAAACCTCTTTGTGCCGCTTTACAATGTGTTCTTACATGGCTGCACAAACTAGTTCATTGTGTGCCATTCGTAACCACAAAATGCAGAAAAATGGAGATCATAGGCTGGTGATTACAACATGGGTTCCGTGTCGCACGAGTGTGCCATGACAGATATATCAGGGGAGCTGCGGGAAATTATCAAATTTGAAATTAGTTATGAATTACAAACATATCTTTGTTCATTGATCTATGCCAGTGACATGTCGTGAAAGGCAGACCAATTAAATCCAAGCCAATGCTTCCTGCAAGTATATCAGATTTGTGTTCAATTAAACAGACTTGGACTTCATCGTGAATACATTCATGTTTATTTCTGGACCATTCCATAATTACTTCAGTATTCATATTTTTGGAACAGTTTTGTTTGGTGGTGTGCCATGGGATTTTTCAAATGAAAAATTGGTGCCTGGGCACAAAAACGGTACTTAAACACCATAACGTACGACAAGGTTCCCCACTGGGCATCCCGTAATTCAATAGAAAAGTTCAACATTTATACTGCCACAAAGTGAGCTTAAATGACATTGCTCGGTGCATTCTGAATGACACTGGAATACTCTGTTACTCTAACAAACACAATTTTAGCACCATCGAAATATAACTCTGTCCTATGCACAAAAAAGATCTCGGTCCAGCCACGGCAAATGAACAACTATAGACACAAAGTTTCGGCAGACGTTCCTAGGGAGAAACAATAAAAGTCAATCAAATATCAGTTAGACACTACCTTGACCAAAAAAAAAAGGGGTGGAGATCAACCAATTCTTCTCCAAACAAAGCCTCCCTTATGCGGGGCGAACATAAAATGTTTCTCGGGGTATTTTTATATAATGGCCATTGTCTGTGCACTCGGAAAATGCTTTTTTTTGGGCCGGCCACATCATCACATTCTTGCTTACTCACCAAACATGACTTCAATAAAACCCCAAAATAAAAATGTCAGAGGGTTTGTCGCCTAGAGAACGAACTGAGAAATATATCCGTAAGACCTAGAAAGGATTGTTGCATCGTGCAGAGATTACTGGTAGTAAACAGTAAAGCAAATCTGTGTTTCATCTTACATTTATCTTTTCTTGAATAATGTGTCAAAATTGTACAACGATAGTTCAATGATAATTCTCCATAGCATGTGAAAAGGTCTTACTTTTCGGTGTTTTTAAATGGGCTCCATTGGCGAATGTAGCACTCCCTCTGCCTCTTGGGGTCCTTGATGGTTCCGACTGGTACTGGTGGTCCGAATCGTCGAGAGCTAGCCGCCTTTTGGCCTACAGGGAGGACATGGAATGGAAGATGGATAGAGGATAAGCTTTGGATTTCAAAACATTTTCTATTTGAGGGTAAAAACTAGGTCTCGAAAAAACATGAAACACGGCGAGGGCTGCCGGTGTGTAGTGCACCAAAACGCGAAGAGGAGTCTCTTTTCAGTTACTTATATAGTTTTTGTCTTCTACGTTCTCCCTTTTCATTATTTTGCTGCTATAGATTGGGAATTTCTCCATTGTGAGACAAATAAAGGTTCTCTTATCTTATGCTAACAGTGAGTACAACTTGAGCATTGCACTTGCTCCATAGCATTTAAAAAAACATCCAAATGGCAATCTGATTTCAAACCTCATTGTCAATTTTCAGACAATTCCATATTAACATACAAGTGTTTGATATTTCCAATTGTTTCTGGTAGCATTACCTCACCTTGAAAGAGACATGATTTACTTCATCACTTTGTCTGATGTAATTTCCCTCACAGGAAAAACAAAGTACCTAATCGGGTTTTGCTTTAAACTGTATTTTGTCACAATCAAGAGATATTCTTGAACTTTATTTTTGTCACCATTTCAAGGCCTTGTGACTTTCCTTGGAGCCCCCAAAACTTTTCTTCCTACACTTCCACTTGTGTGTGTTGTGGAGGGCAATGCAGTGACACCAGTATTCCGAAGCTGCATCCCCCCTTAAAATATTTTACAGAGGACATATCTGTTTTAATCAAATCTTGCAAATTTTATTTAGACTTGTCAGTGAGTACCACGTCCACTGTTGACAGTCTAAATGTCAGCCATTTTATACCAGCAAGCAGCTCCCCTCACTCCGTCTGCTCATGGCTCCGGCCTCACGTTCACGCGAGTTTAGCTCGCGAAATTTACAGTTTACACCACAAACCGTTGCAATAACCAACACCCGAATAAACCTTACACTTTTTCGTGTGGTTTATACAGGCTGCAAGTTCAGGAAATGCGTAAAGTAGCGCTGAGCCCAACAAACTCGAGTTTCACTAAGAAAGGCATCATCATGTTGCACTTTATTCAGTGGAGTCAGTCAGCATACACACTTGTTCCAACTTGTTAAATTGGCTTCGAAAAAGAAGAATTTCTCCCCGCCTCGTCAACAGTGCAACTAGCCTTGACAGCTAACTCATTTTCATGCTTGAATCAAACTTGTATCTTAATCGACGATATGACGCTGTCGACTGGTCACAAAACTTGAGGTGAAGCCAAAGTGGTATCAAGAGCGATTGCATAAAGTAGAATAGAAACAACGAACACCCAAAGGGTACAAGTGTACAAATGTGCAGCAAAAATACCCGAAGAGCACCCCAACCCCCAAAATTGAAGACTAAGAGAGCAGCCACTAGGCCACCGCTAACGTTGCTCATCTCTTCCCAATGTTTCCATCTGGCTGCGAGGCTGAGGCGAACTCAAAAGCATCACGAAGTTAGCACGGCGAGCTGTTCGCACACCAGTGGACGTCGTGTTAACATCAAACCATTTTAAAATATCCCCTTTTGATCCAATTACGCCTAAACCCAAAGGGAGTCCACTTGGACAACTTAGCTAATGGTAGTTAGTTAGCTATATGGCTAAAGTGGCTAGCAGCTAGCTGGCAGAACAACAAGCTCGGCTAAGCTGAGCAGGCTAGCCTTGTCGCGTTTCGGGTTGTTAGTGACACACAAAATGCATTAAAATATGCTTTTTTGCAAGTTTACCGGCGGTCTTCCCAATGCGGGTCGCTGTCCTGTTCCATTTGCTGCAGCTGGCTGAGGTGTTGTGTAAATGTTGTTTATCGATGGCTCGGATAAACATAAATTCGAGGTCTGGGTAACGTTGCAAGGCGGCGGGGTCGTTATGATTTGGATATAAGTAGCGTTGGCTTGAGCGGGATTTAAACGATCCGAGAGCGCTGTCAAAATTATGTTACTGTCGAGATGGGAGCCTCCAACGCCCGCTAAAATCACTTTGTCCGGGGCCGAGGAGATCCCTCTTCTCATCTTGGTCTCGGGTAGCCCCTTTTTCTTGTCTCGACACTTCCAAGCCGCTCCGGTTGCTAATCCAGCGCAATAGTTACAAAAATAATCAGACCGAAGGTATGATAAAAGTCTGAATAATCGATTTGTGAAAAGTAGTTGTCCTCGTGTGCGTGCATTTAGGCAGATGCAATGGATTAAAAAGTAGCGCAACTCTCGTTTCCCCCGTCGAGAAATGGCTTCAGGAAACGGCCTGATGAATGAAGGGATACGGTTTACGCGCTCAAGAGCCCTCCCGCGAAACTCAGATTTCCCGGGAAGATTTCAAATGGAATTTACATGATGTGTTCTATTGGCTGATCAGTTGACAGTCTCCACCCCGTTTTTGGCCCTTCTGTCCAATGACGTTGTGGAATCCTGTGCGCCACGTGCTCATTGGCAGTTGTAAACAGACAACGTCACTTGTCACGCGTGCCGTAATCCCCAATTGGGGCGCTAGATGGAACTAACGACTCACTATACAAACCAGTATTTGTGCAGTTTGAGATTATCACAAATCTTAAACTCGATACACGTTGATTAATAGAATGATACCAGTTATTAGGATACATGTCATGCTTTATTCTTAAAGTCGATACACGTTGATTAATAGAATGATACCAGTTATTAGGATACATTTCATGCTTTATTGTATGTTCGTACGGAGTAGTATGCTTGCATTAGGTATTCTACAAAATATTACATCGGTGCACGTTTGCGCACTCTAATTTACACCAAGTTAAAAGGCCCACATTTTGTACAAATGCACAAGCACAAAAATGTATTATTTACATTCACAATATAACACAATATATCAGGAGCTACATGGTGGCAACACCTTAGCACACAATCATTATGGCTGAGAAGTCATTCCATCTATAGTCAGTTTTGCATCCATCCATCCATCCATCCATCCATCCATCCATCCATCCATCCATCCATCCATCCATCCATCCATCCATCCATCCATCCATCCATCCATCCATCATCTATTATAAGGGGGGGGGGGGGGGTGTAACAGCTTGAGCAGGGAAATCCAGAGTTCCCTCTTTCCAGCCATTTCTTCCAGTTCTTCCCAGGGGATACCAAGGCTTTGCCAGGCCAGCTAAGCGATACCGTCCCTCCAGCATGTCCTGGGCCATCCCCGAGATCTCCTGCTGCTGGGACATGCCTAGAACACGTCACCGGGGACACCAGGGGGCATCGTAACCAGAGTAGCCGAAAAGGTTAAAAGTGCAGTATAATAATATAAGTAACAATATGATATACAATATATTAAAAGAAGATATAGTCTAAACTATTTATTATTTGGAAAGTTATTCATTTGTTTTCACAAACGAGTCTTGAGTTTTGATTTTGACTTTGAGGTTTGCACAGTAAATGTTCTAAAAATTACATTACAGCTAGTTAAAAATCAATATAGTTTTGCTCACAAAATAGTTTGCTACTATATATAATGTTGACTTCAGAAATAAAAACTCTTCATTATTTTTAAAAAGAAAAATTGCTCATTCGTTATATTGTCATAGTTTATTGTTTAATAAAACCATTTATTCGGTCCATGAAAAAAATTGTAGAAAGTTGCTCCTCAAATGAAGTCACTTACATTTTTTAAAAAAATATTTCTAAATGTGTTTTAATGTCATCAATGTACGTTCTTTTAATACTTTTAGTAAGCTTTGCTTTGACTTTTATTCATCATTTGTTTTATTATTTTGGTTCAGGTTAACAACGTTTTGAAAAAAAGTTGACAAACAACAGCCGAACGGCCAAACTTTTATTTTTGAAGATATGCGCGGAAGTAGTGCTCTGCTAATCTTTTATTCTACTGTCAGACTCCAGCAGTTATGCCAGTTGTAGTTGTGGAGTGAACGAGAGGGCGGTGGAGCAGGAGGAAGGACCAAGATACCGGGCGTGCTTGACTTGGACTTCGCCAAACTGTGGACTGGTTTGACTGGTCACGGGATCTATTTTTGGAGGAGCGATGTATTTCAGTTAACAAAAGTAGGTACTGCCTCGGCAAAAAAGGCAAAAAAAGACGCGTCGTCTACACCCAAGTTGTTGTTTAGGATGGGCGAGCGCATGGACAATCACAGTGAGATTCAAACCACTGGTTCTCAGTGGCTGCTGCCTGTTAGTGAATATTCTGGATTTCCTCTTGCACTGGTAAGCACAAGACTACACTATTTTGCCCAGTCACATTAGTATCTCACCACAATATGTATACTTAATTGTTTTGAAAGACGCGTCGTCGTGATTTATAAATGCCGACACCACTAAACAAAAATGTAACGAGAAACAACATTAATACTGTCATGATGATGATGTTCTCTCACTTTATTCACAAATGACGTGCTTAAATCTGGACCTGTGAAGTTGAACACCTATCTGATATATTGTACTCGCAGGAAGCCCTAGATTTTCATCTGTATGAAATGGCAACAGGTGGATGAACTGGTTTATTGTAACTTCTAAACGGCTAGAATTTGCACGAGGTGTGCCATTCTTTCAAGAAAACATACGTAATCAGGCAAAATGCACTCAAACGTGCTCTTAAAACTTACCATTTAAAAAATGTGTCACTCAGGTGAACTTTTTGGCGTGTCAGCTGTTTGCTCTGTCGTCTGCCTTCTGGTTTCGTCTCTACCTCAATCGTCAACACAGCAGTCCCTTGGCGAGGCACGCGGTGGCCACTCTGCTGGGCGTCACATTAATCATTTTCTGCTTTGGATGGTACGGTATGAGGGTCCTCCGACTATCTACAACAGTTGACTATTAAATACAGCACAGGTGTCCATGAATTTTAGCTCTTATTACAAACTCAATTACAATGAAGTTGGGACATTGTGTGAAACATAAATAAAAACAGAATACAAGGTTTTGCAAATCATGATCACCCTGTATTTAATTGAATCCACCACAAAGATAAAACATTTAATGTTCAAATTGATCAACTTTATTGTTTTAACCAAATCATCATTAACTTAGTATTTTATGGCTGGAACAGGTTCCAAAAAAAGCTCGGACAAGTGTAAAAAAACACTGAGAAAGTTGAGGAATGCTTATCAAACGCCTCTTTGGAACATCCCACAGGTGAACAGGCTCACTGGGAACAGGTGGGTGCCACGATTGGGTATAAAAGGAGCTTCCCTGAATTGCATTGAATTGTAATTCACAAGCAAAGATGGGGTGAGGTTCACCGCTTTGTGAACCACTGGGTGAGAAAATAGTTAAAACAATTTAGGGACAATATTCCTCAATATACAAGTACAAGGAATTTAGAGATTTCATCATCTACGGTCCATAATACCAAAAGGTTCAGAGAATCTATAGAGATCACTGCATGTAAGCGTCAAACCTCGAAAACCATCATTGAATACCCATGGCCTTGCGTCACTGCATTACAAACCGACATCCCCATATAGGGTCAGGAACACTTCAGAATCAGAATCATCTTTATTGGCCAAGTATGTAGAACACACAAGGAATTTGTCTCCAGTAGTACACGCTGCACTAGTATTATCATAAACAAGAACATGACAAAGTATGAAAGGACATTCCATAATGTAAGTGTACCGTTGTGCGGTGGTACCACCCAATGACAACTGTGAGACAATGTGCAAAGTATCAAACAGAGCTTAAGTGTTCAGAATATAATACTATAACAGTTGTGCAGTTGGTGCAGAAAATCATTCAACCATTTAAAGTGACCAGTAGTAGTATTTGTAGTACAACAAGTGTGCAATTGTGCAGATGTCCTTGAGCGCTTTAAAGTGTCTGATGCTGTGGAATATAGATCAGTGACAGTGGTTCAAGTGAGAATAGAGCTGGAGCTACAATGATAATAACGGTGATGCTGTTCCACAGGGTTGTGCAAAATTGCAAAGAGCCACTATAGATTTGGGTTACTGTTTAGGGAGTTAATGGCTAGAGGGAAGAAGCTGTTTAATTAAGTAGTGCCTGCCTGAGGGAAGTAGCTGGAAAAGGTGGTGGGCAGGGTGCGGGGGGTCCAGTAGGATTTTCCGTGCCCTTGTCTTGGTTCTTGCGGTGTGCAAGTCCTCAAGAGTGGGTAGGGTGGTGCCAATAATTTTTTCCGCCATCCTAACTGTCCGTTGCAGTCGGATTTTGTCCTTTTTTGTGGCAGCCCCAAACCAAACCGTGATGGAAGAACACACGATTGATTCGATGACTGCCGATTCAGAAAACCGATGTCAGTAAATATAGTTTAACGCTACATCAAGTGCAACTTAAAACCATGAAAAGCAAAAGCCATTTCTTAACAACATTCAGAAAAGTCGCTAGCCAGAGCTAATCTAAGATCGACTGATACAAAGGGGATGTGTTGTGTGGTCTGACGAGGAGAATTTTGGGGGGAAATTGTGGATGTCTTGTCCTCTGCCAATAGCATGGGTACCTTACAGATCTGTGAAGGCACCATTCATTCTGAAAAGTACAGTACATACAGGTTTTGAAGAAACATGTGCTGCCATCCAAGCAATGTCTTTTTCATAGACGTCCTTGCTTATTTCAGCAAGACAATGCCAAACCAGATTCTGTACGTGTTGCAACTGCTTGGCATTGTTGTAGAAGAGCATGGGTAGTAGACTAGCTTGCCTGCAGTCCAGACCTGTCTCCCATTGAAAATGAAATGACGCATTATGAAGTGTAAAACATGAAAACGCAGACCCCGGATTGTTGAACAGCTAAAGCCCCCATCAAACAAGAATAGGAAATAATTCCACCTACAAACCTTCAACAATTAGTGTCCTCAGTTACCAAAAGTTAATTGAATGGTGTTGATGTAAAGGGTCACCTGACACAGTGGTAAACATGACCCTGTCTCAGCTGTTTTGGGGAACGTGTTGGAGCCATAAAATTCTAATTAAACAATAAAGTGTATCATTTTGACCATTAGGTATATTTTATTTGTATTATCCATCCATCCATTTTCTGATATGCATATCCTCACAAGGGTCACGGGGTGTGCTGGAGCCTCTCCCAGCTCTCTTAGGGCAGTAGGCGGCGGACACCCTGAACCGGTTGCCAGCCAAGAGCAGGGCACACATGGACAAACAACCTGTCATGTTCAGACTCACACTTCGGGACAATTTCGAGTGTTCCATTAATCTGCCATGCATGTTTTTGGAATGTGGGAGGAAACTGGAGTACTCTGATAAAACCCACGCAGGCATAGGGAGAACATGCAAACCATCCACACTAGAAGGCCGGAGCCTGAATCGAAGCCTGCACCTCTGTACTGTGAGGCCTGTTAACCCTATGTTGCATGGCTTCTGCAGGAGTTATTCAATTGTGGTTTGTTTTTAAATTTAGGGTAGATTATGGCCAAATATCATAATAAATTCACAATTTTGGGAAAACCAAAGTGCAGGTACTTCGTGTGCATAATAACTTAATCACTACAATTACCTTGCCAAAAAGCATGGCAGTACTGTTAGGTAACACATAGAAACTGTTGTTTATTGTGGTCTATATGTTCTATATACTCATCTGCACAAGTACAATAGGGTATTTGGACCTTTTCATCTCACGGATAGAAATTATTCAACATTTTGTGGACCCTCTTTCACACTCACCTTTTCCTCATGGAGGCTGCCATGTTGCTTTTGCTCTCGCGGTGGATTTAAAAACTAAAACTGGTAACTTGAATAACCAATATGAGTTAAAGGGTGTGGTTACTGAAGTAACCCGTATGCAACATAGGGTTAACCAGTTGATCACTCTACTGCCCTCTTTGTATTATATTCAATTAAATTGAATTAATTGAACATGGTTTGCAGATCATTGTATTCTATTTTTATTAGTGTTCAACACAACGTCCCAACTTAATTGGAATTGGGGTTGGATATGTGTCCTTGTCCTTGGCAGGTACTCCACTCACCTCCTGGCTGTGGTGCTTGCGAACTACTTTATAATCATCCAAACTGACATCAGCAATGTACACAGGTAAGGTACTGTATGTTATTTTTGTTTGTGAGCTCCATTCAATTCAAATACAAACATTAGTCATGTGGCTCAATTGAGACAATTTTTGCTATTTGCTGTCGATTTAAAATGACAACACAATTGCTTGTGGCTTACTTAACAACCAACCGGGGCTCAGCTTCAGAAAACAGGTGAGCTGTGATTGGTCATTACTTGAGCCCGAGCAACATGATGTAGTTTTCAGTCAACAGCAAGTGGCAGAATGGCCGACCCCTGAGATGGCTGAAAACGGGTAGATTGGGCTGCTTAACTCACATTTTCACAAAGACTATATTAATCAGAATGCCGTGTTTGGACTCGTGAGGCAACATAGAACATATTCTCTTAAATATTTTTGAGGGGTTGACTTCCCCTTTAAAACATGAGATATTCTATCAGTGTATGTGTTTTTATAAACAAATATATCAATGTGAGTAGTTTGAATTACTGCAGTCCTTCTTGGAACACCTTATAAAAAATTTTGATGTAATAAATCTGAACTAGTATAAACAACAAAACAGCTTTAGGCACCCCTTTATTCTCTTAAAGCACTACATCATCTGTTTACCCTGAAATTTGTTTCTTGGGCGAGAAGTGAGAAGAGAAATATCTTCCACACCCCAATGCTGCACTTGCAAAGCTACTCGGAATAAATGACTGGATTGGCTGAGTCATGTCACGTGGGAGGAAGGAGTTGCATTTCGATGTGATCTGTTTGTGTGTTTCCTGTGTCAAGTCAAGTCAACTGTATTTATAGAGCACTTTCAAACAGCCATCGGCGCATACAAAGTGCTGTACATGGAGCAATTTAACATATACAATAAACAGTAAAACAAATCTGTAATAAAGACGGTAGAAAGCACCAAACAGTAAAACCAAGAACAAATCTAAGTCATGCTGAGTCGAAAGCCAGAGAATACAAGTGAGTTTTGAGGAGGGTTTTTAAGATGGGCAGTGAGGAGGCTTGACGAATGTTCGGTGGGAGGTCATTCCAGAGAGAGGGACCAGCAACAGAAAAGGCTCGATCCCCTCTGAGCCTCAGCCTAGTTCTTGGTACTTCTAATAATGTCTGGTCCGCAGACCTGAGGCGCCGGGCAGGTGCGTAGGGGCGGATGAGCTCAGAGAGGTAAGGTGGCGCGAGATTATTTAGAGATTTGAAAACAAATAAGAGGATCTTGAAAATAACTCTAAAATGTATGGGGAGCCAGTGAAGGGATGCCAGAGTAGGAGTTATGTGCTCCCTCTTGCGAGTACCAGTCAAGAGGCGAGCAGCGGCATTCTGGACCAGCTGAAGGCGCTTAATGGAGGACTGGCTGACTCCAAAGTAAAGGGCATTGCAGTAATCGAGCCGGGATGTGACAAAGGCGTGAATTACTGTCTCAAAGTGTTCATGAGAGAGGAGAGGTTTTATTTTGGCCAGCTGTCTAAGGTGAAAGAAGCTGGATTTAACAACGGCACCAATTTGCCGATCAAATTTGAAATCACTGTCCAGTTTAAGGCCCAAGTTTGAGACTGTTGACTTAAGATAAGGAGACAGGGGGCATACTGTGCTTTATATACTGCGGTGACCAGAAAAGCTATGGTTATAGTAAGGCTTGTGTAAATCCCCCCCAAACTTGCACTGTCTAAATAACAAAATCTTGAGATTATCCAAATCAGAGACCACTTGCTGAGTAACTCTACATTACGTTATGCACATTCAATGTTTTGTCCTGTGATGGAGTCTGAATATGTAGGAGTACGTAAGCGGAGGTTCTGAAAGAATCACAGCTACGAAGGTTTGTACTTCTGACTTTTGTCGCCAACTAGGTAAAGCGGTCTTCCGACCAGATTGACCAGTCTGCCGGGCAACATACAAATGGGAGAGCAATGATGCAACAGCAGATAATCAAGCTGTGATCGCGGCCAAGTGGTTCATTGACTCAAAGCACATTCCAATGTTCTGGATTGTTGCCTTGTTGAAATGCAGCCCGAGTGTAGAAACTGTTGATTGAAAGCATGCCGCCAATGTGAAACATGTCAGGTGAAAGTCAACCTAACAGACCAGTCTGTTGAATCCCAAAAGACGTAAGCGTAACAGCATCTGCTCATTTTAGCTTGTACCACATTCTGTGTGTGGAGGACTACTATGTACCTTCGGAGGACAACAATTCTTTAGTTTGCAGTTAATTGGCCCAGGGAGGAGGTCAATTTCAGTTTTTTTGAGCAGCATCTGCAATACACGTTTCAAAGGAAGCTGACAGAGTGAGGAATGTGGCTGTGTGACAAATTATTTGCATTTGCCTAGGATTTGAGCGTTTCCACATGAACACAAATCCAGTCCAATTTCTTATGATTTGAAGGCCCATTTATAAAATTACGATGTTTAGAGCATTTAGATATGGCTGCTGCATGTTGATTGTATTTGTAGTGTATGTTGGTAGTGGTACTGTATCTTTGCATTATCATTTATGTCTCATAAGAACATGGTCTCACTTCATCATCATCACACTTGGGAAATAATTTATTCCCAGTGGATTTTGCACCTCTCACAAGAACATCTTCCTTTTCCCTCCAAGGTATTCCATGGTGGTGGCGATGGGATACCTGATTGTGTGCCATGTGAGCAGAGTCTTCATCTTTAAATATGGGATACTGTCCACTGACTTCTCCGGGTGAGGAAACTGACTCTGCCACACCTTAACTGTGGCGGCGCATTCGTAATTTCACTTCACATGTTATCAGTTAACTTTTCCGCAATGTGCTTTGGGTGGTTACACAGTCACCTGTGACACAGCCTTCGGTAAATACAGTGCTGCCGATTAAAATGAGGAAATGCGTGTTTGTGTTTGGTGTGCAACATTACCGAAGCAGGTGGTGTCCACACTGCCTACTGGCAACTGGCACTTTAATTTAGACACTTTGTGAATGTGCAGTTAAAATGAGCTTCACCAGCACTTTTGGATGGACTCAATAGAGATTCAGAAGAGAAAAAAAAGCTACATGGAAGGGCTTTTTATCTTTCTGGGCAGTTGTGCTTCATTGTTAAAACAGCAGTTGGAGGAAATCATAAGTCCCTCGTTTTACCCCCCAACGTTCAAGCAAATCCCCAAGAATTACTGTTGCAAACCTCAAGCAAGTCCTAACTTGGTTTTAAACAAGCCATAAATCAAGCCATACAGTCCTGCTGAGTCACATATTAGCCACTTTTCACCCACAGTATTTGTGCAATAGTTAGCTGTCCATGATACTTTTACAATAGCATCAAATTTTTTACTTTTTTTTTAATGAGCCCAAACAAGTCTGTTTACTTTGTCTTCACAATTAAACACGTCTACATGAAGCTTCGTTAATGTTTGACCAGCTTTTGGTGAGCTAGACTTTGAAGCGATCATAACTTTACTGTCTTTGGCTTTCCTAGTGTCGCTTGAAGTTAGATGTCGGGTCTTTTAGGTTCCATTCACACTGCAGGACATGATGCCCAATTTTGATTTGTCGTTAAATACGATCTTTTAACGTAGTTGTCAAAACGATACAAAAACAAATGCAAATATGAATGGTCTGTGAAGTGACAACGCATGCGACCAAAACACGACGTTGAGTCACATGCGTGCATACAAAACATCACGTGACGTGGTACTTCCGGAAGTGGAACGGCAGGTCAAACGTAAACAGTCTCATGAATGCCAAGTCGAAGTCGAGTCATGTTTTAGCCAAGCGAGTCCTAAGTCTTAAAATTGGCGACTTGAGTACCCCGCCTCCAATATTAATGAATAAATGTTGAAGTACAGCAATAATGACATGAATCATTCCCGCAAACACGGAACTTCCTCCTCTTATTCAGGAGAATGCTGGAGATGCTCGCAAGAGTTATGCTGGAAATGAGAAGAGAACAAGGCATTTGCTGAGCCAAGTTACATTTATAAATGTATGTCAGCTGACTTTGCTAGTCAGCTCGGTATTCATGGTGATGAGTTTGTCTGCAGTCTCCCATCACTCCACGTGACTTTGGGGACAAGCAACCGGAACTGTGATCGGCATTCAGGCATTTGTTTTAAAAATTGAACTCCGGATGATGATTTTACTGTACCTAATGTAGTGACCGTACAGGGCACTCCTGCTGCTCTAGGTTATGATGAAATAAGTGTGATTTAACACATAGCATGTTAGGTTTCCCTTCTTTGCTTTGCCTGGGCATCACCTTGATGTTCTATGTTGCTTTCAATGCGTCATAAGACTGAGAGACAGTTTGTCGTGGTCACATTAGCTTTCAGCCTGAAAATGTCCATCTACAGTCAACTACTAACTGTTTTGTTGGCACTGATTTTCTTCTCTGATTACATTAATGCTGCTGGACTACACAAATATTTGAACCGCATCTAAAGTGTCGAACAAAAAAAGAGAGGTAATGAAAGGTTTGTCATATTTGTTACATGTACAATATTAAGTAACATTTTCTGCTCAGGCCACTGATGGTAGTTACCCAGAAGATTACCTCACTTGCATTCCAGCTCCATGACGGTAAGAAAATACTTACAATGCACATGGACACACACGTACACATCATGTATGTGACATTTATTAGTGGAATTAGTGGAATTTTTTTTTTTTTAATTCCAGGTATGTGTAAGAAAGCTGAAGAACTGACCTCTGAACAGAAGCTACTGGCAATAACGTAAGTTTGCATGTAGTTACTGCATTGGCATAGTTCATCTTTTTAACAAGGTGGCTCTAATATTGGTGCAAAGGAGGTATGGAAGAGTTGGGGTTGTGCTCTTGTCAACTGGCAGTTGTTTAAAGAAGCAAATGGTTCAAGAAAAACAGCTCTGAAGCCACTTTTTCTATTGTACACATGGCCTTGTTCCGTCCTGAGTGGTCGCTTTTCCATGACACTTTTTTGGGGCCGTGTGGTTACAATGAAAAAGCTCTTCAGAAGCCACTTTAACATGGTTCTGAAATCCAGGCCGAGTTGGGCCGTGATGTCACTGTCATCTGATTCACCAACAGATGTATGCAATGAACTCTGCTGTACACGACAATTTCCTGGTTTTATAGCTAGCGAGACAGAGCTGCCCACCGCCAAGTCATGTTTTTCGATACTCAACTATATTGACATTGTACAATTTCATATGTGCCAATGGATGAAATAGGAAAGCTTGCGGTACAAATGACCACAAGTGCACCTACCGCTCTCTGGGTCAATTAACTTCAATCAGAGGCTTGCATTTGCAAACCTCGAATGGAAAAGCGACGTCAGCTGGTGGATAAGTGGAATTTTACAAACAAGATACGTTTTGCCATGCCCGACCTATTCCAACCCTGTCCCAACATTGATATTGCAGGTATCAGGAGACGCACAACTTTCTTGAATTTAAATGGCATTTAATTAAAGATTTCGATGAATTTCGAACCTAATTTAAGAATAAATTATTCTCTCTCTCCCTTTAGCTAAGAAGCGCAAGGACAAGGACATGCAGCTACGGTGAATAGTTTGTTCATGTGAACAGCATGCCGCCAACTGAGAAAAATGGCATCATTTTGCATGGGAAAGATTACATGATGATAGATCATTCAAAACATGTCCCATGGATGTATTCAGAACAAACATTTTTGATTATTGTCAAGCTGGTGACCTGATTACAATGTTTATAAGTTTGGGTTTCGTATCTATTTCAAAATTGTAGCCTTTCTGCTGTGGATCAATTTCCTCTACAACTCATCTCAACGTTCAATCAAAAGAAATCATGTTTGATCATGTATTTCTTTGTTTTACAGTCACATTTTGTCATTTGTAGACTCACACGATTATGAACTCCGCTTTCATCTTAGAAATGATTGAATCCAAATAGCATGCCCTCTATGCACCCGAAGCGATCACATTGCTGCCGCTCCCTCACCCCCCGCTCCTCTGGTCTCTGTGCAGTGCAAGACCATCTCTCATCGAGTACCTGAGTTACAATCTCAACTTCCTGAGCGTGTTGGTGGGTCCGTTTAATAACTACAAGGACTACATTGACTTTATTGAGGGCAAGCACATCAGTGGCAGTCTCAGGCGAAGTGCCAGCACGTCTGACAAAAATGGCTTCCATAAATCTCCAGACCCATCACCTCTGGTAAGATTCTACTTTCATATCTTCTGTTATCGCTCTCTTTCATCACAAATCCTGAACTCTTATAAAGATAGGTACAAGAGCGCTGTAAGGAGAGGAAAGTGACTGAACGAGGCCTGAGAAAATGGCATGACTCATCATCCTAAAGTCATATTAATTTGCTAATTGAGGACGCAAAAATTAATTACGCCTGTTGCTAACATTAGTGGTTAGCAGCTAAGCGAGCACCCCGTATAGGCTGGTAAGTACCCTCAGACCTGTTTCCAAATGCAATTTAATGGGGAAAAATGACTTTTCACACTTTGCTGCCGAGAGCATCACATAGTTGCAGTTCCAACAGATATTTTTGTAACACACCATGTTTGCTCAAATTTGCTGTTTTAAATCGCTACCCTGCTTCACAAAATCTCATTTAGTAATGTCTCTCGAGAAGAAAATGTAGTTTGCTGCTATGTACAGTTTGAATGTATGGGACAAAAATGAAAACTAATAGGTCATTTGTTATGAAATGAAATGTGTTTTTTCACTTGTGTATCTTTATAGCTGTTCTCTAACCAAACATATGTGTTGAAATTTTATTCCACTGAATTTTCAGTAAATACCAATGTGTCATCATAGGCCCTATGTTAGGCCTATGATGGCACAAAGAAACACTTGGCGTGGCTGTCCTTGTGCGTGTGTGTCTTGTGGCTGAATTGCACCTCACAAAACTTTGAATCTTTTATTTTGTCTTATTGTTATTTATATTTTACATCAGGGCTTATTTCTTTTAAAATAAAAAGGTTACAGTGTGTTAATGGCAATTCAGTTCATTTCAATGGGGGATATTGATTTGATATGAATAAATTTAGGTGCAAGGTTAGGGAATGAATTAAACTTTTAAGTCCACTGTATGTCATTAATATGAATGTGTGTGTGTGTGTGTGTGTGTGTGTGTGTGTGTGTGTGAAAATTACACAATAACAGTTTAATGTCCCTCTCTGTATTAATCAATCTCTCTCTCTTGAATATAATTTTGTCTTTCCGAGGCAGCGCCGGGTGCCTGTGTCTGCAGCTCATCGGCCAAAATGTTTTTCCCAGATTCCAAAAACATGCATGCTAGTAACCGAAGACTCTAAATTGCCCATATATGTGACGTGAATGATTGTATGCCAATTTGTGATTCACTGGTGACCAGTTCAGGGTGCACTGCACAAAGTCAGCTGGGCCATACTACGGGGTATAAGATGGATGGAAACGTCTATGTATTTGTTTATTTTATTCCTTCATTATTTTTTTAAGGAAATGGTCTTTTGTTTGCCCTCTTTTGCTGATTTTTTGAATAGTAGGATCATCCCGTTTTCCTCGTGTGTGTTGTGTCCATCACCTCCACAGAACGCTGTCTGTCAAAAGTTGTTGGTGTGCTGTGGCTGCATGCTCTTCTTCCTCATCGTCACGCAGTCGCTGCCGATAGAGTACAACGTCAACCCCCACTTTGTCAGCCACGCTCCCTTCATCACCCGTCTCACCTACGCGTTATTTTCCATTCAAGCTGCAAGAATCAAATTCTACTTTGCTTGGACACTAGGTGAGCAACGTTGTTGGGGTGCAGGGATGTGCTGAGACCTTTGGAGGGGCAGATGGACACTTTGTGTGTGTAAACAATATAACTACAACGTGTGTCCCAAATTTGTATTTGTGGCCGTTTTATATAAACGTCTAGCTCCCCTGGACAGTGAAATGAGCAAATTGAGGACAAGCATATCGTACTAAGATTGCATTTTCTTTCCGGTTGGTCTTAACGTTATCTATTAATTTGTGATAAATTACCCACATACCGTAATTAACGTGTAACAGTTTGATTCAACTTACACGGTGGATTTGTTGAAGATGAGCCCCGCTCTGCCATCCCGACCAGCGTCCTTGTGGACTGAAAGTCCAATCATCAAAATGTGTGTCAGCTGGTCTGCGCGCCATTGTGAATGACGCGTCCAGGAGCATCTCGGAAATACGTACACTCTCTTTTTAAAAATAGTTTTCATAGCTGTAAAGGTGTAAATATGTATGCATGTGGCATAAATTAGATGGGATATACTGTAGGTTTGGGGTTACAACTGCCTGATTTGCTGGCCCTTCTATGGCACTTCTGGCCCTTTGCGCGCGCAGTTCATGCTGTCCTCTGTCGTTCATACACCCGTTAACCGAGATTTTAATAACTTCAATGATTCACTCCCAAAGACATATTTGTCTTTTCACACTCCACACGTTCAACCCCAGATACTTGTTTTTCCCCAATTTTTCTAAGACTTCGGGTAAAAGAAAGAAAGAAATAAAAATGGGGTCTAGAATTGGCTTGTACTGAATGAGTTGTTTTATCTGAGCAAATGTCAGGCTGAGTTACATACAATTTTACCTTTGAAAAGCCACTGACAAGGTTTCGCACACATGAACATCACTTAGGGGAAAGCCCCGCCTCCATGCCCCTGATGCTTTTTTCGCCACAATGACAGTTTGACATTTGATTGACGTGTCAATCATGAATACTTTCAAGAAGCCATGTCCAAAAAAGACCCACAGACTGCCCATTTAGTTTGAATTTTAGGGTAGTTTCTTCAAACTTGTCATAGATGTTGCACTGATTGTAAATTTGAATCACATATAGCCGACAAATGGGCAACACTAAAGTGCGAACAATTTTAGTCATTGTATGTTATTGACTGTTTTGGTACTCTATTCGTAAAGCCTGCCTCCTGCACATCTTTTCCACACATTCTGACAGGTTTGGAGTTGTGACCAGGCCACTCAGTGCAGTTCGCAGCTGTAATTTCAAATAATATTTTTGTTCTTCTATCATCTCAGGTGATGCCATCAGCAACGCTGCTGGGTTTGGTTTCTCAGGCATGGATGAAAATGGAAAAGCTACCTGGAGCCTCCTCAGTAACCTGAACGTCGTGGGGGTTGAGGTGCTTTCCATGTCCTTCAGTTTGGAATTCATGTGCCAGGGACAGATTTGATTAACTAATCAATTTCATTTGATTGTTTATATATTTCAGACAGCAACCAGCTTCAAGGCTTTCATCGACAACTGGAACATACAAACTGGAAATTGGCTTAAAACGTAAATACAGTTAATCCATGATTTACTGCATGGGATATTTCCACTCATGATAGGTGAAAATCTGCTCTACAGAGACAGGATTAAAAAAAAATAAATATATATATATATATATATATATATATATATATATATATATATATATATATATATATATATATATATATATATATATATATATTTTATTTATTTTTTTTTTTTTTTGCTTTCTGCTAAACTGAATATTGAATATTTGAACGCCAAAATGTTCTCCCAGACCACGTGACGTTGTTACAGTTAAACCTTTAACCAACTTTTATTGCAAAACACATGAAGCAGCAACACCTACAAATGGCGCATCCAACAATACACACGGGCGTACATGCAATCTCTCTGTTTTGTGAGATCAGTTGTATTCATACATAATAATAGGTAATGTTATAACCCCACTCCCAACATTCGCCAGGGTGTGCTACGACCGAGTAACTCGTCACCGCTTAGTCCTGACCTTCATCTTGTCTGCGTTATGGCACGGCGTTTACCCAGGATACTATTTCACCTTCTTCACCTGCATCCTCATGACGCTGGCAGCGCGAGCTGTGAGTTTTGTAAATGATTACATATAGTCCAAAATTAAACCACTGTACTCGTAAATTTCTGTCCACCTTTGTCCATTAGGTACGAAAATCGTTCCGTCCGTACTTCCTGGGCTCCAGCGGATTAAAGCTGGGTTACGACATCTTGACGTGGGCTTCCACCCAGATGGCCATCTGCTATACTGTCATGCCCTTTCTACTCTTGGCAACTGAATCCACCATGGTCTACTACAGGTACCTTCAATCCATCATCATTATTAGATGGGGCTCTAACATGACAAGAGTGTTCACGCAAGATAAAAAGGCTGCGGCATCTGTGATGAAATGTTTACAATCGCCCTTACTTTGGTCAAATTCTAGTACAATGACTCTACTAATGCAGAATTAATCCGCTGCAGGACGGCCATTTTCCCATAATAATTTAAAAATGATGCACTGTGCGGGCAGTAACGTTTTTATTTTTGTACTTTCTGTAAGATGTCACAATATGGCAGCAAAGCCCTGGCTGATAGGAAAGTCATAATTGGTGTAACAGACGTACTGTATGGTGATTTCATCCAACTTGATGGAGATCTTCAAATGCCAGGGAGGAGCTAAATTTAGCAAGTGTTGATCACTATACAGCTGTATGAAAAAAAAGTAATTTGGGAAGACCCATCAGTAGCAACTATTCCCATTATGACATACTCTGGCTGTGTTCCAGGTCCATGTACTTCCACATGCACATCCTCGGCATCCTGGCTACGATTGTCCTGTATCCCAAACTCACAAGCAACGTCCCCTCAGCCACCACATGCGCGCCCTCAACCCAGTGGCTGTCTGTCCACTGTAACAACAATGACAAAACACACTGAAGCTTCCTCCGCATCCCTGAAAGGCTTCCAGGCTAACCAGTATGAGGAAAGTACACTCGTGTGTTATTTATTCTTTTAAGACAATCTCGTCATTGAGTGGACATCATGAGCCAGGATTGTGTTGCCAATGCATCTGGCAGAAGGTCTCCATTGACAACGGCATGGACTACACTGGAGGCTCTGGGTGGGAGTCAGGCCAGCGCAGTGGAAAAGTGTACACACACACACACACACACACACACACACACACACACACACACACACACACACACACACACACACACACACACACACACACACGCACGCATGCGCTAGACTCAAATACCACAAGACATACTCACAAGCAAGACACTAGAGGACAAATATGTGCACTGTGGCTGTGATGGCACACAAAGACTGCTGTTGTGTGGCTGGAGCTCCATTACACACTGTTACCAGACACTCCCTGGTGCATTAGCGTGTCTGTTGGTGTATCCCAAACCAAACAAGTGAGGCCGTTCAATGTAAATTGAGCATGATGATTAAAATAAATAAATTAATTTTAAAAAGCAAATGGTGATGAATGCCCAATCTATAGCTTTATTTAAAGCAGGGCCTTGCAATAATTTTATAGGATTGTAAGACACTAACATGATGCAAAATTTGAACAGTAACACTGCATTTCAATACAGGAAAAAGCAACTTCAATATTGATTCAATTCAAATGTACTGAAAAGTTCAATACATCTGATCTCAAGCATATCTATAATCCATACAAAATTTGTGTTGTTATCATGTTTAAATCATAAGAATGTACCAGAAAATGTATAGCTTTACACAATGACTACAGATGAACACTCAATTTAAAAAACAATCCAGTTTCATGATATCACAGGGTGTGTTGGGTATTGTGTCACTATTAACTTTATGTATTGGTGTTCTAATCGGATGCAAATACTGTATGTGTTGTATTTCCCCAATGGATTCCAAACACCTCTCCCCTGTGGCATGTTTGTATTCACATTTTGACTTTTAAACGGAAAAACATGTCTGTCGTGAGAAAGGTTACTATCAACAATGTGGCTCCCATTTTGAGTGTATATTAGAATTAACGTGTATTAAGGTCAGCGTTTAATTCTGAAGACATCAGCGCAGGTAAAATACATTTTGAATTCACAAATGTTTACACTGATTTATTTTTTGTTAAAGATGGCAGGAATTGATTATATATTTATTATCAATTAACATTTTTTAATAGAGAGAAAAAAAGCACAAGAGTCAGTGTTGCTACCAAAAATGTTGCCTAAGGGAGTAAAGCCCTATTTGAAGTTCTTATGCACAAATGTGTGTTATTGTGTGTGCTTCTAGTCAATGGAGTAATAAGAGTCAGTGCACAGTATGACTGGATTTTAACAATGTAATCTGTGTGATTTTGACTTTTTTTTTGTACGTGAGATCAAATGTACCGTGAATGTGCATGACTTCTTTCTATTCTTGTTTTTTTTGGTTTTTTTTTACTATACTGTATAGATTTTTAAAAATTGTGTGAAGTGTGAAATGTACCAAATAAAGCTTCCTGACAACTTGAATTTTGGAACTTACGCGTTTTAAGTCATACAAACAATAATTAGCTGTAATAGAAACAATGACTGGCATGTGTTTTTCCTAGCAACACTTTGAGTCCCTTTTGGATTTAGCCTTCAAGCAGATACATGTAAATACTGCCTTATACCCAAGTGTAACGTGGGGGGGATGGAGGTCAGGGGCGCAATTGACAACTGTGGGGACAACACAAACAACAACAAAAACCCTGCTACAAAGGCATTATAATATCAGCATATGTTACATTGACAATGAATGAACTATTTGTATGTCCAATCTTCCAAAGTGATATGCTACAAAACAAAAGGAATTTTTGTGACTCACTTTTTTTTTTTTTTTTTTAATATAGCTCATTCAACGTTACTGTACTATCGGCGTCTCGGCAGCCTCACCGATCACTTGTCTTTTCGTTTCATTGGTAATGGCGTAAGTGTAATTCCAGGTCTTGGCGTTAGCAAGTCATTCTCAAATGTGCAGTTTTGGAGAGAGTGTGCAATTGGCATGCTGACAGCAGGAAGGTCCACCACAGCTGCCGATTGTGAAATAAATATTCATTTCTCAACAGTCAGCCATCCCCAAAGGTGGTTCAGAGAATTTGGAAGTACACGGCAAGCGGCCGCACACAAGTTATACACAGCTAGAAAGAGTGTACAGTACAAGTAGATGTTTGAGAGAGTGTTTAATTAATAAAAGCAGATCCAATGTAAAATGTCACCTACAAATCGTTTACACCCATGCTGGAATGAGCATGCGGCTTGGAACCACTTCTCAAGTTTAAAACAAGTTATTCAAGAAAATAAATAATACAGTCCGGAACATGCATTTCTAAACCTCTCACAAAATAACAGCCGTCCTGACAACTAACCAATAATAAGAAGAAGAAGAATAATAATGAGCAAAGAGCAGTCATTTAATACTATCAAGTTATGTGTCTTCATTATATTTCATTTTTTATAGTGCTTCTTGCAGTCATGTTACAGTTCTCTACAAATAAGACATCAAGTACAACATGATAAATAAAGTTAAATATGAGTACAATGAATGGGGCAACTCCCATTTAATTATTATAAGACCTACACTTAGTAATTTCCAACTCAATTTGTGTGCTTTGTTAATATAATCATATCACACACATCACTGTCATATTTCACAGGCCAAAATAGGTTTGATTTGCCACATTTTCTCTTGTTCTACCTTCATTCGGTTAAGTCTATGGAACAAAAAAACTGAATTTCAGTGAAGAACTAACTGAATGCATGTACTGTACGCAGAATCTCGAGTTTCCATCCTGCTGCTAAGAGGGAATGGAAGGCCAAAAATCTCATCAAATAAATACATTGTAGGATTACAGATGCCATTTTTGTTCATTTTCAAAACAGGTACACCAGCTGATAAAAAGAAAAATGCTCAGATGTGACTGACAAGTTGGTATTTCTAAAATGTATTCAGCTAGGCGAGAGGGACAAACTGTTCGAAACGTTTCATGATGTAGGGCAGCACTTCCACAATTCTAATGCAAAAGTGAACATGGTGATCTTTTGTAAGGGAGTAATTTATGTGGCTCTTGGATGTGATCACACGAGAAGGTTGCAATAGTGTGGCTTGAAAAGTTGAGAATCTTAACCAGCAGAGTGCACTAGAGACACAAGAGTGCACTCATTCTCAAGCACTGCGAGGTCCTGTGAGAGCGTAGCCATTTTCAGTTCATTGGTCCAACAAGATAAACATTTGGTGTCTGAAATAATTTCTTTTTATGCCAGCGACCTATAATGATAGGCAGAACAATTAAATAGCCTTGCGCTAGATGGCCGAAGGTACAATTTACCCGTTGCCAGTCATGCAACTGAATAGCTTTGTTCAGCTAAACAGGCCTGACCAAGTCAATTAAGATGAGATTGTCATTATTTTAGTACACCGTCGACAGTTTTTGTGGCATCGTTTGTTTTTTTCAAATGGCAGAGGTTGTTTCTTGGCTCGATAAAATTTGGGAATAAATGCATACACATCTTATGAGAGTTACCATTTAAAATTAA
The DNA here is from genome assembly GCA_026261675.1 of Hippocampus mohnikei. Taxonomy (NCBI): domain Eukaryota; kingdom Metazoa; phylum Chordata; class Actinopteri; order Syngnathiformes; family Syngnathidae; genus Hippocampus; species Hippocampus mohnikei. The sequence goes on along the minus strand of JAKGUB010000556.1, from coordinate 13,670,119 downwards.
AACGCTTGATACTGTTTGTTCTCATCTGAGAGGTCTTTAAAATGATATTCAGAACCTGCTACATCATAAAACATGATATGAAATTAAAGTCCTGTGTTAGTCAAAACCCGAGTCCATCTCCTTCAGCTCCCATAAACAAATTCATGATGATGATGATGATGATATGCAGAGTAGACATCCCCGTGCGTCACTTTCATGACGCTCTTGCATGAGATCTAAAGCCCTGGACTATTTGGGCATCTCTTTTGGTCCGCGGGTCCAAAGTGCAAGTCCACTTCAGCTCACTTGCTGTCGTGCGTGGTAGCGGCCGTTTGCGTCTTGTCCTTGTTGGCGTTCTTGTTGGCGTCTTTCTTGTCGTCGTCGTTGAAGAAGAGGAGGGGGAACATGCCCAGGATGCAGCCGATGCCCACGCCGATGGCTTTGCCCTGCACGCAAATGTGAAAAGTGACTTTGAAATGAATCGAATGCAACCATACTGTTGTATTTCATTATATCAAAGTCTGAAAAGGCAGATGTGAGATTTGTCTGCCGAATAGCAGAAATAATACACAGCACAACACTCATTTCCTGTCACACCTTTCTGAAAGGAAACAAAACTAAAAACTCACCTGAACTGTGGCGGTCCGCCTTTTAGTGTTTGACAAATCAAACCGCCTGGAGCTCATTACAACGTGTCACATGCTATTGAAAAATCTTTAAGGTGTAAGTTCCTTTGTAACATCGAGCGATAAAAAAAGGCCCAATTGATGACGTCTGATTCTTGTTTCAGGCAAAGGGTGAGAAATGAATGCCAGCCATGACTGCAGCTGCTTAAATAGCCCGTTGAAGCAACACAAAGCAATAATTTAGTTTCGCTTCAGTGATCTCTCACCAATTTGTGGTGTACCGGTAATTTAATTTTAATCGCTGTGGTAAACATGAATTATTGTGTCGGGAAAAGGAAAAAATGTCAACCAACATATGATGTGCAAATATCAACCAATATCATGGACTACTACAGTACGCACGCTAATGAAACACCGGGAATGCCGTAACTCAAATATTTGGTGCTGTGTCACGCTGCCACCTGCCGAGAGCAGATACCAAACGCTCGACAACATCTCCGTCCGGAGCCCCCAAGTGACATGGAAGGAAAAAACTAAAAATTGCGGGTTCCCTCACAATGTTTGCAAGGTAAGGCAATTTTTTTTTAATCAATTCTATGTCACCTAAGGTGCTTCGTATGCCCTGTGCCGGTGCTGGAGAGAAACCCGATTTGACGACTTATGTTGAAATCTTGTCATCTTGCTTCACAGCACACTTGTGTCATATCCAAATCCGAATCCAAATCTGAAGTGCAGAGATGCGAGTCTGGCTCTGGCCTTCCAGTGTGGAGTTTGCATGTTCTTCCCGTGCCCCGTGCCTGCGTGGGTTTTTTCTGGGTACTCTGGTTTCCTCCCACATCCCAAACACATGCAAGGTTAACTGAACACTCTAAATTGTCCCTCGGTGTAAGTGTGAGGGTGAATGTTTGTTCGTCTATGTGTGTCTTGCGAATAGCTGGCAAACAGTTCAGGGTGGACCCTGCCTAATGCCCGAAGACAGCTGGAATAGGCTGCAGCACGCCCGCGTCCCTTGTGAGGATAAGCGGGCATGCTGGTTAACAGGACATGACATTGAATCAAACTACTGGCACCCTGTCAAATGGTTGCCACCCTTACATATGCACACGATGATAAATTAGAAAGGCACAAGACACGTGCACGGCTGAATGTTTTGGTATTGTTTTGTAATACATATCAATTTAATTGAATCACTTTTAGGTGTGTAGCTACTATGTCTCTAGTTGACCACCAGATGTCACTAGTGTGGTCTGTTTTATAAGGCTTTGAAGCTTTGACTATGAACAAATTAATATTACAAAGGCCTCATCAGCCCATCTCGACATGTAACCAATCCATGTTGTTCCAGAATGATTTTGAGGCAGATATTGTAAGAGATTTTTCTTGCTCATTTAGCAGGTATCCGTCTCTTTTGATTACAAACCGAGTGGGAGCTGACTCTGGTCTGCCACATGTCGGCCTGCTTTGGACTCAGGTCAGGAATCTGCATCCCCAGTCGAGACGCCAAAGCCTCCACGTAACCTGCCAGCCTGAAACAGTTCGTAAGAAAGACACAAAATCATTAAATTAAAATAGGATCCATGTTAGGTTGACTGATGACTCCAAATTGTCCACAGGTGTGATGAGTTGTTTGTCTACATGTGGCCTGCAACTGAACAGGAAATGTCACAAAATGATGCGTATTATATTTGGTCATTTGCAACCAATAAAGCATGAAGAGCACTTTGCCACCCCCAAACCATCAACATCTTGACAGTTTTATTATTTGGGGGGGAGGGAGTCGAGGAGGCCATAAATCTTTGATGTGCCATAAATCAATTCTTTTCCATTTTATTTATTTTTTTTACCTGTGATCACGTCTCCTCTCTTCCGAGGGACAGTTGCCGCACAAAATATCAGAAGCCTTTATTTTTCTCACCGATGTCTTCAATCACAGCCCCACCAATTGGGACTACAACCCACTTATAGCTGCTTTGCGACCAGGAACAATCAGCAACTAGCGTACAATCAAAACTGACAGCTGATTATTATTCTACAAGTCAATTCCACGAGTACACTGGCGGGGTTTAGAAAACAGGATCATATATCACTGCACTTGCATTCCACAATTTTGTGTGCCAAAGAACATTTATGTGAGCTGTTTGCTTACAATGGTAATTGTAATAAGACAGGTTCAGCAGCTGGAGAAAAATAAAAGAAACTTATTTCAAAACCACTCAGCTGGCTTAATTTGTGTTGTAGTCTTGATCGGCACAGCAACGTTAACCTTAACAACTTAATATGGACGGTTGGGCGTCAGGGGATCCTCACAGATCCATACTTGGTACACTGTACTTTGTGGACTTGTGTGCCTTCATTCGCCGTAAAGGGGAAGTAAAGTAAAAAGCTTTCTTGACTAATATATTCTATGTGGCCCCACTAGTCTAAACACAGCATTCTGATTAATATTGCATTTGTGGAATTTGAATTAAGTTGCAAATTCACCTGTTTTTGTTCACCTTGGGGTCATTTTGCCTTGGACTGCCACTAGCTGTTTACTGAAAATAGCATCACTGTGCCTAAGGGCTCATCTTAAGAACATCGCCTGACCCAATCCCAGAAAATAGGTGAGCCATAACAATTGTTAGCCGCAATTCAGCACTGTGATGTAATTTTCAGTCGGCGGCACTTGGCAAAATGGCTGCCCTTTAAGGTGAATAAAAACGGGTGGATTTTTTTTTCAGCAGATTTGGTGTGAATAGGCTTCAAATAACAGCACGAACATGAAGTGCTGTGTTATCTGCCTTAACAGCGTTTGGTAAGTGTACCTTGTTAAGTGTAAAACATCTTATCGCATGTTATGTATACTTGCCAATTGGTCCGTTTTTGTCCTTTTGCTCATTTGATCTTTTTTTGTTCTCAGATCGTGATCTTGTATGCACATTCAAATTGTAAATTTGACTTTTGATCAAATGCAATATGAATATGGGTGGAGAGAATTGTAAGGCATTTTAAATTGACACACTAACAAAGTGTAAAATTGTGTATCTTCATTAAAAAGTGAACTAAAGTGGGCCAATCTGAAAATGAGTCCCACACCTGCTTGACAGTCACCAACATGAAGTGACACTAAATTAACCTTTTCTTGTAATCCGATAACATGATAAGATGTCCACTAAGTGCTGTCCCTGAAAGGGCTAATACCGTGTCCGAAAAATGACCCTTAATGATTCATCTGTGATCTTGTGAAGGATTTTAAAATTGAATTGCTACTGAATCACTAAAGAGATAGCGGAGGGGATGTGGAACCACTTGGACACTTTTGACAACATTTTCAGTTCCAAAAATATTGTGACTCAAACCGGGCCGTCTTTCGCTGACATGCACTTCTGGTGTGACAAATGTATTCGTAACGATTTCAGTGACATATTTAACAGCCCCTCAACCCCTTAGTGTCACCCAAAAGTTGAGTCAGCGGGGTTGGAGATGACAAATATCATATTTTGAGAAGGTAGGGTGAAGACAATATTTTGCAAGAAGACTTTAAACAGAAACTAATCATCAATCTTTTTCTGACACTGCTTATCCTGCTGGGGGCAGCAGGGAGCTGGAGCCTATCCAAGTAGACCTTGACTGACAAATTCACTAAAATGAAAGCGTTCACATTGGATCGCTTCATGATGATGGATGGAGACAAATCTAGTCTCAATGGGGTTATAAGTTTCTTACGTACTGTATAATTAAACATATTTCCAGGCCGAGCGGAAAAGAACACGTCATCACGCATTTATCTTTTACAAAGTGCACTGCAAAACTTGTAATAATAACATGCATTTTTGCCTCAAGTCGGACATCATGAGTCACAAAATCTCAGTTCAAGTCACTTTGTGTGCAACTTGAGTGTGTCTGCGGGCGAGCGTCTGCATTCATACGTGTGGGGGCGCGCTTCTGAGTGTGAACTGTTTCCTACCCGAGTCCTGCCAAATCTGACACCAAGTTGCCAAGAGCAGCAGCTGAGGAAGAAACAGACGAGACAAAATATTAGACATACACTGTGGCTCATGCACTGCAGTTCGAGAGCAATGTAAACTACAATTACAATAATAAGCACATTAATACCTTCATAACTAAACATCATCTATAAAAAGGTAGACATTTACAGTGAGTGAATCCTCTGGTTTGCATCTTCAGCTCTTGCACTTTAAAGTCCTTTTCCAGATGGCAACATGGTTGTTAAACAACATTCAAGATTATTCATCTCTCTTTTTTCTTTTTTTTTGGGGGCATTTGGGATGATACACCTGAAAATGTGGCCAAAATGGGCCACCGAGGATTTGAGCTAAGTGAAGTCAATGTGTGCCAGCACATCCTGAAAGCCACTCTGTAAAAGCGGAGTTAAATGAGCAGATCTATTGCACGGGGTGGCACGCTTCTCCCTGCCTGCAGCTCACAGCTACAACATGAAAACATTGACTCTTCGGTCCGCCTCCACATGTTGGTGCAGTCGCACACTGACAAAAATAGTCATTTTGTAGTGGTGGTGGAGAAGCTTGTATATGAGTGAGGACAAGGGAGGGTTATGAAACTATACCTACATAGCATTTCTTATTAGTCAGCAGACCATTCAGATTTCACATCCTGTATTTTTAGTCAATGATTCATTACAATTTAATGATGACAAGCATTTCCCCCCATATCGCGAAGGCGTCTCCAAGTTCGCACCTCACAGCCCTGTACTCTACCGAGCCAACTTGATATCATCCACCCGTGGAGGTCTGTTTGTGGTTACTTAACCTAATTTGCTCACCTCGACCTCCCAGCTGACATGAGCAAATCACAAATGTGTCTTTTTCCACAATACAATCAGTGTGCCTCTCACGTGCTGCGTTAAAGGAAATGAGTGGAACCACTTTGATTGGCGACGAATCAAGTCAATTGTGTTCTCACCCACAGCGCCGCAAAAATACCCATTCTTGCGCCTGGTTGCAAAAATACCAATACTTGTTCTAACCGTCCTCAGCGCAGATTTAGAAAGCTCGCCGTGCTAACTTGCGCTGGGCACACAAATACAGCTCTACGCCTTGAACTCCAATCAAGAATATTGCCCACCACATATAAAACCAGTGAATAAATGAGCCATGAAAAGAAATTGTATCAGAGCTTGCCATTGGTCATATTGTCCTCTCCATCATAATGTCCTCTGAAGCAGTACAAATGCGGCTTTTCAAAAGCAATCAAAAAGGCAGTTTTTTTTCCACTGGAGCCAATAAATATTCAAAAGCATAGATTACTTTGCCATGGTGCACCCTTCATCTGCGACGTGGCATGGAGTCATTTACGCTCATTTGCATCCCAGAAATGGAGTGATGGGTGGACTTGCCCGCCGTCTTGACACTAGTGCTAAATCACTGTGGGAGTGGCCATGACACAGGCATCGGTTTGGAACTTGAATGTCACCAGCGTGGCTGTAATGGCATCTCACAAGTTGAAAATGTCAGGCCGAGAAAGGAAAAGAAGCTGCTTATGTCTTTTAGCGAAGGGTGCCTGTGGGCTTCAGGCATGAAATAAACTGCAGCAAACTTGGGAGTCAAAGCTCGACTATCAAAGATAAAAGGCAGCAAGAAGTGTCTAAGAGTCTGCAGCTCTTATCAAAACGACGTCTAAAAAGCGTCTCTTTGCAGCTCTGACCGCTAATCTTTTTTAAACTGAAGAAACGATTCTTGAAATAGTTTACAGTCACATACCTTTTGAACCAAATTAAAATAACGTGTCATCTGATTCTTTTTCTCATCCCTTGACCCTGTCATGCTCCCTGTAACCTGATAACATGATAAGCTGTCCACTGTAGTAACCACTATCCCTGAAAGGGTTGATATTATTTCTTAGTGTTTTTGTTTTTTTCTGCAGCTTGCGCTACAGTAGACGCACACAAATGTTTTATTATTCTTACATGTAGAAGCTGTGACCTGGACAGGAAACCTGAGGGCTGGTTCAAGCCAATACCACAAGCCTACTGGATCCAATTTTACAAGCAGGAAAAAGCAAGAGGGTTCTCTCTGACATAGGGCAATAACCCTGAATCGAAGGCAGTCAGTGGGAACTGAAGCAACTATTCATGATGGTGACTGGGCTAAAGAGGACCATGTACTCATCTGACCTGGACCGACCCATCATCTGATTGATGTAAGATATGACAGGATTTGAAATAAATCGAAATCTATATCTGAAAGCGATATCTACTGGAGACATCTGCTCTAAAGACACAAATGAAATGTTGTAAATTAAAGCAGCCTCATCTTAATTTGTCCCGGAGGAGTCACAGTGACACGTTTTTCTTGTCTTCAATAAATTATGCATGACGATGCAATGATGCTCTTACCTGCCATAGTTGAAATGCCAAGGATCACGCCGATGGACAACTCAATTTGTGTGCCCTAGAGGATAACAAACACACTGAGTAACTATGACAATCCAGGCAAATCTGTGATACTTGTCTTACTTTTGTACTAATGTAGTCTTGTATACAGTGTGGCTTCTTTGAATTATTATTTTTTTAACCCTTGTGCTTTTCATGTTATTCACAATGAAGTAATATCAGGAGGTGGTGGTTGGTTATTTCAGGGGTCAAGCGTTGTCTGAGTTAAATTATTACAATTTGTGTTGAGAACTACTGTATTTGATCAGTAAATTAATAAAATCTGGATTAATGGTGAACCTTTCAGCAAGAAATGTGAGGAGTAAGAGCACGGTGGCTCCTAAACTGAAATTTAAGGGTACACACAGCCGCACAGTGTTAGTCGACTTGCCAAGTACTTGTAAATATTCGTTCCACTAATTTTCACTGCATTATTCATAAATGGAGTGTGGAGCCGAGGTTTGTCAGATAGAAAAACGATTCAAGAATATTCATTAAAAAAACAAACAAACAAAAAAAAACAATTCAGAATGTACTGGTCACACGGCACCGGTTGGATGAAAAATTTTGTGGCATTATCTCAAATTTTAGGAACAGAAAAATGCAACCATTTAGGGCAGTCTGGAGCCCTGCACAAATTGATCCAAGTTTTACGTCTTCAATTTTAAAAAATGCTGACAAAAAGCCTAAATCAAGGGTGTTGTGACTTTGCAAAAGTAATAAAAAGAATAACATGAATCATGTCATCATAGCTTAAGGAGGTGCAATAATTATTAGCTATGCACATGACAGCACATCTGACTAGTGGCATTATATTGCATGAAAATTAGGTTCCATTCGCCATCTTTTGTTTGGTTGGCCTTGAGTAAGCGTAATGAGGGATGATGACAGGAGCATGTGAGATGTGATGCAGAATGTTAGGAGATAGAGAAAGGCGCCAAGATCAGACAGAGAGTGCAAAATAATGATTGAGTAGAAAGTGACACAGTTCCATCTGGACTGTTGCCTTTCTGTCCAATTACTTTATATTTATTTGTGTGTATTATTTGTATCATACTTGTTTTTTCATTTTGGGATGATGAATATGAATGGAGCTCCTTGAGACGTTCAAAGAATGGGATATTTTTCATCAGCTAACTCTGCTTTAAACTTCTCCACAAGTTGATCTCTGACCTGTCTGGCGAGTTCCTTATTCTTCATGATGCTGTCTAACAAACCAGGGAGGCCTTCACAGAGCAGGTATATTTATACTAGGGCTGCCACAAACAATTGTTTTGCTAGCTGACTAATTGCCAACAGTAGTCACAATGAGTCGACAAATTGGATCATATGTAAATAGCAGCACGCTGTACCAACAAGCAACTGCTCCATCAACTTACAGGTTGTATTCTTTTGTGTCGCTTGTGTTTTTTGCGCCTGTAATGGGCAGCATTTTACACAGCCCCGTTTTATTTAGCGGAGATGTCGGCGCTGTTGGACAGGCTGCATCTGCGCGCTTGGATGGATGGCTTGTTGAGCCAAGGATGAGAAGAGAGGAGCATCGGCGCAGAGCACGGATGCGTATTTGGAACTAAGAGTCGCCACTTGGAATTGAAACGGATTTACATGGGACAGGAGAATTGAGCCAATCTCTTTTTTCATCAATGGACGCTACAGCTTCTTTTGGGTATGTATAAATTAATGATAGACAATTAAAATTATAGGGCATTCAACTTTTGATTCAAATATCCAGCTTTTACCAGCATTCCTGACATGTTTATAAATGATGGTGCAACTTAAATGGAAGGCGATAATATGGCCTTCAAATTTTTAGCTGTCAATGTTCAGTGCTTTTTTTAAATGGAACCAATAACTAGGCAGAGTTGCACTAACACTGTGAAACAATAAATACAAAAATACATATTTCCTCCTGAGCACCAAGCCTTTTTATAATGTAAAGGGCAATGAAATCCAATGAGTACAATTATGAAAATGCACTCAAATAAACACTTAATTTTGTCTTGAGTTAACCTTTATCTAAAATGTTTTTGTTCTCCTTCGCTAGTAAACAAAATGTAAAAGTAGTAAATGAATCGACAAAACTAAAATGTGATATGATATGCACTTAAAAAAAAGATAATTCAAGATTAGGAGGAACATATTTTTTTAGCACTATAAATTTGGATTTGGATGTTTGGAACGGATTAGGGGTGACACAGTGATAACTGGTTAGCACGTCCGCCTCACAGTGCAGAGGTGCAGGGTTCAATTCTGGCGCCGGCCTTTCTGTGTGGAGTATGCATGTTATCCCTGTGCCTGTGTGGGTTTTCTCCAGGTATTCAATCCCTGGTACGTCTTCATGTATTTTATTTATTTATTCCCCCCCCCTACATGGTAGCGTAAAAGGGTCTGAAAATAGCTGGGGCTGAATTAGTTAATCAGTTAATAGTATCCAACTGCGTGTAATTTACTCTCAGTATAAATTATGGCTGCCAAGATGATGATCAAAATCGTTGACAATTAATTTAATAGTCATTAATTTATGTATTCATTTATTTGGTGCTTTGTTTTTCTCTCGAAACTACCTGAGCTCTCGCTTCTCCCGTTGGCTATGCCTTGTTTGTGATGCACGTGCGCAGTTGTGATAAAATCCTGGTTATCCGTGATGTAAACAAAAGCATTGTGGGTAATGCAGTGGCATGGTTAACCTGAGCAACAGGCTCTGAAACTTCGGGCACATTTCACTAAACATACTTAAATCAGTGGCAGGAGGAAAAAGCACAAGTCAACTCAATGGTATGTAGCATTTAACATCACATTAACGTTAACGTATTTAATTTCAGTATGTGTTGTCAGGCGCTGTCGAATGTGTAGTTTTTTAATTGGTTTGCAATTTGGGCATCTGTGTATGCGGGGTGAGGCGTGTTCATTGAAGGCTAAGATATTGCACATCTGTCATTTGAAATCTACATGGAAATATATAAAACGAGAACAAGTGAACATAGGCATTACCGTTAATTGGAATTGTGCCTCGGACGAAAAGTGAAACCCCGGCTCGAGAACGACTTACTCAATTTCAATGGTTTCATCAGCATCTGTAAGGCGTTGTCTTAGCAACAACTCTACTTGAAACTTACCGCAACAATCATGATACAGTTGTCCAGAAATCCAAATCCGACAAAAGGGAGTGCATTGTGCAGAAGAACTGAAAAGTAACAACCACAAACATCATGTTTGTCAACAAGAACTATATTGAAACATTTTGTTGGAAAGAAGAGCTGGACCTCATTTGAGTTAATTTCAATACATTAACACCATTGCATAATACAATAATCACAGTTAACTTATGGTTCAATCATTGCAAAAAGAAACAAACAAAAAAACAGGCAACAATTCATGTATTGGATCTCGTTTAACTTTGCAAGGACAACTAATATAATGTGTGTTTAGAGTACCGTATATAAAGCAGGCGTGAGGGTTGAGCATTTCATTTACTTGAGAAACTATTTCTAGTGGTAACCTATTTTGGTTCGGACGTAGAGTAGGCCTTCCATTAATGGCCTCTTCAAAAGTAATTATCAAAATGGAAAGAGCAAGGCAACAATCATCACATTAGAGAAAGGCTTTTGTGGGTGAGTGAGTGCAATTTTCGAGTTCCAGAGATTGCTGGATGAGCTGATGACTGTGTTAATTGTTAGTGTTTATTCGAAAACTTCAGATGAAGCGGGAAACACTCCATTTCACCACCGCGTAAGAAATATTTTGCTTTACACTTCATCGGACTCAATTCAATTCAAGGTTGTTACAGTGAATGAGAAAAATCAAACGTTTTTCAAAAAGATAACTCACTGAAACATTTTGTGTTTACAACACTCATTACAAAAACTATAAATGTAGCAAAAAGGCCCTTTGTTTTCATCTTTGACAATTAATTAAAGAAATAATCTTTTTCAAATTTCATTCAAATGTGTTCATTGTGGCTTGGCCGTTTTTACAATAGCCGTATGGCCAGAGAGGACACAGGTTCCAAAAGTAGTTTGGAAATAGGTTGCTTTCATGTGAAGTCACTTCCATTTTGTATTTGCTCACGCTCACCACCAGGTAGGAAACAATGTCGGAATCTCTGCCAAAAAATGAGCCTTAGAAAGCGTGTATGGGTCGATTCCTCCCAACAGAGTCACTTTCTGACGTTATTGTGGTTGGTAGATCAGCTGGCAAGTCATCAAAATACTTTGAGAATGCCATAGTAAAACAAGTCGATGGACGCTGTGAACAGATGTGCCTGCATGCGTGCAACGCGCGTGTAACCCTCCAAAATGGCGGTGGTAGAAAAAAAACATCTCCCAGAATGCCTTCAGGATGCTTGCAAGCAAGCTATCGTAATTCACTTCATGTGTGTTGCCTTGAAGCGACGTCATCAAGATGTGTTCGATATTGCTCCTCTTTTCACTCAAATCAGCCTGTCATGCTACATGAAGTGTACTTTACTTATAATAAAACACAAGCATGTGTCCTCTTATCCCATCTACGGTATCTATGAATGTTGCAAATAAAAGCACGTTTTTTTTTGTCTTGCACTCAAAAAAATGGTATGTATAAAATGACTAAAACCTAATACTAAAACTAACACTAAAACTAAGAACTACAAAAATGTACATAAAATGGTGCATTTTGGAAAATTATAATAAAAACTAACAAACAACAAAAATAAAATTGACTAATTTTGAAAAACGTCAAAACAAAATGAAAAACCCAAAACTATCATCACTGAATTACAGATGTGTATTGCAGGAGACGAAAAGAACTATTGCTGGCATTGTTCATCTAAGTAAAGTCATGTAAAATACACACATGCCGTGAACACAAAACAAATATTTGTGAAAAAAAATTGTACTTCTTACCATATCTTAACTGTGCTGCAGTAGGTGGAGCAACAACAAGCTGCCCTGTTGACAAAAACATGATAAAGTACGATCAAGATCAAGAGTGAAACATCTGTGGGAAACCTTTGAGAAGAAATCAAACATAAGAATAAGAATAAGAAAACCTTTATTTGTCTCACAATGGAGAAATCCCCAATTTACAGCAGCAAAGGTATGAAAGGAAAAAAGTAGGACAAAAATTATAGGAGCTGCTGCAAAGGCAGCCACTCTCGCGGCGCCATGAAAGTAATATGGAAAATGTGAAAAAACTATATGAAGTGCTGTGATAAAAGTGAATCAGGCGGAATCTCTCCCTCGGCGACTCCTTCACAGAGAAAGATGAGTGTGTGAACTCGTGCATCGCATTGATTGCAGCTGGTGTGTGCCTGTACAAGAAATACGCAAGCCTTATTTAAATATCACGTCAGTCGTCCTGTCGCAGTTTTATTGTAACGTGGCAGTCTTCTATTTCTTTTTACTTATTTTATTTTGTAGTTAACACACAGTTATAAGATGGCATCTGTATTCCTACCTGAGTATCCACCAGAGGCTCTCATTTCTTTTTTTGTCCATTATCTCTGGACTACTTTTACATAGTGCCACCTACTGTTCGGACTGAGACGCTACATGACTAGCCACTGTCTTGTGTCACGCGTTACATTTAAAAGGTATAGTTTGCATTATTAAAAAAAAAAAACAAAAAAAACTCGTCATCTGTTAAAATTGTATGACATGGGAATGAAATGTTAAAATTATGTTTTTTGGGGAAAAAAAGATCCCTCCATGGTGCAAAGTTATGCCTTTAATTTAATTTGTAATTATTATTTGTAAACCTGTTAAAATTGTATGACATGGGAATGAAATGTTAAAATTATGTTTTGGGGGGAAAAAAAGATCCCTCCATGGTGCAAAGTTATGCCTTTAATTTAATTTGTAAACCTGTCATGCTGCAAAAAAAAAAAAAAAAAGCCAGAGACTGAAGAGAGAGAGAATGTGACCTAGTAGCCTGCCTATTATTTTTTTCGAGCGTGCACACATAGTCAGGCATGCTCACATTCGGCGACATTGGCAGACTTGCCCCATCTAGTTCACGCGTTTATCTCAACTCACCGGAAAAGCCACAGTAGAATCTAACGGAACCTGTAAACCTATGTTATTTGGTAAGTAAGCTATTTTATTAACCGTTGAGTTTGTTGTTGTTGTTGTTGTGGTTCCACGTTAGTGCATGTCACTGCCAAGGGGTTAAGTGCCCCTAAATATGATAATTTGTACACCGGACTCTCCAAAAGTCTCTTAGTTGCATAAGCTGTGAGCACAGACACAAAAAACCTTGATGTTTTCTCATTATGGAAATAGTAGCGAAATTCCAAATTTGTTGGAGTATTCAAATAACTTGATAGCTTGACGTCACCAAATTAAGACTGCTCAATGCTTGTTCAACCTTTTAACCACCAAAAGTCGCACTATTTCTCGACGAGTGTGTCACTGAATTAATGTTCTAGCTGTAGATACTTCTCACTACTTTATACCACTAGATGGCAATCGCTTGACAAAGCACTTTCACCCGTTGGCGAAACAGGGTGATAGCATGCCAGTGGTAAACAGTGCATTATCTGCAAATGAGAAATTGACAAAAAGGAAAATGAAACGGTACCATGCCATATGCTGACAACCGAAAACAAGATCAAACAAAAAGTTTTTCTCTCCCTTGCTGCCCTAATCTCTGAAAATGCTGCTTCTTCTGGTCTTTTCGTTGCCATGGCTGGATAGATGTGACACTCGTCAACCACTCAACACACAGCAATTTGCTGGAATGCAAAAACAACGGAACGGTCGTGCTTTGTTGCTGTGCTGTACAGAACAGACAGAAGCAGACAACGCCAGTTGCTTCAAAGGCCGAGGGCAATAAAATGGTTTCCTTTTTCAGGTTCTGTGAAATTGGATTTGTTTCACTCAGGTCTGAGAAAATTGGAATCCAATTTTCACATGCTGACGTCGATTTATTCTGTCACACGTCTCAGCGCACGGAGTGTAACACACAATTTACAGCGTTGTTTTAAACTGTGACTTTACAGTTTTAATCAAGCCGTGTTCACTTCATTAGAGTTGTCAAATACTGCTGTATGTCGGTCGCTTTTCTGCTCCCGCGTCTAGTTTCATATCCTGCATTCTCCATTCCTTTTAGGACGCTGGGTCACGTAACGAGTTCCTTCTACTGTTACAGAAGAATAGATGGGAGATTTCATAACAGCACAGATTCTATTTGTCATTGGCTTGCATTCCACACACCAAAGGCACACATTAGTCAGACTGGTGACGCCACTTGGGATTTCATTTTTAACTGCAGTAGCAAATCCATACCAAAGAATGAGGCAGTGTGAAATCACTTAATAAGAAGTAGAAGCACTTGAAGGGTTTTCGGTTCCAAATTAACGGGAACCTCACCTCACAATTTATTGGCTGACATGGCTCACAAAAGGCCTCCGGTGTAAAGCATTGATTGTGTGGCGTCTAAAATGCCACAGTGCTTTCCTACTTCAAGAATTGGGCTCAGCAGAAAGGAATTGCGGGGAAAGCCTTTAATGGACTGTGATGAGCAGCTATGCACGAGCAAGGACTCCGCAGCAGCCATGTACTATTTCCCTAATTGTGTATCCGCATCCTGCAGCAATACAGGAGATAACTGCTGGCTGATTAGAGTCGTGTTGATAGATAAGACTTTAAATACACATTTGTTAACAGAGCTGTCAGCTCCAACAACACCCCAGAGCAGCACTTTCACATCCTTTAACATTTTTACAAGAGGTGGCGCAGCGCCCACACGCACACATGGGACTACATCTAAACACACTAGTCTAACCAGCGTAAGTACTCTATCTGCTCATGGCTGGCTCAGTTTTGCTATGCTCTTATTTGGTGGGTATATTTGACATGGTGCCCTCTGGAAGCCAGAGAGACAGCATTTACCATAGCGGTGAGCCGGGGAGAAAAACATTTGATATCGCAAGCTCAACTGAGCTACCATGATTGTGTCGTAGATATGTGTTTGTCTTGTGTACCTCAAAACCTTTTTTTGTCATAGTCATTACTCATATTGTACGTGTTAATGATTCTCCAAAAGTCGACTGGAACGCAACTGATTGGTGAATGAAAATCATTCCGTTTTGTTCCCTTAGTTTGAACATTCTTCGATATTGTCTTCCTTTTCACTCAAATTAAACAGAAATAGGATGAATAATAAAAATTAGACCCACGATAGCAGTTTTACTTGTTTTTTTGTTTTTTTTCTTCAGTCATATGAGCATTAATTGGCCACTTGCGTTGACATGCTGTTATATTTTTAGCGCAGCTGTACTACAGGTTATTGATCCTGGAAAATAAATTATTTAATGTTTCCACGTACCCCCTGCAATGTGCTCACATACCCCTAGGGCAGTCCTCAAATAGGGGGGCGCGGTGCAATGCCTTTGGCAGGGGATCGTTGCATGTGACCCCAGGGAACAGGCTTATTAAATAACTGTCCGTGTTTTATGTCATGTGTTGTGTTCATTATTTTACTTTATGTTCGTGTTTTATGTTGTTTGTTGTGTTTATTATTTTACTTTATGTTACCGTAAATTCCGGACTATAAGCCGCTACTTTTTTCCCAAACTTTCAACCCTGCGGCTTATACAGTGATGCGGCCAATTTGTGTAATTTTTCTAACGGCCGTCAGGGGCGCTCGAGTAGAAAAGGTAAGATTAAGACCGGTCTTTATGACACTGTTTAATTCCGACACTGAAGATGGTGACTTTGATGGCTTCAGTTCACAGGAGGAAGATGAAGACGGCTCACCGTGATTTTTACAAGTACCGGTGTCACATTGCGAGGTGGTGGTGGACCCCAAAGAGCAGGCAGGAGAGAGGAGCAGGGGGTACTTGACAAATTGTATTAAAACATAGTGAAAACTAAATCCAAAACAAACGAAGTCCAAAGTAGCAAACAAAAATCATGACTGAAGATAAAACATAACAGTAACCGAAACATGACAAACCTGATGGCAGCAAACAAACAAACATGACAGTAGCAAACAATGACCCGACCCTGAGTGGTCGGGAGGGAGTCCTTTTATGCTACTACTGTAATTGCTAAACGACCAACAGGTGTGCAGCTCAGGGAGAGCCCTGCAGTGCCACCTGTTGGTCCCAAACCGAATCATGACAACCGGTATGTTCTTTTACCAGACCTGTTATACTGTGTTGCTATTCTGTTGCTAGCGTGTTGTTACCATGTTGCTACCGTTTTACTGCCGCGTCACAGGCACCGTTTGGGAAGAAAGTTATATTATTATTATTATTGTTAAGTTATATTATTAAAACTTTGAAAACTCTGTGTACCGTCTTTCTTTGTAAATATGTTTACATGTTTTAATGTGGGTACGTGCGGCTTATATATAGGTGCGGCTTGTGTATGTAAAAATTGGTTTTCCTCTAAAAATGTAGTGGGTGCGGCTTATAATCAGGTGCGCTCTATAGTGCGGAAATTACGGTAACTGTTTTGTTGAGCGCTTTGTTACAGCTGCCGCTGTTGTGAAAGCGCTATATAAATCAGCATGTATTGTATTGTATTGTATCCACTACAGTAGGTGGCAGTGGTGCTCTCATTGTCTGAAAAATAATGGTAGCGCTGACAGTGCTCACATCATGATGTGAGATCAAATTCTCCTCATACCAAGGCATTTTAAATTATTTTGTATCTGACCATAGATTGTCACCATAAATTGAAATTATGCATTTATTACAGGGACACCAAGACTTTGTTTTTTGTCATGAACTTTAAGTGTGAGTAATATGACCATAATTTGTATTTCATTATGACTGAAGTTGTGTAGGGACATTTTGAAGAAAAAAAAAATCTGAAATGCAAGCTCAATAGTGAGCCTCTGCATGAGAAGCGAAGAAAAACAAATGCAGAGGCGTTGTTCTTTTCAGACTTTGAACCAGCACTTGATTGCTGTGTGTGTGTGTGTGTGTGTGTGTGTGTGTGTGTGTGTGTGTGTGTGTGTGTGTGTGTAAGAGAGAGAGCAAGGGATTTGAAAATCTAGTTTCTTGAGGAATGAGTTTTCATTAAGTGACATTGAGATTCAGCACAAAATATGAGCAGATGCTGTATTTCCCATTTGTGAGCTCATCTGCTTCTGTGCGTCTGTGTGTGTGTGTGTACATACCACCTCTACTGGTCGGCATTTCTCAATGTGTGGACAATTATATGCGGCCTGCGCAAAAAAAAGGATGAGCTCCTTACACTCCATTAGACTGCATGCGTGTGAATGCGCATGTGTGTGTGTGTGTACGAGATCAATTGAGAAGAGTACAGGGAGAGAGACATTCATCGAGCTAACAGCACTGCAGTATTTTTTGTATAATTTATGAGACAGGAGACAAGAAATTGTCCACAAAGACTGTGACCCAGAGAAACAGGGACAGAGGTGAGGAAAGAGGGAGCACAAGAAGAAGAATAAATGAACCCCACCAAATACAAGGATACAAGTGTCTGGCTGCTATGCACATGAAAGATGTCAGCAAATATTTCACAGAATAATGGGAAACCTCAAGCAGAAGTAAGGCGAGTAGAGTAGCGTTCTCCTGGCAGGATGTGGGAAACAGGCGGTTTTAATTGGGCTGTCTAAAATAACTCAAAAGACATACTACAGTGACTTCACTCGGAGCAGAAAGGGAAGCTACTACAGTTCCTCGGAGACGATGGTCATGATGAAGCCATGCACACATTTGATCTCACACTGCATCCATTTAAGTGTCGATATACACCATCTGCTCAGAACCGTATTTCCCTGCACAATGCCTTGTACTCACACTGAAGCAGCTTAAAGCAACGCAATCTGAAAATAGTCTTCAGAGGTATTCCAGACACGGAATTGCAGTCGGGCCTGCTTCATCTTTCAAAAAGACCATTAATTTACCCTCATTTCAATTTAGATTTCATTTAAGATTGTTACGCCAAAAGGGACAAAGGCCTTTCCACCTGGACCAATTTGCCTTGGTTGTTTTTTTTTTTCTTCTTTTTTTTTCCTAGTAAACTCCAAGCAAACACTAGGGCATCAAACTAGACCACTCATACCTTCCATCCATCTGTTTTCTTTATCTCTAATCACCGCTAAGGTCACGCAGTGAGCTGGAGCATATCCCTGCTGATTTTGGACGAGAGGCAGGGTACACCCTGGACTAGTCGCCAGTCATTTCGGATGGGACCAACAGTGGAGCACTTATGGATAATGAGTTGTTATATTCACATCTGCCCAAGCAAATGACACTTAACAAAGCTTAGAGCTACAAAAAAAAGCAACTAAATACAACATATTATATTTGTACTCTTTAATCAGTCACAGATGCATTCAAACTTCAATGTTATCCTATTGGAGTGGCATGGAAGGTGTCTTTTAAAGGCACAACACATGTCACACGTGACGTCATGATGGCAACGCCCACTTATTACAACCATTGTTACTGTCAGCATTAATGACCGATTGTTATTGGCCTATCTCCCCTCTGGATTTGCTGGCACACTCGCCATAGATCACGGTAAGGGCAAACAGGGAGAGGGTGTGCAGTTTTTTATACTTTGCGCGCTTCAAATTCTTGCAAGGACTCCAGCAAATGAGTTTCTGATTCTGCCATGTCAAGGATTGTGCACACGATTTTGATATGAATGAGAAGAGGTGTTTTGATTGGTTGTGAAGCAAGCCAGCACAACTGCGCCAAGCTGCGTGCATCTGCAAACGTACCCAAACTTGGTGTAGCCAACCACTTCGCACAGCTAGACTGCATTGCATGCCAGATTAACACTGAGCATGAATAGAGAACCCCTTGACTTAAGTCATCTGTTCTGATGTAATTGTCTCAATGTTTCCCTGTGTACGAGAGGGTATTTTCAAAGTGGTTTGGGTCACACGAGATTGCCGTTTGACCAGTGCGCTGTCTACAGATTCGTTTGTACGACATACAAATCAGCTTCTAAATAATAATGTGTAGTGGAGCTGTAGTTAATTTTAAAAAGTGTCACAGGTGCCTCAGGGGGCAAACAGTGAGAGAAGAATCGACCCTACATCCATAACGTAAGAGCAATGGGTAAGGGCAAGACTAAATGATTAGAAAGACAGAAATATAAACATGTTAATGATTGGTCACTCAAAATGAATCATAACTGTCCACATTACAGAAGACAAAAAGCATTATGACTTTCGGGATAATCATATTACTTGACTGTCTGTGTTGCCCATGTAATTCAATTTATAGAGTGGTCCGTCTGTTCCAATTTTTCAATAAAGGCAAGCCATATGTGGCCATTTGCATTTTGAATGCAGCTAGTTGGAGGACATGCACGCTAATCAATTACATTTGTTCCCAAACTATCCTCGATCCTACACTCGGTAGAGTTCACTTCAATTTGCTCAACGCGCATTCAATTTCAGCTAAATCGGCGTTAACTGTTGTTGCACGTGGGACAAGAAGAAATTAATCGTGTTCGGACCTGTCTTGCATGAAATAACATCAAAATAATTCGGCAAGAATCATTCTTGTTTCATGTCAGCATAAGAATGAATTCCAATAAGAATTGTGAGCGGCTCCACTGTAGGATCTAACTATCATAGAAGCAAACCGAAAAAGAAATGCAGATTCGTCTGGACTCAAGATAAATGAACAAAAACGTGACGTAGAAGCACAAAAAATGAAAAGCTGAGCTGCTTACTCAAAATGTATATTTTAAGTTATAAATTCAGCGACTATTGCATAGTCATGTCTCTTTGAAGGATAAGTAGTTTTATTTAGTTTGACTTGAGATAGCTTTAGATTGTCTTTCAGTTCTTGAGTCTCTATAGTAGCATGAAAACGGTTACAGGTTACAGTTACAGGTTAAAGAGGCTGAAAGTATGTTCCAGGAACGAATTATGGAAATTGTTTTAAAAACAGCTCCTATGAAAAATATGCTTTGAAATTAGAACAGCATGAAAGTCAACCAGTGGAGGTTTTTGGAGGTCCTAAAAACAATCAGTGTCAAGAACTGGCCAAGATTGCATACAAAGATCAATAAAACAAAGCATGAGATTGATTACCATGCTTTATCCAACCAGATCCATCTATTTTAAGGATTGTAATTTGTAAGTGGCCAATCATTTTACCATATGTCTCCCAACGCAACAGTGTTTCAGGAAATAACGGGAGTAAGAACGGAAACTTTTTCCAACTAATTTGCCAGATTTTGTGCTGATGTAGTTTTTTTCAGCCTGCTCTTTTGTAAATGTCATCAAAATTACAATTTTAAATTTTCAGCGGTGGCCTGTGTACAAATGATAGATAGGAGTAATGCCCTACCCATTGCACGCACGCCCACACACACACACACACACACACACACACACACACACACACACACACACACACACACACACACACACACACACACACACACACACACACACGCACGCACGCACGCACGCACACGCACTCGGAGTCTGGATGCTGTTTCAGCTCTTCTTCAACCTGCATAGGCACCTGGTAACAGGATATCTGGGGTTTTAAATAGATGAAGGTGAAGATGAGGATGTCAGCAGACTTGAATCTGGCCAGGCTGGTCATGGAACAAAAAACAAAGCTGATCTTTGCATTAAAGGTACCTCAATAGGTGAAGTAATTTATGTTATTGTTATTTGAAAATGATAGATAGAAGTAATGTTACAAGTAATGTGATGTAATAATATATTTTGCATTTAGGGTGGAATTGTCCCCCTGGTTTCCAGTAGTTGAAGAAATGTGATAGTTGTCATGTAAAATTACAGCTTTAAAGACAGTTTAATGACACTGTGACTAAATTACACTGTAGGTAGAGTACTGGAGCCAATTCCTTTATTTGACTCAGCGTGTTCCATTTTATTCGTTGTTACAAATCAGGTGAAGACACTGAATTGCAACAATTTGCTGGTGACTATTGAGAGCAACACATTCGGCTGTCATTTAAAAAAAAAGTGAGTGGGGGTGAGGATACTTTTCCTCCAAGAACCGGGGAGGAATTTGCACATTAAAGAGTTTATTTTTACTTTGACGCAAAATTGCTGAGAGTTATGAACTGGGGTCAATATTTATGCAGCAAAAGGAGGCTTGTTTGTTATTATTACGTGCCAAGGACGTTTTCAGCGCGGTTCATTTGAGAGCAGAATTCTACAACGTCTTCACAAAATGTTCATATGTTACATTTGTTCTCAGTACTGTACACTTTAAGCATCTTAAATGTCATAATACAAGCGCCGCTTGAACTGAGCCAAATGAGGATTGTTTTGGCCTTGCTGGATATTAGGGCTTGTTGACATTTATACTTCTTGACTCCCCATTTTAAAGCCAATGATTGAAGTTTGTCGCCGAGTGTGCAGTGCCAGCATTGAAGCACAAAGCCATCCAAGAAAATGACAAAAGTCTTTCTCAAAGCTCTTTGCTCTCAAAGCAAGCAAAACAACCGTGTGATGACTCCCAACGCAGAGCGTATATGGCACGGCTCTCCTTACCTGACTCATTGCTCTATTATAATGATCAATTAATTTTCTCTCTTGAACCAGACCAAGATTTGCAGCATTTGCATTTTGTGCACCAGAAAATACATAGTCACACATTTCCACTAGTAATGAGAAAATAACAAGGAATGCTACACATTTTCAAATAACATGTAATGGCAACCATTGTTACCAAAATGGATAATAATAATAATTGTAATAAAAGTATGAATATAAGAAGAAGGAACACAATATACGTAAGCTTCCTTTGGTCACGGTGTAGTGAGACTCACCAAACAAGCACTGACAATGGCTGCCCTTATTTATATACTTGGAAAACAGTTAAGATCAGCAACTTTAGAAAATGTGCAGTGAATAAAAGTTTGATGGTGGCAACAGCTTGACCAGGGAACTTAGTGTCTGTATTTCTATTTCCGATAATAAAAACTGCTCTCAGACAGTAGATTAGATTCTCTGAAGACAACTTTGGCTTCCTCACATATTAATGACATAAATTGAAACAGATGACCAAATGTCCCATCGGAGAAAAAATGTGTCACAAATGACGACTGATGATTTTAGAAGTCGGAAGTTAAAGATGATCAATTGATCCCAGTCAATGGCTGACATTTTGGTACCCGTTTTTTGCAAATGAGATCTGCAAATGTAATAATATTAAACAATAATGAGAGTCTGCAAATACAATAATGTTAGGTATTAATGCTGAATTACATACAGCTCTTGTATCAGATGACCGGTCGATTGTGTCGTGAACCTAACGAAGTGTCTGGGGAGTTCATTATTGCAGAATGCTACCTGGAAAGGAAGCTTGTGACTGCGTGAATTAGTCAATCAGTACAGCTACAGTACATGCATGAGAGAAAATAACAAACAACTGCAATAAATCGATTCAAACCGGGCTTTTTAAGTGCCTGCCAGTCACCTTAATTTGTTGGAACAAACTCAAGAGTCTCAGATTGAAGATCAAATTCTTCTGGCATAAATAAACTTCCAACGATCAAACATCAGAGATGGAAATAAATTCATGCCACATGAGGAGATCAAGGAAAAATTAGGCTTGTTTTTCTTTCAACAGTGTTTTCTTGCTTCTCCGGGACATTCCAGATGGTTATATTAGCTATGTTAGTACAAAGGCTCTGATTGATTTTCCATATTCTCTCACCTTGTCTCTGCAAGGCAATTCAACGCACTGGTAGAAAGACTAATGCGCAGTATTAAACGACTGTTTTAGTAGTAACGGTTTTTCCACTTCTACTGCCACTTTTGGCCTAAAAGTATACATCCATCCATCCATTTTCCGATCCACTTATCCTCACAAGGCTCGCGTGGGGTGCTAGAGCCTATCACAGCTGTCTTTGGGCAGTAGGCGCGGGACGCCCTGAACTGGTGGCCAGCCAATCGCAGGGCACACAGAGATGAACAACCATCCATGCTCACACTCACACCTAGGGACAATTTAGAGTGCTCCTTTAACCTACCTTGCATGTTTTTGAAATGTGGGAGGAAACAGGAAAACCCAGAGAAAACCCACCAAGACACAAGGAGAACATGCAAACTCCACACAGAAAGGCCAGGGTCGGAATCGAACGCGTGACCTCTGCACTGTGAGACAGACGCGCTAACCAGTCGCCCACCGTGCTGCCTACAAGTACACAAACCTTTTCCGTTAAATACGCTGCTAAACTGGTAACACTAATAGGTCCACTAGTAGCCTTTTGGTTCCAATATGTATATGTATATAATACTACCAGTGAAGCAGCAAATATTAACAAATAGTACGTTTATTCTCACTGGTAACACGCAGTACTCAAATTGTCTCGCGGTAACATATAGTTGTCCTACTAGTATGTTTGTGTTTACTTATGAGGACAGAGAGCGTACTACTTACTACATGGACCTTAAACTGGATATGGAGGTGAGGGTATCAATTACTGTACATGCTTCCACAGTTTTGCCATTCACAACTGCATTGTCCAGAAAAGGGCGATTTACACTCCAAAAGACATACTGTCGTAGGCAATCACCCACCTTGAGCTATGGCAATGGACTCGAACCTGTGCAGTTCCCGCAGCAAGCAAGTGCGCTCAGAAGGATGGAGGCTATAAATAAACTCCTTGGCCCCGCGGGGAGAATTGAGGGGCTCTACTGGCTCTTTCAGCGGGTGTGTGCCGAGGTGACGCCGCAGAACCAGCGCGGGCACCGGAAGCAGTGGGGCCGGCTCACCCGGGAGAGACACGGAGGGTTCCGCTTGGTGGTTCAAGAGTCCGGCTTCGAACGGCCCCCTACCGGCTCTCAGGGAGAAAACGGGCCGCAGGACACCCCGCAGTCGGGGCAGCATCTCGGGGGAGAGGACGACCGTGGCAGTGGGTACGACTCGGGAAACTGTAGGGTCATGGAACAAGCCCCGTTAGTAGGCTACTACATGTACAACTCTCAGTTCAGAAGCGGTCACATGAAAAGCACAAGTTGGGTCATTTGATGGCTGAAAGCAGGCGTGGCTGTAACAATAACGTATTCGTGGGTTCTACGGGCCCACCGGGACTAACAAGGCTCAATAATGAGGCGATAATGGTCCAAATCGACGTGCAACTTGTCTCACCTGCGTCAGTCGAGCCTGGGCTGTCCCGTCCAACTCGCTCCGGAATACAACGGAAAATAAGAGCAGCAACTACCTCGACGCATATGTCTCTTATTTCCACTCGCCGCGCGGTAACTGGAGATGGGAGCGAGAAAAAAACTTAAACGCAACCAATTTTTTATTGAAATACCTGTATGGGCGCCAATGACTATGTTATCAGGCGTCAAGCCAGTTGTTGTAACCTTCGGTTGACAGGACGCTATGAGGCGGATGGGAGAGGACTGGAGCGGCTGGAGGCATCCACACAAATGACCAATGAAAGAGCAGCTTTCTTCCGCGCGTAGCCGTGACGTAGGAACGTAGGCACGTTCAGGAAGACTTCGGATTTACTACACTGGAGTGCTTGGGGGAGTCGAAATCGACATTAACTTTGAAGAATACTCGATAATCATATATCAAGCTCATAGAAAAGATTATCTGATAACATTCAAAGATATTTTGTTACTTTTATTTTTAATGATTAGCTAATTTGTAAACGCGCAGGAACCACCACCTCCGCTGTGTTGGAATGTTAGAATGTTAATTTTAAGGGATTATCAACGTTATAAGTATGTTTGGGCGTGATCACATTCCTGCCTTTTACGCACGTGGTGCGTTCATTCAGTCGCCCAACTAGGCAGAATTCCACACCTAAAGTAAAAATGACTGCGTGGAAAGCTATGCAGTGGCATTTTTTTCCAGCGCTGAGAAACATTCCGATTATGAGTTAAGCGTTGTCCTTATAAATCGTCCTCAAATGTATCTGAAGCCTTCTGCTTGAGGGTTTTAATACGCGATTATTGATCAAATGAGTGGTTTCGGGGCACGTGAAAGAGCATACATTGTTATACAGTATATATACTGTAAAACATATAAACTGTCGTGAATTGCACAGGCAACACTGACCCCTGGTGGCCATGATGTTGCATATGGGTGACTGTTCATCCAAATAATGCACAAATTGTCCCATGGATAGCTGGCCTACTTTGGACAATGAAGGCACCTGTAGAAAACCATTCGTACCATTCACACCCTTGAATCATGTTCCGACAACATGCAAGTCTTTGTAATGTGAAACCGCAATATTCAAAAGCGGATATCTTGGCCGTCAACAATGATTTGCTTAATTTGGAAAGAAGGAAATATTTCAGAGGAGGTAAAAGAAAGATCTTATTGAAGTACAAGGAGTCACATTTGTCTTTTTTTATTATATCGCTGACATGGTCATTACACAAAATAACGTACTTTTGGGAACAAACTGCCCGTGGAACTGTGTAGATAAATGTGTAAGTGTGAATTTATAAACCTGAACAACTAAAACAAGTTTATTTTCGCCTGCTCAGAATATAGAGTATAAACTTCTCAGTCTCTACATACAGACAATAAGGAACTCTGATATAATATATAATAACTGCTGTACTAGTTATTTAAATATGAATATCCCAAGGTGGATAATACACATTATGTACAAGCGGACGGCTGAAATGAGAGTATGTTTGGTTAAAACATCTGAGATCCGAACACAAATGAAACATTTTAGTCTAAACACTTTGGGGAAAGCTGGACTAACCGTCTCTCCACGTCATGAATAATACTGATGACGTGTATTCATTACTGTACAAAGTCAATATGGATGTGCTTGTGCAGAGACTGTCAGGGCAGCTAAATCAACGTAGTGTTTTTTCTTGTTTGTTTGTTTTAGTTTTCTCACCAGTGAGCTCTGACAAAATACAGGTTATACAGTAAACATAGGTGAAATAATAGACCAAAAGTTTATGGCACTAAAGCCAGAAACCTAAAGAAACAAAAATAACAGAAAATCAGATAACAATACCATTGTCAATACCATTGTTATGATGTTATAAACTGAGGGTGAGTTGCAAAAAAAATTGAGAAAATAAATAAATAATGCTTGTACAAGTAAATAATGTTTACAAGCCTTATATGCAGTCACCACGATCGCACAGTGCTTTAACAGAAATGCAAATACACAAGTATGATGCTAAGCCTCATGTTGCTACAGCATCTTATTGTCCGGTAAAAATTAAACTACAGCATTTCTTTAATAATATAATTTTGTAGTGAATGTGTTTCCATAACACCATTGACATGACACCAAAGTTTGAACTTGTCCAGAGATAATAGATTAAATGATACAGATTGTTTTGAAAGAAACAGTTTCTCAAGGGTTCTCAACTAGTACAAACTTCCATAAAAACATTGAAGTGTTAAACGTATCCCTTTTTTCCACATAACATGTATCAGTAAGGTCTATGTGTGAATAACTCCGCAGTATGGGGCAGTGCCTGTGACTGCTAATAAATGCTTTTTTTTTTTAAAAGGTCTATGTATGTACACAACTTGCTATATAATGTTAAAAACAACTGTGCTGCGTAACATTCTTGTTGAAAGGGATGACGCTGAAAGTGTCAGGCTCCGTGTCGTAGCATGAAGGTTTAAGTGTGAAAAGCAGCAAAAGCATGCTTCTGGCAACGTGGACGTAAATCAAGAATTTAGGCAGGTAATAAGAATACTCATGGATCCAAACGGAAAAGGAGCAACCATGTATTGCTGTACTCCACATCTTTATCTAGATTAGAACATCAAGCATTGATGTTTGCTTTGTTGTGAAACTTGATGGCTACCTCAGACGTGTGTCCACAGTGGTGCTGTGGATGACTACAGTGGACGGAGGATGGCTTTGCCCACAGCAACTCGTTGTGCAGATACTTGAAGGTCTTTTAAAGTCACAGTGACCTTAACACAGGTCAACGATGACCACCACGATCCGCAATTCTTTGGGCAACCTTCCCATAGATATTGCACTCCATCACTTGACTCATTTCCCCGTATTCATGTAGCCTTCTTGGATGTGAACACGCTCAGGCATCTTTTTTACTTCTGAAATCAACCATCGACTCAATCGTCAAATTGTGGTTTGCATCATGGTAAATCATGTTAAGTACTCAAGGTGGTTCTGCAATCCCCTTTTTGTTATGACGTGTCATTTTTTCGGGGAGGCATCACTAACCAGACAAAGTGACTCCATTGATCATCTGATACCTAATCATGTAGGAAGACATCTTAACACCCCAACAAAAAGAAATAGTTACATTTGTTGAATAAAACTCTCTTTTCTCTCTCACACGGTCTTGACTTTGCATGTCATTGGATCACGCAATCCGAGGTGCTGAGCGGTCATTGGTGAGGGTCCTCTTGAGCTTGACTCCATTGCGGATGGCCACCAGCATGTTGCCATCTGCCTCGTCTCCTGTCTCAGTTTCTCCTCGCTCACTGTGAGGGTGCTGCTGGGCCAGTTGGTTGGGCAGGGGGACGGTGGGAGGATTGCTCGACGCCTGACCGCTCCAAGACACCACAGGGGGCACTCCACCATTGTTGCCTTGTGGAAATGTGGGAGAATCTGGAATCTTTCCGATTTCCTCTCCAATCTTGCTCCCGTTTAGGACTCCTGACATGTCGGGAACTGTTGGTATTTTTACGGGGACGACTGGTGTACGAATAGGAATGGGACCTGTGCCGACAACTGAGCCTGAGCGGCGAGCAGAAGGTTTGGAGGAAGGCGTGCGGCGGATTGTGGCAACACCTGGGGTGACAATAACTGGACCATGACTTGTCGAATGGGACCCAGAGACATTATGGTAACCTGAATAAATCACCTGATTTGAACAACCTGGAGGGACAGAAACACAAATGATAAATGATAAATGATAAATGGTTCATTTATTAAGTGCCTTGATAAGAACAGAAGTGTACACAATGTAGCAGACGCATGCCATCAAAACTATTTTATGGTGCTGCAGAGAATTAACTGAACTTCATTTCAATCGAGAAAACTGATTTGCAAAACTGAGTTACAAGGTTTGTCATGGAACTTATTAAATTCATAAGTCAAAGTACCACTGTACTTAAAAGGACACAGGATAATATAAGCGTGGTGTGCAACTACCTGTTGGAGTAGGTGTATAAGGCCCAGATGATGTATATTTGTGGGTGGGTGTTGAGGGACAGGCTCCGTTGTGGTAGCCCCCCTGCACCGGGTAGGGCGCATGTGTGCTGGGCATGCCGGCTGTGGAGGCAGGCCGCTTGGTCTGAAACATGCGTCGGTACGACTGGCCAATGTCACTGTTTCTGGGGATGGTGGAGGACTTGTCAAAGTCGGACTGCTGCTGCTCAGGGTCCTGTTCCTCGGTCATTGAAAAATAGTCAAAATCTGATACTGGAGGAGAAGAAACACAGAGACGTTAGTGCACTGACAAAACTAAACTTTAAAAATGATGGTGACTGCTGGATTGCTTTGGGTTACCTTGTGAGGGTATGGTGTCCTCAGAGCAGGAGGGTGTATTGGTCTGAGTATTGTATCCACTGGAGCATTGGATTGAGTCTCGATTGGACCTCTGGGTGTCCAATTCCAGGCCTCTTGATAAGGCCAGAGCCAGCTCATCATGGGTCTCAAGATCACCAGCCTGGAGTCATGAATACATTTGAGGATGTAGCAGTGAGACTTAGTACATACAAATAACAAGGTAGGGTGCCAAAGAGATATGGAAATGTAACCTTGGCTGGTGTTGTCCTGTTCCTTTCTTCTCGTGACACTTTTTGAGGCATCTCAGCTGGAGCCAGAGTAGCAGTTGCAAGGCTTTGCGGTGCGCTGCTTTCCCTGCCTGCAATTCCATTATTGTCCATTACAACTGGAGGCCCCTTGTCCTTCTTCTTTCGCAATGTATTGATCATGGGCTGGTCGTATGGCCCTGGCTTTGCCCAGTCCTGGAAAGAAACACAAATTAATGTTGTGAGGAATGTTTTAGTTTTCGCCACACTAAAACAATTATAAACACTGAAGAGTTTTTTTTTCTTTTTTTTTTCTATCTACAGATGTTTTTTTTTTTTGTTCAAGAACACAAGTATGGGATGTTGATCAGATGCCAGAAAATCTTCAAGACAAACCTTCCAGCTGGGCACATGAGAGGAAGGCATCGTGGGAGAGCCCATGGGGCAGTTGTGAGGGAAATCTGTCAGGAGTGCTGAAGTGGGACGTGACCATGATCGTGTTGGGCAGGAGGAGGAAGAGGAGGATGGAGGGAAGAAGGGGAAGGCTGTGCTGGAGCCAGAGCTCAAACTCCCACCACTGCTAGGGGAGTTGGCTGGGCTGTAGTGGTCAAAGCCATTGGACAGCTGCTTGTGTATGTTGGTGGATTGTGACAAAACGAGACAACATAAACAATGGGATGAATTACTGAAATGATAAAAGGTATAAAATAAAAGCAAAAGAACACAAATGGCACATTAATTGGGAGAACTACAGCATGGGTGAAACACAATTAGGCATCAGAAATTACAGCGTTTTTAGTATCACTGAGTAATTACAAAAACTTTTTTTTAAAACACAGAGCACTAATGGGGATTTCTTACTGTTTTATTTAGGATTTTCTCATGGTCAGTCATGTGACTTTTCAGGAGTGAGCGATGACAGGAGCTTTCTTTCTTTTTCTTATTTTTTATCTTTACTTTCATTTCCCCATGGAATAAAGAATATGTATCATTTGTTTCAATACAGTTGTACTAGGAATGAGAGTTGGAATAGCAACTTTTAATGCCATATTACTTTTCACCCAATGTGTATCTCAAAATGAGACAGAGCCCCGAAGGTGACATGAAAGAACAAAGAACCTCACAATCATTATATCCTCTCCTAAAAACCTAAAAAAAAAATGGTTTTCAAGGGCAATCCATGTCGCCTTGTGGGCTCTGTAAAATGGTACAACATAATGACAAACAGCTAAAAAAAAAATTGTTCAAATGAAGAAACAAATAATGGAGATGACATTAGATTTGAAGGCCTTATTTGTGACAGGGCGCCCTTTCCTTTTGCTCATCAGAATTTGTTTTTGTCATGTGAGGGAAAACAGGCACGCTGACGACTTATGTTATGATTAGTATGATGCAGGATGCGGGCAGGGATGCAGGTAATTTTCTCTGTGTGTAAGAGTGAATGGCAGACAGTGGAAGAGTGTTTCACCTTGTCAATAGTATGCAGAGACGCAGCAGCAGCTGCTGCTAGAGAGGGGGGGTCCCTGCTCGAGTCACAGTGAAGGTGCTCAAAATCTGACACCTCAGAGGAGCTGGAACTGGCACAAGGCTGGGACGGCAAGCAAAGCAGCAGCAAGGGGGACAAAAGAAGATAGCAGGAGACAAAGACAAACAGATGGACATAATGGCATAGACAGACAGTCAGCGAGGCAAGCAGTATGTTAGAGAGCACAGGCAACTTTTCCATCGTTCTCAGCAGTTAGTCAGCTGTGCAGTCATGTGAACATAGAGGCTGTGGAGGCGGTGCAGCACGAAGTCCATTAAACTCAAGTAAAAGGCATTTATGTCGGGAGTGTGAGGCGTGCTAAAGGAAGAGTATTAACGAACATTGATAAACCCATTCATTCCAGCTCCACACAGAGCCAATGTAGACCAGCCACATTCTCAGTGATTTTTTTAAATTGAATTTCAAGAATGAGACCTGTGAATAGGGATACAATAAAAAAGAGTACTCCCAGTGTGTGTGTTACATTTTAAGAGGCGCATTTGGTAAAGATATTAACTCAGGATGCTAACGCTCTCCAAATCGGTTTGTCACAGCAGTGGACTATTGAATAGCAGAACGGGAGTGACTTGCTTTGCCCTAGGCTACAATAGAAGCCTACACTAATTTCCTGTGCAGTCGAGCTATAATAACCTTACCACAGTCACAAAGTTATTGCTCTAACGGATAGGTAGATAGACAATTAATGTCTGGATCCCCCACTCAGATTCCAAGTCATACAACACAGTTTTACTTCAATTTCATGTACTGTACATGTCACAGACGCAATTAAAAGTGTTTAGGTGAGAGCATCTTCTGACCTTGCTATTTGCTGGCATTGGTGACGATGACTTGGAGGATGTGCATTGGTCATGCGATGAAGAGATGAAGCCAGAGTCGTGGGAGGAGATGCTGGAGAGTCGAGCTGGGGCCTGCTGGGACAGCGTGGAGCTGCGGTACCGTTGGCGAGGTTGATGGTGGTGGAATAGATGGTGTGAGGAAGAGGAGGAAGAAGAGGAGGAAGGAGAATGAGAGTGAGAGCCACTTGATCCCCTGGAGTCACTACTGTTAACACTGTTCAGACTACTGTGACAGAGAAGGGAGGGAGGGACATTGGCAGGAGGAGTAGAGAACCACGGGTACCCAAATAGGTGAATAAAAGGCGAGAATTTGCATAAAGAGTCAAGAAAAAGAGGAAATTAGGGAGGCAGGGAATTGGGGTGTGTGGAGGAAACAGGGTAGGAAACCATTAAAACAGCCCATCATGATGTCGCTGGCATTGGCTGAGGCCACTTTCGTCAAAACAGCATAATAACCAGTCAAAGAGGCTGACAGGGAGCGATTAAAGCAACACCAGTGTCTATGGCATTTTGGACTTACATTAACCCTATGTTGCATACGGGTTACTTACAGTAACCACAACTTTAACTCATATTGGTTATTCAAGTTACCAGTTTTAGTTTTTAAATCCACCGCGAGATGTCACTAGCGTATGCAACAGCGGAGGAAAAGGTGAAAGAGGGTCCACAAAATGTTGAATAATTTCTATCCGTGAGATGAAAAGGTCCAAATACCCTATTGTACTTGTGCAGAAGAGTATATAGAACATATAGAACACAATAAATAACAGTTTCTATGTGTTACCTATCAGTACTGCCATGCTTTTTGGCAAGGTAATTGTAGTGACCATTATGCACACAAGTACCCCCCTATTATGTATTTTTTTTCCCAAAATTGTGAATTTATTATGATATTTGGCCATAATCTACCCTAAATTTAAAAACAAACCACAATTGAATAACTCCTGCAGAAGCCATGCAACATAGGGTTGAAGGTATTGGGACAGTGAGGGCATTTCCATAGAGGAAATATATGGATATAGGTAGATAGATACTTTACTGTCAGACACAAGATCTGAAATTTGCCTTGTATTAAAAAAGCAGCACCATCATACACAAGCACTTCAATGGGCAACACAAACACAATATATAAACATTAACATTCAACAGAGACCGTCGACTCTCGTTAAGGCCTCATTTGATTTTGTGTGATTTTGAGAAAGCTCGTCGCTAGCTTTGCCAATGACTGATGTACAAAGGACTGTTTGTACCCGACCCTGTAAGAGCGTGGCACACAGTACCGACACCCAGATTGCAATAGCACACATTCATTTTTTAGAGCATGGCTCATGTTGGAGAATATATTCTTAGCCAATCGCGTGGTGTGGCTCTGATAGGCATCTTCGAAAACTTGGTCCAGAAGCTGTGTTCTGTTGATGGGGAGAGATGTATTCAAGTGAATAAAATCTGGGTTGACTCCTTGATGGACTAGTTCAGAAATTAAGATGCTTGTTTGAATTGTATTGAAAGCGGATGAAAAATGTAGAAAAATAACTCTTGTATAAATGATGTAGTAGGATTCGCTCTAGGGCAGGTAAAAACAGATTTATTTATTTTCTCCATGGCAAGACAAGCAGAATCAATGACCTGTGGATAAGACCTAGCCTGTACTGTCATTTAATAAAAAGTGGATCTCCTATCACCAATGCACTACGGGAGTTTTTCAAAGGGAGCACAGTGAACAATGAATAACTTATTTTACATATCCACCACTAGATGGCGCAACTGAAAGATCCTTTCCACAAGACTTACAAAAGATGTGTGATGCCATTGTGTTAATTCATATCATTTGCATATAAATGTACACCTAATTTAAGATGTATCTTTTGTTTCCATTTTGTTGTTGTGTATATATTGTGTTTTTACCTGCACATGCTGGACTTCCTGGATGTAGTGGTGCTAGGGGAAGAGGGTGGACTTTGGTATGACCAACTATAGTCTGAGCCTTTCAGATCCAAGATCACCTGGGAGGAATAAAAAGGATTATACTTGTACATATGGTGCACCATTTGAAAGAGATCTTTTTTTTTTCTAATCATTAAACACGGGTGCATTACTTGTTCACTGGCAGCAGGTAGCTTGTGGGGATCAGAGGTCAGTGATTTGAGGTCATCAGAGATGGCCTGGAGATGGGTAACCTCTCCCAACATTGAAATCTCTTCATCCTGAAAGAATCATTCATAGCAGAGTAGAGTGAGCAATCAAGTATTGACACAGCAGAGCTAAAATAGCTGTACAGTAATAATATAATAATAATACATTTTATTTATAAGCGCCTTTCAAGACACCCAAGGACACTTTACAATAACAAAAAACAATACGGGTTGAGCAGCGGCAGCCAAACGCACCAGCATTCACTCAACCCGGAAGTCAGAAAGAAACCACAAGGAGGGAGAGGGGGAGAAAAAAAAACATGCTCGAACTATCCTCGTTTGAGGATAATTTGAGTAATGCGTAACAGTATGTGTCAGAAGTGTGACTATGTTCAGAACTTTTTTTTTAAGTATCTACCAATACAGCGGCGCTGCAGAAAAATCCAGCTGTTAATACTACAACTTACTACATACCACTACAGGCCGCAGCAAGGCTACAAAAGTGCAGAATCTTTGTCTCTCCTCTATCAGTGCTTTCCTCAGGGCCTCTTTCTCAATTTCTTCCAGAAGAATGTATTTGTCATTGACATCTTGCATCGCGCAGTCCAACTGAGGCAGGATATCACCACGACCTGCCACGTGAAACACGTACACAAAAAGTGAACAATGCATATGGACAAAAGAAAAAGATGAGAATGAAAAAGACTTCATCCCCGCATTGATCCCACAATGGGGAAATTGACTCGTTACAGCAGCGAGCAATAATATACAGTATTATGAAAAGAACAAAAAAGACAAGTATGAAGAAAAATGTTAGGGGGGCGGGAATGCTGTTTACAATGTTGCTTCAAGTTGAGAAAAACATCAACATTGTGCTTTTAATGTGGAGAGAGTATTGCACATATAGTAAGTGGCATTTGAAAGTGTGTTTTTTTGGGGTGCTTTATGATTATTTGGAGCAACTGAACAGACATTCCTTTCTGCACCAAGGGTGTAAAAGTCTGGGACCGAAGTAGCTGCTGGGGGGCTCTCCAGTGTAATATCAAGGCTCCAAATAAGCTGTTTTTCATCGTTTGTGAGGCATAATATTGGGTGAAGCAAAGAGTTAAATTGAATACAACAGTGCTTCAAGTAACAACTCCCAATGCCTCCCACTCCCCTACAATCCTGTTATT
The DNA here is from genome assembly GCA_026261675.1 of Hippocampus mohnikei. Taxonomy (NCBI): domain Eukaryota; kingdom Metazoa; phylum Chordata; class Actinopteri; order Syngnathiformes; family Syngnathidae; genus Hippocampus; species Hippocampus mohnikei. The sequence goes on along the minus strand of JAKGUB010000556.1, from coordinate 13,635,788 downwards.
AAAGGTAGCTGACTCTCATACAGTGGGAATCTCGAGAAAATGTCATCCTTTTTCATGCGTGCACATTAGATCCCAGTAGTAAAATGGCAGCAAGAGGGTGGTCAATACTGGTATCGGTCGCCATCGTGTATCTGATACCTTGAAATAAGGCTGGTATTGGCCCAATGTCGATACTTGGTATCTGTACTCGCGCTAATCTTATTTCAAGATGCTGATGTATCTCTGTCTCTCTCTCTCTCTCAAACGCAGACTGTGGAAGAAAAATGGAAATTGACTTCTCCTCTCTTCAAAAGTAGTAAGAATAATTCTGCTTTTGGGTCATCATCTGGCTGTTTTGGAATACACTGATGCATGGTGAGACTGCCAGTCCCTACCTCGACCAGACTCTGTCAAATGAAACTGCCTAGATTTGAGGCAAGATGTAGTGCAGCGTTTTCAAATGGAGGCACAAAAGTTGGCATCTACCCAAAGCCGGGAGATACAATGGCCTGCAAAGTATTTGATACGCTATTGTTAAACTCCAAGTGAACAACACTCGGGTCTATTAGATCTTCTGCCTGGGTAGCAAAACCCAAATGGCGCCTTACAAGTCCATCAGACCTTGTCAATGGCAGTCAGAAGTTCAGCAGCACAGACGTCATGACAAATTCACTGTATATAGTTTTGCCGCTGAACTCTGCATCATTATACAAAATCATCATATTAAAAAAACCATGGCTGATTATATTACAAGGTATGACATTAATGAGGCATGACGTATGAGGTCAACAAATATACTGTACACTGCAAGTTTAACAGCTGCTTTGAGTGAATGGAGCTTGTTAAAGTTCGCGCTTTTCCCCAAAGCGGGGAAATGCCCAATTACGACTAACTGTTTTTCCTGTCACAGGAAGTCATGACTTGTCAAAGGATTTGGGCAAATAATACAAAGAAATCCATGCCAGTAAATTCAAAATACTACAGGTTGATGGGTGGTATACAGTGACGCACTGGCTCTTTTAGCTGTTTGATATTCAAAGGGATTTTTCGCCTGTTGAGAATTGATGTCTTGTTGTCCAATGTTAACAAATAATGGTAACGTTTGTCCAAATGGCAGTCTCTTGTTTGAAAATATACCATGTAGAATGAATAAAAAAATATCTAATATACAAAATGGAGAAAAATTGAAGCAGTTTGTGATTTAATATGGTATATAGTTGCAGTACCATGTTGTTTAATTAAAGGCACTAACACTCTACACCCACAGGTTTCTACTAGTCTGCAAGTGATTGGCAACCACTTCAGATGTACCCCGCCTACTGCCCGAAGACAGCCGGGATAGGCTGCATCACGTCTATGACCCTCGTGAGGATAAGCGGCTTGGATGATTTCTACTAGTGACACTGTAAGAGGTTCTAGGTTGAACTACTTGTACAACTCAGCTGAACGTACAGGACATTTGTTTGGTTTAAACCACATAACCAAACTTGTGAGCTATTTGTTACCCTAGCACGCAATGGCTGTATTTTCCTTTCTTTGAATGAGACATTGAGAACTAAGAGTATTTGTGATTCATGTTACAGTTAACAAGTAATAGTTTGAAAGTACCATAATGAGTGGAACATTTTGGAGAACTTGAAAACCCAGCCTTACCATGGAACAGTAGAAATTCCATCGTGGCTCCATGACAAAGACAAGATATTCAATGTTCAAACTGATACTTTTTGATAATTTGATGCCTAAAACACATGTCAAGAAAGCCTTTTGCTGTGTATTTTTCTGCTTAATTAACATTCCACAAACGCAATATTAATCTGAATGCCGTGTTTGGACCAGTATTATTGTAAACAGCATTTTTTAGTTTGGCTTTCTCTCAAGTATATAATATTTGGGGTTTTTTTTGTGCATTTATAATCTGATGTCCATTGCAAAACATCAGGAAAGTAATCATTGAGGCTACATGCAGTGTAACCGCACAGCTTGAATGAGAAAAGCCATGACAAAACAAAGGAAAGGAGGCAGAGGAAGATACATAAAAGGGAAGACCTGTGGTCGCAGTTAGCTAGGGTAAGGCTTCTAAACTGGCAGCATACCATCAATGTACCCATAGCAACCAAAACATGTAAATTAAATGCGCCATCTGTGGAGTAGCCAACTGATATTCTCTATCAGTCCGTTTGGATGGCCTCTCCACAATGGAACCAATGGTCTTGGCAAAGCGTTGCAAACATCTACCGATGAAATGACACTGACTGACTTACCCACAGTATCAGCTCCAGGAAGAGAAGGATGGTTATCAGAACCACATGAGAGCACGGAGAGAAACAAAGTCAACTGAAACAATGACACCTTCCTTTTGGAAGTGTCTGCATTGTGGTCAGTCAGTGCATTAAACTGAACTTGCTGTGCAGAACAACAAGGAATAATCACCAAATCTGCTTGACAAGTTTTACAGTTTAACTGATGGAATGTTTTACAATGTCCAATTATAAATATCTCAAAACAAAGTGGAGGGAAGTGTATCCAACTGCTTTTTGTAGCACATTTATATTTTAAATGGGTACAGGTGTTTGTAAAACCTGAGCCAAGAGAACTTCAGAGAGAGAAAAAAAATTGCCCTGCGCAAGCTACCAAGTAAGGCAATGTTTAGCTGTACCAGATTTACAGTCTTCATCATTCAGGACAAAGTACTTCTGTACACATCACTGAGGTTCTGCTCTGTAATGTATTTATTCAATAAATATTAAGATTGGAGCAAAATAAGTCTGTGTTTTTACCTTTCTTTGCTTTCTTCTGAAGTTTCAGTGTGTCTGATGACTTTTTCTTGATCTCCTGCCGAGCTCTCTTATATTCTAGTGAAGACAAATGTGTGCAGGAAATTTGTATTAATGTCCCACAGTGGCAGAGCAGATTACAATAGAATCTTGATATGTCTGCTCAAAGTGATGACAGTGACTAGGCCTGATGCAATGACATTTTCTCAGAAACTAACAAGATAACCAATTGTTTTTGTTTGTTTGTTTTGTTTTGTTTTTTATGTCACTAATAACGATAGTAGAGCATATTTCAAGTAGTGTGCCTCTTTTTCAAGCGGGATTAACTTTTAATGTATTAATGGTGGCATTGAAATGTGACAATAAATACACATCTTGGATAAATAAAACAATAAAGCAGACTCATGCTCTATGCAGAAAAAAATGCGGTAAATAGGAACATATAACACAAAAGTACATATCCATAATGGCAGAGTAAAATGAGATTTCTGATAACTTTTATCTCCTTTACAATGTCCATGTTCACCCATTTATACAAGACTGGAATGGCTGTGTTTTTTATTTTTATTTTTTGTCAATTTGTAACGCCTACCTGAAGTCTTCAGCATTCCTTTTAAGTTTAAACACTGGTTTCTCTACAGTGTTGAATTCCTGAATCTGTTTGCCTTACAGCCAGTAACACTATCTGTGAGGCATTATAATTGCAAACAGTCGGGAAATGGAGAGCCCTCGATGTCCCGCCATGTTTTTGTTTTTTGTTTTTCTCTTTGCTTCCATCTGAAGAAATTGGGTGGAGTGGGTGCGTTTTAAATGGACTTCGAGGTTCACTGAGTTGTGACTTTGTTCATACAAATGCGACATACCAGCTTGTTGACGTTAGCTGGCCGCTTCACGTTCATCTGGCTTGAATACAAAACATTCCTACTATGGCATTAAGCTTTTGAACAAATTCTATTTAATTCGCTCAACTTTCTGTCATTGTACAAATCCAGCTATTGAAAAACGCAGCTTCAGGAACACTAAGTCTTTCAATCTGTTTCAACCGGTGTCGCACCATCTATGTGTCTGTGTGTGTTTGAGTCCCGCCTACCACAGTGGTGAACAAGATGACTGACAAAAGAAGGAACAAAGCAGCGCAACTGAACAGTGTAAACACACACACACATGTAAATTAAAATCTACCACGTCTGGAAAGAAATATTGTGGCCATATTATTTATCAAACAACAACGCGATAAGGTAATTATCATGACAGGCCTAAATCAGTGACCTATGACAGTTCTACCTCTGGCATGGTCCTTATCCAGAGTGTAGACACCTCTTTTCCACTCCTCCATCTGTTCTTGTAGGGGGTTGATCAGAGCTTCCAAGAAGGTCCTGCAGAAAGAAGGTCCAGTGTTATTAGTGAAGTTCATTTAAAATTTACAGGTCCTCCCATTTTCAATTTTTTTTGGTGTATTTCTGTGACAATGGCAAATGTTTTCATGTTTCGCTGTCATTGTACAACTTCACTCCAGTTTATTGGCATATATGACAGACAACCGGATAGTTCAACCAAAAGGTGGTCTGTTTTGTCAATCATTAACAGGCGGGAGATCGAGCAACAGTGTTTATACCCAACTGTGTCACAGTTGGATGTTAGAAGCTTGTGCAGTAATATATGTCAATCATTACCTAACTGAGTCAAGAGACATTTGTGCATTTGTGACTGTGTTTAAGAAGCTGTGAGTGCTTGGCAGCTGCAGGCTTAGTACATGCAACTAAAATTAGACTGCACCCCTCTTTTGCAGACATTTCTGTCTGTCTGTCTGTCTGTCTGTCTGTCTGTCTGTCTGTCTGTCTGTCTGTCAGTGGGTGTGTCGGTATAGCCCCCACCCGTCTGCAGGGTCCTGCTATAGAGATTCAAGAGGAATGTCCTGAAATGCCATTCGAAATTAGAGCCCCTTGTCCGTGCGTGCGTGTGTGTGCGTGTGTGTGCGTGTGTGTGCGTGTGTGTGCGTGTGTGCGTGTGTGTGTGTGTGCGCGTGCGTGCGTGTGAAATGGTTGACGCATCATCTCTTGCTCAGTACAGTATTACAGAGTGCATTGTCGCACAAAGGAGCACATGACATCAACACTTGGTGCGTAGAGTGACATCACATGTGCAGAGACTTTTATTGGATGTGTCTCATGAGGGTCGAAGAACACCAAATGTGTTGATGAGTTACGACATACTCCATGGTGGCAGGCTTGATTGTACATGCAAACCCGGACTATCTTACATTCCAGTCAAGCACTGACTAAAACAGAGCTGGCGTGTAAATAAATGTCAGTAGTGTGGTACTTGAGCAAAGATGGGTGCCACACACATTCACACACAAGTTCAATTCCTTACATGGAGAACTGTTTGAATTTGGCTTCGATGCTGCGATGTCTCATGCACATCCTTGTCAAGGCTGATCCGATGTCTCTGGTGCCTCCTGAAAGACAAAAATAGACAAACAGGCATAATTGAGTTTAGTGAATCTGTGACCAAGTCAGAGTTTGGATCTACTGGGTTCAAGTGCAGAGACAAAATATCTGGTCAAAGGCATCACACTGTTTCCATGTGATAAGTCTGTGACTCTCTCTGATTGATAGTATGATGAAAGAAATAGAGGTAAGAAGACAATGAGGAAAAAGGTCAAATGAAAAAAAGTCACAAATATGCTTAAAATAGCACAGAGCGCTGTAATTCTCTCATCTTTATGGGGCTTCTCCAAAAACATCTGCCCCAGTTCAAAGAATTTCAACCTCAAAAATTCAAGTCAAGTGTGAGAAACAAGAACACGTTCAAAGGCAAAGCAGGTATAGAAATGATTTATTTATTTATTTGTTTTCAAATCGCGCGACTAATGTACGCTCCTTACGTAACCTGGAGCGGCCAGCATTTTGTCCGCAGTACTTTCACATTCCAGCCCCTGCAATACGCTGATACTGGCCAGTCGGCCAATCATGACTGTAATTCTTGTGACGTGGTCACATGGGTTACACAGCCAATTGGGTGCATGTACAGTACACTGCAGAAGTGGAGAAGGTTCTATAGCCACGGTTACAGCAGCCAGGCTATGCCATGTGCTATAGCTGACCCAAAACCTAAAATATCATACACAACGGCTATTATTTTTTTACCGACAAGACTACAACGATAGTGAGGCACATTTATTACAGTAACATTCACACTATTGTGAATATTTTGACATCCCGATAAAATTGTGTCATTTTCTTGCCTGAAGGCTCAGTCGCTGTCCTTGACTGGAAGGCCTCAGGCTGGATGTCTACAGAGAACGTTTGTGTGACTGCTCAGTGTGACTTGAGTTTTTGTTTGGGACTGTTCCTGCATGTCTTTGTGTTTGTATGTGTTTGGGTTTGCATGACTTTGTGTCTGCCTGTGGGCAAAGGTGGGGCCAACAGGTTCTTATGCATGGATGTGTGGGGCTGTGCTCTCTTGCAAAGTGCAAATCCATCCAGCAGAGAAAGCCTGTTCTCAGCACTGTTTGTGCAGGGTGCAAGCAGAGGCTAGAAACAAGAATAAGGCTACTGACGAGGCTTGCTTGGGATAGTTCATTTGAGAACACAATAACGTAGATATAATATAGTTTGTCCCCTCTTATTGACTAATTCGCCAAGGGTTAGGCTCGTAGTGAATGATACTAACCCAAACGTAACCCAAAAATACAAGATGCTCTTTCTTGCTTCACTTCTTTCATTATCCATTCATCCATCCATCACGAGACTGCATATTATTGTTAAGGGTGGGGCTAACAGATGTCAGAGTACCACAGGGAGGCCAAAAGCCCCAAGAAAGTGTTAGTACTGGCAAAATCTATTCATTGCACAGTAATTCAGCAGCTCAAGTCTGCACTGTCAGGGGAAGAGTTTGGTTTCAGTTGATAATGTATTTTTTACTACCACACCCATACATCTGGATTTGATATGAAGCACGTGTAACGACTTGCAGCAATATGCCATATGTCGCAAAAAACGGCCTCTGTCAAGGGTTGGCAAAGTGACTGCAATACCTGCAATCATCTGAACAATGTTCCATTGAATGGAGAAGTCTTAAGTGGCCAATGCAGACAAACGTGCTGGGCATTGGCACAAAGCTGTCTATTGTACTGATGATACAGAGCCACTCTGGCAAAGGTGTGGAGCTACCTCAATGCGGCTTTGGCAACAATTACTTGTTGCCATGGAAACTGCATGTGTATGTGGACTCCCTTTTACACTATGTGTTCAAGTTGGCATTTGTATCACTTATTTCTCGGTGGCTGTTCGGTACAAATGGTGCTGGTAGCTGTGGTGGGGGTGGGTGTAAAGGCACAGTAGTACCAACGCAATAACAAAAGCAGTACGGAGTATCCAAGGGAATGTTGTAATGTTAGGGGGGGGAGTTGGGGGGGGGGGTGTAATTTAACTTCAGGCCAACACTTCTTCCTTTTTGTCACTATCCGACGAGTACTATATATGGTACACTAGACTCTGAAGCTGACATGTGCCCCGTCAAATTATCTGATAGCGGGATACCGTTTTACATATTCCTGCTTTGCTCCATTCTGTGTAAAATGCAAGGCCAGATAAATGTAAATCTTCTCTTATGGTTCTGGCATGTCAATTTTTTGTAAAAGAGGCTTGTATATACTGTCGCTGTGCATATTTAATGGTCTAGATGTCCATAAACTACGCAGCTGGGTTCATATGATTTGAGGTGCTCTTTGTTTTTAGAAAACTAACTTCAAGCCAATGTCAACTTTCTTTTTATTTTCACTACAGTACTACCACAATATTCTCATTAATCCCAGCACAAAGTTCACAGTCATGCATGCTGTGCTGTGCAATAGAGGCAGTCAAACGTGATTGCCGGAAAACTGTTGTGCTCCTCTCAGGATAAAACTGTTGTAAACACATAACATCTACTCTGTCTAGCATCATATGACCCCGGACAGAAATAGACACAGCTTCAGTTAAGTGCAACACACACCATCACACACACAAGAACGCAAGCACACAGAAACAAGCTTCAAGTACCTCACTGGCAGACAAGGCCACCAAACAGCTATGTGTGTGTTTATGTGTAGCGGTGTAGCTTGCTGTCAGCAGAAATTGACGCGATGTGACATGGTGTTTTGCAGTTTTGTAATTATACCTGCTCAACATTTTGCTAGTTGGGTATGTCATACACTCAGAAACAATAAAGCTTCATCCAGTAGTCAACATTTTCGAGGGAAGTTCTAGCTGGAGAATCTAATCTCCGTTTTTCTCTATGTGCTCCCTTTTTTTACATTTGGACATTGTCTCACAGACACTGTCAGAGAGTGAGAGGGGCCCATGCTTTTTGTAGGACCCTGAGGTCAATTTCAAAATAGGCTTCACACAGTTGTTTTACTGCGGCCGTCATGCATTGAAAAGTTGTCGTCGAAGGCCCGTCATGCGTCGAAACGTAGTCAACGACGGGGTGTGGCAGTCACGTACCGAAAAATGATCGTCGACGAGTGGGAGGGCTGGCTGGCCATGATGCCCAGGACAGGCCTGGAAATACACTGACCGTTTGGGGAAAAATAAAATGTTCCCAAAATTCCCTTGGCGGTTCAAGTATTGTTCTTGGAACTTATCTTAAAAGTTAGTTGTGTGCAGTGATCCCTTTGAGCTGCATGGTTGGGTCAGTGTGCTACCTAGTAGCCGAGCAAAATGGCAATAAATAAGTAAATAAATAAAATAAAATTGCACACAGTGCGTAACTGAAAAACTGGAGCAGATGCGGCAATATGAATGGTACCACTGTCTTCATCCGTCCATTTTCCAATCCGCTTTCCTCACAAGGGTTGCAGGGGGTCCCATCCATCCATCCAATTTCCGAACCGCTTGATTCTCACTAGGGTGGCGGGGGGTGCTGGAGCCTATCCCTGCTTTCTTTGGGCAGTAAGCGCAGGACACCCTGAACCGGTTTGCCAGCCAATCCGAGGGCACAAAGAGACGAACAAACATTCACGCCCACACTCACACCGAGGGATAATTTTGAGTGTTTAATCAGCCTGCCATGCATGTTTTTGGAATGTGGGAGGAAACCGGAGTACCCGGAGAAAACCCTCGTAGGCCCGTGGAGAACATGAAAACTCCACACAGGGAGGCCAGAGCTGGAATTTAACCTGGTACCTCTGCACTGTGAGGTTGACGCACTAACCACTGGACCACCGGGCCGCCCCACTGTCTTCAATGTGGAAAAAAAATATTGAAAACATTTTCTGCATTGTCTGTGATGCAGACCAGTGTTCTCCAGAAGAAAAGGGGGAAAATGCTAACAGGACTGTGTTACACATCCGATATAATAACAGTGGAGGGACCTTGTTCAGGTCTGTGGCACTTTGCTCAATACAGTACAACGTCAACTTTGTTGCCCACTGCAATATAGCAGCATTTTTCACATTTAAACAAATTGGCGCCGTAATAAGAACCTTTAATGTAGTGCAGCATTACAAGGCACATTTAAAAAATAAATAAATAAAAAAGAGTGAAGCTAAAAATAGTAATAGACAAATTGTTGGGGCGTGGGTCTTGACCTGGTCAGACAGATGGGTAAATTATGGCTAGAAATTTAGACAAGCGTTCAATTTGAGCTGCTTACAGCAGCGTGGATGGCAACAGATGTTTGCTGTTAACTAAGGGCAAGTGGTTACACTGATAGAAGGCTGGAGACCGTACAGCTGGTTTCAAACATACACACATACACCCTGCTGTACAGAGGTACAGCGATCTGTTGGCTAACTAATTAGAGAGCTGGAGGGGACATGAAGGCTGCACAAACAAAAGATGGTTGAAGAATTAACATGATTGTCTTCGTGATGGCCTTCACTTTTTTCAAAATGGTGTCCTCCATAAGTGTGTTTTACATTTCCTTGCATTTATTTTCACTTGACACCGGAGCGTCACAGTCTGTCCTGTCAGTGCATGTCCACACAATGAACAAAGTGGTGCTGAGACATTGACACACAAACTCAATCAAGGCTGGTTAGTACAGTAGTTGACAATATTTAATGATCATGAGACAGAAAGGCCATTGCAAAGTTAGCTGCCTCATAGTCTTGACAGTACCGTATTTTCCGCACTAAAAGGCGCACCTAAAAGCCTTCCATTTTCTTAAAAGCTCACAGTGCGCTTTAAAATCCGATGCGCCTTGTGTATGGTCATTACAGTAATATGTCAACACCCAAAATGGTTCCTTGCTAGAGACATGCTTACAACGCAGAGTTCAAACTTAAGGCGATTGCTTTCGCAGTTGAACACGGAAATAGAGCAGCAGCAAGAGAGTTCAACGCTAACGAGACAATGTTATAACTTGCTGTTGGTTAAGTGAACTGTGTCGCTGCTTTATTAAACAAGTTTTACTGACATCTGATCGGCGCTATATGAATCAGGGTGTAGTGTAGTTTGTGTACTGTTGGCATTTCCTTGAGCCTAGCTCCATCTAATGGATGCATCGTAGATTGCGTCTTATAATGCGATGCTTCAAATATATGAAAAAATTACAAAATAATAATAATAATACATTTTATTTATAAGCTCCTTTCAAGACACCCAAGGACACTTTACAATAACAAAAAAACACAAAACAATGCGGGTTGAGCAGCGGCAGCCAAACGCGCCAGCGTTCACTCAACCCGGAAGTCAGAAAAAAAAACTGGTCGACTGATTAGTATAATTGACATTAATTAATACCTTTATTTAAAAATATGTTTAATAATTTAATCAACCCTGATTTCACTGTGTATCATTATCGTCATCATTATTTTAAACGTAAGAAACCATTCAACACAAACATATCAAGTCGAATCGAACAAAAGAACTACAAGTCCCATTAGTCAAACCTCAGCTGCAACGCAATTTACTTCGTTTCAACGTCAGATTGCAGCCGGACAAACATGGCAACTATGCAAAAGTGAGCTCAATAAAGACACCCCTGTTCTAGCAACATTTGAGCCCACGCTGTTGAAATTGCCGATTGCGAACGGTAACGGACTGTGATTGCAGAGCGATGCTGCAAACATCAAGCACAACCGATACAATGCAAAGCAGACAAACAACCGATCGTGACCAAATCAAAAGCTCACATGCAGTAGCCATATATTTAGCTACGGCTTCAGCCAATGTGTAGGCCATTCATTGAAGGTGCGCCTCATAATCCAGTGCACCTTTAGTGTGGAAAATATGGTATGTGAGGTCATGAACACCCTCTTTCCCTCTCCGTATTGGTCTTTGCATTAATTGTACATTTTCAAAGTTATGGGCAAATGTTTTTTTGTTATTGTTAATACTTTTGTGGTTTCCCTTTTTTGTATGAAACAGTTATGAAAGGATAAATGAGGTTTAATTATGCAACTCTTTTTGACTTGGGAGCTGCTTATTCCCATTATATCTCATTGGAAAACACCATGTTTTAAATTTTGAGGTCAACCAACAAACCAGAACAAGTTGCAGTCTCCTTTGAAGTTATACTGTACTGTAGTACACTTATGCATGTTGTCGAAAATGCAGCAGGAATGTTAAAACAATAGTATGTTTTGCTTACTACAAAAAATAAAGCTTCTCGTGGTGAAAACAAAAACACATTTTTGTGGCAGCCTGTATCTAAATATTCTTTTCAAAGAAACATTGCTGTTTTTATCTCTGTGACACAAGACTGTCCAAACGTTTTCCTCAGAGAGCTGCATAAAGAACATTCGAAGGATGCAAGAGCCACTTTGAAAAACTTCACCTGAATTTATGCTAAAGCTAATCTATCAAGCAATAAAATATTGTCAATAGAAGGCTACTTTGATATACGAGTGCCCCAATTTGGAATTTGTTCTTGAGACGAACCATCGTTTAGACATTTTTTTTTGCCCTGACTACTTGTAAGCAATGTTTTGAGTTACGAGTGTGGTTTAGACCATCCACCACTCTAGTAGGTCTGTCACAATAATACACTTTTTAAGGCAAAACATTTTTTGAAGAAACTTTGACAACAAACAGTTTTTTTTATACAGCAATAATTTTTTATGCCACTGTTATAATGATGATGAACAAAAATAATTTGAGCACATGCTTTTTAAGCGTAATTAAAGTTTAATTTCTAACAATATTGGCATAGAAATAAAGAACAATAAATAAAATACCTTAAATAAATAAAACAACTAAATAAAACAGACTTGCTCTGTTCACAAAAATTTGACTTAAATGTCAACACATACGAACTACATATTTGTAAAGGTAGAGTGACGTGCGATATCTAATTTCCTTCAGCATATCCTCTTTCACCTGGTTGGATGTAGCTGAAATGGATGTTTGGGAAATCCAAGTTTGTTTTTTTGTTTGCCTGTTTTTTAGCAATTCATACTACCTAGAAAAAGTGTACAGTACAGAGTTTCTTTAGATGCTGGTTACTCACTGTTTTTAACTGTTTTAATTTAATTTGTTAGAACAAAATTAGTTTGGACAATGGCAGTTCTCATTTGTAATAAATAGGCATTATTCGTGATGCAGCATGCCGTATAAAATGTTTATTCTGAAAGGTTTTTTTTTAAACAAATCTATGACTTGAGATGCTGCTCAAAATGAAGGTAAGAGTTTGGCAGAACATGAGTACAATGCTGTGACTGAAAGACCATAAGGGACAAAAGTAGAGGTGCAAGCCTGTGAATGAGGATATGGTCTTTTACAGTAGTAGCCTGTTCAATCAGTTGTCCTGAATGGTGGGTGACTGATGTGCCACTCTCTTAATAGATGAAATGACAGACAGCCAGTTTCCTTCGCAGTCTTACTCTAGCATCCGGCACACTCCCTAGTAGTCAGAATGTCTAGCCTCAGTGGGAACCCACAAAAGAACTGCTGTGGCAAGCTTTCAGAGACACACACACACACACACACGCACACACGCACACGCACGCACACGCACGCAGGACTCACCTGCTGCAAACCGACGGGTACTGACATGCAAAAAACTGTGAACAGATCTATCAACAGCTGTTGACAGAAGAGGAGAAGGAGAGGAGGGGAATAACAAGTAGCTTTTGTGACATTAAATGCAATGGAGTTGACTGTAGCTCACCCTAGTTTTATTTTTATGAAACGTAATTTCTAGTCATTCAAATTTAGCGGTCACACAAAATACAACAACAAAAAAGCAAGTAAAAAGAAAACAGGAAAAGACCCCATAAACCAAGTCTAAAGTGTTGTTTGTGGGGGGAGTAAAGATGACAGCAAAGAGTAATTTCAGTCTTTCACCTAAGTGTAGTTTTGCAGCTTGGATGCTAACGAGGTTTGGAGAGCGCAGACAAACAAGAAAAGACGGCAAATGGCAATTTTGCTGAACAAAGTAATGAACAGCTCAATTCCTATGACGTCCCTTTCAGACTTAATCTTCTTTACCAACAGTTGCAATTGATGGAAAGCAAACAAGAGTGCGTTGTGGAGTATAAATTTAAAAGACCACAAAATGCAAAGTATAAACTTCATGCCACAACTGCCCTAAATTAACAGAATTGGCAATCACAAAAATTAGTGCCGTCAAGTGATTAAAAAAAAGTGATTAATTAATTAGGGTCTGTGATTCATTAATCTAATTAATCTCTATTTTAATCTCATCTAAAAATTACTGAGAAAACCCGTATTTTCATTTTAAATTGAGACAGTTCAAAAGTGGCATTATAAAGTATTTTATTGTTTTTCAGCAGACTTGTACAGATGCAGTCCTAGCCATTTACTTTCTGCTGTATTTGAGACAAGTCAAAGTTCTACCTGCAAACTTTAGTTTCGACCAGGAGGGTGAATATCACTGTTTTGTTTGTTTTTGTAAATCTCCAAAGAATTACAAAATAAAAATAAAATAGAACATCAGGTCCTTAAAAAGTGCTTAGGTTAACATATCAAAAACAGTAAGAACAATTCTGAGCAATACAAGTACTCAACACTGAACTTGCTTCAGATAATAAGCAATACAGTACATAAAACAGACCCTTAAATCACAGTGCTGTAAGTTCGCACTTCACTGTTTATCATCAAGTATCAAGTACAACTTTATTGTCAAATGTGACAATCATGACAAACTAAAAAGTGCTGAAATACACATCAATCACTTCTAGTAGTCTACATAGAACACATCAACTATGCCTCGTACGTGGGGTGTTCTCAAGTTTAGTTTGCAGAAGAGCTTTGCTATGTATGGCTCGCTCGCTATATTGCTAACACTTTCGGTGCTAACGTTAGCTGTGGCTGCACTCACGACTGGATGCTTTGCATTGATGTGGGAGGCTAAATTTGAGCTGCTTCGGTGGTAAGCAAACTCCTTACAAATTAGGCACAACACTCTCCCTTTATCAATTGTGTCGTCAGGGCGTTTTTGGAATGTAGATTTTCCATTCATTGTGCCGAGAACTCTCACATGCTGCCCCATTTTCACCCCTCCACTCCTCACTGCTGCTTAATAAACCCTCCCAACTCCCATGGGAGCCTATCAGCTTCGGCTAAACAAGCCTCAACATAACGGCAGCCAATCAATGTCCGCTTCAGGCTGTGAATGACAGTTGTTTCCCCACCCTCAACAACTCGAACACAGGAAGCCAACATATATAAAGGGCTATTAGAAAAAGGCAAATCATCTACAGAAACAATAAAGGCAGAGATTAAAATTTAGATTAACGTGATTAAGAAAAATAACGAGCTACATGTGTTGTAATTAATTAATCGCAATTAACGCGATAATTTGACACCTCTATAAAAAATATGTTCATGTTTTTCTTATGGTTAGTAGTACACAGTCTTTCAGGTCAAAATAAATTCTTGTCCATTCATTTTCAAAAGTTCTGTGCAGGCTTAGTTACTGTAGGTCTCTGATGTTTCTCTGAATGTTGTGCCCTGCTGCAAACATGGTGCCCGAGTTACCCAAGTCAGAAAAAAAATTGGCTGGTTCAATGAGTGGCCAACGTCGAGACAAAAATAAACGTTCAAAGCAAAGAACTGAATGTTTCATGGGAAAGTACCCAACAGAAAAACAACTTTTTAAGAAGAGACTTATTTTACAATGTCTCTCCCATAGAAAAACATGCCTGATAGCATTTAAAATAAAAAACTGCAAAATGTTAGTTTCTACCAGAGACGCCATCCAATGACATTCAAGGCAAGAGACATGATACGAATACGTAACATATAAAATTCCACAACACAAACATTGCTATTGAATTATATGCTGCTGTTCTAATCACAGTAAGCATTTGCTTGCATCGTGTCCTATAACAAGTACAAGACCGACGGTTAAAAAGAAGCAATAAAGAGAGATTTAAAAGGCATTCACTGATTCAAATTTATTTATTTATTATATCATGATTTCTCGTAACATCATAATAAATAACTCAACTCAATTCAAATGTATTTATAGAGCACTTTCAAACAGCCATCGCAGCACACAAAGTGCTGTACATGGAGTAACTAACATATACAACAGTAAAGCTAAACAACAAATCAGTATCAAAGACGGTAGGGAGCACCAAACAGTAAAACTAAGATCATAATTTGGGTCATGTTGAGTCAAATGCCAAAGAATACAAGTGAGTTTTGAGGCGGGTTTTAAAGATGGGCAGCGAGGAGGCTTGCCGAATGTTCCGTGGGAGGTCATTCCAGAGAGAGGCACCAGCAACGGAAAAGGCTCGATCCCTTCTGAGCCTCAGTTTAGTTCTTGGTACTTCTAATAAATAATATAAAATAAACAGCGGATATAAATATTGTATAGATTATCATACACTTGTGACCTTGTAAGTGCCTTGTCCTGGCTGACCTAACGGATTCATTTTTGATTCTGGGCTGTGTGTGTGCTTACAGTGCAACTATTCCCTATTGTATTCCTCTCTCTCCTGCAACTTTTTCATCCATCCCTCCATTTTCTGATCCACTTATTCTCACTAGGAGCCTATCCCAGCTGTCGTCGGGCAGTAGGTGGGGGACACCCTGAACGTTTTCATTATTTACCTGCTACTTTGCTGTTCATAGCTGGTGGGTCTCCACTTTAATATGGCTCCAGCAAGACCAACTCTGTACCTACTCTTCCTCTCACTCCCTATTACTGCTCACTTCTCCCCTCTGCTCAGCTGAGGAGGGAAAAAAAAAAGCTGGCCTCTTGTCATTAATGTCAATGAGACGGCTCTGCAAGCAGTCAATCATATTGCATCTGCTTAGAAATCACCTCAAAAAAGAAAAAGAAAATCTCATTACCGGATGGAGGATGGACAGGTTCTTGAAACCTTGACTTTTAAAACTATGGTAAACCGTCAAACTGCTCATCAACCCATACTTATTGGGGGTAATTAAAACCAGTCAACCAGAAAACACTGAGCTGTTTCGAAGTACAGCACAACACTGCCTTGTTCAAAATAATGACCAACACATTACACCCACTATGTGTCCCTTTGTGTGTGTGTGTGTGTGTGTGTGTGTGTGTGTGTGTGTGTGTGTGTGTGTGTGTGTGTGTGTGTGTGTGTGTGTGTGTGTGTGTGTGTCACTGATATTGGCAATGACCAAGTGAGGTGACATTAGCCAAGCCGGCATCACCCCATATCCATCCGCCCGCCCACATACACACAAAGTCTTCACACAAGCACATCATTCATTCAGAGAGCTTCATGAAGTGTCAATGGCCCAACAAAGAACAATCGGAACAAGTCAACTCGCTCAGTGAGAAGTTTCAAAAACTAAAACTATTGCACAATTTTGAAAACAAAATTATAAAGTTAATCAATTCGTTCAATGATTTTGATCAAGGTTTGACCATACAAGAAATTTAGTACCTCCCTTGGATTCAAATTTACTAAATTATATAATGACTGTGTCGGGTACATTCAGGTGATTCATTCGATCCCAATTATTGCCTTTCTCATCCTCATCCAACTGTCATTTTTTGTTACGCTCCAGTCCAAGTTGGGTTCAAATGCATTGTGCGATGATGTGCCTCAGTGTTCTTGAAAAAACAACTGCACAAGGAACGATGAACACTCATCCGATTATTGAACTGTATCTCCGTTCTTTGGATTGCCGTTTTACTTTCCTTTGCAGTTCACTGCAAGAATTTTACTTCACACTTTGTAGTTTGTAATACTTTATTTATTGTTTGTATTATTTATACTTTATTATTTGTAAAATGTTCCTGAATAATATTTATAACTGTTTAGGTTATTTCAATGTCAATTCCCTAAACAACTCTCACACAAAATCCTACTTATATGCTTTGATTTAATGTCTCTTGGCCTCTCAACCTACTACTTCTTTGGTTTGCAGTTCTTCATGATTAAGCAAATAACAGTATAGTGTTGCTTGACAGACTAGCTGACGAACACCTGGCTTGGCAAGCAATTATGCAGATAGGCATGCCAATACAATTTTTTTTTAAACTGCAGCATGCACAAAAATAAAAGACAGAATGTGCTTGATGAAGTGAGAAAATGTCCACGGAAAAATAATAAGTCTTTCTGTTGTCCGGATGAAAGCCAAAGTTCCTCTCGAAGTCACACCGATGATGGTCTGATTGATGCTCATATTTTTGGGGGGGTTCCGTCAAGGTCCAGTAAGGCAGAAGCAGAACATCTGTGAAACCTAGTGTGAGAATCCAAGAGCCTACAAGGTAGTAATGGAACAAAGGTTGGATTGTTGGTTGGCGGCCAAAAGGTCGAAGGTGACTGTGGTCCTTATACAAATGTTCCGAATTACTTGTTAAAGAAAGGAAAGACTACCGGTAATTTAGAAAACATGGAGCCTTGTCACCTCTTTCCCGACACGACTCACTGGTCTGACCAGGTTCATGTTTAAATAAAAACAGAGCGCAAACAGAGGCAACACCTGCAAACATCATTGGTGACACATGCGCCAATGATTCTTTCCTTCTCTGACTCGAGGTTGTTTAGACTACCTTTCTGTGTGTTGAAAAACATTTGGTACTTGTTTGTTTCCTCTGTCCTTGTCAACAATCTGCTGTCCTCTGTGTGGAGTGCACATGCACGCACAAACTTCAGTGTCCCTTAACTCCATGACAAGGACATTTTGCAGCCCATTTGTATTAGTAGTAGTCGTAGGTCATGTTTTAACAGAGGGCTACAGAATCTCACGCGCATATGTATTAAGTACATTTTTTAAATGACACAAACGTGGTATTCCCTAACATAACGTCATTTTTTTGTGTTATTAATAGGCCTGTCAGAATAATTACGGTGGACTCATTGCTGGATAAATGAAGTGGACACCATGTTTTTTTCCTGATTTGATAAATTGTCATTTATGTTGCTTCATTCCCTTTCCTGTCAGTAAACTGTGGAAGACAGGACTCACTCACACATGCACACATGCACACATGCACACATGCACACATGCACACACACGCGCACACACACACACACACACACACACACACACACACACACACACACACACACACACACACACACACACACAAACGCAATGTGACTGTGCGACTGTGCGAACAACATTGAAATGGAGAAAAATGGATAAGCATACTAAAAGCTAAGTTTTCAGACAGCTGCAGTTGTAAAACTACTCAAAGTCTATAACAGACATGGGCAAACTACGGCCCGTGGGCCGGATCCGGCCCGTTGGGCTTTTTAATCCGGCCCGCCGAAGGTTGGTGCACAACACAATTAAGGTTCGATATAAATGATTGCATTCATTTCATTTGGACTTGTAATGACAGGCATTTCAACGCCAGATGGCGCAGTTACTTGAAGTTGCAGAGCACAGGGAGGGAGGGGGAGACGATACGGAATCCAGCAGTAGCGCCAACTCAAGCAACTCCCGCTCGATACGACGGAATAAGTGTGTCCGCGCCGCTATTTTCTATCATTGGATCCAAAACAGCGACATGCAAGTGACTCTTTGTTGCAGTGAGTTTTACTGCAATTGCGAACATTTTCACGTCCTGTCGATCATGGCATCTAAACGAAGAGGAAGAGTAATGGCCACGGTAGAGAAAGTGAAGTGTATCTGATTAAACGAAGCGGGTTACAAAATACGAAACATTCAGGAGATGTTTGGAGTCTGAAAGACTGAAATCTACAAGACTTTGAAAAACGAGGAAGTGATTTGTGCTCAGTCCGATTCTGGCTATTTCCATGCCCAGAGTGAATTGTGTTACGGGGAGTGAACACCCCTCTTTTGGAATGGTTTGCCCCAGCAGCACGGGGAAGGGCGTGCGCTTGTTTGTACGGGGCAGTATTGAATACAGCGGCACATAAACAACACTCTGATGTCCGTTGTCTTTCTTATGCACAAACCATACAGAAACAAATTGCTTGCGGCTCGACGGACAGTCGAGTAAATAAACGTTTCCTTGAATGGTTTGACTGCTATCGTGCTAAAAACTTTCCGCAAACTGGACCGCTAGAAAGAGAGGAAGCGAGTCCCAGAGCGCTAACTATGAGCATAGAAGACTTCGAAGCTTCAAAAGTTCGCTACGCGACATCAGCTGAGCAACGCTGTCATGTGTGGTGATCGAGGGGAGGTCAAGTCAGAGACAATGAGTGAGTCGAAAGAAAAGCAACCAGGTCTCTTACACGTCTCATTTTGGAGCAAATAGTCCTAACTTTGTTATATTTTGTCATATACCTGTACTGCTTGCTGCAGTTTTTGGCCAACATATTGTTGCACTTTGTTGCTTGTGTTGTCACACATGTATGTTGCTCACATACTTGAACCTTCATACAGGACATATACCATAGTTGTTTCACCGTTCACATTAAAAAAAAGTATGGTAATACTTTTATGCTTTTGTTCTGTTGATGTTTGGTATGGACTGTCAACATATAATTTTTTTTATATGTACCGTATCTTGTCCTGACACGGCCCACCTGTCAAATTTAGAAATCAATGTGGCCCCCGAGCCAAAAAGTTTGCCCACCCCTGGTCTATAAGCTACACAAAGATAAGCCTAGTTATTGAATGTGTCATAAAATGTGTCAAAAGGAAGTCAATTTAAGCATTTTAATCTTTGCATTAAAAAAATGGAAGATTAATATTTTAGATATATATTTATCAACTGCAATGGTACTTGAGGGTGTGCAGAGGAGATTGTGCAAGCTTGTACTTTTGAAAGACCTTGTAAATCTATGGCTGAGAACGTTTTTGACTATTTACGTGGTTTAATTGCTGGCTCCGGTGATTTGTAAGTTTCCCAGGATAGGGGCATGTCAAATGGGGAAAACAGAGACTTGATTCAGAGCCACGCATGGAACTTGTACAGAGAACAAGATTTTAAGCGGGATAGGGGACAGGCAACATACACGCTGAGGCTAAAAGTGAAAAAGAGGACAGCATTTTCAAAAGGGGCATTGAGGCAGTGGACTAGTTCGGGATCTGAGGCTCCTCTGTAATAGAAGCCAAGCCATGAATTGGGCAGGGCATAAGAGGGAAGGCCCTTTCCTATTTTTCTATACAGCTCTATGTTCGCAGAGAGCACCGGAAGATACGTAATTTCACAAAAGTAAATGAGATTTTGTTCATTATGATTTTCCACTTATATTGGAAAACAGTTTTACTCATTTTACAAGGCAATAGAGTCCGTTGTTTCACAAAGCCAAGCAGAGTATTTTCTCGTTCAGATGATGAGTGCTCAGTAACACAAAGTAAAACGAGGTGACAGGGAACGGCGGGGTCTGTGATGGACATGAGGGGCAACGATAAGCACATAACTGGGCAAACAAACAAAAATGTGTTTAGCGCGTGCTTGGCAAAATGTACACACATGTACACGCTAACTCTTATGCACACATGAGAATGCACATACTTGTGATGTGAACATTTCTACACTAAGGTTGGGGGCATACATGGAGTTTAAAGCTCTCTGTTTTGGCCCCTTTTGATTCTTTTGGAATCAAAGAGCGTATGGAGTTCATGTAGACAGACACTCTCATTACAAACCTCATACATGCCTTTTAGAGTTTGGGACCCTTCTGTTCCTCATCCACATGTAATGAACTCTGAGCTAGTGTACATTAACTCAACTTATCCATGTCTGCTGTGCAAGATCTTTTGCCTAAGACGGACCCTCACTAAGCGCAAAAGAAAATTTGAATTTTCATGCATATAAAATGTACTTGTAATTTCATCTATTATCCAAAAGCAAAGATTATAATTTTGTATTAGACCACATCCCATTACTCCAGCCTTTCCCCAACAATGACTACAGTACTCAAATCAAATTCCATCAAAGTTAAAGTTTGAACAGAACCCACTGAGTCTGTTGGAAAATGATAACTGTGTCTCAGCTTTGTGTCCGTTGTAACATTGATAGCAGTGCCAGAGCAATAATATGAATCTAAAGTTCTTTACAACTGTAACATAACAGACCGATGGCTGTCCCATATCAAAGTCGGCAAGAGTCAATAGATCAGCTTGTCAATCTTCACAACGTGAAGCCGTTACAGCTTCAACTACAAAGGCAGCTAGAGAATTGCTAAATATTGTGCCAATTATCTGGCAATGTTTCATTTTTTTCCAACCGATATAAATTTCCACATGTGGTGGTATGGTTCAGTTTTAATGTGTGCACCAGTGTTGTGTTCGGTCTGTCTGGCATGGGGCTGTGAACTTTGAGAAAATGTGTGTTGTATTTTGTTCTCATTACACTTTAGTTGTGACAATTTGTCAACCATTGAAGAATGTGTTTAGCTGCACCTAATAGGTAGCATACGCTTGATACAACTACACGAGGGGGTGATGCGGCAGTGGAACAATGCGCAGCAGTTGATTTAGTACCGGTAGACAAAAAAAAAAAAGAGGGCCCACAAGAAAGGTCATCATCCATTTACTATGGCACCTTACGGGGCTGTGGCTGACTTTGACGTGCCAGTCGAGAATGACTCCATCCAAGGACATGCTAATCATATCAAATCTACAAGTAACAAGCTCACAGAGCACGAATGCACCCAGACGTGCACACACACAGATGGTGATCAATGCATCAACAGGGCAAATAGTTGAGAGAGATCTACTACATGCATATGAGAAACGCTTTGTAGATTCCAACACAGCCGTGATATTCGGTGACAAGCAAGGCTGCTTTTATGCAAGTCTCACTTGTCATATATGTAACAATAGGCCAAGACTATGACTGTAAATACTTTTATATGCAAAAGATTCCTAAAACTGCATCTTTTGATGTGCCGTGGGGTTGGAGATGAAATTGAAAAGAATATATGCATCTCTTTCTCCTGTCACTTACAGGTAATTATTGTTACCACCAATGAAATAATAATGTTCTGAACCATTGAAAAAGACAATTCGATTTAAAAAAATAGAGACACCGCCTCAGCCAAGGTAAAAACAAGTCATAGAATTAAGAAGCAAGCCAATTATGTACACACACGATTGGTGGTGCACACAGCCATGCATACACATTCAGGGAAATTATGTTGCGGGGAGAATGACAAAAGAGCCATTACAGAACAACAGTGACTGAATGATACTAAATCAAAAGAGAAAGCTCAGTCCCTCATTCCCACTTCAGTAGGTAATGGATACGCCTGTGTCATCTTCATCCTATTGATAGAAGAGGGGGGCGAGGGCAAGGCTCAAATCAATGCTGAGGAGGGAGGAGATGACTCCACGCACAGACGCCCAAGAAGGAATATTTGTCTGCCAGTCCAGATACAGCTGAGTTTAAGTCCGGGTAGGGAAGCACCGTCAAAACAAAGGCAACTTTGGCGCTGCAAGCAGCAGAATGATGAATTTAATACCCATCTGTTCAAGGAACCCACCCAAAAAAAAAAAAACTTCCCAGCACAATGGAACACTTAAATTGGTATTTGTGTGTCAGTTGATTTAGAACCGCTGAGAAAATGTTGAACTTGAAGTTCCTTTGACCAAAGCACCTGCTATAATGACGCAAACCCATATATTTAATTCCTACCTCTTGAGTTCGTTGCCAGGTCAGCCACTTTCTGAAAGGCGTCCAAGAAGGCAGCCAAGGCGACCACTGTGGCTCTAGAAGAGGAAAAGAAAAAAGAACTTCAGTTACCGGTACATAAAACTCTTACTGATCAATTCCTCAAGAACATCATCTTATTTTCCAGTCCATGTGTTGGTAACTATACGTATATAAAAAGTGACTGAAGGTAATTTGTGCTAAGCAGTCCTCTCTGTTCTCATGTACTGCCCAGAGTGCACACACATGGACAAAATTGTTTATACATTTCTGCTAATGAAAGAAAAACACAGCGGTCACAGAAATAACTTGGATCAGTCAAAAGTAATAGTAAATCTAAAATGAAATTTAAATCAACTAGGGAAAAATCAGACACTGCTTTTGGTTTGTGGGTCAACAGAATTCTTTAAAATAATATAAATATATTTTTTTTAATTATTGAATCAGGCCTGGACAAAACTGTTGATCCATTCTCTGGTGGAACATGAGCAGAGGCCCAAGGTCTTCCCTCCATTCCTGAAAAGAAGCTTCATGGAAATCAGTTTGACTCATTCCAGAAACCAATTGTAGACTGCTAAATGCACGAGTGGACTCAACAGTGGTGCTGTTGATTGGTTAACCACCATACCCTGCTGGTGTGCGAATTAATCAAGTGACTGGCATAGTTCATGCTCTACTTTTTCACACTTGCCTGTTAAGTCCCAGTTTACTGGTTTGATTAAAATTCTATATTTGGCCAAATCATCTCTTCATCTCGTCTTCTCAACTCTGAGTGGCAGGCATTTAGCGGTGCAGGTTTAACAAGGAAGAGTGGTTTGTTGTTCTGTCAACTCGTGCAAGCCGAGTGTTATAAGGGACAACTTTACAGCTATGTACAACTCATAAGTGTGGGAACATTCTGTACTTTGACTTAGGGCTGAGCATTTGAAGTTTAATTGCAATTTTGAATCTTACCTTCTCTTGATCTTAAAAACATTGTGATTGAAGAAAAACAGTTATGTTACCGAACAGCACAGTGTGTAATGCAAGTTCCCGATGTCAAAGTACCCTGACCTGCTCTGCATTTTGGGAACAGAGACTGCATGCTTGTCTATTTTTAGTGCAACGTGGAATTCTAAAAATTGTTCCGCACTACTGTTGTAAAACACAATATCGATATGACCAGTGGTGGCCAGGTCGGTTTTCTCCGGGTACTCCGGTTTCCTCACACATTCCAAAAACATGAATGGCAGGTTGATTGAACACTCTAAATTGTTGATGATTGTTCGTCTCTGTGTGCCCTGCGATTGGCTGGCAACCGGTTCAGGGTGTCCCCCCCGCCTACTGCCCGAAGACCGCTGTGACAGGCTAAAGCACCCCCGCAACCCTTGTGAAGATAGAGTGGATCGGAAAATTAATGGAAAAAAAAAATATATATATATATATTAGAGCTGTCAAACGATTAAAATATTTAATCTAATTAAAAACTCAACTGTCATAATTAACTCAAATTAACTAAAAATTAATCATGATTACTCACGCATTTTTTATCCTTTCTGAATTTCCTTTTATATTTTTTGTCCTATTTTCCCCCATTTTAATGCTCTCATCAACATGGAATCATGAATCAGTTTTCTATGTGCAAAATGCAAATGTTTACTGAAATAATTTAGATTTTCAATTTTACATGAACATTTTTCACTTGGAGCAGTTATTGACACATCATCTCTCACACAATATTACTGTCCATCAACAACAGTGAAAAAAATATTTTGTCACACAACAGCTGCTTGAACAGCTATTTTTATGGAATCAAAACAGCGCAATATAAAGTGCACATCTAAGGTAAACTAGTACTCAGCCTATAATTTTTCACGGCCCCCTGAATAGGGATTGTCGGTCAGCATGGAAGGATCTCTCGTTCTGTACTTTTTTGATCATTTATTGGAGCACTTTGCAGCAGAAGTAGTAGTAGTAGTAGTTGTAACAGAAGTATCAGAAGCAGGTAATAACCTAAACTACACATAAATGCAGTAAAAAATTAATATATCTATCTTTCTGCATCACAATGTAAACATGTATATAATTGACATTAATTAATATCTTTATTTAACAATACGTTTAACAAATAATTTAATCAACCCTGATTTCACTATGTATCATTATCATCATCATTATTCATTGTTTTAAACGTAAGAAACCATACAACACAAACATAAAGTCGAATCGAACAAAAGAACTACAAGTCCCAAAACTCAATCCCGGAAGTGGAGCGCCGGCATGATTAACCCAACCTGAAACGCAATTTACTTCGTTTAAACGTCAGATTGCAGACGGACAAACATTACAACTATGCAAAAATGAGCTAAATAAAGACACCCCTGTTCTAGCAACATTTTAGCCCACGCTGTTTGCTTAGAAATGATCCATAGCTGTCGGTCTGAGACGAGGGGGCGGAGTTACGCACGTCAGCTGTGTGCTTGGCCATTAAGTGGTATTTCAGACTCGACGTGCTATGATGATAGCTCAGTTTACGACTGCAAAACATACAGGTAACTTTGGTCTTGTCATTGGAACAATCTGGCAACTTTTTAAAAGTAAACTTTCCATTCATAAACTATTTAAGTATCCGTTTTCGGTGTCTCGCGCTGCCGTGGCTGGCAAAACAAACGTGCGTGGACCTCTGCAGAGCGATTGATGTTTTGTTTCTGGTTTATTTATAGAACAACGGAACATCCGCTGTGACGTCTGCCGCGTTAATCTCGCGAGAACATTTTTGATCCCGATAAAATTCATTTAAATTAATGCCAATAAAAACGCGCTAAACTGACAGCTCTAATATATATGGCAATTTGGGTCTCCAACTAACAAGCGTAAAACTCAGAAACGGATGTATTGTGTGTGTTGTGGGCTGATTAATTGGATCACTCGTGTCAAACAACAGGAAGATTGCTTTTGATTAAATATTTGTATTAATGTACAGTATTTGTATTATATTATCGTTTATAATACACTCAACATTAGAATGTCAAACGGATGGGATATTAACAATCATTGACATCTTGCGTTCGGCGAGACGTTAGGAGCATTCAAACGCAGTGAGACATTTCAAACTCAAACAGAAGTCACAAGTGCTTCGATGCAGCAAACGTTGGGAGCTACAAATTTCTAAATGTGGGCTTTCTATCAATCTGGAAAAACTGATAGATATCTAGAAGAATGATGGTGGAAATCACTTTGCTATTTTACTTAACTGCAATCAACGTTCCATCTGGTCACTTTATTTGTCAAACAGTTGTTTACTTCTGGGGTCAAAGAAAAAACCTTCACAGCAACTGGGGACTTTCCATAATGTTACAGTTTTTACAATTGCTGCATGAGATTACATCTCAAAAGGTCACCACAAGTGTGACAAAACAAAACTTCCACTGTACAAAAATGAGTTCCAAAAGTTAGTTGAAGTGCCAAAAATGTCTTATGCTTCCTATTTTCTACCAATGACAGAATACCACTTTTCTTATCGCACAAATAGCCTGTGAAAATGTAGTATTGGTTAATAAGCAGTTTGAGGGTAGAGTTTACCAAAAAATTCAAGGGTGTGGCTTGACTATATGAAGAAAAAAAAACCAAAACAACATAGCAAGGGCACACTCGGATTCCTTTCTATTTCAAGCACAGCACTGGCACTGGAGGAGCGACAATAGTATGTGCTTGTGGATCAGATGCTCATTGAATAAATGTAAAATAACAATAATCAGGATTTCCCTCACAAGAAGAATTATTGTCTTATAAATATTCTAACAGTGTCAAATGTTTAAAAAAAGCACCTGCCCTTTAAGTGATAGATTCAATTTTATCGCTGTCAGTTCAGGAAAGCCTGGCCAAGCCAACCTCCACTCCCGCAGACCGTGGCGTAGTTTAACAGGCAGAGTGCCTCTGACAATGATACATTGAGTGTTGCTGCCACTATCTATTCTTAGAGCAGCAGAAAATGAACTGGAGATGTGGTTGATTTGGATCCTGGAAATTTAACAATGCTTCTGAGACACTAAATATCAACATTTTGAGATTGGTATACTGTATATGTCAACCGTACTTTTGCTATTGCACGCGTGTTGGGTACTATACATCGAATATCATGTCTGTCTGTATCATTTCTAAAAAATAAAAAAAAAGTTCAAACAGATGTTATTGATGTCTTGAGGAGGGTCTGTCGTTTTCCAAATGAAGTCAAAACTAGAATAAATCCTTAGTCCCGAGACACAGCTGCATCAGCCAGCAAATAGACCAAAAGAGTCCATGATTAGAAATCAGCTACCCTTTATTCTACACCAGACATCAACCCAAAATGGGCAGGAGGAGAAAAATGCCACAGTTGGACCCAAAAAATGACAGAACACTGTAATCGGTTGATTTCCTAGGTGCGTTGTGAGAGGGGTGCAGAGGGGCTAAATTACAGAGCAGTACTCTAAGGACATCATTACACACATCGACACATGCCACAAGCATGGCTGGCTAGCCACTTATCTGAGCCAAAGCGGGAAGGTGGGTGTGTTTGTGTTTTGCCATGCGTGTGTCCCTTTATGTAACCCAGTCCCACACAACAGATTACAGAGCTCCATGGGTGGATGGAGTGTGGGGGTGCCTATGCCGTGGTCAAAACCACTACTTTTGCCGAATTGGAAGTGGCTATAGAAAACATTAAAGCAGACCAAAAAGGCTGTTTAGTGGTTTATCATTCGGGCAAGTAAGTAGTGCACTCTTAGCAATCAATCTCCAACACTGGTAAACTATCAAGTAGAAGGGGCATCAATACCACTGTCATGACTACTGCAGCCTACGGCAGCGTCCAAGTCCAGTAATTGGGGCAAAGTTTGAAATACCACAACAGTCTGACTATAAATAGTGCTGCACTCATGACTTTGATTGTCCACATCCACTGGATATTCCCATATATCCTATTTGTTTTGTCTTGAAACAAGAGTGGGTGGGCGTACACCCAAGTCGATTTCTTTTTTTTTTTTTTTTTTTTTTACAGTTGAACTTATTTTGAAAGAGTGGGCAAAAGCCCCAAACAGATACATTTTGAAGATGTTTAACATTTACAACTACCTGCCGTGATACTTTGCTGTAAAGTTCATTTAGGGTGTAATCGAGGTTCAAATCTGGTCATAATTGGTTGTGACGAGGCAATCTTTTCGTAAATCCTTTTTAAAATGCAATCTGTGTAATAATGTTTTTTAAAAATCAAATACATACTGTCTCCTACGACCTGATTAATTAATTGGAAGTCAGGTACATAAGACATATCAAAATGAGCTAGAAGGGACTGTTTATGCTGAAAGGGTGCCTTACTCATGCTCTTTGGTGGTTGACTCTTGCTGAAAAAGATGCTTAAAACTGATTCTTCTCTTGGGTGATAGATACTACATTTGTTTATCACCAATCTTCATCCTATGTTGTTTTTGTGGAATTAATTACAAATCACAATGATTTCCATTGTAATGGACAGTGGTCACAATCTACTTTGAACACTAGCCCAGTGCACAGACTCACAGACACCTTCCCGTCAACTAGGCAGTCATTAGCAACAAGTCCACAAATGCTCCCCTGAGCTTAAGTATGAGAGTGTCACATATTTAACCCTGAAATGATGGTAACAGTTGAATAACACTTCACCATGAATCAGTTATAATGCTGAGAAAACAGAGGAATGGCTTCAAGGCACTATTGTTAAGTCCTTCAGCCATTATACAGCTGTCACTATTAGTTTGTCCCGGAACACGTGGGCACTTATATGGCAAGAGATCTGCCGTGCACTGTTAATCAAAGACTATTCCAGACCACAGGACAGCCACGGTTAAGGTACTAGGAGAACAATTAGCCTTTATCTCAGCTGTCGTGAGTTGTTTGTCAATTGACACGTGGCCACTTAAAGTCGGCCGAGGGAAGTGGTGAAAATTTGTCGGCCATTGTTAGAAGAACATGGGCAGAGGTGTGCAAATTTACCACCTGAAGAAAACTGAGAGATGAACGGACAGGATGTGCAGGAAGGATGTTGCGAGCTTCTGGCTTATTGAAGCTGACAATTCTTGTTGGTCAAAGGACATCTAACTTTATTTGGAAGTTAACGTTATGTATTCATGAGAATTTACTATTTTTGAATATAAAAGGTGTCATTTGTCAATCATTGATTCATTGGAAGTATGACAGTAGCTCTACAAAGCGACCAGTCACCATAATCATGCAAATGTGTTGCGCAAGCAAAAGCTCACCTGAACTGTGACTGCAGTTTGCCTGCCTTGGTGATGAAGTCCTCCCAAATCGGGTAGCCGCTCTGCCAACGAGAAAAAAAATTGTGTTGAAATAAAGACAGACTTAATAATTGCCAGTTAAATTACATTTGAGATGTTGTAGGTGAGGAGAGGGCTGCGACAAGCTAAATGTTTGCCAAACAGATTAAATCACTTAAGTCACTCTTCAAATTATTATTTTACCGTGATAGAGATTAGAACAATTATGAACACATATTTACCATCATGTCCTTTAGGCTGGAAAATGGGTCACAAGCTTCTTTGGGAAAAGTCCCCTCACAGCAAAACCATTAATACGATGACATAATGAGCCCACCACCTAATGGGACTCTAAATATACCTAATTGAGGTCTCTGGCTCAAAATAGTTGAATCTAAACTATGGCAGCAAAAGAATGGTGTTGAGGGGAGCCTGCAGGCTATGAAATGGAAGTCAGCAGTGGAACCGCACAAGATAAAGACAGCGAGGGCTTGACCAAATGTTTGCCAGTGATGTGCTACTACTGTCAAGTGCCTTAGGAATGTTATGTTATGCTGTCAAACATTACACCCAACAGTCACTGAAGCGCTTTCTGTCCTTTGACTTCTCTTTCTCTCTCTCTCTCTCTCTCTCTCTCTCTCTCTCTCTCTCTCTCTCTCTCTCTCTCTCTCTCTCTCTCTCTCTCTCTCTCTCTCTCTCTCTCTCTCTCTCTCTCTCTCTCTCTCTCTCTCTCTCTCTCTCTCTCTCTCTCTCTCTCTCTCTCTCTCTCTCTACATTACATCACTTACTGTATGTCAACTCCTAGAATTAAATAGATGCTAAGCGAGAGATACGGTACTGAAAAAAACATGGTCTAATTGAATTTTGCTACTCTATTTTGTCTCCATTTAATTGATGATCTCTAATGCATTAAAATACATAATGTTATATTAGTTGCTGATAGATCAAACAGCATCTCTTCATTAGTAGAACGTGATAGTGAACCAGGTGGATTTTACTGCTTAACTCATATTCCACATACACAATATTAATCAGAATGTTGTGTTTAGACTAGTGGGGCTGCATCGTTTTAGGTTCACTTACCCTTTAAGGCACAGGTGTCAAACGCAAGGCCCGGGGGCCAGATCTGGCCTGCCACATCATTTTATGTGGCCCGCGAATGCAGCTCAAACATGTCAACTTCTATGATCCTTTCTAAAATGTCAACCAAAATGTTTAATTCTCTCATGTAATAAATAACATATATATTCTAAGCATTTTATTGTTACCAACCACCTCATGATAGTAACTTAAACAATAGTTGAATTAACAGTTATTCTTGACTTCTTCACACGGTTGCAATCATAACGGCCCTCCAAGTGAAACGGTAACTAAAATGTGGCCCGCACCATAAATGAGTTTGACACCCCTGCTTTAAGGTGTCCAACAATAGTTAAGAGTTGTTTAGGTGATCGCCCATACTGGGCGATACATATCATCCTCGATATTATCGTTAAAGTTGCTTTCACAATGTGCAATTTTAATTGATCACATATTAATACAGTCTCAAAAACAGACTGGTTCAGGTGCATTGACTGGCTACAAAGGAAGAGGAACTGATAAGTCTTCATTCTGCAAATCAGCGGGCAGGAATACAGTCACGTGACTCAGCCGAAGGAATGCAACTTTTGTTTCAAATATAGAGGAGTGTCTCATCTCAGTGAGTAATTTCATAGCAAGACCTAAGTCAGATGTATTGTATTGTAAAATGTGATGATATCTGTCATCATGGAGTAATAGGAGACATTTAAGTGACATAAATATTAACAAAAACAAATGAAAACGGACAAAAAAGCCTGCAGATTTGACATAACATGACCAGTAGAACATTTTTTTGTTGTGCTATATCTATTCCTTTCTAAGGATGTAACGATATGCAAACATCTTAAGTTAGTTCTTTTGTTTATTTGATGTTTTTTGAAATCTAATTGTGCTCTCACAGTCATCTTTACAGGATGGACACTCCTTGGAAGAGATGAAACAATGTTGACTTCAAAGAGAATTTGTCAACTGATGCTCATCAAGACTTAGATACTTTTGAAACCTTTTCCAGCTTCATACAAGTTTATAAATAAAATTCTGACCTCAACCCAATTTAGATATGGTGTCATGCAGACAGACAGACATTCCATGAATCCCACTGAACTGCAACCGTTTTGTTAACAGGACTGGTCCAAAATTCATGTGCAAGTTTGATCTCCAACTACAGGCAAACTTTGGTTGAGGTTATTGCTGACAAAGGAGGGTCAACCAGTTATGAAATCTCAGGGTTATCTTACTTTTTCATCCCAGTCCTGTGAATGTTTATGTTATTTTAAAAAAACGCAAAACATAATTGTTTGTGTTAGTATTAGTTGAAGCAAACTTTTTGTTCTATTTTAGATTTAGATTAAGACCAATCAACAATTTACAAATGTATGCGAAAAATTAAGAAATGTTTCCATACTTTTTTCCTGTAAGTGTTTGGTGGCTGATATTAGAGACAGTGTTGACTGTGATATTAGACACCGGACCGTTAAAAGTTTTCACATTTCTGTTCGAACGGACGTCTGGCCATTTTGATCCCCCCTTCATATGTCAACGCCTTGAGACCCCGCGGACATTGTTCCACTCCGACGGTCACATTCTTTCCATTCCTTCGGGGCAAGTACAGCAGCTGAGACGGCAGCTAATTGTCTATACAAGTCGTCTCTGTCAAAAAAAAAAAGGGGGGGGGGGGGCAGATAAACTTCCACCTGCCTGCCCCAAAATGGAACATCCCAAATTAAAATGACGACACAACTACAGTAAATGTTACAATTTAACGAATAAAACACACGCTTACCGATATATACATATATAAGGCGATATTTATATATATATATATATAGTGTTTTGAAGAGTTTGGAATTCACGAGCAAAATTTAAGCAAGTTACACTAGCTGGAGCGGCATGCAATAACTCAAGTATATCACCGACACGACACATACGTTAGACGAGTTGGGTCTGTTAGAAGCTGCACAATAACGTTTATATTACCTTCATGTCTCCGATAAGAGTTTGGAAGAGTCCTCCAAGCGCACTGCAGTCCTTCTCGATAACAGCCTCCATTTTTCAGAGGACCACCTCCGAAGCCCAGGAGGTGAGGGTGGAAAAGTCAACCCGAAAACAAACAAAATAAATACAACTATAGATACCTGGAACTAGTGTATCCGTTACTGAGAAATGAACAACACGAAGTGTTTATACAAAACAAAGTTGTGAGAAAAGGAGTTCACAACTGCCCGGTGCACCATTCACTTCAAACAAGCTGATGGAACGAGAGTGAAATTTAATTCCCAGTGTCGTCTCCACGCCGCTTGCTTCAGAGCCATGTTAAGACAAAAACACTTCAACTGAAGTCGAAACGAGAGACACGTCACGGTGTCTGAGGATATTGACAGGTAGATTGCTTGAAATTGCCAAGAGTGTCGTCTGTGGTCGCTTTCAAAATACGGACTGAAATCTGCTTGAACAAACCCTAAGAGCGAAAACAAATCAAGCTAGCGACAACTCAGAAAAATCTGCTTCCGGTTAACTTCTACAATAAAAGTATTGCATTTTCCAAACGTTTGGAAATACTGTACTGTAATAACAATACAGTACAATACAATACATTACAACACAAAACAATAAAATACAATACCATACAATACAATACAATACATCCTGATTTATATAGCGCTTTCACAACAGCTGCAGCTTTCTCTTTACAAATCAGTTAACATAAAGTAAATAATAAACACAATAAATAAATAAATAGATATATGCGGCCCGCTCCAGTGGTTAGCACGTCGACTTCACAGTGCAGAGGTACCAAGTTCAACTCCATGCAGCACCCCCCGCGACCCTAGTGAGGATAAAGCAGTTCGTAAAATGAATGAATGAATGAATAAATGAATAAATAGATATATCCATCCATCCATCATCACAAGGGTTATATATATATATATATATATATATATATATATATATATATATATATATATATATATATATATATATATATATAGAGAGATGATAGATCGATAGACACGCGCACACGTACACACACACACACACACACACACACACACACACACACACACACACACACACACACACGCATCACTGGGAGGCCACATCCGATTTAACCAGACATGTGACAAAAATGCTATTTTAAATACAGCCTCGTCCATACGTGCAAAATACGTGCTCCTGGTATGTCCAGTATACTGTATTATCATTGAAGAATTTGCCTATTCCAAACAAACACGTCCACACATTTTGGACCGTGTAAATTATAAACCCGAAAAAACATTTATTGACTGTCAGTCAATGACTGACATCTAGCGACTAAACTTTGAAAGACAACATAAAATAGCAAAATAAAAGAATAGGAATTATAGAACAAGTTTTAACCTGCAAACGAGTCGTTATATGTTCACTGAAAGCCATGAAATCCCTCCTGGTAACGCATTTGAGAGAAAAAAAAACAATGAATGCACCAATTTGAAGAAAGTCTGCTGTATTTCTTGATGGAAATTGTGCGCGCGCGCACACACACGCACACACACAGTTATATACTTATTATACTGTACTAATATTTTTGTTTGAAACGGAGGTAAAAACTACAAATGTCTTCATACATTCATAATGTGTTCATTACATGGCTGTAAATACCCAAATTGTGTCACAAAGTTGTGGGTAAACACATTTCACTGAAATCATTTAAGCTATATTTGTCATGGATTTATGAGGTAGGACTGGATGTTAATACACTAACTTATACATTAGGTTGGAATGCTACAGTATTCTTAAAATGACTTTAATTTTCACTGTACAGGGTGGCACGGTAGTCAACAGGTTTGTACGTCCACCTGACACTACAGAGGTCAAGAGTTCGAATCTGGGCTCCGGCCTGTGTGGAGTTTGCATGTCCTTCACTTGTGGGTTTTCTCCAGGTACTCCGGTTTCCTCCTCCATACCAAAGGCATGCATGGTAGATTATTGAACACTCTAAATTGTCCCAAGGTGTGATTGTGGAAGTGAATGCTTGTTTGTGTATGTGTGCCCTGCAATTGACTGTCAACCAGTTTAGGGTAAACACCGCTTACTGCCCGAAGACAGCTGAGATCGGCTCCAGCACGTCCGTGGACCTCATGAGGATAAACAGCTCAGATAATGGTTGGATGCACGTTTCTCTTCATTGTGTAAATAAAAAAAAATGTACGTGTTAAAATATTTAGCCACTAGGGGTTGATAGCGAGACGTGATTAAAAGGGAAGTATTGGATTTCAGATTTCAAAATTACTTCATCACTGGCAGTTGCTAGGAACATGCAAAACTATTTATCGAACACAGTTGTGATCATCGGACACAGAGAACGTCTCTTTTATTTTTCATAATACAACAATGCATTTATCCCCGCAATCTTAAACGATCATGTCCTGTTTTCAGTGTTGTACTGTATTTACCTCACAACATGCCTTTTGCAGTGATTGATTCTTCACGTTTGTGTACTTTGTATCTTGTATTGTGCGCATTTTGTTAGTAAATATATTTTTTCAAAGTTGGCTGTGTCTGCTTTGGGTTCCTTTGTGGTTTATATTTATAAATTGCCCATTTTCCTGTCACAGTTTAAAATTTATTTCACCTTGTCTTTTTTCCTTTTTAAATAGAGTATCTCAAATATCTGGCATTTAAACAGGGGTGTGTATAAAATTACATGAAATGTGTTTTAGTAAAATGCTATTGCATGTTAATTTTAATTTATTTATTATTTAACAAAATGTACTAAAATAAAAACAATGGCACAAGCATTTAGACATTTTATTTAAATTAGTAATAATTTACTATTGTAAGACAGACTGTGATCGGCTCCACTTATTCAAACAAATTATAATTGGGACACCAAGCAAACCTAATAGATTGAATATTTATCATGATTTATTCTTGATGTAAATGAACTTTTAATATGCAGTTAAATAACAGCGTAGACTCTTAAAATTCTTTAAAACACACCGATATGGTAGGCTTGAGTGTTTAATCCTATACATTAAGAAGATAAACAATGATGTCATCTAATCAATTATTAATATGTATAAGACAACTGTACATGGTGGGTTTGTGTTAAAATTCTTTAAACCACCAATAGTGGGAGGTTTGGTGTTTAATCTGATAAGGAGAAGCCACACACTGATGTCATCTGACAAATTGTTACATATCAACAAAACAAAAAAATGCCATTTCAACATGTATTTAAAACTACCGGAATTTAAAAATTCTAAAGCACATCATGTTCATTGTGAAGCGAGTTTCCATTCCTTTGGCATCACTGTATTATAGGGTCTTTCCAAGAAAATGTCCAAGCATGTGAAATTTCTGTTGGGCATGCCACAAAAGCAGCACACCTCAGGGAGTTTCAGTTGTTTTGGAGTTGTGAAACATTCTCTTCAGTGAGGATGTGAATCCAGTAGAATAAGGAAGCTACAGTGTTGATGTGGGAAAAAAAGCTGTAGTTGCTTAAGCATCACAAACGTGCCTAACGTTAATAAAAAAAAGCTGGCTGCAAAATAAGCGTCAAAACATGACTCACATACATGTCATATTAGATGTCAACATTTTTCTAAGTTTTCTCATCCCTTTGCTACACCGCTCAACGTGTTTAGAAGTTAGGGACCTCAGAAACGTCATTCTGTAATTAATAAAGTCTTAAAAAATCACAAAGGGATCATACTGAAAACAGGGCATTCCAACTCCACACTGAACAGAAGCATGATTTCTTAAATCAGCTTGAGTTTCAGGTTAGATCCTCCACCTCTTGAACGCCATCACCAAACTGCAGCTGTAGAATAGCGTCACCACAAATGCAAATACCTGTGACAAAAAAATAAACAAATTGAATGTGGAAAAAATATCAATGAATTTGATAGACAATGAAGTTGTGGACTTCTAAGCCGCCACAATTGTCAGAACTCCACTAAACCGTCCATCTATCCATCCATTTTCGATACCGCTTGGATGAGCTTTGGATAAGCGGCGGGTTCCACCCAGGTAGTGTTCATTGTGAATACCAAACCTAAATTTCTATCTATCTATCTATCTATCTATCTATGAATTCACTGTGTCTTGAGATTTTGTTCATGAATGAGGGGAGGATGGGGCGGGAAAGCTACAAAGTGGATCGGTGCAGCTTCTGCAGTGATCCAAACTCTGGATTGGACTGTCACCGTAAAGAAAGAACTGAGCTGAAATGCGAAGCGATCGATTTCTTGGTCTTTCAAACCCTCAGCCTCACAACCTCTGGGTCGTGGGTGAAAAAATAAGATCCTGGATACAGGCACACACAAGAGTGTCTGGGCTCTCACTATGAGATAAGGTGAGAAGCTCAGTCATCCGGGAGGAGCCTAGAGTCGAGCTGTCCGCATTGAGAAGAGGAGGATGAGGTGGCTCAGGCATCTTGTTCGGAGGTCAGCTGGATGCCTCCCTGGTGAGGTGTTCAGGACACTGGGAGGAAGCCGCCCAAGGATGATCCAGGACATCCTGGAAAGACTATATTTGCCGGCAGGCTTGACACTCCTGAACCAAACAACTATTATTAATTACTGTGAGACCACAAAGTCATTTATTCTTTTAAAGCAATATGTTAATTTTTATGATTGAAATGCTTTAACAAAAAGTTTACTTCACGTGGTTTGCGCATGTGCAGTGGCACATGTAGCTTGAGGAGCTGGGTCTGTGACAATCCTCTGTGTGAATGAGCTATTCACTTCCCACTGCAGCATTATCAGTATTTCAGTGTCGAAACATTGTGGAGCTTTGAAGGTGTAAAGCCAGTATTTATAGGATATACACTGACACGAAACTATTTAGCACATCCGCCTCACAGTGCGGAGGTCATGGATTTGTATCCGGCTCCGGCATAGCGGTGTGGAGTTTGTATGATCTCCTGCGTGGGGTTTTCCCGGGTACTCTGGTTTCCTCCCACATTTCAGTAACATTTCAGCTCAGGGTGTACCCCGCCTACTGCACCAAGACAGGTGGGATAAACTCTAGCATACCCGCGACCCTCGTGAGGACAAGCGGCTCAGATAATGGCTGGATGGATGGACACTGACACCCAATTAGAAAGGCTTTCCAACCATATTTTACTCACCGTGGCCACTACGTTAAGATTAAACTGGTTGCCAGTCATCACAGTGAATACATTTCCGCGAGGGTAGTGGATACACATAACAGTTCCTGTGCTGTTTGGCAGGGGTGTGATGATGGCTCCTCCATTGGCTGCCGTTGTCGCTGCCTCCAGCACAAAGGCAGCAAAATAGAAAAGCAACGCTAAAAAATGGTAAAAAACATCCTGAAAATGAGAAGAGAGGGAGTGTTAGGATGGCATGGCAATCAGCACACATCTATACCATGGCCTAAAGAATGTGGATGGCTGACTTGTCTGGGTTTCCTAAAAAGAGTATCTGAGGTTTAAAATTATTGTGCAATTTGGCCAGGAGGTGGGAGCATATTATTGTACATCAATTTTAAAGTCACTGCACTCACTCCTTTTATGATTCAAGGTTGATTTGGAGGTTCTTATACAGGTTTTTAAATGACTTAACTGTAGTGGTCCTTCTTATCTTTCAGAGCTCCTTTTACCCAGAGAATCCTCACAAGCTCTGAAGTCCTCCCGCTCTGGCCTATTAGCAAACCCTTGGGTCAGGACACACGCTTACAGCACAGGCCACGTGTCAGTTCTACCCCTGTAGTATGTGGTCATGGGTATTCATGAAAACCAACACAGAAAACCACAGGGACCACACATAGCATGATATGGACAGCACCAGGAACCCTAATTTTCCTCTCCCAGACCTGATACCTATTGTAGTACCAAAACAGACCTGTCAGAGGCAGCCTAGTGCCATGAGTCATCCAGACCTACATATACGGTAATACTAAAAGAAATGAAGAGAGTAGTCGACTACTACGACTACTACTACTACTACTACAAGATTAAACGGAAGAAGCTAGCATAACTGTTATCTTATATGGGAACTAGTCTAATTGTAGTTGCAAGCACTTCTCCTTGTCATTTTTATTGTGGTCAAGAAGTTATAAGACAAACACTCAACACAATTAATTGCTCCCCTCTACTTGTGTTGTGCAACCACGCACGCTCGATTGAACTGTAAATGTTATCGAAACGTGCAGAACAGCCCTTGTGTGTACAGTACAGTCAATAATTCCACGCACTAAAACAAGGCACACACTACAAACATGGCAAAACGAAGAGTCATCGCATTACACAGGTAGACAAAAGAGTTAGAGGGGAGTTTGTGTTGACGATCCTGTGAGTTGGATTGGACAACAACAGCGAGGTCTTTGTTGTGTTCTGGTGTGAGCTCATCATCCACATCGCTCATTGTTCTGATGAAAACAAACAAAACATGCTTGGCTTCTTCTGAACAAAGCTTAGTGCTGAGAACAAGACTGAGAGGCTAAACTTCACAGAAACGGTAATTTTCTGTGCTATGCTAACCAAAATTGTGCACAAATTGTATACTACAAAGAAATTGTTTGTGTGTTTGTATAGATAGACAGACAGACAGACAGACAGACAGACAGACAGACAGACAGATAGATAGACAGATAGATACACACACACACAGATAGATAGATAGACACACACACACACACACACACACACACACACACAATAAAATTCTATCACCACAAAATGACAGCCGATAGCTCAATGAATACATGATTACGTGCACTGGCTGCTCCAAGGAGCAAACCAACACCAGACTCGAATACTACCTACCAAAAAGTTCCAGTCGATGTTGATGCGGTCAGCCAGGCCGGTGATGAGGAGTAAGAGGTAGGCGGAGGAGAGGAAGAAGGCAGTGACAGATACAAACATCACCCAACCTTGTAGCAGAGGGACTGGCACATTGGAGGAAGCCACCAGGATCCATACTAAACCGCCAAATAACTGGAGACACAAGCATCAGCACGTCAACACATAACTTTATTCTCAGCATTTCAAAATACACCCATACAGACACCTCATCGTACCAAAATGGGACTTTAATATATCCACTGAAGTTCTTTACCAGTGTAAAGTACAACTATGACAATACAATTTAGCTAAAAGTCGAAACACCCCAAAATACATTCATCCAGTCATCCATTTTCCGATCCGCTTATCCTCACAGGGATCGCGGCATGCGCTGGAGCCTATCCCAGCACTCTTCGGGCACAATGAACTGATTGCCAGCCAATCGCAGGGTACACAGAGACGAGCAACCGTCCACACTCAAAATCACACCTAGGGACAATTTGGAATCCCCAATAAACCTGCCATGTGTGTTTTGGGAATGTGGGAGGAAACTGGAGTACCCTGAGAAACCCCACTCTGGCATGGGGAGAACATGCAAACCGCACACAGGAAGGCCAGAGCCGGAATCGAATCCTGCACAACTGCACTGTGAGGGTGATGCACTAACCAGTCAACCATCGGGCCACCCCCCCAAAATACAGATGCAATCCAAGTCAAACCAAATTTGGAGTTCAAATAATCATTGTGCGTGATGCCACTAAATCAAGTGGGACAGCTCATTAAGCATCAGGAACGAATGCAACAATGTGCTTTGCTTCTTAGGGGTGGGGGTTGTTTCATATTATTTGTGATACCACCACAGAGGGCTACCAATGAGAAAGGCAAAAAGGAAATACGTGATGATACACTCTAAAAATACTTGGGTCAAAAATAACAAAATTTAGGTTAAATTTGACCCAATTCATGTGTTAAAAAAGGACCGACCCACACTTGGGTCAATTTTTGTAAAAATTGGGTTATTCAGTTTTGATCCAAGTTTTAGGGTTAAATGAAGAGAACAAATTGGGTGACAACAATGCAAAAATTGGGTTATCCTATTTTGACCCAAATTCTAGGGTTAAATGAATATCCATGTTTCCATTCATCCATCTATCGATTTTCTCATCCGTTTACCCTCAAAACAGTCGTGGGGCATGCTGGAGCCGATACAAGCTGTCTACGGGCTGTCAGCAGGATACACCCTGAACTGATTGCCAGTCAACCGCAGGGCAAACATAGATGAACAACCATCTGCGCTCACACTCACACCTAGGGACAATTTTCAGTGTTCCATTAACCTGCCACGCATGTTTTTGGAATGTGGGAGGAAACCAAAGTACCCAGAGAAAACCCACACAGGCACGGGGAGAACATGCAAACTCCACACGGGAAGGCCGGAGCCGGGATTGAAGCCTGCACCTCGGCACTGTCAAGCCGACATGCTAACAAGTCAACCACCGGGCCATCCTTATTTATATATCTATAATTTGTATTTTCTGTAATTGTTTTGATTAAAATAAACCAACATTAATCAATTTTAATCTCTATTAAGCCCTGGAAAATTAATTGAATAAATAGCCCTTTTCAAATAAGCAAAAAACAGCCCCTTTTATGTTCTATTTTTGTACATTAACATTCCAAAATAAAGGCCTATTTAATCCTTTGTTTAAAAAAAATCAAATTTTCTGCTTTTCATTAATATCCGTGTTAATGTTAAGGAACCAACACATTTAAATTCATATAAAAAAATATTGTTACTCAACATGTGTTAATTGCAAAAACTGCCATACAAATGGTCAGTAGTTTACTTTCTTTTAGTTTTAAGTTAGTTACACTAGCATGACTACAAAGAAGTGTTAGAACATTGTTTTTTATAGTTGATAAAAGTATTATAATGGTGTCATCTTTGTAGGAATTCACTTCACACTAATTGTCATGAGGAAAATTGCTTTGAATATAGAACATTAATATCAACCAACTTCGTTTGATGCCGCAATGTCTGTATAATTCGAGCAGGATGCACACTTTTCCCATTAAAATCCACAATAAATATGAAAACAATGAACTCATAAATGGTTAAACAAATAATTTCACAATTACAACCAACACTGCGATATACTTAATTTACTTGCTTTGATGAAAGCCTGGCAAATGCACTTCTGACTCGAGGATAAAGGAAGAATAATTAAAATAGGCAAAACCACAGGGGTGTCAAGGACCGGGAGATCACCTTGCAGTTCTAAAAGGTCGTCAGGAGAGACCACGGGGTTGCTACAAGTATACTATGGCTAAACATCCACTACAGTCATCCAATGAGTTCCGGATCAACACTTACGATTTCTAAGCAGATCAGCGCCCCAGAGTAAGTCCTCAACACTTCCAGCCCCAAAGGTAGCGAAATTGTGGGTCCTGGGAACGAGGTGGCAGCGGGATTGGTGGCCGGCTCCGACATCTCTCCGTCCGCCTCTCTCTCTCTCTCCCCGCTCTTTCTTGGCCGCCTTTCTGGCTCTCTCACCCCCCAGAGAACCCACTGGCACAACGGACAGGAGGCGTGGGGGAAATTCCTCCGGAGTCATGTGTCCCTCTCCAACAGAACAGGTCGGACAGGTGCACCGGCCGGCCACTCCCTTGAAGACATGATGCTGCGTTCACAGACATCCCGGATTCGGGAAAACCTCAATTTCAAAATGGCCTGAGCTAACGAGACTATGAAATACCGTAGTTAAAATGGCAGATTTCCCTAAAATTGATGAGAGAAATAAACTATACACCGAGAATATACCCCCCCCACACACACACACACACACAGGCTCGCACGCACGCACGCACGCACGCACGCACGCACGCACGCACGCGCGCACACACACGCGCACGCACGCACGCACGCACGCATACACTAAAGAATATCCTTAAACGCCAAATACTGACTGGCTATGGAAAAAAGCTAATATGCATTATTTTTCTTTTTCCCCTTGTTTACTGTTTCACCAAAGGCCTATTTGTTTAGTGCGTCCTGGAATATCTGTGTTGATCGTTTTGTTTTAGTGTGCTAACTGAGAAAAAAAGAATCTGAAACTGAATAGACTTTGTTACCCCTGACAACTGTATGTCAAGAGTTGCAGGGGCAACGAGTAAAAGTCTGTACTGTACGACTTCTTCCAATTACCTTTGAACGTGATTCACGTTGAGGTTATTGGGGGTTTTTTGTTAAGGACTTTGATTCTTTCTTATAAATAGAATTCTATGATTCTATGATGTAATCAATGTGCTCAATTAAAAGATCATAATATCATTAAAACAGTATTGGATGTAGTCATGGTCGTTCCAATCACATCTTAGGGCAACAAGGATTCACTTGATCATCCAGTTAAAACACTCACTTATTTTATTACTTTTGCAAGAAGGAAAAGAAGGACGAACTGAGTCATTCATTGATTACTTATAAGTGACCGAGAGAAGAAATGAAGGCAATGAAAGGACAATGGTATGGCTACTCGTTAATTAAATGCAGGAGCAAAAACGGCAAACAAATAACCGTGTGTGTAAAATTTACCGGTAACTGACAACAGAGAAATAACAAGAAAAACTTCCATACAGATGTTAAAACTCACTAAAGCGTTAAACTTGACACTTTGACAAGTATATAGTTGTTGGCTTGTCAAGACAGTTAATATTTAGCCAGGATTTGGAATACAAGTACCAATATTGACTTAACCTCCAAGAGGGCATTTCGGCCCTGGGTTAGGAGGGGTGGTGGCGAGTTCCAGTGAATGAAGGGACGGTGCGACGGTACATCACGTGCGATCATGCCTTAGTTTTAAGAGCCCCAATG
Organism: Hippocampus mohnikei; assembly: GCA_026261675.1. Classification (NCBI taxonomy): domain Eukaryota; kingdom Metazoa; phylum Chordata; class Actinopteri; order Syngnathiformes; family Syngnathidae; genus Hippocampus; species Hippocampus mohnikei. The sequence goes on along the minus strand of JAKGUB010000556.1, from coordinate 13,593,062 downwards.
TTTGCTTGGCAAATCTTGATCAACTGACAACCTGTTATTTTCGAAGGAAAGGGAATGAACGAGACTCGTGAGAAGTAGATTTTTTACTCTTTGTGTTCACGGAAAAAAAAGACCCAAAAAACCCCTCCACAGTCAGTTACTATTACTTTTTGTTTACTGCGTCGGCTTTCATTTATTGGCAGATTCTGTTTATTTCAACTTGCAAACCAATGTTAGAAGGGTGACGCCATTCGGCTAGATTTGCAACATATTTGAGTCAAGTTTAATGGAGTAAATTTGCTCACAGTTCGCCAGTCTGTCTCAGTGCAGCCCGGTCCCAAATCGGCTAAAACCCGGTGAAGGAGTAATTATGTATCTTAGTTATCATACATTTGCATATTTATAGTGATGAATTGATTTTGGCTGTAAAGAAGAATGCTTCTGCTTGCAATGAAAAAGGCTTATGATCTTAATAAAGATATGCATGTACTGTACTTAAAGAATGCTGAGTGCACTGTGTGACAGATAGGGGACAGAACCACCTTTCCGAGAATGTGGTTGGAAAGAGATAAGGTAATAAGACAAAACAAGAGCAAGGTCGGACGTGGTTGGAACTGTCAACACCAGCTGCAGCTTACTTGATGTTTTTGTAATGATTGAACACATGTACATAATTTTCATTCACATACACACACATAGACAAACACGTTCAGTATGGGTCTTCAACAGCCCTCACTCCTTAGGTTGGACACACACATGGATTAAATTCCATCCATCCATTCATTTTCTGAACTGCTTTATCCTCACAAGGGTAGCAGGGCATGCTGGAGCCTATTCCAGCTGTCTTCGGGCAGTAGGCGGCGGACACCCTGAACTGGTTGCCAGCCAATCGCAGGGCACACACAGAGACGAACAACCATCCGCGCTCACACTCACATCTAGGGACAATTTGGAGTGTTCAATCAGCCTGCCACGCATGTTTTTGGAATGTGGGAGGAAACCGGAGGACCCGGAGAAAACCCACACAGGCACAGGGAGAACATGCAAACTCCACATAGGAAGCAGGAAGGCCAGAGCAATCCTTTCCGTTTTATAGTTGAATGACTGTAAATAAGTAAATAATGGGAACATGCAGATATCATGGAGTTCTTCAAAACAACCCATCCTTTCCTAAAAACTGTTAGGCACAAAAAAGGGCTTTTACAGTATTTCAATTTTCTTTTTCTTTATTAGCACAGTAGTTAATGTTGGAAACTCATATGACCGTGTGAGAATAAATGAATGTTGAATGTTGAAATAATGTTTAAATGTAACTGAAAACATTGCTTGTACACATAATTATAAGGGTCATTGTTTGATCATGGATGATTTCTGTTTTCATGATTTTCTGTTACACTCATGCACAAACCCATGCACACACGCGTGCACACACACACACACACACACACACACACACACACAAAACATGTTAATCCTCACAAATCCAAGAAAGTTTCTCAGTACAGGGCATGTCATTCCATCCCCGTCCTGAATGGGAATGCTCCACACAGTCCTCTGCACTGGTATCATCATTCGGTTCCCCTTTTTGCCAAAATCCTTCAAAATCCAGTTTGTTCCCATTCACCCACTTCCACTTGCCCTCATGCTCCAAGTCAGAGAGACCGATCCACACTCGATCATAATATACAGAGATAAAATTTTCCTCCTCTTTAGAAGTGACAATGACCAGGTCACCTCCTCGGTCTTGGCAGTCTCTTCTACTCGATCTCCATGACTTCGTTTCACCTTTCTCAGAGATGTAGTAGCATTTCTCCTTGAATTTAACCCACTTTGTGGGGCAAAGTTTGACTAAAAGAAGCACAAAAATTGGACACAATTAATATATTCATACATTATATAAATCTATCCATCCATCCATTTTCTGAACCGCTTTATCATCACAAGGGGAGGAAACCGGGCACCTGGAGAATACCCATGCATGCATTGGGAGAACATGCAAACTCTACACAGGAAGGTCGCAGCTGGAATCGAACCTCGTAGATCTGCACCGTGAGGTCAACACGCTAACCAGTCAACCACCAGGCCGCAGATAAAATTCCAATATAATTATTTAGATAGCTAGCTAGCTAGATCGATAGCTTCTTTTGAAACAGCTCTCACTTGTAATTCAATGGACAGTGAACTGAGAGTGTCAGTTTAGTTATTCATGTAATCTTCATCTTGCTCATTTAATTGTGCTGAGCAGGAATCCCAAAGAAGGATGTATGTGTTTATAATCAGGTTTCAACTTTTTTTTTTTTTTTTTTTTTTTTTGTGTGCCATACCCACCTGTTCTGTTCTGATTTAACTCTTGAGCCTCCTCCTTTAAGCCATCTCGACTTGCAGCCACTTTGCTGAAACGGCTCTGCAGCACCTCCAGCTCTTTGGTCAGGTTGCTGGACACCAAGCTCAGTTGGTCCCGTTCAACCGTGAGGTTGTCCCGCTCTGTCCTGAGGCCATCTCGCTCAGTTTGGAGGGTATCTTTCTCATTTTTGAGGGCATCTCGCTCACGTTTAAGAGCTTCTTGTTCCTTTTGGAGGATGTCTTTGTCATTCTTGAGTGTGTCTCGCTCATTTTTGAGAGCCACTTGCTCCTTTTGGAGAGTGCTTTTATCATACTTGAGAGTGTCACGCTCACTTTTGAGAACGTCATGCTCAATTTGAAGCGTGTCTCGCTCATGTTGTAGGGTCTCTTTCTCATTCTTTAGCGAATCCCGCTCACTTTTTAGCTTTTCTTCCTCCTGTTTGAGGACTCGTTGCTCCATTTCGAGGGCGTCTCGCTCATTTTTAATGATCTCCTGCTCATTTTGGAGTGTGTCTAGGTCAGTCCTGTAGGTTCCGAATTCAATTTTTAGGGCGTCGCGTTCACTGTGGAGGGAGTTCCGCTCGTTTTCTAGAACATTTCGCTGGTTCTGAAGGATATCTCGCTCGTTTTGAAGGCGGTCTTGCTCCCCCTTGACAGTGTCCTTCTCTTTAGTCAGAGAACAGAGCTTGGTCTCTAACTGATTATTGCTTTCTAACAAGGTGCTGTATTTGCCTTGCAACTGAAAACATTCTGAAGTCAGATTGGGACAGGTGGTGAGACCAATGGACGGTTGTTGAGTGTCTTTCAGAGGGCTTGGTCTGATGTCTGCAACAAAATGAACACGTTCTGAATCCTTAATAGAACCGCAGAAGAATGTTGTCATTAATAACAACTGTTGTTGAGCGACCAATGCAATGACATCAGCACAATGTTGTTTGTACTTGCAGTCATGTCAAGGCATGTACTCACATTGGCCCACCATGGCTATGATAATAGCCAGCAGGAGAAGATAGAGCAACCCCAGACAGAGTGCGACACCTCCAATGCACCTAACTGAGTCACAAATAACAAAATACAGAGAAGCAGCATTCATTCGGTCGCGTTTGCTCATTTTTAAAATCAATAAATCCAAGTGATTTTTACCTGATTTTCGAAATCCCCTGCCATGTTCTGATTTCGAGTCCATTAATTCCCAACCATCTCCTGTAATCATCCCCAATTTGCTGTTAAATGTCACTGACATGTGTCCGATTTGTATTGACACCCTCTTGGTTGTCACCAACACCAAGTGTTGCAACAAAAAGTCCTTGCTTTGGCTCTGGCATCTGCTGAATCAGGAAAAAAAAATAAATAGCCACGCCTCTCGATGATTTTAAAGGAGCCGTCCGGGAAAAAGGTTATGACCTGTAATAAATCTACAGAGCACATGGAGCACAAATCCTAGTATGAACTGTCATCTGTCATCCTCTCTGTGTACTTATAACGAGAGTAACTTGTAAAACTTTGGGTGTTTTGGGTTGTGTCTTTCATCATCAGTAAAAGATGGTCCAAATCTTTAAGATTATAGGACAGTCAGCAAACTTCATATTTCCTCATTGCAATAAAAGGAAGTCACCAAACTCTGAATGGGCATCATTGTTAATATGCATGTCCTTGCAGTCCTTACGCCATATTTAAACACCTCACCGTCAAAATAAAGTGTTTTGGATAGAGATTTGAACATGTCAAGGTCAGTGACATTGTGGGGCTGCAGGTGGTCGAGTGGTCGTCTCTCAAATTGCTGTGGGTTTGATCCTCAACCACTGTGACCATGTCAAAGGCGCCTTGAGCAAGATACTGACCCCGGCAGTTGCTCCTGATGCTGCGTCATATCAGTCGGTAAAATGGGGAGACAGTGTTAAAGCTCTTTGTGTACCTGGGTCGAAAAGCTCTATCAGAGCGCATTTGCCATTTATCAGTCAAAACTTAACATTAATGATTTGCATTTGTAATGTATTGCTTCCACTGTCTTTATTATTGTATGACTTATTTTTACTCCATGTACAGTACTGTGTATGCAGCAATGGTTAGTTTAAAGTGCTTTGTAAATAAACGTTTGGTTTGAGTGGTTGCGATTTATTTGGTTTGTTGTGAGAATGAATCTTCATCCTGCTACCGCCGGGGGAATAAAGCAAATGAGGCGCTTCAGCAAATATCATCATTTAACTACGTTAACTCCAGGGCTTCACAATATATTGCCAGCTTCTGTGGTCATCAAACTTTCAAATGATATGAACCATTTGAAAATTGGATAAAGATCGAGAATGTATTGAACATTTTGGAGCAATTTCTGACATTTTTTTTAATGTCTCACAACCTCCACACTTTGTCAAAGTGATGGCATTTTTTGAGGGAAAAATGTGCGTGGGGGGGACAAATGAGCTCTGTGAGCACGCGCTGTCATCTAGCATGAATTCTGATTCATCAACATGTGCACAGTGGTGCAAAGAAAATGGGCCAGTATGCACATGTCGTGGATCCGTCAGTGATTTTGCACATTCCCTTAAATTGTGCGCAGAGTGCAAACATTAATTTCACTCTATTAGTGAATGAGGCCCATTCACACCTATGGGCACTTTAGTCTTGAATTCACACACAGCAACATACGATACATGACCTTGGGAAGTCACACAGAGATGTTCCACCTTGTCAGATGCCACTTGTAAGAGAGTCAGACGTGAATGTAATTTATCCATCCATCCATTTTCTACAATCCGTGTCCTCCTTAGGATTGAGAATGTAACCTGGAGCTGATGAGTGGTCTTTGGACAAAAGGAGGGGATACACCCTTGGACTGGTTGCCAGCCAATTTCTGTGTTTTTGGAAAGTGTGAGGAAGTTGGATAACCACCAGACAAAACCTATGCAAGCATAGTGAGAACATGCAAACTCCACACCAGAGAACTTGAGCGTTTTTCTCATTCTTTAAGCCCAGACACACACATTCAAATTGGCTAAAGCTGTGGTCATTTTCTTGCTATTCGGAGACGTACTTCCACAACAAGATCTACCAGCTACAGTATGAAGTATATGAATTGTCCACAAGGTCAAAGTCTTTTAATTGTCTGTAAAAAGAAGAAAATACCGACTTTATATTCCCTTTGTGCACCAACTTGCATTGTAAAACCAAGTTAAATCTAACATGATCTGAAATGCCACAAAAAAACTGACACGTGTTAAGTGTAATGTATCATTTACTGAACTGTACTTGCAAGAAAGGTCTGTTCAGTGACTCAAGATGCAGAGTAGGTAGCACTTCTTCCTCCTCCTTATCCTCTTATCCTGCTTTTTGGAAACTCACAGATGAAAAACATGGCCATGTCACACTCCACATGACTCCATGTCCCTGTGCTGAGCAGCTCCACACAACTCGCATTGTGGCTGGAAGAAGTGAGCTCCTCGTCTTGACTCCATGCAGGAAAGTCCTTGAGTGGTTTGGAATCTGCGTCCTGGGAACTGTTTCTTCCCTCATGCTGAAGAAGAAATAGGAAAAACACAGTGATGAGTGGCTTCACGCACAGGGAACTGGAACAACCCTGGTGAACAAATGTGCACAGGGAATTGGTATTTTTCCACTGCATTATATTAGCCTTTATGGTGAGGCATAACATGCCTATTTTGAGCACTCGGTGATTTATTGAAACCTAAACAATTGTTGCTGGTAGATTTAAGAAGTGTTGGTAGGGCTTTGTTTCAAAACAGTGACGGTAAGTTAAGTATGCACATACTGTAAGCGTGTCTGTGTTTTTAGCCTGCACTCCGATGTAAACCCTCGTGAGTCCAGACTGACTGACATAATCAGCTATGAGGTGGTTACTATCAATATTATTCGGCATGGCCAGGATGCCGCCTCTCAGCTCGCAGTTCATCGAGGCCTCCGTGAATCTTTTAGCCTCCTTCACCAGCAGGTAGTAGTGCTCGTCACTTTCTGTCAGGCCCAACATGACTGGAAAAGAGAGATGAGTCCACTTACAAATTTTGATTGAACGGCAAAATAGTCACTTCTTGAAAGTGACAATGGTGAAAGATAAGAATTAGACAAACTCACTATTCTTGACAAACTTGACTGTGTTCCTCAGCTTGCCCAAATTGACATCCATCTGTCCAATCACCTTCCTGTACCTTCCGCAGTCACAAGTAGTGCCTAAGTGATTAAACACGAAATGTTTTATATGAACAGAATCATCTCCTATTACCGAAGATTCTGCAAGAACCCAATTGAAACGACCACTATAATTGATGACAGTCAGTGCTGGATTAGCCATTTGGCATACAGGGCAGACCGGTGCCCTTTTATTTAATTCTATTCCTCCATTTTACCCCAAGAGACCGGCCCACAATTTCGAGGGAGAAACCCACTAACCCAATTACAACATGGACAGTAAATTGAACAAATCTACATCAGTGACAAAGATAGGTGGTGGTGATCTAATTCACCAGGATATCATTCACACTAGCAACAGACGGCAGCCACCATTCAGTCAACAACAGCCACTCTTCAGCTAAGCATGTCTCATATCAGTTATACCACAGGGCTTGCTAAATGTCCTCGTCAATCTCGGCCTACATTGAGCATTTGCAACATAAATTTTGTCACAATCTTTCTTCAGAACACAACAATTGATTCTTTCAGTCGCGTTTTATTTTACACACGCAAACTAAGTACCGGTAGTTGAGAACTCATTGTTTATCATACCATCACCTGTCATGGTTCTACGAAATCAAATGCACACAAAAACCTGTTCAACACATTCATAATACAAGCGGGAACAAGTAAAATGCGGCACTTAGAATTGTCACGAATTAAGAGGTTTTTGTGTCAGTGTGCCTTTTCTTTTGGATAGGATTTCGATAAATGGGCCGTTAATTGCAGTTCGGTATTTGCTGTTTGCTAGTAAATGCATAAGCGAGAAGTAGGCTAAAAGTAAAGCAACAACAAATACAATGGAATTACATAGTAAATTAATCACAGCAAAGCGTTGCTTTTTACTTAGTCTTGATACTGCTTGTTTTATGAGTGTGTTGAGCAAGGGATGTCTTCCTTTTATTTCATGGAACCCTGACTGTCGAATGGTATGGCAATGACTTCTCAGGTAGAATGCAAACCTTCATGTTTTTTTCTTGTTTGTTTGTTTTATTTTCTTTGTACTTGTCCAACCCTGGTGGCAGAGCAATTGCAACACAACTGCATGACTTTGTGTAAATAGCTTCATACGCTTGTGAGGATACAGAGCCCTACCTGCTTTCCCCTTCAAACCCAAGGGTCCATCCAAGCCTGCGTTTCCTTTGTCTCCTACAGAAGAATACCAGACACACAGGGCTTTATATTCATGCTCAGTGCAAGACGAGCACAAGGCGTGAACTGAAACAAATTGAGGGTAAACGGACAATTTGTCTTGTGTTGTCTTTGAATAATATTTGGGTTTCTTTGATGACCTGAGGCATTTAGGTGTGACAAACTACCGGTATATACTTATACAAAAACTCTATACTTATAGAACATATATATCCAACTCATATATATTTTAAATCCATGCGCGTACCCCCTGAACTGGTTGCCAGCCAATCACATTGTATTTTGAATCATAAATTGAAATCAATTCCATTTTATCAGACGGTCAATTGATGATTACTTTGGACAGTTATGGGACCCCTGAAATACAGTACAGTGTGATGTCTGCTCATTCACCAAAAAAATGGATTTATCAGATTTTTTTGTTGTACTAATAGAATATCACCAGCAGATGGTGATATCACCCAAATGTGTAGAATTTCAGGATCTCACTACAACGAAGTCATCAGTATTTATATGATCTCATGTAGTGTTCAAACCATGCATTACCATATTAATTCAATTTACTAGGCAGTTTAAAGACATCAGTGCTTCCCAACTATGATGCCGTGCCACCGAATGATTATACTCATTATTCAATTTTACTTAATTCAAGTTGATTATTTATTGGTTACAAATACACAACTACCTTTTTGAAATAAAATTTTGTAACAAAATATTGCAACAAAATACAGTAAAGTAAACTAAATATATATACTTTATATATATATATATATATATATATATATATATATATATATATATATATATATATATATATATATATATATATATATATATATATATATATATATATATATATATATATAAAAAAAATCCTCATCTCACTCCTCGGGTGGTGTCCGTCCCCCATTCAGCTCGGGTCCTCTACCAGAGGCCAGGAAGCTTGAGGGTTCTGCGCAGTGTCCTTGCTGTTCCCAGCACTGCACATTTCTGGACTGAGATGTCTGATGTTGTTCCCGGGATCTGTTGCAACCACTCATCTAATTTGGAGGTCACTGCCCCGAGTGCTCCGACCACCACAGGCACGACTGTCACCTTTACCTTCCATGCTCTCTCCAGCTCCTCTCTGAGCCCTTGGTATTTCTCGAGTTTCTCGTGTTCCTTCTTTCTGATGTTTCCATCACTTGGGACCGCTACAACGGCTTTCTTCTGCCCTTTATCAATGATCACGATATCCGGTTGGTTCGCCATTACCATCTTGTCAGTCTGGATCTGGAAGTCCCACAGGATCTTCGCTCGGTCATTCTCCACCACCTTGGGAGGTGTTTCCCATTTGACCTTGGGGTTTCCAGTCCATACTCGGCACAGATGTTTCGTAGACTATGCCAGCCACCTGGTTATGGCGTTCCATGTAGGCTTTCCCTGCCAGCATTTTACACCCTGCAGTTATGTGTTGGATCGTCTCGGGTGCCTCTTTGCACAACCTACACCTTGGGTCTTGTCTGGTGTGGTATATCTGGGCCTCAATGGCTCTGGTGCTCAGGGCCTGCTCCTGAGCAGCCAGGATGAGTGCCTCTGTGCTGTCCTTCAGGCCAGCCCTCTCTAGCCACTGATAGGACTTCTTGAGATCAGCCACTTCACTTATGGTCCGGTGGTACATCCCGTGTAGGGACTTGTCTTCCCATGATGGTCCCTCTTCCAGCACCTCATCCTCTGTTCCCCATTGTCTGAGACATTCTCTGAGTACATCATCCGTTGGAGCCTTCTCCTTGATGTATTCATGGAGCTTGGATGTTTCATCCTGGACAGTGGCTCTCACACTCACTAGTCCCGGCCTCCTTCCTTTCGGCTTGCGTACAGTCTCAGGGTGCTGGATTTGGGATGGAACCCTCCATGCATGGTTAGGAGCTTTGGTCTTAACATCCGTGGTCTGAATCTCTTCCTTTGGCCACCTGATTATTCCTGCAGGGTATCTGATCACTGGCAGGGCATAGCTGTTTATTGCCCGGGTCTTATTCTTGCCATTGAGCTGGCTTCTTAGGACTTGCCTCACCCGCTGGAGGTATTTGGCCGTAGCCGCTTTCCTTGTTGCTAGTTCGAGGTTGCCATTGGCTTGTGGTATACCGAGGTACTTGTAGCTGTCCTCAATGTCTGCTATTGTTCCTTCAGGGAGTGAGACCCTTCAGTGCGGACTACCTTTCCTCTCTTAGTCACCATCCGACTACATTTCTCAAGCCCGAATGACATCCCGATGTCGCTGCTGTAGATCCTGGTTGTGTGGATCAGGAGTCTATGTCCCTTTCGCTCTTAGCATACAGCTTTATGTCATCCATGTAGAGGAGGTGACTGATCGTAGCTCCATTTTTGAGGCGGTATCCGTAGCATGTCTTGGTGATTACTTGGCTTAGGGGTTCAGTCCTATGCAGAACAGCAGTGGGAGAGTGCATCACCTTGGTATATGCCACATTTGATGGACACTTGGGTAAGTGGCTTGCCATTGGCTTCAAGTGTGGTTTTCCACATCCTCATCGAGTTCGCAACAAAGGCTCTTAGGGTCCTGTTCACCTTATACAACTCCAAGCATTCAGTGATCCATGTATGTGGCATCGAGTCGTAGGCTTTCTTGTAATCAATCCAGGCTGTGCACAGGTTGGTATGTCGGGACCTGCAGTCTTGTGCGACTGTTCTGTCAACCAGGAGCTGATGTTTGGCTCCTCTGGTATCTCTACCAATGCCCTTCTGTGCTTCGCTCATGTATTGATCCATGTGTCCACTTATCTTAGCCGCAATGATGCCTGACATGAGCTTCCATGTTGTGGAGAGACAGGTTATTGGCCGATAGTTGGATGGGACTGTACCCTTTGAGGGATCCTTCATGATCAGGATCGTTCGCCCTTCAGTTAGCCATCCTGGGTGAGTCCCATCCTTCAGCAACTGGTTCATTTGTGTTGCTAGGCGCTCATGGAGTGCTTTGAGTTTCTTTAGCCAGTAGGTGTGGACCATGTCCGGGCCTGGTGCTGTCCAGTTTTTCATATCTGAGACTCTTTCCTGTATGTCTGCCACTGTTATGGTAACTGGGTTCTGCTCAGGAGGTTGCTGTGCTCCTCTCTCAGGGTCGCCAGCCATTGTGCACTGCTGTTATGTGCAACCTCCTCTCCCATATTCCTTTCCAGTACCTTTCAGTTTCCAGTCTTGGTGGGTCAGCTCTGCTGTTAGGACCCTGCCACTGAGCGTACACTTTCGCAGGTTGTGTTGCGAACAGCCTGTTTATTCGCCTGGCCTCATTCTCTTTCGTGTACCTCTTTAGGCGACTGGACAAGGCTTGGAGCCTTTGTTTGGCAGTTTCGAGTGCTTCAGGTATGGTCATCTGGGTGTACCTCTCAGGTATCGGGCTTTTCATCACACCTCTCTGGGCCTCCGTCAATTGACTCACATCTTTTCGAGCCGCCTTGATCTTAGCCTCCAACCGTCTTTTCCATGGTGGGTAACGTGTCTCATAGTTGCTCCGATAGCCAAGGATTTCTAGGATCACTGATGCTGAAGCGTATATCAGCTCATTGGTTTCGGTGATCGTTGTGGTAGGAATCGCCCTCAGTGCTGCATTCACACTTTCCATGAGACTTATAGTCTTGATATATATATATATATATATATATATATATATTAAAAAAAAAAAAATTCTCATCTCACCCCTCGGGTGGTGTCCGTCCCCCATTCAGCTTGGGTCCTCTACCAGAGGCCAGGAAGCTTGAGGGTTCTGCGCAGTATCCTTGCTGTTCCCAGCACTGCACATTTCTGGACTGAGATGTCTGATGTTGTTCCCGGGATCTGTTGCAACCACTCATCTAATTTGAAGGTCACTGCCCGAGTGCTCCGACCACCACAGGCACGACTGTCACCTTTACCTTCCAGGCTCTCTCCAGCTCCTCTCTGAGCCCTTGGTATTTCTCGAGTTTCTCGTGTTCCTTCTTTCTGATGTTTCCATCACTTGGGACCGCTACATCCACTACAACGGCTTTCTTCTGCCCTTTATCAATGATCACGATATCCGGTTGGTTCGCCATTACCATCTTGTCAGTCTGGATCTGGAAGTCCCACAGGATCTTCGCTCGGTCATTCTCCACCACCTTGGGAGGTGTTTCCCATTTTGACCTTGGGGTTTCCAGTCCATACTCGGCACAGATGTTTCGGTAGACTATGCCAGCCACCTGGTTATGGCGTTCCATGTAGGCTTTCCCTGCCAGCATTTTACACCCTGCAGTTATGTGTTGGATCGTCTCGGTGCCTCTTTGCACAACCTACACCTTGGGTCTTGTCTGGTGTGGTATATCTGGGCCTCAATGGCTCTGGTGCTCAGGGCCTGCTCCTGAGCAGCCAGGATGAGTGCCTCTGTGCTGTCCTTCAGGCCAGCCCTCTCTAGCCACTGATAGGACTTCTTGAGATCAGCCACTTCACTTATGGTCCGGTGGTACATCCCGTGTAGGGACTTGTCTTCCCATGATGGTCCCTCTTCCAGCACCTCATCCTCTGTTCCCCATTGTCTGAGACATTCTCTGAGTACATCATCCGTTGGAGCCTTCTCCTTGATGTATTCATGGAGCTTGGATGTTTCATCCTGGACAGTGGCTCTCACACTCACTAGTCCCCGGCCTCCTTCCTTTCGGCTGCGTACAGTCTCAGGGTGCTGGATTTGGGATGGAACCCTCCATGCATGGTTAGGAGCTTTGGTCTTAACATCCGTGGTCTGAATCTCTTCCTTTGGCCACCTGATTATTCCTGCAGGGTATCTGATCACTGGCAGGGCATAGCTGTTTATTGCCCGGGTCTTATTCTTGCCATTGAGCTGGCTTCTTAGGACTTGCCTCACCCGCTGGAGGTATTTGGCCGTAGCCGCTTTCCTTGTTGCTAGTTCGAGGTTGCCATTGGCTTGTGGTATACCGAGGTACTTGTAGCTGTCCTCAATGTCTGCTATTGTTCCTTCAGGAGTGAGACCCCTTCAGTGCGGACTACCTTTCCTCTCTTAGTCACCATCCGACTACATTTCTCAAGCCCGAATGACATCCCGATGTCGCTGCTGTAGATCCTGGTTGTGTGGATCAGGGAGTCTATGTCCCTTTCGCTCTTAGCATACAGCTTTATGTCATCCATGTAGAGGAGGTGACTGATCGTAGCTCCATTTTTGAGGCGGTATCCGTAGCATGTCTTGGTGATTACTTGGCTTAGGGGGTTCAGTCCTATGCAGAACAGCAGTGGGGAGAGTGCATCACCTTGGTATATGCCACATTTGATGGACACTTGGGTAAGTGGCTTGCCATTGGCTTCAAGTGTGGTTTTCCACATCCTCATCGAGTTCGCAACGAAGGCTCTTAGGGTCCTGTTCACCTTATACAACTCCAAGCATTCAGTGATCCATGTATGTGGCATCGAGTCGTAGGCTTTCTTGTAATCAATCCAGGCTGTGCACAGGTTGGTATGTCGGGACCTGCAGTCTTGTGCGACTGTTCTGTCAACCAGGAGCTGATGTTTGGCTCCTCTGGTATCTCTACCAATGCCCTTCTGTGCTTCGCTCATGTATTGATCAATGTGTCCACTTATCTTAGCCGCAATGATGCCTGACATGAGCTTCCATGTTGTGGAGAGACAGGTTATTGGCCGATAGTTGGATGGGACTGTACCCTTTGAGGGATCCTTCATGATCAGGATCGTTCGCCCTTCAGTTAGCCATCCTGGGTGAGTCCCATCCTTCAGCAACTGGTTCATTTGTGTTGCTAGGCGCTCATGGAGTGCTTTGAGTTTCTTTAGCCAGTAGGTGTGGACCATGTCCGGGCCTGGTGCTGTCCAGTTTTTCATATCTGAGACTCTTTCCTGTATGTCTGCCACTGTTATGGTAACTGGGTTCTGCTCAGGGAGGTTGCTGTGCTCCTCTCTCAGGGTCGCCAGCCATTGTGCACTGCTGTTATGTGCAACCTCCCTCTCCCATATTCCTTTCCAGTACCTTTCAGTTTCCAGTCTTGGTGGGTCAGCTCTGCTGTTAGGACCCTGCCACTGAGCGTACACTTTCGCAGGTTGTGTTGCGAACAGCCTGTTTATTCGCCTGGCCTCATTCTCTTTCGTGTACCTCTTTAGGCGACTGGACAAGGCTTGGAGCCTTTGTTTGGCAGTTTCGAGTGCTTCAGGTATGGTCATCTGGGTGTACCTCTCAGGTATCGGGCTTTTCATCACACCTCTCTGGGCCTCCGTCAATTGACTCACATCTTTTCGAGCCGCCTTGATCTTAGCCTCCAACCGTCTTTTCCATGGTGGGTAACGTGTCTCATAGTTGCTCCGATAGCCAAGGATTTCTAGGATCACTGATGCTGAAGCGTATATCAGCTCATTGGTTTCGTGATCGTTGTGGTAGGAATCGCCTCAGTGCTGCATTCACACTTTCCATGAGACTTATAGTCTTGATATATATATATATATATATATATATATATATAAAAAAAAAAATTCTCATCTCACCCCTCGGGTGGTGTCCGTCCCCCATTCAGCTTGGGTCCTCTACCAGAGGCCAGGAAGCTTGAGGGTTCTGCGCAGTATCCTTGCTGTTCCCAGCACTGCACATTTCTGGACTGAGATGTCTGATGTTGTTCCCGGGATCTGTTGCAACCACTCATCTAATTTGAAGGTCACTGCCCGAGTGCTCCGACCACCACAGGCACGACTGTCACCTTTACCTTCCAGGCTCTCTCCAGCTCCTCTCTGAGCCCTTGGTATTTCTCGAGTTTCTCGTGTTCCTTCTTTCTGATGTTTCCATCACTTGGGACCGCTACATCCACTACAACGGCTTTCTTCTGCCCTTTATCAATGATCACGATATCCGGTTGGTTCGCCATTACCATCTTGTCAGTCTGGATCTGGAAGTCCCACAGGATCTTCGCTCGGTCATTCTCCACCACCTTGGGAGGTGTTTCCCATTTTGACCTTGGGGTTTCCAGTCCGTACTCGGCACAGATGTTTCGTAGACTATGCCAGCCACCTGGTTATGGCGTTCCATGTAGGCTTTCCTGCCAGCATTTTACACCCTGCAGTTATGTGTTGGATCGTCTCGGGTGCCTCTTTGCACAACCTACACCTTGGGTCTTGTCTGGTGTGGTATATCTGGGCCTCAATGGCTCTGGTGCTCAGGGCCTGCTCCTGAGCAGCCAGGATGAGTGCCTCTGTGCTGTCCTTCAGGCCAGCCCTCTCTAGCCACTGATAGGACTTCTTGAGATCAGCCACTTCACTTATGGTCCGGTGGTACATCCCGTGTAGGGGCTTGTCCTCCCATGATGGTCCCTCTTCCAGCACCTCATCCTCTGTTCCCCATTGTCTGAGACATTCTCTGAGTACATCATCCGTTGGAGCCTTCTCCTTGATGTATTCATGGAGCTTGGATGTTTCATCCTGGACAGTGGCTCTCACACTCACTAGTCCCCGGCCTCCTTCCTTTCGGCTTGCACAGTCTCAGGGTGCTGGATTTGGGATGGAACCCTCCATGCATGGTTAGGAGCTGGTCTTAACATCCGTGGTCTGAATCTCTTCCTTTGGCCACCTGATTACTCCTGCAGGGTATCTGATCACTGGCAGGGCATAGCTGTTTATTGCCCGGTCTTATTCTTGCCATTGAGCTGGCTTCTTAGGACTTGCCTCACTCGCTGGAGGTATTTGGCCGTAGCCGCTTTCCTTGTTGCCAGTTCGAGGTTGCCATTGGCTTGTGGTATACCGAGGTACTTGTAGCTGTCCTCAATGTCTGCTATTGTTCCTTCAGGGAGTGAGACCCCTTCAGTGCGGACTACCTTTCCTCTCTTAGTCACCATCCGACTACATTTCTCAAGCCCGAATGACATCCCGATGTCGCTGCTGTAGATCCTGGTTGTGTGGATCAGGGAGTCTATGTCCCTTTCGCTCTTAGCATACAGCTTTATGTCATCCATGTAGAGGAGGTGACTGATCGTAGCTCCATTTTTGAGGCGGTATCCGTAGCATGTCTTGGTGATTACTTGGCTTAGGGGGTTCAGTCCTATGCAGAACAGCAGTGGGGAGAGTGCATCACCTTGGTATATGCCACATTTGATGGACACTTGGGTAAGTGGCTTGCCATTGGCTTCAAGTGTGGTTTTCCACATCCTCATCGAGTTCGCAACAAAGGCTCTTAGGGTCCTGTTCACCTTATACAACTCCAAGCATTCAGTGATCCATGTATGTGGCATCGAGTCGTAGGCTTTCTTGTAATCAATCCAGGCTGTGCACAGGTTGGTATGTCGAGACCTGCAGTCTTGTGCGACTGTTCTGTCAACCAGGAGCTGATGTTTGGCTCCTCTGGTATCTCTACCAATGCCCTTCTGTGCTTCGCTCATGTATTGATCCATGTGTCCACTTATCTTAGCCGCAATGATGCCTGACATGAGCTTCCATGTTGTGGAGAGACAGGTTATTGGCCGATAGTTGGATGGGACTGTACCCTTTGAGGGATCCTTCATGATCAGGATCGTTAGCCCTTCAGTTAGCCATCCTGGGTGAGTCCCATCCTTCAGCAACTGGTTCATTTGTGTTGCTAGGCGCTCATGGAGTGCTTTGAGTTTCTTTAGCCAGTAGGTGTGTACCATGTCCGGGCCTGGTGCTGTCCAGTTTTTCATATCTGAGACTCTTTCCTGTATGTCTGCCACTGTTATGGTAACTGGGTTCTGCTCAGGGAGGTTGCTGTGCTCCTCTCTCAGGGTCACCAGCCATTGTGCACTGCTGTTATGTGCAACCTCCCTCTCCCATATTCCTTTCCAGTACCTTTCAGTTTCCAGTCTTGGTGGGTCAGCTCTGCTGTTAGGACCCTGCCACTGAGCGTACACTTTCGCAGGTTGTGTTGCGAACAGCCTGTTTATTCGCCTGGCCTCATTCTGTCACGTTTCGGCTGAACCGAATAAAGTTTGGATCCCAAAAGGGTAGACACCAGACAAGGTCTCCGTAGCAAAAAAAGGTTTAATCTACAAAAATCGCACCGACAAATAGGTAACATAAAGCGCTGGTCAAAACAAGGACCAGAGGGTATGAAAACAAAAGAACAAAAAGCGCTTGCACAAAAGGCAAGGGACAAAAATAAGAACCGAGAAGACTAACCAAAAAACTATGTATCGCATAAACGCAAACGAAAGTCCAATCACAAAACAAAAACCATACTTACAAAACCATTGGTACCGAGAGTTCAAAAAGCGACGAGATCTATTGCAAATAGTCTATGAGCAAGGAAGCAGCAAGGCCAAAACAATACTCCGACAACAGCCGACAGATTGTGGGTCCTTAAATATACAATGCCTTAATGAGAGATTGGCAGCAGGTGTGCAGCCAGAAAGTCCGCTCAGTCTGCCACCTGCTGGCCAGGCCAGGAACGTGAACATGACAGTACCCCCCCCTCAACGGACGCCTCCTGGCGGACCACCCGGTTTCGAAGGGTGTGCAGCGTGGAAAGCCTGGAGAAGGGACGGGTCCAAGATCCAGGAGCGGGGGACCCACTGCCGATCCTCCGGTCCGTAGCCTTCCCAGTCGACCAGGTACTGGAACCCCTTACCCCTGCGCCGAGAGTCCAAGATTTCCCGCACCGTGTACACCGGGTCGCCGTCGACAATCCGTGGAGGAGGAGGCGATGTGGGAGGGGGAGCCATGGGACTAGTGGCCACTGGTTTCAACAGGGAAACGTGGAAGACAGGGTGAACCTTCATGGTGGGCGGCAGTCTGAGCTTGACGGAGACGGGGCTGATGACCGATTCCACCATGAATGGTCCCGTGAAGCGAGGCCCCAACTTGCGGGAAGTACCAGCCAGTCGCAGATCCTTTGTCGACAGCCACACCTTCTGCCCCACCTGATAGCTAGGTGCTGGACGTCGACGGCGGTCAGCAATCTGCCGGTTCCTCATAGCAGTGCGTGATAGTGCAGCTCTGGTCTCCCTCCACACGCGATGGGCCCGTCGCAGGTGGAGCTGTATGGACGGGAGTTCCACCTGACCCTCCTGGGAAGGAAATAAAGGAGGTTGATAACCATAGGCAGACATAAAAGGAGACCGACCGGTGGCAGACGAGACGAGGGTGTTGTGGGCGTATTCCACCCAAGGCAGGTGAGTCGACCACGAGGAGGGGCGATGGAGACAAACGCAGCGCAGAGCTGCCTCCAAGTCCTGATTCAGGCGTTCCGTTTGGCCGTTGGACTGCGGGTGGTAACCAGAGGACAAACTAGCAGTGGCTCCCATGGCGTGACAGAAACGTTTCCACACTCTGAAACGAATTGAGGACCCGGTCCGACACGATGTCCACCGGAATCCCATGAAGACGGAAGACGTGTTTGATGAGAAGGTCGGCGGTCTCCAGGGCGGATGGCAGCTTGGATAGGGCAACAAAATGAACAGACTTAGAGAAGCGATCAACAATGGTGAGTATGACAGACTTGCCCCTGGAAGGAGGCAGGCCTGTGACAAAGTCCATGGAGATGTGGGACCATGGTCGAGACGGAACCGGTAAAGGTTGCAGCAACCCAGCAGGTGGTTGGTGGGATGCCTTACTGCATGCGCAGGCGGAGCAGGCCTTGATGTAGTCCAGCGATCCTTCCGAAGCTCCGGCCACCAAAACCGCTGCGAGACGAGCTCTAAGGTCCGGTTCACCCCAGGATGGCAAGCAACCTTTGACGTGTGCCCCCACTGCAACACCTCCGAGCGCAGAGGTGGGGTACAAAAGCTTCCTGCAGGACAGTCAGCAGGGACTTGGGTTCCGTTCTGGGCCTCCTGGACCCTTCTTTCGATTGCCCACCTCAGGGCCCCAAAATACAATGGTCGGGAAGAATATTCTGTGGTTCGTCGCTCCTCTCCGCGGGTCGTGGATACGGGAGAGAGCATCAGGTCGTATGTTCTTGGAGCCAGGGCAATAGGTGAGTGTGAAGTTGAAGCGTGTAAGAAGAAGCGCCCACCGGCTTGGCGTGAGTTTAGTCTCTTCGCAGAGCGAATGTATGCAAGGTTCTTGTGGTCGGTGTACACGGTGAACGGTTCTCTAGTCCCCTCGAGCCAGTGCCTCCATTCCTGTAGAGCCGAAACGACGGCCAGCAGTTCACGATTTCCCACGTCATAGTTGGTTTCTGCTGGACTGAGACGACGAGAGAAGAAGGCGCAAGGGTGGAGTCTCTGGTCAACTGGGGAACGCTGTGACAGTACCGCCCCCACTCCTGTCTCTGAAGCGTCCACCTCTACCACAAAAGGATTTTCTGGGTTAGGATGTTGCAAAACAGGGGGGTTAGTGAAAGCCTTCTTTAACTCGGAAAACGCGTTGTCGGGCGTCAGAGCCCCACCTAAAGGGGACCTTGACGGAGGTCAACCGGGTTAACGGAAGGGCTCTCTGGCTATAGTTTCTGATGAAACGTCGGTAGAAGTTGGCGAAACCCAAAAAACGTTGCAACTGTTTCCTAGTGGTGGGTGTAGGCCACTCCACCACCGCCTTAGTCTTGGCGGAATCAGCTCTCAGCTGACCCTTCTCAATAACGAAACCAAGAAACGTAACTGATTCGACATGAAACTCGCATTTCTCTGCTTTGACGAAGAGACGATTTTCCAAGAGACGCTGCAAGACGAGTCTGACATGGTGTTGGTGCTCTTGAAGCGTACGAGAAAAAATCAATATGTCATCCAGGTAAACAAAACAAAACACGTTCAATAAATCTCTCAATACGTCATTAATAAGACTCTGAAAAACGGCAGGTGCGTTTGTCAACCCAAAATACTCAAAATGTCCCAGTGGGGTCTTGAACGCAGTTTTCCATTCATCCCCCTCTCGAATGCGGACCAAATGGTAGGCACTACGTAGATCAAGTTTAGAGAAGATAGTTGCAGATTGGAGGGGGGCAAATGCGGAATCTAATAGCGGAAGTGGATATTTGTTTCTTATGGTGATCTCATTAAGTCCCGATAGTCTACACAAGGTCGCAGCGACTTGTCTTTCTTTTCTATGAAGAAAACCCGGCCCCAAAGGAGATCTCGATGGCCTAATAAGGCCAGCAGATAGCGAGGTGTCGATGTACTCTCTCAATGCTTCTTGTTCCGTGTGGGAAACTTGATACAGGCGAGAACTCGGAAGAGGGGCGTTCGCGAGCAAGTCGATAGCACAATCGTACGGCCGGTGGGGCGGCAAGGACTGAGCGCGGTCTTTACTAAATACTTGTCGCAAATCATGTTAGATGCTCGGGACTTTATCTAGACAAATTGATTCAGGCGGATCATTACGAGGAAGCCCTCTACCCCCCGCAGCAGACTGCAAACAGAGATTGGCAGCAGGTGTGCAGCCAGAAAGTCCGCTCAGTCTGCCACCTGCTGGCCAGGCCAGGAACGTGAACATGACACATTCTCTTTCGTGTACCTCTTTAGGCGACTGGACAAGGCTTGGAGCCTTTGTTTGGCAGTTTCGAGTGCTTCAGGTATGGTCATCTGGGTGTACCTTTCAGGAATCGGCCTTTTCATCACACCTCTCTGGGCCTCCGTCAATTGACTCACATCTTTCCGAGCCTCCTTGATCTTAGCCTCCAACCGTCTTTTCCATGGTGGGTAACGTGTCTCATAGTTGCTCCGATAGCCAAGGATTTCTAGGATCACTGATGCTGAAGCGTATATCAGCTCATTGGTTTCGGTGATCGTTGTGGTAGGAATCGCCCTCAGTGCTGCATTCACACTTTCCATGAGACTTTCAGGTGGTACTTCACATAGCCGTTGTAATCGGTTTCTAGGTTGCCCAGCTTTCATCCTCGCCATGATCTTAGCTTTCAGGTCAGTTGCTGCCTTGCTCAGCATTTCATTCATTGGGGCTGGCCTCCCAATCTCATCATCTGCATTCATTGGTTCTTGCCTCCCAATCTCTGGTATGACCTCCTCCTCTGATCTGGCAGCCTGGGGCCCTTCACCATGGAACCTGCGTTGTACCTCATCAATCTCAAGTTGTGACAGCAATTGCCGTTTGTGGATGTTGGAACACTGAGTTACTAGTTGTTTCGTGGTCAACCGTGACTGTGGGTTTCGAAGTAACCATTCAGCCTGCATTCTCTGCATGTAACCCCTCTGACTAGGGTTGCTTGAGTAGTAGCATTCCAACAGAGCCATGTTATCGCATCTCGCCCATCTCCGCTTTGTTCCAGTAGCCCATTTTTCATCAAGGTGCTCTGGTTCCCCAGCACCTGACGCAGACCTTGTTTGGCCGGGCGACGTCTGAGCCGGCATGTCATTCATTTTATTGTATCTCATCATTGTATGAGGTAGGCATTAGCGTGAAGGATCTTGCCCAAGGACCCACACTGGATGGTGTTATGTGCTCATTTTTTGCCCCAAGCGGGATTCGAACCACCGTCTCCCGTATGCCAAACCGATGCCTTACCAACTGAGCTATCCATATATATATATATATATATATATATATATATATATATATATATATATATGGATAGCTCAGTATATATATATATCTGCCTCGAATGGGTCTGGCCTTGATGTGGCGAGGTGGCTTGTGTGTTCCAGTGACCCTGGAGAGCGATACTGTCGGGAGCTTGCTCCTGGTAGGGTCACCCATGGCAGGCCGGTCTCAGGGTAGGTTCCAGACAAACAAAGACCCCAGCGTGTTGGTACGCTGTGAGGCGGCAGCCCCGCCAACCGACTATCCTGCGGAGGGCTAACAACCCACCCAGGAGAAACCCCCTTTGTTACGAAACTGACCAGAGAAAGAAGCCGGACTGACCAACACGGTAACGGACCCCAGCCTGCCCCCGACCAACGAGTACGGATCGACCTTCGTCGAAAGACCCGTGTCGCCACCTGGAATGTCCAGACACTCCTTCGCCCCGGAGCTGCCACCCTGCTGTCCCGAGAGCTCTGCCGTTATAACATCAGCCTGGCAGGGCTCTGTGAAGCCCGATGGCAAGGCAATGGCGAAACAACAGCAGGCAACCATTGCTACATCTGGAGTGGCCCCGAGAGTCGGACCGCCTTACGGTGTGGCTCTTGCCATTCCAAAAGCCCTCCGGAGGGCCCTCATCAGCTGGACGCCCATGCGACAGACTACTGTCTGCACGCTTTCCACCATCACGGCAAGATGACTGTTATAGTCGCCACGCCCCCACTGACGCCGCTGATGAGAAGCGAAGGACGCGTTCTACGACCAACTCCACCAGGCTGTCTACCAAGCCCCACCACACGACATCACCATCATCCTCACTGACGCCAACGCCACTCTATCCATCAGTGATCGGCCCCTGGATCACCTGTCGGCACCACCTTTGTTGACAATACAACAAACGACAATGGCAACCGCCTCCTCCTCCTCTGCCACCAAAACAACCTCTGTGTTGCTGACACCTGGTTTCCCGAACGCGTCCATCACTGGACGTGGTACAGCCCAGATGGCAGAACAAGGAAGGCGTTGGACCACATCCTCATCTCACGACGCTGGAAGTCGTTTGTCACCAACTGCCGGGTGTTCAGAGGAGCACAGCTTGGCAACACAGACCATCGTCTGCTGGTGGCCCAGCTTAAGCTAAAGCTCCGAGCCATCCAGCACAAGACTCTGCCTCGCCCGACTCCTCCCGACTCAGCGACCCCAACATCGCCACAGACTTCAGTTGCTCCATTCACCGCACTCTCGATGCCCTGGCCCTGACAAACTGACAGACTGGGTGGCCTTCAGGAAAGTGTCCTCCAGTCTGCTCACAATGTCCTCGGACGCTCACGATCCTTCCCGAAAGCCCTGGATATCAGAGAGGACACTAAACATCATCGACCAGCGGCGTGTGGCCCGGCTCGAGGCAACCTCCGGAGTATCGGAGACTGAACCGCCTGCGCAATGTGGCCATCGCTGAAGATAGGGAGAAGTTTTGGCAGGCAGAAGCCCAACAGCTTGAGTCCGCGACCAACAACAACAACATGAGCCGCGTATTCAGTCTACTGCGCCAAGCCCGCAGCGGCCCACACATAAAGACAGCCCTGGTAAAAGACTCCGACGGCAATCTCATTACAACAGAAGCCAACTGCCTCTCGCTGGAAGGAGCACTTTAGCCTCCTCTTGCAGCATCGCACCATCCCGGCTGATCCCACCCTCCTAGAGGCTGCAAACACTGCACCCCCTAGCTCCACCTGCTGCACAGACCCTGTCACACCCGAGGAAGTGAGAGCTGCTCTGAAGAAGCTAAACATCAAGAAAGCCCCGGTATCTGTGCCATTACGGCGAGATGCTGAAAGCTGGCGGTGATGGCATGGTGGAGTGGCTAACCCACCTCTTCAATCAGGTGTGGGAAACGGAGCAGCTGCCCACCGACTGGACCAGAGGGGTCATCCTGCCCTTCTGGAAACGCAAGGGTGACAGGCTTGTCTGCGGAAACCACCGAGGAATCACGTTACTCTCCATCCCGGGCAAGGTCTTCACCAGGATCTTGCTCAGTCGTGCCCTTCCAGCGATCAGAAGCCGCCGCCGTCCCCAGCAGGCTGGCTTTATGCCCAACCGCTCCACAACTGACCACATCTCTGCCGTTCGTTTGCTGATCGAGAAGACCCGTGAATTCCGTAAAGACCGCCATCTCTACATCGGATTCATCGATCTGAAGGCCGCCTTTGACACCGTCTGCCACTCCTCATTATGGAACATCCTCCAAGCCCTCGGAGCACCACCCAAGATCATAGCCCTGTTTAAGCTGCTCTACAGCAACGCAGAGAGCTGTGTCCGTATCAACGGCATTGATTCCGACTGGTTTACCATCTCCAGTGGCGTTCGCCAGGGCTGTGTGGCTGCTCCTGACCTTTTCAATTGCATCATTGACCATCTGATGCTCAGGGTTTGTGAGCGCATCCCCGGAGTGTCTCTCGGCAATTACCACCTGACTGACCTGGAGTATGCTGACGACACCATCCTGCTCAGCACTTCCTACAGCCAGCTGAGAGACGCTCTGGGCATTTACAGTGAAGAGGCAGCGCGGCTAGGCCTCCAAGTGAGTTGGACTAAAACTAAGTTCATGTATGTCGGTGATGGACCAGATCCACCTTCCATCCACATTGGTAGCGACATCGTGGAGCCTGTTAAGAGCTTTGTGTATCTGGGGTCCATGGTGACAGACAATGGGGACCTAAAACCAGAGATTCTTCGCAGACGAGCCCTGGCAGCATCTGCTCTGCAGTCTCTCTGGAAACCACTCTGGCGGCACCAGACCATCTCGCGCAAGACGAAGCTCGGATTTACAACTCTGCCGCATCTCGATCCTGCTTTATGGCTCAGAAACATGGCCCCTGAACGACACCCTGGCTAAAAGAATCAATGGCTTTGATAGCAGAGCTCTCAGAACCATCGAGAACTTCAGGTGGCCCCAGCGAGTCTCAATGAAGAGCTCAGAGCCCGCACGTGCCAGCCCGAGCATCTTCCTTGGTCGCACAACGCCGCACCCGCTGGTTCGGCCATGTCCTTCGCCTACCACCAGACCATCCGACACGAGCCATTCTTCAGTTCGACCCAAAGGCCGCAGGCTGGAGACGACCACGAGGGAAGCCCCGCACTCGATGGCTCGGCGTCGTTACGGGCGACCTCCAACAACAGGGAGTTGCTGTGGAGGATGCAGAACAGCTGGCACAAGACCGCCGGCACTGGAAAAACCTGGCTCATCTGGTCGGCTCAACGCACAGGACGGGACCCCGGACCTTCGCTGAGCACTAACTAACTATATATATATATATATATATATATATATATATATATATATATATATATATATATATATATATATATATATATATATATATATATATATATATATATATATATATATATATATATATAGTTTACTTATATAAATTTGGTAAACTAAAACCTTTTTGTATCACTATTTAACATATTTTATTGATTGATAAAATATTTTGGTTGATTAATCAAATTGTAAGTTTTATTCACATTATTTTGCAAATATACATATTTCATTTATAGATTTATAGAACTAATTAAAATGTTTTTCTTAATCTCATCTACCAATTAAAAACATGGTTCTTGAGCACAAACCTTTGTCAACCCCTGCTTTAGATGCTTACTGAGCTGAAGTTTCACAGATTAGCTGATAACATACATGACGTCACATATGTTGATGGTTTGAATTTTGCTTTGGAGCTTCCGCTGAATATGGGAACTGAACTGTGATCCACCGAAAATCACAGTTTTGGTTGGTGTTTACCACAACAATGGTCCTGAAAGTGAGTTATTTTTGTTCCAAGTGTTTAATGAGTTGTGACCTCACTAAACGTTTCCATGTCATGTTACAAAACCGCTTTTCCTGTAAGCGTACTTAACCTAATGATTATGAAGAAAAGTGGCTGCTCACAAGAGCAGGACACCGAGTAGCACTCATTAAAACAAAATTTCAGCCACACAGGGGGAAAAATAACAGCATGACATCATTCATCAGGTTATCGTTTATGATAACCTCAGAAATAGCTTAAAGGGTAACAGGATTCAAAACATTAATGCATGGGTGTCAAACATGTTTTTGTCGTGGGCCACATTTTAGTTTGGTTACAAGAAAATGCTTACAATATGTCTCTTATTTATTACATATGAGAATTTTTAATTGTGGTCGAGATTTTAGCGAGCAACATGGAAGTTGACGTTTAATTTTCTTTCATGGGCCACATTAAATGATGTGGTGGGCCACATCTATCCTCTGGGCCTTGAGTTTGACACCTGTGGATTAATGCATTGGGTATTTTTCTCTTGTGCTTTGGAAACCACACCCAGTGACCACAACATGAGGTGCATTCACATTTTTTGTTTTTAGTTTTTCGAGCATCCTGTAGTACTAAACCATTGAAAACTATCCATCCATTCATATTCTTTACTACTTATATTGGTCAGAATCACAGTGAGCTGGAGCTTCCCCGGGTGACTTTGGGTGAGTGATCCAGTATACCATGTACTGGTTGCAAATCACCCGTGGTGTTCAACCCACCTATGGAAAATGTATTCCCTTCCGTGACCTTAACATACATGTCACATACAATTAAAATAGAATAGAGTTATTGTTATGCAATACATAGGTACTGTGTTACTGTGCAAGATTGTCAAGACTTTCCCTATGTCGTACCTTGGGCTCCAATGGGCCCCAGCTTTCCTATGTGACCAACGTCGCCCTTCGATCCCACCTCTCCTAATGCTCCTGGCAATACATAAGAAGAAAGAAGAAGAGTGGAGGCGTTTTTGACATCCTTTCATGACTTTAACACATCATGCTGTCTCTATTGATATGTTTCTGGAAAAAAAACCTGAAAAACATTACCACACTTCACTGAAGAATAATCCTTGATTTGTCCCTGTCTCTCATTATTAGATGAGTTTTGTGAGTGCTCAAAATTTTGATTGCATGTTTGATAGGGTTTGACCCAAAAAAATGGTTTTGATTAAAAAAGATATGCGTGCATTGAATCGAACCAAATCAAATCCTTCCCTTTTAAATATTTGGAGATCTGTCAGAATCCCACTGAATTGAAAAGAATCAGAGCGTTTCACTTTAAAACGAACCTTCCTTGAATGGTATCACACCCCATGTATCCAGATATATATCAAATGTTTTTTTTTGTTTTGTTCTGTTTTTTGGGAGAGATGCACGTTCCTTAGAGTGTAAGCATAATTAAAACAAATAAATACATAAAAAACTGTTATAAATAGGTTTCCACAAAACGTTCGGACATGGACCAAGGAAGAATGACTCACATGTCATGTTTTTGCAATCATTTAATTATTGGGCTTAATTTTTTTTCAAAGTTGAATTTCGCATATTGGTGTCCTGAAGGTGCACAATTTGGCGCTGTTACAAATTGTGCTGATCTCTGACAGTGAGTGGTCTTTGCTCTATAACTTCTGCCTGCTTTTCAAATTACTATTTGTATTTTTTTTCATTACTTTGCTTTTTGTTTGGTTAGGTTTAATTTGAGTATGCAGAAAATGGCTTTAAGTAATGTAATGGATTCTGTAATGACTAACGTCAATATACACACAAAAAAACTATTTCAGTCAAACTTGATTATCTTCTGCCAGGGACACTTCTTTTTTTTTCTAAAAAAAACCCCACACAGGTTCAGTCTACTTCATATTAAGTGTGTGCCTATGCAAGCGCCGCCAAACCATGGCCTTCAGCTGTGATTATTTCCTCAGGAAACTATTCCACTGGAAATGAATGATATTTGAAATAGAAAGTGACACACTGGAGAGGGCTGTTTCTGTGAGAGCGAAGTGGCACACACAGTTTATTTTCTTCTTGATGAAGTCTAAGAAGTGTTGTTGAAGTTTCTGCAGTCGAATGAAAATACAGTACAAAATGTCTGTCAATACGCGGAATACTATGTGTGTACATAATATACAGTATAGGTACAAAGTATATCCTAAATACAGTATCTTTTAACAGCACATTACAATAAAGAACTGAGAGCAGACTGTGGAGCGTTTACACTTGTTCTCGACTGTTTATAGAAATGAGATGCGTTGCTTTGTTGTTCCCTGCGTTGATGAATGACGTTGGCCGTGTGCTTACACGAGCCCGTTAAACCGTTCATCCATCTTTCAGATAACACTCGTTCCTATCGCTGCTGTTGCTTTTTATAATGGCCAAACCCTCCAACTGGCTTAACGTCTGGATTCCCCGTGCAGCTGCTGGAGGATAAAGAGGTGCAAGGCCTCGGTTGTCATGATGAAGACACATTTGAAACCAAAGAGAGCTGGTTAAACAGGACTGCAACAGGGACTTTTCAAGCTCTGATTAAAATCCTGAGGTGAAACCTTTCTTCCGGATTGCTTGACCAGTTACGAACTGGCTTGCATCAAACTCCTGTGCTGAGCCAAATTTTTCATTTGTCAACATGTGCTTCGCTTCCGGCTTCCACATCACGTCATTCAATCCCCACAATCGCAAATTCACAGCTCAAATGAGACTTACTTTAACGTAAAAGCAGCACCACTGTTTGTTGACGTTAATAAACCAAGAGCAACGCATTGTTTTTGTTTCCAGGGCATTAGCTGTCCTTAAGTCCCTCTTAACATTCCAAAATTAAGCCACGTTTTCCTGTAAAATCTCCTAAATTAAAAAGGGGAATTTATGCGTCATCTGTGGAGCTCTTGACATACTGCAGCTAAGATGTTGGAGGTTGTGATGGTGCTACAGTCAGTGTACACAAAAACCGCAATGGCGCATGGCTACATGGCACTGAAGTCATTCCAAGCTGAATAATGTCTACATTTAGTACTTACATTTACGAGTTTACTCAATAAAGATTTCTGGAGTGTAACGAGCTGACAGTCATCGTGTGTGTGTGTGTGTGTGTGTGTGTGTGTGTGTGTGTGTGTGTGTGTGTGTGTGTGTGCATGCGTGTCTCCATTGGGCTCTTACCACGCTGTCCATATTCAGTGCACTTGCAAAGTCCAATAGGATCCAAGAGTCGGGCAGCATTAAAAAGATTTTTATTAACATGCAATGTACTATTGTTGATCTAAAATCATGCAATTGTCATTTTGGCATCGAGATGAGTCATTTGAAGGGAAAAACTAATTTAGGTTGTGCTACCTGGATGTCCTGGTGGTCCGTTCTTCCCCATTCTGCCTTCATCTCCTTCGTATCCAATCTCACCTTGGTCTCCTGCATAGATAGGAAGAGGGCAAATTAAACACAAAAGATTTATCAAAAACTGTCTGGATTATAATATCATACTTTATATCAAAATGTTGGCATCAACCTCATCTGAAATTTAAAATTGAGGAATGTGGTTTTGTGCAAATTCAAATGCAAGGTTAATCCTTTCTGGATGTTTTTTTTGACTCTGCATGCTAAAAACAAACAAAAAAGGCCAGGGCCTTTAAAAAAAAAAAAGCGAATGTTCCTTTGGACTATTAATTATGACATCATTATTGTGAGTTAAAAAGAAAAATGAGGTGCACGAGAGAGGTTTTGGCAACATGGGATGTCTGATGTTGCTGCCAAGGACACTTTGTAAATTAGGTGCTGGGCAAAGGCAGGAAAGCAACAAACATCTTTGAACTGGGCCATATTAAGACTCTCACAGTACTTCTGGAAGCCTTCACTGGCTCAGAATTGTTTTCTACTCACCAAAATGAATCATACACAGAAAAATTACTTCATGCTATATAATTAGATGGTAATTGGTGTGCCTATTTTCTACTGATAGACTCTACTTTACCATCAGCGAAGCGAGAACGCAAGCTCCAGAGGTAACCAGACTTTCAACACAACTTGAGTTGTTCTAATTTCACATTCTTGGGACATATACAGTAATGTGAATTAATTAATTAAAGGCAAGTTAACCACTATATAATAAATCAAAATAAAAACGACACACACTTTCAAGGCATCTGACAGACACATCATGGTGAGGGTCTTTGCAAAGTGAGACCTTTTAAAGCTTTTGCAGGAATGGACAAGATTAGTGTAACGTGTAAACAGTGTAGCCCTTTTAGGTTAGCATGATTAATATTTATCTCAGCAGAAGTGTTCTCGGTCTTTCCTATGTCAAGTTGCATTTGTAGTTCACAAAATAAAGAACGAAGAAACAAACAAACCCCACCAAATGCTAATGTTGTCATGTTTCGGTTTGTGACCAACAGGTGGCACTGTAGGGCTCCCCCTGCAGCTGCACACCTGTTGGTCGTTATGTCGTTAGTCGTTTAAAAGGACTCCCTCCCGACCATGAGTGGTCGGGTCATTTTTTGTTGATGCTCTTTGCTGCTGTCATGTTTATTTGTTTGTCATGTTAAGGTCATGTTTTTGGTCATGTTTCTGTTGATA
This sequence comes from Hippocampus mohnikei, assembly GCA_026261675.1. Lineage (NCBI taxonomy): Eukaryota > Metazoa > Chordata > Actinopteri > Syngnathiformes > Syngnathidae > Hippocampus > Hippocampus mohnikei. Next base: position 13,563,565 of record JAKGUB010000556.1, on the reverse strand, counting down.
GTTTTGAGCTTTAGTCGTGGTTTTTGTTTGATACTTTGGACTTTGTTTGTTTAGGATTTAGTTTTCTGTGTTTTATCAATACACTTCTTCAAATACACCCTGCTCCTCCCTCTTGCCGGCTTTTTGGGATCCACCACCACCTCGCAAACGTGACAAATGTGTTGCTTGATTTCATGAATGAGGATGCTTTGAACCCCCAAAGTTTTAGTTGCTTTCCAAGAATATATTAAATACTTTTAGAGGATTGAACATGTAATAGAGATACCTTAAGGCAGGGGGGTCAAACTCAGGTCCTGTTGCAACACACCTGATTCAAATGATCAGATCATCAGCAAGCTCTGTGGAAGCCTGACATTGAACCTGTTCCTTTGAATCAGGTGTGTTGCAACAGGGAGACTTGGATAACATGCAGGACAGCGGCCCTCCAGGACCTGAGTTTGACATCTATGACCTAAGGTGTCAAACGCATGGCCCGGGGGCCAGATCTGGCCCACCACATAATTTTATGTGGCCCGTGAAATCAAATCACACGTCTCCTTCCGTGATTCTTTTGAAAATCTGGAGAAAATTTTCAACTCTCATTTGTAATAAATAAGAGAGATAATGTAAGGATTTTCTTGTCACCAATCTACTCATTACGTAACTACAATAGTTGAATAAAGCATTTTTCCTGACTTCTATATATAATTTCGGTCACTCCGGCCCTCCAAGCGAAACGGTAACTAGAATGTGATCTGCAACAGGAATGAGTTTGACGCCATTGCGAACCAGGTTCGCAATGGCCACTTCTTCAGTTTGCAATGGCGTGGAGCTGTGCTGCATCCGAGGGAGCAGAGGCATTCTTTTCCACATACTATGTGTAGCTATAACAATAACCTATCAGCAATACTGTAAAATGAATACCGATCAAGTTTGCATTAAGCCCGTTTAGAATGGTGTGTCATTTGATTTGATCCCTAACAATCAGAAGTGGTCCGTTGCGCACATCGTGTCGCCATTTAAAAACAAGATGCTGAGGCGTCCATGTAAAGGTACGACTTTTGAAGCCTGAAAAAGAAGGAATGAGAGAGAAAAGTGACCAAGCGTGACTGCAGTGTGCTTCACGAAACCTCAACCACACATCAGACCGCCCTTAGAATACACAAACATGGGCAAGGTCATTGTCAAGTGATGGATTCTGCAGTCATTTGTATCTAAGAGTCTTGTCCAAATAATCGGTCCAGTGTCGTGGTAGCTGTCTAAATACACATTTCAGTGGGACTTTCTCAGTGGCACCACGCACACAAACAGGTCTTAACTTCCTCACTCACTCCCTCCACGTCATCTCACATTACGTTAGTGTCCTGTTGGCACAAAGGTTGAGGGGAAAAAATGCTGCTTAACTTTGCCTGGTGTGTGTTTTATTGGCTCTGTCTGAATCAGCAGGGGAATAAGCTACTGGATGTTGTAAAATGGCAGGCATTCCCTCCCAAAAATCTGTGGGGTAGCAATCAGCTCGTTGTTAAACGACAGGACATTGCATGCTGGGTACCTTTACCAACAACTCTATAAAGCCCTGCGGCATTATTCTTGGTGTTTCCTTAGAATTTTCCATTCCGTCTTTCATTTGACCATGTACTTAACAAGACAACCAAATTACGTGTCAACTTGTTCAATAGCCAACAGCCTGGAATGGAAAAGTATTTACATTGCTGAATCCCTGTTTAAAGTGGCAGTTGTAATAACCCAACACAATCACACCGTATACTGTACTTTTTTGTCGCACCAAAAGAAACCAAACATTAACAGCATACTGCATATGTGGTCGTGTTTACCTTTAGCTCCAGGTATGAGGGAGTTGCTGCAGACATGGGGAGACGTGGAAACATAGGAGAACGCCGCCGAAACACAAAATAAGAATAACCCAGTTGTGTGACTTGCCATTATGTACCAAAGGAAAGCGAGAAGTGTATGTGAATGACACCTCCTCTGCGCTAATGTGCCGAATGAGCGAATGTAAGGAAAGATCAGTCGGTCAGTGCAGCACTAATGAGCAGATATCTTTTAAGCCAGCAATGCTTTCTCGCTCTCTCTCTCTCTCTCTCTCTCTCACACACACACACACACACACACACACACACACACACACACACACACACACACACACACACACACACACACACTCTTGTTTACATGGGTTTATCAGCTCCTTGTCATATTATCAAACAACACTTACCAGAGTCTGGTATTCCTCTGTGTCTTAAGCCAAAGTACTACAGAACTTTGTAATTAACATGAAGCTTATACAGCAGCATTACAAGCTCCTGTGTATTTAAACATTGGTTAGTTATATGACTTATACAATATATGACAACAGGGGTCACCAACCTGGTGTCCTGACATAAATGAAGCATGAAGATTCTTCTCTTAAGGTTGAGTTTAAAAAGCATGTATGAAGAAAGAGCAGAAACAACACGATGCAGAAGAATGTGCATTTTGTAATTATGCATTACGCAAACAAAATGCTGCAATTGACAGGCCAGCCGTCTAGCGTATACCTCGTCTCTCACCCAAAGTTCACCCAAGACCATAAGGAGAAAGATAATGGATTGCTGTAAATTGTAAGTTGTGGGCAAGATTGTCCTGTCTCTGGAGTTGATGCACACTTAAGAGTGGTTGACAATAGCCCCAAAACTAGGGGAAGAAGAAGTATGTCTGTAGTCGTCCTTGGAGTTTCAGAATGATAGCAATGAGAAAAAAAAAAGTCAAGGATCTGCTGTAAAATTGAATCTGTTCTTTGGCCCTTGTCACACCCCTTCACATAGTGGAAATTGGTTCCATATTTTTTAGCTGCGTGTTTGCCATCTCCCACACTGATATTGAAACAGACCCAAAAATGACTTAGTCTTCTGTTTTTTTTTTTTTTTACATCACACTGAATATCATCCGATCAAAAAGCTTTTTTGAGCCTCAAACCAATACCAATGTGTGTTTGACCAACCAGCAAGACAACATCAATGAAAATAATGCACCAACAAATTCTGGTTTCTCAGTATGTGACCATGCCGTGATTAGAGGAGTTGGTGGGATAGAAGAAGGAAAACAGGGAAAGAGATAAAAAGGGAGTTCATCTGAAAAAAAGGAAGAGGCCGAATTACAGAAGGAGACACTGGGAGGGCAAAGAGAGGGGAAGTTAGGGACGATATTGTGGTTAGCACAAAATGTTTTTGGCACCGAGCGCAGGAAGAAAGTGATTCTCGATTGTTTTTCTCCAGAGATGTCTTTTACTCTATTTATGTGGCATTAGAAGAAGCATCCATCTGCAGTTGTCTCTGAGGTACAACAAGAATTTGACAATATCAAAAGAGTATTAATGACAAAGAAAACAAATTCATCATAGTCAAGTGCTTCCTTTGGGACTGGCTTTGAAAGTCATGACTTCGAAACAACGTTTTGAAGTGGAGCTCGTTTCAGAGCCTTTGCTATGCTTGGCATTTGTTAGCGTTATTTGTATTTGAAGGCACATGTAAAATAAAAAACTCAACCAATTACACACAGATTGGATTGCTTGCAGTCATCAAACGACTTAAATTAACTCTTGAAAGGAAAAGATACAGGCTTGTCACAATGATGGAGTCAGTCATTCATCAAAAAATCACTTTTTGATTAATGACTGATAGTACTGTTTGTTTCTTTTGTGCAATCCTGAAACTTATTTCATGTCTTGCACAGACAATAGCTAGAAAATAAGTCAGGCTTCCTGCTCGTATCACTAATAAAGCAAGATCAACGTTTCTTTTGGCATTAAGTAGTATTTGTTCAAAACTTTGAAGACTTCAGGATATAGTTTCTCCTGAGGAATTTATGGATTTCAAAATCTGTGTATTTTGGTCCAACAGCTCTATTATGGTCCAGGCTTTTAGTGTCGCTGACAATAGCTGGCTGGTTGGAGAGACGTGTTGTAAAGAAAAACTAAAGCCAACAATATTCTTTTGTAAGGCCAACATCATACTTCTAAACTGTTACAACTAAGAGGTCATGTTGTTTAACTCCAACAGATGACATTGCAGATTTTTCATGTATCATGCTGTGTGAACACCAAGAAACATTGGGATTTTCTTACAGGAACAATAAATGCCTTGATAACAAAATGGTGTGTCTTGAATGCTAAATGGTCTTTCATTTTTGTAACACTATTCGAGGCTAGGGCGGCCCGGTGGTCCAGTGGTTAGCATGTCGACCTCATAGTGCAGAGGGCGTGGTTCAATTCCAGCTCCGGCCTCTCTGTGTGGAGTTTGCATGTTCTCCCTGTGCCTGCGTGGGTTTTCTCCGGATACCCTGGTTTCCTCCCACATTCCAAAAACATGCATGACAGGCTGATTGAAGACTCTAAATTGTCCCTAGGTGTGAGTGTGAGCGTGGATGGTTGTTTTTCTCTGTGTGCGCTGCCCTTCGATTGGCTGGCAACCGGTACTGCCCGAAGAGGAGCTGGGATGGGCTCTAGCACCCCCCACGACCCTTGTGAGGATTAAGCGGATCAGAAAATGGATGGATGGATGGATATGCCTACTAGGCACTCAAAGCGCTTCACACTGACTCCTCATTCAGCTACTGATTGCACACAGTGCCGTATACAAACTGAGTCTGGCCAACTCACTCGACAGCCAAATGGTGAGCTTGCCACTGGTTGAGTTATTTTTCCAGATTAGAACAAATGGACGGGTCTAGGAGTCCTAAATGGCCGTGGACGGTGACATACAGGCACAAGATTTTTTTTTTAATTCGGAAAGACCGAGAATGTATAGTGATTTTTGACAGTATTCTTATGAGTGATTTCCAAAACAGGTAAATCACAGTTACAACCACTTTCCCCAAAAAATCCAAATTGAACTGTGCTTTTCTAGTGCTGCTGTTGTGTGGAAGGGACCGCCATAGTTGGATATGCAGGCCATAAATTCCAAAAATACCTAACCTGCTCCAAACTTTATTTTCAATCTTTCTCAAAATGACTTTGACGAAATCTAAGCCTTCCACACTCCAATCCTTCAAGCTGCTTTGTTTACTTAAACCGAACGTTGAGACGATAAGAATCACAACACAGACTTTGTGAAATTGCTGAAATAATAGTCGCTTCCTTGATAGGTGGGAAAACCCTTAATAAGACTGCAGTTACACCGGGAAGGGCATCTGGCATAAAAACTGCTTGTAACACACCCCTGATGTGGCAAACCCGAAAAAAACAAAACTGGCAAAAGACCGTAACTTTTTAATGATGGCTACACTTTGTATGTGTGTGCCATGACACGTTTTCGTCTTTTTACACAGGCTTTCTCTGCATTCCTGCTTGATGAGTACAAACTACACAAATGTACTTTACAAGCATCCTGAAGCTAATTGTTTTTTGTGGTTCATGTTCCTTTTTCTAATTAAGTATGTGATTCACACCCCGAGATTGAGAGTTGACTGTTGTTGGTCCACGCCACAAAACAGTCTCTGCTTGACTGACTCACAGTACCGCTTATAGAGACAAGACATTTGTCAGTCAAGTACATCAATCAAGATAAGGCAGTTTTATTGATAGAGCACATTTCATACACAAGGCAACACCATGTGCTTCAAGTCCCACTTTAACTTGTCTTCTCTCAGTTCAAGTTAAAATCATTTTATTTTGTTCCCAGCAAGACCAATGTGACTGTGAAGAGCTGGGGTCAATGAATAATAACAAAGGAACAAAACATTGTTTATATTTTGTCAATATGTTAAGAATTAAGGATGTTATGACATTTTAAAAGGCTTCAAAAAGCGGGTGAAAATGTCAGTAACTGTCTCCATTGTTACAATGGAATGGCCGGGGACTCAGTCTCTCTGCGAAGCGGTGTGTGGCTGTTTCGGAACAAGGAAGGGCAAAGAGAAGCATTTTGAGTCGGATAAGCATATGGAATGATGATTTGTGCCAAATAATTCATTTCTGCAGTGCAACCCCCGAGAGTCCCACATCACGCCGGCAACAGACGGCTAACTTTTCCTGGTGCACGGCTTCTCCTGCATCTACCCCGCTTTCACACTAGCGGACAAAAATTTCTGCAACATAACACATTGGCTGTAAATTCGTCTGCATGTCCCCTAAAGCCCTCAAAATAAGCCATGATGGATCAATATAAACATTCCAGCCAGCTATCAACACTTTTTGGGTCGTAAACGATGCAGGAGCAGGTTCAAAGGGCGACCGCAGGTCTGGCCCCGCTGGAGTAGAATCTAAAGAAGACACACAGCTCTCAACCTGAAAGTCAACATGTATCACAACAATGGTACCATTTGTATTTACCAATGACAGAACGCATGTCACACCAAACCAGATAGCATTATAGACAACGACAGTAGAGGTCTGATGCCACCATGACGATAAAGACGCTAGTCATCTTATGACCGGAAAGCATCCATTGATTTTGAATGTCTTAGTTTGATGGGGGGTAGGATTAGTTTACCTTTTTGCTGTCCTTGGCAATTATTTCAGTGGTGATTGAACATGACACAAGAATGGTATCAACATGAAAAACATGGAGACAAGGAAAGGTTGCGGGAAATGTTTTGGAGTCAGTTCTCAACTTACCAAAAATAAATCTGGGAATGCAAAGGCATTTCCAAGTTTTCATTCCTCGCTTCAGTTTCCTGAAAATACAATCATTGTGAGGAATTTGAACACCGGCATCATTTTGAGCCCAACTCGTACAGTTGTCCCGCAGGAATTGTTGCGCTATGATGATCAAGGCCCGTCATCATTCATAACATCATTTCATTTCATTAGGAAACCCACTAACATTTCCGTTTTATCAGGCCCTGTAGCATATTACTCATGGTGGGTAACTGCATGACTGCTTGGCTGCTAGTGAATCAAACGCAGACACAGACACATCTGGTAAACCAAATACATGAATCAAACACCAAATGGAACTATGATATATCTAAACTTCATGTAAGTTATCTGTGAAATTCAGATTTCATAGATTGATCTTGCAGGGCTTCCCCTGGGACTGTTGAAAAAATAATAATCGATGTAAAACATGACGCCAGCAACAAAGAGAAATCAGAAATTTACACAATCTCCATATTAAAGAGATGTGCAATCAATCTGATATGGAGATCCGTCATCATAGCTCAATATTGATCACATGAAACATAACAACAAAGAAGTTCAACAAGGGTAAGAAGTGGAATGTTTTTGACTATGGAAAACAAAAATGACTAGCGGTGAGGCATGCCGTGAAGCTGAAGGAGTCGTATTGGGCCTTTTTGGCCTGTGGAACTCCGGACGCAGCTGATGGGTACTGGCTGGCCAAGCGGAATGCAGTCTTGGTGGACATCTCTGTGCGGCCAAAGACACAGCGATCCATGTCAATGTCACATTGTCACTGTTCTGGGCAGAATTATCTGGCCCATCACTGCATTAAAAATATCCATCCATCCATCCATCCATTTTCTGAAACGCTTATTCTCGTGGAGTGTGCTGGAGCCTATTCCAGCTGTCTTCGGCCAGTAAGCGGGGGACATCCTGAAAAGGTTGCCACCAATCGCAGGGCACAAATAGACGAGCAACCATCCGCGCTCACACTCACACTCACACCTAGGGACAATTTTGAGTGTTCCATTAACCTGCCATGTGTGCTTTTGGAATGTTGGAGGAATACCCGGAGAAAACCCACGCAGCCACGAGGAGAACATGCAAGCTCCACAGAGGAAGGCCAGAGCCGGAATCGAATCCTGCAGCTTTGCACTGTGAGGCCGACACACTAACCAGTCGACCATTGGGCCGCCCCATTAAAAATAATGAAATAAAATAAAACTTGCCCCTTAAACACAAATGTTTGCCCACTCTGGCTCTAGATTAGGGGTGCCCACAATCGATCCTCAAGAGCCCCTATCCTGCATATTTTCCACATGTTTCCCTCCTTCAACACACCTCATCCAAATGATCAGAGGGGCTTTTAAGGACCGGACATGGGCACCTCTGCTCTTGATGAAAATGGTCAGGGAGGTGTCATTTTCTAACAGGAAGTAGCTAAATTATTTTAAAATTGTTCGTCTCCATATGTCTGCGACTACAGTTCGGCTGAGGTTATGGAAAGATCATAGTATTTTTTTTCTTTCTTTTGTTTTGTTTTGCCAAGGCACACATATGAATGACATGGAATTACAGTATGTATGACTCAAAATACCAGTGTTGAACCACAACACCGGTATTTGTGAAGGATTGGGTGTTTACATCTGCCTGAAAGTTTGCTGACTTTGGTTCAATGTCCAGCGCTTCTTTTGTAGAGAATACATTTGCTTTTCAGACAAACGTTTGTCTTTTTCATCCATGAATGGTGGCTTTTCTCAAGTTTACACAAACGGCTCTGTTTCTAAACCTCAGCCATCGGTTTATTGCCTTAACCTGATCTGAACCTTGCCCTGTTTGTCCATTTTAAGTTTGGGACCCACATGAAACCCATTTTACTGTTGGTTTGTGAATCCAATCTGACACTTGGTGCAAATCCAACTGGAAGAATCAGAAGCACCTAATTGAAGCATCCATGCTTGTGATGTGTAACTGCACCAAGTCATTTGCAATTTTCAGAACCATTGTTTGAATAACTCAATTGGTGCCAAATACTTTTTTTTTAACAATTAGCATTGATTTTTGGAGAGTGGGCATGACACCATGTTCTAATTTGTAAAACGTAAAACTGGAAGTGGGAGGCATGGTTGCTAACTGGTGAACACGTCCTCTTCACAGTTCAGAGATTGTGCATTTGATCCCGGCTCTGGCCTTCTTGTGTGGAGTTTGCATGTTCTGCCCATGCCAGTGTGGGTTTTCTCCGGGTACACCCGTCATAGATTTGTATTGCACCACTGTTCACTTTATCTCTACTCGATACTCTGCACATTGTCGCACAGCTGTTATTGGGTGGCACTACTGCACAAGGTCACCCGCACATTACGGAAAGTCTGTGGATACTTTGTTATGTGCTTGTTTATCGTAGTTGCTTGTTATTGCAATACTAGTGTAATCTGGACTACCGGAGACCTTGTGTGTTCTACATACTTGGTCAATAAAGATGATTCTGATTCTGATTGTGACAAATACGGCAACATGACGGCCTAGCAGTTAATACATCTCCTTCACAGGCTTGAGTTCAAATTTCATCAGCTGCTTTCTGTGTTTTCTGGTTTTATTGGATAATTTCAGTTGAACTGGGAGCGTTTGTTTTTCTTGCACTGTTTTGTTTTTCTCTGTCAGACTTCTTACATTAACTAATGTACATACCCAACTATTTTCAACACCCTGTTGCTGTCATAGCCCCACAAAAAATGAAAATGTGGTGTAATTTTGTGCCATGGGAAAAATGTTATACATCAGTGATGCATGTTTTTCATCTGTCATCCTTGTATTTTTTTCAAAAGATGTTTGTCAGCTCACCGCTTTTGCTGTGGCTTTACATCAATTTGTTTCCGAGTTGGAATCAATTACTCCTCATGATCTCCTAGTCAACATTTGGAATCTCAAGCCTTTTCTTGTCTCAGAGTATAACCGCTGCATCATTGGGAGGATTTAACAGTCGAGTGTGGGAGCGCAGAGCAGACTGTCATGGACCCATATGTCACGCAGCGCTTCGAAATGTAACACTTTTCCCACACAATAGGCCCTCATCCCATCCATCACACTACACTGCACTTCTCAGTGCCAACGATAAATGTGCACCGTTTTGGCCTGTTATGATGCACCTGATAAATCTGCATCAATAAAGTAATGACTGCTAGTGTGACTTTTTTGTCCAAATCCAGTAAATATAAAACACATCTGTGCGAAAGCCCTTGCGGGCTTTAACATCAGTCTTCAATTATAAATCCAGCTTTCTGTTGTCGTTCCGTCAACGGCCCGAAATTAAATTCAGAATGCCAGCGATTTAGACTTTGTGGTGTAAGATATAGGTTTGAAGCCAGGCACTTAGTTGTAGTCGTAGTCTTCTTTCTCTCACTTTCATCCATCAGAGAATAACAACATTTGCCATTCAGTTGTATTTTCTTGATATTTTAAAATGAAAGTATTTTCATCACATGATGGAGAGCAGTAAAAACTCCGTCCCACATCCTAGCCCATCCTTGCCGAGAATTGGGCTCGGATGGAGGATTGCAAGATGACAGATTTAAGAATTACAACAAAAAGTACACAAATGAGGTGACCTTCAGGAATATGAATTAACCATTTGTCTAAGTCCTTCACTCTGGTTCTTTTATTATTTATGTGAATTTATCATCTTAAAATAAAAAATGTTCAAGTTCATTAATAACATACTGCCCTGCGATTGGCTGTCACCCAGTTCAGGATGTACCCCGCCTACTGCCCGAAGACGGCTGGGATAGGCTCCAGCACGCCCGCTCCCCTCGTGAGAATAAGTGGATTAGAACATGGATGGATAGATTAATAACATATTTAATTTTTTATTCAGGCAACCTGCTGATCTAGTGGTTGGAACATCTGCCTCCTGACTCTGTCTCCTCCAAGTACTCCAGCTTTCTCCTACTTTGTAAAAACATTTGGTTAAAAGAACACTCCAAAGGTACAAATGTAAGTGATTGTATGTGCCTTGCGATTGACTAGTGACGTGTCCAAAGTCACCTGGGACCCTGGACAGTTCACTGTGACCCTAATGAGGACTAGCACTAAAAGGATGGATCGATAGATGGATATACAGGACAGTCCCGGAAATATTGTTATAACATGACCATTCCTTTGAGTTTAAATGCGCTACCATATTTTTAAGCAACCCCGCCCCAAAAAAAATATTAAAAAAAAATTGGTGAATAACATTGAATTCTGTTGTTTCAACATCTGTAATCCAGAGGTTATTTCCCATTTTAAAAGTATAGTTTACATTCACACAGAAGGAATTAGATGTAATGCAATATGTCAATCACTTGGAATATGAGGGATGTTTTGTGTTGAAATGCGACCACATGTCTGGATGAAGTATGCTAGAAAAACAGAGTGACACCCAAAACTGCGAGGTGGAGGCATGAGAAAGAGTGTAGTTGTTATTTTAACATCCATCTGACAACTACGCCCACTTGACGCGTTTGCATCTTGCCCCATCTGATATTTCATCAAGCCTGTGAACGAGGCTCCTAATGGAATGGGGCTTGAAACTGGAGAGAGAATTTGGATTTAATTAAAGTACACTCTCATTTTGTCAAGCCAACAACAATTTTGAGTGGCCAGCTCTCTTATAGGTATGTATTGAGGTGTACAGTATTGCTATTGTCATACACCTCTGCCATTTTTGTTTAGCATTCTGCAGTGTGTTTTCTAGGCAGTCTACACAAATTTGCGTCTATGTAAGTAACCGCTAGAGCTAGAGGATTCTGTTACATGAAGTCAGAGATTTGTTTCAAAACACGTAATTCACGACTGAAGATAATTGCTGAAAACGTGCAGAGACCAAGAACTATGTAGTACTCAGTTTTGGGGCTGTAGTGTCAAAAGTGTTTTTCACCATTTCAATTTTCCTCGTTTATGGAGTATTGCTCCTCTCATCGTGTTTGGACAAACTGACATCATCATTATGACGGCCGTCTAAACAGACATCATTGTTGTTCATGGCAGGCTAGATTGGTTAGCAAGTCCTCCTAACAGTGCAGAGGTCGTAGGTTTGAATCTGGCTCCGGCCTTACTGTGTGGAATGTGCCAGTTCTCCCCATGCCTGTGTGGGTTTTCTCATGGTTTCCTCCAACATTCCAAAAACATGCATTCTAGGTTAATGGAACACTCTACATAACAGGTGGGAAACTCAAGGCCCGTAATCCGCTTATTGCCCGAAGTCAGCTGGGATCGGCTCCTGCATGTCCGCAGTAGCTCGGATAATAGTAATTATTTACTGCATTTTGAATTAGTTTTAAATGGGGTGAAGAGAATTTAACTATTGGTACTATACTATAAAATCGAACCAAAATAAGGTACTGTAATATTTATTGACATTAGCATCTGCTGGGTAAAATTAATTTGTACATGTAACTGCTTTTGAAGTACTGTACAGTGGTACCTCGGCTCACGAACGCTTTAGCTCACGAACTTTTCGCCTCACGAACATTAATTTCGCGAGCATTTAGTCTCAGCTGACGAACTAGTTTTCGGCGGACGAACCAAACCAAGCGGTCGAACAGCGCCCCTGTGGCGGCCGCGAGAAGCTGACGCACGCTCACGGCGTTCACTTCATCACCCCCTTTCTTTGAATGCGGACGTGGTTTGAGTTGAAAGGCACTTTTGCTATTATGGGACCGAAAAAGACCACACCACAGGCTAGTGTTAAGCCGAAGAAAACACAAAAGAAAATTACGATAGACCAGAATAAGGAGATAATTGAAAAACACGAATGAGGTGTGCGTTTGACTTAGCGTCCCAGTACCAGTACGCTAACACGCAACAGGTGTCAATTAAGAGGTTTCTAGTCAGCAAAAAGGATAAAGAGTCTCCTTCTAAGAAGCAAAGAAGAGAAGCCACACCGGAGGTTGAGTTACCTACAGTCCTTATGGAAGGCGACTCTCCTTCCAAACCGTAACTCCCTCCCTCCCTCCCCCTCCCACTCCGTTCCATCAAGCCATCAACTACGATCACAAAGGTAAATAAAACGACTTTATTATACAATACAGTTTATTTCTTTAATTTCAATACAATAGCACATTTATCATACATAAAATAAGGTATATTTTTGTGTAGTTTTAAGGCTTATTTAGTCGAAAATTATGTTTATGGGGACCCGGGAACGGATTATTCTCATTTTAATGGTTTCCTGTGGGAAATAAATGTTCGGAAGATGAACTTTTCGGGTCACAAACCTTTTCTGGGAACCAATTAAGTTCGTGAGCCGAGGTATCACTGTATTTGCTTTGCTCATTTGTATTGAACAGGCACTTTCTCTTTGATTAAGCTTCTAAGCATGTCTGCGGCTGTACGGTTATTTTTCCACTTACATTTTTCTTGTCTTGTCTTAACCCCAACCCTACAAAAAAATAGTTGGGTGGAGATAATACATTCACTAAGGTGAAATCTCATATGTCATGCATGATGCTAGTTGAAACTCCTTTCTTTAGTTTTGATTGAAATGTTGGTTGAACTCAACAGTAAGTTAAAAAGCTTTCATTGTATTTTGCATCAAACTCTCGTTTTCTGAATTGGGTGGGAACACACAGTGGATGTACAGATGTGATGTACGTAACGGGCATTGACAACTCCAAAAGTATGTTTTCTTGACCTCTCTATTCCAGGTGTTTCTCCTTTTGCAAGTCTCCTTCAATTTGCCTGTGTAGAAAGGACAAAGGAAAATGGCAAGGATGTGTAAAATGCAAAGAAAATAATTTTAGGGAACTGGGAACAGCTGTCCTTTGACAGATATTGTTGAAAAGAACTTAAGCCCACGTTCATATTTGCCAAGATGATTTAATGTTTTTTTTCCAGTATTTGCATGTCTATCATTGAGGCCCACATGCTGCTTTGGGACCCACACAGTGTTTTTTTCTTCTTTGTTTTTTGAATAGGTTTAATGGATTTGATTTAGATTTCCCTTGAACAAATTGATATTATTTACTGCTTTTTTCCACTCTCCATCTCCTTTTTCTTTGTCCTCTCACTCAGCCAAACAGTAATGACAGCATGTCACTCACAATTGAAAGCTTGCGTACGTTCTCACTCCACAGGGGCTGAGGCGAAACACAAGATACAGCAGACGACAGGAAGGGAGGGGAAAGACTGAGATGATGCAAAGCAGATTTTGATGAGTGATTGATTTGGTGTCGTGCACAAGTTCACATTCATATCAGCCAAAGTTGCCTCTAGCATCTTTTAGGTTTTAGATGATGGTTTATAGTCTTCTCTTTGCGCTTTTGTCACATTTTATCACACAATTATAATGTAAAAAAATCACACTTTCCCTCAATATTGTACACATGGCAGCCCACTCTTCTTTGCAGTACCTTTGAAGCTGCATCAACTTGGACGGAAGGCGTCAGTGCAGAGCCATTTTCAAATATCTCCAGATATGTTCAATTGGATTCAAGTCTGGGCTTTGGCTGGGCCTCTCAAGGACATTCACACAACTGTCCTGAAGTCACTCCTTTGATATTTTGACTGTGTGAAGAGTCACGGTCTTGCTGAAAGATGAAAAGTTGCCCTCGTCATAGGTCAAAAGCGTTCTCAACGATCCAGGATGTCTCTGTACATTCCCTAAACCATGACTACTCTGTGCTGCTGAAAAATATTCCCACAGCTGTCAGCGTAATTCACTGTAGGAATGGTATTGGCTTAGTGATGACCTGTGCCTGCTTTCTTCCAAACATGATGTCGAGCATTCATGCCAAAGAGTTCAGTCTTTTGTTTCATCAGACCAGAAAATTTGGTCTTGCATGGTCCAAGAGCCTTTCGGGTGCCTTTGGGTGAATTTCAGGTGGTTAAAAAAATAATGCAACTATGGGTTAAATAGGCTCCGATCCCACTTGGATCAAATAAATAACCCACAAACATTTGGGGGGGGGGCATGTTGGGGAGTAGGGCTAGGTTGTTGAAATGCTTTTTGGGTTGTTTTGTAGATGTCACGTTACGCACAAAGCGGGAAAGGAACCGCTTCGTACGTAACATAAAAAAGAGAAAATAAGTGGATCCCAAAAATAGCAGACACTGACAAAGGAGCTCCGTCTCAAAATAATATTCATTATAAACAAAAACTCCGTCTAATAGAAAACAGAAAGTGCTGGTCAATAACGAGAACCAGAAAAAAAACCATAAACGCGACAACGAAAAACGCTTGCAAAAAACGGCAAGGGAAATGAGTGGACTACAACACAAGACAAAGCCTGCACTAAGAATCTAATTAATACGACGATGATAATAGAATAAACAGCAGTAGTACTCGAGTAACGCTTTAAATATATGGGCAACAGCAGTGGCGCGGCATACAATACTCCGGCAATGAGTCCACAGCCGGAGCACCTAGATCATAGGTGTCAAACTCAGGTCCTGGAGGGCCAATGCCCTGCATGTTTTCCAACTCTCCCTGTTGCAACACACCTGATTCAAATGATCAGATCATCAGCAAGCTCTGCGGAAGCCTGACATTGAACCTGTTCATTTGAATCAGGTGTGTTGCAACAGGGAGAGTTGGAAAACAGGCAGGGCATTGGCCCTCCAGGACCTGAGTTTGACACCTATGACCTAGATATAGCAGGTGCAATCACCGACAAATAGGCAGCAGGTGCGCAGGCAGCAGAAATGAACGCCTGCCACCTGCTGCCAAAGAGCCCAGTTTTTGGGGAATGATTTGTGGGCTACTCATTTGACCTAGCGTTATGAGTGAAATGAATAACCAGGTAGCAGCTGGTCCCTGTTTGACCTATAAATGGATATTTTTGAACCAGCTGTTTCAAAAATAGCGTACTTTTGTTGTTCTTGCCATTCTAATACAGTACACGCGCCTAATTGGTGGATTGCTGCAGAGGTGGTTGTCCTTCTGGAAGGTTCTGATCTTTCCACAGAGGAACGCTGCAACAGTTACCATTGTGTTCATGGTCACTGGCTTGATGAAATCTCCCACCGCCAAATGACAGGCTCTACTGCTTTCCTCCATTTACAGATGATGGAGGCCACTAGGCTCACTGGAACCTTCAAAACAGCAGAAATGTTTCTGTTCTCCAGATCTTTGCTTTGAGACAATTCTGTCTCTGTGGTATTTAGACAATTCCTTTGACTTGATGCTTGGTTTGGACTTTGACTCACACTGTTAATTGTTGGACTTTCTATAGACTGGTAGTTGCCTTTCTCAATTATGTCTTATCAAACTGAATTAACCACAGGTTGACCAATTCAGCTGGAGAAAGATCTCAAGGATCGCCATTTTTGAGATTTGTGGTAAAGCCATTGAATATGTACATTGGATTTTTTTGTTTTATATTTTTTAAGAAAAAAAGCATAACATTTTTCACATTGACATTATGGGGTCTTATGTGGGTGAAAAGAATTGATTTTCAGAAGCACTTTATTATTAAGTTTTGTTACCTTGCCAGACTGAAGGGAAGGCTATTTCTGACACATATCCATCTACAAAGTAGAATGTAAAAGATGCCGCAGGCAAGCTTGGCTGATGTGACTGTACAGTTTATTGAAAACATGAATCCTGTCAGATGGATCCATCTCCTAACCTTAGATTGGGGTTTCCCAAATTATAAATGTGATTTATTTTGTGGGATCCATATTTATGCTTGACAACCAAAGAATGCATTTTACTTTGACACTCAGTGGCCCATGTTGGATATAGACATTGTATCACCCTTTTGGGAGAAAAAAAGCTGCATACACTGTTACCTACAAAATATCCAAGCTAATTTCTGATACATTATGCTTCCTTTTTAAAAACAGCATGCCACATTAGATTGACTGAATCCATCCATCCATCCATTTTTGGAACTGCGTTATCCGCTGTGTTTGAGCAGCCGGCAGGGGACTCCCTGAACCACTTGCCAACCAACGAACAAACATCCGCACTCACATTCACACATAGGGACCATTTTTGAGTGTTCAATCAGCCTGCCATGTATGTTTTTGGAATGTGGGAGGAAACCGGAGTACCCGGAGAAAACCCACGCAGGCACGGGGAGAACTGGCACATTCCACACAGTGGACAAACTCCACACAGGCAGGCCGGAGCCGGGATCGAACCACGACCACTGCACTGTGAGGTCGACACGCTAACCATTCGGCCACCGCCCGTTTTTCCAAGCAGTCAGTTTCATTTAAATTTCTCTTCTAAATGAATTGAAAGTCCAGAGAGTTGTAATTTAGCCAGCGCAAGTATTGCTCCTCTCATCGTGTTTGGATAAGATGACATCATCATTATTACAGCCGTCAAAACAGACATCATGGTTGTTCAGCCCATTGACTGTGCAGACAGTTTAACATTTCTGGAAGTGGGTAAAACACAGGAGCCATCCTAACGCTGGCTGATTATACTTGTGTACTTCCTGTCACCCCCATCTTCCAAGTCACTTTCTGAGGCATATATTTTCTTTGATACCCACTCGTTGTCTGATGGCCTTAATATGTCGCACAGGTCCTGTTGGAGAAATAAACAGTTAGCTGTTTCTTCGGGCTTCCTGGTTCTGATGAGAGGAGCAGACTGCAAAGCGCTGGCTCCATTGCAGTGTGCTGGTCCGCTCGTAAGGAAACCTTTTGGAAGTCAGCCTTACGTGGCCAAATCACACCACAAAGGTCAGTTAAGATGAGCCTCTATGCATGCTTTCACACAAATAAAGCCACGCTCTTGGAAAGGTCAGGAAGTGTACCTACCAAAGATGAATCAAGATATCCATATGGGGGAAAAAAAAAAAACATCCATCTGGTAAAGTTAGTGAAATGTCACGTTTGTTCAGGAAAAATAAACTGGGTTGAGCATATTTTTCCAATTTTTCTATATAAGGATGGAAGTTTTTGGATGTTTGTGGAAACGGTGGCTTAAAGTCAGCTGTTGACGTCTGTGGCAAGCCTCTGACTCGCATGAACTGTCAATCTGGCAGTCACCAAGTTTGTACTGTCCCTTACTTTTGGTATAGTGGGATCTCAATTGTTAAATGACCCTAAAGTCGTACAGTCTATCTATCTATCTACATTCCCAAAATACATTAAAATTTGTACTGTACCTATGTTTTTAAAATGTATTTCAATATAGGTATCTAGTGCAGTGATTCTCAACCAGTGTTTCTTATTCATTTAGATCATAGGTGTCAAACTCAGGTCCTGGAGGGCCGCTGTCCTGCATGTTTACAACACACCTGTTGCAACACACCTGATTCAAATGAACAGGTTGAATGTCAGGCTTCCGCAGTGCTTGCTAATGATTGTATCATTTGAATCAGGTTTGTTAGAACAGGGAGACTTGGAAAATTCGCAGACCATCGGCCCTCCAGGACCTGAGTTTGACACCTATGATTTAGATGATCCGAAAATTATTATTTATTTACAACATGAAATTTATCTTTGTCTATCTAGTCAAACATAGACCCATAGTTCTACTAAATAAATGCTTTTTCCATTAGATGGCAGAAGCTGCATAATTACTCTCCCCTCTGCACTTGTAGTATTTTTGTTTGGTGGTGTGCCGTGAGATTTTCTTTTATAAAATATGTTCATTGGCCCAATAAAAGTTGGGAAACACCGTTCTACTATGCACTGTAAGTTTACTTATTCCTTGCTGTAATTTTGCCTTAGCATTGTTAGAACAGAAAAGACATTTACTGCAATGGTTAAAGATGTGACAATTCTGCCAAAATATCCACACTTGTTTCCAGTGTTTGTGGAATAACATTTCATAAGAAAAGAGAAAAAAAACCCCAACCATTCCTTCACCTAACATTTTCTTTCATTTCATTTTCTGTTAGATTCATTAACTTTGTTTCCACTGCTGGAACAAAGTGAATCCTGATATTCAGGAGGCTGGTTTTGGTCATACATTGGGTTTAAGTTAGAAAGATAATCATGCCAAAAATCACTGAGGCAATATGTAGAGTGGGCCCATCACAAGCAAATTGGGGTTTAAATGATTCCGCTTGGCTTACGCTGTTCATCTCAAGTAGCCACAAGGGTTTGGAGGCATCTTTATCATTAGTCACGGTTGTGTGTCTGGACCCTGAACACACATGTCACTTGGTTGCGAGTCACCAGATGTACTGATACCTCATGATGTACTGGGAGTGTTGGCACATAGTTGGTTTAAGAACAAAACACAATCGGTCGCAAATGTGAAAGACAATAGAGAGAGCATTGTGTGATGATTGAATTGCATTGTGACAAGAATTTGAAGAGTGGAAATATTTTACAATGACGACAAAACAAGACAGAAGTGACCCATTCATTAGGTTCTCTCGAGTCCGGAATTTCCCCTCTCACAGCCAAAAACACAGTCACGCACAGATCATGTACACTGAAACTCTCAAAAAGTCAAATATAGTTGACTTTCTTCTGAAGCCAACACATTTCATCAATAACTGCAAACTTTACTCAACAAGCTTGAATGGAAATTTGCCATTTCATCTTTATTTTGGGCCGAATTGATGGAAGGAATAGCATTTATTTACAACAGTAGTCAGAGCAATGTTTGCACTACTTAAATGTGTAAATCCATCCATAACCTTATTAGGATCACGGTTAAGTTGGTGCATATGCCAGCTGACTTTGGGTGAGATAAATGGATACCTACCTAGCATTTGGTGTGTGTGGAGTTGGGGGTGGGGTTTCTGAACATGGGGAGGGCGTGAAAACTCCACACAGGAAGCCCAGAGCTGAGATTTGAACCGTAGACCTCCGAAATGTCTGGTTGACATACTGACGTGTCCATCATGCTTGCAACATCTTAAAAAGTGTCGGTTTTGAAGACTTTTTCTTTCCTTGTCTGTACCACAGCAACAGTTCTTTTGTTTAAAGTTCCCAAAGATGAAACTTGTTGGCCAGGAAAAGAACCACTGGTGGAAATGAGCACTGCCACAAGTGTATTTATAAGTTGGCCTTGACAAGAAAAGAGGTACCGCCTTCATGTGATAAATCGGACTTCCAACGTTTTTGTCTCACACATAAAAATAAAACTAAACAAAACATAAAAAAACAACCAAGGAATGGGCATTATCATCACTGAATCCCGTTGATTATCAAGGGAGATGCACACAAAACTGGCTAAACTGCATTATTTTCGAACAGCTCCTATTTTCTCATAGGCCAATGAAATTAAGCAATGCAGAACATGTTATCTTGATATGTAGGTCACCTAAAGTGGTGGGGACTGATGTGGGCAATGGGCGATATTAGTCAATGCAAAGTAAATGTCATTTGTGTACAGCATTCGTAACATCCGATCTGCAACGTCTCATTTCAGCGCACATCTGAGTTTGAGAGCATTACGTTGCCGAGGGAGAGGGTGTCACTTCTCCGCATAAACACTCACGGAGGAATACAAACACAATTCATCACAAGTGAATTACAACTAATGCTACTTTGTACTGTCATCCACAATTGCTACTTTTAGTAGGAACAGACGCAAACAGTTTAAACACTTATCCTTCCACTATTTTGCAACTGTTGCTTAGCTGTCGAGATCTGTGACTGAGTGTTTCTCCACTGCATTCAACAACAAGTAGAGTTGCATGACATTTTCTTGACTAGAACCCACACTTATTAAAAATGTGCATGTCAAAAACATTAAACTGTTTTGTCTTAATGAAAAATGAAAATGTTTACTACTTACAATAAATGATAATTAATTAACCAGTTATTTTATCAAATACTTTTAAATAATGTTTAATGGACAGATACAATATTTGACTGTTTTTCCATTGGTTTACTCTGCTGTCTGCAGCCAGGCGAGCATTGCAAATGAGAATCTGTTCGCAATTGCCTGACCTACTTTTGGGGCCCAACCTACTAGTTGAGAATTACTACGAAAAAACAATCAGATTCCAAAAATACAATGAGCTCAAATTAAGCTTTTTTTTCCCCCATGAAAATATTGAGATGAAAATATGTAATTGACACAACTGTGAGCGAGTATTTTTTTTTTAAATCTACGATTGGCTGGTGATCAGTCAGTGATGTATGCCAGAGGTGGGCATTTTACAAAATCTTGATGGTCCGTCATTCATCATCCGTCTTTTTTTTTTTTCAAGTTGAGCCAAACTGTAAACAGCCGGTCAGTCCCTTGCGTTATTTTTGCTTTCAACACATCCATCCGTAAATTCATCCAGTCCGTCAATCAGTCCCTCTGTAAATTAGGTAAATCATGTCATAGTCCAACAGATGAAAATGGTAATGGTAATGCACTATCTATCAGTGTATCTACATCATACGGTAGCTGACCAAAGAGCTACACACACACACGCGCGCGCACACACACACACACACACACACACACACACACACACACACACACACACACACACACACACACACACACAGATACACACAATCTTTTTGTCCAACCAGTATCTGAATGGCTTATCCTCACGAGGGTCGTCGGCATGCTGGAGCCTATCCCAGCTGTCTTTGGGAAGCAGGCGGGGTACACCCTGAACTGTTTGCCAACCAATCACAGGGCACACTTAGATGAACAATCATTCACATACAATCACACCTTGGGACAATTTTGAATGGTCTTAACCTACAGCATTTCACATACGCTTGTTTGCCAATATATTACAATGTAAAAGTACAGTCGGCGGGAGTATGCTGCTGGCTGCCTGCGGCTGTTTTTAATCTTAAAATGCCCCGAAGTTTGAATCTAAAGTTTAAAATAGTTTCCCCGAACTAGAATCCAGTTCTGGATTGTGGCTAAGGGTAATATCCATTCCAAGTAACCTGCACACCTACTCCTGTCTTGAAATGGTCAACATCTGAGTTTGTGTCTGCTTTTACTTCTTCTTTTTTCTTCTTCTTCTTGATTCATTGGTGAATTACAGCTCTTTGGTGCATACTGCTACCTACTGTCGTGGAATCGCAAAACGCTTTCATATATCAGCACTGTAAAAAAAAAAACATCTCGTATTCAGTTCAAAGAAATACACATTCATAAAATATTAGATTCCAACAAAAGATTGTTTTGTCAAAGCAAAGCAAAGTGATGTCATCTAATTGTGCCACCTTAGCCAATCACAGCCGGCCATCACAGTCCTCGCAGAGATCCTCTAGAAAACAGTCGCACTCACTTTCATACATACAGTATATAGTCATTAGAAGTCCTCTCTAAGAAACCCCCATGAACAAACACACGAGACAGATGGTCGTGTTTCTGTCAGTCGTCAACAAAACGGGTTTCCATCAGTGACGGACTGAGAAGTCTGCCGGTGTTTGACCCGGTTAGTGACAATTACATTGATGGAAGAGTATTTTTGTGTTAATCAATTACATCACGTGTCAAGTCGATTTATCGATTGAATCTATCTGTGCGTCTACTGAAAAACTAAAGGCCAATGTTTACATCACTGGATTCCTTTAGTTTGCCATTCCTTTTATACGTTACCATTGAATGAGAGTAAGCTGACGTTATGTCAGATCAGGGTTCATTCAAACATCTAGTTTGGCAGCTCTTAGACGAGATGAGAGAAGGAGAAAGAGGAAATTGGAACAGTGTGTGACCACAGAAAGGCCTTAGACCGTTTACAATGTGCCCCACTAAAAAGAAGGGGAAAGCCAGGAATAGTGGAGGGGGTTTCGGCAGCACCTCTTTCGCAAGCAAACTGGCTAACGAATAAGGCAGCGTGCAGGCTGGCGTGTGATACACACGGTGAGAGAATTAAAGAAGACTATACCTTAATCAAATGAATATCAGAATATGTATTTCCTTTGGACTCCCCAGTGACATTTCTGGAATTGTAATGATGACACTTTTCTTCCCATCATGCCTTACTAAATTGTTGATTGGAAGTCCTATCATTTAATGGGAAACCACATAAGAATTATGACAAGTTTAAAAGGAGGGTGGCATTGTCCACGCACTGAGATTCTTCCTATAAATATGACAAAGGAATAAACGCAACCACGATGGATCACAAACCCACATCAACCGTCTTAATTTCCGAGAATACACGCAGATACTGGCTCAACTGAGGCTTTATTTAGCTATTTCAATACTGGGCTGCCTCTGAGGAATATAGTTAATCACTAAAACAGAACCTTGGAAAGAAATCCCCCCGCGGCAGGAATTGACAACATCTAAACCACATTTTAAGGAGGGACAAGGGCCCCCTAAGCATACTTAGGATTGTTGAACAGTTGAATGCACATTCACACAACCCCGCACACTCGCAAAGCAAATACACAAAGACTATCCTTCCATTTTCTATACCGTAATAAAGTCATGGGTGAGCTGGAGCCTTTGCCAGCTTACATTACAACCATTCACAATCACATTCATACCTATAGTTTAAAGAAAAATCAACACAAAGAGCAGTGGCCACCTGTTGGCCAAAGGTTTTGCTAGAATTGCTAGAATCTTTAAATTGTAGGTGGATGGTGCCACAGCCTCTGATGTAGAGGCCAATTAAAAATGCCATTCTGTATTAATCATCTTTCACAGCAACGATTACGTTGCCAGATACAAAGCGACATCCATACATTATGATTTAACAATATTTATATTTTCAAATGCACGGTGGTCAATTAGCATCACAGTGCAGAGGTGCAGGGTTCAATTCCGGATCCGGCTGCGGCCTGTCTATGTGGAGTCTGCATATTGTCCCCATCCCTGAGCGTGAGTTTTCACCGGGTACTCCAAAAACATGCACGGCAGGCTAATGAACACTCTAAATTGTCCCTAGGTGTGAGTGTGAGAGCAAATGGTTGTCTAAGTGTGTCCTGCGATTGTCAGGCAACCAATTCAGGGTGTATCCGCCTACTGCCCAAAGACAGCTGGGATAGGCTCCAGTATGCCTTGTGAGGATAAACAGATTAGAAAATGGATGGATATATACTGTATTTTCAAATGGAGCTGTGGCTAAAAAGTGAAGTGTGGAGAGTCTCTGTTGCCAAAATGCTCAATTGGCATTTCAGACAGCCTCTTTTTCCTCAACCTTATTTCTTTATTTGTATTATTATAATCCATTATCTATTATAATATATCTAGAGCGGCATACTGCTTCTTTCTTGACAGCTAGGGCTTGTATAAAAAATAATACATGCCCCATATGTGGCACCAAAAAGTCTTGTTTCTCGATAAAAATTGAAGTATGATGACATGTACAATCGTCAATCACCAGGTGTGCTGGTGTAGGTCACTGTAATTTGTCTGCAATTGTTCAGTTCAGCCGCATCAAACCAACCTATGAGTGTCAACTGTATCCAATTGAAGGCAAGCTTGGACTGCTGGCAGCCTGTCCAACACCTGGGTTCTTTTTGCCTTCTGCCATACCTCTGTAATTCTTCCAACATGGCATCATGGACAAAGATGTTTCTGTCATGTTTTGGTTTGGGACCAACAGGTGTCTCTCCCTGCAGCTGCACACCTGTTGATCCTTAGGTAATTAGTTGTATAAAAGGACTCCCGCCCGAGCATTCAGTGTCGGGTCATTGTTGTTTGTTTCTTTGTTGCTGCTTGTTGCTGCTGTCATGTTTGTTCCGATCATGTTTTGGTTATTGATAGTTTTTGATTCAGTCGTGGTTTTGGTTTGATTCTTTGGATTATTTTTGTTTTCTGGACTTTGTTTTGTTTAGGATTTAGTTTTCTGTATTTTAATACAATTTGTCACGTACACGATGCTCCTCCCTCTTGCCTGCTTTTTGGGGTCCACCACCACCACGCAACGTGACAGTTTCTTTCTTGAAGGAAGTAATGTTTCACCTGTCAGCAGTGTTTGCACTATCACCGCAGAATGAATTGCAGTACAGGCTGGTTCCACTCAAATTCTTTTCATTTGGTGTCCACTTCCCTCCGGACTAGACCTTTCCAGAGTGCTGCTTTTGATCCAAATAATGATTGCCCTCATTGGTTGACCTCCACTATTCCACATGGCATTGTTTCTCGATTATCACATCAATGCAACCAATAACCAAATTGTTTGATTTGGTGGAACATTGCAGGGCTCTATGTGAGGAAGATTTCACAGGATAAATCATTTACCCTTCAGCATGCATTCAATTTGGGATGAGCGCAAGTCCTTTGTACAAATTCGAACTACCATCCGCTTCTTTTATTGTTTATTGATAAAGTACCCTGGACCAATTTTGGTCAATCCACGTCTACCACAATACTCAGACTGGGTAGCATGACGGAGTTGTCATGCCCCCAAATTTCACCACTGCTTTGAACCTTGAGTAGGTTTAGAGAAAGGCTTAGGCGCTCAGCTCATGAAATAATTACTGGTTAACCACCAGCGACCGCATTCTGTTCTCTGATGTTGCCTTCAGAAGCAGCTGGCTGATGGTGCAGGCCTTTGTAGGGTGGCATATTGCAATGGTGGCAGCCAAAGCTGGGAATGCCCCGTCACTGGATCCTTGGGCCAGATTCCTTTATTATATAGGAGCTAAGACGTGACAAAAGTGAGGACTGCTCAGGGTGGCCAACACAAGGACGTTGGCTCTATATTTAGCCACTTTAACAACAATTTTTCGAAAAAGTCTCAAGCAACAACTAAGCAAAAATGTTGTGGTGTTATTGGATACGTCTGGACAATCTCAGAGTCCCTTCAGAGCAGGAGATATTGACCCGTTAATGTCCAGGTGTGCAAAGTCACCAGCTGCTAGATTAGCCATATTCCTCAAGTAAAGAAAGTGCTCATACAGATTGTATTGTGTCTTTTTGTAGGCCGCATTTCTAACCAAGCTGCCTTACATACACTCACAATGGGATGCTCACAGACACATTTTTAAAAGCAGAACCCACACAACGAAATAAAGAAGCCCACCAGAGATTCAACTATTTGTGTCAAAACAATTAAAAATCACATTTTCCATTATATCTTCCTTTTTAAAACCGCATCCGACTGTAAGAGTGACAAATATACATGATCAGTCACAGTTACATAAAGTCAGCCTCTTTAGTTAAAAGCAATGGATCATTCTAGAAGCGTTCTTCAAAAAAAAATCTCAGGCTGCCTTTCAAATGCAGATAGAACGGTTTCAATTTTCCAACAAAACCTCTCATAGATTCCATCTAATTTCCTACATGATGAAAGAAACTCAATGAAACTTTGACATCACCATAGATGTGACCGACTGCCCTAATGTGAATGAAGGGTCGAATAAATTCTAATCAAATAAAGGCATGCCATCTCAGAGATTCCAAAAACGTAGCATGGGAAAGATGGCCTCGCTGTGTGAAAAAAACTTGACCACAGAGAATCCAATGATTCACACAACTAATATGCTGTCTGTCATCACAGTCCCGCTCCTGGTTTAGTTTAGAGACGTGAAAGATCAGTGGTGAGTGTAGTCACCGCTTTCACACCCTGTGTAAACCACACCCCGTAAACCGTGCAACCATTTTGGGTTCAGTGGGAAGACGCCGCCTCACGGTTAATAACTTACGTTAAATATTTCACTGGTGTCTGTTTTCACATGGCTTGACATCAGTCCCAGATATATTCAGGAATTTGCACTCACAATATCAGTACACCAGCTCTTTGACACTGTAAACCTGGGCCTTGATTTGATTTGAATATTCTTGCTGTATGAAGTTTACCTGTTCTCCCCATGCTTATGTGGGTTTTCTCCAGGGGCTCTACGTTCCAAACACATGCAAGGGGGGTGAATTGGATACTTCAAAATTATGTTTTAATGGTTTTTTGTCTAGATGTGCCCTGTGATTGATTGCCGACCAGTCATGGGTGTACCCAAAGTGAGCGGGGATAGTCTGCCGTTCAACCGTAACCAGAATGTGGACAAGCGGCCATTTTTTTTGTTTTGTTTTTTTTAAACCTGGCTGTGGTTCCCATTTCAGTAGCTGGACTATTTTGTATCTGTTTTTCCTGTGTTCGCAGTGCGTTTCCCTCTCCTTCAAGTTGGACCATGTTTGTTTTTTGTCTCTTTCCTCTTTCCCAGACAGACTTGTTTGGCTTCAAGAAAACTACCATTCCACCGTGCACTTGTTCTATTACAGACATATTGTGAGTTTCTTAATGGTCACGCTGTGATCCCAATAGATGATTTCAGTCTTGTGATTTATCGGCCCTTAACAGTTCCAGGAATGCATTTTTTTACTTTTTTTTGCGATGTTCCAAATCAGGTTGCGGATGCACGTGTGTGTGCACATTCACAAAAAATATTAGTTTAAAGGGAAGGAGAAGCCACACCATCGATCCAAACGACCTAAAAGATGTTGAGCCTCAGGTCCATCTGAAAAACTGACAGAAAATCAATAGTAAAATGTTTTATCTGCATCCACCACATTCTTCTTTTTGAAATCATAGAATATTATTAAATAGATGTTATTAATTTGCTACTATGGTCAAGACATTGCAAATATCCATAATTCAGTTTTAACTAGGCCAAAGGGAAATTCTGATATTTCTATCTGTTATATCAATTTATACAGAATCCAACTCCATTATCTGAATTGCTCTCTATCGTCACGAGTTTCGTCTTGAATGAAAATGTTTGAAAACATTTGAAAATGTACTAATCCTTATTAGTCAGCAAGATGTCATCTGGAACGTTAATTCCGCATTTAGTGACCGAGTTTTAAATGTTGAATCCACTTGCCAGTCATTCATCTGCACATTTACGCTGCACTCGCCGAACATATCTGATACTTATTCCACCTTTGGAAGAGGCTTAATTATGTTCTGAAAATATTTGATTCAATTGTTTTTCCCCTCTTTTATGTTCTGAAAAAAAAAAAAAAAAGATTCAGGTGTTTGTTTCCCCTCTCTTTACATTGCCATTGTGAGGTGGTGGTGGACCCCAAAAAAGCAGAAACATGACAGCCATGACACATATCTGACTAGTGTCACTTGAGAAGAATCAGCTGTGTCACTTGAACAATCACTTTGTTGGGACCAAATTTCCGTGAAGAGTCTTTTTTTAATAACATTCAAATACTTTAGCTAGTGCCAATCCTATAACCGCACTGGTTTTGAATTCCTGCCGACCCAAAAGCAAAACCACTACTGATCGAAAAACTAAACAATAGACTACAGTATTAGAAGAAAGTCGTACGGTACTGTTAACATTTCCCTCTAATCGAAGCTTACGTGTAAAGCCTCATGTCTTTGTTAAAGGTGAAAATGCTGCCAAGCATTACAACAGCAACAACATTACTGATTATTCAGCCGTGACACATTAACACTCCCACCTCTCATTGCTTAGCTTTACCAGCACTGCTACTTGCTGGCCCGCACACCGGTGCAAAAGACGGCGTGTTGTCCTGGCCGCCTCACACTGCTTTCCCAGCATTAGACCACCAGTGCGTGCGTGTGTGTGTGTGTGTGTCTGTGTGTGTGTGTGTGTGTGTGTGTGTGTGTGTGTGTGTGTGTGTGTGTGTGTGTGTGTGTGTGTGTGTGTGTGTGTGTGTGTGTGTGTGTGTGTGTGTGTGTGTGTGTGTGTGTGTGTCCACTCAGGAAGATTGGTTTGTTTACGATTGCATTGAGTGTGGAACTAAATAGTTTCTGACTGGAGCCTTTTGCGAAACTGTTTGTGGAAGGCATCACCAGTTGCTGATTAAGGCCTCAAAGGCTTTCCTTGTGCCCAACTTTTAATCCCTAAAATGATGTTTGACATAATGTTTTAATATAACAAAATCTTGAGGGAAACATTTTCGTTTCTTCATGAGTTGGGCTACAACGTAGAATACACAAATCATCGAATGAACTGAAGTTTTTTACCGTAATTTGATGACAAATGCAAACAGGAATTTATCATGTAGCGCACATGATTCGTACACTTGTGTTTTCCCCAGCATCAGTGGAAAACACAGCAGCATTTATATCGGTGTGGTTAAATCGAAATGAAAGGGGGGGATTATAAAACAATAGGATCACTCAGATTTTTACACAATAGACATTCAAGGGGTAACCTCAAATGCGCCATGAATCAATGAATTGACCGAATGGCGCAAATATATTTAGGCACCACATTGTCACAAACAACTGCACTTTGACGCACAAGTTATGTTCACTTTTTGTAGCATCAAAATACAAAACATTGTGGGAGGCCAATTATAAGATACTTTTTTAAACATATTTTTTCAGCAGCGTGACGGGTTCGCATGTCTGTGGAGAGGTCCCGCGGCGGCAGTTGAAGCTTGGGCTCTGGCCTTCCTTTATGCATTTTTCATGTTCTCCCTGGGCTTAACTGTTTTTCTCCAGGTGCTCTGGCTTCCTTTTACATTCCAAAAAAACATCCCTGAACATCAAAGATTGCCCAAAGGCCCTGTTCAAATGTCAGGGACAACAAGAGAAATGCTTTTTCCACCATTATGGTGACCCGTACCATGTCGAAGTCAATTGTTTATTTTTAATTAATCTTATTGACAGGGGAAGTTAATACTGAACAACTGAAATAATGTAGTTGCACAAGTGTGCACACGTTCTTTCAACTAGGGACGTAGCTGTGTTCAGTAATCACCAACTTATTTCACGAGTCTACTCGTTTATGTTGTCTGTTGCGACAACGGCAGTGACAATGCTATGATCACGCACTGATCGTTGTGTCCTTTGCTGCACAGAGATGTCTCGAGGTGAGATGTGAGTGTGCTGCATGAGAAGGGAATGAGAGGAGCCACTTTGACCGGGTGCGTTCACACCAACACTAGTCCAACCCATCCTTTTTTTAAATGTCCATTTGTGCTCGTCGCGAAATTACTAACACTCATTTCAACATGCAGCAGCACAGATTTAGACTGTTAAAAAAAAAAAAAAAGTATCCAAAGCATGAAATTGAAATATTGACTTCGATTCAGGTGTAACTCGTTTCTGAAACACAGATTGTATTTTCTGTTGGCCTTTAGTTATGCAAGCAGACGATGTCTTAGGTCACTGAAAAGTAAGCTTTTGGAAACCCTGAAGTCCAGACATTCCAAAAGTGTCGGGTAGGCAGGAAAAACATTTTTTTTCCTTGGCTTGTCTCAGTTGTATGACATCACAATGTGTTCCATCCTTTTTTTTCCTTCATTGTTTTGTAACTGTTCAAATTAGGGTATAACTTGAAAGTTGAAGTCCATTTCATGATCGGTTCACGATTCCTCTTTTCTTCAACTTGCCATTATTGTCATTATGCTTTTTATGGGGAATTACTCGAGATTTTGGTTGGTGTGTTGGCGATGACGTTTTCATAAATCGAGCTAGAGCTTTGCCCGCAGCAAAATAATCTTCAGCAGACCACTGTTCTGCACAAAAAGTGAAATCTCCCTGAAAAGGAGCGCGTCCAGTCGAGAGACGAGGTGAAAATTAACTCAATATTCTTCATGACAAGCCCGTGTTGAACAAATATAGCACAGTGTTTTGATGGCACGAAAGCACACGTCTTCGAAGTGATCCCATTTCCCTTACTCCCCAGATTTAGGATCCATTCATCACGTCGACTCCCTTTTCTCATGCCCTCATGTCTGTGGACTTTTCCCTCTCATTGTGCACCTATCAATTTCTCCCTCCTGAAGGATTCAATGGTTTCCCCTGTGCCAGTTCCAGTCAGCCAAATTTAGCGTTCAACGCCCTTTTACTGGCAGTGCACCCATCACTGGATTAAGCTCACACTTGTTCTGGCATATGAAGGGAGAAAACAAATGAAAGCGTGTGTGTCTCTCTGGCTGTGTATTTCTCTAGACTATTATTCTTTCAAGCCCTAGGTCATTGTTTGCATAACATAAACATGGGCCTACAGTGTGTCTCATTAGAAAGACAAACACAGATAATTGGTTGCAAATGAAGGAGAGAGGTTAACTGGAAGACATTGGTGCGTGAGTACAAAGCAGTTAGAGCAAAGGCAAATAAGCAAACAAGCCATAAGCGAGGTCTACTGTGGAAAGACGGCAACGCCGGATGACTACTTAACGCTTTGTTTTGTCAAACCAAACTAATATGTTGCAGCATCCACCACAAATTTATGTGGTGCACTTAATGACAACACACAGCACACCACGCAAATAATAACACCACCGACACTTGCCAACCACCCACAGGCAAATATATTTCATAGTGCCAGAACTGATCTGTGAGAAGTCAGTATGGTGCCAAAGGGGCATCCAGAGTGATGGAATCTATACGGAAGAAGAAAGAGAAGAAGCTAGGATATCTCCGCTTATCCGTTACTTAGATTGGGATTTTATGTCACAATCACAGGCTCTATGGAGCATCCAACCTCGGTGTTCATCGTGAATATTGAACAGATCATTTATAGTTGTCTGTACTGACGGGTTCTGGAGCTTACTGAGGAAGAAAAAAAAATTCTGAACACACCCCACGCCACAGTATAATTGCTTAGGATATTTTTTTTCAAAACATCTCTCCAACAGGTCTTTACTGACTTTGAGTTGAAACAGGGAAAGGCACAAATTTGGCCTGCATCTCCCTTAGTGTTGGTCACAGTAAAAAATAAAGACTAGCATGTTGTTGTTATTGTCCCATTAAAGAGCTTGTACATGTACAGTATCTCTGTAACAGGTTTTGTAACAACTTGAAATTTATGGTCATCAACAACCTTGACGTACCCCACTGATCATCCTCGTATTGTTTATCTATAGCGGATATATTCAATGTCATTTATTTGGATGAACAATCATTTATTTACAAAAAAATATAATTGTTTCCCAATATTGTAGAGTAACAAGCATAATGATTAAATGTGCTTCCAATAGATGACATTGCACTCCATAATTAACCTTAAATTCACTGGAACTGTCATATTTTGGTTGGTGACCAACAGGTGGCACTGTAGGGCTCTCCCTGTAGCTGCACACCTGTTGGTTGTTATGTAATTAGTTGTATAAAAGGACTCCTGCCCGACCACTCATTGTTGGGTCATTGAGTGTTTGTTTGTTCCTGTCATGTTCGTCCTGTAATGATGTTTAGGTCATGTTTCTGCTACTATTAGTTTTGAGCTTCAGTCATGGTTTTTGTTTGATACTTTGGCTTTGTTTTGTTTTGGGGACTTTGTTTTGGATTTAGTTTTCTGTGTTTTTATCAATACAATTCTTCAAGTACAACCTGCTCCCCCCTCCTGCCTGCTTTTTGGGGTCCCCCACCACCTTGCAACGTGACAATTACAGTAAGTCTTGAACCTCTTGGCACCTCTTCCACATGTTTTCAGTGGGTTTAGGTCTGGGGACTGAGATAGCCGAATGTCAAGCTACATGGACTACTTCTTTTTTCATCATTTTAAACAAGCTGTATTCCACAAATGCAAAATTAAGAAAGTTTGTCACCATCATTTTATGACCCAGGCCTGTCAAACCCTACTATTTCTGTATTAAAAATGTTCTTGACAAGTATTGTTTCCCTATTTTCATTGACAACTTGCCCATTTTAACTTAACACATGAGATTACGTCTGCCCACCCAGTGTTTGAGGGGTTTACCAACCTTTTTTTCACCCACAGACTGTCTGTGCAACACCCACGCACGCTCTCCAATACAGACTTGAATGCAGACATGCCGACAGGCAGGCCATTCCTCAGCGCACAGCAAAGTGCCCAGTGCGGGAAAGCCCAGTGGCCTGCATTCCAGTGGCATCCTGGTGAGAGAGCAGGAAGTATGCCGCTGCTTCGCAGGCTGCTGGCCTCTTTGTCATCTTTTCCAAGGTAACCAGAGACTGCAGGAGATTAGCCCAATGGAAAATATTTGCAGAGATAATAATGGAAAAAAAGACAACAAAGAAACAAAATCGATGACTCAAGTGGCTACCTTGAATATGTCATTTTTAGACCAAAATGGAGGAATGATGTCGAAATATTTGTTCGAGCTCCAAGACCACTCTTTTACTGCATTTGACTCAACACGATGACTTACTGAAGAGACTTTTTTATTACTGGCACTCCTTCACTGATACCATGTGGATGATGCAAACCATTGCTGGTCGCTCATTGGTCGGGTGGAATAATCATCACTCCATATGGGACAATTGAGGATAAACGACTAAAAATGACAAAACTAAACCTGATCTTACTATGTCTCCACTTTGCTGTCGCAGTGTTTTTTCTCTCTGCCCTTAATCTCCTCTCGGTTCCAGCTCCCGTGACTCTATGCAATGCAGCAGACCTCATTTGCTTGCATTGTTGGTGTTAACATATCTGATTCTCACTGTACAACTGTATGTTGAAATGGAAAACTGAGACAAGAGCTGAGCCAATAATTTACAATGGAAAGCTTTGCAGGTTTTATAGATGCATAGATAGGTCGGTTTTTACATGTTTGAAACTGACAGAGACCTACCTCCAAATACTTGGAGCTGTAATCTCAGCAACAACGGGTTCTAATATCTCATGAAGATATACATGCATACACATATACATACATATATTCACATATACTGTACACACCCAAATAAACATATACAGTATACGATGCATTTAAATCTCTGTGGCTGGCTGAAATGCTTAGGGCTGTAGTAATTCATTTCCATTTAGCCTTTTCAGAAAAAAAACCCTGACCATCGAACTGAGAACTGATTATCTACGGTATTGATCAATACTCATCAACAACAAATATTTTAAGTCAAAAAAGAAAAACAACAACAAAAATAAGTCATTAAAATTAGATAGATAGATGGACTAAAATTGACTTTGAATTCCATTACATGACTTGAGAAGTCGTCTTCTTTATTGTTGGAAATCTGCATTTTAACAGTGTTTGTCTTTTTAGGAAAGAATGAAAGAAAAAAAGAAAGAAAGACAGAAAAAGTTTGGTTCATCCTTGCCAGCCTGGCAACACAGTCAACATCACTTGTTGTTGAAGTGGCAACCTAAATACCAAAAGCGGTGGGAGCAGCTCAGTAGATCATAATTTGAATTCATGGATTTTCTTGTCAATGGCATTGGCAAAAATAGGAGGGCAAAATTTATAAAATGAAAGCACAACAATATCTAACTGAATGTGTTACCCACAAAGACAGTTAAGCTAACATCACAGTTTGGCTATCAATACAGAAAGCGATTTGGAACCAGTAAAAACTTTATGATTGTCAACATGTTAAGTACAACAAAACAACATAACTAAGGGTGGGATGGTTGATGAAAACTGTTCAACCTGTTCGTTTTGACTGTTGGTAGTAAGAATAAGATATGATAAGAAAACCTTTATTAGTCTCACAATGGAGAAATTCCCAATTCACAGCAGCAAAGTTATGAAAGGAAGAAGTAGAAGAACAAAATATAGGAGCTGCTGTACAGGCAGCCACTCTCGCGGCGCCAGCTTGAAGTCAAAATAAGAAAATAATACAACACAACTGCGTGCATGTGTGTGTGTGTGTGTGTGTGGATAAATAAATAGATAATGTCACGGGACTAGCGGAATTTTGGACCCAGCAGCAGACATGAGACAGAAGTTGCAAGGGAAAAATCTTTATCGGCAAAAATACAAAGTAACTACAGAGAGCAGTGCTGGATGCAGAAGACACGGAAGAGAGCTGACGTTCTGGTAGAAAGATCGTCGTATTGACAACATGTCACTGAATAATGCAAGTTTAGATACTGTGAGACATCATGCCTAAATGACAGAATAAAGAAACAAAGCACAAAAGAGCCACAGCAACTGTATAGCAACTGAAGCATTAAGGAGGAGCAGTCACAACAGTACTCCCCCTCAAGTGGCAACACCCGGTGCCTTATCCAGCTAGTGAGGGAACTCCCTGTGGAAAATCAAAATCAGTGTCCAAATCAAAATTCAAGAAACAAAAGACAAGTAAGAAATACAGAAATGCAAAATAAACAGAAGTCCAAAACAACAAGAATCGAAGTAACGAAACAAACACAAGGTAACCAGCTCAATTTGGATGGTGACAGGAAATAAAGAGCCTTAGACATGACAAAAACAATGAACCAACAAAGATGAAAAAAAAGTCAATGAACTAAAAACAAACAAGTTGACAAGACAACAAGGAATACTTGGACAGGGCAGCTGCAAGAGGGCGCCTGTGGGGCTTGAGCTGCTAGAGCAGGGTGTGTGGGCGGCCGCAAAGCTTGCACCGCCGGAGCAGAGTCGGAAGGTGGTTGCTGGGCTTGTGCTACCAGAGCAGGTTGAGAGGGAGGCCGCAGGGCTTGCGCCGCCACAGCAGGTTCAGGGGACAGCCTCAAGATATGCGCCGCCAGAACAGGTTCGGAGGGCAAGAGATGTAGAGGAAAAGACAGAGCTCATACGAAGGGCATCGGGTGGTACCAGGAATGTCGTCCGGGGCTTGTGACGGCCTGGGAAACCCATCGAGAAGGAGCGACACGAGGAGTTGCTGGTGAAAAGGTGGAGCAGCAGCCGGTGAGACAATCACTCTCTGATTGGAGGTGGAGCTTGATGGATTGTGCCTGAGTCCAAGACTGGTCAGTAGGTAGTGTCATTTTGGACCCAGAAGCAGACATGAGACCAAAGTTGCAAAGTAAAAGTCTTTATCGCCGAAAATAATCCTGAGAGAAGGGCTGGATGTAAAATACACGGAAGAGAGCTGACACTCTGGTAGAAAGCTCGACGTACAGACAATATGTCACTGTCATATGTTATCCAAGTTTATATGCTGTGAGACGTCAAGCCTAGATGACAGAATAAAGAAACAAAGCGCAAAACTGTAACATTGGGGAACAAACAGTCACAATATACATCGATGAATGGTTGGATGGATCGATGGATAGAAAGAAAGAAAGAGCAGAGAACAGATTAGATGCTTTTCTTGATTGAACGTGTTTAACTCTTGTCCAGATTGCCTCCAGCAGACAATGATTGCTGTTTGTCAAGTACCGGGATGTAGTTGGAAAGATTAGCCTGTTAAAGGTGTCTCATACATAATGTGCAGAACATAAAAACACCTTCCGGCCGTCACTTCTCTTTTCTCAACAGTTTCTCCAGTGGGCCTGTCAGGTTACTTCATTTCATGTTTAACTTTTCCAACTGCAAAAAAAAAGCAAAAACACAAATTATTCACGTAGCCTTTTGGGGGAGCTTGACTGTAAAATATGAAGGTGATTTCCATTTAAATTGTTATGGTTGACTTTTGACCCCGTGGGGTCTTGTCCCCCGTTGATGTAAAGTTTTTCAAAAAGAACGTTTTGTATTTTCACAGCATTGGGGGATTTTCCTGGTTTCCTGAGGGGGAGCATTTACTGCTTCAGATTTAAGAGAGTTATTCCGTATTTACGTGTCAGATTAAAGGCGTGCGGCCAACTTCCATTTCCTCTTTATTTAAGGGATGCCATTTATTTTTACCCTGGTTATTCCGTGATTGCGTAATGAGGGAGCCAAGGGTTAGGCCCTGTCGAGTGAAGTGATAGCACAGTAGCTGCACAGGAACAGATTTAATGACATTTACAATGAAACATCAGCAGGCTAGTTGTGCAATATAAATAATTCTTCCTCTAAGGAAGTGAGGGACAGACAAATGCAACATTAAGAGATCAGTTTGAACAGCGTGAATGATTACGCTATACCCGTAAAAGCGCTCACAATTGAATTTGCCTGGGCTACGTCTGAGGAGGGAGAGGCTGTATTCCTTTTTTTTAAGCACGTCTAGTCATGATGTCTATTCAGCAGAAGATGAGCTGCACTGTGTTTGAGTCTGGACTTGGCAAGTGGCTCGAGAGCGAGGCAATCAGACTACCCTGACCGAATATGTCCTGTGCGGGAAGCCTATTAATGAACAACATCCTATTACATGATTGCCCTTGCATTTTTCTGCATAGTTTGACCAGAAGTCAAGGCAAATTTGTGGAAAGAATTGGCAAGCCTCTTAAAATTACATGCTGGGCCGTATTTTGTGTGCAGGCCTGAAGTTTGACACTTTGGTATCAACGAAATGACCAAAGTAAAACAAAATAATTACAGTACAGTACTGTCATCCGAATACAGACACTCCCCGAGTTACGAACATCCGAGTTACAAACAAACGGTACATACGAACATTTTCACGGGTCTGTCGAAAAAAAAAAAAAAGTTAGATTTTGTATTGCGCGCTTTTTCCGAGTGCCGAACGGGCGGAGGAGGACGGCGGAGGCGACGCTCAAGGCGGCCGCGGGAGAGGCGTGGGGCGGGCGTGTGACGGTGGAACGGGCGGGAGGCGTCGGTGCGCCGGTCGACGACCGGTCGTCTACTCTCCCCGCTGAAGCTGCTGCTAGTTTAGCGGGCAGCTAACCTCAAGCCCTGAAGAACGTGACGAAAAGCTCTCTCCCCGTTATATGGATGTCAATATAAGCCTTAAACATACATTCCAGACAAAATATAGCACTAAAGCAACTTACGAACGAATTCACCTTATGAACAATCGTCCGGAACGTAACTCGTTCGTAACCTGGGGAGCGTCTGTATATATTTTTTTCCATGAATGTAGTCCATTGATCCCGAGGCCTCTTAACACTCTGAGGAGAGTTGAGTGACTACATTCTATAAATGAGGTACGCACATTCAGGGGGTTCTCGGCTCATCACGGATTTCCATTCCGATGGGCCTAATGAAGCGGGGCTTTTTCACAGTGAGCCTTGTTTCTGCGTACGCTGCTATGTGTCACTCCAGACGCGTCGGTCTTCATAAGCACGGGAGAGTTTCCCCTAAATCATATTCAGAAACCTCACAAGAGAAAACAAGGTGACCACATCAGCTGCCGTGGAAGTCCTGGGTTCCCTCTGCTGTTATTTCTTCTCTCAAGGCCACATATGAGTCACTGCTTGGACTGGCAAGACTTCCAACGCCGGGCGCAACGTCTGTAGGAACACTCATCGGTCTTTTTCATGCCTGCGTCTCTGTTGCCTTCAGCTTCCCTTCCTTGTTCTCGCGGTGTTCACATCACTCATCCCAAGTGACAATTTCTGCATCCGCCTGAGGCTTTTGTTGTCGTTGTTTTTCCTGGTGTTTTATTTTTATTTTTTTAACCACTTGTCTGTTGTAAATTCCATCAGAGAGGGCCGGGTACTCTGACTATAAAATATGCTTAAAAAAGAAATTGAGCTGGCCCGCAGGGTAGTGGAGAGAAGAATATGAGAAGGTCAAGACAATGGTTGTGCTTTGCCTATACAACAACAGAGCAGAGGCCCACGTTTCCTGACAAACATTCACGCTAAGGTCATTCATTTTGCTTCCCAGACTGTGTGGGCTAATAGGAAAACGGACGGCACTACCTGGAACTTCAAATGCCACAAAAGTTGCAAAATGGGAAGTAGGGCCAAAATGAATTAAAAATATGAGGGTTGACCTTCATGCGGTAACTGTGCAGTATCCAGTATCCAGTATTTCATAGCAGTCGTCAATCTCAAAGAAGAATATGGGAAGAAAGTCGATCCATATGGATGGTGATGGCCCTGTCACACCTTGACGATTCAGCCAGCGTATGCCGACGTATCAGAATTTCCCTAAAACGCTGGCATACGCTGAATTATCGAAAAAATTTCAATTTTGGGCGTATACATAGCGTATTCATAACGAGTTGGACGTATACATAACGTATCAGTAAATTACATAGAACGTTTCGATAACTTATAGATAACTTATTCCAACGAATGCCTAGCGTGTTGCCGGCGTACACAACTTATGCCCAACGATAGTCTAACTTGTGCATAGCGTGCAGCAGCGTATTGCCGACGATCACGTGTCGTAGTCTATAAAAAGGCTGCCGCTCGACGTTTCAAATCATAACTGCACTAGACATTGCAGTACCAACATCAGCGTCATGCCAAAGAAAAGTGCGAGGAACGCTGCCAAGAAATCTCCTGGCCGTGGCCGTGGGCGTGGACGTGAACGGAAGGAGGATCCATCATCACCTACACCCTCACCCTCACGCTCACCCTCTGATGGAGATGATGCTTGTTCTAACGCCTCTCGGGCATCGTCAGTGGCGTCGGTGGCTGCGTCCCAGGCCTCCAATTATAAAAAAAATATCCCAATTCCCCTAAACGCTACCAATACGCCATTATACGGCAGCTGTACGTTAGAAACACGTTCAGTAAGTTCTGTGGTCGTCCGGAACATGTTAAATACGTCTACATACGTCAATATGCGTAGGAGATAAGTTATACATACGTTCAAAGCACGTTACTCATAAGTTTTGGGTACGCTAGACATTATCTCGACGTATTTGGACTTATGAGTAACCTACACTTAACGTGTTTGAACGTGTGTCAACGATCGCATAACTTACCTATTACTTATGGCCTGCGTATACGGGACGTATAGCCATACGCTGACATACGTTGAGAAATTTTGAGCATGCACAAAGTTTTTCGACGACCTCGACGTACTTCGACGTATACCAACGTGCTTC
Source organism: Hippocampus mohnikei (assembly GCA_026261675.1). NCBI lineage: Eukaryota > Metazoa > Chordata > Actinopteri > Syngnathiformes > Syngnathidae > Hippocampus > Hippocampus mohnikei. Next base: position 13,524,661 of record JAKGUB010000556.1, on the reverse strand, counting down.
AGCGTCCTGTTAATGTATACAAAACTTACCCATAACTTATTCGACGTACGCCAGCGTATTTGCCAAATTTTTCATACGTCGCATACGCTGGCTAAATCGTCAAGGTGTGACAGGGCCTTGACGCAGAAGCGTTACCGTGGATATTGGACTGCTTGTCAGCTAATCTTAGCACATTTAGGGCTGTTACCATTTTTTGGGTAGTTTCCTACTTCCTTTTAGTTACATTGTCCCTTGCTTTTGAAGACTAAATCGAACATTGTCTGCCAGCTTGCTTGTTTTGCATTGGCGTCTATGTGGTAGTGCAGGACCAGGCCAGGGTGGAGTCTGCCTTCCGTTTGAAGTCAGCTGGGATACGCGACAGCTCCTCATAGGCCTGAACAAGATAGGGTTATAGAAAATGAATGGGCAGTTCGATTGTGCTGGTTGTCGTCCTTCTGACAAGAAAGATGAAGACTGACACTTTTTCTTAGCTTGACCCCAACTAGCCGACTGCCATGATTGTCGCTTGTGATCAAAAAGTGTTGTGTTGTGTGTTTTGTCTTGACCTTGTAAATTGGAGTTCATTTAATTCTATACTCGTGTGTGTGTGTGTGTGTGTGTGTGTGTGTAAAACAGTTTATGTTAAAATATTTTATGTATGAGTCAGCAATGGCACGTTTATCCATCCTCATTTGTCATTCAAATTAAGAGAGTAGATTGCCCCCCCCCAGATTATTATTAGACCTTCTACACAGCGACACAGGTTCATGTGTCTGACCTGTCATGCAGTGTACAGGGTTACTGTATACAAATACTGATTATGAATGGTCAACCGTTGACCATTAGTTTTTTTGTTTTGTTTTGTTTTTTGTGACTCGAAATTTTAATCCTATTGTCTCTCCTTTATTTCTCACCTCTTTCGTCTTTATTATTATTGTTATAACAGTGCTACAGCTGCCAGGCCAATCAATCTGCTTCATCCTTGACTGATGCAGGAAAAACAACATGTGGAAGAGCGTAATCAGCTGAGCCGTAAGATGAAAGTTGAGAGTCAGCAGACAAAGAATAAGTGGCAGGCATGCTTACGCTGCAATAATAACAGAAGTACCCGGCAATTTACTGTGGCAAATTTACTTGTGGCAAATGTAGGCGGACTTCACCTTGTGACAAATGTGAGATGTGAAGATCGTGTGGAACAATTGTTTGCTTGAAACATGTGTCTCGCTTGATACCTTTGTCCTTTTTTGCTTATCTTTGTGTGAAACAAAAATGGTCTTTTCCGAATTATACAGTTTGTTGTTTTTCTAAACTCTAATTGAAATGTGTGCGGTGCTAATTTTGTTCCTCTGTCCTCGAAAATTTTAGGATTGGCAGTATGCAAGTATGCCCTCCGTAAAATGACTGGCCATTATAAAAATCATTTTCATGGCAAATAAATGAGTAAATATGTTTCTTGACTCAGCTGAAGGATGATTGATAAACATTAGTGTATACAAACACTTGCTCAAATAAACTGTAATATTAAAATAAAATCAGTATTTCTCAAAGGGTAAAATATATACATCAAAAGATATATATAGCTTCTTTTTTGAAAATCTTGTCACTGTCACATCGTTGAGAAATGATAACGTATAAGGCAACCAAATTGGTTGAACTCACACCATGCCACCAAGTAAACAGAACAACTTGAAATCAGCCAAGAAATCAGGAGAGATCCAATGTTTGATCATGTCGCGATGATATACGAACGTACTGAAGCATGAAGGAGTGCAGAAGGCAGTGTAAGGGGCACTTGGCATAACCTTCTGAGCAAGGTTCCCCCATCCCACTCCTCAGGTAATGGCCCGAATTTGCAAGTACATTTGCAAGTACAGAGATGCTAATATCGTCAGTTTGGAATAACGTCTCAAAAAGGGACACCCTTGGTCACAATCCGGAGCACCAAAACTCTGGTACTGCTAGTGTTAAATGAACACAACTGCCTCCCAGTCAGGAAGTTCTGGTTTGAAACTCCAGTAGAACATCTCTGCGCGCACTCTTCTTTGGCTTCTTCTTCCATTACAAAACCATGCCTATTTTCGTGTCCCATGAAAGTCTAGCGCAAAGGTGCAGTTTAACTGTGTGAAAGTTTAACTGTATGAAAGAGTTTAACTGTGTGAAAGAACCCGGCGGTGTGAAAGAAACCGGCGTTCTTGTCGTTGCGGAAACAGAAAGAAATGATGATGTCGTCTTCCATGCACACGAAGCCGCCTTACACCCACGACATTGCGTCCGTTTTTACGCTGAGCGCACTGGTGTCTTCCAACCAACATAGAGAATGGAGTGTCTAAGATTTTATCATGATTATGGTTGGAATTTTCGATAAACAAAATCAAGAAGATAATTAAATTGTAATCAACTTGTGACACAGCATTTTTATTCCTTTCCCTAAATACATTTGAAGAATAATTTGCACTGTGATAACATCTGAGTATGCTTATGGATATGGTATTGCCATGTAAAGCCATGTTGTTTTTTTGTTTGTTTTTTTGTTTTTTTTGTCATTTTACCACATTTTAGTCATGAGCAACTGATGTAGAAATGTTCAAATGATGTAGAAACACATGACTTTTTTTCAGTGGAATACTTTGACTTACATGCAAAAACAAATCGTCGGACAATAACTTTGGGCTACGAGGAGCAAACAGTATATAAAAGCACATTTGCAAAGATGTAAAATTACAGTGCTTGAGGCAAATGTGTGTTCTGACTTGTTTAACAGTATTTTCAGATCAGAAAAACATGGCAGAAAAGTGATCAGTTGATGGCGCCAAGGCTAACAGAGCTAATAAGAAACATATTTTTCCATCGATTGTTTCCAGTTAGGGTTCTGTGAGGATACGACTGATTAATTACACCGTAAATTTCAATGAACACTGACCTTTATTCTTCAGTCACCTTGAATGATCCTGATTTCACTCTATGGAAAGTCAACCTAAAAGTTGAATCGTTCAGCAGAGTGTTGAAGGAGAACACGTAGCCTCATTATTTAATCGATGCCCTTTGCACCCTCAATAATCTTTAGTATCCCAATGTAACAGTAAAATTCTGAATGATGTTTTTCCAGTTTGCCTACCGTGACTGTCAGATTCCACATTTTCACTCTATCAGGCACCTGCATCCAGCAAGTTGTCATTCTGCCCCCGCCCCACCTTATTCCATGCCTTTAACTCTTTCTCTCTAGTCATCCTGAATCTTCATTGTGAAGCATTGTCTTCCGCTAAGTAGCTCTGTCGTCATGTTGTTATGTAATCATAATGCCTATTTTTTCACGAGTGACAGTTGCTATATATCACTAAACCTCTCACTGAGTCACAAATACCGGATGCCGACAAAAACAACTTTCGAGCACAGTTTCCCAAACCCAAAGTCTTGTTTCACGACCGCCCGTGATCCATCATGTAACATGACTGACGCTGGTGTTCTGCTTTTGCTTTGGAACTTGATCAAATGAGGGTATGATTTAAATTGCTGCTCGGATTTTTGTTTTTCTAGTTTAACGTTAAACCAAGGAGTGGAAGTTTCCAGCCCATTGTGTTGAGGAATATTCCCACCATAGAGTACACTATGGGTCATTAGTGTAGTGGTTCAACAAGGTGACTTTCATGCAACTGGTGTGGGGATGGATTCCTATTCAGTTCTTCAGTTCACAATTGCCATGTGATTGACTGGCATCGGGTGTAGCCCACGTCTTTTTTCCACATAAGTTAGGATATTTCAGTCCCTTCTCTGACCTTGAACAGGATAAGCATCACATAAAATAAGTGGAGCAGTACAATGGCTGTTTTTCTTGGAATGTATCACAGACATTAAATGTAAGCATTGTTCGTTAACTTAGCGGTATGTTTTTGCAGTCAACACACATATCACTTTATGATCACTTTCAAGTGGGAAATATTGTGCCGTTTCTGCGCTGTTTTTTATTTTATTTTTTTTTTAGGCTCTTCTACAGTTGTCAAGTGGATTTAATGATGTGGTCAATACAAATTGACGGGTGATTTTGGCAGCTATAATGAAATTAATCTTTTAGCGACCAAAGATATGGTCGAAGCTAAAGAACTCAAACCAATGAATATTAGTGCACAAAGTTTGTACAAAGCGCACAGCTCTTAACGGCGACATTTGCAGTGATGGAGACACTTCCTTCTTCTAAGAAAATGTCCCATCATCAAAATGATTTGAAGATCTTTTTTACTTACCGTTGATTTAAAATATTACCAACACTCGAGGTGATATGTTATTAACAGACCTTCAAAATAACTTTAGGACCCCAAAGTAGGCAAACTAAGCCACAGCTGATGGACAAAATGAGAACGCGGAATGAAAAAAATCGAACACTTGGGATACATCCAACTTGACTAACCCCAGTTGAATGTTTGCTACAGTTTTCATTTTAGCACAAGAAAGTCCATGTTTTCCTTAATGTTTTTTTTTTTTTAATTATTCACCGACAATTCATCGCATAGTGTGGAATTTTCATTTGTTGACAGCAAACACTGTCTCTGGAAATGAGTTCAATTACTCAACACTGTGATGTGTCATGGACCTACTCGCTACGTATGTTTTACTGTGTCTGTGGTTACCCTCCCAAAACATCTATTTTCTATGACTAACAGCTAATAGCATGAACTAAGAAGACTTCATAAATCTTGCAAACAGGCATGTCTTTCTGTGGATTTTACCACACATGCACTTCAAATACACCAAACTGTTCCACTTGTTGTCCTGCCGCACTGTTTTTCAGGTCAAATAGACTTCAGTGCACTCAAACTGCCGCACCAGAAGCTGAATGAATTCTAAATTCATTCATGGACATACAGTATGAATCTAATTTGTCAATTGATTAAAATGAAGCTTTAGAGCGCATTCATTGAAACGATGTCATCATTTCAAAAGAAGGTAATGCACTGAAAATAAAGAGCAATTGTAAAATTATGCAGTGGGAAAAAACATGTACTATCCAGAGAATAAAATTTAAGACAATGCCCCCCCCCAAAAAAAAAGGGAAAAAAGAAAAAGATCAGATTTTTTTTCAGTCAATAAAATTATGTATGCCATATAATGTTATGATCTTTGTTATGCATGTGTAAGGTGGTAATGAAATGAAAAACGATATTATATTACAGGGATGAATATTACAACTACATGGTCATAATGTTTTTTCAGGATGCACCAATACTGCGATTGGCCCAACAACCAGTTCAGGGTGGACCCCGCCTACTGCCCAGAGGCAGCTGGGTTAGGCTGCAGCGCGCCCCGACCCTCGCAAAGATAAGTGGATTACAAAATGGATGGATGTATGGGTGGATGCACCAATACCTATACAGCAAGTATACAGGACTCGTACTTTTAAAAATGCACCAATACTACGACACTGATACCATTTTACTAGCTTGAGATTCAGTATAGTAGGAACCATGAAACTCATGTAGAGGTAACACGAATGATCACACTTTTAGCTGACCGAAAATTATTCTGCTGCCGTTCAGGGACGGAGGCTGCTGCCCTGCGAGCTGTTTAGCAAGCGGCAAGATTCAAGTTCTGTGCTGTGCAACTCCGACCAAGCCAGCTGCACTTCAATCCTGAACACGTAGAGTAGAGAGAAGGAAGCAATAGTTTGATGAAATATCACTTCCATTGTTCCTCAGGTTTCATTTGATGACTCTCTAGAAGCAGTGTTGTATTTCTTTTTAATTACGTCATTTCATAATGAGCAGACAGAGGAAATATAACAGTCTTGTTAATATCTACCACTCTGCATTCTTATTCATCTCTTTTTTCTTGTTTGTCACTTATCTATGCACTCCTTTTACATATTGCCCCCTAGTGTTCAGACTGCGACATCACTGAGACTATTAGAATAACATGCAGTTTTATGTTAAAATGTCAATCATGACTAGTTGTTAGTCTAAAAGTGAAATATATGCCCTCTTCAAGAAAAGCCGGTGGTTTTTGTTTTGGACCAATATTTGGTTAAAATGAAACACATTTAGATCAAAATTGCAAGACGTAGTGGCTTTCATTGAGCCCTCAATTGGAAGTACTGTACTGGTATCCATACTCAAAACGGTTGTAGTGGTGCATCCCTAAAATTATTGCTTGACTGGAACATTCTTAATTGCTTTCCGTGCGGCCCAAAAATACCTTCGTCCATTATATTTGACTATCATTCAGCGGTGTAGTGGTACACTCGCCTGACTTCAGTGGAGGCCACATGGGTTCACTTCTCATTCAGTGATGGTGTGAACTTGAATGGCTGTCTGTCTCTCTATGAGACAATTAGGACGGCGGAAAAAATCATTGGCACCGCCCTACCCACTCTTGAGGACTTGCACACTGCAAGAATCAAGACAAGGGCACGGAAAATCCTACTGGATCCCCCGCACCCTGCCCACCACCTTTTCCAGCTACTCCCCTCAGGCAGGCGCTACAGATCCATGCGCACCAAATCCAGCAGACACTTGAACGGCTTCTTCCCTCTAGCCATTAACTCCCTAAACAGTCACTGACGTAGTCACTCTTCTTGTACAACAAATATTGTATCTCTCTAAAATGGTTCATTGATTTTCTGCACCAACTGTACAAACTGTAATAGTATTGTATTCTACCACTGATCACTTTAGCTCTGCTTGAAACTATGGTTCACTTACATTATGAAATGTCCTTCCATACCTATTTGTCATGTTCTTGTTTATGATGATACTAATGCAGCGTGTATACCGGAGACAAATTCCTTGTGTGTTCTACATACTTGGCCAATAAAGATGATTCTGATTCTGATTCTGATTCTGATGTGCCCTGTGTGATTTACTCACTGCCAGTCCATTGTGAAGTTTGCCGTTTTCTACGAGATTGGATCCAGCTCCTTGCGATTCCAAACAGCAAAAGCAGTATCGATAGGAGATGTCAGGATTATAAAATAATCATAGTTCTTCACTGATATTACCCATGGATCTACTTCTCCATGAGCTTTGAAGGGTTTAAACTTAAACATGGGATGGAAAGCATTGTGATAGGCATTGTCATAAAGTTCAAACATGATGTGAAAAGAAGATGGGGGCATTTTAGGCAAATGAAAATCTTTCCGACATTTCCAAATGATCTGTTTTGTTTTTCAAAAAGAACACTAATTTGTGAATGCATGAATAAATACATAATTGAGCCATAATTTTAAAGTCACATCCATTCATGGTCACAAAATGAATGATCCCTCTTCGCTTGAAGTAGTCCTCTCTCTCCTCCTCTTATGCACCACTTGGCGTATGGTCTGTGCGAGGGGGAGACACTCAGTGGGTGGGCAATGTGCTCTCGCGCCGCTCTCTCTCTCTCTCTCTCTCTCTCTCTCTGACTTGTTCTCTTACACACTTTCTCCCTCTCTCTCTGTGGCTCTGGTATAAGAGGACATTTGTGATGGAGTCCACATTACTTCACTTTTATGCAGAGGAGAAGAGCACTTGGATAACAAGCTCCAACCTGGCCATGAAACTTATCTTGGTAAGTTGTATTTTAGTTGTTTTGATCCTGAGACACATGATTTGTATGTGTGTGTGTGTGTGTGTGTGTGTGTGTGTGTGTGTGTGTGTGTGTGCGCGTGTGTGTGTTCATTACTTGTAAGCATGTACTTTGTAGATTAGCCTGCGTTACTGTGGCTTGATGGCTCTAATTTCCAAGATGTAACTATAGAAGTTAAACTTGTAGTGCCAATGTGGATCATTTCTGTGCCTGCTGTGCAACACTGCACTCTCCCTGTGGCTACAGAACAGTATTTGTTTAAAGCATGCTCAGGGAATGCTCATTCATTGCAGTAAAATTAGTCATGATGGTGACAAAATAACAGAAATGCAAATAAATCCACAGGAAAAGATTTGAGACCGTTTGGCGATCTTTCGTTTTAAGTTTTATTGTAATTGCATAAAAAACACAATGAAATTGCACATGCCCGCCTCCACATAAAAACCACAACAACATTCAATCATCAGCAACCACACAGAATGTAACATAACATTTAAAATTGCTTCGATGAAAATGTACAATGTTGTTGCTATTCATACTGTATCATAATGTATTAGTAATACGGTGGCTTTTGCTTCCAGCCCGAGAGTGTTGTTTTCATCCAATGTAGTTTGCTTGCACTTGATTATTTTTGTAAATTTTGCATGTTTTTCATTCACCGGTTACCAGTGAAGAAAAACATGCTAAAAACATCATTGTATGCCTTGGCCATTTGCAAGTACTAAATGTGCTCTTGCAATTCCTTTTCGTTTTCAAGCCAATGTATGGAATGGCACTTAAAGCCAACACATGAAACAGTTCTTGCAGATGAGTTCATTACAAATCGCCGAGGTGGTAAATCCAGGTCCAGAAATTAAAAACCTGCCAGAGTTTGGCTTTGGCCACAGGTGCTTCTACTCAAGAGCTCGGTTACCTGCCGGTTGAGTTGACGCACCTGCGGCGAAAGCCAAACCCTGGCAGGGTTTGTGCTTTCTGAACCTGGATTTGCCACCTCTACACATCTGGATACTTTTGCAAAGAAAATAGTATTGACGTGAATTTGTATTATTCAGACATTCAGTCAGACAACTGTCATATTTAGCCAACTATTGAGTCAGACTTCTCACTGCTTTCAACATCCGGCTAATTAGCCAATCATTCCCTTTGGGAATCTCTCATATTTGTGCGCCTGCTTCCAAGTGAGCCACGCATCCAAGCAGCCGCTCACTCCTTCATTGAGCAACTCGTGTCCGAGTCTAACAAATGGTCTGCAGCCTTGTCCAGAAAGGCTGTTGTGGTTTCAGGCGGTGAATTTATCTCGTGCACCTGTGTGCACTTTCTTTTCTCGGCGCGTCCCCAGCACATGTGGCTGCAATCTGTCCTCTGTCTTCAAACGCATATTCCTTTTGGATGATAACAGTTGTAATACTGCGCTGATACACAAACATGTTTATTTCTTTTATGTCTCAATGTGTTCTTTATTAGCCAATCAGCAGGCAGACATTAAACACTGTCTTTTCAATTTAGATATGTTTGTTGCTCCATCTACTTTCCAACTGTATGTCTCTTCTCCTGCTCAGCCTGTTATCACGTCATCCCTCCATCCACCAATCTGTCAGTCCATCCACCACTCCCCAGAGTCACTCTCTATTCATCTGTCTGTCTATCCACCTGCTTGATCATAAATGTCTTCGTCTGTCCATTCTGCTACCAATTTAATGTGTTCATTCATCTGTCTCTTAATCATCCAGCCACCCATCCCTTCGTCCAGCCACCCATCAGTCTCTTTTTGTACATCCATCAAGCCATGTGTCCACTCACTGTGTCTGTTCATTCTTTTATCCATCTATCTATTAATATGTTCGTCCAGCAGTCTGTTACCAATAGGTGGCATCTACCCTTCGGTCCAACAATCCATATGCTCATATTTCCATTCATCCTTCACCATTCGGTTTACCTGTACGACCTCTATACAATTGATTGACAACTCGTGGCCTGTGGGCCCCATGCGGCCACCGTTTACACTCTGGGTGGCCCCTTGATTAAAAAAAAAAGTGAATGAACATTTACAACATCTTACATACTATGTATATAAATATTACATATATTCCACATTTACAAACCCCACAAATTATTTTAAAAACTATGAAAACAAAAGAGGGGCATGGGGGGAAACTGGAAAATTGCCAATATATAAAAAAAACCTGAATAAAAGCTGTAAATATTTAAATCTCTGGTGGCTACGCTGCGAGTATGCAGGGGTAGGCTGTAGTTTTAAATTGTAATATCACCATTCACCACTAGATGTCAGACATGGCTTGGTTGTGCTTGCACTTGGACCTATTACCCTATTCTAAAATGTGAGTAAGACTTATGAATGTCTTGCAGATTCGGAATAATATGCAGGACAAACAAATTGCCTCATTCATATTAAAACTTTGAGTGAGTTGTTTTTTCGTGGAAAAAATGCTGGCCAAAATGAGTTGGTTTGCTCTTCGGCAGTTTTGTGAAGCCAATGCACCCGGGGGGAAAAAACAAACTTCCCAGTACGTGGTGACTTTATTGTTTGCTTCAAACCCTTTGTTGTTCGGTTCAGAGAGTGGATCTGGTCTATATGCCATGAGAAATGTATTCCGAAAAATGAAATATATTAAGAGCATATATTTTGTACTCATGTACATATTTTGTCCATATTTAAAACGCCATCTTTGGCACGCATCAAGTTAGGAAGTGCATCATCCTATGTGCACTCCACTCGCACTGAATACAAATTTGTGGCCCTCCTCCAGCATTTAAGTTGCCTATCCCTGATCTCTAAATCTGTTCTTTCATCCATCCATCATCTGTCCATCCACTTTTCATACCGTATCTGTCTTTTCATTTCTTCAACTATCACCCTTAAAAGCAGCAACGGTTTTATGGCTGTACCCATCTAACAGTCAACCATTCCATATTCTTGTCAATAAGTCTATCAACCCATCTTTTGTCGATCTGTGATCTGCCCCTCTGTCTGTCTGTTCATTTTTTTCTACCCACCCATCTGTCTTCCCCATGATCATCCATCTGTCATCACGCTATCCATCCATCAGACTGACCTTACATCAAGTCATTATTCTATTATTAATAAATCGACCAATCTAGCAAGATATCAGTCATTCATCGCATCCACTGTGTTGTTCGCCCATCCATTCATCGTATAGTTTATCATTATTATTATTATTATTATTAAATTATTGTGGTAGTTCAATACTTGATTTCCAAGTTCTCTTTGTAGTTTTACTACTATGGAGTTTTTGAGACCTGATTTGACACCAAGTCTGCTATCATGCATTTACACTTTAATACCATTGTAGTTATGTGCAGTATCTCCATGTGTTCATATCTGTTATCTCCTCCTCCTTTATTGGATTGGATTTTGGATTGGATAAACTTTATTGTCAAATGTACTGTATGTGTAACATACAGCACAGATGATATCTTAACGCCCGCTCCCCGCTTTCCTCTTGGATGTGTCCGTTGGAGTGACCTGCACCAACTTCCCCAAATGTGCAAGTGCTGTATTCCATTGAAGAAGCTGTACATGCAAAGAGGGTTGTGGGAGGAGGGCGGGGGGGATAAGTGATTGGATCAAACCGATCTCATTCTTTTAAAAACCTTGTGAAGAGTGACAGTAGGGCCCTGCCTAGAGTGTGTGAAGGAGCACATTTTTATTTATTTTTCGACAAATACATGTTCACCTTTGTAAGTTGCCACTGCACACCGAACTTCCTCTTTTGCATCAACAGTAGAGCAGATAACAGAAGTTTGCATGGATGGAGTGCAACTGTGGGCAGGGTGTAGAGGGGTTTCTTTATTTTACGAGTTTGTGGAGTGTGTGGTCAAGAGACAAAGAGATGTGAGGAAGTATGCAAAAGGCATGCAACTATTTGAATCAATGTCACACTCGAGCTTTTGTTTTGGTTTCATCTTACTTCCGTGGTTGTTGTCTTCAAAACACTATGGCTGATGCAAATGGGGTGGAAATTAATTGCATAGAGCAGACATTGTTGTCTTCCCCACAGGGAGTAGTGGAAGTTGCACATGGGTTAAGTACAACATGCACAAATGTTTGCATAGGACAATGTTTGGGGAGTGCGGAGGGGTTTAATACAGAAGATGTCATTTTAAAAAATTGTTATCACTTAAATGTTGGTTATTGTTCTGATCTTCTTCGCCAGAGACAAATTTCCCCAAATCAAATTGGCAACTGGATCAAATATTATAGATCCTTCAAATGAAGGAAGTTACAATGTTATAAAATTATGCATTTGTGAATGTCTTTATATTTCTTTATATACTGTTTTATTGTTATTGTTATCATACGAACAAAATACTACACAAACAATACTTGTTTTGTTTTGTAATAAACAAAATCAAAAGCATGAAGTGATTTGTTTAGCCCTGGTTAATGAACAATGGGAGGAAAAGTTTTTAAATCGGAGCAAGTGAGCAATGAGAGTCAATATGCCATTCCCTAAAGCAGCATGGAAGAATAACCTCCATCTACGTCTCCCTCTGTCTCTCTTTATGACCTTAAAAAAAAGAGGAGATTCCATATTCACAAGAAAAACTTGCCATAAAATGCTAGCACAAAGTTGGAATCCCCCTTCAGCCCACCTGCGTTCTTCAGTTAACTGAAGCCATGGGCCCAGTGTGCGAGTTGCTGTTGTGGGGTTTGATCCTCTTGTGCTGCAGCCCGGCTCTACATGCCACTAATTTAAGGATGACCTCAGATAACCCTGACTCACATTCCCTAATTTACTCTTTCTAGTGTAACTCTACAAATTTAAATATGTTAGTGTTATGTTGTGAATGGCTGGCAACCAGTTCATATTTTGGCAGTCCCCCTGCCTACTGCCCGATGACAGCTGGAATAGGCTCCGGCACACCCCGCGACCTTTGTGAGGATAAAGCGGATCGGAAAATGGACGGTTGGATGGATGGATGGAGTTATGTTAGCCATCGCAGCTTGAAAATGAAGGTGCTTTTTGTAATGACCCCTCAGGGCGCTATAATCATAGACAGAGCTGCTGCGCTCGAGCGTAAAAACTCACATCCTGATTTTCATGCCACTTGTTTGGGAAACTGGCAGACACCTCTGCACCATCGTGGCCCCTCCGAGCCTGTTTCATTTGCCGTGCACAATTGACAAATTGATGGCTGAAAGTACCGGTAGTCTACAATTTACACCTGCTGGAACCTAGTCTCGCTATATGTCCAAAGAGTATAATGTCATTTTGGTGAATTGGATATATTACACATATCGAATAATAATTGTCCAATTAAGTGATTTCTCCAATGATTCTGAGGGATCGACGCATGCTGTTTATGAATGAAATCAACCACAAACATCTGAAAAGCTCAAAATCTATCTGCCTGCGCCTCGATCAAATCCACCAAAACGTGTTACACCACCTGGGCCACAATTTCGACCTGCTTTTAGGTAGATCTGAATTTGAGTCTATTTTCTGTCACCAAATTGTCAGGTGTGCCAGCCGAATGTAATAGAAAACTCCCTCGGTCCGCTTCAGCGCCCAGTGAATCACGGCGCGCTCTGCCAAATTCCTAAACATAGTAAACTAGACTTGCCCCGGGATGAAAATGAAGATGTGACCGTTTTTACACCAAGCGTATGTGCGCTTCTCTGCAGAAAATATGTCCCTAAGCGTTAATAGTGTTGTGGGAGCAGACATCATAGATTGAACAAGTCAGTGAGCAACCAAACACGCTGCGGCAAGTATGGGGTGTCATGAATCGGCATGTGTTCTGTGCTTTTTAAAAATCTCATTTAGTTAATGCCGTTTGTTGCTATTTGAGGTTTAGTTCATGCTGTTTGAGGTTTCATAGCAATCAGAAGACTATCAGCCATTTTGTTACAGGGAAAGTTTGATTTATTCTTCTGTCCGATGTTTTTCCCAAACAAAAGCTTTATTGGAGATGGAGGTTTTTCATTAAGTGAAGGGCTCACTCCGGATACTGACAGCAAAGCTAACATCCTTGAACATTTCTCCTTTTGCTGTTTATATTGTTCTCTGAACATAATTACATTTAAATCAAACAACCTCCCCTTTTTATCCTTTGATTTGCCTCTCCACTTCAGTACCTTCGTCCATCCTTTCCTCCCATCTGGCCGGGATCCCCGTAGTACATTTATCTCACTGACAGTGTAATTATGGATGTCAGTGGGACTTAGCTGCCGTGTAATTTGGTTTTCCAGTGATGGCCCATGAATGACGTCATCAAATGGTGTCTTCAAAGAAAACCCGGAGGTCGGAAAGTTCAGTAACTCTTTTGATTGCTGATAAACACACAAAGACACACACGCCACAAGGCAACGTCCAGCACACCCATTCTTCAAAACCAGAGCAAATTGGACGTGTTTGATAAAGACGGATGAGACACTGCAAAGTTTGAGCAAAATTGGTTAGTCCAGGAATCATCAAATATCAGACATTGTGGACTCTGTAATTGAATAGTGCTTCCTCCAGTTTGAGGCATGTCCTTTTCTGTTCTACAACACACAGTTGGACTTAGATGAGTTTGATGAGACTCATCAAAAACATTCGGGAACCAGATCCGCCAGCAAATTGGAAAAATTGTCACTGTGATATTTTTTAACAAATAAATTCAAGGTCCATTTGTCGCAGCTCTGCTTCACACAACATGTTGGGACTTTGTCAGCTGGAATGCTGCGACTACAAATGATTCTTCAATTTGATGCTGTTTTTTTGTTAAAGCTAGATAACACTTTCCTTCATTAGATTTTACATGAGACGACATCATGCTGAAAATGTGACTTGGTAAATGTGACATCACTCCCCCAGATGGGAGGGCATACATGACCTTCTTGCATCATGCTTCACTGGTGGAAATCGATTCCTTTGTTTCTTTACGTTCCATAATATACAGTTGTTTGACGTGTGCCTGTTGGTTAGTAAAAGGGTGTGTTTGACCTCCTTTATGTTATTATTTGTTTGTTTGACCTCCTTTATTTTATTATTTGTTAAATATTAGTTTTACTGCATGTGCAGATTGTGGCTGAATTTGGTGTACAGTTGAATGATTGTGTCTCATGTTACTCACTTTTGGAGAGTAGTGGCAGTTGTCTGCTACTGTTATTCCTGAAGACACATATTCTACCTACCCACCTATTCAAACTTGCATATTCATCTTAAATCCATCTCTTCCTTTATTTATAATTTTATCTGTGGTTTTATTGTTCTGCTCTTAATTATAAAGTGTCCTTGAGTGTTGTGAAAGGCGCTTAAGCAACTTCGAAGACAGCAGATCATTTTTAACACTTAATCACGGTTAATCATTTTTCAGAAAAGAGATCAAGAGTCTTGATTTGTGAGAAAAAAAAATTACATTGACTGCACGTAATTCCATCATCCTGGCTTCGAAGAGGGTACATGATATTATCAGACGTTTATTAGGAATGTCTTTCTTTCATTACTGTGTTTGTCTTTGGTGGGAAGCTGCGTGCAAATGTCACTTCTTGTATGACGAATGTACCAGGGGTCTCAAAACTCCCATTACTTGCCTCCTCTGCTGCTCCCAAGTGGCCATACGCATTTCTGCATGTTTCATCACCAAATGTTTGATTTTAGTGACCAGTCCAAATAGCTCTCATCATATCCTTCTAACTGAACAAGTGAAACATTCAATTTTTTTTAAATTAGTCCCAAAATGGATTACTAAGCTTCCATCATAGCGATTTCAGTTTAACATTTCCCAGAATGCATGTGCTGTCCTTCCATCTCTGTTCTGTGCATTGTGTGTAACTGTTTTCTGTCACTGCCATTGGACTCAGTCCAAAGAGCACTGTGAGAAGGCTGACAAAATCAATGCGACCGTGACCATTTCCACATGTGCTAGTGAGTACATGCCAGTGACCTCAGTGTGACTTGTTGGTGTGACGGCTGTAACTGTAACCAGATTACCTCAACCGGGGTCACACTGTGTCAGGGCTTCTCTATACGCTTTAAATTGGCTGGCTGCGGTCTCACGGCATAATAGCCTTCTTAATTTATGACCATGAAAATTATGAATATGATTCCTGGTGGGGGCCACCCATGCTACAAACAAAACATGCAGTCATAGGATGGCTCACACAGTCAATCTGGGTCAAATCCTTCCATCAAATGTCCTCTGAGATTGATGTGTTTTGTCAGGAAAAAACACTGAGCTCACTGTGTTTTTGGAGCTTCAGGTTTCCAATAAAGAGCCTTTCATCTTTTTTTTTGTATTACTATTATTTTTTTTTCATTTCCCTTTGGCGCTGGAGAAAACAGAAGGAATGGCCATTTAATTAAGATCTCACAAAGTGCAATGAAGGGCAGTCATTTTTTGGCAGGTTATTATTTTAGCATTCTTAAGCATTTGTATTGTATATCTCCAGCCATCCATCCATTTTCTGATCCGCTTTATGCTCACAAGGGTTGCGGCTGCGCTGGCGCCTATCTCAGCTGTTTTCGAGCAGTAGGCGGGGTACACCCTGAACTGGTTGCCAGCCAATCGCAGGGCACACATAGACGAACAACCATTCACACTCACAATAACACCTAGGGAGGATCTAGAGAGCCCCAATCAACCTGCCATGCGTGTTTTTGGAATGTGGGAGGAAAATGGAGTACCCGGAGAAAACCCACAGGGGCCCAGGGAGAACATGCAAACTTCACACAGGAGCCGGGATCGAACCCTGCGCCTCTGCACTGTGAAGCGGACATGCTAACCAGGTGAAACACCAACACCCTATTAAAGGGAACATCACACCCGACAATTATGGGATGACGTCTATAGGGCAGAGCTGAACCCACGCTGCCTGCGTGGAAGTCAGACAAATGTACCAAAACAATCAGTGAGCTATTTTGTAAATCTGTAGTAGGAGAATAATCTGTAGAATAATTGAGGTGCAGTGTTTGATTGAGGACAAAATTTGAAAAGCTGCACTAGATTGTCGTTTTTGACATTCATTTGATGAAGTGGAGCACATCAAAATATTAATTGATGCACAGCTTCTAGTTGAGGGGAGGCCAATATTTGAAGATATAGAGTACAGTATTTTATATTTTAATGGGCAACGTATACCGAATGATCAATTGAGGCTTGGCATGAATTAGAGTGGAGGCTATTTTTTGAAAAAGTGTGGTATATCGTACTGTAGTTGAATATGTCAGGTTGACATGAAAAGTGACATGTGAAAAGGTGGGGTGTATTTTTCATTTTGACACTACACTCAGTAAATTGCATGTCCTCCCCGGGCCTGTGTGGGTTTTTCCCGGGTTCTCCGGTTTTCTCCCGCATTCCAAAAACATGCGTGGCTGGTTAATGGAACACTCTAAATTGGGCCTACGTGTGAGTGTGTGTGCAAATTGTGGTATGTCTCTGTGTGCCCTACGATTTGCTGGCAACCAGTTCAGGGTGTCCTCCGCCTACTGCCCAAAGACAGCTGTCATAGGCTCCAACACGCCCCGCGACCCTTGTGAGGATAAGCAGATCCAAAAATGAAAAGATGGATGGATGTTCTCCCTGTGTCCCTTTTTCCATGTCTGTCTTGTTAGGTTTTTGTGTCTACCTGTTCTCGTGTTCAGCCGAGTCCCTTGTGTGTGTCAGTGAGTTCCCTCAGCCACTCATGCATTGTTCAGGTGTTCCTCATTGTCTCATCACTTTGCTTGTATTTAGTTTTTTTGGTATCCAGCGGTTGTTTGCTTCTGTTTCTGTCTGGCCTTGTTCCCAGTTGTGGAGATTCCTTTCCCAATTTTGGTTTGTTACTTTGTATATTTTTGGACTTTTGTTAATTTAATAGCTTTCATTCCAAGTGTCTTGTTTTCTTTTTTGTTTCTTTGTAAATGCATTCCTTTTTTGTTTGAGAACATCCTGAATTCCTTCCTTGCCTCTCCTGCTTCCTGTACTTGGGTCCTAACTCTTCCATGTAAACCCATATCATGACAGAATGTGGAAACAAAAAACCTAACCAAGACAGGACACAAGCCATGAGAAAACAAGGCACAACATGAAACTAAACTAAATCAAATTTTTTTTAAATGACAAAAACACAGATCCTGACAAATTCAGTCCAAAATACTTTTTTTTTGGCGAGTTGTTGTTTCCATACCACATTTAATACCACAAAACACACTTTTGACCTCAGATGCAGAGAGAACAACCCGTCAAATTTGACCCAGATTTATTATTGAGGTAGTCAGTAGTGTGTTCTTTGAGGTAAGCGGCTTAAGAAGGAATACAAATACGCAGCAGAGAGGGAGGTCAGTGGTGCATGGTGATAAAATAGTAAGACGGAGTGTTTTGCATTGCGGTGGTGGATGGGGAAAGCCCAGCAGTAACCTCCAACAGATACTTTAACAAACAGCAGCCAGGAGAGGTGACCGCAGAAAGTACCACAGCCATAACACATAAATACACATATGCATTGCTCGCACATGCAATACATTATCCTGCACATGCGCGACATGTGAGAGGAGGTGCTTGCTGGATTTATTTTGAAGCAAATATGGGAGAAAGCATGCAGTCACGTGTGACCACACAAGGCAACAATGGAACCATTTAACAATGAGGATGCATCTCGGCCAACGGGAAAGTCCGCAGAGCCAATGCTGCAACTGAAAGGAAGCGGGCTGTCGGCTGACATCTGGTCTGCATGTGTCCTCCGTGGTCTGCATGGCTGCATGTCAAACACGCTCGCTAACTGACTGCTTCTCTTTCCAAGTATACGGCGAGCTGTTCAAGAAGATTCACAGCCATTTAGAAAATGAATAAGTAGACTCACTGAGTATGGCAGGGTAATTCTCTAGAAGTTGTGATAAAGTGCATCGCAGTGCCCAGTTAGTACTGCTGTCTCACTTTCAGAGGGATTGGGATGTCTGCTCTAGATTTTCGGCTTGGACTTTCTTCTCTCTGTGCTTGCGTGAGTTCTCGTCAGGTTCTACTTTTTTTTCACACGGTCGCCAAAGCATTTATGTTAGCTTTATTGACAGCTCTAAATCATTGAGTCTCAAGACTGAGGTCTCAAGACTGAAGTGACATAGAAAATTGTATTAATATTATATATTAATGTCATTTTATTTGATTTATCATCGTCATCCTAAATACACACGGTTGCCTTATAAAACAAAGTAAAACAAGAATTACGGAGACAAACCCTCTTTAATGGATTTGTGTAGCAGATTACACTTTTTGACAGGGAAGGTCATACAAATGACAAGTGATAGGAAGAGACATGCATTTTTGTGTCTTTGACATGTTACCATCAAAACACTCCAACGATCAACAATAAAGCACACTTGATACACTGTAGTTTGGTATTGGTGAAATTTGCCCATTTGGGAGAGCAGCCCGATCTCATAAAAGTGAGACTACCCAAATCCCATCGCGCATATGGTGGGGACAACTGCCAGTGCGAATTTCATTACCACGACAAGTAGGGGCATTGCTGTTCGATCTGAAATCTGGACTATGTACAGTATGTGGAGCAACAGACATGAAATACACACCTGACAACTTCACTATGTTGCATACCAGAAGTTAACACTGTGTAAAAAGGCTCATGTGTGCATTCAACAAAAATCACTGCAACTTTGCATATGTTTTGGTTTTGACGTAGTTTTTCACCTGTCTGTGTGCGCACTGCAAATGTATACTGCTTGTGTGAAACCACCACAGTTGCTTTAAACTGGCTCCGGTATTTTGGTCAGCTTGGAGGTGGTTATGTACATTAGCTTCAGTCACAGTGGGGCACTCACAGACACATTTTTAGAAATCAAATGATTGACTTGGTTGCTTAATTTCACATTTGATGGGTATCAGTCACTCCAGAGGCCCGAGTATTTGGAAAAAAGCTAATAAGTCCGTTTGTCCGCTTCAAGCAGCTAGATTAAAACATCTGTCTACACTTATTTAATCATTTAGCGTATGATGAAAATATGCCAAAGGAGCAGTGAAAAATAATGAAGACTAACAGGCACAATGAAATCACAAAACAACTATTACAGCTTGTTTGGCATCAATACAACATGACTAATTGTTGCTTTAGAAGTGCCAGTAATGATGTAGCTTGTGTATGCAGGGATTCATCTCTATGAATGATTTTCTTCTCGGACTCTTTAAATCACAGTAATTGGCCGGAGGCCAGCGAGTCCACCAGGAGCTACAACTTTACAGCTCTGACCTTTTCTTCAACTCGCTCTTACTGGAAGCATTTGGGCAGTCCACTGCTCCAGCATTCAGAAATATTTCCTGCTTGAGCCAAAAAACGATGAGATGTGCTCGAGATGGCCTTTCTTCGTCACACATGTTGATCATGTTTATCCTTGGTGCAGCTCTTCACAGCCTCCCTCACCTGGGCCTTCCAGCAGCAGGCTGAACTATCCAAGTACCAGTACCGCGACCCGGTGACCTCTGACCTCCTCCTGTGTGACCAGTGTCCCCCTGGCACGGCCGTGAAGAAACATTGTACTGCTGACAGGACCACAGAGTGCCAAGCCTGCCCGGAGAGGCACTTTGCAGACAATTGGCACTGGGGGGACTCGTGCCAATACTGCACCTTGGTAGGTACAGCGGTGGTAAGTAATGAAGTACAAATACTTTGTTACTGTACCAAGGAATTTCTCTCTCTCTCTCTCTCTCTCTCTCTCTCTCTCTCTCTCTCTATGTATATATACAGGTATATATATATATATATATATATATATATATATATATATATATATATATATATATATATATATATATATATATATATATATATATATATATATATATATATATATATATATATATATAGGCACATACATACATACATACATACATATGGATAGATATATAGATAGATGGATAGATATATAGATATATATTTGGCAGGGTTCATTCAAGGTCGCAATTGTTTGCTGAACATTTGCATTGAAAATGATCACGATTTCCTTGCAACCAGAAATACCTGAAAATGTTGGTGTACGTCTGCCGAACGTTAGGCGAACGTTTTGATGTTTTGACAACATTTGCGTCCTTGAATGAACTCTGACGTGAACATGGTTTGGCACTGTTGTGTCAGTTTCAGTCGACAGGAAGTGGCAAAGTGGCCCGCCTCCTAGGATGGATAAAGCCAAATGGATTTTGCTGCTTAAGTCATATTCCACAAACGCAATATTAATCAAAATATTGTGTTTAGACTAGTGGCACAGCAGAGAAGATACTATTCAAATGAACACGTTTGACTTGACTTCCCCTTTCAGAACAGAAGTTGATTTGGTAGTTCTACTTTTACCAGAGAGTCCTTTTTAAACACAAGCACCAGCATGTCTGCCCACATACAGTGTGGGTACTTTTGCCACCTCTGGGTAGGATTGACATTAAAAGGGTACATTTGTCTGTTCACTGTAGTTTTCAGAAAGACCTGTTTTTCTATTTGACTCCTGTACACACACACACACACACACACACACACACACACAGTCTGGACTCTAGTCTGTTACTTCACTTCTGTGAACTGCTCAGAAATTCCTCCGACGTCGCCTTCATATTTTTATTCATCTTTCTTTTTACGCGACACGTTTATGGTTTCCGTCAGATTTTTTCCTGATGTGGGTGACTATTCTATACTGTGATGTTTTCAAAAGTCCACAAAGTGGTTTTACTGCATGTCTTCTGTGAAAATGTAGGTCTAAGCCTGTGGTTTGTTATGCACCACCTTTGTGGCCTGCACCGTGTCTCAAGAAAATCATTTTCACATTCCCCACTTAAAGGCCCGTGACAGTGCTTCTGCTGTGTGCTTGGTGTTTAGGTGTGCAAAGAGAGACAGCTGGTGAAGCAGGAGTGCAACAGCACCCACGACCGAGTGTGCGAG
The DNA here is from genome assembly GCA_026261675.1 of Hippocampus mohnikei. Classification (NCBI taxonomy): domain Eukaryota; kingdom Metazoa; phylum Chordata; class Actinopteri; order Syngnathiformes; family Syngnathidae; genus Hippocampus; species Hippocampus mohnikei. Next base: position 13,503,252 of record JAKGUB010000556.1, on the reverse strand, counting down.
TGTGCTGCAGGTTTCCACCTCGTGGTCGAGTTCTGCATTACGCACAGCTCCTGCCCACCCGGCTATGGAGTAACAGCTTTAGGTAAGAGAAATTGTCATGGGCATTTTGAACTTAAACAAATAACAAACGGCCAGGTTACATTGATTGTTTATGCCAACTTGTTACAAAGTGCTATGTGGTGTCAATCACACTACACGTTTGTTTTTTTTTTGGTTACATGTAGTAATTTTCAAGCAGTATGGGGGACCAAGTGTTTAGCGTGTCTGTTTCACAGTCCAGAGGGCTATATTTGTAATTTCTTTTGTTCAGGTACTTTGGCTTACTTTCATATTCCAAAAACCTGCACGTTAGATTAAGTCAAGACTTGAATTTACCTTAATTTACCCTGCCTTTTACTCAAAGTCAGATGGGGTAGGCTCCAACTCATCTACTCCCATAAAGACGCTATTGAAAACAGATAGATGCAGAGACAGCCAATTCATTGTTTCACAGGATAAAATTGTTTGTATATTATGCAGGTCAGCTCAGTGTAAATAAATGTCAAGTAATCTAATTGGATGTATCGTGTTTTTGGGGGGAAAGCTCTTTATTGCTATTATTAGACAAAAGTAACTCTTTTCTTTCCTAAACTACAAATAGTGTTCTTATCAAGCAGATTTTGTGTTTCCTTGTTTTTTTTTAGTTTTAACCTTAAGCAAGACCCAAGGACTTCACTCTTGTGACTTGGGTCCCGATGTCTGCTATTTAGATTAATAAAATCAGGACTGGCAGTGTGACAATGCATCGCAAGTGTCCAACCAGAGAGCAGGATTGACACCCTGCGTCATGTCGTATACATGAATGGACTATCAAACGGCCCCTTGCGGCTAAAGCTTGAGAGCAGCCATCTTACGCTGCCATGGTGACAGCTGTTTTTTTTTGTTTCTTTTCTGAAAACACTGTTATCAATGAGTGTTTTATGCTAGGATCCCCGCATGGAGTAATGAGAGCCTCTCAAAGAACAAATTTCACTGTTTGCATCCACCATTCAGAGGAGATTGCAACAGGATCATAAATCAGGAAGCCACAGTATTCTGTTTCATAACTTGAACAAGAAAAGTTACATTTCGTTCCAACTGTTGTCTCAATGGGTTTTGCTTTCACTTCATTGGTAACAACGTGATGCAGGCAAACGTTCGAATAGCATTTCAGACTGCTTTCTTACCAATGAAATGTGCATGCAGTGATTCTCCCAGATATATTGGTACAACCGAATGCCATCCACAGGGGCATGTTTGCCATAGAGACAGAAAATATCATCAAAACGCTGTGGAAAATCTATTTTCTCAAGATAGGCAATCTTAGTGAGTGGCAGCGTAAGACGGCGTTTTCTCTTTCTTTTTTTTTTTTTGTTTGGTTGGTTGGGTTTTTTTTTTGCATTTGTTTTGTGGTTTGTGATGTTTGCTTCCACTTTGCTGCTGTGGTTGCAGCATTTCTCTCTTGCATTTGTGTTTTTCTGCATTTATTTGTTTTTTTTTTTGGTTGCAGCATTCCTGTGTTTAAAGCATTTGACCATTTGAAGCATTTCTTACTTGCAGCGCTTTTGTTTTGCAGTTGTTTTGTGTATTTTTTCATTTCGCATTTGTTGGTTTGTCTTTTTTTTTTTTGCTTGTATCTTTCATTCGGCCCTTTGCAGCCAGTTTGCCCCTGCCGGCCACCCTAGTCAGGTTCATAGAATGGTCAACAAATTTTATTGTATATATTTAAAGATGCATGGTTAGGGTATCCATTTTTTGGTGAAATGAGACCACTGTTACTTGCATACAGCTGCTGTAAATGGTTAGAGTGCAGAATGGTAAAAACAATTGGCAAACATTATTAGGATTATTTTGGCCAATGTTTGAAGAGCCGATGAATCGAGCAGGCCCTATGTATTTGTTTTGTTGTTGTGGTTTTGATAGATAGATAGATAGATAGATAGATAGATAGATAGATAGATAGATAGATAGATAGATAGATAGATAGATAGATAGATAGATAGATAGATAGATAGATAGATAGATAGATAGATAGATAGATAGATAGATAGATAGATAGATAGATAGATAGATAGATAGATAGATAGATAGATAGATAGATAGATAGATAGATAGATAGATAGATAGATAGATAGATAGATAGATAGATAGATAGATAGATAGATAGATAGATAGATAGATAGATAGATAGATAGATAGATAGATAGATAGATAGATAGATAGATAGATAGATAGATAGATAGATAGATAGATAGATAGATAATGTTGCTTTGAATGTTTTATAGATGGGACCTTTATTCTGGACTTGTCCTGCTATCATCATTGAAAGAAGACCTCAAAGTGTTGTCTGCTCTGTATGTTGCGTTTACTTGTTCTTTTTGTTTTTCCAGTACTTTGTAAGAATAAAACAAAGCAAAAAAATGTCAAATGGTTGGACTTCCTCACACCCAACTGATAACTTCCTCAAAGCATTCATGTTTGGTTAGCAGACACGTTCGGAAGTCAGGATCCAGTTAATCTTTGTAATTTCAGTCTGTACATTTTGACATGGTACTTGCATATCAGAATATCTGATTGTTTTTACTGATTTTATAACTTTACTATCAGGTGTACTCACTTCATGCTGATATGGAAGTTTGATCATTGCTACAAATCATTTTCCTAGGTGTCTGAGTGAGTTCTTCCTTTGACTTTGTAGACTACGCTGAAACTCGCAGACTGGAGTCCTTTATTAGGTCATCGTGGTTTTCATCAACTATTATTTTGGAAAAACAAATCCATCTCATCTTTTTATTTTGCACTCGACACAGTATGCCTCGCTTCCTGTGACATTTTCCCTCTATTCTTATTACCCTGTAATTCACACGCCGCCATAGTAAAATAGGAGACAACTTTACTCGACGTGGGACAGCATGACTGGGGTTTCCCCTTCCTTAAGCTGCCATGGCTCCTTATGTAATGGGCACAAATGTGGTTGAAGCCTTAAGACCACAAGATGAGAAAAAAAACGAACGCTTTGCCGCCTTGATGTGACTCAGCCTCCTGGCCACTTAATGTGCCCTTTTGGTGTTGACTCTGAATAGCAGATTCTCTCAAAAGTGTCAAAAAAACACATATTCGTAGACAACACAGCTGCACTTGAGCAAAAAAAAAACAAAACAAAACAAAAAACCTGGCATGTCCTGATTTTCGTGCCGACGCGAGCCTCATTGAGCTTGCTTGGGAATTTGAATCGACACGCACAAACGGGGTGTCAAGAAGTCCGCTTAACAGATCTGTGATCTTCCTGATCAACTTTAGATCACCTGCCTGTGGAGGACATCTTACAGTTCTGTATTAACATACTTTGCAAGCTTCGACCTCTTTAATGGACTTCAGCAAAATAGTTGGTCCCTCCACCATGTCAAGGACTGGATGCCTCTCAAGCACTGATTTTAAATGGAATGGGAGGAGCCGCTTCGATCGGCAGTGAATCAAGTCGTCTGTGTTCATGACCACATGGGCGCAAAATATATATTTCAAACTGCGTCGAGCTGCGTGCATCTGTGAAAATTCCAAAACAAAATGTAGCCTGCCGTACACATTTTGACCGTATTTTGTGCTAGACTTGTGCTGGTCACGAAAATAGAGCCCAGCATGTTAATTACCACACTTTACAAAACTAATTGAAACATATGTTTCAACTGACTTATGCAGTTTTAGTCAAGGTTCAAGAAGCAAAACGAGGATGTGATTATGACACACAATGTGACTTGTGCGCTGAGTAGGCAAATCATTTTGCACTTTGGCCTAAAATACAAGGTGGCCATGGTTGCCCGAAAAAAATATAAGAAAACATGTCCACAGCAAGGCGGCCCGGTAGTCCAGTGGTTAGCACGTCGGCTTCACAGTGCAGAGGTACCGGGTTCGATTCCAGCTCCGGCCTCCCTGCGTGGAGTTTGCATGTTCTCCCCGGGCTTGCGTGGGTTTTCTCCGGGTGCTCCGGTTTCCTCCCACATTCCAAAGACATGCATGGCGGGCTGATTGAGCACACTAAATTGTCCCTAGGTATGAATGTGGTCATGGATGGTTGTTCGTTTCTGTGTGCCCTGCAATTGGCTGGCAACCGATTCAGGGTGTCCCCCGCCTGCTGCCCGAAGACAGCTGGGATAGGCTCCAGCACCCCCCGCGACCCTAGTGAGGATCAAGCGGTTCAGAAGATGGATGGATGGATGTCCACAGCAGTGTTTCTGATAATTTTCCATCGGTCTCAGCTTCCACACAAACTTTCTGAGAATTTCTTGGACCACAGCGAGCAACATCAGACATACACATGGCAGTCAAACCAGGAGTGCACCTGCCCAAAACCTAAGTTGCGTGATGTTCCAAAAAAATAAAATAATCAGCTACAGCTACATATTGTGATAGAGCGTGTCACTGAATAGAGATTTTCCCGTGAATAAGATTAGCCCTATAAGAATTGAATAAGGATTAAGGATTTAACGTTTTGTCATGAATCGACCCAAAGTGACTTCTCCAGAAATCAATACAATTGTAAAAATATGAAATGTTCATCAATTTTGACTTCAATATTTGCTATTTTCAAAGCTATGATCAAGTGGAGATCGACATCAGTGATGTTTTTCATCATATATGAGTATAAAAGTGGTTGAAAAGGTAAAATATCTTAAACGTTGAATAATGTCGTTGCTAATCACATTAGAATTGTTGAGATGCTTCACTTATTAGACGATAATCCGCAAGAAAGATTGTAAGAACTTTTAATTCTAGTTCTGAAAATAAGAGACATTTCTTTCTGCCTTCCTGTGTGGAGTTTGCGTGTTCTCCCCCGTGCCTGTGTGGGTTTTCTCCGGGTATTCCGGTTTCCACCCACGTTCCAAAACCATGCACCGTAGTTGATTGATCACTCTAAATTGTTCGTCGGTGTGAGTGAGTGCGAATGGCTGCTCATCTATGTGTCACATGTATCCTGTGATTGGCTGGCAACTGGTTCAGGGTGTCCGAAGACAGCTGGGATAGGCGCCAACACGCCCGTAACCCTCGTAAGAATAAGCAGATGAGAAATTGGATGGTGGATGGATATATAAACCTGGGATCACACTCGCCCCCCTGACATCCCCCACCCCATGGGGGCCCGCCTCACTATTTGTACAGTTATGAAGATTTTCACATTTGCACATGTAAAAAAAGTGTACAAGTCGATAATAGAATTTATAATCATGAGTGTGTGCCCACATCTAACTTTGAAGTCGAACCGACTTTTTGCAACATTCTTAACTGTCATACTAGCGCCAAAAGTAACTTAACCGCCGGTAATTCAATCTCAAAAACAACAATTTGTTTCCTAGAATTCTGCCTGTGGCATGTCACATTGAAAATTGTAATGAGCAGCCAGGACAGAGATTTATTTACAGTTCACCGAAATAAATCACATTTTCCTGTTCAATCTTTGCCATCACTGGTACACTTCAGTCAACACTTTGGTCAAATGGCTCACCTTCTGAGGCATTTGACTAAAGAGGTTCCACTAAATTTAAGGCAAATTACACATTGTTCTTGTTTACAGTTAGACATAGTCATGAAAAAAGCCAATTAAGTAGCTGCCGCAGCGATGTGAGTCACTCTCATGATGCCATGGTCACATGTTGTGGTTGATGTTCTTAGAATCATTTCACCGCACTTTACCACGGCAATACGTAGTCATTTGACCTGAAATAACAGCTTCTAAAATCATTTGCTTTGTAATCAAGAGAATAGCATCTCATCTGATTTAGTGCTCTAGAACGGTTATCCCCAACCAGAATGCCGCACAATAATGATCGTCACGTGTGCTCTGGGAAACTACACAATGTCATATTTCTTGAGCTTGTATGCCAGCGATAGTGGCTGGCGGTACAATTAATGCTAGACCGTACATGTAGAAATTGATCTGCGTATCCACTTGACATATTTTTGTTCTGTGAGATTTTTCTTCGATAAAGTATGCACCTTGGCTCAATAAAGGTCTCGAAACACAGCTCAAGAATTCTGGTGAATCAGAATTCCACGTTGTCACTTGACAAATGCTAGTTTACCTTTCACAGGAGTTGAAAGTAAAGCTATTTCTGGTCCTGTATTCCTTATTCTTTATTTACGTGACTGATTTGTCTCTGGTTCCTTACAGGTACACCAGTGAGTGACACTGTGTGCAAGCAATGCCCCGCCGGTCATTTCTCCAGCAGCCGCTCCTCCACAGAACCTTGCCGACCCCACAGAAATTGCACTGATTCAGGCCTGAAGACACTGAGATGGGGAACGTCCGCTTCAGACAGCATCTGTGGGAGTCAGGACCAAATTATGGCCATCGATTGTGCTCACCAGCACACTTTGTGCCACACAGGTGGGACCTTTAGGAAAGTTGGCCCATTATAGAGATCAGTTGCTGCCTTATATGTGTCATGCTCCACACGGGTTACAAGTTAACAATAGTCTGGCTCACCTATTTTTAGAAAGTCATTGTTTCCCTTCCTCATTCAGGTACATTAAAGCGGATGTATAGTCTACTTAAAAAAATGCATCTTGAGCCAAATGAATTTATTTCATGCAACCACTTCATGAAAAAAATGGAGTAAATTCAACTTGCCATTTTTTACAGTGTTCATGGTGAAATTATTTCCATTATTTTTTTTTCTAGGGCGTACCATCATTTCTGTTCAAACCTGTTTCATGAGTTAAAAAAAAAAATTCTGTTGAACCTCAGTTCAAAAGCAATGTCTGCTTTTCATTACATTTTTTATCATTCTGACTTTTGTCAGATTCAAGTTATTTCACAGTGGATTTTTCTTTCTTTGAAAGAGAGGTACCAACAATTTTGTCCAAGCGCTTACACTTTTTAAACATATTGTAAATTTTACATTTACAATATGTTTAAAAAGTGCTTCAATCCGCTTAAATGTGTTTCAAGTGAGTGGTAGATTCCAGTTCAAAACAGTTGAATGGAAAGTACACTAAAATCGGAAGCAGAGCTCAGCAGAGAGAGAAAAAAAGTCAGTTGTTGAAAACAAAACTGTTTTGATTAGATTACTGGAAACCAAAATGAGTGAAAGAATGTGTTGTCACACAATTTTGTATCACGACTGATGGGCGATACCACAAATGCGCTTCCCGAAATGATACAAAGTAAAATAGAGGCTGCTACGGGGTAAAATTTCAACATCTGAATCTGATACATGGTGTATTACATGCTACATTCGGATTCAAAGTAGGTGGTTAATGTTAGGATATAAATGATACATAACTGCAATGTGCAATACTGCAAAGTATTCAAAAGCTATTCAAAACTTGAGTATAACTTGAGTTATGATGTGAGGAGCATCGGCATATTTTTACAAAATCAAGAACAAATACAAAACAGGAGAACTCCGAGGAGTTAACTTGCTCCATTCAAAAAAGACCTTGAAATTATTAATTAAAAGGATTTGCTCTCTTGTTGCAGATGTGCTTTTGTGCGAAGAGGCGGTCTTCCACTCGCTTGCCTCCCTGCAGCTGTCCTCTGTGCCCCTGGAGCGTCTGCTGGAGAGTCTTCCGGGCCGGAGGGTGGATGGCAAGAGCGTGGAGAGGCTGAAGAAGGCCTGTTCTCCACAGCAGCAAGTCCTCCAGCTGCTGCGGCTGTGGAGGCAGCAGAACAAGGACCAGGACAAGCTGTATGGCATCATAAAAGGTATTGTAAGATGATAAAGGAGTGCTTCTTTTTTTTTTTGCTTTTTGTCAGTCCCTGAAGGATTTCACAGGCTCATTTTGAAATTATCGCAGACTCACAGAAAAGAAAGACGAGCGACACCATGAATTGCTTTTGTTCTGAGTGGAAAATTAAGCGCAGTGTGGGTTCAAAGCCAATCATAACGATTCCAGGGCCACAGAAAAAGAATATAACATAGTACTGATAATTATAGTAGTAGTAGTAGTAGTACTACCTGTCGTCATTGTTATCATCAGTCTAAAAAATGTACATTAAGATGTCAAAAATCATAAAATCGTCATCACTATGACTATTACTACTGTTATACTACCACTTCTCCTTATCTTCCTTTTACTGCTACTCTTACAAATCAATGTCATTCTTCTACTTCTTACTGTTATTAAGAAAAATAAAAAGACGGTTTTCCAAAGGTTGACCTATATCAGGGGTGCCCATTACGTCGATCGCGATCAACCAGTAGATCAAGGACTGGTCCCACATCGATCCGAGGGGTGTAGAGGGGAAAAAACCCAAACATTTGTGTCTCTGTGCATGTTAGTAATATATTTTTGTGTTAAAGCACAAAAAAGTACTTAAAAAATAAAATAAAATAAAGCAGGTCATCTTTAACCTACGGTGACGTGTGACTGCGCCACCGGAAGTTGTTGGCGCTCAGCAGTCTGCAGTTGCAGCTTGTGATCAGAGTTGTTGCGCTATATCTTTTATTGTAGTCATTATTCTCATTCAGTTTGTTTTGTACAATTCACCTGTATCTGGAAGGCCGAGAGGAGCATTGTAAAACGATACGCGTGAGCTACCATCATGAACAGGCTGCCTAAGTCCGTCGCCTGCCTCAGTGTCAGGCTATTGCTCATCATGGCGTGCGTGCGTATGCGCGTGTGTGCGGTAACTGGTCGATCTCGGCAGGTTGGTTGATCGAAAAGTAGATCTTTGCTCAAACAAGTTTGGGCACCCCTGACCTATATACTTGCCACAGCCTGCGTGACAGCGATTCGTCTCATCTTTCACATCCTGAAGTGTTTTGCAATCTTTTCGCAATCGCTGTTCAACCACATCATTGCACTTTGTGCAAAACGACAGCCCCGGTTGTCAAAGCAATGACCTCAATTGACGGCCCTTTGCTTTCGAGGAAGCAAGGAGTTTGTGAACCTCGTGAAGCTGTACGTACCATTGTACATATTTACGGCCAATGAATTACATCCGTGCGAGCGTTAGTTTGCTTGTCGTTCCAGTCAATTTGACAATCTCAGGCCATCCTTGGTGTTTGTCATATGGATTTCACTTCCTTATTTGTTCATCCATTTATGTTAGCGTTACATATAGTGACAGTCGGAATAAATGAAATGCTCTTCCACTTTTAATATTCATTTTAAATGGAAGTAAGTGAAGGGCTTCAAAATGGAATATCAACGCTAAGGTTTCAAGTGCTCACACTTTACTGAGTACCGATACGAGGTATCATATCAGGCGAATATCAGCTTTATTTGAAGGTATCAAGTACTCTCGTTGGCTATCCGTACATATGCCAGTCTCTGGTGCCCTCTTTTGTTTCATTATTAGGAAGAAAATGACATGCGGGGCTGAGAGAACTGCATCCATTTCTGTCCTCTCAAATGTTTGCGCATCAAAAGTGTATAGATACCTAAATAACTTCAGAAGCATCAACTCTGTTTTTTTCTTTTTCCTTTTCCATACAGGTGTGAACCACTGCGAGCGGAAGGTCTCCCGCTGCAACAGCCTGAAAAACTTAACTTTGGCTGAACTCTTGGAGATCGCCAACAGCCTGCCTGGAGTAAAAGTTCCCCGTGAGGATGTGTCGGCGCTAGTGGAGACTTGTCTCCCCAAACAGTACATCCTGCAGCTCCTCCACCTTTGGAAGACGGCCAACTTTGACCTGGATCTAGTGAAAGGTCTATCTCACAGTCTGAGGGTGCTACGCAGCAAAGGGGCACCGCGCTACCTTCTCAAGGGCCTGAAGAAAATCAGCCGCATTATCGGGTCCACCTCCACACGCAAGACATATGAGAAGATGTTTGTTAGCATGCTCCAAGATGAGCTATGTTTTAAAACTCTTAAGCCGTTCAATGAATGAGGGCAAGATTTTGATCGGGGATGGGCATTTGACTAAATTTACTTTATTCGACTATGGGACAAATTAAAAAGACCACTTAGGCGTTTTTTCATAAATGACTGCATTTTCGATTGGTCGAGATGATGGGCAGCACATCCGCCGGGTTCTGAGATTTCACGGTTCAAGTTGTTCTCACTGTGCTAGCGGTATTCTCCAAGTGCTCCGGCTTTCTCCCATTTTCAACTGCATGTTAGAGTAAGTGAAAACTAAACTCCCAATAGGTGTGCGTGTGAATAGCTGTTTGTCTAAATGTGCCCTGTGACTGACTGGCAATCAATTCAGCTCACCTGCGAAACCCGAATGAGGTCATGCGTAATAGAAAATGAATGAATGGATGGTTGGGAGAAATCTCACTCTGTATGTTCTGAATTTCTGTTTCCAGTGTATTATTGAGTAGAATACCGCTTCTCAAAGGGGCTTGACTTCCGGGAACTTGCGTCCCAAGACCTCAACAGCGCCTCTGCTGGTGGCAGGCAAAAAAAAAAAAAAAGCTTCATTTTGCCTCAATAAGACATCAAAAATCTGCAGCAGAGACTGCCACCGTCAACAAAAGTTGATGGCAAAGTAGTTGATGGCAACGTAGTTGACATGATTTTTATGCCCATCCTTAGCTTCAATTCTCAGTAATTACATAAGCAGACACATGCTCACCGAGATTAGTTAAACTCGGTCCAAACATTAAGTGCACCTCAACAATCCCATGGATCCAATCCAGGCGCGATAGGCCTATTTATAATGTAAAATTAACATTAGCTATGCACATTTTTGTTTGAGGTCTGTATTAAGATATCCTTTATTTGTCCCACACTGGGGAAATTTACATTATTATTATTATTATTATTATTATTATTATTATTATTATTATTATTATTATTATTATTATTATGGATTGAGCAGGTTGTGCATTCCAACAGTAGGTCTCATAATGGCATCAAATCTGTAGGATGCCACTTAAGTAAGCTTTAAGTATCTACACACATGATTATAATGCACTGTTATTTGTGTTTCTTGTAATCATATAATGATATCTTACCCCTTATAGATTGAATAATTAAGACACCAATATTTTTGCCCACTTAGTCTTTTAAGGAATTCTAATTATATGATAGTTTATTTGAGGCCGACCGCAACATAACCTTTGGGAAATATTTCATGGAAATTGTTTGAGTCTGTGAAAAGTAATATACAAACTATTTAAAATGTAAATAGTAATATTTTATGAAAAGTGGGCAAGCAAATTTAGTTTTCGTTTTTTCTTCTTTTTTTTCTTTCTCGCTATTTGAGAGGAAGGATTTGATTTCGTAATGAAATCTAGGTAAGAACTATATACTGTATGTCCTTTGTTGCTTTTGTCTGCGACTGCTGGCAAGTGAAGCTTATAGGAATTTTATTTTGTAATTGTCAGCTTTATGAATGTACAACTGTGTTCTATTTAAACAAAAAAAGGGAAATTTAATTTTCCATTCTATGTAAAGGCTTGTTTTTTATTGCTTGAAAAGAAATACTGGATTTTAAATGCTGCAAATTTTTGAAGGGATATGTTTTATTATGTTTTATTTGTTTTATTACTTTTAATATTATGAACTTCTTGTGCGTGTGTGTGTGTGCTGTGCATGCGTGTGTGTGTGTCTGTGTATATATATATATATATATATATATATATATATATATATATATATATATATATATATATATATATATATATATATATATATATATATATATATATATATATATATTATATATATAGCTCATGTAAATGTAATGCCAAGTGGATTGTACAAAAGCATTGCTTCATAAAAGGTGGGACTTTTTCTGCTGTGACTCAACATTTCTTGAACAGGTTTCATTCGCATGGAACACAACTAGTGCGTCACTACGGTCATGAATGATCATCAAGTAATATTGGAAAATTTGTTGTATATTCTTTTAGCCACACAACACATTGATGAATCATCAGCATCATAGATGGGGTGACTCATTATTTGGAGCTTCATATACAAACAAGCAAGTCGGAAACGGAAACTTTGCTACTTAAAGTGGGTATTCAATTTGACATCTCACTTGTGATCAGGCTGACTGTGCCAAGCTTCTTCGCAGACCGTGAGCACAAATCGGCAGAGGCGCATTATCAGTAGATGAACATGGAATTTAGGTCCATATAAGTGCACACCACTGCAAAACAACAACCACAATAATAAACTTTGTGGTTGCCCTTTCAAGTACAAGGAACCAGTATTTGCACCTTAAACAATTCCCAATGAGGCAGAAGAACCATATGATTTACCCCAACCAGACAACAAAGAAATAATAATCGCAAAACAGTTACAATTAAATATAATAAAAGATTATGTTTCATGATAAGGTGTTTTGAAATTGTTCATAAGTATACGAATTATGCAGTAGTGTTTGAAATACGATCATAAACCGTCTTTTGGCTTTTTTTTTCTCAAACTTGTGAGCAAGCATGAAATGATTCAATTCACTTCACAACAAGCAGCAGTTCGGCAGATGAACGTTTTTTTTTTTTAAAGTGGCTTCTAGATGTTTAATGCTAATCCCAGTTGAAGTTTACTTTTAAACTAAAGCTAAATTACTTATTTAGTATTGAAAACAAGCATATAGTTTTGCCTTAATAATTTAATCAGAGCTTTATGCTGAGAAACAATGCAAATCGCCATAAACCGACCAATGAATAGCTTCAGTGCCACGGCATAGTCAGCAACAGATATTTTAACACAAAAGGTGCAGCAACACATGTAGAGAGTAGAGGTGTAGGCCTCTCCAATAAAAACAATTTCATATGGATCTCGATACATGAGGTGAGATATGATTCAAGGACGTTTCGATTTCGAAGTGGAATTAAATTCAGTTTGATTCAGTGGGATTCCGATTCAACGAGATATGGTACAGCTGAGTGCTATATGGTAGGATGCAATTAATTTTTGTTGTTGTTGTCATTTTTCATTCATACGAATGAACTTACTATGAATGTGGCATTTCATAGTACTAACAAGATATATCTCTCCAATAAAAGACGATTTGATATGAATCTCAAGATATTCCAAGCGGAATAATTTGATTCAGTTCAATATGATGCACTCGCATCTTTTAAATAAAAATTGATTCAATTAATTACTTTATTTTAGTAGTTTGATTGGAAAAAAAGAAAGATTTCAGTGCAGAAAAATTTACTAGACAGAATGCAGAGGTATCCATATATATATACTGTATATATATATATATATATACAGTTTTGAAATTTTATATATATATATATATATATATATATATATATATATATATATATATATATATATATATATATATATATATATATATATATATATATATATATATATATATACTATAGAACCCTCAAGCTTCCTGGCCTCTGGTAGAGGACCCGAACTGAATGGGGGACGGACACCACCCGAGGGGTGAGACGGGGATTTAAAAAAACAACATTGTTTTTATAGTATATATGCGTGTGTGTGTGAGTGTGTGAGTGTGTGTGTGTGTGTGTGTGTGTGTGTGTGTGTGTGTGTGTGTGTGTGTGTGTGAACGATTCAGACTGAAACTATATATGAGTTTCACCTTCCAGATTGAACGACTGAAATAAGTCAACGTTTCTACTATGCTGATATTTATTTATTCATTTGTGAGACGTAGGTAACTATTTTCATCTTTGACAATGATTAAATGTGACGCTTGAACTTCAATTCCAGGAAAAGACGGTCTGTTTTTTTTGGACACATACCAAGTTTTCTTACGTGCAATTGTGCATAGTCGGGAATTAAAACACTTCCCATTATACATAAGAGTAGAAGTGGTTTGACCTTTTGAGAGAAAAGTAATTTGTTCCGTGCTCGCCGCTATATAAGTGTATGACAAAGCATCCCAGTGCACGCATGGTATGCTCAACATCAACATGGTAAGTACAAAACAGCGTTGCGTTCAAAATCACTTGTAAAAGACTGAAAACTGAAGACTCTTGTTTTCAAACTTGTTCTCCTCAGCTGTCCCTGTCATCCCTTCTGCCGCTGCTGCTGCTATTGTGTGGGGTTCACTGCCATGAATCGGCCACGGATTCGCCTCTCACTTTCGAGTACAGAGATCCGTCCACGGGGGAGACGCTCGCGTGCAACAAGTGTCCGCCCGGCACGCACTTGTCCGCCCACTGCACGGCCGCCACTCAAACGCAGTGCGCGCCGTGCAGAGGCGGACACTTCACGGAGCTGTGGAACTACCTACCAAAGTGCCTGTACTGCAACAAATTCTGCACCGGCGACAAGGAGGTCAAGACCGAGTGTGGACCTCGCAACAATAGAGTGTGTCGCTGCAAAGAGGGCTACTACATGACGGACGACTACTGCAATAAACACACAGAGTGCGCCCACGGATACGGCGTTCTTACTAGAGGTGCTTATTTTAATCATTTTCAACGTTTTGGGTAGCTAGTAAATAAAAAGGACGTAGCCTATAAATTAGGGGACGGACTCTTTCAGCTTTCAGATTTTTTTTTTGCTGCTAAAAATTAGAATAATGTAAAAATAACTATATATCCATCTATCTACTGTATCCATCCATACATTCAACCCGCTCTCTCTCTCTCTCTCTCTCTCTCTCTCTCTCTCTCTCTCTCTCTCTATTTCTCAGTTTAATGAATCATGATTTACAAAGGTTAGGTTTACATTTCACAGCATTTTTTTCCTCGTACACCCTTACTGACCAAGATAAGTCATCCTGCCCCTCAACAACTTAATATCAGAACCTGTTCTCCAGAGAAATTATATGGCAACATGGGCTAGCAGTATGCAAGTCTGCCTCATAACTCAGGCGATCTGGGTTTGAATGTCAGCTCAGACCTTATACTGTGTGGAATTTGCATGTTCTCCCGAAACTTACGTGGGTTTTCTCCGTGATTCAAAAACATGCATGTTGACTGCACTGTGAATGTGTTCATTGGTGGTAAATTGTTGTTTATCTTTATTTGCCGTACAGTCAAGGATTTACCCCGCCTCTCGTCCAAACTCATCTGGGATTGGTCTAACTCAGTGACTAATGAGAACAAACGATAACGAAAGACTTTTGTTTTTTAGGTACATCACAAAATGACACAGTATGTCAAATGTGCTCCGATGGTTTCTTCTCCGCCTCTTCCTCTGCGATGGAGTCATGTGCCAAGCACAAGGAGTGTGTCAATGGTCAGCTTGTGCTCCTCAATGGCTCCGCAGCCCATGACACGATGTGTGGCCTCTGTGAGGACATTGCAAATGGAGGTATTTTTTTCCTGTATGTAGGACCACGTAACATTCTTGTAGTCTTGTTTGATTTGACTCATTCATGAATTTGGTACATACAGTACTTAAATTGGGACACATGTTTTTCACTTTTTTACACAGCATGTTGACACACTTTACTAAAGGCGCTGCAATTAGTGATGATGCCAACTGTGTTTTGTTAAAATCAGAACGTTTTAGTAGAGATCAGACCTCTCCTCAGGCAAAACAATCCTAATTTGGATCAGCACCAAATGTTACATTTTCATCGACAACTACCTCATAATAATCCTAGATACACATATTTAATACATCAACACTTGAAGAGATTCTTCGTTGGTTGTGTGAAAATTGCAATCTGATTTATCTGACCAACAAATACTCATTGCTGAATTTGTTGGTGGAAGTATGAACAATAATCCTGGATCCACATCTGGATCGCACCACCAAAACTAATTGGATTCATCCCTGGCCTTTGCACAGTCTCTCCCCAAGTTAGCATTGTGGTAAATGTTTAATTTTGCTATCTAAGAAACAAATGAATTAATGAAGATTTTTTCCCTCCATGCATTTATCACAGCAAAATTGAATGGGTTATTCTTTGCCCTCTCCCGCTCTTCAACACATTATACATTGTTTTCATGTGTTTGTAATCTTTCAAACCAAAAACAAACAAACAAAAAAAAGAAAATATATGACCTCCTTGGGGGAAGCATTCTGAATATTTCTGGATTTGACTCATTCTTCGGCTTTCCTTTCCAGGTGAGCTTCTCAGGACCTTCTTGTCAAGATTCTTTGGAATACACAGAATACGCTTGGGGAAAATGATGAGATTTATTAACAGGTGAGCCTTCATCAAAATCTAATAAATTCTCAGAAGTATTCACAGCAGGTTCATTGTACCATTTAACTCTTTCTCCAACAGATATATCGCTAAGTCAGGGCTGGAAAGCCGCCGCATGCGCTTCTCCTTGACTCAACATCAGCGGCGACCTCATTTGTTGCATCTAATCAGAAAGTGGCTCCAGAACGCCCCAAAGAAGGAGCTGGAGATTCTGCCGCGCATGCTCAGGGCTTGTCGGCTCACGTCCATGGCAGAGAAGCTGTACAAGAGACTCAAAGTGATTGAGGGGCAACAACCAAACTGTACCTTAACACATTTATTCTCATTTGACTAACGACTGTACATTTCAAAATGATAACATTTGCAACAATAAAATGTGTTCCGATTGTAATTGTATAAGCTGTATTCCTTGATTGATAGATGAAAAAGCTAGGACTTAAAGTGAATCTAAATAAATATTAGATTATTCTCGCAAGCACAGTGATTTTTTTTCTTCCCCCCCAATTTTGCTGCTGTAGACTGCAAATTTCCCCAGTGTGGGACAAATAAAGGTAATCTTATCTTATCATATCTTAATAACATTTTATTTTTTCTTTTGAAATCAGTTCACTAGGAGGAATGGGGCACATATAGATATAGCGATAGATCATCAACATTATATTGATTATTTAAACAATAAATAGCAGTAACCTCATATGCTTGCTTGTGCTCCTCACAAGGGTCACGGGGCGTGCTGGAGCCTATCCCAGCTGTCTTCGGGCAGGAGGCGGGGGCCAACATGCAAACTCCACACAGGATGGCCGGGGCCGGAATCGAACCCTACACCTCTGCACTGTGAGGCCGACGGGCTAACCGGTCAAAAATGACTTTGTGCACTTCGTGTTGGGGTTTTTGTATGCAAGAGACCCATTTACATTACAACAATTTACAGTATTTGGTTAATTTGTTTGTCTGTTGGGAAAAATATATTTTCCCCAAATGAAATATATTAAGAGCACATATTTTGCATGCATTTCGTCTATACTAAAATAGCAATTTTTTCTTGTATCTGGTTAGTACATGCGTGGTCCAATGTGCCCCCCCAGTAGCACTGATTAATAATTGTGGGATAAACCTGGTTTATTTAAATATGACACTAAAGTTCATATGCAAGTCAAGGGAGGTGAGTGAATGAAAATTTCAGCTATTTAAAATGTACTTAAAACAACCCAGGAACACATCTGTGACATTTACAATATTAAATCCGAATAGTCAAAATTTGCTTTTCAATGTCGAATCATTTCAGCATACAGTACTTTTTCGGCTTTTGCCACCCGGAAATGCGTGCGACGTCATGGTTAGCTGCAAAACGCAGCCCCTTGCAATTCCCCTAAAAACCACAAGATGTCAGTCTCCCCCTTCTCTACTTAATTGATTGTCATGAAGAAAAACACAAGCAAAACAGACATACGCGTTTACACTGTTGTTGTATTTTAAGGCGATTAAAAACAACAACTCTTGTCAAACTATACTTCTTTCGGTTTCAAAATATTATTAGATAGCTGTCGAATGAAAGGGCTTTAGTTCACATCGCCTGAGGTTTGGACTTTGGAGGAGCCGTAAAGCTCAGCTAGATCTCTCTCTCTCTCTGGTTCTCCGTGTACTGTTACTGTAGTAAATAGCAGCCTGCCTATAGTCCCTCTGACGCCAAGCAAACCACCGCCCCCTCCTGCCGCGCCACTATCGGTTCTCGGACTGTCTCATCACCCGCCTGGGAGGGGCCGAGCCTCCCGGTCTCCACCATTGGCTGCCGCGGAACTACCACCGACAGCTTTACGGTAGGAAGACAGAGACAGAGGATGTTGTCCCGTCGTGCCTCCGGAGATACGGTACATCTGGGCTCTGCCGTGTACTTTTTGTGTCTCCAGCTCACGTCATCTTAAAGCCGCTTGAATCACAAAGCGATGCTCTCCACCGATCATCGCCGACATATTGTCCGGACACTGCGGGAGGAGAGGAGAATGTAACCGGCAAGAGAAGCACCGGCGAGGCGGCAGTGTGGTACCACCTACGACTTGGCTTTCTCCCTCTTTTGCCTTCATTCCGATCCCAACTGGGGGGGAAAAACTCAGCGTCGTGTTGTTTGGATACTTAAGTGTGCACAAAATGAGCGAGGACGTGTCAGAGGTCCCCAAAGAGCTCATGGGTGAGTAAAGCTCATTTGTGGCCATGTGTTCAACCCTCTTGTCAGACCCACGCGTGTGTGCGTGTGTACTTGTCGGTGCGAACGTACTGTGTTGTTCCCCTGCAACGCTGCAAAGCCTCTCATTGTGCCCGACAGTGGCAGACAATAGTACGATTGTCTCAGTTTGTGTGGCACTACTTTAACTATGTAGAAGTCATGTATAGATTCCTTTTGGATGAGAATTAGATTCATTGACCCATAGAGCTGCTTTTACTTAAGAATATGGAGACGAGTGTCGTCTACAATTTACACTAATTGCTTATTGCACACCTAGGTCATTTTCCAAGGCCCAAGAGGTGCAGATGTGTTCCTAAGACAAAAAAAGTCTGAAGTTATTAGCGTACAAAAGTATTTATTTTCCAAGTACTACTTTTGAACCTGGAAAGGCACATTTGTGATGTACATGGTGTTCATTATTTCTGTACAAATTTACTACAACATCAAGCATGTGGAAATTATAACATGAGGATTTTTATTTTTTTGTGCCTTTTCTGTGGGAGCTTTAGTTGCACAAAGCATTTGAAAAAGTCCCTGTTAGCTGGTGCATTTCTTGTCTCATGCACAAATTTAGAGATGTACAGGCAGATGTCTTTCGTAAGTAATCCCGTAGTTTTGCTGATTCTACTTCTCTGATTTGTTTTTTCAATAAACCATGATGCACATTGTGCTTTTTCTTGAGTAGCATTTATTCAGTTTGTATGCACTGTTCTTAACATAACCCATTTCATCCACTTGGTATCTGGAATACACAGACTTGATATGAATAAATACGTTTTAATTAAATCTGATTTTGATATCTCACTTGCTGTTGATGGATGAGAATTAACCTGTACAAACATTTTGTGGACACCCTGTCATTTTTCATTAATCTAAGGAACCGGTGTCTAGATCAAGACCTCCAGGGCCACAACTGGCCTACCAACTCACATGATGCGGCCTGTCAGTCCCAGAGTAAATATCTCTTGAGCCTTATTTGGACGCCTTGTGTATTTAAATGACAAAGCATAGATTCACAATATCTTATCTCAAACTACAGAACAAACAAAATATCCATCAGTTCTGTTGGTAATAATGGACAATCATTCAAATGGAGGAGAGTGTATAGATTTTGCTTCACAGATACAAACTCTGATGTGTCTTTACAAATGCAGCACCGTAATGAAAAGCCATTGTACATATACATAAAAGAAGTGTAGCCTGTTTGTTTTGACTGTCTGCGCAGGGTCCACAGTTGCAGCTTTAAAACCTCACCAGACTGGCCTTGTGAATGTGCTGTGCTTCTCCGACCTGTTTATACTGTTACATTGGACATTTACTTTTCCCCCAGTTGTGTAGCTGTGTGTTTAACTGTCTTTGTTTGACCAAGCAGTTAGTATTTGACACCTTGGTGCAATCTTAGGCAGGCACAGGCACTTTCCATCCCATCTATGGACAAACACTTCCTCCTTTTAATGGGGCATGTGGTTTTCAGGAAATTGTATGGAGGCACTTAATCAGAGATGACTTCATTGGCTATATTAGTTCGTCTTCTGCACTGAAGCTTTTATTTATGGTGTAGTATAAGGAAATAATCCAAACTGTCATGCAGTCATTGAGCACATGAAGGAATTTGTCATGATCACGTCATGTTGTGTGGGCGATGACCATTCTTAGGAACAATCGTTCACTGGTGACAATGATTCAGCATCAGGCAACATTTCCCTCCCCCATCTGCTTCCAAGCAATGCGATTAGAAAAATGCTGCGCAAATTTAATCTTTTTCTATTCACTGTTTCTATTTTACTCCAACTGTCCACCTAACATTGAGATGTACACATGTCGTCAAGTTATTCTGATACCAATGTTATTTGTTTCTCTTGTCCTTTTAGGATAACTGCCCTTTGGCCTATTTTCTTTGACATTCTTGCAGCCAGACGAGCGTGGCTTAAAAATGATCATGTTTACATTCTTGGGCACCTTCATTCGTCCAGAGGTGTTAGTTTATTTTGAATCTTGCAAACCTACTCAAACAAACAAGAATGTAAGGTCATTCACTGAGCTATTTTATATAGTTAAGTATTGTCATATTGTTAAGTATTTTTTTAAATATTAGTCTATGTTCATCTCTTTTAGGATTTTACAAAATAGACATAAGTTAATAAAATAATGACTGCCCTCTAATTTTTTTAGTTTTCAGAACTGGTGGTTTAAAACTGGTAGTTTAACAACAGTAAAACAAAACAAATTATACCAATCAAGATTGGACAACATGAAGAAGAAATGATCATTCGCCCAGCCCTACTAGAGGCTTTTTGAAAATCAGTCAATTCTTTTTCACGTTGTATATGGTAACAAAAACATGACCGTTTCATTGTGATTTATGGAAGGAGTACCTTCAAGGTATTAAGGTTTGTAAAACCATACAAACAACATCAACCAAACCATCCCACTGTAGTGGGTTGGTCACCTGAACAAAGGTGTCAAACCGTATTACGCTAAGGATGACTTGTTTTGCAATGATTTTTCAATTTTGACAGACTGTGTAAACCTCAACCTTTGATGTTGAAACACACACAATACAAAATAAATGGACTTGTAGAGATCCAGTGCCTTGATGTGGTTCAGATATGAATGGCACAGTTAACAGAAAGTGCACCAATTTGTATCTGCTTGGACTCTATAAACATGAGTCAATTTGAGCTTGAGGTTCATTTTCCCAATTAGATGAAGTGCACATGCCTGTAATTCAATCTACAGGGTGGCTGTCTGGTAAAATTAGCACCGCTGTTTCAGATGAAATTCATCAGGGATGGAAATAAAATAAATATATTCGATTCTTGCTCCAGCTCATTAAAATAGTCAAGGTCTCCTGTTGCGTAGCCACACACATCCTCTACACAAGAAAATGACACTCATGTTAGCCAGATGAACCGTTTTTAGCGCGTACCCTAATTATTTGTTTGCTTTTGATCCAAAGACGCCTGTAGGCAAGGATCCCGCATGCCAGCACAGATGTGCTCAAATACATTCTCCCTCAGAATGGATGAGTGGGAGTGAGAAGAGCGTAGAGAGGCAGCTGACCCACTTCTGCTCTCTAGGCCAGCTTGCCAACTTTGGTGCTTTTCCTGGGTGTGAACAATCAAGCTGAAGGGAGCATACGCTGCAGAATACGCATGTCTGAGTGCAGTAGTTTCCGGCACATTTTTATTGCTCTGTCAAACTGCTATTCCAATCAAATGTAACGTCATAGTTGACGTTTTAGTAAGAGTAATACACTCTTTCCTGGGACAACGGTTGACCTTCTGTTTGTCCACATTTTGCAGAACTTTTTTTCCCCATGGATATTAAGTTAACCTTGTTTAGCTATAGCCTTGTGTGCTCAGCCAGTATTGCTCGGTCACAAGGTATAAGGTGTTAGTTTATAATTTATCGTCACTAGTTATAACCTAGGCCCACTGTTACCCTCGCATCAGTAGTTGGGCGGTGCTGTATGGTGTTTTATAATAATTATAATGCATCAGTTTATACAAAGCTCTTTTTGGACACTCAAAGACGCTTTGCGGTGGATACATTACTCATGCACTCACACATTCACACTGGTGGTGGTGAACTATGTTGTTTAGCCGCAGCTGCCGTGGGGCAGGCTGACCTAAGTGTCTTTGCCAACGTCACATGACCCGGACAGAGCGGGATTTAAACAGCCAGCCTTTCAGTTACCATATGACCCACTCTACCACCGGAGCCACAGCCACTCCACTTCGTCTTAGACTTGATATGATGTTAGGATGTGAAAGTTGTCAATGGAAAGTAATTTTTGTAAAAAAAAAGCTTAGTTGAGCGTAGCTTGCTACCTGCACACAAAGAGACACGTCACAAGACAGAGGTCAAATGTGACTCTCAGTAATGTGATTATTGTGGTTAAATGCGGACAAAAGCGGGCTGTTGGCGCACTCATGGCTGCCCGAGATGCGTTCTTTACTGGCAGGCAGTGCGACGCAATGGTCCCTGGTTCCAGCAGCAGGCCATCAGTGCACTTGCCAAATTACACTACAGTATATTCAGGCAGATGAGCTCATTTACTGGATTTTTCTTCTTCTTCTAGCCTGATTTTTACCTGGCACCGGTGTCGTGGCCGAATTTGTCGTATCCCCTGTGGTAAGACATTCGGCGTCTGGCACGCTTCACGACCGTGATGACGAAAATCTGTCAAGTCTTGCAGAATAGTGTAACATGTCCAAGTCGTCCCTCAATTTCTCGGCACTGACCAATAGTGAGATGGAGCGAAAAGCCCGTTACTCACTCTCTGAGCAGCATGGCCTAGCTCCCTTTTTTGCTGAGATATCTCATGGGACACAAGTGCAGGTTCACACAGGTGTTGTGCCCTGAAAAAACTTGTATCACCTGCGCACACCCATAGAGTGAAAGCAGTGCGACATAACTACGCCTGTTTTCATCTCAAGAGTTGAAGAACACACTGACGTTTTTTGTTGTACAGTTTTATGAACAATGATTTGCAAAAAGAGGTCTTTGCATTGGTCTTTGCATTTGCAATGATTGATAGCCGAGTGGTGAACCAAAAGAAAAGTACGTGCTTGCGCTCGGCTTGAGGTGCGTTCAATGACGACTCTCGGAGTCTCAAATATGTATTAAAACCAATTCGCACTTTACACATTGTGTTACGACAGATCACTTTGGACTGCACGTGGACCGCTAATGCACACACTATTTATTCCATTCAAGAGTTTCGAGCCATCTGGCTATCTTTGCATTACTTTATAATTGATATTTGAATGATAAAGATGGAGATACTGGCAGATGGACACCTGCTTCGAGGAGCGCTTGTATGAAGACATCCGCCAGTATTTCCAATTCAGCATAACAATAAACAGCGAACACAGGAGCGAGGATTCTTTTCACTTTCACGGGGTCGCCAATTGGATTAAAAATGCACTTGTCGGTGTGTTATTTGATGGGGATGCGTGAACGAATACTGACGTGAACCCTGAAATGCAACATGAATGCAATCGCGTAAGCATCTGTCATCCGCGTGCAAGTCCAAAGCTCTCTCTGTAGGCACAATGCAGAAACTATGGAAGCATGAAAAAGAGTCCAACTTTCACCCACAATATGGAATACTTTTCTTCTTTGCCAACTTTGCAGTCCTGATCGTGTTGTGGCATCACACAAAAACAAAACACACACACACAAAACATTACTTTTGCGGTTTTACTATAATTCTTTTCACTTAGGTTAACCTTCTATTTTTTTAACTGAAATTTTCCTTCATTTATAACTAAATAATGCACAATTTCTAATGCTGTGCCATTTTTACCCCAGACATAACTGGCTGCACATCTTACAAAATGCTCAGTTTTTGACTCATCAGTCCATAGAATGTTTTTCTAAAAGTCTTGAGGATCGTCAAGATGTCGTTAGGCAAATTTGAGATGAGCCTAAGTGTCCTTTTTGGACAGCAGTGGTTTTTGCCTGGGAATTCTCCCATGATGCCATTTTCTAGGTTATTTTGCAACCTCCTGGAGTTGTCGTCACACTGAGTAATTTTAACTGGTTGGCCACTCCTCGGAATGTTTGTCACTGTTCCCGGTTTTATCCATTTGGGGATAATGGCTCTGACGGTGGTTTGCCGTTTCCCCACAATCTTGGAAATGGCCTTATAACCTTTACCAGACTGATAGATTTCAGTTATTTTTTTTTTCGAATTTCTTCGGATCATGACATGATGCGTTCGTCGCTTGAGATCTTGTAGCCTCCTTCACTTTGTCTTACAGATTCTGTTTTTCTGATTTCTTCAACAAATGTGCTGCTGGGGTGTTGTCTGTGAATATGACCTCAGCTTTCCCAAAACTGTCGTTAGTCACAGTTACTTTGTGATTTAACAAGTTAGGACAATTACTTTTTCACATAGGCACATGTAGTTTGGGATTTTTTTTGTGCCTTAATATATTAAATTGACATTTAGAAACTGAATTCTGTATTTCCTTGGATAGTCTCTATGTGATATTAAAATTTTTGATGAACTGTAACATGTATGTGATAAATATACAAAGAACACAGATATCAGGAAGACGGCGAATACTATTTCACAGCACTTTATTCCCATATACGGCGTGTTATTCGAAGTGGATATAGATGAAAGAGGAGAGAATCAAAGGCTCCTTTCACCCATGGATTAGAGATGTCATGATCACAGCGTGCATGACGTCACGCACTTTTGCTACAAGCTAAGTTTGGAAGCAAACAAGCAGCTGTAGCATCCATTGATGAATACAGACATTGATTCCATTCTCCTTTTCCGGACTTACATCCACTTCAATTCCAGGTGCTGACTTTCATGTTTTTGTCTCTGAGTCTATGAATCAAATACTGCATATGCCCACACTGACTTTAAATCGTTGTCTTTTTGTGTGAAGAGAGCATGCGGGATGCGGTAGGGAGGAAGGTGAAGCTGTCGCTGAGGAAAAGAGTCAAACTGGAGATCAAAGGCGACAAGACGGAGAACCGAGTCTTGGTGAGTCGACTGTTGCTACTTTTCCGCCTGCACAAAATAACTGTTGATGTAATGTCCACCTTCTCATCATCCGTTTCTTTAAGATTCGTAAAGTATTCTCAGCACGATATTAAAACTCAAGACAGCCTTTAATTTAAGCACTCAACCCCGAAATTATTCATACCCCTCGGT
Organism: Hippocampus mohnikei; assembly: GCA_026261675.1. Taxonomy (NCBI): domain Eukaryota; kingdom Metazoa; phylum Chordata; class Actinopteri; order Syngnathiformes; family Syngnathidae; genus Hippocampus; species Hippocampus mohnikei. The sequence goes on along the minus strand of JAKGUB010000556.1, from coordinate 13,478,336 downwards.
TATGAATGTAATCATTTCGGGCTTGTCTGCTGAGGATATATTATCATCATGACCAATCATCATCTAGTCCTGTCAAGGCTGAGCTTTTTAAAGATCTGTTGATATCTGAGTTGGGACAAATACAACTGTCAATCATATTGTTACATTTTAAAATACAGGTGTGATTCAAGAGAATCAATACCGATTCATACTGCCAACATGTAATGTATGTAAACAACCAAAACATTTGGAGTTGTTAATTCCATTGATCTGAATATCATTTCATAGTAACATTGAAGTGAAATGAAAATGAAAAAAATGAATCTTTGTATTTAAATAATGACTTCTTATAGTTATTAGCATGGTCAAAATATTCTGATATTACTGTATCCAGTGGTGTGCAGTTCGTCAGAAATGACGGAAGGTCTGACAGTCCGTCACTGACGGACTCCCGTTTTGTTGCCTGTCTGCCGACTGATGGATCAAGTGTGGACGGCAGCGATTTTCGGTCGTCACCCAAACCTTTTGTCACTAAACTGTAACATTTATTTTGTGAATGCAAACACTTAGTTTTTCTTCTTTCTACCCCCAATCTTGCTGCTGTAGACTGTAAATTTCCCCAGTGGGGGACAAATAAATGATATCTTAATCTCAATCTTAATCTGAAACGCGAAAGCAAACACGATTTTAGGCTAATAATGTTGTGTGGCACTCTACAGACATATCTGCGGGACAGTGCTGCGTCATTGTAGCCTCTAGCTTTCTTAACGAAAGGTTGTCTGTTGCGAGTGCTCCGCTCCTGCGGTGCAGTTTTAACTTGTTTCAACTTGTTGCAAAAGAAATATCTGTAGAGTGGACGCGGCTGTAGTATTCCAACCCGTGTTGAATCAGAAACTCGTGTTGCTCAAGTAGAACATGTCCTTGCCACCTTGGTGCGGGAACTGAAATGGTAAGAAGCACAAATTATGATATTAAAGATATTTTTTAATTAGGTCAGACAGAATTGAAATGCATTAATTTTTTTCTTAATGGCTACAGCACTGCACTTTGAGATGGTTTTTGTCTGACCAATTGGCTGGATACACTGCCTTGTGCTTGTACTGTATGATGTCACTGTATTATATAGCTAACGTAGCTGTCAATATGGTCAACCTTTAGTCACGACAGATTGGGGTTTATCGGTCTCAACCATACCATGATAAACAAAGCTAAAATGTTATACTTGGTTCAACTGAGGTCACTGTAGTTTGGATTAGTTATGCCAATGGTTCCATGTTTTAAACTTAGTTACGTTCAGTAGTCCAAGAAGCTTCATTATCTTTCTGTCCCTCACTGACTTTAAATGCAGCTGCCAGCTGTTAAATTAATTCTCCGGTGTCTTAATACTTTGGCATTCATGTACTGAGTAGGACTTTGCACACACTGTTGGAAAGCTAACAGCTTAGATAATGTGAAGCAAACTGGCAGTCATTTATTAAAGGACTCTGTTGTGTGTGAATGACATCAATACATTCGCATATGTGTCGACAGCAAGTAGAGTGACATGAAAAACGTACATGTCCTGCTGTTCAACATGTACAGTACATTTAATTCGGACTTACTTAAGGCTCATTCAAAAAGTCATTGAGTTACTCTTGACTATGAGTCAAATAGCAACAATGGCTCGGACCATTAACTGATGGCTATCGCGCAGTAGATCAACTGACTGCATAAATAATGCATTCCTGGTGGATTAACAATCCACCATCTTGCTTCGGTTGAACTGGTTAATATGAAATCCAGTACTCCACTTACTTTTTGACTCACTTTTCACATTATAGTCATGTTGGAACAAAAAAGGTCTGTCTTCACACAGTTAGAAGGATGAGACTGCCCCAAAATTTTGATTCATGGCAATCTAAGGGGGTTTGGCCATCCCTTGTTTATTAATATTATTATTATTATTACTATTATTATTATTATTATTATTATTTTACTTGATTAAGAGATGATGACTTTGTCCATCGACTGCCGTTAAAAAACAAAATGGAAAAAAAACTATGCAAAGAGTGACAAATAAGGTCATCACACAAATATTTTCTCAAGTCATTCTGTCATTGTTAGAAACAGCATGAGTCATCTAGGGACATTAGTAGAAAGGATGAGCTTTACTTTCACATTTCCTGCGTTTGCTAAATGATCTGGCAGCTGTGCAAAGTGGGAAGCCTGTGGCAGGGAACGGGTTGGTGTGTAAGAAAATTGGACTCGTCAGTTATGTAGTGCTCTCATTACTGGAGAGGCAGGGAGTTTTATATCACAAAGAAATATGGTCATTGAAGACTTGGAGACACATTAATAACAACACCATTTAAAATGTCCTTGTGTTATCTGGGAGACCATGTAAACAGAGGCATGGAGAAACAAATGTCTAACAATGCAAAGAAGAGGGAATCTGTGTGAGGATTTTCAACAAACTAATTGTGGTATTTTATACAGGCACACAGCATGAGAATGTCCCAGTGATTACTTTGGTTGTCCTCACTCAAATAAACAATGGACACTTGTTGCTGTGGAAAATACAGAAACGGATTCTGGAATAAACACAAAAGGAAGGCAAACATGTCAGGGAATTTCAAACTAGGAGCGGGATGGCGTTTGTTGATTGTCAGTTTGAGACAATGTCAGCAATTTGTGTATTGGGGAATACAAGGTGAAATGTAATATGTGGAGTTCTTTTTCAAAAGACTAGAATGGAAAAATGAGTATTATATAGACCTGCAATGTTATAAACATTCATGTTGTCAAAAACTCGAGCAATTTATTGGCTATGAATATTTTCAACATGTGAAATCCTCCAATTCTACTTCATCCATCCATCCATTTTCCGAACCGCTTGATCCTCACTAGGGTCGCGGGGGGTGCTGGAGCCTATCCCAGCTGTCTTTGGGCAGTAGGGGGGGGACACCCTGAATCGGTTGCCAGCCAATCGCAGGGCCCAATTCTACTTAACTTAACCATATACTTTTCAAATATTTTTTACAACTTTTATAACTTTGTATAACCATTCATCTTACATTTTGTCACTGTTGAATAAGTTGCTCAGGGCGACCGATCACAGCTGTACTATGACTTGCCGATCTTTAGTCCTCACCTAAGCAAACGTATTTTAACTTTTGCTGGCGGCATGGGCAGTCTCTCTTGTTGTTTTGTCTGTTTGAGAGGGAAGACATTTCATCTGTGCTGTATGTTGCACATACAGCACATTTGACAATAAAGTTGTACTTGACTTGACTTGACAATATTAACAAGTCTCTCAGGGATATACAGTATCATGGCTTTGCACAAAACACTGACACAACTGAATGGTATGGTATCCCCTTTTTTGGGGGTCGGGGGGGGTCATTGTGGAAGCGCTTCATCAAATAACAAATGCGCTTTTAAGTCAGACAGGCATGTTTGTCATATCTTAACTAACAGATGATGCTATGTAGCCTAAGCAACGACAGGCTCATCAATTTGCTAGCATCTATGTGACAAACTCCTAATACCCCTCTTGCACTCAATGACAGGGAAGAGGTTTTTGTCATGAATAGGAGACCGGCCTACTATTCTGTTTGAAATGTGAAAACATACTTTGGCATTTCCAAGTATGAATCACCCATGATGACACACCCCTCTTTCAGCCAAGGTCCAATTTACTAGCCATAAAGTGTAGATTTACTGCCATGAACAAAGTCCACCTATCACTGGTGTTGTCTGGTCTATTGATAAATAATGACTTGAATGTTGTTATTTCCGCTCTGCATTTACAGTACAGTAGTTGTATGTCAAATACATATAATGCTTTCTGCAATTTCCTGCCATGTGCTGCTTGGACTTGGAGTGTCTTTTTAGCACTCAGCCTCGACAGACCTACCTTTTTAAAGATGGCAGGGTAATGGAGGTTGAGATAATAGCGTCAGTCCGTAAAACACTACCCGAGTGTGAGAAGTGGACTGACTGGTAGGGCGCTTGAACCCCTAGCTCAATCTATCAACATGTCGAACTGTCCTTGACAAAACCACTGAAGCACTGAAGCCTCGATAAGGCTTGTACCCTGAATGCTGACCATGTTGCAAAGGAGGAAGTTAATTCAACTCAGTTTCGCTGAATAGAAAGTACTGTACATAGAACGTATGGTCAATGGTCATATAGTGTTATGATTTATGAAGTCGCCATTTACCATTCTCCTTTTCCTGATGTATTTACAAGCATAATCTCCTAAATCCAGAAGTCATCATGTAATCCATGATGCTTGCTTCATGTGGTGGCCTTTGCACTCTGCAGCATAGCGTGCTGGTGGTCAAGGTTGCCAGGTTTGTAGTTTATGCTGTCCTGTACTTCTTTCAAAAACAGTCACACATTCTATAAAATTGCTGTTAAAATCGCGACATTCATTTGTAGTAAAATTGATTCGTCATTGCTTCACAACTGATTCGATGGTAGCATTTCCTTTTTAAGAATTAATAGTTTCTAATGGGGCGGCAAGGTGATCGACTGGTTAGCACATCCACCTCACAGTACAGAGGTGCAGTGTTCGATTCCGTCTCCGGCCTTCCTGTGTGGAGTTTGAATGTTCTCCCCATGCTTGCGTGGGTTTTCTCTGGGTACTACGGTTTTCCCCCACTTTCCAAAAACATGCATGGCAGGTTAATGGAACACTCTAAATTGTCCATAGGTATGATTGTGAACGCGAATGGTTGTGGCAATCAGTTCATTGTGTCCCTCACCTACTGCCCAAAGACAGCTGGGATATGCTCCAGCATGCCTGCGACTCTTGTGTGGATAGGCAGATTAGAAAATGGATGGACGCATAGTTTCTGGTGTCGATATAAATAATGATTCATTATTTATTAAAAGTATATTTTGTGGGGTCCGCTGAAGCCGGGGCACCATTAGCATTCGCCTATGTAGCTTAATGGGCAAGCCGGCGCTGCCACTAGTACATGTTGATGCCCAAATATTGTGAGAAAGACTGTAATCTGCTGCATTTGTTTGCTGCAATTGTGTATGTAGTTTGACCAAGCAAATGAAAACAGGACGGAAAGCTGCTAGGGATTTTGTCATTGCGTGTGACAGAGGTTGTGAAATGGTGTTCTTCATTCATAGAAATGCTTTCACAACTTCTGCACTGGAGTCCTCCCTAGAGGATTGAACCCCTTGTTCATGGTCCAAATAAAAGACATTTTATGGGTGTGTGTTTGTCCTAGACTGAGGCTCTAACCAAGGGTTGAACGTTTTTTTTGAGGGGAGGGGGGCACGTACTGTTTGCTTTGTAGGAGTGTCTGTCTTACGGCCTATATTACAGTGCGATGCATCACTGTAATTAAGTCAACAGTGAACACAGATATTTTATGTTCCACAACACAGACATTCCTTGAAATAATCGGTTAATCTTTTACTAATTTAAAGCCGTCAGTGCTAATAAACCGATGGGTTCACATTTCCTTAAAAGGCACCACACAAGATGATCTGGGTGTCTTGGCACGGCTCCAATATTTTGTTTTTCTCCAGGGGCGAAAGCGGCCTTGACTGATCCATAGAGGGCCGAGAAAATAATATATACATATATTTTAGAATATCAAATCAAATAACCAGTAATTGACCTGGACTGTAGAACCTGAAGCAGCCTCACAAGTGTATATCAAAGTAGTAAGCATTTGCGTTCACCAGTATGCAAAAATTAGCTCTCAGCTTCAAATGTGAGTATACATCACTTCCTCTCGTCATATTTCTGAATTTTTGTTTATTTGGTGATGGTTAATCATCAAACAATACTAAATAATCAACAATAATCAGCTAAATATGATCTTGTAATTAACTTTAATGCAAAATACCGTCCATCTAATTATTTGATTTGTCGATAGAATAATATATTCAATAGCCCTAGTAAAGAGTATTTTTGTAGCATGTCAGATATATTTATGTGGTGTCCTGTGGCTCAGTCACCAATTGTTGGAGCATGCACAGTTACGATGTACTTGAAAAGCTTAAATAATCTTATTAGCTACATCACTGTTCTTTTCTCTCAAGCCTATGATGCCTTATCTTCTAAAGAATTTTAATCTATTGAGGAAAAAAATACTCGTGATTACATTCAAGTTGAGGATAATTTTTCATGTCTCATTGTGAACAACTTGCGAGCATCACCATTATGTAGAAGAGCTCTTGCTTCAGCTAATGGTATCAGGCATCCTAGAATCTCTCTTAAATTGTGGTTAAAATATGAATATTCTTGTAAGCTTGTTGCAAAATTCTCATGTTATGGAGGAGCCACGTTGGCGTTAACCAGAAATGTTTTTGTTTTAGTCTTCGCCATTAGCAATGTGGATTCTCCTTTTTTATTGCAACGTTTAACATATTCAAAGCTCACAATCCCCTCACTATAAATATATCCCAAGGGAGGTATTACCAAGCAATGGAGTATGGCCACATGAAAGCTCCTCCCACCATCATTCAATTTAATGTTACTATAGGTCAGGGTCATAGTCACTCAAACAGTCTTAATGGCAATTGCATACAATCATCAGCTATATATTTATTTGTAAATAGTGCCACAGTATTGATTGAGGAGTGATTTAATTTTTTTGTTTTTCTCATCTTATTCCGGTCACCTGATTTCTGTGTGACTGTGTTCATAAAATATACTGAGATATTGAATATGCTTTATTGTTATATAAATGAAATTACAACATTGCCTTTTAGTGAACACGGTTCAGATCGAGCCAATTAATCATTGTAATAGGATAAAATTGTGAAATTTGCATGTCTGGGTATGTAATGTATTTTTTTTTTTAATACAATCAAAAATGGCTTTATAGCTTTGTGGAAAAGAAATCCTGAATAAGCGTTTCAGATAGTGGATGGATGTTATGACAATTGCTACTTGCTGGATGTGTGGTGGTGGACTATGGTACATAAAATAAGTTGTTTTCTGTGAAATTGAATGGTTGGTACAATGTCAGGTTGCTCTCATTGGCTGCAATCGAATGAGGTTTGTAGGTCATAGCTGCAGTCAGCATTGATTGGAGCAAAATGACAACTGTGCACTGTGTCAACTAACATACAGTATATGCAAATAATTGGTGAGTCTGTCAGAACTGAAACCCAAGAGAGAGAATTTAATAGTGTGATATTTCTGGTGTGCTTTTCCTGCCATTAAGTTTGGACGAATCCTTTAATTTTAGTCCCCTTTACATGAAAAATTTCTGTTGTTACGACTGAATTGACGGTACCACTGCTGGTTGTAGGATTCTCAACGATCATTTGATCTTTAATTGCCACCTCTATGTTTGTGTTTGGTAGTTTGACACATTGCTGTCTGTTGTTGGGGAGACAGAATTGTCACTTTCCCTCTACAATGGATATCATAAGTAGTGTGGGTTACGTTGGAGATGGGACTCATTCATAGTTAATGTCAGCACATTGCAGCGTACCGTGTCTGGTTCCTCTTTAGCAAGCTACACACTTGCACTACTATTATGTTAGATTACTCGCGTTGCTAGCCAACCCACACATTCTGCTCTGAAAAGCCACATCTGGATTCACCATTCTGAACCGTACTTTGATAAACTGAACTGTAACACTTGGACAAAATGTGTTTTATTAGGGGTTGTTGTTCCAGTTAAGGTTTGAAGTTCGGCATTTAGTTTTGGTGGTTAGGGAATGGGGTATGTTATATCAATGCCTCACAAAGATAGCTGTACTAAAGTGTGTTGTTGGTGTTGACTGATGTTATCTGCCTACTCCGGAGGGAAATCTATGCTGTGCTGCCAACATCAGAGAGGTTCCCCTCCTTCCTCTCTTATCTTTTTTTTTTTTTTTCTTCAGCCTTTGTCGCTGTTATTCCTTCCTTTGACGCATTTCCAGACTGTCTGCACCACAAAGCACTGTGGGTCCAACCTGGAGCTTTAGAAGGCTTCTCTTCTGCTTTTTTTAATTTAGCGCTGTAAATGAACTTCATACCCACCTCTTGATTACATTGTTGCAGTTTTGTCTCTAACTTCTCTGTTCTGTGCTAATGAAATTTACCAAGAAACCGTGGCCAGCATACAGGCTACATCTCACACAAAGACCTCCCCCCTGCTGCGTCTGGCTGGTATGCTGATGAATGATTGTGATTGTTCCTTATCTTTGTAAACAAAACACGCGCAGCGTTCTGACAGAACACCCGGCAGACTGATATTCTTCTCCAAGGAAACTCCTTGATCTGCTTTATCAGCATCCAGTGGATGGAAGTACTGATGTCCATTCAGTGCTGAGTGTCAACCGGTTTCGAGCTCATTTATAAAATTTAAAAAAATATATATTTCCATGCCTTTATTGAAAACGTGACGTTCTTTCAAATTGACAAACTTATCATTTACATTCACTTACACATTTTCAAGAAGGGACGGGTAGGTTTGCAGTGAAATATTTTCTGTGTGTGTGCCACAGCTGAAAAGGGTCCAGATGAAACATTTGCTGTACTTCCTGAGTTTCTGCAGTGATTTGGGCATAACGGTCGGCCATCATGATGAGATGTTCAGGGAAGCAAAAACTCATTGACATTCTCAGGCAAGACTTTCATGCGGGGCTCATAGTCAAAAGGCAGTGTTTGTATTTACAAATGTGCGTATGACCCTGCCTCAATTGTTACCATAGAAACCCATTGTGTGAATCATGACGGTTTGACAATTAGACTGTAAATGGAGAGCAGACACTGACGTGCTGAATGGTGTCTCTCTGTCTGTGTTTCTGTATTGGGGTTCAGGATGTTTCATTGGCATCGATCAGTTTATTATTGCGCAACAAGAACAGTAAGAACAATTCTGTGTTTGGATCAGAATAAAATTTCAGTTTCACAAACATGCATTTCTGTTGTACGTTTTCTAATCATGTTTTAAAAGGTGTAGCCCATGTTATTTTCAATAAAATCATGAAAGAAGTCCTTAGCTTGTCTTCCGTTTTCTCTTAATACAAATGCCTCTGTAATTTATTTTAAAGGTCAGATTGGAGTTATCTACTCTATTTGTTTTGAAAAGGAAATATCTGGCAGACCGGGATCTTGAGTCATTGGCAAATACAATTAGGATTACAACATCTAAAACCACATGCTTTGTCCGATTGTTCTAGTTGGAATTGTTTCAAAGTTCATAGTTCTTTATGGTCGCAGGTTTAAAGATCAGAATGCCACTCTTAATTACAGTATACACAATTGTGGGACAAAGGGACTACAGAGTTGTTCAAATCCTCCCTGTAACAATGTCATGCTCTGTCAGCATCTCAAGAACGTACAATGACCTTTCAAGGCGGATTGTCTGCATAGGAATGTTAAGTGTGTGCATTTCATGTATGCTTGCTCATCCTCATGTTTTCTGGTTAGACAGACTAGTTCTGCAAACGCTGAATGCGTTCAAGCAACAACAAAGAAGTTAGTTTACAAAGTAACATTCCATCGTCAGTCAAGGACGAGATGTTCAGCAGAGAATTTCAGTAAATTGTTTTTTTCTGTCTTAAGACAAGAGATTTCCCAGTCTCGTGCATTTTCATCCTGATGAGTCAACAGAAGTGGTTGTTTGTCTTCTGTATCACTTCCTTTTAAGTGCTGCTCACACTGTGTATTTACCGCTTAAAGAGCATATATTTACAGGAAAAGACTCATCATTTTCCACTCTATTTTTTCTCTCAGGCTCTTGCGTCCCATCGAGCATACCTCCTGACTGCACGCATTCCCACCAAGGTAAGAGGAGCAAAGTTGATGTTAAACCGTTCTTCCCATGAATATATGAGAAGTATTGAATAGGCACCGGCACGCCCACGAGCCACGTGAGGATAAGCGGCTGGGATAACGGATGGATGGATGTCTTTATTTCGGTGCATGTGGACATTGTGTGTCTTTCTAAAATGCCATTGACAATTACTGTACTTGAATGATGTGTAGCTACATGTGCGTGCATGCTCTATGTCTGCCCACAGCTGTTTGGAAAATCTCTGTTTTTTTGTTTTGTTTTTTCATTTATATATACTGAATAAATATACGAATAAATATGCATTACGGAATACGAATAAATATGCATCATCGGAATATAAGCCATGGGATCAACCAAACTCTGACAAGTGTGACTAATAGCCTGAAAAATGCAATACTTTAACACTAGTCAAGTGTCTTAATTGTCACAGCTACCTGTTAGGAAACAAAGCACAAACGCAACACAAACTATCCTATTCAGTTTTCATATTTACTTCGGGCAGTGACCAACCTTCACCTTGCACAGCATGATTTTTATTTTATTTTTTAAGCCAAGCAAGTAGACAAACACATGTTTAAGACTGCTCCTGTTATAGTTTCAGATTACGTTTTGTTCAATGTCATGTCAGTGGTTATTAAATAAAGTTGGGTTGTCCTTCAGGAATACATTGAACAGTGTTGGAGTTCAGGATTAGGGTTGGCTAAAGCCTTGCCAACAGATCATTTTTACTGATTAGAATCCCTCAAGGGGGAATTCAGTTTGTACTCTGTATTGTATATATTAACCACACAGAGAACCAGATCACACGCATGCAGGTCGATTCCAAAGTCAGAAGCCCATATCTCACTGAGTGTCGCAGGTTTGCGAGTGTGTGCGCACGTAGGGAATGTTAATTATCCGTCAAGGTTCGTTCAAGGTCAAAAACGGTCGCAAAGACGTTCTCCAACAGTTTTAATGTTTGTAAACAGTTTATTCTTTTCACAATGAAATTTGGAACATGTTAAAAATTTCCTGGTGATAAGAAATGCTGTTTGGGACTGTTAAAATCTGTTGGTTAATGTCTGACGAACAGCTTCGCAACTCTTTGTAACCTTGAACGAACCCTGATGAAAAATCAACATTCCGGCCGTGCGCAAACACTCCCCAACCCTCGGCACTCAGTCAGGTACGGGTTTAAGTCTTCATAGAGGACGAACTGCCACCCAATGTTGCTTTGTTTGTGTTTTGAGCATTGTCCTCTGAGTGCTATCACCATAGCCTCATTGCTTTTAGAGTTCCAGGAAATACTTAACTGTAGTGGCTCAAATCTTTCCATTTAATATCTTGCCCCTGGGACAGTTTAGAAGTGATTGATTGGTCGCATTACAAGTGATGTACTGTTTAGCCCATAGTCATTTCACGAATGTTTAGTTAGGCTGTGGATTGGTTCTTTTGTTTGTCCGCTATCCTGACACTTCCAAGGAGAGAATCTAGACCCCCTCAGTTTGACCGCCTCTGCTCCGATGTCCTTTAAGACTTTCATTCCTTATTTTCACTCTCATCCTCACCACTTTTTCCTCTATCCAGATTACTCCTTGCTCTTACCCCCCCCCTCCCCCGCTCAGTAGTGTGTCGAAGGTCAGCAGGGATAACCTACACTGTCTCATTTTGAAGAGCAGGTTGCATTAAAACAACGTCGTCTGCCTGCAGTTGAAGATTATGCTTTGTTCCAGTTTGCTGTGTGTGGATTTACTTTTTCATATGGTTGTGTGAGTAGCGTGTTTAGTATGACCAAATGTCCAGCAGTATTTATTTTACAGCGATGAAAAACTAATCATTTGGTTGTATTTTACGATTTTGCTCATGTCACAGTGACATAAAGCTAATAAAAAATATTCCTGGCTGTAACCGGGCTGGGGGGGTTCAGATCATGATTTTAAGGATAATGGACCTCGCAATTTATTTGAATAAGTACCAAGCAGGCACGTGAATAGCTAAAATGCATTTATAATTGACACCCACTGAAATGCATTTTTTTTAACACCCCAAAAATGCTGACAAACCTCACTATGGGGTTTCCATGAAAAATGGGAGTTGGCTCCCAACCTCAAACTAAAAAAAAGAAAGATTAAATGTTATTGGGGGCAGGGGGGAATCCACAAATAGGTGAATCTGTGCGTGACAAACCACTATAATATACAGTATAGCTTGATTAAAGATGAAGTCTTGCTGCACTGATTTAAAAAGAGCTGAGTGCTACAGTATATCTTGGGGCATTGATTTTTTTTTTTAATTCACACAAAATCGATATTACGATGATGATGAGTCCACAGAAAATGAAGATATGCTGCTCCACTTGGTTGTCAAACAGCACTGTGTTTAATATGCATCTTATATTTCCAGTGTTGTATTTTAAGGACAAAAGAAGAGCTGGATTAAATTTGTGTTGCTGTTTTGAGTAGAGTGCACGATCTTGATGGAGAGGTATTGTGATGCACTAACCCACCCCAACCCCCATTCACTTTCTGCTTGTATTCCCATGTCTTTAAATACCCCCTCTGGCTCATTCTGACATGGTCAATGGGCTTTTCTGGTTTAGCACATCTCAGATTCCTCAAAGAATCTCTTCGCAAACACAAATGTTGTCCCACCTGTTTTTTGACACTCGATTGCTTTTGTTTTGTTTTTTTGTGTGTTTTTAAATTTTATTTTAAATGTATGCTGCTTATACTTGGGCAGCATTTATCATAATCTATATTTTCCCTTTAAACGGATCGTTTTGCCGACAGTAGTGGCAGCTGGGCAACGGACAAATGAGTGAGCCATGAAAACGCTAATGCATTTGGTCATCTCTCAGCAGGATGTTTGGTTATTTTCTGTCAGCTTCTGTGTGTCAGCATGTTCCTGTAACATTGGCTGGAAATCGGTTGAGCTACTATGGCAACAATATGGAGCACATATTGTGGCCTGCTCTAAATAGTTAGCAAGTAATAGTACCATAGACGTTTACTCTTAACGTTTACTTTCTGCTGGTGGGTTTTGGTTCCTGCGACCGCTTTTATGAGATTAATGCAAAATGCTGTCTGCATTGGTGTGTCACTTTTGATCTGTCTGTAATCTTAGGCTCAATTAGAGTTGGATGCCACAAAGGAATTTGTGTGTTTGTGTGCGCTGCCTTCGATAAATGAAAATTAGGGGGGAAAAAAATGACCAAAACATGTGCATATCGAATTAACCTTTTAGATGACAATATGACTTCACACATAATCATTTTTGCGGACAGAAAATGCAACAAATTTCCCTGGATTGTTTCGGTATGCCATAATCAACCAATGAATTAGAAAAATAAAAAGCATAACAAGAAAACAAATCAGAATTGCCTCATGTTATTCTGGAAGACTTGTTTAGTGCTGGAGCTGTCGTCCTCCTCCCCCTTTTCTCTTCCTCAAACATTACCCCGATTAATCAATGCTTGTTTGTAAGTTAAAGTTCCACCATATTAGTAATCTTATGATATTGTCCACATAAAAAAATGATGGAATGCCGATTATAGTGTTTTGTAGTACAATTTCTGCCCTGTAGACAAAACAGTGGTGAGCAGTACATACCTTTTGACAACACACAGACATACACACACACAATAGAGACAAAAAGCAGACAGTCTGTTTATCGTCTCTCCCCTCTCATCTGTGGGCCAATCCTCAGACAGTCAACTCCCACCTGGAATTGTCTGCTCTGGCTTCCTGGCCTGCCTTCAGCTACTGTGTATGTGGGATGCAAGTGCGGGAATTCACTTGCTTACTTACAGTAATATAAACAGTCTCAGGCACAGAGATTCCCCCACTATCATGTTGAGGATATTTTTTCTTTTGTCCTTTTTTTGGTGTGCAAACGTAGACTACTGCTTTTCTTGTATTTTACCTGAAACACAATATTATGATACTGAATCACTTCTTTTCATAGTATGATGACATGGTATGAAAATAAAAAGGGTTTCAAAGTGAAGTTTGATTTATTTCTTTTGGTGGCCTACGACGCGTCCTCATGTGTGCAGCCAAATTTAGAGGAGTCACTGATACGAACATGGACAAACACAGACTATAGGACCTTTTACTTTCTGTTTTGCTTGCTTGCCACTTGTCGGATAAATCTAAATCACCTTGTAATTCCTAATTCAAATACCATTAACCAAATACCATACTGAAAACCCATTTTATTTCAGAGGTAAGCTCGTGTGTACAAGAGAAACCTGAAAGGATCTTTGAACCTCTTAAATTATGGACATTATTTTACGCACATTCTTCAGACGGTCAATTGCTACCATGTCTTGTTATCGAGACAACTGTCACACCGCATGCACTCAAAAATGGTCATAATTCACACACAAACATTGCATTCAAGTGTGTTCTTAAGGAAAGTTTTTCTGCTTCATTTTGTCACATTATGTTTCACCCTTGTAAATATATTTTCCTCTTTTTTGTGTTTAGGTGGAACACTCCTTTAACTACTTGGAGATCCAGGGCATTACCTGTAATAAGGCAAAACAGGTACATAACAGCTCAAGTACACAAAAGAAAAATAAATCTGACTGTGTGGACATTTGGGATATCGATACGGCATGCGGCTGCTTTCTCAAACCCACGCAAGCCTAGAATTACCAGCGCTACTTCCACAAGGGAGAGAAGACATGTTTGGAACTAGGGAAGTGAGCAAGGGTCTGAGGGAGTATTTTTTACCACAAAAGCACAGTTTTACTTGGGGGATCAGTATGTAAATATCTGAAAACATAGTTAAGATCAGTTATTGTGTACCTCAACTGTATCAGAGAATAAAGATCTGAAATCAACTTTCCCCATCTGGAGAGTTTGGCTTCATTTGAGTTTTCGGCATCATCGACTTTCCAACATGGGATAATCTGTCACTTTATTAAGTTCTTGCTGCTCAACCTTTCTATCACTCATGCTTAAAGATGTCACTCCTCTTAATCTTTGGACTAATGATGTTGGCTACAAGCCTCCTGGGATTATGCTAATTTTGACATGTAGCGACATGTTGCATAATCGTCTTCATAATTGGAGTGAATGCTGTAACGGCCCATCTTGGAAAAGGTCATCAAATCTTCACTCGTGCTTTAATTATTTTAATTATTTGGTGCATGGGCAAATGTGTGGATGTTACTATGGATAGATTAATAGACCGCAATAGAAAGGATTATAAAATTCAAATGCTGTAACAGTACGTAACTGATTTTTTATTTTATTTTATTTTTTTTAAGCATTCCCTTTCAAAGGGGAGAGGGCTCGGGGGGTGCATCTGAAAAAGTAGGACCCAGACAACGAATTTCACTTCTTTCTTTCCCTTTAGCTGTTTGTGGAGTACGAGCGAGGCTCCTTCTCACTGAAGCTGCTGTCCACGGAGGAAGTCAACGAGGTGGTTGCGCATGTCGGAAACTGTCTGCTTAGAATATGTCCAGGTCTTTCACCCAGGTGAGTCTTGATTACAGTCACAAACAAACTCCCAAATTATTGAGAGAAAGAAACATGATCGTTGCATTCGCTTATTCACAAAACTGAGTTATGCTGCATCAGCATGAGGTCTTAAGACATCTTCGTTCCATTTAGTCATGTGGCAAAGAGACTTTCAAATTGTTTTTTGTTTGTTTAGTTTTTCCCCAGGCAACGTTTTCACATTCGCAGTCAAGAGTGCATTTGTGTTGGGGTTTTTTTTTTTTTTTTGTGCTTGAATCTCATTTATTGGCCACTCCCAAACTTTGTTTTGACTTTTGTGTTTTGTTTTTGTGTGTTTGTAGAGGGTTCTCTCTCGGGTACTCCGGTTTCCTCCCACTTTCTGAAAACATGCATGTTTTGTCATTTGAACACACATAGTTCTTCATAAATGTGAATATAAGTGTGAATGATTGTTTTTCTGTATGTGCTGTGAGATTGCCTGGTGACCACTCCAGGGCACACTGCTCTCTCACCCCGACTGTCCATAGTTAAGACTTTGTATAATAACTCTTGGAATGAGTATATAGACAAACATGTCTTCCTGAATCATACTCTTGCTCTTTTCTCATGCCAGTAAAGTGATGAAGAAGCTCAGCATGGAGCCTGCTGACAGACTGACCTCGCTGCAGACGTTGTGGGAAAGCAACAAACCTGCTGACCCGGGGCCATGTGGTAGGGATCAGTGATGTCACAGACCTCAGAATGTCATACTAAAAAAAAAGGACTGCATGAACAGATCAAATGTGAAAGTAAAGCTTTGAGGCAGTCCTTGTATTTAATCCTCTTTTTTACTCTGAATCACTTCTTTTCATAGTATGATGACATGGTATGAAAATAAAAAGGGTTTCAAAGTGAAGTTTGATTTATTTCTTTTGGTGGCCTACGACGCGTCCTCATGTGTGCAGCCAAATTTAGAAGAGTCACTGATACGAACATGGACAAACACAGACTATAGGACCTTTTACTTTCTGTTTTGCTTGCTTGCCACTTGTCGGATAAATCTAAATCACCTTGTAATTCCTAATTCAAATACCATTAACCAAATACCATACTGAAAACCCATTTTATTTCAGAGGTAAGCTCGTGTGTACAAGAGAAACCTGAAAGGATCTTTGAACCTCTTAAATTATGGACATTATTTTACGCACATTCTTCAGACGGTCAATTGCTACCATGTCTTGTTATCGAGACAACTGTCACACCGCATGCACTCAAAATGGTCATAATTCACACACAAACATTGCATTCAAGTGTGTTCTTAAGGAAAGTTTTTCTGCTTCATTTTGTCACATTATGTTTCACCCTTGTAAATATATTTTCCTCTTTTTGTGTTTAGGTGGAACACTCCTTTAACTACTTGAGATCCAGGGCATTACCTGTAATAAGGCAAAACAGGTACATAACATCTCAAGTACACAAAAGAAAAATAAATCTGACTGTGTGGACATTTGGGATATCGATACGGCATGCGGCTGCTTTCTCAAACCCACGCAAGCCTAGAATTACCAGCGCTACTTCCACAAGGGAGAGAAGACATGTTTGGAACTAGGGAAGTGAGCAAGGGTCTGAGGGAGTATTTTTTACCACAAAAGCACAGTTTTACTTGGGGGATCAGTATGTAAATATCTGAAAACATAGTTAAGATCAGTTATTGTGTACCTCAACTGTATCAGAGAATAAAGATCTGAAATCAACTTTCCCCATCTGGAGAGTTTGGCTTCATTTGAGTTTTCGGCATCATCGACTTTCCAACATGGGATAATCTGTCACTTTATTAAGTTCTTGCTGCTCAACCTTTCTATCACTCATGCTTAAAGATGTCACTCCTCTTAATCTTTGGACTAATGATGTTGGCTACAAGCCTCCTGGGATTATGCTAATTTTGACATGTAGCGGTGTGCCTAATCGTCTTCATAATTGGAGTGAATGCTGTAACGGCCCATCTTGGAAAAGGTCATCAAATCTTCACTCGTGCTTTAATTATTTTAATTCTTTGGTGCATGGGCAAATGTGTGGATGTTACTATGGATAGATTAGTAGACCGCAATAGAAAGGATTATAAAATTCAAATGCTGTTACAGTACGTAACTGATTTTTTTTTCATTTTTTTTTTTTTTAAGCATTCCCTTTCAAAGGGGAGAGGGCTCGGGGGTGCATCTGAAAAAGTAGGACCCAGACAACGAATTTCACTTCTTTCTTTCCCTTTAGCTGTTTGTGGAGTACGAGCGAGGCTCCTTCTCACTGAAGCTGCTGTCCACGGAGGAAGTCAACGAGGTGGTTGCGCATGTCGGAAACTGTCTGCTTAGAATATGTCCAGGTCTTTCACCCAGGTGAGTCTTGATTACAGTCACAAACAAACTCCCAAATTATTGAGAGAAAGAAACATGATCGTTGCATTCGCTTATTCACAAAACTGAGTTATGCTGCATCAGCATGAGGTCTTAAGACATCTTCGTTCCATTTAGTCATGTGGCAAAGAGACTTTCAAATTGTTTTTGTTTGTTTAGTTTTTCCCAGGCAACGTTTTCACATTCGCAGTCAAGAGTGCATTTGTGTTGGTTTTTTTTTTTTTTGTGCTTGAATCTCATTTGCATGCAGCATTTACCTCCCAAACTTTGTTTTGACTTTTGTGTTTTGTTTTTGTGTGTTTGTAGAGGGTTCTCTCGGTACTCGGTTTCCTCCCACTTTCTGAAAACATGCATGTTTTGTCATTTGAACACACATAGTTCTTCATAAATGTGAATATAAGTGTGAATGATTGTTTTTCTGTATGTGCTGTGAGATTGCCTGGTGACCACTCCAGGGCACACTGCTCTCTCACCCGACTGTCCATAGTTAAGACTTTGTATAATAACTCTTGGAATGAGTATATAGACAAACATGTCTTCCTGAATCATACTCTTGCTCTTTTCTCATGCCAGTAAAGTGATGAAGAAGCTCAGCATGGAGCCTGCTGACAGACTGACCTCGCTGCAGACGTTGTGGGAAAGCAACAAACCTGCTGACCCGGGGCCATGTGGTAGGGATCAGTGATGTCACAGACCTCAGAATGTCATACTAAAAAAAAAGGACTGCATGAACAGATCAAATGTGAAAGTAAAGCTTTGAGGCAGTCCTTGTATTTAATCCTCTTTTTTTACTCTGTCTTGCGCTGCAGGTGGCTTTTCTCAAATGTATAAGTGTGTATGTGACTGGCTGTCACTGCCATACAGAGAAGAGGTTCAGTGGGTCAGTATTATTTGAATCATCGTTAGTTACACAGGATTGATAACTAAAACAACCATAGTAACCATACTAAGTGCGTCACCTTTTGTTCATTATAGAAATTATTCAATTCTAAAATGGCGGATGTTTCTTCAAATAATAAATGACTTTAATGAACAATTTTTTTCCCAGGATGTGGACACCATCTATTTGACACAAGATACCAGAGAGCTTAACTTGCAGGACTTCAGCCATTTAGAAAACAGGTGTGTGTTTACTGTCAGACTAATGTAAAATTTAAGCACACAAAGTTGCCAAAATCATTGGAGAGAATGGTGTGAGTGACCTTTTTTTCTTCTCTGTCTGTGTTCCTCAGGGACTTGGTGGCCATAATTGCAGTGCTCGAGTTCAACCAGTGGTTCACCAAACTCACCACTAAGGACTACAAGCTGGTAAGCTCCCTCCCTCTCTTACCACTGATGATCTTTTTGTTGGTGCGGGGACTCTAAACAACAATTCTTGTCATTTTTCTGAAGCTGACCTTGAATCAGATGTCCCTCCGTTATGTCCACAAATAGTGAAAGGACAGCAATCATAGGGCGAATTGCATTTTTGACTTCAGTTTCTTACTCTACTCATCAGTTAAAATGAATCAGTGATAAAATGAATTAGTGATAAACACCTGATGACGTTTATAGTGCTGTCTCAATGGTTTTGGTAAAACCATTATTAAAAAGATTGTTAAACTGGGAGGTCATTATACACTTAAATTATTTCAGTTTATTAGCACTTTTACCACCCACCCCTCCAACCCCACCACTGCTCCTTTAATTCCTTGCCATATATTTCAGTTGCAATATGGGCTGCCACAAGCTTGTCAGATATACTCCCATCACAGTTAGCCTGGTGAGGCACTACTTACAAATGTGTGGTCTCAGTTGCTATCAATTTATTTAAATCTCCTCCTTCTCACACTTGTAGCAGTCCTTAGTTTTAAACATGTATACTTACATCTATCTATCTATACTCTTCTTGGAACTGTACTATGATTGCCATGGCTATTTATACAATAAAATTTAACGGGTTATTATCATCCTTGCTAAGGAAATCCTCTTTTTACGTGTCTATTTGTGTTTATGGAAAATAAACTGTCAAATTCAATGGCACTAGAAAAATAGTATTTAAAACATATATATGTTTGCATTTGAAAACATTCCACACATGTATTTTTTTGTAATTCTTGTCTCCACAGTTATGTGGCATTATGTGGCATTATGTTTTTGTTTTACCATAACATCCCTCTTGTGCCATTTGACTCAGGATCAGTCAAATGTTCTCATGTGATAAGACTCCCAAGATCAGAAGGAGACAAAGAGCCACCATGCCCCCCCTGCTGGTGTTCATTACCAGCTGTCTTGTCTTCAGGCTTCATGCTGTCTCACCAGTTAGCACACTCAGCTTCCTCAGTTCAAACAATTATCTGATGTCTTTGTCATTGTCAGTTCATTTGTATTGCATTTAATCCCTTTCCTCACCACCATGCCATGACCTGCATATTTAGGCTCAAACATTCACAGTGTGCCTTTTCTATCCTGGTTTAGCCGGTATTAAATGCTCACCAAGTGCAGTGAAAAAAGAACAGCTTCACTAATTCTTTATTGAATTATTGCCCCGGTCCGATCCCACATTGTAACATTGGAAACATGCCGCCAGAAAAGCTCATCTTCCCGCCGACCACATCACTAGGCTAGTGGGACTTAATTTCCCATGATTCTTGGAAAACAAACCAGGAAGTATTTCTTGTTCTGGTATATGCTAACGAAAACAGACGCTTGGTAAAAGTACATGAAGTTGACGGTGAGAATGCAAACATGAGTGTGAAAGTAAATAAGAAGAAAGTAAACATTAACCTCTCGTCCCACCAAGCGCAACGATATTATCCCCACATTGTAACATTGGAAACATATACTATGTTTGCCATGATTTTTCAGACACAGAAGCATGAAATAAACCTAGGTCCGGTGTGACGAAAACAAATAAGACGCCTGCTTGTGATTAGATGTGAATTAGAATGATGACACGAACATACCGTATTGGCCCGAATATAAGACGGCCCTGATTATAAGACGACCGCCTCCTTTTCAAGACTCAAGTTTGAAAAAGACTTTTTGAACACCAAATTAATTTTTATACAGAAAATAATTACAGTACATCTGAAACAAATGATTATAACAATATATTTGAGAAAAAAAAGCATGTTATTTTGCCTCATTCAAATCTAAAGTGCAATCACATTCGTAATGAATGGCTTCTGGTTTTTGAAATGTAAATTACATCATAACTTCTCCTCAGCTGCCGGTTAACCTGGCCGATCGTCGACCCACTTTTCTCCAGATGGTCACTACGTTTCACCATTTTCTGTTATCTCTTCTATTATTTTCTTCTCTTTTCCTTCTTACCGCTATTTTTATTTTTATTCTTCGTGGCAGGGGTTCACTTTGGCCTGGAGAGTCAAGTTCAGCATTCGCTTCAATGATATGTGGCGCCAACTAGCGTCGTGAATGAGTATAATGTCTAGACCCCGAATATAAGACAACTCCCACTTTTTCAGTCTTATTTCAATGCAAAAAACACTGTCTTATATTTGGGCCAATATGGTAATAGAAAGGGATTTGTATCAAAGATGATAAAATCAAAATCCAACATCCATACATGAACAGGGCGCACCGCATTACAAGGCACACGGTCGATTTTGAGGAAATTGAAGGATTTTACGTGTGCCTTATGGGACTGAATTTTACACATAGATGACCATATTAGCACCATTTGAACAAAGTGCAGATGTGGGATATATTTAAGCACTTGAAGGACTTCTTGTCAGTTGTTGCTGCTTGATGTTTCTTAGCAGCATCTCAGGGAAGCCATGTCTCCCACTGGAGTGAAGTAGCATCTGATTTGAAATAGGATGTTCAAAGAGCACTTGTGCACATATTCCTTGTCATCGTTTTCATTCTCTTTTTGTTATTGCTCTGTCAGAGCAAAATTTCCACTGATTGTGAATGCTCACTCCACCTGAACTATACATACTGCCCCATGTTTCTGTTTGCTTGTTTCGTGTCACTTTTTGTCTGTAAGCTTCTATGCAGAGTTATTATTGTAACTTACACAGACAACTTGCTGACTTACTCCTGAAATGTCAACTTTTCATTAAGACCTTTTGAACTATTCCATGAAGTACAAATTTGTGGGAAGCAGTTTGTGAAAGGCCCTTCCTCTTCTGCAAGGCAAAAGGCCCATTTGTGCACCTACGCCGGTCACTAATGTACCCAAGAAGAAAGAGCCGAGGGAAAGAGAGCGACTCAAGAGCAACGGCATCGAAGTATGTAGGTCAATTTGGATTTCAGTGGAGAGGGACCGAGAGAGCCAGATGATGAAATAATTCAAGAGGTAGCAGAAACGACAAAGTGATTTTCTGATAAATCCATGCTGCGTTAGATGTCTTATTCATAAAGAAATGTCTGAAAGTCGTAAGATTTTCATTTTGTTACTTGGGTCTGTATATCTTATCTCTATTACAGGGAGTGATTTGCCTGCTTAGCCTTGGCACAGTCACCCCGTTTAGTTAAGAGTACTAGTCTGGTTGCTGTACAGGGCAGGAGATAGAGGGATGCCAGGAAAGGACAATCGTGTAAAGATGACCTCATGAATGTCTCACTTGCATACAAAGTGTAACGTACATGGGTGATGCTGTCATCAGCTCAGACAGCACAGAAAGAGAAGATCTTACCGAATGATTCCTGAATGGTTTAGTTCATATGATGTCTCCAACGATGTCATTGTGATTTTTTTTTTCCCACCATTTAATTCTTTTATTACAATTATCCTGTGTTTTCAGGTATTGCTTACTGCCCCCTTTCGTTCTCAACCCCTCTCTGTAATGCAGAGTTTGATGGCATGAACATGGCAACAACAGGCTCTTTCTTCCATTTCTCCATCTTTCTATCCCTCGGCTCTGCTTTTCTGCCCTCCACCCCACTTTCTCTGGCTGTGTGTGGGACAATGTTGCCAGTGTTTTGGCCCCACCAGTGCTGTTGGCCCAGAGAGGCCGCCCCTAATGGCAAGACTGTCAATTACCAAGAATAACAAACAGCACAATGGTTCAGTAAAGTTCTGGTATTCCAATGGAAAATTGTTGTGGCTGTGCAGATAATTAGCGACTGGCTGTCAAGACATTAAAGTGTTTGCATGAGTGAAAAGGCAGCATACAGTGAACTGGGTCAGTGAACATCTAGGCGGGGCTTGTACTTCTAACTGTTGCATTTTTAATTCTTTCTAAATTGAGTGCTTTAGCTCCCACATGTGTCTCCTGTGGTGATGCAACCACAGGGAGACAACTTTGTCCTACTGAAGTGTTTACTGAAGTGTGTCGTTCCACGATGTTCCTCGTCACACATTAATGGTCTCAAAGTACCATCGATGGAGTTCCTTGCTTTTGATTTAATTAATATAAACAGAATTTTCTAAAAGGGAAGCATGTGTCCCAAAGCACATTTTGTTTGTTTGGATCTTTTGATTCTTTTTTTTTTATGGTAAATTGCATTTTAGCTTTTATAATTACATGAAAGCTCTGGAGCTGATCCAGTTGAGGAACATGACTGTGTTCTTGATTAACAGTGAAATTGCTCAACATTTCCTATTACTGTCCCTCATGCTTTTCCTATCTCGTCAATTTACCCCATGGTGTTTCTTCTTAAGTCTACAGATGTTTGTGAGCAGATCCTTAGAGTGGTGTCTCGTTCCACCCGACTTGAGGAGTTAGTGCTGGATAGCGCAGGACTCAAAACGTGAGTAAAAACCGGCAACTGTATGATAAACAAAAGGCGTGAGACTCCCTTTTTATTCTAGTCAGTTTACAGAGAAATGCTCAATGCTTTTGTCCCTTTTCTGGCTTGAAGAATTAGTAACTCTGACCTCATCTCCATTAATGGGCTTGTAAACCAGGCCCTTTCTCAAGTTCATCATGACTTTCAACCTCACTAATGTTCTTCTTGTTGAAGGGAGGCAAATTCACACAAACACTTCCAAACATGTGATACAACATACAGTATACCCAGAGAAGTGGAAAAGCAGAAACAGATGCAGCTGTTTCTCAGACAATATTTACATTGGCTGGGCATCTACTGGTGTCAGCTCTGAAGGAAATGAAGCTCAATATTACTTTTTTTCTTAATTCAAGTTTATCCAGGTGCTGTTACATTTTGTCTTTCAGTTTTTGTGTTTTAGTTTGTACTGTTACTATTACATTTGTCAGATTCAAGCCCAGTTTTGGGATTTTGCCAAAAGCTAGCAATTACCGCTCATGTACTCAGGATGTCTTTTGGTCTCTCATTAGGGAATTTGCCCAGAAACTCGCTGCTGCTCTTGCACACAACCCCAGCTCAGGACTCACCACAATCAATCTTGCCAACAACCCACTGGAGGACCGAGGTATTATATTTAAGCAGCATGCTCATGTCATTATCTAACCAGAACTTACTAATTGAAGTTAGACTTTGAGCATTAAGTCACTTCTATTTGCTATTGTAAACACTTGGACTTTTGAATATGCACTATATAAACCATATTTTATGACTTGCCCTATTTCCATCCATCCATTATCCAAAGCGCTTTTCCATTTTATAGTTTTGCATTTGAACTAAATGATTCATTGTCTTTGTACATTATTGTGTCCGTATTTAAGATATTAAGTATAAGACCTACCTAAGTAAGTTGTTGCACATTTGCAATGCTATCTAACTCAGTAAAATGGATAAGTGATCTATTAAAAATAATTTGTGAAAAGGAAGGTTGGGGAGAACTAACTTGAGATTCAATTTTGATCCGCTGTGTTCTGGCAGGTATTTCTTCCCTTGGTGCTCAATTCGCCAAACTTCGCATTGGGCTCAAGCATATAAACTTCTCTAAAACCTCAGTGTCACCTAAAGGTATGTGTTGTATTTGTCTGCCATAATTAACAAATGGATTTAAAAAAATGTAATGAGATTAAAATGCTATTGTTGTTCCTGTGAGTGAATATACAAATGATGATCAGATGTCAGCTTCTGCTTGTCTGAATACTCCCACTGCAGCGATGATACTGACACTGAATCGGTGTCCTAATGGCAAAGCAAAGCAAATGTATTTATACATTTCATATAGAAGGTAACTCAATGTGCTTCACTTAATTAAAAGTACATTTAATAGCATTTACAAACAAAGAGCTCAAGTAAATAACAATCTGCTTGAGTTGGTGACAAAAGTCCCTCATAAGGGCTGTTCACACGGCTTGCTGACTTACTCCTGAAATGTCAACTTTTCATTAAGACCTTTTGAACTATTCCATGAAGTACAAATTTGTGGGAAGCAGTTTGTGAAAGGCCCTTCCTCTTCTGCAAGGCAAAAGGCCCATTTGTGCACCTATGCCGGTCACTAATGTACCCAAGAAGAAAGAGCCGAGGGAAAGAGAGCGACTCAACAGCAACGGCATCGAAGTATGTAGGTCAATTTGGATTTCAGTGGAGAGGGACCGAGAGAGCCAGATGATGAAATAATTCAAGAGGTAGCAGAAACGACAAAGTGATTTTCTGATAAATCCATGCTGCGTTAGATGTCTTATTCATAAAGAAATGTCTGAAAGTCGTAAGATTTTCATTTTGTTACTTGGGTCTGTATATCTTATCTCTATCACAGGGAGTGATTTGCCTGCTTAGCCTTGGCACAGTCACCCCGTTTAGTTAAGAGTACTAGTCTGGTTGCTGTACAGGGCAGGAGATAGAGGGATGCCAGGAAAGGACAATCGTGTAAAGATGACCTCATGAATGTCTCACTTGCATACAAAGTGTAACTTACATGGGTGATGCTGTCATCAGCTCAGACAGCACAGAAAGAGAAGATCTTACCGAATTATTCCTGAATGGTTTAGTTCATATGATGTCTCCAACGATGTCATTGTGATTTTTTTTCCCCACCATTTAATTCTTTTATTACAATTATCCTGTGTTTTCAGGTATTGCTTACTGCCCCCTTTCGTTCTCAACCCCTCTCTGTAATGCAGAGTTTGATGGCATGAACATGGCAACAACAGGCTCTTTCTTCCATTTCTCCATCTTTCTATCCCTCGGCTCTGCTTTTCTGCCCTCCACCCCACTTTCTCTGGCTGTGTGTGGGACAATGTTGCCAGTGTTTTGGCCCCACCAGTGCTGTTGGCCCAGAGAGGCCGCCCCTAATGGCAAGACTGTCAATTACCAAGAATAACAAACAGCACAATGGTTCAGTAAAGTTCTGGTATTCCAATGGAAAATTGTTGTGGCTGTGCAGATAATTAGCGACTGGCTGTCAAGACATTAAAGTGTTTGCATGAGTGAAAAGGCAGCATACAGTGAACTGGGTCAGTGAACATCTAGGCAGGGCTTGTACTTCTAACTGTTGCATTTTTAATTCTTTCTAAATTGAGTGCTTTAGCTCCCACGTGTGTCTCCTGTGGTGATGCAACCACAGGGAGACAACTTTGTCCTACTGAAGTGTTTACTGAAGTGTGTCCTTCCACGATGTTCCTCGTCACACATTAATGGTCTCAAAGTACCATCGATGGAGTTCCTTGCTTTTGATTTAATTAATATAAACTGAATTTTCTAAAAGGGAAGCATGTGTCCCAAAGCACATTTTGTTTGTTTGGATCTTTTGATTCTTTTTTTCTTCTGGTAAATTGCATTTTAGCTTTTATAATTACATGAAAGCTCTGAAGCTGATCCAGTTGAGGAACATGACTGTGTTCTTGATTAACAGTGAAATTGCTCAACATTTCCTATTACTGTCCCTCATGCTTTTCCTATCTCGTCAATTTACCCCATGGTGTTTCTTCTTAAGTCTACAGATGTTTGTGAGCAGATCCTTAGAGTGGTGTCTCGCTCCACCCGACTTGAGGAGTTAGTGCTGGATAGCGCAGGACTCAAAACGTGAGTAAAAACCGGCAACTGTATGATAAACAAAAGGCGTGAGACTCCCTTTTTATTCTAGTCAGTTTACAGAGAAATGCTCAATGCTTTTGTCCCTTTTCTGGCTTGAAGAATTAGTAACTCTGACCTCATCCCCATTAATGGGCTTGTAAACCAGGCCCTTTCTCAAGTTCATCATGACTTTCAACCTCACTAATGTTCTTCTTGTTGAAGGGAGGCAAATTCACACAAACACTTCCAAACATGTGATACAACATACAGTGTACCCAGAGAAGTGGAAAAGCAGAAACAGATGCAGCTGTTTCTCAGACAATATTTACATTGGCTGGGCATCTACTGGTGTCAGCTCTGAAGGAAATGAAGCTCAATATTACTTTTTTTCTTAATTCAAGTTTATCCAGGTGCTGTTACATTTTGTCTTTCAGTTTTTGTGTTTTAGTTTGTACTGTTACTATTACATTTGTCAGATTCAAGCCCAGTTTTGGGATTTTGCCAAAAGCTAGCAATTACCGCTCATGTACTCAGGATGTCTTTTGGTCTCTCATTAGGGAATTTGCCCAGAAACTCGCTGCTGCTCTTGCACACAACCCCAGCTCAGGACTCACCACAATCAATCTTGCCAACAACCCACTGGAGGACCGAGGTATTATATTTAAGCAGCATGCTCATGTCATTATCTAACCAGAACTTACTAATTGAAGTTAGACTTTGAGCATTAAGTCACTTCTATTTGCTATTGTAAACACTTGGACTTTTGAATATGCACTATATAAACCATATTTTATGACTTGCCCTATTTCCATCCATCCATTATCCAAAGCGCTTTTCCATTTTATAGTTTTGCATTTGAACTAAATGATTCATTGTCTTTGTACATTATTGTGTCCGTATTTAAGATATTAAGTATAAGACCTACCTAAGTAAGTTGTTGCACATTTGCAATGCTATCTAACTCAGTAAAATGGATAAGTGATCTATTAAAAATAATTTGTGAAAAGGAAGGTTGGGGAGAACTAACTTGAGATTCAATTTTGATCCGCTGTGTTCTGGCAGGTATTTCTTCCCTTGGTGCTCAATTCGCCAAACTTCGCATTGGGCTCAAGCATATAAACTTCTCTAAAACCTCAGTGTCACCTAAAGGTATGTGTTGTATTTGTCTGCCATAATTAACAAATGGATTTAAAAAAATGTAATGAGATTAAAATGCTATTGTTGTTCCTGTGAGTGAATATACAAATGATGATCAGATGTCAGCTTCTGCTTGTCTGAATACTCCCACTGCAGCGATGATACTGACACTGAATCGGTGTCCTAATGGCAAAGCAAAGCAAATGTATTTATACATTTCATATAGAAGGTAACTCAATGTGCTTCACTTAATTAAAAGTACATTTAATAGCATTTACAAACAAAGAGCTCAAGTAAATAACAATCTGCTTGAGTTGGTGACAAAAAGTCCCTCATAAGGGCTGTTCACACGGGCAGATTTATTTCGGACTTACTGCGCAACTGCTCCTCTCGAGCGTTCATACGTGCAACTTTGTTCTGGCTTAGTGCCCGAAAACAGCTTGTTCCGGAGCAAATTTAAACCACCTCAGGAGGTGGTTTAAAGATTTGCTCGAACAAATGCTCGCTTGCAGCAAGCAAATGTGACGTATGAACGCAACTGTAAAGTTGCTCCAGAGCAAATGCTCGCTGGGAGTGGCCTCGCTACGCTCAGAGGAGTCCATCCGGTACTTGCCAACATGCATCCTGGGTATTTTGCGCTTCAAAACATGGCAGGTCTTTTCTCTCCTGCGCGCTGATTATCGACCACATCGTTGATTTCTCCGGAGAAGAAGCCATTTGTCACAAAGAAGGAGGAAATGGTACTTCCTTTCCCGCCTTCTTCTTTCTTTACGCATGCATGTTTTACTTCCGCATTCCTGTTGTTTTGTTCAACAGGAACTGCCCGTGAGAAACCAAGTGGAGCTGTCCGATCTGTTCTCGTGTTGTTGCGCCAGCGGCTTTGTACGTGTGAACGCTCCACAAAATTTGTTCCGGTGCAAATTTATATCGCAACAAAATACTCCGGAGCAGCGCCGAAATAAATCTGCCCGTGTGAACAGGGCTGTAGTTATGCTGGGCACATTGTCACTAATTGCATGTCAAATATGCAGACACTTCCAGATTTCTGTTTCTATATGAATGTTTTTAAATCATTTGCAAGTGTCGTCAATAATGACTTGTGGATCAAATTTTGTTGTGGTTTACCATCAAAGTAACCGCTGCACAGTCTTGAGGGATGCACTCTAAACAACTTTGGCCCAGAGCGATCAATAAAGAGCTATCATTTTGCACAGTGCACCATTGCTACAACCTATCCCTGCTCAGCTGCTGTAGCTCAAGGCTCAATCCATAATCCCAAATCCCATTTGGCTCACTGCTCAGAACTATATGACGGGCTCCCACTGGTTGTAGAAATTCTTAAAATTATCAGAATTTGTCATATTCATTATCAAGGTGCAAGATGTGCTTCAATTTTGGATGAAATGCTGAGAAGTGCTACTTTTTCCTCTATCAAGAAATATCCACCAATCCTCTGAAAACACCTAACTATTATTTTTCTTTCTATTATTTTTGTTTGGATGTGCCTGTGTTTGTCAACTTCCTCATTGTGCTTACAGATCCCTATCCTCTAGCTTTCATGAATTTAAGAAGCAATGTTTATTTTTCCGAAGATGGCATGTTGCAGTGCATTTTCCATGTGGAACCCAGTTTGTTCATGCATCTTCGCCTTTTCTGAAAAGTGTATTAATCCGTGCAGGGTCAGATCCTCATGTTTGAAAAAGGAGCATGAAAAGAAGAACAAAGCATTAGCCTCTCTACATGTAGAGAGAACAAGCCCTGTTGCTGGAAAAAGTCTGGGTGTATTGCTAGCCTGTCTTTGGACTATTGATTTACTGTGATGTTCGGCAATCAGGTCTGCACTGTTTAGTGTCGAGCTTCACCTGATATTTTCTCCTCTCAAAAGGTGTTGTCTTAAGTGCCTTCACTGAATTATTTATTTTCTTTTTCTCCATTTCACGTCTCTATCCGATCGTCTCCAACTCCAGTCGCTCGTGCGGTCAATCAGCCACACTTTATGACAGATGGCTGTGACGTTGCTCTATTCAAATCCATCTGCAGTTAGCTCTGGGGACGGGAGAGGTGCACCACAACTTGGTCCTATAATTTTTTTTTTTAGATTGAAAAGCAGCTACTGCCACTGAATGAAAGTTCTTGAATTCATTCATATTTTGGGTGAAGGTGAACTGAACGTAGTCAATTTCTACCTGTTGAACGTTTCTGTGAACGCGATCATTCTGGTGTCTGTGAAAGTTTTTTTAACGACAATTCATTTTGATTCAAGAGTGTTTGACTTTCATCAGAAAATTCGGCCAAACGCACGATACACAATCATTCATATGTAAGTTAAATGCTTTATTTGGTAAGCCTGATGGAAACAGTTTAAGCATGTGCTGCTAATTGGTTTATCACATAGGCTGCATTCTGAAATGAATGGAGGGGAGCACGCTCTGCTTCTCCAAAAACACACGCACGTGCGCGCGCTCAGAGTGGTGTTACGGCGTGAGAATAAATTTCCAAACGCATCTTGTGTTGACAGCAGCACACAAGTTTCGGTTGGATCAAACTTCCGCTTCTAATTCCAGAAAGGTTTTTCTTTTTAGTTTAAAACGGCTTTACTAGAATCCCATGTCGCATTGTTGCCTTGACTGCTACTTGTTCTTCTGCTTCTAAATTATTTTGGTGGTTGGTAAATACCTTTGGTGCATTACCACTACCTCCTTTAGCATGGTATAAATAAGGTGGCCACCGGCGATACTGCTTCTTCCACTTCCTTTTCTTCCACTTCTTTTTCCATTTCTTTTTTTATCCTCTTCTTCTTCCATTTCTTCTACTTCCTGTTGGTGTTTGGCAAATTTGTTTTGTGCATTACCAACACCGTCAGGCCACCAGTGGAAATGCACCAAAACTATTATATATACAGCATATATGTATGTTTTTTTGATTGTTTTTTAAAAATATTTTGTTCAAGCCCTCTGCCAGCTGCCACTGCTTTTAGAAAATATTTTTTAATCACCTTAATGTCTTTATTGTCCATCCATCCATTGTTTCTTTAATTGAGCTTGCTAGAAAAGTCTCAGAATAGTGCTTAAATTTGAAGCAGCGTCTGATTTTTCTTTTCTTTTCTAACTCCCATAAACACATTTTGATTAGTGTTCATGCTTATAATATAGTAGATTAGATATTTGTCAGATGGGCTGCACGTTATTAAACATACCGTAATCTATTGTAACGCTCTGGACAGAAATAATTTGACAAGCTCACCTTCTGCTTTATTTTTCTGTCTTTGCATTCATCTCATAATCCACATCAGATTGTCTCCTAAATCAGTCCGAGATTTTGATTCAAGACCTATTAAGAATGACCGTGTGAGTTATACGATCGATGTGAAATGGGTCAGCAACTCTACTCCTCAAACGTCCATTATGTAAAGACCTTCATTACAGTGTTCAATCCCAACGTAACAATCAGGATTCTTGCGGATTGTAATAGGCTCTATGGGTGGCAATGTGTCACACTGATTACTTACATTGACTTTAAAAGAATGACAAGTATATAGAATTTCACACACAACTGTGAGACATTCATGCTACATTCTCACCTCTTGTCTTACTTGTGTTATTTGACTCACAAATTATTCATTTCAATATGCTGTAAAACACAAGATTAGAAAAATGCTGACATAGCTTCCTTTTGTGGGGTGTGTGTGTGTGTGTGTGTGTGTGTGTGTGTGTGTGTGTGTGTGTGCGTGGCTGTGTGTTTTTCAGGGTGAACAGCCTTTGTCAGTCACTGAGTGCCAATCCATTCATCCCCAGCAGCCTCGTCCATCTGGACCTCTCAGGAACATCCTCAGAGGAGACGACATGCAGGTGCCTACATGGCACATACCGCCTTAAAGCCTTTTTGAATGGCATTAAAGCTACATGTTCTTTTCTGTTACAGTGTACTACAACTATTGAACAATCAAAACAAGAAGTGAAGAAAATAATACAAATCTATTTCAGTTGTAGATTGGATTTATAGTTAGGCAGCAAAACAATTTCAATTAAATCCACAATCATTCATATGTAAGTTAAATGCTTTATTTGGTAAGCCTGATGGAAACAGTTTAAGCATGTGCTGCTAATTGGTTTATCACATAGGCTGCATTCTGAAATGAATGGAGGGGAGCACGCTCTGCTTCTCCAAAAACACACGCACGTGCGCGCGCTCAGAGTGGTGTTACGGCGTGAGAATAAATTTCCAAACGCATCTTGTGTTGACAGCAGCACACAAGTTTCGGTTGGATCAAACTTCCGCTTCTAATTCCAGAAAGGTTTTTCTTTTTAGTTTAAAACGGCTTTACTAGAATCCCATGTCGCATTGTTGCCTTGACTGCTACTTGTTCTTCTGCTTCTAAATTATTTTGGTGGTTGGTAAATACCTTTGGTGCATTACCACTACCTCCTTTAGCATGGTATAAATAAGGTGGCCACCGGCGATAATTCATGACTCCTATTGCTACTGCTTCTTCCACTTCCTTTTCTTCCACTTCTTTTTCCATTTCTTTTTTTATCCTCTTCTTCTTCCATTTCTTCTACTTCCTGTTGGTGTTTGGCAAATTTGTTTTGTGCATTACCAACACCGTCAGGCCACCAGTGGAAATGCACCAAAACTATTATATATACAGCATATATGTATGTTTTTTTGATTGTTTTTTAAAAATATTTTGTTCAAGCCCTCTATTGGCCAGCTGCCACTGCTTTTAGAAAATATTTTTTAATCACCTTAATGTCTTTATTGTCCATTCATCCATTGTTTGTTTAATTGAGCTTGCTAGAAAAGTCTCAGAATAGTGCTTAAATTTGAAGCAGCGTCTGATTTTTCTTTTCTTTTCTAACTCCCATAAACACATTTTGATTAATGTTCATGCTTATAATATAGTAGATTAGATATTTGTCAGATGGGCTGCACGTTATTAAACATACCGTAATCTATTGTAACGCTCTGGACAGAAATAATTTGACAAGCTCACCTTCTGCTTTATTTTTCTGTCTTTGCATTCATCTCATAATCCACATCAGATTGTCTCCTAAATCAGTCCGGAGATTTTGATTCAAGACCCTATTAAGAATGACCGTGTGAGTTATACGATCGATGTGAAATGGGTCAGCAACTCTACTCCTCAAACGTCCATTATGTAAAGACCTTCATTACAGTGTTCAATCCCAACGTAACAATCAGGATTCTTGCGGATTGTAATAGGCTCTATGGGTGGCAATGTGTCACACTGATTACTTACATTGACTTTAAAAAGAATGACAAGTATATAGAATTTCACACACAACTGTGAGACATTCATGCTACATTCTCACCTCTTGTCTTACTTGTGTTATTTGACTCACAAATTATTCATTTCAATATGCTGTAAAACACAAGATTAGAAAAATGCTGACATAGCTTCCTTTTGTGGGGGTGTGTGTGTGTGTGTGTGTGTGTGTGTGCGTGTGTGTGTGTGTGTGTGTGTGTGCGTGTGCGTGTGTGTTTTTCAGGGGTGAACAGCCTTTGTCAGTCACTGAGTGCCAATCCATTCATCCCCAGCAGCCTCGTCCATCTGGACCTCTCAGGGAACATCCTCAGAGGAGACGACATGCAGGTGCCTACATGGCACATACCGCCTTAAAGCCTTTTTGAATGGCATTAAAGCTACATGTTCTTTTCTGTTACAGTGTACTACAACTATTGAACAATCAAAACAAGAAGTGAAGAAAATAATACAAATCTATTTCAGTTGTAGATTGGATTTATAGTTAGGCAGCAAAACAATTTCAATTAAATCAAAGGAACTGTGCTGAAATGCAACTGAAATCCAAACAACATACAAGTCATATTGCCCTGTACTTTTCCGTTTTCTGCTCACTGTGTGTTTTTCTGTTTTTTTTTCTTTGTAGCATTTTTACAATTTCTTGAGCCAGCCCAACCACCTTGCATTTCTGGATCTTTCCAATACAGACTGCTCATTGGACCAGGTGAGTAGGTGTCAAAGAAGAATAGGCAGAGGAAAAGCACAAATATATGTTGGTAAAAATGTATGATAATGGCTTTGGTCCACTATTCTTCATTGTTGTTCATGTAGGTTTTTTTTTTTTTACCTAATGCAGTTAGTTCTTGTCATAAAGTTTGCTCATATTTAGTCTATGCATCTTGTTTCATGTCAATACGAATGCTTTCAAAAAGGAAAAAAGTCAGAGGATTGCAAATTACAAAACAAATTAGTTCAACTTTATGTAGAATTAACAGGAAACAGGATGCTCTTACGGTATATGTGAGGCATTGCTCCAGGTCTGAGCACTAAATACAGTACAACAATATTGATTTGTCTGAGATGTAGCCAGCTGTCAGTCTGAAACAGAGGAGAGTGGAGAGTTATCAACCGCATGAATAACAACAAATAAGTAATACTTCAAAACCGCTTCAAAGTCACTTTGATGGTCTTAGCCATACGATAGTAGTTAGCAAAATCCATAACACGCACACCATTTTCATACTTAGCGATCATCACCTTCCTTAAATCCACTATGCTTCACACCACTTTTTTTTCTTTGCTCCTGGTAGTACTGTTGTATTTCTTTGGGCCCATGGCTAAGAAAATTGTACTGGAAAAATAAAACAAATAATCTTGGGAAGCACTTGTAAATGTGATGGGATTGTTCACGCTTGAACTGCCTGACTCGAAATGGGCAGTGGCTCGTCTCGGCTACTGTCCCGCGTGTGTTCGGATTACTGTAGCTCAGTTTGAAGCAGCGACCTGTTTAACGTGCGTTCAACTTTGCACGGGTATTTGGGCTCCGAAAATTAAGTCTGAGGCCTTTTTATTATTTATTTATTTTTACAGGTTTGTTCCGCTCTCTTACGAGGCTCAGCCCAGCATCTGTCTGTCCTCAACATTTCGAAGAGTGTCTTTCCTCACAGGTAAGAAACCAACTGTAGTGTCATGTCATACACTTTCCAACCAAGTATATACATGCTCAGTGCTGTGTTTTTTGTTTTTTTTTAAGGGGACTTTTTGCACCTCCCCATCCACCAGCCATGACCTCAATATTTTCTGTGTGACACCTGCTGGTGACTGAGTGTCATGTCAAACAGACTTGAGGTGCACGTTAGCACTCGTCATGTGTGTAGCAGATGGGTTAGGGGTGGGGTTTTTGATACACTGTTATCTAATCCCACTGAGTCTCGGGGGAGTCGAGATCTTCATCAAGCGGTGAATAGAGCTGATGTTGAGGGGGCCCTTGGGGAGTTGATTTTATTGAGAGAAGATAAACAGCGGTCGTGTCAGGAGAGGAGAGAAAAAGGAGTGAATGTTATAAAGACTGAGAAGCCAGTGGATAGCAAAAAAGACACTGGCTGGTGGATGCTTATTTCAAATGTAAGTCACTGGCTTTATGGCCATTGTTTAAGCTATAAAACCCCTGACCGTATGCTGAGTTCCGTTGTAACAACATCCGATATGAATCGGAATATCAGTTTTGATTTAAATGATACAAGTCTATCGAATCGAACCGGTCCACTTTAAAATATATTGAACTGCATATAAAATCATCATTTATTGTAAAGCGATATATCTTTGAAGGGAATGCCATATTTACGGTACTAACAAGTTCATTCATATATACTGTATGTACAATGACAACAAGAAACTCCTTGCATCATATGCTCTCAAACTGAACCATGCCATATTGAATTGAATTGTAATCCTATTGAATCGAATCAAATTGTTCGACTTTAAAATCATAATGTCTTTAAAATGGTCTCTCACGTCATGTATTGAATTGTTTTTGTTTTTGTTTTTTGGGGGGGAGTGATGCACACCCCTGTTGCAAATCGAAGAAAATGGAAAGCTGTGTGGTCATGCAAAAGATGCCATGTTTCATTTGTGATATTTATCTGTAGGAAAGGCAAGGAGGTCCCGCCATCATTTAAGCACTTCTTCAGCAGCGCCATGTCTCTCAGCTCCATTAACGTATCAGGAACAAAGCTGGCGCCAGATGTCCTCAAGTGAGTGAACCGCAACCACAAAATGTCTTTCGAATCCATCAATTTCTAAATATTTCATTTTTGTTTCCATCCAATTGAATGCTATAGGGCGCTCCTGCTAGGCCTGGCTAGTAACCCCAATGTGAAGGATGTATCTCTTGACCTAAGCTGCTGCGAGGTAAGATTTGCCGCCACCCAGATACAAAAGCACCCTATTTTGCCACAGGGCATTACTGCCATTTAAACTTTGCAAGTTTGCTGTTTTCTTGCAAGATACAGGTCACCTTACTATTAGTCAGCTACTTTTCTGCAAGCCAGCCAGAGCATTTCACATTATTATGTAACGATATGTCGGTCACAAATCAAATGGTATGTGTAAGCTCTGTCGACTTATTTGTTGATAGCTTCGATTCTTTAAACACTTTATGGGGGGGAAATCTGTGTGTAAAATAGTCAAGCTGTCATTTAATATACAGCCAAACTGATAATAATAGCACATCTTTGCAAATGGACTCTTTAAAAGCCTTTGTTCAAGTGCCATTTTCAGCTTAATTTCGGTGAGTGCGGCATCTAATCTTTTGGAACTGATCCTTCTTTAGTGCAATCAGCCTTTTAGCAGCCACTCCAAAACCATTTGACAGACTGGTGACATGCCAATGGGTATTATTCAGAGGCTTTGTAATGAAATACTGAGTAGACAGCAGGCAGGGTAAAGGATGATAATTGTTGGCCGGTGGTGGTGGAGGGAGTAGTCTGTTTAGTTTCTTAATTTTCGCTTTTTTTCGCCCTTTGTATTTTTTATTTATTTATTTATTTGTTTTTACCATGACCAGTGCGCTGCTAGAAGAAGAAAAAGAGCTTTCTGCAAATGAAATGCGATCGGCGAAGAACACATGAATAGAATTCACACGGGAAATCCAATTCCAGATACCAGTAGAAATCTACTCTCATTGAAGCTGTGGTAATCAAATGAGGCATTTCTACCATTATTTGATGCCCTAATGAGCCCTTTGGTAAATGCAGTGCTCTAGGTAGGCTGTACACAAGAGATGGACTGCGCAAGATGCAAATGTGTGTGTCAGCGTGTGAGTGTTTAATGCAACTATATAGTCATTAAGCATCTGTGTGTGGTGGTGCAAATTGTTGGGCTCTGTCTGACACGCTGTTCTCTCCCCTTAATGCCTCTGTAAGGTTGGCCATTGTGTAAGTACAGATAGGCGCCCGCTTACTAATTAACTTGTCATTGTTCTTCAATTGTCTTTGCGCATCTGGTGTTGGTTTAGTCTTCTTAATGGTTAAATGGTTAACTGTTCTTACTGCTCACCTTCCTCCTTTTGAAATATTTTTTTCTCCACCATCTTGTTTGTAGTGAACTACATAAGTGTTCTTCATTATCCATGTCATGCTGATGAAGATGGCTCTTAAATACACTTAGATTGAGTAAACTTTGACATCTAATAACATCCAGTACAACTGTGTCTCAAAAATCCTGCCTTCACAAAATTGTAATGCTCGGTATTAATGTAGCCTCTGTTCATTAATGTTGTATTAGTTTTGTTTGGTTGTAGGAGTAGAACTACAGTGCTTCCATAAAAGTGTTCAGAGCACTCTACTTTTTCCACATTTTTCTATGTTAAAGCCTTCTTGCAAAGTGGATTATAAAATGTATTGAATCCTTGAATCCTTTCTACTGACCATGATTAACATGTCTCATCGAGTACACCAGTGGTAAATTCCGTGTGCCACAGTTGACAGTGCATGTTGGAGCACAAGCCAAGCATTAAGTCAAAAGAAATGTCTCTCGACCTCCAAGACAGGATTGTCTTAATGCACATATCTAAAGAAGGATACCGAAACATGTTCTGCTTTGAAGATGCCTGTGTGTGCAGTTTGAAAGGGCTCTATAAATACACTTGAGTTGAGTTGAGTAGCCTCCAGCATTCATAAGTGGGAGAAATTCAGAACCAACAGTACCACGCCTCTTTCTGAGCTGGCCTTCTATAATCAAAGGCCTTAGTCAAAGAGGTGTTCAAGAGTCCAATGTTTTTCTGTCAGGCCTCCAGCATTCATGTCGTTATTAAACAAACACCTGACGGAAGTCCGACAGAGTACGAAAGCAAACGAGCATTTGCTGCGGAGCAAATTGTAGCGTTCACACGTGCAAATATACACCGGTGCTGCCCCGCAAACGAGCATTTGCTCTAGAGCAAATTTTTAAACCACCTCCCTGAGGTGGATCAAATTTGATCCGGTGTAAGGCGTAGAAAAAAAAGTAGTGTGTTTCCGGTAACATGAAATTTCAGCATAGGGTCGGTAGGTCGGACAAAGTTTTTTTTTTTAAATCTTTTTTCTCCCTCCGTCCCCCATCAAAAACGTAAACAAAATAATCATAAAACATAAAACAAGGAGACATTGAAACCAGTGCCGGATGCTCGTCTGTCAAAGAGGAGAAGCTCAATTTTGATCGACATCATAAAATGTGTCCATTTATTTATACGCCGAATTCTACTCTAGCTCCGTTGCTTTTCAAGAAAATGATCTGTGACCCTGTCATACCAACAAGGCGTCTTTTCTCCGTACTTAATTAGTGTCCTACAACTATAGGAACTACAATAAAACCCACCAGAAATAAAATATTAATTTGTCGCTAGTTGTTTACAACAAAGAGTGTCGCTAAAATGATTAGGAGAAGTCTCCAGCTCAACTCGGAACAGAATGCGAGTTGAAAAAGGCTCGCGACGCTGCCTACACTAAAAGCTCGGTGATTGGCTCATTTCAATGTCAATCACTTAAAGCTCGGTGATTGGCTCATTTCAATGCCAATCGAACTGGCACACAGGCATCCAATCTGATGCAGAAAAGCCTGGCGTCCGGTACCCTCCCACTGCCGTCCAGTCCCAGAGACGCCGAACTCCGTGGGCGGGACAAAAACCAGTTTGTATCCAATGACTCGTCTCCGTTCAATGTAATGGGACAACCTACCCTGAACTCACTACCGTTTAAAGCACAGCGAAGCTGCGGCTTGAAGGAGAAGGGACTCGCGTCGTATGTCGTAACCAGTAATAAGAAGAAGCTGATTCGGAACAAAAGTTGAGCACGTTGTAGCGCATATTTAGTCAATGACATGTACACACAATGACATTTACATTCATATATTTCATCACTTATTCTTTGACATTTTAGGGGAAGCCAAGCTTCCTTGCAGTCCGAGAGCAATCGCCACTGATTGAAACCTCGCCGGGCGGCGAAGCGAGTTGGGTACCCAGCAGCTGGGTGTTAGAGCCTCTGCGTCCCGCGACCTAGACGGCCCGTGGTGGTCGTGGCCCGGCCTGGACTAGGGTGCCGTAAGACTAAGGCGGACGGGGTCGACGTTAACGAAGCGCGGACGCGCGGGTCGGCGGGGCGGGCGGTGGGTGAACGCCGACGGCGCCTGACCGGGTAGTGACGGGGACGGGCGGGACGCGGAGGTGGCTCAAGCGCACCGACCGACCCCGCGCCGACACCGCCCCTCCCCGCGACGCTTCCCGCCGCCGTCGCCCCGCCGCCGCGCTTATTTGGGTTTTCGCTCGCCCGGCTCGAGGCAGGTGCGCCGCCGCCGCCGACCTCGCGGGTCGGGCGCGGGGCGGGCGCTGGGTGTTCGTGGCGGGGTAGAGTAGACGACCGCCAACGACCGCGCGCGTACCACAACCCCGCCCGTCCCACCGCCACGCCCGCCCCGCCTCTCCTCGCGGCGACTTCGAACGCCGCCGCCCTCGCTCGTTGAATCTTTTCGATACATCAATGGATGCTATTTTCTTAATATTATGGTGCGAGCATGCGACTGCAACACACAAAACGCGGTTTAAACTGTTATCGGAGATCGTGGCGCCGCCACGATTCAATGTTGTTGACAGACGACAGGGCAAACGACGCAACGTGAATATCGCGAGTTTGCACCAATGTAAATGCTCTAAATTCATCTTTCCTTTTGTTATTTATAATTTTGTCTGTGGTTTTATTGTTCTTGTTTTGATTTTAAAGCATCCTTAAGTGTTTTGAAAGGCTATTATTACACAAAAATGTAGAAGGTTTGAAAAAAAATGCCGACTGTAAAGTTTTTCTTTGAGGTAGAAATTCTCGGTCGGTCGGGTTACCGGAAACACACTACTTTTTTTTCTACGCCTAAGCTGTTGTCCGGCGCTACGCCGGAGCAAATTTGCACGCGTGAACACTCTACTGGCACAGTGTCGGTGTAGCACCAAAACAAATAATGCCGTGTGAACACCCCTATGGTCACATGGCAGCCTGCCTGGAGTTTGCCCAAAGGCACCTACCTGAAGGACTCTCAAACCATTAGAAATAAAAGTATGTGGAGAGACAAAGTTTGAATTCATTGGCATGAATGTTGGATTTCTTGTTTGGAGAATACAGTAACTGCTCATCACTTGCCAAATACCATTCCCAAAGTGAGTCATTTGGCTGTTGTGGTTTTGACAACAGCAGGAACTGGAGAGATTTTCAGAACTTGAGTAGAGATGAATGCAGCAATGTACAAAGCCATTCATGATGAAAACTTGGTATAAGGCACTCTTGACGTATGTACAATTGGAATACTTGTGTACCGTGATTTCTTTTGGGGGGTGTGGGGGGGAGCTTTTAAAAAGAAGTTTGTTCAGGGGAAAAAATATGTAATTTTGGAATAAGGCTGTGGCGGAACAAAAAGAGAAGCCCATACAAATATTTAGATGAACTGTATTATATCCCAGAGGTACAGTATTGATATCCTGAGTTAAAGGCAGTATGCTTGACACAGCATTTATTGGATGTCATTAGTGTATGTAATGTTGTGTCTGGGTAATTATAAACGCATACCTATTCATATGCCATTATCTATCACACATGAATCATTTTAGTACTTCATTTTAAGGCAAAATATATTGATTTTCCATCTACTGTGTCGTTGCATGTTCACCCTGAGAATTTGCGTGTATGCATCTTGATGCTATGCTAGAAGCACTTTTGAGCGACTATTTTGCAGTCTAAATGGTTGATCATCTGAGAGTCTCTTTTCAGAAACTGTTGAGTCATGTCCAACCGTTTCGTTTTTTCGTGATCAACTTGTGCATCTTTTGTATCTGACTGTGTGCTCTTGTTCCAACAGTTGCGTTCTGGAGGGTCCCAGATACTTGAGGGATGCATTGCGGAGATTCCGAACATCTCCAGCCTGGATATCTCTGACAATAGTGAGCCACTGCCCTCGATACTTTTCAGTGCTCTCCTACGAAAAACAGGATTTTTATTTTTCTGACATTTAAAAAATATTTTCAGGCCTGGACTCTGATCTGTCCACTCTGCTTATATGGTTGGCAAAAAACCGATCGATAAGACACTTGTCTCTGGGCAAGAACTTCACCAACATCAAGTCCAAGTAAGACTACAAGCTCAGGCTTGATGAAGCTTGACACATGAAAAATCTGCTGATGTCACGAAGGACGATCCAGCAATATGTTGTTTATAAAACATGTAAAATATAAGATTGCTTTTTGAACTCTGCTCTTGTCCTCTATCTGATTCAGAAACCTTGGTCCAGTCTTGGACAGTCTGGTTCACATGATCCAGGAGGAAGAGTCAGTGAGTTTTTCATTTCCTTCTTTGTCTGGGTCTGAAAGCACCATAACTTTACAGTTAAGAAGGGCTCCCCTCACAAGATTTAGGCTACATCAGAATCTGATGCGTGTAATGTTGACTACTACTTATAACATTTGATTATGTCAACAGAGGTCCCCTCCATTGATCATCTGAATGTTTAAATCTTGATACTTTACTTGTATCTTACTGCCTCACTCTCCGTTGACCCGTTGCACCTCCAATATCTCACTCCACAATGCATGCATGCCCTCGATTGCCCACATCAACGGTGAAGTGGTGAGTGGGGTATTGCTTGCGTGTGGGTGTGTCATCCGTTGAAGGAGACTGATGTGTGTAGTCTGGTGATCTGAGTGGGAAGGTTCACGCAGCAGGGTAAGGATTAAGGGAAGAGAAATGAAGGTTGATTGAAGGCTACAGGTCAAATGCAGCGTTCGTGTCTGTCAATAAAGAAGTGACCGTTGTGATGACAATGCAAGGGGACAGAAACGCTTTGTTCTTGGTCGAACGAAAGGCTTAGATTCTAGGGAAGTAGGTGATAGGCAAACAGGCATTATAGTCTAACATTAGCTTCCTTTTCCTTTTATAAATATAATGTGGGGTTTTTTTGTGTTGATTTGTATTCTTGTCAAATATTGCCAAGCAATGATGTTGTTAGTCAATATGATGAATATAAAACTGTATCTGAACACAAAGACTGCAGTATGTACTCCAAAAAAGCTCATAGATTTGTCCTCAGGAAAAACATTTTCAAAAGAATGTGTATATTAGCAAAACGTTGTTTTCTTTATAATTTTTAAGGATGCATTCAAGAAAAAAAAACACACACACAAACAACATTGATAACACAGACATTTTGTGAGAGCTTGGACGTTTCCTGATGAACAATTCAAACAATTTGTTTCACTTTGAGTAGGGTACAAAGACAGTTTTCCCATCTGCAATCATACATCAGCAGATAAAATTGTATAGCCCACAGCGGGAAGCTACTATTGTAGCTTTTGAAGAAATGGTTACACGCTCTCTAATTTGGCTCTTCATTATGTTTTATACATTTTCTCATTTCCCCAGTTTAATTAAACAAGGCGAGTGTGTTAACTCTGCGTAATGATTTCTTCATTTCTGTGATTAATGAGGGGATCTGAGAGCCACTTTCTCGATGTCCAAAGGGGAGAAATGGGCCTAATAACATCATTTTGTAAACACACGCCCATCTTGTGATTGCAGGCCGCATTTCCTTTGGAATTATCTATGAGACTAGTTGGTGTTGGTCCTGCGACTTTCCTTGGTACCATGTTTTCATTTTGCAAAGGACGTGA
Organism: Hippocampus mohnikei; assembly: GCA_026261675.1. Lineage (NCBI taxonomy): Eukaryota > Metazoa > Chordata > Actinopteri > Syngnathiformes > Syngnathidae > Hippocampus > Hippocampus mohnikei. The sequence continues at coordinate 13,435,857 of JAKGUB010000556.1, read as the reverse complement.
AACCTTGATACAAAGCCCACTGCTTCTTAAGTGGGTCACACTCGATGCTTTGTCGTTACACAGCATGCGGCAGGCACTGAGTCAGACAAGCCACCTTGCTTGGCTGCCCAGCAGCCATCTGTGTATGTGACAGAGAGGCAAGATTTTGAAACGCTTTGGACACAAGTACTATAAATGCCATTATTTACAGCACGGGAAAGCTAAGGCGACTTGTCGGCGGTTACATTTGCATGCATAATGTCTGCTGTGTGCAAACACAGGCTGTAAATAATTCCCCCTGCAACTTTCTTTCAAGTCGGCATGAAATAATAATTTTCCGCCTTTGTTGTTATTGAATTGAGCAAGTATTCCCAACTGGTTAAACCTCTACATTCATATTAAGAAATGAACCTTAACAAGCTCACGAGCTTCATTAAAGATGTATTATTTATAATAAGGTCTGTGTGATGGTAAACGCATTTGAGAATGATTTGACGGCCTTAAACGCATGGATGGCGACAAAATATGCATGTTCCATGTTTAAGACAAGATTTTAAAATTGGCAGCTTTCCTTTCCTCCCAGCCCCTCACCTCTTTGTCTCTGGCCGACTCCCGACTGAAGAGCGATCTGACCATTGTTCTGAATGCGCTCGGCAGCAACACGTCACTCACCAGACTGGACATCAGCGGCAACGCGATGGGCGATATGGGTGCCAAGATGCTGGCAAAGGCGCTGCAGATAAACTCTAAACTCAGGTGATTACCACGGGATAGTAAATCTGCCTACATCCGCCTATTTGTGTAACACTATGCACATGTCTTTACAGGACAGTGATCTGGGACAAAAACAATACTGGACCTCAAGGTCTACAGGATGTAGCAACAGCTCTGGAAAAGTATGTCACCATGTACATCTGGGCAGAAATGGTCACTTTACCCGACACTTGACACTCCTTTGCTTAAATACTGTGGAAAGAAGTGCCATAAATGAGTAAAACCAGACCAAAGTCCAATTTGTTTGATAGAAGTAAGCCCCATTTAGATTGTGTCATGCTGTCCTAGAATGCAGTCTATGTACAATTTAACAACCGAACTGAGACTTAGACACGCAGATTACCGTAGTCTCTTTCCCTATTCCAAATCATCTGAATCGAGAGTGGGAAGCGGGGGGACTGATGTTAATGCTTTGCATATGATTCGCATTGTATGGACGATGGCCGTACTCAACCAAAACACACAAAAATGGCAACAAGCATGAATACTATATGTTTGCTTTATACAGAAATATGATTAATTTCCACTCACTTGTATCTACCATCGATATATTGTTGTCTACAGAACATAAGTCACTCTTAATTGGAAACGTATAACGTTTTATGTCTTTTTAAGTTTTCGTACGATGGTGAAATGAGGGCATTTTTGTCAAGAGTTCAAAGATCAGATGAAACTGTAATTTCCCAGAAACCATATTTGCAACTTCATTTGATTTACGTTTTCAAAATCCCTTAAAATGTAATTAGGGTATTCATTGTGGTTCTCTGTGGCTATGAATTACAACCCGTCCCTGTCCGACATATTGCTATTGACGTCAAATTAACTTAGATGCCAAAAAATGAAGACTTGATAGCTATGTCCAATTTCTGCTCTCTGTTCGTGTCATTTCAATTTTGTCTTCTGGCTGTGTGACCAACAGGAACTTCACTATCCGTTTCATGCCCATCCCCATCATTGATGCCTCCCAGGCGCTTAAGGCCAGTCCGGAGAAGACAGAGGATGCCTTGCTCAAGGTATTGTAACAAGCGCCATTACTTCCACAAGTCCAAATCTGTCTCATGCTTGTTTTTGTGTGAAATGATGTTTCTGGAAAACAAGAAGGAGCGTATTCTTGGGGATTCTGGATTTCAATAGACTGACAAACATTGTTAAATACAGTATGACCACCAATATATGCGTCATTGTGTGTTTGTTTCCCCACAGATTGAAAACTTTCTGTACAGAAACCATGAAAGCAGGAAATATCAACAAGAGCAGGCGTATCGCCTTCAACAGGGCATCGTAACCACAACGACACAGCAGGTTTGTCGACACATAATCTGTCACATAGTCACCGACTACCTCTTATCTAATTTTTTTTCCTTAATTGTACATTACATGAATGTAACAATGTGATCAGTGTTATCATTCTGCAGCTAGGATGTACTCATCTTTTCATGCAGAGTTACTGATCTGGGCTTTAAACTGCTGGTTTCTGTTTTGTAGATGATGGACCGGATTTGTGTGAAGGTGCAGGACCATCTGAATTCTCTGAGGAACTCTGAGACTGACGCCATCCTCGAGGATGTCAGGTCTGCTGAGAGCCTCATTAAAGATGCAAGGAACTCTAAAACAGTAAGGAAACGAGACATGTTTGATGTACCGTTAAACGGTCTTATGATTTCCAAGCTCATCTGTGGGGCCTTTCAAACAGTTTTCCCTTTTCAGATGTACTATACAAATAATTGCTATACAAATAACCAGAGAGATCTCATTACACTTTGGGTTGAATGTAGAGTTAATTGTGCCTTTGCGTTTCTTTACAGCTCCTTCCTAACCTCTACCACCTGGGCTCTGCCTCTAGAGACGAGGTGCACCGTGCTTCAGTAGGCCCCATTCAGGAGAAATTGCAGTCTATGGCAGGCGAGGTGACTTCTGTCATGGATCAACAGTTGCAGGTATATGTGATGACATTAACGGCATAACATTCCCCGGCAAGGTAAACCTTTTTAGATGTAATTTGAGGAAACAAATTCTCACTGTAGTTGAAAGACCTTTTAGGTACATTGACAGAAGAAAACCAGGACCTTGGCGCCACCTACAGGCAATAATAAAAAGAAAACCATGCTATTATTTAGTTGTGCCTGTACATTTCCTACACTATGTGTATTAGTCAGCCATATCAGGCCACAATTATAGGTCAAAACAGTTGAATGCAATACAAGTTGTATCTGAGAAGTGAAACCCATACAAAGATGAAAATGCTCGTTTTGATTAGCACAAAAAGTCCATCGATTTTCGATAGCACTTGTCCTCATTCGCCTCATGGGTGAGCTGTAGCCTCAAGGCAGGGTACAACCTGGACTGTTCGCCAGCTCGTCACAGAGAACATATTGTATGACAAACAATCATTCGCACTCACGTCCACACCGTCTTCAATTAACCTAACATGTATGTTTTTGAAATGTGGGATTAAAATGGATCAACGGACAAAACCCACGCAAGTGTAGGGAATGCATCCTAACTCCACAATGGACAGATGTAACCCTTGAACCCACAGAACTGTGAGGCAGACAAACTAACAACTAGTTCACCGTATTTTGAAATGTCAGTAAGAATAACTTGAAATAGCTGTTGCATTGACTCTCACTGTAGCTAATGATGTCTCCATGCGCATCACTTTGAATTTGTGAGCAGTTTACCATTTTCAAAACAAAACTTTCAGAGTCTGTTGGAGTCTATGATGGACGCAGCACAGTCTCTGTGTCCTCATGTGATGAAAAGGAGTAATCTGCGCTCAGACCTCGTGAAGGCCAGCTCAACCAAGATGGTCATCCCCAAGAGTTTTGTCACCAAAACTCTCCTGGATCAGTCTGGTATTGACATCATCAATAAGATCAGGCGAGTGCCTTTACTATTTGAGGAACGTAATATTGAGATATAATAGGAGGTCAGACCTTCAACGTCATTTTTATTTCTTGATTTATTGTCCATTAGTGAGGTGAAACTGAGTCTTGCCTCCTTCCTGTCTGATCGTATCGTTGATGAGATATTAGAGGCTCTTTCCACTTCACAACAAACGTTGGTACGTAAATCAATCACCAATTGTGACTGGTTGTAATCCCCCTTTCACCATAACTTTTCCACTCATTCTTGAGCCAATTCCTTTCTGATGGTTTCATCCCTGCCCTCTCTTAGGCAGACCATCTAGTGCGGAGAGGACGCCCCTTGGTGCAGCGAGAGTCGGTAGACATGGACGCTCCTGAGGAGAGGATCCCTAAACGGGCATCCACTGAGATTTTGGAGGGCGAGCGGGTGGATGAGCTTGATTCGTGCATGGTAAGCGAAAGGCAAAGGGCTGTATTTTATTTTGTTTAGGTTGCTCATGTGACTGAATGAATGGTGAAAATAAGTTGTAGTCATCGTCAGGTGGCATTTACTTCTCATTTGTTTTTCCTGACCCTTCCTTGGATATCTCGAACCTTCTCCTCAACCACTGCCATCTCTCTTGTCTTGTTTTTAAAGCCCTTTCTCTAAGTTCATTGCCATCATGGCTGTTACCCTCAGCCCCCCCCACCCCCACCCCTGTCCCCAATTTGCCTTTTTAGGCTTTATTGTCATTTTCTTCAATTTCCTCTGTTCATCCGCTTCTTGCACCTTTGCTCCATGGAGACACTGTGCTGCACCAGTGTAAGTAATCGTGGACAGTCCTTGTCATCCCTCACTCACCTGCTTGCTCAATGTTGATCTGGAGTGTAAAAAGCGTTGATGCTTGTCTTTCACCATGGATACGGTATACTGTGTTGCTAGATTGGAACCTGGATGTCTTCATTTGTGTACCACACAAATGCTATGTTGATCCATTTGTGTTATAGTAGTGCATCGATCTGCCACATAAAACACATCAATTTATATCTGAGGCTCTCGGGCTGTTCTACTTTTGCGGTCCAACTCCGAAGGAAATGACCTGCTTGTGAGCAATGTTACGTTGACAGTAGCTGAAGCAGGAAATACTGGAAATCGGAATCCTTTATTCTTGCCATTTTCGATCAAACCCCTAATTAGAAATTTGTTTTCGAGTCAACACCAAGACTTTCAGACAGACATCAAATGCTGTCGCCACAGCACGTCACTCACACAATTTGTTTGACGCAAATGTTGCCATTCCTGACAAAGGCATTCCATTTGTCCAGGCTACGGACCATGGGAGAGCTCAGTGGTTAGGTGTTTGGGGGATTGGCTGAGAATTAATCCCATACCCTGCTGTGTCCCACTCCACTGCTAGTGTCATAACCAGTATGTGATCTTGTGTACATCAAGTCGCTTCAGTTGGTGACACACAAATTCACCCACAACCTCTTTTTGGAGGGAGACCCCACATTTGGGAATTGTGCAAGGTCAATAGATATAGAGTACTTGTATTGGCCATTTTACAGAAGTTGCAGTTCATCAGATCTCCATTCGGAGGTACTACGTTACTACAGTGAAATGAGTGTATAGTACTGCAGGACGGTGGTTAAAAGTGAACAAATATGTTTGCTGTAGAGGGACACGTAATCACCGACCCTCATCTCATCACACACACACATTTATTTGTGTGTGTGTGTGTGTGTGTGTGTGTGTGTGTATACACACACACACACACATATATATACACACACACACACACACACACACACACACACACACACACACACACACATATATATACATACACACACACACACATATATATATATATATATATATATATATATACACACACACACACACATATATATATATATATATATATATATATATATATGTGTGTGTGTGTATATATATATATATATACACACACACACATATATATATATATATATATATATATATATATATATGTGTGTGTGTGTGTATATATATATATATATATATATATACACACACACACATATATATATATATCTATGCTATTTAACTGTATGACAGTAAAATGAAATGTGTGAATTATATTTTTGTTTGTTTGTACTGGGTGTTTTTGGCTTGGATTCCTTAACACTATATGTTTGGTCTGTAATAAGTAATTCCACAGTTCAATCACAGTTTATATCGGTAAACTGGGGGAAAACAGTATTTGGTGTTTAATTTTTTAATTTTTATTTTTTTAATAATTACCCAAAAAATAACTGTGCGTGCGTGCTTCTCTTCCAGATGACTCCAAAGTCAAAGAGAAAAAGCATCCATAGTCGAATGCTGAGACCTGTGTCTCGTGCCTTTGGTAAGATATATGCAATATGGTTGAATTAAACTCTGATGGCTTTTGGGGGAATGATAAATGGAAGTAAAAAAGTGACCTTATATTTAACAACAACAAAAAATTGCACTACATCACTGCACTACAATCACAATTATATGTTGCATACCTATTGCCAAATAATTCTGTCTGACATTTGAAACACACCAGTTATGTCTTGGTAAAACAGATGCAGATGTGGATTTGTCTCCAGTTGTGGCTACTGTGTCTGAATTGCTCCTCCTCTTTCCCCAATGCTTTCAATAGAGATGGAATTTGACCTAGACAAGGCGCTGGAGGACGTACCAGTGCATGTGGAGGACCCAGCGCCTCCGTCACACACTCCTCCGGTTCCCTCTCAGCCCTTATCGAAAGGGGAGCAGCGTGTGGCGGGAGGCATGTTGGAGCTTCCGTCCGAGGAGGAGAAGAAGCTGCAGCACTTCACCAAACTAAGACCCCGCAGAAACAAGAAAACACACTCCAGCAAAATACCGGTCAGTGTTTAATTAAAGACAATTAATAGATGCCGTTGTGATGACCTAATGTTTTTTTTTTGTGGTTGTTTTCAAAGCAAATGAGCAGTGCCCCATCTCAGGATGGAGAGCAAAATGGCCTCATGGGAAGGGTGGATGAGGGTGTGGATGAATTCTTCTCCAAAAAAGTCACCAAGATGGATTCAAAGTAAGACATGTCAATATGCCTCTCGCATAGGTTTGGCTTCTGCTCAAATGTTGGATTGTTCTGCCCTCAGACGTTCCATGAAGAGCTCCGAATCTCACGATGGAGAGAAGAAGAAGAGCAAAGGAGGCTTCCTCAACCTGATCAAACGCTCGACTAAATCAGATAAATCAGACAAGTCGGAAAAATTAGAGAAAAATCAGGTGACCCCTTCATCCTCGGCTACGTCTTCGACGTCTTTAGTGTCAGCTTCAAGTATTGCAGAGGAACCCTCCTCTCCAAAGTCGACAGTAAAGAGTCCAGCACCTGAGCCAAAGTCCAGGTACCACCCGACTTAGTGTACGTTTATGTAACACCTGTGCCTGTGATGACAAAAAAATCAAAGTTACCCAAATAGAGTTTCTCTTTGATCGTTTTTTTTTCCCCCTTCATAAATTGTCATTCACAAGTTAACAGTTATCGGTCTTTTATTTGGATTTGGTTCATTTGTTGAACAACTCTTAGGATGCAATTGCAGAATGCCAGAGATGATGCGTTGCATTTCAAATTTTACGACCTGTCCTTTTCATCCTGCAGAGATTCATCCACCCGTTCACAGCCCACAGACTACAGCAGCGGCTCGGAACGTTCAGAGGAGCTGAGGACCCCCGACTCAATAGACGAGCCGTGGGAGGGCTCTGACGGCCGAGGGAGTCCCCAGGGAGGCCGGCGGTACCCGGGCATGCAGATGATGGGTGGAGGGCTCCTGGCGGAAATGAAGGCCAAGCAGGAGAGGCGAGCACATAAGGTAAGATGTTCTCATTTCAAGAAAAAGAAATGTGCGGTATGCGCACGCCAAAGGTTCAAGCTTGGACCGCCACTGTCGTCCCGTTGACGCGTGCATGCACGCTCAGTTACCGCCATACTTACTGTTTTGATTTGATTGTTTTTATATTTATGGCCTAGACGTGTTTTTGATACAGATGGATAGATATTATATTTATGTTCTGGAAATGTTGAAATGTACGGTCATTATAACTTTACTGCCGTGTTATTATCGGTTATAAAACGACAGCACCTTCCAACTTAGTTACAGATTCCGGTTCATTTGCTGGCATAAGAACTCAAACTCATAAAGAAAGACTCTGCATCCATTTTCTTTGGAGAATACAAATGTTTTTTTTTTTCTGTGTAACGACAAAGATTGCACTCTCTCGACTATTGCAGAATCCAGTGGAAAACAAAGACCCACCAATGTTAGGGGAAAAAAAAGTCTTTAACAATCTAAATTTTATGTGTGTTGCAGTCCTCCAGCCCTGACAGACCCGACAGCAATGCCACAGGTGATTAACAGGCTGACTTCTTCTACTCGTAGAATGATGTACGGTACTCAAACAACTCCGGGGTGTTTGGAAAGTCCCTCTGCGCTTACATTTTTTATGAATAGACAAGTTTCCAAATTGATTACATATGATGTATATACCTCCTGCAATGGATGTATGAAAAGCCACGATGCACTCATGTTTTGTTTCTGTTTTGACAAATTTCAGTACCGGTATACAAACCCCAATTCTTATCAAGTTTGGGACATTGTGTAAAATCTAGAATTAAATGAGAATGCAATAATTTTCATGACCTTTTCAATTTATATACAAATGTTAAGGCAAGATATTTCATGTGCAAAACTAATTAACAATTTTTCTCTCATCTTGAATTTGAGTCCTGCAACACGTTCCAAAAAACTCTTGAACAGCATCCCCTGCCCCCCAAAAAACTTTTATTCTGATTCTCACTGTCATTAACCGTTCATTTCTTAATCAAAGAGATACTACAATTCAAAAAATTACATATATACTATAGTTTTTTTTCTGATTAAAAAATAAAATAATTTGCAGACTTCTACTAGGCTACTACATAAGTTGCGATTGGAAGATCGAAAATGTTCAGTTGGAACGTCCGCTTACCTATGCAATGGATTTTGCCTTCCACCGCAAAGGGATACAATTATATCTTTTTTCAATTTCCAGTAAGTGTTAGGCACATGCATAAGCAATTATGGTTATGCGGCGTAAAAAGTAGAGCAAAGATCCATCAGCTAGTCTACGCCAATACAGTTCATATATCGAAAATATTGTGTGCATTATAAATACGACAGTGAAGACCCTGGACCGTTGAGTCATCAGCAATATACTGTATGTGTGCGTGTGTGTGTGTTGTGACTGGATGAGAGCAGTATTTGCAACTTTCTTGTTGAACATTTAGTGTTTTGCTGACCGAGCTCTACTCAGTTCTGCAGGTTTTCATCCTTGCGGCCATATTTCCTCTCCCAGGTTCTCCAGAGAAGACCTCGGCTCGTGTCGAAACCAAGCCTGATCCCTCTCCTCGTCCTCGGGCTCCGTCCTCCTCGGCCTCTCCTGGGGGTCCAGTGAGTCCTAAACCGGCAATGGCTCTGGGAACGAAGCCCGCCCTGTCCTCCCGACCATCCCTTCCTCAGAAGCCGAGGACCACCAGCACTCGAAGCACAGGTACTATCAAGGACTCTATGCTTTGCATCAAATGCCATGGGAGTGTCCCTGTGTAATGCTTGGATCTTATCTGAAATGCTATCTAGACGAGAGCTCAGATGCACCCAATGGCGGGGGGCTGTCTCCTAAAGTGACAGCTCTCCCGTCCATGAAAAAGGTGTTACCGGAGAAAGACAAGGTGGGCCACAACAGTCTGCAGCCGGGAGGTTCTGCTACAAAACCCACTCAGGAGGGTCAGTAAAATCGGTGTGCGCCATCGCTCACATTACAATGCAATTGTCTCTTGTGTTTTCCCAAATAAGGAATCTGGTTTTAAATGAACCAATAACAGCAATATTATGTCAGAGGACATAAATAACATCTGATGAATGCTAAAAAAAAAAAAGAATAAAAAAATACCATGCTCGCAAATCAATACAGTAGTTGGACTGAATGTAAATTTGCCGGTCTGTCACTCGCCAGCGGCTGAGCCGGGAGTCCGTCAGTGACGGACGGAGAAACTCTGTACGGACCCGTTGAGCGACGATTCTGGTGACGGACAAAAGCCCGCTTCAGTTTGTGCGTAGTCAATCAATTTAAGTTAAGTTTAAAGGGGGTCGCAACTACATTAGATTCCAAAATTGTTCAGCCCTAACTGGTGCTGGTATGTGTATGAACAACTGGATAAGAAATCAATTTTAAAATACATTTGAATGAAAATATAATCCCTCAAAATAGTTCATTTCAATTGGGAAAAAAATGACTTGGCTAAAAAATGTGATTTATTTAATTTATCGTGGGTTTTTTTTTAGCAAGTTTGTCATCCTCTGTGAAACAGAAAGTCATCTAATTTCCACTGACTTTTTAAATTCTCACACCTTTCCTCATCATTGTCATTCAGGGATGAGGAAAGCGTCTGCGTCCGAGTCCGTTCAACGCTCCAGCCATCAACGCAGCAACTCTGATGACCACGGCGCCTTCAAGGGCAAGGAGATGTCTCCAAATCCAGACAAGGACAAAACAGGCAAAAAAGCTTCCAATCCTGGCGAAGAAGCCGACAAAGAAATCATTCTAATTTAAGTTTATCACATTGAACTCAAAAAGATTTAACTTTTATTGAACTTTTTTTTCCATTTGAAAATGGCTCAAGGGGCAATATGAGGAATGCTTTATATTAATAAATTGTACGCCAAGAGTACAAATGATAAAATCCCTGTTTACAGTTCAAACTGTAACGTGAATCGCCACACAAAAGGGGTGTTTTTCCAGAGTAACTTTTTCGCACTCTTTCTGATGTCACCTACGAAACCAAACATTCACTAAGATCTTCCTTCTTCTTACCGAAACAAGCATTTATGCAGTATCCGGTCATTCAAAGTATTCCTGAGTGTTCCGACAATTATACTGTGAGCTGACCAATTAAAAGCACAAAAAAAAAAAGCATGAACATGCTTTCAGCGGAAAGAGGACGTAAGCGTGGGCTGAAAATGGAGGCTGTGAAATGATTTAGTAATGGTCTCATGTGCTATTTCTCGCAGAAGCTTTTCTCGCTGGGACCACACTTAAAGGAATACCACTTCTCACTCTACTTGAAGTATAATATAATACTAGACGCAACGGCATTTTGGTTAGTTGCCAACAGTTTTTCTAAATGCTTGAATCAGTTTGTGCAAGTCTTTTCTCCCCCCCCCCTGAATCCATTATGCAACTCATCTTTTTTACAGGACAATGCAGGTTGAAGCTGAGCATCTCGGCACCCACAAATCACACTAATGTAGCTTACTTGTACTGAACAATCTCCACCCCGCTGTTCCCCACTGGTGATTAACCTTTGCACACTGTGCGGTACACTTTAGCTTTGAATCAACGAAGGCTTGAGGACTGTTAACGAACAAGCATTCGCATACTTTGGATGGAACAAATTGATCGTCTTGTTACCCTTTAACTTGCCGGGCCGGTGTCTCTCTGTCTTTGTGTGGATAGGAAATGTAGTCACGTGACTTATCGTTTCATGACGTTTGAGGCTAGAATACGAAGGTGTTGTGTTGCATGCCACTTTTTGTCCCGGTGTCCTTCTGACTTTTGAGTTCAAAACACATGGTGACGCATTCTATTGACACTCATCTGTATCCCTTGGAAACGCTGCACAGTCAGGGCTTTGAAACTGAAGTGATTTTTGTCCAAAAAGGATCTTGGAATGAACTGTTTGTGTGTTTGTTTACCTTGGAGTTTTTGCATTGCTTCTGGATTGCTTACCTTGACAGCACAAAACATCTTGAAGAGCAACAAGCACGAGCTGTACGCAACTTAAAACAGCCTGACCACCGCGACTTGTCAATGCATGCCCTGCAAAATGCGGTGGAAGGGAAACTTGAGACCCGGTTTGGATCGCTACAGCTCGCAGACTAAAGAGTGAGACTAAACGGACGGGGGTTGAAGCACAAGTGTCAAATGAGGGCCCAAATCACTTTTTTTGTAGAATGGCTTCTTAACTCGAATCATGCAAATAACAGTTCCTGTTGTAAATAATTCCACCAGCCTGATCCCAATTTAATTTATTTTTTTTCCCTCTGAAAAGATGTTAGTTAGGTCACGGGTGCACAAGTTTGGACTGTGACTTTGACAAAATAACCGTTGACCCGAATGAGTTACTTTATGTGCGTGTGAGTGCATGACACGCATTGTACTGTATATACTGTATGTCCCTCCAAGCCTACAGGTGTGTATGTGTAATACATACACGTAATGTGTACACTGTGACTTTTTTTTCTTTGTTTTTGCACATGCAGTTTCGTTTGGTTTTTTTAGGTACGCTGCATGTAACCTTTGAAATAACGTCCACAACATTCTCTCTCACGTGTACATTTTGTTTATAAATCCACTTGTCTTCATGTATGCGTTTGGTATGACACGTATTAATTAAATCTCAACATATATGTCATGATTTAAACAAACAAAACAAAAAAAGGTAGTGATGCAGAATTGTCACATCAATACTGAAGACATATTTGCACATCTTAGGTCTGATTTTGTTTGGGGATCCAGTCATTGTGTTGTTTTCATACTATCGTTCTGCTGGTGTCTATGTGAATATTAACATTGATTAAAATCATTTTACAGGCTTTGGAATGTATTGTTTTTCACACATTAAGGGAATTTTCAGTCGAACCTCCAAAGAATCACTTTTTCCCCCCACAGGCGAATGTAACCCAAAAAAAAAAAATCTGACATGATAAAATGTTTATTGTAGATGTATCTCATTCTACTTGACCTTCAAAAGTGTTGCGTTTCGGTCTTGATACTCTCAAATCTCGATAATGCCTCGATTGATCTGGTCTTGACTTCCACACTACTTCGATCAGTCAATTATCTTTTCATGATGGTTATTTTGTTAGTATGGATGACAAAGAGTCATTTCAAAGCTCAATTATTAATTCATGTTTAGTTAGCAGTTGATTGTTTTAGTCCTCCGGTGACGTGATTATTGCATTTGAGAGCATCAACATGGTAAACGGGACTGTCACATGTCACACGCCTCGCTTTTCTACTTGAGGTAGTCAATGTGCTTGACACTCACCTCATTCACCTAACTGATACCGCAGTATTCAGAATCATGCTCAAGGACACTTCAGCATGTGGGGCAGGGATCAAACCACCAACCTCTGTGTTGGGGAAAAATGACCACTGAGCCATGTCACCCCAAAAGCAATGTTGTGTCTACAGGAAGACGATTGGCTGTGTTAGCTAAAAACAAAAAAACCCATAAAACTGTTAATTTATATACATTTGGACATATACCATAATGGATCCAAAATTTTATTTCACTGTTTGGAAAAGCATGTCATTATACAGTCAATTTGCGGATCTTTCTACACTGGGAATCAGCTACACCCAGTCAAATGTTCTGTGTCCCCCAAATAGTTATCTCTTTGTCGTGTCTGTGGAGAATTTGGCACCGGTGAAGTGGAGGAGAAGAGGGGCATAGAAGAAGAGCGGCGCAATGTAGGCTACGAAAGTGTACCCCAAGCAGCCATAGCTCAGATTTGAAGGCTTAGGTTCGAGGGTCACATCTACATTCTATTGGATCTACAGACCTGAGACAACAGAAGCAGTTTGCTCATGAAGAGTGGGCCAAATCAACTGCTGAGACATCCAGAAGTCTCACATACAAAGATCCATTAATTGCCTCAAAAAGGTTGTGCGACAAAATGTTAAGGGTCCTCGTTTTTGACCAGGCCTGTTTCATGTTTTTTTTAATAATGCTATTGAACTATAATTCAACAGCATTATCTGCTTTTCATTAGATTATTTTCTATTTATTCTTAAAACCACTGTGACTTCTTTATTTTATGAGCAGAGGCGCCAGTTTTGTCCACGTGCTGACGTGCTTTTCAAATACACAACCAGCAGATGGCGTTAACAACTCTTGAGAAGTGTGTGTGCCTCTGTTGTCTCGGGTTCCCACATGCCGAAGGGGTGTGGTTTCTGCGTCGGACATAGATCATTCACCAAGAGTTTAAAAGACAACGTGCTCTTGCCGGAGGAGTCTTTCTGGCTAAAAAGTGTCACAATGGACAGTGCCTTTGACAAGCTGGACGCTGCTGGTTTCTTGGAAATCTGGCAGCACTTTGATGCAGACGGTAAGTGGAATGAGTCACATATGTTCATCTCCAAACAGCTGTTAAAAAGTGATGGATTCTTTTTTGTATTTTGTGAGGAAAAGTTCCATCGTACGATTTCAAATGTTGCAGGTTTTGTGTGCGTGTGTGTGCAAAATATCCGGAAAGTCATGTTGTTTGTTTTTTGTTTGAATTTGAACAGATGGCAGGTTGTTATATTGTTATTCCATGTTGTACAGTACAGTCACTGATGCAAATAGGATGGAAAAAAGTAGTAATACAGTGACTTCTTAATAATGTAAAATAAAACAATAAAATGCTAATGTTTTTGTTTGGTTTGCTTTTGTTTTTTTGTCAGACAATGGCTACATTGAGGGCAAGGAGCTGGATGAGTTTTTCCGTCACATGATGAAGAGACTAGGACCAAAGGTTCGTCTACTTGTTATTTGAATTTAACCTGCGATGACAACACTTCACCTGATTGCGCACAGCATTCATCATTTCGTCACTCATCTCATTGACCGATGACTGCACATGACGCATGACTCAGCAATGAATTTGGAAATGCACTGCACCTTCTGCACATGTTTACGGTGATCTTATGTCGAGATTAGTGATGTCACTTTAGCTTCACACTTGGTAAATGACTAGCTTCCAGTCAGAATGAATGCATCTGCAAAGTGCAAGTGCGTTTGACATGGTCACAAATGGGATTGTATTAAATAGACCGCACGTGTCTTAGTCGTCCTTGGTTGCTTTCTACCGTAAAAGCCTCAAGGATAAGTGCACTCTTTCGTTATGTGGCTTCTGATAAACACACAAAGCTCTTGTTATTTATTTATTTATTTTGAGTCGGCATCATATGCACCGTGAGCCATCACCTTCCAGTTGTGGAGGGGTTCGTGTGTCCCAATGATCCTCGGAGCAAAGTTGTCTGGGGCTTTACGCCCCTGGCAGGGTCACCCGTGGCAAACAGATCCTAGGTGAGGGACCAGACAAAGCACGGCTCACGGAACCCTTATGATGGATGACAAAATTGGGGGTGGGGCTCGCTGGCGAGCGACTAGTGGGCTCACCAACAATGGGAGGGCCCAAAGGGGTCAAGTGCGAAGTGGGCTGGGCAGCGGCCAAAGGTGGGTCCCCGGCTACAGAAGCTAGCTCTGAGATTCGCCCTGAGTTTTTCAAGACACTGAATGTTGTGGGGCTGTCCTGATTGAAGAGCCTCTGCAACGTCGTATGGCTATCGCAGAGTGATACGGACTTGTGGTGAAGATGAAGCTGAGCCAATGAGCGAAGCTCTCGATTTACCGATAAATCTACGTTCTTTCCCTCACCTATATTCACGAACTATGGGTCTTGACCGAAAAAACAAGTTCCCGGATACAAGTGGCCAAAATGAGTTTCCTCCGCGTGGTGTCCGGGCTCTCCCTTAAGGTGAGAAACTCGGTCATCCGATAGGGACTCAGAGTCGAGCCGCTTCTCCTCCACATCGAGAGGAGCCAGATGAGGTGGTTCGGACATCTGATTAGGATGCCTCCTGGACGCCTCCCTGGTGAGGGGTTCCGGGCCCGTCCCACTGGCAAGAGACCTGGGTAAGACCCATTACATGCTGGAGAGCTGGAAGAAGTGGCTGGGGGAGGGAAGTCTGGGCTTCTCTGCTAAAGCTGTTGCCCACGCAACCTGACACGCTAAAGAATGGATGGATGGATGCATCATAGACACACACTGGACGTTTCAATAGGTGCGCCTGCATAATCAAAGTCAGTGATTCCTAACTAGCGTGGATGATAGCTCATCATGGGTGCCGGAGGAAATTTTTTATGTATTTTTTAATTACATCGTAATTAATCTTTCTAATCTTTCCGCTGATACAACAGAAGAAGTCGTTCTGTGAATCTACCAGCTTTGTGTTCAACTAAAAAAGGCCCAGTTTTCACGAATCAATTTCTGAGCAAACTGAGACTACAAGACGCTCTCCTCTGCACACTCCTCTTTTGCCCCCTCCACAGATTTTCAATGGGGTTGATTTCAGGGGCCTGACATGGCCATGGGAGGAACTTGATTTTGTGTCTGGTGAACCATTCCTACAATTTTCAGTCAGAGTATGCACCTGCAATAATAATTTTATTTTTGCAGACATTAAACTCTTCTGAACCCGAGGTGTCAATATTTATGGAGCGTACTGCATATAGGCTATGGCATGCTGCTTTTATTTTTTTATCACATGAGCCAATTTGAGTGGTATATTAATAGTTGTGAAATTTGTGCGTAGGCATAATCTCTCATACAGGTGGTATCTCATTATTGTACAGGTGTACATGGCCTGTGAGTGTTATGGCCAGTGAGTATACATCAAAAGAATTTTCCAAGATGACGCGCTTATTTTTATCAACCAAATTGATACCTGCAAGCTTGAGACAGGCCCCCGTCTCCCATGAAGGTCCATGTTCAGTCTGAGAGGTGGAAAAGGTTTGCTTAGCAACAACAAATGGTTCCGGACACAAGAATGATGCTGAAGACAAACACTGGCCTTTCGCTAATGGATCTGGCGCGGGCATTCCTCTTCTGCAGTCTGTGTGTTCTCCCCTTGGAAAGTCATGTTTTCCAATCATACATTTCCATTGTGACTTGCTTCAATTGTTAAAACAAAAGAAAATAAGCTTTGCATCTTGGTATTTTATTTTATCTGTGGTTCCAACAATTTACTCAGTTTTATTTTGTCAAGTGGTCAAGCACAATAGAATAATTTAGATTTACATACATTTTTAAAATAGAAGTATGGTCTACTTACAAATATATAGATGGATCCAGATGAATTTATTTTGTGCAACCACTTGAAAAAATAAAATTGTCAAAACTAAACACACCATTTTCTTGTGGTCTCCATGAGCTACAAAATGTGTCATTTTTTTTGTAGTGAGTTAGCCACCAATGTCACTGCGATTTTTTTTTCTCCACCCCCAGTGTGTGACAGGGAAACATTGAGACGAAAATTGCATTGTTGAGACTGCAGCACAAAAAAAGTACTGGTACACATTTGTACCTTCTCGTGGTAAAATTGCTTGTCGCCATCTTTTTGATTTGGAATAAGGTGAACATAGGTCAATATTTATCCATATCGGCTCAAATGGAGTACTTACATTGTAATATATTTTTCAGCTGTATGGCCAACGAATTTCCAACTTCTTAGTATCATGCTTAACAATTGACCCGGTATTATTCTGCACTTTGATTTATTTTGAACAAAGACGACAACTCGGGGAGTTTTCAGTTTCATTTTGCACTTTTGTTAAATTTTTACAAATGGATCCAAAATCAAAATGAGTTGTTGGTGTTTTATTTTGTACTTAAATTCTGTAATGCCGTGTCAGCGACCTGCCTTTCATCAGAAATAAATGAAAGGTGTATATTTTTAAACGTGATTGACGCAAACATCAAATATCACTATTATGGCTCGCTGAAGTTACCGTCTGCTCACTTAAAACACACTAAACAACAAATGAAAACCTTTAATCACATCTACTCTATGAAAACATTTTTTGTCACACAGGAAGTCATGCTAGTAGCCTTCAGCCTCACTGCTAAGGATGTTCGTTTGAATACTCATTGAATTGAATTGAAAACAACTTTATTGTCAATTGTCAATCTTATGTGTGTCCTTGCAGGAGAAAGTGACTGAAGAGCGCGTCCAGCGGCTGAAGCAGAGGTTCATGTCCGCCTACGACGTCTCCGCTGACGGCAGACTACAGATCCAGGAGGTAGTACGCCACTTTTGTTTATTTACACCGAGCTAACTAGACGAGCACTCGGCATAGTGAAAGAACCAAACGTAGTCCACCAAATACCACCTTTTGGTTTGACTGCGGTTTCTGCAGTTCTACAAATGTGACTGACTCCCACCAAGGAATGAGGAAGTAAATGGCAATGAATGGCCTTGATTGTGAAGTTGCACACAAGCAAGACATGAGTCATCATAAACAAGACTAAAAATGAGGGGAAAAATTGATTTTCATGGTCGCTTGATGCCTGTCCTCTCCATAGAGTTTCAAGGAAAGTGGCATGCGCCTTATATGTAGCGTGTGTGTGTACAGGGGTGCTTGGTGGAGGCAATAATTCAGGTTCAATAATATGGATTGCGAAATTTTCTCTCGCCACCAGTTCATCTTTTACTTCTGTGCACACTGCACATGACCAGAAAAGCAAACATTCAGCTGTTCTTGGGTTTTTTTTTTCCTCTCTGACTAATTAAAAGCATTGATGGCATACTTCTGTCTGACAATAATCTACTCCCGCTCTCCTCTTCCGCTGCTGCATTTGAACTTGTGTCCTTTATTTAATTCATGTTTCCATGACAAAGACACAGCTTTAATTCTGTTTAAGTCTTTTAAGTCTGTTCCAGAGGCACCGATTCCCACATGTCCTCACAGAAACTGATGTATGATGTTACAGTGTCTGTGTATTCATCCAGTGTGCCCGTTGAAGTTTCAAAGACGCCCCAATCAGTGCAGTCTAAGCATTCTTGTAGAGCTAGCTTTGCTTCATCTGTCCATTTTTCACAGTCTTAACAACCGGTTTAGCGCATTTGAGTTTCTGTCTGTATGTAGGTATTAAGTGTATTAAATTGTGGTCAGAAAGACCCAATGCTCTTGTGAGCGATCGATCGGTATGCATGTTCAAATATCGAATTAATTCTCAAAGAGAGCCTTTTTCATGTAATCAAATTTCCCCTTCACTGACAACTGAGATTTAAAGTCACCGTTTGAAGATGTCCATATCTCCCAGGCTCCACTTAAAGCATAACCAGTTGAGCTTGGGTCCGTCCTTTGTCGTATTTGACGCATACACGCCCTGAAATGTTCCAGTTTGACTTGATTTAGTCGAGGACAGTCAGGCCTTCCCTGCTGGTTCAAAGACCAACTGAAGCATTCACCTACATTTACAGCCTAAATTCTAATATTTGTCCCATTAAATTGTATGAATTTATTCCCAAGAGTCTATTCTCTTCATTTTGTCGCATTTATAGATTTTGATTTTTTTTTTCTTTTTGGTCCAATCAGATTTCAGCTTTTACGTGCTGGCATGTAAATGTGCTGGCTGACACGTACACTGTAAAAAATGAGTGATCTTTACATTGTCCTTCCTTCCAAAGTATCGTATAGTATAAAAACACACAGTTGTAACATTTACTCTCCACAGAAAGAAAAAAATAAAATGTGACCATAAAAAGTGATGGACCTAATGTATTGACCACCATTGTTCTTCTACTGTCGTTTTTTTTTTTTGGCATTACTCAAACCATCTTAATTGCACATCACTACCACCAACTGACATTGTCCTTCCCGCTGCAAAGAAACCAATGTGAATTGACGGCGACTGGATGCTGCAAAGTGTGTTGTCGCCCTCTAGCGGTGGGGGTCTCAAGTCCATCCATATTCTCAAAATTTGCTCGTATCTATAAGACAAAAAAATGGCTCATACCTAAAACAAAAATGTAAATCAACAGTTAATATAGTCAGGCACCATAGTACATTCAAGAATCGGCATTTCTGGCGAGTATGATGTCTTTTTTCATTTGTTCATGTTATTTGATCAAAATGTTGATTTCAAACTGCTCCTGATGATGTTCAGCAATTAAGATGTGGATTAAGTTGAATCAGTCTCCCGAAAGGCCAACATCTCAAAATAGGTCTTTTTCTCGGCTTCAAGTGGCTCTTTTTCCATGGAGCGTTATTAGCAGTACATGCAGAATTAGGAAGGAAATGAGCAGATCAATCAGGGAGCTGCTGCATGCTCTCTGATAGGCCATGTGTTAAAGAGTGGGCATTTGGCACGCACGATGGTGCATTGCGTTTGTTTCCGAGTCAACCTCTAGCTGCAGTGTGGGACACTATTTCAGTGAGATTGATGTCAGCGGGCATGGTTTAATCTACTAATGGACATACTGTAATGTTATTAAAGGACTGACGGAAAGACTGAGAGGGAGGTGAACCGGTCCAAACACGCATTTGTATTCCCTTGCTGGTGTCTACACTCTTATGAATTCAATAAGTGGAGAAGGATAGGAGCTGACTCTATTTTTCCATCTTCTCATAGTTACTGCATTGGAACGCTCTATCCGCCAGATATCTTTGGAATGAAAATCAAAATTGAACGATGACTTTGTTTGTTCGCGTAAGAAGAATCACTCTTCCTCAATTGCGGCCTTCGTTTTACAGTTGGCTCACATGATCCTCCCTGAGACGGAGAACTTCCTGTTGATCTTCCACAGGGAAGCTTCCCTTGACAACAGTGTCGACTTCATGCAGGTGAAATCACTCGCTATTTTTACGGTTGTAAATTGTTTTGTGCAGGGTTTAAGTGCATGTTTTATAAGGCGGTGACGGAAGCCCTTGAGCAAGCAAGGAACCATAATTGGTCAACGAAAGCGGTGTTCAGTACCTTCTCATTTAGGAATTATTTTCGTTAAAGTTGCTTAAAACAACCCTCGAGCATACTGTCACTTGAATGATCTTTTTTCAGTTCTAGTGTATCATAACGGTTAAGCTTTTTCACTCTTCTCACAAATAAACCTTGCTCCACGGATGCCATCCATCACCGCTGCAGACCTGGAGGAAATACGACGTGGACTGCAGCGGCTACATTTCAGCTCAGGAACTGAAGGTAGCAAACAAAAGCTCAAACAAAAGCCGACGCCAAGCAGAAACGGATTCCTTTGGGAAGGGGGATGTAAAAGCTTCAGCCGTTATTTCCTCTCCTTCCACTTTGACATCGACATGGGGTGGTCCTTTATAAAACCATTTGCGAAAGATTTTACTGGTTGGGAAGCAAAGAATGAATGAATGCTTGGGAGGACTTGAAAAGTTCATTTGAAATATTATCACTTTTCTCTCCCTGATGGTGAGCCTGTGTGTAAAAACATACCTGATTGCAGACATTTTGTGTGTGTGTGTGTGTGTGTGTGTGTGTGTGTGTGTGTGTGTGTGTGTGTGTGTGTGTGTGTGTGTGTGTGTGTGTGTGTGTGTGTTATTAGGCTTTCCTGAAAGACCTGTTCCAACAACACGGTCGGAAAGTGTCACCTGACAAGGTGGAGGAATACACGGACACAATGGTATGATTCACGGCTCCCATCAAACACAATTAACTGACAGCAGCTGCTTATTACCACATCACACAAAACCACTTTAAATTTGTTTTTGTGCGGCAGATGAAAATCTTTGACAAGAACAAGGACGGCCGCTTGGATCTGAACGACTTGGCCAGGTATAGCAACGGAAAACAAAAACCACGTTGACTCATGCAGTATGTGAAGTGTTCGCTGCCATGGTAACCCAACACAGAATCTTTGAATTCACCATCTTACGCGATTCAATATGAGCATCAAACATATGTGCCTTTGCGAATGTCACGAGAAACAATTCACAATGTAATCGTTCCAAGTGCTCAGTCCCCAATCAGAATTTTCAAGGGGATATATTCAAATCTATCAAGTGTGAAACGATTATACAAACAAGGAAATCTTTTGTGACAGAATTGTAGAATTTGGTCCCCACAAAACATGATCCACCAAACTAAAGCGAGCATCACCTTCTCTGGGGAGCCTCAGAGTCTCTCCAAGTCTTCCACAATACCACCAAAAGTTGTTAAATAAAGAAACAAAGAGAGGGTCAATATAACAGAATAAAAGTTGAAAATACAGAGTAGCTGCCCAGTTCATTGCATGCCTGAGCTCCATCCTAGTTGTCATGGGAACAAAAGCTTTGGAGAAAAAAAAGTAATTGGAACTACAGTATTGTGTGACATGTAGGCTGGCTGTAATTCCTACTTTGTGTATTTTTGATTTTGTCGAATATCAGCTATTTTTTTTTTTATTAAGTCACAGGACCTGTTAGTTTGTGAAAAAGATACACTAAAGAATACACGGGCTTGTGATGTATACACAAAAAACAATCCCAGTTGAAAAATGTTTTTTTTTTCCATCACTATAATTCCACATATAGATGGAGTCAAAATATATAATTATGGCTTTATTTTTATATGCTTCTTCAGGCTGGTAACACACTATTACTAAAAAAAAGCATTACAATAGATCTCAGTCTGACTTTGTTGCTTAAAGGCCACCATACTTGTTGAGATCAACAGTATTTTTTAAATGTACTTTATGTACTTTTTTTGAGGGGCCTTGTCTCAATAAAGGTTGGGAAACACCGCTCGAGCCAACTAGCATGTGCTTTTTGCCAGATGATTAGAATCTATCTATCTATCTATCTATCTATCTATCTATCTATCTATCTATCTATCTATCTATCTATCTATCTATCTATCTATCTATCTATCTATCTATCTATCTATCTATCTATCTATCTATCTATCTATCTATCTATCTAATAAACAATATGTATTTATTTCAAACACAATGACTGAACAGGATGACAGTGATATGTTATGACAATGTTTTCCTCAAATAGGATCTTGGCTTTAGAAGAGAATTTTCTGCTGCAGTTCCAGTTGGACGTACGTGTCACATTTTGCCTCGTAAAAAAATAAAATAACATCTAAGTCCATCAATCTCATTCATTTAATTCAATTCTGTTGTTACCATTTAAAGCATTCTAAGAACTTCTGTTCTGTTCTCTAGGCCGGCAGTCAAGTGGAGAGGAAGCGAGATTTTGAGAAGATTTTTGATCATTATGACAAAGTAGGTTTCAATTGTGGGTGTCGATAACATTTCAAATACGTCATAAAAAGTGTCTGATGACTTGGCTGCATTGCTGCTTCACCACAAGAAGAGTTTCCACAGATCTTGTCAATAGTGCTCTTTATTGATACAGCACCCTCCTCTTTACTTATTCATGTGTTCCATTTTTAAATATAAAACGCTATGCATGGTGCGATGCTGCTTATTAGAGGGTTGAGTCTCCTAGCCAAAGCTCATTAATTAAATAAAATACCCATTAGGTTGAGAGATAACGTTTTGTTATAACAAGATAATTACCAGGACTGATACACCTTCTTCTACTTCATTCCTCTGCACAAAGATGAGAATTTAGATGTGTGTACGTGTCAATGAATGGCCAGTGTGGACGTTTTTAAAGACTTTTCTGAGGGACGGAAGTAGCTATAAAGCTTCCAAAGTGATAACCACTAAGTCTTAATCATTGATTTCATGTCTAACTTTACAGTGCGCTTAAATTCGAAAATCTTGAAAAACTCTGTCATGCATGACATCAGCATATTGCACGAGATCTGAGTTCAGCGAATGTTATTGGATTCATTATTGGCATGCGAAGGGATGTTTTTTGTATGTGACTTTTTTTTATATGTCTTCTTAACTATTAATTGAAGGGCGGCCCGGTAGTCGAGTGGTTCAATGGTTCAATTCCAGCTCCAGCCTCCCTGTGTGCAGTTGGCATGTTCTCCCCGGGCTTGCGTGGGTTTTCTCCGGGTGCTCCGGTTTCCTCCCACGTTCCAAAAACATGCATGGCAGGCTGATTGAGCACTCTAAATTGTCCCTCGGTATGAGTGTGGGCATGCATGGTTGTTCGTCTCTGTGTGCCCTGCGATTGGCTGGCAACCAATTCGGGGTGTCCCCCGCCTACTGCCCGGAGACAGCTGGGATAGGCTCCAGCAACCCCCGCGACCCTAGTGAGGATAAAGCGGTCCGGAAGATGAATGAATGAATGAATGAATGAATGAACGAATGAATGAATGAATGAATGAATGAATGAATGAATGAATGAATGAATGAATGAATGAATGAATGAATGAATGAATGAATGAATGAATGAATGAATGAATGAATGAATGAATGAATGAATGAATGAACTATTAATTGAATGATGTCACACATGATATCACCTGAGCTCACTGAAGCTCAAGGCTATGTGCTTTTTCTTGCCTTTTTGTGTCTTTATCCGGACCTAAGAAGCAGGAGAAAATACACTGTAAGTTACGTGTCGTAACCAAAGTCCCATTCAAAAAGCAGTAAGCAAATATATGCTGATGGGGCTTAACTCACAAAACAACATGGTCATCGGAATAATGAGCTCTGTGAATTACAGAAACATTTATGCACCATGAACGCTGCTTGTTGCTCGGCAACCTGGTCAACTCTCAATTTGCGCCGCCCCCTGAGCATTCCGTTTTGAGCCCATTGAACTGATTAAATTACTTGTATTGGATTTATTAAAAAGTGAATGCAAAAAAAAAACCCACGTTCCTTCAAAGTAGCCTAATGGTGAGCCGCACAAACGTTGCGGGTGGTAAATTCCGGTTAAGTTCACAATACAGTATTTATATGATCCGTATGGAATTTGCGTCTCATGAAAACGCCATGATCCAGAAATTAGGGCCACCCTTAGACTTTGCATCACGCCTCCTTGGTAGTCATCTGCAGGTTACGCATGGTGGATGTGTCAGAACAATGCATTGGAGAATCGTGGCATCTCAGAAGCGCGCAAGAAATAAAAAGCACGTAAGGAATTGACTTAAGTGCAATCAGGAGAATATGCCCCTGAATAGGAAGTACTGGCACATAACAGTTATCAAGATGCCATTTCCTTGCTTAAGTTGGATATGCTTTAGCATTGGAATTACAAACATGTTACTCGACGGGATATTCAATTGAGTCAATTGAATCGATTCAAATGACTGGACCAACTTGAGAGTCAAAATGCCTGAGATATCCTGTGAAGAATAATACAGAGGTAATATTTGTTTTTCATTAACCCCCCACCCCACACACACCCCCACCCCGATCCCCCCACTCCTAATTTAGAACAAGACAGGAGCATTGGAGGGTGCCGAGGTGGATGGCTTTGTTAAAGATATGATGGAACTGGTCAGGGTAAGAATGCACCAAATCACGTCACAGCAGCACCATTTAATCTTTTATCATCTTTTTGCAGTAGTAAAAATCGGTGTAGAGCTATTAATAAGAATTTTATATATAGTGTATATACTAGAAGTCAAAACCAATAGGATTTTACAGAATGATGTCTTAGGAGTCACTTTTGTATGTATTTTAAGGATCAATAATGATGTTTGCATTGCTACTTTACTTTCACGCCGATCTGAATTGCGTGGCCCTCAGCCCAACCTCACAGGTCCCGAGCTAAACAAGCTGCGAGCCATTTTGTTGCGTCACTGTGATGTCAACAAGGATGGGAAGATTCAGAAAAACGAGCTCTCGCTGTGCCTGGGGGTGAAGCACACGCCTTAGCTGCAACGCCGGAGCTTTATGTTGTCATGTTAGATTTTCAAGGCATGAATGTCATCTATGTGAAGCAGAGAATGATTATGTGGTTCATGTGGAATCTTGGTCAAACACTGAAGGGTCTCTTTTACGTAATAATGATAAACACACACACACACACACACAAACACATTGTGATATTGTGTAATTTTAAAAAATTGTGTATTGTGCATGTTAAAAGTCAAATTACATTAGGCTTTGGAATTCATTGTCACCACAATGTCTGTTTTTCATTCTTGGTTCATGATTGTCGTGTCCATGAGTTAATGCATAAAATAAAGGCAAAAAATGAATGCACAGGATTGACACCGTTGTTCATTTATTTCACAAATAAGTAGGCTCAGCGACTTATAAAAATGGAAGCTGACGATGGAATTGATAGGGTTGATACAAAAAGGTAGAAACAAAAAAACATACTGAGGAAGACAGTCACACATTGTTTTAAAGTGCTCTATGAATACAGTTGAGTTGACTTGAGTTGAGAAACGACAACCAGTCACACTCATAGTCACACCTCGAGACAATATACCGGTAGCGTGTTCAATTAACCTGCCATGCATGTTGTTGGAATGTGGGAGGAAACTGGAGTATCCAGAGAAAACCCACGCAGGCACGGGGAGAACATGCAAACTCGGCCGGGGCCCAGGATTGAACCCATGACCTCTGCACTGTGACGTGAAAGTGCTAACCAGGCAAGTCTCAACATTCCAAATATCCATATTTTTGTCTTTACTGTTGATGATCTGAGGGCGGCCCGGTAGCCCAGTGGTTAGCACGTCGGCTTCACAGTGCAGAGGTACTGGGTTCGATTCCAGCTCCGGCCTCCCTGTGTGGAGTTTGCATGTTCTCCCCGGGCTTGTGTGGGTTTTCTCCGGGTGCTCCGGTTTCCTCCCACATTCCAAAGACATGCATGGCAGGCTGATCGGGCACTCTAAATTGACCCTAGGTATGAGTGTGGGCGTGGATGGTTGTTCGTCTCTGTGTGCCCTGCGATTGGCTGGCAACCGATTCAGGGTGTCCCCCGCCTACTGCCCGGAGACAGCTGGTATAGGCTCCAGCACCCCTCCGCGACCCTATTGAGGATCAAGCGGTTCGGAAGATGAATGAATTGAATGAATGTTGACGATCTTTATTGTCGCAACCTGCATGTTCCTTGCCTAATATTGTGCAGTGTGCGTCGGCCCAACAGAGGAAAGTCTGGATATATTGGACGATGAGGCTGGTTCTCATTCACTTGGAATGGACCCATACATTATATCTCAGTCTGAGAAGATTTGCGCATTGAACAATCCCTTCTGAGTGATCATACATCATGAGTCCAACTGGCTGGTTTGTTTGTCCAGAGCTCCTACTGTCACTAAAAGGAGGTAATGGGGTGGATGTAAAAGCTTGAGTGCCCTGTTTTGCCCCAGAGAATTGCACCTGTGTTGTTTGAATGTGTGCACGTGCTTGGTTGAAAATACTTTTCATGAGATATCCTGTAGGGTCCATTTTTCTTATCGATCGCATGGAGCTAATTTGTAGATGAATGCAGGGCCAGAGAGAACTGAGTGTAGTTATCAAAAACAGACATTGCATATTATGAGTTTGTGTACATATAATGTCATATTCTCAGGATGTGCGTGTACAGTGAATGTGTGTACGTGTGTGTGTGTGTGTGTGTGTGTGTGTGTGTGTGTGTGTGTGTGTGTGTGTGTGTGTGTGTGTGTGTGTGTGTGTGTATTTGAAAGGGCCAAGTAGCTGTCGAACAGCTGCTCCAGAACAAACATGCTCCCATTTAGAGAGCTTTGGTTTTTATTGGACCATAATCCTCATGTCCACTCGCTGTTCAACACGTCTAATGGAACACAAAGAAACCCCAAAGGAAGCCGGTTGGATGCTAAGCCTCCGTCTGTCATTACTCATAGAGATGATGCTTGTTATGATCTTGCAACCCCCCCGCAAAAAAAAAGCTTCCATCTTGCCACTCCACCCCATCGACCAGAGATTTTTGTCACATAGTGAACGTAGTAAATCGTCTCATCAATTTTGGAGGGACGGTCAGTACTTGATGAAGTCACTGTTGTGCCACATTTTCCCCATTTGAGGATGACTGTGCTTGTGTTCCATTATATATTTGATAACCTTTATACCTTTTTTCTGTCAAGTACCTCTGAACAATGAGATCCCTGTGAGCCCCTAGAAGTCCTCCTCGGACCATGGTTTGTGCTTTAAGATGGGACTGGAAAAAAAGGGGGTGGGGGAAAGCCTACTAGAACACCAGAACTTTATTTGGTGTTGTGAATCAGAGGCATTTTAAAAGGTGGCAGTCGTGTGCTGAGTGATTTTGAAAGAAACACGACCACATCCCCAGATAGAAGAGGCTTTGCACACTTGTGCAACTTATTCTTCAATTTTCCTCTTCCTCTTGAAAATCGTACGTTTTCGTCAAGAAACAACTTTTGCAATTATTTTTCTTAGTCTAATTATTTTATATACTGCATGACAAAAACCTGGCATTTGAACTGAGGTGTCTCGATTTCTTATTTCCACTGTACACAACAATCATTGGGGACTATTGAGTACATGTAATATAATGATGGAATGAGTATACATGTACTTGGTGTTCATGGTCATTCCAATGCTCTGAATGAAACCGTAAGTAAAAATGCGTTTGACGCCCCTTGATATAAAGGGTTAATTCCACAACATTTGTTCTTTTTCTCTCGCTTTTTTATATGGTGATTGTGTGATTGAAACGTGGGACGATAGCCTTACAATTGGAAATGGAAATGTTTTACTGCACAGCAGCTAACTTCTTTTTACACTTTCATCCTAGTAAAGTATATTAATTCAAACATTGACTGTACATGTAAAAAAAAAACTTCAAATGTTTTCTGAAGTAACAATAATAATAATAATAATTAAAAAAAAATAAAAATAGGCTGGCCCAGAGATCCAGTGGTTAGCGCGTTGGCCTCACAGTGCAGAGGTGCAGGGTTCGATCCCGGCTCCGGACTTCCTGTGTGGAGTTTGCATGTTTTCCCCGTCCCTGCGTGGGTTTTCTCCGGGTACTCCGGTTTCCTCCCACATTCCAAAAACATGCATGGCATGTTGATGGAACACTCTCAATTGCCCCTAGGTGTGGTTGTGAGCATGAATGGTTGTTTGTCTATATGTGCCCTGCAATTGTCTGGCAACCGGTTCAGGGTGTACCCTGCCTACTGCCCGAACACTGCTGGGATAGGCTCCAGCACGCCTCGCAACCGTTGTGAGGATAAGCTGATCAGAAAATGGATGGATGGATGGACAATAATAATAATCCTAATAATCGAGGCAGGTTGACTGGGTCCCCCAGTCCCACTATAATAGGGTGAAGATAAACGTCAGGTTTCAATGCTATCCAAAGTGTTCATCCTGCTCCTTGTCAAGGCCAACTTTAGTCGAACCAGCTTTGCTCAGCAAGCTGAACAAATAATTAGAGTAAGTGGAGCTTAATGTCTGAAGATTTAATGAATAACCCTGTTGAGAACATTTATTTACAGATGGCCCGCAACAGAACCGCTTGTTGCTTTTGAAATAAACATCTCAAGATTTGAAGGCCAGTGCTTTACACAACCTTGCAAAGTGCTGCTTTCTAGTGGTGGAACACAAATAATGCAGTCCTTTCGCAGTCAATTGCCTTTCTGAAAATCCAGAGTATGGACAGTATGTGTCAGAAACTAAACTCTTCAATGCCATTGTGTTGTCAAGGCAACAACATACATTTATGATCTCAGCTACAGACTTGTAAACTAATGGGCTAAGTAACATAACTTGCAAGAAAAGTGTATGTAATCTGAAAAGGAATGTCTTATGTCTCAAGGTTTACTGAAGCCATACGGTGGGAATTCCAACATTTTTTAGAATGTTATTACCCGGCCACTGATGCTGTGTGACAGATGAAACGCGCACACTCAGACAATGAGGTGGGAAGCTTGAGCTCAAACGGCGTGCGACTAAACTCGACGTCTTCCATCTGGCGTGGTGTGACAGCTTATTGCTCGGTGACATCATACGTTTTCAGTGTTATGCTGATGATAACCAACCATATATGCCGTTAGAAATAAATAACCGGCGCAATTGCTGGAATCTCGAGGCGTGCCTTGCTGAGATTAAACTGGATAATTTTAACTGTTTTGCTTTTTAACCACAATTAAACCAATATGATGGTTATCGGCCTTGCTCGGCATCGGTTCCTATTGAAGTACACTACTCCCAGCCTCGATAAATGTACTATTACCAAAAGTGATTCAGCATGAAAATCTCTGTCATATTTGATTCACCGCTCTCTTTTCAAATGCACAATAAGAATATAACTAGAACTTCTCAAGGTTTCTCATTTTTTCCCCAAATTGATTTTTTGGGAGTTTTTCCTTGCCCTCCTGGGAGTTAAGGTCAGGGGATGTCATTAACTTTTGTCAGCGATGGAAATGGAAAGTCCTTTGAGACTGTTATTGATTAAGGGCTATACAGTATACGTAAATAAATGTGACTTAAAATATTTGTATTTTGGAAATACTTTTCGATTCTATTTTTTAAAACTCATTTTAATGTTTGCATATTATAGCGAGCAATAAGAAAAATTAACGATCTCAACAATTACAAAAGCTTTTAATTAAGAAATGAGGTCGGAATGGGCCTTCTGAAATATATGTTCCTATGTGTTTAATGAATCTCTAAGATATTTGAACTCAACTCCAATATTGAAATAAATAAACTTTTCAACATTTATTGAAATGCACCTGGATATAATCACTACAGGACACTCTATAAGATGATAAAGGCCACGGTGCCAAGGCTCTTGTTATAGACACACATCTCCCTTGAATTCCTTTCTTGTATGTTTTCTCTCTTTTATTTACTTTTTTTTTTGTCTTTTCCTCCAAAGGTTGCTGGCTGAGTAAACAACAAATAAGACAGATGCAGTAAATTGTAACCCTTAAAGTCTGCGTTTCTGCGCCTCTCCTAGGTGAAACCCAACACAAACGCTCTCGAAATGCCAGAGGGCGAGATGCCGTTTGGGGGAACCTTGTGAGCGTCGTCGTCGTCTAGATAAATGACAATGTATAGATCTGCCAGGTTGCAGGTTACCATGGTGACACCCGAGCACTGCTATGATGAGGACGCAACAGGTCAAGCAAAGGGGAAATAGTTGCGAGTCGACGCTGTAATTCGTCACGTGCGTTTTTTCTGCTCTCATGCTCCTTTCTGTAACTTGTAAAACTCCTTTTTTACTTATTTTTTCTTTCTTTCTTCTTTTTTTTTTTTATCAAAGGCTTGGAGGTTGATGACCTTGTTAAAAATGTCCATAACCACAATACACACTTTGCAACACTAGATTGTTCTCCAAATAACAACTTTGTTGAATTATGTAAACTTTTAAGACACTTATGTAGTATGGAACACACAAACAGGGGAAATAAATGCAAAAACATAAATGCAAGACCTATCCTTAATGTTTGCAATCATCCATCCATTTTGCACCGCTTATTCGGGGTCGGGTCGCAGAGACAATAGCTTTAACAGGGAAGCCCAGACTCCCCAGCCACTTGTTCCAGCTCTTTCTGGGGGATCCCAAGGCATTCACTGGCCAGCCGGGAGACAGTCCCAGCATGTCCTGGGTTGTCCCCATGGCCTTCTGCCGGTGGGACATGCCCAGAACACCTCACCAGGGAGGTACGTGTCTAGGAGGCATACTAATCAGATGCCCAAGCTACCTCATCTGAAGGCGAAACCGCTCGACTCGGAGCCTCTTCGAGATGACCCAGCTTCTCACCTTAGCTCACAGGGAGAGCCCAGACACCCTGTGGAGAAAACTCATTTCGGAATTGTATCTGGAATCTCGTTCTTTCGGTCACGACCCGTAGTTCGTGACCATAGGTGAGGACGGCAACGTAGATCGACTGGACTTCACCTTTTGGCTCAGCTCTTTCTTCACCACGACAGAACGATACAAAGTCCGCATCCCTCCCCAAAAACCATGTGATGTTGCAGAGGCGTGTTAACCACAACATCCAGAGCCTTGAGGAACTCTGGGCGGATCTCATCCGCCACCGAGGAGCTTTTTAACCACCTTGGTGACTTCAACCCCAGAGATAGGAGAGCCCACCTCAGAGTGCTCAGACTCTGCTTCGTCCAAGGAAGTTGAGGAGGCTTTCGGAGTATTCTGCCACAGACTCACAATGTCCCGAGTCAAGGTCAGCAGCGCCCCATCTCCACTATACACAGTGTTAATGATGCACTGCTTCCTCCTCCTGAGCGGTTGGGTGGTGGCCCAGAATTTCCTCGAAGCCCTCCGAAGTCGACTTCCGTGGCCTCCCCAAACACATCCCACACCAGTTTTTCGGGCTGAGCCAGCGAGGCCCACGAGGCCCACCTCCAGGCCTGGCTCCAGAGGGAGGCCCCAGTGACCCACATCCGGGTAAGGGAAAATGCTGTCCAATGTTTTCGTTTATCATAAGAGTCGATGAGCCATGCTTTGTCTGGTCCCTCATCTAGGATCTGTAACCGCACATTTCATTTCACGTACACACACAAATACCTAGTGGAGTGTCTGTCATGTGACCCAATCCAAGATTAAATATCGGCTTTCATGATTCTGAAAGCAGCTGCTTTTAGTTCTCTTTCTGTGTGCTGTTCTAAAAATACTGTCTTTTTAAAATGTGGCCAAAAACTGCAAAACTTTAGATTTATTTTTATATGTAATGCCCCCACATGGTAACCACATGTTGGGCAGGTCCTTCAGCCGAGGAAGTGAACACAAACACCTTCATGGCGGAGAAGCCGTCCAAGCATGGCTACTGCCGGACGCACTGTACGCCCTCAACAGGGTGTCCTGTCACAGCCAGAGAGGAAAAACATGACAGATTGGTGGCTCACGAGAGATTAACAACCTGCAACTTTTTCAAAGAGGGCGCTTAAGCTTAAAACCTCCTGGCTGACCCTGTAAACAATAATAGAAGTAGTATATTAAGTCCAGTTATATTACTTGTATTGTTTGGAGTCCAATTAAAATAATTTACTTGGACGTTAATAAGTGAAAAGCGAATCAAAGTTTACCATTTTGTTCATGAATCCTCGGTGGGTTAAATTTGTATTGAGATTTCTGTCAATTTTTATTTTAATGGTTATGCAATGTGAATTACCTTTACATCCACATCAACAATTCTAGTTGATGATGACAAATTGCTTTATGGACCACTGGCCCAGCATTGCACTTGGGTGTTGACTGACCCGAAACCGCTTGATCCACACAGTGACAACATGATCGGAGATCACACTTGAGGTAGATCTCTTGTTGACGTACACCTTTTGTTGAGGAGGAAGATTCTTCATCTGTTGTGTTGACCAGACTTTCAATCGAAGACTCTTCACTGTAGCCATCCCTCGGTTCACAAGGCAAGACATTTCTTCATGGGTGTGTCACCTTATTTGCAGTTTGATATCATGAGAAACAGTGTGTAGTCATTTAAGATTGTGGAAAACTAAGTCAAAATGAATGCAGTGTCAAAGATCAAGACAATTTAACTGTCAGAGAAGACATTGCTGTGCTTCCTGTAAAAGGAAAATAATTGCTATTCAGTTTTGAATGTATGTTTCAGTCTTTTAGACTACCATGTTTTCCACACGAAAAGGCGCACTGGATTATGAGGCACACCTTCAATGAATGGCTTATTTTGTAATTTTTTTCATAGATTGGGCACCGCATTATAAGACGCAACCTACAATGTATCCATTAGATGGAGCTACGCTCAAGGAAAAGACAACAGAACGATCAGATGTCAGTAAAACTTGTTTAATAAAGCAGCGACACAGTTCACTTAACCAACAGCAAATTATAACATTGACTCGTTAACAGTGAACTCTCTTGCCACTGCTCTATTTCCGTGTTCTACTGTGTAACCGATCTCCCTAAGTTTGAACTCTGCGTTGTCAGCATGTCTCGAGCAAGGAGCCATTTTGGGGTCGAAATATGACCATACACAAGGCGCATCAGATTTTAAGGCGTGCTGTGAGCTTTTAAGAAAATGGAAGGCTTTTAGGTGCGCCTTTTAATGGGGAAAATACGGTCCAATTTCCTGTGTCAATCAGGTTGCAATACATCCTGTGTGCCACACACCTGTTTTATTTGTGCGAGGAGTCAGAATGTATTTAGCTTTTCCATTTCACTCTTTCCAAGTCTTCCTACCTCTTTGACAGTTCTGATTGTTGTCTGCATAAAAGTGTTGTTTTTTTTTTTTTTTAGTAACAGGTGCCTCCACACAGCTCACCATGTGGTGCTAAAAAGCTATGAAGCAGGTCAACGGGCGCGCATGGATTCATTGGGCTCCCTTCACAGACAAGAAGTCAGTGCACGGAAGACATAATTTCACCACAGTCGCATCCATGAAGCTGAAGGTGCACTTAAATTAGAACTGTTTGGAATCACAGTGTATGTATGTATGACATATGGTTGTCAGATGTTAGGTCTGCAAGCAGTTTGTACACAGATCTTCAACGAGTTGGTGAATGCATGTGCATATTTGCATGTTTCATTGCAAATACAGTATGCACCCCCCCATTACAGTAAATAAAAATTACAAAATATTTATTACAATTTGTTGGAAATAAGATCTGAAGAGTACTTTTAAACACACAGAATGTGAACAAAATTCATGTATGGCATATGACCGCAGTGCATCACCCTTAGAGACGTTTTCAATATTTCACCTGTACCAAATGTTGCTACATAAGAGGGTCACAAAGTTAGAAACACTAGTCGGTGTAGTTTTGTGGCCTGTGAATGTGATAATCAACATAAAAAAAGAATAATAATAACCTAGATGCCTGTGACACACAGTCATGCTAATGATGTCAAACTCCGACCTCTCCCGGGCGGTATTTTCTTGTGTGGGCCAACCGGATGAGAAAGTGCGTGAAGCCTTACGACAGGTTGCAGGCAGTAAAGGTTATGATCGTGGTGGATGTGTCTTTGTTTAGGAAAAGTCAAACCCCATTTCAAAGTGTCAGTTAAACATTTCCTAGGACTGAACAAAGTATATTTTGTCCGAACGTGATCATAACATCTGGTGCGAGGTACATCCTCAGTGGTCCGGATGGCGTGACTGTCGTCACTGGGGCAGTATTTCCTCTCATTTTCCTCGAAATATGACATCTTTGCTTTCGTCTAGGCTCTCTCCATCTCCTTCATGTCTTCACTCCAGCTATTTCACAGATAGCATGAATGTGCGTATGCAGACTTCCCACCTCATTCTGATATCACACATACTGTGCCAGGCCATTCCACTGTAAATAAGCTTCAATATGTTCCGTTTTTGCACAGATACTTGCATATTGGCTTTTGGAGAAAAAGTGTCACACATATATTCACAGGTAAAAGATCTTAAAACCTATAAGCTATTCACAAGCTATCATTTCTATGGAAACCTTGGATCATTTACGTGAATGGCGCACCAGCCAGTACATGTTTTTGCTAGCTGGCTTTTCTAAACCAGAAAAGAAGTGGAAGTACGGAATTTAATCATATTGTCATCTGAGCAACATTTAATCAACATTGACTTTTTTTTTTACCCACATCAAACAATGCACGTTAAAGTTTCCATTTTATGATCATTTGCAAGCAAAAATATCAAAGAGATGGAAAGATAATCTTGAGGTGCTTCACATCATATACAACACTTGAATTGAGCAATTTGAAAAGTGAAATCAGGGGAGCAATGCTGCACTGCTGGCAGCGCCTGTTTGTGTCATTTTGAGCTTGAAGAAGACCAATGGAAGAGGTATGAGGCGGCACGGTCCGCAAACACAGCCACACAGTGGAGTTCAACATTCTTTTGCTCGCATGGGACAACTATTTAAGTAGAAAGCTCTCATTTACTCACTGCCAGAATATACTATACAGTCTAAATGCTATACTGTGCATACAAAGAAAGGGTCTTGAGCGGATGATCGAGTGAAATGTTATGTACAAAAAGCTTGTTCGTTATGTTTCAAGGTCTCCTACTGAAAATGATTTAGCTTGGGAAGGCCACACCACTCACACGCAGGCCACAAGCCAATGCTGAAACAAGCCATGTGTTTTACATTAGAAAAATCAGACTGCACACCAAATACCAATATTACAAAAAAATAATTATCGCTTCTCGATTAACTCACAAAAATTCTCTTAATTTGTGAGAAACCTGGATTTTAGTGGCATTCTGTTATATAGCAACAGGTCATCTGTACCCCAACCATCTTTTTGTAGGATATTAATTGTTCCACTTCTCAGTATACGTCACCGGCATATATGTAGATGATGCGTATATGGAAGATACATTTTATTAACTATTTTATTGAAGCTGAATAGCACTTTTTAATTTAGAGGGTGAGACTTCAAGTACGGCGGCGCAGTGATTGACAGGTTAGCGTGGATTTTCTCCGGGTACTCCGGTTTCCTCCCACATTCCAAAAATATGCACGTGAAGTTAATGGAACACTCTCAATTGGGCCTAGGTGTGAGTGTGAGCGCGAATGGTCTCAGTGTGCCCTGCGATTCGCTGGCAACCAGTTCAGGGAGTCCCCTGCCTACTGCCCGAAGTTAGTTGGGATTAGGCTCCAGCACGCCCGTGGCCCTCGTGAGGATAATCAGATTAGAAAATGGATGGATGGATGGATGGACATCAAGTAAAAGGCAGACTTCAATTACCTAAAAGGACAATAAAATTACACCAAAGCCACCAAATATGAAGGAGCCTGATCATTGAGAGCTCTGTAAGTGACAAAACGGTAAAATATTGTATTGAATCCTAAAATGAAAGAGTGAAGAAAGTGAACTTGGATAATATCCCACGGCACACCTGATGATCTCTCAATGTGTTGGGAATCGGTGGTACAGATTGATGACTGGTTCTGTCACCGAAAATTGCTCATGTGTAAATACTGTATATCCTTGTGTCTCAGCAGGGGCCAAACCACAACACAACCTCTGAGCAGATGTGATGACCTCCGTGCCAGGCTCCCACCGATGCAAGCTGATGACCATCCAAAACTTTCCGGACATATCCATTTCTGGAAACAGTCAAGATCCCTGTGGATGTTGCGGGCTTTTCCATGTGTGCCCTCCCAAGAAGGGCCCAAAGAAATGGGTCAAAGGCTCATCATGCCTAGTGGCAGATGGACCAAAGAGAATCCCCACATGATGACACAAACATCCTGAACTAGGAAATGGAATCTTCCAATCATGTAGCCCAAGCGGGAAAAGTAACCATCCCTCTATTAATTTTTCTTGACTAGTAATATATGTCTGCACAACAGCTGTCCATTGTGAGGGGCAAACCGCACAAAATGAATGGATTTTTTTCCGCCACTTTAAATCATTATCTTTGTCTATATTGTCTATATTGTGTTTTTAGCCAGCATGTCTTGATGCGTACTCATTACAGTGTTCAGGTTTTCATTTAATGCAATACAGTAAAACAGTATTACTGCTCTTGTTTGGATTTTAGGGTATAAATTGTCCCACGTGGAATCTCTTTTGGCAGAAGGTCCTCCTCAAACACATTGGGCGTCACATTCCTCGCTATTGGTCGTCATGGTGGCCACGGGGCAGCTCCTCTATATAAGGTCCTCCCCTCCTCAGTCCCGAGGCACAACGACAAAGAGAGTACAACCTTCTGCATTCGCGCAAGTTAGACAGAGAGAGAGGAGGGAAACGTCAACCCTCAATTCTAGGACTCAAGCGAGCTTCAGCATAGACACTTTCTACACCGAAGACAATTTTTTCCCCCCAGCACTGCATGCTGAAACTATGACTTCTTTGTGTGATAGAGCTCTTTTTCTCATATGCTTGACTACACAGGTAGGAATCCAATTTTTCAAAAAATCTTCCAAAGTCATGTTTTTGTTTTTTGTTTTTAAACTGTGAGCAGCTCTTAAAATAAGAACTTTTTAATTCCCATTTTGACCTGGTAAATTGTTACCAGCCTTTTTAAAATATACTATTTAAGTAAATATGACACTCATGAACTTGTCATTCTAATCGGCATCGCAGCTGAGAAATGGCAGGGATCATGGAGTCCATTTCAACTCAAGTTACTCACCTTGGTTCCTTTTCTTCACAGTTGGCTTAACTGTTCACGGCAATTAAATGTGTTTACTTTGCCAGCTTTACATCGCTGACAAAATGTTATGCATTCCACCTTTACGCATTTATTCTTTACGTTTTGAAAATGGACACACATTGGAGAAACATTGTTTTTATGTTTACCCCAATCAGGTGTTTACATTAGCCCGGTCCCAAGTGTGTCCACAAAGATGCCAGTGCCCGGAGGAGCCCCCGTTCTGTCTCCCCGGGGTGCCCCTTATCCTGGACGACTGCGCCTGCTGCCTTGTGTGCGCTCGCCAGAAAGGTCAGGCTTGTTCCGAAACAAATCCCTGTGACTCACGGAAAGGCCTGCAGTGCGACTTCACCTCAGGAGAACACAAAAAGACGGGCGTATGCGCTGGTGAGTCAGACTGTGCAGTATATTGAGATATTGGATAGCATTGAAAATAAATACATGATTCCTGGTTGTGCGACGGTCTTTGTCTTCCAGCTCATGAAGGAGACGTCTGTCTTCTGGATGGTGTGGTCTACCAGAACGGCCAGACCTTCTTCCCCAGCTGCAAACACCAGTGCATGTGTCGCGAGGGGCAGATCGGCTGCATACCGCGCTGCAACGTTGACGTCATGCTGCCGGGGCCCGACTGCCCCGTGCCACGCCGGGTCCACGTCCCTGGCGAGTGCTGCGAGAAATGGGTGTGCGATTCCCCGGCTGAAGCCAGTGCACTGGGAGGATTTGCTATGGCAGGTAGGCATGCATTTTATTCGGTGCAATCTGGTAACATCCATCCGGTTACAAGAGTTGCACCAACAGATAATAATCCTGATATCTGATTGAGAACGTTAGAGATGTATTTCTTAATCTAGTTCAGGGTTCATTGACATTTTATGAAATTGAGGGCTACTTCTTCAGCACCGATTAATGGGAAGGGCGTCCACTTTGCTGCACAATACTGAAATCATACAGTGTATATTTTAAAAACACTGGTCAACAATGTAAAAAAATTGAAGCAGTGAAGGAAGTAAACTTTTCTGAATGATTTTTTTTTTGCTCTGATTCTGAATCTGCCCGAGAATTTTTTTTTCTTGCATATAATAATAAGACAGTTACCGTATTTTTCACACTATAAGGTGCTTAAAGTACCTTCAATGAATTGCCTATTTTAAACCAGTTTTCATACATAAAGTGCATGGTACAGAAGCTACAATAGTGGCTGCAGTTGCGGTATGCATCCACTAGATGGAGTTACGCTATCAGAAATACAATACAATACAATACAATACAGCTTTATTTATGGAGAGCTTTCACAACCACTGCAGCTATAACAAAATGCTTTACAGAACACTTAAAATACTACATCCAAGAAATCAGAATATTGATCCATATACAAGGCGCATTGGATTATAAGGCGCACTGTCGGCTTTTGAGAAAATTGAATGCTGTGTGCCTTATAGTGCGGAAAATACGGTACAGCGATTGGCTTCCAAACCCTCAATATGCAATAAGGCAGACATAATAAGGTTTTTGTCTTGGATTTCATTTGATGAATGGGCCACATGCAGACACACTGACTTCCTGAGACTTGGAACACACACTCCTGGCGTCACACTAGTGAGAGACACTCAGAGTTGAAAGGTTATTTACTTAGCTCTGACCTGTCAGAAGAAAAGGCCAGGATGATGCACAACACAGAGGAAAGAGAGTGTTATCACCTCCACCACAAATGTGAAGCACTGATGTGATTCTATGATTTTTGTACTTTTTTTTTTTAGGTAAAAGGCTAATTTGAATGTTTTTAACTTGCCTCACCTACACGTGCTCCTGCAGCTTTTCGTCAAGAGGAAACGGTGGGCTTTGACTCCTGGGACCCCAGATTGAACTGCATCGAGCAGACCACAGAGTGGGGGGCCTGCTCTCGCACGTGCGGCATGGGGGTGTCCACCAGGGTCACAAACAAGAATCGCCATTGTGAGCTGGTGAAGCAGAGCCGGTGGTGCATGATCAGACCCTGTCATGACCAGCAGGACCAGACAGCGCTCTCCCAGCCAAAGGTATCCTTGAAGTTGCGCTTATTTTGGGATGGGTGCCAAACAGAAACAAGTAACAAAGTATACGATTAAAGACTACGCCACCATTAATCAAGGTCAGACAGGATAATAATACTTTTTGAAAGATCTGTCGTTCATTAATTGATTAAGCCAAGTTTTATGAAGATATTACATTGGCATGGGAATAACATACTATACATGTGTGTGGAAAATGAATATATCGGTTAAATATTCAACTAAAATGTGCCTTTCACATTGTGTCCCCAGAGAGGCAGTAAATGCCAAAGAATGGTGAGGAGCGATGCAGCCGTCCACCTCTCCTACAAGAATTGCACCAGCGTCCAGGCCTACAAACCTCGTTACTGCGGCTCCTGCACAGACGGCCGTTGCTGCACCCCACACAGAACCAAGACCGCCCTGGTGGAGTTCACGTGCGCCGGCGGTAAAACCAGCAAGAGGCCAGTCATGGTGATCCTGACCTGCGTCTGCCACAGGAACTGCCCGCGGGACAATGCAGTGTGGCAGCCTTCGGAGCTGGGCTACAGTGGCATGACGGTATAGGTCAAAGCTTTTGTCATTCCAGGCAATGACTGAATTCATGATTTGGAATTCCTTTGTGTTGGACAAGTTCTTGTGCAAAATCTTGAACATGAGTTGTATCAACTCTTCACAAGTCCAAAATATGCAAACATGTGACGATGTGGACTCTTCTGTGCACAAATGAAAGTCAGCTTTGATTTAGAGTGAAAGCACTTAGCACATGTGACGTAATGAGTCTCTCCTCTTTTGGAGATCAGATTTAGAGAATGAACTACAATGGATATTCATCACAGATTCACAAGGTATCCTGAGAGCATTTATGGGACGACACAGGACAGAGTCTACGCTGTGTGAGTGTTGGTCGGCGAATTGGATGGCTTCAGTTAGCCCTGCGGATGTGTTAGTGTAAAATAAAAACTGAAATCAATATGTAACCCCTTTTCTGAGAGTCAAAAGTGTCATGTAAAGTAAAGTAAAGTAAAGTTCCAATACGTTATGATTACTGTAGAAGTGTGTCGTTTCCAAGTATGGGATGCCTTGTTAAAATAACTGGACCGTGCTCTATGACCTGGCCCTAAAGAAAGGGCTCAACCTTTGATCAGAGGGCATTATTGGGACTTTGTGTCATTTCTAACATCTGCCTGATATCCTCCCTTGTTGTGTCTGGCTATTAACACAATAATAGCTGCATATTTAAGTCCTAGTATGAATGACAAAGGTTCTTGTTAAAACTTGCTGTAACAGTTTTATTTTCTTTGTGTGTGTGTGTGTGTGTGTGTGTGTGTGTACATGTTAATGTGCGTGTGCGCGCCTGTGCTTCACATTCTTCACTTATAATAACTGTTTTGTTTTTTGATAACTTTTGTCTAACCCCTCTCTGCCTATGGGTCCGTAAAGTCCTTTAAAAATAAATGTATTTTTGTATCAAAGAGGTTTTCTGTTGTTGCCCACAACTACAGAGTTGATATATTATTTATCTTATGTTTGGGGTGTCCAGACTAGGGCTCAGATGTTATTTGCAGCCCACTGTCGGTTTTTAGCGACATATACAAAAAATGAACGATTGAAATTACCTGTGTCATTTTCCTGCATTCTAATGAGGCGCCCCCGGTTCTTAAAAGTTCCGCTTTTGTCTTGTCAGTCCACGGAATATTTCTTCCAATGTTTTTGTGATCATTAAGAACAAATGTTATTTTTAGGTTTTTCGGGACTGACTCTCAAGAAGCTGTTCATTTAAAAGATTCACCCCAAAAGATTCACAGACCTGAGTTCTTCAGTGCTCCCTCATCAAGTCCACAAATCAGTTCGAAGGTTCACATTCCCACTCAAACATATTTAGCAAATCATAGGCATTCCCACAGTAGTAATGCTCTGGGATAACGCCTTACTATACATGGTCGTTTTTTTTCAGCTAAAAACGCTTTACTATACATGGTCATTTTTTTCGGCTAAAAACGCCTTACTATACATGGTCGTTTTTTTCGGCTAAAAACGCTTTACTATACATGGTCGTTTTTTTCGGCTAAAAACGCCTTACTATACATGGTCGTTTTTTCTCGGCTAAAAACGCCTTACTATACATGGATGTTTTTTTCGGCAAAAAACGCCTTATTATACATGGTCATTTTTGTCAGCTAAAAACGCCTTACTATACATTGTCGTTTTTTTCGGCTAAAAACGCCTTACTATACATGGTCGTTTTTAGTCTAAAAACGCCTTATTATACATGGTCGTTTTTTCGCAAAAACGCCTTACTATACATGGTCGTTTTTTTCCTAAAACGCCTTATTATACATGGTCATTTTTTTCGGCTAAAAACGCCTTACTATACATGGATGTTTTTTTCGGCAAAAAACGCCTTACTATACGTGGTCATTTTTTTCGTCTAAAAACGCCTTACTATACATGGTCATTTTTTTCCGCTAAAAACGCCTTACTATACATGGTCGTTTTTTTCGGCAAAAAACGCCTTACTATACATGGTCATTTTTTTCGGCAAAAACGCCTTACTATACATGGTCATTTTTTCCGGCTAAAAACGCCTTACATGGTCGTTTTTTTCGGCTAAAAACGCCTTACTATAAATGGTCATTTTTTCGGCAAAAAACGCCTTATTATTCATGGTCATTTTTGTCAGCTAAAAACGCCTTACTATACATGGTCGTTTTTGGGCTAAAAACGCCTTACTATACATGGATGTTTTTTTCGGCAAAAACGCCTTTCTATACATGGTCATTTTTTTCGGCAAAAAACGCCTTACTATACATGGTCATTTTTTTCGGCAAAAACGCCTTACTATACATGGATGTTTTTTTCGGCTAAAAAACGCCTTTCTATACATGGTCGTTTTTTTCGGCAAAAAAACGCCTTACTATACATGGTCATTTTTTTCGGCTAAAAACGCCTTACTATACATGGTCTTTTTTCCGGCAAAAAACGCCTTACTATACATGGTCGTTTTTTCTTCTAAAACGCCTTATTATACATGGTCATTTTTTCGCAAAAACGCCTTACTATACATGGTCTTTTTTTCGCAAAAACGCCTTACTATACATGGTCATTTTTTCCAGCTAAAAACGCCTTACTATACATGGTCGTTTTTTTCGGCAAAAAACGCCTTACTATACATGGTCATTTTTTTCGGCTGAAAACGCCTTACTATACATGGTCATTTTTTTCGGCTAAAAACGCCTTACTATACATGGATGTTTTTTTCGGCAAAAAACGCCTTACTATACATGGTCATTTTTTTCGGCTAAAAACGCCTTACTATACATGGTCGTTTTTTTCGGCTAAAAACGCCTTACTATAAATGGTCATTTTTTTCGGCAAAAAACGCCTTATTATACATGGTCATTTTTGTCAGCTAAAAACGCCTTACTATACATGGTCGTTTTTTTTCGGCTAAAAACGCCTTACTATACATGGATGTTTTTTTCGGCAAAAACGCCTTTCTATACATGGTCATTTTTTTCGGCAAAAAACGCCTTACTATACATGGTCATTTTTTTCGGCAAAAACGCCTTACTATACATGGATGGTTTTTTCCGGCTAAAAACGCCTTACTATACATGGTCATTTTTTTCGGCTAAAAACGCCTTACTATACATGGTCTTTTTTTCGGCAAAAAACGCCTTACTATACATGGTCGTTTTTTTCTTCTAAAAACGCCTTATTATACATGGTCATTTTTTTCGGCAAAAAACGCCTTACTATACATGGTCGTTTTTTTCGACTAAAAACGCCTTACTATACATGGTCATTTTTTCCGGCAAAAAACGCCTTACTATACATGGTCATTTTTTTCGACTAAAAACGGCTTACTATACATGGTCATTTTTTTCGGCTAAAAACGCTTTACTATACATGGATGTTTTTTTCGGCAAAAAACGCCTTGGTATACATGGTCATTTTTTTTGGCTGAAAACGCCTTACTATACATGAATATTTTTTTCGGCAAAAAACTCCTTACTATACATGGTCGTTTTTTCGCTAAAACGCCTTACTATACATGGATGTTTTTTTCCGCAAAAAACGCCTTACTATACATGGTCATTTTTTTCGGCTAAAACGCCTTACTATACATGGATGTTTTTTTCGGCTAAAAAACGCCTTTCTATACATGGTCGTTTTTTCGCAAAAACGCCTTACTATACATGGTCATTTTTTCGCTAAAACGCCTTACTATACATGGTCGTTTTTTCGCAAAAAATGCCTTACTATACATGGTCGGTTTTTTCGCAAAAACGCCTTTCTATACATGGTCGGTTTTTTCGCAAAAACGCCTTACTATACATGGTCATTTTTTCGCTAAAACGCCTTACTATACATGGTCGTTTTTTCGCAAAAACGCCTTACTATAAATGGTCGTTTTTTCGCAAAAACGCCTTACTATACATGGTCATTTTTTCGTCTAAAACGCCTTACTATACATGGTCGTTTTTTCGCAAAAACGCCTTACTATACATGGTCGTTTTTTCGCTAAAACGCCTTACTATACATGGTCATTTTTTCGCTAAAACGCCTTACTATACATGGTCGTTTTTTTACTATACATGGTCGCAAAAACGCCTTACTATACATGGTCGTTTTTTCGCAAAAACGCCTTACTATACATGGTCGTTTTTTCGCTAAAACGCCTTACTATACATGGTCGTTTTTTCGCAAAAACGCCTTACTATACATGGTCGTTTTTTCGCAAAAACGCCTTACTATACATGGTCGTTTTTTCGTTTCGTTTTTTCGCAAAAACGCCTTACTATACATGGTCGTTTTTTCGCAAAAACGCCTTACTATACATGGTCGTTTTTTCGCAAAAACGCCTTACTATACATGGTCATTTTTTCGCAAAAACGCCTTACTATACATGGTCATTTTTTCGCCTAAAACGCCTTACTATACATGGTCATTTTTTCGCTAAAACGCCTTACTATACATGGTCGTTTTTTCGCAAAAACGCCTTACTATACATGGTCGTTTTTTCGCAAAAACGCCTTACTATACATGGTCGTTTTTTCGCAAAAACGCCTTACTATACATGGTCGTTTTTTCGCTAAAAACGCCTTACTATACATGGTCATTTTTTCGCAAAAACGCCTTACTATACATGGTCGTTTTTTCGCAAAAACGCCTTACTATACATGGTCGTTTTTTCGCAAAAACGCCTTACTATACATGGTCGTTTTTTCGCAAAAACGCCTTACTATACATGGTCATTTTTTCGCAAAAACGCCTTACTATACATGGTCGTTTTTTCGCAAAAACGCCTTACTATACATGGTCGTTTTTTCGCAAAAACGCCTTACTATACATGGTCGTTTTTTCGCAAAAACGCCTTACTATACATGGTCGTTTTTTCGCAAAAACGCCTTACTATACATGGTTGTTTTTTCGCCTAAAACGCCTTATTATACATGGTCTTTTTTTCGCAAAAACGCCTTACTATACATGGTTGTTTTTTCGCATGAAACGCCTTACTATACATGGTCGTTTTTTCGCAAAAACGCCTTACTATACATGGTCGTTTTTTCGCTAAAACGCCTTACTATACATGGATGTTTTTTCGCAAAAACGCCTTTCTATACATGGTCATTTTTTCGCAAAAACGCCTTACTATACATGGTCATTTTTTCGTAAAAACGCCTTACTATACATGGATG
Source organism: Hippocampus mohnikei (assembly GCA_026261675.1). NCBI lineage: Eukaryota > Metazoa > Chordata > Actinopteri > Syngnathiformes > Syngnathidae > Hippocampus > Hippocampus mohnikei. The sequence continues at coordinate 13,390,968 of JAKGUB010000556.1, read as the reverse complement.
TTTTTTCGCTAAAAACGCCTTACTATACATGGTCGTTTTTTCGCAAAAACGCCTTACTATACATGGTCATTTTTTCGCTAAAAACGCCTTACTATACATGGTCTTTTTTCGCAAAAACGCCTTACTATACATGGTCGTTTTTTCGCTAAAACGCCTTATTATACATGGTCATTTTTTCCGGCAAAAACGCCTTACTATACATGGTCGTTTTTTTCGACTAAAAACGCCTTACTATACATGGTCATTTTTTTCGGCAAAAAACGCCTTACTATACATGGTCATTTTTTTCGACTAAAAACGGCTTACTATACATGGTCATTTTTTTCGGCTAAAAACGCTTTACTATACATGGATGTTTTTTTCGGCAAAAAACACCTTAGTATACATGGTCATTTTTTTTGGCTGAAAACGCCTTACTATACATGAATATTTTTTTCGGCAAAAAACTCCTTACTATACATGGTCGTTTTTTTCGGCTAAAAACGCCTTACTATACATGGATGTTTTTTTCCGCAAAAAACGCCTTACTATACATGGTCATTTTTTTCGGCTAAAACGCCTTACTATACATGGATGTTTTTTTCGGCTAAAAAACGCCTTTCTATACATGGTCGTTTTTTTGCAAAAACGCCTTACTATACATGGTCATTTTTTTCGGCTAAAAACGCCTTACTATACATGGTCGTTTTTTTCGGCAAAAAATGCCTTACTATAAATGGTCGGGTTTTTTTCGGCAAAAAACGCCTTTCTATACATGGTCGTTTTTTTCGCAAAAACGCCTTACTATACATGGTCATTTTTTCGCTAAAAACGCCTTACTATACATGGTCGTTTTTTCGCAAAAACGCCTTACTATACATGGTCGTTTTTTCGCAAAAACGCCTTACTATACATGGTCATTTTTTCGCTAAAAACGCCTTACTATACATGGTCGTTTTTTCGCAAAAACGCCTTACTATACATGGTCATTTTTTCGCAAAAACGCCTTACTATACATGGTCGTTTTTTCTTACTATACATGGTCATTTTTTCGCTTACTATACATGGTCATTTTTTCGCGCCTTACTATACATGGTCGTTTTTTCGCACCTTACTATACATGGTCGTTTTTTCGCAAAAACGCCTTACTATACATGGTCGTTTTTTCGCAAAAACGCCTTACTATACATGGTCGTTTTTTCGCTAAAAACGCCTTACTATACATGGTCATTTTTTCGCTAAAAACGCCTTACTATACATGGTCGTTTTTTCGCAAAAACGCCTTACTATACATGGTCGTTTTTTCGCCAAAACGCCTTACTATACATGGTCGTTTTTTCGCAAAAACGCCTTACTATACATGGATGTTTTTTCGCAAAAACGCCTTACTATACATGGTCATTTTTTCGCAAAAACGCCTTACTATACATGGTCATTTTTTCGCAAAAACGCCTTACTATACATGGTCGTTTTTTCGCTAAAACGCCTTACTATACATGGTCATTTTTTCGCTAAAACGCCTTACTATACATGGTCGTTTTTTCGCAAAAACGCCTTACTATACATGGTCGTTTTTTTCGCAAAAACGCCTTACTATACATGGTCGTTTTTTCGCAAAAACGCCTTACTATACATGGTCGTTTTTTCGCAAAAACGCCTTACTATACATGGTCATTTTTTCATCTAAAAACGCCTTACTATACATGGTCATTTTTTCGCAAAAACGCCTTACTATACATGGTCGTTTTTTCGCAAAAACGCCTTACTATACATGGTCGTTTTTTCGCAAAAACGCCTTACTATACATGGTCGTTTTTTCGCTAAAACGCCTTACTATACATGGTCATTTTTTCGCTAAAACGCCTTACTATACATGGATGTTTTTTCGAAAAACGCCTTACTATACATGGTCGTTTTTTCGCTAAAACGCCTTACTATACATGGTCGTTTTTTCGCAAAAACGCCTTACTATACATGGTCGTTTTTTCGCAAAAACGCCTTACTATACATGGTCATTTTTTCGCAAAAACGCCTTACTATACATGGTCATTTTTTCGCTAAAAACGCCTTACTATACATGGTCGTTTTTTCGCAAAAACGCCTTACTATACATGGTCATTTTTTCGCTAAAACGCCTTACTATACATGGATGTTTTTTCGCAAAAACGCCTTACTATACATGGTCATTTTTTCAGCTAAAACGCCTTACTATACATGGTCGTTTTTTCGCAAAAACGCCTTACTATACATGGTCATTTTTTCGCTAAAACGCCTTACTATACATGGTCGTTTTTTCGCAAAAACGCCTTACTATACATGGTCATTTTTTCGCTAAAAACGCCTTACTATACATGGTCGTTTTTTCGCTAAAAACGCCTTACTATACATGGTCATTTTTTCGCTAAAAACGCCTTACTATACATGGTCATTTTTTCGCTAAAACGCCTTACTATACATGGTCGTTTTTTCGCTAAAAAGCCTTACTATACATGGTCGTTTTTTCGCAAAAACGCCTTACTATACATGGTCATTTTTTTCGCTAAAACGCCTTACTATACATGGTCGTTTTTTCGCAAAAATGCCTTACTATACATGGTCGTTTTTTCGCAAAAACTATACATGGTCGTTTTTTCGCCGCCTTACTATACATGGTCGTTTTTTCGCAAAAACGCCTTACTATACATGGTCGCGCTTTACTATACATGGTCGTTTTTTCGCAAAAACGCCTTACTATACATGGTCGTTTTTTCGCAAAAACGCCTTACTATACATGGTCGTTTTTTCGCTAAAACGCCTTACTATACATGGTCGTTTTTTCGCTAAAAACGCCTTACTATACATGGTCGTTTTTTCGCAAAAACGCCTTACTATACATGGTCATTTTTTCGCTGAAAACGCCTTACTATACATGGTCATTTTTTCGCTAAAACGCCTTACTATACATGGTCGTTTTTTCGCTAAAACGCCTTACTATACATGGTCGTTTTTTCGCAAAAACGCCTTACTATACATGGTCGTTTTTTCGCAAAAACGCCTTACTATACATGGATGTTTTTTCGCTAAAAACGCCTTACTATACATGGTCATTTTTTTGGCTAAAACGCCTTACTATACATGGTCGTTTTTTCAGCAAAAACGCCTTACTATACATGGTCATTTTTTTGGCTAAAAACGCCTTACTATACATGGTCGTTTTTTCGCTAAAAACGCCTTACTATACATGGTCGTTTTTTCGCTAAAAACGCCTTACTATACATGGTCATTTTTTTCGCTAAAACGCCTTACTATACATGGTCGTTTTTTCGCCTAAAACGCCTTACTATACATGGTCGTTTTTTCTGCAAAAACGCCTTACTATACATGGTCATTTTTTCGCTAAAAACGCCTTTACTATACATGGTCGTTTTTTCGCAAAAACGCCTTACTATACATGGTCGTTTTTTCGCAAAAACGCCTTACTATACATGGTCGTTTTTTCGTATAAAACGCCTTACTATACATGGTCATTTTTTCGCTAAAAACGCCTTACTATACATGGTCATTTTTTCGCTAAAACGCCTTACTATACATGGTCGTTTTTTCGCAAAAACGCCTTACTATACATGGTCGTTTTTTCGCAAAAACGCCTTACTATACATGGTCGTTTTTTCGCAAAAACGCCTTACTATACATGGTCATTTTTTCGCTAAAACGCCTTACTATACATGGTCGGTTTTTTCGCAAAAACGCCTTACTATACATGGTCGTTTTTTCGCAAAAACGCCTTACTATACATGGTCATTTTTTCGCAAAAACGCCTTACTATACATGGATGTTTTTTCGCAAAAACGCCTTACTATACATGGTCATTTTTTCGCTAAAAACGCCTTACTATACATGGTCGTTTTTTCGCTAAAAACGCCTTACTATACATGGTCGTTTTTTCGCAAAAACGCCTTACTATACATGGTCGTTTTTTCGCTAAAAACGCCTTACTATACATGGTCGTTTTTTCGCCTAAAAACGCCTTACTATACATGGTCATTTTTTCGCTAAAACGCCTTACTATACATGGTCGTTTTTTCGCAAAAACGCCTTACTATACATGGTCATTTTTTCGCAAAAACGCCTTACTATACATGGTCATTTTTTCGCTAAAACGCCTTACTATACATGGATGTTTTTTCGCAAAAACGCCTTACTATACATGGTCATTTTTTCAGCTAAAAACGCCTTACTATACATGGTCGTTTTTTCGCTAAAAACGCCTTACTATACATGGTCGTTTTTTCGCTAAAAACGCCTTACTATACATGGTCGTTTTTTCGCAAAAACGCCTTACTATACATGGTCGTTTTTTCGCAAAAACGCCTTACTATACATGGTCGTTTTTTCGCTAAAAACGCCTTACTATACATGGTCATTTTTTCGCAAAAACGCCTTACTATACATGGTCATTTTTTCGCAAAAACGCCTTACTATACATGGTCAGCAAAAACGCCTTACTATACATGGTCGCGCAAAAACGCCTTACTATACATGGTCGTTTTTTCGCAAAAACGCCTTACTATACATGGTCATTTTTTTCGCAAAAACGCCTTACTATACATGGTCGTTTTTTCGCTAAAACGCCTTACTATACATGGTCGTTTTTTCGCAAAAACGCCTTACTATACATGGTCGTTTTTTCGCAAAAACGCCTTACTATACATGGTCGTTTTTTCGCAAAAACGCCTTACTATACATGGTCGTTTTTTTCGCAAAAACGCCTTACTATACATGGTCGTTTTTTCGCAAAAACGCCTTACTATACATGGTCGTTTTTTCGCAAAACGCCTTACTATACATGGTCATTTTTTCGCTAAAACTATACATGGTCGTTTTTTCGCCAAAAACGCCTTACTATACATGGTCATTTTTTCAGATAAAATTGCCTTACTATACATGGTCATTTTTTCGCCTTTACTATACATGGTCGTTTTTTCGCAAAAACGCCTTACTATACATGGTCATTTTTTCGCTAAAAACGCCTTACTATACATGGATGTTTTTTCGCTAAAACGCCTTACTATACATGGTCGTTTTTTCGCTAAAAACGCCTTACTATACATGGATGTTTTTTCGCAAAAACGCCTTACTATACATGGTCATTTTTTCGCTAAAACGCCTTACTATACATGGATGTTTTTTCGCAAAAACGCCTTACTATACATGGATGTTTTTTCGCTAAAACGCCTTACTATACATGGTCGTTTTTTCCGGCTAAAAACGCCTTACTATACATGGATGTTTTTTTCGGCAAAAACGCCTTACTATACATGGTCATTTTTTTCTGCTAAAAACGCCTTACTATACATGGATGTTTTTTTCGGCAAAAAACGCCTTACTTTACAAGGTCGTTTTTTTCGTCTAAAAACGCCTTATTATACATGGTCATTTTTTTCGGCTAAAAACGCATTACTATACATGGATGTTTTTTCCGGCTAAAAAACGCCTTACTATACATCGTCGTTTTTTCGCAAAAACGCCTTACTATACATGGTCGTTTTTTCGGCAAAAAACGCCTTACTATACATGGTCGTTTTTTTCGGCAAAAATCGCCTTACTATACATGGTCGTTTTTTTCGTCTAAAAACGCCTTTTATATACATGGTCATTTTTTTTCGGCTAAAAACGCATTACTATACATGGATGTTTTTTCGACTAAAAAACGCCTTACTATACATGGTCATTTTTTTCGGCTAAAAACGCCTTCCTATACATGGTCATTTTTTTAGGCTAAAAACGCCTTACTATACATGGTCGTTTTTTTCGTCTAAAAACCCCTTACTATACATGGTCATTTTTTTCATCTCAAAACGCCTTACTATACACGGTCATTTTTTGTCACAAAACGCCTTACTATACATGGTCGTTTTTTTCGTCTAAAAACGCCTTAATATACATGGATGTTTTTTTCGGCAAAAAACGCCTTACTATACATGGTCCTTTTTTTCAGCTAAAAACGCCATGGTCGTTTTTTTCGTCTCAAAACGCCTTACTATACATGGTCGTTTTTTTCGGCAAAAAACGCCTTACTATACATGGTCATTTTTTTCGGCTGAAAACGCCTTACAATACATGGATGTTTTTTTTGGCAAAAAACGCCTTACTATACATGGTCATTTTTTTCGGCTAAAAACGCCTTACTATACATGGTCGTTTTTTTCGGCTAAAAACGCCTTACTATACATGGATGTTTTTTTCGGCAAAAAACGCCTTACTATACGTGGTAATTTTTTCGGCTAACACGCCTTACTATACATGGATGTTTTTTTCGGCTAAAAAACGCCTTTCTATACACGGTCGTTTTTTTCGTCTTAAAACGCCTTAATATACATGGTCATTTTTTTCGGCTAAAAACGCCTTACTATACATGGATGTTTTTCTCGGCAAAAAACGCCTTACTATACATGGTCATTTTTTTCGGCTTAAAACGCCTTACTATACATGGTCGTTTTTTTCGCTAAAAACGCCTTACTATACATGGTCGTTTTTTTCGGCAAAAAAACGCCTTACTATACGTGGTCGTTTTTTCGCAAAAACGCCTTACTATACATGGTCGTTTTTTCGCAAAAACGCCTTACTATACATGGTCGTTTTTTCGCCTAAAACGCCTTTATATACATGGTCATTTTTTTCGCTAAAACGCATTACTATACATGGATCATTTTTTCGCTAAAAACGCCTTACTATACATGGTCATTTTTTCGCTAAAACGCCTTACTATACATGGTCATTTTTTTAGGCTAAAAACGCCTTACTATACATGGTCGTTTTTTTCGTCTAAAAACCCCTTACTATACATGGTCATTTTTTTCGTCTCAAAACGCCTTACTATACACGGTCATTTTTTGTCACAAAACGCCTTACTATACATGGTCGTTTTTTTCGTCTAAAAACGCCTTACTATACATGGTCGTTTTTTTCGGCAAAAAACGCCTTACTATACATGGTCCTTTTTTTCAGCTAAAAACGCCATGGTCGTTTTTTTCGTCTCAAAACGCCTTACTATACATGGTCGTTTTTTTCGTCTAAAAACGCCTTACTATACATGGTCTTTTTTTTCGGCAAAAAACGCCTTACTATACATGGTCGTTCTTTTCGGCAAAAAACACCTTCCGATACATGGTCGTTTTTTTGGCAAAAAACGCCTTACTATACATGGTCGTTTTTTTCGGCATAAAACGCCTTTCTCTACATGGTCATTTTTTTTCGGCAAAAAACACCTTCTGATACATGGTCGTTTTTTTGGCAAAAAACGCCTTACTATACATGGTCGTTTTTTTTGGCAAAAAAAGCCTTACTATACATGGTCATTTTTTTCAGATAAAATTGCCTTACTATACATGGTCCTTTTTTTCAGCTAAAAACGCAATGGTCGTTTTTTTTGTCTCAAAACGCCCTACTATACATGGTCTTTTTTTCAGCTAAAAACGCCTTACTATACATGGTCGTTTCTTTCAGCTAAAAACGCCTTACTATACATGGTCGTTTTTTTCATCTCAAAACGCCTTATTATACATGGTTGTTTTTTTCGGCAAAAAACGCCTTACTATACATGGTCGTTCTTTTCGGCAAAAAACACCTTCCGATACATGGTCGTTTTTTTGGCAAAAAACGCCTTACTATACATGGTCGTTTTTTTCGGCATAAAACGCCTTTCTCTCCATGGTCGTTTTTTTCGGCAAAAAACACCTTCTGATACATGGTCGTTTTTTTGGCAAAAAACGCCTTACTATACATGGTCGTTTTTTTGGGCAAAAAAAGCCTTACTATACATGGTCGTTTTTTTCGACAAAAAACGCCTTACTATACATGGTCGGTTTTTTCGGCAAAAAACGCCTTACTATACATGGTCGTTTTTTTCGTCTAAAAACGCCTTACGATACATGGTCATTTTTTTCGGCTAAAAACGCCTTACTATATACATGCTTGTTTTTTTCGGCAAAAAACGCCTTACTATACATGGTCGGTTTTTTCGTCTAAAAACGCCTTATTATACATGGTCTTTTTTCTCGGCAAAAAACGCCTTACTATACATGGTCATTTTTTCGGCAAAAAACGCCTTACTATACATGGCCGTTTTTTTCGTCTCAAAACGCCTTACTATACATGGTCCTTTTTTTCAGCTAAAAACGCCTTACTATACATGGTCGTTTTTTTGCCAAAAAACGCCTTACTATACATGGTCGTTTTTTTCGACAAAAAACGCCTTAATATACATGGTCGTTTTTTTGGCAAAAAAAGCCTTACTATACATGGTCGTTTTTTTCGGCAAAAAACGCCTTCTGATATATGGTCGGTTTTTTCGGCAAAAAACGCCTTCTGATACATGGTCGTTTTTTTTCGGCAAAAAACGCCTTCTGATATATGGTCGGTTTTTTTCGGCAAAAAACGCCTTCTGATATATGGTCGTTTTTTCGGCAAAAAACGCCTTACTATACATGGTCGTTTTTTTCGGCAAAAAACGCCTTTCTCTACATGGTCGTTTTTTTCAGCTAAAAACGCCTTACTATACATGGTCGTTTTTTTCGGCAAAAAACGCCTTACTATACATGGTCCTTTTTTTCAGCTAAAAACGCCATGGTCGTTTTTTTCATCTCAAAACGCCTTACTATACATGGTCTTTTTTTCAGCTAAAAACGCCGTACTATACATGCTCGTTTTTTTCAGCAAAAAAAACGCCTTACTATACATGGTCGTTTTTTTCAGCTAAAAACGCCTTATTATACATGGTTGTTTTTTTAGTCTAAAAACGCCTTACTATACATGGTCTTTTTTTTCGGCAAAAAACGCCTTACTATACATGGTCGTTCTTTTCGGCAAAAAACACCTTCCGATACATGGTCGTTCTTTTGGCAAAAAACGCCTTTCTCTACATGGTCGTTTTTTTCGGCATAAAACGCCTTTCTCTACATGGTCGTTTTTTTCGGCAAAAAACACCTTCTGATACATGGTCGTTTTTTTGGCAAAAAACGCCTTACTATACATGGTCGTTTTTTTTGGCAAAAAAAGCCTTACTATACATGATCGTTTTTTCGGCAAAAAACGCCTTACTATACATGGTCATTTTTTTCGGCAAAAAACGCCTTACTATACATTGTCGTTTTTTTTCGTCTCAAAACGGCTTACTCTACATGGTCGTTTTTTTCGGCAAAAAACACCTTCTGATACATGGTCGTTTTTTTGGCAAAAAACGCCTTACTATACATGGTCGTTTTTTTTGGCAAAAAAAGCCTTACTATACATGATCGTTTTTTCGGCAAAAACGCCTTACTATACATGGTCATTTTTTCGCAAAAACGCCTTACTATACATGGTCGTTTTTGGCTAAAATGCCTTACTATACATGGTCGTTTTTGGCTAAAACGCCTATCCATTTTTTCGCAAAAACGTCGTTTTTTTTTTTCGGCTAAAAACGCTTTACCATGTTTTTTTTCGGGTTAAAACGCCTTACTATACATGCTTGTTTTTTTTCAGCAAAAAACGCCTTACTATACATGGTCATTTTTTTCGGCAAAAAACGCCTTACTATACATTGTCGTTTTTTTTCGTCTCAAAACGGCTTACTATACATGGTCGTTTTTTTCAGCCAAAAACGCCTTACTATACATGGTCGTTTTTTTCGTCTCAAAACGCCTAACTATAAATGGTCGTTTTTTTCGTCTAAAAACGCCTCACAATACATGTTTGTTTTTTTTTCGGGTAAAAATGGCTTACTATACATCATGGGTGTATAACATACGGCCGGAACCAGCCCGCAAGGAGGTTTGATCAGGCCCGCAGGATAATTTAAAAGTCAAAAAATGCACAAAAGACACAGAATGAATATTTTTAATAAGGTGCAATTCGTGGAATATGGACACACTGTTTTGATCAGAGGAAAAGACAACATTGTTTTGATCAGAGAAGAAGACAACAGCAGCCTCAGTCTGTCACTGAGATAGACCCAACACAGCAGACGCTATCAAGGACATGTGAATACTTTATTCTTTACACATATTATTACACTCTCCTGAGTTTGTAAGGTGTAGGCAGGATTACATTTACATTTTATATGCTCATGTAAATGGTTTAAAAATTCCTTTCTTCATAAATCTCATTTAATCTTAAAAGTGCAGTACTATATTTTTCAAGACCAATTACTTGTTAAGGTTTTGTGCCTTTGTACAGTCAGTGGGATCAGTTGCAATGCATATATGTGAATGATAAAAGTAAATTGCACATTTGTCGAAGGAAATCTTAGGTGCTTCATGAAATGTTTTGTAAAAAATATATTCATTAAATTTCAACATTTTCCTAGTGTTCTTGTGCATCTTTACGCCAGAACAAAGGAAAGACATATTATTTTGGTTATTTATAGCAGAGTATGGTATAATTTTTAATGGTCCGGCCCACTTGACATCTACCGAGGCCGTATGTGGCCCACAATGTGAAATGAGTTTGACACCCCTGGCCAAGAAAGCAGAATGACAAAACGACACGATCTCTTTGTGTAACTTGTCTTCAATTGAAAATGAAGTTGGCTTTGCAAACTATCTCCTGATCTCGGGAGGGCATTCTGAAGGCAGGTAGTAGGAAATACTGGCGTGGTTGATGGGTTATGGGTGAGGTAGGAGTGCCGTCAAATCGCCCACGAGAGACGCCAACCGTCTCACCAATTATGTTTTTTTTTTTAACCTTCAAAACCTTGTGTGGTTGGCTGCCTTTGACTCTATATAAAAATTTCAAAATTTTGGCAGCAGAATGGCCGAATGGTTAAAGACCTCGCGTGGTGATCAGACGAACCGAGCTGGTAAGAAGTCTCATTTCAGCAAGCCTCATTTCATTTTTCAGAGTTGAAGGAAGATTGTTCTTGGGTCCTCCGTGCCAGAAGAGGGAGTAACCTGCTCACCGCCAGAGTCCACCTATAAGCACAGATCTGCAGGCAACACTTTTTGCTCTTCTTCCTGTTATTCGCAAGGTGCTGAAGTCAAACTTTGGGCCAGCGTGAGAAGTAGGAGACATTTACACTCGTTCAATGCACCATCATGACTACTTTTTTTACTTTTTTTTTTTCCCTCTCCCAGGCAGCAATAAACATGATCGGCTTCCCGCTCTCGAAAGACCCAACACAGAGTCTCCCTGCCCAACACATCTTTGTGTTGGGCACAAGAAATTGACTTGCGTGTAACTAACGGATGCCTTTCCTCTCAGGTCAACACACCTGTCCAACGTTCTTCTCAAGAGCTGACCACTTCGCCGCCCAGCAACAAGCAGACTGCCATCCAACTCACAACTTTTTCCTCTGCTTTTGTGATTGTCTACTCTGCAAAAGAAATAATGCTTGATTACAAAGAACACTTCAATTCAACTTCATTTTTAAACACATCACCACAATCTAACTAACATAAAATAAATTATTTTCAGTTTTTTCTGAATTTTTTTCAAAATATGTTTTTTTCCCCCAAAAAATGTTCCTGGATTTTTTTTCCAGGCAGAAAAATCCAGGAAAGTGGGTGTGGCCTGGCTGGATCGATGGCTGATAACTGAAAGTGGGTGGAGCATGACGATAACATGCTGTGATTGGTGGAAGGGGTTGGGGGTATGCAAATTAGGCACTCCCTGATTGGTGGGCTCTTTGGGGCGTGGTTATGCAGTTTTGGAGCAATCTGATTGGTCAGAACTTGGAAAGTGGACATGGTTATGCAAATTAGGGTTACGTTATGCAAATGAGGGGCCTCACCGCAATTGGTGGATGTCAAATTGGGTGTGGTTTGGGGCGGGCATTGCAGTACTTTTTCAAAGTCCCACTTGAGTCTTGAGCTCAGACTTGCACTTGGGTCACATCAGACAGTCTTTTCACTGTTCCCGTCGGTTTCACATGACCCAAAAGCTTGATTCCTGGAGTTTTGAGTCATGTGGAGACAAACGGGAACAGTGAAAAGAATGTCTGATGTGACTGAAGCGCAAGTCTGAGCTCAAGACTTCAGTCTTTGAAAAGGCTTCAAGTGAGTTAAGGATGGATTTGGTCATGATCGGCAAAGACTCGAATTCAAGTTGAACAATTTATTGGACAGAAAAGCGAACATGACAATGTAAAAGCATTTGACCAGTCAGTCTTTGTGTTGGCCAGTTGAAGTTGCACGCACACAAACACTGACGACAGGCCTGAGATGGGAGCATGTGCTTGACCAGCTCATGAGCGTGTTAGCAGCTCCACTTGCGTTCACACAGCAGTTTCTGCAGCGGAGCAAAACGACAGAAAACAAATGAGCTGTCGTGTTGGTTCTTTTTAAAACGTATACACAACTCAAGCAACTATGGTACAGGGACGTCCTTCTCCTTCTCGGTCTCCGTGCCTTCTGCTCGAGAGTGACCGCCCCCGAAAATGTAAATCAACGAGGACTTCAATGACACTCAGAAAAGCAAACATGTAATGCGCCAAACAGAAAAATCAAGAGAGGAAATCACAAAATAAATTCTATGGGGCGCGGGGGGTTGTGAACACACAACAAAGGAACAAACTACACAAACAACTCCGAGACAGTCCAGTCTCCTACAAAAGGAAAGATGACGTTTGGGGACTATTTCTCCCCCCCCCCCTTCTAGTTGAGATGGTATAACCCAAAAGGTGCTTGCGACTGTTACCAGCCATGTCTTGTGTAGTTATTAAACAAACACATGACGCAAGTCCGACAGAGCACGAAAGCAACGCATTCTCGTCGTACGTAATCAACTCTTCTCATGCGTAGCGAGGCTACTCCCCCCTTGCAAACGAGCATTTGCTCCGGAGCAAATTGGAGAGTTCGCATGTGCAAATTTACATCGGCGCTGCGCCGCAAACAATCATTTGCTCTGGAGCAAATTTTTAAACCACCACCATGAGGTGGATCAAATAAGCTGTTTTCCGGGGCTACCCCAGAGCAAATTTGCACGTGTGACCGCTCTACCGGCACAGCACCGGAGCAAATCTTGTCGTGTGAACACCCCTTATGTGGAGTTGACACTGTTGTCCATCCATCCATCCATCCATCCATCTTCTACCGCTTATCCGGGGCCGGGTCGCGGGGGCAGCAGCTTAAGCAGGGAAGCCCAGACTTCCCTCTCCCCGGCTACTTCTTCCAGCTCTTCCCGGGGGATCCCGAGGCGTTCCCAGGCCAGCTGCGTGACATAGTCTTTCCAGCGTGTCCTGGGTCGTCCTCGGGGTCTCTTCCCGGTGGGACATGCCTGGAACACCTCACTAGGGAGGCGCTCAGGGGGCATCCGAATCAGATGCCCCAGCCACCTCATCTGGCTCCTCTCGATGTGGAGGAGAAGCGGCTCTACTTTGAGCCCCTCCCGGATGACCGAGCTTCTCACCTTATCTCTAAGGGAGAGCCCGGACACCCTGCGGAGAAAACTCATTTCGCCGCTTGTATCCGGGATCTCGTTCTTTCGGTCACGACCCATAACTCGTGACCATAGATGAGGGCTGGAACATAGATCGACCCGGTAAATTGAGAGCTTCGCCCTTTGGCTCAGCTCCTTCTTTACCACGACAGACCGATACAACGTCCGCATCACAGCAGATGCTGCACCGATCCGCCTGTCGATCTCTCGCTCCCTTCTGCCCTCACTCGTGAACAAGACCCCAAGATACTTAAACTCCTCCACTTGGGGCAAGATCTCCTCCCCGACCCGGAGAGGGCACTCCACCCTTTTCCGACTGAGGACCATGGTTTCAGATTTGGAGGTGCTGATCCTCATCCCAACCGCTTCACACTCGGCTGCGAAACGCTCCAGTGAGAGCTGGAGAGACCCGCTTGAAGGAGCCAGCAGTACCACATCATCTGCAAAAAGCAGAGATGCAATACTGAGGCCACCAAAACGGACCCCCTCAACGCTTCGGCTGCGCCTAGAAATTCTGTCCATAAAAGTTATGAACAGAATCGGCGACAAAGGGCAGCCTTGGCGTAATCCCACTCACTGGAAACGATTCCGACTTACTGCCGGCAATGCGAACCAAACTCTGACATCGGTGGTATAGCGACCGAACAGCCCGTATCAAGGGGTTCGGTACCCCATACCCACGAAGCACCCCCCACAGAACTCCCCGAGGGACACGGTCAAACGCCTTCTCCAAGTCCACAAAACACATGTAGACTGGTTGGGCGAATTCCCACATACCCTCGAGGACCCTGCTAAGGGTGTAGAGCTGGTCCACTGTTCCACGGCCGGGACGAAACCACACTGCTCCTCCTCAATCCGAGGCTCGACTTCCTGACGGACCCTCCTCTCCAGCACCCTGAATAGACCTTACCAGGGAGGCTGAGGAGTGTGATCCTCTGTAGTTGGAACACACCCTCCGGTCCCCCTTTTAAAAGAGGGACCACCACCCCGGTCTGCCAATCCAGAGGCACTCTCCCGCTGACCACGCGATGTTGCAGAGGCGTGTCAACCAGGACAGCCCACAACATCCAGAGCCTTGAGGAACTCCGGGCGGATCTCATCCACCCTGGGGCCTTGCCACCGAGGAGCTTTTTAACCACATCGGTGACTTCGACCACAGAGATAGGAGAGCCCACCTCAGAGTCCCCAGACTCTGCTTCCTCCAAGGAAGGCGTGCTGGTGGAGTTGAGGAGGTCTTCGAAGTACTCCGCCCACGGCTCATTAACGTCGAGTCGAGGTCAACAGCGCCCCATCCCCACTGTACACAGTGTTAGTGGTGCACTGTTTCCTCCTGAGACGTCGGATGGTGGACCAGAATTTCCTCGGCCGTCCGGAAGTCGGCTTCCATGGCCTCACCGAACTCCTCCCACGTCCGAAGTTTTTGCCTCGCGACCACCGGCCGCATTCCGCTTGGCCAGTCGATACCCGTCAGCTGCCTCTGGGGTCCCACAGGCCATAAAGGCCCGATAGGACTCCTTCTTCAGCTTGACGGCATCCCTTACTGCTGGTGTCCACCAGCGAGTACGGGGGTTGCCGCCACGACAGGCACCAACTACCTTACGGCCACAACTCAGATTGGCTGCCTCAACAATAGAGGCACGGAACGTGGTCCATTCGACTCAATGTCCCCGGCCTCCCCCGGAACATGGGAAAAGCTCTGTCGGAGGTGGGAGTTGAAACTCCTTCTGACAGGGGATTCCGCCAGACGCTCCCAACAAACCCTCACAATACGTTTGGGTCTGCCAGGACGGACCGGCATCTTCCCCACCATCGGAGCCCACTCACCACCAGGTGGTGATCAGTTGACAGCTCCGCCCTCTCTTCACCCGAGTGTCAAAACATGCGGCCGCAAATCCGATGATACAACCACAAAGTCAATCATCGAATCGCGCCAAGGGTGTCCTGGTGCCAAGTGCACATATGGACACCCTTATGTTGAACAAGGTGTTTGTTATGGACAATCCGTGACGAGCACAGAAGTCCAATAACAAAACACCACTCGAGTTCTGATCGGGGGCCGTTCCTCCCAATCACGCCCGCCAGGTCTCACTGTCGTTGCCCACATGAGCATTGAAGTCCCCAGCAGAACGAGGGAGTCCCCAGCAGGAGTACTCTCTAGCACACCCTCCAAGGACTCCAAAAGGGTGGGTACGCTGAACTGCTGTTGGGTGCGTATGCACAAACAACAGTCAGGACCCGTCCCCCCACCCGAAGGCGAAGGGAGGCTACCCTCTCGTCTACCGGCGTGAACCCCAATGTACAGGCACTGAGCCGGGGGGCAATGAGTATGCCCACACCTGCTCTGCGCCTCTCACCATGGGCAACCCCAGAGTGGAATAGAGTCCAACCCCTCTCGAGAGAGCTGGTACCAGAACCCAGGCTGTGTGTGGAGGTAAGTCCGACTATGTCCAGTCGAAACTTTTCAACCTCACACACCAGCTCGGGCTCCTTCCCTGTAAGAGAGGTGACATTCCATGTCCCCAGAGCTAGCTTCTGCAGCCGAGGATTCGGACCGCCAGGGTCCCCGCCTTTGGCTGCCGCCAGCTCACATCGCACCGACCCCTTTGGCCCCTCCCATGGGTGGTGAGCCCATGAGAAGGGGGACCCACGTTGCCTCTTCGGGCTGAGCCCGGCCGGGCCCCATGGGTGCAGGCCCGGCCACCAGGCGCATGCCAACGAGCCCCACCCCCAGGCCTGGCTCCAGAGGGAGGCCCCGGTGACCCACGTCCGGGCGAGGGAAACTGGGTTCCATTTATTTTGTCCATCATAAGGGGATTTTGAGCCGTGCTTTGTCTGGTCCCTCACCTGAGACCTGTTTGCCATGGGTGACCCTGCCAGGGGTATAAAGCCCCAGGCAACTTAGCTCCTAGGATCATTGGGACGCACAAACCCCTCCACCACGGTAAGGTGACGGCTCACGGAGGGGTGACACTGTTGTGCAGTACACAAAGCAGAAGACAGGCGGGCACACTCACCTCCACCTTGTGGTGCAACGTGACATCAGACATCAGCTCTTCAAGCACACCACACAGTTCAGTACTCAAGCGTGTCCAAATGCAGGTTGGCGTCCCTTCCGCATGTCCTCCGAGTCTGGCGGCTGCGCCTTTGGCCCAGTGATCTGACTAATCTGGTCAGGCAGAAAAACAAAACTAAAGTGGAAAGTCACACACTGTGTCCATAAAAAAAGTTGTTTCTTTTTTTTCTTTTTAATTTGAGTCATTATTCGTAAAGTGGCAGACTTTTACTTTCAACCTGTCCATTTCCAAACATGCCCGCAGTCGCAATGCATCTGTTTGAGCGATCCACTCGCGGCTCTCTCCCCACACCTAAAGTACAATGAGCAACGCGTCCTTTCGAAAAACAAATGAACAAGGTCACGGGTGCATTTGTGGGAATAGTTTTGAAACAAATCTGCCCCCGATGACATACAGAATAGTATTCAAGTCAAACGCTGTTCACGATTGCTTTTTGATTGACAGCTGAGGTCTACTTGTCGGCGGCGTGCTCGCCCACTGCCCCTTTGCTGACGTTGTTTTTTACGTTGAGTCACAACAACAAAATTAAAGGAGCAACGTGTCGTAATAACGCTCCCCAATTGTCTGCATCCATACACTTAGAGATAAACTGCGAAGTCCGTTTAAAATGTTAAAATTAATCACCGAGAACAGGGCTTGTGGACAGCAGAAAAACTTGCTCATTGAACCGGATGTGGTACCGTTGTTGTGCTTGTACTTATTCTTATTCTTGGTGAATTGGATGTCTTTAGTTCATATCGCCCCCTACTGTCCGGGAAACAACAAAGGCGTTTGGCAAGCAATCCGAATCTAATTTACAGTATTAGCCAAGCGTGCAAAAACACAAAACACTAAATTAGGGCATATCTTGAAGAACAAATTGAAGTGTTCCAAGTTGAAGTATTTAGTTTTGTTGACTGCAAATTTAAAATAAAGCAAGGAGTAGCTTATGTTTGTTTTGTTCACTACTTCTGTTGCAGTTAACCCTATGTTGCATACGGGTTACTTACAGTAACCACAACTTTAACTCATATTGGTTATTCAAGTTACCAGTTTTAGTTTTTAAATCCACCGCGAGATGTCACTAGCGTGCGCAACAGCGGGAGGAAAAGGTGAAAGAGGGTCCACAAAATGTTGAATAATTTCTATCCGTGAGATGAAAAGGTCCAAATACCCTATTGTACTTGTGCAGAAGAGTATATAGAACATATAGAACACAATAAATAACAGTTTCTATGTGTTACCTATCAGTACTGCCATGCTTTTTGGCAAGGTAATTGTAGTGACCATTATGCACACAAGTACCCCCCTATTATGTATTTTTTTCCCAAAATTGTGAATTTATTATGATATTTGGCCATAATCTACCCTAAATTTAAAAACAAACCACAATTGAATAACTCCTGCTGAAGCCATGCAACATAGGGTTAAATACTCAGTATTTTTGTTATGATGCAGCATGTTTGATTGTTGTTGGTTGAAATTTAATTTTGTTGTTTGTTTATTGTTTGGAGCCTTTTAAATGTTCAATAAAATAAGTAAAAAGCCATTTCTTTGCTTGATAATTGTTGCTATTTGCAGTCAGTAGAGTGCAATATTTAGTTCACCAACTCATTTATCAAAATGTATGCTAAATTTGTCATAAATATTTTAAAGAAAAGCTAAAGTTAAAAGAGCCATTTGAGAGCCAAAAAGAGCCGGCTCTTCACTTAAACATTTAACGTTAAAAATGAAAAGAAAAACGGACATTACATCATATTTCTATATGAAAAAGAAACACATTGATCCAGACACAGAGAGAGAGTCAGATGATGATGGTGCTGAGAGATCTGAAGAGGAGCAAGTTGAAAGCACCAGAGAGGGCGAGTCAGAGGACACGGGATTCGTTTATTTTCAGAGCGAGGGCACAGAGCAGGAAAGGGATACAAATGAAGATCCTGAGAATGAGGAAGATGAGGCTGCAATAGAAGTGGAGTGTGAGACACAGACAGAGGATATTTGCGCTTCCATAAGCACTGGACCATCGGGTATGTGATGTTGAAAAGAACACTATCCTGTTCTGTGTGTGTGTGGGTGGGTGTGTGTAACTGTTTTAGTATCCCTTTTTATTGTAATTTTTATTTAACAGGAACAAAATATAAGACATTGCCTTTTAAAATTTGGATAATTATATGCATGTAAAACATCTAGCTTCAGTGTATTTGCAATTTTAGTCCCTGGTCAGGCTTGAGAGTGTATTAATTTATATTTATTGAATACAATTAAAAAATAATTAATACAATTAATAAATAGCATCAATCAATACATTTTAGACACTTGTGTATGTCTGAGTGCCTCAGCAATGTAATTGTAGCGGGTTAGTGTATATACTGTGTCCATGCAGAACTTGTGTTTACATTTATGTGGTGTGTCTTTGTCCACAGACATCAGTAGATGTAAAGAGGACCCGCCAATTCAGCCAGACCTAAAACAGTTTCCCAGGACCCTGATGGGGGACAGGAGAAGGAGCTTCAAGGCAGGCTGGTACCATATCCACCCCTGGCTTGAATATTCTCAACAGATGTACTCGGCGTATTGTTACATTTTAGCCCTCCTAATACTGTATTTTTTTCTCATCACTGTAATGTTATGACTACAATGTTTTCAAAGTTTGATGAAATAAAAAGTCAAATAAGATTTCAAATCTGTCTTTTTAGCCCTGGGTTGAATGTGCCCCTTCATCAAAACCCCTGGCCCCAGCCCGGCCCCCTCAGTGAAATTGACCCAGAACCTCCACTGTGCGGAATTGGGCTTTAAATTGCTGCCGTTGTTAAATCCAGCTTTTTTCATCTTCGTCAGCTGGCTAAAGTAAAGCTTCTCCTTTCTCTAGAGCAGTTTGAAACAGTAATTCATGCCTTCATCGCATCCCAGTTGGATTACTGTAACGCACTTTACTTTGGAGTTGTCCAATCCTCCAGTAAGCGTCTCCAGTTGGTCCAGAATGCTGCTCACCTATTGACTGGAATTCGTAAGAATGAGCACATAACGCCTACTCTGGCATCCCTTCACTGGCTCCCCATACATTTTAGTGTTCTTGTTAATATCCCATTATTTGTTGTCAAATCTTTAAAAAGCCTTGGCTCACCTTACCTCTCTGAGCTCCTCCACCCCGACGCACCTGCCTGGTGCCTCAGATCCAGACACTATTAGAGGTACCAAGAACTAAGCGGAGGCTCACAGGGTATCAAGCCTTTTCCGTTGCTGGTCCATCTCTTTGGAGTGACCTGCCACTGAACGTTCGGCAAGCTCCCTCGCTGTCCATCTTCAAAGCTCATCTTAAAACTCGTTTTTATTCTTTGGCTTTTGACTCTGCATGACTCAGACTTGATTTTTAGTTTGACTGCTTTTTTGTAGTTTCTACTGTCTTTGTTATCCATTTATTGTTTTATTGTTTGTTATATGAATTATTTTTGCTCTATTTCCAGCACTTTGTATATAAAGTGCTCTATAAATACAGTTGAGTTGAGTCAACACGACACTTGCGCAACACGTCACCACTTCCATTTCAATTGACAGCAGTAATATACCTTTCTGGTTACCTTGATCGATCATGACTGTTTTTTTCAGGCACGGCGCTAAACCAAGACTAGGAGATAATCAGAAATCTGTGTAGTCTCGTTAAATCCCCTCCAACAATTGGTTTGCTTTTGCCCACCTGAAATGTGTTTTTTCCCCCTTTTTTTATATATTGTTTGGAGAAACTCAGTTTGAAAAAAATAACGTGTA
Organism: Hippocampus mohnikei; assembly: GCA_026261675.1. Lineage (NCBI taxonomy): Eukaryota > Metazoa > Chordata > Actinopteri > Syngnathiformes > Syngnathidae > Hippocampus > Hippocampus mohnikei. The sequence continues at coordinate 13,370,779 of JAKGUB010000556.1, read as the reverse complement.
TACTGTATATTGTGCTTCTAAAAAAACTGCAAAATAAAATAAGTGAAGAGATGATTTTTTTTTTCTGAGAAGCAAGAACTTTTGAAGAATTGGTTGCTATCTGCGAAATTTGTTGGCAGAATCTAGTGCTCAAAAAAATGGCCGCAATGACAGCTCACGTCAGGAAAAACTCTTGAGTAGGGTCACTCGTGAGTCCAGCTTTAGTGAAAAATGATCTTGTCTTGCATTAATTGAAGACATACCTAAAGAGATATTCAACAGCTCTAACATTTAGTGGAAAATCATGTAGAATGTCTTCCTACCACTACACGTAGCTCACATGGATAAATGAACATTATTTGAAATGAAATGGGACAATTTCCCAAGATACACCCGATGATCTCTCATGTAATACTAATGTGCAAACTTGACTTGAATTGTGATGTAAGGCCAAAGAGCGTGGGAACATTTGTTCCTGTAGTAGCTCCCAGTTTTAAATAGCAATTAATTATCAACCACTGCATACTTTTGTTCAGACCACCTTTTTCCTGCTTGTTATTTTTTTATGTTTTGAAGGTCATTACCACAACAAAGAATGTGTATTGAAGTGGATATCTCATTTCCATATAAAAGTTTGTTTAAAAAAAAAAAAGCCGAGCTGCTACACAACACCTCATTAACGCAAATATTCTATGAAAATTCCTCTCTTTCTTCAAATCAACCATATCCCGTCTTTGTTTGTTTCACTTCTAATGAAGGACTTTTATTTGGGGGAAAAACCTGTCTCCCAAACTTGTGAAGTTTTGTGCAGTACGGATTCAACCAACCAATTTCCGGCTTTGTTTGAATTGAAAACTTTAGAAAAGTCCCCCACGTCCACACCATTTTTTTTTTCAAAAAATGAGGAAAAACCGAACCAAATTCTGATTTCTTTGTGATATTTATGAACAATTTCGTTTCAGGAGGATAACAGAATGATCCCTTTAACAAAATATGTAGCCGATTTTAGCAGGGGTGGCCAGCATGATGAGATATTTAAGGCATTAAAAAAATCAGAGGAAGGTGACGATGTATGGTACAGTATACGCTTAATGTCGTAAAAGTAAGTCTTCCATCCCACCAGTAGGTGTCAGAGCAACATCGCTCACCTAATAGTTTTTTTAGAAAGTTCCTCCACACATGCTGTTGTGCTGTTGAACAGAATGTGTGCATCCAGTGCAGATCATCTTATTTTCATTATTATGATGATTACGATGATGATGACGATGATTAAGAAAGATCTTTTTTCCATTCTTCCTTCCTTTCTTTCTTTCTTTCGAAATGTCAAAAAACCGGAACAAGCGCATTCCTGGAGGCGCGCAACCGACCCCACGCCTCCGTCCGTGCACGCACACTCACACAACGTACAGACAGCAAAGGATTGTGGACTTCAATTCTACTTATTGCCGTTTAAAACCAAATAGTATCTATTTTTTGACATAATCAAATGATGGTTGATTGAAAACGCCAAATCTAGCGTCCTACTTTAGATAATGCGGTGATATGCTATGTGCCGCCACAATGACAATTTTGGACGGTGCAAATGAGGAAGTGCACATTTGGGGGTTCTTCATTCTCCTGTAGCTCCATGCGAGTATCAAAATGTTGGCACGTCGTGCACACGGACGTTCCGCAGGTATGATCGCCTGATAGCCGGGAGCAAACTCCACCCAGCACACGCACACACGCACACAACCTGTGGCCGAGTGCGGCGCTAAATACGCGCTGCGCGCACAGAGTCGCGTGGAGAAAAAGTTGTGTGGGTCAAAGTCCGGCAGCTCGGGAGCAAGCGGGACGTGTGCTGAAGACATGCTTCAAACATGGCCGTAGTTGCAGCGAGCGTGCAGGAAAGTGGATTTGTGGAGGTTTTGGTGCGGGCTCGCTGGCACAAAGTTTGGGTGCACTTAAACGAGGAGGCGCTCACGTTGAGCTGCGAGGACGACGCCGTCAACTCCAACGGAGTCGTCACCAATGGATCCTACCTCGACAACAACAACTCGAACAACGGTCCGAGGCTGCCGGACCAGCTCAAACCCGTGCCGGAGACCATCGCCAACAGGAAGCGGTGCGTTAAGGTGACCAAGCAGGATGTCGGCGGACTGGGGATCAGCATTAAAGGCGGCAGGGAGAATAAGATGCCCATCCTGATCAGCAAGATCTTCAAGGGGTTGGCTGCGGACCAGACGCAGGCTCTGTACGTCGGGGACGCCATCCTGTCCGTGAACGGGGTCAACTTGAGGGACGCGAGCCACGACGAGGCGGTGCAGGCGCTCAAACGGGCAGGCAAGGACGTGATCCTGGAAGGTAAGCGTCAGCATCATCGTGGTGATGGGCGCACCCGACGTGGCGAGTTTCGACAACAATAATCACAGTTGTCAAAGACGGAAGATATTACTGCCATGGTAGTCCCTGTGGGCGCACTCTGGTTGTATTTGTAGGCAGTGGTGTGCTGTCAGGGCCAGCAAGGGCTCTTCTGCTGGCCCAAACACTACCCTGCCTACTTTTCTACCTAAATTCAATTTGTGATCCATGATTGTTATCCTTTTATTCAGAATATTCTATTCTTTACATGTTGTAGCATTTCTCTTGGCTCTGCTGTTTTCAGTAGCAACATGCAGATTGTAGTTTGTTAGGTTTTTTTTGTCCTATCAGATTTCAGCACTCCACACTACAATGCCATTCTAATCTTCCTCGGCCTCCAGAAACAGTAGTGTTCGTTGATGTAATTTCAATGTAATTAACAATGGGACTGTTTCTTTAACCAATCAGATTTCAAATACGCCCTCCTGGCACCCTTGTTGACTTTAGCATTTTTCCATGATTTGCTGGCTGGAGGAAAAACAATTTTAACAGCCAATTTCGACCAACATTTATTATTATTATTATTATTATTATTATTATTATTATATCATAAATTGTATTTTTTGTTTTTGCCATGTTGAACTTGTTAGTTAAATATTGATCATGTATTAGCACAGTTGGTGTTACATTGCATTCTTATATAGTATTGCTGGTTTCTATTGTTGTCACTCGGACAGTTGAACAGAGACTGGACTCAGGAACAGATGGTCTTTGACTGCCAGGCAGGAGTTACGGTTTTGAGAAGTGAGCACGAGTTAGTACGCAATGTGATAGTAGTAGTCATAAAAAGTGGACGAAGTCGGGTAAATCCCAAATGGGGGCCATGTACCAAATGCGTGGTTTGACACTGGAGTTGGAGAACAGGTGTCAAGTCACAACCACATCAGTTTATTTGGTTCGCAAATGTGTGCCACAATTTTTTTTTAAACAAGCATGTGGTTGGGAGATTATTACATTTACCGCACATAAAAAGAATGAAAAGAATTGCAATGTGCAAGAGCCATGTGTCAAATCTGCAAACAAACTCAATGCAGTTGAGGTTCTGGCTATCAGACGTCATCCATCCATTTTCTATTCCGCTTATCCTCACATGGGTCTCAGGCGTGATGGAGCCTATCCCAGCCGTCTTCGGGCAGTAGGCGGGGTACACCCCGAACTGGTTGCCACCCAATCGCAGGGCACACATAGACGAACAACCAAATTAATCAATCAGATGGCTGTTTTGATCATGTTTAAAACTTTATTTCAATTTTTTTTTTGAAAGAGTACCTTAGTTTTAGGAATTAAAACATAGTTGGACTCGGTCGAGTCAAGAAAAATATTCTGCAAGTCCAATGGCCAAAGTGAAGTCGCAAGGACACCGAGTCAAGTACGTGACAAAAAAAAATGTCGAGTCCAAACGCCAGAACTAAAGCCCTGCAATATTTCTTAAAACACTGCTTTTCGAGTTTTTACGATGATGATTTGAGCCAGTAACCTATAGAGTTTTCAATCATGTGATTTGTGTTTGTTTGTCTGCCTTAGACCGGGAGGATAAGCTCGGAAAGAGTAGGTGACCGACTCATGTTTGTTCTCATTCGTTCTTTTTGTAGCGGCGATGTTTTCATTTTCCGTTCTGCTTAGATGTGCTAAAATGAGGCCTAAAAATTGGATTGAGTCAGCTGCCATTCAGGCAATCCTAGAATCCAATGATGATGATAATGATTAAAAGCTTACCTTGAACCAAGTTTTCGGAATAAACAGGGAGTTCAGATTTGCTATCAGCTGTGCTGATTTGTGAAAGCCAGTTGTTTCCTTCCGTTCCAATGTTCTCACTTTGTTTAAAAATTGGTGACAAAAAAAACTCAATATCCACCGGAACAAAACAACACGTTGATCTCCATCACGGCGGCCGCGGTGTGATATCACAGGAAAAATATCTGTTATTTGTCAATGGAGGTGCCACTGTATTTTTAATTGGAGCACAAAAAAATCGTTCCCTTTCTCAAAATGCTCTTGCTTAACCAGACCTTCCCTGAGAGGCACATTCGTGTTTGAATTCCTTTTGCTGCTTTTTTTTCCCAATGCAAGGCGCAAATCTGTTGAGTTTCCTGCTTTCTCACTCACTCAAGCACACACGAGGTTACTGACATAAACAGTTGCTTTTAGAAGATGAAAATTGGGCTGATAGAAGATTACTTTGAAAGCTGAACAGCATTTTGCGCGCACACACACACACACACACACACACACACACACACACACACACACACACACACACGCACACACACAGGAAAATGTATCATGTAAGTGCCCACTTCTGAGTTTATTCCTGTTCCCATGAGGACTCTTGAATGACGAGATTCTCCCTCACTCACTCAGTAGCGCGCGTGCAATACACACACGGCGATGATCCTTCCTCGGGGAACAAGGGGAACACACTGCAGAGGGGAAACGCAGAATTGATAAGAAAAATAGGCAGAGGGAGCCGAGCAGGGGAAGCGTGGAGTAGAATTGTGATTTTAATGGAGAAATGTGGAGAGGGAGAGCAAAGCTGCAGGACAGCTAATAAGGGAGGCGAAGAGAGAGAAGCGAAGATGCGGAGGTAAACTTCAGGGTACACGAGTGCCGGGAGGTTATGGTGCACTCATTTGGGAAAAGCAGTGGATGTGCATTCAGTAATGGATCTCTGTGAACCTGGAAGGCATCCATCCATCTACCCAAGCGTGTATGTTTCATTCCCAGTGAAACATGTGATCTGTGATATTCCCAGAGTTCCCTTTAGTCCTTACTGTAAGTCGTTTTCTGAAACTGGAGAGAAGCGGTTCGGACGAGAGAGAGAGAGAGAGAGAGAGAAATTGATTGGAGAGGTGAGACGTGTGTCTTCTGTGCATTTACTTAACGAGTTGAAAACAGTCAGTGCTAAATATACGCAGATGAACGTTTGCACGGAGATGCTTGTGTACATAAATGAAATGTAAATGGAAGCCAAAGTTAGCTCAAAGAGTTGTCTGTGTATTGTGCTCAAGAAGATCATGTCAGCAAACTTCTCCGTAGGAAATATGATGTACAACACTGGTGTCAAACTCAAGGCCCATGGGCCAAATCTGGCCCCCCACATCATTTTATGTGGCCCGCGAAAGCAAATGAAATATGTCAATTTTCATGATGCTTCCTAAAATTTCTACCTAAATTTCAAATTCTCATTTGTAATAAATAAGAGTGATACTGAAAGCATTTTCTTGTGACCAAACCCCTCATTACAGTAACCTAAACAGTGAGTGAATAAACCATTATTCTTGACTTCTTTACATGGTTTCAGTCATAATGGCCCTCCAATGGAAATTGTAACTAAAATCAGGCCCGCGACAAAAATGAGTTTGACACCCCTGATGTACACCATAAGGACAAATGTTTGCGGACATACCTCATGGTTTAGCTTCAGCGAACAATGGTTTTGAAAAGGTCCTTCTACCTGTGCCCCGATGCGTTAAGTAAGATCCATAACGGTATGTTTGGATGACTGGCTCCTAAAGCTCAGGTGTCAAAGTCAAAGCCTGGGGGCCAGATCTGGCCCGCCACATCATTTTATGTGGCCCGCGAAAGCAAATCAAGTTCCATGATGCTTGCTCAAGTCTGAAGCAACATTTCAAATTGTCATATATAATCCACAATAACAGTCATTATTCTTGACTTCTGATTTTAAAACTAGTTGTCCATCAATTTGTTGTGCGCTGTGTGTGTAATATGTGGAGGGGATTAAACATTTATATGGTTTGCCAAAATTCATAACGGCCCTCTAAGGGAAACCGTAACTACACCACGGCCCGCGACAAAAATGAGTATGACACCCCTGCCCGAGAGGATCATCGTGATCTCACCCCCATCAAACACTTTGGGGATGACTGGAGGCATTTTCATTTCTTGAAGGTGAAATGTTGCGAATTTATAAAGCAGAGGTCTCAAAGTCATTTTCAAAGCAGGGTGCCCTCAGAGAGCTGTTATGACTGGAAAAATCACATGAATCTTACAATTTCATATCGTCGCTGTCAAGTGGAATTCTTGCTTCTCCAAAAAAAGAAAATAAAACAAAACCTCATCTAGCTTGGGTTACTAAAGCGTGCTGCTTGTTCATACTGCTATTAGATTTTATATTGCTATCCTGACAGCACAAAAAGGCTACTTCACAAAAAGCATACGACTCGCATTATCTTCCCAATTTCATTTTCAGACTTCTCGGATTAGTGTTGCAAGACATCAAACAATGAGCTCCGAAAGCAGTGTATATTATTAAGTGGAAATGATTTTTTCCCTTTTTGACTGACACCCTCTCTTCTGCACCAAAGAATTACAGCTCTCCAGTTTTTCACAAAACAGGCTTACCGGCACTCAGATATATCCAACCTTAATTATTTTCACACGGCAACTCTCCCAAACCTTGTACACCAGTTTGGGTTCTCGCGTAATTTGCTCCAGCGTCGTCAGGACAATCCAGCAATACAGTGATACCTCGGCTCACGAAATTAATTGGTTCCCAGAAAGTGTGTGTGAGCCGAAAAGTTTGTCTTCCGAACATTTATTTCCCATAAGAAACCATTAAAATGAGAATAATCCGTTGCCAGGTCCCCATAAACATAATTTTCGACGAAATAAGCCTTAAAACTACACATAAATATACCTTATTTTATGTATAATAAATGTGCTATTGTATTGAAATTAAAGAAATAAACTGTACTGTATAATAAAGTCATTTTATTTACCTTTGTGATCGTAGTTGATGGCTTGATGGAATGGAGTGGAAGGGGAGGGAGGGAGGGAGTTACGGTTTGGAAGGAGAGTCGCCTTCCATAAGGACTGTAGGTAACTCAACCTCCGGTGTGGCTTCTCTTCTTTGCTTCTTAGAAGGAGACTCTTTATCCTTTTTGCTGACTAAAAACCTCTTAATTGACACCTGTTGCGTGTTAGCGTACTGGTACTGGGACGCTAAGTCACACAAACGCACACCTCGTTCGTGTTTTTCAATTATCTCCTTCTTCTGCTCGATCGTAATTTTCTTTAGTGTTTTCTTCGGCTTAACACTAGCCTGTGGTGGGGTCTTTTTCGGTCCCATAATAGCAAAAGTGTCTATCAAACTCAAACCACATCCGCATTCAAATAAAGGGGGTGACGAACTGGGACGCCGTGAGCGTGCGTCAGCTTCTCGCAGCCGCCACCGTGGCGCTGTTCGACCGCTTGGTTTGGTTCGTCCGCCAAAACTAGTTCGTCGACTATATGCTCGCGAAATTAATGTTCTTGAGGCGAAAAGTTCGTGAGCTAAAGCGTTCGTGAGCCGAGGTATCACTGTATATGTTCTGCTGTCTCTCCCCCCAGTCCACACATTCGGCAGATGGAATCTTCCACTTGGCCAAATGTGTGCTGCCATTTCCGCAGATCGAGAAGGTGACCACTCCGCATTCTGCTCAAGCTGCTGCTGCGTTCACCTGGCCCATACAGTGTATGATACACTCACCGACTGCCCAACGGCTGTTTATAACATGTGTCCCTACAACGTTACAATGGTCTCATAGTGGCTTTTTTTTCCACCTGTGGGGAGCATTTTCACATGCTGGTGAGCGTCGATCACATACGACAGTCAACGTAATAATGAGCTGTGATTTTTTCAGATCTTTTTTGTGTTCCATTGTGTGTGAGGCATTCACGCATTTCGTTGCCTGGCAACATGATCGACCCTCATTCTCTTTGCACTGCTTCCATGTGTTCCGTCATGGGCATGGTTTTCTTAAATTACTTGTACTGGATGTACTAAAAATGTGAATGCAAAAAAAAATGCATGCCCATTCAAAGTCGCCTCTTCCAGATCCACAACGTAGGCCCTATTTTCATCGAGAGGCACCCGTGCGCATGGTGTAAAATGAAGCGCAGCTTCATTTTCATGCCCGGGCAAGTCTAGTTTACCGTGCTTGGGAGCATGTTGCGCCTCGCTGAGCGCTCCAGTGGACGGCGCTTGTGCGCTCAGGGCACACCCCTTGCACAACCGGACAATTTGGTGACAAAAAGTAGACTGCACTTGGTGTAAAATCCGGCACATCTTCATTTTCATGCCTGGACAAGTCTAGTTTAGCAAGTTTATGAATGTGGTAGCCCATGCTAGGTGTTGCAGCGTATTTGATCGCACGCCCCTGGCGCATCTGGCAATTTGATGACCAAAATAGACTACGGTAGATTTTAGACCCAAAACCAGGTCTTAGGTGTGGCACATGGTGTTCTGCGCTTTTGGTGTATTTAAAATAGGCGCAGTCAGATTCTGGACTCCACTGACATGTGTGGTGGAAGTCATCATTTATAAGTATGACGACAGCAGGCATCGAACCCTCTGAACTGCTGTAGAAATCAATTGATTGAACGAATTATCATCATTTTCATCATACGCTGTCTTCCAACTGTACAAGTCTAGGAAAATACTAAAAAGACAACTCTACCCATGCATATAGAGTACACTTTGCGCTAGACTAGTTCTGGGTATGGAAATAGGGCCTCACAAGTTAATGTCACATTTAAAGCGTGCCATATTTTCTAAACAGCTCTCTATGAAATTCAACGTGTCTCATGAAAACTCCACAATCGGAAATAGGGGCCTCCTTGAGACTTCATCGAATCATGTGCGTCTTTGGTGATTGCGCATGAATTTCATGTTCATGCGGGGGTTGGTGTCTCTGGATGGAAGTGTCACTGCAACTTAAAGGTATGCAAGCCAGGCTCATAAGGAAATGACTTTAGCGGCAATGGGAGAATATGTGTGGCACTGAATTCCCTTACCTGTGCAAACAAAGACTTGAAAGCAAATGCTCAAAATGCTTTCATTTTGTTGGTGACTCACAAGATGTTCATTCATTCATTTTCATTCATCTTCCGAACCGCTTGATCCTCACTAGGGTCGCGGGGGGTGCTGGAGCCTATCCCAGCTATCTCCGGGCACCCTGAATCGGTTGCCAGCCAATCGCCGGGCACACAGAGACGAACAACCATCCACGCCCACACTCACACCTAGGGACAATTTAGAGTGCGCAATCAGCCTGCCATGCATGTCTTTGGAATGTGGGAGGAGCACCCGGAGAAAACCCACACAAGCCCGGGGAGAACATGCAAGCTCCACACAGGGAGGCCGGAGCTGGAATCGAACCCGGTACCTCTGAACTGTGAAGCCGACGTGCTAACCACTGGACTACCGGGCCGCCCTCACAAGATGTTGTTGAACATCAATGTTTCAAACCCGGGACTTTTTTGCAATTTTAAAGCTTTATGTTTCCCATAATGTCGCACACTTCACTGTCTGCACATGAACGCAGACTAAAAAAAGGAATTCAATCAAACTCTCTGCCCTCCTTGAGCAGGAAGAACATGAGTCAGTGGCCTCCAAGCTGTTTCATTTCACCACCTAGCAATCCAAGCCTGTCATCACCTGACAACTGTGATGAGGCAGTGTTAGTGTGTGTGCCCATCGTTGTATTCAGTCATGGCCACTGTAGTCTAGACCGATGTTCCAGTCAGAGGGTTTTGTGTGTGTGTGTGTGTGTGTGCGTGCGTGCGTGCGTGCGTGCTCGCTTGTGAGAGCCAGTGACGAAGCCATCATCTGTTCATCACCACACGCTGACTTAGAGTGGATGATAACGGTATTAATGACAATAGTGTTGTTGTGCTGAAGATACCCAATGCAATTTTTCATTCCACTGCTTTGTATACAGTACGCTTACACAAAACAAAACAAAAGCAGAGATGCTTCCTCCAAGCTTTGTGAGAGGAAAAGGAAAAACATCTGTCGCCTCCAGGTGTAATTATTGTTCCTCCGTCTTTTGCGAGTTGACCCAATTTTCTTTTAATGGTCGTTACAAAACTGGAGGATTCATTCTTATCCAAAGGCCTACATACTTCATTGGAATGAATACTTGAAGGGGAAAAAGTGAAGCCAAATCCAGTGGACTGCTAATAACATCGCTGCCACATCAAGCCCGCTGGCCTCTTTGTACTGTGTTGATGTTCACTGGTCAGCAGCTCACTGAGAGAATCAGCGCTGCGATTGTGGTTGGGGGAAATGTACGGTGAGTTAGGTTGTTGCCGATGGAAACACAACAGTTGTATTCCTCTTGCTTATTCCTCAGGCCTTCACACAGCGGTTCAATGAACTCACGGCGCAGGACAGTTTTCCCGCAGTGCTGGTGCAAGCTAAACATGTCCATATTTCAGGGAGGATGACGCTTCCAAACAATCAGAGAGGACTTCGTTTGGTCTTTGTTGTTCTGAGCTGAGGGATTTTTTGACATGCCAACCTCTTAGTTGGTCTGTTTGTGTTGTTTGAATGACTTTAGAGGTTCAGTGACAGCTGTTCAAGTCGGCCTCCTCGGGGAGATCCACTTGGAAGCGCTTAGATTCCTCTGGAGGCAACGGGAACTGGGAGGGGGGCCAAACACTTCCAGACTCAGTTAAAATAAGCAGGGTCTTTTTTTCTCATGACAATAACGATTTATATTTTGGCACATTTTTAACCAATAGAAGGAACTACCAATGTGGCAGATGTTGGTAGATTCTTCGGTCACCAAATCTGATTGGAGTTTGTCTTCTATGTCTTGTTTCCAACTTCTGTTGATTTTATTTATTTATTCGTTGATTTGTTTATTTCTTAATTTATTAGCGTCAGAGACTTCATAGTCATGGTAGTCATTGTCGCTGCCAGTATTGTGGCTCTTAAGTCTTTAAGCTCCTTTAGTTCCTTCCTGCACTCCAAGATGCATTTCCTTCATAGAAATGACACGTCATTATTCATTCACTCTTGGTTCATGTGTGTGGTGTGTGTGTGTGTGTGTGTGTGTGTGTGTGTGCCTCGATGGGATCACCACCTTATCGTGGTGAGGCACTTTGCGCGTCTCCATGACCCCTAGAGCTATGTCGGCAGGAGTCCCGTACTCCTGGCAGGGTCACCCAAGCCGAACAGGTCGAAGGGTAGAGGCCAGACAAAGAGTGATCCCAAACCGGCACCTGGGGGCAGGCACAGGCGGAGTCCAACAAACCGGACTACCGGCAGCCCCCTGCAACTCTTGCCAGAAGAAGGTCGTCATGGGTACCCTCATGCCACCGGAAACCACCTGGTAGGAGTGAAGATGGTGGGAGTGAGGACTGTGCACCCACACCCTCACCTTAATCCGAACCTCTGCGCAAGCTTCTTGCCCCAACCCACACCCAATCCCCACCCTGCATCACCTAATCCCTAAAGTCCTGTGGCGATGTGGAATGGCGGTGGGCACAGGCCAAGGATGTGGCTGGGAGTGCCTAGCCAAACCATGCACACAGGCGGCAATGGAGTGATGGTCGTTGACACTGCGGGATGGAGCAGCGCATCTCTTCGGCAGCTTCCATTGTGACTGAGCAGCTCCACACTGCTCACCCCTGTGATGGGGAGGGACCTAGAAAAAGTGGTCTAAAAATTGTCTGCTCTCCACACTCCGGACGGTAAACCGCAATCGTCGGAGCATCCCCCATGCGGTCGAAATGACAATAAACGAAAACAAAAAAATCTACGCATAGCTTCGTGGAACGTCCGCACACTGTTGGACCTGGCTGAAACTCCTGACAGGCCCCACCGGAGGACAGCACTTGTTGCCACAGAGCTCGCGAGGTATAACATCGACATCGCAGCTCTCAGCGAGACCAGACTACATGGAGAGGACTCCCTGACAGAAGTTGGTGCAGGGTATACCTTCTTCTGGAAAGGGGTCCCTGAAGGCACTCGTCGAAACCATGGAGTTGGCTTTGCTGTGAAGTCCCAACTGCTGAAGCGCATCCCAGAATCCCCTACCGGCATCAATGAAAGGCTGATAACATGGCGCATTCCCCTGGCAAAGGGACACTTCGCCACACTCATCAGTGCTTACGCACCAACTCTGAATGCCGAGCACAATATTAAGGAGGATTTCTACAGAGCTCTGGACACCGTCCTGCAGAAAACACCGGCTACGGACAAGCTCATAGTCATGGGAGATTTTAATGCTAGGGTGGGCACGGAACACCTGGTATGGAGTAAAGTTATTGGCCAGCATGGAGTGGGCAAAATGAACAACAACGGCCTTCGGCTCCTCTCCCTCTGTGCAGAACATCAGTTGGTCATCACTAACACCATTTTCCAAATGAAGAACAGGTTTAAGACCACCTGGCAGCACCCCCGCTCCAAACACTGGCATCTCCTGGACTATGTGATTGTCCGTCAAAAGGACATACGGGATGTCCTCATCACCCGTGTCATGCGCGGAGCTGAGTGTTGGACTGACCACCTCATGGTGAGATCCAAACTCCTCATGAGATTTCAACCCCGTCATCCAAGGACAGCTCCCAACAAAAGACTCAACTGTGCAGCATTGAACAACCCCACCACCAAAGCCAACTTTCGGCGACTACTTGCTGAAAACCTTGATAAGATCCCGGAGGAATCAGGTGACTGGCCAGCTCTGCACCAGGCTATCCAGAGTACAGCCTCGGAGGTGCTAGGCCAGTCAAGAAGACGCCACCAGGATTGGTTTGACTGCAACTCAACCGAGATAATTACACTTCTGAAAGCAAAGCATGAGGCCCATAAAGCTCTCCTGTCCTGCCCCACATCTCTCACTCGTAAAGCCACCTTTACTGCAGTTAGGACAGAGACCCAGCGAGCACTCCGAATCATGAAGGACACCTGGTGGGTGCAGAAGGCAAATGAGATCCAAAACCTGGCAGACTGTAACAACACCCAGGGCTTCTACAATGCCATTAAAGCACTGTATGGTCCCAAGAAGCGGGCAATTGCTCCAGTCCGATCAGCTGATGGCTCTGCACTCCTCAAAGACCACCATGATATCCTTGCCCGTTGGGCAAACCACTTTGAAAATCTTCTCAACCACACCAACCCTGTCAACCCACACATTCTGGACAATCTTCCAGACCTGCCAACAATCATGAGCCTCGACACCCCACCATCTTATTCTGAAACCCAGCAAGCCATTGCGGGCCTAAAGAATAACAAAAGCGCTGGACCTGATGGCATCCCGCGAGAGGTTTTCAAACACGGAGGTTATCTCCTCACGCGCCGACTGCACCTGCTGATTCAAAACATCTGGGAACATGGGACCGTCCGCAGGATTGGAAGGATGCTAACATCGTTGTTCTTTATAAGCAGAAAGGGACAGAGCAGCCTGTGGTAATAGCCGAGGAATCTCTCTCCTCTCCACCGCAGGAAAGATTTTGGCCAAAATCATGCTCGGCAGGCTGGTCAAGCACATCTCAGAAGGTGTGCTTCCAGAAACTCAGTGTGGCTACCGGAGACTAGATCCACCACTGACATGATCTTTGTTTTAAGACAGCTAATGGAGAAAAGCAGAGAACATCACAAGGACCTGTACATAGCCTTCATCGATCTCAGCAAAGCCTTTGACACCATCAACCGTGAGTTGCTCTGGAAACACCTCTCCAAACTTGGGGTGCCACCCAAGTTTCTCTGCATCCTCCAGCAGCTGCATGATGGGATGCAAGCCAGAGTGCTCATCGGAGGACTCCAGTCAGAGCTCTTCAAGGTGAACGTTGGGGTGAAGCAGGGCTGTGTCTTGGCTCCAGTGCTTTTAACATCCTCCTGTCTGCCATCACGTGCCTCTTCCACCGTGGCATGGGACATGATGACGGTGTCCATATAGAGTACCGCCTAGACGGAAGCCTCTTCAACATCAGACGGCTCCAGGCTCACACAAAGACAAAAATCTGTCAGATCTGTGAGCTTCAGTATGCTGATGACTGCACTATACTAGCTCACAGCTCAAACTCTATGCAGCACGCCCTGGACACCATTTCCATTCTGTACCAATCCTTTGGTCTTCAGATCAACATTAAAAACCGAGGTCATGTTCCAACTCGCAACCCCAACTTCCACATCCCCCAGCTTTCACATTAATGGCACTCCACTAAACGTAGTGGACCATTTCACCTACCTTGGATCCACTTTGTCCTCAAACTGCTCCCTTGACACTGAAGTCCACACCCGTATCAATAAAGCATCATCATCCTTTGGTCGCCACGCAGCAGGGTCTTGAAAACCGAAACCTAAAGATCTGCACCAAGATTGCCGTGTACAATGCAGTATGTCTCTCCACCCTGCTCTATGGGTCAGAGTCATGGACCCCATATCGCCGACACATTACTACCCTGGAAGCCTTCCACATCCGCTGCCTGCAAAGATCCTTGGCCTGTCCTGGGAAGATCGAGTTCCCCATACAGACATCCTTAAAAGCACCAATTCCATCTGCATGGAAGCGGCCGTGGCGAAGAAACATCTTCGGTGGATCGGACACACCATTCGCATGCCCGACAACCGCCTGCCCCGCCAGGTCCTCTATGGCCAACTGAGAGGTGCAAAGCGTTCTGCTGGGGGGCAAAAGCAGCGCCTCAAGGACTACAGCAGGGACCTCCTGAAGCGAGCCAACATCAACCCCACGCAGCTTGAAACACTTGCACTCAACAGACCAACCTGGCAGATCACTTGTGGCACTGCAGTCTCTCAAATACACCAAATTAACCAAACCAGACGAACCGAGAGACGCATTCAACGACACCAGCGGGCAGCTGGTACCCCCCTGGTATCCGGTTTCCCTTGCTCCATCTGTGGTCGAGTCTGCGGCTCAAGGATCGGTCTCTATGCCCACGAGAGGTGGCACCAGCGACAGAGTCGCTGACCCCCACCCATACCCCCACCCCACCCATACCCCCACCCCACCCATCCTCCCCTCCCTTGGAGCAAGCGTCATCATTAGACATGATGGACAGCTATAGTAGTGTGTGTGTATTGCTCCAGTCAAGAGGCACAATGCAGTCGCCAGCTTTCATTCTGTTTTTGTTTTTGTTAAAGGTGAAGGTGAAGTTGCATCACGTTCAAAATCAGACGTAACATTCCTTGAATTTGGGCGAATATTCTAAAAAGGTTGCCGTGAGAGTCTCGTGAAGGCTGTAAATACATCCAGCTACCAGCTCAGGGCCTACAAGGAAGATTTCATTCTGCAATCACAGGAGCCTTTTCTTACTTTTCTGACTCCAGTCTGTTCTCCTTTCAACTCCTACCTTACTCGTCACAGGCCTAATGAGAAGAAGTTTCTCGTACTTTATCCGCTACATTTGCTCACCAATTAAGAGTCCCATTCAGAGCATATGGAAAGCCCCCCTCAACCTCGGGTGAGTATAGCAAAAAAAAAAAAAAAAAAAAAAATCAATGGGCAAGAAAACAATTTAATGAGACTGAAGTCATTGCACAACTGGCGATACTGTCAACACTCTTCAGCTACTGAGGAAATAAACTGTCGTATTTACAAAATGTGTAATTGGATGGGGTTGAGTGGAGTTTAACAAGTGAAGTGTTTTTTTGACGAGCGAATGGGGTTTTTAATGGGGGGCCGTGCAGCTGGTCGCTGGTGGTGGGTTGTCATTCATCAGGAGAATTGTAACAGTGCGATGCAGAGTACTGGTAGTTACAAGAGAAACAATTTGGAGTCTATTTGCGCAGACGATCAGCAGAAGCAGGTGAAAAGCTGGTCAAAATTGGAGCTCGGACATCATTTTTTGGAAAAACCTGCTGGAAATGTCCTAAAAATGTTGAACGTCAACCTGGCACAATGCATGATGACCTCACGAGACTTTATTTAAAAGTGTGCGTCACTGCTTTTCAACGCGTCTCCATGACGAATCATTGAAATTCGAGGCCATGTTCCAAGCACGATAGATAGCGTGGGCAAAAACCTTTGCAAAGGGGTGTTGCTTAATCCAAGTTCATGGGATTTTTGTAGTCAATGTACAAGCCCTGGAATTTGCACATGGCCAACTTCCTGTCACATTTCGGGTCCTTCAGTCTTTTCAATGCATTCTCTTACGATGATGATGATGATGATGATGACCTGTCCACAAAGCATTGTTGATGTCGATGCCAAATTGTTCTCAAAATTCCCAATGGAAATCACCAATGAATTTTTAGGCCTTATGTTAGTACTCCTAAAATGCTTCGATATCTTTTGACCTGGATACATTTGCATGCCAAAGGAAAGGTTTTTGGCCATGTTGAATTCCCCCAAAAGGCAATTAAGATTAATAACAATAAAAGCAGCGATTCCAAGAAGGCGTTTCCATGACCTAATTAGAAGAGTCAACATCTTACACTTGACTTGCTGATATTGTTAAAATGTTACTTTAAACATTGCCTGTACAGTTTATGACGTACATACTGTATGATGGCTATAGTTTCACCAATATATACCTGATCTTAATTGATTGATTAGTTTTGAAATCTAAACATTATACTAGACTTGCTTTTAATCACCCAGGGTTGATTGTAAGGTTGCACTGTATTTTCTTCTCACTGCTCACCATTTATAGGGTCTGGCGCATAGTTGGTGCTCTTACAGAAACAGGACCCGTGGGAAGATCCGCGCATGCACACACACGCACTTTGTAACCACATTCCCCAATGAAGGAGACTCTTTCAGCTCTTTTTGTGTCTATGAGATTATGTTAGATCCATCTGTAGATTAAAAAAAATAACATTTTTGGAATATGTGGGACCGCAGCAAACTGGGCTGGATTCGCACTGTACATTTTTGACTCAACACAGAGAATTATCTTCTTTTTTTTTTTTTTTTTTTTCTGAGCCGAACATTGTTGATCATGAATGAAGACACAGGCGAGACCCGGTTGTCACGTCCCGGCTAGAGCAGATTACTGGAGGTCTTTATCATGTGTCGTCTTTGCATGTTCTTTGTCGCCATGCGGTAGAACAAATCGTCAGCCCTTATTTGGCTCTCTAATCTGACATTGCCGATGTGACTCAGTGGGTTATTCTCATTTTGCAAACACAGTCTTTGGAGGGCCGTTGAGGACAGTCGTTTAAAGCCCCAGTTCCATTCGCCAAAGCTTGTCTGTTCTTGTTCACAGGTTGGCGGGTGGGCTCGTTACCGTTTTACCATGCCTCTCTTGAGAATACTTTATATGCTGAATCCCAAATGCCACCGGCCATCTGCCAATTATACACAGTGCGTACAGTGGAATATTATGTTCAACATAACAAGCGCAGCATACCAAGGACTCAAAATGTGTTTTATCGACAGATTGAGCCCGCACTTGAGATATGCAGGTCTGTGTCGCTTTCTCCATGTGTGATCTGTCATTTGCTCTTCCGTATAGCTCTGTGATAGCGTCAATTGAAAGTGAGCATAGATTTCTTTGCAGAACCTTGTCCTGTAGTATACTGTACGAGTTGTCATTTAATGGAATGACCCACTGTTCTCATTTTAAAACTTATAACAAGCCTCTTTTTTCATTTTTAAACCATTTTAACACTCCTACGGGATGTTTTAGACAGTGCTTTGATTGACAGTATGTTTTTCTTTCGCTCCCACCAACCTGCATGTTAGAACTGAGTTGAGTCTTTACTGCCATTGGCTTTGTTGACAGTTTATGCACTCATTGGGAAATTTGAATCTTGGTCATGAGAGCAGCATCATTGCTATAATTATTATTCCTTGTTGAGGCTGATGAAGGAGCTGGAGCATTCCTCTACAGACTTTGGATGAAAGGTGGAATATGCCAACTTTACCTGTGGAATCTTCAGTCAACCGAACTTGCATGTTTTCGGAATGTGGAAGGAAACTGGACAACCTGTAAACTCTACATCCTTTGTCCCAAATCAGCTGCGATGGTCCTAATGAGGACAACCACAAGAAAATGGATGGATGGGTGGATGGCAGTTTTACAATATACCAAAGTGTAAAACAACAGCGTGGCTATTGACTTGGAAACCTGTAGGAACCATGAACTGTGTCATGAACAACAAATTATCCGCTTTAGTCACGTTTTCAGTTGAACGCTGACATTCTCACTGTTTCTTCCCTGTCCAGTCAAGTACATGCGAGAGGCTACACCGTACGTCCAAAAGGGCTCACCTGTGTCAGAGATCGGATGGGAAACCCCCCCGCCTGAGTCGCCGCGTTTCGGCGGCACTCCTGTCATCACCTCCTCTTCCTCCAAGGAGACTCGAAACCCTCCTCCTCCTCCTCTTCAGCCCTCCCTGTCCCTGCAGGGAAACAGAAGATGCATTCCACTTAAAATGTGTTACGTAACCCGAGCCATGACCACAGCCGATCCAGACAACAGGTAGTTGACTCATCTATCTTTTTTGCTCTTTGTACCATTTCTTACCTCATGTGCCGAATGTCATTTCTCCTCCCCAGTTATTAACTGTTCCTATAGGTCGGTCATCTGACTTTTACCTACCAGGAAGAATAAGCAGTATTTCGTGTCTTAGCCCGAAATGTCCTACTTTCTCAATAGAGGCCAGAACATTCTACGAGTTTTTCCAGTTGCAAATGCTCCACAAGCATTGACTGGAATTTATTAGCATAATTGTGAATGAGAATGAATCAAGCATTGACCAAATTGAAGGTTGGCTCTTAGTAGGGAACCTAAGTATACTGTAGTGTCCATCCATCCATCCATCTTCTACCGCTTATCCGGGGCCGTGTCGCGGGGGCAGCAGCTTTAGCAGGGAAACCTAGACTTCTCTCTCCCTAGCTACTTCTTCCAGCTCTCCCCGGGGGATCCCGAGGCGTTCCCAGGCCAGCTGCATGACATAGTCTCTCCAGCGTGTCCTGGGTCGTCCTCGGGGTCTCCGCCCGGTGGGACATGCCCGGAACACCTCACTAGGGAGGTGTTCAGGAGGCATCCGGATCAGATGCCCAAGCCACCTCATCTGGCTCCTCTCGATGTGGAGGAGAAGCGGCTCTACTCTGAGCCCCTCCCGGATGACCGAGCTTCTCACCTTATCTCTAAGGGAGAGCCCGGACACCCTGCGGAGAAAACTCATTTCGGCCGCTTGTATCCGGGATCTCGTTCTTTCGGTCACGACCCATAGCTCATGACCATAGATGAGGGTTGGAACGTAGATCGACCGGTAAATTGAGAGCTTCGCCCTTTGGCTCAGCTCCTTCTTTACCACGACAGACCGATACAACGTCTGCATCACAGCCACATGTCATGCAATTATTGACATACCTTGACTTCAGAGTGCCGCAATGTAATCGATTTTATTTATTTATGTTTTTGTATTATTATTGTTATTATTATTTATTTTATTGTATTTATTTATTTTTTTGTTGCGAGCCAACAATTGAGGTACAAGCAAGTTTTGGATCCACCGCTGCTCGAGTAAGTTAAAGAATAAATAAAAATACCAATGTGGACAAAGGCAGCAATCTATTTACATTGATCTATGTGTATCACCCAGAAAAAAAAAGTTGTCTTTTATCCCTCAATATCATACCTCTACTATCTCGTTAGTGCAATTCTGAATTGATTTTAAAATGTTCTTAATTACCTTCAAAGCACTCCATGGCATGACACCAGAATATACTGGACGTATATGTGATTTCATTTGTTTGCTGAATTGCTTGAAAGGTGCTACATAAATGAAATTATTATTATTAATCTTATTAAATTACCCTCAATCCCCAGTTAATGAGGATAAATTCCTACAATTTTGATGAAAAGTTTCCACATTGGAATAATTCAAAAATTCCCCTCCCCTAACTTCCCATGGAAAATTACCAGGCATTTAAGACACCATTGCAATCCGTCCCATTAGGGACCGTGATATGTCAGATGCATATACATTGCTGTTCTCATGTTAGTATTTCGTAGCAATAACTGTGACATCAGATTGCGATGCGTGTGGCATTCAGTACAGCTGCAAAATGCTGCATGAAAGAGACTTGTGGTTTAACACAACAGGAATCTAAAGGTGACACACCGCTTTTCAACCAGTCATTTAATCGTTGGTCAGCTGTTGTTTTGGAGTCACTTTAATTGTCTTCACTTGCTTCTTAACAAATTACCTCATCTGTATTCATGTCCTTCAAAAATATATAAAAAAGATGTGAAACGCTTGCACCAGATGTCATGTTCACTGTCACGACCCAGCGAAATCTTGATGGCACTCTTAGCTGTACTTGAGCAAAGCTCACACTTGGTTTACACAATTTGAGAGCACAATAGTGGTTGAACATTCACTGGATTGGCACGATTCTCCACTTCATTATACAAGAATTCGGGGTCAATATCCCAACTCGTAATCTCGTGTGCCAACGTGACTACGGTATTTGTCCAGTAAGAGAGCTGTTGGTTTTGCAGTTTGATGAAACAAGGACACATTGACAGACAGAGGGTATTATAACAGCAGGACACAAATTCATTGTGACTGTCACAGGAGTGGCTGCAATCTGTTAGGCACCTCAAAATTCGCAGCGATGGGCTAAAGAAAATAGATATGTCAACACACGATTAAAAAAAACAAAACTACACACTGTTTGTTTTCAACATCCACTTACCGTATTCATATTATGATATGGTAGTGGTGTGATTATTTACTGTGCAGTCAGGGATCGTGTAGATTTTCTAAAATATGAAACTGATCTTTTTCATTAAATTACACTTGTGTGTCAAGGGTGTATGTGTGTTCATTAGTTCTTACTTTAGGAGGGTGGGGGGGCAGTTGCATGTCACGGCTTGGTAATAGAAGTCTTATTTTTAGCCTTGTGGATCTAAGATTTAATGTCTTTTGGAGTTTTCCACATTTTCTGGAGTGTCATTTTCAGTAGTTGCAGGTGCAAAAGTTAAGTATTGAAAAAGACATCTCTTTTCTTTCCCCTCTCTCTTTCCCCCCCTCCTTTGTTTATTTATTTCTATTAACTAGGACAGCAACCCATTGTGCTCTTGTAGGTCCCATTTCACATGACTTTAAAGATAAGATAAGATAAGATAAGATATCCTTTATTTGTCCCATACTGGGGAGATTTACAGTCTACAGTAGCAAGATTGTGGGTAGAAAGAAGAAAAACAACGTGTTTGCAATATAGATATAAATAAGGTGGCTGTGTTGTTATTATTACTATTACTATTATTAAATAGCAATGACAGTGAGCTCTCGTTTATTTTGGAAGGCGTGTTCCAAACCCACCACCAACTGGTGAAAATCCTCTGTATAGACAAATCCATCCATCCATTTTCCGATCTGCTTCATCCTCACAAGGGTCGCCGGGGGGGATGGGGGGGGGGGGGGGCTGGAGCCTATCCCAGCTGTTTTCAGGCAGTAGGCGGGGGACACCCTGAACCGGCCATTAAATTTTTTTTTTTTAATTAATAGTCAAATCATAATGTAAAAAAGTGTCTTTTTATAGTTTTACCCATTCCCTATGTTGTAAATCAATTAAAATTATTAAAACAATTTAAACAATATTTGAACAACCACAAACATTTGCATGTGCCTTAAAGAAGCCTGGCTTGATGGCGTGTGACATCAGCCAGTGCGCGTGAGAGTGTCTGGAATGAACTGCGGCACGTCTGAGAGCATTACATTCAGTATAACAAAGATCACTTTCAAATCCAAAGTTTTGCTCAGGTGTGAACTATTTATATATATCTATTTTTAACCTCAAGTAACAACACCTGGAGTAGATATACAGTACAGTGCATGTGGTGCCCGACTCACAGATGCATTACATTCACTCGGGATTTTCCAGGTGTCCTGTGTCAGGTGTGTGTGTGTGTGTGTAGAAAAGGGAAAAGAAAGAAAGCCTGTTTGCGCAAACCACACATGGTTGGGAGTAGTTTCACTCCACCACCCACGGGAGCACCTCGACAGATGACTATTGAGTTTGGACATAGTTGGTGGTAAACACCCGAGAAAAGGAATGCGGTTGTACCCATCCTGAGCAGTGTTGAGGATGAAACTAAATATTTCCTCCCAGTTTGCTTCCAGCTCGTCATTGTTGCTGTAAGCATAACAGCTCCATAATGTCTCGTTTAGATTCATTTCCTGGCAGGGTGTTTATTGCTTGACATATGTGTTGGACTGGCATAGCTGGGGGTGTGACGTAATCAGGTTTTCTCACTTTAACTCAACAATCCCACATTTTTTGTGCTTCATACGTGTATGAAGCTGTGTATTATGGTTGCATTAATCATCACTTGTATATCGGGAAATACCTTTGACCTCCTACGCTTCTTGAGATAATTCGTCGACAGGATTTAACGGGCATGATGTTAACAATCTTAAAACGGCAGCGTGTTATATGATGTACCGTGAAACCCGCGACAGAACCCCTTTTTAAAATTCACATTCACTTAGCACACGATCAAAGAGCTGCTCGCTGAGGCCCAGGAGCATTCTATAGATACGTGTCTATGGAGGACAGAAATACTCCCTTATGGTAAAAGGAGATTAGTTCAGGAAATTTAGAGAGAAACGCCTATTTGTTTGAAATGGCCCGCAGAGGTTTTTCAAGTACGGCAACTTCACTGCCTCTTAACCAGGATCAGAGAAGTTAAGACTGAAACTTAAAACAAGATTTTTTTTTGGCCTGTGGCTTTCAGCTAGAAAGAAAAAAAAGGGGGCGGGAGAAAGAATCACACACTGTCTGTAATTTGACTTCCTTCCCTCTTTTGCTAAAACTGTTTTTTTGTCCAGACAAGTGGAGTTGCACTCCCCTGATGCCAGGCACACCGTGGTACTGCGGTGTCCAGACCAGTCATCCGCCCTCACTTGGTTCTCTGCGATGCATGATGTCACATCCACACTGACAAAGGTCTGTCGCACAGTTGCACAACAGCTCTAGCATCCTCCTTATTCTAACATGCTGTACCTATACATACAACATTTGAATGTAGACGTACTGAATGATCACGTCATCTCTTTACAGCAAGCACTAGCTGAGGTGATTCATCACACAACCAGGTCAGGGGTTGCTGGCAGCAAGGAGATTCGACACCTGGGATGGCTGGCAGGCAAGGTGAGGAGCAAATGTGGATTTTGATCACAGAAGGAATGAAAATCAGATGTGTCAGAGCATTTGATGACCCAAATGCCCCACTTTGCACTCTCTTAAGGGTTGAGGTGGAGAGTTTAGATAGTTAAGATTCATGTTAGAAACCTACAAGCGGGCACATGAAGATGTGCAAGTGCCAAGTGTTTTATGTGGTGTTTGGTTGCCCACACACACTGACAGAATCATTAGGAATATCCTCGTGTGTACAGCAAGCTTCCAGTCACGTGAAACTCTCCTTAATGACTCTGTATCTGTTGAATTATATCCCAAGATTTACAATATTCTCTGATCAAATTCTAACCATTATTGTTAATTAGCGACAAATTGTCATCATGTGACCCTTGATCCTGTAAAATCCTCCCATGTGGCTCAGACAGATCTTCAAAAGGCAGCTTAGGATTCCCTAGCTGGGTTACAGATCAAGTCTTTCTATGGGAATAGTTATGAATGTGAAATAGCAAGCTGCATATGGTATGGATATGGGCGCTTTGAATGTAAAGGATTAACTCTGTGGCTTGTGAAGGAAAAGCAAGAGGGGTTTCTTTGAGGGGTGGGGGTTGTACGGGAAAAGCAAATGTCTCAATCATGTACCTATGCACCAGCACCAGAAATAAATTTGCATTTCTATCACACCTCCCGAATGGACAACATTTCTCTGGCATTCTGATTCGGTGATTGACTTGCGAAAGAAGGGAAAAACAAAACATGTTAGGTCTGCATATAAACACAGTTATACAGATTTATGTATTCCATACACATTACTTCTTTGAGTTTGTGCTTGAGCAACTTTGGAAAGAAAACATTTTCAGTACTTTGCGCATTCACTGACATTTTCAAAATGCACATTAGCTTTAGTGGATGGCTGCACAGATAAAAAGACAATTTTCCAGTGTTTAAAAATGATGGAATAAGCGCTTTTTATTTTATTGTTTGTTTGGTTTTTTGTTTTGTTTTGTTTTGTTACGTCATATAACCAAAGAGTTGTCATGAATTAAATGACAGTATGCCGTCATCCATCCAACTTGTGTACAAAACACTTTTCCCGTGTAGGGTCACGGTGAGCTAGAGTCCATCAACGCTGACCTTAGGCAAAAAGTAAACAACTCACTGGTCTTGTCGCCAGTCAGTCATAGGGCACATTGGGAGTGACACTGGTTGGGAACTGAACCACTAGACTCTCCGTGACCTGTGTGTGACACCACTGTTGTGGAATTGTCCAACTAACAAATCAAGTGAAATCTTGTCCAAAAACATCCGCGCACGTATTGTAAAGCTCCTATCATAAAGGTTAAGGGAAGGTGGGGGTGCTTAGGTGGGGGAATTTACATGGCTGTCCATAAGCTATAATTCCGAAGTCTAGTATATATTACCAAAAAATGACAGTTTACTCAAGAATGGGGCATGAGTTCGCCAATAATGCATTCACTTTAATCTCTTGACATCCTGATTACCGTATTTTCCGCAATATAAGGCACTTCGGAGTATAAGGCGCACCCTCAATGAATGTCCTATTTTAAAACTGTTTTCATATATAAGGCGCACCACATTATAAGGTGCATAGAATAGAAGCTAACCCGTATTGTTTTGTGTTTTATGTTATTGTAAAGTGTCCTTGGGTGTCTTGAAAGGCGCTCATAAATAAAATGTATTATTATTATTATTATTATTATTACAATAGTGGTTGTGGTTGCGTTATGCATCCACTAGATGGTGGTATGCTAAAGGGAATGCAATACAATACAGCCTTATTTATACAGAGGTTTCACAACCACTGCAGCTGTAATGAAGCGTTTTACAGAACATTTAAAATACTACATCCAAGAAATCAGACTATTGATCCATGTATAAGGCGCATCAGATTATAAGGCACATTGTCGGCTTTTGAGAAAATTGAATGCTTTTAGGTGCGCCTTATAGTGCAGAAAATACGGTAACTCGAACCTATGCATAAGTTGATATTTACAAACACACGCAATTTGCTGTTGATCCCAATTAGTATAGTTCAGACTGTTGGATGTCAACACTCTCAACCGAGTTCCGTTTCATGTGTTTGCATAGCAAAGCGAAAGCGAGAAGCAGTGCTGGAAGCCTGTGCTAGTGGTGGTGACAGAGAAAGACCTTCTGCTCTATGACAGCCTGCCTCGGAGCAAGGAGGCCTGGCACAGTCCAGCACACACATATCCTCTTCTTGCAACACGGTGGGTCCATCCTCACAGCAACACAACCGAAACATGTTCGGGAGATTCCACTGTATCAAAGCTAACAGTTGTAGGTCAAAGATTTATATTATACAAGATTGAACGCTCGAAAGGTGCTTGGGTTTTTGAAAAGTTCTGTGTACAGTATTATTAAAAACCCTGGTCCTCTCTTTTGTGTCAAACAGCATATCTTTAATATTTAGTATGCAGCATCTATTTGGGTGGAAAATATGAGCTTTGGGAGTCGCACATCTTTGCTGGCCCTAGCGTACTGTACACTTTGTTCAGAAAAGCGTTTTCAGGCTCAGAACATTGAGCCGTCTTCCCATGAATGTGTGCGACGTATAACATGATGATAATGTCACCTATTTATAAAGCTTTTACTTTTAGACTCATTTTTATCCATTGTCATATAAAAACAGCTCAGGAAGACTCCATCAATGAAAGGTTAACGAAATGTAAGAACATACATCGCCAACTGTATCACTTGTTTGTTAAAAAAGAAAATAAAGATTCACTTACTCAGTAAAGGAACTTTCCAATGTAACCAGAAACGCAGCCTGCCAATCTTTGATGACTAAGATCATTTGAGCCTGGAACAAATTTAGTCACTTGGCATTATTTCTAGTGAGAAATCTGATTGAAATGAGAACAACTTGGAAGTCAGATAATGTCTTTGCAGATTATTCTACCATGTATTCAAATGTGAGTTTTTGTGTTCTTCCAGTCTGGTGCACTCTGGGCCTGACATGAGTTCTCCTTACTCGGGCACAGAGCTCTTTTTCGCCACTCGAACCGGCACTCGCCTTGGAATCGAGACTCATCTTTTCCGGGCTGAAACCAGCAAGGATTTATCCCTGTGGACTCGACAAATAGTCAACGGCTGTCACGCATCTGCCGAGATGATCAAAGAAGTCAGTACTAGTGAGTACGGCTACATCACACTGACACTGACATAAATGTTGATAAACAGTGGTACCTTGACTTGACTTGAAGCTTAATTCATTCCATGACAAATCGCGTAGTTAGCGCGATTTAACTGTATATCAAGTCCATTTTCCGCATTGAGAATAATTCAAATGGCACGAATCAAAATGATGGAACGTTAAAAATTTTCTATAATTAAAAAAAAAATTGCATTGTGCTGTAAAATAGAATTGATAGTTCCGTCCATCCATTTTCTGAACCAACCGTTTATTTTTACTAAAAAAAATAAGGAAATTGGGGCACTTGTAAGTCAAGGTACATCTGTGTATTAAAAACAAAAGCTTCCCTAAAATCAATGTCACATGAAACGTACTGTAATCCTCTGTGAATCAAGAGAAAAATGCATGAGGGTGGCAAACGTAGAAGTATGAGGATGGAATAAATCATGCAGCCCAGGTCACTGCGCTAGATCTTGCGACGCTTCTTCGGTGTACAGTGCACAGCCTGAAGCGCTGCGAGATTAAAATAACATCTTAAACCAAGCTCATGAAGCAGAATGTCAACACAAACGCCCACAGAAGGTAGAAGGGAGCCATATGGGAGACGTTTGCAAGCTATTTATAGACACGAGCGGCATTTTTCTGTGTTTTTGTAATTGTGTATTCACTGTCAAGGGAATTCCAACCAAACCCCCTCCCCACTCCTTTTCCCTCCCTGTACAAAATGTCCTGGGAACTGCACGTCTCCCGTGGGTGACCATGACCACCCTCACTCCTCCCCCTCACCAGCCCTAACTCATCACATAGTGCCAACTTTCACTTTGGTCCCTCTTGTATCCAGCAGCGAAGTCTGCCTGATGCCAGCTTCACATCCCGTCAATGTCATCATTTGTCACAGCCAAGCTTTTCGACATTGTCTTTGCAGTCACTTGTACAACACAAAGTGTTCAGTCGTGTGTGCAGTTTGCACATTTAGATGCCTAAAGGGGTAGTATCGTAAATCAGATTTTGTGTCGATCGTAAATCAGATTGTGTCATGCTTAGTTGCGGGAAAATTTGACTTCTTCATCTTTTTTAGCACCATGACCAAATGTTGTCTAGACAGAAGGACATAACCTTTGTAGCAGTCTTACAATCGACAGGCGATTTGTTTTTATATATATATATTTTTTAACCTGCTTCTATTGAGTTTTGTTAGTTCGCACAAGGACACTTGGGGCAAAGGTCACCCAAAATCGCAGATAATTTTTGTATGTAGGAAATAACTGCAGAACAAACATCTGCCTATTCAAGCTTTTTCAAATGGTCAGATTTTTTAAAAGTACAATTTTCTAAGAGTGAAAGTTAAGAGTTACCATAATTTACCTGCTGTGACACCTTAGAGTGCAGAACAGCGTGGTTCTAAAATCATTAGTGCAGAACGTACAGCCAATGTCATTTTCAAGATTAAACATAGCAGAAAAAATGCGTGTATCTATGCATTACATTAGATCCTATTATTATCTCAAAAGTCACTTCACTCTTTACTTTGACCGTTTCTCTCATTCTTTTAGCCACCAACAACAAGTGTAGCAAAGGTTTCTGGTCGATGAATAGAGTTTCTCTTTGTACCTGCAACCACAATATAATGATGATGTTGTCATGCTGACTTGGGGTTTTCATCTTCTTTCGTAGTGACATTACATTGTTTTGTAGTTCCAACACTGAAAAACCCCCCATCCATCCATTATCTGAAACCCTTTTATCCTCATGAGAGTCGCAGGTTTGCTGGAGCCTGTCCCAGCCGTCTTCGAGCAGTAGATGGGGGACACCCTGAACTGGTTGCCAGCCAATCGCAGGGCACACATAGACAAACCACCATCTGTGCTCACACTCACACCTAAAGACAATTTAGAGTGTGCCATTAACCTGCCATTCATGTTTTTGGAATGCGGGACAAAGCCAGAGGCCCAGGAGAAAATCCATGCAGGCGTGGGGAGAACATGCAAACTCCACACTGCAGAAGGCCGGGGCCGGGAATCAAATCCATGCCCTCTGCACTGCTCACCAGTGGTGTACCGTACTGCCCGGGTGAAAAATAAAACAGCCCTTTAAATTGACTTGAATAGAACAGAAATAGGTTCCTCATTTCAATCATGTGAAACAAATGTATATGCTCAAAATAATTACATTCTAAGGGGGGTGGGGGGGTGTTTGTTTGTTTTTTTATAATGTAGTAGAGAAGGAAAAACATCATTAATATTCCAAAGTGCACCTGGCACATGCCACACACATTCTATATTATATATAGTGGTCCAAACACTGCACTTTATAAATTATACAGAAACATTTTACAATTTATTTAATGGTTCTTCCTCAACCATTTCGAGGCATATTTCTTGACCTTCTTATCATCATATAAATGCGTGGGCTTTTGTTTTGCACTACTTTGATGGATTTGATGCAAAGATCCAATTGTGTGCACGGATATGCTATAGAAATACTAAGTTTGTCAATCATTTTCACGAAACATGGTAACCTTTCATAAGTATTTTAAGATTCAGTTGAGGAATAGTTGTCGGAATTTAGATTACCTACTGGGGTAAGAAGGCGAATAAATAAATCAGGGGAAGTGCATTGTAACAATACGTGCTCAGGCAGCACAGGAGGGCACACTAGGTTATGTCCCCATCAAACTAAATTGGAATAGATTATCCTGTTGATTATTCAAATGAGTAAGCGAGAAATCAAGCACCACCCAACCCTCCCGTTTTCTTTTTTCTTTTCTTTTTTAAACAGGGGAAAATGTCCATTAGATAGAAACACTTCTGCACACACCACATTGCGTTTATCAAACCTGACGTTTGAACATGATACCAACTTCTAAGTAAAGGACATTCCAATATTGCTTTTCAACGGTCTGGTGTTGTTCACATCCACAGGTGCCTTTCTTTGCCATTAATAGCTGCTCCAGCGTACGTAAAAAAAAAAAGGTCCATCAGTGACTTTCATGCTCGCATGGTCCTTATTTATTTTTCTTACACATTTCCCACAATAATTAGATCACAGTAAGCTATGCAAAGCTAAGCTCCTTGTTACTTCTTCTAATATGTGTTGTCAAGGGATGACTATTATGTTTTCAATTTACTCAGCCTTATTCTTCTGACATTCACTTAGTTTATATTTGCATGGCAGTTAAGAAATGCTCAAATGTGACTTATGACATTGCCTGTAAGGTTTAAGGTTCTATGTTGGGTTGACCAGATAATTTCTTGTAGAGTCTTGTAGATCAATAGGGAGAACTGGAGCCTAAATCACCTGACTTTGGCCGAGAAACACGGTACACTCTTGACTGGTCGCCAGTCCATCACAGAGCACATCTAGACAGGCAACCATGTCCATCCATTTTCCGAATTGCTTTATCCTCACATGGGTCGCAGGAGGAGGCATGCTGGAGCCTATCCCAGCAGTCGTCAGGCAGCAGGTAGGGGAACCGGTTGCCAGCCAATCACAGGGCACACATAAACAAACAGCCATTCGCGCTCACACTCACACCTAGGGACAATTTATAGTGTTCAATCAGCCTGCCATGCATGTTTTTGGAATGTGGGAGGAAACCGGAGTACCCAGAAAAAACCCACGCAGGCAAGGGGAGAATATGCAAACTCTACACAGGAAGGCCGGAGCCAGGCTTGAACCCATTACCCCTGCACTGTGAGGTCGACGCGCTAACCATCCGATCCTTGATGCCAATGTGCTTGCACTATTTGAATTTACATTGTTTCCAACGTGGAAGAGTATATGCAAGCATGAAGTTTTCCAAGCGTCCAGAATTAATCGTGCTGAACTTTGGAGGCTCGACTGTACAAGGTGTTATTTCTTTTTTTTTGTTGACTTATTTTCCTAGTCCAGACGATAAACTAATTTCAACAAAACAATTGCAAATCGAGGACCTAATGTGTACATTAGTAGGCATTCATTAGTAGAATTTAGATTAGTAATTTAATTGTTTCGGTCTCCACTCCACCTCTGCGCTCAGCACCAGACTATACTCCAACTATAATTTGACCATTTGTCATCTATACTGCATTTACCAGAGCTGTAGAACCACGAAAGCAGATTTTCTCAACAAAGCGAACTGCTGAGTTTTTAACAAATGATGGAAGCGTTTGCCATCAAGCGGGGCGGAGTTGGTGCAGCAAATCTGTTTGCTGGTATCCATGCAACTGATGAATTAACCACTCATGCTTTTGACATAAAAGATTTTAGGCAGCGGTAGTCAGAATCAATTGCAGTTTGCTGCTCATGAGTGGGCTCTCTGTTTCTCTCATAATGACATGCAAGTTGCCATAGCTGAATAAATGGGTATGATTGGCTGTGACATGAAGTTAAAATATGTTAAGTAGTGAGTGCAACTGTGAGCCAATTCGTTTTGGGGTGGGTTTTTTTTAAGTGCCTTTAGTTTAAAAAAAAAAAAGAACAAAAAAAAATATGTTTTTATTCAAGCTGCCTCATGTTTAAGAGGATGTGCCAAAACAATGAAAATTTTTTTTTCTATGAAATTATTCGTTGTAAATTATTGTACAGTGTTAGTCAACCATCCGCTGCTCTGGTCAAGTTAAAGAATTTCCAAATTCATCCAAACCATAATGTGATGCACATTATCGGTGAGTAACTGAGAAGCTTTGTGCTTCACTACATGAGGTTTGACTGTCAACAAAAACCATTCTCGTCAGACAAAAGATGCTTAGGCAGGCTACAGGGAGAAGTAGCACACATACTTGAATGAGCACATGCTGCCATGCAAATATGATCCCCCTGTACACACGCGCACGCACGCGAGCACACAGTGAGTGTATACACATTCTTTTCAAGCTATCAGTAAACAATGGCAAGATAATAACTAGCCTCTGGCTCTCTGCCCCTTCTTCGCCCAAACATGCAGAGGAAATGATATCAAGATAGAGGAGCTTATGCTGTTCATTTACAAAAAAAAAAAAACGGCTGTGTGTGTGTGTGTGTGTGTGTGTGTGTGTGTGTGCCAAGACACGTCAAGATTTTCAAATTATGAGACTTCAATGTAGACTGATCACACTGAGGGGGAATTTGAAGCCAAAGTAACAAAAGAACAGCGTTGTTACGTGTAAACTAAGAAGCGAGTTTAATGCTGTTAAAGATACAAAAAAAGAGAGAAATGCTGTTGCAAAAGAGATAAATGATACCGAATGGTGCATACAGCCAGCAAATAATCAGTCACTGTTAACGTAACATATACAAATAAGCACGGAGCATACAGTATGGAGATGAGCCCGTATTATATATTACATGATAGATTTCTCAAGTCGCTGTTAGCGACTGTTGCATAGCCTGAAGTGGTTGCCAACCAATAGCAGACTAGTATTTGTTCAAAACCTTCAGGTTTCACATTTGAACTTTCAATAGGTGCTATCAGTTGGACGTATACAAAACTTACCCATAACTTAATTCGACGTTTGCGATTGGCTGCACCGAGCGTATTTGCCAAATTTTTCCTACGTCGGCATACGCTGGCTAAATCGTCAAGGTGTGACATTGCTGTTAAGACTTTGAAATGTCGGCCGCCAGCTCTTTTATAGACTACCTTGCAGGGCACGTGATCGTCGGCAATACGCTGCTGCTCACGCTATGCATAAATTAGACTATTCCATTGGGCATACCAGTTGTTGTTACGTCGGTTGCAACACGCTAGGCATTCGTTGGAATAAGTTGAACTGCCTCAACTGTGAAACATGTATCACAAAAATATAGATGGATTTTTCATTATTTACATTTCTGTGCATTGGAATTTCCTGTGTTGCTTTTACTTTTCCACTCATTCGGTTCATTGTGTTTCATAGAAATAATTATGGGTGAAATATATAATTTGCAAAGAGTATTTTTTTTCTTTAATGTTATAGGTTTTACTATTAACTGTCATTAACTAACTTTTACGCTTGTATGACCATTGATAAAGTTATTTCAGAAGCTGTCGGCCCAGTCAAACGGATCACTTTTTTCCCCCATTTTCTGTGTTGTACTTATCTTAGAACAAGCTCCATATTCATTTTAGTGGGGATTTTTTTTTTTCATCCAAAACCCTTAAGGTTTCCATGGTCCAATGTTATTAGCACGTTTGATGATAGCCAAGGTTTCGTAACCAAATTACTTCAGTATTAAAGGATTATTTCCCTTGGTTAGAGTTAAAATCCAATTTATTTTTGAAGGATTTCTGACACAAATTTTTGTCTTTGTCTATCTCAAAGCTATATTTTTAAAAGAGCGTTGTGCATCTCAAGGGCTTGAGGTGTCTAAGATGATACATTTTTTTTCCAAAAGGTCTTGGTTTTGGGATACAATATCCTTATGGTATTTTCAACAAGCATTTTTATGCTTTACTCCTTCAAGATGGACTAAACTCAATATATTCAATTATGAACTGATCGTGCTTTCTATTTAATCAACCACAAATTAGATGGAAGACACAAAAAAATTCCTGAACAACTACTGAATGCTATGCAATTAATCTTTCAGGTTGTCTCTACCTGGGGCAGGAGTGCCGACTGGTGATCCACTACGAGCAGGGCTTCTCCGTGTTGCCTGAACCCAAACCCCGTGACGGTGAGAATGGAGACGAGGGGCGACCCCTTACTCCAACCAAAAAACAAGTGCTCCTATCCTACCCTTACGAAAAGCTGAGGATGTCATCGGATGATGGCGTTCGGATGCTATTCCTGGACTTTGGAGGAAAAGAGGGGGAGATTGTGAGTGCTTTCCTTTATTTTAAGCAAGAAAATGACACGTGTAGATGTGGAAGTGACGTGATTTTTATGTTTTTATTGTGTCTTAAAGTTTCATAGAATCATCTTATTCAAATCAATGGTTACGTGACTCTGAAAGGCGGTCAAACAGAAGATGCGGGTTAGGCCGGCCCTAATATATATTTTATTGGCCTAACCTTTTAGTGGTGATGCATTAGAAAATTCCCGCACACCATCACAGAAAAACTCCTGAAATAAAATCAACCGCAGCCTGAGGTTCTTTCCCATCCTGTTGGACTTTTAATCAGGTCCAATCACTACGTAACTAGTCGAGGTTGCTCTTTTTACGCAGCAGTCAGGACCGATTACAGTCAAACTGAACAAATCAACAGCACATGTGCCTGTGCCTTATGAAATGTTGGCATTTTCATTTGGGAAAACGTCACTTTTTAAAAAAAAATTCCCTGAAGAACTTTTGATGTCGCTATGAATATTAATGCGTGTTACAGTCACAAGACAAACAGTTTTTAGGAAGACAGCAGTCAAAATGCTAAAAGGCACTAAATGAATCACCCCCTTGGCTAATGGGAATGAACTAATGTAAATGGAGATGTTCTGTTTGTGTAAAGATATCTCACTCGCCATTTACAACTCAGTATAAATAAAAATTCTCTGTTGGCTATGAAGAGGGATTTTATTGTCAACACGGCTTCATAAAAATCCCAAGGCACTCGTGGATTTGGCTGATGGCTCATTAGCTCAACTTTTGAAAGACAAATCCGCTGGTCCTTTTCTCTTCATCATGTTGACTGTGCTGTCATTATTTGGCACAGACACGCTGTGTTTCTAAATTTGTCTCCGCACTTGACTGTTTACCTTTCCCGTAGAGACAGTTGGACTGAACCAAACTAAAATAGGCATCTGAAAATTAGACTGCAGTTCTGCATATGCTAGAGCTACATTTAAAGGCTGCACTAAAGAGAGAACAAGGTTGTTTCGTGCGTCATGCATTCATCAGCATGCGAAAACTATTATCACTAACTTGTACATACCGAGCACGAGTACAATGCCGTCGGTGGAGAGATGTTCAGTCACCATCCAGAGAGCTGGGTGGAATAAAAATGAAAAGAATGGAAATCTGTCCCAAATATTTTTGACAGCACTTTAGAAACACTGTCGGGCTTCTTCAAGTCCTCCAAAATGAAGAATAAATCGCCGTGGTGTAAAAGGTTACTTATCAAGACTTTTTTCAGGATCAATAAAAAAGCGGTTTTACGCTACCGTGTTCCATAAAAACACGGCACTAAACAATTGTTATTAGACAGCTTTAGCACTATGAACATCAATCTACCCTTTAACAGACTTTGAAGTATGACGACTGTTTTGAAATGTTTACAAGCAGTCTGAACTGTCTGTCTCCAAATAGAAATACTCTTTGGCCCAAAATTATTTATACCCTGGCAAATTGGGTTGAGCAGGGGAAAAAAAATCTGAAAATTACACACCTGGCAAAACACTAAGATGTTTTGTTTGGTTTTTTTTTTTTTTTAGGGGGTGTGAAAAAAAAATCCCCAAATCCAAAACTCTTACATTCTCAATACAAAAAACAATAATCTAAATTCAAATTTGTTAGACTCTTCTAGCTCTGGGATGGGTTACTTAAATGTCAGAAGGGACCTAGATTTTTTTTATTAAACCAACTGGTGGGGCCACTTAGGACCGTGCGCTTCCTCACCAGATGTATGACCAAAAAAGCTGTGTTAAATATGGATGAAATGCGTGTACATGTGCAAAATACATCCTCTTGATATATTTCATTTTGGATAGGACATTTTTCAATGTATAAAAGATTCATTATCCTTCCTCAACAAAAAAAGGGCGTTGAAGGAAACAACAAAATAACCACATACTCCACATACTGTAGTGCAAAGGGCTCCCTTACATAAGAATGACCATTCAAGGATGGCACAAAATTGCTGACCAAGAAACCAACATTAAATGCAAGAACTCAAAATTTTAATGTTGGGATATTCTGCCTACAGTATTTTAGGACAGCAACAGCAAGAAAAAAGTTCCTTCAGTCACACGTGCCCCCCTAATTTAAAACAGTCTGATATAGACAGCCTACAATTAATACGATGTGGTTTACTGGAGAAAAGCAGTCATCATCCAAGTTTTATTGGAGGAAGCAAACAGTGGTTTAAGAGGGAATTTATAGGTTGAAGCTTCCTTACGAGCCTCTGGAAAGAAAGTGAGTCATAGAGCCATGAAATTGCTCATTGTAAGATGAGGAAGAAAAAAAGGGAGCTTGTTCTTTTACATGTCGGCTAATTTGCGTTGCAATGGGAAATGTTGACCTTTTCATGTCATTTTTACACTTCGTCAGGATATGCCTGTTTTTTTTTCCCTTCCTTCGTGTTACATGTGCAGAATGTCACTGTACCCATTGTTCTCCTTCTAGCAACTGGATCTCCACTCGTGTCCCAAGCCAATCGTCTTTATCGTCCACTCCTTTCTCTCCGCTAAGATCTCCAGGCTGGGCTTAGTGGCCTGATGGTGACCCCCGAATGGATTTCCATTATTGTGTGTCCACATCTCTGCAACCCACGTGCAGAAGACTACATTGAGTCCAAGATGGAGCCTCTCTTTGGTCAAAGTAACAATGAAGAAACACGTTGAGGGTTCCTGGTCTTTTGTTGAAGAGCTGTGAAAACTGAAAACTGGCGTCAGAAAGCAAAACCTCGATTGGACTCAAAGCAGAATGATGGATGTGACGAATGTGAAGAACAATAGGGCATTACTGACATATTCACGACGTTTGTTTTGGTTAATATTGTCGTAAATTGACTTCATTTACTAGTTTTATTTAATTTATTGATTATCTCTGTGCAAACTTTCAGAATTTCACTCTGTTTTCTGTTTGTCCTGTTAGCAATGTTAGCATTTCTCATGAACCATACAATACACACAAAATGTTATTCGGCTTTTGGGTGAAACTTAAAGATCAACTGAAAATGCGCTTTAACTTTGACAGGTGAAGTTAATTTGAGCTTCTATGAACTTGAATGCACTTGTGCAGCTATTCAGTAGACTTTTGCACAACTTGCTGCGCTCTATTTCGAAGGAGCTAAATGGCACAATTCCCAAACGCAGCACTGTTGCAACATGCCGATGACGCTCTGCGACACTCAAAGCTCAGTGTTGATCAGTTGCGAGGTGTCATGATGTCCAAATGTCAGCCGCATCTTTAAATAGCAAATTCTCTTCGCAGCAAAAAATGTATTTGTGCATCCATGGATCAAACACCTCTTGTCAATTGTCCTGTTCTGCTCCTTGTTCAGGAACAGCAAGTTGTGCAAAAAGCACTGAAAAACTGAACAGTTTGGCATTTGCATTCAAAATTTTACACAAGGTTAAACTGAGTCAACTTAGAATTTGTATAAATAGTACATTGGCGATTCATCCTGGAATTTCATCCAAAAGCCAAATACACCTAACATTTTGTGAGAAATATTTGTCTACGATGAAGTCATATGTTCCCAGAATAGAAAACTCAGTTAAATGAAATTACGTGACAGTATTGCTTTAAAAAGTTGTCATTCAAAAGCCACCTATGCTCTATATTACGTACAGTGTTGCGACTCAAATTATATTTTTGGAGCTCCAGTGTCTCACGGAATATTGTAGGTGCAGTATACCACTGGCACAAATCCGGCTGTCTGTTCCTTACAACTACCGGTAATCATGCATGCATATACACTGCTCATCTTGAAATGAGGGTGTGATTGTTTTTCGCCAGCGAAGTACAAGCACAAATATTGATGTGATTGTATTTGAGGCCCCATGAAAAAAAAGCAGCGACATGAAAGCTAAGGACTATATAGGGTATGACCACTTTAATGTAATCGCTCTACTGGTCAAAAATTTCAACTGTTCTTCTTAAAAGGATATTTTTTTTCTGCCTGGAGCAATAATTACAATCCCATACAATAAATACATCCTGTAGATCTATTTTATTCTGATCTAAAGGTCAGCGTGGTCGTTTCGCTCATCGGCCTTCTAACCATTTCTTTTCTTGTAGTGACAGCAGGTAGTCAACATTACATTTAATTATGTATTGTATGGTGGCCCACATATGTATATTTTTTATTTGTAACACACTGTACTGTACATGTAACTGAGGGTGTTAATGTGACAAAATTTACCTACTTACACCAAATTATCTTAGGTCGGAACCTCCAAAGTCAAACATACAATTCGAAATAAAATACCCCCCCCCCCTTCCCGAAAAAGAGGATTCAGCAATACTTTGCAAACACCTTCCTATTCCCTCTCCATTATGTTACAGATATATGACTTTGGTTTGTTTTTAGTGTTTTTATATATTGGTTAACTTGTATTCATATGCGTAGGGCAGTTGAAAATATCTGACTGTAGAAATAACCGAAGAACAGTGGTACCGCTACTTACGAACGTCTCTTCATACAAAATTTTCAAGTTACGAAACGTCTCAACAGGAAAATATTCTTGTTACGAAAGAAATGTCAAGATACGAAAGATTAAAATACAGTATGGCCTGCAACTCGCAGCTCAAAGTTTTCTCTGAACGCAACATACTCATAGCTGCTCCGCCATTGGCTATGACTGAGCATCATCCTGGCATCCCATTGGCTAAGAGGGACCTCTACCGTATGTGTCTGTGTGTAGAGAGATAGAATGTGTCAATGCTGCGTCCTCCTCGTTCACCCCTCAGGCCATGATATGTCCGATAGTTTTACGTGTAGATGTGAATCACCCAGAAAAAGTGTTCACCAGTCGGGCGATCGCTCACTATGCTGATGTTTGCCTTGGACATTTTTGAAGGATTGTTAAACGCCAACAAAAGCAAACGTCCTTGGATCAATTCTTTACAATACACCAGCCAAAAACCACATCCGAGAGAGAACATGAACTAAAGGAGGCAAAAAACAATGAGGATGCAGTTAAAAGTTAAATGACCATCATTTATATTCTTTATTCTTTGTTTTTTACATGATTCACAGCTCTCATTTGTTGTGCATTAATCTAATTGTAGCATGTATTTGTTACATATTCTGATGCATTTTTATGCTTTAGAAAACATTGATGTCTGAATTTGGGCGGTCTTGGAACGGATTAGGGCATTTGCATGGAAAACGCATCTCTAATTACAAAATTTTCTTGTGAAGAAATTTCTTCCAGAACCAATTAATTTCGTAAGTAGAGGTACCACTGTATTATCATGGTCGCAGTTTGAAACTGAGCTACAGTCATTCAATAACAGTGGCTGGTTTTACACGGCATGGTTCACTTGACACAATTCCCATTCATGTTTTTGTCTTCGGGAAAACGGACGTGTTACTTGTCATGTGCATGGAAATAGTAAACTATGTTGGGGAATTTTGAAATTGAAACAAAAAGAGTCACTTCGCAATGCTTTGTTGGACTTTGGAGGTACAACTATATTTTAAAAAACCATGTATTTGTGGGGGATGATGGTCTCGTTGAACTGCCTTCATTTCACGCTGGCCACCCATGAGAGACAAGATCAAAACATCTTTCCGCAAACCTCAATTACATTCTGCTATTCATACAACTACTGCCAGCAAGGAGGGTGAACATCTTTAATTCACCAAAATAATACTAATCAAAGACAGGATACTATAATTAAGTATTGTTTGTCGGACTTTCACAGTGAGGCAATCAAGCATTAACGCAAACACTGCAACCACGTCATTCTTGTGCCTTGGAAACAGATCGTTTTGCGAGGAATACCTCACAGGATGAAGGCGGAATAGTGTTGTGTCTCTAATTTGTCACATTGGCAGCAGTCATTTGATGTTTTGAGTTTTCACAGCTTTGTTCCCTTTTGTTGTGCACTGTGAATGATGATTTTTTCAACATGTTTTGCGTCTTGCTCACTTGATCGTTACACATCATAAAGGCACTACAACAATTGTATAACTGCAAAGAATGCCAACAATCACAAAGTGGGCGGTGAGAGGTTTTATGCTGCTTCGGAATAATGCCTTCATTTGTCATGCTGAATAACAAATCGATGTTTCTAAGTCAATGGATGCACATAAATGACATATTTAAAATGGATTACGTTTGTTTTCATTGTCCTGCTTGTCTCATTTGGGATTAATGCTCATCTGTCAGCACAATTACCCCACAGAACACTTTCAAGTTGTTTGGCTTTCACCCATTAGAGGTAAAGGAAAAATATTTGGGCACACAAAACAAATGTACTGTAGAAGGTGTATGATAATGCAAAAAGATACACTCAATACAAATTTTTATCCTTCCATCCATCCATTATCTGAAACCCCGTTATCCTCACGAGGCTCATGTGCTGTCTTCGGGTAGTAGGCAGGGGACACCCTGAACCACCCATAGGGCACATGAAGACGAAAAACAATTCACACAAGTGCGGGCAAACCATGCAAACTCCACACAGGAAAGCTAAAAAGGACAGCTAAAAATAATACAAACTCTGTATTTACTGGGTTTAAAATCGTGTATTTCCCAAGTATTCCCCAAGGGAAATGCACTTGACCTTGCCCCAGACATATTTCCTGATCACAAA
Organism: Hippocampus mohnikei; assembly: GCA_026261675.1. Taxonomy (NCBI): domain Eukaryota; kingdom Metazoa; phylum Chordata; class Actinopteri; order Syngnathiformes; family Syngnathidae; genus Hippocampus; species Hippocampus mohnikei. Next base: position 13,331,014 of record JAKGUB010000556.1, on the reverse strand, counting down.
GCTTTCAGGTGTCGGACTAGTTTATTGTAGAGAGAGTGGCTTATACAGTGATTAGTGGTGTTTCTTTCTGCCCACTCGGCAGAAAAGATCCAAGTGTCTTGAACTAGAGAAGAGGCCAGGGAATAACAACGTTGCACGAAATACTTTGTGCACAATTGGGACTCTGACATTGTTTAGTTACAATTAAAGAGCCAGCATCCGCACTCCCAGGCATTAATGAACACATTTGCGTGGTTCAATAAAAAAAAAATTGACAGACTTAGATTGTTGACCAGAAGATTTATGATAATGTTTTCAACCCGATGAATTAGGCCCTGTTTCCTCTGTGGATCATAAACCATAATACCAACAAATTTTCTGTGGGGCAGTGTTGTGTGAGGGCGGATACACAAAGAAATTGTTGAATGCCCAAACATGCACGGTCACTGAGCTTTCCCATTGACTCAGAGAAGAATGGCCTCGGTGACACACACTGACGCCTCTTCATTCTAACTGTCGGCAGGATGTATAAGCAACTGGCCACAAAAGTTTGAAACGGTTAAAGACAAAAACAGAAATTAAAACCTGTCCTTTTGTTTGTTCCAAAGTAGAATATTAGGAGAAGAGAAAATGTTAATGCTGAACGTGTTTCGCATTACATATTTCACAACTATTAATCTTAAATTCAGTTGCCACATAGCGTACCCGACTTGGAACAGCTCACCATTCCAATCTGATCACCAGTTAACGTCTCAGCAGCAACAATGGAAATCAAGCTTTTTCTGTCCCTGGCAATGAGCTTTCACTTTTCTGTGGAAAAATGCTGGGCAGAATTCCAAAAAGTTCAACTCTCGTTTTGTTAGTCCATAGAACATTCCCCCAAAAGTCTTGGGAATTGTTCAGATGTGTTTTACAAAAGTACAACAAGACTTGATGCTCCTTTTGGTCAGCAGTGGTTTTCACCTTGGAACTCTGCCATGGATGTTGTTTTTGCCCAGTCTCTTCCTCACTATTGAGTCATGAACACTGACCTTAACTGAGGTCAGGGAGGAGGCCTGCAGTTCTTTGGACCCTGTCCTGGATGAGTTGTCGCTGTGCTCTTCTCTTGGGGTCATTTCCGTAGGCTGGCCTCTCCTGAGGAGATTCACCACTGTTCCAAGCGTTCTCAATTTGTGAATAATGACTCTCACAGTTATTCGCTGGAGTCGTAAAGCCTTAAGAATGACTTTTTAACCCTTTCCAGACTGATGGATGTCAATTACTTCATTTTGTACCTGTTCTTGAGTTAATTTGGATCATGCCATTTTGTTGCAGCTTTTTGAGATCTTTTGGCCACCTTCATTTGGTCAGACAAGTTGGTCATTTTTTTATTTTTGGGAGTGAACAGATCTGGAGAGAATCAGGCTTGAGTGTGGTGAGTGAAAAATGAACTGAACATGTGTTAGGTAGCTTTCATGACTTTCAAATGACTATTTAATAACTGAATTTTAGATTGACTTAGGTTATCTTTGTATGCTCGTTACATTTGTCTGATGCCAGGGGTCCCACGGGACCTTAAAGTTCATAATAACCCATAAAAAAGTTGTAAAATTATGTTCTTAATTGTCCTTAATTTTCAGAGAACGCTTCTAAAATGAATAAAAATCATACAGTATGTCAAATAAAGGGTTAGCCGCTTGCCCCGAAAAATAATGATGTGTCCTTCCTTTGGCAGCAATGATTTGAACACCAGCTCAGTGATATGTGGCTTTCTGTTCATTAAGTCCACCATGAATCCCCTGCTGAATGGAGAAAGGGTCCTTAAAAAATGGCTAAATTAGCCCTCAAAAGTCCTTAACAGGTCCATAAATAAAAAGCAAGCGGAGGAGTGGGAACCCTGGATGACCTTAAAAACTCGTTCACTTCCAATCCCCCGGTATACTGCACGAGGGTTAAAAGGAGTAAGGCATTTAGGCAGCATTTTAAGGCGCAACAGAAAGTGAAATTAGGTTCGTTTTCTCAGCGAATAGAAAAAAAAGAAAAAAAATGACCAGTAGGTGAGTTTGAAATGATGAATCATAAATAGGCGGGAGTTCACTGCAGTTTCCGTTATGTGTGCGTTTTCGCACCTTGTCTGACAAATATCACCTGGTGTTGTCAGCCCATAAACCCCACGGTTTCTTGTTCGGGATTTGGGTTCATTGTTGTGACTTCATGTGTCCATGTACTTCCATCTGTCGCAGATAATACATGCAGGTGTTGTTTATGTGCTTGCATGTATGCATGATTTTTCTTGGCTCACTCTATTTGGATTCCTCGCTCGTCTGTGGCAGGTCCTCAAAGGTTGTAATATGTTTGCATGCGAGGGCTTTATAGGCTGAAGTTGGCAGGAGGGAGAGAGGGACCCAACGGACAACGTTCGAAATTGGAAAGGTATTGAGCAAGATGAGAGGCAGGCAGACCCAAAGAAATCTGAACTTAAATGTTTGCAGGATTTACATTGATTACTCAATCAAGATATAATTGCAAACGAGGCGTTTGTCCCCTGAGTTTGCTTTCAAAGTCTTCCACTTTGTTAAATGTGCCCCCCCCCCTTCTGCCTTCATGTGTATGGACAAGTAAAGAAAAAAAAAGAGAAACAGTTTGAAGTAAATGGGACTGAGCATTTCTTCTGGCTAGCGGACGTCATTGTGACCAAAATGTTTTTAGCTTAGCGTCACACTTTTTAACTAATTTGAGACGGACGGCATCATGTAAATCACAAGCGTAAAACTCAAGGCCCGGGGGCCAAATCTAGCCCGCCACATCATTTTATGGGACACCACCCCACCGAAAGAAAATCATCAATTTCCTTGCTAAAAAAAAATTTACCAACATGTCAAATTGTCACGTGTGATAAATGACGTTGAGATTTTGCAATAATTTAGTTACCGATAAAAGTAATAATGTGATAATGCAATATGGTTTCACTGTCGTAACGGCCCTCTGAGGGAAGACGTGACTCAAAAGTGGCCCAGAAATAAGTTTGACACCACTGATGTAAAGCCATATTTCCCAGGCTCTTCAAATGAATCCAAAGCGATGGAAAATGCAATTTTTTTTTTTTTACCATGCATATATAACATACAGGTATAGTGTTAATTCAGTTTCAGACTGGTAAGTGTGGCAATTGTGTGAATTTATTGATTTATGCTGCACTTTCTAGAATAGTACAGATGAGGTTTCATTTACAGGTAACTGACTGTGCCTCTGCACATCATTCAAATCAGTTACATTAAAAAGTAGTAAAAAAAAAAAAGGTTTAAATAAACAAACCAAAAAATAAAGTGGTTACATGAAGATCCTAACCCCCAAGTAAAATAAAGCTGCATTTAAGACAGCAGTAGTTTAGTAGAGAGCACATATTGCTGGTTATGTAATATTCCAGCTGTTGAGTGACACAATTAGTCTCTCATTTAAGTAAAAAGGTGTGGAAAGAACATGATCATCCCCTCCGTGTGTCCCTGTTACCATCTGTTGATGGAAATGATGATGATGATGGATGGCCCTTCCATGCACACCGTGCTTCAAACAATAACGCCATCTTCAGTTCAACAACAGACAGGCTCATGTTTGTTGTTGTAGGACTCTTGCTGTCCGAGTGCAAAACACACACACACACACACACACACGAAACATAACGTTTGTTCATGTGTGTTTCCATTGGTTACCCTCAACATGGCCTCTCTGTGTGCAGAAGCACTGTGACGGTTCCTGTTTTTATACTTCCACTCACTGGGAACTGCATGATAAAAGAGATGTAAATTGTGCAGAGTGAGTGAGTGTGTGTGTGTGTGTGTGTGTGTGTGTGGAATGTTCTGGACACCATTGCCAAGTCCCTGCAGCACCCTGAATGCCTCCATCTCGCTTTTGCGTCGACATGTTCTTTACCGTTTCATGATCTACGATGAATAAGTAATAAACGCAAGTGCGTGCAATGCATTATGGGCAAAGTGCACAAATGCATAGGCAAGACAAGCTGTCATACATCAGACAGTACTGATGGCAATTTTGAAGGCGAGACGGACAGCGTGAATCTATATGGACACCAAAGATGGACATGACTTGAGTTTTTGATGAGCTGTGCAGTTCAACAATGTGCCGGGGGGAGGAAGAGGGAGATACCATTCTACTAACTAACAAAAATCAGGCAGCTCCTTCCCACAAGCCTTGCATGGGTAACATTTGAACCAAGCAACAAGTTTGAAGAGTGAGAAATCTGAAAACATCAGTGTCCAAATGGTCAATGACAATAATGGATCACAGTATATGGTTCATAACTTGAACGAATAATCTAATCTTTATATGGTCCACAATCATTGACTTTTGCCTTGCAATTGGCTGCCGACCAGTCTAGGGTGTAACCCACCTCCTCTCCAAAATCAGTAGGGATCGGCACCATCTTACAAGCAACCCGAATGACAACAAGCAGTGTACTGTACAGTGCACTGTTGATGGATGGATGATCCAGTGCTGTGTCCTACTTGATTTTCCAGCAGTGGCGGGCCATGCATTTCAACCTTAGGCCTTCAGTGACGTCACATACATGAACACAATATAGGCTCGTCAAGCAGCATTCACAATTAAGAGCAGGAAACTACAGAAATTGTCAAAAATAAAAAGATGATTTAAAAATACAAAATAAAATGCCACCCAAATTACGCTGTGTGATCTTAAACAAGTCTGTCCAATAAATTGTGCAATGTTGCAGTTTCATATAAGACACCAAACAAACAATAACAAAACAAACTATTCTTTGAAAATAAAGTTAACAGATCATTTGCATTTTGAGAAGAGGCTATACAACAGCAAATAACTGAAAATGTTGAGCAGCTGAGATTTAACGAACTTTAGTGCACGAAGGTGACTACAATGCGCAAAAAACTGCAGGTGAGCAGATTTATTTGATACATTTTTGTATCTTTGTCATTTTACTTCGTTGCCATGAATTTAATACTAACGAAATCAAATGACAAGAAGAAATGTAAAATAAAATTCATTGACTCACCAATGTAGTTCTCCACAGCGTCTGCTTATTTGAAAATAAAGTCGATCCTCCTTTCTGTCACGTTGCATGGTGGACCCCAAAAAGCAGGCACGAGAGAGGAGCAGGTTGTACTTGATGAATTGTATTAAAACAGAGAAAACTAAATCCTAAACAAAGTCCGAAGTATCAAACAAAACACATGCCTGAAGATAAAACATAACAATGACTGAAATCTGACTGAAACAAACATGACAGTAGCATACGAACAGCCACAAACAATGACCCGACAATGAGTGCTCAGGCTGGGAGTCCTTTTAAAGCACTAATTACATAATGACCAACAGGTGTGCAGCTGCAGGGAAAAGCCCCACAGTGCTACCTGTTGGTCACAAACCGAAACATGACACTTTCTTTTCTCAGGTGGCTCTGTTGTACAGTTTTTCTGTTCGTTTCAGGTCCATCAGCAAGTCCTTTTCTATTGACATGGAAGCTAATGCTGAAAGCCGTTTTTGTCCGGTCGTGTTTCTGGCATAATTTTAATCTCCCTATTTTTTTTTACTTTCTCGTTGTGGAGCTCTGTCTCTCGGCGTGCCTGTTCACTGAGCTGCAGATCTACGCGAGTGTCCCCAAACATTTTTAAACGCACCGTAGCTTGTAAGTGCCCAGCCGTGCTCTGATGTTTCCTTGCTGCCTTGGTAAAACAACTTAAATTGGTAAATCCAGGGTGGCTCCAAACACCAAATCGGTCAGTTGCAAGCATTAGGCATTCCCAGCAGTACAATTTGCAGCGTTTCTCAGAGGCTGTGATGCACGGGTACCGTTCATAATTGCTCGTCTGAAAATGACGGACAAACCCATTTCATTGCATTTTTTCCAAGATGGCGCCCGAGTAGGCAGCCTTCAGCAAGTGCTCTTCAAGAGCCTTTGCTTTTTTTGTTCTTTTTTGTGTTTTTGTCTTTTTGTTTTGTCACGTTTGTTGTTTCGTCGTGTGGACCTGATGTGGACTGTTTTCAGCGTTTTTGGGCCATGACATTTGTCAAAGGAGAAGAATCTGTGCTTGGTGGTTGCGCCTTCTCGGCAGCACGCCTGTACTAGCACAGCTTTTGATTGGGAGGAATGTCGGCGCCATTGACTGTCGGTGCTGGACAGCCCCGGGGCGCTTGTGTGTTTTGCGCCTGTAATGGGCAGCATTTTTCACAGCCCCGTTTTGTTCAGTGGAGATGTCGGTGCTGTTGGACAGTCTGCGTTGGTGCGGCTGGATGGATGGCTGCTGAAGTTGAGGATGAGGAGAGAGGAGCGTTGGCGCAGAACGCCGATGCGTATTTGGAACTGAGAGTCACCGCTTGGAATTGGAATGGATTTGCATGGGACAGGAGAAGTGAACCAATCTCTTTTTTCGTCAATGGATGCTACAGCTTCTTGTTGACTTTGAAACTTTTCTTGTAGCAGACATGTGCACATTTTGAGCATGACGTCTCTGATCCACTGGTGAAAGGACACTTTGATTCTCTCCTCTTTCATCTCAAACTGCTTTAACAACAAAGCGTATGAGGGGAAAAGTGGTTAGGACTGCACGACTGTCCGTGTTTTATGTTATGTGTTGTGTTTATTATTTTACTTTATGTCAACTGTTTTGTTAAGCGCTTTGTTACAGCTGCGCTGTTGTGAAAGTGCTATATAAATCAGCATGTATTGTATTGTATTGTATTGTATTGTATTGTATTGCTGGGACAGGCTAGCTAGCGCAGGAGTTGGGCGACCTCTTTGCACAATATCCAGCTTTTCGTGGAAGGTCCGTCTTGAAAATTGTATGGAAAGTAGTTCTGCAACCAGATCAACGTGTTCTCCTTCGGCCGTTTTGGGTTAAAATGCAGTGATAGCTCTAGCAGGCGCTAATCCAATCACCGAACGCGCACGTCCAGTCTCGACGTAAGACTTTCTAGCTGGCCCGGCAGGCAGACTCCTGATCTGATTGGCTATTGCAACCTGACTGTGCCTGTTCAGGTTGTAAGCGTTCACTTATAGCGCACAAGGGCCTGCACTGTTTAATCTGAAAGCCCCGAGCAAGTTTAATTTACCTGGCAACACAAGCTAGCTGAAATATGATTGGTTAAAAACTCTACCATAATAAATAAGTTATTTTAAATAACATTGAAAGCCACTTGACTAAGTGGAAATAATATGACATAAAGAATACAGAGAATAATTCTGTTTACATATTTATGAAAAATAACATAAATTAATATTATTCTCAATGTATTAAATTTACTTTTCTGAGAATGTTTAGGCCAGCAGAGAAGGCCTTGCTGGCCCTGAGGGTCCGCACCGTTTTCCAGTAATTACATCAATGTTCTAATCCGCTGGTCGCGGGCGTGTTGGGAGTCTATCCCAGCTGTCTTCATTATACATTTAGCTATGCCATTAAATGGACAAGAGGAAAGGAAAATGTAAAATTTTATTGTCCTTCAAATGGTAAAAAAATAAAACAGTGTGTGTATATATATATATATATATATATATATATATATATATATAGTGTTAAGTGGGGCCTATTTTAAAAGCAATTAAAATTGACTCAATAAAAAATATAAAATAAAATATATATAATAACAGAAAAACATGTCAAAGTAAAACATGGAAGTTTGAAAGTAGGACTCAATATGTGTTTGTTATCTTCAGCTCTTCAAGGTCTTCTCCAGCACCCAGTCAATGACCTGTAACACAACATATAAGTTGAAGAGGATTTGAATGCGTTAATGTGTGGAAGGGAACATTGATGCACGTTGATGGTAACCTGTTTAGCATTGCTGCAAGCTGCCTTCTTCATCTCATCATGCAGACCGCGAGATGTCTTCAGGTCCTGAGAACAAACATTTCCACTCTTTTTCTTTTTGTCGAACTATGTGAAGATTTGAAGTCAATGCTCAAAAGTTTAAAAGAGCGTCTTGTAAAATGACCAAAAACGAGTACACTTGAAAAAGAACACAAATATTAAAAGCTCTTATTTTAAAATCAATATAACTTATACATAATAGCGTTCACTTTTGCCTAGGTCGATAAATTAGAGGAATATTATAACGTTAGAAACTAATGTTCTCACTGTTGGCACACTAATCTGTGCTGACACTGCAGCTCGGTTTTCCTCTGTTGTTGAAAAACCAAGGAAGTGCTAAATAAGAGATCTTTGTACACATTCTACTCTTCATTATTATTACCATATATGACCTACTGTGTGGAAATATGGGGAAATGCCTGCAAAACAAACACACTCCCTATTCTAAAACTACAAAAAAAAGCAATTCGAATTATTAATAGATCAAAATATACGGAACCCACAAATCCATTATTTATTAAATTAAATACGATTAAATTTTATGACCTGGTTGACTTTAAAATTGCCCAATTAATGTACAAAGCACACAATAACCTGCTCTGCCAAAACATTCTGAAGTCCTTCGAAATTCGAGAAAGCAGCTATGATTTAAGAGGTACCAACGTATTCAAAAAACTAAAAACAAGAACAAACATCAAGCAAAGAAGTGTATGTATCAAAGGTGTTAATCTGTGGAATAATTTCGAAGCGGACCTGAAAATGAGTAAATCGCTTGCTCAGTTCAAAAACAAATTCAAAAAAATAGTACAAACAACCTACACCAATCAGAGTTAAAATGATAAATTCTAAACATTAAATATAGTGATAAATCAGAACTAAGTTGATAAATAGAGAAAGGTATGGAAATATCCATTATGAATACAAGAGAAAATTGACACAAGAGTGCCAGGGTGTGTATGTATAAAATCCCGATACAAACCAAAAGTTGTAAAAATATCATGATTAAGGGTAAAGCATGAGCCTTAATGGAGACTTCTTTCTTCTTACTTTCTTTCTTTTCTGATTGATATAAAAATGATGTATTAGATATGAACACATAACACGGGGTAGGACTAGATAAGTTCTTACTTCTTCCTACTCCCTTGAACATAATAACTGTGTTGAATGATGACTGATTTCTCTTTCCTTTTTACTATTTTACTTACCTTATTTTCTGTCAAATTATTACTATATATGTTTTATGTTCAATAAATAAACAAACGAAACAAAAGATAGAGCTTCGGCCAACATGTGAAAGTGGTTCTTTCGTTCTGAATCTTTGACCAGCCAAGGTGTCAAGTCACTCACTGGCTGAAAAACTTGGTATGGGATGGTTATTATGTTGATTAGTCTGTAATTGCCGTAACAGTTGGGGCAGAGGTACAGAACATCTTGTTCAGAGAAACATTTTTCAAAACTAGACAGATACCCATTTATTTACTTAATTGTTGAATTTCACACTTAATAGGTGTCCAGGCACCCCAGAGATAAAACTACTGTACTTGTACATAAACATTGAAAGTCGACTTTCCTTTATGCGTCCCCTTTAAAATTGGAGCTCAAAATAAATAAAGAATACATATTGGGAAGAAAGGCAAGAGAGGTTCAGTCAAACCGTTCCCATTGAGGTTTATTTGTCGCACAAATTTGTAACCAAAAAACAACATATGGTGGACATTGCAATCCTGGCGGGAGGGAGCCAACTGACAAAGAGAGTTTGGAGTGAACGGCGCTTAGAGTGTGTGGGCACCAACCTTGAGAAAGAATTTGGAGATATCAAACAGTCTCTTGCTGCAAGCCTCAAAGCCTTTATGCTCGGCACTGATCCCGTGCTGTTTGAGTGTTTTAACGACCACCTCCTGCAGCATCTGAGGGCAACAGAGGACACTCATGTTTTCATGGACACAATACTGAAACCTTAAATCTACTTGTGTTAATTCCCTTATCGCCAAACGTCATCCCGCTTCACAGAAACTAATTTTAGCAAGGCTTCCTTCTTCAAGAATGGATGTCGAAACGTCATGACTTTGAAGAAGGATGGCCTTACTATCTCTAAAACGATTGTGTGAGCTCTCAGGTAAAAGGCACACCGTTTTAGTCAGAGTTGACAGCGCACACTCGGGAATAAAAGGAGCCACCTTCACTCTTTCGACAGTAGCAGATCCGAATAAATTTATTAAATCACACAGAGATCATTTCAGGTCCACAAAAGAGACTGTTTTTAATCTCTGTCCTAAATTAACTGCTGTCGTTATTCCTGAATTGCGGCAACTGTTTTTGTACACGTGCAGACGCCTGCACATTAGTATTGCTGACCACTCACACGTCCCGTTAGCATAATGTTCACAGATCAGAACACATCAAGGTCAGGATTCAGCCTGCGACATGTGCGCAGGTAATAGAGTGAGTGTGTCGTCATGCGTCGTTTCCATATGTGTGCATGGGCAGGTTGTATAAGCGGTAAGCGCAGCAAGCGATAACATCCAAAACATACATCATGTATATTTGCTAAACCAATTATACGACTCTCATTTATTGGAAGGACTGTGGTTGAATTTGTTGTCGGCCTCCAGAGTGTAAGATGGTGTGTGTTGGTAAGTGGCAGACTTGATTTAAGGCTTTTTCATCATGAAAGATTTCAGGGGGTCTGCATAATGTTTTCTTTTTTTTTCTTAGAATTTTCCTGCACACAAATTGTTCAAGTATTTGTAAAATTGTTGATAATGTTTCTCTTTCGTATACAGATATAAAAAGCAACAGTCTCAAAAGAAAAGAGTCACTAAGTGTTAGGTAAAATAATAATGTAATGAGTAATGATCGTAAATTGTATTTATTTTTTCGTCGGCACACAAAAAACTCACCCTATTGTGTTTCTGGGAACGTGATTCCTTGGCATTGTTATTGTCTGTCAGCCTGTGATCAGTCTTCTGCTCCTGCGTTTTATGCTTGTCGGCTGAAGACTGATTCAACAAACCTGGGAAGAAACCAAAGCTAATCATAAAGCAATGTAACTGCGTCGACAGAGAGAGATACAATGATATTCTGTGTAAAAAAAAATACCTTGACTTAAGAGTGCCCTAACTTACAAATTTTTCAAACGACGAGCCGCCGCTCAAGTCAAAGGAAAAAACAAAAATCGCTACTCTAACACCCTTGCATGTGGGCAAGGAGGTTTATTAAATGGGACAAACGGTCAAATACACAAACACAAAATGAGAACACTCGCAAGCAGAGGTGGGCATTCCGTCAGACTGACGGAAGGTCTGTCAGTCTGTCACTGATTCCGTCAGCTGTTTCAGGCGGACCCACGTGAGAACATAATTTCCATATCGCATAGAGGCGGCACACCAACCGACACGCAGCGAAATTAAGAAAAAAATTAATAACAACAAGAGACACACACACGCACACACACGCACACGCACACACACGCACACGCACACGCACACGCACACACACACACACACACACACACACACACACACACACACACACACACACACACACACACACACACACACACACACACACACACACACACTGTGGTGATTGGTCAAATAACACCAATACAGGACACGTTGTTGAGGTCTGTGGGACTGCAAGATTTACAGTACAACACAGTTTTAATTTCGAGATTTTCCTGTATTTTGCTGTGTGTCAGGTGTGCACCACCTATGTGTGACATAGGTACCAGTAAGTTCGTTCGACGCCATTTAGCTGCCGCCGCCGACTCATCGGACTGAAACAGCCTGAAATACTGACGGCAACTCACTGATGGACTCACCGGACTGACGATGCCTACCTCTGCTCACAAGCACTCTAGCCGACTCCAGGCCCTGACGTCACTCACAAAGCCACTACGTACCTTAAAAGGCACACCATCACAACACACCACATTCAACACACAAATACAGTAACACTATTACAGGACATACAATACAGTAATTTTAATACCAGTAATGCTTTTTTTTTTTTGCTTCACTATGTTTTTGTACAATAACAAATAATTGTGCTTGTTTTAATGGGGTTTGAATTGAATAAAATGTATTTCATTTTAATAGGGAAAACTGACTGGATACACAAGAAAATTGAGTTATGAGCTTGGAGATTTTTGCCCGAAGGACAGAATTTCTAGGTGCAGCCGAAGCGTTGAGGGGGTCAGTTTTGGTGGCCTCAGTATTGCATCTCTGCTTTTTGCAGATGATGTGGTACTGCTGGCTCCTTCAAGCAGGGCTCTCCAGCTCTCACTGGAGCGTTTCGCAGCCGAGTGTGAAGCGGTTGGGATGAGGATCAGCACCTCCAAATCTGAAACCATGGTCCTCAGTCGGAAAAGGGTGGAGTGCCCTCTCTGGGTCGGGGAGGAGATCTTGCCCCAAGTGGAGGAGTTTAAGTATCTTGGGGTCTTGTTCACGAGTGAGGGCAGAAGGGAGCGAGAGATCGACAGGCGGATCGGTGCAGCATCTGCTGTGATGCGGACGTTGTCTCGGTCTGTCGTGGTAAAGAAGGAGCTGAGCCAAAGGGCGAAGCTCTCAATTTACCGGTCGATCTACGTTCCAGCCCTCATCTATGGTCACGAGCTATGGGTCGTGACCGAAAGAACGAGATCCCGGATACAAGCGGCCGAAATGAGTTTTCTCCGCAGGGTGTCTGGGCTCTCCCTTAGAGATAAGGTGAGAAGCTCGGTCATCCGGGAGGGGCTCAAAGTAGAGCCGCTTCTCCTCCACATCGAGAGGAGCCAGATGAGGTGGCTGGGGCATCTGATTCGGATGCCTCCTGAGCGCCTCCCTAGTGAGGTGTTCCAGGCATGTCCCACCGGGAGGACACCCCGAGGACGACCCAGGACACGCTGGAGAGACTATGTCACCCAGCTGGCCTGGGAACGCCTCGGGATCCCCCGGGGAGAGCTAGAAGAAGTAGCTAGGGAGAGGGAAGTCTGGGCTTCCCTGCTTAAGCTGCTGCCCCAGCGACCCGGCCCCGGATAAGCGGTAGAAGATGAATGGATGAAACTGATAAGTCATGGTACCAAGGTATTGATAAACCCAAAAAAGAGATTGTAAAATATATTGGAATGTATGTTTTGCTTATTTCAGTTTAGCTTTGACAATGCTCAATTGGTCATTGCGTTGCTAAGTTTCTCCAAAATTGTGAACAGGAAGAAAATGTGTAAAAAAGATGAAGTTGTTCGGTTAAGGTTGGGTTGATTTGACTTTACCAGATGATGTTCTTGGAGCAGAAGAGGAGACCGACTGGGATCCGGGTGTTTGTCGTAGTGAGTTGATGTTAATGTGTGTCCCATTACCGCCACTGCTTTGAGAACTCAAGGAGTCGCTGCTCTCTGACTTGGCCTGCCTACATCATTCATTTCAGTTGTTTCACAGTTAAAGACTGAAATGGTTCCACCGACTCATTAAGCCACACCTCCAATACCTCTTGCGGGGATAGCCTCCAACATCTGTGTCCCAGGACCTGCGTTTGAGTCGGGCTACGTCACTGTTCTGCAGAGTCTCCCCATCAGGAACGCTTCCTGGTTCTGACATCACTGCGGGAGAAGGGGCGGGGCTGGTCGCAAACGGTAGGACACACGGTTCCCTGGAGCAGGTGGTTTGCGTCTCGTAGCGAATGAGACGGGACTGGAGGCGTACAAAAGCCTGGTCTCGGTCGAAGGAGCGCTGGTTATCCAGGCAGAAGCTATATAAACCCAAAGATAGGAAGCCGTCAGACTGTTAAATAAAATAAAATTTAAAATGTGCAATGAAAAGAATCCAATCACCAACTCACAAAGGAATCTGAGGTGGGAGATACTTACTCTATGCCGTGGTAATGGAATGATGTGGCCTTTTTAAAGGACATCTTACTGACACTCCCGGGACACAAGTCCGGTGACAACTGGAACGCATTATGACTGAAGCAAAACAGCACAGATAATAGAGTAAAATGAGATGGTCTGTCAGCCAAAATTAATCATGTTTCCCTCCAAATGGTATTCCAACAAAGGTCACACAGGTTTTACTGAGGGAGACTAATGATCAAAATAAAATTCTCACCTTGACCAAGCTTCTTCTTAGCAATGAACTGCAGAATACAGTCATTTTGTGTTGGCCTTTTTTTTTTATGTCTACCAATAAAATTGTGGTCGTCCCCCCCCATGATGTTTTCAATTTGTCTCCGACTCAAATGCTATTCTATACTTTCAGAAAAAGGTGTAAACAGTGCTCATTCAAACGACTCATCTTACCCTCTAATAAGGGCCAGAGGTTGTAGCTCACTGGTTGGCTCGCCATCGAGTGTGAAGTGTTTTAAAAGTTCTTTGGCATCCAGTAAGGTAGTGGAACCCTTAGCACATTCTTTTGGACCCAGAAGGTTGTCACTGGAGCCGGAACCTAACAAGCCAAGTCTAATGGACAATACAGAATATTAATAATTGCAATATACTTCATGTTGAATGCTCATACAGTATGTTGAATAATACACAACGCTGTGAACAGATAATTTAGATGCCACAGAGCAAACTTTACCTTCCCCTCTGTCGTCTTTTCTGTAGGTTCTCAATGTTGTGGAGTACACTCCTCTCGGGCCAAACAGATTGAGTGTGGGACATTGTTTCTAATGCTATTAGAAAAGAAAGAAGTTGGACTTGGTGTCACAAGTTGACAAGTCAAATCACATTGTCTTTCAGCTATATAATATATTTTAAGTTGCTGTTATGTTGTTGAGCCATACCTTGACCTTTAGATGAGGTGAAGAACAAGATGAAGGTTGGAAAAACACGTGTGAGAGCTGTACATCTCAATTAATTTACTACCCAAGGAAAGCATTTTGTAAGGGCAACAAAAGACCTGTGGTGAAATCATAAACAAACCTACAAGGCTCCCTCCATGCGCATACCCTACACGGTAAATTGCACAGTATGATGGATTGCAGCTGTTATCCAAACTTTTAGCTCGAGCCAGTTCAAGATGCTTAACCCATGGCAGATGGAACTGAAATCTCACTGCCCAAAATGTGAGTAATACATTGATGAATGACCACTGCATTTTTTGTGTTTGGGCGATCAGACTGTTTGGGTGACCCAGAGTGCAGAAAAGGTCAAAAAAGATCTAGCGCACGGGGTCAGCAAATTGCGGTTCAAAAGCTGCATGCACCTCTTTCATCCATCTGTGACTTTGGAAAATAATAAATATTGAGTACCGTAAATACCGGACTATAAGCCGCTACATTTTTCCCAAACTTTCAACCCTGCGGCTTATTCAGTGATGTGGCCAATTTATGTCATTTTTCTAACGGCCGCCAGGGGGCGCTCGAGTAGAAAAGGTAAGATTAAGACCGGTGGAATATATGCGTCGAGGAAGACTGCAACTTCTTGTCTTGTGCATAAATTAAATTAGCGTGAACATACACTCATCATGGAAAATGCAAAAAGAGAGGCATTTACCAGACCTGTTATACGGTGTTGCTATTCTGTTGCTAGCGTGTTGTTACCATGTTGCTACCGTTTTACTGCCACATCACAGGCACAGGAAGAAAGTTATATTATTATTATTGTTAAGTTATATTATTAAAACTTTGAAAACTCTCTCTGTGTACTGTCTTTCTTTGTAAATATGTTTACATGTTTTAATGTGGGCACGTGCGGCTTATATACAGGTGCGGCTTGTGTATGTACAAAATTGGTTTTCCTCTAAAAAATGTAGTGGGTGCGGCTTATAATCAGGTGCGCTCTATAGTGCCGAAATTACGGTAATTCATTTCAACTAGTTTGAGCTATTCCCCTGCCGGTAGGTAAGCCATGGATAAATCCAAGAAAAGTTGCAAAAAAATAGAATGTTTAATAATACTACAGCCTGCAGGAACTATATTTACAAACATCGCTTGGGGGCATTCAAACAACAAGGCAGGTGGGCATTCATCCACCCTGTTGACAAATGGTTTCCTGTGGGTAAAAGTCTGCCTGCCTGCAACTGCACGTTGGCATTGGACATCAACACACCTTTGCACGCCACAGAGCATACACAATGAAATGATGACGGACATGGACGCAGATGGCATTTTTGGTTCGCTGCAGCTGGATCGTTTCAGTTTGACTTTCATGAATATGAGGACAACTCCAATAGACATTGACTACTTTATTTGAAGGTACAAAGTGTCTTTTCTTCAGAATTCAGAAGGTTTTTGTTAAAAACTGAATTAAAATTGTATATTCTGTAGCGGCTCATTGATTTTTTTTAAATTAAACTCATACCCTGACCTCGCGGTTTCAAGTAGGAGCTGATTCATGCCCAAAGATGACCTGTGGTTGTAAGTGATTACGACAGTTCCTACAAAGCTAATTAAACCATTAGGAAGTGCACATGAACTCATGTAAAAATGCGATTAAGTCATTGCATAGGCTATTTCAAGGTGCAAATGAAATAAAAAAAAAAATCCCACCAACCAGATCTACACCAAAATGCAATGGCTCCTGCTTTGCCAATGCCCCACCCCTGTGCAATTTTACATGGATGACAACTGAGTAGGTTTTACATTATTTTTGCTAACTAGCAAGCAGCGATAGATAGATAAATAAATACTTATCAAATGGTCAGTATTTGTCTAGTTGCATACATGTTTAACTCTAGTGTTTCGGATATTTGAAGTGCTTGAGATGCATATTTAAAGGCAGAATCGTCTTTCTTGTTTTCATTTCCAGCTCCAAGTGCACAGCATTATTCGTAATAAATGCATTGCTGACTTGAGCGAACAGTTACAGAACTGTGTAAGAATCCATTGGCAAGTCAGAATATTTGCTTTGGGAAACTGCAAGAGTTACAGCGGAATCGTTATCTGTTTTTGTTTTATGTATTGTCAATGCGTCCTGCACTGCTCATATTGCTGATTAGTTTTGAATTGATTTAATCATGAAAGACTTCTAAAAGGTCAAATACAGCAAGCAGTTCAATCATAACATTTTAGTTAAGAGATTTACAAGCACAATGAGCATACTCTTCATTCTAAACGGGTACTGTATTGCATAAATCCGGCCAAACAGTTTGGGACTACTGTGTGCACGCATCAACCTGTATCACTCTAATCGTACCTGGGTGCTTAGTGGCCATGCTGTCGGTCAGGGAAGAAGCGCGGGGAAGCATGGAGTCAATCATCCTCAAGTATTGCTCCCTAGCCATGCTCAGAATAGCCTTCAAGTCACTGTGTGGTCCCAAAGAGGATTTTTTGTTCTGTCCTGGAAACACAAAGAGTGGCCTAGTGGTAATTTGGTAGACAAGTTCTCATTAGTACACAGAAAAAAAGGTGTTGAATTTACTCAATTTTTATTTCATCAAGTGGTTGCACAAACAAAAAAGCATCAAAACCCAATTAATTTTTTTCTTTTTTGTGGAGTAGTAGTGGATGATCTTATTTTGTGCAACAACTTGATGAAATGTTTGTTCAGGGTAGTCACATATGGCACATGAAATCATATTAGCACATGAAAGTAATGACTTACACACCTCAACCAAGAGTCATAAAATACAGAAAATAAATTCAGAAATACTGCAACTGCCCCTTTTTTGGGCTTAACCATCAGACAGTAACTAAACTTGCTGTTCTATTTCAATTTTTCTTCTTAACATTTGTAACTAGACAGGCGGCCTCCTCATTTTAATGTTAAATAATTGTATATATTGCAATTTTCAATTAGCCCTGTGGTATGTCAGCTCTCCTCGCAGTCTTGTCAAAGCGCAGTCTGAGTTTGTTTCCTCAAGGTTGAAGAACTTCATTTTCTTTTATCTCACTGTACTCCGCTATTGCTTCACTAGCGTTGTCTGCTGTGTGTCTGTAAATTAATGATATTGCGAATCATCCTATGCACCAGCAAGTGCCTAAAGCAACGAGGAAGCTGAGCGAGGCCACTGATAGGATGGTGTTAGATCTCCTTCACTGTAGCTACTAGAAAAACAAACAAAAACAATGCCTTTGTTTATTGAGACTGAACCTCAAACAGCATAATTTACACCGACATTAGTTTGTTGCAAATTAACATCTTGGGTAAATTGTTTAGCCATCTCTGTGTGGCAAACGACGAGAAAATAATCTCAATATGACCATTTTTCTACTGCAAACCTAATAACAAGCAAATCAATCAATGCAACACACATGTCAAGACAATATTTTGACATAGCTCTTAACTCGTATCTGTTCTCCTCTGCCAATGAGTATCATTCTATGAATTTTAGTATTTGTTTTTCCACTTGCAGCTATCGGTTTGATGTCTTCCTGTGGGGTTGAACACACACACACTCACACGCACGCGCACGCGCACGCACACGCACACGCACACGCACACGCACACGCACACGCACACGCACACGCACACACACACGCAAAACAAGCCCGGTGAGGTATCAACCAAGAAAAAAAGCAGCAAAGTTTGGAATAAATTGTATTTGTTTTTCTTCTGCTCTCTGTTTTTACTTCAGAGTGAGTAGAGTGACGTTTGGTCATACCACATCACTTGAAAATAATCCCCAAAATGGCTGATAGGGCAGAAGGGATGACTCACAGATTGTGGGCTTCAACTTTTACTATAATCAAAACATGTCTATTGTGCAAGTGGGAATGAAAGAGTTTATAGTACACCAATGAAGCGAGACAAAAAATTAGTAATATTCCCGTTTAAATTCTTCATTAATGTCAACTCCTTAGAAGGTGCTTTCTTGTCTGCAGCCCCTTCAACAGCGATGAGGCAGAAGGGAGGAAGCGAGCGAGTGTTGTGTGAGTGAGTGAGTGAGTGAGTGAGTGAGTGAGTGAGTGAGTGAGTGAGTGAGTTTTTCAGTACAGTCCAGTTTTAATTAACTTTTAGTACAGCGCAATATGTTTAACTCAAAATGCATTTGATAAAATGCTCAATTGAAAAAAAGTCAAGAAGAAAACCCCAACCCCGATATTCTGCGTAGAGGCCATATTATGAATACTGTACTTCGATTTATACCACAATTACAAGCACAGAAGAAGACGTTGTGAGCACAATAGTGTGTTTTGTACAAAGAAGAAACCAATTGAACCCAAGAAGTGCAAACATGAACGTGTGTGCGTGTGGTGTACGCACAGCAAACAAAAATGGAGCTTAAAAATTTGAAATTTGTTCGTCATCCGAGGAATAAAAAACTCACAATTTTTGGTCGAAAACCGAATTGGTCGAGAACCGAGACGTTCGAAAACCAAGGTTTGACTGTATAACATTTTAATATTTTTTACTCGATACCTCCTGGTTATATTATTATTATTATTATTATTATTAACAAAATGAATTCAGTCATTTTTTGCATGCCACAATATACACTGTTGTGGTCACTTCAACAATGTAATATGCTCAGGATGTACCACATTCCGTACCCCTCTGAATCTGGTCACATTATTTTTTTCATGTCACTAGCTTTATCGAACAAGTACTTACTGAAGTATTCTTTAATTACCAGTGCCTGGACCTGTGCCACCTTCCGCTCTCTCCTCAGCAGACTGTCTCCTTGGAGACAAGGCAGAGATAGGATGTCGCTTCTAGTACCTCCTGGATGGAGAAAAAGCGGAGAATGAAAAAGGCCAGATGAATGTGCATTACCAGCCCAGCTGAGAATGATCTGTGCAAAGCTTCATTCTCAATTGGGGTAAGGTCTCACAGGGAAAAATGGCACTGCCTTAAGCTACACCTCAAAGCAATATCAAGCACAGTAAATTCCAAAATTTCAGCATACAAAAATAAACACAAATGGCAGTAGAAGACACGTCCAAAAATTGCAAGACATGGTTTTCCACACTTGAGTGTTGGGGGGGGGGAAACCAACTATCATGTCAGCATTAAGATTAGTGATCGTGAAAACTCTGCTGACTCATGGCAGCGCAGTTGGAGCATATTTGATAGTATTTTAAAGATGTCTTCTGACGGTTGCATAAAATGTTAAAAATGGTAGGAACTGTCTTGAATATCATTTGCAGTCGAAGAGCAGACAAGGACATCCTTTAAAACAATAGGGTGATGCTTGCAGAGAATGGACCAATGCACACATTAGGCCTTGCTGGGGATGAACAATTTTGAAAATAAATCTAATGATGGCTTTTTTCTGTTTTCCTTTCAATTAAAAATTATATTTTTTTCAAGGTCTGCTTGATATGTATTTTTTTAATAAACAAGTAAAAAATTAATCTGTATTGTGCATTGCATTAAACAATATCAGATTTATCGGGACTTTTGCAGTCTTTGCAGCATTCACTATAACTTCACAAAACACTAACAAACAAGTGTGGCGTAAATATCAGTAAAAGACAGCAAATCATAAATCTGATTACAAGAATAATGCAAACAAATCAGTGGCCACCGAACGACCAAAATATACCATAGCATTTTTTATCGGCGATTTGAAAATTGCATTGTACTACAACGCCATGTCAATTGTTCAGTCCTAGTGCCTGCATGACAAAAATAATCATTTATATCTTTTTTTTTCTTTAAAGGTGAGTGTAAATATCTTACAAATTCTGAATGTTTGATTCCATCCAATACATTTTTATTTGGAGCTCCACTTGTGGATTACAAATACAAACAACAAGTTGAAACCTTCACTTCCCACGGCAATAACTCCTCCTTTTTCAATTACTCAATTATTGATTTATATATTTATTTTTTTGCTTGGAGTCTGGTGCATTATTTATTTTTCTTCCATTTAATACATTTTGTTTTCTCTCATCTCTCAACTAATGATTTATGTTTGCACACAACCCTGCCATCTTGTCCTTTCACTGTGCATAGGTGAATGGAACTGCTGGCATTCATTAAACTCTCTAAGTCCCAAATATTGATGTGAATAACTCTTTTCTTGTGATTACTCCTCATGGCTTCAACATGCTTACTCAATAATAAATCAATTGAAAAATAAAGCAAGTCGGAACATGTTGGTGTGTAGGACCTCACAGAAATATACATACATCCAACGTTATAGTACACTGTACCTGATGATGACAGCAGCTTCTGTCCCAAGAACGATGCCATGGCTGGCACGCCATTAATTTGACAGTCAGAGTGCAACACCCTGACTGTGCAGACTCCATCTTCAGTATTGTCTGAACCCTGGACCAACAAGAAGTAGTGAGCACTCTCTCCCTTGACCTCGACATCAGGTACTGCAAGATGAAATATTAGTGTCAGTCAAGACAGATATATTCTTCTGGCTGAAGCTATTACAGTAAGACTTGCTACTGCACTACAATATGAAACACACAAGGGATGTCACGTGCGCCAAGGTTAGCATTAGCTGGCACTGATTGGGCCTGGTGCATAACGCCATACGTGCCTTTTCACTTCATTTAATGTGCCTTCGATCTGTTTGGCACTAACATAGGAGTTTTCACCACACCCCCGAGGTGTATCATCAAATTTACAAAAAGCAACTTGCATTAAATCAGTGGATTGGCCCATATAATATACGGTAAATGTGTCTATACTTTGTATTAACATTTAACATATACAAGTGTATATACATTTATGTACCATTTATACATGTCTGTATGTACATTTCTACATTAATTTGAGATCATTTGTATGCACACTTTTTTTCAAGTTGCCTCGGTATCAGCAGATACTTAGAAGCAAAGGCTCGGGTGCCAAAAAAGTGTGATCAGCACATCCCTAAAACCCACTATATTAAGATCATATTTCAATGATATTTTTTTCTATCATTATTTTTACGCAGTGCAATTTCCACAGGAATACAATCAAGTTGTATCAGTTATATCTTTAATATAGCTTTCGTATTTTTCCAACAGTGTTTTTGACTTGCGAGTCTGCCTCGTGCAAAGAAAGCTTTGTCATCTGTAACAATGTTACGGCAACTGGGGCAGAACGGGTCGACAACCCAATCTGCATCCTCTGAGAGGAGGAACCCAACCAAGCTACTATGAACTTAATGGAAAAATACCCCAGGGGTGCCGAGAGGGGGAGGATGAGCACCCCAATCAGACGGATACAACGGTAACAGACCCAAGCAACGAACAAGCGACTAGGAGCAAGCAGTGTACATGCGGTAAGATCTGCAAGAATGACCACGGCCTAAAGATCCACCAAGCGCGGATGAAGTGCCTGGTGGGAGATGTAGCAACACAACGCACAGGTGTTACTGTTACACCTGGTGAGACGCAGGAGGTGCCAGGCCGGAGTCACCCCATAGTGCCCAGAACCTCCAAGTGTTGCAAATGAATCCCCCGAGCATCAAGTCTGACAGGAGGCGGATTAAATGGCCTGCAGCTAGCATGACCTCACTCTGGAAGCAGTTCGATGACGATGTCGATCAAATTCTGGAGGCAACGGCGAAGGGGGAGGCCGACAGGAGGCTACAAGCTATGTCAACAATCATTGTCAGCATCGCAGCTGAACGGTTCGGCGAGGAGGAGAAGAAAAGCTCCGGAACATCTTACTCAATGAATCAAAGAGCTGTAAGGATCCACAACATCAGGCAGGAGATGAAAGCGCTGAAGTCCCAGTACAAGGCGGCAGGACAGGAGGAAGCACTGGGCTTGCCCATCTAATGTGCATCCTCCGGAAAAACATCAGAGTTCTCCGCCGGGCTGAGTGGCACCGGAGGCGGCGACGTGAGAGGGCACGCATAAGCGTGCTGCTTTCATTGCTAACCCTTTAAGTTCACTAAGGACTTGCTGGGGCAGAGCGCAGCGGCAAACTGGCCTCCTCGCAGGAAGACATAGACCAACATCTGAAGCAGACGTACAGCGACCCCGCAAGAGAGCAGGAGTTGGGAGAGTGTAACAACCTCATAGACCCCCCAGAACCAGAAGTGCAGTTCGACATGTCTGAGCTGCAGCTAACGGAAGTCAGGAGGTTGTCCGCAAAGCAAGGGCAAGCTCTGCTCCAGGACCGAGTGGCACTTCATACAAAGTGTATAAGAACTGTCCTAAACTCCTGCTGCGTCTGCACAAAATCCTGCGAGTCTTCTGGAGAAGGGGAAGATCCCGAACAATGGAGAGTGGCTGAAGGGGTATGGATCCCAAAGGAGGAAAACTCCACTCAGCTAGACCAGTTCCATCATCTCCCTGCTTTGTGTTGAGGCTAAAGTGTTCTTCAGTGCTATTTGAAGAGGTTGTGCACCTACCTGGAAAAGAACACCTACATCGATACATCTGTCCAGAAAGGCGGCATTTCAGGAATGTCAGGATGCCTGGAACATACCGGTGTGGTGACACAGCTTATTCGGGAGGCCAGAGAGAACAAGGGCAACCTGTCAGTGCTGTGGCTTGACCTGGCTAACGCATTCGGTTCCATTCCACACAAGCTGGTCGAGCTCACTTTGACGAAACATCATGTACCCAGCAGGTGTAGAGACCTCATCGCTGATTATTACACCAACTTCAGGATGAGGGTCTCATCAGGAGCAATAACATCCAACTGGCACAAGGTGGAGATCGGTATCATCACAGGGTGTACTATCTCTGTGACATTGTTCTCCTAGCCATGAACATGCTCACTAAGTCTGCTGAACCAGAGTGTAGAGGGCCCGTCAGAAATCCGGACAACGGCAACCACCCATCAGGCGTTCATGGATGACCTCACAGTCACGACAGAATCAGTCCCAGGCTGCCGGTGGATTCTGAAGGGACTCGAAAAGCTGGTGGAGTGGGCCCGGATGCGTTTCAAACCCGCCAAATCCAGATCAATGGTGCTGAGGAAAGGGAAGGTAGAAGACAAGTTCGGTTTAACATCTCAGGCACAGCCATTCCAACTATCACAGAAAAGCCAGTCAAGAGCCTGGGAAAGGTCTTTGACTGCTCTCTGAGAGACACAACATCTATCCAGTCAGCATGTACTGAGTTGGATGGCTGGCTGAAATCCGTGGACAAGTCCGGCCTACCTGGGAAGTTTAAAGCATGGGTATACCAACATGGCATTCTCCCCAGGATTCTGTGGCCCCTCCTTGTCTACGCGGTCCCTATCTCTACAGTTGAGACCTTAGAGAGGAGAGTCAGCAACCACCTCCGGAGATGGCTGGGGCTACCAAGGAGCCTGAGCAGCATTGCACTCTACGGGAACACCAACAAACTGCAACTGCCCTTCAAGTCCTTGGAGGAGGAATTTAAGGTATCGAGAGCCAGAGAAGTGGTTCAGTACAGGGACTCAAGTGATCCGATGGTGGCTAAAGCAGGGATCCAAGTGAGGACTGGCAGGAATTGGAAGGCAGAGGAAGCAGTTCAAGAGGCAGATGCAAGGCTGCGTCACAGGAGCCTGGTGGGAGTGGTCACACGAGGTCGAGCTGGGCTAGGATCTTTTCCAACCCCCCAAATGAACACCAAGGGAAGGAAGGGCGACATCTTGTTCAGGAGGAACCAGTTTATTTCCGATACGCAAGATATGCACCACTCTGCGACCAGACATTGTCCTTGTGTCTGAGTCCACCAAGCAAGCTGTCTCTCCAGATTTAATGAGGTAATGAAAGAACTGACTGAGCAAGGACTTGGGTCTCCTGACTAGAGATTCTCTCCAGCGCTGGGAGCTGATTTGGGCTGCTGATGGCTGGGCCATGGAGGTGACGATGCAGGAAAGGCTGAACAAAGCTCCTACCTGAGCACATAAATATATATTTGATTGCCCCTAGCAGACAACCGCTCAGTGAACAAAATGCATTTGAGTATGGCAGGTTGAAAGTTATGTCAGAGAAAAAAAGTCAAGTACTCAGACTAATACCTTTCCACGCAGTGACTTGAGCTGTTCCAAAAGAAGTTTAGATTTCACTGACTTACCAGACAGCACTCTTGAGTTGTTTTTCTTGTTAAGGTGCATAAAATAGTGCAAGACAAGTAAGAGGGTGCTGCAGAAGAAGTTGAAATTATATATTTAAAAAAAAATACAGGCTTCAAAACAAGTGATTCCATATTTTATGCCTCATGCGCAAAATGTATCTTGGAAATATAACTGATAAATGGGATAATATTTGGTCAATTCCAAAGCAAACTCAATCTTAAAAGTTTGATGTTTGATATTTATAATGACGATGAGCCGGGTGGTGGCAGCATGGCAGTGTTTTGCGAAGTTCAAACATTCCAAGTCTAATCAAAACATTTTTTTAGCCTGCAGGTACTGGTTTGCAGGTTTTTTAATGTTTTCCTGCGTTTAAAGGCTTCCTCAATTTGCATACATACATATCTCTATGCTTTGCATCTAAAACTAAGTGTAACTTATTACAGGTCCTTGAAATTGAAATTGGTACAGCACAATTATGAACACTAATGGGGGACTCTGAGTCTGACTCATAGCATGGAAACACAGACTTCAGAAATGAGGATACAGCTCAAAGTGTGTGCTGGACATCAGAAAGCTTGGCAGGTCTGACAGGGTAACCAGATGAAGCAGGTCTAAAACTGGGGCGTAGTACTGGAAGACCTGCAAACGTGAAGAAGAACAGGAATGACAACATGTCTCAAACACACTTGTAAACAAGGAATATTAAATAATTATTTGCCCAGACAGCTGATTATATTAACACGACTGTGTTAGCCATTTGGATTTTTTTTCCAATTATCCCATCCATCCATTTTCTGATCCGCTTGTCCTCACAAGGGTAGCGGGGCATGTTGGAGCGAGCATATCCCAGCTGTCGTCGGGAAACAGGCAGGGAACACCCTGAACCGGTTGCCAGCCAATCGCAGGGCACACATAGACGAACAACCATCCGCGCTCACACTCACACCTCGGGACAATTTAGACTGTTCCATTAACCTGCCACGCATGTTTTTGGGAATGTGGGTGGAAATTGGAGTACCCAGAGAAAACCCACACAGGCACGAGGGGAGCATGCAAACTCCACACAGGAAAGCCGGAGCCCGAATTGAACCCTGCACCTCTGCACCGTGAGGCCGACGCACTAACCAGTCAACCACTGGGCCGCTCCAATTACCCCATAAGTCTTAAATGTTAAAGTAAATACCACTTTGTTTCAGCTGTTACAAATGAACCATACAAAATCCTTCTTTACATTTGTGGACCAGTATAATAAATGACTCACATCCTGATTCTGATGGTAGATGATTATAATTACAAACTAATCAAAACATGCAGTAATTTTATTTCTTGGGGGTTTTGAGTGGGGTGCATTTAAGCTAATCACTGTTCCTGATTTTTATTTCCTGTAAAACGAGGGTCTTCATTTCAATCAGATCAAACTGAATGAAGCGATAAACACAATTCAGTCATAAGCACCTCCAATGCAAATATCGGAGAAGAATTCAAGCCCACATCACCAAGCAGTGTTTATTTTCAGTCACGTAATGTCGTGAGTGTTCTTTCTAAAAAGTCACTCAGACTGCTGCCAAAGGTCAAGTTTGCAATTTGGCTTCACATTGATGTGCCAAAGCAATTATTTAAACGTTCCACTGAAAATTTTAAGAGCAAAATATATTTGTGACTGCTGCCTTCACAATTAAAAAAAAAAATAAAAGAATTTATTTATTCATATTTGCCCTCTTAGCTGTGGCAAACATGCATGTTTCTTCCCTTTGAACCTTTACCATTCAACTCATTTGTCATGCATTTTGACTAAACATTTTCACTTTACATACCATATAGTACCATTGGAATTGCAGCTATGGATAAATGCAGCACCAGTAAGATTCTGCCTCGTAATGATAATTTATTGGTTGATGGTGAGAATAATACTGTGATGTGATCCCTCATTTCTGCTGCTCAAATTGTTATCATTAAAGCGTTCGCATGTGGGCAGCAAAAGAAGGGTAGGAAAATATTCATATTTCTAATAAATGCCTCACTGGATAAACTTGTCTGGCTTTTCCATAGCTCATTGGAGTGTGACCACCATGTCTCCTGTGGTCAAACGCATTGGGGGAATGAAGAGTCACAATTACAATGGAGTGATTGCAAGCATATAGTTTGCACAACAGCACTGGGACAGTTTCGCTGTCCTTCAGTATTTTCTTTTTATATTGTGTGCCAAGACGATCCCGACCATCTGCCTCTCTGAGCTTTCATTTGATCCTTCTCTCACTATCACTCTAATGCACACACACTCGCGCACACTTTTGTGTGTGTGACGGACCCCATACTAACCATAACTTTGTATGCACAGTGCAGACCTCTTGGTTTTTATTGTTATGGCTATTAATCTACATCAAAAAGCTCATTATAATGCAGCTCTCTACCAAATGTTATTAAAGACCTTGTCTCACATCGAGTGTTCTCTCTAAATCAATTCACAGCTTTCACACTGTGCACTACACACCTTTTAAACAAACACCGGGGAGCTGCGCCACAAATTCACACAGTATTATCATTACTTGCTTGAACAGTGGGCCGTGGGCTTTAATACTTAGAGGGCACAAAGCGGCAGTGATGTCATCTGTTTTAACAATCTGGTTAACAGGTTTCCACAACACTAGCAACTCATGAAATAAGGGAATGGGAAATTATTTTAACCGCTCTTGAAGGTAAAATGGTTTTGTGTTAAGACAAACAAAATAATTTTCCATTGAAAATAATGACTCAAACTATCATGCTAGGTAAAACTACTGGCCCTTTGAGGTGAAGACGTTTGACAGAAGGTTTATGTTTATATTCACTTTCATCATTTGCTGTTTTGCTCGCCTCTACGCACTATTTATGTTTGGATTTTCTCGTGAATACAACTGGTATTTAATAGATAAACAATAAGTTACAATTCTGGGTCTATGGCTTATATTATTTACACATTGACAATTAAACATTTAGACACTCACTGTCTTGTCCGGAAAAATGTGCATGAAATCATGCACACTGATGATGAGAACTCCAAATGTCTCCAAAACACAGGTTTTAAGGAATATTTTCAGAATTTTAGTTGACATTTTTGGAGGTGCTTTTGACTTGAAAGTTTCCTGTGCAATCAAGTTCCACAACAAGAGTGAATGAAGCTTGAAAAGAAAGTTATGTTGAAAGAAATTACCTCAGTCTCTAGTTTGGGGTCTGCAGTAAAGTGTGGCTCTTCCATGTGACCGGATTTATAATCAGGAGTGCGCAGAGAAAAGCCATCGAAACGAAGCTCGGATACATGCTGAATGAAAAAAAACAATAAAATATCAGAAAATGCCAGATGTAGTTACAGCGGCAGCAGGTGATCAACTCAAACATAGTTTCTCAGGCTGAACTAAGGATGGACAGTATAAAAGTCAAACTGTCTTGATGGAATGGAGGCAATTTTGCATGGTTCTTCTGAGAAGCAAACTGTAGCGTCAGATTCAAGCCATATAAATGGCTGTCATGGGAATGGAAAAAAAATGAAGGACAAAACATTTGATATTAAAAACAAAAATTCTAGATATCGCTGGTGTTGGACAGAATCAGGCTACCTCCAAAATCATCCGTTTCTTCAATGATTAACATTGCTTTGTCAAAGAGAGCAACCCATTTAAACATTTTAGATTGGTCAATAATTAGTAAAAATACAACACCCAGGCATGGGGATTGACTAATTGTATACATTTGTGAAAAAATATGAAATTTACCAATTCAGGACATAGGAGGTTTCGGCCTGGCATCAGCGTTATGCTTAAACAGGTGAAAAGTGAACAATGTGATGCTCATGACTTGAGTGTGGTGATGGCTCCATGAGATCCGTGGACATATACTTTTTAAGTCGGTAGCGGTTATCACCGGCTCATTTAATGAGGGTAACCTCTTACGTTGTCTGTTGCCACACCGACTAAGCAGAGCAATATTCTGGTCACGCAAGGGATCGCTGTGTCCTTTTCTGAATAGAGATGTCTCCGTGTGTGATGTGAGTGCACCACATTTAAATTTAATTGAGTGGTGGTGAATGGTGTCAGTTGCGTTCACGGCAACAACCTTGCCCCTCCCCCTTTTTTTCCTAATACATCAATAGCGCGCCTCGCGCAATTACCAACACCCGGTCTAACACCGTGCAGATTTATGCCGCACGCGGCGTCAGACTTGAGCTAGTCACGAAAAGAGAGTCCTTAGTGTTGCATATTGATATGAACTGTATCTGTTTCCTACCTAGATAGATCAATGTTGATAATTATTGTAAAAAAAAAATGCATTACATGATCAACCTTATTACATAGATCACTGCCATCTGACATCTATTAATGATAAAATCTTAAAGGTACTCAAAACTGGTAGCACTATGCATTAATCAGTACTCAAGAAGTAGCTCTCAGTTTCAACAAGGTTGTAGACCCCTGAAGTAGATGTTATGCTGTTAGAAATGCATACTGGTCAAGCTCCCACAATTTCATAAACAAATAAAATAACTGCAGACAGACAATGTACAGTACATGTTAACAGCACAATATTGGAGCTTGCAGACATGGTGGACGATCTCGGCTCATGTTAGTGTTCGATAAGCAATTGGTGGACCTTCACTAGCAACATGCTTCAGTTAGCAAGCTGGTTGTACTGTTAACAACTATATTCAGGGACACATGAAAAATGATGGTAATGAAAAATAGGATATACCGGGTGTTCCAAAAATTTTGGGCACATTTGAAGTTCCCATTTCTCCTTAACTATGAATGGTAGTAAGATGAAAGTCGTGCCATATTAAAGCTAATTACATTAAGTTTTTCGTAAGGCTATTGCTTTTTAAAATTTCTTCTCAGACCCATTAATGGCGTTCACTCAACCAGAAAAGGCGTTTTGTGTGCTTGAATTTGCAAAAACTGAATCATGGACTGTTGTTCAACGTGCATTTTGCAGAAAATCGTAAAGGAGCCACCATAGAGGAAGTCCATAGTGAGATGGCATGGTAAATTCATAACGGATGGGTGCTTATGCCCAGCTAAAAGAATGGGACGAATAACAGAAGCTGTTGCAACCATTGACAATGCAATGCTGGGATTCGTTTGGCAAGAATTTGACTATCGGCTTGATGTGTGTCATGTGACCAATGGTGCTCACATTGAACATATTTGAACATTCCATGTAAAAATTGAGATTACAATCTTTCTGAATTTACCAGATGTGTTTTATATCCTTAGTAGTTTCCGAGATATTCAATGTCAAAATGTGCCCAAGACTTTTGAAACACCCTGTACATTATCAAAATTACTTGTTTCATCAAATATCTTGTGACGTACATTATTAAACCACACATGGTAGTCACAACAGCATTACGATACAAACATCTAATAAAAAAAATGGTACACAAAGGAAACACCTTTCAATAGATTTAACATTGTACTGGATGGTAGGTGGACAAATGTTTGGCCACGTATAAGAAGACCTCAGAGTTTCACTATTCTGTTACATTTTCATAATGACCGAGATATTTGCGTGAGGACACCAAAGTCCCTTTATTGTGATATTAACCAGTTTAGCTGTTAACAAGAACTGAAAATAAAACAAAATATTATGTTCTTGAAATATTGTGGAATTGTGGAAAAGTCTCAACTAATTTCTCACTTTAGCTTATCAATGAATATATTTGAATGCAAATCAATTAACGGACTGAACCATTAGTTGCTGCTAGTTTCCAAATGAAATGCTATACATTCTGGTGCTGGAAAAGTACAACACGCACACACACATGTACATGCACACTCACACACACACACACACGCCTATAGTGCAAATACACACACAACGCAGTACGAGGATCTGTTTGCTGGTTTTCGCTCCTCCGGGAATTCCTTCATCCTGTGCTCTCCCGCTGAGCAGCTTTCTCCAACTGCCAGCCTAAGCCTGCTCACATCTCCTAGCAGCAGTATATTGGAAAAGGTCAACGAGAAGCTGTGTGGTTGCTATGTGCATATGTGATTTAAAGTGTAAAATTAAAAATGTCATGAGGATGAAATATAACAGAAAGCCATCAATAATCAGACTTTTGCAAACTCCACACAGAAAGACCGGAGCCGGAATCGAACCCTGCAGCTCTACACTGCGAGACGGACGTGCTAACCAGTCGACATCATGGCACCCCTTCTGCAGTACTCCAGGATAAATTAATTATTTTCAAGATATGTCATTATTATACTCTATTGTTTTGTGTTTGGTTGGGTTATTTTGTGAGCTTTTCAAGTGACTAAATCACCCAAGATGCCATTAAACTTATGTCGGCTTGTTGAGCTGTGCTGTCCAGTGTTCATAGCAGTAAGACAACAAAGTACTTACTAGTCGGGCCAGTGAGTTTAAAAAGATGCACCTCTCATGCCCTCCAGTGATTATTCATACATGATCACACACTGCATGCAAACACACCTGATAACAACAGGACGATTTCTCACATCTTACGTTATTTGCTATGCAGCAATGTCTGTGTGATTACTGAAGAGAAATACTCCCATAATGTCCAGGAAAAAATATATATTTCCAGTTTGGCAAACATATTTTCATCCATGAATATTCTGACGCCAAATAATGGTGAGGGTAAAAAAATACATATGGGCAAAAAGAATTGCAAACTGCATGTAATTTAAAAAAAAATACATAACCATAACACACACACTTCCAGCATTACCTTCTTCTCTTTGACCGCCAAGCCCCCTCTCCAAAGTTCACTGGCATTGATACAGCTGGTTAACTCATTACACTCCAATAGACCAGCACTCAGGTATGATGCAGTTTTTTGCCACCTGAGACAAAGATCGTGAGATGAACATTCACTTTATGCCGTAAAATCCAAGATTTTAGTCCATATAATCATAGATTCAAGTTCAAGAGCAGATAATGTACCATGTGCAACTGAGTACGCCTCTAATGCCCCCCAGCGGTGTAAAGATAGAAACACATATTCATACCCTGTCGTATGCTGAGTGATGACAGTGATCTTGGCAGAGTGCCAGGAGCTCATGTGTAGAAGGGCTCCCAGCAGTGGTAGGAGGATTTTTAATGCAGGACACTCCTCAACACAGCCAAACACCAGCACATCTAACAATGCTTTACCTAGGAGCAGGGATCGGGCAGAAAAAAAATAGATGGATTTACATATTTGACAGTATAAAAGGACCTATAAAAGCACATTAAAAAAATCTAATCAATTATTTCATATGGACTGGTTAACTCTACCTGGAGGTGGAAGTTTGTCTGACAATGCATGCACTCCTTCTGCAGCCTCCTCGAGCAATCTATTAAAGAACCAACGGGACAAGTTTTTTTAATGATGATTTTCTTTCTCATAACGCCACATATTGGGTAATAGCTGTGTGAAGTGAATGATGAGGGCATTTGCACTAATGTTATTTTGCCAAATAAAATGCTAAACAGGTTTGCAGCATTTACAGCTTTGCTCTTTCTTCTCAAAGGCCCTCAAAGGTATATTTGAATGGTATCTGAATAGTGCCACTATATATACACTACTAACAAAAAGTGAGGGCTATTCAGCTTTTGGGTGAAATTTCAGGATGAACCTAAATGCAATATAAGCTTTACAGATCAACACAATTTCACCTTTTCTAAATTTATGAATGCTCGACTGTTCAGTGTTTCTCACAAGGAGGTTAAATGCAAAAATCGCAGAAGGTTTTTGATCCATTCGATCGGTACTTCTCCAAATACATTCAATTCTGTCTTTCTACGACTCTTTCAATCACTTTGCATCCAGGTTCCAACCTGCCAATGACACTCAAAGATGAGTGGTCACCGTCCTCTGAAAATATATTTTTTGAAGCCTTGCAATAGCGTGATACAGCACATCAACTATCAGATGTCGTCCTGGTCACATGATGTCAAAATGTGAACAGCAGGCTGAAGAGTGCAATTTAAATGCAAATTCTAATTGAACCAGAAAATGTATTGGTCCATTCATGGTTTCAATGGGTTTTTTTCTTCTATGGAACCCATTCCCATCAATTTACTGAAAAACATATTTGTAGTTTTTGTGCTGTTCCTGAAATATGCCACAATATGCCACCAAGCCCCTGTCTAGATAATCATTTTTTTAAAAATGTGCAAATTGTTGTCAAGGAGGTATATTTCATTGATACCTCTGGAGTGAGAGGCAAGCTTTGTGTGTTGGGCAGGAACTAAATTTAGCCAGGGTTGTTAATCTTCGCTGTATTTGTATGTGCACACAAATTATCTGTAATGTAAGCCATTTATTTTTTTTAGGTAAAATTTATAAATCTATTTTGATATGTACGAATACAGGCAATCATATACATTTTCAGACATCAATCACTCCCAACATTGTCCCTATTTGCTGACAATCTGTGCTGTATAGTGCATTTAAATATCAGAAGGCTTTACTCATTCCAGCAATGGCTATCGACGATATCTATCACTCGATGTTAGCATCAAAGCTTGCTTTCACCATGTGCAATTTTAAATAATCAGGTGTTAATACTGTCACCAAAACCAACCCGTACAAAAGCAAAGATCTGGGGTTTGACAAGACTGACATTGGTGAAAAAAAGCATGCTGAAAAACAGTCACCTTAAAGAGCAAGTCGCCAAGACTTTTTGTTCCACCAAACATATGACGGGTGATGTGTTACTTAAAGTTGAATAGACACATCCTGTACCACTGACAAAGCAAGAATAGTTGGCGAGACATCACTCATGCCGCAATCACTTACCTACATTAATACGAGCGGATAAAAGTTAACCGGGTGTTTAATATTTATATATTCATAACATTCAGTTGCAGTTGTATTTCTCTTACCATCCGTGTTAAGCACCATCCACAAATGGCATATTTCAGGGATATTTGCCACAAACCATTGTATTTCAAATTAGATTTTTTTTTTTATCATTCTGACTGGTAGTAGCTGGATATGGTCGACCTTTGAACACTTCACATCAAACTTTGCAAATATCTCTGATCAAGGAGAACATTGTGTAGACTATTTTACTTGACTGTTCGGGATTTTACTGAAGATTTTACTTCTCTTTAAGACTTTCATGACAGTTTGGAAAAGTTAAATCTTACTTAAAACATTGTCTCCGCAGTTAATAAAGACTTTATCACGGTGACAGTTTTGTGCTATGATCAAATTAATTCATTGAAACACTGGCCCTCATTTACAAGCCATGCGTACGCACCAATTTGCGCACAAAATGTGTATGCACACATTTGACGCACGTATGTGTGATTCATCAATATCTTAGTATTTGAATTTGTGTGTATTCTGCAAAAAATTCAGAACAGCCTCAGACCATGTTTACACAAAAATAATAAGGGATCAGCTATATAACTGCAGAGAAAATCCAAACTCACTCAGTCAGAGTTGCTTCGTCACACTTTTGAACCGATCCCTCCTGAAGACTCAGGGAACCAACACACTGCTCCAAAGCAGTTTGGTTCTCCTCTTCATTGTCCACTCTCTGGTGAAGTGAACCCACCTCTTCCCAGTCTGAGCTGCAAAACTACAACACATGTATGCACATATTTATTGTCACCTTTAATTCAATAAAGAGTTACCTCAATTTGTTT
The DNA here is from genome assembly GCA_026261675.1 of Hippocampus mohnikei. Taxonomy (NCBI): domain Eukaryota; kingdom Metazoa; phylum Chordata; class Actinopteri; order Syngnathiformes; family Syngnathidae; genus Hippocampus; species Hippocampus mohnikei. The sequence continues at coordinate 13,296,754 of JAKGUB010000556.1, read as the reverse complement.
TCAGTTTGTTACATTATTTCGATTTCATTTATGAATTTTGGGCATTTTGTATTTTTACCAGTATCTTGTGACTCAGTTGTGTTGGAGGAATCAATTACTGGTAGATTAACCTTCAGCGCGTAGGCTACGACATTTCTCGCATCACAAAATAAAGCAAGCGCAAACAGCAACTGTGTGTTTTGGGACACTTCAACTCCAAAATTCTACCTGCATTTCGCCATGGCAAGCCTGAACAGCAAAGTACCACCTCTGAAATGAAGGGCTTCCACTGAGAGAACACGCTACAAAGAGAAGGAAGTCCATTTTACAGTAACAATATGGTTTTATGAATGAGATAGATAGATAGATAGATAGATAGATAGATAGATAGATAGATAGATAGATAGATAGATAGATAGATAGATAGATAGATAGATAGATAGATAGATAGATAGATAGATAGATAGATGTAGAAATAGATAGATAGATAGATAGATAGATAGATAGATAGATAGATAGATAGATAGATAGATAGATAGATAGATAGATAGATAGATAGATAGATAGATAGATAGATAGATAGATAGATAGATAGATAGATAGATAGATAGATAGATAGATAGATAGATAGATAGATAGATAGATAGATAGATAGATAGATAGATAGATAGATAGATAGATAGATAGATAGATAGATAGATAGATAGATAGATAGATAGATAGATAGATAGATAGATAGATAGATAGATAGATAGATAGATAGATAGATAGATAGATAGATAGATAGATAGATAGATAGATAGATAGATAGATAGATAGATAGATAGATAGATAGATAGATAGATAGATAGATAGATAGATAGATAGATAGATAGATAGATAGATAGATAGATAGATAGATAGATAGATAGATAGATAGATAGATAGATAGATAGATAGATAGATAGATAGATAGATAGATAGATAGATAGATAGATAGATAGATAGATAGATAGATAGATAGATAGATAGATAGATAGATAGATAGATAGATAGATAGATAGATAGATAGATAGATAGATAGATAGATAGATAGATAGATAGATAGATAGATAGATAGATAGATAGATAGATAGATAGATAGATAGATAGATAGATAGATAGATAGATAGATAGATAGATAGATAGATAGATAGATAGATAGATAGATAGATAGATAGATAGATAGATAGATAGATAGATAGATAGATAGATAGATAGATAGATAGATAGATAGATAGATAGATAGATAGATAGATAGATAGATAGATAGATAGATAGATAGATAGATAGATAGATAGATAGATAGATAGATAGATAGATAGATAGATAGATAGATAGATAGATAGATAGATAGATAGATAGATAGATAGATAGATAGATAGATAGATAGATAGATAGATAGATAGATAGATAGATAGATAGATAGATAGATAGATAGATAGATAGATAGATAGATAGATAGATAGATAGATAGATAGATAGATAGATAGATAGATAGATAGATAGATAGATAGATAGATAGATAGATAGATAGATAGATAGATAGATAGATGTAAAAACGCACGTGGGAGCACAGATATTCCTCTGGCTGTTTCCTGAGAGGAAAATGCCACAATTTGTTCATAAATCTGCTTCGATTGGTCCAGACCTGTGCAAGACAACAGATTAGATGTAAACTGACAATCACAATAACCAGTCACAACATTCGGTACACATGCGAAATCTAAGACCAAACATCCCAGGGGCGTGTTTGGAAATGCACTTTACAAAAGCTAAATAAATATAATGTTACACTTAGTCCAGTATCACCACAAAATAAATCCAGTGATTAAATACGTTCATAAATTAAAAAATATATAACTCTGTGACGTGCCAGTCTTGAATATAAACTGTACTCTTGGCATGATTGTACATCAAATTGTCTCAGTGTACTTAATGATGGGGACAGTTTGTGTATTGTCATCGAAGCTCTTGAACATTAGCTGTAACATTCGAAACAACAACAAAATAAGATGAAACCATGCAAATTGTTTTAAGGGAGTGAACAAAACAAGGCAAACTTACAGTTAGCTTCGAAATGATTCGCACCTAATCGGCGTGTTTGTACCGTCTTTGAAAAGTGACTCTCTTAATGTCTTGTCAAATGTAAATATTCCCTTCGTCTTTAGAATACACATTCATTATCTAACGAAACCACCATGGCCGAAAGGTTAGTTAGTGAGTAAACGCTGATAGCGCGGTAATTCACACAAGGAAGTCAAAACTTACATTTGCACTCCTCCGTTTCTTCGTTATCCGCCCGACAGACGGATAAAACAAACACATATCTGTCCATGTCGTATTATCTTGCGAATAATAACATAAAAGCCCGCTTGTTTAAAACTGGTGACAACAATTCTGGCCCATCTGTCAAATTTCCCACCACGTAGTCTTCTTCTCTTTCATATGGTTGCAAGTCTATGCAAGAAAATACACAACCGCCACCCACTGGACAGAAATACAATTGAGTATTAATTATTATTATTTTTACTTTACTTTTTTACCTTTGTTTCACTTTTCACTTGCACGTTACGGACTACATTCTATGCCTCTCCTGTCCCAGTATTTTCCCATAGTTAAGTAGATTTGAACATTTTGTTTTGAAAATGCAGAAGTGCAGAATGCTTGCCCAAACTAAGTTCATGTTATTTAGTTAGTTTTCTTAGGATGCTACTAATTTGTGTACAAGATGCAACATACAGGTGCATTTCAATAAATAATATTGTGGGAAAATGTCATTTGTTTCAGTAGTTCAATTTTTAAAAAGTGAATAATAATGTACATCAGGGTTCACTGGTCACAAACACAGATGCCAGGTAGCCCCAAGGACCATGAGTATCCTGCAGCCTGTTCTAAAAATAGCTCCCCGGTGAAGGAATATTGTGATTTTCTGGGAATGTTGACACTGGCTTAGATTTGTAGTATATCGATATTTATGTTCACTAATTCTTGAGATTATGATCAGTGTCTGCGCATGAAAGAATACCATTAATTATCAAGAATATCATTACAAGGGACAGTTTGTAAAGTAGTACATAAACTGCTGGCTTTTTGCCTTTGCTAAATACTCAATTTATTCACTGAATAGCAATTCAGTTTCACTTGGTAAATAAAACCACTTAACACGCCAACGGGTACAAACCAGGGTTTTTTTAATGCGCTGTGTAAGTAAAAAAATGACGTATTAAGGTTTTGCACATGTAATGATAACTTATTAACCTGTGGAACAATTCATACTGTACTGCTTATTGGTATTTTGTGTATGTGTAATATCCCAATATTTGTGGTTATGGATAACTCAAAGATATTGACAACCTATTATGAAATGTAAACATTATTAGTTGAATTCCACAGTCTGTTCCTCGACATAGAAGATAAAGTGGTGAGTGTTGTCATCTTGAGTGAGGACTGTCAGGGCCTCCAGTCCATGTCCCTCCTCCACCACCATCACCTGCTCACCAGAAAGATCCCCATCTGCGTTCACAACCATCAGCTGGTGGTTGCCGGCGGCCTCCTCCTCATCCGCCACCTACAAATGCCACCACGACTAAATCAGCATCAGATTTTTCAAAGCCGCGATGTCCTGAGTCACACAGAATAGTGTTTACTTGTTCAACCACAGCAACAGTGCCGGGAGCCATGGCGACCATAGATGTGATGGCGTCGTGAGTTTCTGAGCTTAACTCAACAATTTGCTGGAGAATACGATCAGTCCCTGCACACGCGTAATCATAAACAACAACTGTTATATGCCACTGATTTGTTATTTTGCTTGTAGAGTACTTTCATCACCGTTGTCTTGTAAGGCAGCTACATGTTCTTCTGTCAACGCTTCTTCTTGCACCAAAGGGACATATTGGCTCTCTACAGTCTCTTCCACCTGAATATGGATTCACACAGAGAACATATATAGCACCAACTGAATAAATAAACCCTGAGATGTATTCAAATAATGTGGTTATGATTGTGGTTGACGTTGTTGAAAGTTGTTTAAAATATTTTGGTTACTATTTTCATTATAAGACAGGGGTTAACCAGTTTAAAGAGTTCTCAGTATGATGATGTGCAGGACTCCACTTTATGCCACAACCTCAATAATAAACATAGGGTTAAATTTGTACCTCTCATGCTGTAACAACATAAGCATTATCATGTCTGAGTTTGTACCTCCCAGGTGCATTGCACCTCTTTTGAAGCATGCTTCTTCATGTGTCGATTCAGCTCCCATTTGGTGCCATAAACAAAATTACATTCAGGGCATTTGAGGCCTGAACATGGACAGAGACAAAATCCATACATTCATTCACAGAACACTTTTTGTGTTGTGTGGAAAAAAATGACGGAAAAGCATGGACACAATTTGAAAATTATGGGAGTCATCATATTTTGCGCATGTATACTTCAAAAGAGCAATCGGCCACTTCGAGAATGCCAGGTCATCACAAGGTACATTTTCGCTGAGAATCCATGAATAAAAAAAATGCCTGTCACTGAACGGAAAGCCAGAAACTTCGGTTCAAACCTTGTTCTGTAGAATACTCTGCCTCTGAGACACCTTCTCTGACATTTTGATATTCCTGGTCTGGGTGTTTGGTCTTGTAGTGTCGTTTCAAGGGACCGGTTGTGTTGCAGGAGTAGAGGCAGTGAGCACATTGAAATGGCTACAAACAAGCAAAGGAAGTTAGGCAGACAGTACTGTACATGAAATCTGTGTCAGGCAAGAATTGACAAATCACAGGAAGGTTTTATGCCTGTGGTTGAACACTTGATTATTTTCATTCTTTTTCCAATGCATTTATAATTTTTTTGTGAAAACTGATTAATAAGCCATGATGACAGTTTTAATATACGTGGATTTTTTATGCTTTTTTATTTTTTGCTGTTTTGCCCCAAGGATCTTGTGATTGCTGTTTGTGTGAGTACGGTACATTGACTTAAATATGCAAGCAGGTTTTTCTTAGTAAAACAGTAGAGCCACGGTAGTCTTTTGCAAAGGGGGCTACAAACAATTCTGACCTTAAATTTGGCATGCTGCTCCATATGTCTGACCAAAGGAGCCTTGAAAACGGAACTGAAGTCGCACTCTGAGCACTTGAATTGCTTTTCTTGAGTTTAAAAAAAAGAAAGAAAAAAAAGAGGAGAGGGTCAATATGCGAGGGCCTTATTCATCAAAAGGTCTTGAGAAAACATATTGACCAAGGCCAAAAATAGAAACAAAATAAAGTATAAGCAAATAAAGAAAACAACGCTAAGTCAAGCCAAGGATCCTCACCGCTAAAGAGGACGTACCTTGGTCAGTGTGGCTCAGTCTGTGGTTCTTCAACGACACTTTGGATTTAAATGTTTTACCGCACAGGTCACAGATATGACATCTTTCCTTGTTATGTCGGTTCATGTGATTTTTCAAGTTATTCTTGCTGCGGCTCGCATAGTCACAAATATTGCAGACAAATGGTTTCACACCTGCAAATGAAATTTATAACTGTGAAAACAAACTCAAACAAAGCAAGTCAGCACGCAAGGATTTTTCTGCGCTGCTCCGAATTACAACCACAATAATAAAATGTACACAAACTAATTTCATGAGTCAATCAGTACAATTGTCAATGGTAGGGAGACATCTTACCTTGGTGGGCCCAGATGTGCTGCTGAAATTCACTGCTGTTCTTGAGATAGTAAGAGTCGCAATATGGGCACTTCTCTGCTCGCTTCACCATCTGCCCTTTAACTGGCAATGTATCTGTTCAACACACAATTAAGCACATGTCAAGTCCCGTATTTAGGATGCAGCTTTGGCAAGTCGACAGATGTTACAGCATAGTACAGAAGTGACAACCTAAATGAATTCTAATGACATTTTACTACTATCATTATTTCTTTTAACTTGAATCCGTATATCGGCCTCTGTATTGTTGCTATATTGATGTGTCTTTTACCAGGGTGTGATATTCGGATGTGTCGTTGAATTTTGTGCTCTGGATAGCTTTGATGGCAGATGGGACAGGGTGCACTCTTCCTCTGCAATCAACGCAATAACAGTGACATTTAATTTAAAAAAATACATAAAAGACACCGGGAAATTAAATAATAAACATTTTAAATGACAAACAAGGCTTTATTTGGATTTCAATAGCGCAATGAAAGTTACTTTCTATTCAGTTGTCCCCTTATTTAAACACACAAAATGTCCCAAATTTGCAGAATCCACTGCACAAAAACAAAAAAATAACTTAAGACATTTCATCAAAGCCGTACATGTAAATGCGTCCACCAACATCAGGCAGGCTTGGGATCTGGGATCTATAGGCAAGATTTAAGTAGATCTAGATTGTTATAGATTTGTTACCTCTTGCTGATGAGTCCTCTGATGGACTTGTAGTTTGTATTTGTCAGGTGTGGTGTATTTGCATTCTGGATTCGAACATGATAGCAGCAAGCCACTGTGCTTCTGAATGAGGTGCCTCTTCAAAGAGCTTTTGTTGATGGATGAGTAGTTACACTTTGAGCAGAAGTGTAGGGGCTCCTTGGTGTGTGTGCGTACATGGGCGTTATAGTGGACTTTGTACCAGAACAGTTTTCCTATGGGCAACACAAAAGCAATTTTGACCATTAGAACAATGCACTTAGATCAATTACAAGAGCTGCATCATAGAGGAATTCCTAAATTCACAAAGACAACTAAAATGTATGGTTGTAGATGACGATGTACGGCATCGGATATCAGGATTCCTTCCATATATCAATATGCAATTGGGGAATCAACCTTTCACTACTCTGATCTTGAAAAAAAGTGACCCAAAGTTGGACAGAATGAAGGATTTACATACATGTGACAATAAGCAAGCAAAATTGGCTAGCACACTCACGAAGCAATAAAATACTGCATTGCTTTCTTGTCACTCTCTGTGCTTCTTTTTCGCACTTTGTGGCACACTGTTGTTGTGAAACGGAATCAGAAGCATTTTAATTTAATAATAGGCTGGGAACTGACAATTAATTTATTGACACTGGTAAACAAATTTTTACAATTGTGCAAGTAAACAGTAAACTTTTAAGATGACTACCTTTTTTGGCGCTAATTCCAAATCTGTGCTTTTTCTCTCTCGCACATTCACAATAATAATAATGCTAATATACTACTACTACTACTCATCATCATCATCATCATGCAAGACAATAATATATATGGTAATATTTATAAATTCATGTTTAATTCGGCTACAGGTTAAATTTTCTCAAATGTCATAGCTATGAATTACAATGCATGGTAAAATCCGCAAGCTTTCACTGGTCAAAGTTAAAAAAATATCTCTGCCTCATCTCACCGCAGTATTGACACTCCAGGTCTCCATACATTTTCCTGAGCCGCTGGAAAGTCTCCATATCAAGAGGAGTCTTCGGAAGTGATGACAACACCTGCTGGAATGCACTTAATTGGAAGTCCTGGTAAGATATAAGCAATGTGGACAAATGTTATTCGATTAAATTTAAGTAATGTCGAAAATAGTGTCTTCACAAGTAATAGAAATGTACCCTCTCTGATTGTGTTGTTTGGATGTTTTCCTCTGATGGTGCTGAAGGCAAATGAGTGCATGGGCTGACATTGGTCACTTGAGTGTTAATGGCGCATGCGTTATCATCAGCCGACTGAACGTCTGGATTCATGGCCGCGTCTTCCAAGGAAGGCGTGTGTGCTTGCTTACTGGTATCGACAGAGTTGCGTGTTGTCGAGGACTCAACACACACGTCCTTCTGTGTCTCAGGAACGTTTTTGCTTTCCAGACTTTGAGTACATATTTCACTTGTCCACCCCGCTTCCACATTTTCATCCTGAGATTTGGTGTCCTCCTTTTCTTGCTCTGCATCTTCCAGTGCTGCTGCTTTCTGCGCCTCACCTTTGCCATCCCGCCACTCAACATCTTCGTCCGCTCTTATCACCTCTTCATTGCGCTCATCTCCTGCCTCTGTGCTTCCCTCTATGTTTAAACTTCCCTCTTTGCCCTCTCTTTCTTCATTGACTGACAACACTTCCCCCACATTCATCAGGCAGAAGCTGTTTTTAATACACTCCGTGAATGCCTGCTCTTGCTCCAGCTCAGGGTGATCCTCTGTGAGGTGATTCTTGAGTCTCTGACTGCTGACAAACTTCCTGTCACACACGCAGCACACGTACAAAAAGGGATGCTTCTTGACATGAGCGGTGAGGGTGGCAAGGCTGGTTCTGGCGTGGTCACAGAGCAAGCAGGCGAAGGGACGCTGAGGCCCGTGGACCAGTAAGTGGCGCTCACGCTCCGTCTGGTTCTTAAAGCAGCGGCTGCAGGTGGGACAGTGGTAGAGGAGTTGTCTGAGACCCTGACGAGTCTTCAGCCTGGACAAAACCATTAAACAGGTTAGCTGTGGATATAATAAGAGTAAAATATTAACATGGAGTATGTAAAAACCTCAGTTGTTGGTAACTCTTGTAGATGAGCGGGTCGCTCAGATTATGACTCTTTTCTATATGTTTGATCAAGTTCTTCACATCAGAGTACTTCTTTTGACAGAAGCTGCAATGATGCTTCACCTTCAAATGAACTCGTTCAATGTGGACCTAAAGGACACACAAACAAAAGAGGCACACTTGTACACGCATATATCGCGATGTGGTGCTTAGAAAAACATCGGAAACAAAATTTCCAAATCTGCTGCCACTGATGCACAACAGAACAGTGCTTTATGGGGACTAAATCTATACAGTATAAGAATCCATGTTGCACGACAGTGGTCCCCAATCACTGGGTTGCGGGCCAGGGAGTGCCGCACAGATAAAAGAAAGAAAAAAAATTACAATCCTTCAGTTTATTAATTATTCAAAGTTGAAAAATATTCTATTTTGAAAAGTCACAGGTTTGTCTCCATTACATACCGTCTTTGACTGACTGTTGAAGCAGGTGAAGATGCTAATTGTCTCGGTCGCGTAGCGCTAATATTAAACCCAAAAGCTATCCAAGTGAGTTACGAAAAAAAAAAAAGACATTTATAAAATTTATTTGGAATGGGGAAAAGAGCCAGAGAGGATTCAACACAAGAGACTATGCCCAAGAAGAACGAGAAAGGTGAATTCACAGAGAATACCAGGAGACCTACTTGAGATCTGATTTATGGATTTATCGCGACAAGTTATTCCCACGCACCAAACCTGCTCTGTACAATATGTCCCGACCGGTAAGTGCCTTTAGAGCAACATACTTGGGGGCTAACCACATTGCTAAAGGTAAAATGCCATTCAATGTCACTCAGTCAAACGAACACAAATATTAAATCAGACCTTGAGGTGTCCTGGGTTGAGGCATTTGAAGGAACACTGTTGGCAACTGAATTTCTCTCCTGTGTGCTTCCTCAGGTGAACATTCAGGTTGGCTTAAGACAAAAATAAAACAAAACAAAGAATAGGAATTGATTAGTTGAATGTTTTTTCTAATTGAATGTGGGAATTCAAGACATCAATTGCATTTTCTGCATGGACTATATGTACTAAAATTGGGAGTAGGAGAAACCAATTCTCTTTTGGAAAAAGAAAGGTTGATTTACCTTTGATGGTAGATGCATAGTCACAGTGTGGACACTTGAACGGTTTCTCTTGGGTGTGCGTCCTGAGGTGGGACATCAGCGAGTGTCGAAACTTAAATATTTTATTACAGATCTCGCAGCCAAAGACTTTCAGTTGGCTTGGAAGTAAACTGATGACAGAGAAACATATCATGTTGACCAACTATATCATCACTGAAATTGATTTCTGTACTACCATGTCTCTATATTAATCTATTTTATGATTAGCACTGTAAACCTATGTATAATAACAGAGACTGAGATTTACATGGACAAAAGTATTGGGACACCCACACACCAATCCTGAGTTGAACTCAGTCAATGACCAAACCCATATTTATGTGAAATTAAATCCCACCCCATGATCGATTCATTAAGTCATTAATTTAAGAGTTATTAAACATCGTGTCTCAAAACATTTCCATGAATCGTAGGAGCAGTCAGGTATAATAACACATGCAAATAAATAGACATGTTCACAGTACTTGGGAAGATCTTGCTTGATGGAATATTCCTGGAAGCCTTTTCCAGGTGTCGGTTCTATATTGTCAGAACTGCAGTTAGAATAGATGATAAAATGTCAAATGTGGCATGTTACAGTTTCATGCGTAGAATAAAAGAAACACCACCTGACTGTGTATCCTACTTAAAGACATTTCTCGTATGCTGGCAGATGTAGAGTGTGATTCGGTACCTTGGGTCCTGTTCTGCTTTGGAGTCTTCAACATTGGCTGCAGACGGACTTGCAATGTCTGCTGGCTCACCCTGAGAGACTGCTGTGACCTGGATATCCACGAAATAATGAATGTGCATATTTAGATGAGGCGTAACCATAAAATTAAATATGCTGCTATATATTCTTTTTCTTGGAGTAGTAGTAGTTAAAGATTTACTAATAGAATTATATTTCCATTATGACACACTGCAGGTTTAGGTTTTTCTCATTTGGGATTTGAATCACCAAATAGGTCAGGTTAGGTAAGGTTAGGTTACTTGACTGATGGAAAAAAAGCTGCAAAAAATAAAAAATATAGCTTCACTTGTCAGGAGTTCTACAGCCGTATGGCTTGTGGAAGGACACATTTCCCCATGTAGTGGTGGAAGGTCAGTAACTTACGTTCAGTACACAAACAGACTCACCTGAGACTCACCCTGAACGTTGGCACGCTCTGAACCTGAAAAGGTGTTCTCTACTGGAATCATTTTAATAACACCTATATAAAGTATAAATAGTTTTGAAAATTAAAAGTGTATTCTCACCCACCTTGCAAGAAATAAAACAGAATTTGACAACACAAATCGGACCTGGGAGTGACTTGTCTTCTGTGAGAAAAACATCGATGACACTTTTTTTGCTTCCTGATGCAAGTCCATCTTCTTTGGAGGTGAGACTTTCCCCATTAGAAAGCATTTGATTTTTCTTGTTACGCTGAAAATTCGTCATTCCTACATGCAGAAAACAAGACTAGGCCATGAATTACATGACTATAATCTGGAAAATAATATTCCTGAAGGAGTGTTTACCCTTTCTTCTCTTCATCCATAATCTTTTAGGGGTTTGTTGTTTTTGTTTTTTATCTTGTCCAAGAGGGTCCAAATTTTCTGAATCCTCAGGACCTCTGCAAATGCTGTCTGAAAGGCATGCAAATTATATGTGTGCCTTGAGCAACCAAGCACACTTTAGTTTTTACGTTGGTTATGAATGAGTTCTCTATATCATTGCCTTGGTCACCCATTATTGAATGCTGCTCGGACATGTGACATTTTAGGTGTTTACGTTACGCTGTTCTATGCCCCCCCCCCCCCATTACCTGTGTCATCGTCCTCTTCCTCATACTGTGCTTTCAGGCAGATATGTTTGACGATTTGCCGTCTGTTGCTGAACAAACGATGGCAGTCCTTGCATTTCAGCCCCGATACCCTGCTGTCATCATCTAGCAGAGAGATGAAAACACTGGCAAGTGGCATACATATTGAAGAGCAGATTACTTTCTATGCTATGTATCATTTGGTGCTTTACCTTTTTTGTCTACTTCCTCTTTCTGCCCTTCTTGTCTTTGGACTTTGTCTTCTGGAGACTGCGTGGAGTCTTCTCTGTCATCCCTCCGACCTGTGAGTGCTTTGTTGGTGGAGCCTTTCGGTCGTCCTCGTTTTCGCTTTATTGAGCCCTCTGTGCGGAACACACACAATAATGCCAAAATTCTTCATGGTCAAACTTTTTTTTTTTTTTTTTGGGTAAATGAGTATCTTAGCTGGAAATCACACAAAGAAGTGGCAGAAGACTGTTGGGTAGACTTAAAAAGCTTTTATTCTTATTATTATTATTCATCAATGGTCGTCATCGTCGTAGTAGTATTTTGTTTCCGTGTTCATAGTCTGTAACACAGGGCAGGCATACGGTATCTAATGTTCTAAATTATGGATTTGAATGTTCTAGATTATGTTAGAATTTATCATGATCACTTTAAGAGGTACAAACAATGCATTTTCTCAATACTGATCTTGCATTTTTGAAAAGTAAAAAAAAAAAAAATGTGAAGACTTTTCATGAAAATCCCCAACACAACCTGTTACAAAGTCATTTACGCCGTTCATTTAGCTCCAGCCATAATTGAAATCTAAATTGCATCTATGCCCAAGAACGTGTACCACACAAGCAAATTTGCCTTGATGCCTTCCTTGCCTTGGCAGATTTACTGGGTTTGGCAGGGGTGTAAACCCATCCATCCATCCATTTTCTGAACCGCTTGATCCTCACTAGGGTCGCGGTGGGTGCTGGAGCCTATCCCAGCTGTCTTCGGGCAGTAGGCAGGGGACACCCTGAATCGGTTGCCAGCCAATCGCAGGGCACACAGAGACGAACAACCATCCACGCTCACATCCACACCTAGGGACAATTTTAGAGCGACTAATCAGCCTGCCATGCATGTTTTTGGAATGTGGGAGGAAACCGGAGTGCCCGGAGAAAACCCACGCAGGCCCAGGGAGAACATGCAAACTCCACACAGGGAGGCTGGAGCTGGAATTGAACCCGGTACCTCTGCACTGTGAAGTCGACGTGCTAACCACTGGACTACCGGGCCGCCCAGGGGTGTAAACATTTTTTATAATATGACTCACTGTTAAAACTGGTTTGATCTTTGACTTTAATAAATGATACCCTGCAGACAAAGTAAATAAAACACTCCTAATATCAAGCAAAAACATTGTACAAATATGGGGACCAAAATGTAAATATTTAGTCATACATTTCATTTGCTCTTTTCATCATTGTTTTCAGAGTCAAATTAAAAGGGAGTTTAGCTGGAATAATGTTTGTTTAGTATTTGTTATTCCGAAAAATGTTAATGCTTAATGATTGTGAATGAGGAAGTCCAGATAATCTTGATCTGACCTGCGAAGGTCTCCAAGGGCACTCCTGCAAGAGGCTTTAGTGCAAGAATTATGTCTTCATAAGGCTCCTGAAGCGGGTGCAGTTGGGTGCAATGGTCCAGTAGCAGTGAGTGATTGGGAGAGAACTGGTTGCAGAGCCGACACATGAACACTGAACCAGCTAGAGAGACAAAAACAACAGGATTATGAGACAGATACATTGTGGCTTGACTTTCCATTCATTATCTATACCACTGGTCCTTATTTGGGTTGCCTGTAGTGTTGGAACCTGTCCCGGCTGACATTGGGAAAGAGTAGGAGGAGTAGAAGTCTTCAATTAACCTAACATGCATGGTCTTGGAATGTGAGAGAAAATCCAGGCGGCATGGGGAAAAACACCCCACAAACACGGGGAAAATGTGCCAGCTCCACACGAAAGCCAGAGTCGAGATTTGAACCCCAAACTGTGCAAATTACTGATTTTGAATTGTGACTGTTATTTGGTGGATGTTCCAGACCACACAACTCATGGCAAACACTAGCAATCTCATGGAAATAGTTTTATTGGTATGAAAGAATGAATCCATGGACCAACCAACCAATCAACAAATAATGCATGGGCAGGATAGTAAATAGAGTACGCACAATTTCATTTTACATTTGAATTATTGAAAGTTCATTAAGCCTAAATGAAGAAACGTGTTTCACGTGAATTTGTGAAAGGTCATTAGGCCTAAATGAAGAAATGTGTTTGACGTGAATTTGTGTCTCATTCTTCCTGCAAATTGGTAAAACATAAAAGGTGCAATGGGAGTTGTTTCATGTGTTTTTTATTAGTTGACCCTCATGTTTCATTTTGTTAAGACTTTCAGTTCAGCAGCTATCACCACTCCAGCCATGCCTTTAAATTACATTCAGTGTTTGTGTTTATGTAGCCTGATTCCCATCTTTTATCCGAAAAGACATTTTCTCTCTTGCCCAGGACACGTAGCTCCCATTCAAATTTCATGGACATCGTTTAAATGTTTCTGTGACAGTTTTCGTGCTTTTGAAAGCCAAGTGGTGTTCCTCCATCATTAGCAGACAGCGTGAACAAATCAGCAGTGTCTTCAGGCAATTAACTACTGTCCAGCATTAGAATTAATTAGACGTCACTTCGTTTAACCTTCTTGTAATTTTGCAAAACTCAAAAAGATAGGTAGACTCCTGTTAAGAGTGTTAGTAAAAGGCGGGCACTCCTCTGCCATCAAGTAATAATCAATTATAATGGCTACAACGCGTCGCCATACGACGACGGTCACGCTATCTCAAAATTTGCGAACTGTATGAACTTTTAGCGCATCAAACGTGTCTGAGAGGAGGGGGAATGGGCAAGTCGTCCGAAATATTCTTGTGTAGCAAAAAAGAGACCATTGACACGTTTGTTTATGTCGACTCGGCCTAACAGTCAACACCGACTGACATATTCGACTTAAAGCTAACGTAAAACCATACCTGTTTGTTGCCCGTCCATTTTCTTTCACGTCTTCAAAGAAAATATGTAGCAATTTATTAATCAGTATAACTTAGAAACAAAGTGGGTATTATTCCCAAAATATAATTTTGTGTCTGATTATTACTTCGAATATAATACATTTCTGACGAATGTGTGAAACATGTCCTCCTATCCAGCGGAAGGGGATTGGGCTTGTGGCTCCTACAACCGATAGCGCCTCCTGTTGAAAGGAGGACTCCACTGCAATTTGGGTCAACTGTTCAACCTGTTTATTCAGCTTCGCTCACGCTTTCATAAGAAATCGCAACATTCAAAATGTTAAGTGTTGCATATAATAATAAATAATGAGAATTAGAAAGTTTTTTTTCAGTGTTTTGTGTCTTTTACACGTCTTGAGTGGTAAAGTCTTTTCAATATTTTAATACACAGTACTGTAAATCCATCCATCCATTCTGTATCGCGAAACCTAACTGGGGTCGTGAATGCAGATCATAGGAAAAAATGACGGACGGAGAACTGACCTCTGTTTGTGTATTTTGCTCACAGCTGCTGTCTGACAGTTCCAATGCCCTCAATGTAATTTGCTTATTTCTAAAGAGTAACCAGTTTAGATAATATTACATAATGGCAGACAATTGTCACTGTAGAACTGAATACAGCTTCAAACTGCTCACCGAAAATTACCAGCTTTGACCCACATTTCGGCCTTTCAGCTATTGTAATAGGCTCGACCTAAAACTTGATGTTCGCAAGAATACTGTAATCATCCCATGACTCAGCCTATGATAAGCAATAAAACTAGGTCGGTGTGCACAGTTATGACAGTTGTTACACTTTTGCATCTTGTGAAGCTGTTGTAGTTTCAAAGGGGGTCGCTTTGGTAACACTGAAACCATTCAGCATGAAGAGGTTCAGTTCATGCTATAAATCACCTTCATAAATTTAAAATAAAAAGGCAATCTGGTTTTTTTCATGGAGAAAGCAAATGTGACCTCCTACTGCTGAGATGTACTGTTAACTAAGTTCAAACTGTGAGGATCAATTTGACTACAATGTATTAACAGTTAAAAGAACACTTAAAAAAAACTACCGGTAAACAGTAAAAATGTGTCTCAATTATGTGTTTGTAATGTGTATTTATATTACAGAACCTAAATTAAACGATTAGATTGTTCAATCAAACAAATGTTTTGGGCCATGGCATTTGTGTGTGCACTATTTCTGCTCCAATATTTAATTCTGGAGCTGTTGAGTCTTTAAGAAGAAAAATATGACACAAGACATTGACTCAAGCATATATTTTTATATTTACATTTATTCCACACCCTTTAGGCATTTTTTGATCATGTACACACGGGGACAAAATTGTTAGCACCCATCTGTTAATGAAAGAAAACTACTACTACTACTACTACTAATAATAATAATAATAATAATAATAAATACATGAAAAAACAATGAAAATTAACTAATGAAAATCAGATGTTGCTTTCAAATTGTAGTTCAATAGAATGACTGTGATGATGAGACCCCTCGAAAAGATTGTAAATAATTTGACAAGAGGGATATGTTCAACCAATAAGTGTCCACTAATTACCATTTTAGGCTTATATTAAGGGTGACAAGTAGTCCCTGTGCTGTTTGGTGACATAGTGTGTAAACACACTAAACAAGGACCAAATGAAGCAAAGGTAAACGGAAAGAAAATTATAGACAAAGATCCCCCTCAAGCAGCTTGGTGTTCCTGAAGCTGCACATATTATTCTGAAATTTAAGGTCCATGGGACTGTAGCCAAAGTCCCTGGAACCGGATCCAGAAGAAAAATCAATGACATATTGAAGAGAATAAAAATTGTGAAATAAGACCCCAGAACAAACCCCAAAGAAATTACAGTAAAGGTCAACTCTAGGGTCAAGGTACATCAGCGTCAGAGTACACCCTCTGTCGTTTTTGAGCCAAAGTGAACTTTGTGGGAGATGACCAAGGAGGAAAAAGCTGTTGAAAATGAATCACCAAAACAACAACAACAACAACTGTAGGTTGACAATCCACAAAGCCTCTGGGACAATGTCCTATGGACAGATGGGACAAAACTATGACTTTTTGGCAAGGCACTTCAGCTGTGTGTTCACAGACTCAGAAATGAGACATGCCAAGAAAAGATCAGTGTGCCTGTTGTGAAACATGCAGAACACTCTGTTCTAGTTCTGGGGCTGATCTGCTACATCTGCCTTGGGTGTCTTGAATCTGTACAGGGTGCAATGAAATCTCAAGACGATTAACGTAGTCTAGAGAGAGACGTGCTGCCCGGTGTCAGAAATCGTGGTCTCCGTTGCAGGTCAGTCTTGCAAGAGGACAATGACGCAGAACATAGCTTCAAAAACAATCAAGAGCAAAACATTGGACTATTCTTAATTGGTTTCTATGTGTCTTGATCGAAATTCAATGGAACAGCCGTGACAGGAGCTGAAACATGACGTCTGGAGAGAGCACGTTTCAAACCTGAGACAACTGGAGCAGTTTGCTTATGAAGAGTGGGCCAAAATACTTTGTGAGAGAGGCATACATCTCTTTGAAAGTTACAAAAATAGTTTGATTGCAATAACTGCCTCAAATGTTTATGTAACAAAATAAGTTAAAATGTACCATCATTTTTGTCCAGGCCTGGTTCACGGGTTTGTTGTTGTTTTACAATAATTCCGCCGAACCACAATTCAAAAGCCAGAGGTGGGCGTTTCGTCAGTACTGACGAAAGGTCCGTCAGTCCATCAATGACGAATGCCCATTTTGCTGACTGTTGACGAATGAAGGGAAAATACAAAAAGAGAAAAATTAATGACGGACTAAGCACTGAAGGAACCCCGGTTAAAATAATACGACGGTCTGACCGACTGACGATTATAGTTTTGCTCGGCTTGAAAAATGATGGATGACCCAAGACCGGCAACATTTTGTAAAATGGCCACCTCTGTCAAAAGCTTTGTCTGACTTTCACTGGTTAATTTTTATTTATTATTACTATTATTATTTTCTCTTTTATTAAAATGTTTCTGTCATTAACACATGTGTACTTGTATGGTTATTGTTGGCATATTGTTTATTAAAAAACCTTCTCTATAACACCAATCATTTGTAGATGGATAAAAAAAATGCACACTCTGAAATGTAAACACTCAAACATTGGCTGTGAAAACCAGAGAGAAGGCTTTATGGGTACCAACATGCTTACAGCATTAAGATTTTCATGTGAAATACATCTCGGACAAGATGAGCCCTTCCGGTCTTCTTTTTTTCTCCAAATTGTTTCAAGTTAGACTACTTTGGGGCATCCAAGAATAAAAAATTAAATGTCAATAAATTATACGGAATATCTGTACAACAACAACAACAACCTAAATGTCCCAATATATTTGGAATCACAAACTGCAAGATTAACCCGCCCTTTCCTCAATGAACTGTCTTATCTGTTACCAAGCAACCTCACCAAGCCTCAACAATCAGACTTGCCCACTTTTTCCATTCCCTCATCGCTGGTCGAGCTACTGAAGCAAACATCCAAAATGTAATACTCTTTTTAAAGACCCAACGTTATTGCCCACCGGGAAAACAGTGGATTATAGTGAAAGGGGGGTAACAAAAAGCATTATTTCCTAGGCAAGGCCTCTATAGGGTATAGCAATTTTCTTTTGCCCCAACGCGTGACTGACTTTGTGTTTGTGTGTCTTCACATAGTGCAACACTTCTTGTTCTTGTTGGTGTGAGAGTCTTTAAAGCGGAGTCGTTGCTTGGATCGATACTTCTCCAGGTAAGTTAGTTGTTTACTGTTGATGGCTCCACGACGCTTTCTTTAACATAGAAAAAGTTGAGACGGGAATTCAGTGATTTCAAATAAATTATAACTACAGATATACTATGAATACTGTACTTTGTCCCTTATCTTCAAGAATACTTTGGTGCTTTGCCAAACAAAAAAGGCTGTTCATTAGTAATGCTCTTTTGAGGTTTTAAACAAGTTGTCGTGATCCCTATCACAATTATTTCTTGCAACTATTTGGTTAATTGAAAATAAGGTTGGAATATACTAACTGTCGAATCAGTTGAATAGCATCTTCATACTTCATTCCACTCTCTATCAAAGCCAGTGCAACCAGAACGGGAGCCCTGTGTGGACATATAGACACAAACACAATTACTGTACGTCTGTATGATAAATAAGCACTCTTTGTCAATGTCTAAGAATGGTGGCTATTTGTACTCACAGCCCATACCTACATTTACAGTACAGTAGTTTAAATAAATCTGTACCAACATCTAGAAATGTCTGACAATAACGTTGTCATCATGTGTGTGCATGTACTGTATGAACTCTGCACCTCATTTGAGGTGTAGCTAACCTTCCGAGGCCTGCCACACAGTGAACAGCCACACAGCATCCAGGTTCCTCCTGAAACTTCTTCTTCAGTAAACTCACCCAATCATCAACTAGTATACTGGGGGGCGGGGCACCATCATCAAATGGCCAGTCCTAAATGAGAAGCAGTGAGAAAACGTCATATACTTGTACCGGTATGTGTGTCCATCCCGACACTTTAAACTTGGTTGTGATGACTTGTTTTCGTGTGGACATTTATGGTGGCACAGACTAAGAGAGGGAGCGCTGCCAACAATGTGCGAAAGTGAATCAGTGAGAGACGTACACTACTCAGCAAGCTTGGGAGATTAAATTTTCAGATGAACCTAAAATGTTGTGACTAGTGTATGTGTGTACACAGGTGTGTCCTCACCACCACAGTAATGCCATCTTTCTCCAGTGGCGTTTTGTCATATGTGATGTCACAGACTCGAACCACTGTTGTGACTCCGAATCGCTTCAGGTCCTGGAACACAATGGTAGATGAATTTAGTCCTGCAAGTTTACTTCCTCAGTAACATGTAAAAACAACAACAACAACAACAACAACTTTAGATTTACTTAATTCACGAACGTTTGTTGCGCATGATTATTATGTGTTAAACCAACATTTATCGTTTGATAGTTTTTGAGGAAAAGAGGGGAAAATTACGTCACTTTATCACATTTTAACCATGTGCAACTGAAGATTTCTTGCCGTTTTTGTTCAGTGTGACATTGCTTGACACGAAAACTCTTACCTCCGTGAAGGAGCCCAGGGTGCTGTCTGTTGGGTTATGTGTAATAAGAAATCGCATGTGGTTGTGGCACAGTTCCACAGGAGCTGGACGGTTCATGATGACCTGTTTGACTTTTGGCCCACAATTGTCCAGGGAAAAGGTCTCACCTATAGATTTTAGAAGGGAGATATTAGAAATTGAAATCTGTCAGTGTCAGAAATATTCCAGGAAAATATATTTAAAGTCCAAACAACACGCTATAATTCTAGCGCAAGAATCATCCTACTGTGTGTGTGTGTGTGTTGAGATTTGGTTTTGCTGGCAAATAATCCCTATTTGAATCCTGTGAAAAAATCCACTATAACAAAACAAAAAAAGTTCACCCAACCTGGAGAAAATTCCACCGCTGAACCAATAATGTGATGTACTGCAGATGTCAGCTATCATAGAATGATGTTTTTTGGGGCATTGTTTTTTACTGATTATTTCCAATAACTTAATTACATTTACAGTATGCCATAAAACACAATGAAACTTCCTCCTGAATTCCAAACATTAAGAATGTTTAAGAAAAACGTGATATGTGACAATACCAACCGAGTGTTACCTTGTACGGTGTCATACTGTCTAATCATGTTCCTGTATGCAAATAAGGGACATGAGATACAGGAACGTGTTAACAGCTTGGAATGCAATTTAAAATGCCGTAATCACGGATGCCTTGCATGCCGCAACGTGTTTGCAGCAACTATTTTAGTTAGAGTGCTGATAAATAGATGGATGACATTGAAAGTTACACTGATCAACAAACAATTCACTTCATTTCCAACTAGCGAAATCAAAACTACAGCATAGTGTTAAAAATGTGGTCAAATGTTTCAAAATGTGGTCACATTGATGAAACTTCTTACCTTTATTTCCAGCTGTATAGCTGCTGAGACTTCAATGGGTGGCTGAATCGTTGGGTGGATGTAAATGTTGAAATTTTTAAAAGATGATTTCAAAATGGAGGAAAATATTTTACCCCATCGGTTTTGCGTAGCCCAGGAGGCAACAATGTGTCAGCTCTGTGTTTTAATATCACAAAACTGATATCGATTCTTTCCAGTCCCTTATGCTCTGCAAGTGAAGGTCTTCCAGTCCTTCTCCACTTAAATTTGGAGGCCCCACTTGTTACCCCATCAGATGGCTTGTTTGGCCAGGCACAATTTGTTTTTTTTCCAGACTTCAGGGTCCCACAACTGCCTGGTACAAAAACATCATGGGTTGGGTCTACATGTGTTGGGCGTGGCAGTAGTCACCACTTTGTCGCACAAACGCCATCAACCAGTGCTTCTGTGAAGGCAAAAATAAACAAACCATAACTACAAAATTCTTGCCAATAGCACTCCCACATACAAATCTTTTGTCACAAAGACTACAGTTATGGTAGACAAATTAATTTAGTAAGTACACTACATTATGGGATAAATGTGTGCCAATGTGATTGAATGTGAATCCCTTCTCTGATTCACGTGTGCAAGGACTCAACCAAACACCCAGGGAAAGTCGAAAGGGTAATCTGAGTAATCTGTGATCACCTATTCACCTCTGGCAACACACACACACACACACACACACACACACACACACACACACACACACACACACACACACACACACACACACACACACACACACACACACACACACTCTGTCACATGGCAAATTACTCACGAATTACTTAATAGACGACAGTGACTGTTCCACAACAGTGTCGTCTATTCTAGGTTGTTGACCATCTATATTTAGTTATTATCCCGTGGTGGGTTGCAGATTATTTCCTATCATAGTAGTCTACACTCACAGGCCATGAGGAACTACTCCTGGGAAACACATAATCATTTGTAATAATAACAAATTAAGATGTGTATCAATAATTCTAACTTTTGATTGCCAATTTCAGAGAGAGATGAATTGAACATGTGAATAAAAAAATGTAACTCTTATGATCAGTAATCAGTTCTGATAAAGGTTTCTAAAAGTACTTTTTAACGTTTTGTTTACTGTTCATAAAAGGGTAAAGCAGCTTTAAGTTTGATGCAGTGAAATTACAATAATCAACATGTTATTAAATTCTTCTCTGCGTCACTTAATGTGTAAAAACTTAACATTATTATATTTTTAACTGTTTAGCTGAACAAACACACACATACATACATACACACACACACACACATATATATATATATATATATATATATATACATACTGTATATATACTGTATATACACACACACACACACACACACACACACACACACACACGAATACTAGAATAATGATGAATATATGCATTATTTAAGTGTACCTTCTATCATGTATTTGAAACATATATAGTGTCTGCCTGACACTATATGTCACTGACATAGCTAGATGAAGAAAGATTTATTATTTGTAGTGAAGAAGAAAATATATTTGCGGACCAATTAAGTCACATTGGCTGCAGCACACATGATGAGCTCTCACAACTCAATCATTTGCCATTACACAGTGGTTTGTTATCACTGGCTTAACTTTGTATAGAACTGCACAACTGACTGCACAATAACATGCAGTGAGCTTACTATGGGTTGAGGGTATAGAACCCAGCGAGGCAGTCTAGCAAAAATGGATCATTACGGTTACAGTGTTGTAAATATGCTATAAAAATAACACCCAGTTAACACCTAAAAGGGGCGGAGCCTTGCGTACCACCTGTCCTCGGTCACGCTGGGGGAAAAAAAAATGCGCTAAATGCCTGATGAGGTTGACACATGTAGTTGTGCATTGTTTGTCTGCACAGGTGGCAAGTAATGGAGTACAAATACTTTGTTACTGTAATTCAGTTGATTTTTCAGGTACTGTACCTGTACCCGAGTATTTTTCTGAATTTTTCACTTAACTCCCTACAATTAAAAACAGGTATATGTACCGGTACTTTCTACTTATTACTTGGTCAAAACTTTTTCAACCTCTGCAAATGACACACCTCAAAAAAGACATAAATGGTGAGAGGAAGTCAACCCCCGTTGAGATATTGATTGATTAACTGATTTAGATCTTTGAGACCTTTGAGATGCAACATGAACCAGGGAGCCTGAAAAGCAATGATGTAACAAACTCATAGAAGCAAGATATTCCCCATCTGTGGTGTTATTCAGGGGGCCTATTCCAGTGAATGCAAACACTTTGTGGGTAGAAAGAAGAAAGAAGAGAAACTATCTTGCTGCTGTAGACTGTAAATTTCCCCAGTGTGGGACAAATAAAGGATATCTTATATTAGTCGATGTTGACAGCCCTTAAAATGATTCTTTATCATTATCTAATTTAGCAATTTTGTTTACATAGTTCACAAAGCTACACTGTGGTACTTTAAAAACATAAAAGCCTGAGCCAATGCTCAGTTGTAAAAAAAAAAAAAAGAGGGAAAGTGTTTTGTGCCCAGGTGTTTCTTAAATATATTTAAATAAAAGATTTAAAATTATTTTTTTACTGTCAGTTATATACAATACCCATTAAAAAAACAATTTCTTTAAACAAAGACCTAGCTAGTGCCAGTTTGACTTTTCTGGTAAAATAAAGTGTTTCCATCTAACTTTGCTGTTATTGCGAAATGAGTTTAAAAAAAAAAAAAAAAACTAAATTGGCAAGGAAACCTGAAAAAAATGCCCCCAATTTGTATGTGCCGAAAATATCAAACAATTCTCTCCAAAATCTCAACCATTATCTTAACTGCAATTCACTTTATCTTTCTCTATTAACATATTTTTCCTGTCATCATCACCACAGGTTGAAAACAGTACTGTATCAAGTCTGATTTGGCAAAATAAGGCGCAGAAACTCCAGGTATCATATCTAAATGTAGAGAGTAAAAGTAAACGCCGTTATAGAAACAGTCAATCAATCAATCAATCAAAACTTTATTTATATAACAATTTTCATAGAGATTGTGGCTCAAAGTGCTCTACAGGTTCCAATCATTCTCCCAAACCATTCACCTCCCAGGTTAAACACTGTTGTTAAATCCCAGCCCTGTACCAATTTGACAGCAATTTTTTTATTTGTAATCTTTTCTCTTTTGTACTGCAGTCAAGGAGCCGAATCGGTAATAATCGGTAATCTATGTTTACCAAAGTATTGTTGAAGTCTGTACTTCTACCAAAATAGAACGATAGTACTTTCGCCACCTCTGTATGTATTCTATGTGCCTGTTCCGCACGTCTCTTGCTTGGAAGGTTCAGAGGAATGGGAAGCTCCACAAATTGACGATCCGCGGTTACGCTACGATATTGCAGAGGCTGCAGCTCGTCTGTTAGTAAACCCCTTTTGACACCGAATACACACGGGTGTACAGTACTGTATTTATATCCACATGCACTAGCTTGTAGATGGCAGCAACCTGCAAAGTTAGCGCGCATCTCGGGAGTTCAGCGACAACAAAGAGAATCTGGTGAGAATTGCCCTTACCGCTTTAAGTCATCTCTCGAGAGAGACGTAACGCGCGTGGTTCTCCCGACGACGTCCAGCAGAAAACTGTAGTCTTGACGGTTTTGTGCAACCACCTGTAGCTCCTTCCCGGATGACGCCGAGCTGCCTCTGCCTCCCCGAGAAAAGAAGCGAAATGCGCCGCACAACTAGAACGTGCTAGCTTGGCAGTATGTAGTATAGTAGCCGAGGATATACGGTGAGCCGGTGTAATCAGGCTGAGCAGCCATCTGACCCTGACAGTCCTGTCACCGCCAGAACACTCGACAGTTAATGCTCTTA
This sequence comes from Hippocampus mohnikei, assembly GCA_026261675.1. NCBI lineage: Eukaryota > Metazoa > Chordata > Actinopteri > Syngnathiformes > Syngnathidae > Hippocampus > Hippocampus mohnikei. The sequence continues at coordinate 13,272,341 of JAKGUB010000556.1, read as the reverse complement.
GAGGGAGAAGAGCCTCACTCCTCCCCCGTCGCCGCCTCCTCCCCATCCACTTCACCCCTTTCTTCCCTCCCTTCCCTTTCCTTTCCGTTTCTTCCGTTCCCTTTCCTTCTCTCCCCCCTTCTTTTCTCTTCCCACCTTGCAGGTATTTGGTTAGCCCTTGTGACAATTATAGCGTGGTTCCCTACTCCAAACAACACTGTTGGTTATAAGGTGCTAACTAATCATTCTTCAGCAGTTGGAATTTAGTCGTCTGCGAAAAAATAAAATAATAAATCTTGGTCTCCTGGGTTGTGCCTTGTCGGGTTTTCTCCTTCTTATTCCTCCTTCTAAAAATAGACAGCCCTTCAAGCTACCAGACAGGTTGGACAAGTCAAACCTTTGAGTGCACTCCTTGGCATTAACTCTCACCAGAGAAGGGTTGCTTGTTGTTTTTGTTTTTACTGCAACCTCGCCATTGTTTGAAACTGTTTGTCACAGACACGAGGAGCTGAGAACGGCTTTCGTGTATTTTTTTTATTTTATGCAGCTTTCAAAAGGACATCTGTTTTCAGAGGCAGTTTGGCAAGACTTGATGGATTTTGTCATTTTTTCTTCCATGAAATTTGGGTGTATTTTAATTTTTAACTGGTGCCAGCCATGCATTTGGTACTTGGGCCTTCAGTAGGAATTTATCCAACTTAATCCACTTCTTCACTCATTCAGTGTCAGCCATTTTCAGACCCGCCTTTACCCTAACACGTGAAAAAAATAACAATAATATGTACCTGGGAATGAATGTCTGGATTCTTTAAAGACATAACAGTATGTCCCCGGGATTGAATAACATCAGTGGCAGTTTCTGTAATGGGCATTGTGCGATATGGAACAGCAGAACATGACACAATAAAGGCTACATGAAATGGATTTCTATTGGCATCATGGCATAAAATCAAAGTAATTTGTCTGGGAAATTTGAACCTCATTGTGGTGTCCCCTTCTCTAAGAGATGTGACAACAGATGATTGAGTGGGGGTGGAAGTTCCAAATCAATATTTATCTAATAATATATGAAAAATATACACCATACTCGCTGTAGATGCTGATTAGTAAAGAGTGTAATGTGTGAAGATTGCTGCAGATTTGTTTTTGCTAGCATCATCAAGTGCTCGCTTCTAATACTTTAAGTTACATTGACCTGTATTACTGAAAGCAGATTAGACTGACATTACAGCACATATAGGCTGAAATCTGATTGAGAGAAAAACCCAACAGTATTCTACTGAAGCCATATTCAACCACAAGATTTGCTGGCACAGGAGAAGTGCTCATCAACAAACATTTAGACTAATTAGTGAACAATGTGAAAACTCAAGTTAGCTTTCTCTGCACAAAAAGTCTTGGATCCTTCGGTTCACCTCATGAAAAATGTGAAAATGACATGTATATGTGCTTAATTTAATAGAAGTCAAATAATTTCCAGACCAACAGTCATTGATGGAGGCAACAACTCAATACCCGTAAACTTCGATACATGCGGAGTCATGGGTCTTTTTGGGGGTTTTTTTTGTTTTTGTTTTTAACTAGGTTAGAGTATGTACAGTATGTCAAGCCAGAGAGTCACAAGACTGACACAGGCACAACCTTTTTAAAGCAGACCAGACTGGGGCCTTTACTATCAATCACTTGAAGTGGAGGTTAAAGTGACTGATCTAGTACATGAACTGCTTGAAAAAAGCCTCCTCCAGATAAAAATAACCACATTGCTTGGACGTGTGGCATTTTGGTGCCTTTTAAATGTGAAATCCTACAACTCAACATAAAGAATGGATAAATGTAGTAACAAGTAGCGAGACACATTTTTCTTCCAGCGCATTACTGGCCAATGTTTACTTTCAACATAATCTGTACATCTCAATTTTTTTTTAAGTATTTTATGGAGGGGAGGTAAAAATTAGTAGCTCAGATGTCTTTGTTCAGAATTAAACTGTTACAGTCATGTTAAATGTGGTCAGCACACACCTGCCACAATTTAAAATAAACCCACCCATCCATCCATCCATCCATCAAACAATTTTCTAGACCGCTTATTCTCACAAGGATTGTGGGTGAGCTGAATCCTATCTTAGCCCACTTTGAACAGCGATGTATAGACTTTTGAAATCCAGTACTGTATACAGTATATCAAACATTTCCTGCCAATGAATCTCTGAAGAAGGAGGCCAGGTGGTGCATATGAAGGTCTGGGTTCAGAATCCGAGTTTATGGCTCCCTGTGTAAAGTTGGTATACAATTCCCCTTTTCTTCACAATTCCAGAATCAAAAATGGAGGGGAAGTAGAGCCCGACCAGTTTAGTCGATGGAATGGTTAACACGACATTAACATCCTTGCAGAAACAACGAGATGACAAATTTGCCACAAACCAAGTCATAACAGACCATAACACTTTAGTAGTCAATTTGATCCTCCGTGAGAGTGCCGTCGGTGTTGATGCCTCAAACAGCGCAGTGCAGTTGGCTTGAACATGGTTGTCGCAATGTTCTCAGGAAATATGATCTGAGATCTTGTAGGTCAAATCTCAGCTGGCAGTCTTGTGATTTTTGAATAGCCCAAAGGACACTTGGGTTCAGGGCAGGGCCTCTCTCACTTCCGACGTATGAAGGCCACAGGCCTCATTTGACACACAAACCGCTCAAGCCTGTTGGTCTGCCAGCTCTGCCAAGGTTATGATTGCATTGGTTTAATACCTCTTCCAAAATATGTCGTTTTTTTCCCTTTTTGTCTGTTCTTTTGTTCACCTCGTGAATGCCACAAAACATGTTTCAGAAGTTTGGTCAGCCATGCGCAGGAAGTTTTAAGGCACTGACATCCAAGTCAGATTAACACATTTACAATACATATTGTCATATTTGCCATTAAAGTAGCAGTACAACATTCAAGGGGAACTACAATGAAAACAGTTAAGCTTAATTTACTATTTCAAGTTTGATTCTTTGATTTTGTGCAAACACTTGACAAAATAAAATTGAATAAATTCAACACACCATTTTTTTTTCAACGTAAGGGCAAGATCTCAAAACTTCCTGTTGTATTTTGAACATGAGATAAGATAACCTTCATTTGTCCCACACTGGGGAAAAATGCATATGATCTTTTTGCTGTTTGCTTAAGTCTACAAATGATTAATTCCAAAAATACATTAAACATCGTATCATGGAGGCCCCCATTTTTTTAGGTCTTTTCACTCTCAAGATAGAACAAATTTGCGAGAATGTGATTTATAGTCGCCAGTTCTGTCTAACTCTGCAGCTTTATTTACAAAAAAAAACATACAGTACTCAGCAACTACAAACTATACATCATCTCTGTGGGGTGGGATCCCACCTGACTCACAACAGCTGTTGGTAAGTTAATACGCCCCCCGGCCCCCCAAAAAATGCTAATTAATACCTGGAAAGCTGTAATTGGCTAAATTTATACACCGTAAATGTATATAATATGATGCCAACTCGCCAATGTTAGTGGCTAGTTAGTTGCCTTGCGGCATCTCACCGCTGGCCCGCTGGCCTGGTGGCTGGTTTGCAATGTGGGGGGCTAGTGTATGCTGTAACCTGCAAAAGGTAAGTCAGCTTTGGTTTGGGGATATTTATCAGCGTGAGCACATGCTTATCAGTTTAAGACGTAAAAAGTTCAGTTATTGTAGGTAGAATGTCATTTTAAACATTACATAAATCACAGTCTGGGTTTATAACAATTAGCCGAAGTTGTGATGTGTGTATTACATGTAAAATTGAAAACACATGAAGAGAATATGAGCACTTAACTATAATTATCATTTAAGAAATGTGACTGCCATGATGGGGTGGAGTCTACACATTTTTTTGTAGTTTCACGTTTTGTTCTTGTGCTTATTAAGGTTGTGAATTACTGTGTGGTAATTGCTGCAACAACACAGCTGGGCGGGCCAAAGTCTCACTTCACCATTTACCAGAAGCAATTTTGAATCGACAAAGAAAGTTGAATTGCAGGAATAAACAGGCAGCACGCCTTGTGTATCAGCATAAAAGGAGTCAAGCTTTATGTACACCGAAACAAAAGAAACAATGTAGGGTAACTCTACACTGCATAAAAAGATCCTTTGAATGTACTTAATTTAAACGTATGCATCGGTTAGACATGATTAAAATGTGGTAATCTGATGTAATTTTCGTATTTTTTCCATAAATATAAACCAATGATATGTGTTAGTTTAACCGAGTTAAATCATGCGCAACCGGAAATCAAGTACCGGTACTTTTTTTCAGTGCAAGTGGACAACAATAATACTAGGATCCCCACGGAACAAGTAATACAGTAACAACGAATTAGATCGTGAATCTGTCTCTTGAGGAGTGGGATTAGGACCCAGAAGCTGACATGACACGTGACATCACAAGTAAATGTTTTTATTGACGACAATACAAAGTAACAACAGAGTGCAGGGCTGGATGCTGATGACACGGAAGAGAGCTAACACTCTCACTGGGAGAAAGCTCGACATGCTGACAAAATGTCACTGAGTAATCCAAGTTTCATCAAGCCTATATGACAGAATAAAGATGAAATGCATAAAAGAGCTTCAGAAACTGCACAGCAACCGAAACATTTAAGGAGGAACAAACCGTCACAACTGAATCTGCAATAGCAGAACCGCGTAGCAGCGAGGGAACAATGTATTTGAGAGCACTATCTTCACACGTAACAGTCAAGGAACCGACGGAGCTTGCATAGGTGTCCCTAAATGATGTTGTGGATCGCAGAAAACAGATTTCCATTGGTGCCTATAAGAAATTGAATTGCATGCACAACAATCCCATTGGACACTTTGGCCAAAGCTACCCAAGCCGTAAATATCTGGTATGAAACCTAATGGCCACCACTTTGAGCACCTCTTCTAATTGTATAGAGGCGGAAGGTAACCTATATTACTGTCATGATTTCTGAATAAATGTACCGATATTCTATTAAATTAATTAAATAATACAGTAAAATATGATTACATTTTTCCTTTTACCTTATTTCGACTGACTCTGTATGTACAAATGCAACGTATATGTTCTTTCCACTTTTGATTGGCTGTGCTACATACAATACAGATGCATCTTTATTTATATAACGCTTTCACAGCAGCTCCAGATGCAACAAAGCGCTTTACAGAAGAGTTTACATAAAGTAACAAAATAATATACGTACAAGGGAAAAAAAACAAAAAACCCTAAAATTCAATACTTGTACCTTCTTTCGCTGATGTCAGTCGACTTCAACATAATCTTACTTGACCATGTTTAATTTGTGTGTGCGCATGAGTGAGCGTGCACTAGCATGAGTGTGTGCGTGTGCCAATGTCTGTGTGATGAATAGAATTCCGCTTAAGTCTGCGATGTAAAACAACGCTGTGTGTAGAAAAAAAAATCTGAAACTGCATTTTAGGGTGGCGTAATACTGGCTGCCCATATATGGCCCAGAGTTGTAAATTGATGTAGGCCAGTTGTTGAGTGAAGTATGTGGCCCAGAAATCAATTTACAACTCTGGACCACATACTTCACTCAACAACTGGCCCACATCTTGTTTGCCAGAGTCAAGCCTGTGCCATGTTCGGCCCACATGGCTTATGCCAGTGCCGACGCAATGCCACCTGTGCCAGCTTCATGCCGAATGTGGGCCAAATGTGTTTGCTATCTGGGATACTCGAGTTCAAGCAGAAGAGTCACTATGTTGCTAGCTAGTTTTAAGAGACCACGTAATTTGATAGATCCAAAGAGTTACATGAGTACTACCAGTAAGTATTATTTATTGCAGGGTTTCCCAGCCTGGTACTGAGGGCTCTCCAGGCAACAAAAAATAAGCCTGAAAGTGAAGGGACCAATGAGGATGGCCTCCATGAAGCAAAAGATTACTGTTCATATAATTATAATATGTTCTCCCTGGGCCTACGTGGGCACTCCGGTTTCCTCCCACATTCCAAAAAGATGCATGGCAGACTGATTGGTCGCTCTAAAATTGTCCCTAGGTGTGGATGTGAGCGTGGATGGTTGTTCGTCTCTGTGTGCCCTGCGATTGTCTGGCAACCGATTCAGGGTGTCCCCTGCCTACTGCCCGAAGACAGCTGGGATAGGCTCCAGCACCCACCGCGACCCTAGTGAGGATCAAGCGGTTCAGAAAATGGATGGATGGATAATTATAATATACTTATGGGGCAGCATGTGTGCCTCCCAATCAGTCCAGTTGTATTTAACTCTGAAGTATAAGACATCCATTCATTTTATATACTGCTTATCCTCATTAGGGTTGCGAGTGTGCTCGAGCTTATTCCATCTGACAAAGGGGTTTGAGTCACAGATATACCCTGGATTGGAGGCCAGTCTTATCGTGGGACACAGAGACAAACAAGCATTCAGAGTCATTCAGACTCAACTAAGGACAGTTGAGAGTAATTTTGATGGAACAAAAAAAAACCATAACAACACATTCATATATTTTTTGCTGTGATGTGCCATATTGAATTGAAAGTGATCAGTATTAGAAAAGTGTGATCAGACCAAATCTAACGCACATTCTTCATCCACACCTGAGACCTTGTAACACTAATGAGTCACATGACAGTGGGGACGGAAAATGGCTAATTGGGCTCAAATTCGGCAGCCCAGTTGTCGACTGGTTAGCGTGTCTGCCACACTGTGCAGAGGTGCAGGGTTCGATTCCTGTGTGGAGTTTGCATGTTCTCCCCGTGCCTGTGTGGGTTTTCTCCAGTTACTCAGGTTTCCTCCCACATTCCAAAAACGTGCGTGGCAGGTTAATGGAACACACTAAATTGTCCGTAAGTATGAGTGTGAGCGCTGTTTGTCAATGTGTGCCCTGCAATTGGCTGACAATCAGTTCAGAGTGTACTGCCCGAAGACAGCTGGGATAGGCTCCAGCACGCCCCGCGACCCTTGTGAGGATAAGCGGATCATAAAAAGGATGGATGGCTCAAATTCACCATTTTCTGTTAGGGGTACGATTGAGGTTTTGATGTTGTGCTCAGTAAAAACACAGAAACATATCGGTGGTAATAGTTTAAGAAAATAATGTTCATCAAATTGTGACTTAAATGGAGATCAGATCATCTATTATGAGCAATTTATGCAGAAATACAGATTACACTAAAGGTTTTACATACGTCTTGTTATTCAATTTTATATTAAGGGGCTATTGAAATGAAACGTGTGCTTGCGGCTGTACTGTTTTTCTTTTATTTATTTTTTTTGAAGGCTTCAGAAGCTTTGTCTTGACCTTTGCAGCAAAGTACAATTAAATTAATATAAGTACTGTAGTTCTTTGCTTGACCTGACAATACCACCACACATCCTGACTGGCACTCTATACTATAAAAAAGGAAACATGGAAACTGTGGTGGGCTTTTGGATGTAGACGTGCGCACAAACACACATACACTCACATATTGCCATGCTCATAAAACTTGAACACATGCATGTCGGCTCATTTACACAAATAGCATGATACAATGCACACACAGTTCTACCAAAAAAAAAAAAAAAACACGTCCACACGGTCAAGCATGTCGCAAGAAGCAGCAGCTGCTGTGTTAAATTTAGAATGTTTTGAAAGCTGAGAGTCAGAGATTGGGACTTCACCTGCACGCTAAGTACTTACCATGGCAGCCTATTGTCAGCATGACAAAGAAAGTACATGTTGAGAAAAAGAGAAACAAATTGAAGTTTTATCCGATCTGTGGACAATGTTTTCCATGAAACAGTTTGTGATAGCGCTTGCAAAAGTTTCCATCTCACTGTCCAAATCAGGAGTGGGCAACTCAGGTCCTCGAGGGCCGCTATCCTGCATAATTGAGATGTTTCCCTCCTCCAACACACCTGATATAAATGATCAACTCAGCGAACTCTGTAGAAGCCAGATCTTGATCATTTGAATCAGGTTTGTTGGAGGAGGGAAACATCTTAACCACACAGGTTAGTGACCCTCGTGGATGGGAGTTGCCCACCCCTGGTCCAAATCCTCCCCTTGGAATACATGCACTATAGAATAAGGTAAATCAGACACAGTCCTTGAGTAATTAATAAATCAGTCAGGAATAGTACCATACACTTTCGTCCTAATTTGTTATCTTACCAAGTCAAGCAGCAGCAATGCAGCTCAAATCTCCATCTAGTGGAGACTACGAGTAAATGACATACCGCGTGAGTTGAGTGTACTGCCTGTGCTTTTATGAAGATGATTACGTTGTACTTTTGTCAGAACATAATTTAAAAATTCCATAAGACATGTTCTTATAATTGATGTCATTTTAGACAACACTACAAACCAGCGGTTAGCACACATGCCTCACCTAAAATAGGTCCTGGGTTCGAATCTTGGCTATGTGTGGCCCCTATGTGAAATTTGCATATTCATCCTGTGTTCGCGTGGATTTTCCCCAGCCTTCCACAAGCATGCTGTTAAAGTTAATTGGCCCTCAATTAACGTGAATGGTTGCATTTTGCAATTGACTGGCGCCCAAGGGAGTGCCTCACCTCTCACTCAACTAATTACAATAATTGTGATTATGTACACAACATTACTGCCGAGTAAGTTAATTTTCATTCCTGTGGTTAGACTTTAATTAAGTTAAGGCCTTTTCGGTGAGTCATATATGCACAGTGCCAAGGTCCAGGTCGACCTCAGTCGAGCTAGGTAAAGTAAGGTTAATCATGATGTCACATGTAAATTTGAGTAAAAGGCCTGCATTGGTCGGCCTTTTTTAGAATTTTTTAGAATTTATTTTAAAGAATGTGGCACATCCATCGGTGATGAATTAGGCCAGCAGGTCAGTGTTTCATTAGGGCTCCAAAGATGATGAACAGGCTTCACGCTGACGTGAAGCTGAATGCGACCCATCTGCTGCCCTCTACTTTCAGCCATGACTAAAGGGATTACCTGCTCTGTCTGCACAGTTCTCGGCATTGTAAATAAATCTTAAAGGCGGAACCAGTCTGCTTTGGTTTCCGTTCAACCAGATGTTACTGTCTCTATTGTATGCATTTGAATTTATCCTCCAAACCAAAAATGGAACCACGCGAACTTTCAGATTGCATATTTACACCTCGAGTTTCTACTGTCTTCTGTTATCTATAATTAATCGGTCAACGTGACAGAAACTTTAGACAAATTTTCACTCCGGTATAAGCACTTCATTTATGTAACACATGCAGTACATCTCCAGTTTATGCTTAGGAGTCACCCTTTAAAAAAAAATGTTCAGTTGTTTTTTTTTATCATATATTTTTTTTAACCTAAACAAAGAAAAATAAACCAAATACCCAGTGCAGCCCAAAAAGGAAATACCGGTACCTGATTTGCTGTGCTGTGCTGTTTTTTGTTTTTTTTGTACACAATGTTACTCGTTTGACAATGTTACTATTTCTCTCACTGTGGCTGTAGAAGGTGTTTTTCTTGCAGAGTGGGTGTTATCAGTGCAAAACTTTAGGGCAAACCTACATTCAATTGGTCCTGAATTGGACATTTCAGGAAAGAAAAGAGATTCTGAGCCAGATCCCTTCATCCAACATTAACTAAATGAATGGACTTATTTCAAATTTTGGAGAAAAACTATCAAGAATCTCGGCAAGACCAGCATCATGTTTTCTTCTGTAGGTCCAGTGGCCACATATGCAAATACTTTTCAAAAGTATATGTTTGACTTGTTACATTGCATATTTTTGTATTTCATTTGTGTGCACATATACTTCGGTGAAGACATGCAGATTTTTCAAAGTACGATATAGTGCAGTGCAGTACATTAGTAAATTGCAGTCAAGTGTCAAGGACAAGTAAGCAGAATTCTGTGAACAGATGGTACATTTAGGATTAGGAAAGTGACATGCCACTTCATGGCTTGGCTAAAGGTGCTGTGGCTGACGCATGCATCTTGTTTATTGTGCTACCATAGCTATTTACAGAATGCATGGAAACATACATTCAAATTATGAAACCCTGTTTGAGCTTAGTTTTTAAAACGTTTACTATTTAAGTAGAGTTTTGATCATTTGAAAAAGTATACCATCGGTGATTTAAAAAAAAAAACTTATTCCCACTCCCTTTTGAACATGTGCACTATGCTTAATGATGAAGCAATTGATGTGCTTTCTTTAATTTTATATATTATATTATATTATATTATATTATATTATATTATATTATATTATATTATATTATATTATATTATATTATATTATATTATATTATATTATATTATATTATATTATATTATATTATATTATATTATATTATATTATATTATATTATATTATATTATATTATATTATATTCTGTCATGTGTTTCAGTCTTCAATAAAGTAACCAGTCACATGTAGAATTGTTGTTTTGCTCTCTGTGTCATCAGATACGTGATCAGACTGAAGCTTAACGTCATGTCTAGGTGATCTTTGGTGCTTAGTTAATTCTTGATGTAGAAATCCTGTGCTGGCTCAGTGGGACTGGAACAGTCTCAGGTGAGATTAAAACTGAGGTCAGTTGGCCACATGTAAACCAGGTGGGACTTGAAGATTTAGCAGCAGATCAGTGCTGGAGTGTATATAAAGCGGCTCAAGCAAGTTGTCTGCCACACATCCTGCAGTGGTTGCTGCATAATTGTGCTCCCTACGAATATTTTACTGCGAGAACAAATTCACAGGACAGCTCGGCATCTTTATCAAGTTTTCTTTGTGTCGGTAATTTGGGCCTTGAGTGCAACAGGAGTCATGGTTCTGGAAGAGAATGAGAGTGATTCTGTCTTTGAGCCTCACATCACTGTGAGTATTATGACACAGAAATCAACTATTTTACACGAGTGTTTGGTTTGGCTGTTACACCTGGATCTCAACACGTTCTTGAATTGTCTTGCATGAATGTGCAGCAACAAAATGTGAACGTTTCTCCTTTGTAGCAAAGCATGTAAGATCTTTTTTTTTCAACTGCTTTTGTTTTCTTCAGCGACCCAATGGCCCCTGCCAAGCATCCATGCCAATGTATCTCCAAGTGTGAATTATTTTGTCTTTATTCAGGAGGAGCATGTTGACACTCAGTATGGGAAGGTCCACTGCGTCATGACGGGGACGCCGAGAGCAAATCGTCCAGTCATTCTGACGTATCATGATGTTGGACTGAATCGTACGTATTACTGAAGCTCTTTATCCGCCAGAAATGAATGGTAGCCACATGGAACTGTTATTCCAACTGAAATGAAATTTAACCATGATGTAGTCAATAAAATGAATACCTACATCAGAAATGTTAATGGCTGTTCCAAATGCTCACATAGCATTGTTTAAAAACATGAATCTTCAACTATGAATTGTCTTGTGAGAAATGGTTTACACAATCGTAATTCATTCATATTCATTTATTAATTTTAATAGTATTGCATAAAACAGTGTCTGAGTATATATTTTTTCCCACTTTCTACAGACAAGTCATGTTTTGAGACTCTGTTTACACACGAGGACATGCAAGAAATCCTCAGACATTTTCCTGTTTGTCATGTTGAAGCACCAGGGCAACACGAAGCGGCCCAAACTTTCCCTACATCGTGAGTAGTCTCCATAATTCACAAGTTTATTCAAACTGTGTGATAATATCACTCTAAAATATTGACTTCTGACTTTTAAGGTATTCCTACCCGACCATAGACCAACTGTCCGAAGCGCTGCTCGCTGTGCTCAAGCACTACGGGTGAGACAGACCTGATAATCCTGAAGTTTTACCATGATAATCTCTAACTAATACGACAGATCACGCCTTAATTCTGAATGTGATTCACAGGTTGCACAGTGTGATTGGACTGGGAGTTGGAGCAGGTGCCTGCATTTTGGCCAATTTTGCCGTCAGTCCACATTTCTTCTTTTAATCCCATTTGTGAGAATATTGTTGCTCCAAGTGAAAATACACGGAAAGAAGTATATCCATACCTGTGATGTAATAGACATTTAGGATTCCAACAAACCTTAAGAACAACTTGTAAAATAAATAGACTTCATTATCCTTTTACCTTTCACCAAGATACATGCAATGTGGCAGATGCTGTTGACTTATCATGTATGTGTTGCCTGAATCAGATGTGACTATAACTACTAAGAAGATCTGTGTCTTCCGTTGGCGTGTATAGCTGAATCACCCCGATCTGGTGGATGGATTGGTACTGATCAACATCAACCCTAATGCTGAAGGATTAATAGATGCTGTCACAAACAAGGTCAGCCAAGTGTCATGTCAGTGTGTGTGTGATTATTCTATTTGCCAAACTCAAAATGATTGATTATCAAACTTATGCTACATACGTGAACGCGTGTTTATTTGTCCCTCTATGCTACAGTTTACTGAATGGACCCACACTCTCCCTGACACAATTATCACACACTTATTCGGAAAGGTAAGTTACCATGACAACCACAAGAAAATACGATCTGATTATTGGATACTGCATTAATTCACTCTCTTGTTCTTCCTTCCACAACTGACTTTTAGGAAGAGATCCAGTCCAACCAAGACCTCATAGCTACATACCGCCACAACATCAGCACAACCATGAACCAGTACAACGTGGGCCAGTTCTTCCGCGCTTACAACAGCCGCAGTGCTCTTGAGGTGGAGAGGCCTGTTCCTGGAGGAAATGTCAATGTCAGGACCCTCAAGTAAGAACCACCTTCTCACTCAGTTGTGACCAAAAGTCCCAGATTTGATTTCTTTTTCTTTACAAATTAGAAATGATGTGAGTAGCCCAGAATAGATTCTCAATTACTCCACTGTCAATAACACAATTGAAGTGTGACGGGATGTACTGCAAGTGTGTTCAGGTGTAGAGAAAGTATACATTTTTATATACCCGTATTTTAACGACCATTCGGCGCACCGTGTTGTAGGGCGCAGTCTCAGTAACGGGTGCTATTTCTGTATTTTACACATACACAAAACGCACTGTATTATTGGGCGCAGCCAGGGGTGGTAAAACATACGCCAGTTTAAACATACGGCATGCATGCACGCACGCTAAAAACACGTTAGCTTGAAGCATAGCGTAGCATGCTAAGACATGCTAAAAACACGTTTTTAAAAAGGCAACGGAAGCAAAACTGAGATCGGTTGTACTTTATTTCGACATCTTACAATGTACTCACGTTTTTCGATCAATCATCACCCAGAAATCCATCAAAGTCCTCATCTTCTGTGTCCGAATTGAATTGAATCCATCAAAAACGCCGGGTTCCCTCTCGTTGTCAGAGTCACTCTCATTGCCGTGTGGATCCACAGAAATTATGCCGACTTTGCCAAAAGCTCGAACAACAGTGCAAGCAGACACGTTTGTCCAAGCAGCCACAATCAATTCGCAAATAGTGGCGTAACTAGCCCGGCGCTGCCTCTCACTCTTTGTAAAGCTGTGTTTGCCATCGATCATCCATTGTTCCCATGCCGCTCGCAACTTCACTTTGAACGCCCGGTTGATGCATGTCCAGCGGTTGGAGTTCTTTCGTCAAGCCTCCGGGAATAACGGCAAGTTCAGAGTTCATTTGCTTGACTTGGTTTTTCACCGCTGCTGTGAGATGGGCACGCATGGAGTCGCAAATCAAGAGTGACGGCGAAGCATGGAAAAAGCCAGCCGGTCTCTTTACATACACCTCACTTAGCCACTCTCTCATCTTCTCTTCGTCCAGTTTCGTCAGTTTTAACTGAGCTTCGTAAGCGTGTCTCTTTGTTGTATTCATTTTCGTGGGTTCTTAGAAACCAAAACCGAAGTTGTTTTGCAATAACGCACAAACTCACACTATATACAGGTACTGGCACCTGCCTTTCGCATCCACTTACACGCCCACCATTCACTGATTGGCCGGCTGCTTTACGGCATGGCTGTCCTCTCTCACGTCCTCATTTACGACCACTTACACGCCCACCCTTCACTGATTGGCCGGCTGCATTCCCCGCAGGCCTGGTCACACTCGCGGGCCACTTAAACGCCTACCCTTCACTGATTGGCTGGCTGCATTCCCGCATGCCTGTTCACGCCCACTTCCGCCTTTTCTCTATATAAACAGCGTGTCGGCTCTCAGTCAGGATTTGGAATTCGGCTCATACACTAGACGCTCCGTATTATAAGGCGTCCTGTCCACTTGGGAGAAAATTTAAGACTTTTAATTGCGCCTTATGGTCGTGAAAATATCTAATGCAACACCATTCTTTTTTCTTGAATGTCCAGGACAATTTTTTTCAAAATGATACAATAAAGGCGAATCGGGATCACTCCATCAGTACATAACAGAAAGTCAGGGCACTGTAGTTCTTCAATACCAAGCTCATTAAACTGTGCCTTTATGAACCTTGCTTTGTGCACTGAGGCACAAGGATGCTGAAACAGAAAGGGCCTTCCCCAAACTATGAAATGTGGAAGCTTAGCATTCCCAAATAGCTTGGTGTGCTGAAGAATGTATATTCAGGGGTGTGCGAGCGGTCGAGCCTTGTGCGCTTGTTCATTTAGTGTCTGGAAGTGTTGTGGATATGGTTGGGCAAATCTTGTTGTTGTCACACACAACTGAACATTTAACCACTTCTCCATTCATGTTTTAATCGCAGATGCGCCACATTGCTGGTTGTAGGCGACAGCTCTCCATTTGTGGAAGTTGTGGTTGACTGCAACTCCAAGCTGAACCCAACAAAGACAACGCTGCTTAAGGTAACCACGGACAATATAAAATATGTGTTCTAAATCATCTATTATTGTTCGGTAACTTATCAAACTGAACCTTTTTGTGTGACCGAAGCTATTGTTATTTTGACCTTCTAGATGGCGGACTGTGGAGGACTTCCTCAAGTGGTTCAGGTATGCCAGTCTGTTGATGGACAAGTGAAGTAAATCGCCACTCCAAGCAGAAAATATTGTGTTTATAATTATCATTTTTTTGTCTCATAACAGCCAGCCAAAGTGATTGAAGCCCTCAAATATTTCATCCAAGGCCTTGGATACTGTAAGTGACAACAAATTCACCTGACTTGAATTCACAGGCCACAGTTCCTGTTTTCTTAACTTTAAATTGATATTCATAAATATGAAGCCCCTTGAAATCCACACTGAGTACACCAAATTTCTCTCTCTATAGTATCCAGTGCCAGTATGACCAGACTTCGGTCACGGACAACATCTAGCTCCAGTGTCTCATCCCTGGAGAACTCTCGGAGCCGGGGACATGAGAAGCGAGGACGCTCCCATACTGATGTCTCCATGGAGAGCATCTCTAACAACAACATGGACCGGATCATTTCAAAATCCACACATGAAGTGGCATGCTAGAGCACATAATGCATGGATCCACCCAGCTTGCTCTTGCATCTGTTTTTTACTGATCTCTGCAACTACTTAGGGTAAAAGATAAATGTGACTACCATATGCTTTTTTTAGCCTCCTTTTCATATTTGCCACAATCTGCTTCTCCTGTTATCCTCGATGTAGATGAAAATTTGGTTTTCCAATTAGGGGCATTCTCCTCTTCTTACCACTGCCACTAATTGCGCAAACATGTGATGTATTATTAATAAGAATATCCATGCATTTTTATTGAATAATTAATTTTTGTAATTATTTTATTCATTACTGATGAAAAGAGATCAAATCAGTTCCTATGACTAGGTGTTTTACAGTATGTGCTACTTTGCTTCACAGTGACATACAGTAATGTGATAATTTTTTATAAACTTTTTAGCAGAAACGATTCAGAGAAATATGTATAAAAAATAAATGATTATCTTTTGCTTATGCCCAGGCTTCAAGTGTTGCACCACAGCAGATAGATAGATGGATCAAATATTATGTGCAACTTTTCTTCATACTAGATAAAATTATGTGATTTTTATTTAATTTTTCCTTTTATTACTTCAGATTAAGAATGCTATGAGTCTACAATACAGTTGATTCTATTGGTTGAAATTGGTGGTGAAGGGAGTGCAGTGACTCCTTCTGGTGTAACTTGTTGTTTTAAAACTTGTGAACATAAAATTAGCAAGTAATATACTGTACTGTTGAGAATAAAATGTTCTCCTCAAATAAATATTGGAGTTGGAGTGTCACTTTTGGTCACTAGATGGTGCTCCGTGCATTGAACTTGGTCTAAACACAAAGTCTATTCATCCATCCATTTTCTAATCGCCTTATCCACGCGTGGGCCGCGAGCCTTTCCTAGCCGTCGAGGGCCATTAGGCGGGGTACACCCTGAACTGGTTGCCAGCCAGTCAGCGGGCACACATAGACAAACAGCCATTCGTACCCACAATCACACTTAAGGACAATTTGCAGTGTTCCATTAACCTGCCATGCATGTTTTTGGAATGTGGGAGGAAACCACAGTACAGTACCTAGAGGAAACCCATGCAGGCACGGGGAGAATATGTAAATTCCTCACAGGAAGACCAGAGTCGGAATAGAACCCTGTACCTCTGCACTGAGAAGCGCACATACAAAACAGTCAAGCCGCGTGCATCCCGGTGAAGTATCAACATGACTACCGGGTACATTCACCTTGCTCAGTATTGTAGACGTTTATCTTAAACCTTGACCCATTACATATGGTCTGCATTTAAAAAGGTTGAACGTTAGAGATTTTTGGTTTCTTTATTATAGCAGTCCACACAAGCGCATATGCGCACACCCAGTTTTATCAAATTTGAACAGCTTCAACTTGAAACACAGTATAGTAACGATTTGTGGGGGGATATCATTCCTTTTTTTTACATGAGGACACGCATAGCACATTGCATACATCATGCAAACAGTATCACTCTCCCTCTCAGCATGGTTTGTGTGTCGGTGAATGTGAGTGCGCCCTTCATGAATGAATGTACTGTATGTGCAGAAAGAATCTTATGAAGAGGTATGAATGCACTGAGTGTTTAGGTGTGTTTGGGCTGATGAAAATGGATGGTACAAATTGGAAACACGAGCTGTCTGTGTTGAAAATCACATCTATTTATGTGAAGGGTGATGCATCTGGATCACAAAGATAATCTTTGCATTATGATGCTCTGATGAATAATGGATGAAAGGAATCTCTTACAAATTTATTTAAAGTCATTTGCACATAGTGCAGCGAATCTTTGCTTCTGTCATTCCGGGGGAAGTCCAATTTACAAGCTTATTTTGAGAATTTGGCAGACTTGCGCGCCTTTCCTATGCTGAATTTAAAGGGTATGAGGGGAGCCATTTCAATTGGGTGGGGATCATATGTAAGCACATTAGTACATACCTAGACCTCACAACTGAGAGGTTGCCAGGGCGGCCTTGGCTCCACAGTGACCACAGTCTGGATGTTGCTTAATAGTATCAATGTGTTTGAATGAATGATCAAGTTGAATATATGGAGACATGGCTTCTAAAGAGACTCAATATAGTGCTACCATTTGAAAATAGCAGTAAGGTAGCCATAATTAAATGGAACTCAGAATCCCACTCATTTAAATCCAACGTGCGCAGGGCTTGTTACTCCACTGCTTTGTTGGTTCACACAACAAGCAACTGTCCAGCAAAGCATAAACACATTTTTTGTTGTGTCTGTCCCTGTACTACTGTGGCCAAGCGCACTCCGCGAGCCGTGTGTGCTGCAGCCCCTTGGTGTGAGCACGTGGCCAATGGTGCGTTGTTGTGCATGCGGGCTACCCCAATTATTGTCCTGTTTTTGGTCTGGAATTATATTTCATCAAAAGATGACTGAGTGTACAGGAAATTATATAGGAATTAAAGCCTATTTAGAAAAAAATTGCTGGGCCATCCATGTCGGCCTGTTGTGGCTCTTCGGGAGTCATCTTAAATTTCCCAATGGCCACCAGGTGCAGGGATGTATGGATGGAAGTTATCCATAGGTGTGGATGTGAATGCTTGTTTGTCTGCATGTGAACCACTGCATGGTGTAGCTGCCTCTCGCCTTTCATCATCTAATCTACAACCCTAATGTCTACAATCTGTATAGAAACCAAATGAACAATTGGATGGAGGGATGATGGAAAGTGGATGCTTGGGAGGTCTGTTTTCACAGTACTGCTGGGGCAAATAATGTGTAAAAGAGTGGGTAGGACCATTTTCGCCTCTTGACATCCTTGACGCGGTGCTTGGAAGAACTCAAGATTATGAACGTGTGACGTTGTCCACGGATTTTGACATTGAGTCAGAATGCATCTAGGTACCATACGTGTGATTATGTGGGTGTAGCGGGGGTGTTTCCTGGGGCTCCTGTCGGTGGCGTGGACCTTTCAGGACCCCCAATCCTCGCGACAGCTGCAGCCATGTTAGAAAATCTCGGCGCTCCAGATGCAGTAGAGTGGCACCGCACCGCACGGTTGCTTAACTGACTTCGACCGCGCGTCTTCGCGCCAGTGACACCGACAGCCGGCCACGGCGCTGTTGTGGACTCACTCAAGACACAGGGAGGCAGCCAACAGCGGGCAGACTCAGCCTCCAAAAATCGGATACCACCGGGACTAATGTGTGAAAGGCCCGCTTACTGACTGGAAAAGGTGGCCGGTGACTGGAAGTAGGTGCGGCCTGGCTCCGGGAGTGTTCAGCGGGTGAGTATTGATCCGTCTTTGGAGCGGAATGGTTGGGAATAGCCCACCGTTAGCTGAGCTAGCTTAGCATTAAAGGGCTAACAGTCAGACAATGGGCTGGATGCTGCACGGGGCTTGCATTATATTATTGTCGACTGTCGTGGTGATATTGGAGGATATACCACACACTGTGTAGCCAGATAGTGTGGTCATTTTTGACACGATGCAGTCATTTGTATTCCTAGCAGATAGGAGTGAGTGATGCAGTGGCCGAAACCACCCATCTGGGCTTCTCTTGTAACTTGGGTGCAAAGATGAATGATTTGTGTCATGCACAAAAACAATTCTGAAACATGTTGTGTCATGTGTCTAAGTGAGGCGTCCACATTGTGATGCAGTGTTGCAGCCATTGATGTCTTGCAAACAAAAACAATAATAATAGGTGTTGCTCAACCATCTTCAGGTGTTTGGGTCGCTGGCTGTGTGGGTCGTCACAACATTGGACACTCCTGTCTGCTCTCATACTATGGTTTTTACTCCATTTCAACAAATCACCAATTTAAACTACTTCATTAATGTACAGATTATATAATTTGCGAGATTGTCCTATGGGTGCCCTCTGTCTGTACATGCTCCCTGCGAGTCAATGGGTAAAGACCCCTATTAAACTCCAAGTTTACGTACTAATAATTCAGCACATGTTCATTAAGATTGTCTGTTCATCCACATAGTTGGCATTGCTGACACACTTACCACAATTCCTGGACTTGTCAGCTTTTATTTTTACTGGGTGAATCATCAAGAACTCACCCTCACTATCGTATAAAACAGGGTTCTTTCATTCCATTGGTTACACACTGTTTGTCAAGTTAGTGCTAGGATTCCCACCCTCACTGATACTGTCTGCGACCTTGTATTTATCATTAGTTTTTCTGCAAAGAGGCTACTTACACATAGTTAGTCATTCTCATTTAACTGTAATTTGCCGAAAAATTACAGGACTCTTTTTTTTTTTTAAACGAAAAAGATTCCTCTGCTAGCTGAAGGCTTGCCTCCATGTGTCCTACAGCATCACTTCTCACATTTCTGTCACTAATCCAAAGAGGCAGGAATGAGAGAAGCAATACTGACAATGTTGGATCGATGGTCACACCTGTCTGGCTTCTGACAGGGGGAAATAAAGACGAGGGACAGGGGCTTGTGGATGAAATTGGGTGCAAGAGGGATGGCAGTGGTGCACCATGGGAAGAGAAACAAATCAACTGGAGGGAGGCATCTGTTATGATACTCAAACGTGTGTGAATTGGAAGCAATTGGGGCGGGTGTTCTCCTGCTATATGACGACATAGTGCACAACTAGGAAGTGGAGAGGGGAGGACAAGGGGAATACATGCAAGCTTAGAGCAGAGGTGTAGTCTTCTTCCAAAAGGCGACCAACATGCACTTCTGGGATTTTCTGGGCTGCTCCAATAGAGGTATGTAGGTGGCAAGATGGCTCAGGAGGGTCTATTTGAGCTGGTGTGTGTGGGTGCTCGCTGGAAGCCAGGTAGAGAGGGTCTGAAAGGTTGAGGGCTGGAAAGGAATTTGCGTTGCTCGCAATCATGCAAGCAGTTGCATGTGGAAACCTCGCGCACAGGCTGAGTGTGCAACGCAAACAAGGACATGGACGCCTCTGATATGGTGTCAGCCTGCTCTGTTTTTCTTTGATAAAGCTGGTTGGTTGTTTTGACAAATGAATGGATGGAAAGGAGTAAAATGTGCTGCTTTGGATATTTGCCGTGTGATTTCTGATCCTGCTGCCAATACACAGTTTTCCCCACCTTCTACACAGTTTTGTTTTGATTGGTTACCTGTCATACTAAGTCTGTTTTCGTTCGGTGCGGTTCTGAAAATTAAATGTATTCTGGAAGATTATAGCGACTGTGCTTATCTTGCTGCTGAAAATGCTTCCTAATACATAACAGTGGAGCTGACATTTATTTGCCTCAGTTTTTCACAGAGAACCCTAAAATGACATTGCTGGGTCTGTGTATGGGTTCACACAGCAAATCTGCTTCGTCCAAACAGTTAATTCGATGCACTGTGGTGTCAGCTTGTGGTGTGGTGTATTCAATACCAATTCCATGTTGGTGCTTTTCATGCAGCACAGCAAGCTGGGGAAAATGCAAAGAATTGTAATAACTGTATTAAACTATATATGGATGGGGGGGGTCGCTCTGGGTACTTGTTTATACGACAGCAGTGTTCTGGACACTGAAAAGTACACTGTTAACTCTTGCAACGGCAAACTTCTGTAATAACATTTAATAGTTCCTGAAACTAGTTAAAATACAACTGAAGGTGAGGATATTTAATAACCATATAGGATTATTCTTGGTTCTGACAAACAAAGGCAACTTAGGTGATTTGAACATGTTGGATGAGAATTGCAAGCAAAGCGATCCTCCTTTTTTCAGCGGCCTTTTTAAAAATTAATCGCCCGCTATGCCATCTATTTTTACTGTGGTTGCATGTCACATTTGAACATGCTTATTTTTGAGCATATTTACTCATCCGCTCGATGCAGTCTCACTGCTTTATACTCTTCTTTCTCTTGTCAGTACTTTCTGCCACCTCATCAAAAATTGAGTGAAGGTTATAGAACACATCCACTTTGCTTCCTTGTAGAGCTTTGCGTTAATGCATTGTTGCAGTTATTTAAGACTTCACACTGTATTGTTCAATAGATAAACTAGATTTGCTCTTGCAGACTTATTGAAACAACAAACGTGATTTAAAACAGTCAAATTCTTTGATCTTTTCTTTTATTCTTACCAAAATGCAATGGGTTATTTATGCCTACCTTTCAGCCATGTTTTAAGTAACTATGCAATTTATTTTCAGCATTATCCTGTTAAGTAACGAGCAAATTACCGTATAAACAGTACATCTCCGGAGATACAGTACATTTGTTTACATAAAAAAAAATCCCTTATCACATTGGAACATTTCCTGTGTGAAGTAGTGCCTTTTTTTTCTTGCCTTGGTCTCAACTCGGTACAATAAATATTGAGTATTGCATTGTGTGACGGTTCTAGCCCAAATTGTAGCCCTATCTATGATCCACCACAACAGTCTGTTCCGAGTGAGAGCTATTTAAATCAGTTTTTTGCCACAATAACAATAACAGTTGTGCAATGCCCTCAGAGTAGGATCATTTCTTGGTTTGCACCCAGAGGCAGTCATTTTCTTCTCTGAGCTGAAGAGAGAGAGAGAGAGTAGAAATTCTAAGAGCATCGCACGTAGGAGTGTAAAGCGTTAGTATTTATGTAAATGAAATTATTTGAACCAACAGCAATGGCAGATGTTTCTATGCTGTCTTTGATGACCATTTTTAATTTGGGAACAATGTTTGTGGATGTGATATATGGTGATATGGCGGGTTTGTATTTGAGTTCTTTATGTGGATCGAATGATTAGATAGCGGACAGTTTTATGTGAATGTGAGCATATCCTGAGGACAACAGTGGGTTAAGAGTTTCTAAAAATGAAAATTTGTCAAAGTCTGATTGGAATGCCCCCTTCAACCTGAGGACAATGAATGATGGATTATTATTACATGGATTTCACTCGCCACGCTATTTCTCAGGAACTACTGGATGAATTTGGCTGAAACTTGCTAAGCTCCTAGTGACAAATCAGTTTTGTGCGGAATTATGAATTTGAATCTAATTGATGCTATAGATACCTGAAGTTGTAAGACACGCCCACAAAGCTGGTCTTTTTGTTACCTTGATAACAACATCTTGGGAAGTCGTCATAAAAGGTTGAATTCTTATTTGCATTCAGTCAAGTATCATGCAAAACTTTGACTAGGTTAAGGTCTTGAATAGTACAAGTTTCTTTCTGACTTCCGGGTTGAGTGAACGCTGGCGCGTTTGGCTGCCGCTGCTCAACCCGTATTGTTTTGTATTGTTTTGTGTTTTTTGTTATTGTAAAGTGTCCTTGGGTGTCTTGAAAGGCGCTTATTAATAAAATGTATTATTATTATTATTAAACCCCAATTCGAATGTAATTGGGACATTGCGTAAAACTTGTTCATCAGTCTGGGGTCTCTACTGTCGTATTTGGGACACAATGGACTAGCATGTCTGGACTGCTGGCGGGCCAGTCTAAGGCGTAGAAAAAAAAGTAGAGTGTTTCCGAGAATTTCTACCTCGAACAAAAACTTTACGGTCAGCATTTTTTTTTTCAAACCTTCTACATTTTTGTGTAATAATAATAATAATAGTACATTTCATTTATACACGTCTTTCAAAACACTCAAGGACGCTTTACAATCAAAACAAGAACAATAAAACCACAGACAAAATTATAAATAATAAAAGGAAAGATGAATTTAGAGCGTTTACATTGGTGCAAACTCTCGCGATATTCACGTTGCGTCGTTTGCCCTGTCGTCTGTCAACAACGTTGAATCATGGCGGCGGCCACGATCTCCGACAACAGTAAACAAACAACTTGTGACAAATTAATCTTTTATTTCTGGTGGGTTTTATTGTAGTTCCTATAGTTGTAGGACACTAATTAAGTACCGGGAAAAGACGCCTTGTTGGTATGACAGGGTCACAGATCATTTTCTTGAAAAGGAACGGAGCTAGAGTAGAATTCACGTATAAATAAACGGACACATTTTATGATGTCGACCAAAATTGAGCTTCCCCTCTTTGACAGACGAGCATCCGGCACTGGTTTCAATGTCTCCTTGTTTTATGTTTTGTGGTTATTTTGTTAACGTTTTTGATGGGGGAGGGAAGGAGAAAAAAAGATTTAAAAAAAAAAAACTTTGTCCGACCTACCGACCCTATGCTGAAATTTCATGTTACCGGAAACACACTACTTATTTTTCTACGCCTAATGCTCGCCCTCTTAACTACGCTTAACTTAACTTTGTTGCTGGAATGAGCAGAAATGTCAACATGTGTCGAGCATCAAATTCAACATATATCACCCCTCCCACAAAAAACTAAATTGTTCAGTCACACTGTTCACAATCAATTCCAATATGAAATACTCATATCTTGTCTTATATTCTTATAACATATTCAATTGAATATAGCAGGGTTCTACATAACAGTGTGACTGCGTCAAGACCACCGAAGATTCACTGATGCTGTCTTTTCTTAAAAACTTAAATAACACAGATGTAATAAAAATGCTGTATTTGAAATTATAATTGAAACTTAACGTACTATATCAGAATTCATGAATATACAAAGGCCTGTGCCGATTCCAGCAGGGCCACCATCCAAAAAATCTTAATGTAGGACCCTATAAAGCTTGAAATGTTTTTTTGCACATCATTGTAGTTCTGTTTTGATGTTTGACATAATGTCCCGATTTCCTTGGAATTATGGATTTTAAATCAGTCATGCTTTGCCATCATATTGGGATTCAGTGATTCCAAATAATAATTTCTCTTTAATTCTTTTGTGTTTCAGATATTTCTGGAATATCCCATTATGCTGGTGAGTAAAAACTTGTACCATACCTTTGTTATGTTAAACATGTGTCCAGAGTATCTACTTTGCAATCCTTCTGCTGCCAGATTCTG
Source organism: Hippocampus mohnikei (assembly GCA_026261675.1). Taxonomy (NCBI): domain Eukaryota; kingdom Metazoa; phylum Chordata; class Actinopteri; order Syngnathiformes; family Syngnathidae; genus Hippocampus; species Hippocampus mohnikei. Next base: position 13,248,164 of record JAKGUB010000556.1, on the reverse strand, counting down.
CTGGCAAAGCTTTTTGCTTCAGGTTTTTGTGCTCTGAACCAAATAATTAATTTCATTGTTAACCAACTGAAGTAGTAAAATAAACTAATACTACTTCAACCAAAGAATCATATGTGCCAAGAGAAAGCACTTGCTAAGCTTCCGTTTGGAAGGAATGTTATGGGCTTCCTTGAAATAATTTGTCTTTTTCATTCAAGCTCACCCAATATCGCTTTGCCATCTCTTTGCCTTCCACACATTTTCTGAGGTCACTGGTAGTCGAGTGCAAGGGTGCCCAATACGTCGATGGCGATCGACCGGAATCTCGTGGAAAAAAACACCCCAAAACATTTGTGTGTCTGTGTGCATGTTATTAATATGATATATTTTTGTGTTAGTGCACACTGCACCCTTAGCATCCTATCAGTCTCACTTTGACAACAACAAAAATATTTAAAAAATAAGATTCAATTAAACAGCAGGTCACCTTTAACCTACGGTGGTGCATGACCTGCATCACTGGAAGTTGTTAGTGGTCAGCAGTCTGGAAGTGCAGCTCGCAATCAGAGCTGTTGCGCGATATCGTTTATTGTTATTATTATTCTCATTCAGAGTTTGTTTCATGTACAATTCACCGAGGGCAGGGGCAAAGAATGGAAAACGCTACACGTGAGCTACGTTAGTTTTCACACTGCAAAAGTGCATCCCATGCCTCCGCGTCAGGTCTCTACTAAGATAGGCAGTGATTCGCTTTTCACAAACTCACAAACATTTGTGTCTGCTTTATTTTTCTGTTTCGTTCATCTTAAGGGCCGTTATGGCTGTTGCTCATTATGCCATGTCTGTGTAAATGCGTGCGTATGCGTGCGTAGGCGGTAATTGGTCGATCACGGGATGTCGGTTGATCGAAAAGTAGATCTTAGGTCAAAAAAGGTTGGGCACCCCTGGTCTCGTGGTACACTCGCCTGACTTGTGTGTGGACCTTGTGGTATCAGTTCCCACTCTGTGACGTTATTGATGTAGCTGTGAATGGTTGTTTGTCTCTATATATGCCTGCGACTGACTGGCAACCTGTCAGGGTGAAGTCAACCTTCCCCCCGACATCAGCTGGCATAGGCTCCAGCAACCCCCTGCGACCCTGTTCAGGATAAGCGGTGGTGAATGGATAGACTTTTTTCCCTTAGGGAACCGCAAATTCTTGCCTTAAGAGCTTTTTCTTGTGTTTATTGTGTCCTCGCATGGATTTAGTGACGGTATAAAGCAAGAGACTTCATGAGTTGTAAGCCTCCCTTAGCAGGCACTAGATAACTGTACTTCAGTCACATACTGTATTGTATATTTGGAACTGGAAGTACACTCTCCTCTAAAGGTGATTGGGTTTAGCACCAAAAATTCAATATGAGACTAGAAATCATCAGTTCAGCTCTTAACGTGCTAGTATGATTCGCCATCACTTGGTGCTGTCAAAAGACATTGAGATTTCTCCAGCTACCAAGTAGCTGTCCCATCAGGGCAAAGCTTACTTACATACTGAATATTACTGAGAAATTGCTCCATTCAGGATGCGAGGCATTTTTGACCAACTGGAATAGCTTGACAAAAGGGCATTCTCAGTGTTTTCAACCCAAATTATATTGCATATTTGATGAAAGGACATCAAAGAGTTAATTTTCCTGTACCAGTGGAGATTATGGACCTGTCCTCCAAGAAGCCTTGCAAGCCAAAGCCATGACATAAACCTCCATGAAGTTTCACATGAGCTTGAATTTTTGGAATAATGAGTTGATTCTTTCTTTTGCCAAACGTTAACCCTTTCCAAAACTTAGGTAACGGTTCATCTCTGTCTCATCAGCCCATGTCACAAGTCATGAGGCTTGTCTCAGTACTTTGTGGCCTTCCTATTCATCTTGCAAATGAGTCATTTGCGTCACATACCCTGGTTGAATAACAGTGACATAGGAGGTTGTTGCCGATGTCACTGTCGTTTTGGGTGCTTTCCTTACTGCTCTCCTGATGTTTCGATCATCAACTGCTGCTATTTACTTTGGTCTATGTGTTCGGTGTCTACACCAATGATTTAATTTGTCTTCAGGACATTAAAAGTGGTTGGCAATGGGCAATGCAATATAGACAGCTCCCTTGTTTTAATCTTGGCTTTGCTTGTGTAACTAGTATTTATGTAGTCTATTGGCAAATCACAAATCAAAATCTGAGACATTTAGTGCTACCTAACAGAGCACACTTGGAGAACAAGACACAATTGTCAGTCACATGTTACAATACTTTAGCTCACATGATAAATGGGTAGATTCAAACAAAAAATGCCACCTTCCAAGTTGTGTGTTAGATCCAGATACAAACACATTGGGAGTAAACCTGAACACTGATTTCTTTTACTCATATTCACCTTTCGCTGTCAAACAAACATATTTCTGGTCTACAGCAGAAATAAAGGAATTGGTCTCACTGTTCCAATACTTTTGCAAGGGCGTGTATGTGATGCTGGAGAAGATTTAAAAAATAAATCACATTTCTGAACATGTACTTGTAAAACGTCAACTGGATATTTGTTCTGTGGCTGACGTCAGCGTTGTGGCCTGTAACTTGATGAGATGATGCACTCTTGCTGCTTTGAAACACAATGGCTGTGACAAGTTCAACCTTGAGAATACTGTGCCTTCTAGCCATAGCATTTATGACTATAACTCTCTCAGAACACAATTTAGGTGTGAAAATCCATTCATCTTGCAGTAATGTTTTGCAAATGGGTTTTAGCAAATGTAAAAAAGATATAATTGTCTTATTTTGTTAGGTTACCGGTACCTTATTTATATAGCCACTACTCACAAAAGAGTCTCGAAGGACTTCACTGGCCTACACAGTTCACAAAAATCAATGACATCCCTTGCTGTTGACGAATCCATTCAAGCACGGAAAAAGTCAAAAGCCCATGAAACAAAAAAGGGAGGAGGAGGAAAGGAGAAGAGGCAGTTAAACAGGCCAAAATACTCATGTCAGGGGTTAAGACAGGGCAAATTTGTTTACCTGCAAGAATGAAAAATAAAACACAGATTTCCTAAATTCTATCAACGATTTGAACATTGATACAGTAATACCTGATTATACCAAATGGATTATACCAATCAGTAGTGGGTGATGCATTTCAGACCTGGAGCTTCAGTTGGGATTTAAGTGATCTAACCTACCCCTTGTTGCAATTTTACAAAATAATATGCAGAAATGCAATACAGTATAACATTGCAGAACATGACAGAGTGAGAGATGGAGGCATTTCATGTATTTGATTACCTTTATAATTATTTATCTTCCTCCAAGCAATTCCAAACATCTATGCTACAATTTATATCTAGGAACATGATACAAAAATGTAATTTAATTTCTTATCGGTTAAAAAAAGTATTTTAATACCATTATAATTATTGATCTTCCTCCAAGCAACTACAAACATCTACACTACAATATATATCTAGTAACATGAAACAAAAATGTAATTGAATTCCTTATAGGTGAAAAATTAAGCACATCATATACTCTGTTTGTTCCTGCTGTAAGATAGCTGTCTGCTCTGGAAGTGGCAAATAAATCTTTTTCTGGGTTGAAACAAGCCAGCCAGTGATCGTGTTGTCTGACTTATCTTCACAATGTCCTGTTTGTCTTGAAAAGGCCACCTTGAAAATGTTCACATTACACATAAACACTACCGCAGTTTCATTGGTCCCCTGTGACGACATAATGTGTAAATCTATTGGTGTCTTGAAGATTGTCAGTAAAAAAATCATAAATAACCAGTCACATTAAAAGCAGCAGGGATCAAAGTATGGAGAAAAGAATTGCGGCCTATAGTCTGGAAACTAAATCAATCTGTTTAAATTCTCACTATATTCTATCTAATCGCTATCAGTCTAAATATTTGACATCAGGGGAATAACATAAAAAGTAATAGACAATGTGCTAAAAAGGTTATTAACTTTAACTTGTGAAAAAAACTATTATTTAACATTTGGCAACGATGACCAATAACATTCTTGTATATTAGGTACAAATATTTATAGTAATTGTATTATCTGACAAACCAACCAGTGTAATTCACATCAGTCCGTGGTGGCTGAGAAATTTAATTAGAGACACTATGGATGAAATTTTCCATCACAAGACTTGGAAAGTTGCCTGCAAATAAAGAACATAGCACATGTACAATAGAAAGAAGTGTATTAATGTATTTCTCATAATTAAAAAAAACTAGCCAGAGGGTTGTTTACTTCAACGGGAAATTTGTCAGCATCACAATAGGCCGTTGTTAGCCAGATGGTTCTTTTCCAGTCTTGCTGCTTGGATAGATGGCAAGTTAGCCATGAAAACGGCAATTAAATATTAAAAGAATGGCATCTGATGTGAGCGCAGGAGAGGGTGAGCATAAATAGGGTCAAATGCATAAAAGACCAACGCAAGCTATATGTAAGCAAAAGCATGTCGAGAAGGAACCCCCCCCAACCCATTTGTATCATTTTCAGATGACGGGATTTAACCGACCAAAAACACACACAAAAATGAAAACAGAATCAAAGAATTTAATGTATGTTTATAATATTTTAGTGGCTAATATGTGAACCTGCCAAAATCATTCTGTGTGAAATACCCATTTATCCAAGTTAGTGGGTGACCCTATTTATATTTTAACATCTATTCTTACTACTCTTGTGGTGTTTCACTCAATGCCAGACTCTCCCAACACCACTCAAACCCACGCACACACATCTTGCCCGTGACCAACTATTTATACTGCAGCGTTCACTGAAGACATAACAGAGCGTGTTGCACCCTCACACGCTCTCTTTGGGTATCTCGTCGACTCATACTTGCTTGGTCTCAAACAAATCTCCCCCTTGCTGTCACCTACATGTTTATCTGCAGTCACACGCTCCCGCTTTTGCATATGTAAACCCCTTTTCTCAAGCTTAAGCACACACACCCGCACACACACAAATGCTCCTGCACTCACAGCTGAAGCACTTCACTGCATGCGCACTGCACTCGTGATCAGCAGCAGCAGCCTTTGAAGCGATGTTGGGATCTCTGCTGCTACAGAACAGTGCCTGACTCGGAATTGGATCGCCCGCCTGTGTCATTCCTCCTCAACCCATTTCTGCAACATTTTGGACACCCATTCATTCTACTTTTGTTGCTCCCACTATACTTTTGCTTCACTTCATCCGTTTTGTCTCTGTGAATTTGTTGTTCTGTGACATCACACATATGCTTGACCTCATTCACCTGGACGATTTGCATGATGTAAAGCTGAGCTTCCTCTCTGGTCTTTCCTCATGCGACACACTCACTTTAGTCAACGTCGTATCTTTGATTTTTCCTGCTCACCTCGTAGTCAGCTGTTTCTGTCCATCTCTTCCTCATTGTGCTCCACTTTTCATTGCAGCTTCTTTGCCCTACATTTGCTCTTTCTCAGGTTCATTCTCTCAACTGTCTGCTTTCGATACCATTGTGGAATGACAGCATGAAACCGGCTACCTTTTGTGGACCCCGAAACTGAAAGCTGTCAGTGTATTGAAACATGGCTGCCATGATCCTGCAACATAATTGACCCCTGTGGTCCTGCACTCTTTGGAATTCATATCAAGGATTGATTATTTTGATGAACAACAGCTTTGTGAAGATCAGAATCAGAAATTTCTTGTGGATTTATTTTACTGATGAATGACCTGAAGTGGGAAGAAGACCTCCCAGTGAAAGAAGTGGGTTTCAGCTTCTTCTTCTTGAAGTTACGGCATCATATACAAGGATCATTTCGTAACGGTGATGATGGAGTTTACCTGCACCAGTTGATGTTTGGTAGCTGTCGACTCATTTGAAAAGGGCCATGAGATTACAGCACCAGAGAATAATACCACATTTTCGATAGTGGTTTGGGAGTATTTTTTTTTCATGGCCACTTGATTGAGGCTAGAAGATAAACGCATTGACTCTGTTTACTAACTTCACCAGGACGACACTCCACACAATCAAATTTCCCCTCTGTATTTTTACTTCCATACAGATGAAAGTTTAAACAGCAGTGACTGCTATCTTTGGCATCCTCCTGCATGTTTTTGTTTCTCTTGGATGCATTTATATAAGTCTTTTGAAAGGAATACTCATTCAGTAGTTGCCAAATGTTCAGGACACCAACGCGCCGAGGGCTTTATGCTGATTTCAGTGCGTAGAAATTTCGTTTGGGTGCTGTGGCCAGCTGTGGAACAGCGCCCTCTCCAGAACAGATGAAGAACAATGGCTGCATCCCACTCTGCTGGAGCAAAGGCGCGTGCATCTATGCACATCATCCAAGTACGTACAGAAGTTTATTCAAAGAAATCTGGTTCAGATAAAGTAAAAGTAAAACTGGTAACCTAACCTCTAATGTTTGATTGGATGTAGTGTACGATCTTGTAATATGTACTGTATTCAGGGCACAAAGAGGTATTTTTTTAATTGAGTCGTATTAATTCCGTCCTTGTTAGAATTTCAGTTTGTTAGATTTGTAACTACGCTGCAAAAAGTGAGTGTGTGTGTGTGCGTGTGTGTGTGTGTGTGTGTGTGTGTGTGTGTGTGTGTGTGTGTGTGTGTGTGTGTGTGTGTGTGTGTGTGTGTGTAAGAGAGAGAGATATAAACTTATTGGGGAAAAAAATCAGCAAATAGTTGAATCCACAGTGCTGAACTGCTAGTATACGGGGGTCCGCTGTAGTTGTTCATATGGAAACATGCATTTAGCTTGACTTTGAACCTTTATCTTATGAGGACAGAGACAATCATCCTTAACAAGGTGAGCCTAAAGACAAGAGGAGGAAGGCAGGCGAAATTGTGTGGGGGTGAGAGAAAGATGAGAGGGTTGAAGGAAGGAGGGAGGTGGTTCAATACAACTGGAGGATCAAATTTAGATGTAAAGGAAGGAACTAAAAGATCTGTGAGTGACCGTAGGAGATTAGTCGGGGCAGTGGGGCGGGGGGGGGGGGGCTGCCGTTAAAAAGGAAAGGATTTCATATGAGGAGGAAAAGGGAGAGAGTAGGATGCAAAATTTAGCGAGCAAGATGATGCAGATGAATGAGAGCAACTGCAGAGATGTAAAATGAATGGTTAAAGAAATACGTCAAGGCGAAGAAGAGGCTCCCCAAGGATCGTGCCAGTAACCCAGATAGCAATTAGATATGTAGAGAAACTATCTCACTGCTACGGTTACGGGCTAAATTTGAACTCTTGAGCCCTCTGTGGTTTACCAATCTTACGGTCAGTCAATGGAACCCCATAGAGAAAAGATGCGGGGGGTGGCTGTTGTAATGACAGCCGCCTGCTTATTACTTAATTTTCTCAGCCAGTGTGCGAGGGCATGTATGTTGGCATTTGCCAAACAGAACAGAACTTCAGATATATATTGTTGTGTAGTACAACTGATTTTGCACGCTTATTGGTATGATATAAAATGGTAAGCAATTATAGGTCAAAGCTCCTTGCTGTCAGTAATCTTTACAGATATAAATAAATAAATAAATAAATACAATTAATCTGTTAGGAAACTAGTTTTTTTTTAAAGCTTTGTGCGTGTGTGTGTGTGTGTGTGTGTGTGTGTGTGTGTGTGTGTGTTCTGTTCTTTTTGTCAGCTGGATTTTGCTAACTTAAACCTAAATTTATTTATTTATTTTTGTCCGTGTGAAAGCTTCAGTGTGTTTTGACTTTCTATAATTTGCAACATTACCACTTTGCGCAACTCTGATTCATGTTTTGAATTGCTGCAAAATATCGTGATAGAACCCTGCAGCGCAAGTGTGCAGTGGATTTCTGCCACATCGGCAATGTGCGGCGGCCCGAGGTGACAATGGAGAGCAATATTTATACACCCACAAGCACACGAACGCCTCCACACACATGTACTTTTTCTGTGTTGTGTTTACTGTTTTACCAATTTTAAAAATGTTCAAAATACTTCAAAATGAAAGAACCAGATTCTATAAAACTTGATTTAGTTGAAATGATCATACTTTGGTAAAATGGCATAAAATGTTAATGCTTGTCATTTTTGACACCTTTGTAAAAAAATGTTGGGTCCACTCACTCACGCTTCAAAGGGTTAAATATGTGACAACGTGGGGTTGTGTAATGTAATGTTATATATGTGTGTGTGTGTGTGTGTGTGTGTGTGTGTATGTATGTATGTATGTATGTATGTATGTATGTATATATGTATGTATGTATGTATATGGCTGTTTTAGCTAAGGGTGCTTGTTGTGAAACTGTTTACAGTACACTGACATTGCAAAGATTCATAAACCTATGAAGTAATTTTAGCAAATTGTGGTTACCAAGTTGAGCTATAAAATAAATGTCTGATTCACTTTGGTTCCGGTTCTGTTGTTACCACAGGGTGGTTAGAAGTCAGTGTACTGTATTGTTGTGCAGCTGCAGTGATGATGCCTTGAGGTCTGCTGGGACATCCACAAAACACAATGTTGAAGAGTGAAGGATACACTGTACTGTGTAATTTGTGAACTGTAATTTATAACGGTAAGAGAATTCTCAAAATAGATTATTTGTGGAAGTGGATGCTGTGTGTGAATATTCCCTCCAAAGAGTTACAGTACAAAATTGGCTTTTGTAAAACCCGACAATAGTTTTTCTGCTTCAGTTGTAGTGAAAGAGGTTTGGAAAGGTCAGTGAACACCAGAATGTGCTCGACATTTCTATTATGTCCTCTGTCAAAGCCGGATTTAAAGTGCCACCTTAGCTGTCTTGCAGGTGTGAGCAGAGGAAATGCTTCACAGTGTGCCCTTTACTCACAGAACACTTCTACTCTGTCTGAGTTTGGACCACAGCATTTCATCCTGTTTCAGAATTCATCAACTTAAAATTGCCTGATTTATGTTGAACTGTGGGTCTATTAGGTCTCACTAAAAGGACCTTGTGTCAGTGTGGTTTTTTTTTCGGATGCCGCTGACTCATTCGCTGAAGGGCCAACTCGTAACTTGTATAAAACACACACAAACACAGAGTCAGGCAGTGTGTGATTCAGTGCATATGCCCAAACACATTTCCCTACTCCTAGTACTATGCCTCGGTACATCTGCATTTGACAAACTATCAGCGCTTCAAGCATATTGCATTTGATTATAAGATATGAAGTATTGCCCTCACCCTCCACTTGCCAGTTATAATATAGTCTGCAGTGCAGAACAATACGCACTCATTTAACTTTCTCTTATTTATTTATGTACACATTCCTAATGTACCAAATATTCTAGATTTTATTTTAAAATAATATACATTGTGTTCAATGGTAAAAAAAAGCAGTTTTTATTCACCAAAATATTTCAAAGGACATTTTAGACCTGTAATTTTAATATTTGTAATTTTAACTGAAACTTTTGCTCATGGTTATCATACCGTTATGCCTAACCTGGAGTGGAATGAGCTTTTAAAAGATACACATTTATTTGTTATCAGAACTTTTGTACACTACATGAGCAAATTACTACTTTCTGCTCAAAAAATATAATTCAGAACTGATAAAAGTGCACATGATTCTTATTATTAAGCCCATCATTTTTGAAATACCTTTGTCATCACAATCGACCACGACTCTGCTAGTTGCACCACCATTCGTATACTGCAGGAAAAAACTGCTCATAAAACCTAAAACGACCTTATTGGAGCAGATAGAACTCAACTCAATGTAACTTTATTTCTATTCTATTAGCTGACTAACAGTATTGGTAATGTCAGTGCTTCTGATTCACATTTTGCTAGCCACGCTAACAATAATTGCACAGAGCAAGAATGGCCAGACTGCTCGTCAAACAACCAAATTAGGTATTTATTTATTCATTTTTAACCCGGATCAAAACCCGAATTTTCCTGGCCTTAATATATATTGCCGTGCGCAGCACGTGTGCTTGTTTTCCTCATCTCTTGTCTCCTAACCTCCTCCCACCATCCGCATGTGTTTGTTTAAAGTGGAATGAACAATGGACCTTCTTGCAGCCATTCACTGTTTTTTGTCTACACGCACACACATCAGTAAAACCACAACTGGATTTTTCAAATCTTAAAAGATTATCTGTTCCTGATTCCACACATGATGATAACAAAATAAAAATAAAAATCTGGCATTTCACATTTTTGGTCAAAACAGAACACCACACACAAAAAAGTCTGTTACACCACCAAGTCCAGTCCTCTGAAATGGAAATCTCCCATGATTAAACATGATGTAACAAAAATGAAGAATCATCATCACTGGATATGTTGCGTCAATGTTTACTTCATGGTGCCCAAGGGACTGGAAACAGGAGTGTTTGGAATGGTGATATCGTTAATAAAGACTTGCTTTGAATAATGCTTTAGGCTGTCTTTCTGTGAACTCACTAATACAACATACAATATTGAGTCTGACTTTTTTTTGGTTTTGTTTGATTGGTTGAGTGTGTTTCGTAATTTAAAGTTGAAGAATTTCAACTTGCATTTTTCTGGATGCGGAGAAAAAAGTTTGGGCACCCCTGTTTTAGGCTTTGGTGGACATCTGCTGTTAAGACCAAGCAATGGTGGAATTGATTTGATTTTAAAGCTCAATTGAATTACAAAGTCTCATTTTAACATCTGTCTTCTTTTTTTTATCAACAGAATATGATGGCCAGTTAGCCCCAGTAAGAGCATCTGAGTCAGGCATGGCAACATCTTCCTATTTGGAGCCCAACCTCAATCACTCCGCAGCAAGTGGGTGTGGAGTGAAATCCCGCTCCGGGATTTCCGGTGGTACTGGCATTGGTACTAGCGGCTCTGCTGGCGGTCTTGAGCGGACTCCAGGTTCTATGGACAGGGTTCTGAAGATCTTCCACTACTTTGAGACAAATAGTGAACCCAGCACCTGGGCGAGTAATATCAGACATGGAGATGCTACGGATGTCAGGGTATATTAGAATTTGAATTTTTAGACATTGATCATCACCTTCTGCTCCTCACATTATTCCCCCTTGTTTCAATAGGGTGTCATCCAGAAGATAGCCGAAATCCACAAATTGCGCTGTGTCACTTCACTTGGCCTGCGTTTAACCCATCTGCACACAGACGCACGTCACTGGTTGCATCCTGACTTGGGAGTCTGCCATGTCAGGGAGAAATATGAGAAACAGCACCCGCAGGAGGAGTGGAGGTACAGTAACAATGAAAGTATTTACACTTACTATTCGAAGCGATAGCAAAAATTCAAGAATAACTGTCACTTACTTGGCGTGCGCAGCTCTCTAATAAAAAGACAATTTGATGCCTCCTCAATACAAAGGGTGCGATACGATTCAAGGAAGGAACGTTTTTAAATTATTTGGTTTGGTGTAATCAAAACCGATTTTTTGATTCAAATTTGTTTTCGTTATACTCCTAACACTTTCCCTAAAAATGTTTACAATATCCTAAATTAACATTTGAAACCTTAAACATACCTCCAACCACTTATCACGCTGACATGTATGTTGCTTGAAAATACCAATTTCTACTTTCCAATTAGTCCTGTTATCACATTGATTTAATTTTATCACAACTCAATACTGTACAGTACTTTAATTGTAACCTTTTCAAAATTATTGTAATGAGGAACTTGTGGATTTACGAGTCGGAACTCCTGCATGGCAGGATGAAGTGAAGTAGCACTCTGAGTTATTGTCATATTTATCCATGAACTGATTATTAACACGAGTTACTTTCTTTGAAATATGCGTGGGGGGAACCTCACCACCCCCAGCCCCAAAACAAAACACTTTGCATGTTCATGGTCCAGTTGCTTCATAATCCAAAACTCAAAAGACGAGAAGAAGAAGAGAAGAAAAACTAGCAAAGTTGAAATGTCGTCATCCACTATGAAATGGGAAATAACTGTTTGTTTATTTGTTTGTTCTATTGTAAACTCGTTTTAATCACTCTTTTGGTGATTGTGCTTTTTTGATATTTCCTCCAATTTTTACAATACATGTAGATGTTGAGTGGATAATTAGCTGAGTCACCCTGCCTCAATTGCTTGAAACACTTGTGCGATTTTTGTTTATTTTGAAATCTCTTGTGTTTTGGGCAAGCTACCCAATATGTTGCGCCTTTTGAAAAGATGTGTGTTTTCAAAGGTGAAAGAACCACGTGATCACTTGAGATGAGCTCCTCTTAAACCAACGCTACATACTCTAATTGCACAGACACCTCTTGATTTAGCTTTTTCATCTTTCACTGGATGCATTTTACTCCTTGTTGAAATGTTAAATGGAGAAGTTGCTCATTTTGCTAACTAACATATAGCAGAAGAGTAGTGTCTCAGAGGGTAGCAGAGTTGTAAGCCCACAGGACATGCTGCTGCTGAGCTATTGTTAGAACGGAGGAAACAGCAGCCCAAGGGATAGACTGACTCTATCATACAGCCCTCTATCTTTCTCTCTCTCTACCTTTGCTGACTTTCTCTCCATCTGTCTCATGTGGCAGGGTTTACTATTTTCCACTTTGATCTCTCTGGCTCTCAGCTTTCCAATGTGTCTAATTTCTCTTTTCTGTGCCACCTTTTGCTTCATTCATTATTGAACAAGGTTTTCTTATTCGTTTTGTTCTCAGCCTGGATTTTTTTTCTCTCGTCTTTTGTTTGTAGGCTCATAGCATCACAACTGTCCTGACTCAATTCCCTCTTTTGTAGGCAGTCACTGCTTTATGTCAGTTGCATAGTCAGGTTAGAACAAACACTGCCTTATGATCTTTCTGTACGCATGCTTCATAGGTTTGAACTGTATTTCGCTGTCATAAAAATATTAAACCACATGCTGTTCTTCTCCCACTGGACTCGTGCATTGTTGAGATGTATGCGTCGTTAAAATACACTAAAATTAGTCAATTCTAAATTTGTGTCATTGTCTCACAGAATCAGGATGCTGCAGTGATATTATTTGCGTATGAAAGTATCTAATAACATCTGCACTGTCATTAATGTTCTCTCTTCAATTCTCAGGTATGAGCTACGGATGCGCTACTTTCCTAAAGGTTACCTCAGTCATTTCTCAGAAGACAAACCTTCGCTCAACTACCTCTATCACCAGGTGTGACACCACAGAATAGGAAGAAGCAAATTGTAGTAGTAGTTTAAATTCCTCTGAAGTCCGCAAAGCTTCTGTTACAGCACTTTGCGTCCTGTATAAAACCAAGACCTACTTAAATAGACCAATCAGATGTGTAAGTTGTGCTTTCACACTTTATTTCAACAGGTAAAGAGTGACTACATGCAACATATCGCTGATCAAGTCGATCAAGAGGTTGCTTTGAAACTAGGCTGTCTAGAAATAAGGTGAGAGAGAAGGCTGTTTATTCACTGAAATGGAACCTGTTGGCTTACCGAAAATGTTTTTCTTGGTTGTGACCATCATTTCTCGACTACACAGGCGGTTCTTCAGAGAGATGCCAGGAAATGCCCTTGACAAGAAATCCAACTATGAACTCCTAGAGTAACATATATTTAATTACATTGTCTAATGTGTGTGACTATTTAATCATCCAAAGTCATTTTTTGGAATGCCTTTGTTTGCTTTAGGAAAGATGTTGGTTTGAGAAGGTTCTTCCCCAAAAGCCTGCTGGAGTCTCTAAAGGTACAATCAAAACAATCACTACTGTAGCAGGAATGTCCTTGCTCATTGCCATATGGCCTTTTCTGCTGCCCTGTTTGTTTGAATGAATGTTGACGGAAAGGATATTTGACTTGATGTTGGAATACCTGATTATAAGATCAACTTGAACACAATGTTTGTCTCAGACAGACGGCCCAGATATAGTTCTTCACTCAACTGACATCAATGCAGTCAGCATGGAATCAGATTGACTGAAGACCATATAAACATAACAATTGGGAGCTGGAACGGATTAAGTGCACCACCATTCATTTCAACGCCAAAAGTTACCTTGATTTACAAACGTCACGAATTGGGTCACCGAACAAATTAAGTTTGTAACTTGCGGAACCACTCTAGTCTTATTTTGAACGTCTCTCTTTCACCATTTTCTCAGGCAAAGACACTTCGTAAGCATATCCAGCAGACGTTTAAGCAGTTCGCCAACCTCAACGATGAGCAGAGCATCCACAAGTTTTTCGAAATCATCTCTCCAATCTACCACTTTGATAAGGAGTGCTTCAAATGTGCATTAGGGGTACGGTACTCGGTATTTCATCGAGTCGAAATGTTATCCATGTTACATGAGTTGCGAAGGTCATTCACACATATCCCAGCCAAGGCATTCCGGTAGAGGCCCGGAATTTATTTATCTCTCACTGTTGAATGCTATCATGTTAATGACTTACTAGAATCAAACAAAGTCAGTTTAGAACGTTTGTCCTATAGTTTTAGTTTCTCACTGGGCACCTCATTGGGTGGGAACAGAGGTATTGATTTTAAAATATAGTTTTTATAGTTTACAGTGATTATAGAAATGTATTCCATCATGATGAGAGGTGCTTCTTGTGTTTCTCCCTCTCGCATAGCTAAATAAACCGAGTCTTAAACACATGAGTATGATGTTAAGCATGTCTGAACAATGTAGCCAGATTACAGAAATATGAAATCAATATCTCTAGTATCTGACAGTGTCAAACAAATTTGTGCAATACTGTCTTTATATGGAGGAATGGGGAAAACATTTTTGTCCTTACATTGTGCAGGTGTAGTATAGTAGAATGTTACATCGAGTAACTGTTTTATTCTTTTGCCATGCTGAGTCACCAACTATAGACCAAATATTAATTAGGGCTTTTTCCTCTGGCTTGTAGAGGTACAGTTTAGTATAATGTCATACGATTTAAAATAGGGGGGGGGGGGGTAGATATACGGTAGACATATTATAATGTGCTTGTTCTCTCTGTTTTTTCAGTCTAGCTGGGTAATATCAGTCGAGTTAGCAATCGGACCAGAGGAAGGAATCAGCTACCTCACAGACAAGGGCTCAACGGTGAGTCTTATCAGCTTCTACATGACTTGCAATTCTGAGTCAATATGGAGTATTACTCTAGCATACAGTTACATGTAGCATATTTGATTTCTGCATGTGCTACATAAGATACCTCCGTAAATCCTGTCAACTTTGGGTCCAGTGTCAACTTCTGCAATAATGTTCCTTTGTGAGCCTTCATGGTTGTTCACAACACTGCCCTCTACGTGTTTTTCTTGAATGTACAGTTGACATTTTTCAATTCGTATTTTGATGTTTTAAAATAGATACTTAATGATAATAAGTTGTGATTTATTTTTATGTCTCCAGCCTACCCACTTAGCTAACTTCAACCAGGTTCAATCCATTCAGTATTCACCTTTGGAGGAAAAGGACAGGAAAGGCATGCTGCAGCTCAACGTAGCTGGAGCTCCAGAGGTGACCACAGCACACACACACACACACACACACACACACACACACACACACACACACACACACACACACACACACACACAGTAGTAGTCCCTTCATGTTGTCAATGCTCAAATGAAAAATGTATATAGCCATTATTCACAATGACCGTAAATCCATCAGAATTGTTGTGCAACCTATGCATGTTACCACCATCACATGCTTGTGAATCATTCATTTTCATTGTAACTTCTAAAGATCTAGGCAATGTCAGCATGTCTACGTCAACGGTGGGTGTTTTGCAGAACAATGTGTTTGCAAAACATGTTGGCGTCACGTCGTGACTGTCTTTTTCTGTGCACGGGTGAACACAATGTGTCTGGATGTGTCGTCTTGGAAGATGTTCCTTATAATAAAATAGTGCTGCTTACCAGACTAATGTGTACATGTTTTGTGTGTATGCGCAGCCTCTCACAGTCACCACAGCATCCTTGACTACAGCAGAAAACATGGCCGATTTGATTGATGGGTACTGTCGACTCTTTTCCTCAACGAGCCACTCCTTCATTGTCAGAGTCCACAAGGGTAGGACACACGCCCACTTCCATGTATTTTAGGCTGATTGCCAATGGTTGCCTTTTGTGGAGATTACCTAAAATATGAATATGTGTGAGTGTGTTTGAATATTGTCAATATTGTACGACATTACAGTCATCCAACCAGATAATTGCCTTTTCTTTTGACTGAAGATGCTTGTCACTTTGAATACCCTTCCTGCGTTTCTTTTTCTAAAAATAACTGCCTGCAAGCAGCGATGTGTTCGCACTCACCATGGTAGCTCTATTTTGTCTTGCAGAGGGGGATACCAGAGCGCTACCATCCATCCCAAAGTAAGTATGACAATGTTTGATACATACATTCTACCATTTCCAATACTTTTTTATGGTAATTTAAATACACCAGCAGTGCAAAGTATGGGTGTTATGTAGAATAAACTAGCTCTAAATAAAAAACAAAACGCAGTGACATTGGAAGAATATACTCACTCCCATCTAGAAAATCTAAACATTCTATTTTCAGGTTTCTTATTTCATAATCAACATGAATGTTTGCAACACATGGCTGGGTGCTAACTCTATTTTTCCGTTGCAGAGTGTCAAATCATGAGAGGCGGATGGAAAAACGGATGGATGGAGTACGAACCAGAGCAGTTTGTGTGTCAGGTAAAGCACTCATTGTGGCCTTCTCCTTCAGTCTCTGGCATCCTCTGCTAAATTTAATGCTCTGAATGACTGCTGAGTGAGTGAAGGCTTTGTAGACGTGTGTGTGTGTGTGTGTGTGTGTGTGTGTGTGTGTGTGTGTGTGTGTGTGTGTGTGTGTGTGTGTGTGTGTGTGTGTGTGTGTGTGTGTCTGTGTCTGTGTCTGTGTCTGTGTCTGTGTCTGTGTCTGTGTCTGTGTCTGTGTCTGTGTCTGTGTCTGTGTGTGTGTGTGTGTGTGTGTGTGTGTGTGTGTGTGTTTGTGTGTCCCCTGTTTGCCCTCTGAAGCCTCTTCTTTGTTTGCAGTGAAGTGTCTCTTTCACACCATATGTTTGCTTGGAGAGCTTTAGTCACTGCCACTTATCTTTGACATCCTAAGCTTTGATAGGTTTCTTAACGTCTGACTAGCTCCCAGCTACGCAACATCGTGAAAATGACTGCAAGAGTAGAATCAATGTAATGCAATGCAACACAAGATAGTGGTCCAACTCCTAACGGTTCATGCATACTAATCTTTCAAATTCTCTCCTCCCTTCTTTGTATGCATCTTTTGCTGCATGTGGCTTCTACAGGGCACAATAGCGGCGATGGTAAACAATGTCTTTTCTTTTACATTGCTGCTTAACTGGATTCTACTGCTTGCGTTGAAAGAATCTGTGTGTCTGTAACTGATGCCGCTTTCTCCATGACTCAATCTGTTTTTGTGACACATTCTGGAAAGAACAGCCGTTTCCATCCCTCCCTCTTCCTCTTTGTGTCTGCTTTTCACCACTGCACATCACTCTTTTCTGTCCCCGTCACTTGCAAGCGTATTAGTTTGACAGTAATTATTGTGCATGTGCTCGGAGTTGGATATGGTGGCATTCTTTTGGACAGGTAACTGTGTCAAATCATGTTTTAATTCATTTAAAATGCTTTATAGAAAATGTGTATTACTTTATATATGCTATTTTATTTTTGTTAAACATTTATGGGTCATCATTTCAGGCTTAAGTTTTCCCTTTTTGTCTACAGAAACAGATGACTATGCTGAGATCATAGATGAGGAGGACACCTATACAATGCCTTCAAGTAAGTAGACCAACATACACATTTTGCTGAGTGGATATGATGAGACCAGTGTGAGAATCCAATGACAGTGTGGTGAAGAAAGTGCATTGTCCCAAAGGGTTGTGTGTGAGTGCGTGTATAAGCGTGCGCGTGTGGTTCTCGTCTCATATTTAGCGTGTCCTTTGCTCAGCTGAAACCGATTTTCCCCCCTTGAAAATCTCTCAATTTGGGTTGAAAAATATTTTGCTTCCATCACATTTTTCTCATTCTTGTCTTCAATTAGTCAGATAAGCTATCTGTTTCTTTGTGTTATACTACGAGGTCACAAAATCCCCAATATCGTGATATTGTGTTAGCAAAAGTGCCACAACATCATTGTGTATAAAATTGGTATAGAATTGGTATAAAATTTTGAGCCATTCTGCTTAAAATTTTGTTTTCGGTTGCAGTGTTGTTTAGCATGGCTGTTACAGCGCTCGCTTCACTTCTTTGTTACAGTATACACACACATAAGATTGTCTTGTGACACGTCGCAAGACACAAACTGATGATTGGCTGACTGGCCAACGTAGGCCTTTTTTCCACCAATAATTACAATGTTCACAATCCCTTGTTGCCAATCGGGAGTAGCAAACGAGCTGTTGCGTTTCACATACGGATTGAAAAGTTATACAGTTGACCAATTTTGCTGTCCCTGTGTGACGAATCTGTTTATAGGAAGAACGAGATTACTGGATTAACATTACTTTAACAGCCACAGCTGTAACCGGAACGGTTTAATAGTTATTCTTGTAGCCTTTTGAACTGTCACACCGGCTGTACCTGAGTTACAATAGGGGTGTACTTTAATAGTTGGATTAAAAAAAAATTGAGATAAATTCCGGTAATATGAATTGAAGGACATTGAAATGGCTCATCAACACTTCAAACGCATCTCCTGGTCTCCTGGTCCCTCCTGGGGCTATGCATGTGGCACAATATTTATATTTTTGGACTGTGAAATCAATAGATACTGTCATCATTCCTCAAACATGAGAAAATCACACGCAAGACGAGATTAAGCTTTAAATAAAGAAATAACTTCTGAAACCCATCAGATTTTTGGAACACATAATATGGTGTGTGTGTGTGTGTGTGTGTGTGTGTGTGTGTGTGTGTGTGTGTGTGTGTGTGTGTGTGTGTGTGTGTGTGTATATGTATATATACCGTATATATATGTATATGTGTGTATGTGAATGCGCTCAACTATTATCTTTTTTTTGTTGTCATTATTATTAAATTAAGTTACAGTATTGGAGCATTTCTATGATTTGCTTTGGATTTTATATGTCTTTTGGTTACTCTCTAAGTGAAACTTCTTGTCCTTATCTTCAAATAAATTAGTGGTGCCGAAAAAGGTTCTCAACCTGGTGCAGTATACGAACTGAATACCTGTACTAAAAAAAGTTTGGAAAAACAAGTGCTGTTGTCAGATTGAGTAATCTTGCCTAGAAAGGGGAACACTTAAAGCTCACATTGCCTGTATATTTATAGACCCGCATTATATTTTTGTATTATCTGTGTGTCACAAGATTACGTAACAATTTTCCTCAAGATATTTCTATGCTAACACCTGCAGCATCTCTTTCTTAACTTGCTCCTTGTCAAATCAACAATCACTGAAATATTCCAAGGTTTGTGGTCATTGTATTCACAGCTAGTTATTTTGTCTCCTACCAATAACTAATTTCCTCAGAATACTATGGACTAGATCAAGGTAATGATTTGAACATACTATACGAATAGTTATATTGTGGTGGTACAGTACTTTGGTTTGGTGGTGGTTGTGATTCTCGTTTCATGTCTGCCTGCAACATTAAAATGAACATCTGAAAGGACTGTTTTATTGTGCAACCCCAACCCTCCTCCTTTGTGTTCACATTTGTATTGTCACTTATGGGGGCAAATTGGTCAACCTTGTCTGACATGAATTTCAATAGAAAAAGGAAATAAATAAAAAAGGAATCAACATTTTCACTGTTTCTTTGCGATAGCAAGATTGCAATGAACTTGAACAAGCAGAGAAAAATTAAATCACTGTGGATCAAGCATATATTACTGACTCTCACATACACCATCACCTGGACTTTTTGCCCTGAGTAAAACATACAGTACAAATCTGTGTATGACATCGTGCTCTGAAACAAAAATGTAAACTTTGTTACCCGGCATGTTCGGCTTGAATTGCTGATGCCGTTGTTGCATGCAGACTGCTACCAAGCTTGCCAGAGTAGATGGACGAATTCGTTCGTTGACAAGTAATCCAGTGTCAAACTTATTACCAGCAAACGACATGCTGCAGGGTAAAACTCTACGCACCCTGCATACAATAGTTAATGTGAACTCATATTGTGCGCACTTCATCGCATTCAAATCATAAGCCTGTACGTGGTGCTCTGACAAGCTTAGTAAGTGTGTGAGCATTGGTATGTATGTTTGGTTCTAATTGTCTTCACCTTGTGTCTGTGTGTGCTTGTGTTCATGTGTATATTGTACTGTATATCCAGCACAGGACTATGAAATTCAACGGGATCACATTGAACTGGGCCGCTGCATCGGTGAGGGTCAGTTTGGGGACGTCCACCAAGGAGTCTACATCAGCCCGGTAAGTACACACAGAGAAACACATAGGAGAAGATTTTATTTCAGTTGTAAAGTTTTATGATGAATCGTATACTATTTATTGCCCGTGTGTGCCAATTTACGTGAGGGGTTTTGTCAATGGAAGAGATACTGCAAATCATAAAAGAAGATCAGACAAGTGCTATCTAGCCTATAATTGTTTAGTGTTCTACCACTTTTTTCAAACAAAAATTGTCATCTCTGCGCTCAGGACACTTGCAGACATCCACAAGAGGAGACAAAAGGGACATAATTCTTTTTGTGTTAGGCCATGTTCAGCACATGGTGACTTTAAGAATCTTAATATAACTTGTTTGACTGTATTGAAATATCCTCCACTGTGAGTGGTCCTGTGGCTACAGATAAAGGGTTTAATTTGAGAATATAATCCAAATCCCTTAACTGGTGTAATTAACATTACACTCTGTGATCTTGGGTCCTCTTCTCTTTAATTACAATAATGCTTCGGATTGAATACAATCACCAGTAATTACACATTAAGATGGTGAGATTTTCTTTAGGAGTGACCAGGATGCATAGGATTAGAAATGAGCTGATCAGAGGGACAGCCAAGGTTAGATGTTGGAGTGAGTGTATCAGTCAACGGGTGATGATGATAATAAAGCTGCCGGGTAAGAGAGCGAACAATTGCCTACAATAGTATTTAGTGCAATTGTTCATGTTTTGGTGTGTCTGTATTTTGCAGGAGAATCCGGCGTTGTCTGTGGCGGTGAAGACGTGTAAGAATTCAACATCAGACAGCGTCAGGGAGAAATTTCTCCAAGAAGCACGTAAGCTTTTCATGTGTGTTTGCTAGAGAGCAAGATGTGGGTGTCTGGGAGTGTATGATCAAGAAGCCACCTTGTCACCTCATCTAGTAACCATGCGTCAGTTTGACCATCCTCACATTGTGAAGCTGATGGGCGTCATCACAGAGAATCCAGTCTGGATCATTATGGAGCTTTGCACACTCGGAGAGGTAAAATAACTACGATATTACATATGATGGTTGATAGTACTCTAATATGATTTGTTCTCTTGTGCCTTCCGTAGTTGCGTTCTTTCCTACAAGTGAGGAAGTACAGTCTAGACCTGGCCACTCTCATCTTGTATTCCCATCAGCTCAGCATGGCATTGGCCTACCTTGAGAGCAAACGCTTTGTGCACAGGTGTGTTACCTTATCTGCGGTCTTTTTTTTTTTTTTTTTTTTTATTGATTCGGACATTCATGACTTAACGTCTGGAATAGAAATACAACTTGCAATACCTCGAATATCAATCAGTAAAGCACGTACAGGTACACCCACCATGGCTGAGCTATCTCAATTTCAATGCTCACTAAATGGGGTATTTTGAGACTGTAGATGCCCAAGAAACATTTTCAACTACTATTTTTATGATTTTGGGTAGTGTTGCACAGTTCTTGTCTGCTTTGCATCAGCGGAACTATTAGTCAAATCCCTGAAGCAAAATACTGGAGGACTGTGACATTCATGATTATCGCCACCCACTGGAGACTTTATATGCTTTTCCTCTGCAGGGATATAGCAGCACGGAACGTCCTGGTATCAACCGTTGACTGTGTGAAGCTGGGTGATTTTGGTCTGTCAAGGTACATGGAAGACAGCTCTTACTATAAAGGTAAGAATGCCAACTTTACATCTTCTTCATTCGAGAGAGCAATCTGGAAAGTGACTTTGGTAAAGCAGTAGCTCCCATTTCTAACTTCAGCATCCAAGGGTAAACTGCCCATTAAATGGATGGCTCCCGAGTCCATCAATTTTAGACGATTTACCACAGCCAGTGATGTGTGGATGTTTGGTAAGTTCTGCATTATACACCAAATATTTTGTACCTGAAAAATAATTCAGATTTGAATAATAGCTCATTCTGTACACCATTTGCTCACGCTAATATTTGGTTCATTGTTACTCTTCTGTGGTGCTTTGTCTAGGTGTCTGTATGTGGGAAATTCTGATGTATGGCATCAAGCCTTTCCAAGGTGTGAAAAACAACGACGTCATTGGGAGGATAGAGAATGGCGAACGACTAGCCATGCCCCCTCAGTGCCCCCCAACCCTATACAGCTTGATGACAAAGTGTTGGTCGTATGATCCAAGCAAGAGGCCACGCTTCAATGAATTGAAAACACAGCTCAGGTATTTCTTTGATATGGTTTGAGTGGTTACAAAAAATATATATCTATGTTTGAATTTGCCTTGACCGCTCTGGGATATGCATCACCTTTCTCAACTGACTATAAGACTGTGGCTATGATGTTGCTCTGTTCAATTTCCAATCCAAGCGAACTAATTACTGATTCATACTAACGCAGTAAATCTCTGACAATGTAAAGTATGGCCATATTTGTTTCCCAAACTTAAATCTAACCTCCCCTGGCCCAAGCTATTTGCCGCCTTAGTATATTATTTTTTTGATTTTGAGAAAATACCAATGTTTTCTGGTGATTACTGGTGATGTACTTGGTAATGTACATGCTGCTGCTTCTGGTGCAGATGGTTTGGGTCCAATTCCTGGTCAGTGCTCCAATACCCATGCGTTGCCGGTCCCAAGACTGGATAAAACAAACAAACAAATAAATGAACAAATAAACACATTTACTTACTTCCATTTGATTTTAAGGGCGGTTTTACCTATGTGACGATTAAGGTTTCTTCCATATTTTAGACAGCAGGTGTCACTGTGGTTCTTTACAGTCAAGTAATTAATTCCACAAGACTTCACTGAATGTATGTGAGATATGTAATCACATTAAATTGTGTCCCTCCCTCTTCAATATGAAATCACTCTCATGTTTAGATTCATATATGATGCTCACGATGACAGATGATGCCATGAGACGGATCAAAATGCATCTGTCTTGGTCATGCTTAATGTTCCGTAATGCACATGCACTGTACATAGTCAAAAGAGGGGGGGGGAAAGCAGCACGGTGCAACACAAAGTTTCCTTGATGCACACATGTATTTTCAGTCTCCTTTCCAAGCACTGAAAAAAGGAAATAAGCGCACATTTTTAACTGCTGTGGTTTTTATGAGATTTTGCCAAACCAGCATGACTCACACCTTAAATTCCAGTGTGATACCTCCGGTTTTGTTTGTTACTTTTTCTGACTCTACTACAACCAATTCCTCTGCATTGGGGCTAAACCCTGAGTCATCGTAATCTCGTTGTCTTCATTGTTTGCGTTGATAGGTTTATTTTAATCCAGCGACATTGTGGACAATTTAGTAGAAGTCCAATTCATCTTGCACAAACACGGCATGCATTTGATGGCTTGACCTAATGGTCTGAATTCAAAGTGATGCAAAACTGACAAAATGTTGATTACATTTATTTTTTATTTTTATGGAGTTGTTGTTGAGAGGGTTATTAATTCTCATGCAAGTCATTGGCTGGAAAAACGAATGCTTTTAAGGGTCTACGCGCGTTTGGTTCTCTCTTGGTCTGGAAAACATTTATATCATATTATCAATTATAGGTCTTGCCTGCCAAATATGCAGCTCTCAGCTTCCCTAACAGTTTTACTCGACAGAGGACTGACGTGTGTGTGTGTGCACAGTGGGCAGCTGCCAGGGGCTGCAGCTTGCCAACGAAAACAGAGAAAGACAGAATAGTGAGCGAGATGAGTGCAAGAAAGGAAGGAGTAAGCGGGTCTTTGGTAGCGCTCTTCTCCAGTAGTCAGACTTCTTTTTCTTCCATTGTGAGACGTGATCTCTGTTTTTCCTGCTGCTTTATAGCATATTACTGTTAAACTGCCAGAAGAATCGTGTTTTGTCTTGTTAGTGATGGAGAAATTGTTGCGGTTGTTCAGCTTGGTACCCCAGTGCACCTCATTAGTGGATTTTATTGGCTGTAAATGTTGAGTGGATGCACTGCTGCAATTATATTGTCCCGCTCTTGAGGTAAAGTCTTGCCTTCTTTGTCTTTCTTTTCAACAACTAACAAATGTTGTGACGTGTTTGCCAATTTACTCCAACTGAGGCACTGTATTTTGTGACTGGCTTATGCGTGTATTAAACAAAGATGGCTACTTTTTATACTGTTGAGTTTAGGAGTTGTGTGGCCCTTTTCTAAGCAATGCGGAAAAAACTGTGGTTTAAACATTTCTCTCTCATCAAAGCCTGTATCTTCGTATAAACTGGCAAAATGTCCCAAGATGTTGTGAGTGGTAATGCATTTTCCTCCTCTTTGGCGTCCTTTGACTGTATGTAACAAGAGAAGGCATTCAAACTAAACCGTGATTAAACATTCAGAGCATCTGCAATCTGAAGAAGTTCTAGGGATTATTCATGTAATTTAAAGTGTTTCTAAAAGTCAGAATCAGAATCGCCTTTATTGTCATTGTATAGCATACAACGAAATTTGGGTGCTACTCCTTAGTGCATTTTATAAATAAAAAAAGAATCAAATAGAATAAAATCAATAAATAAATAAAATGACGGTTTTATAAATACAATATTCAAACAACACAAAACAACAGCAACAGTAGTGGTAGTGTGGACTGAGGCTTTTCTCGCACGCAGGACACATATTGCACTTGAAATGACTGGCTCATAGATTGCTCATTATTGCCTAAGTGAGGTAGGTGAGTATGGGTAAGTGAAATCGGGTACACATCTGTAGTACCGAAGATAGAATTTTTGAAATTAGGGTCTTCTTGATTTGTTTTGTTTTTTCTTGTGATACATATTTTTGTACGTGTCAATGTGTGGATTTTTCATGAAGTCGTTTAAAGTTAAAACAAAGCAAATTAAATCAAATTGTCCTTGGTTACGAGAAGGACCACAGTTCAGCATCAGTGGGATCTCTTGCCCTTCTACCCACAAAAATTGTATTACTAATGTATTTTGCATTACATACAGTCATAGATTTTAAGCTCAGTACACTTTTAGAATATGAGAGGTATATAGGAACAGCATTTTTAATTTACGCTGTCCGTTGGTTGCCACTAGAGTTTACATTGGACAGCTCTCAGGTGAGAAAGCATTAAAAACAAAGTTGGGGTTTCTGACAAAATTGAAGACTCAGCTTTCTCCTTGGCTTGTGTAAATAAACAGACCTTGTTGTTCCAGATGGCGGTGTGGTGTTGGTGGGAACGAGTGTTCATGTTGCTAGGAGGTGAAGTGATCATCGTTGAACCTCCTCAATGATTTGATTTGCTGGAGTGAGGCAGGTTTATGTGACGCATTGATTGAGTTAGATAAGCTTAATGTAAGGAATTAGTGAGAAAGATTGCTCATGACAAAACACAGACCGAACCTAAAAATGATGCTCACCCATAATGGCTGCCTAAAGAGTACGAATTTAGTAAATATAATATTTTGTTTTTACAATGTATTTTATTTTTAAATCTGACTGGGATTGTCCCCACTGACACTTGCATAAATGTGCATTCTAATGTGAATAAAGAACAAGGCCTGCCAGCAGATGAACTTAGACAGGTGCAGTGACACGTGCAAACACACATGGCCGGAGACAACAGAAAATATGGTAGTGGGGGCTGGGGTGGGGGTGATGATGGTGTTTCTCAAAATAGCATTTAGTCTTGTTGAGGGCATGAGTGTCGAACATGCGCCCAAACGTCCAACTACCCGAAACATCATCCCTTCTGCTCCTCTGGGAATCTTTCTGATTTTATTTATTTAGCATTTTTCCCCAGAACTCAGTAAGAGCTAATGTAGCACACAGTTATACGGTAAGATATGAAAAAGTTAACATATCTGAAGCTGATTGGTTTAATGTTAAGATACGGTGACAAATTTTTTTATTGCTCTCTTTTATGGAGTCAATGTTCTGTTTAAGAGGTGCGCTCATGTGGAAACACGTTTAGAAGATTGCTTGACTGTAAAGGTGCATCACTTATCGCTAGTGTTTGTACTGGGGTCTAGTCTTAAAAACCTGATTATTGTCGATCGATTCGGTGCTATTATGTTTTTCATTACACTTGAAATGTTTGACAACAAAAAGACAATCGTGGGGGACTCACCCAGATAGATTGGACCAAAACTCTAAAGTACAGGTTTCCTCTCAATTGCAATACTGGATTAACATACTTCTACTGCCCAAGTGCAGCCGTTACCATGCAACAGAAACCCTTCTCATGTTGTCTTTCCTCCCTTTTGACAGTACTATTCTAGAAGAGGAGAAGGCCCAGCAGAAGGAGAGGAACAGGATGGAAATGAGGAGGCAGGTGACTGTATCATGGGACTCGGGAGGGTCTGATGAGGCACCCCCAAAGGTAAGTCAACCACTCGCTTGCCTTTGCTTCAGTCTCCTAGATTCATTTCACATGACTGAGTGTGGACACATAGAGCAAAACAGTGAATATATTGTTTGAATCACAATGGATTCACTATTGTGGCTGACTGGCCTGTATTTATGCCGCTTCCTATAATGCTGCGCTTTGAGTCGCGAATTGGGTGAAGGAGCAACGGATGAGATTCCGATCAAGCCGTTTTTCTTGACACCGCCGTTTCCTTCAGTACTGTAACTGGAAAATGTGACATTACCACTTGCACTTCATGAGTCAGAAAGCCTAAGCCCGCCTTCCACGAAAACCCTCCCAACTTGTTGCCCCAGCTGCTGGCTCCTTTATCCCTGCTCAAAGCCATCGTTCCCCTGCTTTTAACATCTGTTAACTCCTCCTTATAGTTTTAAATACAAAGTCATGGAGTATGTCATCAATGGCTTCACTAATGCATATGCGAATGCTACCCTGCCCGGTGTCTGTTTAGTTCTTTAAGTTAACCAATCAAAGGGTGTTAACAGTCCACTTTTGTCATTGATTTTGCCTCTTCCCCATGTGTGCATTCCTCCCACACACCTTTGATATGTGCTTGTGCCTCCTCTTTCTTTTCTCTTTCTGTTGTGTTTGCAGCCCAGTCGTCGTCCTTCCCTGCAGCCCACCTTCAGTCTGGATTGTCTGTCCGCTTCCCCGCTTCACCATTGCCATCAAAACCAGCACTTTGCCTCACAGCTTTCCCTCTGCCTCGGACATCCTCTTTCACCTACCTGCTACTCCTCTGCCATACCTCCTCCCATTTCATCACTCATATTTTCCCATGATTGTGCCACTTTTCCTTCTGAGTCGCATCTTTTTC
The DNA here is from genome assembly GCA_026261675.1 of Hippocampus mohnikei. Taxonomy (NCBI): domain Eukaryota; kingdom Metazoa; phylum Chordata; class Actinopteri; order Syngnathiformes; family Syngnathidae; genus Hippocampus; species Hippocampus mohnikei. Next base: position 13,220,692 of record JAKGUB010000556.1, on the reverse strand, counting down.
ACAACAAAACCGTCATGCGATCTTTGAATCACAGTTGCTCTTTCTCCCAGCACCACACTAACCCAGGGTCCAGCGTCCACCTGCAGTCTCATGCTGATTTCTGTCCTCGACCTAAAAATTCAGAGAGCCTGACCAAAGGCAGCTGCGCATACAAAACAAATCCCCCTTCTGAAGACCACCCGCCCTGTTCATCCCACTCAAAAGCAAACGGCTCCCCTTTCCTTGTAGGACACTTAACACAACTCCCTTGCCTTCCTACTTGCAATTCTCAGAGTTTCGTCTTGTCAAATGCTTTGGCCTTCAACCTCCAGAACGCCACTCTCAAGACAAATTCCAAATGTAAAAGTGCTCTGTTGCCCAGCTGCCCAACTAATGCTACAGTCCACCTCCAACCTGCCTCTAACCTCCAGCCTCAGTGTGGCAGGCCCCTGCATCCCCATCTTGCTCTTCCACACTCTGACAAACCAATCCCAGTGCCGTCTGTTTGTACTCTGTTCACCAATGCTCCTCATCCACCTGACCAAAGGCCAGGCCCTCGTTGCCTTGCCCACACATCTCGCCTCACCGCCTGCACGCTACCTGCTCATAGACCATTCAAGGCAGGTTATGCAGTTTTGCAATAATGTGCATTCCAAAACTACGATTGACTTGCTTATAGAAATGCATTCTAAAATGTTGCAACATTGCCTTTAAAACAGGTCAGTCACACTGCAAGTGCAGTATATACCTTACATCTCTATCTATCTCTGCTCCTTATTTTTTTTTAAATTGTGGTTTCACAGGTCCATACAGTCAATGAAAGAACAAAGCATACAATTCCTTTACACATCTAATATTACACTAGAGTAGCTCAATTTAAAATAACCAAGACTGATTAAGCAATACATAACGTGTAAGGACCAATAAGGAGTATAACTGTAGAACCATTTTTTAAATATAGTAAAATGAAAAAAAAAAAACAGTGGGGTAAACTTCTCTGACTCATTACGCTTTCTATTATAGGAAATCTAAAATACAGACTCAAATTAAACAGAGCAGAAAGAGTAAAGGGGGGCACAGAAGTCGACTTTAAACAAATGATGGTCGTACTGGCGTGATATACTTCATCCATATTTCCCATCTATTCAAAAGAGTTTCCTGTTTCAATCTCAAAGTGAATTGGTTGTAGGTCAATGGAGTGACTTTGAAGAAGAAAACAGCATTGCTGTGAAGTCGGCATGATTGTGCTCAGCCTGCCAGCGTGCTGCTGATTGACCTTCGTGGTGTTTCATCTCACGTTTATTTATGTCTGTGTTAGGCTTTGCATTGATGTGTCCTCAGATTATCACCCCCTATGTTTAGCTTGCTCAGAATGTCTTTCCAAATCCTCATTCCAAACCTGCAATCATTTTTGAGATGTCACAGATCAAATTAAAATATGGGAACAAACGTTCACATCATTGTGGGCAGTTCATGTGACTGTGTCCCACACCAGTGAAACAACATTGAAGAACAAAATCATATTAACTTTGGCTGTCTGCTCGCCAGCACATCACATTCAAACCGTTTTACAGCCGCGTTTCAGACTGGTTCTAAGTCTTTGTGACATGTGTTTGTGGCAGCACTGTTTCTGCATGTCAGCCCAGCACTTTCAACTTTATAGTGATCAATGTTTCTGTGTGCCGGCAATGAATTCTGCCACAAATCTTCTGAACTGCTGCTCAACACTTTTGTTTTCTTTTCCTTTTTAAGATATGCTAGGGAGTGGGAAAGAATTGGGACCCTTTGTTTCTCACAAAGACCTTTTTAGTTGTTGGGGGGGGGGGTTCCCCACCAAAACGGAACACTTCTTTGCAAATTGTCCAAAATTGTCGGCCTTTAAATTAGATATGTGCAAAAAAAAAAAGACGAATAAATCATATACATTGTTTTCAAGTTTATGTTATGATATGCATGTTACCATTCAAAACACATTAGTTCGTCGGGGATTTAAAAAGCGTTTGCCTGTTGTGTGCTGTTTTCAAGCCGCTACCGTCATGCACCAGTAGATGGTGGGCTTAGCAAATCTGATTGTGTTTTGCGCAAAAGACAAATGACTTGGAATGGCAGCTGTAACATCACATGCCACCGTGTCTTCCTTCACTCACAGTGAATGTTTACAACTCTAAAATGCATCTAACGAGCCGTCCTATTGTTATGCTTGTTGATACAGCTTGCTGTGCTCTCAGCCTCTGGTTGTTCTCTGCTTTGTTTGCAGCTAATAGCTTGACAAACTGGGATCTTTGTGTGTTTTTAGCGTTAATGACCCCGTGTCCTGTCCTCTAAATTTTTTTTCACGTAGAAAGTCGATCAACATGCATTGTAACTACAGACTGTATCTGCTTTATCTTTTCCTCTCACCATAGCCTAGCAGACCAGGTTACCCCAGTCCCCGCTCAAGTGAAGGCTATTACCCCAGTGCCCAGCACCCCGGACACTACCAGGTATGTAAACTGCTTCTTCCTCAAGTGAACTCTGCAGAGAATGTGGTTCATTCATTATATTCTGCATATATTCATTGCCTATCCCTGTCCTCCCTGCTTGCGTCAGATGGCAGGTTACCCTGGCCCTCACACCCTTCCGTCAGTGCCCAGTGCCCTTTACCCCCCGCAGGCCACAATGCTGGAAACGCATCACGCCCACACGCACCCGCGCCACCATGTCCATACACACTCACATGTACAGCACCTCCCTCAGGCACATGGACAGGACATGGCACATTGGGGTTCAGCGATGGAGGTAAGAGACTTAGCTTTTCTCTTTAATCTTGTTGGACAGAGCAAATTACTCCTCCCCCGTCCGAGAAACATCTGACGGGTGCTCCATCATTGAAAGCAGAGAGAAACATACTCCCCGCAAAGAGTTGGAGACATTTGGTATTTGGTAAAATTTCAGGATGAACTTTGAATGCTCTTTCATCTTTTTTTTCCTCCTTTCAACCTTTGACTGCATATTTCCAACAGTTCCGTGTTTTAGGACTTTTTCCACCACTTACTGTTCTCTCACAAAGAGCTTGAACGGCTCCAAAATTGACAACAGGTTTTTGATTGAAGAATGCATTTCCTGGATCAGTTAACATTGGTATATAGATAGTCATCTGCATCATGCTGTTCCTATTTTGACATCACACGACAAAGATTACCACCTGCAATTGATTATCACCACGTCACCATTGCGAGGCTTCAAACAGGATGTTCTCAGACTTGGCCACTGAGCTTAATCAGAATCAGAATCTGGTTTATTGGCCATGTATCCAAAAAACACACAAGGAATTTACTTCCCAGTTACAACCCGTTCAGAGGAACATAATTAACATGGGGAACGAGAAGTCTGGCGGGTCGCTGTTAATGTCACAGAGTGTCATCAGTAGGCTTCAACAGAGATACAGGTAGACTGGAAGAGTTACAGAAAGGCACAGATGTGCATGGACGTCCTTGGAAATGTATTGGTCCATTCATGGATCAAACACCTGTTGTAATTTTTTCTGTGAAGCTTTGTGTGAAAGAACGGCAAGTCGCAAGGGCAAAAAGAACTGTGACATGGAACAGTTAGAAGTGGTTTCAAAAGTTAATAGTTATTTTGAATTTTTGCTTCATCCTAAAATTTCAACCAAAAGCGGAATACTTTTTGTGAGTAGTGTGTGTTGATGTGTCATTGATTTCTGAATCACCATCAACCCATACACATCCATTTGTTTCAGTGTCTGCCCACTGTGTTGCAGCAGCTTCCCATCCGTTTGCTGTTGGTTTTGTGTACCTGTATATGTATGCATGTGTCTTCATTCATTTGTCCCTATATTGCATGTTTGCTGTTGTGCACCGTCTTTTGTGTGTGTGTGTGTGTGTGTGTGTGTGTGTGTGTGTGTGTGTGTGTGTGTGTGTGTCTGTGTGTGTGTGTGTGTGTCTGTGTGTCTGTGTGTGTCTGTGTGATCGTCTTTTGCGTGCGTGTGGCGTCTTTGTGGATGTCCGTCCGTGTTTGTGTGTAGGACAGGGCGGTAGACATGCAGCAGTGTGTAGGCCAGCAGTGCTTGTTAATGGAGGAACAGCTGATGATACAGCAGCAGCAGATGGAGGAGGATCAGAGGTGGCTGGAGCAGGAGGAAAGGCTGCTGGTAACACACAGCACACACAGAGTAGAGAACTTTACAGGCCATGTGTGATCAGGTTCTTTCAACCTTTTGCTTCAACTAAGAGTATTGGTATAATAACCAAATCTTACAAAGACATGTAATGATGTGTCCATGACACTTGATTGAGTGTGAACTTCAGATGCGTTATTGACACCTGCATGGAAAAACTGTTGCTTGCATTTGTTTCATTTTTATTTCTTGTCTTTGTTGTCGTCGTTGTTGTGGTTGTTCCTGCTTCCAGATGCTTGTTTTTATTTGCTAAAATTCATCACCTACTTACAAACATGCTCACATCTGACAAGAAGTACTGTACTGTATTTTTGAAGCAGTCACGCTGGATTTTAATGCAGAGTCATAACAGGCAAATAACCCCCAAGGTATATTACCAGTAGTTGGTGAAGGAGACTTTTATCTCCTTAAATTAAACATTTCATTTTTCCTGAACGAATCTGCTACCGAGCTGCAGTCAACAGCTGTTACTTTCTGCTGACATTAGCCTCTCTGTTTTTTAGCAGCTCCGAATTGCTCCTAATTTGAGGAGCATTAAATTCCTGTTGGCGTCATGGCAACTAGCTTGAAAACAGAAGACGCTTGTTCACCTCGAACTGCTTTAATTTTAGGCTCTTACGGTTAGACCTATAAGACAGTGGAAAATTATAGGCTTGCTTCTTTTCCTTTTAAAGATTATCTTCTCAGTGGTATAATTCAATTCTATTGTGCCCCCTTCTGTGGCACGCCTGTTGTTACCATGTATGCAGCTATGGTGAAGGGCTGTCACTCCTAGTCAAAAATCTAAAGCGTACTTACACAAAAATAACAATCAAGCAAGGAAAAGTTCCCACAGGACGTTTCGACAAACGTGTGCATGCACATGTTCGTGTTTGTCTGCGTGTGTGTTTGCAGGCAGGTGGGGCCCGTGTGAATTCCATGATAATGATAGTCTTAGAGAATCTGACAGTCCAGTCAACACACACAGAACCAGTCAGCGACGACACACAAGTCCCTCCCCCCAAAAAAGTGTGTGTAGTTTTCAGTCTGGTTTTATAACGCAGCACCTTCAGGGAGGGGTGAGAAAGAGGCGGAGGAGAAAGATGGGCTTTGGGGGAGAAAGTGGTCGTCGTGACCGCTCATTGGCAGCGTGCTCCATCCCTCCTCTCCTTTCCAACTCGTTCTCCCTTTCCGGGCTTTACAGTCATCTAAAAGTGTGCTGGAGGTTTGGATGTGTTCTCCACCACATAAACCTGCTGGCACACACACGGATACAGATAAGAAGACGTACACATATATGAATTCCATTGCTATGCTGGTCTTCAAGTCCTGCCTTGGACAGCTGGTAGGCGGGAGGAGTGGGATTGTATCTGTACATGTCGTAGGTGCTCTTTGTTCAATTTGGATGACATTAGAAAGTTGTGGTAAAGTTATTGGAAGTCTTGTGCTTGAATCCTGTCAGTGGTATCACATTGAAGTGCTTGCTGTGCCCAAGATTTTTTTTAATTGTTTAAACTTCAGGTGAAACTTTGTTAGCACTCTCAGTCGTCTGGTGACGTCTTGACTAAAGTCTAATTGTGTTGAATCACTATCATGTTTGTTGACTGTTCACTGCAGTCTTGTTTGAATGCTCATTTGTTGATAACATTTTTTTTTTTTTTTTGGGGTGGGGGTGATTGTTGTCATTTTTATGCGCTTAGAAACCAGAAACCAGAAGTTCTCGAGGGAGTCTGGACCGAGATGATGGAGTACTGCAGCCACCAGTAAGTCGTTACCGTTTTCTGCCTCCATCAAACTGTGTGGGGGTTTTTGTGTGTTTTTCTTATCAGCAATGGTATGACAGGATCAATGTTGTAAATGAAACAATGGTTCTGGATGTTCCATCAGCACTCAAGACAGTTTTAATGGTTATTGTCTTTGGGAGTGGGGTTTCCAGTTGTTCTTGATTATTTATGTTAAAACCAGTACTTCCCAATTTCTATCAATGCTAAGGCATATGTTAAAAAAGGCACACCAACAAATACAATTTTTCCAAAAAGTATCGGCAGTAGTATGCGCTAGACTGCAGCAGTCTGACACATTGTTGTGTTTTTTTTCATAATCTTTTGTCATTGTGTTAAATGTTCAATGTTAAAGAATGAATGCTAATAATGATATCCAACATCCCTTATTGAATATATACTGAAACAATGAAGATGTCTGAATTAAGTCACAAATACTGTGTGTGAAATCTGGACCTATTTAATTCAGGTTGGTAAATTGATTCTGCCATCTAGTGGCAAATAATCGCATTGTTGTGCTTGCCACTATATCTTGCTATTTATTTATCTAAAATAAATAGATTAACAAAGATACAACTATAGTAAATAAATGATCATTTTTAGACCGGTTAAATTAAATAATAATTTCCAGTGGCTCACCTGATGGTCTCTCATGGCACAATTGTGCCATAGGAAAGTGGTGGGGAATAACTGGTAAAAACAAAAAGAAGAAGTCTGAGATGACCTAGTCAGGTTCTGGTTGGTCTCACAAAAAATTGGCGGCAGCATGTGTTTCTTTTGATTACAGCAAAGGGTTGCGATCCTGGAGCAGGAAATAACCCATTTGTGCTGGGGTCACCAATGAGGGGGTCAGTGGATTCCCACATCACGGGTGGTTATTAATAGAAAACCATTGCATAAACACCAAACCGTCATCTCTGCGCTTCTCTCTTTTCCTCTGTTGCCGCACTCTGTTTGTTGGAATTCTGCCGAAATCCGGCCACTGTAAATACACCCTGAAAAAGGCAGTTAAACTATTTTGAGTGTGAAGTATGGCGTCACAGGAAAATCCCACATGGGTGGTTTCAAGTAAAGCCGTGTTCAGACTTGGCGTGAACACAATCCCTTAGTGATGAGGTCATTGGTAGGCAGCGCCAAGTTCAGGTGTGGTGAAGGACGCACAGAGACTTTAATCAGTAACACTCTTTTTTTTTTCTCCAACCGAAGCCTGGTGTAGATTATTGTATCTCAAAGGGGTCCACAAGATTTATAGTCATTGGGCCCCCCACTTAGAATTTGGTGCTCAAGGCTCAGTTTTATTAGACACATTCCCATTTTGTGGTTTTTATTATCGTACTAGAATTCTGTATTGTCTCATTTGCATATTTAAATGCTGGAGGAAAAACCCTGAAGATGCCTCCAAGATGAATTTCAATTTACTACATTGCATAATGTCTGGAAGGTTTTCAAAAATGGCGATGGATGTAAGTACAGTAGATCAAGCCCTTTTCCACAGTCACAATTATTTAGATTTTTGTTTAAATAGGAAATTTCAGCTCTCTGGTCATGTTACTGTCTTACGGTTGAATAGACCATGAGACACATGGGCAAGAACTACGCAGTCCCCCTTTCTAGATAACATATAAAATAATTTGATATGTCAACATTTATAACGCTTACCAGTAAGAGGACTTTTTTTTTGTACTGGGAGACATTGGCCTTGCACCTAATGTTGCCCTTGGCAACAGAGATATTTCTGTCTCTGCAATTCATCACACTGTCTGACCTCCTCCTCCCATAGAATGTGGTTTGTGGTGGGAAAAATCTCCCTCCTATATGTGGGGATTTGTGTTACTGTAGTCAAATATTTTGGGGTGTCTGTGGTTGTCAACCCACAAGTCTCCCATTGCAAAAGGACTTTTTTCAGCCATCACTTTTATTTTCTCGCACAGAAAAGCCAAATAAGTGACTGAATTTAAACTCCTAACTTGACTGGCATCGTTACAAAATTGAATTGCCTTATTTTATGTTTGCAACCAACAATTCGTCAAGGAATGTGCCGGTGTTCTTTGTTTTGTGCGTTTGTATGTGTGGCCACATGTTTACCTTCATGTAACAAGGTGACAGACCACACGCACACACACCACTGCTAATGACAAATAGAGACTGAGTGTTGTGTGATTGGAACGTTCAGTTGCCTGCGTTACTTTTCTTAGACGCAAAGTCTCGCCTGCAAAGTTGTTTAATTTCCTCTCAAGCTTCTACTTGCGCGAACATACTTGCTAACCCAAAGTATTGTTAATGTGTTTGTTTTTGCAGACGGAAACCAACACTTATACCAGCCCGTTGGCAAAGCAGGTAATAGACAGCCCCGTAACCTTTAAATTACAGTGCCGCAACCACAGTTTTTTTCCCTCACTTTCCATTTAAACTTCTGATGTGCGCATTGAAATCTGTCGTGCTTTCTCTTCCTTCGTACAACTTTGGATTTGTTTCCATCCAGCAGACAGTTTCTTTATCATGTAACCTGCACTTTTCAGTGTTCACAAGTGCTAGTTTGAGCAATTTAATTCAGTCTCTGAGGAGGACCCCTCATCTTATATTTTTCGACACGCCATTCCATTGTTGAATCCAGTGAGGTTCCAGTATACACACTTAGAAAATTAGCATGCACTGGGTCTACTGCACTCCAGAACTAAGGAGATGTTGTTTCCTGCAGAGCTTGTGGCTCCCCCGAAAAAACCACCACGACCTGGGGCCCAGAGCCAAGGGTGCAGTCTGGCCGGTCTGAACACTGCAGACGGCTACAATGATGGCGTGAAGGTACACAAGAGAACTAACTGTAAATGTGCAAAAAGCCTCAATATAAAACACATAAACGTGCAATATATTGATCATTTGAATGTCATCGTGCAACAAAACCAATTCCGTTGCCTAATATATACTACACGGTGCATGTTTTATGCCTTCCAAAATAATATCTTCTCTTCTGGTTTGCCTGCTCCCACTCTCCCTCCTCTTCCTCCTCCTGTACTCTGCCTTACTGTTGACTCCCAGCCCTGGCGGGTAAGCAACATATTGTGTGTATCTTCTTGTACATCACACAACACACATTTATTTTGCACTCCTCTCCTATCAATTCCTTATTTCTTTCCCGCTCTCCCCTTTTTGTGTACTCTTAATACAATATTATTGCCCTCCCACGCGAACATATGTTTCCTAGCTTCCTAGCTAGTTTCCTAACTTTGACTAATATTGGCTTGATGCCGCACTGAAAATGCAATCACACAGCTGTCGGTTTTCAAACAGTCGCCAGTGTAATGAGAGCAGATGGTGTTTCTTGTCCTCTTTGACTTGCTGTCCGGCATATTCTGTGCCCACCTGTTGTCTTGCTGTACAATGTGGTCCGTTAATTGCATATCTGTTTTCATTTTGAGGTCCCCTAAATAGTAGCCATAATACTCAGACTTTTTTATGTTATGTCTAATGCAGAGAACAAGAATACACATAGAAAAGGACTTGAAATAGATTCGGCTGCATGATATAATGAGTTACTTTCAAATTCCAAGACTGTGTGTCTGTGTCAAGATGCCTGAGAGCAGGGGTCCCCAACTGCCAGTCCGCAGACCGTTAACGGTCCGCAGGTCATTCGGTGTCGGGCCACACAGAAAGAATAAATAACTTGCATTCCTTCCGTTTTATTCTTTTCGGAATCCGAAAGATGTTTTATTTTGAAAAATTACTGGAGTCTCTGTTATATCAGTCTATCACTCTCAACGCAGGTGAATGCGCGCTTCTCGGGCACGTGATAGATTACCGCATAAAAAACAAACGTCTTTGAAAAGTTTTTTTCGGGAAGGGGAAAAGGCTCAGCCAGGAGACAGAAGAGGAGCCAACGATTTGCAAGAAAATGAAGGCTACATTTACCGGTAATAGATAGTATCAGGAGTTCTATTTCAAATACGGCTTTATCTCAACGGGAGATTCACACGCATGCACCAAGCCTACTCTGCATAATAAGCGGCGATGGTGAGTCATATTTTTCATGCACTTTTTATTTGCACATTTTATCTTGAAGGAACGTCCGTAGCGACCAGAGAATGTTGCGGCCAGATAGGACGCTCCTCGTGTCATGATTCGTGTTTATTATTATGTTCCGAAAATACCACACTTTTCATGTAGGTCATATCATAATATATAGTTGTATCTATCCGGCCTTAAAGGCCAGCTGGTCTCTGAAAATATTGTCTGACCTGAAACCGGTCCGTGGGGCAAAAAAGGTTGGGGACCTCTGCCTTAGAGAAGTAAATATTGCATATTCTCTGTTGTTTAGAGCCCTCTAGTGGCCATGAAAGACCAGTGCATAATGATGTGGGTTTTGTAGTGGAGAATTAGCACACTGTCGTAGAGCTTGATCATTTGTCCCTTCATTTACTTTCAGTTTCATTTCATTCCTATAAAACAGGGTGACTGGGCTGAAGAAGAGAAAATAACACTTAGTCTTGACTGAGGTCTACACACCCTTTTTTGCTTATTAGTTCCTCCTAGTTTGGCCGCTGCACTCTTGTAGACATTGATATTGTCCACTGGATAAGATGCAACAAAGCTTTGATATTGTATGTTTCATCTATATCATCTCCACATTTGTCTTGGTTTTTGTTGCCCGCGGTAAGCACAGCACTCATCAATGTTCGTCCTTGACTCGGCTCAGCTACAGCCCCAAGAGATCAGCCCCCCTCCCACCGCCAATCTGGACCGCTCCAACGACAAGGTATATGAAAACGTGACCGGATTGGTGAAAGCTGTGATCGAGATGTCAAGCAAGATTCAGCCAGCTCCTCCCGAGGAGTACGTTCCCATGGTCAAGGTAACCAAGATACATTGTTGTTGTCAGAACTTGACTGAATTGCTTATTCTCTCTGACAGACTGTGTGCTTGTTGGCATTTTGCACGTGATTTACTAAGATTAATATAATTTATTTAGGTGTAGTGGGTACTAAATTATATCTTCACTCACTGAATTGGAAGCGCATGGAACACATGACCGCATTATAGGAAACAGCTTTTTTTTTGTGCAGGTAACGGTAATTTGGGGGAAGAAAGCACCCACATAAAGGTCATGATTTGTTTAATTCAACTTGCCCCCAGTGCGCGGCCCATCCTACATAACACTATGGACAGTACAAAATTAAAAATGTAAGAGGCCAGTTGTCACAGTGAGCTGAAATGTCTCAAATGCGTGGAAATGCAGAGTTGAAAACAGTTTTGTTCTAAATAATATAGCATGACTCCTTCTTGTTACTGGGTCTGAGTCAGCCCTGAGATCATTCAGAAGCTCCAGAATTGCATTGATGAATAGCTATTATGTCACAATAATATTTGTTAGTGGCATTTCAGAGTTCTTCCTACCACCTCTCATTATGGCCGCAACTCACATTTTTCCGTAAATCCATCTCACAGTGTCCTGTTAAATACACTAGTAAATAACAACATTTGTCAGTTCTTTGGACATTAATGACGTCATCCGGGTAGCAGGCTGTGTGGTTCGCAGTCAAAAGATATTGTGGTTTCCTGTTTTCAGGATGTGGGCCTTGCATTGAGGACGTTGTTGGCCACAGTCGACGAGACCCTACCGCAACTTCCAGCCAGCACACACAGAGAGGTAATGACACACTCTTTCTCAGCAGATACATAGACAAACACAATATCTGCATACATGCGGCACTTTATCATCATTATTATCAATGGGCCATAATTATTTTTTTTTTCCCAGATCGAGATGGCGCAAAAGCTTTTGAACTCTGACTTGGCGGAACTGATTGGAAAAATGAAGTTAGCTCAGCAGTATGTGATGACGAGGTAACACCACACAGCACAATGTGTATCATTTTTCAGGTCTAATTGATATTTATTAGTGAAAATCAGGTATGCTTGAGTCTAACTTAACATCCTCAACGCTCTTCATCTTAATGCAGGTATAGTTTTTTTGTGTGGTTTTTTTTTAGTATTACAGCTTTATTGTCATAGACTTAAATTTACTTTTTATTTGGAACCTTTTTCTCAAAAGTTTTTTTTTCAGTAACATGTTAATCTCATAACATGATGACTTCACTTCAGTTTTTATTTTTATTTTTCGATGTCGCTCTCATACCTTATATGCTTAACTTATTGAACTCAAGTCAGTAGTCAGCGGCATACCTATAGTAGTATACTACGACGAGGTGTTGTGTCCTTTGTCCGCCCACTCGTGACACCGTAATGTAGCTAATGTTTATTTTTCATGTATTGCGTTCAGTCTTCAGCAAGACTATAAGAAGCAGATGCTGACCGCCGCTCACGCCCTCGCTGTGGATGCCAAAAATTTGCTGGACGTCATCGACCAATCCCGGCTCAAGATGATGGCGCAGTCCCGCCCACATTAGCACTGCACGTGAAGTTCCCCAACTGGTGGATCCGTCTACTTCCTTACAGTGAGAGTTGTTGGAACTTTCCATCCAAAAACTGACTACTGGGGTCGTGTGAAGGCCCCGATATCGTCGTCACCTCGATGTAACCACGGCGCTGATCCTTTATTTAACTCTGCACCACTGTGAGATCTTTTTTTAAAGAACCGAGCAAAACGATTCCTGAATCAGGGATTTGTCGTCTTTGTGGACTAAAGTGCGAGAAAGAGAGGAATCATGGATGTTGGGTTGGCTGCAAATCGATTCCATTTGTTGGAGTAAGCCAAGCCATGGGAACCTGACTCTCTTAAGCGTCGTCATATCACAAGGAAGCGACTCGAGCATGTCAGCTGTTTTTTTCTGGTCGCGGAAACCTTTTCCCTTCTCACTCTCCTTTATTTGAAGTATCACAAATGAGACGAATGAACGACACGATACAAAACACTAAAGGAATTGTTTTTTCCTTTCTTACTTTTTGTCTTACTGACTCTTTTCCTGTTGTCTTCCTCATCCAGCTCCGGTCTGAGCAGGTTTGAAAGATTTTGATGAAGCCGCCTCAGATCTCACAGTTTGCTCTTTATCGTCTGTCGTTTTGACTCACAGTCTTCGTCTAAACACAAAACTCATACATATTCCATCCCGGCAGCACAGAGGGGGTGGGGGGGGGGGCTCTTCCTTTTCAACCTCTACCTGCCCCCCCATGCCATCATATCCGCTTGGGATCACAGAGTGATTTGCCAGAAATGAAGTTGAGCTCCGGCAACATGTACGAGATCCCTGGGCTGACGTTTTTAGCCACAAAACTGGAACGTCATCTTGCAAACTCACGAGGATGAACTGAGAACACCAAACTCCATGCGTGTGGCATGACTTAGTGGTATGGAGGAGAGCATATTTGCACAGCACCAAAATGAATCAAGAGTAGTTTGACCCAGGTTTGATGATCACGTCTAGCCAGCCAATCAATACCTGGGTTGATAGAGGGTTACAAATGTACAATAAACAATTTATTTTATCTCTTTGTTGTTGTGTAAATCTGCTCATGTCGGTATATTGTAAAACTGTACTGGTGTGCATCACTGGTCAATTGTACAGAAGTCGTATGAGTAAACACTGTTTTTTATTTTGTCTGCCTTCTTGTTAAATAGCAGGAAAAACAATGAAATAAAAATCATGCAGAAGTGGAAATGGTGTGTCCCATTTCACTAAAAACAACTTTGAAGTTTTACTCAGTTGAGCCTCTTGCAAAAAATACATTGACAGCTAGTGCCCAAATTACTTTTTCTATCCTTAAAAGAAAATGGAATTAAAGCATGTTGTTATTCCCGTATTTAAAATAAACTCAATAAAATGAGGTATTGTCAAAGCTATGTTACACATACGTTGCTGTCCCCTGGAAAAGCACGTGTTTCCAAATTAGCTTGTGTCTTAGCTTTATATCCAAAAGCAACAAACAAATGTTGCAACCGCATGCTTTTCATTGGACTGCAACAACAAGAATCCATTTATAAGGAACCCGTGCGAGCACTAGCACTTTAAAAAAAAAAATGGCTGTATGGGTTTGTTGTAGAAGAGCCCTGACCCCAACATGGATATTGAAGATCAACCTTACACCATCAGGCCAATTATTTTCCCCCACATAGTGTACATTGTTACCCTTATAGTTAAATACATTAAAATTAAACAACATTCAAAATAAAAGGCATACTCGGTATACAACATTTTGAGACTATGAATGACATGGAATGTAGTAGCTTGTGCAGCAGAGTAACTGTTGTGGTACAGAACGCTCGGTTGCCTTTGTACCAACTGATTTTCATCGCACTCATTTTTTTTTTTAAGCCTAAAACCTTTTCACAATAATATCAAGTGTTCCGTGAAAATCTGTGAACCAAAGTACCCCGGTCGAAAGTCAGTGAGACTTGACCTCAGTTTGACCACAGTATTGTGCCTGCAGACACCAGCAGCAGCAAAGACACACGTTCTTGGGTGTGAATGACCTCTCCTCCGCTAAAGTTGCACAAGTTGTAACTGTTGCAACAGCTGACTGCGTTCCCGTTTCCATCGGAGTCCACAAAAGCGGTAGACGCAGCTCCGTTGCACGTGGCCCTGCTGGCACACTGCTTCACGATGGCCTTCATGTGACCTGCAACAACACACTAATCAACAAGATCTTGTCGCGGCGCTTTTTTTATCTGTTAGATCAGTACCTAAAGTGTCCACGACTGTCATGCAAGTGTCCAGAGGTGCTTGACATTCCTGCGTGCTTGAATTGCACTCGTCGTTACTGAGAGAAGAGCTGCACACGTAGCAGCTCAATAACAGCACTGCAAGTAGAAGACAGACAAGGTTTGGTTTCCCAAAATACCCACAAATTTGTCAATATCAGACAACCTTGCCCTACACACACTCAGCTTGCACGTTTATGTCCAAACAAGCATTTAAACCAAATTAAAATGTTTCCTTGAAACTTACAGGTTATTCCTGCAAAATTCCTGCTATCCATAGCATGGGGTGCTGACACTGTTAATATGGATCATCAAAGAAATGCTTCTATTGCAGGTAAAGTCAGTTTTCCACTCTTAGAGCTCGCTCACTTTGTTTTAGATCATCTTTTATAATTGACTCACTTCATCCTCTGTCATTCAACTATCCTCCAGCCATCAAGCACCAAAAGTGCCAGGAAGCCCCTTTTTTGTAAAAAAGCCTGATAACCTTTCGACCCGCGGCATAAACAACTCACCCGGAGAGAAGAATAGGGAGAGGACGACGAGGACAAGCAGCATCCTGACCGCACTGACTCACCTCATGTGAGTCTGCCCAACCTGCCGTGTGTATGTGTCGGGTTTCTGTTGGTACAAATCCACTTCATCACATTTCCACCCATGTCATCTACCGTAGTGGCAATCAACTGAAAGTATTTCATAAATGTTGTCTTGCAGCGCATGTGTGCGACATTCCCTGATGTTTGGTTTCACTGATACTTGTCTCGTGCCGTTCTGCTGTCAGTCACATTGTCCAATGAGTCACATTGTCCAATGAAAGCCACTTCCTTTGTCAAACGAAGCCGGTGTTTCTTCAGCATGCACAGCTTGCCTTGTGCAACTGCTTGACAGGTTGCTTGCTTTCTTTGCTCGAGTCAAGTGCCAGCAATTTTGCATTGCATAATGACACCCTCTCAGCGAGAACACTGCTGTGTGTGCCGACAACGAAAAACAAGTAAAAGTGTGAATCACAAACTACATAAACACTTATTTTGACATTCTCACATTTGCATTATAACTGAAATTTGTTGTACACATAACTGCAAAAGTGTACTTCACCTCAGGCATTGTGCAACCTGAACTTAAGGACAAACACAAATGTTTTTCTACAATAATTGTTTATTCATCAAATGCAAATGCAAACAATCAAAGTGAAGTCCTTTAGAAATGGCACGCACATACGTTCGTCACATTCATAAATCACTTCTTAGCATGATATTTCTCTCCATATTCATCAGTTTGCATTCGGCCTATTTACTTTTGCAACGAAAATATGCAATAAATGAACATAATGAGCAATAGTAGAGTGTGGCAGGGAGTAATTGGCAGGATAAGCGCCCACATTAAGCTGCAGCATAACCGGGATGGATGAATGACTGAAAATGGCTTCTCTCACCCTCCATAAGGAGCAGACTCTTTCAGAGCAAATATATATTATGACTGCACTGGATGTATTTATGATGCTGTGGCTGTAAGTGCAAAGTGTGTAAGAAAAGGTTGGATGGGGAAAGGATCAGAAGCCGATGTCGCCGAGTTCACCATCTCACTTGATTAAGATGCTCACTGAGTCTTTACTTTCTTGCTGTGAGAGCCACACTCGGATCTTCTGGCCTTTGGGGTCCAACGCCTGATGGGGAAGGACAAGATAAGACAACAGGAAGTCTTCGCTGTTATTTCTTTGAACATTCAGTCTGCAGTGTATTTGGGTTATTGCAAAGATTAAAAACCATTCTCGCCATCTCAACTTCTTGAGCGCACTCTCCAAAATTGCATCCCTTCAATTGCCCCATACTTCGCCACTCCACCATTAAAAGAATAAGAATCAAAAGGAACTTTTTTTGGGGGGGGGGGTTTCTGGCACACAGCCGTGCATGACTAAATGGTACTGCAGTCCCATTGTAAAAGTAAAAGAGAGTAGTGTGTGCTACCTTTTTTGGTAGAGGTAGACAAGGAAGAAGAGCTCATCTCTGAAAAAGGACAGTTGGTGAGAGGACAAGAATGCCTCAGTTGAGGAGAACATGGAAGCACAGGAGCACAGGTCTGAAATCAGAGTGTTCACTCCCTGGTAAAAAGAGAAATAGAATCGGATGAAAAAAAATATATAGATCTTTGCGTGAAATGCAATGTCCTGAAAGAGGAAAAGTAATCCCACTCACTCTGTACATCAACACTGCCCCCTGCAGGTGGCTGACAGATCTCAGCTGATCGGAAAAGCCAACATGACATCTGTTTGAGTTGAAGTCGCTCGGGAAACACACCGTCAAAGGTTGGACGGCAGGACTCACCTTGTGGTTGATAAACAGCTGAGGAGCCATCGAGAGGAAGCCAAATGCATACACTCCTGTCAAGCAAGACGAGTTTAGTGTTGGCGCAACACAACAAATATTACATCCAGTTTCCCCACAATAGCCATAAATGCCACCTTTAATGAACAGTGCCGTCTCAAAAATACACGCTAAGCATATTTAGAATTTAGCGAAGCACCCTGTTGGTATGTAGCTGACATAGATTTCTGTGCAATATTAGCCAACTGTAATAGTTTCAAATACTGTAGTTTAGAGTGCAACTCGACATATCGGTTCTGGTGTTCCTGGTACAGATGTTATGAATTCAGCAGGTGTAAGAAAATTTAAATATGTACAAATAACCTCACCAGTTACCAGGCTGTTGAGCGTCCAGGAGAAGTAACTGTTAAAATGGAATTCATTTATGTGTTAATACACAGAAACATCCAGCAAAAAACCCACACATGCACACAGTGATTTTTTTACTTTACAAAAAATATAATTCATTCTAAATTTTCTCGATATTATATATTATTGCTTACAAATGTATACATTTTATTACAATTATTTTATGAAAGGAATAGACAGTACATGTTGAATACCAAAATATAATTTGTTTATTTGATGAACTATTCATAATTTATGGCAATTATTAATGATAATTGCACATGCCTACTATTTAATAAAATAGAAATTTTGAACATATTGGTAAAATAATTTTATTTTTTATTTTTATTATGCACAATAAATCATCCAAACAATTATTAGATTAAATAAATCCCCAAATATGTATAATGGTTTATTTTTTATTGTAAAAGTTGTAATCACTCTAATTCTTCTTTATTTTAGTGTTATTTAACATATACCCACAACAAATTATTTAATGCACTAATTTAAGAAATAAAGCTGGATAAACGCCCCCCCATCAGTGAACTACATAAGAGCGCTTGACATGCCCAAGTGGCTTGTGTAAGTCAACTAGAATATTGCGGCAAATACAAATGAAGAGGCAGAGTAGAAGTACTGTGCAACAACCACTCACTTTTTTTGCCGTAAGTAGGCCAGCGAGAAAATAGCTCCGCTGATACACAAAGGATAGACCAAGTAGGACAAGTACGTGGACGCCTGGAGGGAAACGCCACTCGTGAAGTGTTTCAACGGAAACGAAAAATGTGAAATCATGACATTGGCGGATAGAAGCACCTGCGTGTCAAACACTACAGTCCTCCGCTCTTCTTCATCCAGCTTGTTCACCTTCACGGAGAGTCCAAATGACTGATTGTCACGTCACTTTGCAGGGATGCTATTGTGAACGTGTTTGACTCAGTACTCACGCATGGTCGACTCCAGTGCAAGTTGATCCGAAATACTTTCAACAGCTTCCACACCTGATGAGACAGCATCTGGGTCTATTTCTATTCTACGCTCCATTTGCAACGTTTTGTTATTTCTGACGTGATATACTTTGTAATACCTCCACACATGCCGCAAGCCCAACAGGAAGTAGCACCAGCAGGCTGGTCTCCTCCAGCAGGTGCAGGAAAATCAGCAACATGCAGAGACTTCGCCACAAAACTGTTGTGACAGAGTGCAAAATGCAATGCTTTGCAGCCTGCCTTTCTTGTTTCCGAAATGTAAGGGTTGTGCTTGCGTATGATGGCCTCTTACCGGATTTCCTGGACATTCCTGCCATGCTCTTCTTTTTCCTCCAAGAGCTGATGTCATTTTTAAGAGCCAGAAATTCACAAATGAGCTGCGAAAGTTAGAGGACAATAACATTTTTTAAATGTCCATTTAGTTTCTATGGCACTTGTCCTCATTAGCAACGCAGGTGTGTCCTATCCTAACATTCACGACAAGTCGGAATTTGAACCGCAAACCTCAGAGGTGGGAGGCAAACCTGCTAGCCACTAGACCACCGTGCTGATGGTCTTTAAACCTCATTGTAAAAACGTAGCATTATTCATATCATCGAAGTGGACGCACAGTCTTACTTGCAGGGCTGTGATGAGGGCGGTCAAAACTAACAGGTACAGATTAGAGCCCACCAAGGTCCCTTTAATCTCATCAATGTACTCCTCGGAGAAGCCTGCAGGCACAAAGAGAAGTACGTAACACACTTTTAATCTACAGATCAAGGCTGTGCACAATTTGGGATTTTTTTTAACAAAAAAAGATGCAGTAGGTCTTTTATAGTTGTTGTAAATGTATAATCAAACTTAATTTTACCAATATTTCTAAATTGTCTCATTTTGAATAACTCATGTAACCAATTATTTATGGACATCAATTCATTTTAATAATCAAATTTTAGGGACCCCCCCCCAGCTAAATTCATGCAAGACCTATTAACTACACGACTCTTAATAATAGAAGTACCGGTGCTCTTTTTTATTTTGATTTTTTAGGTGTGAAATAACCCTGAAATTTGGCCAATCACTGTCATTCACCATCTGATTCCTACTTGCTCACTGTCATGGCGCCAACTTATTTCTACACATCGTCATTGTGATTCCACGGCCACATTAGTCTGAGTGGAAAAATTATCCCAATGGGGTGGAGATCTTGAATCAACCGTTGTTGTAATTGAATTATTTGAGTTATTCGATTACTCACTTCACCCAAATTTGAGCAGCAAATTCCTTTGTTTATCCTCACCAAACTGCCGCAGGGAATAAACCACATCCTGTAGATGAACCCAAAATCGAAATCTCCTCAGAGAAATGCCTTCATAGGACACTGTGAGTGGCAGATGGGTGGTGTTTCCGTTGATCTCCTGTGGATGGATGCATAGATAATCGTGCGCCAATACACCACAAAGAGACTAGAAGAATCATTAAAGGGGCATAAAAATGTATGTCCTTGAAAATAATAATTTTAAAAAACTGACACCTGTTGAGAACTTTGACATTCAGCTCTTTGTTCAAGAATTAGGAGACAAAGGACAAAAACATAGAAAAGTTGGACATGTGTGATTCAAAGTTTAGAGAAACTCAGATTAAGTTCCCAGGAAAGGTTACACCTGGACTACATTTTCAAAATTGAATATCCCCGAATTTTTGTGAGTAGCGTATTTTGTGAGGTTGTTTTACCATGAGATCTCGGATTCTGAAGCTGAGCTCATCAATGAGCAGCAGAGGAAGGTAGAGGATCCGTCTTCCTTCCTGTGAGCTGACAGAGCGTTGAAGTTCAATGCAAGCATTGACGCATGGCAAATTTCTCCCTTCTTTCAGTCCATTCAGTGTTCTATGGCCATCAGAAATAGAGCACCACTCTACTGCATTTGATCACGTGACTTACATTCTAACGTAGCGGCGCATGTCACTGGGGAGTCCTCCTTTGGTGAAGGTGAAGTCCTCTGACATAATTGTGATTGACAGATGGGGTCTCCAGTGGGATACAGGATGCTTTAATTTGGATCTCTAATTAAATCACACACACACACACACACACACAGATATTGATTTGTTATAAAACCCACCATCGATGCTAATCTTTAGCCTGTCAATTGTGTTTTCCATTATATGTTAGTATTAAGCATTTTGGACCAACTGGAAGCGTTTGATGGAGGATTGGCTGACGGCCAAATAAAGTCTGTTACATTAATGCAGCCGAGATGTAACGAAATCAGGCATTATTGTTATTATATATTATATATGTAATATATTATTGTTTCAAAATGCTGTTGAGAAAGGAGAAGCTTTACAATAGCCAGCTGTCCAAGATTTAAAAAAGATGGATTTAACAACAGCCTCTCCAGTTTAAAATCATTGTCCAACCAGGGGGCCCAAGTCCATAGGATGGGATGTACAAGGGCCATTGGGACCAAACACCATAACTTCAGTTTTCTTGTCATTGAAATTCAAGAAATTCAGTGCCATCCAGCTCTTGATTTCCTCCATAGAGTACATGAGTGGCCTCAGTCATCCGCATAGCAGCGGAAGGAAATACTGTACCACGTTTCTTTAAGACGGAACCCAAAGGGAGCAGATAAAATGAAAACATCAGAGGCCCCAGAATACAACCTTGTGGAACACCATACGACAGTGGAGCAGTATGGGATTCAGAGCAATCAAGGATAACACCAAAAGTTCTGTCAGCCAAATAGGATCTAAACCACTCAAGGATACTACCACAAATGCCCACCTGGTGCTGCAAACAAGCCAATGGAATACTGTGATCAACTGCAGTTAAATCCAACAAAACCAGACATACAGTCTGCAGTATTATTTGCCAGGAAGCTGTCACTAAAAACTCTTAACAGGTCTGACTCTGTGCTATATGCATGATCTTAAAATCTGACGGGACGACCTCCATGACCTTATATTCATCCAAGAAAGATCTTAACTAAATGAGCACCACTTTTTCCAGATTTTTAAAAATAAAAGACATCTTGGAAATTGGTCAAAAGTTTGATAATACATCTTGATCAAGGCCAGGTTTCTTGAGCAAGAGTTGCACCACAGCGTGTTTAAATCGTTGGGGAATTACACCAGAAGACAGCCTGCTGATGATAATGGCCAAGAACGATTTACCAATACTTGGGTGAAGAAATGCGGAGGAACAGAGTCATAAAGGGGAGCCACATTAGTTTTAAGTACACAAAGTGGAATTATCTTTGTTCCATGTGTAGTTTGACAACAAACTTAAATTGGGAGAGACATTAAACATTTTGAAGCCTCTATTTTGAATGAACTGTTCACTATTTGCCAAAATACCGTACACCTTTTTGTAAAGTGACCTGAATTGAGTTTGTTGCCAACATGCAGCGCTGCTCACTAGTCAAAAAACTTTTTTTTTAAATGTCAGAACGCCTCATATCCTGGGAAAAAAAAAAACTCACATCACTTGTATTTCAAGGCACCACTGTTGTACTAGACTGTGAATTCAGCAATACAAAATAGCTGAATAATCTTTTTAATAGTTAAGGGCTTCAGACAATTTTGGATTAAGCCCTCACACTGAAAATCTGAACTCATGACTTGAGAAGATGAAGCAAAGTGAGTGTACCTTCTGTGTGTCTCTGTGTCCTTCAGTGTTTGCAGGGCTGATGTGGGTGGTAAGCACAGCTGCATGGTGCACTTCTCGGCTATCATCCAAAGGAGAAACGCTGGCCTTGTGGACGTACACTACCGCATACAAGCTGCCGTTGGCTCGAGTCTCCTCCGGCAGGAGAACATTCACCCGCCTGCATGCACAGATGAGCACAACACAGCAGGTAGTTGAAACAGCCCATTAAGATATTTTATTCAAAATAAATCCAGTATTACCTTTGTGTATTACATTATTGTGAGCGTTCAACAGTGACTGCAGTTTATTCTAATCGAGTGCATCCAGCTCCGGCCTCCCTGTGTGGAGTTTGCATGTTCTCCCCGGGCTTGCGTGGGTTTTCTCCGGGCACTCCGGTTTCCTCCCACATTCCAAAAACATGCATGGCAGGCTGATTGAACACTCTAAATTGTCCCTAGGTGTGAATGTGTGCGTGGTTGGTTGTTCGTCTCTGTGTGCCCTGCGATTGGCTGGCAACCGATTCAGGGTGTCCCCCGCCTACTGCCCGAAGACGGCTGGGATAGGCTCCAGCACCCCCCGCGACCCTAGTGAGGATCAAGCGGTTCGGAAAATGGATGGATGGATGGAGTGCACCCATACAATCAGATTTTATTTTTGGAATGTCAACATATATGTACTGCAGTGGTTTAGAATGGCACTGCGGTATATATTGATACTAGGAGTACTGTACAGTAAGTAAAATATTGGAAACAGATCTCTGTATAATGCAGTTTATTTATAATACACTATAAAGTATAACCCCAAAAAATAAAGCAACTGCTCACAATTTTGCCCTCCAGTAAATACAGGTCAGTATACCATTGCCAAATTAACATCATCATATTATGTTCCCTATTCCCCTATCAAAATATACAGTTACGGTAACAAATTGTCTATATTCAGTAAGGTAATACAAAGTGATTGTGTCCCCACCTTTCAAATGTAGAGCATGGGTCAAATGGATCAATTCTCAGAGCCAGGTTGAGCTGACTGTTGTCTGGAACAAGGCAGGTGAACACACTCAGCTGGATGGACAACAAAAAGACATGATACAAAATATTTTGGGGGAGTCTGGGCTTGGGGATACCCATGTGGGGTTACTGGCACAAAAGGTACCTGCAATCTAGGTCTGGCCGACAGGTATGAGGTGATGCAGTCCTCCCTTCGGCCCTCATCGCAGGACTTGGTGTTGAGGAATCCGTACAGCAGCCATGCAGTGTGGGCCATGTAGACCATAAACACCCCCAGGAGGAACTTGGCCATGGAGCTCCTCTTTCCGCCGCTGTTCGCAGGCTTGGAGCAGCACGACGGGAACATGATGCAGAATCGCAGAAACCAGCGAAAATGGACAAAAGGAGTGAAAATAAATTGGAACGAGGTGGATTAGGGTCGACTGCGGTCCCCCCGCAGCATCCTCCTCCTCATGATGCTGATGATGTATGACGGTCAGTGATAGAAGCGTTTGC
Source organism: Hippocampus mohnikei (assembly GCA_026261675.1). NCBI lineage: Eukaryota > Metazoa > Chordata > Actinopteri > Syngnathiformes > Syngnathidae > Hippocampus > Hippocampus mohnikei. Next base: position 13,197,290 of record JAKGUB010000556.1, on the reverse strand, counting down.
GCTTTAACGCTCGCTCACGACAACACGACCCACATCGGACGTTTCGAAGCACATTGATAATAGTCAATAATGTACGTAAAAAATTTTAATGTATCATAATAACCTTTAAATGTGTATACTAATTCAGAGCTTTTTGGGGTCTGATCTACATGATCTGAAGATCTTTGGCTTCCTCGCGGTGCATTATGGGTAGGACACGTTCTGTTTCCTTAGCTTTCGCCAGACGACCACTTTATAAGCATCCCGATATCGTGTCGTGTGTATGTTTCAGTTTAGTTGAGTTTGTATTTAGTGACGTGAAGCTTTCTTGTGTTTGACGTTATTGTCATTAAGATTTGAATTTGATAACTCGGCACAGAGTGCATAGTGTCACTGATTAGCTGCCCTGCGAACTATCATAACACGAAGTACTGTACGGAGTGACGGTCACGTGATGGATACACAATGAATGCAGAAATAGGGTAGCAAGCAAATCGCTGTTTTCTCATTTTATACCCTCCAACCGGGTCCTTTATCATTACTTCCCGTGGACCGGATACCACCTACTCTTGCTCCTTAAGATGTTCAAAACCTCGATCTTGTGTCTTTTTATGGTGGGCTAGTGCCTCACGCTATTCACAGTTACTTTTCCATGTTGTTGTTTTGCATGGTCTTGAGTATTAAGCTACTTTGCAGATGAAATTACGCAGAATGCTGTTGACTATGTGTATGCGCTGCCCAAGGGTGTATACGCCACTCAGGGGACACTTGAATCCAAAGCGCCTTTTAACCTCTGTTGGTCCCCTGTCCTATATGGGCGCAAATGAAGCCCTTAGTCCCATAGTTGGTCGTGCCATGCGTTACTGTACAAGGCTCTCAGTGCCACCAATGTACAACAGTGACGATGCTCCTGTGGTGCTTTGTTGTCATTTACTGCTTAAGTCGAGAAGAAGAAGTCCAGTTTGCTTGGCAAGAAACAAGGACCTGCTAAGAGGAGGAACATCATGGGCTGGTAAGAAAAAAAAAACGGTCCACGGATCAATTTTTTTGTTCCTCACATACTGTATACTTGTATGGTTTTGCCAAAGGGAAGTCGCACATCAACTATAATGCAGCAGTAGTTGTACAATTACTACTTAGCAATCGGAATGTTGCTGATCCAACACCTGTTATTCCTGAAGATCTGAGCCACCTGTTGCTCATGAATGATGTAACATTAAAATGCTTGCTGCAATATATGAAAGTATCTGGGTGCTCAGTAAAATATCAATCCACCCATTTTCTACAGCTTATCCTGTTCATGGTCGCTTGGAAGCTGGAGACTATGCCAGACGACACATGTACACTTCAATTCAACGCTGTGCACTTTGCCATTTTGACACAACATTTCTAAATTAAAATGTATGAATGTCTCTGCAATTATAAGTGCCTCAAAAATGTACACAATACTTGTGTGTTTTAGAAAAGAGCCAGTTATCTTAGTGTTTAAACCAGTTCACTTATACTTTCACAAATGTTTTTTTTAATATCGTCTGTGTCTTTTAGCAATGTCCTTTGTCCGCCACAGCATGACCGAAGCTACTCTTTCCACTGTGCCGCCACCTTTTGTTGTGGTAAGCTGTCTTCTGTAGACAGACGGTCAAACAATAATCGGTTTCAGTCAGAATCCCCACTTATTTCGCTTATTTCACAGATGCGATTCGACCAAGAGGGAAATGTTACATCATTTGGTAAGTTTTAAACAAAAAAGGTCCATTTTTGTTTTGTTGTCATCAATGGAGGTTGTTTTGTGTGCCACTCTTGTGGATAAATCAACCAGCATTTTCAAAATTGGCTCACCGACTTGGTAGGCCATCTTAATCCCATTTTCTATGTTGAACTTGTAATTTCAGGCCAGGTTTTATCAGGATGGTATGTAGCCAACCACAGGGCACAACCAAACCAACCATTCAATTACACATTCACACAATTTACAATATGCAATTAACCTAACGTGCTTTTTTTAGTTAGGGTATGTACTATGGAGCTAAAAAAATGCTAATCAAATTGTGATCTGTCTCATTTTGTGGTGTACCAGTATCCTTGTAGGATTTTGTTGTTGTAGTTTCTGTATTTTTTATTGCAGAATAGGTAACGATAACAAACTGCCATTTGAGCTGTGATATGACACTTGGCTTGTTTTCTGCTTTGTGGCATAGTTTGGCTTTGTTTGTTTCGCCTGTGGTTTCCAAAGTTCTCTAAGTGTTCAAATGAAAACAACAATTCCATTGTTGTTACCTACTGACTGACTGTATGGGTGCTTTTTCTCTCTCTACTTGTAGAGAAGAAGAAAAACGAGCTTTGCCAGGAGCTAAGTCTTCAGGCACGGGACCTTCGCTTTCAGCACAGTAGCAGCCTCACCACCAGAAACAACTGCATTATCCTACGAATGGAGGTATGCTTAAATTGTTGACAAAATATTTCCTCACCAAAAACCCCATCAGTCACTCATACTGTTATATTTCACTTTGCTATTTATTTTTTGTTCAACTCTATATAACCCCCTAGAGAAGTGCATATTACAGCCTAACGCTACATACTGCCATAAATGAAACACAATTAAATGTTTGAAAAATATATCGATAGAGCTGTAATATAATGTTGAAGAAGCCCCAAATTAATGCAGGGAGTTCTTGATCCTGGTGGATCATTTCCACTGTGGACATTCTTTCGTTGCCGCCACAGTGCAGTGTGTCCCTGTGGGGGTTTGGGAGATGCTGAAGTAGAAGAAACAAGAGTCCTCACGGCTAATCATTCTACACGGTGCCTGGATATCCTCTTTGCTCTCCACCTTTGTCAGAATGAAGTAGTTGCACTCGGCCTCACACCTGTGAATCAGATTACACACTCAGGCAGACTGAAGAAAAAGTCACACCCGCGCAGCACGGTGATAGACTTTTAGTTCTCACCTGTCTTTTTTGGGTCCTGTTCCGAACGCCCGGCAGTCCACACACTCCGCGTGAGTCTGACAAGGGCCCAAACAAGTAGGGCAATTCTCACAAGTGGGGCCCACATACGGTGGGTCGCAACGACAGCTTCCGCACTGACACATCCCTTTACCGTTACACACTTGCTGGTTCGATGCCATGCAAGAAATTGTATCGATTGAGCAGCTGCAGTCCTCATCAGTCCAGTCGTTGTCACAAATGCACTGTCCACAATCGCACCTGCCGTGACCCCCACAAATCCTGCGGAGAGAATAAAATATTTTAAAGAGATTTCTAGCTTTTCTAGCAACATAATGAACCAAGTAAGGGTTTATTATGGTTATATACCTGTTGTTGTGATATGGGCAATCAAAATTGCTGCACTCGCAGAACCTCCCCGTGTATCGTTCATTCGGGTTTTCTTGACTGTGGCATACGCAGTCACCTTCGACGCACGTTCCCCTGCCGCTACACAATGGGGCGTTTGGTCCTCTGCGACAGAATCTCTCATCTCTCCCATCGCTTAATTCTTGATTGATCTGGCAATATTGTCCAAGGTAAGGTTGGTAACACTCGCAAGAGCCACACACCAGAGCTCCATGGCTGTTGCAGGTAGGACTGTTTTCCTCGCGGTTTCTTTTGCAGTCGCACTCACCTAGAGGAAATGAGTCAAAAGTGCCTCACTTCAACTGTTGCAATACTGCCATTTTTTAAAACTTTGCTACTACTCACACTCCACATTTATCTCCAAATTGACACTTTGTGAAAAGCTTCTTGAAGTAATGTGGACAGACCAGGGCCCTGTCCTGTTCTTCGGATTGATGGCGTCACTCGTAGTACGACAATGGCCAGCCACAACATTCACCTGGGCATGAAGAAAAGTCATTATAATGAATGTTTTCTGACAGAAGAGCACATTGCACAAGCTTGAAAAGAAGTTTGTATGGTTTGGAGTTGATAGCAATGACCAGGAGCTGGATGAAGATGCTGCTATTCTATTTGAGAGTCAGTTGACAAAAGTGGACAGGATTAGGAATGATTTCAGATGGAGAGCACAAACTAGAAGGTTTGGAGAGAAGGCTAAGGAGAGCAGATTGAGATAGTTTGGACATGTGCTGGAGAGAAGGCTAAGGAGAGCAGATTGAGATAGTTTGGACATGTGCAGGCTGCGGAGGAAAAACAGTGTATATATATCAGAGAAAGATACTCCGAATAAAGCCGTCAGGTAGGAGGCAAAGAGAAAGACCACAGAGGAGATTTGTGGATGTCATGATGGCAGCCTTGCAGATTGCTGGAGTTAGACCAGAAGACACTGAGAGATGGATGAGGATTATTCACTTTGGCCAACCCCTTAATTGCCTTAAGACAGAAGCAAAGAAGAGCGCACATTTTGCTGAAGCGACTCGTGCTTTTGTTTTATGTGCCCAAGTCTTAATTATCCTGACCTCCACCAGCATGTTCCCGTTTCTTATGTTGCTGAATGTGATGTTGACTCCAGCTGGCACAGGGCTGGTGTCGATTTTCAGCTTTGGGATTGGCCGGCCTCCCGCCGTGGTGATGGAAAGAGGGAAGGACTGGCTCACACCAGGCCGTAAATGGAGGGTCACCTCCTGAGGCTGCAGGAACACAGTCTCTGCCGTGGGCTCAGTGCTGTCACAGTTCATCGGGGATTTTAAGAAGTGGAAGTAAAATACAGAAATTGTGCAAAGTGAAATGTGACTTTCATCCCCTACTCCCCAGCTCTGCGTGTTCAATCATCGCTCTTGTCATTCATCCTCGCAAATGAGCTTAACTATTCCTGATTAAGTGTGGTTCATTTCTTTTTTACAATACTTTGACTGTTTAATTTTAATGGGATCCCTCAAACAATAACACTACTGTAGTTAATAACCTGTTAAAATGATGCCAGTTTAACCCACAATTCATTTCAATTAATTTTTACTTTATTTCCCATGGAAGCCCAGAAATTTGGCTGATTTAAAGTACAATAATAACTATTAAAATAATATCTTCTGTGGATGAAATGGAGCACATACAGTCTCATCTTTGGATTTATTCTGCAGCCTCCGTTGCCTGAATAGTTAAAGGGTAAATCAGTGTTTTACCATACTTGCTTTCATTCCTGATGACATGAACTCGCCCCTGGGGGTTATACATGTGATGTGGATCACAGCCTGCCCTCTCGAGCGCACTCAAAGTGTGACAGCGGCTTTTCAAACCGGAGTCAGTGCACCACACACACTGCGGACCCGACAGGATGCACTCGCTGCAGGTGGACGCCGACTTGTGGCACGTTTGTTTTTTAGCCTGGCCGGACAGCAGTAGAGGCAACAACAGGAAGAGGCAAACTGGCTTCACGGCCATCCTGCAGACAAATAATGGACTTGGAGCAGAAAATGTTCTCATCGGTGGAAACACATCATTGTGATTTGTATCTTGTATGAATTAATCCTGCAGTGACGGGTTCTCCACATAAACAGTTTGAATATTGATCTTATGATCGACAGGATAAAGGTCAGAATTTCTCCTGTAAATTGTTAAATATTTTACCAGTTACTTAAAAAATACCTGACAATTACCAGTAGTTTACTGCAAATAGACCAAGTGGGTATAACTTACTCAAGTTCTTGAATACTTTCTCCTGGCCCCTTTCTGCCCCTTCAGCTGGCAGCACTTCACTAATCTTAACGTAAAATTACGGCACGACACAGCGGATCACGCATCTCTTGCATGGGCCGGCTTTCTTGATTTCTAAACAAGCCCCTTTTAAGGAGTTAGCCTCTCACCGCAAATATTTACTGATCAGATCTGACTAAGAGACCTGTAACTCAGTGACTGCAAGCATAACATGTCAGGGTTTTGTTTTTTTCCAGGGAGGGGGGCGGGGGGCTCAGAGCAAAGCATTTGAGGTGTCTTTAGAGACTTTTGTTCAGATGGCATCTCAATGTAGCCCCATTTTTGTCTCCACAGTCATTAAAAGCCATCGTGACTCCCCATTGCCTTTTGGTGTTGGATTTCCGTGGGCTGGGATTGGAGCGCTGGCTCGTGCTGGAGCTTGCCCCGCAGCTGGCCTCGCAGATGCACTCGTTGCCTTTTGAGTTCAGGGCTCTGGAAGCCATCCTACAGCACAGGGTGAGGGCAATGACTTGGTCTTTGAGCCTGCTTTGAACTTTGTGACAAGCTAAGGCTCAATCAAGCAGGCTTCCGTCAACAGGTAAACAATTTACAAACCCGGCTGAACGAAGTTGAACCAGTAATATTGGACATTTTGGAATCTCTGGTGGATCCGAAAATCCTATCTGCTGATCGAAGTAAACTGCACATACTGCTGCAGAACAGTAAGAGGTAACCTGACGCATGAAGTGAAACTAATGTGAGCAGCGCTGAAAGAGTGTCAGCGAGTCACAGCGATAGAATTTGTCAAGACGTGTTGATTTGGTTTTCCTTATTTCATGATTTTTAAGTTTAAGAAGTTTTAGTCTTGACATCAATGACATCAACCGTGCATCAATTTCAAAGTTCACCATTTCAAGTGGATTTAATGAACACCATTTTGTCATTTGTCTCTCTTTGTTTATTGAACAGTTTGTCCGAGTTGGAGACTGACATTAAAGTTTTTAAAGATTCCCTGCTTAAGATTTTGGATGAGGACGAGATCATTGAAGAGCTCTGCCTCACCAAGTGGACAGACCCCAGAGTTTTGTAAGTCAGGTGCACCAGTACATGTACAATTGTTCTCAAGAACAGGATGTCATTTTCCAAATGTAACAATTTGTGGGAAATGGCAAATGATTTAGCATGAATATTTCTAAAACATTTTCTTGTCATTTCCAGTCAGAAAATGTATCTTAAACTCAACATGTGTCCAAGTTTCTGTGATTTTTACCTTTGTAGCCTAATTTCGTCCTAACTTCCTGAGTGTTACATATCTATGTTGATCATCTCCTTCTATGGACAGGTAAACGTTATTCTGACATGAGCTTTTTTTTTTTTTTTTTACAGTTGATTTTTGTCTTTCTAGTGAGGAGAGCACTTTGGGGATTGACCATGCAGAGGAGATGGAACTTTTATTGGATAATTACTACATGCAGGTAATGGTGTTTAGCTTCAGCCACAGTAATGAATCCATTACGTGGATTTGAGGCTAGCTTTGTTCTTATCTTGTGCTTGTGTTGTCACACTGGCCCATGCAGGCTGAGGAGCTGGGCAACAAGGCCAGGGAGCTGAAAGGCCTGATTGATGACTCGGAGAGTGTCATCTTTATTAATCTGGACAGGTTGTGCATTTGTGTCCCTAAATGCTCTTTGAAGCATCTTCGACAGAATCCGGTCCAATTGAACTGAAAGGCAATTGCTGTCTGTTCCAGCCATCGAAATGTGATGATGCGTTTGAACCTGCAACTGACCATGGGGACCTTCTCACTCTCCTTATTTGGTCTCATCGGGGTGGCCTTCGGAATGAATTTGGAGTCGTCTTTTGAAGAGGTCAGATTGCCTTCTCTTTGGCCTTCTTTTGCCATCATGTGTTTGGATCTTTGATATGTTGCGACCTCCATTTAAGTCCTCCAAGAGATCTTAGGAACTTCGTGCCAAAAGGCTCTTTCCCCAAATATGATGCAAGAGTCCAACAAATGTTGATTATTATGAATATTTTTGAACATTTTGGGGTGCTGTCAAATTTTGTGAGGTTTGATTTTAGAAGGGCGTGGCCAGCCATATGTGACCTCTGGGCAGAAGGTTTCTCACCCTAATCCAAAACAACTCAAATAATATTTATTTACACATTTTTCTATGTTCCAGGACCCTCGTGTTTTTTGGCTGGTTACAGGATTCATTTTTCTTGGCAGCGGTCTGATTTGGAGGCGACTGCTTTCATTTCTGGGACGACATCTAGAGCCTGCATTACTTCCACCGGTAATACTCATACCCACTTTTCACCCATGTGTATGACTTGAACACGATACTTAAAAACGCCTGATAAAACTGATATAGATTGTTTGTTTGTTTTTTTATAGATTCCACCAGTTTGGAAGAGAAATCTGAAATCATCAGACATGAAACCTGGAGTGAGATGATGTTTTCCAACCTTAAACAGGCAGTATTGAGGTCCTATCGGACCTCAGGAGGTCCTTGGCTTTGGGACCCTTGGCCTTGGATTGTTGGCCTTGGGACCCTTGGCCTTGGATTGTCGGCCTTGGGACCCTTGGCCTTGGATTGTCGGCCTTGGGACCCTTGGCCTTGGATTGTCGGTCTTCGGACTTAATGAGGGATTAGAGCCTTTAATTACTCGTCCTCAGGTATAAAGTGGGTCCAAGATCCGTTATAATCAGGAATAAATCAATTAAATTCCTTTCAGGGAAACCCAGATTGATGGATTTATCTAGCGCTGTAAGAGGGGTGGGGCGAAACGTATAAAGAGCGGCATCACAGTTAGTTTCAATCACGGTTCGTTGCGTTCACGATCGGCAGTTTAAATAGCGTGTAAAGTCTTTCTGTAACAGTGGTGTCTTTTATGTAGTTATTTTTGCACAGTCGTCACGTTTGTGCGTTGGCACTGGAATGTTTGTTTGAACCAAGTAATGAGCGTTACAGCTGGAGTCAATAATGCCGGCACTTCACTTCCGGGTTTGGCCGTTGGGATTTGGAGTCCTTTTGCTCGATTCCAGTTATGTTTGCTGAATGCTTTCATGTTTGGAATAATGAATATTGATAATACATAGTTTAACATCGTGGTTGATTTAATTATTTATTATTATTATTGTGAAGTTGAAGGTATTAAATTAATTAATGTAGTATTAGTGGTAGTGGTAATGGTAATAATAGTAGTACTCAGAGAATGTTTAGATATCAGCCATCTCGTTACCTCTGCGTCCCGCATCCTAGACGAAAAAGATTATCGCTTTTTCTGCAGTCAGTGATTGACTTCTATGCAAAGTAATTTTTCTCAACTTGTCTTCCGTGCCATGTCATGCCTGTTGAGTGTTGATTTACTTCATATTAAGTAACTACTGCACTAAAACATTAATTCATAAATGTATATAATATGCTTTTATTTTTTTTTCTCAGTATAAATAACACGTACCCTGACTGTGCTACTCTTTGAATAAAAACACTTCATTCAAGCGTTAGGGAGTGACATGTGCAAAGGGTTATGATGGAGGGGTGTTGCAAATCATGAGGACCTGCCAAGTGGTATGATAGCATTGTTTTATACATGTCCTAGGCTAGGCCTCAGTTTCAAAATCAGTCCTTGGTCCTTGGCCTCGGAGGCAAGTCCTTGGTCCTTGGCCTTGGCCTCGGAAAATTTCTCAAGTCCTTGGCCTTGGCCTTGGCCTCGGGTTGCCGGTCCTTGGACACAACACTCTTAACAGGCTTCAGCACTTTTAAGGCCATTAGTCTGACCTCCTGTTTTCTACAAAGACACAAATCAGTTGTTTCCCATCAGGATCCTGTTGAACTTTTGTTTGTATGCCCTCGCACATGCAGTGTGTCTTCAACATGAGTAAGGAGTAGATCATTCATATTAATTTGTCCTAGGGTGAAAATTTTCCTTGCTTTGCTTGATACTGCAATGTATCATAAACATCTAAGTGATACGCCTGTGTTTTTTTATTTCATGATAGTAGGACAAATGTTTTGGTGTGTAACTATTTAAGATACAGTCAATTCCTCAACCTTTTTATCTACTGTAGAAAGCGATTGAAAAAACGGTCCTCTTTGACCATTTGAAACATTTTTGAATCGTTGAAAGTATGGATGTCATAGTCAATAATATCTCTGAATATAAAGAAAATAGGACTGTTTCCTGTCGTTTGGAGGAATGCTTGTTTGCTTATATTATGTTTTATTGAATTCCAGTAAATGTTGGTTCATCCATCACTTTGCATCGTTTGGAAATTTGTAAACAACAATAGAGAGCTTCAAACGTTGCTGGGCCGTGAGCAGCGCCCATGATGAAGTACCGTATTGCTAAGTGTTGTGTTTGGCAGTCAGCATGCGCGGCGTGAAGCGGCCACTAGTCGGCTACGGGCTGCCTGAGCCCCGCTGCAGGAAGGCTGCCTGGCGGCCTCCCTGCCGGCTTGAAGAGAAGAAGAGTGGAGATGCTACGGATTGTCAGCCCCATACATCCCTCACCACCCAGCCAGAGCCAGTAGGCTCTCCCGGGGGCGCTATGGAGGCGCCAACCGTTCGTCTGGACGATGGATGTCCGAATTTGTGTGCAGATCGACCGCTGAAAGGAACTCTGGCCACCGCAGAGACCCACGTCCTGGATGCTGTCGACGGCAATGGTGATGAGGGGGGATCCCGAGATTCCCAAGGGGCATTCAGCCCTACTACGTCCACGGAGGACCCGGTGGACGATTTCAACGGGATTCTGTCTTTGTGCTTCGGGGATTGGAGCTCCACGGCGGGTAAAGCGACGCGGTGATGGTGATCACCGAGGACAAGTTTCTGCAGGGAGACGAGTGAGTAGTGTTGTTGCCCTGTATCATTTGTCATCATTTTGAGGATGTATTTTGACTTTATGGCACGATCAAAATGACGTCATTGGTTATGCTACCACTTTCGATTATTTCAACTATCTTCCCTAAAATTTTGCTATTTCTATATATATAATATATAATATATATATATAATAACGGTCAACGACGCCCAGTCAGCAAAGGCATCTGGCCCGGATTCGGCATGAAGCCGGCACTGCTGGCCTTGTGTCGGCACTGGCATAATGCATGTGGGCCGAACACGGCCCAGGAGTGGCAAAGAAGGCACTGGCTTGACTCTGGCAAACCAGATGAGGGCCAGTTGTGGATTGACGTATTTGGGCCAGATATCAATTTACAACTCCGGCCCGTATATGGCCAGCCAGTATTGAGCCACCCTTAAATGCAGTTTCAGATTTTTTTTTCTACACAGCTAGCTTTACATGGCAGACATATGCGGAATTCTATTGAACACACACACACACACACACACACACACAGATGCGAGTTCAACACGTGGTCAATTATGTTCATGTTGTACAACTATTTTGATTTTTTTCCTGCTTTTTTCAAGAACACAGATAGCCAGGGGGAGACAAACAAACAGAAAAAAAAATAATGTGCATCGATATAGATATATAGAACTACTGTATATGGTTTCCTCTTTGTGGATTGACCAATCGTTTTAATATAATTTAATTTTCAAACACCAAAAATCTTCTGTACAAGAACAAGTAGGGAAGTGGAGAAAACTTTATAAAAGAATTAAGGAAGAGTGTGGTGATCAGTCTTAAAAATACGCTCAGGACAGAAGAGATTAAGTTTTCAGATTTCAAGAGAAAAGGGGTTTGAGAAATAAAACTTTAGATTGTTTTTTTCCTTGTACTGTACAACAACCATATACAACTCTGAACTACACTTCGGCACAGTAGGTGGCAGTGGTGCATCTCGAACGTTAGCTGCCACAGCGCCAATTAAGGAAGAAGAAGAAGAAGACGAAGAAGAAGAGGGAAAAAAAAAGAAGTAACCAGAAGAATCCCGCTCACGGACAACAACGACGCTCACGCCACAATTGCCCACACACACTCCTGTGCCACATCCCTAAAAGACGGTGAGTAAATTCATTTATTTTATGTTTTGGATAACGTTTGTCTTTTGTGACAGTACGCTGGCAATTACTATACAAAGACAATTCTGTCTGAAGTCTAGCCTGAATTTTGAAGAGCGCCATTAAATGACGCATTCGCATTTAGCATTAGCTCGAAATGGGGGCGGGGAATAATGTGCTCCTAGCATAGATGTGACTTCTTTCTGATGACATGTGGAAATATTAAAAATATATTGTACTTCAATTTAATGGGTATTTACTGTTATTTCTTCTTAAAATTGTCACTTGCTGTGTCTAATTAGATAGACTGAAGAGCGAATTTTAAAATAAACCGCCCAGGGACGTCACAGGCAGGTGGGGCCTGAACTTGCAGCGTCACAGTCCATATGAGTTTACTAAAAATGCAGATTTCGGACATGATCAAAAATAACCCTTTCTGGGACCCCCATAACTGGCTTTATGGCCGTCGCACAAGAGTGAAACTGCGTTTTATTTATACTTATGACTATTTTCTTTCCATATTTTATTCAACATGACAATGTGGGAAGCGCTGAAATACATTGAAATTTATTTTGATTCAGTTTGCTGCAATACTGATACTGTACATTCAAAAAAACATATTTTTACTTAATCTTAACTTAAGAATTATTATCTGAATATTTTACAATAAATACATTCCAGTCCCATCGGCATACTTCGAGTCACATCAGAGCAGTGAGAAGAAATTCAGTCTGCAAACTTGTGAGTATTCACAAATTTTGTTTGGTATGCAGAATCACGATTAGGTGATCTGAAAAATGGTGGTGCTAAAGTATCTACTTCACTGGGTAACATTGGATTGAACATGGATTTTGCCGTTTTTCCAATCTCTCTTTCTTGTTCATTTTATCCACAGTCCTGCATAATATATTGACAAAGCAAGAAATGATGATGGAGCAACTGTGAATCATCTTTAAGACTCTACAGAGTATGAAAGCAGCTGATGAGGCAGAGATGGGCCTTGATCCAAATCTGTTGCCACTCAAAGATGTTTGTTCTCTACAGAGCCTGGAGGAAAAACTTCACATCAACCCAGATCTCCAGAAAACATTGGTATGTTGGCATCTCATACATGTTGACCATATTGCATCAAACTGACTTTCTATCTTCCACACATGCTCTTGTTTTAAAACTTTAATAAGCTTTCCAGTGTCGGTATTAAACAACTTTAGTTTTTTAAATCATAATGAAGTGATGTTGGTATGATTTCAGGTAAATACACTGGCTCTCAAAGGTGGACTGGACATTCGTGAATGTGTCTGGAGCATTATGCATGCAATGATCAATAACTCTCTGGCTAGGAAAATAAACATGAGAGGAATAAATGGAAAGATTGGTTTCCAGCGCCTATAAATTCAAACTGTTGTAAGTGGTAAGTCGGGCTCGATACCGGCAGTGTCATAGAGGGGACATATGTGCCACCAGAAATTGAATCTGAATTATCCAGATCTGAAATTTGATTTACAGTAAATTGCGTTTGAAATGTTTAATTTTAATCCTTACACTGAAAATCTGAATTGTACAATTAGAATTTAAGGGTTTTTTTCAGTTTCTCTTAAACTGTATTTTAAAATGTTTATTATAGGCGGCTATTTTTTCAAATGGCCATATAAGGAAAAACAAACGTTTTACTTTAAACATTTATACCAACCCAATATAAACGTTTTGGTATTGTTAGTAAAAGGTTTAGATTTTCTTCAAGGAGATATGTGTTCTCCAAGCAAGCCCCGATGTCTGTGACACATATTCAGAATAATTTATTTTGTATTTGTAAGTCTTAATTTTCAGTGATGATCAAATGCAGTTTCAGAGAAATATCTATGTATCTATATCTATAGATATATCGATATTCAAATTTTACAATTGGGGTTCAGTATCATGATTTCAGATTAAAATATACAAATCCATCCATTATCCGAGCCACTTATCCTTCAAATTATGTAATTCAAATTCGGTATAAGCAATTTAAATCTAAATTATTCAGATTCTGTTTCTGGAGGCAAATATTTCAGCCCACACATTAGTAATGACATGGACAAATGTTTGTCCTTTTTTCTTACAGTTTTAAAACAATTCTTTGTACAAAGCTGTAAATATTTGAGAAACACTATCTGACACCAGAATATCAGTTTACTTTTCAGTAGTCATGTTACCTGATGATACAGAGAGTTAATTTAAAAATATGTTTGCATGTTTCAGCCGCTGTGAGGCGAAACCGATTAACATCTGGGGCCACAGACAAGGAAATTGATGCCACCATCCAAAGATGGCTACAGCTGGCTCCTGACCGGGATGGTGGTCGGAAGGAGAGAATGAAAAGAAAGGATAACATGGAGAGCAGTTTGATCAACGAATAAATGCTGTTCAAGAAGCTGCTGTATTACAGTTTGGATTTGGTGCTAACTGTCATGCACTTTTCCAGTTTGTGTGGTTGTTTGTGAGGTTCACATGAAAATAAACATTTTTGTAACAGTTGTTTTTGAGGCTTTTTAAAAAAAATGGGGGTCTAATATGGCTCATCAATTGTGCCATGCAGGTACACTTCATGTACACTTGCATGTGTTGTGTTGCAAATGCATGCCATGCATGGGTTTTAAACCTGCGGCATGCATTTGTTTTTGCGACACAATGCATGCAGGTGTACATGAAGTGTACCTGCATGGCATAAGGCATAATTATTAAGTGGCTGAGTTATGGTTGAATTAAGGCTGATATGAGAGCCTGTTCTGGCCCAGCGTCGGGCGGGTAGGGCCAGATATGGTTATACAATGCGGCTGAGATCTGGGCGGATGCGGCCACATCATGGATGCCAGACCTGGGCCACTGCAGGACCGTCATTCATTGCCGTATGTGGGCCGAGTGCACTGCCGTGTCCGCGCCGGAGCTGGGCCAGACCAATTTTGCTGACTGGGCGGTGTTAACGACGTGACGTATTTGTACGTAGGCCCACTAGCGCAGTTGTAAAACGATTAGTACTTTCTATGAAAAACACTTTTAGCCCATTAATCTAATCAGATTGAGGAAAAACGCTCAACGCGGAGTTTTGCAGCACACCGTTCGTATGTAGGGGGTCATAGTAAGCAGAGAACCCGCTATATGCCAGTGTTAACATTTTCAAAGCATCTCTTCTAAAACCAATCATAAACAATCAGTCACATCATTGCCCAGTGCAACGACAAAATCCGTCCGTCTTTTTATCCTGCTTGTCCGCTTTCGGGTCGTCGATTAACCGGAGCCTATCCCAGCAGACTGGGTGAGAGCGGTTCACCTTCGATTGGTTTCCAATTACTACGGGACACCCCACACACATAATATGTAAATTTATTTTGATGCTATAATTATTTATAATATTTAATAGGTGTGTCTGTGTGGCGTGGTAACTGGGAAGCAATGCTGTAAGCATGGAGTATAGCCACATTAATTTTTGATCTCTTTCTCTCTTTATTTTCCTCATTCTTTATTTTTGTCATCCTGAAATAATGTTTTATTACTATTGTTTCAATTTTTGAAAGAAACTGAACAACATCAAGTGCCGCTTCAAGAGTTATTGTATTTTTGATGACGTGTGGACAATGAGAGAATCATAAAGTGAAGCTACGGCTTCATTAATTGGAGCCAACACAAGCATCTGATGCTCCTTTTCATGTAACAACAGGATCTGGAATGCTTCAACCAAAATCTACGGGCAGGTGACGGAGATGGATAGGAAACAATCGCGAACACGTTCCCTCCACATGCCCGCATTCAACCCAGAGGAGAATGTGGTCAGTGACTCTGCCCCCCACACCTCCCTCCCTCCCTCTCACAGTGTCCCACTTTTACCAGCCGCCAAATCTCTCCTCCATTCATCTGACAAATCTCAGACATGCTTCGAGCCACGGATGATCAAATCCTTTGCCCCCCTGTTGCGGCGTCTACTTAGAGTCAGACGAGTGACATCACGGCAGATGTGTCTGAAGTCGAGGAGCTGAGGGAACAGCTGGACATGCACGCCATCATCGTCCCGCGTCTCGGCGAAGAACCTCTTTTCACAGCCGAGCAGGTGAGTGGCGCATGAAAGCTTTTTAAATGCAGATGATGCTGCAGCTTAAGAAAGCTATGGAGGGATTTACAGATGATTCTCACTGGGATAATTACAGGCCTGATGTGTGTGTTGATTCGCCGTGTAGGTGATTGAGGAGATAGAGGAGATGATGCAGGACTCTTCCGAATCTGTAGCAGAGCACAATCCTTCACAGCCTCACCTGTCCATGCTCTCTCTGGATGTACAGCACCCCAGAAGAAGTCCAAGTTACGAAGAAAGTGAGTGTGGCGCCACACCAGACTTCACGTATGTGTAGATGCTCAGTCATCAAGGTCATGTGAATCCCCAGAAGTTGAATTGAAGCAACTGGACTCTTACTGGTTGTAGAAGGTATTTCATGTTGAATTGAAACAACACCCACTACAAACACGTGTCAATCGGAGGACAGCGCACTTAAATTTCAGAAGCAAATACAGTACAGTCAACCTTTTGGATTCAACAAGCAAGAGGAGTCCAGTTGTGTCGTGCCACGGAGAAATGTAAATTATTTTCAACAGTCCCGTAATATTTCTTACAGGAATATAGCAGTTATTTACCTGTAATTAATCAATTTAAAAACCACAATTAAAAAAAAAACAAATCTTGCTAGTTTTTCCAAACACCACTTCGAATAAGTTGATATTGTGCATTCAATTACTGTCATATACCATTGCACATTCACTTTGGGGCATGTAGAGAGCGAGGCCAACGTGGCGGTTGCACCCGGGCAAATCATCGACTTTAATGCAATTAGGTGCCCGTATGTCGGCAATCAATAATAGATTAATGTATATATTGAAGAGCGATCCTGCTGGAATAGTGGGACCATACTTTGAGAAAAGTCCGTCGTCATTGTTTCACCGCATCCGTAACAAGTGTATGGGCGCAGGAGTTCGAGGACTGAACGTGGCGGAACTGAACGAGCGTGTGGAGGAGACGGAGAGCGCCGTCACGAGGCTCTCGGAGGAGCTGGTGCAGCATTTGGCTCTCAGGGACGAGCTGGACTTCGAGAAGGAGGTGAAGAACATTTTCATCTCTGCTCTTATTGACGTGCAAAACCGACAGAAGGAGCACCGCGAGGCGCTGAAGAAGAATAAGAAGAAGCATCAGCAGTTTCAAGGGGCGACGGGAAAGTCGCACAGCCATGCGGCAAAGTCGCTCGGATCAGTGAGTTTATTATTCGTGGCCTACTTGCTTTCTTAGCCTGTCGTCACGGCATCTATGTTGCTTCAATCCTGTCTTTGCTCTTTCTTTTGTCCTCAGCGTTTTAGCATGGAGGGGCTCTCCTCTGTTCTTCAAAACAGCTTTCGACAAACATTCTGGAGCAGATGCAGTGAACGACAGGTTCATTTCTATTAAGAAGTTACGGTATTGAGCTGGGTGGCCCGGTGGTCCAGTGGTTAGCGTGTCGACCTCACAGTGCAGAGGTACCGGGTTCAATTCCATCTCCGGCCTCCTTGTGTGGAGTTTGCATGTTCCCCGGACCTCCGTGGGTTTACTCCCACATTCCAAAAACATGCTGACTGCGATTGGCTGGCAACCGGTTCAGGGTGTCCCCGCCTACTGCCCGTAGATAGCTGGAAAATAGATGGATGAATGGATGGTATTAAGCTTTCGGGTTCAATTTCAGGATACACCTAAAATGCACTGCAATCATTAGAGGTGAGCCTTTATTAATTTTTAATTGTCCAACTCTTTCATGTTGCGGTACTTTTGGGTGTTTTCTAAGGAGCTCAATGGTAAAATTTGCACCAGATATTTGGATCCACGTATGGGATAATACATTTCGAAGGATGTTCACTTCTATGCCTTTGTGTGACTCTTTTAGTCTCGGTGCCGCTTTAAGTTAAGCAGCCACTTCCCTCTGGGAACATCTTGTTTGAAGCCTCCCGATGGCGAGGTACTGTCGATCAATTGCCAGCCCTTGCTTTGGTCTCATGATGTCAACTGTAAATAATAATCAAGCCAGGAAATGCACTGGTCCAGTCATGGATCAATCAGCTGTTGCTCTTGTGACAGCAAGTCATGAGAAAAGTAAAACATTGACCATATGGATTTGTGCATTCAAAGGTTTAGACAAAGTCAAATTAAGTTCACCACTAAAGTGTATGGTACATTTGAGGCCCATCCTGACATTTCACCTGAAAGTCAAATTTTCACAAGTCTTCATGAGTCTGTTATCTGTTCATTAAAGCTTGGGTTGAACACCCTGGTCAATTACGCTGGTTAACAACTAATGTCATCCCTTTCATGCACCAATAATGATAACCTGTATCCTGTTAACATGATAAGCTGCCCACTGTAGTAACCACTGTCCCCGAAAAGTTAAACAATGTAAACAGTTTGGAGCAGTCCCATTTCTTTTCCTGGTGATAATGCAAGGCTGGCAGCACAGAGGTGTCGTGGTCAGCATTTTCGCTTCACGGTTCAAAGGTTCAAATCTCAGCTGCAGACCTCCTGTGTGGGGTTTGTATGTTATTGTAGGTTCTAGATTGAGCATGAATGATTGATTGTCTATATGTGCTGTGTGATTCACTGACGACCAGTCCAGGGTGTACCCTAACTTTCACCTAAAGTTAGCTGGCTACTGTATACCCATGACCATAATCTCGACAAGCAGTATAGAAAATAGATGGTATTGGCAAAAAAAGGTTAATTGAGATATGCGTGGAAGAATTTGATCAGGAAAATCTTTTACAAACTCATTGACCTTTTTATCTTGTTATTTCATTTGTAGTATTTGACCACCGTCATCCCTTATGAAAAAAAAGGACGCCCTCCATCCATGGAGGACCTCCAGACCCTGATCAAAAGTAAGTTTCTTTCAACCCGTATCATGAAGTAGGATTCTTTGGCATCATCGGTAAGTGACCTCTCTCTCCCATTTACCACGTTTCAGTTTTGCATGCGATGAGAGACGACAGCGACAAGGTTCCAGCCCTCTTAACAGACTACATTCTCAAAGGTAAGCCCTTCTGCAAGTTCATTTTTGCAATGCGCACGTCGCTGTTCACATTGTTTTCACCGTAAATATCTTGTTGTGGTTTAAATTTGCATTAATCGGGAACTGTGTGTAAAACTCCACATATTTAGCAATGTGAAAATGATCCAGGGTGGCCTTTGACTCACTGTATGCATAGCAGGAACTGAAAAGTTGAGCAGAATCCATCAAGATTAGTTTTATCTGTAATTATTATTTTTCCTTGAGTCCAAGCTGTCACCGTCATCAGTAAACCTTTATTAACTGGTGAGGCGATGCACAACCACTGCAGTAAAATTTTAAGATTGTTAATTAATCGACTGTCCCTGATTTAGACAACACAAAGACTCTCGCGAATGCAGGACGAAAGTACTTTGAGACGCTGCCACGGTCATTTCTGCTTTACAAGAGACTATGATGTCTTGACATGTTTTTTTTAAATAAAAATACCCAAGGATTAAGAATTTTATCAAAAATTACACTCCCTGTGAAATACTCAGCAAAATACCCCCAAACCAGCGCAAAATAATTTTGGTTGGGAAAAAAATGACTTAAAACAGTGCCATCATTGTTTGATTTATATATTTTTGAACTTTAAATCTATCGTGGTTCCCCCCCCAAAAAAGTAACTTAATAATAAAGATATGTACACATATAAGTTACCAACATAAAGTGTCCTCTTCTGGGATCATAGTAATTAACGTAATCGTAAATCAAATTTTGAAGTAGCCTACTGGGTCAAAAATTTGGGCCAAACTCCCAATTGGAATATTAGATAGTTCCAACAACAAACGTTCCTTCCTGGGCACACTCTCTTCACTTTTTCCACACTCATTTGTGTTTCTACTTCAATTCACGCTCGAATGCTGCCTTTGCATTTGCAAGCTGTGGTGTGAGCCACAGCCTGGGAGGTTTGTGACATTCTTCACGTGACCCCGCGCTCTTGTGGTTGCGTTGCTCACTGTGGCGAGGGCTCCCCTTTTCCACTTTGTAACTCCGGTGCACTTTGACCCCAGTTTTCACTCCTTCACTTCACTACCGCATGGCTGATCCCTGATTATGTGTCAGAGCCACTGATGACACTTTGCACTTTATTTGTTGTGTAATGATTGAAAGTGACACACGTCTACAACCCAAAGTCTACTTTTATCAACTTGTAGCCGGCTGGCCTACGCTGAATATAATTAGACACTGCCGCAACATGAACTACACCCGCCCACTTTAATTAAGCAAACCAATCAAACCAATAAGAGCTGTCCCCAAAATTCAGCAGTTTCAATATTAGTGTAACCCTTTCATGCACCTTGTAACCTGAGACAACATGACAAGCTGTCCACCGTAGTGATCGCTGTCCTTCAAAGGGTTGAAAATAAGAATATATATATTTATTGTGGTTGTAATTTGCAGTGGTTGTGAAACTGCATTGGACAAATGTGTTTTAGATATTTTGGTTTTAAGCCAACCACAATAATAGGAGTTATTTTCTAACAGGGTCACATTTTAGATATCCCTCATGTTTTGGATGTCTTAATGTTGTGGTTGGTGAATGTGTATTGTAAGTGATGCATTGAAATGTTTTCCAGTTCTCTGCTTTATTTTACACTTTTACAATTTTTAATCCTGACTCCATACTGATGCCCCACACGTCACTCTGCTCATATTTATGTGGGTGTTGTTTCAGTGCTTTGCCCAACGTAGCCTGGAGCGATGGAGCCATACACCGGGGAGAGGCTACCGATGATGATGATTGTTTATCACAAACAGAAAGCACAATTATTAATCGATTGCTTCGTTTCTGCATGTTGTTTCTTCAGGATGTGTCCTCGCGTTTTTGTCATTGAATTTTTTATCTTGTGGCTTTGATTATACCGTGTTCATTTTGAACTATATATATATATATATATATATATAACTTTCTATTTACTGTGTGTCAAAGGAATATGCCCTAGAAACTGCACTACGTGTGCGACGCAAAGGGCTCTGCATTCATCCAAAGTGCTTAATACCAGGCTACGATACACAGAAGTCAATTTGTATTAGGCGTAGAAAAAAAAGTAGTGTGTTTCCGGTAACATGAAATTTCAGCATAGGGTCGGTAGGTCGGACAAAGTTTTTTTAAATCTTTTTCTCCCCCCATCAAAAACGTAAACAGAATAAACATAAAACAAGGAGACATTGAAACCAGTGCCGGATGCTCGTCTGTCAAAGAGGGGAAGCTCAATTTTGATCGACATCATAAAATGTGTCCGTTTATTTATACGCGAATTCTACTCTAGCTCCGTTGCTTTTCAAGAAAATGATCTGTGACCCTGTCATACCAACAAGGCGTCTTTTCCCCGTACTTAATTAGTGTCCTACAACTATAGGAACTACAATAAAACCCACCAGAAATAAAAGACTAATTTGTCGCTAGTTGTTTACAACAAAGAGTGTCGCTAAAATGATTACGAGAAGTCTCCAGCTCAACTCGGAACAGAATGCGAGTTGAAAAAAATGCTCGCACGGATGCCTACACTAAAAGCTCGGTGATTGGCTCATTTCAATGTCAATCACTAAAAGCTCGGTGATTGGCTCATTTCAATGTCAATCGAACTGGCACACAGGCTTCCAATCTGATGCAGAAAAGCCTGGCGTCCGGTCCCCTCCCACTGCCATCCAGTCCCAGAGACGCCGAACTCCGTGGGCGGGACAAAAAACAGTTTGTATCCAATGACTCGTCTCCGTTCAACGTATTGGGACAACCTACCCTGAACTCACTACCGTTTAAAGCACAGCGAAGCTGCGGCGTGAAGGAGAAGGGACTCACGTCGTAACCAGTAATAAGAAGAAGCTGATTCGAGGCAAAAGTTGAGCACGTTGTAGCGCATATTTAGTCAATGACATGTACACACAATGACATTTACATTCATATATTTCATCACTTATTCTTTGACATTTTAGGGGAAGCCAAGCTTCCCTTGCAGTCCGAGAGCAATCGCCACTGATTGAAACCCCCGCTCGGCGGCGAGCGAGTTGGGTACCCAGCGGCTGGGTGTTAGAGCCTCTGCGTCCCGCGACCTAGACGGCCCGTGGTGGTCGTGGCCCGGCCTGGACTAGGGTGCCGTAAGACTAAGGCGGACGGGGGGTCGACGTCAACGAGCGCGCGGACGCGCGGGTCGGCGGGCGGGCGGCGGAACGCCGACGGGCGCCTGACCGTGGTAGTGACGGGGACGGGCGGGACGCGGAGGTGGCGCGGCGCACCAACCGACCGCGCCCGACACCGTCCCCTCCCTTGCGACGCCTCCGCCGCCGTCGTCCCGCCGCTCCGCGGCGGTGGCGCCGCCGCCTATTTGGGTTTCGCTCGCTCCGGCTCAGGAGGCAGGTGCGCCGCCGCCGCCGCCTCGCGGTCGGGCGCTGGGTGTTCGTGGCGGGGTAGAGTAGACGACCGCCAACGACGGCGCGCCGTACCACAACCCCGCCCGTCCCACCGTCACGCCCGCCCCGCCTCTCCGCGCCGACTTCGAACGTCGCCTCCGCCCTGCGCCTCGTTGAATCTTTTCGATACAGCAGTGGATGCTATTTTCTTAATATTATGGTGCGAGCATGCGACTGCAACACACAAAACGCGGTTTAAACTGTTATCGGAGATCGTGGCCGCCGCCACGATTCAATGTTGTTGACAGACCAAGGCAAACGACGCAACGTGAATATCGCGAGAGTTTGCACCAATGTAAACGCTCTAAATTCATCTTTCCTTTTGTTATTTATAATTTTGTCTGTGGTTTTATTTTTCTTGTTTTGATTGTAAAGCGTCCTTAAGTGTTTTGAAAGGCTATTATTACAGAAAAATGTCGAAGGTTTGAAAAAAAATGCCGACCGTAAAGTTTTTCTTTGAGGTAGAAATTCTCGGTCGGTCGGGTTACCGGAAACACACTACTTTTTTTTCTACGCCTTATCAAAACAGCTGCTGCTTCTTATTAAACAACAGTGATACTGCAAGACATAAACTCGCAGATAAGATGTAAGAAAGGCAAAAAAAAACGTTCATGCATCAGCAGCAAGAAATCAGGGAGCAGATCACATAATAACCAAGCTAGCGAAGCTGCATATATAAACAGTATTGAAACAAATGTGTAATCATCACTTATCGGTATTCCACCGACTAAGATATAGCCACTGTGAAGAATGTGTTTCTTCTGAAACATTTTGCACTGATGACAGTGCGCTAAATAACTGAATGACTATGCATTTCTGTGATCATTAGTACTGTTTGACCCAAGCACTGTCACTAGTTGTGTCGCTGTGCCTGCCGTGCACAGAGCAGTAAACACTGCAGGACTCTTTTTTGTGGATGTATACATGCTGCCTTTTCAACTTTTGTACATCGTAAAAGACGTATCTTCAATGAATGTCTTATTACTCGAAAATGTGTCACCTGTTTCATGGCTCATTTATTTTGCAACAGTTCTGTTTTAATTAGATTTAGAAGACAACATGTTGCCCTCCGTGATTTTGGCTGCGAAGGCCATATGGTTGAAAATGTGATACAAAAATGTGAAATGAAACAAACATGCAGGGAAAACCAGACAAAACATTGATTGCCTCCACGTGCTCGAAAAACACCTAATGTCGATTCAAGTTTTCCAAACATTTTGTCATCCAAATTAAATGACATTAGATTTGATCCCTCCCAGGACCCCCCCCCCCCCCCCCCAAACATTTGAGTATCTTTGTGCATTTTAGTAATATACTTTTTGTGTTAGTACACATTGCACCCCAATCATCATATGAATCTCTTTTTCACAAAAAATATTGACAAAAATAAAATTTAATAAAGCAGGGCACCTTTAAACTACTGTGGCGCCTGACTTGCGTCACCGGAAGTTGTCAGCGCTAATCAGTCTGCAATTACAGCTTGCGATCAGAGCTGTTGCGATATAGCTTTATTATTTTTATTATTATTATCAGTCAAAGTTTGTTTATGTATAATTCACCAATGGCACTCGCAAAGAATGTCAATCTGTCGGGCTGAGAGAAGTATTTTAATACGGTACGCGTGAGCTACGGTAGTTAACAGGCAGCAAAAGCGCTTCGCATACATCCGCGTCAGGTCTTCCACTATCCATCCATCCATTTTCCGAACCGCTTGATCCTCACTAGGGTCGTGGGGGTTGCTGGAGCCTATCCCAGCCATCTACGGGCAGTAGGCGGGGGACACCCTGAATCGGTTGCCAGCCAATCGCAGGGCACACAGAGACGAACAACCATACACGCTCACATTCACACCTAGGGACAATTTAGAGTGTTCAATTAGCCTGCCATGCATGTTTTTGGAACGTGGGAGGAAACCGGAGTGCCCGGAGAAAACCCACGCAGGCCCGGGGAGAACATGCAAACTCCACACAGGGAGGCCGGAGCTGGAATCGAACCCGGCACCTCTGCACTGTGAAGTCGACGTGCTAACCACTGGACTACCGGGCCGCCCTTCTTCCACTAAGGTAGGCAGGAAATCTTTTTCACAAACTCAGTAACTCTTGTGTCTAGTTTATTATTATCATTTTCGTTTCGTTCCTCTGAGCGGCCATTATGGTTGTTGCTCATCATGGCAAGTGTGTGCATATACGCGCTAACGGGCCGATCGCCGGAGGTTGGTTGATCGAAAAAAGTAGGTCTTGGGTCAAAAAAGGTTCGGGCACCCCTGGTCTGTACTCTCTTCTAACTTTGTGAGATAGTCAGCTCTCATACGGTAGTGCAGTCCCACAGCTGCCGACATTGTCAATGAAGACTGATCAATATCACCTTCTACAACGTTTTATGTCACTGTAACATATTTTGCAAGTGGTTATTATGTTGTAACTGATCATTGTATATTGATAAATATAACTATACAATATATTGCCATATACGTGTACACTAATTATCAAAAAAGAAAAAAAACACTAGACATTTTTATTGCCACAATAGGCTGCCCTATTAAAAAAAGAAAGTGACCCCAAATTGTGTCCGCTCCAAGTTTGGGAAAGGCTCAGCAAAAAGAAAAGAAAACGAAAATGGTTGAAAATGGTAACTGGTGCTGAAAAGAAACATGCTATGAACATTAACCTCTAATACCATACATCAGATGTTTTTTGAAATCACGACTTGCACTGTCTTGCACATGTAGAACAAGAATCTCTAAAGATTGCACTTGGGTTGACTTGTATTTTGAACAGCTAAACAAGAAATATTCACTGATCAAATGCATGATAGGGGACTTCAATGATACTGCTCATTAACTTTCACGAGCAGGCTGAACACATTTCGAAACCAAATACTCATGTCTTTGTGCTTGCCAAATGTTTCAGCACACTTCTGTTGCCCGCCTCCCCTCACGCTTTCCAAAACAACACAAACGTTTAAGACATCTGCAAAACATTTGTGCTGTCCGAGATAAGAGGTCTTCGTCCAAACGCTTCACCGCTCAGCAGTGTGGCTCCGACTTGCATGCAAAGCTGCAGGCTGAAATCTTTACAGTGCGTTTGAAGAGTTTCCCGAAAGGATATCATGGAACGCGTGCAAGGTCTTTGCTTGGTGTTTTGCCTTCTTCTGCTGATGCAATGCACACACCAGCAAACAACAGAAAAGAAGAGAAGCACAAAGAAAGGTAAGGTCAATATTCACGCTTGACCTCAGGATGTGATGCTAACTTTATTTCTTTGAATCATGACAGACGCTACCAATGCTGCAATTGAAGAACTAAAGAAACAAATTGAAGACATTGTTTACGACCTGAACTTGTTGAAAGAGCAGCAATCTCTGCAATCAAGTAAGTTTGTTTCATAACCCAGATAAACATTGTATTGATATGTACATGCGTACTCTAAATGTGTTTGCCAATGGAAAAGAACGACTCTGAATCCAAAGCATACCACATCATGTGTACTTGATTCCTATGGGTATCAATAGAAAGGAACAGAGCTTGATCCAAAGCATACCACATCATGGGTAATTAAATTTTATCTGTCTATCAGTGGAAAGGATCAGATCTTGATTCAAATTATACTACACTACGGATAATCTAATTGTATCTGTGTGTCAATGGAAATGAACAGCTCTTGATCCAAAGCATACCACATCATGGGTAAGCAAATGTTATATGTGTCAATAGAAAGGAATGGAGACAGATCCAAAGCACGTGGGTACAATAAGCTTATTTTATTTGTTAATCGCAAGTAGCAGCTTGATCCAAAGTATACCACATCACGGGTACGTTAATGTTATCTGTCAATCCATCCATCCACGTCAGTGTGTCTGCGTGGAACGAAGGTCCCAGGCAAGTGTTTCCTCGCCAATCCGGTCAAGAAGACTTTCCACGCCGCCAGTGATGACTGCGTGGCAAAGGGAGGCAGCCTGAGCACCCCCTTGACAGCCGATGAAAACGAACAGCTGTTCGCCTACGTGCGTCAGAGCATCAGCCCGGAGGAGCCCATCTGGCTGGGCATCAACGACATGGTGACCGAAGGCCAATGGTTGGACCAGTCGGGGTCCAACTTGCGCTTCAAGAACTGGGAGACTGAAATCACCATGCAGCCGGACGGCGGGCGCAGCCAGAACTGCGGCATGTTGGCCACCACGGCCAACGGGAAGTGGTTTGATGAGAGCTGTCGAGCTGAAAAAGCTTCAGTGTGTGAGTTTAACATTGTGTGACCAGAGTTGACTTCAAGGTGCCACGGTGACCATTTGAGTACAAAAGTCATTTTTGTATAATGCTTCAAAAGAGTGCACATCATTAACCACTCCCTCATTTACAACAGTTGCCAATAGGTCATTTTTATTGTCATGTATAGTTTTTGTTTGTTTGTTTTAAAACATTTATTGTCAAAGCAGAAAAATGAAAGCATTACGTTGCTGGGAGATTTCAAGGTAAACACCAATGGATTTCTACCTTTATATTCTTATATCAGCTAATAAACCAAATACAGCTAATTTTTTTTCTGCAAACGCTATTCTGTGCCATTTCTGTGCACCGCCTAGTCCAAAAGCTTCGCATTAAATTAAATATTTTGGTCTGCACAGCAGAATGAGTCATTTTATAATGGATGACCAAAATTTCAACAAGCTGTTATTGACGACTTTAACCCAACTCGGGTTTGACCTGTGAGCTCAGAGAGGTTAAACATTCGAGGAGGAAGCAATTTGTTTGAAAAATGAAAACCACAAAAACAAATGAGAGGCCTTGAATGACTGAATACAATACTCACTGCAAATGGTATGCTCGGGGGGTGCCAGTTACGAGCCAAGATGATCACATAAACTGTCAAACCTCTGGGGGCTATATTTGCTGCTCCCCCCTGTCACTGAGTCAAGATTCTGAGTCATTTGAGTAAACGAAAACGTGCAAAGGGGTGTGTCAACTTTTTCACCCTCCAAACGAAATGACCTCACAAAAGTTGATTCACTCAGAGGAAGCTTACGTCAGACTTAACATGTAAAGGCAAGGTCAGAAATTTGGGATTTTAAAGTGACTTTCAACCTCTGTTTTAGGATGTAAGAATTGACAATATGCAGTGTTACGATATGCAGTGTACATAGAATTGCTCCCACAAATTAGTCATAGCCTAAGGTCGCAGTTTTATTTAAAATAAATGCCTTTAATTCTTAATGAGAAGGAAAGTGCGCACACACACGCACACACCAAAGCTAAAAAGACAGTGAATGTGCTCTAACAGCACACCTCGAGTTCCCACTATAAGTGACTGAATGGTTATCTGTCTCTAAATATGCCCTTTGATAGACCGGCAACCAGTCCAGTGAGTAGCCTGCCTTACGCCTCAAGTGAACTGGTGAGTTTTAAGGTTCTTTGCAAGCTTTCGTGCAGGTGGAGAGCAAAGGATGCATTTCTTTGAGCTACTTTATTATTATTAAAATGGCCAAAAGGTATTTAAATAACACATGCAAAATGCCTGTTCCTCAACATGTGATTGGTACAAAAGTACAATTTGAAAAGTAGTCCTTGTTCCAAAAATATTTTCTAGTTCCACTGGTCACAAGCAGTAAAGGATGACTGGGTTCAGATTTCATAAGAGAAGCACCGCCACTTGGAATAAAAGCAGACACCGGCAACTGGCAAGTCTGAACACATCTAGTTTGTGAATTTGGTGCAAAAAAACATGCAGGAAAAACAAGGTCTCGTGAGGCCAAGCTTTAGTTTGTCACAAAGCGAACCAGGAATGAAAATCTCCAAGTAAAAAAAAAAAAAAAAAGTCTGGTGGAAATCCTGAATCCATTTAGTTGCCTCCCTCCGGCTCCAACCGTGCCCCCATCGTAGCCGTGTTGTGCTCATCCAAGGTGGGCTGGGCCTGGTAAATCACATTGTCCACAAGGGTGTCGCTGTGGCTAGGGGGCCTGTTGGGAAGCGGGGGTGCCTGCTGAGGGGGCAACGGATACGCTTGGTAGACCCCCGTCTGAATGTTGTTTGCGTCTGTAGGCCCCGTGAAGGGCTCGTACGCATCTGAATCTGTGTAGATGCCCATCTGCGCCCCCTTCCTCAGCAGGTGGGTGTAGACCAGCGTGTCCTCAATGGATTCGTATACATGGGACTCGTTGTCTTCGCGGGTTTTAGGGAAGCCGTTGGGCCCGGGTTTGAAGCTGCTGCCGTTGGGATTGTAGATGGACACCTCATGATTGAGCTTCTTTTTCTTCTTCCTGTTTGGGCGTGCGCAAAGAAAAATCAGTATCATAGAAGAGCTCTAAGGTGTTGCACTTTAAAAGTCAGGCGAGGTATCATGTCTGTTGCGTAAAAATCTTCCGGCGAGTTATCATGTCTGTGACATCTTAGCTCTTCTTTTTACTGAATGAAAACGTCCAATGAAAGAAAAAAAGACATGATCTTCATGATTTGGACAGATTTCAAGACAATGAATGATTGCATTGACTTTTATGAACAGTTTTTCAAGACAAAAAAAATGATCATGATAAAATTGTTGCCATGGGAATGAGTAATAATCTGACGAATGATTGGTTTGATATTTAGAGTACATACAATACACAGAAGACACAGCGTTACGTGTGCCTGCATTGTCTAATGCAATCCAATTAGAGGAGCTGTATTGTATGTAAAAATTCAGCTTACAAAGATAATTTTGCTCACTTTTAATGAACAATAAGTGGATATCGTGAAGTTGTGTAGAACTGCACTGCATCCCATCAGAGCTGTTTCAAAGTTGCTGTTACATAAAACAGTCCACATGTTGTCCTATCAATATGGTTCATTCAGTCTTATTATATATATATATATATATATATAATTAAAATAATAATTAAAAAAAAATTTTTTGAAGAATCGTCAAATCATATATGTGCAGCGCTTACTTAATTACGAAACAGACGACCACCAGCACGGCGAGGAAAAGGATCACCAGGGCAGCGACCACGCTCACGACGATGATCAATAGTTGGTCTGAGTGAGAGAAAACGTTGGCCAAAGTTGCACTTCACTGTTTCCATTGTACAAATTGAACGTTGCACTTAATAGAAGTCGAAAACGTACTTTTCTGAACGGTTAGCTCGGTGATGACCATGAAGTCTCCCCTCTCGGGCATGCAGTTGGACATGTTGAGGTAGAAACTCTCAGAGACGCTGATCTCGTCGGCCGCCTCGTCTTCCCTGCGACTGTAGTCCTCCTCCAGATTGTCGAACCTCTGCACCCGGATATTGGTGTGCCGGTTGGCACACTTGGGCTGGCTGAGGTTGACGAACTTTAAGTGTGCCTCCATCTTCGGGGGGAGCGTTATGATCCAGGAGACGGTGGCGTAGGACTTCATCCCTACTGGCCAACCGGGCGTCGCCAAAAGGATTCTCGTGTCTCTTTTGGGGGACACTGTGAATATGTACCTCTCTGTGTTGGACAGAAGAGACCGTCAACATCAATACACAGGTATCTTATTTAACTATGACTACTATTACGTTAATTTAATCAATTTGCCATGTCAATACGTATTGAAGAATAGGTTTCAGGAAAGTGCCACGTTGTTAAAAAATCTAACAGTTTGCTACCTGCTATCTCCTCTTTCAAACTAGCCATCAACAAAGGCTTCACGGACGATCTCAGCCCTCGACCCCCCGATCCTCTCATGGTGACGGATACATTGGTGTGGATTTGGACCTTCTGAATGGCCCCCTGAGGACAGAAGTGGCCTATTGTCGTGCCGTCATCCTCCGTCAGGGCAATGACACTGTCATCGCACAGTTGACCCGGCAGGGACTGCTGCAGAGGTAAACAGGTGAGCTCCACAGTGCCATGAGGAGGAGGGCGGAGGGCCCAGGTCACAGCGTTCAGGGGGGATGGGAGGCAGCTGGGCAAGGAAGGAACCATAAGAGGCACTGGACCCTTTGGGCAGTTTTGAAGTTGACTGCAGCCTGTGCAAAAACACGGGGGATAGCATAGATGAAGGCTTTTATAGGAAAGTGGCAAAGAGTGCATCTGAAACGTTTTCACTTTTCCCACATTTTGTATTTAGGGATGCATTTATACCGTATTCCAAAATTGAATATATCCACTTTTTTTACTTTTTCGACACACGTTTTATGTAGCTGTGTTTGTTTTAGGTTTTTTCCCCAATATATTTGCCAAATGTCAAAACTTTCACATTGACATTGATGGATGTTGTGTGTAAAAGTTTGAGAAAAGAAACACTTAAAAAGTAGCGCTGTGAAACAAGGCTATAATATCAAAACATAGAAAAGGGGGGCACTGAATAATTTATGGATGCACTGTAGATGAAAGTAGATTTTTTTGAGCAGTTTTAGCCAGGACATTGTTTACAGAATTTTTCTTTTACATTTTTAGAGACAGACTTAAATGTTAACAAACTGGAATTGCGGCATGAGTGACTGCCATGAGTTAAAAAAAAGCCTTGAACTCAAGCAGGAATGAGTCAAATGCGGATTTACCGATGACTCCACTGGCTGTGACGTTGAGGTCTTGAGGGAGACAGTCCTGAAAAGACAGTTGAGAAACGCTTCCGGATGGGACAGTGATCTTCTCCATGATCACAGAGTTCATCTTCATTTCACATTCAGAGGCCGGCTTCAGCCTTTCCACGTGCAGAGAAAGGCCCCTTGTTTTCTTCAGGTCCACGCTACAGAGCACTGCAAGGGACAGCGGAAAGAGTTATGGCCCTTTTTCTCCGAAGCCAGAGGCAAAACAAGATCCTTCACGTCACCGGAGGAGTTTCCCGCTGAGCTACTGTCATTCATGACTACTGTAAGCGTTGAGTACGCAAACCCGGGGGCGTCTATAAATCGCACTAGTCTTCCCGTCATCACTACAACGCCTAAGCTGATTTCAAAATCGTCTATGAAAAATAAATAAAAATTACTGGCACAGTGGACATTTTTGTTCACAGTTAAAAAAAAAAAAGGTTTTGTCACACAGCAGGCCTCTGCATTGCGCTCAGTTTCACATTTTGCCGTCACAGTCTGCACTGTTGTTCCAACAGGATATGAAAATGGAAAATATATGTGACCTGCCGCAACATGTCGTATCTCAATCAGTCTTCCTAACTGTTATGTGTAGCAAAACTAAACAAACCGCTTTGGTAAAAATGTTTGGATTCAGGGGTCATTTGCTCAAATAAAACAATCACGGTCTACAACGTGAAGTAATTAGAGCGAAGAGCTCCCATTTAACTTTACCATTAGCAGGAAGCTGATTCTCTTGCATGCAAGTAAAACAGCTCTAATTAATGTCATTACACTTTTTATCGTGACGAAAAGTCATGAAAACAACGAGCTCCAAGTCGTGAGCAATCTGTAAAGGGGAGATCAGATTTTTCGGAATAATGGAAAAACATTCCAACACATAGACATTCACTCCATCACACATATGCTCGTCAAAATTAATTCCAGTTTTACCAACATTGTGACATTCATTTCTCATAAAGAATGCATCAATATGAATGACAGCAGTCATTTAAAAAAAACTGACCGCTTCTGTGAGTACAGCTTGTTTGGATGCACCATATGATAGCCTAACTTTGTTTCCCACTTGACATCACATTAAAATTGACACAAGCTGTGACCACCTTATTCCATAAATGTTCAAGATGCAGCACATACAATGACTGCCCTCCACAAAAGAAACTTGCAGTCTAGTTAGGTTTGTGGGTTCCACACTTCAGGATGTTTACCCAAACTTTAAAAACAATATTAATGTCCAATATTAATACTAGTCGTAAACGGGATGATATACCTGGTGAGCGGATCTTTGAAGATGTCACCTTGAGTTTCAGGGAAAGTCCAGGAGAACCAGCTCGCCTTCTGTCCATCTCACAGTTCCTGAGAATCAGAGAAAAGTCTCCCTGATTCTGGACCGGCTGGGTGTCCCTCAGGCCCATCACCAGCGCCCGCCTGCCTTTGGTGTGGTACTCGGCCGCAGTTTCCTTCTTCAGACAACGTGGCTCTGTCAGGTCGAGGAACTCGATCGCTGCGTTTTGTTTACCCGTGAGCTCAAAGTACCACTCCATCACGTCGTCATCTGGAAAACTCTCGGGGAAGTTTGGAGAGAGCAACTCAGAGGAAGATGTCCCTTGTGGCAGAGATAACGTGATTTTGGCAAGAGCTAAAAGAGAAACAACATTTTAGATTCATGACAAGATGGAGAAGATTGTATTTGAAGACTAACTTACATTTGATGTCCTCCCCACCAGACAGGGCAAAATAGTCACTTTGGACTTCTAGTCCTGGTGGGACATCCAGAGAGAAGCTACCCTGGTTTAGAATCTGAGCACCGCTGATGGGTCCTGTCCTGCAGTATTTGCCAATGAGCACAGTGCCGGTCTTCTGGAAGGCCTTTAAAGTGTAAGTGTGCATATCTGAGCAGTTTTCAGATGGAGGAATTTGTCTCATTCCCTTGGTGAAATCCACTTGGACCGACTTTGGTCCCGAGGCTTTCAGGTTCCAAGTGAATCTGCGATGGAAATCCAACCACGGACCGAAGCCTGAAACCGCCCCACGAGGTCCTCACTGCATGCCTTTGTGATACATTCTGAAGAGAGACATTTACAGTGGTGAGCATCAGTCTAGTTTGGGGGTGGGAAAACTTTGTAAAATGTGCTCAAAGACCAAATTTGATTTTGAAAATGAAGAGATACGCTTGGTCATTAGCTCATGATCTAATCCATAGGTGTCAAACTCAAGGCCCGGGACCAGATCTGTCCCGTCACAGCATTTTATGTGGCCCGCGAAAGGAAATCAAAGATGACAACTTTCATGATGCTTGCTGTAATCTCTCTCAAAATTTCAAATTCTCACTTGTAATGAATGATACTGTAAGTGATACTGTAAGCGTTTTCTTGTTACTAAACCCCTCATTACAGTAACTTCAACAATAGATGAATAAACCGTTACAGTATTCTTGACTTCTTTATATGGTTTCAGTCATAACGGCCCTCCACGGGAAACTGTAACTAAAATCTGGCCCGTGACAAAAATGGGTTTGACCCCCCCATCTAAACAAAGAATGTAACCATATGCAAAAGATTTTTTTAAACAAAATATTAATTCATTTTCATTTCTGATTTACAAGTAATTTGAATTCTTAAACTAATGATTTGATAAAATAAAGAAATACATTTGATGTTAAATGTACTGTATACAGTGGACCTCCGCGATTCATGTGGGATATGAACTCAGTCGGCTCATGAATAGTGAACATCTGCGTTAAAAATGAAGTGCAAAATAATCTTTAAATTAACAAACAGACAACCCCCCGATAAACCTCCAATATTCATTTTTCACAAAAAACAAGGGGGAAATTGGGAGAAACCCCCAACAGCACCCCAAAATCAAATTAAAAATATTAAAGCATGTTGAAAAAAACTGAACAATAAATATTACCAAACCATAAGCATGAAGGGGTCCACTCCTGTACATACAATTGCTAATATTTTGTTATATTTTCTCTTTGAATAAGATAATCGAACAATTATACAATTTGATCAATGCATTTTTCAAAAATAAGTGCATTTTTAATTAGCAGCGTTCCATTACCTATCCCCGGTCAACACTCAGACAACAGTGTTTAATTGTAAATCTTACCAATCTTTTGTGTTATCTCCACCCTGAATTCATTTTCAGGTCGGGGGCAATTGAATTCCAGAGAGACAGGGATGTCGCCTTCGAACAATAGTGACTCTTCACAATTGTGTGTCGCCACAGAGCACACTTTGCATAATGATCCTTTGGCTAGCCTGCTGATGTTGACAGTGGTCCCTCGGTCAGGGGTGAACGTCAATGATCGGAACCCTAGAAATCAATTGAAGAGAAAATGAGAGCCTGCATTTCACTTCCATTGCACCAGACTAGATGCTTTCACTTTAGATTCTCAATGCTTTCTATAATGTTCAATTTACAATGGGGGGTTCAGTTATGAAGTTGATATCAAAACTATCTCTGTGAAGGCTTAAATATTTGTCAGTGGTGAAATCAGTGACTGAATGACTGTCATCAAAGAATGTGTCCGTAGAGCTAAAACGTATTCTGCATACAAGGTAAAACCCATCCAGATAGCCACTTGTCCTTATCGGTGTCATGGGTAAAACGGATTGGTCGCTTGACAATCACAGGACAAATAACTATTCACACTCAATTTCCCACATATGGGCAATTTAGAGCCTTTGCTAAATGTAGCAAGATTGTTTTTGGAACGTGGGAGGAAGCTGGAGTACCTGGGGAAAATCCACACGAGCACGAGGGCATCATTCAAACTCCACACAGGCAAGCTGGGCCAAGATTCAAACCCAGAACCTTAAAATGTTTAGGCTAACCACTGTGCTGCCAGTAGGTAACCTAATGTCACAAAGTCCAAATTAAATTTAGTTAGGGGCGGCCCGGTAGTCCAGTGGTTAGAGCGTCAACCTCACAGTGCAGAGGTACAGGGTTCAATTCCAGCACCGGCCTCCCTGTGTGGAGTTTGCATGTTCTCCCCGTGCCTGTGTGGGTTTTCTGCGGGTACTTTTTCCTCCCAAATTCCAAAAACATTCATAGCAGGCTGATGGAACACTCTAAATTGTCCCTAGGTGTGAGTGTGTGCGCGGATGGTTGTTCGTCTCTGTGTGCCCTGCGATTGGCTGGCAACCGGTTCAGGGTGTCCACCGTCTACTGCCCGAAGACAGCTGGGATAGGCTCCGGCGACCCTTGTGAGGATAAGTGGATCATAAAATGGATGGATAGAGGATAGATATTACAGTTTTGGGCCTTGTGTACTTTATACATGTTGTAACTCTAGTCAAATGTGTCAGATATTACAGTTTATAATCATTGATAATGATTCTATCCATATCTATATTTCAAAGTTTAAAATATTTGTTCCTGTGTTTATATATTTTCATGAGATTATCCATGGGTGGCTTTTCCAAATTTCCATATAATTTACCCATCTTTCAAAATACACATCCAGCAAATTGATAATGGAATGTACAGTGATCCATCGCTATTTCGCGGTTCGTTTATCGCGGCTTCAGTGCATTGCGGATTTTTTCAAACATATGATTTTTTTTTAAATCCATATACACTCTATATGTTTGCAGCTTCTCGCGGACCGTTTGCGGACTTTTTGTGTTTTTCTTTAACCTCTATGTGTTGATTGGTCGCTACTTCGTGGATTTTCGTTTATCGCGGGTAGTTTTGGTCCCCATTAACCGCGATAAACGAGGGATTACTGTATATGCAATATGGTACCTGTAGTAACTACAGGTACAGTACTACAGTGTAGTTGAACCCAAACACACTTCGCTTGGCAGACAGATACATAAAAGGCACACCGATACCATTTCATAATGAAACTCATTTTCATTATCGTCCTATTTGTTTCTTTCACCAAGCAACAACCAGTACACTCCCAAAAGTCAACACCACCACAGCACTTCACGCAGGCTGTTAGTCGTAATGTAATCTGCGTGATTCTTCGGTTACCGACCAACATCACAGCAAGGGTAACTTTTATCGTTTAATAATTAAACTCTTAACTTACCTGAAGCCAAACTGAAGACAAAAATGAGAAAACAAAGTGGGATTCTCAAGAGCGACATGCTGCCCAACATTTCGCACGTACTATCACTTTGTTCCAGAGTGAAATTACTGAACCTTTGAGCACGCTGCCCCCATTCTGTCTTCGTCG
Organism: Hippocampus mohnikei; assembly: GCA_026261675.1. Lineage (NCBI taxonomy): Eukaryota > Metazoa > Chordata > Actinopteri > Syngnathiformes > Syngnathidae > Hippocampus > Hippocampus mohnikei. Next base: position 13,161,538 of record JAKGUB010000556.1, on the reverse strand, counting down.
GGGGAGGGGGTAGGAAAAAAAAGTGTTCGGCAACAGTAGATCGTTGATGAGACCGCACCGCATCTACTTCCTGGATTTGTGTGCGCGCGTGTGTGGCGGTGTGGGTGTGTGGGTGAGGGTAGGGCTGTGGGGCGTGGCAAACTGCAGGTAAATGAAGCGACTGCTCTTCTGGCCAGCCAGTTTACGTACACTACGTAAGTAAGTAAATTAAAAGAACAGATACGTGTGTTCCGCCTGGTGGAACTATGATCGACATGTTCGCACGCCGGTCTCATAGTGCAGAGGTGCAAGGTTCGATTCCGGCTCCGGCCTTCCTGTGTGGACTTTGCATGTCTCCTCGTCCCTTCGTGGGGAGTACCTTCCCCGGGTACTACGGTTTCCTCCCACATCCCAAAAACTTAGAGAATAAATAAAATATATCATACCGTATTTTATTGTCCTGTATATTGTTTATATTGTGACAGATACAAATAAAGCACATAGTGTATGTTGAGCTTCATATTACAAATCTAGCATTATAAACATTGAAATCCACTTAATAATTCCGTCAGAAAAGGCGTACATTTTATAGCTGGATTATATATGTTTTCAGTACACGTGCAGTGCAAAAGTTCCACACGAGGTACAGTATAAGGCAAACATTCTAGAAAGGTTCAAAACTACAAAGAAGGTTTGAAGAGAAAATTGTGCACACTTTACGATGATTTATTCTAGGCTATACGGGCCTACAAATATACAAAAAAACATTGATATTGGTCCCACTAGACGCATTGGTCGCACTAGACTCACGCATACGTAAAGTACATTCATACCTTATCCTCTGAGGAGGTTTATTAGAAATCCAAATGACCAACATTTCGATAAACAGTCGTTCATTCGTTGTGGCAAGGAGTAGAATGGCTACAATTAATATTCGGTATAGGCAGCACGGGCTCGTCAGATCAGATCAGTCATCTGGGTCTTCTCTGCTCCATCCCATTAGGGAGAAAGCCTGCAATTATAGGAACCGGCCATATGAGAGCAGCAACACTCCACACGATAATGACCAGAGTCATGAAACAAGCCACAAGTGTGGACTCGATGGGCTTTCTGTTCAGCCTCCAACTTTTGTCACCCTTCAGCTCGTCGAGGCTGAAATCCACGCAGCAAAACGTGACCTGGTCGCCGCTCTGCTGCCCCCTAGCCCTGCTGGGGCCGAGCCTCCTGTAGCGGGAGAGCCCGCAGCCCACGCACAGCCTCAACTCCTGCTGACCCCCGGTGGTGCCCAGATGCTCGATGACCACGGGCGAGATGGCCCGGTTGAAAGAGGCGGAGAAAAAAGCCCGCCCGTGGTTGTTGGTGGTGTAGATGAGCACGTCGCACTGGAAGCCGAAGCTGCTGTCCCAGCGGGCCACCAACGAGGAGGGCAGCAGTCTCTGGACGCTCACGTTGCAATGGGACGGCGTCTGCAGCGACGACGCGTCCGGAGACGCTTCGCTCCCTTCCGCGGACCTCTTGGACAGGCGCACATCCATTCCTAGGTCGCCCAGGAACCTGTTGGAGGAGTTGACGGGCGGCAGCAGCATGTCCTCGTCGCTCCATCCCTGGCATCGCTGGACAAGTCCGGCCACTGCGGTCAGAGCCAGCAGCAGGGTCGGACACTTATTCAGCATGACCCGGGGCGCGTGTCTCCTGCTCGCATGCCGCGTGGGACGAACCGCTGGCGATTTTTAACCGCGCCGATCCAGATGGAGAGATTCTATCCTCTGCCCGAGTGGTGCGAATGGAAACGTCCAATGGCTGTCACATACGCGCAACCCCTCCTCCCTCCCTTTGGATATTCTCCTCACCCAACGGTGTCCTGCGCGCCTGTGGCACCCATGCTTCACTCACCCCCTTTCCCCCCCTCGCTGCCATTCCAAAGGAAACCCGAAATGGAACGAGAGGTAAAGAGACATATCTGTATGTTTCTGCCATGTCATTGCTTGGAGCTGTTCTCTGATACGAAACTGCTTTCCGTCTTGAAAAGTGATGGAAAGTGAAAATATTTCTTTACTCTTCTTATGTAGGTATTTTAGGTATGGGCTGGCTGCTTGAATTGAGTGTTTATTTCAACAACCTTTCACTATTACTCCCTATATTTGAAAACATCGATATCTGAGTCTTCTACTTATTTTGTCGTTAAAAACACACGCACACACACACACGAACCCTTGCTTCAGGTCGGAATACCATGGAAAAAATGCTCCTTAAAATTTGAAATGTGCTCCTCAATTTAGACATGGATGAGCAACATTGCTTCAGAAAAAAAAATAAGTTATTTCGAGCCTTGCTCATTAGATTGTTCAAGTGAACCTATTCAAGTGGACCGTGGTTTGCCCCCGGATTACAATTTTAATACAGAAGCAAATAAATGCTGAATTTGTTTTAAAAACAAACATGCAGTAAGGCTTTTGCACTTGTTCTGGGATGTTTCAAGTCTCAGAACAGGCACGATACAATAAAATAATTGTCCTTCCACGTCACCTCTTGTCCTTTGTGCAGAAGAGGGTGAGAAATAATAATGGCAGCATTATGTTCATAATTATGTATTGTGTCAGAAAAGACAATCAGCTATTGGCAGAACTCGATCGTTAAACAGGATTAACAAAGAGATGATTATTGTAGTCTGCATTTTTTTCTTAGCAGATGATGACGCCAACAAACATCACTTGAAGGAACTGTTTGCCTCTGTGTTGTTTAAATAGCATCATTTGCTGTTGAGGGCCTGGCTTCGTGGATTTGATGTGATGGTCAGCTGACGTGAAAAACACTTTGGCCCCAATTTGCACCTGAGAGTACTCGTCTTCTTCTGTTTTAATTATGACAGCAAACCTTTTCGCTTGCAGACAATTGTGGGCTTGTTTAGTTCCATTTCTGCACACTCATACAATTCAGTCTTCCTAAACGGGTCCCCCAATCTCAGATATGCCATTGTGAACAGAACAAAAATGTAAATGGTTTTCTTGTTCATTAATTATGCTATAAAAATGTAAATTGGTTTGGTGACAAAAATACAAATGGGACTAAGATAAAGTCTCTTGTGCCAAAGGAGAATGCATAAAAGATTCATTGACTCAAAGTGTGGCTCTTTCCACAGGAAGCCGAGATGAGGAAGCATTTGTGGCATGCGGCTGGCCGGCAGCCGCTCTGTGCTGGATCAGACACCATTAGTCTGAAACGCAGACTCTGACTTAATGAGAAACCAAGAATTAGCTCTGTGCATGCTCATAACCGCAAAGTTCAGCTCCGCTCTCACATCAGAGTCTGGTGAAATCCCGATTTGTCTCCTGTGGGCCTGTCATATCACCAATCACTGCCAGGACTCATCACCACGGCAACCAAATGGTGCTCTCCCTGGAGGTGAGAGAACAGTGCAGTCCACTGATGAGGAACAATACAGTATGTTCAGTGGAGGAAGAGAGTCCTAATATTTCACTGTCGCCGTTTAGGGTATGATTAAAGACAGCGGTGTCTAGCAAAGTAGTAGCAGAAGAAAATAGTGAAAATGTGAATTGCTACTGTAACCGCTACATAAATGTATTTAAAATATTTATTATTATTTATCTACTGTGTAAATGAAAAGAAGAAAGGGCAGCACGGAGGCCCATTGGCCAGCACATCTGCTCCACAGCCAAAGGTTTTGGGTTCTGCTTCTGAAATCTTGTGGCGCAGCTATGTTCTCCTGGGCTTGTGTGGGATTTTTCTGGGAATGCTGGCTTCCTTCCACATTCCACAAAAACTGCACATTAGGTTAATTTGGTTAAATTGCCCATTGGTGTGAATGTATGCATAAGTGGTTATCTATTTGTGCCCTGCAATTGCAGAGTGACCAGTCCAAAGTGTATCCCACCTTTCTTCTAAAGTCGCCTGGGACAGGCTCAATCTTGCAAGCTGCAATTCCAATGAAGACAAGAGCTATAGAAATTGGAAGGGTTGGATATATATGATATCACAACCAACTCAAGTAAGGAAAAGGAACCCTGTGTGTGTGTGTGTGTGTGTGTGTGTGTATCTATATCTACACACACACACACACACACACACACACACACACACACACATATATATATATATATATATATATATATAAGATATGTGAGAGAGAGAGAGAGAGAGAGAGAGAGAGAGAGAGAGAGAGAGAGAGACGCTCACATTTGCCAAAAGGCATCTTGAAAAACATTCTGTGGACGGGGACAAAAATTGAACTTTTTGGAAGTTTTCGGCCAGTTATATCTGCAGTAAAAATGGCACAGCATTTGATGAATAGAACATTGTGCCAACAGTGAAGCATGGTGGTGGCAGTGTGATGGTATGTGGCTGCTTTGTTAACTCAGGACCAGGACAACTTGCTGTTATTGATAGGACAATGAATTCTGCTGTATCCCAGAAAATCCTGAAGGACAACATCCGACAATCAGTTTGCACCCTCAAACTCAAGTGCTTTTGGATCATGCAGCAGGACAACAATCTGAAACACACCAGAAAGTCCACCTCTGAATGTATCAAGAAAAACCAAGTTATGTTGGAGTGCCCACGTCAAAGACCGAATTTGAATCCAATCAAGCTGCTGTGGTGTGACCTTAAACGTGCAGTTTATGCTCGAAACCCCTCCAATGTGGCAGAGTTGAAGCAATTATGCGAAGAACAGTGGGCCAAAATTCCTCCACAGCTATGTGAAAGACTCATCACCAAGGATCAAAAATGCTTGATTTCAGTTATTACTGCCAAGGGTAGAACAACCTATTAGTTGGGGGCAATTACTTTTCACACAGGGACAGGTAGGTTTGGATTTTTTGTGCGTGTCTAAATAAATAAATACATTTAAAATGTGTCATTTAGAAACTGCATTTTGTGTGTGATAAATATGGAAAGAATGCAAATATCAGGAAGGGGGCAAATACCATACTTTTTTTCATGGCACTGTACCTGTACACCTTTGACCCTTGAAAAGTTCAAAAGCATAATCTTGTGATGCATCCCTGATTCCCATATGCTCCCTAATATCTGCAAGAGTCAATGGATGTCCTGGTTGTTGCAGTAGCGAACATCAGAAGTACGTGTGCTTTGGACTGCGTTTGTGCTGGTTAGAAACCAAAATCCAAACATTCAAATACTTTTGGACTTTTTGCAGCATGATTCAGTCTTCTTCACTTGATTCGTGGTTTCTCACTTCAAGTCAACAGATGTCTAGGTTACGCATCATCGAGTAAAGGAGAGCCTGGCTCAGAGTGCTCAATGCACTGTAACTCCTGGGCGTAAAATTAGGTAGCTTGAATTCCATAAATTCAGAAAGAAAATCCTTGATACTGAAAGAATGACTTTGTCAGTCTGCAACATACTATGCATACCAATCCGATTGACCAGGAGTGACGGATCATTGCAACCAAGAAGAGACCCGTTGAATGAGGCAGATTAACCGCGACTGTTTTTGAGTTTTGGGTGGTGGGATAGCCAATGTGTTGCTCGGGGTGGTCTCCTGGCATTAAGGCACACAGTAGATGCTGCAAAACACTGTCCGTGCTCACCCTTCCCCAACCTCATGAGCACTAATATTAATACTAAAGTCAAGTTAATCTCTCTATATGTGTAATGACTAGCTTTGCTCATAGTTGTCTCGGCTCAAGGCTTCTCAGTGACAACAAGACCTTCTTGCATTGAAGAGCTACTACAATGGTGTGTTGTGGCAAAAGACAAGCGAGATCAGAGTGATTGATGGAGCTGATGCCTTAAGATCTTCGTCCAACCACACATCTGACCCTCCTACATATCACGTATCCAGACACATTGCACATTGTTCGGGGTCACCTTGGACAGGTAAAGGCAAGCCCCCGCCCAAATGCATTCAGTGATCAGTTTTCCATATAACGCACTGCTGCTCCAGTAGCTCTGTGTGGTCATTTGTCTTGTGGTACTCTGCTCGTGAAACGTAATCGTCCCCAGAAACCTGCAGAGAGAACCGCCAGGGTGATTACCGTTTTTTGTCATGGTGGGAACGGGGAGGCGGATGTGGGTAGAGTAGGATGATTGGTTCCTTTCAAAAGAGATTTGTTTGAAAAACAACCAACAATCTGCTGAGACCCAAAGACAACACAGCAATTCACAAATGCTCAATTTGAACCCCCACCCACTCTCTCCCAACCCCCAAAATCGGCTAGGAAGTCTTTGTGGAATCACACACAGCTATTTTGGGCTGCTCGTTAGAGAAAAATGAAAATAAGTGGAACATTGAGACATAGATGGAGCATTGAAATTGGATGAGACTTTTCTCAGAAGTCATTCCATGCCTTGTGTTTGTTTTTTAGTGAGTTGTTGCTCAACAGATTTGTGGAATAAACATTGCCAGCACAGACAGCATGAAGCCGCCACCTGTCTCTACATTTTATTTTCTCTCATGCCCCATTTTAAAAGGTCTGTATGGATTAAAAACACAAGCAGGCACAGCAAATCTATTCACCAAGGGTTACTGAACAATTGAAAAAAAATACATCTGATCTTATCTACTGTAGGCCAGCAACAATTTGTGTCAAAGGAAGAACAGTTAAATCATAGATGGCAGAAGATACAATGAATGTATGCATCCACATTCACCAAAATATGCTGATGAATATAGAGGTCCTGGATCGGATTCGATTGTATAAGTGTTGTTGCCAAGGTAGTACACAGTTGCTTGGATACTTAAATGTGAGAGAGAGGACATAGGCTAAGGCATTAGGCAAAATTCTGATGTGTAAAAATGGAGTCAGTGGTTGTCATTTAATTGCCCTCATAATGTGAAAGAATATGAATCAAATAATTCCTCCAATGTGTTCCTCCTTTGCTTGATGGAAATAGATTGTGTCGACTTGCAAAGTTTGGTTGGTAACCAAAAAGCAAATCCCTCCTTGGTGCTCAGCGGTACAGTATTTAGTAGAGACCACATGGATTATTTTATCCTTCTGAGTTTTTGTGGTGTGGTTCCAATACTAATCCCTCTGGTTTTATTGACTCTTCATACATTCAGGTTTATAATTTGCTTTTTCTTGAGTTACGAATGCACATCTTATCATACTACACAAATTATTTCAATGTTTCTTTTCACGGTGTTGCTCATTCCAAGAAATTACAACAGTCGATCCAGTTCTCAATCAGACAATAATAAAATGAGGAAAAAAATCAGATGTATTGATCGGAAGGCTTCTTATCAAGCCTAGTAGGGAAAATTTACGCTTCCACTGTGGTAGAAACCCGTTGCTCCTTCACTCCCCCACCTCATCCACACCCGGCTCTGCCTGAAGCAAAAGTGCCCACTTGCCTCTGATGTATGACTGCAGGGCTCCAGTGATGCCTCATGTTTATCTTCCAGATGCAAGGCTACCAGTGTTATGCGTTGGTTTTGCTCATATCAGCTCAGACTGGTTGACTCTTTCATTACTTCTTTCTGCATTTTAGATCAAAGACTAGCTTCCTTCCTCACTGGCTTTTCTCTGTGATGAGGAGCAGTGCGAATGGAGGTGATCTCTCACTCACAAGTCTCTCCACACTGGCAAGATATGTTCCCCTCCTATGGAAACCCTCCTGAGAAAGGACTTCCGGGTGCCGGCAGTAAATGAGTCAGTCGTATTTCACGTTATTGGTTTGTAGCCTAACAGTTTAATACATATGGATAACCTATTGCAATTATATATTATCATCGACTGTAGTGTAATGTGTTAGAATTAATTTAGCATATTGGTTAATGTGACGGCACGGTGGTTAGCACGTCTACCTCACAGCACAGAGTTGCAGGATTTGATTCCGGCTCCAGCCTTCCTGTGTGGAGTTTGCATTTTCTCCTGCATGGCAGGTTAATGGAACACTCTAAATTGTCCCTTGGTGTGAGTTTGAGCATAGATGGTTGTTTGTTGTACCCTGCGATTGGCTGGCAACCAGTTCAGGTTGTCCCACGCCTACTGCTCAAAGACAATTGGGATAGGCTCCAGCATGCCCGCGACCCTCTTGAGGATAGATTACAAAATGGATAGATGGTTAATGTGACCAAGCGTTTAGATAGATTAGTGAACTAATGTATTGTAGTTGAAACAACCCACAATTGTAATTAACTTGACACAACATTTGAGTGAAATATTTAACTCATTTGTTGGCTTGAAAGTGACCAAATTAACTACTTTTGGGATGGTGCTATAAAAACCCATTTGTTGGTTTAAAAAAACCCACCTGTTTTTCGAGTGCATGTAGGCTATATTCATATTCATTGGTTCTTTTAAAAACAAATAAGCAAAAACAAACAAACCAAAAATTTATACGTTAGAATCATCTACCTATGTATGCGTCTCTCAATCAATCGTATGGGAACTGAAGATGGAACTTTTTTCTGTTTAGTATCTTATATTGTATAATTATATGAAAATGTTCGTAAATATTTTTATTTCCTTTTATGAGTTAATAAACAAAAAAGCAAACAAACATGTAATTAACACATTAGTACCTTTTGCATGTATTGGAACGGAGAAGAATAATGTATTAAGGCTTTGTGATGTAATTAGTTTTGGTTGCCTTTTTTGGGGGGTGGGGATGAGATGTTATACAAATGTATAAACTGGAATTTGTTTTAAGACTATTATTCGCGGAGCTAGCAAATAATACAGCACTGTACATCGTTTTTCTTGACGCTGTACTGTGTGTTCATCAGGCGTTCCAGACTGTGTCATGATTGTTCGTCTCAATAAAGTTTATTCAAACCAAAATGGCAGCGCTCGTTGTTCGTTGTGCGCTCTAGACCCAGGTCATTGACAGCAACATTTAAGGCTTCACATCATATTTGCAGTACCTGTATGGAGTTTTTAACCATGATACAGACAACGACTGGGACATAAAACAATCCAGGTAAAAAGCACTCTACTTCCTCTAATTTACTTTTGTAAGCCGCAAGACAGACGCGAGTGTCAACAAATCAATAGTAACTCTTACCATGAATGGACAATACGAGCGATAACTAGGCGATTAATTAAAAGCCGAATAGGTGTCTTGAAAGAGAGCTATTCATTTAGCGATATGTATGTGATTGTGGTTGTTTCTGCACTGCATCAGAGCTGTGTCGAAGTCATAATATCACACACTGCCTTCGCTCATTTCTCATCAGGTACATGTAGCGATTTTGTCATTGTTACCAGGCAGACCTTAGGATATTGTTAAGTCAATTTATAACAAAGCACGAACTGTAATAAAGTACACTAAGCGCCCTCTGCGAACCTCGAACTCTACTGCTTTCAATGATGAATATACTGTAATATTTTCTTGATCTCATTTTCCATCACTTGGAAAAAATTATAAACATTTAGTTCTTCTTGCCAAAATCGCCCCCTACCCCGAGTCCCGACTCATATTGGTTGTCTTCTTATACTTGGAAAAACTGTCTTGCTTGTACCAACAAATGCCAGCTTACCCTACTTATAACCCTGTGAAAGTGTTCATTTAAAACAGTTCAATTTTTAGTAAAACAATGGGAATGTGGAACATAAAACATGTAGCAGGTCATCAATAAATGAAACACTTTACATGGTTTTGGAGCCACTTGTTTTTTCAGGAGATTTTGAGATCTGTGGTCACCATAGAAACACATTCTTCGTCTCTCACCCTGCCATGTCTGCAGTGATCCTTGATGGACACATTCCCACAAGCCAGTTAGCAAGGACATCGTCCAGATGAAATTGTCACACATTTATGTTTTGCAAGTTATTTATTAATCAGATTTTTTTGTGTCTTTTATTAGAGGTTGGGTGTCATCATCACAGAATGCATAAACATGGCAGCCATATTGAATCAAATATGATGTAAACACGTAAGGTTTTTTAACATACAGAAAAGACTGTATTGGTTTCCAATACTGTACCGTGTTTTAATAGTAGAGGTCAGTGGTTGTATTTTGAGACACCACCGTGTAATATCCATTCAATGCATCCTCATTCACAGTCTCTGCTTGATTAATTAATATTTTTATTTGGAAATTGAGAAAAACTAAACCTTTTTGTGTGTGCGTGTGTTGTGTGAGTGCATATACTCTCTCTCTCTCTCTCTCTCTCTCTCTCTCTCTCTCTCTCTCTCTCTCTCTCTCTCTCTATATATATATATATATATATATATATATTATTATTTTTTCGGTTCAGGCCAGCGGTTGTCACTCACATTCTGCCAACAAACATGAAAAGAGCTGTTGGGTTAAGTGAATTTACTTTAACCAGAAACTGTCCCTTTGACCTGACAACTGCCATTTCTACCAATTTCAGCATTTGTTTTTGTTTTCTGTGACAGAATCATGAAGATGTTAAGGAGATGGATGCGTCCGTATCCTCACACTGTTGTCCAGTCAGGCCAGATCAGGACTGGTTTCCTGACCCTTGTCCACTGCCAGTTGTCCCCTATTATCCGCACGCTGTTCAGTGAGACCGGCGTGTGGGAGAAGGAGTATCGGACAGAGACCCGATGCAGAGTGGAGCAATGGTGGCACCCGCGGATCATGGCGCAGTGGCAAAAGGACTCACTGGAAAAGGTGCAGTACCATGCTCGTCCCCCAAACATACTTGAGCGTGTTTATTAGCATTAGAAGAACGTTTGGTTGCTAGGAGACAATGATATGTAAAGCGGGGCTGGGCTAATAATCAATGTTATCGATTCGTTTTCTTTTATTTGTGAGTATGTGAGTATTTTTGTTGTTGTTTTTTTCATGCATCCTTTCGATGTGCGCTGCTTGTACTAACAACAAGGCTGCAAACATAATATTGCTATTTTACAGATCATAGTCTCTGTTCCCACCTTTTCCAACCCCTTGAGTTATTCATTTTCAAACAAATGATAAGAAACACAAGAGTAGAATTAATCTGACATTGGGTTTTTGTATGTCAAGAACGGAGCCCACTGGAAGGCAATTGCGGAGTCAATAACGCTGAATGTCGTGAGAGACATGGTTCCCATTTATATGTTTTTATGAAATTTGACACTCAGTGAACAAAAAACAAATGGAGGAATCATTTGAAATCCCAGAAGAGGGGAAAAATAAAAAAGTAAATGCTGTTTCAAATGATGTCATTTTTATCGGCTTTTTCTGAAAGCAAAAGTCAAAATCGATTCAAATGGAAAAAAAAGATGGCCATACCACCCAACCTTAATGTCAAGTCTTTGTTTGTGATTAATGCTGATTTTTTTATCAATAGACTTGCAGGCTGGGTGAATAGCGCACAAAATGATCACACTCATTCGCTGGTAGTATGCTTGTTGCCTATTCTGTGGTTATGTGTTGAAATAGTCAATGCTGAAGCCTTCAAAAGTGAACTAAAAAAATGCAGCTGATGAGGTGGTACACTGAGGAAAATGCGTAATTTTAAACTATGTTTATGGAGTAACAAAATACATAAATGGAAAAAAAAATGTTTTTGTCCATATGTAGGTATCCTTCTACAAGAATACGGGGCGGGGGGGGGGCAATCCACCACATGTATTTCGGTGTTTTAAAAGGCTTTCTTAAAATTACTTGATTACGCAATAATTACTCATCCACCCAAATGATGATCCACTTTTACTTGTAGTCTCTGGCTGATTAGCCATCCTAATAGTCTGATGGTGCAAGTGACAGTGATGAAGTGTGTTCGTGACAGCTCTGGCACTAATTAATTTATTGAAAAATTCATGGCTCGGGTTTCCTGTAATCATATATAGCTTGATGTATCTGGCACTTCCTCAGTTGCCAGGGCAACACTGTTGTGACCGTAAACCATCCATTCAACAATGCTACGACTCTGAATCGTGTCTGACACTACAATCAGAGCGCGTTGGAGCCTCATACAGAAATGCACAAGTCATTGCTCTTCCTGTGCATGTGATGAGTTATTGTTCTTTTTCTTCACCTCCACATGTTTATGCACACCTTCCCATCACATCTTCCTACAATATTCATGACTCTAGCCGGCTTTCTCATTTCAGGATCAAAATCGGGAAAAGTTCTATGTTCTCTCCATGTTCCCATATCCGTCTGGACGACTGCACATGGGCCATGTGCGAGTGTACACGATCAGCGACGTCATTGGCCACTTTCAGAGAATGAGAGGTTATCAGGTTTGTGAGCCGTTTTTGTTTTATCCTAACCATGACTACATAATAAATGCTTTCAACTTGTAGAGAGGAATGTTTTGTTGGTCCCAGTTGACGTTTTCCATATTACTGACAATATTAATATCTGACATGCAAAACTTGCCCATTGTCAAACACAATATAAATAGCATCCACATTTGTCCACAAGAATAAATGGAGTTAAACATCACTATCATTTTGGTACTCAAATTTAGTGCTCAAAAATTTGTTGATCTTCAGTAATTATTGGCATTTATATACGGCGGATTAAATGGTTGCGTACAACTCTCTTCAAATGCTGTTTTTGGTGTTTAAAAAAACAAAAAGACGGGTTATAAATAATTTCAAACTGTTTACATCATTATTAATGTAATTAAAGTATTTTCAAAAGGAGACCTTAAACCACTGTGACAATGTGGTTGAATTCACTTTCGGGGGTCTTTAAAGGTAGAGTATGTATACCCTTTAAGATGTGACTACAAAACGGCAGGAAAAGAAAAATTTTATTTCAGTTTCAAGAAAGGGCACATTTACTGGTGGTAGGTGTGTGCCGACAGTTTTGAATAGTAGTTTGAACGTGATTGGTCTATTCTGAACATAGCCACATCCCCCGTTATAAGAGGGTGTGCAGAAATCACATTATCTCGTTTGTTTATTTTTAATTTCCCTCTTGGAAAGATTTTCCTCTCTTTCAGTTGAGTTGTACAGGTTAGAAGTCACAGTAATTGTGGAAAAAGTTTTGAAATGATTTATGTTCATATCTTTTTGCATCTCACAGAACCCTTGCATATGTGTAGACTTTTTAAATCCACTCTACTATTAAGAGCTCAATAACATCATTACCTCTGTAAGGGAACCTATTATTTAGATGGTGCGCACATTCTAATTGCAAGTGTTTTTGACACTTTCTGTATATTTCCGACTAAAAGTTGTGCTTGCGCTTCAGCTTGGGCGATCTTATTAAGATGTCATGAAGGTAAAAGTAAAATCCATAGTCTTGATGATCTTGAGCACCCGGCTGAGTTATTGACTCCATTCAGCACAGCAGTCGATGACCATACTCTTGTTTGCATCCACTTTAAGTGTAGGCATTGATGAACGAGTCACTGCACGCCGCCCCATCTTGATGACAGCCTTCATTCAGTACCCCGCGCAACCACCATATCCCGCTCTTTGCCTCCCATGGAGCATAACAAGCCCCATGGATGTCTTTCCCTGGTGCATTTTAGATTACGTGCTGTCACCTGTAGGGAAAAAAAACCCTCTGGCTTTAGCCTAAACATGAAAAAGGTTTCACAAGACTGGCAAACTACCTCCTGCACACCAGCCTACGTTCTCAAAGCATCTGTCAGGAAAGTGAACCTGATTGTTCTGTATGCACACACCGTCTACCCCCTGTTAATTAACGAAGGTACACTCAATAGATGGTTACGCACTGTTGCTATTTCCAGCTTGTTGTGCGGTTCCTGTGTGCGCTGCGCGTCAACAATTTTTCACTCGGGAGAAATGTCTGCTTTTCAGCAGTCTCATCATTAATTAACTTCTAATGGCAACAAGTCCAAAGGAAACACGTTTACACTTGACTGAGCTTAAGGGTCGCGACAAGTGGTGCAAAAGTGAAAAGTGCCTGGCTGTCAAATGCACAACAAAAACAAATGGGTGGTAGAGTTGTGAAATGAGTTTGTGGCTCACCTTACTCTTGGCATACTAGCGGATTAGAATCTTAAGATCTTTTTTATTTATTTATTTATTTTTACAAGAGACCACTATTGTTTCATTTCAAAACAAAGGCTGAAGAAAGGTAAAATAATATTTTACAAGCAAATATGATTATTTCCATGTTGTTGATTTTTTTTGGTGATCCCCCCCACTTCACATACCTTTGAACACAGGTAAATATGAATTCACAATTTACTACACGAAAAATTATTCCATTCTTGTTCATCATGTACAGTACGTCATTGCATGGTCCCGCCCAGTGTTCGGACTGAGACATCACCATTGAACTAAACGTTAACTTCAGAACAAGATGACAAACTTGTGTTGCCAAAACTCTGGTTAAGTGATGGGCATTCCTAAATGTTCCTTGAAGCACTGTTTTATTTGGTTTAATTCTTTGCACTTCGCTGTATTCCTTGAAAAGAAGTTGTACAGCTACATATTTTGATCGGGACTTAATCTGGCCACTGGATAAGTGTATGAAAAAAAATCATGTTATGATGTGCTTTATACAAAATATGTATTTTATGAGCAAAAGATAATAGAAAATTGGCATTCATTTCAGGTAATTTTAAGAAAAAAATGCTATACATATCAGGGACCAAAAAGGAAGGCTTTTTTTCCCACAGTATGTCTACTGATTGTTAATCAGTCATTTACAGGTTAAAACAGCAGTTTTTGCCATCTCTGCATAAACAAAATACATGTAATACAGATCCATAGAAACATAATATGGCGATGGTCGATTGGTTAGCACTGGTTAGCAAGACATCAAGCATGAGTCTTGCTTTCTTGCGATGGAAGTAACAAGTCAGATTTCTTGGTCAGACTGGCACCCACTTGTTCCACGCTGCAGTCGGCAGATGTTGTCATTAGGTCCACTTTTTCCGCTTTTTCCCCCTCTCCATCTCTCCACTGCCTCTTGTCACTCATGCTGTGCCTCCATTACGTTGGATTAGGAATGCACCTGCGAAAAGTGGGACCGATCTTGACTTTCGCAGACATGGGAATAAGCGCCACTCAAGCTATTAACGATGAAAGGATTATTTTGCCCTGCCAATCTCTTGGAACCTTGAGCTCACTCAGGCAACCTCTCTATTAGAGCAGACACACCATTTCATGTTAACAGAGTTCAAGATTGAATGAACAACAGTAGAAGCGCAACACTAATGAGGAGGATTTATTTATTTATATCCCTGCCTTTGTTATTTGCACAGGCTGTCTTTGGCTTGCATCGGGATCGATGCACATGCATGTCTTCGTCCCGAGCAGGAACATTGGGCCACAGTGCTGTGCTCTATTAGCCTAATACTATCTAGTGCTTGGCTCTAAAAAGGAGGCCAATGCAGTTACCAAGGATACCAACTCTTCTGAAACATCAGACCTGTTAAAGTCTGCGCAGTGATCCTCTACAGTCCTCGACTCCGTGACAGTCTGCTTCTCTTTTCTCATGCCTTCCACTCCTGTGCTTTCATCTCATTTGGCTCTCACTGAGCAGAAAAGCACCCCCGAGGAGCAAAAGGGGAAGGAAATGGTATTACACAGGGCTCGGGGGGGGGGGGGTAATATTACGTAGAAAAATGATCAAGATGTTCGCATGAAATCTGCATCCATTACATCCAGCCATGAATGGCTGGATGATATTTTAAGAACTCATATCCCAATCTTTTATTCTGCACCTTACCAGCGTGTACTAATTGCACTGTGTGATGGAGTGGAGATCGGCAAGGGACTGCTTATTATCATATAGACTCTGTCAGGATCCACTGCTATTTGACTGAACCGACATAAAGCATGAAATGTTGTGTGCTGTTTGGCAAAAGCACCAAAGTCATTCACACGTTGTTCTGCTTATTCTCGTGTGATTTTTGTGGTATTTATAAAAATGACTGCACGGTTTTATGTTTTGCACTAGACAGTAGTTACTTCTGTTCTCCTTGAAGATGTAATTTTGATCATCTGATATTTTATCGGAAATTCAAAACATAATATTCAGTTTGTTGTTCTGTGAGGTAAGAAAATGAAGCTCAACTTTGTTTTTTCTGTAGGAACAGGAAAAACATGGACAAGGTTACTTGTGTAACAAGACCCTGTATATACAATATTAAACAATATGAGACATACGATAAAGGATATAAGATGTGACTTTTTCCATCATTACTGTAACCATCACCTCAACTCAACTGTATTGTTGGGGGGAAAGTGGCCTTCTTTCCCCCCCGCGTGTTCGTTGAATTTCGGACGAGGAGAATATTGGTAATCCAAATATAGGCTGGAGTCGATGAACAGTTTCTTCGAAGCTTTTAATTACAGAATATTCCGAGCACCTGCGGTTAACAGACAATGGCTGCATGTCACGAGTGCGAAGTAGGAAGAGAGTCACATCATTTTTATATCATCAGAAGGGCGGCACCAAAACTCAATGTGTGACATCATAACTTTTGTTTCTCATAAACCGATTCTCAGTTTGTATCAACTGCGGCATTCCAATGATTGCGCGTCTCCAGTAGGGAGTGTTCCAATTTTAAGTGATGATTGTTCCAAGGATGCCAACTACACTGCGGGCATGGGAAAGTTATACAGCATGACTGAATATGAGCAAAATACACACTTCATTATAGAGCACTTTAAAACAACCGCTGCTGTATACAAAGTACATGGAGCAAATATCATATACAGTATACAACAATAAAACCAATTAATCATGAAGACAGTAAAAAGCACAAAAACAGTCAAACGGAGGTCAAGTCTGAGTGATGCCGAGTCACATGCCAAAGAATACAAATGAGTTTTGAGACAAGTTTTAAAGATGGCCGTTGAGTGGGCAACTTGATTGAAAAAAGACAAGTTTTTGAGAAGGGAAGTAAAAATAAACTGTGATGAAGTGGTTGCACAAGTGTGCACACCCTTTTAGGACTGGGGATGTGGCTGTGCTCAGAAATCAACAATCACATTCAAACTCATATTAGTTAGAGTCAGCACTAGGAATGTAACGAGTCATCGAAAATCGATTTCAACTGCTTAAAATATGCAGCGTGTTATAACGGAGACAAATTCCTTGATTCTGATTCTGATATGCATTGATGTAAAAAAAAATCTATCAAAATTTTGATTGCAAAATGATTTGTAATCATATTTTCTGTATCGGTATTCAATCGTGTGTTGAAGTTGCTGAATCGATATTGAATTGTGAGTAGAAGTTTTGCAACGCATTGATGAATCAATATTTTTTACATTAAACCACTTGATAAATGTCTTTTGTTTTGACAAAGTAGGCCATATTATGAGCAGAGTGCTAATACTGTATAACATATATGCATTTTTGCTTTATCTCTAGGTATTAAACCCAATGGGCTGGGATGCCTTCGGCCTTCCAGCAGAGAATGCAGCTATTGAGAGACGTCTTGATCCAGTAAATTGGACCAAAAGGTACCAAAGGCTTATTTGTGCTTCAAGATCTTCAACCCTCTGACTGTATTCTCTTTCCAAAGGAACATCAAGTCTATGCGGGAGCAGCTGGACAGCCTTGGCCTTTGCTTTAATTGGGACCGGGTCTGTAGGAACAAGACTTGAACAACAATCAAACCGTATTTTCCTTCTCCCTCCCTGTGGACCTGACCAGAATGTTTCTTTCGCAGGAGGTGACCACTTGCCTTCCTGACTACTACAAGTGGACACAGTATCTCTTTATTAAGCTCTTCAAAGCAGGGCTGGCTTATCAGAAAGAGGTAAGACTCGCCTTTCCATCAAAGTACTTACCCTAGGTTCCTTTTGGAAGGATTATGATTGCTTTAGTTGGTCTTTCACAGTGACAGTGATGATTTTGGAGGTCTTCTTTAGAAAGCCTTTGATAACGTGTAATGAAGTGTGACAACCTTTAAATAAAGCCTACGGTCTGTCTCTTTCAATTGCAGCGACCTAATCGCTGCTTTCATTCTTCATGAGCAATTTGTGTGTGCATGTGTACTCTTCAGGGTGTGGTGAACTGGGACCCTGTTGATCAAACAGTACTGGCAGATGAGCAGGTGGATGAAAACGGTCGTTCTTGGAGGTCTGGTGCTCTGGTGGAGCAGAAGTTGCTCACTCAATGGTTCATCAAGACCACGAACTACGGCAAGGTACACTTGTGTGAATTAGATCTAAAAGAAGCGTCGCAATAATAGGCCCTCAACTTCGGGATGGTCCAAATGAGCGGCCGCCTACTATGATAATAACCGTGACTGTTCCGCCTCTCTGGTTGTACAATCAAACCCCTGGAGGTCATCAACGCTAACGAATGAACAATGCCCTGTAAAAAAAAAAAAATAAAAAAGAAGCCACTCTTGCTTGAACTCATGCAGTGTTTTTATTTTTTTTCCTTTTGCAAATTACTTGGTTAGCTTTGCATTGTATGAGCATGTGTAAGGCAAGGCAGTTTTGTTTATGAGAGACTGGTTGTAACTCAAGTCCAGACTGACCCAAAAAGTGAAGAAATGAATGCAGATTTACCACCAATGCCAACATTGAGCCGTGAGTGATAGGCAATGTGTGTTTCACACTTGATCAAGCCAGAATATCGTCGAGTCATTTTGATGGTGCTGCCCGTACTCAGAGTTCTATCAAATGAGTTTAAAAAAACATGTATCCATACAAGGACGTGTAAAAACCGTTTGGCCACTAACGGGTTAATGAAAGCAGTCCTTTCCATATGCAAACCTTGCATGTGTCTTGGTGACATTGCTGCAGTTGCTCATGCTGGTCCATGTCAGAGGTATGAATGGAGGTGGGAGCACTACTGTGACAATGTGTTCGCGCATTTCTAATTTTCACTGGCAAATGGAGAAGTGGAGAGGAAGGAGGAAGAAGGTGTGAAGAAATATAAGTGAGAGAGGCAGATGGAGAGGCAGGAGGGCCTTGGCAAAATGAAGCATGCTAAACGTGTTTGTGATTTCCTCAGCCCCCCCCATTTCCCCACTTGCCTGTTCATCATGCCGGCTCGACAACATTAACTTCAGATTATATTTATGCTGCGCTCTACCTCATGCCGAAGTATGTTTTCCAACTATAATGTTTTTTCCGAGATGATTTCAGATGACAAGAATCATTACCAAGATTGATTATTTTGACATACACTGTGTGTCATTTCAAAATGTTTCATAATCACACTTGTTGCTTGTCATGCACTGTCAACCACAATTCCGTGTGTGAGCGAGCATCCGATAGCACTCACACTTTTGCTATAATCCAGTGAATAACAACCAGAGTACGCTGGCACGCTAGTGTGCCGTGAGACATCATGATCCGGTTTTACTTAAAGTTGTCCAGCAATGATCACTTACAGATCTTCGTTTGGCATCTATCTATGCCAGCGATTTATACTGTGGTGACAGGTATACCACTGAAATGGTTTTTCGTTAGGTGGCAGAAGTGTCTATTATTTATTTCTTTGGCATACTGACTTGGAGAGAGAGCATCTCTCTGGTTGTATAATAATGCGATGAAATTGTCCTCCAATTGCTCTGATTTGCTGCTCAATGCCCATAGAAGCATTTTTTTTTTGTATGGGAACTGTTAATCCCAGCCTATTCGCCACTCAATATTCATGTGGAACCTATCCTCAACCATTTGCGGGAAACTCCAGTTGTTTGCAGACTTTTGTGCTCCTTCTGTAAGACTTACGATACCACAAGATGATGCCAAACCCCTGTCTAATAGGGAAGTAGTAAACTGTGTCGAGAAAGTATTGTTGAAGTGCTGCACCTCAACTGAGAGACCGAGGTGTGTGTTTGTCGGGGAGGAGCAAACCGGTTATGGTTGGACGTTAAGAGAGTCATCTTCACATGTGCAAATCTTCTCCAAATCATTTCAGTTTTCATTATGTTATAAGATGATTTTGGAATTAGAGTATAGTTTTTGGGGGCCAACACTAGGATGCGGGGCATTTTTTTGTGTGCGTGTTGGTCTCTGTTAACTGTAATATGATTATAAAGTATTAAGCAGCCAATCGCTCGTAATTCATTCTGGCCGACGCCAGCAGATAAATTTATAAGTGTTGTTACAAATTGTTACAATTTTGGTTGCTGAATCAAATTCTTAAGAAGGTGACAAAGTATGTGTAAATCTTTCTTTGGTTAAACAGGCGCACACACACACACACACACACACACACACACACACACACACACACGCGCGCTAGCAGACACGCTCACACACACCGCTTGGCTTTGCCTTGGTTTCTATATGGCGCTTGCTTGAAGCTTTTATTTGTTGCCATGGAGACAGCCCTTGCCCATCACAGTTCTTTAGCACACAAATGATTTTTTTTTCCTGCTTCTCTTCTCAGACTCTGATATAATTTCCGGGTTTAGTTTTTGTCCGGCTGTCATGAGAGTGATGACCATGGCCATTGTGTGTGTTTTCATATTTTAATATGGTTGTGGAAATGAATGATGAGTGGCACAGTTTGAGTGCTTTTGGGTAATAGATTGTGACAGCCTGAAAGGAAAACAGAGAGGTATAACAGCACCGGCCTTTGCCCAGCTGTGACATTTTGACTTTGAGTTGGTTGATATGCATAGGTTTGTTTTATTTTATTTTTTTCCACCATGCAGAATAACTGTTTGTGACGGTTTGTATGTTACAACTAGGTCAGAATAAGTCCGGAAAAACAGGTTGATATTTTTGTAATGAGTATTTGAAAGTAAGTAAAGTTGCATCTAATTACGTCTTATGTTTTTTTTTTTGTTTGTTTGTTTTTGTTTTTGTTTCTTCCACCCCAGCCTCTTCTGGACAGCTTGTCTGACCTTCCAGAGTGGTACGGAGTCAAAGCCATGCAGGCAAATTGGATTGGAGAGTGCACTGGCTGCTACTTTGATTTCAAACTCAAGGTGGGTCTCTGCTTGTTATTTATTCATTCATCATTCTTGCTTTCTTTGGAACTCTTGACCTTCTTTTCACTAAGCACTTCTCGGTGCTTGTCCTCTTCAGCCATGGTCTTTCATCTCTTACTCACCAACCTGCGACTTGCTTTTTTTAGATCCTGTGATGCCCCTCTGTCGTATTTCTATTGCGTCTCAGAAATTACTGAAACCATGTGTTAGGACCAAATGTTCACAACAGTCTTCACTTGAATGCCTTGCCAAATTGAGCAGATTAAGAAAAAAGTCAGCCTTGTTAAATGCTTATCAGCTCCTTTTTTCCAGAACAAAATACTGTACTGTTTTTTGAATGGAAGATTTTCTTACATGATCCTGTGCATATAGTTGTCCCTTACTATATCGCGGTTCACTTTTTGCGATTTTACTGCATCGCTGATCTCTTCTAAATCGTACTTATATAGCAAATTACTTGATATATTTTGGGATTTTGTGGTGAGGGTTTTTTTTTCCGACAGACCATTCCTGGAAAGGAATATGAGGAGGAAAAAGTGGTTAAAAGACAGAGTGTCCAAACGAATAAAACATGTAATAAAAGAAGCTAAAGCGCTATGTGTACCACAAGAGCATGTGATGATTACCAACAAACACAAGGCATCACTGTTAGCTCATGTAATGAGAGCGAAACATTGCTAGTTACCTTCCATTGTAATGCCCCCGCAAGTGGTCAAGGATACACACAGCCGCGAATGCGCTTTCAATTGCTTTATTAACCAAATGAAAATAAAACAAACATAATAAGCATATTCAAACATAAGCTCACCAAAATAAAACCGGCTCAAGTTTCATAACTGCACGTCTACAATAAAGTAGACACGATCATGACACACATTTTAATGTGAGACCTAAACTTGTAATACATGGGAAGAGCCTTAAGTTACCTCCAGTTTTCATCTTCGACACAAAAGCTGTACTGATCTCACTTTTGAAGAGACTCCTTTGCAGAAGCAGTGAGATATTCACCCCCTCTGCCTATAGACTGCAAGTGAATCGCTCAACTGCCACTGGTTGCTTTGACTGCCCCCTCAGACTGATAAAGAAACGATAAACAATAAAGAGGTCATTAAAAGTCTAGTTATATTGCTGCTTATCTGGGGTCATCTCGGTTGAGGCTGTAGCCAAAGTAGGGAACCAAGACCTCCCTCTCCATAGCCACTTTGTCAAGCTCTTCTGGGGAGATTCGGAGGTATTCCCAGGACAACCGCAAAACATAGTCTCCCCAGTATATCTCTGGCCTTCTCTGGGGCATCCTACCAGTAGGATGTGCCTGGAACACCTTATGAAGTATACTAGGGCCACCTCATGTGATGGCTCTGGATGTGGAGGAGCAGCAGCTGTACTGTGCCCTGTGATTGTCTTGACGACCAGTCCAGGGTATACCTCACCTCTCTCCAGAATTAGGATTAGCTCCAACACACCTGCAACTCGAATGAGGATAAGCAATATAGAAAATGGATAAACGTTTCCTTATTGACTCAATAGCTCCCCAATGATGGTCTTTCATTTCCCAGGTGAGTGGAAAGGAGACGGGGGAGAGTCTGTCGGCATACAGCTCCTCTCCAGAAGCGGTGTTTGGGGCAGCGTACCTGGCCATCCTGCCCTCTCACAGACTACTCCACGGGAGTAGCTCAGTCCGCTCTGTGCTGAAGAAAGCCTATCAGCCAGGCAGAGGTGAGTATCAGTGTGAGGAGTCCTTAGCCCTTTTGGTTTTTGGCTTATGGAAAAGTGCTATTTCGAAATGTTATTTTTAACTCTGAATATAAGCCCATTAGTTGGCAACTGTGTTCCCTTCCATCTGGTGGACAAAAAGAATAACTCCAAGCCAACTGCTGAGCAACAATGAGAATGTGTTTATTTTATTATTAATCAGGGGACTGTGCACACAAATACAGACAAAACCCCCCAGCCTTTTATGGATGATTATTATTATTTTTTTTTAGGGGTTGCGCAGGCGGGGGGGCATGATACAAGGGTGTTTGCTTTTCATGGGATTTTATGATATATTGCTCACCTGTTTCTGTTTTTTTTTTTTTACCTGTCGGTGTATGATAATTGGGATTCCCTCAAGATAATCTTTTAATTGAAAGTGTTAATTGATTTATTTTAATTAGCCGTCAAGGGAGGCGGTGCTGCTTTGTTTTCACCTCTCCGCCCTCTGATTTACAGACTCCCTGACAGAGGTCACAGCTGTCAATCTGTTCACCGGCTACGAGGTTCCTCTGGTTATATCTCACAAAGAGGCATTTGATGGCTATCTAGACACTGTGGTTGGTAAGATAATTGTGTGATTGTACCTTAACCTCACATTTGTGTTTAATTGATCTTCAGGCAAATGAGAAAACAACGGAATGGCATTAAAATATTTCTCAATGTCATAAAACTGAATGTCTGCTCTACGCAGTATTGTGCGCCGCATCTGAGTCCGTGCGCTGCGGGTTGTTTGTCTCACAGTGAGTGGCGATGGACTCCAAGGGATAGCTAATAATTAGTCGCATCACAGTAATACTTAACATTAAATGCAGGGAGGCTTGTAGGGCATTCTCAAGAGAACTGTACTGAGTGTTTGTCTTTATATAAGCATTCATTTTTGTTGTCGTTTGTGTTATCATGACGCTGCAACCATATAACAGGCACGCCGGACTGCAGTGAGGAGCATTTGTCCGTGGCCAAAACGCTGAATCTAAGGTGGACCAATGTTCTGAAGAGCCATGAAGATGGGACTGAAATTGTCATTAACTCCGATAAGGTGATGACAACCACAGCAATGATCCCATTTACATTTCTTAGCTATACCTGACATGCACGTGTATCTGTATGCTTTGCTAAGAATGATGACGATTAGATTTGCAATTTTAATACAATGGTTACTATTTACGATTGTTTTCCAAGCAAATCGGGGAGAAAATAATCTCTCTTACCGCGCCTTACACCGCAGGATAATTGGCCAGGACATCCCAAAATTCAGGCCTTTGCTGACACGGATCAGAAGGGGACACAATTATACTGGGACCATTACACTGGTCAACAAATGTTTAGTAATTTTTTTTTTCATTAGAGATGCAAGTAAATGTTTCTAGATGATTCTGCACCCTCATTTTTTTTTCTCTAGCACATAGTTTTCAAAAGAATATTATTATTATATAAACACAATAATACAATATTTAATGCAGTTATATATTAAGACAAACAGTGTTTATGAATTAAGATTTAGATTAAACAACTGGTGACAATTAATGAATTATAAGGCATGGTAAAATCCGTATTACTTACATATAGCTCAACTTGAAAATATCTCAAAAACCTGATCGGTTAAAAAAAAGCATCAAAAATACATCAAGGGACACACAAAGCCATCTCTGATTAAAATGTGCTCTCGTCCAGTGGGATTGGTATGTCTGTACTCATCTTAACATTCATCTGTGCATCCAGCAACGCTGCAGCTCTGCTTCCATGATAGTTTTCCTGTGTAGTCCAGTCATTGATTGTGAGGAATGAAAATGGCAGAGTTTGGCAGACAAAGATGGCGGCAGCTCACAAATAATGTACTTGTTTTTTTTTTTTTTTTTTTTTTTTTTGTTTTAGTTGATTACACACTTGGTGGGCACGTGCGCAGGTACTCCAGAGTCTGACTCTCATATAAATAGAATTCTCTTGAAATCTAAATACCTCTTGTTCTTCTCCTTCTATGGTCGTCGTCTTCTCTTTCTGCTTCTTCCTTTCCTTATTTGTCTTGTTTTCCTTCTTCTCCTTCTTCCCCTCCCGCCTCCTTCCCCCTTGTGTTCCTCCTGCATATATATATCAGTTTTCAGGGCTTACCAGAAGACAGGCTTTCGACTCCATTACCCAGAAGGCCAGGGAGCTGAAGGTAGGGGGCCACCTTACCAGCTCAAAGCTCCGGGACTGGTTGATATCAAGACAGCGTTACTGGGGCACGCCCATTCCTGTGGTGCATTGTGAGCATTGTGGTCCAGTTACTGTCCCCGAGGAGGATTTACCGGTCACCTTGCCAAAACTGCCGTCTCTCACAGGAAAAGGGGCATCGCCTCTGGCAGCTGCCCATGACTGGGTCAGTTGCAAATGTCCAAGGTAAGATTATTTTGATTCACTATAATAATTACACAAATTTCTGGCGTTTGGCCAAAACATCCAATGTCACAATTTGCTAATTTTCCCATTTATTTTTACAAATCGATATTGTTGGTCCATACGCAGACTCCGCACATGAGTTATTTTTGGCATATTATTGACTTTGCAATGTTCATTAAAGAACAAACATGCAGTTTGGGGGGAGGCTCCTGAAAAGTGATAACTTAGGAGGTACAAAGATGCCACCTGACAGTTGTGATATACAAAGTCCTGCAGTACAATGCACACAGGCAAACAATAAACACAAGCAAACGAGATGTGTTGACTATAATAGATACAACAGGTAAACATTCGGGTCTGATTGTCAGCTGTAGCTCATTAGCTGAGATCAACGCTTGCTCATGGAATTTCTTTTTGTGCAACACGGAGGCCATGAGTTCTCCAGCTGCAAGGTGCCCCACTGACAATTAACAACCACATTAAATGGTAGTGGAGGGTAGTTATTTTTGCAAAGACAGCTAACTGCTCTCAAAATCATGTAAATAACCGATTTGCTTTTATAATTAGGCACTGATACTTGCAGCCTGGATAGCATTCGGTGCAAATGTGGCTAAACGCATGGTTTTGCAACTCATCGCGTCATGTATGGAATGTTCCCAGCTTCGTAAAACATTACACTTTGTTTTTGTTGCTGGTAATACAGTTTGTTGTGGCTCATGAAAAACATTAGGCTGCAAAACTACAAAAACCTCAGCTCCGCTTGTTTTTGAAACTGTAAGATTCATTTCAAGTGTTTTGATCCTTCCTTAGTTTTTCAAAGATGCGCAGTGGGAAGTCCACCAAATTGGAATGTTCGAGGAAACTCTCATGACATATTGTCGCTTTCAATGTTTTAATTGCTGCTACCTTTTTAAGCTTCACAGCATTCACTCCCCCTTGAACTCTTGAAGTCTTTTTTTAGTCAGATCAAGACTCTCCAGGCCCTGCTGACGTGCAGGCGGGCGGGATAGCAAGACAAGCGACCTCTGAATCACCACCCCCCAATTGAGTACAATCACATCTCCAGATCAGTGGCTTTGCTCATATGCGTCATGTTGCAGAAAGGGTAGATAGAGAATGTTCCTTTCTTTTGATGCAACATTTCAGAAAGTGAAACTGTCCATCATTTTGTTTGCAGAATAAGATCAGAAAAATGTTGCTGTATTTTCTCCTGACAAAATGAGGACTAGCTGAGCCCTTAGGAGCAGATGGAGCTTGAAGTGAGAGCCTACAAATTGTGCAACCATTATGCTTTTGATTCTGATTGGGTTTTGTAAGAAAAGATGTCTGAGATAAGAGAAGCATGAGATGATGATTACGATCTAGTTTACGTCAGGCAATCAAAAAGTGGTGAGTGAAATTTACGTGTGCGAACACCTATTGGCTGTGAATGAACTCCGTGTATTGAAAGAACTGAAAATGTACGTAAATTAACTTCTGGTGCTGAGGTGGGAATTTGTGGCTCAATAAAATGAATCACTGCCATGGCGCCATGTTGATTAAAACAATGGCCCAATCAGTTGTGGATGGCACAAGTCATCAGATAGTGTTCACACATTTCCACAAAGCTACAAGAAATCCTCCCATCAGATGTGATTGATGGGCGTAATTGCGAAGGCGCTGTTAGCGTCTCACTCCCCATCTCCCCTCCGCTGTTAAGTGTCGGTGGAAATTTGTTCCCTTCTCTCGTCACGCTTGTCCAATTAAAGTTTGAGGGCAACGCAGAAGAACACGGTGATGAGAGCTGGGCGGCTGGGATGGAGCTTCATCTGTCCTTGAGGATGTCATATCCTGTGTGCTCATCACATCTTCAACTCTCTGCAGCTCTGTGAAGTGGCCTGCTGCTAACTCGGCTTAGCTTGGCTACAAGCCAAATTTGTTGTGCCACAAATTCCCAAGTAAAGAGAAGCCATGTTGGTGCCACTTTGACAGATGAGGATGGAACAAATGGAGACCCACATTCCAGTGTGCTGCTTACCTTCCTTCATCGGTTTTCAAACCTTTTCACTGGCAGCTTTACCCTATAAATAAGTTTTAAAAAAAACACTACAAATCTCTTCATTGCTGCTTGAGTTTTATACTCCCCTGGGGAGCCGTAGCTGCAACCAGAAATAAGTAAATTGGGAGTGGTTTATCAAGACGGGACAGTTTGCAGATGAAGGACAACAGAAATGCCTTTTGAGACCCAACTGATATCGGCATGTGCTCTATGTCGAACAAGTAAATAAAAAAGTAATCAAATTAAAAATGTGGATAAATGAGGATAAAGCAATTCAGATGGTGGATGGATGAATGGACGGACGGATGAATGGATATTTGTGTGTGCGTGCGTGCAATAAAGAAACTAATAATAAGCCGAAGTTAAATACACATTGCAAAACGTTCCTTTGCCTAACTACTACTTCAGTGAAATAAATAAAATCAGTTTTTTTTGTTGTTTTTTCATGGCTCGAAGCAGGCTCACAACTGTGTCTGCTAGCCCGGCTAATCTTTAGGAGTGCGTACCAGCTGTCTGTCCAGTCACCACATTCTGTCCTCTGATTGTCCAGTCTGGTGTGAGGAAAAATGTGCCAAATCTCCCACACTTAGAAAACCTTTCTAATGTCTCACTATCTGTTTGGATTCTTTGGCGATAGCCCTGGCATGGCTTCCTTCTTTTCATTTGTGTGAAATAACACCTGGCTTCCAAATATTAACCTTGTTACACCTTAGTATTGTTGCTAGGCAACTTCATGGTCTTATTTCATTATCACTGCCATTTTAGATAGACTAGTATGGCGGACGGCCCAGGGGTTTTGCCTTTCTGTCATAAGTGATTTTGTTTGAGTAAAGTGTTGGAGAGAAAGACTGAGTCAAGATGAGACATATCCATCCATGCATTTTCAGAGCCGCCTATTCCCCTGGAAAATAAAGAAAATCCCGAGGCGCATCTGTGTTTACTGTTTTATTTTTATATATATATATATATATATATATATATATATATATATATATATATATATATATATATATATATATATATATATATATATATATATATATATATATATATATATATATATATATATATATATATATATATATATATATATATATATATATATATATATATATATATATATATATATATATATATATATATATATATATGTTTTTAGCAGGCTGGGACATTTTAAACTCTATCGAGACTCATTATGAAGTGCCAAGCATTTAACTTCACCATTCCGCTTCCTGATTACACGGTATTGCAAATGTTTTTTTGTCTCTTCAAATCTTCTCCCTTCCTCTGTCAAATGTTAAATTGGCAGATTCACATCACGAAGCAAATACGGTTTGGCTGCGGTCATACAGGACACAAGGTGACATTTCCAACACAAATTCATGATCATTCCCTTGTTAGCACAGCCTGCTTGTCAGGGCATCGGACCAATGTTCCAGTGCCAGTTTGCTTTCAACTGTGCTTGTCTACAGAGGCTTGACCTCCACAGCCAGATGGAGGCACCGTCACATTCACAACAGTGAGCACATATAAATATCACACAGAGATGCCAATTCTGCAGGCATACAAACAGGGGCCGGTGATGTGTTGGCTTTTCTAATTTACAAGCTTAATATTGATGCTGTCCTACATTACCGTCTTTGTTTTTTTTTTTTTTGTGGCTCTCGTTTCAGATGTAACGGCCCAGCAAAAAGGGAGACTGACACCATGGATACGTTTGTAGACTCAGCCTGGTATTACTTTCGCTACGCTGACCCTCATAATACAGAGAGGTATGGACAGTCTTATTCTGTAACTTGACAGTATTGTTTCATTCCTGTCTGATTGTCAAAGACCAATTTTTTTGCTTTTTGCAATTTTTATGATACTTTTAACACGAGTCTCAGTTGCCATTTATATATGCCAAATCTTTTTCTTTTTAGAAACAAATTATCACTCAGATTTTATTCTTTTTTATTTAATGCACACACCAGACACATCATTCGGTACTGCTCGCAATTCAGTAAGAATTAATTTTACATTTATCTAAGGCCAAACATTCTGTAAATATATACACATGTTGCACTAAAATTTAGAGGCCACACAATCAAAGCCACAAAGCTTTAAAAAACACCCCTTGGTGACAATTTCAGATTTTGTTTTTTGGGGGGGGGTGTAACGACACTTAGCGATCTTAAACCTTTTATCTTGTTTGTGTTTACGTGTATTTTTTTAACTGAACAAAAACGGTAAAAAGTGGCATTAAATCGACTCACTTTCAGCAAGCTGCTATGTGCCAGAATATCACTTGTGTAGTTTACGCATGTTTTATGTTTCATTAAATATCCAGCTTTGCTAATGGAAATTTTGACCCAAGTGGCACAATGGCTTGTTGTCTTCAACTTAAGATGTTCCACCATTTTAGAAACTATATTCCCGTTCAATAATTATGATCCTCATAAAGCTGTGCAGGTTCACCTGAAATAATTATATGCACATGGAAGCGTATCCTGACACACATGATTGTCTGCTATCACCCACTCTCCCACTTAACTATTTCGAGCATGCATATTATAGCCCGAATGGTTATTCCTCCACCCACTTACACACACAGACCCACACTGAACACACTCAACTCTTTCTCTCTCTCTCTCTCTCTCACACACACACACACACACACACACACACACACACACACTATCCATACAAAGTTGAACTCTCTGCCCATAGGGATTATGGAGCCTTGGTTGCCACTTGCTGGAATGTTGGTCATACCCAAAGTTTAACAACACAGATTTGCATTTTTCCCAGCTTCTTGGCCAAGCCGGAAAGCCGCTTTAAAAGGCATTTGCGGGGGACTTCCCATCTCATCCGTTTTTTTTTCTTCCTCAGGATACATTATGGCGCAACAGAAAAAGCAATTACACAATTTGTGTATTTCAGTCGATCTGCTGAGTCTTATGTGCACGAATGTGAAAAGTAGGATGCTTGTCATGCTGAGAGAAGCAAGCAGGAGAAGGGAGGAAATAGAAATGTATGTTGTGATGTATTAGAGCAACGTTGGCCAAATGCCAACTCACAGGCCAAATTATTTTCAGGCTTGCAAGTTCATAACTTTATCCCATGGTTCAATTATCACCAGCCACCAGTCGCCAAAGACGGGAGGAAGAGAGGCAGAGAGGTGTGGAGGAGAGTAATTACCAGAGCCATGTGTGACACATGCTGTAGATAGCGCTCTGCTGACCATCAAGCCGTAAAGCTAGCCACATGCAGCCCTCACTCGCACCATTATCTGATATATCTTTCTTTATAACCGCTTTTCTGCTAATAAGATGGGTAGTGGAAGAGTCATCAAAGCTGGGACGAAAAACACATCACTGGCTTTTTTTTTCTCCATGTGAAGAATTGTAAAAGACCCATATTCAGAAAGAAAATGTGTATAAAATGGAACATTTTGCTTTTTGCGTTGTTCTACATAGAAAAAAAAATTGATATTTTTTGCAGTTTCTAATCGTGTCATTGCAGTGTTTGAACATGTGCAGGAGAGACACAAGAACCATTTTTATTTGATATTAAAAGAAACAGGCAGTTTGTTTGAAAAAATAGAGAAAACAGTCTTGGAGAGGGATCAGGGTAGCTAAGTCCACAGAGTGGGAGTTTACCGGTACTTAAATGTCATCTTTACATTGATTTCTTTTTATTTACAAAAAAATGTTTTTTAACTTTTGCTTCTTGATTAGTGTTTTGATTATTTTCATGATGTTTTTCACCATAATTTCTGACAACATGAAAATTAAAACTCATTAATGTAGTATCCCAGGCTCCGCAAGGTATGCTGTTGGGTTGAAGTACAAAACATTTTGTAACCATCCATTCATTTTCGATACCGCTTATTCTCATTGGGGTCGCGGGCGTGTTTTAGCCTATCTCAGCTGAATTTGGGCAAGAGGTGGTGTGCTCCCGGGATTGGTCAGGCAATCAATGACATTTTACAGAAAAGAAAAATCACATTTGGATCAGAATGATTACGCGATAATTCTCGAAATAATGTGTAGAAGCAAACGGCAAATTCGTATTGGATCAAAATCCGTCTGGCAAGAATAAATGACATGGCTGCTTTCTGCATTTCGTCCATGGGATTTACTCATATATGTCACACGCGAGGTACGTAAAGCAGGAGTGTGCTTTCCTGAAACACGTAAACTCTTTCCCTTGTCCAATCTGGGTTACATCACACTGGAGCTCAGGTAAAATATAAATAACTCTGACATGTGCCTCTTCCTTGTATATGAGCTCCAGTGTGAACTAAACAAGATCGGGGGGTGCGGTTCCTCAAAGTGCACCCACGTCTAAGTATCTTATGCGCGAGATTCCTGAACCGCATGTGCGATTTACGAAGTTCGCTCACTAGATGGGTAAAGTGTGAGTTAGTCGTGCGCATGTGTTGTAACTCGCGTGTTACATAAAATATATAACAAGTTCTTGATATCTCCCGGGTTTTGTAATACCTACGAAGAATTCTGCATGTTTTTTTCCCCCCCCCTCTTTCTCTAAATATGATCTTTTCCTTGAGGCCTTTTGAGCGCCACCTGGTGGATCGCTGGCTCCCTGTGGATGTATACATTGGAGGAAAGGAGCATGCCGTCATGCATTTGTACTATGCACGCTTCCTCTGTCACTTCTGCAAGGATCAGGGGCTTGTGGCGCACAGGTATGTTTTCTATGTTTTGTGTCGGCTCAGTTAGCGTGCACGTAATTTGTCTCTGCATGAATGAATTTGACATCCATTTCTTTTTACAGGGAGCCTTTCAGAAAGCTACTTGTCCAGGGTCTGATCAAAGGCCAGACTTTCCGACGAGCAGACAGTGGCCAATACCTAAAGAGAGAAGAGATAGACTTCACAGGTGCATGCAGACTGAATTCGACAGGTGTAATTTTGTCAGATAAAGCTGCTCAAAAATGACATCAGAGATACAATCTCAAAAGCAGCAAGGATAAGTGTGGTATTTTTCTTTTTTGTTGTTTGTCGCAATGATCATTGCTTGAATGCTTTCACAAGTCCAAGGATAACATCAGACAATACTGCCTTGCAGAGAGGGAAAGTCTTGCACGTCAGCCATGACACTCTGAATAGATCTGTTTGTTGAGAATGTAGCCAGTGTCAATACAAAGAGTCAAGCATTCACATGAGTGCTTTTGCACCTTGTTCTTTTGTACGTTTTTTTAAGTTGATGAGTTATTCTGTGAATGCACACGTTATTTCAGGTTTTCGTCTGCCCATTATTTTGAGATGCAAGTACTTCCACGTAATTCATCCGATTCACATCATAACAATTTCAGCATATTCCAAAAATTTGTGCCTTGCGCGCCATTATTTTTCTTATTCCAAAAATTTACAGCTTTGCTTAAATGCTACCTTTTTATCCACAAGTTGACCGTTGATTCCCAAATGAAACATTCGACATAACAGATTCACATTTTTCCAATTTGAAGTTCAAAACATGCACTTCATTCAATTCACCTTAGGAACAATTTTCAACTTGCCAGAAATTTCCATTGACCTAAAATTCTTCATTTTCACCACTAAACTCCTTACAAAAACCAAAACATTACTTATTCAATCCCAGTTACACATTCAACCAAACAGATTCCCATTTGGAAATTCAAAGCATTCACATTTAATTTGCCATGCTAATGATTTTCAACACGCTAAACATTTCCTCCAGAATTCCGCATTTATTCCCCTTCCCCATCTTTTAATTACAGTACTGCGTATCATTCAATATCATTCCATGTCATTCAACATCAACAACAACCTCCATATTTTTTTTCCATTCAGCATTTCAGCATTCACACGCAATTTGGCCAGAAAATGACAATTTCTAATTGAAATTATTCTTGTTTTTTTGCTACATGACAAAGTACTCTATTTGCACAATTTGGAAAGAACTATAATTTACCAATTATTTTGTGTGCCAGTGCACATGCTTTTCATCGGTATGAAACCATTGTCATATACAATATCCAATGAGTTGCAATCGTCAGAAAAAAAAGTGGGGTTTTTTCCCAGTCAATTTTAAGTAGTTCAGCTCAATGAAGGCTAATATCGACAATGGAGAAATAGCCGTGTTGTCGCTGACCTTTTACTCTTCCTGCCTCTGTTAGAAAAAGAGCCAGTGGCATTAGGAGGCGGAAGCGTGGAAGTGACATGGGAGAAAATGAGCAAATCTAAACACAATGGTCTGGACCCCCAAGAAGTGGTGCAGCACTACGGCGTGGACACAGTGCGACTCTACATCCTTTATGCCGCACCACCGGAACAGGACATCCTCTGGAATCTTAAAAGTGAGATCTTAGATATTCCTTTTGGTTTTAGAGTCAGTTGGTGGATATTTGTTTGTTTCCGACCAAATGAATGTAATTCTGACCCCACCCCAGAGGATGCTCTTCCTGGGGTCTTGCGGTGGCAGTCCAGACTGTGGCAGCTTGTGACCAAGCTGCGACACGCTCGGCAACTTGGTGACATCCCGAACCCCTCCTTGCTGCAAAAGAAGGAGCAGGCAGAGTCAAAGAAGATCTGGGAGAACAAGAACTACGCAATTCAGGAGGTAGTGATGATATCCTGCAATACTGAGCTACTGCAATAGTTCTCACCAGGAGGGGTCAGTAGATAGCCTGGTTTCTAAGTGTCAGCTTTTCATGTCCAACCTACATTGCCAAGAGGAACGTTTACCCACTGCTTCTCTCACCTTTGTCTGTTTTGACTTTGAGTCCTCCACAAGATGAGTTATCATGTTAACATGCAATGACAAGATTAATATGCCCATCATCACATGCCAGTGCAGCCATTCTAAACGTAAACCCCCCGAGTACAGGGGGAGGAGGAGGACTGGCTAGAAATTGATTTCAAACCTACTCAGTCGCTCCCACACTTTATAAATAGATGTCCATTCCTGCCAGGTTGGATTTTCTTTCTCCGCCCCTCAAGGCTGCAGCTTGTATAGGATATCAGGCCTGTTAGCCTTAAGCTCTCAATGCTAAGGCTGTGCTTTGATTCATCCCCCGGAAAAAAAGCCTCACTGATCAGCCTCTACTTCACCCAGACCCTTCCCAAAAGGGATTTCTCCTCCCAATGGGCGAAGCTAGGAAATATTGACCTAGTCAGAGCAGTGTATCTTCAGCTGGCTATAACAGGCTGGAGGTGTGCATCCTTAAGGCATGTTATTATTTCTCTTCAGAGGCAGCACGAATCCCCAGGCCAAGTGAATGACTGATGATGGGTCTGATTTAAATACAACACCACTGACTATAAAGATTTTACTATCTGACTCTTCATCTGTTTTTTTGTTGTTTTTAAATATCCATGAGTGTTATTTTTCATTTTAGGTCACATCTCACTTCACGGAAGACTTCTTGTTCAATGCAGCCATTTCTCGCCTGATGGGACTAACCAATACATTGAGCGTGAGTGAACACTGTCCTGCCCTCTTCTGAGTTCAGTGAGCATCCCTCGAATACCGTTATGTGTGTCTCTGTGCCCAGAGCGCAAGTGTGAGGGTGTTGCAGCACAGTGTGGAATTTGAGGATGCTCTGGCCACGCTGATTATGATGACAGCACCCATGGCGCCTCACCTGGCC
Organism: Hippocampus mohnikei; assembly: GCA_026261675.1. Classification (NCBI taxonomy): domain Eukaryota; kingdom Metazoa; phylum Chordata; class Actinopteri; order Syngnathiformes; family Syngnathidae; genus Hippocampus; species Hippocampus mohnikei. The sequence continues at coordinate 13,127,044 of JAKGUB010000556.1, read as the reverse complement.
TCTGAACTTTGGGCAGGTGGGTGCAAACAAAACGATATCTTCGCCGAATAAACAGATTACTTTCATTAGTTTGGTTCTGGCTTCCAGCTGGATAAAAAATGCAAATTGAGGCACGAATGGAGCATTTCTATAATCATATAAGCTTATAGTTCAATAAAACCAGAAGTAGCCTGATATTAAACAAACACGAATGTGGAGCTCCACAAATTTATCACCTCACAATTTTTGGATCTTAGTGCTTTACCAACCTGTGTTCTATTTAGTAAAAGAGATTGGTAGATTTTAAAAGGTTCTTGATTTTTCAGGAAGTTATTTCTGTCAGCCCAAACATGGAGTTAGCACACCATGCAGGAAGAGGAAGTGTTGACACTGCTCCTTCTTCTAATCCCAGCAAATACCCCAAAATGATGTAACCAACCATCATCAAATTTCTGATACTGTCGTCGAGTTCACCGAAAATACATTAAGTGTCCTTTCAATGACATGCATTCCTTGCTGTAATCTCTTGGCCCGGTGTAGAAAACAAACAGTTGGAAGGAAAAGATTGAGCGTCATCTTCCGTTCCTCACGTGGCAGCTTCCAACTCCCAATCAAGGACAACATCCTATCATTGTGGATGACACACACATAACCACCATTTCTGCACGCAATTTTAGAATATGTACTCTTCAGCGGATCACAACAGTTTGATAGAGGCTGGCTGGAAGGGAGGTGCGCATATTACATGCCCACTTTTGCGCTTGTGTGTGTTGTATAAAAAAAAAAATTACAAACAGGACGTGTGAGCTCACGTGACATCTGGTAACATGTTATGCTTCACTTTTCTATTTGAATTTCATTACCCTCCTTTGTCTTTCCTGTGGGATGCGACTTTGTTGTTGAGAAAATAGAAGGAGAATTTTGGATATTCCACTGCTTCATCAAATATGAGATACAGGCATAGGACTCATGCTCTGTAACAGCTCGATATCATCACAGAGTGGCCTCAAATCTTATAAATGCTGAGCAACAATTAGTCAGGCAGCTCCCTAAATAGAAGCCTAATTTTTTCCCCGCTGGGAAAAAATAGCAGGTGGTTACTGTACGTAGCTGAAATCACACTGTAGCATTTTGTCCACCAAGCAGTACTTTACACTTAATTGGAGTTCAAGGTTTCTTTTTTTTAATTTTTATTTTTTTAACAAACCATCCCATGAGGACTTTGTTGAAATTGAAAACAATCACTTCATAATTATCAAATGAGACAAAATACACATGATCATGGTCTTTCATCTGTGGGTCGTTCAGGTGCTCTCTCTCTCTCTCTCTCTCTCTCTCTCTATTTATAATGTTCATGGGCAGACAGTCATTTAGCTTGTCAGTAGCATCTTGGCACATGCACATGACACTCCAGCTGACTTCTCTCATTCCTATTGAAAAAGAGGATAGCGGTGCTGTCTCTGACCACCTAAAATATTCCCTAGCTCGAAAAGACATCATCTACGTCCTGCCTAATCCTGCCTAACAACCTAAACAGTTGACTATGAATAAATGCAACAACAACAAAAAAAGCCAGGGGTTGTGCTTTATTTTTGTTGGTAACATACTGTATTACGTTATGTGGTGACATACAAATTTTAGGTGTGCTGGGATTCAATTTAATGGTGTTTTAAAGTTCAGAAAAAGGAAAAAAAACATTTCTTTCAGTGTTCATATCCATGAATTGTCAGGTGCCACCATCGTAAACCAAGGAGGCCCTGTACTGACGTTAGTTGCATTAATGAATACAAAAGAGATTTAATAGTGTGTTATTAGCCAGTGTGCTATTAGGTGGTGTCACAGTGTCATTGTTCCGTCTTTCTTGTTCAGGTCTTTGCCAGGTGAACAACCCCATCAGTGGCACTCTCCGGCGCGGTGGAGATGTCCTGTCACAGTCCTGGCCTACTGTCGATCCCAGCTACCTGGAGAGCCCCGACTTTGTGGACATTTCTGTGCGGGTATGATCACACAGACGCACATCCTCAGACAAACCTTAAAGTGGCTGAGGCTTTTTTTTTTCTTTGCATAAGACAGCCGAACCGTCTCCCTTAATTGTCCTTTTTGTTTGGGAGATGAAGGGTTTCACTTTAGCATCAGCACATTTGTTCCTTTGTTTACATACATCGCTGATGTCACATGCACATGCATTTGTCCTCTAATCCACCACCATTTCAATTTTTGAAGCTCAAGTCATAGTCCATGAATACATCCACGCTCTGTAATTTTGAAGAGAGCCTGTGATTAGCATGTGCACGTGCATGTCTGTGTGTGTGTTTGTGTGCGTGTGTCTGTGTGTATTTATGTGTCTGCATGTTAAGACTCCTTGAAGCTAAACAGACAAGTGGGTCAATCGTTAAAACCCGGTTTTGCAGCATATTTTGGCAGCTGTCTTGCCTTTTTTTTTCTTGTTTTGTTTTTTTAAATTAGCACAAATGCTTTTGGCCATATCATCCTCGATCACTGAATGTGTGTTGTTTGATTACTTTCAAAGACATTTCCTGCAAAGATCTCCACCGTGAGACCCAAAAGATTATCTCAAATAATCAGACAATATCCCAGAAAATGAATTACGTGGATTAGCCGTTGCCCTTGCTAACAATGACAACATGATCCCAACGTGGCAAACACACACACGCGCCCACACACACGCGACACACTGATTGAGTTAATTTTAAGTGTCACTGTTTAGAAAGTGGCCACCGATGAAAGTGCTATAATCTGATTTGTTTTTCTTTTGATTTGTCTCTCTTGATAAATTATTGATCTTCTTTTGTTCTCACACGCACACACTCACACCCACATAAAATATAACACATGTAAGCCAACTTCCAGTCTTTTCACAGCTGTTTGTATTTTACTTGAAAACACACTTTGGCGTATTTATTTATATTACAGTTGTTTACTTCATTTTTACCTCCCCTGTGTCCTTCTTTGCGCTGTAAATATCTTTGAGCTCATCGTGCTGACTGGTCATGATTTCACACACAAGAGCCCTCACTTGTGGGCTTCTTCATCTCCTGCCTGTGTCCTCTAATCACATACTTTAGGGGACGCCATGCCTGAGTGGCCTCCAAGAGGCACGCACGCACACACACACAGATGAATGCTTCTAGAGACGGCATCACACAGAGGAAGTCTCGACATTCCCACTCATTGTGTACACTTGCTTCTAAACCTACAGCACGGAATACACTTCCTCAAACTACCACTAACTATAGGTTGTGGAAGGAGAAACTTTCATTTGTATGCCAAAGAATGATCTTACTTTTATCTTGCAATCATAGATGGAGTCGTGGCTTTGATATTTCTTTCAATTCTCACCCCCAGATTAACAACAAAGTTTGTGGGACAGTGACCGTACCTCTGCTGGTGTCCAAAGATATAGATCAGGTGCAGAAGCTTGTCATGGAAAGCCCCCTCGGACAGACTGTTCTCAGAGAGCTGCACATCAAGAGAGCCATCCTTTCCCCCCGGACTGCCCTCATCAATTTCCTAGTTGGATGATGACATTTGACTCTCTGTTAATGCGACTCTTTGGTGGTGGGGGGAAAAAAGAGGACTGTTATGCATTGTAAACTTGTATCTGGTGTGGGAAAATCTTAATCTTGTGGTCATTTTCCATCATATCTATTATGGTACAGTATCAAGAAATATTGGCATCAGTAGGTGAGATTAATAATGACGTAAAAGTGCGTGCCGTTGCGTCCTTTATTGCAAAGTTTGAGTCGGAACGCTTTTCACCTATGTATGCTATCAGCACTTTGTGTCTAAACAGTCACTGAAGCCACATTTTATTATTTTAACTTTTGGCTCCAACGCTACGCAGTCAGTTTTATTTTGATGAAGACTCACCATACACCCTTGAATAGAGCCAATCATCGTTACTTTGTTTTCACTAAACAAGAACATACCGGTAGTTTTTTTTTTTTTTGCAGATGAATGACAATCATGGTTAATTTTGCTGAACAGAGTAGAAGTGACGCATATGAACTACATTTTAGTTTCCATTATACTGAAAATGAATGAATCTGTTTTTCCCCTCACTCTTAATTAATGAACAGAATTTCATCAGAATCTTATCATGGAAATAATACAGAACATGTATTTTTGTATCGATTTTTTTATTTAAGTATATTTCACTGGTTAATCTGCAAGTCTGCTTCAGCAAATTTTACTTCTTTGTTTGCATAGACAATGCATTTTTAAACCAACGATCGCTGCAAAATGTGATAAGAATGTATCATGGGTCATTTTGCAATTTTCTACCTCTATAAAAAATATGATGTAAAGATATTGGTTGCTTTGTTTTTCATTAGAATTCAAAAAAGTCGAACGTGCCCCCTCGCCCCAAAAAATAGGAAATTCAATATGGCTCTCTAGCAATTCTCTCCCTGTTTTGTCAAGCGTGCTTGAGTGTCCCACAAGAACTCAAATTCCACTCAAGATTCCAATCATGTTTTTTGCCAGACTTCTTTTTTGCTGATTTCCGCCCCAGGCCGCCATTTCTGGACACAAGGCCTTTCCGGCTCCTCCAAAAGGTCACTCGGAAGACTTTGTCGTTCATCAGATCAATGTCAGTGCTCTTGGGCTAGTTTCATGCGGCCTTTTAGCATTTTCCTGACAGAGCAAATGCATCAGCAACACAGACTGTTTTCATGTGTGCTCCCAAAAGCTTATCTTCAATTGACTGGGTGAGTAAGCCACTATATGCGATGTGCACACATTTTTCATTTCCTGTACAAGCAGTAAATACATTTCCAGATTCAGTATGTAATTGGAGAAAGAAGCACACAACCAAGGCCAGCTTCAGGGTTAGGAAGTGTTTCTAATGTTATGATCAAAGAAGCTCTACTCTTGACTGTTCAAATCGCACCATTTCAGCAAGTTCTGTTGATGTCTTGCCTTTTTTAAGGAAGTCACAGGCAATTCGAAACTTGCAGACAGAAGCTGAAACTGAACATTCCTCACTGATCTTGTGAACCTTTTCCCCATATTCCCGTGCTCTATCTGTCAGCATCAGGTGATGGGAAACGCAGACGGGGAGAATAACAGGAAGGGATACCAGGAATTGGAAGAGCGAGGAAGCAAAGCGTCAATGCTGTGTTGTATTCTCTTGTTATTGTGTCACGTTGTAGTCATTTAATTGCGTGCTGTCACAGCGCAGTAGGTGAGAGTGCGAAAATTATGGTGTTGCCTCTGCAAGTTATTTATTTTCACACTTAAAACTTGTGAAGGAAGAAATGGAATTATGGATGGTACTTGTTTAACTGTGGTATGTCCACATTTGTAGTATCAAAATGCTTATCCCACTTTATATGTTTATGTTCTACTCCCCTTCTAGCAACATTTGATAACAATAAAATGGTCTGCAATTATACACCCTGAACAAAAAGTTGACAGTCCAATTTTCTCTGAAAAATGCCATGGTCATTTCAATCGGCATCAGGAAGTATTTCCAATTATGAGGTCACCGCACGTGTGAATATGTGCACGTTCATTTAAAATGAGCCTTTTCAAACATTCCCATTAAGAAAGCATTTTATCACTGACAGCCCCCCAGAACATTTTTACACATTTAATGCCAGCCCCGCAGTTGCCATGACAACTAACATCACTGAACATGGATGACTCATTCAGTTATTCAGCAGTTTGTGTGCGGCGATGGCTGTTGGAAAGTGTTCTATAAATACAGTTGAGTTGAGTTATAGTTTGGCTTTATACTTGAGATGTACAGCAGCAAAAGTCTTGCCACACAGTTGCAAGCTATAATATATAACACTTCATTTGGTATTACATTTGGGATAAAGTGCCTTAAACTGCTTAAAACTGTAACAACTATGATTGAGATACTAAGACTTAGTAACATTACAGTGCTTTTTAATTTCCAAATCACTTTTTTTCTTGTAACATGAATGTAATTTTGGCTATATAGCAGTATAGAATGGATATACTGTATAGCAGTTTAGAATGTGCTTTAACTCCTCTTTCAGATGCTGGAAAAATGCAATTGCTTTTTTCCACGTTAATTTTAATATAGTCCTGGAATTTGACCTTGGAAATAGTTTTATGAGTTACACATTGGCTTTTTAAAAATGTTGGTTGCCAGTAAGTGAAGCTTGAATACATACCCTATGTTTACAGAGCTCAAAAATGCTGTCAGGAACTAAATTAGTTCTTAAACGTATGAGGTAGGATGTTTTATTAGAGTTAGTTTCTTAATAAATAACTCCTGCATTTCAACTCCTTTTCTCTTGAGTTTCACACATGCAGTGGTGAGCTTATGTGAAGAAATGTTTCTTGCTTGAAGGCGGAGTTGCATAACGGTGATTGTTTTACCCAAACCGATACGGATGTAGTGCCCTATAAAGCCTGCGTTTTTAATTAAAGCTGTTGCCCGCTACCTCTTTGTCACATCAGCTGGGATTTAAAGCCTATTATGGTGGCTTATATGTACCAGTGAGGTTCACTCTGCAATAAGGAGGGGTCACGGGCTGGAATGTGTGACATCACTCAGCCAAAACAGAGGGGCCTGTAAATAGCCCACCTCAACCACCAAGTCTAACACACCCGTGCACAGTGATTGTGGTGTTGCTTTGCTGTCCAATGCATGATGAAAGAAAGAAGTTTGAAAGTTACCTAACCCTAATCCAACTGCTTATTGCATTACTCATAATTATCTACTGATTGTAAATAATACCCATCATTCTAACTCTCTCTAGTGCCCTAAATGGGGTTGTAGGACTATAGCAACAATTCACGCCAGGGATTCCCAAATTGTAGTGCTGAATGCATCCACCTCAGTTAGGATGTTACAGGGGAGGTGTGGCCTAAATACTCTGGCTGATTGACACTCATGTTCTTCATAGAACTAATTGTTAGTCTGCAAAATAACAATTATAGCTTGTCCAGGACCAAAGGGGTAAAAGTGTGTTACAAACCTTTGAGGGTTCTCACCAGGTTAAAAAAACAAAAACTTTTCAATAAATCACTGCAATAAAGCCCCTCACCACCTTCAAGGCTCTCAATAGCCCAACTCCCTTCAGTCTCACGTGATGTGCCTCAAGGCTGTCTCTATTTAGTCACCTATTTTTCACACATTTATAACACAGAATCTAAAAAAATCATCCTCTGTCATCTTATGGAAATCCATGTATCCATTTTCTACAGTGCTTGTTCTTGATCAGGAAGCTGGTGAACAGGAATATATCCCATCTGACTTTGGGCAAAAGGCAAGGTGCAGCTTGGACTGGTCGCCATGCAATCACAGTTCAAGTATGGACAACTATTCACACTCATGTCCGCACCCATGCACAATTTAGAGCGTTTGTTGAATATAACCTGCCTGATTTTAGGATGTAAGTGGATCCTATGTTCCCGTACAAGCATGGGGAGAACATGCAAACTCCACATAGGAGGGTTGTAGTCGAAATTCAAACCACAAACCTCACAACTATAAGGTAGAAATGCCAACCACTACTTCATGTGTTGCCCAGTAACAAATCATTGTGCCCTATAAATCTTCCCTCCCAAAATGGAGCTGCTCTGGCTCCCAGAGGTGTCAAAAGTACTCACACTGTGTACTTAAGCAGTACCAGGTGTGGTGCCAAAGGCTTTTCTCTCCCCAAAAAGTAATTTATGAATATATTTTAGAATATGAAATAAAATGCTGGAGGTCTTAACTGGGGCTACACAGATTTCCGACGGGGCTATAGCACCCCCTCTACCACCATTACTGAGTAGAAGTACAAATACTTTTTTTTAAAAAGTGGTAAGTAGTCCTGATTGAATTCCTTTATCAAATTATTTTTTAATTTATACAATACAATTTTCGGGGGGGGGGGTTCACAAAAAATTGCACACCAAATACTTTCCCTCGTACGGCCATGAATGGAGAAACTTTACAGTTACATTTTGTCTCAGGTAAACCGTATTTTAGAAAAGTGCATGTTTCAATTTTGTAGACATTGATTTGAAATGAATTGGTGGGTTCTGGAATCACCCGTTATGTTGAGAGCAGGGGAAATTATGTCTATGAAATATTATGTTGCCATCTTAACTTTAAATAATGTAATATGAATGTTTCCCAAATAGTTTTCGATTTTAATCACCACACAAATGTAAACGAATCCCAATTCGGTCCAATAACGGAAAATTAAAAGTTTTTCTGCAACCCAGTTAATTCTGACCACACAACAATGGATGGAAGTCCATAGGGCATTAAAATAGAAAGTGGTTTAATATTTGTCTCACAAAGTCGCGCCGTTGATGTTTCGGACGAATTACACGCGTCTCGGTTATATTTACCGTGACCACGTGAGTGTTGCCGTGGTTGTGGTCACAATTAAAAAAGCAGCACTGTGCCTTTAAAAACAAACTGCTCCTTGTTTCCAGTCCTAACCGTCCACCGGCTGCGCTCAAACTGACACGTACGACGGTGGCGAGGACCAAGGCCCGGCGGACCTTCCGTTCCGGCCAAACAAACCACTTAGTGACAACTGAACGTCTGCTCAAAGTACTTTGAGGGACTTTTGTTGACAGCGAAAGGAGTTGAAAGTTTTTTGAATGGGTCACCCGCGCAAGGACCAACAGTGAGTGAGTGAGTGAGTTCGCGAGTGAGGCGGGCGAGAGGAAAGAGGAGGTGGGGGCCATTGCCCACCGGCTATCAGAGCTGGGATCGACTAGTTGAAAAGAAGACAAGACAGACACACTGTGGCTTGTTCGCGACGAAGTTGACACACGCGAAGACGCTCCGAGGAGGAGTCTGAACCGAAACGTGGAACTACAAATTTGGATGTAACGGAGAAAAGTTTGAACCTGAGTGTGGATTAGTTTTTCCCCGTCAAGACCGCTAGCTGACGGACTGTAAATTTAGACTTCACTTTTTTTCTGGACTTTTTACAGTATCTAAACTTTTTGACTCGACTATACAGCATCTCCAAAATGGATAAATACGAGGATTTAGGACTGGAGGCAAGTAAGTTTATAGAAGACTTAAACATGTATGAAGCATCTAGAGATGGTTTATTTCGAACAAAGAGGGATGCAGGGAATAATCCTGATTTTGAGGAGACTAGAAGAGTTTTTGCTTCAAAAATGACTAAAATACACATGCAGAAACACCAAGAAGAAATGGCAAGAAACAACCAGGCCTTAAGGATGAATGGGGGTCTCAATAACGCATATTACACTAAAGATCGGCCACCCATCAATAGCTCCAGGCAGCAAGGTGAAGCTGCTGCAAAACCTCCAATACTGTCTGGTCCTTTATCATCTGGAGGTCATTCTTCACAGTTTGATGGCCAGAAGAATCACGCAGCCATTCAGCCTGAGCCTCTAGTCAGCAGGGCATATGGCTACGGAAACAATTCCGCTAATAAGGAGCGCTCAGACCTACATTTGTACCAGAACACCACCCCTGCCGCCCTCGGCCCAGGAAATGCTTTTCACAGTGCACCCATGCACAGTCGTCATCCGGCTCCACGGGCCTCATCCCCACAACAACGCCAGTCTGCATCTCCAACCATGAACAGTCCTCCACCATTACAGAACCCGGATGGCCCCTTCTCATCTAACAAGAGTCCAACTTCTTCATCTTTTCCTAAAGAAAAAACAGACCTCATTCCCTCACTGCCCCTCAGTGCCTTCACAGGAGGAGCCAATTTACCTTCCATACACACTACAGCTCACTATGCACCATCTTCTCCGACTTCAAAAACATTTTCAAGTCAGAATGGCCCAGCGGTGGCTTCCTCTCAAGTGTCTTCTGAAGCACCTCAAACCAAAGTCCAGGTCGCTTCTGTCTCCAAAAGCTTCAGCCAGAGTCAAGATCAGAGTCAGATACCAAGCTTTGGGAAGGCCATTGGTGCTGAAGCGTCTTCCTTTAAGCCTGTAGAGCCGCCACCAGAACACAGCCCGTCAGCTGCTGAAGTAAAGTTAGAGGCCCTCACGAATCGTCTGGAAAAGGAGATGAGTTCTCAACCAAAAGCTGACTACTTTGGTAAGATATCAAAACCAATACTAATCCTTCAAGTTCATCATTTTCCAAAACTAACATTGCCCACCCAGAACTTCAGAGCATAAACAAACTAACGTGCTTATCATTTCTTGTTCACACACACACACACACACACACACACACACACACACACACACACACAATTATCATGCTTGTCATCAATCATGTCACTCCAGACATTTCTCTTTCATAACTTGAAGGGTATCCTGGTGCTCCCCTGTCACTCTTTAATCTTTTCACTGCTGATAAAATGCCTTCAGCTAGTCAGGCAGACATCAAAGATAACACATTTTCTTTTAATTGTACTTTTTGGAATCCAGAGATGATCCTTTTTTATGTTTTTTTAAATTCAGCGTCTTTTTGAAACGATTAGACACTCCCTTCCCAGATGCAGTTCCCTTAAAATGGAAGAAGTGGACATTTTTTCCGAGGGTCTAAATATTTTAAGGCCACATCAATAACTCGTGTCTTGAGTGAATAATGCTTCATCTAGCACAGTATTGACTTTGTAGTCAGAGTGTAATGGTGCTGCCACAAAGAAATCTCATTATTTATGTATTGGGTTTTTTCAGACCACCTTCCAACTGCACAATACTGTACCTGTTTGGCTCAAAATTGGTCAGTCAGGCTCCCAAGCATGCCGAGGCCATGGCACTTACAGTAGATGACTTAAAGCATTGCTCATTGATCATTGGTGGAGCAGTTCAGTAGCTACACCATTAAAATATGCTGTGCATGACTAGCAATGACTAAAACTGCCGCCAGCAATACACTGTACCTCCGACACCTACAAAGCTATCGGATTTCAACTTAGAATTGAATCGTTTCAACCATATGGTGTAACTGTAGCCTTTTGTTTCCAGTGTCCTCTTTTTGTTGACTTCATTGGCGGGTGACATGTCGCTGTGTCACGCCATTTAACATTTATCGTCATGCGGCCTACTTTCCCTGCGATTGAAACACAAACCACATCAGGGTTTACCTATACCAAATTTTGAGGTCACGCAAGTTTATTTTTAGCTTAAAGTCACCCATTTGCGTTGGACTTCTCCGTAGTCCATTACTGGCTAACCAGATTGATTTTTGTGCGAGTATTAATTTCAGTGACAAATGCGCTGGCAAGACACTTGGCAGGGTTGTCCATCATCCACTAAGTTGGCAAGCAAGATAGGATAGTCTGCAGATGTGTTTTTTATGATGAAAGCCTTTTGCTCATGTGCTCTCTCGCTGTTGGAAGATCAGGCCCTTGTTGAGCTAGGAGATGCTATTTAGTGACACAGCAGTGGGCCCAAATTGATCTTATGATATCGGATATCACGCTGGAAACTCTTGCTTACTCGCCTGCAGGAACTTCCTGGTGGAATGTCACGGTTGTACCTCTCAGTCCCCGCATGTGCGCACACTGATGTGAAGAGAAGATGTTCTGGCGTACGTCACTGTCACAACAGGGCTCACAAATGGCTGAGCATGTGAATATGACAAATGTGTGGGAGAGCGATGCTGTTTGCAGCCCACCAGAGGAAATGCTTTTTAAAGTAGTGTATCTATTTTTATTTCTTTTTCTTATTCCCACATCACCATACACAGTCCCACACTCTCCACCAGGACACAGCTCATCTTCTGAGTCATGCTCTGGTGCAACGTCAGTAACGTGTAGGCTGATCCTAAAACGTTATTTTCCACACTTTTTGCAAAAAGATCAATTCATTTGTGAATGGATCACAAATGCATTGTGGGAAATTGGGTGCTTGTCCTCTCCAGAGTAGAAGAGGATGATATTTCCCAATAGATGCAAAAATAATTGTCCTGCCTGAGCCAATCAGGTGAGCCGTACACTAACAGAACTGCAGCTGGAATTACTGGGAAAATGAGGCCAGAAAAGGAATATCTGGAGAATGAGTGCAAGGCATTTTAGAAATGAGTGTTGCAGCTCTTAAAAGGAAGGCCTTTTTAGAGGTGGCAGTGGAGCAGCTGAACAGACAAAGAGACAAACGCAAACATGAGTGGGTGGGTTCTTCTTTGTCTAGAGATTAATATGTCTAATAGCAAAATAAGTGGTATGTCATCCTGTTGTTGCATCTGCCCTTTTCTTTCAACTTTCCCCACACATGAACACACTCATTTAATTGAGTGTTTTGTTGCGTGGAGCTGGAGGATTGATTTACCCCATCCTGTTGTTGACTGGAATGCTTCCCAGGGATTCTTGGCTTCTTTTCCGGCAAGATTTTGGAGGGCCTGTGATTGTGATCCCCTCCCAGAGGCATGTCACTGTTTCTGATGAATATAGTCCAAGCCTGGTAAATGTTATTTTTATTTTTTTTAAATCCCTTGTTTTCACGTGTTTGTTACTTAGCAGGATTATGCAAAATACTATGTATCTCCTTGCCACAAAACGTTGGAATGGCTCAAGCAAGACAGTTAGTCCAACATATGTACTGTAAACTCTGTTAACCAGCCTTTTACCTTGACTAGCCTGGTCGAACTCTCTTTTCACTTTTCTTCAGTATTTTAGATCGTTATATGATTTATGGCCGCATACAGAGAAGATGATGGCCTGGGCTGAGGGATGGGCAATTTAAATGCTGGCGGTGGCCACAATTTTTCATCAGTGCTACTGGAGGGGCACACAGACCCATGCACTTCCTAACCAGACAAGAATTCTATTTCAAATATGGACAGAATATGTCCTCTTCATGTACAGACACTCCCCGAGTTACGAACATCCGAGTTACAAACAAACGGTACATACGAACATTTTCACGGGTCTGTCGAAAAAAAAAAAGAGTTAGATTTTGTATTGCGCGCCTTTTTCCGAGTGCCGAACGGGGCGGAGGAGGACGGCGGAGGCGACGTTCGAAGGTGGCCGCGGGGAGAGGCGTGGGGGGCGGGCGTGTGACGGTGGAACGGGCGGGGAGGCGTCCGGCGCTCGTCTACTCTCCCCCGCTGAAGCTGCTGCTAGTTTAGCGGGCAGCTAAAAATCGAGCCCTGAAGAACGTGACGAAAAGCTCTCTCCCCGTTATATGGATGTCAATATAAGCCTTAAACATACATTCCAGACAAAATATAGCACTGAAGCAACTTACGAACGAATTCACCTTATGAACAATCGTCCGGAACGTAACTCCCCAGTCAGCAAAATTGGTCTGGCCCAGCTCCGGCGCGGACACGGCAGTGCACTCGGCCCACATACGGCAATGAATGACGGTCCTGCAGTGGCCCAGGTCTGGCATCCATGATGTGGGCCGCATCCGGCCCAGATCTCAGCCGCATTGTATAACCATATCTGGCCCTACTCCGGCCCGACGCTGGGCCAGAACAGGCTCCTCATATCAGCCTTAATTCAACCATAACTCAGCCACTTAATAATTATGCCTTATGCCATGCAGGTACACTTCATGTACACCTGCATGCATTGTGTTGCAAAAACAAATGCATGCCGCAGGTTTAAAACCCATGCATGGCATGCATTTGCAACACAACGCATGCAGGTGTACATGAAGTGTACCTGCATGGCACAATTGATGAGCCATATTAGACCCCATTTTTTAAAAAAGCCTCAAAAACAACTGTTACAAAATGTTTATTTTCATGTGAACCTCACAAACAACCACACAAACTGGAAAAGTGCATGACAGTTAGCACCAAATCCAAACTGTAATACAGCAGCTTCTTGAACAGCATTTATTCGTTGATCAAACTGCTCTCCATGTTATCCTTTCTTTTCATTCTCTCCTTCCGACCACCATCCCGGTCAGGAGCCAGCTGTAGCCATCTTTGGATGGTGGCATCAATTTCCTTGTCTGTGGCCCCAGATGTTAATCGGTTTCGCCTCACAGCGGCTGAAACATGCAAACATATTTTTAAATTAACTCTCTGTATCATCAGGTAACATGACTACTGAAAAGTAAACTGATATTCTGGTGTCAGATATCGTGTTTCTCAAATATTTACAGCTTTGTACAAAGAATTGTTTTAAAACTGTAAGAAAAAGGACAAACATTTGTCCATGTCATTACTAATGTGTGGGCTGAAATATTTGCCTCCAGAAACAGAATCTGAATAATTTAGATTTAAATTGCTTATACCGAATTTGAATTACATAATTTGAAGGATAAGTGGCTCGGATAATGGATGGATTTGTATATTTTAATCTGAAATCATGATACTGAACCCCAATTGTAAAATTTGAATATCGATATATCTATAGATATAGATAAATAGATATTTCTCTGAAACTGCATTTGATCATCACTGAAAATTAAGACTTACAAATACAAAATAAATTATTCTGAATATGTGTCACAGACATCGGGCTTGCTTGGAGAACACATATCTCCTTGAAGAAAATCTAAACCTTTACTAACAATACCAAAACGTTTATATTGGGTTGGTATAAATGTTTAAAGTAAAACGTTTGTTTTCCTTATATGGCCATTTGAAAAAATAGCCGCCTATAATAAACATTTTAAAATACAGTTTAAGAGAAACTGAAAAAAAAAACTTAAATTCTAATTGTACAATTCAGATTTTCAGTGTAAGGATTAAAATTAAACATTTCAAACGCAATTTACTGTAAATCAAATTTCAGATCTGGATAATTCAGATTCAATTTCTGGTGGCACATATGTCCCCTCTATGACACTGCCGTATCGAGCCGACTTACCACTTACAACAGTTCGAATTTATAGGCGCTGGAAACCAATCTTTCCATTTATTCCTCTCATGTTTATTTTCCTAGCCAGAGAGTTATTGATCATTGCATGCATAATGCTCCAGACACATTCACGAATGTCAGTCCACCTTTGAGAGCCAGTGTATTTACCTGAAATCATACCAACATCACTTCATTATGATTTAAAAAATACAGTTGTTTAATACCGACACTGGAAAGCTTATTAAAGTTTTAAAACAAGAGCATGTGTGGAAGATAGAAAGTCAGTTTGATGCAATATGGTCAACATGTATGAGATGCCAACATACCAATGTTTTCTGGAGATCTGGGTTGATGTGAAGTTTTCCTCCAGGCTCTGTAGAGAACAAACATCTTTGAGTGGCAACAGATTTGGATCAAGGCCCATCTCTGCCTCATCAGCTGCTTTCATACTCTGTAGAGTCTTAAAGATGATTCACAGTTGCTCCATCATCATTTCTTGCTTTGTCAATATATTATGCAGGACTGTGGATAAAATGAACAAGAAGAGAGATTGGAAAAACGGCAAAATCCATGTTCAATCCAATGTTACCCAGTGAAGTAGATACTTTAGCACCACCATTTTCAGATCACCTAATCGTGATTCTGCATACCAAACAAAATTTGTGAATACTCACAAGTTTGCAGACTGAATTTCTTCTCACTGCTCTGATGTGACTCGAAGTATGCCGATGGGACTGCGGAATGTATTTATTGTAAAATATTCAGATAATAATTCTTAAGTTAAGATTAAGTAAAAATATGTTTTTGAATGTACAGTATCAGTATTGCAGCAAACTGAATCAAAATAAATTTCAATGTATTTCAGCGCTTCCCACATTGTCATGTTGAATAAAATATGGAAAGAAAATAGTCATAAGTATAAATAAAGCGCAGTTTCACTCTTGTCGACGCCATAAAGCCAGTTATGGGGTCCCAGAAAGGTTATTTTTGATCATGTCCGAAATCTGCATTTTTAGTAAACTCATATGGACTGTGACGCTGCAAGTTCAGGCCCCACCTGCCTGTGGCGTCCCTGGGCGGTTTATTTTAAAATTCGCTCTTCAGTCTATCTAATTAGACACAGCAAGTGACAATTTTAAGAAGAAATAACAGTAAATACCCATTAAATTGAAGTACAATATATTTTTAATATTTCCACATGTCATCAGAAAGAAGTCACATCTATGCTAGGAGCACATTATTCCCCGGCCCCCATTTCGAGCTAATGCTAAATGCGAATCGTCATTTAATGGCGCTCTTCAAAATTCAGGCTAGACTTCAGACAGAATTGTCTTTGTATAGTAATTGCCAGCGTACTGTCACAAAGACAAACGTTATCCAAAACATAAAATAAATGAATTTACTCACCGTCTTTTAGGGATGTGGCACAGGAGTGTGTGTGGGCAATTGTGGCGTGGCGTCGTTGTTGTCCGTGAGCGGGATTCTTCTGGTTACTTCTTTTTCCCTCTTCTTCTTCTTCGTCTTCTTCTTCTTCTTCCTTAATTGGCGCTGTGGCAGCTAACGTTCGAAATGCACCACTGCCACCTACTGTGCGAAGTGTAGTTCAGAGTTGTATATGGTTGTTGTACAGTACAAGGAAAAAAACTATCTAAAGTTTTATTTCTCAAACCCCTTTTCTCTTGAAATCTGAAAACTTAATCTCTTCTGTCCTGAGCGTATTTTTAAGACTGATCACCACACTCTTCCTTAATTCTTTTATAAAGTTTTCTCCACTTCCCTACTTGTTCTTGTACAGAAGATTTTTGGTGTTTGAAAATTAAATTATATTAAAACGATTGGTCAATCCACAAAGAAACCATATACAGTAGTTCTATATATCTATATCGATGCACATTATTTTTTTTCTGTTTGTTTGTCTCCCCCTGGCTATCTGTGTTCTTGAAAAAAGCAGGAAAAAAAATCAAAATAGTTGTACAACATGAACATAATTGACCACGTGTTGAACTCGCATCTGTGTGTGTGTGTGTGTGTGTGTGTGTGTGTGTGTGTGTGTTCAATAAATTCCGCATATGTCTGCCATGTAAAGCTAGCTGTGTAGAAAAAAATCTGAAACTGCATTTAAGGGTGGCTCAATACTGGCTGGCCATATCGGGCGGAGTTGTAAATTGATATCTGGCCCAAATCGTCAATCCACAACTGGCCCTCATCTGGTTTGCCAGAGTCAAGCCAGTGCCTTCTTTGCCACTCCTGGGCGTGTTAGCCCATGCGTTATGCCAGTGCCGACACAAGGCCAGCAGTGCGGCTTCATGCGAATCCGGGCCAGATGCCTTTGCTGACTGGGTCGTTCGTAACCTCCCAGTCAGCAAAGGCATCTGGCCCGGATTCGCATGAAGCCGTACTGCTGGCCTTGTGTCGGCACTGGCATATGCATGTGGGCGAACACGCCCAGGAGTGGCAAAGAAGGCACTGGCTTGACTCTGGCAAACCAGATGAGGGCCAGTTGTGGATTGACGATTTGGGCCAGATATCAATTTACAACTCCGCCCGTATATGGCCAGCCAGTATTGAGCCACCCTTAAATGCAGTTTCAGATTTTTTTCTACACAGCTAGCTTTACATGGCAGACATATGCGGAATTCTATTGAACACACACACACACACACACACACACACACACACACACACACACACACACACACACACACACACACACACAGATGCGAGTTCAACACGTGGTCAATTATGTTCATGTTGTACAACTATTTTGATTTTTTTTCCTGCTTTTTTCAAGAACACAGATAGCCAGGGGGAGACAAACAAACAGAAAAAAAATAATGTGCATCGATATAGATATATAGAACTACTGTATATGGTTTCCTCTTTGTGGATTGACCAATCGTTTTAATATAATTTAATTTTCAAACACCAAAAATCTTCTGTACAAGAACAAGTAGGGAAGTGGAGAAAACTTTATAAAAGAATTAAGGAAGAGTGTGGTGATCAGTCTTAAAAATACGCTCAGGACAGAAGAGATTAAGTTTTCAGATTTCAAGAGAAAAGGGTTTGAGAAATAAAACTTTAGATTGTTTTTCCTTGTACTGTACAACAACCATATACAACTCTGAACTACACTTCGGCACAGTAGGTGGCAGTGGTGCATCTCGAACGTTAGCTGCCACAGCGCCAATTAAGGAAGAAGAAGAAGAAGACGAAGAAGAAGAGGGAAAAAAAGAAGTAACCAGAAGAATCCCGCTCACGGACAACAACGACGCCACGCCACAATTGCCCACACACACTCCTGTGCCACATCCCTAAAAGACGGTGAGTAAATTCATTTATTTTATGTTTTGGATAACGTTTGTCTTTGTGACAGTACGCTGGCAATTACTATACAAAGACAATTCTGTCTGAAGTCTAGCCTGAATTTTGAAGAGCGCCATTAAATGACGCATTCGCATTTAGCATTAGCTCGAAATGGGGTGCCGGGGAATAATGTGCTCCTAGCATAGATGTGACTTCTTTCTGATGACATGTGGAAATATTAAAAATATATTGTACTTCAATTTAATGGGTATTTACTGTTATTTCTTCTTAAAATTGTCACTTGCTGTGTCTAATTAGATAGACTGAAGAGCGAATTTTAAAATAAACCGCCCAGGACGTCACAGGCAGGTGGGGCCTGAACTTGCAGCGTCACAGTCCATATGAGTTTACTAAAAATGCAGATTTGGACATGATCAAAAATAACCCTTTCTGGGACCCCATAACTGGCTTTATGGCCGTCGTGACAAGAGTGAAACTGCGTTTTATTTATACTTATGACTATTTTCTTTCCATATTTTATTCAACATGACAATGTGGGAAGCGCTGAAATACATTGAAATTTATTTTGATTCAGTTTGCTGCAATACTGATACTGTACATTCAAAAATAAATATTTTTACTTAATCTTAACTTAAGAATTATTATCTGAATATTTTACAATAAATACATTCCGCAGTCCCATCGGCATACTTGAGTCACATCAGAGCAGTGAGAAGAAATTCAGTCTGCAAACTTGTGAGTATTCACAAATTTTGTTTGGTATGCAGAATCACGATTAGGTGATCTGAAAATTGGTGGTGCTAAAGTATCTACTTCACTGGGTAACATTGGATTGAACATGGATTTTGCCGTTTTTCCAATCTCTCTTTCTTGTTCATTTTATCCACAGTCCTGCATAATATATTGACAAAGCAAGAAATGATGATGGAGCAACTGTGAATCATCTTTAAGACTCTACAGAGTATGAAAGCAGCTGATAAGGCAGAGATGGGCCTTGATCCAAATCTGTTGCCACTCAAAGATGTTTGTTCTCTACAGAGCCTGGAGGAAAAACTTCACATCAACCCAGATCTCCAGAAAACATTGGTATGTTGGCATCTCATACATGTTGACCATATTGCATCAAACTGACTTTCTATCTTCCACACATGCTCTTGTTTTAAAACTTTAATAAGCTTTCCAGTGTCGGTATTAAACAACTGTATTTTTTTAAATCATAATGAAGTGATGTTGGTATGATTTCAGGTAAATACACTGGCTCTCAAAGGTGGACTGGACATTCGTGAATGTGTCTGGAGCATTATGCATGCAATGATCAATAACTCTCTGGCTAGGAAAATAAACATGAGAGGAATAAATGGAAAGATTGGTTTCAGCGCCTATAAATTCGATCTGTTGTAAGTGGTAAGTCGGCTCGATACCGCAGTGTCATAGAGGGACATATGTGCCACCAGAAATTGAATCTGAATTATCCAGATCTGAAATTTGATTTACAGTAAATTGCGTTTGAAATGTTTAATTTTAATCCTTACACTGAAAATCTGAATTGTACAATTAGAATTTGTTTTTTTTTTTCAGTTTCTCTTAAACTGTATTTTAAAATGTTTATTATAGGCGGCTATTTTTTCAAATGGCCATATATGAAAAACAAACGTTTTACTTTAAACATTTATACCAACCCAATATAAACGTTTTGGTATTGTTAGTAAAAGGTTTAGATTTTCTTCAAGGAGATATGTGTTCTCCAAGCAAGCCCGATGTCTGTGACACATATTCAGAATAATTTATTTTGTATTTGTAAGTCTTAATTTTCAGTGATGATCATATGCAGTTTCAGAGAAATATCTATTTATCTATATCTATAGATATATCGATATTCAAATTTTACAATTGGGGTTCAGTATCATGATTTCAGATTAAAATATACAAATCCATCCATTATCCGAGCCACTTATCCTTCAAATTATGTAATTCAAATTCGTATAAGCAATTTAAATCTAAATTATTCAGATTCTGTTTCTGGAGGCAAATATTTCAGCCCACACATTAGTAATGACATGGACAAATGTTTGTCCTTTTTCTTACAGTTTTAAAACAATTCTTTGTACAAAGCTGTAAATATTTGAGAAACACGATATCTGACACCAGAATATCAGTTTACTTTTCAGTAGTCATGTTACCTGATGATACAGAGAGTTAATTTAAAAATATGTTTGCATGTTTCAGCCGCTGTGAGGCTAAACCGATTAACATCTGGGGCCACAGACAAGGAAATTGATGCCACCATCCAAAGATGGCTACAGCTGGCTCCTGACCGGGATGGTGGTCGGAAGGAGAGAATGAAAAGAAAGGATAACATGGAGAGCAGTTTGATCAACGAATAAATGCTGTTCAAGAAGCTGCTGTATTACAGTTTGGATTTGGTGCTAACTGTCATGCACTTTTCCAGTTTGTGTGGTTGTTTGTGAGGTTCACATGAAAATAAACATTTTTGTAACAGTTGTTTTGAGGCTTTTTAAAAAAATGGGGGTCTAATATGGCTCATCAATTGTGCCATGCAGGTACACTTCATGTACACCTGCATGTGTTGTGTTGCAAATGCATGCCATGCATGGGTTTTAAACCTGCGGCATGCATTTGTTTTTGCGACACAATGCATGCAGGTGTACATGAAGTGTACCTGCATGGCATAAGGCATAATTATTAAGTGGCTGAGTTATGGTTGAATTAAGGCTGATATGAGGAGCCTGTTCTGGCCCAGCGTCGGGCCGGAGTAGGGCCAGATACGGTTATACAATGCGGCTGAGATCTGGGCCGGATGCGGCCCACATCATGGATGCCAGACCTGGGCCACTGCAGGACCGTCATTCATTGCCGTATGTGGGCCGAGTGTACTGCCGTGTCCGCGCCGGAGCTGGGCCAGACCAATTTTGCTGACTGGGTGGGGAGCGTCTGTATTTTATTTTTGGTAATATGTTTTTCATTGTATGTATGCAAGATCATCCATCCTGACCCAACGACAAATGGTTTGAAGCAAACAGAATAACCACATACTGTACTTTTTTGGGTCTTTTTCCCCAGTGCAATGGCCCCTTGCGTGAAAATTACCATTCAAGGATGGCCCCCAAAAAAAACGCTGAAAAAGAAACCAACATTCAGTGCAAGAACTTATTTTGTCCATTTTTCCACAAAAAATAAACTCACTCAAAATTGTAGTTATTTAGGTCCTATGTTTGTCCTGCATATCATTCCAAATTCAAAAAAAAAAAAATATTAGGCTTAATCACATTGTCGCATATGACAGTATTAGACCAAGTTTAATTGCAATTAGAGACATGTCTGCCATCAAGTGGCGTTTGGTGATATTACAGCTCGGGGATGTAACATGTGTCTATGTAAGTGACAATGCTTTGATCGGCTGATACCACTAAAAACAATTAATATGAAGGCACTTGCTTACGCTCACACATTGTGAATCAAGTCAATTTTGTAGAGGAACTGAAACGTGTCCTGTTCTCCTTCACCTGCCAATTAGCCAATTTTCACAAAATTGAATGCAAATTTGGCAGGGTTTTAAAATTTGTTAACAACACTCTACTCTGTTGGAGGTCAAATTTAAAGCATGTTTATTTTAGCTTTAACTTTTTTAAATTTCAAGTCTTGTGGTTGCCGTTCATGCCGTAGTTAGCAAATGATGGCGACGGTCCGTGTTGGACCTCCCACAAGAGCACAGACAGGATTTTGGGATGCATACTGTCTTGCTGTGTCATTTTGTTAAAATATATAAAAATATTCTTGTTGATTTGAAGGTCATAGATTTAACTGAAGTCCAACTAGATGAGAAATAATGCCTGTGAGCTCCCGAGGTGCGTGTGGACAGTGGGTTTACGGGGTGGAGGGGATTTCTTGGGTTAATGTTTTGCTCCCCCTCCTCCATTTGAAGCGAGCAGCCAGTCGTATGAATAATTTCACTGTTTTGGAACATGGGACACTGGCCAAGAGTACATATGCAGCGGCCCAACCTGAGAGGAGGTTGACAGCATTAAATCAGTACTTTTAATACGTGGTTGTATTCGTGGGGACTTCTGAATTGCAGCTAGATCTACTTAAAGGAGTCATGACCTTGAATCACTGTCAAAAGGTGTATGGGATTTACTATAGTGACATCCCAGAACCCTCTCACTGTTCGATGCCTACAGTGTTGGTTCATACAGTTCAGTCAACATTTTATGACTGAAAACTTTTCTTCAGCTCATCAGTTTGTGGTCAGGAAACTGTACAATGTTGTCATGTAAACAAAATGGTTTACATAAGAGCAACATTCCTCCGCGCTCCAATAATTTCCCTGTTATCTCTAAATCTTTTTTTGAGCCCTTGGCGTCCCCGAGGATGAGTTCCATCAGTTGCAGCACTAGGAAAGACCACACTGAAATACTTGGATTTCAAATGTATATTGTCTTTTAACATTTATTTTTGCGACACCGGCTGAAAAAGTGGACTAAATGCAAGTGTGTGTTTTTGAGGGGAGGCTGACGTGTCATGTGTGTTGGATGCAGTGGAAACAGAAGTTTCTTTGTGTGTGTGTGTGTCAGATGAGGACCAGGGGCGGGCTGGCCTGCATGGGCTGCCCTGTCACTAGGGAGTTTTTCTATAAAAAACACCCACTCACAAATAACCACATAACCACCCAGTGCAAGACACACACACACACACACACACACACACACACACACACACAGTACTGACTTTCTTGTTATATTTTATTGATTGTCCACTTATAGCATTTGTGATCGATACAGCCACCTGGCATTGAGGATTTGTGCTCAACTTTGTCCCATTCTGTCTGCTGTTTTATCACATCACAGGATACGTTATAGACGAAAGTGTAACAAGACAACGAGTAAGATGAAAACTATTATTTGCTTGTTTTAAAACCAGATGTAGGAATTATTCCTCGCTTGTGGTCAGGTTTCTATATGATCAATATGTAGCTCCACACTCCATTTTTCAATATGTAGCTCTACAAGCATTTTCATCTTCCAATTTAAATATTTTTCATTTTCATTGCGCGTATGATGCAAGCGCATGTCCCCACCCACAGCTCAATCCACCCACCACACAGCCACTGGCAGTGAGTCCTCTGAAAGGAGGCAGCCTTTGATTTTTATCAGTGTTTCATTAACAGACTTCTCGGTCTCTGAGCCAAATCAAATAAGCAAAACGGGATATTTCTTTTTAGTCATGACACAGCATGCTAACTAGCTTCCTGTCCTAAATTGAATGCTTCCCCCCCTCGGAGTCTCTGTTGCTTCTGCCTCTTTTAATACGGATCAGTGCTTTCACGCTAGTTTTTGCCAGGACCTCGAATGAACAGTATGTGTAAGTGCTAGTAACAGCAAACCCTTACTGAACATTCAAAGGTCATTATATAAATTACCTTCTGCTGTAATTTGCTGTGGCAAATAGTTTCAATGTGTCTTCTGGCTACTTGTGCCATTTCTCAGGAGTCTGCGTTAAGTGCACCAAGGCCGTCTATGGAGCCAACCAGGCATGTCAGGCAATGGGTAGCCTCTACCATGACAACTGCTTCACCTGCAGTGCCTGCAGTAAGTACACACACACACACACACACACACACACACACACACACACACACACACACACACATTTAACACAAAGTTTCTCCACCGTGACTTCCATTCAAACACACTGTCACCTTGTCTAAAGCGGGGCTGAGAATAGTTTATCCATCAAATACCTTTCATAGCTTGCTCAATATGGAAGCATGCTGTGAGGTACCCCCCAGGAAAAAAAAGCATTTCGACTGGGGAGGAATGCAGGCATGGGGGCCCTCAGGAGGCTGAGCTCCAGGAGCACACTGGGTGCTGTTATTTCAGCTGGACACAACAAGAGTACAGTGCGGAACCAGTGTGGAGAGCATTCATTGGGACCACCCCACTGACCGTGTACAGAGAAGTATGCATATGCATGCACAGCTACAATATCTGGTGTGTATTCATGGATGTACCAACAGCAGTACAGATATGCAGTTAGGCAGTAAGAGTATGATACATACTCTACCTTAGACAAGACTTTTTGTTCAACATCGCATCATGATCCAAGCCAACTTTCACACTTGCTGATTTGTTACAAGTCTTGTCGATGAGCGCGAGCACCGCAGTTCGCGTCAAGATGACAGAGAATCAGAAAAACAAAACTGTCGGCAGTAGCAGTGAGAACGCAAGGGAGCACTCTCATCTCCCGTTTTGCTTTCATTATGTCATGTACACAGTACACATACATACAGTATGTGGCCTGAGACTCAAGTGGAACTGTCCTCAATATGACAACTCTGGGGCTTGATATGGAGCCAGACCGGTTATATCGATTATTTTATAAGATTGTTCCAACAGTGGGCATTTATAGTTGTCTTATTCTAACTTGAAGATTGTTCTGTCAGCTCTTCTGGTCATTACAGAAGTCATTGCATGCACACATTAAATACAGTGTGTGGATTGTAAATTAAGTCATCTATTCAGAGCAGTTTAGATGATTGAGCGGCGTGCGTGCGTGCGTGCGTTAGTGAGCGAGAGATAAGCAGAAGGTGAGGAAAGAAGTCCTGGGGGGAAAAAAAGCAGGGTAAACAGCACACACTTAAAGCTGTCTACTTCATAAACATGAATTGTTTACGTTTATAATTTTAAGAGCCAACTTTAATAATAAAGAATTTAATAATAAATACATTTGAAAAACACATTTTGTAGTCCTCGAAATTTCCGTGTGAAAATCAACAATAAATAGCATTGTCAGGCTGTACAATGGTCTTATTTAATTTTACTTGACACCGATTGGTAAATTGTACTGAATTATAACGCATGATATATGTTAAGTTGTTCTGGGCTCCAGCTTGAAGACATTTTTCCTGCACTGGACCTTTTTAACTTTTAATTGCAGATCCCTGCTCTAGTGGGATGTGAAAATCAGTCAGAAGCTGGTCACTAAATTGCTTTTATTTCTGAATAGGATTACATAAGGGAATTTATAAAAGGCCTTAATGAGAAAACGTCCTTGCCTTTTGTTCTTTCAATCATCTCATTTACATTTTTATGGACATGCAGCTCAGTATGGTCCTTTTCCCGCAGTTAGCCCTACCTTCTGACTTTAATAAAGCTGTTATCCTTTCGCAAAGCTCAGAGTATTTCCGCTCAGACTGACTGGTATAAAAAAATGCAGGAAAGAGAAGGAGAGGAACTACTCTACTACTTAAGCTATGTATGCAAAAGATTTGGAAGATGGGTATTATACCCTCAGGAAGTGAAAATGGAAGAAATTTGATTAAGGGTGAGGAAAGGGCCTCCTCCATAGAATTGTCCAACAGGGGTGTGCAAAGATCTTTGGAGGAGCAGGTGTTCAAAATTGAAAGATGGCACATGGGACTTATCTGTTATATATATATTTTAATCTATTTCATGTCCAGAAATGATCATTTTGTGTCAATGTTAACACTGCAGTATATTGTGACCACAAATTAGAAGAGAAACAAACAAACAAAAAAATCCCATGTCATGTCTGTGGTTACGTAAATGTTTATTCTCTCTATTCTCTGGAGCTCTTTTGCCCTCCAAAACAAACAAGTCTTTTCTTTTTTTTTTTTTTTTTTACATACAGTGTAAAGTGGGACACTTGACAAATAAGCACTTTATAATAATAATGATAATCTCAACAATACATTCATAACACATCTGATCTCGCCATTTTCAAATGGGGGACATGCATTCCTTAAAGGGGAAGTCAAGTCAGAATAGTTTTTTCAGGAATAAGTTCTACGTCTCCCTGCTAGTCTAAACACAGTATTATTATGTTTAATATGGTGTTAGTGGAATATGATTTATGCAGAATCTCAGGGAGCTACCATTTTGCCTACTGCTACTGTTAATTGAAAATGACATCACAGAGACTAAGGCAGGGCTAGGGAACTCCGTTTCCTCCAGAGCCATATCCTGCCTGTTTTAGAGCTATCCTGACTCCAACGCACCTCGTTCAATTGATCATGATCGTTTCAGGCTTCTACTGAGCTTGCTGATGAGCTGATTGTTTGAATCGGGTGCATTGGAGTAGGGAGTGATCTAAAACAGGCAGGATTTGGCTCTCGAGGAACCAGAGTTCCCTACCCCTGGACTAAGGGCTCAGGTAACGACCAGGAGCAGCTTGGAGATTTTTGGACAAAATAGACAAAAAGGAATGTAATTGTTTTAATAATGTAAAAGTAAAAGGGTGTGTATAGGAGGTCAGTTAGAAGAGCCCTTTTATGTGTGGTGCTTCTGCATAGTTTAGGATAACCTGTCCTCCCGTCTCTCACCCACGCACTTACTCCAAGCCTTCAAACATGATTGATTTCTAAAGTACTCTTGTCCTAACACTTTTTTGGGTGGCTGAGTTACATAACATTGCATTGTTGACCCCCTTTATTTGCAGGGCATAGGGATCGATCCGGCACGCGATTCGTGAAAATTTGCGTTGCGTTGCCCATTGAAACGCATTCGGGAGTTTTCCTTATTTTTTCTTTATACAAACCCCAAATATTCTTCAAAATCACAGAAAAAACATTCAATATACGCTTTCCAAAGAAAAATGGAGGGAGGGGAATGGACGGAAGTAAAAATAATAGTATTAGTAGTGAAAAATAAACAAACCAAATATAAATATTTTTAAAAATATTGAATAGCAAAAAATAAAAGAAAATCTACAAATCCACTGGTGCCAAACTGCAAGCGCAGGGGTCGACTACTGTCACAAGGCCACAGACAGACTTTCACAAACAAGCAGGTCCCTGTTGTCCAGATTGTCTTGATAAGATGAAGAATAAAGATTCCGGGGTCTAGCCCAACTCTGATTGGCTGATAAAAAGTGCAAAATAAACACCCCCTCTCCTTTCGCTCCCCCACTCCCACACCTTCCATTGCCAAAAAATGTAAAGAATGTTCCCCCTTCCTGTGGGACTTGCCCAGGAGTAGCCATCTGAAGGCGGCGTGCATGCTTTGCTGTTTGTGAGTCAGATTCAGCCTGCAGAGGTATTGAGGGAGCTTGAAAGAAAGTACTGTACAGCCAGCATGTAGAGAGACGACAAGTACACCAGGTCATTTTGGGTTTTGATCTGTTGATGCATTGCATTCCAGAGGAAGAGATTGTTTTCTCCGCGCACCTGTCCAGTAATTTGATTTGGTGATTTTCTTCCCACATGTTGGACCCAGATGTGTTTTTTGTCTGCCTGCAACTTGCTCTGTGCCCCAACTACAGTATATGTTACATGATCAAAGACACCGGCACACCGTTTGATTTGTGCTGGAAGTGACTTTTCAGTGGTGTCATTAAATGTACATGGATCTGACTTTTTGCAGGTCGAAGGCTCAGAGGAAAGGCTTTCTACTATGTTGGTGGAAGGGTTTTTTGTGAAGAGGACTTTCTGGTGAGTTCGATGCACACTCAGCTGCACCTCTGCCAAGCAAATGTATTGTTTTCACAGCAGTTGGTCAATCTATTGACTCCCCTGTAGATTGTGGTATATCTTTACTGGACAGGAGTTTTTACTTTTGCAGCACTTGAAATCAAAATGTACAGTATTATTCTCATCCTCTTGAAGCAATAATAATATTGAACTGAATCATACAATTTGAGCTTCATTCATTTTCGGCCATGCAGATTGATAAATTAAATGATCTTTTCAAAGATGCCAGCCTAATATATCAGTCCCACTTTAAAATGAGACTTTTGAGAGGTTGTGAGGAGGTCAGGAACTTGAGAAGCTGGTAAACCTTACTGGGTGTTGGGGGGGTTGTATGTATTGACACCAGTCTAGTAAAACTGATGGAGAAATTGCTGATGGAGATGCATGTACTGATTTGATTGTTAAGGCCCTGTCACACCTTGACGATTCAGCCAGCGCATGCCGACGTATCAGAATTGCCCTAAAACGCTGGCATACGCTGAATTATCGATTTTTTTTTTCAATTTTGGGCGTATACATAGCGCATTCATAACGGGTTGGACGTATACATAACGTATCAGTAAATTATATAGAACGTTTCGATAACTTATAGATAACTTATTCCAACGAATGCCTAGCGTGTTGCCGGCGTACACAACTTATGCCCAACGATAGTCTAATTTATGCATAGCGTGCAGCAGCGTATTGCCGACGATCACGTGGCGTAGTCTATAAAAGGCTGGCGCTCGACGTTTCAAATCATAACTGCACTAGACATTTGCAGTACCAACATCTGTTTGGGGACTATCCCCCCCGGTCTAGTTAAAATGGTATAACCCAAGAGGCAAGGTGCGGCTTGCCATCGTTACTGTGAGTTGCTATTCACGCTATTAAAGCAGCAATCAAACGCCATTATGACTTGTGTCATTAATAAACCAAACAACATCAGCGTCATGCCAAAGAAAAGTCTGGGGAGCTCAAAGGTCTTGCACAGTCTCAGCCCATCACAGCCACTGCAGCCTTCGCCAACTTCGTGCGTGACAGCCTGGTCAGCATGTCCAAGCGCAAGTTCGAAGGCACGGATGTTGGAGAACAGCTAGTAGGTATTCTCGGCGTATTTGGACTTATGAGTAACCTACACTTAACGTGTTTGAGCGTGTGCAACGATCGCATAACTTACCTATTACTTATGGCCTGCGTATCGGGACGATATAGCCATACGCTGACATCTGACGAGAAATTTTAAGCATGCTTAAAATTTCTCGACGACTCGACGATACTTCGACGTATACCAACGTGCTTCAGCGTGCTGTTCGTATACAAAACTTACCCATAACTTATTCGGCGTGCGCCAGCGTATTTGCCAAATTTTTCCTACGTCGGCATCGCTGGCTAAATCGTCAAGGTGTGACAGGGCTTTAGCTAATACAGTTTAAATCCACTGCGATAATTACTGGTATTTAACTAGAATGAAAAATTGTGTTTTGGCATTTTTCGTTTTGTTTTTTTGTGTGCAAATTTTCTAGAATTCTTATTGGCTACTCAAATTATAGCTCCAAATGTGTCATCTCATCAGCACTCCATCACAAGTTTGAATATTTGTAACGCTCTTCTCACTCTTTCCAATTTGATAAATATTATTTAATTATATCTGGTTTTCTTTCAAGTAAGTCAAGTCCAAGAAACCACGCCACACTGACTGTGAAAGTGTTTTTTGTTCTCTAAAACACCGGAATGAAAGCTATTCCGTGCAGACGTTATAAAATAACCACACTCACTATTTTTTCTCTTTGTCTTGGAAACCCTGACTGTCTTGTCTTTTTGTAAAGTACTCAGGTTTCCAGCAGTCAGCTGACAAGTGCAATGCATGCGGTCACCTGATCATGGACATGGTAAGTGTTTGTGGTGTTTGTCAACCTTGTTTATCATCAAGCAGAGGCACTCGTTTTACATGAGAAAAATCTCACGCTCCACCACCAAACAAATAATGTCAAAAAGTATGAATGCAGAATTACTCACTCAATGTGAAATCTGGGCTTGGTGGCTATGCATTTCAATTGTACTTTTTCTTATTTATTGGAACAACATTTAATTGCATGCCACTCTTTGTATTTGACAAATTAAATGGAATTTCATATTGTCCTTGTGCGCCCCTGATTTTCTCTCATGGTACACTTGTATTTTTGGCACCTTGGTTCTCTGGCATCTGTATGGTGCTGGAAATGCTGCAAGCAAATATGAATGTGCTACATCCTGGGCTAATTTTGTTTCCGTACTATTTTTTTCCCCTCCAGATCCTGCAGGCTCTTGGCAGGTCGTACCACCCGGGCTGCTTCCGCTGCGTTATCTGTAATGAGAGCCTCGACGGCGTGCCCTTTACTGTGGACACAGAAAATAAGATCTACTGTGTTGAAGACTACCACAGGTGGGTATCACTTTTTCAGCTAACATGATCGACCTGGCATCAATTTTGATGTCTGCGTGGAAAAAACTCAAGGTTTAAGGCTATGCAAAAGGTGATCTCAAGCACCTGCAGAGAAGAGATGACTTCAGCATTTAATTTCCATTCTCCTGTATTTCCGGCAAAATGCATCAACTGTTGTCTGTTCTTGATTTAACATATTGCCTGCCTCATGCTGTCATGATGTAAAAACCACCCTCACTCGTTCCAGAAGCCATGCCTGCTATATTCAGTTGCAAAGCACAACTATCCCCAATGTGCTACATTATAATTATAGAAAAATGACTCTTAGATGTGGTCAAACTGACTCAATGTAGTTATTCCATGATTGCCAGGTGGGGTTTTTTGGGGGGCTTTGAAACCAGCGGATTATAGGTAGAAATCTTCCTGGAGAAAATAAAATTTAGGTGACTGTCGAATCTGAATCATGCTCTGGAGTCATTCTCACGCTAACAGTATACTGTATTGTTCAGCTGTACAAATTACTCATGAAGCCAGCCAAAAGCTGGCTACCACAACCCCGACAGCTGTTGGCAGGCTGCTTGCGACAACATGGCCGCAGCTAAGCAGAATCTGACAGGCCCTAAGTGTTCTCGTCACGGTCTGAGAGCACAGTTGACCCCTGGTCGATAGTCGAGCCTGCGCACACCAATAGATTGTTTGTTTTAACTCCCCGTTACTCGCCATGCGCTCACGTATAAACTTTTTTTAATGTATCTGATAATTCTTTCTGGATCACGTTTGTGAGCGAGCCATGACATCTGCAGAACTGGCATCTGCTCAGTCAGATCAAGATTCTGAATCTAATCTGACCGAAGAGGCAAAAAACTGCGGCTCAACTTGAAAGGCTGGGAGAGACATCAAGCGTGGAATGAACGCTCTGTAGTTAGATGGGCTCAGTTTAGCACTGTAATACAAGTAAAGCAAATCTATTTAAGGTGTTTTTCATGACTCCTTTTTCTAGGGTCCTGGCTCCCAAATGTGCCTCCTGTAAACAGCCCATCCTTCCATCTGAGGTAAACATGTCTTACTACGAGCTTTTAGCTCATGTCCTTTATTGGGGTTGGGTGACTTGTTAAAGACTTCAATCACATGCAGAGGTGGCAAAGGTTCTCACACTCTGGATTTAAGTAGATTAAGTAGATATTCTTGTCACATATTTCCTGGCATGAATAAATGAACATCTAAGTTTATGTTTAAGTCAATTATGTACAGTAAAACCAGATGCACAATTTGAACGTTTCCCCCCCACCCCCCGGAAATGATCACCAAACGGCCTTATAAGACCCGAGTCTCAAACAATCATGATATCACCAGTGACCTTACCTTTCTCGATTTTTTAACTAGCCGATTTTGACAAATGTTCACAATAGAAAGTACAGACATCTGTTTTCAAATGTAATGAGTAAAACTAAAATTGTCAAAATAAAGACTCTGGTAAAGTTCAAATGTCCGAAGCATCTACTCAAGTACAGTTACTTTTTGTGATTCATTGCTTCACTATAAATTTTAGATATTAAAATAATTACATGTGAGATCATGTTCAAAAATTGTGGCATGCTTTCACGGGTTAGCTAAACTGGCGAGTATGGTCGAATTTTACCCACGGGCCAATGATTGATTATTATATTGGAGATTGGCGTTTGACTGAAGTTCCTTTATTGACCTGGGAAAATTCAATGAGTTCAGTGATGAATTGTAATGTCCTGAGTGCACGTTAATTGCCTAGATATGTATTTTCTAATTTCAACATGAGAAGAAAGGAAGCGTAACAGGACATGTTTGCAAAAGCAACACAATGTCCCAAATTGGCACCGGACTTTGCTGGAATCAAATTTCAAGAGCTGTTTCGCAAAACAAAAAAACAACAAAAAAAGGACTTTTGGAGCAACTTGGCGTGAATGTTGTTGGCTCAAAAGTACAATAAACATCAGTTTGAGCTCCGAGGTCATAAAGTGAGGACGAGGTGTCCTCTGAGTCGTTGGGCTTCATTTGTGTCAATGTCTCAGCAGGGCTCTGATGAGACTGTTCGTGTGGTTTCCATGGACAAAGACTATCATGTGGAATGCTATCACTGCGAGGTGGGTAATAACACTCTGCCAAGATTGCAATGTGGATTCTCTGCTAACACAAAAACACTGATAGGGGCTTCATGCCAGGCCCTCTAAATCAGTGGTCCCCAACGTTTTTTGTGGACCAGACCAGTTGAGACAAGGACATGCTCTTCACGGACCAGCGACCATGTTTTAAAATAACTTTTAAATTGCCAGTTTTAAAGCACAACAAAAATAATTATAGCGTAATTAAACATCTTATTCACAGAGATTTTTTTCCCATTAATTTCAAAGTCTTATTTGACTGTCCAACACATGTAGAATAAAATAAAATAACACAGGGAATCACTAAGAAGTGGACCAATCAGGAATGATAAATATGGCTTATAATATAAACATAATGTTGAAGTTATGATCCTATATATGGCGTTAGCATTATTGCTACTTGCAAATGGAACTGATCAAAAGATGACATGATTGATTGCTGCTTTCTTCCGGTGCCTGCTGGCTAGTTATTAACGTTTAAACTTAAATGTTTACGTGGGAAGACTGTGCAAACCCATTTTCATGCTTTTCAACTTTTGCAACTATTTCAACTTTCACATCAATGTTAGAAGGGGGGCTCCTATTGGCTAGTGTCGTGCACATTTCCGCCACCTCTAATGGGCCAAGGCCCGGTGCCGGTCCAAGGACCAGTGGTTGGGGACCCCTGCTCTAAATGGGCTCACGATTAGACATCAGAATGATCTCTAATCTCAATTACAGCCGTGACAATAATTATACACCACTGAGTCGAGCCAAGCTCCGATCCATTATCTCATCATGCCTCTCGTCGTTTTACTTGTGATTTAGTCTTGCTTCTATTCATCTTCCTTCACGAGGAAATATGCAACATTTGTAGAAGAAATGATGGTGCTTCTTGGGGATATGCCTCATCATTGAGGGCCGTTTGTTCCTTTCAGGACTGTAAGATGGAGCTGAATGATGAAGAGGGTCACCGCTGCTACCCTCTGAATGGCCATCTTCTCTGCCACTCCTGCCACTTGAAGCACATTGAGCCAGGCAGCTCCTCTTCCTTGGCCAGCAGCGCCTCCTATTAAACGCCAGTATGGGTGGAGGGAGACACCTGGTGGACATTCTGGGGGAGAACTCTCACAGTGGAGCGTGATCGCAATTCTTGTTGTCGAGGATTTGTTGGAAGTTTCACTTAATGGATTGATGAAACCTGAAGAATCAACGCTATTATAATGAAGGAAAACAATACGTACTCCAGCGCGTTATTTGAATGCAGTCAAGTTTGGTGCTATACCTGACACATTGCAAAATGCCTCAAGCTTCACACTTCTACGCTAACATTTAATACATCCTGGTTTAAATATCACTGATGAAACAGAAGAAGTATGCCTGTCTGCTCTTTTACTGTATAATGATGGTTCAATTGAAAATGTGCAGGCAACATGGTAGCCTTGTAATTTGCATGTCTACCTCACAGGCTAAAGCAGGGGTGTCCAAACTCGGTTCTCAAGGGCCGCTGTTCTTTCTGCCCGTTTTCCAACTCTTCCAGGAGCAACACACCTGATTTTTGAATAATCAGGATCGTTCTAATGCTGCTTCGAGCTGGCTGATGAGCTGATAATCAGGCGCGTTGCAGCCGGGAGAGCTGGCAAACCAGGCAGGACAGCGGCCCTCCAGCCCCAAAGCTGGACATGCCTGGCCTAAAGGTTCAGGGTCAGGTCCTTCTCCCCAAGCTTGTGTGGATTTTTTCTAAGTACTCTGGCTTTCTTGTACATTCTCGTACAAAAAAGGAAAATTGAAGACTAATCTGTCCATTTGTGTGAATGTGAGCATGAGTGGGGTTTTTTTTCCATTTAATTTTTTCTGTGTTCTCTCACAATTGGCTGGCAACCTGTCCAAGATGCACCCCACCTAGTAACAGCTAAAAAATTACTTATCTGTCCGTGTGCCGCCATCATAACCAATACTAAAACATAGTAGCAAAGTAGGCATAAGTGTTTGTCAAAAACAAGACATGCTTTATTCCTAAACTGTCTACAGTACCGGTACTCGAACATTATTCATGGTTTAAACATTACTACTGCTCTTAAATATAGGAAAATAGAAAAACTATTTACATGATCCATCCATCCATTTTCTAATCCGCTTATCCTCACAAGGGTCACCGGCGTGCTGGAGCCTATCACATCTGTCTTCAGCCATTAGGCAGGGAACAACTGGTTGCCAGCCAATCGCAGGGTACAAATAGACGAACAACCATCGGTGCTCACACTCACACCCAGGGACAATTTCGAGTGTTCCATTAACCAGCCATGCGTGTTTTTGGAATGTGGGAGGAAACCAGAGTATACTTACTTTATGATTCAATTAAAATTGATTGTACATACAATTGAAATAAAAGTATACCTGAATGTTCCAAGTTCAATGAACAACTCTAAATAGATTTGATTGCGAGTGTGACCGACTGTCAGGCAATGGTTTACCCCCCTGCGGGATATGCTCCAGCTCACCTGGACCACGCAGTTCTATCGAAATCGATCAGTTCTAGCCACAAACCTGCGGGTTATTTTCAGGTTTTCCCTTTGCTTGGGATGTCTCTGGGTAGGTACTCCAGCTTCCCCACACGTTAGGTCAATTGGAAAACCATTAATTGCTCCCAAGTGTGAGTGTTTGTCTGTTTTTTGGTGTCAGTCCTGTGATTGATTGGTGGTCAGTCCAGTTTGTCCATCATCTACGTTTGACATTACCATTTGTCAAGAACATTTTCCCAGTGCATCTGTTTGGGGACAGAGTGCATGAAAATGTTGGAAGTTAAAGGCAAAATGTAGAAGTTATTATCTTCCATATGCAATATTTTATCATTAAACAAACATGTAGGAAAACTATCCTGCAGGTGCGGTGAGGTAAAGTAACTTTAACTCGTACAAAAGAAAGATGAACTCTGTTTTGTATCATGTAAGCAAGAATGCAGATGATAGCTTTAGCTTAGTAGAATAGTTTCTGTCACATGCACTCGGGAAAGCACTTAGAATGCAGTATGTTTTCTTGGCACCTATGAAGGTTGAAATTTCTAAGATGCAACGAATTGTTTATTTTCAAGGACATGTTTTCTTGGGGGGTGGGGTGTGGGGCTATATGAATTTACTCCGGTGCCCTATTAATCATATATTGCACAAAAACCTTGTTAATATTGATTGGTTTGCAGTGTAACATAATTGTGAGGTTGCCTGATTTGCCATTTGTTGTAATTTTAGGCCCTTATTTCATAGATAATTGTAGTGTAAAATAAGAAAGCGTTGATATGTTCATTTGTTGAGTGATTATATTTAATAAATTGTGCTGGAAGTCAAACAAATGTACACCTTTATTCTATCTTTAAAAAAAAAACATTTTCTCAAGATTAACAGAACTCGAAACCACAAGTAAGGTAGGAGTCAATGTTGGGTGACGATGTATGCCACTAGCATTAGAGTTTAGTGTTGGTACTATTTTGTGTGGAGGGATACCATGTTCTGGGGTGTATGTAAATAAAGGGGGTGGAGCTTCCCTGCAGTTCGCTTCTGGCAGTGAAGGTGCACTGTGGCACGCCAGGTGTTTAGCGACTCAGTGATAGCGACCACACAAAGAAAAATAAGAATCGTCTCCTGTCTTGTGCTTCGAACCGAGTGTAGTCACCAGCAATGATGCCTACACATGAACAGCGAGGGACTTCCGCAGCAGAAGGATCAACAGGTTATGGGCCCAGGTGGGTTCCAGGCACAGCGGCGCTCCATGGGAGAGGATTACCGCGCGATTTGGCGGAGATGAGGCCCGCTATCACATCTGGGAGGCGAGGTTCTAGCATGCTTGAAAACCATCGGGCTAAAGATGCTATCCTCGGGTGTGATGTAGCTACGGGATCCAGCGAACAGGCGCAACAGAAACCGTGTGGAAAAGCGAACTGGCATATGCTGAACTGTGCGGCTGCTTGGATGATAAAACACTGACACTCATCCTGTATGAAGCACCAGAAGATGGTAAGAAAAGTCTGGAAATATTGAGACGCCATTTTGAGTCCGAAGAAAAGCCGCGAATTGTCGGGCTGTACACAGAGCTAACCAATATGCTAATGGATAACGGCGAGAGCTAGCGGGCTATCTAGCACGTGTCGAGAAGCTAGTGGCGCGCTACAAAGAGCCAAAGAGAACCTAAGCGATGCACTATTGGTGGCTATGGTGTTGAAAGGACTCACTGATGAGTACAACCCATTTTCTGTGCATGTGACTCAAACGAGGGAAGTGTTAACCTTTGCTGAATTCAAGACTAGGCTGAGAAGTTTTGAATGCACCCTCCGCTACGAAGCAGGCCCAGACCAGATGAAGTAATGACCGCCAAGTCATTCAAGCGAAGCCAAAGAAAAGACAAGAAATACGTCTTCAATGGAGAATGCTTTATTTGTGAGAAAGTGGGGCATAAAGCAAGAGACTGCACGAGTAAGGATAAGAAACCACACAAGCGAACGACAAAAGCCGATAAGAACAATAAAGTGGCTACAGTTATGGACGATTCGGAAAAAGTTTTCCGTGGCAGAGACCAAGCCAAATCTTCGAGGAAGAAGAAGAAACATTATTGCTCGGGTGAGTGAATGGCGACCCAAGGGAGCGCAGCAATATGGACTACTTGTGGACAGCGGTGCTTCTGCCCACATAATCACCGACAAGAACGCATTCATCCGATTTGATGAGAGTTTCCGGCCTAAAGATCACATCATGCAGCTGGCTGATGGAAGACGGATCACCGGAAGTGTCGAGAAGAGGGGGGACGCGCAAATCAAGCTGGCCGACAGCAGTGGACGAGTAGTGAGTGTCAAGCTCACAAATGCTCTCCTCATCCCAGAATACCCGCAGAATATCCTTTCTGTGGATGCAGCAACCGAAAGGAGCGAAGTTCAACTGCGAAGAATGACAACAAAATGATTCTTTCAGATGGGACAATATGCAAGATGATTGTAAAGGACCGAATGTACTATCTTGACATTGTCACAGAAAATTCTGAATGCAGTGAGGACTCCTGCAATGCATCTTTAGACATGAAAACATGGCATGAGATAATGGGCCATTGTAACTATGGTGATATTGCTAAGCTTGAAGCTGTGGTAGAAGGTATGAAAATTAGTAACAAAACTAGACCTAACCAGTGTGAAACCTGTATTCAAGGAAATTCACCCAGAATAGAAACAGGAAAAGTGATGTGAGAGCTAAAGAGCCATTAGGGCTGGTACATACAGATCTAGGTGGGCCTATTGACCCAGAGTCATTCGACGGGTACAAATATGCCATCACTTTTACTGATGACTTTTCTGGAGCTGTTTTTGTATACTTTCTCAGGAACAAAAACATGGCAGTCGAGGCTACAAAGCAGTTCTTGGCAGACACAGCACCATATGGTAAAGTGAAGCGAATGAGATCGGATAATGGGACAGAGTTTGTTTCAAAGAGTATCAATCTCTACTTCGAGATAATATGATAAAACATGAGAGATCAGCGCCCTACTCCCCACATCAAAATGGGACAGCAGAGAGGAACTGGCGCACATTGTTTGAGATGGTCAGGTGTATGCTGATAGAATCAGGCTTACCCAAAGAGCTATGGCCATATGCAGCCAGAACAGCAGCAGTTATACGGAACAGATGTTACTGCGAAAGAACAGGGGAGACTCCTTATTTCCTTTTCACAGGAAAAAGACCAGATTTGTCAAAAATGAAAAGTTTGGTTCAGAATGCATGGTGTATGAGCAAAACAGGAGAAAGCTAGATCAAAGGGCAAAAAGGGATCTTTGTTGGTTTTGACCGTCATTCACCTGCTTATTTGATTTATTTTCCAGAGACAAACAAGGTTCAGAAACACAGACTGGTCCACTTCATCACAAAGACCGTGACTGAGAGTGAGACGCAGACCGAGAAGGCCCAACTGGAGGACCACTATGTAGAGTGGGTAACTATGCCTAAAGCAAGTCAGTTACAGACGGAATATGTAGGAAAAGATTCTGACACTGAACCAGAGCTTAAACCTGACTGCGACACGGACTCAACCAATGGTAATGAGACTCCTCGTACTTCTGGTAGAGAAAGGAAGACACCAAAATATTTAGAGGATTATGAATGTGTGATAAAAGGCAATGAAATCACAATTGATTACTGCTATAGAGCAACAGTGGGATTGCCACAAACATTCTACGAGGCAATGGCATCACCAAAGTCAGAAAAGTGGAGAAAGGCGATGATAGATGAGATGACTTCTTTTAAAGAGAACGACACTTTCACCCTTGTGCCATTACCGGAGGGTAGACAGACAGTGGGGGAAGGTGGGTGTATGCTTTAAAGGAGGATGACAAAGGCAATGAAACATATAAGCGAGATATGTAGCCAAAGGGTACAGTCAGAGAGAAGGACTTGACTATTCTGAGACATTTTAGCCGACCGCTAATCTGACATCACTGCGACTACTGATGCAGCTTGCTGCACAGTATGAGTTGCTGTTAAACCAAATGGACGTGAAGGCAGCATACTTACATGCACCTATTGACTGCGAACTATACATGGATCAACCTGAAGGTTTTGTGTGAAACAAAGGGATGGTGTACAACTTGTGTGTAAGTTAAACAAATCCATATATGGCCTCAAACAGTCTGGGAGAAATTGGAACATGATGCTTCATGAGTTTTACTTGCGAACGAGTTTGTACAGAGTCAAGCAGACCACTGTATTTACACCAAAATGTCTGACAAAGAAAAGAAATTTTGTTAGTGTGGGTCGATGATATCATTGTGGCTGCCAGCAATGAGAGGTGTTTATGCGAGATCAAAGAGAAACTCAAGAGTAAGTTTAGGATGAAAGATCTCGGATGCCTCACTCATTTCATTGGGATTGATTTCAAGCAAAATGTGGGCTCAATCACATTGAACCAATCCAGATATATTGAGAAAATATTGGAAAGGTTTGGCATGTCTGAATGCAAAGCAAGAGCCACTCAAGTGAAATCAAATGTGACCTGGCTCCAGAAGGGGACAAAACTGATCAGAGGAAATATAGAGCAATGCTGGGCAGCCTCATATACATCATGACCTGCACTAGACCTGATATTAACTGGATTGTGAGTAGACTATCTCAGTATATGTCTGATCCAAGGGAAAAGCACTTGACAGCATTAAAACAGGTGTATAGGTAACTAATGCAATGTTAGTGTATGTGGCGCCATCGAGTGGGGGTGTTGGGTGACGATGTATGCCACTAGCATTAGAGTTTAGTGTTGGTACTATTTTGTGTGGAGGGATACCATGTTCTGGGGTGTATGTAAATAAAGGGGGTGGAGCTTCCCTGCAGTTCGCTTCTGGCAGTGAAGGTGCACTGTGGCACGCCAGGTGTTTAGCGACTCAGTGATAGCGACCACACAAAGAAAAATAAGAATCGTCTCCTGTCTTGTGCTTCGAACCGAGTGTAGTCACCAGCAATGATGCCTACACATGAACAGCGAGGGACTTCCGCAGCAGAAGGATCAACAGTCAAACCTTGGATCATTTCGTCTGAGTTGTGTAATTTAGCAAGCACGTGCACACATCAACGAAAATGTATCGTACATACACCCAGTGCACTACTAACCAGATGACTTCTTTTTATTTATTCATTTTATATTTCTACATCTACATTACCTGAGTGTATAATTTTCTGACAATATCACTTTCTACTCTTTTCTTTATCAAAATAGGCCCATGACTTATTTCAACCTCTGCTAATGACGGGTTGACGTAAAAAAGTCGTAAAAAAAAAAATAGCACCGTTGTATATGAATGTGTGTGTGTGTGTACATACAGACCCAAGCGCACACACACAAATACAGAAAGGAATGCGTGTGTATCTTTTATTTTCGTACGTGCAGCAATTCACCTGCTTGTCCATACGCTAATCTGCAAAAACACACGGCCGTATGCACCCCACCCTACACTTCTTGGTAAATTTCGAGTCTGTGATGAGGTGATGTGAGCAAAGCTTTGTGAACACATAGCAAAAGAGGAATGTTTGCAGGGAAGGTTTCTTCTTGGTTTTGGAGTTACCTTTGTAACCATAATTGTACTGCTACGTATTTGTACTCCTATTTTACGCAAGTACCCGGATTTCTACTTAACTATGAGTACTTTGGCTACCCCTGACAATACTGTAACGCGACCACCCGTAGTTGAATTCCGGAATAGAACAAAACGTAAATCGAGCGTATCCAGTATCCACGCGCTGGTGTACCCCCGCCCTCGTGGTCAATAACCACGTGACGTCATGTTGTCCCGCCCCTTGCGGGGAATGTGTTTCGGAAGGCAAGCTTGCGGGCGTCCTGTGTGTTTACGCTTGCCTTGTGTCAGTTTGGACAGTGCTTTAGGCGAGCTGCATACACAACGCCGCATGTACACATTGTACATTGAGGGAGGGGTTGACAGGACAGGACAAGGACGGAAGAGGCCTTGCAGGGTGGCGTGCACGAAGCCATGAATGAACGCGTGCACACCTTTGGAGGTTTTCGAGGAAATGTCTGCAGTTGATGGAGCCTCCCGCACGCCGTGTTAGTCTCTTTACCGTCTCATATTGCGTCTCACACTTCCTGGGATGGAGTAACGCCGCGCACGCCGCACGCCGATTTTTTGCAATATAAACGAAGGATCGGTGATCAACTAACATCGCTCTCCATGGTTTTCGAAAGGTGAGTGAATCATGCAAATGTTGCCCGATAAACCGATGGTATCATCACCTCATTGTTAATCTGCACCGCACTGTTCATGCGAAATGCAACGCCGACGTTCTCGTCCGTTTTGGCAGAGAGATGGATGCCATCGCCAACAGCATGCAGAAGAAGGCTGCGGAGCTGGAGCGGCTGGCGGAGGTGCTCGTCACCGGGGAGCAGCTCAGGTCGGTCGGGCATGCTGTTCAAACCAGTTATGCGTCCTTAAAAATGTATCGTAATCAAATGCAGGCCCAATTATGCAACATGATGGACCCATTTTGGATTTACCTTACCCTTACGTTTGTATTTAAAAACATTTCAGCGTGCAAGTTTTTACTTTCACTTAAGACAACTTTAATCCATACTTCTACAATTTCCAGTCTTTCTTCACTCAAGTACTTGCAACTCGACTTCTCTAGATTATGAGTACCTTTGCTACCTATGATAATTTATTTCAAGTTTCAATGCGTACTTTTATTGTCTGCAACTAATGATTATTTTGAAAACCACTTCATGCGTTGATGGTTATATATAACATAAACTGATTATGATTCAGTCAGCAGAAATTCTGAAGGTTTGGACCATTTTATGTGAAACAAGATGTGTAAATGATTATTCAATGATCAATATAGTTGTTGATTAATTTTATAATCGATCAGTTGTCAATTAATTGATCAATTGTTGTACCTCTAAATTGCTTGTTTCACTTGTCTGCATCTTTAATTTCCTAAAAAGAAGACAAACTACTGTTTCACTTTCCTGAAAAGAAAATATTAAGATGTTGCTGTAAGATTTTATTTCGGTGTTACCCAACATTTATTAAGGCAAGGTGCATAATTTCGATTAGAAAAATATCACCGCCAAACAAAATTGCTCTGCCTGTCACAATATATTCCTGACCAAGATAGGTGATCAAAGTTTATATTTTTTTAGACTCTGTAAGTAAAATTGGATAAATTGCCTCAGCTCTCTCATGGCACGCTAATGTGCCATATGGCACATGGTTGACTGCCTTCTATTCTGAATGGACTATTTTGGACTCCACATGCACTCCCCAGCCCTACACTGGCCAGAATCTAATGATCCTGTTTGCTATCATGTCCATGTACTCCGAGGGCGAACCTACTAACCTCATAATGTCATATCAGGGACTGGCACTGCCTTGTAGTGTTGACATGCGCTGCCCTTTGACTCTCTCGGTGTTAAATAGGGGCCCTCATCACCAATGGTGTGGTGGTCTATGAATCTAGCATTAAATATTGTCTCAAAGTGCAAAGCATGGCACCAATGCCTGGAATTTCACCCCACCTCCCGCTTTCCTGATTGACGCCTTACTCATTGAAATACAACCGAATAGTTCTCCCAATTTAGTTTATTTACTATGACACTGCTAACATTCATCGCCACGCGAGAGTAATGGCCTGTGTCAGCACAAAGTTTCCAGTGTGCTGTCACTGAGCACCAGCGTGTATCTTTGTATGCTGTGTGTGTCAGTGTCTGTGGCCCAGCGAGCCATGTGACTGGGGTCAGTGAGCGGTGGGTTGGCTTGTTGATCATTCACATTCTGCTGTTCTGAAGTGAAAAGTGACCAACTTGCGATCGAAAAGACACCTGCTTTGTGTAGTAGTGATATT
Organism: Hippocampus mohnikei; assembly: GCA_026261675.1. NCBI lineage: Eukaryota > Metazoa > Chordata > Actinopteri > Syngnathiformes > Syngnathidae > Hippocampus > Hippocampus mohnikei. The sequence continues at coordinate 13,084,641 of JAKGUB010000556.1, read as the reverse complement.
TTTGCAGCATGTTTCCGAGTACTCAAAGATGCTAATCAGCGATTTGGGGAGGGATTCGAATGGCAGCGAGGGGTGATGGAGAAGTCGGACAATGTGGTCTCTGGAACGGTGTGCAGTTCTGTACGCATATTTAATTGAGAATGTGATGAAAGTGTGGAAAAGGATTTCTGCGATTAGCACCTCTGCCTTATAGTCAAGTGCTATCAGGTCTGAATCTTGGCTCAGGTCCTTCCGACTTCATTGTTTTTTTTTTGGCGCCATTTTGACCTGCTCTGTGAATCTTGGTATGAGAACCAGGGGACCAAGAACAAAGCCCTGGGGCACGCCATGGGAGGCAAAAGGGAGTCGGACTATACATGAGGAGGTTATTATGTGATATAATGTGAAGGTAATGGATGTGTGGATTGCAACAGATGTTCCTGAGATGGCATCACGGTCGTGTGGTTGTAAACACACAGCACACACAGTCAATGAGTCTTAGCTCCGAGATTTTCCTCACGCATTATGAAAACATCCACATTAGGTTTTTGAAGACTTTTAATTATCTATAGGTCTATTTTTGTGATCTGCGATTGTCAGACAACTAGGCCTGGATGTTAGCTACCTTTCAAACTATTTCACATGGAATAGGCTGCACGTAGGGGCTGAAATGAAGTGCTTTTGAAAATGGATGCACGGATTGTGACCAGTGAACCACAATATACAGTACAGGAGTGGGGTTTCACGGCACCGCAGCAATTTCGAGGCTATGGAGTATATTACAAAGTAGCTCGGCGTCCAGAGCTAAGGGAAAGAAATAATTTAGTAGAAAGGGGACTTGTACACGTCAGGCCTTTTCACTATGCAAATGCACATTTTGTACCTTGCCTGACTGAACCAAACTCCACGGCCAAGTGTAAACTGTACTTTTGTGTCTTTATCGTAGCATGAAAAAGCATGCAGTGTAATGATTGTCACACTCCTTTGTTGACCTCCACTCCCTGCTTTGGCTTTCTGTCGTCTAACCGAGTCAAGAAGTAGAGCATGTAATAGGCAAGAAGTTACAGTACTCCTTTTCTTGGCCAAGGTTATTATAGTTAACAGAAACTATTGACTTAACTAAAATCAAAATTGAAAACCCCCCAATTTTCTTTAACAAATAAAATGAAACAATATATTATATTTTACATTGCAAAACGAATGCACACTAACTATAATTAGTAAATACAGTGAGAGTATCCTTTGTTTTTGTCTTAGTCAATGAATTGAATGCACTAGCCTTAGCAGTCTGTTTTTACACGGATGTACTTCAGTATTAGGGCAGAAGGAAGGTCAAACAGACGTCTGGCAGTTGTGATCCTTTTACTGTGTGTCGTCTAGAAACAACGTCATTTAGCGGCAACCAATAACAAAGATGACATCACTTCTATAGGCGACGCGCTTGCATGTGTTTGACTCCCTTCCTTTTTGTTCCTTAACTCAGCCTGAAACTTGACTTGGTAATAATTGCTCTCCTTTTTTGGTTTCTTGAAGTTTATCTTGTCTTGTCTTGCCCATCCAAACCTGTGACTTTAACATTCCAATTTTTCATGTTTCATGAAACAATATGTAAACATGTGGACTGCACTGCTTATGTACTGAACTTCTCCAGACATGATATGAATATTTAAATCAAATATAAATACATACAGGGCGTCCCAGTGATCCAGTGATTAGCGCGTCAACCTCCCAGTGCAGAGGTCATGGGTTCGAGCCCGCTCCGGCCTTCCTGTGTGAAGTTTGCATGTTCTCCCCGGGCCCGCGTGGGTTTTTGCCGGGTACTCCGGCTTCCTCACACATTCCAAAAACATGCTTGGCAGGCTGATTGAACACTCCAAATTGTCCCTAGGTGTGAGTGTGAGCACGGATGGTCTGTGTGCCTTGCAATTGGCTGGCAACCGGTTCAGGGTGTCCCCCGCCTACTGGCCGAAGACGGCTGGGATAGGCTCCAGCATGCCCCGCGACCCTTGTGAGGAGAAGCGGATCAGAAAATGGATGGATGGATAAATACATACACAAATTAAAGCCTACTGACTATCTGAAGTGAAGCCCCCCCCACACCTCCAAATTGCAACATGTGTAAGGTTGAAATTTTGGATTCGGCCCAAGGGGCTGCTTAAAGCCGATGGCTTCCATAGACCTGTACTGGACATTAGCTTGGTGGGAGGCCACTATCCGGCGTTTGCGAGTGCTCTTATGTTACTTATGTAATGTTGTTACTCAGCAACACCAGGAAGTATCGAGGTTTCCTGAGTGTATGACACAACCCGTGGGCATAGAGTCCACCATGTCCCCGTGGTAATCGATGGGGTCCTGTTGGGTATGTGAACGCTCTGTCTGGAGAAGCACTGGCATAAAAAGCTCTTGGTGTACTCTTAAAAACCGCACTGTTGTCTAAATGCAGCATTTCTCAGCTTCTGCGATGGAAAAGTGCTCTGCGGTCTTGTGAGACCGCATTTACTGTACATTTGATTTTCCTCCGAACGTCCTGACCTCACTTCATCTCTATCCGGATGATTTAGCATTGAATTAAATGGCAAAGGAAAGATGATGCCACAGTGGCTGGAAGTCTTTTGGTGCCAGATTATTTGCTCATCTGGAGTCTAGGCTGACGCGAACGTGTGTTCCTCTCGCTCGGCAGACTTGGACTGTGATTATAAATTTTGCATGATGTTAGCCAGATGCAGACTCAGACTCAGCGCGGAGGGAAAGTCGAATCCTTGGCTGAGACTTTGGTCCGTTATCTGACATTACTCAAATTCAGCAAAAAGTTGATCTAGAGCAGGTGAAACCAGAAGGGAGCAAAGAGCTGTACAGGAATAATACCCCGTGTCCGGTAAAGTTTATTCGTCTGCGCAATATCTGCTGGATGGGCCACATCAAGTATTCCACAAAAAAAGGGGTTCCCAAGTATTCAAAAAAGTACAACTGATCAAATCTCAATCTTGAATAAGAGTTCAGAATACAGTATTTGGGGTTCTTCCAAACATTTTGCCTGAAGCTGTCATGAGCCTCAGCTATGGTAGTCCAGAAGTATTTTTTAGAAATGAAACAAACAAAAGCACACACAACACTCCGGACAAGGACACGGTGAAAAATGTTGATGTTAAGTGCAGGGTTGCAAAATATCATCCTGCGGGCAGCATTTGAAAGTATAGCATCGTTAATCAAAGCAGCAGCATGTAACGAAGCATCTTAAGACTCACTCACTTTGCATTTCGGCTCATGATACAGAGTTGAATGGCCTCCTTTTATTAGAAAGTAGCAGAAACCTGAGCATGGTTAACAGCTACCGATGAACCTTCTCACACCATATGAGTGAGCTAGTATCAGTTGAAAAACGGTACCACTTGGTTCTTGCTCTTTTCTTGTTGCTCCGGTGTTGCAAAATAATGAAGAAGAATGTGAACTGAGGCCATCTGTCTGACTGCAGTGTAAGAGTGCCTTTAAATTTGAATGTGTTGCCGTCCCTTTTAGTTTGCAACATTTTAGCGGAGTGTGTTAAAAACACCAGCTGAATAATACAAACGACTGATTGTAAACGACAATCGCGTCACAAAAGCTCATCTTGTCTTCCAGGTTGCGGCTCCACGAAGGGAAGGTCATTAAGGATCGACGTCATCACTTGCGAACGTACCCCAACTGCTTTGTGGGCAAAGAGCTCATCGATTGGCTGATTGAACACAAGGAGGCCTCCGAGCGCGACACGGCCATCAAGATCATGCAGAAGCTTCTGGACCAAAGCATCATCCACCACGGTGAGGCTGCACTGCTTGCAAATTGAGGCGTGCTTTCATTGCGGGCAGATCAGCTGACTTGGTAGTTAGCATGTCTCTCCAGTAGTTACTGCGGAGCTTTTATCTGGGATATCCATAGTGCGTAAAAAACATTTCTGGATGTCATGTTGTTTCTCTCCGGCTGTCGTCTTCTTGTGCTGTTTTTTTTTTTCTTTCTTTCTTTTCATGACATTTTCTGGGAACCATCATTGCCCCCCCCCGCACATGATTCTTCATGCTCCTGAGACAATGTGGCTCCAACTCACTCCCTTGATTCATTTGAACACGCAGGCAGAGAGGCGGAGCGACTTGGTTGAAACTCGTTATTACAGTCTGCAATAAGCATTCCGCACTAAAAACTTCAGTCAGAACGAGCCACTCAACAACAATAGTGAAGAACCACAAGAGTCTTTTAGGTGGGCTGGAGGACATTGCCAGCTCACGTTACCTCAGCAGAGCTGCCAACATCATCAAGGATGCATCCCACCCCAGCAATCACCTGTTTGTTATGTTACCCTCAAGCCGGCGTTACAGATCACACAAAACCCGAACAAGCAGATTCAGAGACAGTTTTTTTCCCAGAGCTATTACTGCAATAAATAATGACAGAACTACTGCATCTAAACCCAAACTCACCTACCTCACTTAGGCAATAATGTGCAATAATTATATGAGCCAGTCATTTCATGTGCAATATGTGACCTGCGTGCGAGAAAAGCCTCAGTTCACACTGCCACTACTGTTGCTGTTGTTGTGTGTTGTTCGAATATTGTATTTGTAAAACCGTCATTTTATTTATTTATACGTTTTATTCTATTTTATTCTTTTTTTTTTTTTAAATAAAATGCACTAAGGAGTAACACCCAAATTTCGTTGTATGCTATACAATGACAATAAAGGCGATTCTGATTCTGATTCTCTACATGTGGCTGTTGATCACAATTTGGAGACGCGTTTCACTCCAGAGAGAGACAGACAACCATCCGCGCTCACATTCACGCCTATGCCCAATTTATAATTGCGTTTTCTATTAACCCAGCATGCACCTTTTGGGGGAATGTGGAAAGGAGCCAGCGTGCCAGGAGAAAATCCGAACAACAAACACAGAAATCTGCTCGCCTCTTTTTTTTTTTTTTTTTTTTTTGCACCACCGTTTTGCGTTTTCTAGCGCCGTGCCCTCAAATGTGATCAGCGAGCAAGTACTGAACATCTCCCATATGGTATCGTCTCCGTTTGTTTCAGTTCCGCATCCGACTTCAAGTGGCACAAGAAGGCCCGTTTAGTTAGCTCGGTACTTGTGTTTTGGAGTGTTTTTCATACGAGGCACTCGAGGTCAGCCTACCCATGAAAGGAATGTGTTCTACCGCTGGAGTTTCGACTGTGTTTGCCCTAACAAAGTTTTTCCATTTTGAAGTCAGCGTTGAAACGTCATCTTGTGCCGTTTGTGCGTTTGCAGTGTGCGACGAGCACCGGGAGTTCAAAGACATGAAGTTGTTCTACCGCTTCCGTAAGGACGATGGGACCTTTCCACTAGATAACGAAGCCAAAGTCTTCATGAGGGGGCAGAGGATCTATGAGAAGTATGTGGCGCTAAAACACATGCGGAGCTTTCTGACTTTTTCCACACTCTAATACTTGAAACATGATTTCCCAAACCGCAATTTTATTGACACTGTGTTGAGCTCAATTATTTTAAAAGCTTTCCAGGCGGTGGTGGAACATGCGGTTATTGAAGTTCAATTAAGAGTATTTGTCCAAACGGGGCAGGGAAGAACGAAATTAATGGAACTGTTTTGATTGTTTTCAGCTTTTTGCCCATGTTGATTCGTACACGAGATGGTCTGCTGGTCTTTCGATTTCGCTGCTGTTGTATCAACTCCATCTTAAAACACACTCCCACACCCCAACCGGCGCCTCGCCTTCTTCTATATCTTTCTTAGCGCTCGCTCCGCTCTCACCAAAATCCCCATTTTCCTGTTTCTAGACAACACACAAACAAATGCACACACGCCAGTTGCGTAAGAGTCCAAACACAGACATCTGTCGTCTCCGCCTTCAAAGCTTTATGCAATCGAGCGCGGTGGAGCCCAGGATGCACAAACATTGACAGACGCGCGCTAACCTTGGTCGGATTATCTGTGCCATCTTCGTTTTCGACCTTGTGAACCCAATTTGATATCAGGAGCAAAACCGTGGAGTGGACAAAACGGTCACTGCAATTTCCCTTTGGGGATTAAATGGAGGATAATGATGACAAATACTAAGCAGTTTTGGTAAAATGCAGTTTAAAAAAAAACAACACCACAAAAACTCAATAGAATTCTTGGAGTTGTGATGCTTTCAGCATTAAACATTCATTCATTCATTCATCTTCCGAACCGCTTGATCCTCACTAGGGTCGCGGGTGGGTGCTGGAGCCTATCCCAGCTGTCTCCGGGCAGTAGGCGGGGGACACCCTGAATCGGTTGCCAGCCAATCGCAGGGCACACAGAAACAACCAATCCACGCCCACACTCATGCTCATACCTAGGGACAATTTAGAGTGCTCAATCAGCCTGCCATGCATGGTTTTTTTTTTTTTTGGAATGTGGGAGGAAACCGGAGCACCCGGAGAAAACCCACGTAAACTCCACACAGACCGGAGCTGGAATCGAACCGGGTACCTCTGCACTGTGAAGCCAACGTGCTAACCACTGGACTACCGGGCCACGCTGTAAATACAGTAAACTGCTCAAAAAAAATAAAGGGAACACTTTACATTGCGCCGTTCAAGTGTTCCCTATGTTTTGGAGCAATATATCATGCCTGTGACAAGAAATCAATTACTATGACATTATAATGTTTTAAACTCATTGATTTGACACAATTAGGACAAACAAATCACTCGTGTTGGGATGTTTTGGCTTTACTTGTATGAAAGATATTTTGTGCCGAACTCATGAATTTATCTCGTGCGATAATTAAACAATACCCCGGAAATGGAAACGCACAATGCATTATGGGATCGATTTGTTTTTGTAGTGACCATTGTTGTTCACTACTGATCAAGACGCATTGCGGGACATAGTAAGACAATTAGTACATCGGGGATAACCTGTACTCACGACGCAATGGAACAACACGTAGAGTCTATAGCGGAGATGGAAGGATTCCGAAAACAGCACCTGTGTGCTCTGGATCTTCATCCGGCCTAGCCGTAAACATGCGGGTGGAAAAACTGCGCGTCGAAGCTGTAATCCGCGTTAGCTAAATTGTGATTCAGGAAAATTCAGTACAGTTCTCTCACAAGCGCATTTTTCCGAAATGGGCGGATAACAAAAGCTTTATTTGGTTGTTGGGTTTCACATTTAATGGCTTGGTCGGCACTCCAAGCGCCCAAATATTTATGTGCAAGAATGAAAACATATATTCTCCAAAATATGGTCCCTTTAAGGTTGAGGTATACAACAGGCCGATGGATCTCTCCTTCAGATATCACGGACTCAGATGCAGCACTGCACTGGGTTATTTACCGAGACTTAATAATGCATAGTGAATATTCAGGTCACAACTGACGATTGCTTGCTTGGTTCTACTTTTCAATCTAATCCCAACATATACACCATGTTTGACTTGTATAACAGCGCCGGTGCTGTTTGTGAAACTGCTTCGCCTCCCCCCGTTGAGCTAACACCAACTGTTGACTTAACATATTTAAGCAGGCTGAATGACGACTGTGTACACAGTCACCTTTCACGGAACATTTCATCGACAATTTTTACACGCATGTTGAGCAGAGAGCCTCTTCTACTTCATCACAGTATGACATTTCAACAATTCATGTGTTGACTTTCCATAAAGCCTCCTTAAATGTACCATTGAGAGTAAACCGAACTGCAAAATGTTTTGACACATGAGCTAGGATAAGTGTTGACACTCTCCTTTAATGAACCCCTCCGAGAGGAAACGGCAGGCAGAAGGTCCTCCTAATTTCTTTTCACAGAACTCAGCCCATGTACCTCAGTCTAATTTAGTTTAATTTCATCCATTAGGATTCTGAAAGCAGTTCTTGCCTAGCTTCTCAAGAGGAAATTAAATCAATTTGAAACATAACAGAGGCATCAGCATCTAGAGCAAGCCTTGTATGCTTAGTCATTATCAGTTCCTGCCATGTACCTGTACATGGTGACCTACATGCAGTAAATGTATCCAATACAAGTCAAGCCATCAGTAAACCACACAAATAAGAAAATGACATGAAAGAAACACCCATGCATCCATTCATCCATTTTCCGAACTGCTTTATCCTCACTAGGGTCGAGAGGCATGCTGGAGCCCATCCCAGCTGTCTTAACACCCTGAACTGGTTGCCAACCAATCGCAGGACACACATAAACGAACAACCATTCGCACTCTCAATCACACCTCGGGAAAATATAGAGTGCCCAACCAACCTGCCATGCGTGTTTTTGGAATGTGGGAGGAAACCCGAGTACCCGGAGAAAACCCACGCTGGCACAGGGAGAACACGCACACTCCACACAGGAAGGCCGGAGCCGGAATCGAACCTTATACCTCTGCTCTGCGAGCCAGACGTGCGCACCAGTAGGACACCGTGCCGCCCGGAAAGAAACATGATACAGAAAAATAAAAACGGTGGCGGTTAGCCGTTAGTTAGTGTTTTGTAAAACTCTTGCAGATATCATAATGTCATCATAAATGCATGCCGAACTACCACGTATCATACTTCTTTAATTCATTCAGCACCAGCCAATTCTAAACCAAGTCTGAAATGACATATAAAAACGTCTTTGGGAGTGAATGAGTTAAATGGCCGCCTACCTTTGGGTGCATCCCACAAATGCAGAACGTGTCATCGTCTATCGCTAATCTACGCTAACGTTGAATGAAAAACACTTCTGGACCGTACATAATTATCCAACAATCAACAGAAAAACGTGAAAGCGCTGCAGTAATTGAACCATGTCGGGAATGTAAACCGAGAAAACTCTATATGTCACTTCATGGATGCTATTCTTTCTGCAAACGGACATTGTAGAGTTCACCGCTATGTCAACTCCGAAAAACAGCGCTAACCCACCAAAGCACGTTAACAGACGCCATGTAAGATCTTTACATGTTGTGGATCTCGCCACAATGTAGCGGTAGTCCGTGTTTACGTACCCGCAAGCTATGTGAGAAATGCTTCAGAAACAATTTCCCTTCCTCTATTAAATGTTTGATTTCGTAATGATAAAGAGCACAAGTGATCTGAGAAATGGCGTCTCCAGTTCCCTGTGGCGTTGACCTTTAAAAATAAAGTCAGCTACGGGATGCGGATAAAGTTGACAGTTATCGGTGTGCTGTGTGTGTATCAAACAGAGAAGAGAGTGTGTTTCCGTGCATGACTTTGACTCACGATGTACAAGTGCGGACATGTACTGGTAGAAAGGTGACTCAACAGTGTGTGCCTCCGCGCTTCATTGTTTCACCGGGTTGGTGACAGTTGTTGACTGATGTGGTTTGTTTTTTTTTTGTGCAGGGTAGGGACAGAGTCAGCAGTTTTGCCCTGCGCGCGTGTGTGTACTTGTTTCTTTTTGTGAGGAGTTTTTTTTTTGGGTCAGACGCAGCCATCCAGATGGGACACACTCCGAGGTTTTTGTTCGACAATTCGCTTATGGGCTTTTTTTTCTATTGTGGTTCTCGTTGGCTGTCGTGTCCAATCTGTCCTACATCATTTCAAGAACTGTTTTGAATATTTGGCTTACCCTATGCCACAAAAAAAGAGACAAAATATGAATTAGTTTTGCAGTTTTACATAACAAACATCAACCTCAATCATTCTGCTGTACACTGCAAATTTCTCCATTGTGAGACAATCAAGGTTTTTCTTTATCTTATCTTATGGTACCGTCAAACCCAAGGAGACGTACGTAACTCCAATTATTCCATTTTTGTATTCAGCTACAGGTACTATATATGCAGAAGGTATTTAAAGTACTGTTATTTACCATTATTATATGATCATTATTATGATTATTTTAATTTTTTATTTTATTTTACAATATTTAATTCTAATTCTACATGAATTCTAGATTTATAATTCATTTATGAATCATGCATATTAATTTCAGGCTCCTGCACAAATAGCATTCTTATTCTCGGCACTTTTAAAGATTTGCGAGCTTCAGGGAATAACATTTTTAATCCGCAGCGCCTCAGATTCAGATTATAAAGTCGGGAATGTGTCTGAGCCGCTGGTTTGGAAGGTGTTCCACTTTGACATTTTCTACGACAAAAATCGATCATAATATACCAATATTATGTTTTTTTGTAATTATTATCTACTTCTGTATATAAACGTACTCACAGAATCCAAAACAATGACCGATACATTTACCGAACCAATAATCAATACACTATTGAGAATTCTTATTTAGGGTTGCCTCCAATTACCATGTTATAATAATTGTTGTGCCATCTGATGCGTTTGCCGCGATGACCACCGTGTACATTTTCCTTTCATGACCGCTCACTAAAAGTTCATTGGTGGTGTCCAGGTTGACGAACACAGAGAACAGCATCATACAGAGCAGGGAGGAGGAAGGCGGGAACTTCGAGCGGACGTTGGTGGCTTCCGAGTTCATTGACTGGCTTCTGCAGGAAGGGGAGATGGCGACCAGGGAGGAGGCGGAGAAACTGGGGCGGCGCCTGCTTGAACACGGGATCATCCAGCATGGTGAGGAGGGAGGACGGCTCCACTTTGGAACTCGATTGGAAGCCTTTAGTTCAATCAGAGCGCCTTTATATAAATCTGTCTTTGGGGTCATCATTTCTTTTACTTTGCTTGCTTCGGATTCCCTGCCGCATTCAATTCATGTTTCGTCTCTCTTTTCGATATACTCTCTTCTACCCTGTCCAATTCATTTGAGAAGGAAACAAGTGGACGTAGTAATAAGCTGGTTGCATTTGTGTGTGCACCCTACAACTTTGGCTTTAATAACCTCTTATGGGGTAGGACTCTATCGGTATGCTACAATACGGCATTCGAAACTCATACATTGGACAGGTATATTTTATCCGAACTTTCAAGCCCAGATAAACTGGAATGACACGCAATGGAGCACAAATCTGTTGAGACACAACAATCCTAGATTGGATCAGCACCAAATTGTGCACCATCATAGATTTTGATACACACTTATGGAAAATGTTGATTTATTTATTCATTCTTTTAAATAGGGATTGATGAATACCGCTACCAGAATTATTTGGGGAAAAAAATAAATAATAAATGGCCATCACCACGGTACAGCAGTTTACAGAGGTTTGAATCTCTGCTTTGTTTGCCGTGAGCCGGAACTCAACAAGAAATCCCGAAGGACTTTCGCTCAAGCCTCCGCATGACGTTAAATTTGATTTGATGTGGATGTTGTGCATGATTCAATTAGACTTCCCTGAGGAGCGGTCACATGGCTACATTCTTTATTTTTGAACTTCCTACAACAGGGTGCCCATTACGTCGATCCTGATCTACCGGTAGATCTAGGACTCGTCCCAATTAGATCCGAAAGGTGTAGAGGAGAAAAAAAAAAAAACATTTGTGTGTCTTTGTACATGTTAGTACAGGTACTATATTTTTGGTGTTAATGAACACTGCACTCTAATCATTCTATCAGTCTCATTTTCCCAAAGAAAGATTTAACAAATAAAAGAAAGCAGGTTTTCCTACGGTGGCGCGTTGTTAGCGGAAGTTGTTAGCGCTCAGCAGTCTGCAATTGCAGCTTGTGATCAGAGCTGTTGCGCTATATATCTTTGATCGTCATTATTCTCATTCAGAGTTTGCTTCGTGTACAATTCACCAAGGGCACGGGTAAAGAATAGGAATCTAGAGGGCTGAGGGAAGCACTTTAAAACGCTACATGTGAGCTACGATAGTTGAGAGGCTGCAAAAGTGCATCGCTTGCTTCCGTGTTTGGCTTCTCATCATGGCGCGCGCGCGTGCGTGCGTGCGTGCGTGGGTGCGTGGGTGGGTGGTAAGGGGCGATCCCGGGAGGTTGGTTGAACGAAAAGTAGATCTTTGGTCCAAAAAGTTTGGGCACCCCTGTCCTACAACATACAGCAAATGCCAATTTGAACCATGACCTTATAAACAGCATGAGTGGACATTACTGCTTTCAGTGTTTTACATGTGAGTAGTTTGCGGAGTGAATGAAGAGGAAGCAGACAAAGAACTCTCTCTGTTGGTGCGCGTCACTGTAATTGAATCGAGGATCTCCACGGTGTTGGAATGTGCTGTGTTTTACACTGTGGGCACACATACACACACACACTGCAGTTTTGTGTTTCATGTGTCTTGGTTGTTAACCACGATGCTTGTAAATGCACCTTCTTATTGGATGTTTCAACTCTTTTCTTTGCATGTTATCATTCATTCAGAGGTGACTTAACAAGTAGGTTAAGGACAAGTGTTCCCAAAGCAGCCCTAATGTGTATGCGGGTGTATCCCTTTATCAAGGAAGTAAACACAAGGCAGATCAGCATGTTACTTGCTCAGCTCTCTTTTTTTTTTCTGAAATGAAAATATTTGCGGAAGTACATCTTTTTTTTTCCTTTTAAGATACGATATACTCTATAGATGAGTTATGAAACACATTTTAATCAATGAAATAATGTCATGAAGTTTGAGATCATTTTCTGTTTGGTCCCAAATCATCTGATTTTAATCAAAATCCATCGCGGCTGTTTCTGAAAGCTCTTTATCTTGTCATCTACTTGCCTAAAATTATCCTCCGGCTTTCTTTGCCCAGTCACAAACAAGCATCACTTTGTGGACGGACCGCTCCTCTTCCAGTTCAGGATGAACTTTCGGCGGAGGCGACGCTTAATGGAGCTTCTCCAGGAGCGGGGTCGCGGCATTCCCGAGAGCCACGACAGCCCCTTCTGTCTCCGCAAGCAGAACTCGGACGGAGGGAACACCAGTTTTCTCTCAGGTAGTCTGCACTTCACCACACACACACACACACACACACACACACACACACACACACACACACACACACACACACACACACACACACACACACACACACACACACACACAGACTTCTTTGTATGCACCACTACAAACTCAGCATGAAACATATTTTTTCTACTTCAGAAACATGCAAAAAGTCAACGTGGCGAGTATTGCCATAAGGGACAAGAAAAGAACTGCAGGTGATGGGACATAATTCGCTGGTACTCAAATGTTCAAGCACCTTTCTTCACGCTTCTTGAATTTTCAGCGTACTCAAAGACACTTTACAAGAGTTTGAAACACGGGATAAAAATGTACACTTTAAAGCCAGGCACACATGATTCAAAAACAAACACATTTAGAAGAAGCAAAACAAAGCAGAAATGAGTAAAAGAGATTAAAAAAGTGTTAAAAGCATTGCGGAACAGCTGAGTTTTAAGAAATGACTTGAAGGATTGGAGGTCAGTACAGTTGCTGTCATTTAAATATAACCAGAAGTTATCAATCTCCAAATTCTTTTCATTGCAGGTCACAAGGTAGTTATGGTTAACCGCAGAGGTGGTTTATAATTGTGTCAGCATTTACAGTGCACTCCTGCTATTTGTGGGAGACAGGACCCGGCCGGCCTCCCAAATAGCAAACATCTGCATATGATTCATGGCCATTAAAATGCATTGTGTATGTGTGTGTTTGTGTGTGTGGGAGGGGGTGAAAATAAAGTATCACAAAAACTGCGGCTAATTATTGGCACATGTCTCTTACGCAATTTGGGTACAGGCAAGCGTGTGGTGGATGTCAACATATTTTATTCATAAATATGACAATAGCTTGCATCATACCCTCTGAATCTTAAGTTGAAATGAATTCATTGACCACATTATTATCATTATTATAATAATGATAATAATAATAATAATAATAATAATAATAATGATGTCTCTATCTCACTCTGTGGTGTCAACAGTGAGTCCGACTAAAGAGATCAAGATGGTAGTCGGAGTCCGCCGCAGTAGCATGAGCAGCAGCTGCGGCAGCAGTGGTTACTACAGCAGCAGTCCCACGCTCAGCAGCAGCCCACCGGTCCTGTGCAACCCCAAGTCCGGTGAGCACGCCATACTCTATGCATTCTGCTATCCCAAAGAGCGACGGCCGTCACATTCTGCTGTGTCAGTCTTATGGCACTCGTGCTATTTCAAGTTAGGCTCATTGCAACTATGAATGGGTACTGAAGACATTTGTTCCAACTATGCAATGTGGATCATCTGATGAGATGGAAAGCTTTAGCATGTGAGACAGAAATGTATGAAAATGATGGTGTGTATGAGTGTGCGGCGCACACGCGTGGGTTGTGTATGCATGCCTGTGTGTGTGTGTGTGTGTGTGTGTGTGTGTGTGTGTGTGTGTGGGTTGGAAATGTCCTTGATGGTCCCTTGGTAAGCACAAAATCTTTCAGCTACAAGTACACAACAAAAACAGGAAAAGGAACCACACACACACACACACACACACACACACACTAGAAATATTTCCTTTCTGCCATACATAAATTGGCACGCAGTTTAAAACAACGGTAACACTATACAATACATCCCAGGCCCAGTGATGCACACTTAATTGAATGAGATCCAATGCAAGCACTGTATAAAAATGAATTCAACCTGAGCCCTACAGTGCGCAGTTCGGTTCTGCAACTTTAATCCTGTTACAATGTCAAAGCAACAATATGATTGGAAAGGCGCAACATTTCATGCAGCCTCTCGTAATGCATCTCATTAGTATTTATATCTGTCGAAGTGGAAGTCCTTGAATTGCACTTGACTAGTACCGTAAGTACTTAATGTTTGTGAAGTACCTTTTTGTCTTTGTGTTCACATGTAATGTAAATACAATGACGGTGGATTAAAAAAAAAAAAATCAAGATGTTTCACATGAGAAAAAAGTTCAAAAGGTGGGCAAAAAACTTTTGTGCTCAGCTCAAGGGCCGTGTTTAATTAAAAAGAAAATGGGCCACATCCTTTGCGGATGAGCTTGGGAAAAAAGCTCAAGTTAAGTTCATTTTAAAATAATAGTCAAAAACATAATTCTTTTCAAATGGTTGAAATCAGTTTAGGATTAATTTGGTTATTTATCAATTAATTTTCCAATTAATTAATTGAATTAATTTTCCAATTAATTGATAAAGCAAACCAAAAAAAACATAAATCACAAGGGGCTTACACATTTTAATTACCGGTACATTTTCAATTTTGCTTTGCTTCTAGACAACAAAATACAGTTTGCTGCCATACACAATGTGAATTCAAGAAATAAAAACATAAAAACCCTCGCTTCAGGTCCCGCGGATGAAACTGAATAAAAACAGAATCACTCCAGAAAATTAGAAAGCTGTTCCTTAAATTAATTCACTGATTTGCAAAACTGCTCCGTCCGCAAAGAATAAGAAATATTTCGAGCCTTACAAAGGATCGCATATAACTTGCCCGCATCAATTACAAATTGTCAATATTTTCGAAGCCTTGTGATTGTTTTCTGTTCAGGGATCATATTTCAGTGTCTTTCTGTTTGAGGAAGTTGTAAAAGAGAAGGGAACATGTCTCTTGTGCAACACACACACACACACACACACACACACACACACACACACACACGCACACACACAATGTACAGTGTATGAGTGTGTACAATACATTCCAGCCCCTGGCATTAATCGGATAATAAAATGTTCTGTGGTCGGACAGTTCTGAAGAGACACGTGAGTCCAGAGGAGCTCCAGACGCCAGGAGGACCTTTTCTCAAGAAGACATTCACTGTAAGGCCACACACAGACATGCGCGCACACGCATGCCTCCACAAAGACAACACGGTATCACGCATTCAAACATTGTTTTGAAAACACACAGTGGTCACGTGTCCCTCAAGACAATGGCAAAGAGACACCTACTTAATACAACACACCTAAAGCACATCCCTTTGTTGTCTTTTGGTAATGCGTCATACTCCCACTGCATGCGCATGATAATGTCTTGAGCACAGTATGAAGGATCTTGTGATACTGATACGGCAACCTTTGATTTGACCTTCCGCAGATCGTAGGCGATGCTGTGGGCTGGGGCTTCGTCGTACGAGGCAGCAAACCCTGTCACATCCAGGCGGTGGACCCCGGGGGACCCGCAGCAGCTGCTGGCATGAAGGTACGGGCGGTTTATACACCACATACAACGCATGCAAAGATTGGAGCGAAAATACAAACAATCACGTTGATTTTCAATTTGAAAGTGTGCAACAATGACAGGAAGAGAAACAAAAGATGCAACGAATGACTAAAAGTACTGTAAGACGAAGACGGGATCGTTCCCTCCCGTGCTGCCACCACAGCTGGCGCGATGTGGTGTAAGCAGGAGTGGCAGCAAGGAATGCTGGGAATGCATCGCTCAATGACTGTCTCGTGAATTGGCCAGGCAGAACAAAACAACCAGCGGCAGGCTGGCTGCGGGCGACAGAGAAGCAGACAAACGCACGACTTGGCTGTTAAACATTACAACAACTCATATGATGACAGAGTTGAAAGTTTGATAGTTGATGATTAAATGATGAGCTCCTGTTGATGATGTTATCATCAAATAAAATTTCATGTAAAATGTAAAGCAATAGAGATAATCTGATTCTTGGTTTTTTTTGAGTGTCAAAAAAAAAAGAGGAAATGGACAGAGTGAATAACCACTTTGCTGCGACGGTTATATTCGGTCGCAGTGGAAATGTGCAGCAAGGTTCACGAGTGTAGATAAGGCACATTGTTATCTTAATGTAAGATTAACTGGTTTCAACTTGGACTGATAGTGTGACCTCAATGCAAACGACAATATTTGACACTCGAATGAAATGAAGGCATGTTTCCCCAATCCAAGTCAAAGCTTTTGCTGTACCGACACTGTTAAGATACCAGTCAAGAATGAGCTTGCCGTTTGTTTATGAGGAGTTGCCTTGCCCCTCTCTGCGTCCCACCTTGCGTGACTCATTTTATTGATGCCCAATTAGTTCGCAGTAACATAATCCTCCGAGGGAAGGCCACGTCGCAAGGTGTTGACACAGGCGTCCACGTAAGAGGCCGAAGGGTGGAGCACACAGTCACTGTGACCTCAGGGAGCACGTACCGCACACAATCTACTATCTACTGTCCACCAGACATACTTTCTGTAGTCCAAGTACCCTGGATAACACTTGCTATATGTTACATACTAAACATCCCAATCTATGGGTCTCTTATGAGGGGCCCTTTCAGTCCAATATTAAGTCACCAGGAGGCGGTACTAAATTTACAAACCCCCCGAAAAATAATCATTTTTAATATACATATATATATATTAGAGCTGTCAAACGATTAAAATATTTAATCTAATTAAAAACTCATCTGTCATAATTAACTCAAATTAACTAAAAATTAATCATGATTACTCACGCATTTTTTATCGTTTCTGAATTTCCTTTTATATTTTTTGTCCTATTTTCCCCCATTTTAATGCTCTCATCAACATGGAATCATGAATCAGTTTTCTATGTCCAAAATGCAAATATTTACTGAAATAACAATTTCGATTTTCAATTTTACATGAACATTTTTCACTTGCAGCAGTTATTCACACATTATCTCTCACACAATATTACTGTCCATCAACAACAGTGAATAAAATATTTTGTCACACAACAGCTACTTGAACAGCTCTTTTTATGGAATCAAAACGACCGTGGATCGGGAGACGGAAAGAACTCGGCGCTTACAACGCTCTGATGCAGGAGTTGGCGGCCGAGGACCCCGATAGTTTCAGAAATTTCCTTCGAATGGATCGCACCAATTTTGAACTTTTGTTGTGCTCATTATTTTGGCAAAATAGTCGCCGAATAAATTAAATTCGGTAATCTTTCTCACTCCAACCACCCTACAATACTCGACAATAAGTAATTATGATATTATTGTCGACATAATAATCGAAGACACTGCCTCGATCGCCATCCATACCTGTCATGCAGTCGCCCATCAACTCCGATATGCTCGTGTAGGCAGCTTGTCGGTGTTCCCTCCTTGAGTAGAACTGGATCCCGACGTTCCACAAGCAATCATGCGAATGGTAATAATTAATAAACCTTTCGGTGTCGCCCCGGGAGAGCTTGATTTTTTTAAATTTCTGGTTCGACGCCATTATACTTCCCACGTTCCGTGTTACGACGCGATGTTTTTGTCACGTGATAGCCCAACGCGTTCTGATTGGTCGGGTTCATGCCACACGTTGCAAGAAAATAGAGCAAGTCCTATTTCATGCAACACGCATCCAACACGTTGTATGCCACAAAAGTCTGTCCAACTTCGGGGTTCACACGTTGCAATGTGTTGCATGCCACAAAACTTACGCCACAAATTGCAACGTGGGAACGCGCCTAATAAATTACTGGCCTCCCCCCAAGCCTGATTGACATGGGCAAGAAAAAGCTGTCTGATAATGACACATTTTGTTATTCCTGATGCAAATACAGATTAACTACACTCGTATGTGTGCAAATAAAGGAGCCACGTATACTTAAAAAATGTAAAATTTGTCTTTTACACATTTTTCATACCAGACAATTGTTGCAACGTGTCATCTGATTTTCAAAGCTTTGTTTGTGTATGTGTACCATTCGTAAACTCCCTTGAGGGTCCTTCATTTCCCCTTCCTTCCTCTCCTTCTCTGCTGGAAAAGGTGTGTTTGTTTACTCGACCCTTTTTAGAAGTTGTGTGTGAGTGTCTGCTGGCTGCTAAATTACTGCAAACACAGACACCTGTCCATTTGTTTATGTATTTTAACTTAGTTAAGAGCTGCAGTAGTCGGACATCGTTTCGCACAGTTGACGTTAATAATTGTTCACCGTCCAAAGATTTGCATTCTGAAAATACAGTTTTGGTCCACGAATTTGAGGATCATTTATATGCCGAGCTATCAAAGCTCCATGTCAGCAAAGTAAATGGACATTTCAGTGAAAGCTCTCTGATTCCCTCTTCATCACCTGAGAAAGAAGAACAAGCTCTTGCAAAACTCAGCATGTCCTCTCAGCATGTGTCTATTTTTCGTAGTCCCTTCCTCTGAGGGGTTTTCTTTTTCTCTTACCCCCACCACGCCGCCACTACCCCTGCCCACTGGCACCCAGCCAAGAGTAACAAGCCCACAGCAGTGAGAGGAGGCCGGAATTAGGGGGAGGGGGGAGGGGAGACGGTGTCAGTGAAGAGAAGTTGTAAAGGAAGCTTGAACAGACATGAGATGAGGGAATAAACAGAGATGAGATGAGAATCTACTCAGATGACTGTGTGTGTGTGTGTGTGTGTGTGTGTGTGTGTGTGTGTGTGTGTGTGTGTGTGTGTGTGTGTAGAGTATTTTTTATAGGTTGAGAGAGGTTAGCAGCAACAACATGGGATTATTTTACGTGTTTTATTGTTGTTCAGTCCTTCCAGAGAACAGCATATTTTCTCAACAATGCCAATTTCAAATCTCACACGTGCACACGTGGATGTGAGGAGACTATAGTCGCATTTAGCGCACGCAGCAACATTTACAGTAGATTCTGAGGCTCTGATCTTGAAATTTGACATATAGGTATTTACTGTCACGACTGATGAATAATCCTGTTGAGTCTACGCAAGGTGGTTTTTGTCTCACCAAAAATGTTTCTTTCTCAAATCTATCTGGAAAACAGCCATCACAAACTGTTTGGAAAGGGTCAAGTACTTTTACGCAAAACGTGCTCGGAAGAAATTTCGTTCTGTCCTACACAGCACAACAAGCAGGCGGGCATCGCAGCTCCAGCCAAATATCCATCCATCCATCCATTTTCTGAACCGCTTGATCCTCACTAGGGTCGCGGGGGGTGCTGGAGCCTATCCCAGCTGTCTTCGGGCAGTAGGCGGGGGACACCCTGAACTGGTTGCCAGCCAATCGCAGGGCACACAGAGACGAACAACCATCCACACTCACATCCACACCTAGGGACAATTTTAGAGCGACCAATCAGCCTGCCATGCATGTTTTTGGAACGTGGGAGGAAACCGGAGTGCCCGGAGAAAACCCACGCAAGCCCGGGGAGAACATGCAAACTCCACACAGGGAGGCCGGAGCTGGAATTGAACCCGGTACCTCTGCACTGTGAAGTCGACGTGCTAACCACTGGACTACCGGGCCGCCCCATCCAAATATCCAATGTAATAATCATTTGAAAAGCTGCTTTCATACTCAGAGCATAGTTTTTATGATTTATTATTACATTTTGCAAATGAAGCGTGAACTAAGAAGCAAACAAGAATGGCAGTGGGGAAAATAAAATGCTTCTTTTCAGCGACGTCAACGTTCAAAGTTGATCTGCTTTGTCTTTAGGTTTGCCAGTTTGTGGTCTCAGTCAACGGCTTGAACGTCCTCGCTCAGGACTACAGAACTGTGAGCAACCTGATCCTTACTGGCCCCAGGACAATCGTCATGGAAGTCATGGAAGAGATGTGACTGTTTGAGCGCGGCCGCTGAAAAGAAATGTGCAGTGGGGTTCAGCGAAAGCCACCTGGATGGAGAAAGCAGGTGAACCCTTGCACCTGCTGTGACTGTTCTTGTCCTCGGCATCTCAAAGCACACAAACAATAAGTCAGGAAGGATGCAGTCTTCTGGATTCTACTCCTCTACTTTTAAATCCAGAGGACGGACGGCCCACATCTCAAAGTGACACTTTGGAGATGAATGGGTGCCAAGTTACATCTACAAGAGATGAATTACCACCTCCAGTGACCTTTTCCCTCGCTCGTTCCCCAATTAGTCAATGGCAGCGTTGGAGAGGCCAACGCTGCCCTCTGCTGGCACACACACACACACACACACACACACACACACACACACACACACACACACACACACACACACACACACACACACACACAGTACGCGCATCCAAGCGCACTGAATTTGAATTAACAGGAAATGTGACGTAGTTAATACCCATATGAACCGAGTTAAAGTGTGTGTAAGAAGTTGAATCAAAGAAACTATGATTTAGTCAAATGAGGCTTCTTAACATTTATTCAGGCTGATGTTGGGTCAGCACCATAACTATAAGCTCTGACCCAAAAACCCCCTGTATTATAGATTACCTTTTTTAAAAAAAAAAGCACACTGGTTCATAATAATAATATAAAAATTCCATTTGTATGGCCTAATAACTAACATACTGTAAGGCTTATCCAAAAAGTGACAATCATGGCACACAATAAATGTACAGATGAAATTGAATTCTTTAAATGTGTACAGTACTCACAAATCAATTTAAAACTAGCATCAAATTATGCAAGACTCCCATGGATTAGCACCACAAAACAATTTGAACGAATTTGACATAAATTTGCTATTTAAATGTGGCAGGTTATTAATGGAGATCATTGGGTGGGCTTAGATCAATTTGTCATGGGCTATAGAACAGCCCCGATCCACATTGGTTAGTCAGGGTAAATACACAACTGAATGTATTGCCGACGAAAGAGAAGAACTTTTTCCAACACGAAGCACTTAACCTTGGCTTAATTTAGAGATGCACGCTATTTGTTTTTTGAATGCTGCTACATCATTAATATGTTCACAATGCAGTATGATGGCTGGAAAAATGGAGTCCCCGCATGACATTTTTTTTGGTGACATAGCATTTGAGCCATTGTATGTAGAAATTAATACATATTGCATAGAAGTAACCAGGTGTAGCATATAAAGAAATGTAATATGACCTTCCCCTTGGTGTGTGTTATGTCAAAATATACATTCTCATTTTGTTTCTCTCTCTCTCTCTCTCTCTCTCTCACACACATCTCAACATTAGTTATCAATTCAAATCATACATATTACCGCATCAACTATTAGAAAGCCTCTCGGGATGATGCACAACAAGCATGTCAAAGCAGGATAACATGCAAGTGCTGTCCAATGGAAAAACATGTCCACAGTTGGTCTGTTTTCATCCGATTGTCACAATGAGCCGCAATGTGTTTTGTGTCAACACGGGTGTTTTGACGTGCTGCCCGCTTTCACGCCTTTCATCAAGTGTGGGCAGCACATCCGCCTCACAGTTGAGAGGTGCTGCTGGGGGTTTTCAGTCTCACCTTAGTGCAGGGAAGTTGCAATGAATTAATAGATAGATAAATGGATAGATGGCCAGCCTTGCCAGGGTGTCGTATCAATGCATTCACAAGATCATTACCTCTCTGATTGTGTCAAAAAAAAGTAATCATTATTTTCTGTGTAGGGCAGAATTTTTGATGCAGTTCTTGTATTGGCTCAGGTGTACCTAATGTAGTGTCCAGTGAGTCTACGTACACTTTAGTCGCGTTCTTAATACTCATACTCAATGCCTATTCAAGCCTAACATTTA
Source organism: Hippocampus mohnikei (assembly GCA_026261675.1). Lineage (NCBI taxonomy): Eukaryota > Metazoa > Chordata > Actinopteri > Syngnathiformes > Syngnathidae > Hippocampus > Hippocampus mohnikei. Next base: position 13,062,432 of record JAKGUB010000556.1, on the reverse strand, counting down.
TTCCAAAGGATTTATCTGTCAACTATGTTAAGTAAAGCTACTACACTAGACTAGAGGCCACTAAAATAGTTTGTGTCAATTAGTTATTTATGACACACCCGCCCGCGGCAGAATGATTACATTACATTGCTTGTAATGGGGCTGCGGGAAATTTAGTTCACTCAGTCGTCAACGAGTGACTGTCGTGATAGTACGTCGTGTGATTTTTTTTTTTTTGGAATTTTTAAAAATACATGCTATTTCGAGCAAAAAAAAAAAGAAAAAAGCGGTCGGACGAATATTTACAACATGGATTCACATGAATCACGGAACGTAATGGGAGTCAGTGTCCTATCTGCATGATTTGTCATGCCAAGTTGAGCAACTCAAAACTGAAGGAACACGTCTTGAATCATATTTGTATTCGTCACTGATGAAGGGTTCGGTGAATGTGCATATGAACTGGTTGGGCTCGGTACCTCGAACAAGGTTAAGAACCACTGGTTCAGTGTCTTCTCTACTCTAAAGGCAATTGTAGACAACTCAATTAAAAAGTGCAGTGAGGAAGTGCGTCATTATTTCTCAACCATAGATGACTGCTGTTGATCTAAACTGTTTAGTTTGTTTTATTTTTCTCTTCAGAAGTTGTCAGTTTGTCTTATTTAAACATGCAGATTTTACAGCTTCTTTTACACATACACCTACTTTGTATTGCAATTAGGCTGCAATTTGGATATTTTTTACACTACTTTTAACATGAAAGATGAAAAAACGATTAAATGAATAGTGATTGACATTAGCTTACATTTGGTTGAAGGTTGTATCTGAGTTTTTAATTGCCATTTTTTACCCTAGCTTTACCTTCACTTTTAAAGTGCTGTCTGTAAAATCTAAAGTCTGACTCTTTTTTTTGTTTTTTTTTTGCCTTAAATTTGCTGGTGGCATGGTTCACAACTGGTTAACACATCTACCTCTCAGTATAGAGGTGCAAGGTTGAAATCCGGCCTTGCGGCCTTCCTGGGTGGAGTTTGCATGTTCTCCATGTGCCTGCTTGGGTTTTCTTCAGGTATTCCCAATTCCTCCCACATTCCAAAAACATACACGAGAGGTTAATTGAACACTCAAGATTGTTCTTTAGCGTGTGCCCCACGATTGGCTGGCAACCAGTTCAGGGTGTACCCCACCTACTCCAACACGCCCGCTACCCTCGTATGGATAAGTGGTTTGGAAAAGGGATGGATGGATGGACTTGTTTTGCTACTCCTCACATGCGTGTTGCATACAAAATGTCATTTGGTCATGCTGTGGTGGCTGTCGTGCTTCGTTTGAAAGGACAATCAGTGTTTTATGCTCACCTTTAACTCGCACTAGGGCTGATGGCCAAATGCATTTCTATTGATGGTATCCTGTTGACACATACACTGTTCAACTATAAAAGGGACGATGATATTTTCAGCCGTTACTTTTGACATATACTTTGCAGTCAGAGAGTGGCATTTCTGCTTTTCAAGTCAATATTAAGCTCTATCTGTTATATGAATGAACTGTAGTTACAGTCAATGCAGATATTTTACTGAGAAAAATGTTGAGTGTGAAATAAACGCATTTTGTGTTACTGGGGATGTTGTTCACACCATAATACATTTTGGGATTATATGTGTCTAATTTTGCTTCTTTTACCACCTCTTGCAGAAGCCAAGTGCACTACAACTTTGAAAAGGACACTGTATGAATTAGTACCATTTGTTGAAACCAGAAAAGTGGATTTCTTCATTTTAAGGGTTCCAAATGCGCCTGTGCCAAGATCTAATGATGATAATGTCAGATTCTCCTATTACTAAAAGGCAAATGTTCATTTTAGGCGTAGAGTGCCCATCCTTAAATTCTGCAAGCATGTACCCGGTATTACTTTTTATGTATTTATTTATTTGAACCAAAATGATCGGTTAAGCAGAGACTTTACCTGGATAGTAATAGTCAAATTGTTTTCACGTATCAAACCAAATTGATAGAATAATATCCGTCATTACAGCGGTGGTGCCGTCTGCATATCCAGGTCATATTTTGTTGACTTAATTTAGTTACATTGGTATGTCACACACGTGTACTTAATGTTGTGACCAGTGATTATTTCTTGCAATATTCAAGCAGATATAAATTATAATTTGAGACTCACCATTGAAAACTTTCCCTTCCATTTCAGTGTTTCACCTCTATGATATATTCTAACCCTATGAGTCCATCTCGATTGTATGCACGTATGTTAAACTGCCCCACATCATGAGATGAGACGTTTACCAAAACAAAAATGATGCCAGAATCTCAAAAATCATCAAACGGCACCTAAATGAGGCCGTGAATCATCGTAGCACAAAGCTACCAGCAGATGGCACTGTTGTACCGAAAATTGTGCGATGTTTTCAACTCGGAAGATGCCCTCTCGTTAGTCCCGCTTGAGAGAAGTGTCGGGAAAATAAACGTTCAGTAGTCCAGTCCCGTCACTGACGGTGGTTCACTTGCCCGACTCTCATGCAGGCAGTGCGTGATGGGGTAAATGGTCATCTAGATGTGCCCTGTCATTGATTGATAACCGGCCAAGGGTTTACCCTGCCTCTCGACCAAAGTTAACTGGGAAAGACTCCAAATGAGTGCAAGCGCTGTAATAGAAACGGATAGATGGATGGCAGCGCATAATGTTGTTAGGCAAGAAAGCAAAACAACCGTCACATTTTGTAAGGACAGCTCTTTCCCGCTATGACCAAGAACAAACTCGAGGAGTTGATTGACTGAATGCCTTTAAACTGCGATTACAGTGCTGGGATTGTCTCCTGTCCACTACTTCCTTTGACTAACAGGACAAGTACTGGCAAGCGCAAATGTCACCTACTCTACACTTCTTTGGCTCTTGTGTGGTTGTAACTTAGCTTGATTCAGTTCCATAAATGCAGACGCAGGTGTGGAGTGTTCTTGTTTCCCAGCCCTTAATGACATCCAAGTTGATGGATGTACTTGCATTGCACCACTGAAAACCTTATTGCAGTCATCCATATTGCTGGCTTTGAAATATTGAGCATATTTCTTCCCTCAGGGATTACACAAATAATTATATAATATCCTGTAAAATTGTAAACAGATAAAGAGATCCACTATAAACATCAGTGTCAGCATCCAATTGGACGTTCAAAATATTTGTTGCGATGGGGCAATAAATTTGCTTAATTTAAAATTCACATCGTGGCATTTCTTTGCATACCAACAATCCAATCCAATTTCATCATTTTCTCGTTCTTGCGATCAATATCAGCAAAGGCCCGATTTTCGGATGCTGCCGAAAGATTTATCCTCAAGCGACCTGACCACACACGAGGATTTGAGATGCAAACTATTGAACAGGTTGAACATTTTCGAATGCCAGTCCAACCGTGTTGTGAGCAGGTCGGGGAGGAAAAACACTTACGAAACCACAGGAAAATCAGTCCAGATCGTCTTTCGCTGACGTGAATATCAGGCTTTTGCTCGTCTGATCACAAATTAGGAAGAATTATGGCCCTAATTGCTGCCATATATTTAGTGCGCTTTAGACCCAGTGCGATACTGCCTTTGTTGCGGCTCTGACATCACTGCCAAAGGCAGAAATTTGGCATGCTCTGCCAGGTGCATTAGTACAGAATAGCATCATTTAAATAAACAAGGACAAATCCAGGCTTTAGCAGGCAAGGTAAAAAAGGACAGACAGTGTTTGGGTTTAAATTAATGATACACATCTCAATACACTTTCAATGATACAATACATTGAAGATGTTTTCCGATCTCCTCATGATGCTCCAATATCAGGTTTGACAGAGTGTGATATGAATAAAAGTTGGGATACTTCTCTCAACAGCTTTCATGCAATAGATGAGTGGGGCTTGGAACAGCTGTAGCAGAAACCAAAGTTTGCTGCCAGTTTAGTTAACAGCATGCATGAGAGTCTTCCAAATGATCCAAAATGTAGCCAAATGCTTACCGCAGGCATGGCAACCTGTGCATTTTTAGCAATCAGCAATGCGAGATTTTGGTTGGATGATTTGAGAGGAAACAGGGTGAAGCGGCCATGAATAATTCAGTTCTTTGCGACCCGTGATTGTAATGTCTAAATTTATAGGCCATAATTCATTTGGGCATCATTTGCCAATTATCATTTTCCCATTCTGAGTCGACGTATTGCTGTCGTAAAATGTTCGTATTTGAGATTTACAGCTACATCCACAAGACAAAACGACTGGTGGTGATGTGAACTTTTTGTGTAATTGTTTAACCGATCGATTATTCGGGGAATCGCTTGTCCCCGTAAAGCCTCCATACTAAAAAAATAAATACATAAAGGACCGAGCAGTGACTGTCATGATCGCCTGATCCTGATTGTTTTTTCTTATCCATTTCCCACAATGAGCACATCCTGTTACACTCGCAGTCAATCGCTCATTGGCCGTGCAGATCCGGTTTGGAGCAAGTTCTGCTAAATTGGCCTCATGAAAGAAGCTTGAACGCGCATGAGACAAGTTTAACTACGCTGAACGATTTAGTTTTTGGATCATGTTTTCCTCCCCGTTTAAATAGTGTTCGGCATAACTGATGAGGCAGTTTAGCCTCTTCGACGTGAGCTGCGCTAGTTTGTAGGAACGGCGGAAGCATTTCAGTAAACAGCCACACTCACAGGCATCATTTGCCAAATAAATGCAAATACAGTGTGGAGTCTACAAACACCAAAGAATGCTGTCTAACTTGCGATGGTAGTTATTACAAAAAAAACAACATTTTCCGACCGTTGTCATGCATGTTCATTGCCGTGTCTCAAAGCGTCCCCAACTCTGCTTTCAGTCCTGAAATAAAACTTTAATTTCTACTATTTATTTAAAAAAAACACAATAGATCCTTGATTGATAATTTGTTCCTGTAATAAATGTCCCTGCAGAAACATGCTACATTTGTTCCAGATTCTGCTAAAATGATGAAAAAAATAGTTTCAAGACATACATTTTTTGTTTCGACCAATTTTTGTGGTCCACGCAACAAAGTTGTTCGACCCCCTCCAGATCTCGGGTGCACCGTTTTTCCCCTCACATTCCAAAAACATGCATGGCAGGCTGATTGAACACTCCAAATTGTCCCTCGGTGTGAGTGTGAGTGCAGATGGTTGTTCGTCTTTGTGTGACCTGCGATTGTCTGGCAACAAGTTCAGGGTGTCCCCCGCCTACTGCCCAAAGACAGCTGGGATAGGCTCCAGCATGCCCTGCGTCCCTTGTGAGGATAAGCGGATCAGAAAATGGATAGATGGATGGATGGATGTGTCCACACCATGACAATTCCCATTGGAAATGGTAACTTATACCTCAACAGGGCAGCACTCTGGAAATGACAGTTTAGGCTGCAGATAACAAGGTGACTAATAATTGTGACCAGTCACACTAATCACTAGGCTGTGGTCACTTCAGGCCCTCATATTAACCTGTTGCTTGTTATTACCACTCCAACTGAGTGTGTGTGCCTGAGTGTCCATGTGCATGTCCATATGTATATGTCAACTGCCTGGTGGCCTGGGTAGTTGTTGGACTGAGACAAGAAGGCTGAAGCTTTCTTCGGTCTTCGGGGTACGAACCACCTCAGCCAGTCTAGTACATCGTAGCTGTAAATAAGAAGCAAAGTTCCATTGTGCGCATGGGCGGGGGGCATTTGTGAAGGACAACAGTCTTAGCAGCAGCAGCATTTCAGAGCGGAGTGCCCAGATGGAAGCCATTTCTCAGTGAAGCACACATGACAGCCCCCTGGGAGTTAGCCAAAAGCCACCACCATGAATCACTGACCATGAAGCTCATCTGATGGGATGAATATTGAACTGCTTGACCAAATTTCCCAACAACGTGTGCAGAGAATCCCAAACTCTGAGCCTTCTCACATTAATAGCTTGCTTACGGACAGCACTTTATGCTAGCATTACCATCATGCTGTGAGGATTTCTGGCAACATGCTGCGAGGATATGAGTCAAGAAAGATGGATGTAGAAAAATATGGAGGAATTCTGAGTGAATACTTCACCCCGAGAGGGAAGAATACAATTCAACGACCATGTACGGTTCTAGCAGCGAAGATCTCCACCAAGGCTGAAAAATCTAGTCTGCATGGCGTACATTTTAGGATTAAGAATGATGTGCTATTTACGAAGAAATTGGGAGAATAATTTGGATCTATACCAAGTTGTACACCATGTATCCTTAAAACTGCTGGGTAAAAAAAAAAAAACCAACCTGCTACTTGGGTCGATTTGACACAACTTTGTTTTGTATCACAACAACATACCGTATATATTTTTGGGGGGTGGGCGGCGTTGCTTTGGAAAACAAAACAGTTTGTGTGTGTGTGTGTGTGTGTGTGTGTGTGTGTGTGTGTGTGTGTGTGTGTGTGTGCGTGTGTGTTTTGTATAAAACAACCCAGAAAGTTGGGTAGCAGGTAGGTCCAATTTCTGAACAAAATTGGGTTATTCTTGATCCAGCAGTTGTCTCAGAATGTAGATACCTGTATGTATTTGTAGAATGTGCTTATTTTTGTCACATTTATTAATGTTAAACAATTAATATCAAACAAACAAAAAACATGGACGTTATCACACTGCATTTTAAAAAGTGCAAATGCTGATCAAACCAAAATATGTTGGGCTCTTCCTGGTCATACACAAATGATCCTCAACTTTGTGGGAGTTTATTCAGCAGATTTTGCATGATCCTTCTTACTTAACAAACTGAAGAATCCGAAGTAATAAACTGAAGTCATAAACCCCAGAGGTGGCTTTCGGGAAACTGAAAGAGTCGCCGTGGCCCATCATGCAACACTGCACAGATGTGAAAATTACCCTGCATTGGCACTCCCCATCCGGTTTGGCTAAGGACTGGTAACCTAACGAAAGGAGTTTTAGAAACTTCCAAAATAAACAAGCTTGAAAGTCATACAGAATAAATTGACCCGGTTGCTTCCAAAAGTGTGCCTTGGGTTAAAAATAAACACACTTGTAACAATCCCATTGTTTATTTTTGCAATTACTTGAGATTCTTATTTGGCCAAAATGTAGAAACAGTGTTTACTGTTCTACTAGAATTGGATGAAAGCCTGCATTAAGGTCACAGAAAATATATATTTTTAAAACTCAGCAAGGTTCCCTACAGTTAAAATCCCTATCATGTGAATTCACACATTTGTCTGTAAATATATACTGTAGTACATGTCTTTATTTTTAAATTACTGTCATTTCTGAAAACATGCAAATGCTTGAAGCCTCATTTTGATATACTTTGGCATTTATTTAATCGTTCAAATTTGGCAGGGTCATTAACAACACTGTGGTCAGATTAACATTTATTTTCACTTAACAGGAACTTTAAGAATATGATACATGATGTATGCCCAGGGAATACGAAATAGCAGAGTGACAATTTATCACTCGGGACAAGAGTAAATGAGGAAATAGTGTGACAAGAAGCTTAACGTTTCAAAAAGTTGCATTTACTTTGAAGAAAAGAACATTTCTCTAAACCTTTTCAGACTCAAAGCAAATGCAATTGTCACACTTTTCCATCCATTTTCAGCATTGACGCACAAATACTGAGTTCATTTTGAGATCCCGTCATCATGTTTTGAGGCACACTGAAGCATTCGGTGTGTATTTGGCACTATAATTCTACTTGCACGAAGCATGTCCGAGAGTTGTTCTACAGCAATGCAGGGGTCACAAACTTTTTTGAATATCACAGATGGACCACATGGAGCTGAGCGGAATGACCCGCTGCTCAACTCTACCGACCACGTGACTAATGATTTTATTCATCAGAGCCTTGGGATGGGGAAGGACAGTGACATTGAAGAGGTAGACAGAAGGAGGCTACAGAGGTGAGAAAGGATAAGAACATTAAAGGAGACACTAATCAAAAAAGAGGAAACCGAAACCAAAGAATCAAAAAGAAATGCTGTTTTTCATCACTCTACTATAATGCCACAAACTTGACACGTGAGCCCCCCTACCTGCGGCATTCATTCAGTTTCTGTGTTTTGTTTAATGAAGGATACTCTTTCTTAATCAATATAGACACGGTTGCTCGTCTGGAGTCTACTTATAATGAGCACAGAATTGTGTGCAACTTTGATTTGCTCCTTCGTTTGTTCTTTAAGTCATTAAATGTACAAAAGGAATTGAACAATCACAGAGTCCCCCTTCAAAAAAAAAGGTTGAATGCAGTTATTCTCAATTTGTACCTGAAGGGGCAACAATGAGCGACAAGTGCCCAGGATGAGTTGATGAAGAACTAAAAAAAGATGAGTGGTATTGTCCTGATTTTTTTCAATGGTCTGTGCTTTATCTAATGCAAAGGATTAGTTGGATGTATGAAAAACGTATATTGTAAAAAAAATAAGTACGACTTAAAGACAGCAATTTTGTACCTTCAATTTGTTTTTAGGTTTGCTGTGTGTATGCAAGCAACAGCTGAGGAAGTGAGCACAACTGGGAAAGGAGGAGGTTGAAGGGGAACAACACAAGGGAAAGGCATCGTTATCCACTTTATTTGGGTGGTTATGACATCTGGACAGTTGTTTTGACTGAATCATGAATGAGTGCATGTGTGTGTGCGCGTGCGTCTGTGTGTGTGTGTGAGTGTGTGAGGTGCCTCAGGGACACACCTGTTGTGTGTGTGTAGCTATTTGGGCTTTCAAGCCATCCAGAGGGACATTTGACCAGACCGGCTTCAGTTTCCCATGACTCCCTCAAGCCTGAGGGCGAGCCACACAGCACAGTGAGTGTTTAAAAAGGACACATTTTGTCCCTTTCTGATTGGATTTTGCCTGGAAAAAAAGGACTCTTCAATTTAACTGTGCTTGTGTGTGTGTGTTGTTGTTTTTCTTAAGTATCATCACAAGCTAGAATAGCATTTAGAATCTCAGAATTTACCCTGCTAACCCTGCTGATATATATATATATAAAACTTTCATTCAGTTTGTACAGGACACCTAGACCTTATGCTAATCCGTGGAAACCACATCTTGGGTTTAGAGCAGTGTTGCTTTTGACAGGCAATGCAGTTTTAGTCTTAATTTTTGTCATGATTCGGTTTGTGACCAACAGGTGGCACTGTAGGGCTCTCCCTGTAGCTGCACACCTGTTGGTCGTTATGTAATTAGTTGTATAAATGGACTCCCACCTGGCCACTTATTGTCGGATCATTGCTGTTTGTTTGCTTGCTTGTTTGCATTTGTCATGTTAGTTGCTGTCACGGTTTCTGTTGGTTTGTGTTTATCACTTTGTTTTCCAGATTTTGTGTGCTATGGATTTTGTTTCCTTATTACTGTATTGTATTACTGCTCCTCCCTCCCGCCTGTTTTTGGGGTCCACCACCACCTCACACCACGACAATTTTAGTCTTGGAAAGGAATTGAGTACTGGTAATTCCCCATGGAACACCTGTTGAACCACTAGTAATTGTGAATTGCTGATTTAAATTAATTCAATTGTCATTATCTGTAAAATTCCAAACATAAATTCAAGGTGAAAACTGTTCCGGAACAGATGATGTACCTGTCATTATCACATGTAGGTTTTTAATGAAATACAGTTCATGTTTGAACGTTTCCAGGGCAAACCCATCAAAAATGCACATATGCCTCTGGACCTCAGCTGAATTATGTATATGCCCAAACGCAGAATATCAGTTCTACTAAGAAGGCGATGTCTTTAACGTTTAATGCACTTGCAAAAATTAAATGCAGTGACCTAGCTAACCCCTGAACGCAGGCTCCGGATATGATCCGGACCACGGGGGTCGATTGGTGACCCCAGTAGGCTGCAACTTGCAGGATAAGCACGGGTTCTTTTGCGCAGCTGCACTGCGTGGCTCCATTGTACTATGGTCGTGCGTATACGTGCGTTACTGTGTGTGTGTGATGAGACGTAGTGAGGGTTGGGACAGGAAGCATTAGCCGTAGGGAGGGATGACTGAATAACGAGGAGAGAAACACCCACCCACCCATCCACTCCCCGACTCCCGACCGAGCGAGCGAGCCGAAGCCGTAGAGAAGGAAAGGTGAAGGAGACGGGGAGAAGAATCCTTTCGGGACGCGGCTGCGGTCCTTTCGGATTTCTCTTTTTGGAGGAGAAAAGAGGACGCTCTCAATATATGACTGGAGAGGTATGAAATGCGATTTCATTCAGTGTGCGTGCATGTGCGTGACTGTGGGAGCGGGTCTCAGGTGCGTGGGGTTGCAGGTACAGTCATTTGAATGGGTTTGCCGCAAATGCAAAAAAAAGAGCTTAAAGTCAGACAAAGTGCGATGTATACTCAATCTTCCCTATACCTATCTCGTGAAATGCTTGAAGCTGACCGGCATCGTCTGAGAAGGGGTTTGTGGCTCGGCTTAGAGCTCCACATGCCACAATCCAATCTTGACACAACTTTGTTACAAGTGCTGTTTTATTCATTGAGCTGCAGGAGAGCGGGTGTCCCCGGGTGGGAAAGATTCCACAGCCCTCCTCTTGCGTGCGTAATAATGAGCATCAGTCAAGAGGTGAGGGGCAGACGAGGTGAGGAGGAACAAAAAGGGCAGAAAGAAGAGAGGAGAAAGGATGGACAGTGGCACTCACACTGTGTTCCCTATTTGAGGTGTCAGTCAAACTTGGGCTGTATTTTTCCTCCATCGTTTGCCCTTTGTTCATCTGTCACGTTATCGAATTCCTTCCTTAGCCCCATTTTCTTAAATAATCCAAACATTTTAGATTGCCACTTTGGTCAAAAACAGAAACTGAAGTGCTTGTTTAATGTACCGAAAAGAACATTGTACACATGTGTCACTGTTTAATGAACTACTCAAAGTAAAAGTGAAAATCTTGCTTAAATTTAGAGGGAAAGTACCTTCAGATTTGGAATTGACACCCAGAGGGTTTTTAACAGGGCATTCCAAAATCAAGGTACCAAGATTCCTCGATTCCTAACCCGAACCCCCTACATCAGTGGTTCTTAACCTTGTTAGAGGTACCGAACCCAACCAATTCATATGCACGTTCACCGCACCCTTCATTAGGGAAAATAAAAATAGGATTCAAGAAGTGTTCCTTCAGTTTCGAGTTGCTCAACTTGGCATGACAAATCATGTAGACTGAGTCCCATCACGTTCTGTGATGCATGTGAATCCACGTTGCACATATTCGTCTGACCGCTTTCTGTTTTTGCTCGACATAATTAGCATGTATTAAAACATTCTAAAAAAAAATCACACCGCGTACTATCACGACAGTCACACTGTGACTACTGAGCAAACTAAATTTCCCGTAGCACTGATTGGACAAGCAATATAAAGTGATTACCTGCAGCCAGTGATGGCCAAGCGGGCGTGTCAGAACTAATTAACGTGTTGAGTCGGGTGCGTCTTAACCTCCATGGCAGAGGCTCTGTCGAACCCCTGAGACCGATTCACCGAACCACTAGGGTTCGATTGAACCCAGGTTAAGAACCACTGCCCTACATCATTCATTCAGAAGAGTAGCGCATGAATGGAAGTTGTGTATGTATAACTGTCAATTTCTATGACACCACTGTAGTTGAAATGTCTCTTTTCCATATTCTAATCTGGTGGTCCGGTTTATAATTCATTTTCAAGAGACTAAGGAGGTTATGGACACTGATAAATACTCCCTTGTTTATTTTTAGTAGATAAATTACTCAAACGAAAGGCTGGTTTGTTATTTTTTTACTCTGTGACTCAAAATCACATTTTTTTTCCTCAATTGAAATAATTTATATTCTCCCATTGACTGAATAACTTTACTTCTCTGTCATCAAACCTAAAATTTGTTGTTGAAGGTCAAAGACCATCTACTCTTCTGTTCGGTACGGTTCTCTTCTCTATAAATCCAAATCTCTTCATCTCTCCACTCTTTTCATTGACGCTTCTCCTCCCGCCAACAAAGTCCTCCACTGTTTCAGCCTCCTCCGTGTGGGCGTGAAGCTCGATCTCTGTTCTGTGGCCAGTCTAGACTGCCCAACAACTGCTGTGTAATTGTCTCCAAGTGGACGACATATGGGGTTAACTGATTCCAGATCTGCCCCTTGGGGCTGTGTCGGGGGCAGGGTGGCAAGGTGGGTCTTCATGACCTCCGGAGCTTCCCGACAGCTGAATGACATTCCTCAATTTTGTCACTGGGTGTCTTGTCTCAGTCAGCATTTAATCTTTGGCTCAAACTCTCTTCATCTTCTTTCAGGTCCATGTCGCTGGTCGTGAGGATGTTTTCTCAGAGCCGTCTGTGGGCTCCGCTGGTGTTACTGGCTGTCATTTCCCATTTTCCCAGTAAAGGACAGGATCAAGGTAAGTTCTCCTAACTACTCTATCTTCTGCACTCTATGCGTATCGCTTTGAACAACACTCCTCTGCTTCTTCCATCCCCTCTAAGCTTTCTGAGCTTTCCGAGCTCCATTCCCTAACTCTTCTGTTTCCCTTAACTCCTCCTCAGCCAACTTTTTCTCATCACTTCTCCTTCTGCATTCTCTCTGATGGAAAGGCTGAGTCCAATCAGATGACATGGCACGTACGCTGATGCTATCATCTCTATCAGGGTACCATTTCAGCTCGGCATCGCGACACCGCTTGCCACCTGGCTGCAGATGCCGCCACGCTTCAAAGTGGTTTTTAATAAATGTGGTGTAAAAGCGCGCTTCAGGCTGGGGTGATTTGCTACGTGATGTGCCGCACAACTTACACTATATTACGCTTCAGTGCGACTTGCAATCAGCTGCAACTCAGCAAACGGGATTAAATCAGACGGTCTCATCACAAAAGTGAGCTGTCCTGTTTGTGCTGGCGAATGACTGAAATACGGAGATTCATGTGCACGGTCATGACCATTGTCTAACCCAATTTGTGTTTACTTAAATCTTAAATACCACAGTTCGGTAAGGACACCCCCTTCTATAATACACCCCCCAAATCACCCATGAAAAGCTGTTTTTTTTTCTCTGTACTTGCACTCCATGTATAATACGATCCCCAATTTGCTGGTATTCTTTGTTCAAAGAGTGAATGATATGGTTGAATCAAGATTTAAAACACACCAATAAAGTGTGAATACTTGTAAATTCAGGTTGAAAACTATGCTTTTCCAACTTTTCCCACACGTACCCTAAATTGTCTTTCAAAGCATTTTTCAAAATCTTGTTCGTGTATCATAGAGCCTTTTAGTAATTTCAGTAAGCTACTTTTGTTTTCTTTAATTTGCTTTTATATCTCTTTAAATCTTTTGTTTGTAACCGATTTTAAATGTTGTACTTTTAATGGTGTGAAACACATTTAGTTACTTTGTGAATGCTGTGTATGTGTGTATGCTGCCCAAAAACCCAAAGAAGACCACGTAGTGGGGTTGACCGGTATTTCGGTAATACGGTATCCCGCGATGTCTTAAAAATAGCAACAATGTCACTTTCTACACCGTCATATATTAATTAATATTTTTTTTAACCAGCTTCGATCTTCACCATGGTACTGAAGTCACAATCAAATATAAAATGTCTTAGGCCAAGGAACTCCGGTTCCTCGAGAGCCATATCCTTCCTGTTGTAGATTTCGCTCGACTTCAACAAACCCGATTCAACTGATCAGCTCATCAGCAAGCTCTTCAGCGGCCTGAAATGATCATGAACAATTGAATTAGGTGTGCTGGAGTAGGGAGAGCTCTAAAACAAGCGGGATATGGTTCTCGAGGAACCGAAGTTCCCTACCCTGTCTTAGGCCAATCACGAGCCCGGCAACAAGTTAAATTAGACCTAAGATGATGGGTCAACTGAAATGCATGTACTGCAAGAGAGAATTAATTTGTGGGTGATTTTTTTTTTTTTTTTTTGGGTGCTACATTTACATTGTGAATGAAGGTTAATGTAAGTGTATCAAAGCTACTGATGTGGCGGAGCATCATTCTCCACACATGTACAGTTAGGGTACTGCAAAAGGGAGCATGATTTATGAATGTGAACATCATTGAGTCAGACAGACAGAGAGAGAGAGAGAGAATATGCAATCTAGGAAGTGCAGAAGGTTAAATGCTGTACTTATCTTGATAAAGATTAGGGAAATGAGCTAGAGGGAAATTTCAACATTTTGCTAAATGTGACTGTGACTTTGTGTGTGTGTGTGTGACAGAGAGAGAAATATTTTATATTAAACACCCCCACACCCAAAAATATTTAAAACATTCATTCGTTCATTTTCCGAACCGCTTTATCCTCACTATGGTCGAGGCGGTGCCGGACCCTTACAAAACAAAAATATATTGCAATATATTGGAAGATATGCATGCAATACATTAAGTAATATATTGTCATATATGAGATTTTGTATTTATATATAATAGGAAAAAGGAAAAATAAAAACTGAAAATCAATGATCTTGGCACGAGATCATGTTAACGTTCGAAAAAGATAGACATGCCTTGACGAATTTAACCCGTTTTTAAACCCAATTTTAAGCACGACTCAGGAGGTGAACTCCCTGATTGTCTTCTCAATGGATGAGCTGTTAGGAGTTCATCCCGATTCCAGCCTCGCAGACAAGCTGGCCAAGTTGTGGAGACAGAAAGTTGTGGGGAGTGAAAAAAATAAAATGGAAAGAAGAAACAGACAAGAAAAAGGAAAAAAGGCAGTCTTGCATCCCGTGGGACATGGGGGTGCTGTGAACCGGGCTGTTGAAATCTCAGGCCCTCTTTGGAGGTGCATTGGAAGGAGTTCTGGGCACGCGGTGTGGCCAATAAGTTTGTCGGGCTTGTCGGTGTCTTCGCCCTTGCAAGGTAACTCCCGAGACCGCAGAGTGTGGCTCGCTGCCAGCAAAAGGAAAAGATTCTTGAAAGAAAAGAAATGTAGCAAAAGAAAAACATGCAAGGTCCCTCCCCAGTGAGGGCCAGAAAGGAGCAGGATCTAGAGCAGTGGGTCAGCAACCCGCGGCTCCGGTGTCGCATGTGGCTTTTTCATCTTTGTTTTGCGACTCTGCGTGGCATGGGAAAATACATTTTAAGTGTCCGATTGAAGTTACTCGTCTCAAAAAAAAGTATTACATCTGTTATGTTCTCCGACTGTACACTAGGTAGCAGTGTTGCTATAAAAAATACTGTCGAGATGAATAAAGAAAGAGCGAAGTTCTGTCATGGCGACTAGAGCGAGTTGTGCGAACTCGCGTTTTGCAGTTAATAGCCTGTCAAGAAAATGCAGTGTTTGGCTACACTCTGGCCTTGTTATTTTGCCTCCAGTCACCGCAACTTTTTTCTTCAGACCTTGTGCAATTTCGGTGAGCAACAATCGCAAATCTTCTTCGTAGACGTTTGCGAGCAATTGACGTGTCAGCAGGCAGATTTGACAGACGGCATGTGCGGAAAGCCCAGCGACACCAAAACTGCATCGTATCTGAACAAAGTATTGTATTTGTGTTTGCTCATTTTTTTAATTGTAGCTGGCAATCAACTACGAATGATTCAGAAGAAAATATGAAACACATTTGCAATGTCTTGTAAAGTGATTCTCAAAATTTTTATGGTCTGTTCAGTCACACCAGTAAATACATTGGCAGTTTCCACAAGGCTCTTTAGTGTCCAAAGTTGAAAAAAGGTGATGCTGTTCGTAGCCTGTTACGAAAATACAATGTTTGGCTACACCCCGGCCTTGTTATTTTGCCTCCCGACACCACATACTTATCCTGGTTAGGGACGATGAAACGGACGAACGAAAACCCTAATTTCTTCCATACTTAGTCCGTCCTTTTAAAAAAACTTCTCGTCCTCCATTCTCCATCCCAAAAATGGCCGTCTCAGGGTCGGAAATTTTATATATGTATATCTGTCTGTCTGTCTGTCTGTCTGTCTGTCTGTCTGTCTGTCTATATACAGGTATAATTCAGTCATGATTTCCATACATGTTTAGAGCTCTGAAAATGAAGGTACTATACATAAAATGGCTGTACAATTATGAATGTCATAGCTTTGTAACTGTATGACTCAGTGAAATCTTCATTGTTTTAGTTCAAATCCATTGCGGTAGTATATCAAAGCAAAAATATGTGCAACTGTCATTGTCCACATACAGTACATCTGGCCTTATTAAATTAAATCAAGATTTTTCAGTCGCTCAGAAGCTCGTGGCTGGATCAATTATTCTTTCGTAGGTCTCGTGCGCATTAAGATACCGGCAACTTTCAAGGGGAATTCGATCCTTAAGTTGTGAATGTCTTCAATCTTCAATCTTATTGGGTGTGGCGCTGCCTTGTGTGTGGTTGATTTATTTACAAGCGGCATCCTTATTCAATAGCGATAGCTTTGAAATGAAAGCAGGGCTTTTCTATTCTTCCACTTTTTTTCCACCACTTAATTTTGACCTCCCTCTTTGCTCGCGCCATTTCCTCTCACTCTACCTTCTACACTGTTTTCTCCATTTTCCCCCTGTCCGTTTGCCTCTCTCTCTCTCTCTCTCTCTCTCTCTCTCTCTCTCTCGCATCATTTCATTCCAATTTGCAGCAGCTATTGTATCGCATGGCGTGATTTATTTGATTTTAGGCAGAAATAAGCAAGTAATGGGAGCAAAGTTGCGGCAGTATAAATTAGATTCGGATTTGTTGCGACTAAGTTACAGCATCACAGGCGTGACCCCCATCCAGTCCTTTCATGAGGGGCCAGAGAAAAGCCATGAATGTCCCTCGAAGCAACAATACAGGTCAGCTGCGACTTTAGAGTGAGGATTTGTGTGTGTTCTGGCGTGTTCATAGAGAATATTCGTCTATACAGCAAACACATATCTGCTCAATATCTTTGAGAACTCCCACGATACCAACGGGTAAAGAAAGGCTGTTTGACTGGAAGAAGAGGAGCGGTTATTCCAAATAAATGAAGTCCAATTATATCATTCCGTCCATGTATTATTGAGTACCATTCAAGAACAAATCACACTATACGACACTTAAATCGTGACACACTTGACAAAATATGTTCTCTTTGTTTTTATCCACCGATTTATTGTTGTATTCGGTGCCTGTGTTTCTTTTGAAAGACAACGCTTACATACAGAATTTGAGTTTCCTAATAATCCATGTGTAACATCACTGGTATTATGGGGTGTCGGGATCCGATGACAGCAAGTTATGACTAAACACACTTGATATGCAAATGTTAAAGATGCAAATACAAGCGTATATTGCCTGATTTTAAAAAGCCATCCACTCCGGAAAAAAAACTGACTATTTTTTGAGGGCACATGTAGATTGATATCGTTTCTGCAGTTAAAAAGGTGACATATATTACAGTAGATACAGGTGAAATTTAATTATGGATCATCCGTTGCTGGACATAAAGTCTCTGGTATGCTTCGGTTGTTTTGTTCGGTGGGCAGAACCACCGTGAGTCTGTTGATGTGTTCTGCAAGTGTGGTCCTCCATCCCAAGTTGACAACATGAAATATTTGCTCTGGAGGCATTGACACTTATTCATTTTGTTCCCTACTCGGCCCCCAGAGGGTGCACGTAGAAATAGTTTGCATTGCAGCTGTGGAGGCAGCAACACAATAGAAGTCAAAATTGCGGCGTTTCACATTTAGATTTTGATCATCAAGTATTTGTTTGGAGTCCAGTCACTCAATCACGCGACGAGTGTGTGTGGAATCCTCCCCATACAGTATATGTGAACTGATTCTCTGTGAATACTCGTTAATTTCAATTGATTGTGTTGTTTCTCTAATTAACGTGGAGGAGTTTGAAACTCGTCAAGTGTGTGTGTGTGTGTGTGTGTGTGTGTGTGTGTGTGTGTGTGTGTGTGTGTGTGTGTGTGTGTGTGTGTGTGTGTGTGTCTGTAATGATCAATGTATGCATTTGGGCAGTGCACGTGTGTGGTTTGAGGGCAGATAGTAAGTGACTTTGTGGTGGCCCTTGATTATAATGAACTCAGAGTGAAGCCAGTGAGGTGAAAGCATTAATTCCTAAACAAAAGCCGGAATGAGGTGGAAGCAACCTGCTTTGAATTGAAATAACACCAATTTAGCCAAAGCCAATCAAGTGTCGGCTCCTTACCTTTAAACGTCTGTTTCCTGGAATCCAGCTCGTCCCGATCTCCAAGCACTCTGGAACAAATGGAGCTGTGGGTGTGCTGAGAAGTGGTCCTACCAATTTGGCTCCTTGGTTATTGATGGGGGCATTAGGAGAATAAATGTAAATTAAAGAAATATCAGTGAAATTGACCTCATTTGATGGGAGCAAGAGCTGATGGGAATTTTTGAAAATCTGAATGAGATTTTTTTTTTTGGCGAGGACTGTCACAAAATGGACATTGAGACACAATTAATGTGCCACCAAATTGTGGATTGGTACATCTGTGTCACTTCAGTTCATCAAGTCTGTATATTGCTTGTCTCGTGTTTCCCGGTTGGACATTCTGTGTATGTAATCGTAAATTGACAAATTCAAGCTGTGGATGTCACACACACAAAAATCACGGGGGTGGGCTGGGGGAATTAAATGAAAATAAAATACAGTTGGTGGGAGTAATCAACATTGAAATTTGTCTTTCAGTCAGAGAAAATCATTACAACAGGTAAGCCTAAAGAGTTGCCATTCGGTTTCTCCCATAGGAGGTGGCTGGGAACTCAGACTGTAGTGCAGTGCAGTGCAGTGCTTTGACATACACTGTCCCCTTTGGGACCTTATATAGACATATGGGTCTCTTTTCAAATCATGTCCAATCAACTGAATTTACCACAGGTGAACTTCGAAAAAGTTGTTGGAACCGCTCAAGAATGATCAGTTGAGCTTGTTGGCAAAGGTTTCTTAATTTCTTTTGTCATTAACACATTTGCAAACATTTCCCCACAAACTTTACTCACGTAGTCATTATGGCGTGTCCTATGTTGAATTTTGAGGGGTTGGGGGAAGAATTCATTTCATTCTGGAATGCGGCTGTGACATAAAATGTGGAAAAAGTGAAGCGTTGTGAATACTCTTTGAATACACTGTACACCCTGGATTGGTTATCAGTCATTCACAGAGCAGGACATTGTTATTTTGTTAGGTGGAAAGGAGTGTAGCGCAGTGGAATCTTACAAGTGACCCCAGTGTGACAGAGGATTTCATCATTACAGTAGTGGACAATGTGGTCTGGCTTCCTTCCCGTTTGTGGACCGTGTACAGGTTTTTTGGTTCAAATACGGGCATAGGGTACTGCTCCTTCCATTTTGTGACACAAGGAAAACGGAAGAAAACTTGAAGAGGGCATAGAGAACAGCAGGAGAAGGAAAAGTTGAGTTTGAGTTGAAGCTAATATTTTGAGGAGAAAAATAAACTGCTTTTATATTGTAAATCCATTTAAAAAAGCCACAGGACAAAGGCTTTGGAAAGTAAACATGTATGCCTGCAAGAATGGTTCTATTCTGGCTCAAACCTCCTGCACAGTTTAAGATTACGCTAATTAGCCTCTTGTTAAAATGCGTTTGAGTGGAATTCACAGTGCCATGCGGCAAGAAAATGTACAAGATATTGTGTTTGAATGGATTTCTTTGATTTGCAAAAACAATGGTTCTGTTTCAATGTATGAATCCATTCATGAAGGCTTGAAGACCACAGATTATTTCCTGGGGCAAAAACTGTTGTTGCTGGGTACCTTATCAATGGCTTACTTGCAGGATGCTCTTTAATTTTACTGCCAAGCATGATTTCAGTACAAAGCTCAGTCATGAGCTGGGCTAAGCCACTAAAAATGGCCCTAGTTTGTGAAATATATGGCCAAGCGATGTAAAACATATATATCCATCCATTTTATGACCCGCTTTATCCTCACAAGGGTCGGAGGAGGTGCTGGAGCCGATCCTATCTGTCTTCGGGCAGTAGGCAGGGGACACCCTGAACCGGTTGCCAGCCAATGGCAGGGCTCTCAGTGACGAACAACCATCCGCGCTCACACTCACAGCGAGGGACAATTTGGAGTGTTCAATCAGCCTGCCATGCATGTTTTTAGAATGTGGGAGGAAACCGGAGTACCCGGAGAAAACCCACGCAGGCACGGGGAGAACATGCAAACTCCACACAGGGAGCTGGAATTGAACCCGGTATCCCTGCACTGTGAGGTCAACGCGCTAACCACTGGAACACCGGGCCACCCAACACATATATATGTAAAATGAAATGTAGGCCTTCAATATTCTTCATATTC
Organism: Hippocampus mohnikei; assembly: GCA_026261675.1. NCBI lineage: Eukaryota > Metazoa > Chordata > Actinopteri > Syngnathiformes > Syngnathidae > Hippocampus > Hippocampus mohnikei. The sequence goes on along the minus strand of JAKGUB010000556.1, from coordinate 13,042,226 downwards.
TGCATGTGGCAGATGTGCTGACCTGTGAAGAAGAGTTTGAATAAGAGGCCCTCCATTTCAGTCAGCATCCACAATTATATTACATCCACATCCATTAATCGCAGTTACGGTCTCTTGAATTGCCTCAATGTACAGACCGTGGCGTACGTTGAGCATGATAGCTGTCTCCTTCAATTTTTACATTCGTTAATTATAATTCAGCCCGTGTAAGGGTGTGTTCTTTGACATGCAAAGGGAAGGTCTCGTTATTAATCTCCTGCCAACTCCATTCAAACACTATCAAACACACAGCAAACGCTACCAGAGTTCTAATGTTCCCAGTGGCCCTGAATTATTCATCGAGTCTTATTGTGGTGAGGTGTAATTATGTAGTTTTGCACGATGCTTTTCGACTATTTGATAGATGACGTGATGTGATTACCTGAGGACTGCGGTGAATAATTGGTGAAACTGCTGTACTGCATTGTGTCCCTACACCATAATCAGAAGAAATAACAAGCAGGGGAAAGGAAACACTTGCTGTAAGAAACATTTTCCAAATTTAAGAACAAAAGATGCTGAACTTAATTATAATAAATATAAAAAATAATATATAGTAAATAAACTACCGCATTTTCCGCACTATAAGGCGCTTCGGAGTATAAGGCACACCTTACGTTACGTAATGCATTCACTTAGCTATGCTAAAGCAGGGGTGCCCATTACGTCGATCGCGATCCACCGGTAGCTCGTGGACTGGTCTCAACTCGATTGCGAGGGGTGTGGAGGAAAAAAAACATTTGTGTGTCTCTGTGCATGTTTGTAATATATCTTTTGTGTTGATGCACACTGCACCCTAATCATCCTATCAGTCTCACTTTCACAAAACTTATTAAATAAAGAAAAGAAAATGAAGCAGGTCATCTTTGACCTAGTAAATATTATAAGAACAAGCAAGAGACAACATTATCATACACTATTCGAAGAGAACATGGCTAACACATAAGAAACATCGCGAATATTCAATTCTATAATAAATAATGGCTTTAAAAATATTCCAGAATATTTTATAAAGGATAAAATATTATTGATATTTTATCAATAATATTTTATCCCATAACAGATATCATGAATGAATTTAATGAGGATTTTAATTCATGTTGGTAGTGAACTAGCAAAAGAAATTCCAGGGTCAGGAAAGAACAATTCCTCTACAATGTTCCTTAGTGGTGTAAATGATATAGAAATATGAAATATTGTTAAAACACACAAAAAATAAAAAGTATACTGACGGTTTTAATATTGATTAATAAAAAGTACAGTATTCTAAAATATATGGTGCAACCTCTCACATGTATATTTAATGTTTTTCAAAACTGGTGTTTTCCCGTCAAAATGAAAACAGTTAAAGTTATACTGATTTCCAAGAGTGGAGAGAATCACTCATAAAAAAATTCCAATTTACAAATTACAGACCTATATGATTACTACTTATTTTTTTTCACAGACACAACAAAAGTACTGGTTGAGGTACCCTTGAGAAATGTGCCAAACTCAACTCAGATTTGGTCCATTGCATTGAAAATGTGTTCACAAAAAGAAGAAAAGACTCATTCTCAAATATTTACATTTTGTTGCAGAAAGGAGGGAGGAAATATTTCCTTCCACTTGTGTCCCTGGTGACTGAAAGCATTTTAATTAATATATCTTTGATAAATCGACCCATGACTAATTTCCCATGATACAAGTGTTGATGATAATGTTCCCCTTCAGTTCCAGCTCCAAGGAGGCTGCGTTTCAAAGTGCTGAACCCAAACAACCTGCTCGTCTCGTGGAAGGAGCCCAAAGGCGACTTTGATAGCTACTTGTTCCTCTACAACAGTATACCAGGTAGGATGGATTTGTCTAAATCTATATCTATATTTGCATATCCAGGGATGTGATGTATGCCAAAGCTCCTCCAAGGGGCTGCACTATTCTCCTGCATCTCTGCTGACCCTGGGAAAACGACAAGTTGGTTAGAACCGCTTGTGATCTGTCAGCGGGTTGAAAAGTGAGGCTTTTAGGCAGGTCGCATCCTGAATGAGTTATGATGGAGTCAAGCTCAGAAGCAATATGAGGCACAAGCTGAACACACGGCTGCGAGATTCGGCATCTCATTCTGCCGATTGTAAATAAGTGAACAGTGTTCATATCTCTGATGTGACCTCATCTACTCCTGCGCTTGAATAATACATTCAATGGTCACTGCTGCCCTAATTGGCACTGATGTTTCTTGTAATCACAGCGTCTCTACCGTCAATGCCATACATCTTTGTCACATAAAGTCCCTGATTGCAACGCTGCTGACCTCGCAACAGTTCCAGATTAATGCCATGCTGAAACTCTGAAGATAATTCTCTTGCGTGCAGCCATTGTTAAAGTGAATGGGCAGGCCTGAATAAGCAGGTTGTAACATAAAATGCACTCCCCCACAAACAAGCTAGTGAGGGAAGCCATGTCTGACAATTTCGTGCTGCGTTTAACGGCGTAGAAGAGAATAAAAATTCGAATTTATGGCCGCTTCCTCTCTGGGAGGAGTGGAAGTGCTGCAGTGGTTCTTTGGCACTCAGTGCATGCAGTAAAAATGTTGACCCTCCACTGTGTCCTTTCCGTACCACGCACTCTCAAGATAGTTAAGCGCTCCATGCAAAAGCATCCAGTCACAAGTGATCTGCTTTCCAGTTTCTCCCCATATAATGGAATATACTCCGATTTTTTTTCAGCAGACAAACTCTTTCGTGAAGATTTAAGTTTTCATTTGAAGTGGATGAGGTTCACTTAGAATTCTCCAAAGTAATGGGTAGCGAGTGAGGTCCCAATAAATTTCTGGGATGACTATTGAAATGAATTGGCAATCTATCAATAAAATGGGAAAGGAAAACAGATTTTTTTTTTTGTCAAACTCACACTCCCGTCAACAAATGAAATTTAGAAGAGTAACATTGCAACATTTGTAATACAGACACAATTGATATTTATTGGTCTATCAAGATAAGATAAGATATCCTTAATTTGTCCCACACCGAGGAAAATTTACACTCTACAGCAGCAAAATTGGGGAGGTAGAAGAAGAAAAACAAAGTGTTTGCATGCACAAAAATAAATGTTTCAGAGAGAGCTGTACAGAGTTCAATTATCGTAAATTCCGGACTATAAGCCCCTACTTTTTTTCCAAAACTTTCAACCCTGCGGCTTATTCAGTGATGCGGCCAATTTGTGTAATTTTTCTAACGGCCGCCAGGGGCGCTCAAGTAGAAAAGGTAAGATTAAGACCGGCCTTTATGACACTGTTTAATTCCGACACGGAGGACAGTGACTTTGATGGCTTCAGTTCATAGGAGGAAGATGAAGACGGCTCACCGTGATTTTTACAAGTACCGGTATGTTCTTTTACCAGACCTGTTATACTGTGTTGCTATTCTGTTGCTAGCGTGTTGCAGTTTTACTGCCGCGTCACAGGCACCGTTTGGGAAGAAAGTTATATTATTATTGTTGTTAAGTTATATTATTAAAACTTTGAAAACTCTCTCTGTGTACCGTCTTTTTTGTAAATATGTTTACATGTTTTAATGTGGGCACATGCGGCTTATATACAGGTGCGGCTTGTGTATGTACAAAATTGGTTTTCCTCTAAAAATGTAGTGGGTGCGGCTTATAATCAGGTGCGCTATATAGTGCGGGAATTACGGTAAGTGCAATATAAAGATGCTAAACCTCAAAAGCGCAACCCGGAAAAGGACTGAGAATTAGTTACTGTATTCATACTCAGCAACAGGCGATTAAGTATATTGCAAATGAGCAAGTTGAAGTTTCAACTAGATCTACAGCATGGAGCTGTGCAACGACATAAAACCCATCCAATTAAAATAGACTCTGTATTTAGTTTCCTGACTTTTGGATGCTGAGCACTGCTGTTTCTTCACCTTCTCCTTTTCCCTTCCCATTCTCCTAAAGGCATCATTATCCATCAGATTGCAGCGATAGGCTACTGCAGAAAGCATGCACACAAATATTATTGCTGGCTTCATTGATTGCAGGGTCAAATTTTAAGTGATGGGACGAAGCAAACAAGCCACATTGTCACTCGCAAATCATGCAACACCATTCATGGAGCATTATACTGACAAATAACAAGGGGTCACTCATTTGTCTTTCGTCCCCCTCAAATGCCATTTTGTGCAGTGAAAATGACTGTCATCATTTCCGGGAATGAAATAAATGCTTTCTAAACTGGCCATTCAATGTACAGACTTCCTCCAGATGACTGAATGTAACAACAACCTGCGTATGGTATCGTTTCCACAAGTGTAACCATGCCCTGGTTTCTTGTACTCTGCTTCTGATAGGTGGCCATCAGAGGGAGATCATCATATCAAAAAGTGACAGTAAAGTATTGATAACGGACTATGACCCTGTCAAGGACTACGTCGTCAATGTGATTTCTGTCAGTGGCAGCACTCAGAGCAGAGCACTGCTGGGCAGATTTAAAGGTGCGTTCAGACATTTAACGCTGGCTTATTGCTATTGTGTTCATTCTCAACGTGGCTATCTACTAGAAGTTCAACTTCCATATCTACTTTAAGTCATTTCCAAGTATTCAGTGATGTACTACAGTTGCTGCTGATACCGTCCTATTAGTGTGAATGACTTGTTTACTGCCTTCCCTGACAACATACTTCATTTTTACTGTGTGACTGGATACATGAGGCAACACTATAAAAGGGCACACCCTGCCAGGAAAGGTGCTGTACGAATTTTATGACAGTGAACCCCCATTTAGTGCAGAGTTTATGTTCCAGACTCAACCGCTATAGAGAGAACGTATAATTGTAGCCCTCCCACACAGTTTAAAAACATTTAAAATTCTTAGTCCACACTTAATTATAACTATATTATAAAATACATTCTAAAAGTATTCCTTCTTGCCTATTCTTAATCTTTTGCTTGCACAGCATGCTTGAATCAAGCTGTTTATTTGTCAATCCCAATTGAAGTTTTAAAACGTTTGTCAGTTATTGTGCTTTTTGTGCTGAAATTAGTAAATCGTTGTGGCGAATGCCACATGCTAAAGAAAGTGGCGGTAATGCACCCAAAGTATTTGCTGACCGCCAAAAGAGAGTAGAAGAAATATACAAAAAAGACACTGTATTGTACGGCGCCTGTTGCCAGCGTTTGGCGGCGTCTCCAGTATAGCAAGCGCTAGCAAATGGTAGCTTCGCTAGCGAGCACTCGCAGCACTCAAGTGCCCCATATCGGTCTACTTTTCAAAAGCAGTAGACATAAATGACTCCACACACTTTGATGCCGACACCCTGACACAGTTGCTGTTCCCTTTTTAACAAGCCAGGTTTATTCAATTGTGTTGTTTTTGCCGGCAAGTGACATGTCTTCTCTATTCCATGTGCAGCAATTGAGAGGGGCGAGGGTGACGGAGTAGGCAAAACGGAGCCACAGCGAATGACTGATTCATTCATTCTTCCTGAAAATGTCAACGAGATTTCAGGAGGTAAGATAAATGATCACGCAGGTGCCAGGTTGATCAGGTGTCATATGTACGTTAATGTGGTCCTCAGATGAATAAAATAGAACACAAATGTGTTTGCTTATTGAGGGCCGGTGATGAATTGATGCAGCACGAACAGATGTTTGGCCATTTTGAAACAGCTGTTGATTACAACCCAAAGGCCCCCCAAAAATGTGCGCCCAGGGTCTTTCCATGACCAGCTGGATAAGATGGGGAATTTCTTCCTCCATGCTGAGTCTTGGTGCTTCTCAGTGACAGGAAAACCCACCTTTTGAAAGCGGCACACAAACAGATATCAAATGCTAATCCTGTTTATATTCTGTTGGTAAATCATTCAGAGTTGTGTACACATATGGCTGAGTGATATATTTATGAAGGTCTTGCATATTTGTGGTTTCCGATAAACTTGAACTACCTTGCCCCACACAAGATTGTCTGGCTTTTCATCTTCAAACCAAGATCTTATTTAAACTGGCGGTAATACGCTTCACGTTTGAATACCTTGTATTTCAAATTCAGTGACAAGAGAGAGACAGGAAAGGATTATTTCTGCTTGGTCACTACCTGACTAAATGACGCGGTGTTCTTGAATGTGTTCATTTTTACACTTGTATGATGTAAGCGCCTTTCTAATTTGGACGTTTCACTGTATATATTGCACAAAACATACAAAAGTACACATACGGACAAAACAAAACCACATATCATTTCCTGGGTTTGTGCGGTTCTTTACTTCCAACGAATCTTCTGTAAAGGTGTTTTCTGTGTCTTATAAAATGTACTGCTCCAAGAAATAAGCCACACTTTTTGGTTTTTGAACTTCACATAATGATTATAATGAGTGATAAATGAAAGATTAAAATTTCAATCATCCTGAATTTTTGAAAGATTTTATTTATTGTAGAAAACTTTCAGGAGCTATTAATTTGTTACTCCCACATCAACTCCCTGAACTAACTGAACCTGCCCTAGGATTTTTTTTTAAATCACATTTAATTTAATCTTTCACAGTGACAGGAAATAATATGACCTCCTGATTTAAAATATTTTTTTTCTAACTTGCAGAAATGAACAGTCTTTTTTTTAATAGAGAGATACATATCAAGAAAAAAAACATAAGAATCAAATAATTTTTGCCCTTGCTCAATCTCCTCATCCTCTTCTTCTCTCCGTAGCAAGATTAGACATTTGAGTTTCCCCCGGGCTGTTTTATCACAACTATTCACTGCAGCAGGGGTGACCTTCATTAGTGTTGTGCCTCACATCTCTCGGGATTTTTAATAGTATGCCGCTGTGCGTCAGTAGAGTCAATGAATGCGTTGCGTGTCTCCGAGCTTTTGTGTACTGTGGTGATGATAATGTCACGCTCCGGATGAGTGAAAGGTGTTCTTTCATGTTCCACGGTGACTTGTGAAAGTTTCTATGCATGCTAGTGTTAGCGCTTAGATTTCTCCATTTCAATTAACGCTTCTGGGTGGGCTATGTATTCTTTATCCCATGTTTGATATGAAGTATCAATAAGTCCCCGGTGTAGGCTATTTACAATATATTTCATCAATATGGATAGACAGTACGGTAGCACGGTGAAGTAGTGGTTGCACGTCTGCTTCACCATTCTGAGAATTGTCCTATGTGGCAATGAGGAGTTTGCATTTTTAGCATTTCAAAAATAACAGGCATGTCAGACAGAGGTGAAACATGACGGTGATATGCCCCAGTGCAATTTCTTTTTTTTTTTTTGGTGCCCAGACCCCTGCCAAAACAAAAGCGCATGCACGCACGCACGCTCACATGCGCGTGCACATGTTTGGAAGCTCACAACGGCCACTCAAGAGAACCGTTATTGTCACCATGTGTTTTTGCAGGATGTCCAATTTTCATATTGTGATTTGCATATTGAACATTAACAATATCACCAAAAATGTTGCAATATATTACATTCTGTTTTACAACCTTTCAGTCTGTTTGAATATCTGCCAAGTAAAATTCTAGAGTCCTTGATTTGTGGACAGAAGTTCCTGCAACAAGTGCGCATAGCCAAATTCATCCTCTGAGGCTGCGGTGGCGAGGAAGTCTCTTTTGAGCGCCCAGAGAAACGAGAAGCGGCGCTATGTGGTCATTGCCACTTCACACATGGAGCTAGTTGGCAAGTTATGGGGGTTTTAAAAAAGCAGACATAATTATCATGACAATAGGCGGCACAGTGGTTGATTGGTTAGCACATTGGACTCACAGTGTAAAGGTGCAGGGTTCTGTGGGGGTTTTCTCTGGGTACTCCGGTTTCCTCCCACATTCCCAAAACATGTATGGCAGGTTGATTGTATATATATATATATATATATATATATATATATATATATATATATATATATATATATATATATATATATATATATATATATATATATATATATATATATATATATATATATATATATATATATATATATATATATATATATATATATATATATATATATATATAAAACTTTATGTTTGAAGCTTGAAATGTGGCAAAAGGTAAAAAGCTGCAAGGGGGTCAAATACTTTTGCAAGCTTACTTTTGTATGCTTGTTTTTGCTTGTCAAAGCAAGAACAAACTCATTAGTGAGGCCTGTGTTAGGCAGTGATTTATTTTCATAGGAAGTCGGCCCTAACCATTGTTTCCTCAAACACGATTGCTGATAGATGATTATTTGGACAGCTGTGTGATATCAGATCAGACAGTAATGTTTAAATGTGTGTGTCACAGATATTGTTAACTGGCCTAGCCTCCACTAGTAAAACAGATTTTAATCTCCAGTTTAGCCCAAAATGTAAATCATAACTGATCTTGATGCAGTTTGTTCCCCTTGAAATTATTACCATTTATTAAAATTCTGACTCCAAAAGCACTAAAGTTTATTCTTCTTCACTTTATTCTTCAATTTTCTTTTTTGCACTGAGAGTTGCTATAATCAAGGCTGCGAATGATGACACACAGTGTGCTCTTACCTAACTAAATGTTTTAATTCTGTGGGGCAAAAGTATAAAATAATCCACTTTAATTAGCTCTTGGTTGAACAAGTTTTGGAATCACGATACTGACAAAAACGCCTACCGTGAGACACATGATCCTTTGGTCTCATTGTTGTTCATTGTGTGGACTTTAATTCCTTGAGTGCAAAGTAGATATACGTGCCGATGTGAACAAGCGAATAATAAGAGTATGTACAAATATGAACTTGTTCAAGAGCACTCAAACAATCACAGCATCAAGCCACTGGCAGTCCCTTTGCTGCAGTGCATTTTTTAAAACACACACACACACACACACACACACACACGGACACACACACACACATGCAATAAACCCAAGGGACCAATGTAAAAGTTGAACTGGAGGCCAATGAGTTTCTCTTGACATTGAATGCTCTGATAGTGAGACGGGCGGGAGAGTCATCTTAGAGCATCACCCCTACAAAGTCACCACCTCACAGATAGCTCCGTGTCAGACATCCGTTATTAGAGACACTATTTGAGGGCTTTGGTTCTGTAATTACCTCTATTAAGGAGGTTGCTTGGCACCCTCCTGAAGGCCTTTTAATTTAGAACTTGTATTTCCTCCTTGCAGCAGGTGCTCCTGCTGACTGTGCCACAGACAACACTGCTCCTACGTCTGTTGTTCCTTTTCTCTATTCATCTACTGCGGGTTTATTTTTATTATTATTTGCTATGATTCATTCATTAGCAGTGCTGCCAATTTTAACCATAGCTTTATCCTTGTTATTTAATGCTATACGTATCGCTCTGCCCTCTGTCCCTTGGGGTGGTTCGAAACCTGTTTCATATGTGAAGTGCCTTGCGATGCCTTGTGTTGTTAATTTAGTGCACAAGTGCACATTTGCCAGGTTTAAGTTTACTTTGGAAGACAGCTTCAAAACATAAGAGACAACAAAGGGCAGCAACGACACAGTAAACAGTAGGACACAAAGAAAATAATATTTCGTGCCACAGGAGCCATGCAGAGTAAACGCAGGCACAGTGACTTTCAATGAGGCAGTAAATGAAAGCGAGACACACCGGCGATGACATCTAACTGTCTAAAGTTGATCTTCTTGCCGTATTCCGCAAACGTATTTTAATCTTGTCCTGCGCAAATTTCGGCAATGTTCCATCAAGTGGCACGCTTGCCAGCAATGTTGTTATGCATGCACGGCAACGTCTTCTTCTTCCACTTGGGCGCTTCCACTTCCGCCTCCATTGTTTTAATCAATTTCTTGTTTGTGCGTTTTCCATCAGCATGTTATGGCAAAGAGATTTGACGCTCAAACAGCATAAGAGTTTATATGCAGGCATATGTCACAATTCTGGTGAATTATTATGGCAGGCGGCAGCCCATTGAAGTCGGCAAAGGCTGCAACATTAATTTGAATCATCTGTTTATGTTGCCAGTTCAGAACCGGGTCGAGTGATGATGATGATGATGATGATGATGACAGCTGGTGAGCCAGCCTAAATATGACACGAGAGGAAGGGCAGTAGGGAAAGCAGTGAGGAGAATTGGAAAAATAATGAACATAAACTTGAATGCAAAGCAGGGAGGCAGCAAAAGGACTCGTGGTGAAAATTCGTCTCGGTGCCCTCTGCAATTTGCACATTTTTTCTCCATTTATCTCCCTTCACTTACGGCTCTATCCACCTTGCCAATGTGTCTTTATACTTTGCATTAGACTCTGGCCCACAGCTGAATCATTTCTATTCAAAGCTGTGTTGGCCTCGCACACGCTCGGTGTCGATTCATAGTCTCGGGAGCAGATCGACCATTGTTCACTTTGGTTTGCATGCTAGTGAGAGAGCAAGATTGCACTTGCCACACTTTTGTCCTTGTCCTCAATTAAGTAATAGGGTTCGCTGCTGGGTTAAGCTAATTGTATGACACTGCACTTGGGTGGCTCTTCCGGTGGTATATGGGTCACTGCTGGCAAGGACCGCTGCAGTGAAGAAGTCAATTAGAATGATTTGTGTCCACTTGGGTGCCTTTGCACCTCATAATAAAAATACTGAAAAAGATAGCACTCTGAAATATTCAAATCCTGTCAAGAAGTGTCATACCTGTAAATGTAAATTGACTTCTGGAGGGCAGCCAGGTTAAATACATGATGTTCTGGAAGAGGCACAGCAATGTGCCAATAGTTTGCATAATTAGTTGCAGTTTTCCAGGTGGGATGAAACGGCTAATTTGGAAATCGGTTGAATTTTCCGGTGGGACTTTTGGAAAAACAAACACGTTTTGATATTCAGGGCTCTCCTTCAATTAAGAGCCGGATACACATCGGCAAGGCCAATTAAGAACAGATTTATTAATAGCCCTAACTGCCAGTATCATCATTAGAATTGCAATGCATAATTTTGTTAGTTGTGAACAACAACTGCGATTGGTTGGCAACCAGTTCAGGGTGCGCCCCGCCGACCGCCCAAGGGAAAAGGGAAAGGCTCCATTATGACCGCGACCCTAGTGAGGATAAGCGAATTAGAAAATGGATGAATAGATGTGAAAAACAACAGGCATAGCACATCTGCCGCACAGTTCTCAAGTTGGCAGTTTGAATCTGGGCCCTGGCCTTCCTTTGTGCAGTTTGCATGTTTGCATGGTTTTCTCTAGGGATCCTCACACATTTCAAAAGCTGAAGACTCAATTCTCCGGAGGCGTGAACGTGAGTGTGAATTGTTATTCGCGTTCTGCGATTGGCTGGTGACCAGTTTAGGGTGTACCCCGCATCTGAGCCAAAGTCAAATAGGATAGGCTCCAACTCGCCCATGACCCTAATGAGGATCCGTGTGATAGAAAAAGGACGGATGTGAAAACAGGAAGATGATAAGTTTTTCCTGTTCTTTTTTTGATATATTATTATATCAATATAATTGATGCAATGCCAAGTTAGATACTACCGGTACTTGTTTATTTCTGTACTGTATAATGAGTTACCAATAAACCTGGCGGCTGAATCGCACAGTCCCACACAGCTGTCACACAAACTGTTGTTTAGAAGCAACAGTATGTTTTGGCCAGTAACATCTTGAATAGAAATGTCATGCTTGGGCACAAAGTAGACTGGCTTTTTTGACGTATGTGAAGGATTTGTACCACATTTAAATGTGTTTCCCTTCCCTGGCTTGAAAATGTTTGGAAGAGTGTGAGCTTGAGCGCAGCAGGGGTGGTTATTAATGGTTACTTTTTAAGATAAGATTAGAAGATAAGAAAACCTTTATTTGTCCCACAATGGAGACATTTGCAAATGATTGCCATTTATTCTGAAATACTCATCTAAAAAGTCAGAAAAGTAAATAATGCAGCAAAAAATAATACAGTTTTGTCTCGTAAATTGGTGCATTGTTGTCTGGAAACATGTTGAAGCAATGATGAGTGTACCAAAGTGGGAAAGCAGCTCAGTGATGGTGAGGGGAAGTGTTCTCGGTGTGAGATCAACCGGCCCAGTGTGAGTCAGGCATAAACTGTTTTTTTTTTTCAGCGCACCATCATTTCCTATTGCTGCAATCCATGATTTAAGACCAGGATATTTTCTTGATGACTTGCGATAGGGTGGCGACCCATCCAGTCTGGACCCACTTATGGCCCAAAGTTAGCTGGGCTAAACTCCAAACTCACCCGCAACCTTGTGAGTCCTGCCCATACTGTAGTACGAGTACATAGTATAAACTAATAATAATTGCGTTGGGTGGTTTAAAAACTAGTGTCTCCCACTTGCAGAGTCAATTATTAAACCATATTTAATGGATCCAGGAAGAGTCACCCAGACAATTTTTTTTTCAATAAGTGCATAAGGCAAAAAAAAAAGCCCGATATGATAAGAGGGGCCCAATTGTGAAATAGAAGCCTACTCAGCTCAGCAAATATGTGAGCAACCAAGCACAGAGATTAGGTTAAGACAAACAGAATGGAGAGAGCAGGAAAAGCAAACAGACAAAGGTAGAGGAGAGCCGGGTTTAGGGAAAGCCTATTGGTGTATTGAGCCAAAACATAAGGCATCTGCTGTGTCAGAACATCTTTGCAGCGAGGTGAAACACGACAAGGCAGTCAATTAAAGTTCAAGATGCTGAGAAAGGACAATCGCCGAACAAGACAAACTGTCAAATACATCGGTCGGACGTTGCTGTATCAACCCAAGAATGGCATTCTCCCTAGGCAGGCCTATGGACTCCCGCATGAATAGCAATGAGTGGCTGAGTTTATTGAGGTGCTCTGAGGATCACGAAGTAAATGGCAGACGTCACAATCCTCGGCCTGTTTCCTGATCAAATAAACTTGCCCCCCCCCCCCCCCGCCCCCCCAAAAAAAACCCCCAACAACTGAGAAAACCGTCCTTTTTGAGCTCTCTAAAAAGACTTTTCAGCTCAGGCAGGCTTTGTGAGCATCCTTCTAAATTAGGTTGTGATGTTCTTTTAAATGTTATCTCAGTTTTCAACATGGTTGAAGAAGGACTACAAATGACGAGTTGAATTGAAGCTTTATCCAACACACGCAGGAAGCTGTTCATTTTAAGGATTTGGTTCCAACATCTCCATTGCACTGTCACAGGAAAGCTGGAGCCTTTTCCGGCTGACTTATTGCAAGAGGGGGATACCACTCTGCAACTGCGCTGCCATATATTTTGGCCTGCCACAATCGTGAGACACTGCAGGATTCCCGTTATCATTTTGTGCATGGGATTCATCTTCCATCAAGACTGCACATTAATTTGATGAAAAACGGTTTAAAAGATATGATTTTGATTATCCTCGCAATACATTATCACGGTTGTGCAGGTGAATTTGCGAATTTGAAACGAGTTCTACCCAGGAATCCAAAGTTGATGAAGAAAGTGAAATGTCGCTGTGATGTGGGGGAGCTTTTCGACTGTCAGTCCCTCTGCATAACTGTCACTGTTCTTGACATTAATTCCAGCCGCTGCAAATGTAATCACAGCGGTGGGGAGGAAATAAAACCTTAAAGGAGAAGGTCTGAAACGGCAGCACATTCTGTCTGAGCCTTGGCTAAAAAAAAATACAAAAAATTCAGCAATGAATCAAGTCTACGTTGTGAGAAACTAAGCTGCATGCGAATAGAGCAAAGAAACAGCAGCATGAAAAAAGGACGGATATGTTAAATGTACTTGTTTTAAGAGCTGCGTAAGTTTGACTACTTTGAAGGGTTGAGTGAGTTTTATCTCACGTTTGAATTTTTAACTTTCAATTGCAATTTTGATTGTTCGTGGGAATTAGGGAGTCCGTGGTGTTAGTCACTTACGACTGGCGTATTGCTCTTTGCTCCTGTAATTCTGTTACATTCGAAACAGCTTGGGAAATGGGAAAAATCACACTTGGAGCTAATGAGATCCGCGGTGTAGTCTGCCATTTGTCAGCTGCGACACAAGCTGCGACTGTGAGTGCGAATGCTTGTTTGTCTGTATGTGCCCTGCGAGTGGCTGGCAACCAGTTCAGGGTGTCTCCCGCCTACTGCCTGAAGACAGCTGGGATCGGTCCAGCACCCCCCGCAACCCTTGTGAGGATAAAGCGGATCGGAAAATGGATGGATGGATGGTCTTCTGTGCCCCCCACCCCCTCTTTGCAAAGATAAAAAAAAAAAAATTACCCCCTCCAGCATTTAAGTTCCTCATCCCCTTTCTCGATATTTTGACCTTCTGTCTCTGTGTGTGTGCTATTGCTCTGGAGTCTGTCAGGCAACCATGGTCACCTCTTGCAGCTTTCACAGTTTTAGTAACCATTTCACTGCTCCTGTTTGGTAATCCGACTGTCTGGGAGCCACCTCTCCCCATCGGTCGGCTTTTTGTTTGATCCCTTACACCAGGTGGACCGTCAGTTTAACCGTGTGTTCGCAAGCCAATTATAGATGATCCTCATCCATTTGTGTACTTGCATGAAAATATGATCAGTTACGGCAGTGGCTTTGTTAATCGCAAGCTTAAATGCAAATGAGGTTCAAATATAGTTCACCCAACAACATTGTTTAGCGCCCGATAAATGAAAGACAGTTTAGCACCAAATGCCCCGAGTCTTTACGTGGCTGAACGTGAAGGAGGAGAGTCCAGATGTTTTCCTTAAAAGCCACCGGAATGATTCACTTTCAGCACCATTTGTTAAATATGCCTGTTGTTGTGATTCTTCGTTTTTAAGCAAATTTGACCAATTCGATGCGTCACACTTTTCGGCAAGACTTTGTTGGAGGCGCTTTTCTGATCCAGCACGACTGTGCAAACTACCTTGGCAAAACTTTACATTACAGACTACAGAAAATAGACCAGAACTTGTTGTAGCTACTGAGGGGCACTTGTTACCTTCTCCCTGGGTCTCATTTCTTCTTTTTTCGAGCCATGTGTCATAAATGAGCTCTCAGGATGTGTAATTTCAATCGGAAAAGGCGAAGGTGTTAGATGCGAGGGGAGATGAAGGGGATTTGGTGGTGGGGAAAAAAAGAGAAGAACTAAGGCAGATGGGACTTTGGGGGAGAAGAGGCACCTTTGACCAGCCGGCTGTTGTTTGGAAGGCAGGCGGTGTGTCGCGATGAGATGTATCAGCACGAATCACAGTAGCGACCGACCAATCTCTCTGACAACAACAACGTTGTATGCATATTTATGTGTAAGCACAAGGCAAGGCTTTGATTTGCTGTCCCCTTCCTATGCTTCCCTGTGTATTATTTGTGTGCATGGGTGAGTCAATAGCCCCATGATTGCAGGAGCAATGTATATCGGATATGTGATTGTGGATCATTGTTCAAAACATTGGGCAGATTTAATATGAGGAATTGTCAGATGATTACGGTATCAAATGCTAGTCAGATTATACCGGTTTGTGCAATCGTTTTTAACAGCCCTGATGAATTCGGAACGAGTTTGTTCCACACGGTCCAAACGAACCCGTTAACCTGCGAATGTCAATGTAAAACCTGAAATAAATTGACAATAAATTTAAATTGTTGGTTTGGGTTTTCGTCACATTATACCTTGAGGGTTGGTTTTTTCCCCTTCCTCGACATGAAGGGTTCAGATACTTTCATGCTCTCTTCTCATACCAGGTTAATGTAAATCACACTGCTAAAATGCTTTTTCATACTCTCAGAAATAAAGTAATTACGTCCTCCAAGCATAACAAAACAAGAAGCACATTTTTTTTTCCCACCAAAGTTAATTACTGAGGGCGATGTTCCCTTTGAGATGCGTGCGAGAAACTGTGCACTGCTCTCACCCTCTCAGTGCACACGGTGACGCTGGCATGCACCTCGCACACCCATTGCACGTCTATGCTCATTTCTTCATTTCCAGCCTAGACGGGACACCACACCATTCCCGCTCCCCTGACAGTTTGAGGAGTGCGACCAAGGGCGCACACTCAGTTGTTCTCCTATACTTTATATAGTTTATGAATCCCTTTATTAATGAGGCTCTTTCATGCGTTTCAGAGGTCAGGTGATTAGAATTTTTTTTATGACACATTTTCCATTATTTATGAGTGTACAATGTAGGACCATATTGAGATCGATTGTATTGAGACTTAATTAATTAAAATGACCTGGGTGCTAAAATAAAGACTTTTTTTTTTGTGCTCACAAATCTCTCTTCACTGATTTCTTCTATGTTGAAAATAAACTTCCAAATGTGTTGACCGTTGCATAACTAGTAGCCACGCCTGTTAAAAATAAAAATAACAAACTAGGGCTAATATTTAATCATGCTCACAAATCTCTCTTCAATGATTTGTTCTATGTTTAAAATAGAGCTCCTTATTTTTAGTCAAAAATATTTCATGAAGAAGGAAAAAAAACATACAGTACTCATATACTGTATACATAAATTGCTCTGGATCGTAAATACAATTTTTGGGGGAAATGTATTTTTTCAAAAAATGAGACTAAGAAAAGTAGAGCTTGAACTCGCACCCAAAAGCAGAATTCATTCACTGTCGTCAACACGATTAGGCAACGGGGTTTTGGGTGCTCGTCCAAGCTCAAATTTTAATAAATGCAAACGTATGTATGGAAAAAAGTTTGTCTTATAGTCTGAAAAATACGGTATGTTGAAGACTGCCACATGGCCGATGGAAGACCCCATTAGATTTTTTTTTGCAGGTGAGGAAACTGATTCTCACGTTTAGCTGTTGCATGTTACATGAGAGTCAACTTTTTTTGATGGCCAAATGGGCCAGTGACCCAAAGCAGCTCCAGTGACAAAAGCTTGCTTGTGTGGCAATTGGCACCCCCTATATATTTGTCTTGTGTCTTAGTTTACAGTGTAAACCGACAACTTGCAAATATTTTTAATGAGCTTTTCAGACAGACATTGGGAGAACTTTACAGCCTTGGTGGAGGTATTTGCTTTAAATGAATGTCATTCTAGAATTTCAATTGTAATGGATCTCTTGTCTTTGCAGCAGACCAGTTTTTGTGCCACACCGAGTCCATAGCAGACATTGTGATCCTGGTCGATGGCTCTTGGAGTATCGGTCGTCTCAACTTCCGGCTTGTTCGCATGTTCCTGGAAAACCTCGTAAACGCCTTTGATGTTGGCATTGATAAAACCAGGATAGGTACGTCGAGCATCACCTTTCCATGATGAAGCGAATATCATCTTTTGAAGTTTGTCAAAATGTCTTCATTACCTGCTATGAAACGTGACGTGTGATTGTAGGTCTGGCTCAGTATAGCGGTGATCCCAGAATAGAGTGGCACCTCAATGCTTTCACCACAAAAGAAGTTGTTATCGATGCTGTCAAGAACCTTCCCTACAAAGGAGGAAACACCCTCACGGGTACTGTTTTATTGTTGGCATCTTTATTTTAGCTGTTACCAAAGTAAAAATACAATTCATTGTGTCTTCGGTGGGTTTCGTATGCCTTTCATTTATACCTTACATAAACCATATATCTACAATCTTTTATCCTTCCACCCTTGCTCTCGTTTTATGTACGGTATGTTCCTCCTCTATCCTTTCTCTCTTTTCCTTTGTCCCTCCCCAGGGCTCGCACTGTCCTATATCTTGGAGAACTGTTTCAAGCCCGAGTCTGGTGCCCGTGTTGGTGTACCTAAGATCGGGATCCTCATTACTGATGGGAAGTCTCAGGATGATGTTATACCGCCTGCAGAAAGCCTGCAAAAAGCTGGGGTTGAGCTGTTTGCAATCGGTGAGATTGGGCGCACACTGAGATGATGGGAGCTGTGAGTTATCATGCTGTAGGCCCAATGAAAGTGCCTACAGTTTGAATAGACCAATATCCCCGCGTGCATTCCCTCTTCTTTTGCAGGTGTAAAGAATGCTGATGAGAACGAGCTGCGCTCCATCGCCTCAGAGCCAGATGACTCTCATGTATATAACGTTGCCGACTTCAACGTTATGAGCTCCATTGTTGAAGGACTGACGAGAACAGTGTGTGAGCAAGTGGAGCAGCAAGAAAAGGATATTAAGGAACGTAAGTGGACAATGACGCACACGTAAATTGCAGGCTAACTGACTGGAAGGACTACATGGACCGTGGAGTAATTGTGCCATTTGCACCCAATGAAAATAAAAGTGCATCGCAATAAATTCAATTTTCGAAAACAGTAGAAAAGTTCATTTATTTCAGTCACTTAATTCCAGAAGAGAAATTCATACCATACCGTTTGTGGATTCATGAAACACTCAGCAGGCCGATACTACCTCACTTCAATTAAAAAAAAAAAAATTATAATATCTATCTATCTATCTATCTATCTATCTATCTATCTATCTATCTATCTATCTATCTATCTATCTATCTATCTATCTATCTATCTATCTATCTATCTATCTATCTATCTATCTATCTATCTATCTGCTGTATATACTGTATATATACACACACACACTTCTAAAAGTTAGAAGTATAACAAAAATGTAATCATGAAGTATTTCACTCTGTGTGTAGTGAACCAATATGCAGAGGACCCCTGCATAATTACGGTTCGGTACCTTTGGATTTACCAATTCGCAGATGTTTTCCCCAATATTAAAAAAAAAAAAAAAGAGCAACCACATTTTACATATTTTTTATTTTTATATTTTTATTTTTCGGCGGTTGGTAACCCCCGTTTTTCGGGGGAAAAGCTTATTGGTGGTTTAACCCTGTTTTCTTTTTTTTTTTTAAGAATTTAATTTTTTTCCTTCAATGAATTTATAACGTGCGTCAATTCTATTCTATTTTGATATTATTTTCGCTATTCGCAGGCCGGCGCGGTCCCTATCCCACGGTGTAATTCAGTTTACTGTTTCAGTTTCACCTTTTGAATTAAACTACCGGTACTCAAATAATACATTTTGCAAAATAGTCTACCTGATTAAGGTGCATCTGTAGGTTATCTTGGGAATTCTTGCAACTGTATCACTATGATATTGACCATAACTTAAATGAACATGTAGTTAATATAGATTTTTAAAAATATATCTGACCTCCAAAGCCTAATTATGGGTATGTACCTTTTGGTTAAGACCTCACACTTATCGGCCTTTGTATAGAAATGAAATCAAATCGACTCGCATATGTCTTAATGAGTCCAATCTCGGTTAACAAACATTAAGCCTCAGCAGCCGGACATTCTAGGAGAATCAAAATTACATCTTGTAACACATTATTTTGAACCTCACTCCTTTGAGAAAATATTTTTCACATCTTGATAAAAGGAAGGATTTATGTTAGATTCTAATTCTGTCTCTGATCTTAACGTATGGGATTTCCACCTTTTGATTGCCCTTTCAGAACAGCCGCCAGACAGAATTGGATCACCGTCAGGCTTGGTGACATCAGAGGTCACTGCCAAGAACTTCCGAGTTACATGGCGCCACTCCCCTGGAAATGTAGAGAAATACAGAGTGGTTTATTTCCCTGTTCACGGAGGACAACCACAGGAGGTGAACAACTTATATTTTGTTTTCAAAGCAAATTCTGTCATGAAATTTCTTCATCAGAAAAAAACAGTCTCTGGTATTTATTCTGGAGGTACGGCCTTATCAATGATATAATCAATCGTTTCTCAGTTTTCTGAATCTTAATTCTCCATCTTACTACAACATGGTGGACACATCTTTGCTTCTAACATTGTGAGAACAGTTCTAGGGTTTTCAACACCGCTTATCCTGAACAAGGTTGGGGGAGGGGGGAGTATTGGAGCCTATGCATGCTGACTTTGGGCGAAAGGCTGACGACACATTGAACTGGTTGCCAGTCAGTCACGGAGCACATATAGAGACAAACAAGCATTCACACCCACAGCCACACCGTCACCGAGAGGGAACCGATCCCACGTTGCCCGCACGCAAGTCAGGCGGGTCTACCACAACACCATCAGCGTCTGAAGATACTGTACTGTTCTAGCATAAGAGGTGGAAGGGTGGGATCAACTTGATGGTTTGCTTTTTTTACTCAAAACAAAAAATATACAAATTAAAAGTAAAAAAAACGTAAATATAGCTTGCACTCATTAGTGACAGGAAGGAAAGTGCTCCGCGTTTCTGAAAGTGAAGAAGGATGACGGATGGCGCGGATGCACTGATCCTTTTATATTCCTCTCATCTTCCTCAAAGACACGTGACTAAATTAGTACAAACAAAGGCACATTAGGAATAATACTCTGATGGTTTGGGTTGTCCAGCTCCTAATTCTGCAAGTGAGAAGACGTTCCCAGAATGACCTGAATTGAAGCACACCTTTCAAATTGCCATTCAGTCCAACACGGCTAAAACATTTTCCAAGACCTGCATCCCAATGGAGAAATAGTTTCCTCACCGTTGTCTTTTTTTCCTCTTTCCTATTCATCTTCACGTCACTCCGTTCTATTGTCAAATGTCCATTGCACATCTGCTCCTCAAACTCGTCTTTTTCTCTTCGCACCCCTTCCACGCACCCCAGGCTGTTGTCGACGGCCGTGACACCTCCGTGGTGTTGCGGCATCTCAACTCGCAGACCGAATACCAGCTGTCTGTGTTTGCTGTGAATGAAAACGAGGCGAGTGAACCACTAAGAGGATATGAAACAACCCGTAAGTGTTTATGCACACGTCTGCTTTTGAAGCAGCCGCATACAAACATATGACATCATAAGATTAGCCCTGCAAGAAATGCTTCAACATCTCGGTGGCCTAGCCAATCAAAAACGATTACCCGCCTTTAATTTAATAGAATAAAAGCACATGTAAACGATTCTCTTCAAAATAAGAAATGGGATCTCCGAACAAATTTATAGGCACAATTATTCTTTAGCCTAAAAAAGGCAATTCAATTTACACTGTTGTTTTCTTTATACATTGACATGCTTTTCTGGTTCTATCATGACACAGCCTGCGTGTGTGTCCAGGTTGTGTTACAGATGTGTCTTTTCTTTTTGTATTTCTCTTTTGTTCAGTCTCTCAAACAAAAGAGTCTTTTTGCTATTCATACAGGACCTATTATGCAGATCAGACCTCCCCTAATAAAGATTTGTCTATTAGAGCCTTGCAAATTTTACATGATTATGTTTTCAATGCCCCGCCATGCTGTTTTTTATGACACCCCTTTCATTTAGGTCTTTTTTTTGGGGGGGGGGGGCTCACGAAAAGTGATTCATTATTCTATGAGTGGAAAAATAGTTGCAACTCAGTCCTATCAACGGTTAGATTTTTGTTGACAGTATTCTGGTTCTGACTGTTTTTCACTGTGTGTGGCCGTGTGCATATGCAGTGGCTCTTCCCACAGTGACTGGCCTCCAGCTGTTCGACGTGACTCACAACAGCATAAAAGCAAGATGGGACAATGTGAAAGGAGCATCAGGCTACATGGTGCTTTATACACCGCTTACAGATGAAGGAGACTTAGCTGAACAGGAGGTAATGTTTAACTTTTTCGTGCACCAATAATATATAACCTGAAACCTGAAAATGTGATAAGCTCTGCACTGCAGTGGCCGCTGTCCCTGATAGGGTTCACACAAACGTGAAGCAAATATACCTTTTCTGGTTTTTGTTTCCATGCAAAATGTTATTTTTGACCATAAACTAAACATTGTTTGGTTTGTTTTTGAAGTTTGTATGTGTTTTTATTTTTATTTTTTTTGCCTGCAGGTCAAAGTGTCAAATGCAGTGAACCAGCTGGAGCTCGATGGTCTGATCCCTCACACTGAGTATACAGTCACTGTTTATGCTATGTTTGGAGAAGAGGCTAGCGAACCCATTACAAACCAGGAAACTACTTGTAAGTGTTGCTTAGCCACATACTGTACATTTGGCTCGTACTGAATTCCGCAGCAGACAATATCTTGGAAGTATTGCAGCACAAAAATGGCATTTACCTTATTTGTTTTAATTGTAGCTTGCAGTCATGTAAAACTCTGCATCATTCTGAAAGTAAAGATATAGGTTACCTTCGACAAAACAGCCATCTATTCATCCATCTATTATCCGCTTAACCACTTATCCCCGCGACGGTCGCAGGCGTTTCTGGAGCCCATCCCAGCTGTTTTCGGGCAGTAGGTGGTGTATACCCTGAACTAATTACCAGCCAGTCATAGAGCATCAGTGCAGTTCTGTTCCACTCCAAATTACAACCATAAGAGAATTTGGGCTTTAGAACTGCGAGTCTACTCCGGTTTTCTCCCACATTCCAAAAACATGCATGGCAGGTTAATGGAACACTCCAAATTGTCCCTAGGTGGGAGTGTGAGCGTGGATTTTTTTCGTCTCTGTCTGCCCTGCGATTGGCTGGAAACCAGTTCAGGGTGTCCCACGCCTACTGCCCGAAGACGGGTGGGATAGGCTCCAGCACCCCCCGCGACTCTTGTGAGGATAAGCTTATTGGAAAATCGATGGATGATATAGATAAATGAAAATATAGAAATACATGATTGCATTAATGCCTCACTTAATATGTCAACCAAAATCAACTTTATTATCTTTTTAAGGGTATATATTTGGAGCTCATTAGATTGTGCGGGGGTATTTGATCAGTAAGTGTATTGTGAGCACATTGGTAAAACTCCACTACGCTGTCTCTCTCTCTCTCTCTCTCTCTCTCTGCTCAGTACCACTCAGAGCGCCCAGTAACCTCCAGTTCTCTGACATCACGCACAACTCAGCACACATCAGCTGGGACCCCGCTGCCAGTGGAGTAACTGGTTATCGTATCATGTGGGTCAATACAGATGGGCGGGTCACTGAGGAGGTGCGTGTGTCAAATATGTTTTTATTTTGGACACTGTGCCATTGCTGAGTGAGACCAAACATTATTTTTCACACATAAGATTATCAGTACAATAACTGTACAAATTGTGTTAATTAACTTCAATTTAGGTTTCAATTATATTTATAAATAGCACATCCCTTCCCATCCTTGACAGAATCACTCAAGCAGGAGTGATTGTTGACGTTTCATCAAATTGTGTGTCTTTCAGGTGGAAGTTGGGCCTATAAACTCTTATGACCTCAGTGGACTGAAATCTTTGATGGAGTACTCGGTGGCTCTCTTTGCTCTGTATGATGAAGGCCAATCAGAGCCGCTCACTGATGGATTCACAACTCGTAAGTCCCTTTTGTTGTACTGAGGAATGATGTTTTGATACCGGTTTCTGGATTTTTTTCTTTTTTGAATCAAGTATTTTGTTGGCATCGTCTTCTGTGTTGGCCTGAACAATGCATACTGCAGGGTCTGATGCCCAATTCCGATTTACTGTTAAATACCGCTCTTTTTATAAACTCGTTCACATTACAAAACCAAATGTGACTTCGAATGTAAACGCACCGCATCTGTGATGCGACACGCATTCGCACAAAACACGATGTGGAGTGGCGCGCAACCAAAATAAACGACATCAAGTTGGCATAGTGTTGACAGACATAAATATGGCGCTGCGTGTATGGGCTCGTCTTATCATCTCATATTGCCGGAGTAGCGAGGAGGGAGGAGGTCGAAATCTTATGGGGAAATGAAGCCGGGCTTTTCAGTCTCCTCATTTCATGGCGAGGTCTACTAAAGATGATGCCATGTCACTGCCGCACCGTGTGCGTGGCTGAATTACTACTATCACCACACATGTCAACTTTATGCTTCATTTTTCCAAGTGGGATTAAATTAAAGTGTAGTATAAAGATTTTACTCAAAACAAATTCACAGACAGGTGTCAGTAGTCTCCCTTCCAAGCACGCCACCACCCGCCCAGGTCAGATTTGAAAATCTGTTCACACTGCATGAAAAAATTTGAGTTAATTATGACAGTTGAGTTTTTAATTAGATTAAATATTTTAATCGTCTGACGTGTTTGAAAATCTGTTCACACTGCATGAAAAAAATCTGACGTGTCGCAGATGGGCAAATCAGTGGGAAGGGAGTTGCACTGTGAACATAGCCATAATTTTAGTGAACTCTCACTAAGCAGGGTTGATGAGCACAATGTGACTCAGTGGACATACAACATACACACAAGTATTGGGTCATTCCACTGTTGTTGTTCTTACTGTTTTCACAGCTTCTATACCATGACAAGATCTTGAAACAGTTTTAGAGTATGTCTGTTGCAATTTATGGAATTGATTGATTGAATGGTTGAATATTTTTTTTAAATGGCTATATTGGATATTCTGCTGTCCTTGCTGCACGGCAAGTAGATTCATGGTTTAAATTATTACCGGTAAATGTGTCTTATTTATTGGGATCAAATTGTTATGTGCAAGGGTTAAGCAATGGAAACAGATATCACTACCAGAGCATTTGTTTACCAGCATAAAGTAAACAAATGCTCCCGTAACTTTGTCTTCTAAATTGATTGTTTTTCATTCCACAAAAAGAGCTCCACTGATGGCAATTTATTCTTAGTTTCCACGAAAGGGCGTATCGCTACCGTTCAAAGGTGAGCCATTTTTCTCACAGTGCCAAACAGTGTCGAATTTTATTGCCCCTACCGCTCCCCCTGCTACATTGGCAGTATGCCCACCTCATTTACACCTCAGCATAATAGCCCCGGCCCATTAAAAGGTCATTTTCCTGTCCCTGACTATTCAATCATACTAACGGTTATTGATTGGTCAGAATATCCCTCTAAGCAACAAGCGTTTGGTGCTGAGTCAGTGGAGAAAAAAAAACCTTTGGCAAGAAACCATTGAACTCCTCAGTCGAGAACAAGGTGATGTTTTTTCCTCTGCATGTGGTTTAATGAAGTGAAGGCCTCGCAGGTTTTTGAAGATGGAAGCTCTCCCTAAAATTATGTTTGCTACATGATTTGTTTTTTTTTTTAAACATCTATTCATCCATTTTATCTCGCGCTCATCATCATCAGGGTCCTGTGTGAACTAGATTTGGAACCAATTTTTAAATATATCATTTTAACAATTTTTAGACTCTCCGTACTTGACAGAGAGAAAAACTAAAGAAACATGGGCTCCAATTAAGTAGGATGGTGTCTGTGAGCTCAGTATAAAAACGGGCATCACTTCATTTTTATGCCACCGCAAGTCTAGTCTAGCATGTTGCACCTCTCTGGGCGTTCTGGCGCATGGAGTTGCCTCACCCCCGACTCATCTGGCAATTTTCGAACAGAAAATAGTCTGCATTCAGCGTATTTGTGAATTTAGTATACGCGACTTTTACCTTGTTACTTCCATGCCCCTGGCACACCATGCAATTTGGTGACATAAAGTAGAAAACAGTTTAGACGACCTAAAAGGAGGTTTTTAGTGCAGATGGTGTAACTTGATTTTTGGTGTTTTTGATCAAGTTATAGGCAGACAAATTTGTCACTCCGCAAATGTGTGCCATGGATGTTGTGGTATTTCATTCATAAATATGACACCAGCATGGGACAAATCCTCTGAATCGATGTGGAGGAGAAGCGGCTCTACTTTGAGCCCCTCCCGGATGACCGAGCTTCTCACCTTATCTCTAAGGGAGAGCCCGGACACCCTGCGGAGAAAACTCATTTCGGCCGCTTGTATCCGGGATCTCGTTCTTTCGGTCACGACCCATAGCTCGTGACCATAGATGAGGGCTGGAACATAGATCGACCGGTAAATTGAGAGCTTCGCCCTTTGGCTCAGCTCCTTCTTTACCACGACAGACCGATACAGCGTCCGCATCACAGCAGACGCTGCACCGATCCGCCTGTCGATCTCTCGCTCCCTTCTGCCCCCACTCGTGAACAAGACCCCAAGATACTTAAACTCCTCCACTTGGGGCAAGATCTCCTCCCCGACCCGGAGAGGGCACTCCACCCTTTTCCGACTGAGGACCATGGTTTCAGATTTGGAGGTGCTGATCCTCATCCCAACCGCTTCACACTCGGCTGCGAAACGCTCCAGTGAGAGCTGGAGAGACCCGCTTGAAGGAGCCAGCAGTACCACATCATCTGCAAAAAGCAGAGATGCAATACTGAGGCCACCAAAACGGACCCCCTCAACGCTTCGGCTGCGCCTAGAAATTCTGTCCATAAAGGTGATGAACAGAATCGGCGACAAAGGGCAGCCTTGGCGGAGTCCAACCCTCACTGGAAACGATTCCGACTTATTGCCGGCAATGCGAACCAAGCTCTGACATCGGCAGTATAGGGACCGGACAGCCCGTATCAGGGGGCTCGGTACCCCATACTCCCAAGCACCCCACAGAACTCCCCGAGGGACACGGTCAAACGCCTTCTCCAAGTCCACAAAACACATGTAGACCGGTTGGGCGAATTCCCACATACCCTCGAGGACCCTGCTAAGGGTGTAGAGCTGGTCCACTGTTCCACGGCCGGGACGAAAACCACACTGCTCCTCCTCAATCCGAGGCTCGACTTCCTGACGGACCCTCCTCTCCAGCACCCCTGAATAGACCTTACCAGGGAGGCTGAGGAGTGTGATCCCTCTGTAGTTGGAACACACCCTCCGGTCCCCTTTTAAAAAGAGGACCACCACCCCGGTCTGCCAATCCAGAGGCACTCTCCCGCTGACCACGCGACGTTGCAGAGGCGTGTCAACCAGGACAGCCCACAACATCCAGAGCCTTGAGGAACTCCGGGCGGATCTCGCCCACCCCTGGGGCCCTGCCACCGAGGAGCTTTTAACCACATCGGTGACTTCGACCACAGAGATAGGAGAGCCCACTTCAGAGTCCCCAGACTCTGCTTCCTCCAAGGAAGGCGTGTTGGTGGAGTTGAGGAGGTCTTGAAGTACTCCGCCCACCGGCTCACAACGTCCCGAGTCAAGGTCAACAGCGCCCCATCCCCACCGTACACAGTGTTAGTGGTGCACTGTTTCCCCTCCTGAGACGCCGGATGGTGGACCAGAATTTCCTCGGCCGTCCGGAAGTCGGCTTCCATGGCCTCACCGAACTCCTCCCACGTCCGAGTTTTTGCCTCGGCGACCACCGGCCGCATTCCGCTTGGCCAGTCGATACCGTCAGCTGCCTCTGGGGTCCCACAGGCCATAAAGGCCCGATAGGACTCTTCTTCAGCTTGACGGCATCCCTTACTGCTGGTGTCCACCAGCGAGTACGGGATTGCCGCCACGACAGGCACCAACTACCTTACGGCCACAACTCAGATTGGCCGCCTCAACAATAGAGGCACGGAACGTGGTCCATTCGACTCAATGTCCCCGCCTCCCCGAACATGGGAAAAGCTCTGTCGGAGGTGGGAGTTGAAACTCCTTCTGACAGGGGATTCCGCCAGACGCTCCCAACAAACCCTCACAATACGTTTGGGTCTGCCAGGACGGACCGGCATCTTCCCCACCATCGGAGCCCACTCACCACCAGGTGGTGATCAGTTGACAGCTCCGCCCCTCTCTTCACCCGAAAGTGTCCAAAACATGCGCCGCAAATCCGACGATACAACCACAAAGTCAATCATCGAACTGCGGCCAAGGGTGTCCTGGTGCCAAGTGCACATATGGACACCCTTATGTTTGAACAAGGTGTTCGTTATGGACAATCCGTGACGAGCACAGAAGTCCAATAACAAAACACCACTCGAGTTCTGATCGGGGGGGCCGTTCCTCCCAATCACGCCCCTCCAGGTCTCACTGTCGTTGCCCACATGAGCATTGAAGTCCCCCAGCAGAACGAGGGAGTCCCCAGCAGGAGTACTCTCTAGCACACCCTCCAAGGACTCCAAAAAGGGTGGGTACGCTGAACTGCTGTTGGGTGCGTATGCACAAACAACAGTCAGGACCCGTCCCCGACCGGCGGCGGGGAGGCTACCCTCTCGTCTACCGGTGTGAACCCCAATGTACAGGCACTGAGCCGGGGGGCAATAAGTATGCCCACGCCTGCTCTGCGCCTCTCACCGTGGGCAACTCCAGAGTGGAATAGAGTCCAACCCCTCTCGAGAGAGCTGGTACCAGAACCCAGGCTGTGTGTGGAGGTAAGTCCGACTATATCCAGTCGGAACTTTTCAACCTCACACACCAGCTCGGGCTCCTTCCCTGTAAGAGAGGTGACATTCCATGTCCCCAGAGCTAGCTTCTGCAGCCGAGGATCGGACCGCCAGGGTCCCCGCCTTTGGCTGCCGCCCAGCTCACATCGCACCCGACCCCTTTGGCCCCTCCCATGGGTGGTGAGCCCATGAGAAGATCCTCTGAATCATTGTAGAAATCAATTCATCGAACGAATTATAGTATTATTGTCTTATTTTAAAAATGATTTGTCCCGCATCACTATTGGGGGCGGTGAAGGGTTGTCACACACCTGCCCACGGTCGTACATGTGCAAGGTGGTCTCCAATTGCCAACATCACATGCACAGTCGACTACATCATGTACAAGGGGAGATCTTGCAGTTTAACTGCCAATATCATGTGCAGACTCCAGTGAGTCTATTTCTGTTTTCGCAATATTAAGCGCGGTGTACTTGGGCAAATTCTGCCTCCCACCACGTTGATTTTTATGCATGTGAGAGATGCTTCCCTGATTAGCCAGGAAAAGGTTCATTCCATCCCACAATGATGCACAAACGCGCCCAATTCGACCTGTGCACAGTCTAGCAAAATACCAAAAGAAAGAAAACTCCACCCATGCGCACAATTAGACTGCGCTTTGCACTAGACTTGCTCTGGGAACAAAAATTGGGCCCTCGGTTTCAAATGGTCTTTGTAAAAAAGTACATTTGGGCTTCATCTTACAGCCCCAGTTCCAGGTCCCCTACACCTACGTTCCAGTGATGTCAGTGCAGATGGCTTTCAGGTTAGCTGGGATCACTCAGCGGATGACATCACCGTCTATAGACTCTCTTGGGCACCACTCACAGGTGGCGACACAAAGGAGGTTGGTACAGTAACAGTAATTCTCACATGCTACATGGCTGTGACTGAGCATTTGAGGTTGACTTTGAAGGGTTTATGCTCAAAACAATGGAGGCATGAAACATGAACATGTTTTTAAAATTTGGTACTCTCTTCTCATCACACACACACACACACACACACACACACACACACACACACACACACACACACACACACACACACACACACACACACATTTTCAATAGCCATTCAAACAATTAAATTTCTTGTTGTAACACTTTTCCGAGCTGCCCTTGAAGAAATCGTAAACAGTCGTCTCATATAAAGAATCAATTGCACAGACAACAAATAAGACAGCTAGCCACCAGCTAGTCATGGCAGATCTACAAAAAAAAAAATGTTGAGCAAACGAACCTGCAAACAAGCAATGTAAATGGAGTAAAACTGTTACATATTAATTTGTACAGGACAATCTATAACAACTAAATAGGTTGAGGAGTGAGTCATTTTTATCAAAAAAAGAGCAGCAACCGTCCAGGGAGGAGATATTACACTTGGATATAATAAAAAGACCACTAATAATAAGTAGAACAAAAACTGCGATGTCATTTTCAGTTGACAGAAACTGGCAAAATGGCCACCCCTTGAGATGGCTAAAAATGAATGGATTTTGCTGCTTAACTCATATTCCATACACATTAATCAGAATATTAATCAGAATGCCGTGTTTAGCCTAGTGGAGGCGTATAGAACATATTACTGTCAAGAAAATGTTGGAGTTGACTTCCCCTTTAAATAATGCTCCGTCGTTTCTTCTGTGCTTTTTATCCACTTAGGTTTGTTATTTTACTTTTTATTGCCCTCGCAAGATGGATTAGTGACCTTGGACTTGGAAGTCTGGCGTTGTATACAGAGAATAAATACTTCTGGCAGATTCCTGGTCTATTGCCACAAATGTATAACATCTTGACTCGCTGCGAGTCCCTACTCTCTTTAACTACTACTCTATGGGAAGTATGGATAAGATATTTTAAAATGTGGAAAACACATACCCAGTGAGATGTTTTTGAGTTGGTCAAACTCATTTTGGGGTCTTATGTAAGTCTAGACTTGAATTTTTTGTGAGAAAACAATATTAAAAAATGTGTTTCCTTTTTAGGTGGTCCTTAGTGGAAGCGATAACCGATACGGTTTGACAGACCTGAGTCCTTCCACTGCGTACGAAGTTATGGTGATGGCAGTCTTTAAAGACCAGTCAGAGAGCGATGCTGTGTCTGTCACAGAGACCACATGTAAGTCGTGTTTCGAGACCCCCAGAAATTCCTGTTATTAACGAAAGAACTTGACCTTGAATCATCGAATCAATACAATAGAATTTCTCAAATTGCTTCCCCTCACGCCGCACTTTGCTCTTAGGGCAGCACAGTGCCAATCAGCACAAACGTAAGTTTCATCATAGAAAAAAAATGTGCGTTTCTGTAGTCGGAATCTAACTCCAAATGTAACTAATTGCAATGACTTGTTTGTCCTTGTTTATCTCAGAGGAGGAAAATCTATTTTCCCCATCAATGATTTGTATGTATCTATCTAATTACCTGAGCTATTGATATAGGGAGTTGCTGAGTTTTCGCTCTAATTATGTAATTGATGCTCTTTGTATTTCCCCAGTGGCCAAGACAACAACGATTGCCACCGCAACCTCTGGTAAGAAGAGTGCAACTAAATGCAGAAAGAGTAAAAATGTCCATGATGAAATGTTGCAAAACATCATGCTCAACACCAGCCCTAGTTTCACATCTGTCACTTTCCGAATATTCACACGTTCACTTGAGTCACCCCCCCACATTCATACAAAGTACATTTATCATACTGTACTGGCACCCAACAGCTATCATGCATATATGATATATTATGACAAAACAAGCCCAACAACAAATAATCTGAGGGGCAATATTGCTAAAAGATTGCAGAAACAATTGTTTCTGTAAGCATGAAGCATTTCATCTCAGTGAGAAATCTACAATCAAACCGTGCCTGCTTTCATTGAGCACCCATCTGAGGTTTAATTATTGTTCAAAGCAGAATTTATTTACAGCATCTTACGTCCTTCGATTATTGAAAGATTCTCTCGCTCTATCTGGTCTTTCACAAATCGAGTGAGATCCAGTGGGAAATTTTGAAAAGTTCAGACCCCCACTCGCTGTCTGCGGTTATGTGATCAAATCAAATCCTCAACACAGTTAAGCAAGTGATGGTTGTGTTACTAAATTGGATTCACCCTGCAACTGTCGTTCCAACTAATTATTTCAGGGGTGACTCAGAGGCAATCCGCATTGTATTTGTGCATGTGGAACCGGCTGCAGCTGATTGAGTTGAAGCCATTCCTGTAGTCAAAGCTTTAAAAATTCAAAACATACCTTAATATATTTAAAGGCTTGCTTGGAATTTTAAAAAGCGGGCAGCCCCTATGTCAAGGCTTTTATTTAACGGTCGCTGTATGGAAATCGCTTTCCAGATTTCAGCAATTCAAGTCAGCACAAGCTTGATTTGTGTGCGCAACTATTTTAAAGGTGGACCATTGGCAGAAAGCAACGCGACAGGTGCTTTGCTGGTTTGTGGAACGCTCTCTCATTAGAACTGTCATTTTATCAACCTGCCATTTTAAATCTGTCCGATCCCGCTGCTGACAACAGCCCACTTAAACCCACTGCCAGTATTCAGTGACATTTGGATGGCTAAATCTCACCGTTCATTACCTCATGTCTGTGCGGCTGTTGCACAGCCCCCCGCCAAACGGTGAGAAACCTTCGTCTGAGTGATGAGACCACGGAGAGTCTCAAGGCATCATGGGAGCTGGATGACCCCCGTGTGGAGAGCTTCAGGCTGTCCTACACCACCATCGGGGCCGGTCACAAAGAGGAGACGGTGAGTTTATTAAAGGGGAAGTCGGCTCAAATCATTTCTATACAGTGATGTCTTCTGGGCGCCCCCACGAGACTAAACACAGTAGTCTGAGTAATATTGCATTGGCAGAATATGAATTAAGCAAAGTAAAATCCACCCATTTTTATCCAGCCCAGTTGGCTGCCATTTTGTTTTGTACCACTTACTGTTAACTGAAAATGACATCTCAGTGCCTAAGGACTCAGCTTGCAAAGGTCCCATTTCAAATTGATTCCAAATGTAGTTCTGGAGGCTGGCTTGATATTTATGTTTCCCAATTATTATGATAAATCATTTACATGATCACTGACTTCACAGAAGTGATTATCATAAATTGTGAATAAAATTACATAATAATAAGTGGTGCCTAACTGATGTGGATATTTGTAGGCGGTGCCAATTTGGATGTTTGGCAAAATTACATTTCAATAACCAATTAACTGGCTGCTTCATTAAAAAATGCATTATGAATAAGATAACTTCTTGTTTTTTTTTTACTCATTTAACGCTCACATCAATAAAGACAGAATATTTAATTCTTTTCGAATACTTTGTCCTTTAATATTCGTTTAACTTCACAATAGAGAGGAAAACTGCCTTAAAATGTTTTTATTTTTTTTGTGGGGTGGAGGGATTTTGAAAATCTTTGTTTTATGTTATCATTTGGTAAGGTGAAAAGAAAAAAAAATTAAATGACAATTTTTGTGCAGATTTTTTGATATTTTCAATAAAACTCCATAATCATTACATTATCAAAGGTAATTTAAGTAACGTCTTTATTTCAGAAGTATATCTGTGCTTTGGCCACTGTGATGTCATTTTCAATCAACAGCAATTATTGGCAGCACTAGACAAAATGGCAGCATCCTGAGATGGATACAAACAGTTGGATTTTTCATTGAAAATCATATTTCAC
Organism: Hippocampus mohnikei; assembly: GCA_026261675.1. Classification (NCBI taxonomy): domain Eukaryota; kingdom Metazoa; phylum Chordata; class Actinopteri; order Syngnathiformes; family Syngnathidae; genus Hippocampus; species Hippocampus mohnikei. The sequence continues at coordinate 13,009,578 of JAKGUB010000556.1, read as the reverse complement.
TCTTTCATTATTTGTCAGTTTGGACTTAGACAAGGTGGGGCACTTAAATCTTTTTGATTTGACTGCACCTTTGTGCAGTAGAAGTAGAACCCTACAATGTTGCTAAGTGCACGTTCATGCTCTCGAAATCCAGGTTGATTTAGGTAAAAAATAAATACATTAAAAAGATTTATTAAAAAGTTAACCCTTCTCTCATATTCTGTTCACACCGTATTGCTTTTCATACATGACGAATTCTTGTTAGAACAAGCTGGGGAGTTGTACAGAACAGACAACAAGGCTGCCTTTCCACAGACTGTGTAGTGGTTGGTTCTGGTAATAATTTACTCCCATCAGAAAACCGATTACACGTTCAGTGCCGGTCCACTCGGCCTCTCCAATCCCAGATCGCCGATGCACACGTTCCATCACAACCGGCGATTCACTTACCTCCCCCCTCCATCTGTTCCTCCAATCCAACTTTGCCTCCTTCTTCTCTCATCACCGCCTTTTACTTTCATCCCCGGAACCCTTTTTCTCCCTCTCGTTTTAATTTCCCGCTATGGCGTCAGAGCCGCGCAAGATGGAGAGGCCTGACCGAGCCAGAGGACATTCCATTATCTTTTCAGCAGCCATTTACTTGCGTGGCTTCTGAGATGGGTCACGGTGGAGAGACGAACAAAAGAAACAAGCAGGGCTGGCTGAGGAAACAGTTGCTAAAGAAAAGTGGGACACAGGTTTAAACCTGACCACTGCCTCGCGCATAATTGTTGTTTTTTTTTCTCTTTTGTATATTTTGTCTTGATGGCCCGGGATGGATTCCCGCTCAGTTCCCCGTTCTCCATCAACCCGCTGTTGTCTTGCGACTGATTCACAGGGTAGTCTGCCTTTCACCCATAATCGGCTGTGATAAGCACCAGCTCTTGTTTTTACCCTCAAGTGAATATCCAGCAGAAAATTGATGAAGGATTGGTCAGCCTGAGAGCAGTAGCAAGTGTTTACCGCAAAATGGGCCAACAGTTATTGACTGCGCGCGGATGTTTTCATTACGAGAATTTCTCCTGAACAGCACTTTTGACGTGCTCTGAACATTTTTTTTTTTTTAATTGAAAGCTTGAAGTTCTTTTTCATGCATGTATTGCTTTGCAGACGAATATAACAAAGAATGGACTGGAGAAAGCTGAGATGTGAAATCTGCCGGTTTGTGATGGGTGTTTTTGTTTGCCATTTCATTTTGCTTGGAAGCGTGGCACTGTTAAACACCCCACCGCCCACCTCCTCCTCCGCATACACAGACCGTGCTAGCTCAGATGGTTCCCTGGTCAAAGTAAAGCTAAAGGATTTCATTTTATTGTCTGGAGCTCACCTTTTTTTTTTTTTTTGCTGTCTTCAAACCACGACTCATACTAGAACAGTTCTTAACCCCAGGGGTTCGTGAATCAGTCTCAAGGGTTCGACAGAGCCTCTGTCATGGAGGTTAAGACCACCGGATTCAACATGTCAATGACCGTTAGTTATGACGCACCCGCTTGGCCATCACTGGCTGGTTCATTTTGTGCACAATTAAAAAACGTTACACTTCTACTAATTGTATTGACTTTTTTTCTGTTTATAATAAATGCGTTTGTAAAAAAAATATATATATATTTTTAAATTTTTCACTAATGAAGGGTTCGGTGAATGTGCATATGAACTGGTTGGGATCGGTACCTCTAACAAGGTTAAGAACCACTGTACTAGAACCTTAGAGGTTTCTCCGAGATCCAGTTCAGATTGAGTTCTTTTCAAGTATTTGTTCAAAGCTGTCTCTCTCAGAGCAAGCCGTAATTTACTCTGTTGTGCATCCACAGGTTAATTGTACCTTCTGCCATCCAATGGAAGAGAATGCGATTGATTGTTCTGTCTGTCTCCAATACGTATTTGGCAAAGAGGCACTATTTGCAGTGAATCCATTTCTGAAACATTGAGCAAATCTGAATAATTCCCAGTCGCCCACCTGATGATCTCTGACGACACAGGTTACAAGTCTTGTCCACTTGTCATCTTCACTGCTTTTTCCGAGCCTGAGCCCTTTTGATACAAACTCTCTACTTATGTGAGCTTGTGACCGTCACAAAGTTGGACCGGCAAGGTTCATTTCCAGTCCATCGCGGTGTTTGGAAAATGGCACATCAAATTTCTTCAGCTAATGCCATCCTTGTCAAGCGATGGAACACTCCAGAACAGGAGACCATAAAGCTAACCTTGACATTACTTTTTTTTCTATTAACTGCCACTCACAGTTTGAAAGGGTTATCATCACTCACTATCCGTCTTGATATTGACATCATCATATTCACGTCATCTCCACAAGATCACCGTCATACGATATTCTTGGTTGGTTCTTTGGCATTGCTGTAACTTTAGGCAACCGATTTTATTTGCTAGGAACAAGCACATTCAAATGCTGAAAGAGAACCAACTTCAACACCGATACCCGACTTTAATTGCTCTGTCTCACTCTCGGCCTCGTGCGACTTTATTGACTAAGCTGGAGTGAGCAGAATTGCTGAACAGTTGTGCTTGACATCCCTGAAGTTACGCATAGCATTCTGCAATCTGTCACCCGACGAGCCTTTCCCTTCCTCATAAAATTTTATCCAGAGACTATACATACATTGTGTGTGTAGTGTTTGAGTTTTGCATTCGTACTGTATGTTACTTTTACCGTCCCTTATTTGTGGAATGTGAACCCTAACTGCCACTTTACCGTGATTGTGTGAGCATCCATTTGTTTTTTTGTTTTTTTTTTGTGTGCTTGTGTATTCAGGTGTTAGTTCCTGGCCGTCAGAAAAGTATTTTGCTGGAATCCTTACTTCCTCACACTCAGTACAAAGTGACTGTCATGCCAGTGTACACCGATGGGGACGATGGCGTCAGTGTGTCCGCACAGGGGACGACATGTGAGTCACGCACACACGCACGCACGCACGCACACACACACACACACACACACACACACACACACACACACTTGCCCGCAGTCCAAATGAGGACGGTTCATAATTACGGTAGTTCTTTTAATTACGAGGCACTGCTAAATTCCTTATTGATTGCCGTATCCATTCTCAGGAGAAATATCGACTGTCCCCTCGTTAAACAGGGAGAAGGCATGCTTGATAAGAAACGTCATCATCTTATATGAGTGCGCTATAGCTGGCCTTATTGCAAATAAAAATCTCGATGCCAACAAGCACCAGTAATAAATCAGACCTCAGACACGCATGTACCAAGAGCATGACAAGATAATCTATTTTGTGCAGGGATAAAACTGTCTATTCACATAAATTATTCAGGAAATAAACATATTAAACCAAGCTTGGAACCCAGAAAAACATTTTTAGCCCTATCTTTTGCTGTATTTGCAATTTAAAACATGTATACAGTGTTTCATTGAGCCATAACAATCAACAAGCTGTGCCTTATATTAATATTGTTGCCTCATAAATGAGCAACATAAATTATTGATTAAGTGAACCCACACTCACTCAGCCAGAACCTCAATACATTTTTGTTGCTGGAAATTTAAACTAGTTCTAGATTTGTGCAATATAGCAAACGCTGTTTCTTTTCTTTATGGGTTCCCACTTTTTATTTTTTATTTTTTTAATAATTGGCATTGTAATTGTATGGGAAACTCTGGTACTAAATGTTTTTATTTGTAGCACAACAAAAATATTCCAATTCTCAAGTGAATTATATTCTCACTGAGGTCATTGAAATGAAAATGTGGCTCTTCAGTTGTCAACTTTATTGTCAATACTGTCTCATGTATTCATTATCATTTGAAATGCAATTGTTTCTTTGTTTTGGTCCAGTGCCTCTCTTGTCTCCTGAAAACCTTCGTGCATCAGAAGAGTGGTACAACCGCTTCAGGGTCACCTGGGATCCTCCACAGTCTACGGCTGTGGGTTACAAGATCCTTTACCAGCCAGTCCATGGTAGGAACATGCAGCAAATATGCAAACCTAAAACGAACAAAAGGGTCCTTTGACTCACATGCACACTGAGAATGCAGAATAATGAGAATAATATGTGTGTGTGCGTGTGTGTTTGTCATTCGCAGTACCAGGGAGAATTTTGGAGATGACTGTGAGTGATGACGTTAACTCGGTTCTCCTCCAGAATTTGCAGAGCGGGACAGCGTACAGCGTACAAGTGACCGCCTCCTACCCTTTCGGACAAAGTGAACCATTGCTAGTGAACGCTAAGACATGTGAGTTTGCACCCAGATTGATTTAACGATGCTTTATATCTGATCATGTTCACGTCTAAAACCAAAATTGCCCTTGGCAATATGGAGAACAACTGTGGGGGCTGCATGATATTGAAACGGAATCCATCTTGCAGTTAGTTTGATGGGCCAGAAGGTTAATGATGGCAGTGCGGTTAAAATGAGATCTTGAATTGAATTCCTAAGCTTTAATGGGACATTGCTGTCAGGTTAAGTCTTCCTTGCAGATTTGCGGCAAGGACGGCGTAGTGTGACTGAGTGAGGACAGAGAGGAAGCAATAACAGCCAAGGTAGAAGTACAACATGCATATTAAAGGCTCGGATTTCCATCGAGACTCCCAGCGGAAACGAAGCGACCGAACAATATTCATATATCCGCGTCAGACGGCAAGAACATTCATTCATTTTCCCAACTGCTTATCTTCTAGAACAATCTTTTAATATATTGATTTGGTTTCGCGGCTGTACATGGCTAACGTGACTTTATGCCTCGGCCATTTTAAACATAGATTTAGAGGAAGGGGGGAAAAAATGGTCGGGCATGGACCACTGAGTAAACTACATGCCAGGAAAACTACACTGCTCCATATTTGTGAACCAACAAAATTTGTCCTCAAAGGACAAAATGCAAAACGACACAAATTGTCTACTTGTCTCTCTCTACCTACAGAATACTTTTTTCTCACCACAGTGAGGTATGAACATTAAAACAAGCTTATTATTTTCTTCATTTACAGTGGCTGGTAATTGCTGATGAAAGCACTGAAAACGAATCGAATAATAACCTCAACGTAAATGAAGTCACCCAACAAAAATGAATTTTAATACCAAAGATAAGCTTTGCTTTTAATGTATGGGTTTGTGCTCCGATGATGTCTCACTGTGCGTCTGTTCCTTAATAAATCCCCGCTGATGATGAGCAATAATTTCTGCATGTCCTCCTGTTTCTTTGAAGTTCCCAATTTGAACATGCTCTCCAAGGTAACGACAGAAATACATGAACGGAGATTTACCCTCAAATAATGATATTTTGCTGTTTTTATTTTCAACGCGTACAGGATTGAATGAAACTCACATTTGGTACCTCTGATACCAGCTTCTTTTTATCGACATTTCTTTGTATTACTTGAAACCAATGTCATCTAACCCACTCTGCGGCGCCCCCGGAGGGATGTGAGAGACAGGTTACACCTTAGGCGGATAGCTAGTCAATCATCAGCATGGCTCTAAAAAAAACACCAGCCATTAAAACAATGAACCATATGAAGCATGAATCCAAGATAAAAAAAATAATTAAAAAATTCCCCTTTGGGAGATTAAGAAAGAGAGAAAAAAATCACTCAGGGCCACATTGGATAAGTAGGGAGGTTGCTCCAACATGGTCAGGAACTGTCAGATGCTCGGGGCATTGTGAACATGAGCGTTGTCATGGTGAAGCAGCCATGGGTTCTCGTTCACAACTCTCGCCGATTCTCATGCACTGAATGAAGGATCTCTTTGTAGAAGTGCTGGTTGATCGTCTGGACCTGTGTTAAGAACTAAACAATGGAAAACTTTGAGCAAAATGACTTCGAACTTTGACCGTCTTGCTTTCTTCGGCCTTGGCCTTCCACTGAAGGATCTGGCGTTTGGTCCAAGATCCACGACTGACCAACGATGGTCATGCTCGCTAGAAAGATTGCTCTCATGGGTCTCATCATCATTAAATCATTGTTTGTGGTTCTGACACAAGCAGATGATTTCTATAGAAAAGCATGTGGGGGCGGGGGGGGGGGCGTTCAATTGCAAGGAATCGAAAGTGATGCATTAAATACATGTTATCCGTGACATGATTTAAATTTGCTGCTTGTGGTGATTCACGGAAGCATCCCTCTCATGGTAGCAACCACACACATCTTGCACCAATAACTCACACGTACGAGCAAGTGGAAAAACAATTATTGGTGCCTTGGGTACCACTTGGGGGGAATGAAAATGCCTCCTCGTAATTAAGTTTTATGTTGTTTGCATTGAGATGCATCTGCTTAGTGTACAGTGGTTTTACCGACATGCATTCAGAGTACCTGCAATATGTCCTCCATCTCTATTTTGCTTCTGAGCAATAGCTACTCAAATCTTTTGCCCTTATTTCCTTTTGCGTTTGTCTCACCTTTTGCACTCAGCCATGTCCTAGATTTCCGTTTTCTAGTCTATTTAACGCTGTCTTTATATTCGCATCTATTCCCAACTGAGCGAGAGGGATTTTGTTTCGTTTTTATTTTACATAATTGATCTCAAAGGGCAAGGTCTTGTTCGACTTTGAGAAGAGTGAGTGACTAATTGTAAAACTTAGTGAAAAGGAATACACTCTTTTGACTGTGGTTTATACAGGGGATCACTCACATGGCAGTTTTTTTGTGTCTAAAATGCATGGCATCTGCCTCACAGATTATGCGGCTCTGTTTTTTTTTTCTTGCATATTAAAAGGAGCACCTGCCATATGTTTATAGCACTAAATATCAACTAGGTGGTATTGAAGCCAAGTTTATTTCCCTACCGTCAGCAAATTTTGTTAACAAGGGGGTAAGTTGCGACAGGAAATAAAAGTGAGGCGGGAAGGAGCTCCTTGGAGATTACCTTGCTTACACTGCTATTTAAGTTGTTTTTGATCTTTTGCATCATGCTGCATCCTTCCTCATTGAGAGAAGATTCCATTTTATTTGTCATGAACGATAACTGAATTTATTTCTGCGACTGTATATGGCTGCCAATGATCCCAACCGCATTTCCTGAAATTAAAGCAAATAAATAAATAAATAAATAAATAAATAAATAGAAGATGTGTAAAGGTTCAGCATGTAATTGACTCATTGAGCTCATTCAAAGTTACCATCCTCCACCGTAGTGTCACTTCCTCTTTGTTTGCCTGCACCACTTGATTCGCTCTCTCTCTCTCTCTCAAAATTAAGGTGATCGACCATGATAAAAGTTCACCCGTGAAAAGATTGTAAATAGATTTGTTTGACTTTAGTCACACATCAAATTAAAGGCGAATGGATTTGCAAATAAAACGATGTAACAGAATCATATGTGACGGCCCAATGTCCAATGCACATCGATTAGTCGCATAATCAATCAATATTGTGTCTGTCACGTTGTTCCCAGTGGTCCTCGGTGTCTCCGACTTGACAGTCTACCAGGTTCGGCACAACAGCATGTGCGTGCAATGGCAGCCTCATCTGCACGCCGACTATTACAGAATCTCCATCCAGTCGACACTCAGTAAGTAGGCCTGCACTCTTGGATACATTGCTTACACCAGTGTTGAACCGAGTCTTGTTTCGGTGTCAATCATGGGCAGGGGGACCTTTATGTATGTATGTATGTATGTATGTATGTATTTCTTTCTTTCTTTATTGACAGCTTGAACACGTTTCCATATAATTGGCCAACAGATGGTTCGGTGTTGAGATTAACTGATGCTAAAGCATTATTTGTTTTTAATGTTTCTTTTATGTACTGTATTAAGTACGGTTTGGTTTAATCAGAGAGAAGTCAAGCGGATGCTTGAACAGCTCCAGCTTATCTGTAACATGAGCACAATTGGACTTTTTGATGGTCTAAGAAGGGAATAGTGTTGAAAAATGAAAACAACTCTTAATCCATATGGGTGTGTTTTCTGAGTTGCTCCAGTCTTGTTGCCAATCTAAATTCTCATTTAGTATCTCTGAATAAGAGTCCCTGTCACTGTATGGCCTTTCTGAAGTCTCATGAACATTGGGAATAGAGGAGCAAATGAATCAGTACTGTGCTGACATTGTTTGTTTTGGTCACTTCACTTAAAAGTGGAATTCTCTACCAAATAAGTTTTGCATGCGTGCGTGTGTGTGAGTGTGTGTGTGTATGTGTGAGTAGGATAGCATGGACTGTGATCATATAAGGCGTTTGCATCAAAACTCTTGTTTTTATTTGGTCTACGGATATATACGCCCTTCTTTTTCACATTATCATTGTTGGATGCAGCGTTTTTGACACAATAAGTTTCAATGGGTGAAGTCCGGAAAAAGTTTCTCCAGCTTCACCTAAGCAGCTTACCCTGTGGGGTCTTTCATTTTTCGAACTCTCAAAAGACGATTGAATGAGATTGAAGTTTCTTTTCTTCTTCATCTTTATGGACCTGTTTTTGTTTTTTCACTGCAGACAGTCAGCGACAGGAAGTGAGTCTAGGAGGCGGGGCTTCTCGACATTGCTTCTACGACCTTTTTCCAAGCAGCCAATATGAGATCAGCATTTACGCGCAGATGCAGGGAATGGAAGGACCTCCCATCTCCGTCACTGACATGACACGTACGTTGTACACAGAAATTGCTCATAGTTGAAATGAAAGATAAAACCTTGGAGCTTCTCAGTGCTTTACATTACACTGCTCAACAAATGTTATGACATTTTTTCAATCGGAGATGCAAGTAAACTTGACGAGATTCATGTTTTTTGAGCTGATTTCAAATCTATCAAATTCAAATTGCATCATCAATTATAACGCGTCCGTATTGTGTAAGCATTCTTGATAAAAAAAAGTACTTGATCTCAAAAACCTGATGTGCTAGGGAAGAAAAACCCTGACTTTTAAAATCAGCGTCAAAAATATGTTAAGGGACACTTGAATCCATCTCTGATTCAAATTTGCTCTCATTTTCTTTTTTTCTTGCTTTCACTTTCCCTAAATTTCATTTTTAAATTTTTCCACCGGTCCCTTTTCGAATCAGGGCTACATAGCTGCCTCTCTGCAGCAGTCTCTTCGACCTTCATATATATATTTTTTTGTATCCGTGTCTCAGTGAGGACTCTGGCTCTGTTGCAGTCCATTGGCCAGGTGATGAGCTCAGTAGAATCACACGGCTCGAGGGACCTCAAGGGCTCTGCGCACTGTCAGAGTTTTAAGATCGATAACACTCACACACTTGCACCCGAAAACACACAGATTCCCCACCCGCTGTTTTTCCACACCTATCCAGGGAGGTTTGGGCGGGCAGAAGTTACGCCTGAAGAAAATGTATTTACCAATGTACTTGTGGGCAAACCGTCAAAAGCATAAAAGCCACCTTCTGTTTGATTTAACATGCTCTGAACATGTCGGAATTGTACGTATTGTCTATCCTGTGTAGCATTTCCTTTCAAATTAGGGACAGCACAGAAATTTCAGTGGCCAACACCAATTGCTGTGAAGTTGCTCTCGTAACCTTTCATTCCATGCTATTATTAATTCATGATATTCATCTCTGTGAAGACACTGATCAAGTTAATGACTTCTCACAATCATTATCAACATTGATTTAGCCAGGCGGGAAACAGATGAATATCACTATTCAACAATTTATTTCTAGAAGTGTTTTTCTGCAAGTGTTTTTCAAATGATCACTTCTAGGAAATCACAATGCCCCTTCATTAGGGGGTTATTTTTAGAACAGACGGCCGGGCTACTCATGCCGTTCTTTGACGCCTGCCTTGAGAAGTTGCAAAATTGCTTGCGAATAGAAGAAATGTTGCAAATTCTCCATTCTCCCCCCAGCAACTCACATTGTCCCTGCTATTCACGGGTGCTGCATGATTTTTTTCTGATTTGTTATTGGAAAATGCAAAACCAGCCATCACAATTCATCTTAGGTTTGATAGATCCCACTCCAAGTACTAAATTCACGTTTTCTTTTTACTCCTCCCAGGACAAGTAAAACAAACTGTGCGACAGTCGTTTTGAATTCAGTGTTTTATGCACTGCTATTCAGAATCTTGTACAGTTCCTTGCCGCGGGATTTAAGATCTTGCGTTCGATGGAGATAGTATCACGTCTCGAATTTCATTGACCTCTTGCAATGTTTCATCTTCCGACATTCTCTGAACATGCTTGTTTGATGAAGTGAGGACTAAATTGTCAATATTCGTGGATGTGAGTCAGAGCAGTTATTTGTCTGTCTATTTTTTCGAATTGGCTGGTCATCAGTCCGGTGTGTACACCGCCTCTCACCCAAAATCAGGTGCTTTAGGTTGCAGATCACCAAGCAAGCCAAGTGAGAACAAGTGCTATTGAAAATGAACGGAATGAACGGATGCAGTGGATTGATTTTTGCCACCTGTGAACTGGTGATTTGTGGATGATTCTCGTGCTATCATGTTAGGCCAATTTCTAGAAGTCAAATTGCCTTACACTGTAGAGGAAACATCTTTGAAACGAGTGTTTCAACGGAGACAACAACTCCGAACACACCAGAAAGCAAACAGCATCTTGGTTCCAGTTTAACAAGATTAACGTGATGGAGTGGCCAGCCCAATCCAATCCCTTGGACCTTAATCCAATAGAGGAATTGTTCCCGAGGGCCAAACCAAGACAATACACACAGGAATTGAAGTAGAATCTAGTCCAATTGTCCAGCACTGGAATCCCAGTTTACAGGTACCAGAAAAATGTCAACTCCATGCAATGTAATTCACTTCTCAGAAAAAATTCCAATACTACAGAATATTAATTCACAGGAAAAATAACATGTAAAAAATGAGGGAGTGAATTGACCCTGTTTATTTGCCATTTCAAGTATATCAACGTATTGTTACAAAGACTTGTTCATGTGTCCTGTGTGATTTACATTCTGCACAGATGTTCTTTTCTTCTTTTTTTTCCTCTCTTTTTTAAATTTTTATTTATTTATTTTTTAGCTTTTTGACCACATCTGCTCCCACATGCCACCTAATCGTTTTGGCGCAGACACGTCCCTCAGGTTGTTTTTTTCCTCTGAAAAACAGCCTGCGGTCAGATACACAATGGATTGACGAAAATACTTTTGCTGGCCTCAGGTTGCGCGGGAACAGATGGTAGAAATACTGACTTTTTAGTTGTTTGATGCTGAGTTATAGATGGAGAGAGACAAAAGGACGACAACATTGCGCTCACATTTATAGCTTGTAAATACACATGCACCCACAAAAGGTAATCTAAAAACTCCATTATTGGTGCCAGAAAGAGGATGAGGAAACTTCAGATTCACAGATAGGCTGCATAGTTATTGCTCATTGCCAATTTGTCCTGTATATGTGCATGTGTATGTGACCTGCGTGTGTCCAGTGCCAGCGCCAACTCCGGCTCCGACTGAACCCCCTTCCACGGAGCCCCCTCCCACCATCCCGCCTGCCAAAGAAGGTGAGAGAAAGAAGAGTTGACCGCGAGCATAGTGCAGTCTGCACTCTGCTTGCACAATGTTCTGCTGCTGTTGTTGCACTTAAACAGGATGGACTCTGTTTTCCTGTCTGGCCCAAGTCATGACTTGCTTGCCCGAAAATCAGGATAAGCCAACCTTTCCACGTGTGCCGTCTATGTAAATAGAGCCCTTAGTTGCTCTGTTGTCCTTACTTTATGGTAACAGTTGTTAAGAAGATAGTTTAGCAGCTGAAGGAGTTCATTACACATGTGAATTATGATTAAATATTATTTGTCCTATTAAAACATAAACTACCCGAGATGAATGTTATGCAAAAAAAAATAGGAAGGAACAACTTTCTTCTGAGAGGATGTCACCAGAGCTAAAATTCTTTCTGCTCCTTTTGCGGGACCAAAAAAAAATCATTTTTGACAGTCAATCAAGTATGGTTAAAAAACATACGCACAGATGGATTTTGATTAAAAAAGTGAGCCCATGTTCAAGTCCCTTCAATGTGAAAATGAAAATTGTACACGCCAGAGAGGGAAGTCCTCACTGTAAAATCCAGGTACCAAATGCAGGTCTTGCTGCTGTCTTACTGTTGGATACCATTTAAGTGCTGGATGTTTTAAGTTATGCTTTTGATGAGATTTAAAATGTTAAAAAGTGCCTGAACAGGTAATGCAATGCAAAAGACACATGGTAAAAATTTCAAGCTACAATAAGTCATCAAAGTGCAGCCGAAGTATACTTATTGCAAAAAAGCAATTTTTAACATCTGCTAAATGCTCCCAAGCACAATTCTGTCCAGTTGTTTTATATATATAGATATAGATATATCTATATCTATATCTATATAGATATAGATATAGATATAGATATAGATATAGATATATAGATAGATATATGAGAGAGAGAGATAGTTTTGGATTTTTCTGTTGTCAAATCACTGACTGAAATGATACGTTCTAAGCTGAAAGTGTTTTTTCTCCCCTGAAATACCCCTGAATGGGGACAAACAAGATTGAAGGGTGAAGAAAAAAGGGAGACAGTTTCAAAGTATACAACCATCACCCCCATGCCAAACGTTCCCACGTTGGTTGGCTTCTTCCTGTCTGATAATCTCAACGAACAGCCTGACCCACAACACAAACTCCAGACATGATTCGACATGCCTGCTGAGCCTTCCGTTGTAATTCAAGTCTACATTTCTGACCTTTTTCACACTGATGCCTTGAATCTGGGGGATGGAGGGTAGTGGGAGGGTGGGGGGGACAGAAACCAAATACCCAGTACTGTGTTTGTATTTGGGAAAATACAGGCAGCAGAAACATAACTAAAGTATTAGTAATTGGAAATGCAATGCAAATCAAACCAAGTGAGTCAGGTGAGGACAATGGAAAATGAAAACAATGACAGAAATAATTTGGGGAAAAAAAGAAGAAGCAAGTTCTGGAAACAACAAAAATGACTTTTTGTCGAGGCATCACAGTTCGAGCATGTAGTAGAAAAAAATCAGCACCTGACCTTTATGTTGACATTTGTGTCAAGCATATTGGAGTTCTGACATTCTGCAAAAATCTAAAATGGTATTTGTTTCCTCACAAATAGCAGTGCAATAGAATTTTGTAAGGATGATGTTTTATTATGGTTCCAAATAATTTGACCTAGGCTCCAGGAACCCCCGCAACCCTTGTGAGCATAAGGTGGATCCGAAAATGGATGGATGGATGGATGGATGGATAATTTGACCTTTGTTTTCTTCATTGTTGGTGTGGAATCAGATTGGACCTGATCATCAATATATATATATTTATTTATTTATTCTTGTATTTTTGGGGACTATACATCGCATGAGTCAAAAAATGAATCATGAAAAAGAAAATAACATTTATAAGTCACCCCAACTATAAACTGCATTTTTTTTCTAGTCAATTTGTTTTACAAAAAAACCCGAGACCATGCACAGTAGAGTAAGAACTCACCCTCAAATATTTCCATTCCCTAATTGTGGGTGCGTTTGGATGCTCTGAACGCGCTGTTCCACTCCAACCGTTCGTCAACTCAGAGTGTGGTTCAAATGTGCCGTTCGGATATTCAGAGTGCCCTGCAGGAAGGAGTGCTGGGGCTCTGTGTGTCAGACAGTACAGATGGAAACATGTCAAGCATGAACCGCTATTACTTTACAACTTAGTGTGCATTCTGAAATTAATTGGAGGGATGCGCACACTGCCGCTCCGGACACACACTCTATGAGTGATAACGGGGAATCACAGTGAATTTCTGAATGTACCCTGCCGGTTGAAAGAAGGTGGCGAGAATAAAAAAGAAAGTCAACATGGAACGGGGATTTTGGGTGACAGTTTTAGCTCTAATTTTATTCTATACGAGTTGCACCAGAACAGGGAATCCAGAAGATATTCAGAACCACCTTAGTTCTGTTTTTTTATTTTATTTTACTTACGTTGGGGACTTGTGCCAATATAGCATCACTGTCCTGTGAAAAACATGTATGCCCATTTTTGTCCAAAAATCCCCCAAATGTTTACATTGTCAGTTACTTGTGGGTGTAATGTCCTTGGTCTCCCAATATATTTGTCTGTGTCATGTATGTTTCTGCCTTATGTGCTTGTCTGTGAAGTATGCAAGGAGGCCAAGGCGGACCTGGCATTCCTGGTCGATGGCTCCTGGTCAATTGGAGATGACAACTTCATGAAGATCACAAATTTCTTGTATAATGCCATTGGATCACTGGATCAAATTGGCCCAGATGGCACCCAGGTGAGCTACGTGACCATCCTGTCACCAACAGCAGATCACGAAATACATCCGAAGAATCCTCATATTCGTTCTTGAGCATTTTGCTTTATGATCTGAAAACGAGTCCAACCGCGGTTTTCACCTTCATAAGTATGATTAGGTCTTATGACTGATGTTATAGGAGTCTGTGGTGAAAATCGTGGACGGTGGACTTGTAAGATTATGCAGAGAATGTTTTACATATTGACATATGCATGCAATGCGAAGAAGACGTATGCTGTACTTTATATGAAGTCGTGTATGCCGCATATAATCGTCATTGGCAAACCTAAAAATGGACCGATGATCCACAACCTTCGTCGAAAAAAAATGTAGTCAAACACATTTGTAAAATGGTGTATTTTTCTATTGTGTGGGAAGGCTGAGAGACTGAATGAAAAATTATGGAATGATTTGGAATAATATCGAATGACGTGCAATGCCACTGAGTAACATGGAACGTATCGGCTGGAATGAGCTAAACAGTTAAAAGTTGGAATGGTTTGGAAGAGTAAAAAAACCGAAGAGATTGCAATAAGCCAAAATCAGGATAGAATATTACATTTTCGTAACAAATATTGCAGACCTCTTAATAATGTAAATACTCGGTGGGCTGGGTTAAGCAATGTTGTGGGCCATACTGTACGTTGCCCTGGTCCATACTTTGCAGGCCCATTGATTTTCACTCATGAGATCCTAACGCCCAAAGTACGCGTTAAGGTTGACAAAACATGCAGCAATAGTCTTTCTTGCCTCGTGCACAACGTATTGACTGACAGTAAACTTTGCGTAAATGGAAGTGCACTAAGTTTCCTCGGGAGCTTCCAATTGTGAGATGAATGAAGGCCTGCTGCATTTTAAGAATAAATAAGCTGCTTTACAGTATTGCCGTGCTCACCTTTGAATTCTTACCTTTGAATTCTTCTTTTCCACATCCGGTCCCCATTGTCATAAGCTATGTTATACTCTAGAAGTGCTCACATTGCCTACTTTTTGGAATAATACACATTTGTTTTTGTGATTTCATAAAATATGGCAACTAACCAATTGCTCCTAGAAAGAGTTTTCTTCTCTTTGTGTCATTGCCATTTTTGAAACAAGGGGCAAGAAGTCTTTTATCTTAAAATTACCTAATTAAAAAATCTTCAATTGCATTTTGCCCCAAATTTTTATCTTTTAAAAACAAATTTAAATCCTAACTATGTTGAATGTTGAGGACATCAGATTTAGAATGAGGGTATATTTGGTTTAAAAAAAAAAAGTTCACCACATCTTAAATTCCTGTCACAAACAAGCACAGCAACTTTTACACCTTATTTGTTTTGAAATTGAATTGGTATCAGTTTTCTGATGTGAAATTTGCAGCGGAACAGCCTAAATTCACAAAATTGGAAGAACCAGGGGCCTTTACCATGAATGAACGCTGTACCCCAAGAGAGCCTGTTTGTGTTGTTTGCGAAAAGCGTTGAAGCATCTCTGCTTATTTGCTGCCACTTTGTTTTGTCCCTGAGAAGTGCACTTTCTGGAAGTTCATTCCAAATGCATTACTCTTGATGACAAATATCAAGTGGTTCCAGCACCAGTGCCTCGAGGCTAGAGGGCTACTGGAAAACACAGTTATCTTGATCCTTAGCATAAAATCTACCAGGAAGAATACTTAGAATCACGTTGCCTGACTGAATGCTACAATCTCCGCAAGCTCAGAGTGTTTCTCTGATATCAGGTTCATCAATAATGGCAAGTTGTAGACATACCCCCCCTACCCTACACAATATGTCGCCGGTGCTCAGCCGCTTCATTTGTCACTCTGTGGAGGTGCTTGCGGAACCTTTTCTTTTCATTTGCGCAGTACACTATGTGCCGTTAAGCACTTTGCTACCCTCATCGCGCCCTGTAACCCCGTGGCGCTGGGCTCGCGACAGCAAAACATTGGCTGTAATGTGAGAAAGTTGGCCGTGATCTCAAGTGAAAGTTGGCTCCTTTACGTCGGCCGCCTTGAGCCAACAACAGCACCATTAGAAGTCTGGAGGTAATCGTAGTCCCTTTGTGGGTAAGCCGTTTTACATTTTGCAAATGACTTTGGGAATGTGTAACTATTTCAATTTATGTTCTATATAGATCCCTGTGTAAAGTCCACCAGCTTAGTTCAGCAATTTTTTTTCCTTAATAACACTCATCTCTCACTTAAACACCATTCGCACACTTTGTCAGTTTCAAATACACAGAAGAAAATGAGATGTTCTCGCTTTGTTGGGTCAGCATTGGCAGAGTTTTAAATAAATGAAGCTATTCTGGGTGATAACGACAGACGACTATTTTAGGAGACAAATCACATGCTCTTGGCTTCAGAGTACTTGCCAAATCAGCAACTTTGACATAATTGCGCTCTTTTAGTCAAATATGTAGATTTAAAAAAAAGGGAAAAAAACACTTTTTTGTCAAAATGGTGATTAAAAGATGTGTTGCAGGACTACTTGGTGTGCAGATAGACGGGGCGGTTCCCTCTTTCAGCGCACAGTTTTGGTGGGTCTAACGCGACAGAAAAGAAGTTTGGAAGTAGTAAAAAAGATTTATAATTTGAGAGTTGCAAAAATGTTTTCGCTACAGTACAGGTCTACAGGCTAGTGAGCGCAAATAACAGAATCATCTTGGGCAATGGGAATTTTATCTGTCATTGTTTATTTTTTAACAATAACACTGAATTGAAAGTTTGATTATTTTATGTCGTGTAGTTGGTGCTCTTCTGATTTGAGTCAATTTCTGTGTCCAGGTGGCCATTTGTCAGTTCAGTGACGATGCTCGGACAGAGGTCCAGTTGAGTTCCCATGCTAACAAAGAAGCATTGCTGGAAACGATTCAGAGGATCAAATACAAGGGAGGCAATACAAAGACAGGTCAGTACATCTTACAAGAAACTTGGTGTTGAATCACAGGGGGACATTTCAGCTAAGGCAAGAGACATTTTGCTTTCGAACAACAGTCTGCATTGCCGACCCAAAGTCCACCGACAGCCGTTGTGGAGCTTTGATCGGTACCACGGGATGCTGAGCAGCAGATGGACTTTCCCCATGTGTAGTATTAGGTGAAATAGTCATTTCCAAGGGCGAGAACCGACCGTCGCTCCCAACTTTTAAGCTAACATTACTTTGCTCGGGGAAAAAATAAAAAATAAATCTCAAACGGACATCTGCTTCTACACTATAATCAAAACACCAGAAGAGCATTAATGGGCCTCTTTAACAGATTGTGTTCTCAACTAGTTGAAATTCAACAATAAACTGTTTTCCTCCTATTTCACTTCATCCATTTTTACAAACAATATTTGTACAATCGTAAGTAGGAATTACAGTTTCCTTTCAATTGACCTCATTTTGCATTTTTTGTTTTTTTTGTTAAAACACTCACATACCATACCCGGGAGATTGACTCCGAGGATCTGAATACTGAACAAGTCGGGTGGTTTCTGAATCTGTTGTAATATTCATGTGAGAGTATCCAGCTGTGCTCGTGAGCACAAGGTGAATGTCGGTAACACTGATGCCTTAATGAGACTTTACAGGGAATGTCGGCTTTTGAGAGCATTTTAAGTCCAGGTTTAGATCAGTGACTGTTCAGAGAAACGTGTCCTTGTGCTTTTCTGACTGCTTCAGGGCTTCATCTTTTCTATCCTCTTGTGCTTTCCATCGCCATCTCATCCCGCGCCCCCTTTTTCTACCCTCGTGTACAACACCCTGCTGTTCACTCCTCCCTGCCTCCATTCACGTTGTTTACTCTCTTTGATTTTTACTCCCACCACCTTTTGTATTTGCGGTGCTGTCATTTTTAACCCTTATTGCAAGGTGTCCATCAATCACTACAATTTATGACCACTTTGTTGTTCCCATTATCAAGAGTACTAAAATACCGTAACCTACATAGTGAGATAATATCAAATAAATTGAATAAAACGCTGGTTCTCAAGCTTTTGACACCAAGTACCACACGAGGCTCTCCAAATACCTCAAAATGGCCAACATGTACAGTAGGTAGGTGCGAGTGTTCATCAAGGCCGTGGGAGAGGTATTACTTCTAAAGACTGTGTTTAATATTTTAAGCCACCGCAGCAGTATGCTTAGTTTCATCATTAATATTGCACTTAAATGTCTTCGAGTCAATTTACACCGCGCTTAATCTCAAAAGAAGTCTTCAAGGGCTTCCCAGGCAAACAGGAAAGAACCTTGAGAGGGGGCTCAGAGATGAAGGGATCCCTCTTCCAGGATAACCAGGTTGCAATGGATGCCGAGTGGGCAACTTTTACCACATATGGTGCTGTAAATTGTTAGTTTAAACAACGTGAGGGTTCTAAGTTTATGAAATGAAGTGCTGCAGAAAAGACGCCTTGGATGAAGTGCTTGTACCTCAGGACCTATCCCGCTCAGTTGATGTGGAACCCTCCACAGCAATGCCTCCGGGGAAGTTGTCACTTCAGATCGTGTCCTTGTCAGTCCGTGCAGAATCCTGACAGCACCAGCCTCATTTCAATCATTGCCACCTAACCCCCTCTCCAAGCAAGGGTGGGGGAGCAGCAAGAAAACAGGCCAAACTTCAGATGTCAGGGTACTCCCGCAAGTGGCAATTTGGATACTAGGGTTGGTTGATTTCAATGCTAGAGTGTTAAAATAAGTCTACTGAGATAGTCACTCTCATTTCCACAGGTATGGTACAGTGACATTTTGAGAGATGTCACGCTTGATGTTAGTCCTTTCAGTGTGTCGTTGGGTAACTAAAACTGTTCCTACATTAATGGGATATATTCCAGTGGTCCCCTCAAGTAATTTTCGTAAGCCTGGACACTACCTGGCCGCTCCTAGTAAGGAGAATATTATTATTATTTTTTGGTATTCATTTAAAAGTTGGATCTCACTAAGAAAATAGAACAATGTACAATTGGTTTACTCAAATATGCGTTCTTCCTTTGTCCATGTTGCACTCTCTCAATCATAAAAAGTGCCGAGTATGTCTATTCTTGCTTAGAAACTGGCAAGCAAACAAACAAACAAACAATCATAAGCTCCTTGGCAGAGGTAAAAATATCCTTCTGCACGAGAGAATAAAGGTTTGAGAGGCGGCGAGGCTTTGCCGGCTAAAACAGGAAGAGATTATTTTCAGTATTTTTATCTTTCACATCCCCGCTGATGGTGAGACAACCGCTTTCATGAAAGAAGCCCAATCTACACTGACAGGGTTGACTAAACATGCACAGAGTAGTTGATCGCTGGTTATTTGAGCTGCTGAACCACAATTCCCTGGCATATTGACAACATCTAATTGATAATAACTTCCTGTCCCCTTCTGTCTCTTATATGTTTTTTCTTGACCAACTCTTTGCATTTACCAAGGTTCTATCTCCGAGTTCCTGGGCCTCCCGTCCCCCTCTGCTATGCTCCTTGTATCACTTCAAGCCTGGCTAGCTTCTGTAATTCCACTCTGGCCCTGTGTGATCCCTGGACAGTGTCGAAACACGTATCACTGGCAGATATCTGACAAATGTACTCTTTATAGGCCAACCACACTATCATTTGTCATTTTTTGACAGATCACAGAAAAAAAGGGGTGTAGATGTGATCCAATATGTCTGTGTAGATACGCCAGTCATTCAAGTCATGGTAATCCACAAAAGTTGAACACCCTCTTCTTGGTTGTTGAAGACGTTTCACCTTTAATCTCCTATTTACGTCCCTGGCGGGTGCTGACGTGGAGGTTGTTGTTTTGTTTTTGCCAGGTGTGGCAGGTGAATAACCCTCCGGCGTAATCATTTAACTCCGTGGTGGCATAAAACCCTTGGAGGAGAGATGTCAGGACATACAGTAGTAGTAACCTGAGGACAAGCATAGTCCTCCTTCTCGGTTGGGAGAGGGTCTTTCTAGTTTGACAGTGATGGATTTTGTCACAGGTCCCACAAACCAGCTGTCCCAAATTTTGACATTGTTATTAAAGAGATGCCCCTTCCTTTGAGATGCAAATGAATTACTGACTCTGAACCTGAAGAGTTGACGTTCTACGTTGTGCCATTTGTTTGTGCTGGGCCTGCTGTGTTTCTCCAGTGTGGAGGTCATGACACACCTCTCAATACTACACTGCATGGTACTACTATGCCCATAGGGAACAAAGCAGCTTTTGTCTCAGGGTGTTTCTGGGTTTGATATGCATCGGTATGTCATTTTTGGGCAAAATCTATTCTCTCTCTCTCTCTCTCTCTCTCTCTCTCTCTGTCTACCAAACTAACTAGCCGAGGGATCGCCGCATTTCAATTAGTGGATCAAGTCTCGTATCCCTTATTCTCATGATAAAAGACCCACTTTGGATGCCCACGGGTAGCTTCAGCATCCCTGTTGTGCATCTGTCTCCTTCTAACTGTTGTAGAGCTCTACTCTTCTCTGTCTTTGAGTGTTGGATAACTCCCAAACAAGTTCAAGTGGCTGTTGAGAGCCAAAGAGGAGGTACTGGTCTGTGGGTAGTTTTCTGTAGACCTCAATTTTGACGCTTCCGTCATCTTATGCCTCTCATGTTACTCTCCATAAAATAATATGTTCAATGAAAAGTTCAATTTAGAGGGTTACGATTTTAATCCAAGTGTTATCCACATACCAGAAGCAGAAGTTGGCTTTGTTCCTTTAATGGAGTCCACTGCTTTTCTTTTCACTTCTTCCATGAATTTGTTGAGCACAATGTGGGAGACTGCCGAGCTCATAGCACAGTCCTGTTTTTGCTCAGAGAAACCTCCAGTACATTGAAAGTCAAGTTAAAATAAATTGCATACCTGGTGTGAAATGAGTTTGGTCTTATTGTAGTTCCTCCCTGATCACATCAACTGCCACAGTGGTGGACAATTGTAAAATAGGAGATGCTGTTGAATGAAGCAAAAGTCTCAATTTAGTTGGTGAAGTCCGTGGAGTTGTGAATAAAGTGTAATTTACAAAAATTGTGTTAGAATAGTTTTTATAGCTATTTGTATGAAGTTGTAGATGGGGGAGGTGGTGCTTCTGAAGATGGCTTGAGAGGATCATAGACCTCGTAAATCTGATGTAATCCAATCAGAGGTCAATTCCTTCCCCCTTTTCTAGCTTCTGGAGATATTTCATATCTTCTTGTATCCACTCATAGGTTGCCCGCAATGCCTCTCATCTCTGTTGACATTTTCCAGTAGAGCGTTCAGCTTTGCCTTTTATATCTCCTCCTGAGCTGATAGCCCTACATCCTGAATAATACGGGAGATTGTTGTCACTTGGAGAATACAGCCACTACTTGCCAGAGTTTCCTAAAGCTCATGTTGCTCATGTTGGTTTCAGCAATTTTGGTGACTGGATTTGGTTTTCTTAATGATGCCACTACCATGCCCAATTTTCTCCACAAGAGGATGTCTTTTTCCAAGGTACATCTGATGACAATGAAATTCTTTGTCTAGTGACTAGAACTTTCAATACTGAAACCCTTCTGAGACTGAGCCTTTGGAACCTCTCGGTGGAGAGTGGCTTTTGCTGTATGATGCAACAGAGGAAAGGTCAAATTCCTGAAATCTGAATTGAAATCTGTCATACACTTGGCTTTTAGAGGACGTATACACATCAACCACAACATAATTATTTTCGTCACTCGTTCCCTTCAAAGATTCCACTTTGTTTTTCACTTAACTTGTGCATGTTATAGTTCACATTAAAGGTAGAAGTGGTTCTGAAAAAAAAAACAACTTACAAGAAAAGTTTCAACAATGTAATTGCATCTTTGTCACATGTACATCGTTTATATTCAGTGTGTGCTCATTTTGCGCTGCCCAGCTAGTATCCAAAATTGAAATGACAGCTGGTAGATTTTAATTAGTCTCAATGCTCTTGCTTATATTAACCAGGTGAGTGCTTGTGATGGAAATGCAGAGAAAAGGCAGGATCTACCTTGAAGGAGTGCTTCCGCTCCACACTCACACAGCTGTCAGGTTGACTTTGGAAACTTTGGCGGTGGCGATATATGTGAATGTGGCTGATGTTTTCCATCCTCCAACATGCTCTGTGGAGGAAAGTTTAGCAGCAAAAATCCTCCTCATAAATACATTTTCACGTAACAATGTCTGCAAGTGCCAGTGCGAGCTTTATGTGTGACTCAAACCCTTGCAGCAAGGTATCGAGACGACACATTTCACAAATGGGTCGAACATTTGGACACGTTATGCTATATTACTTTTTTTTTGCAATTAAAATATCTTTGATTGGCTCCAGCACCCTTTTGAGGATGGATGGATGGATACATGGATGAAATATTGCATTTTACATAATCTGATATCTGAAACTTGTGACATTCAGATTTACAACTTCAAGCCTATTCATGCAACCTTAAAACCTGACCCAAATTATATAGCTTTACATTTGGATAAGTACATTTATGTGAGTGTAACCTAAATAAATTTGGGGGTATCATTAGAGTAATTGCACATTATTAACATCTGTTCATTATTATGTGTGTGTGGGGGGTAATTTGCGAAAAAAAAAAAAACCTAGAATATCTTTCACTTTTAATGATTATGTTCCTTCTAGAGAGAGGTGTGTGACTGTATACTTTATTTGGTGACAAAATGCACTTCCTTTTTTTATAGACTGTATGAACGCACCACTTCTGCATTCTATGTCTGAAGGCACCAAAACGTCTGGGGCAGGTTAGACTCTATAGCGGAGCGTACTGTTGATGTAATGTCACCTAGTCATAAGTCCGCATGACAATTCTAGGAGTTCTAGTGTGAACAAACGGTGCACTTGTGGGGTTGACGGCTGCATTATTACATCAGCAGGAAGAAAATGCAGAGAGCAGACTTTGGTGCTCTCTGGACCTAGAAATTTATACCTGCAAATGTTAGCAAACCATCAAAGCGGAGTTAAACTGCAGAGTTACTGCAGTAGTAGCTCAATGTATTGTCTCTCTCCTCTTCTTCGAAGTCTTGACGAATACATGTAACCACACAAATGCAAAGAATCATAAAAAAGACCCCAAAACATTGACAATTTATAAAAATTCTCTGAAGTAAAACCGTTTGAAAACACCGGCACCCGGCAGTCCGGAAAGGGAGATGCCTTATGAGATTTTACCAGAAAAACGTCACACCATTGCGTGCGTATAGTCCATCAAGGGGTACATTTGAGCTAATATGAGACAAGTTGGTCTTTTAAGCTTTTGGAGCCTGAAAAAAAAAAAAAAGGAAATCATAACTCTGGAGTTGACTCCATTGTCCTGCCACCATTAATGATCGAGACAAGAAGGATGAGAAAGCAAAATGTTAATTGACAGGAGCACTTCTGAGAGTAGATGATGGCGATCGTTCATGCCATTGTAAAAAGGTCAAATGGAGCATCACAAACTATAAATACTAATCTCCAACATGTTATGTGGTGATAATGAACTGATCAATCAGCACTATAAGGACAGTTTAATGATCTGTTTTTCTTTCCATTAAGGATACTAGTTTGACAATGAAGTACAATAAGCATGAGGCTTTATGTGTTCCAGATGTATGTATTCACAATGGGTCTTTTCAAAGTTTAGGCAGGACAAGAGTTGTTCAGTAACAAAAACAAAATCAAATATTTATAGGCTCAAATCCCACAAGATGGAGAAAATGCCTTTAAGCATCATCTCATGAATAAAGTTTTTATGTTTTGTCTTATGGGAGGGTCTCTAAACTATCAAAGATGCCTGTATGCATTTTATTGACTGATTAAATCCATTAAAGTTGGCCGTGACTCAACTTT
Source organism: Hippocampus mohnikei (assembly GCA_026261675.1). Lineage (NCBI taxonomy): Eukaryota > Metazoa > Chordata > Actinopteri > Syngnathiformes > Syngnathidae > Hippocampus > Hippocampus mohnikei. Next base: position 12,985,591 of record JAKGUB010000556.1, on the reverse strand, counting down.
TAAAAGTTCTTCAACTTTTAAGCTTTGTGACATTTTTGTCATCTGGTTATTCTTATCTGGAAACATTAGGAGCTCATTTAAATTCACTTATTGGAAATGCTAATGGACACGATGTCCTTAGCTTAGCTGCCTGCCAGCAGAGTTTGGCAGGTCTCTCATTGACATGCATATGTTTTTTTTTTTAGCCTTCATACCATATTTTATTTGAGCGGACACAATGAAGAAAGAAAGTGGTTTTTTTTTTTAAACTTATGACTATATTAAAAAATGCTAGGGCGATAGAAGAAAGGACAGACATTTTGCTTCATTATAGAACCACTAAAGTTCTATAATATTATCGTATACTGTATAATTATTAGCAGCTACTATATTAACACCTGCTGACGAGCAAAATAGGCGATCCTGAGCTACTCGTGCAAGGTAGGCAAATAAAAATGCATGAAGATGCTTCAATGGACATTTTTGCTATTGTGATGATCATTCTCAATTCAGATTGGCTTCTTTCATCAGGTCGAGCCATCAAGCATGTGAAGGAGTCCATTTTCACCTCTGATGCGGGAGCCAGGAGGGGGGTACCCAAAGTCCTGGTTGTCCTCACTGATGGCCGTTCTCAGGATGATGTCAATAAAGTATCTAAGGATATGCAGATGGACGGTTTGTAATCTGTTCTACATAGAAAAAAGTAAAAAATAAACAAAAAATAACCAGGGGTAGTGTGTCGGCCTCACAGTGCAGAGGTGCAGGGTTCGATATTGGCTCTGGGCTTCCTGTGTGGTGTTTGCATGTTCTCCCTGTGCCTGCACTGGTTTTCTCCGGGTACTCCGGTTTCCTCCCACATTCCAAAAACATGCATGACAGGCTGATTGAACACTCTAAGTTGTCCCTAGGTGTGAGTGTGAGCGCGGATGGTTGTTCGTCTCTGTGTGGCCTGCGATTGGCTGGCAACCGGTTCAGGGTGTCCCCCGCCTACTGCTCAAAGACAGCTGGGATCGGCTCCAGCACACCCTTGTGCGGATAAATGAATCAGAAAATGAATGGATGGATAACCAGGGGTGGTATACAGCAAGAATGCGATAATTGATACATGAAGATATCTATGTCATGAGAGCAGATTAAACATAGAAATATCAATATGCCCTTTACTCAGTCCAAGTCAACACAAACAATATTTAATGGGCTGATTTACCAGAAGAAATCTGCCAACTAGTGATCCTGTGCGCTCATAGATTTTATCCGATGCCAAAATGTAATTGTGTTTGCTTGTTTCTCTTACATTATGAGCTGCTGATGGGGGAGGCTTGTGTATGTATTTTGTGTAGTTGCAACACCTCAGAATCCAAATGAAATGGATAATTGTTGCGATATGCAGTTTTATTGACATTTAATTCATGTTTCAAGTTTTTATTATCCACAAGCAGAATCTTCAACCTGGTGAGAAAGCCGTTAACGTCCTATTTATTGAACGTCAATCTCATTTGATTGCATCCCCCAGGATGCATCATTTTTGCCATTGGCTTTGCTGATGCAGATTATGGGGAACTAGTCAACATCGCTAGTAAGCCTAGTGACAGACATGTCTTCTTCGTGGATGATTTGGATGCTGTGAAGAAAATCGAAGAGCAGCTCATTACTTTTGTCTGCGAGGCAGCCACTGCCAGTGAGTAACTCCACCTTGACAACATGACACACGCAAGTATACGGATCAAACTAACTCACACGTTTGTAACATCCAGCTTGTCCATCTATTCTGATGAGTGGAAACAGCATGGCAGGTAAGGAGTGAAATTGACAGGGAATGCCACCTAACATCGCCTTGGCCACGGGGCAGGACGGGGTGACGAGGACTTGTCTCCTGCAGGTTTTCGAATGATGGAGAAGTTTGGTTTGGTGGAGAAGGAATACAGCACCATATCTGGAGTGTCTCTGGAGCCAGGCTCATTCAACAGCTTCCCATGTTATAGGCTACACCATGACGCTCTGGTGTCACAGCCCACCAAGTGAGTGAGGATGGGTCAGCTCAGGGGAAGAAATTTGAAAACGTTATAGACATGGGTACGTTGTAATGAGGTTCGACTGTATATACTTAAAACTAAATGCGCTTAAAATGGAGCGGGAACCTTCAATTGTCATCCAACGTGCTGCTGTAAATGCTATTTTGTCTGTGGTGGTGTCGGGGCTTTTTGTCAGCCAGCTTTAAATTTAGCCTCCGTAACTAGGAGCGTTCAGTTTTTCAAACGTGACATTGACAAGAGTGCTGAAAAGCAGAAGCTGAAATCTTTTGAACTTCGAGTGCTCAGAGGCAGCCCCCCAAATTTGTGATTCTCTGATGAAAAAAGATGGCACTCTGAGACAGTTCGAGGCAGCCAAACGCTCCGTAAAAGCTCTCAGCCAAGCAGCAAAGAGACTTGGAAAAGACACCTAGTGAGTACATGCCTTTAGGGCACAGTTAACTTATTTTGTGTGTGCGTGTGTGTGTGCCCGTGCGTCTGCCCATTTCTGCATGTGTGTACCAGGTACCTTCATCCTGAAGGTTTACCATCTGACTACACCATCTCTATGATGATCCGCCTGCTCCCCGAGACTCCACATGAGCCCTTTGCATTGTGGGAAATCCTCGATAAGGACACCAAGCCATTGGTGGGACTCATCTTGGACAGTGGGTTTATTTTAACTTGTGTTGCTTCTTTATCTTGTCGTTGTCTCAATCTGCGGATTTGTGTTGTCTCCTCCAGTCTCAGCACCTCGAGATGAATCTTTCATGATGCGTTTTTAAAAACTCAGGCTGGAGACATTTGTATGATTAGAACATAGATGTGATTTTTTTTTTTTTAATCGTATCTACCCCAAAGCAATCCTTTCTAAGTGTTAGGCTTCCTTTCCTTCGGGACTTCAGGGGACGTGCAGCAACTTCCCAAAAATAAAGACAAATGTAGTTTTAAATTTACTCAGGTATGTTAAGCAAAAAAACAAAACAAAAAAATAATGAATTTCTAGTGCCGACAGTGAGTCATAAGACCGAGTAGAGAACTCTCGCTTTGTTAATGAGCATGGATATCAAAGTTATTTACAGACTTTTTTCAGGCAGTAATACAATATGCAGCATTGTACATATAGTGCAGTTATTTTGGAGTCAGACCCAGTGAGATACCTTCAACTAATGAGGATGGTGGCGATGCGTGTTGGAAGCCAAAATTGCTGTGACTGTGCCGCGTCGGACATCACGATACGTACAGGACGTTTACCCTTGCTGAGAGTGATCCGATTCCTTCATTTCGAGTTTTGTTGCTAACCGGCAATAATTTGTCCAAGGAAACCAAGGTCGCTTGGTGTCCCCGCGAGGCTGCGGCGTGTGCGCGCAAATGATTGTCAAGACCCCTCGGTCACATTGGATAAAAGATCATTCTAGATAAAAGAAGAAAAGCCAACTACTGTATTAGAATTGTCTCTCAGTATATTGCAGTGCAGTTTTACACCACTTATCAATTTCTACACTATTCCCCCACAATTCAAATCTTGCTGCAAACTACTTGTGGAGTTGAGCTGTTCCAGCTAAAAAAACAACAACAAAAAACCCAAAAGTGTTGGGGGGGGTTCCTTATAGATGCCACAATATGGTGTCAATTTTTTTTTTTTTTTAGACAGGGCTATGGCCTAACTAAACGAAGTGCTCACGTCAACATAATTCCTTGGTAACAACATGCCACAAGATAGTGCTCAGCATCTTTTTTTTTCAGCAGAAAAACAGAGTTTTCAGCAAACAAGATTGAGGGTAGGTTAACAAAAAAAGTCTACGCAAATGCCAATCATACTGATATGTGGGGTTCACTGTCCATCATTCATGAACATTGTTAATTGAATACCTCTCTGATGGTGGTAATCAAAACTGAGCAAGTTGGTTTTGCAAAAAACAACGTTTTCATACATTCAATAGCATGCGCCTCTAAGATTATATATTATATTATCTGTAAAATATGTCATCATGTTCATCTCTCCTAATCTCCCACAGACTCGAGGAAGAGCCTGACATTCTTCACATACGACTACAAAGGAGACTTTCAGAGTGTCACCTTTGAAGGAACTCAAATAAAAAAAGTCTTCCATGGAAGTTTTCACAAGGTTAGAGTTTCTACTTAAAGTGAGATATTGGTGGTGTATTTTATTCTTATAAGTGTTCATTAAAAAGGGAAACAGCTATGTATCATTCATACAGGCCTTTTGATATTTTGAAGTGTCTCATCATGAGGTCAAGTAGTCCTTTTAACAAGTACTTTTTTGGCGAAGTCATTTTTTTAAAAACATCTATTCAAATCTGCTGTGATGAGTGACATTTAGAGATGAAAAAAAGTAGAAACAAGGCTAACAATCTTACTAAAGAAATAGTGTGGATGAATTGTTTTTGTTTGTTTTTTTTGTTTTACACCAAAGATATAACCAGCAAAAAGTGATTTTGTACACGCACGTTTAATAACGGTTTTCTCACCCAAACCCGTGATGAAAATTAAGAGGATTTAGTCGCCAAATCAAAACAGAAATTGTCATTGGGCACTTTACTCTTGGAGAAGTTAAAGTTCCCACTCCTCACTTATTCAAAGAGACCCGACAGAACCCCGTATGAAGAACCACTAAGCGACTATTTATTGTGCAACTTTAAATGCAAAGCCACACATGCAGTATGGATGCTAAATTTAATAGGTATCATTAATTTTTAGCTTGTAGTATAGTGTCCCCTTCACATTGCCCACCGATTTTTACAATCCAAACGTATTGCCTTGCAACCAGAAAAAAAAATGATCAAGGAGCTGCAGTTATTATATTTGCCTTTGGGGGGGCTCTTCATTTAGCGAATATTAGTCTGCATATAATTTGTCTTACCATTAACGAGCATACATAAAATAGCTGGGAGAACTATTCGCTTCTGTGTGTTGCGAAAAGGGACGTTAATCAGCCTGATAGTTCCTCCAAAATAGAAAATATTGAAAAATGAGCATGTGATTTTCCTATACATAGTTCTGATCGATGAATCTGCCTTCGTTTGTGTAATTTCAGTCTTCCATATTTCAACCTCCATATCGTAGGTTAAATCATACAGCATCTTAGACCCTAAATTCAACTGCACGCCCACGTTTGTGCAGTGACTTGTTTGAAAGATTAGCATGTGGCTAAATCCATTTTTCACCTTGAGGCAATGCGTGAGGTGGGCGGATTTTGACAGGAGCAAAGAACTACAAGTGAAGTGACATTTTCTTCCCGCCAAGTGAAGCGATTAAAGCCAAGACATGACAGCACTTCGCCTGCACCTTATATATTGCTAAACCCTATAACCTTAATCTTAAACCATCAATTCTCTAAAAGAGGAACATTTCCAATCATTTCACTTATCATTTGACATCACGGCGTTATGGATGAAAACCAGGTGCAAAATAGCCAAGGAGACTATTTTACATAAGGCACATTGAGTTATTGCGCGCTAAAAAGAATTTTTTTTTTTATCAGAGACTCTTCTGGTGTCAAATTTATTTTGTTCTTTCACATTTAATGGGGTGGTGGTTAGCTTAGACCTTAGCCATGAAATGCATGGGGGGCTGTGGTCAGTTAATGTTATTGAAATATCCTACAGACAGAACTGACTTTGCTCCATATTTCGCCTCATGTCCGAAAACCACAGTCAATCATCACCAACATTTATTTATTTCTCTACTTATCCTCACTTCAACCGCTGAAAACATTGGCAAGATTGAACCAGATAGGATCAGGCAAACTCACACCATCCATTCATATTTTTAATATAACACTGTTAAACAAGAATTTGTATTTCCCAGTGCAAAAATACCTATTGATAAACGAAAATGATTAAAGAGAGAGAGAAAAAAAGTTTGTTTTCTTTTTAGAAATTGTTGCCCCAAGCGGGGTGCTCACAAGCATCTTGGTGGTCGGGCACGGTGCCCGATGGCCTGTCTGTGGGGAGGGCTCTGCAGTCACAGTTTGAGTCCTCCTGTGGACCTGTTAGGTTCAAAATTGAACCAAATAATGTTTTAGGAACGCAGAGATGCAGACCTCAGATAAACTGGAACCCAGAAATGCAGGCTCAGACAAAGTACAAACAAAAATTACTTGTCACAAGGAGCCAGGAAAAGGCATAACCAAAAAGGAAATAGCAAGAGTCGAATTTACACGAAAAACAAGATCACAAAGACTAACTCACACCAATACTGACAAAACGACTATGAACGAGAGGTCTAGGAAACACACGAGCATAAACATTAAGCAAGGTCAATAATCCAACAGAGAGTATGCCATTTATCAGTTCCTTCAATACTGGGAAAGGTTTTGATTGGGAACAATTAAGGAACGGGTGCGCCTGCTGGAGGGAAACGCCCTTCACTCCAACTGGAGTTGCAACAAAAACAAAGACAGACATGGCAGGAAACTGCACAGCCTCCTTCCATGTGTGGTGTGCACCAAAAATCGTTTACATTCAATATAGCATTCAGGGATACAAATGAACGTAATACATTCAAATCCACATTGAAAATAAGTATTCACAATAAATGGCACATCAGAATCAACTTTTTTGCCCTGATTACATTTCTTTTTTTCCACTCCTTGCTCTTTGTTTTGCTGTGTTTGTGCTCTTTCAAGATAAGAATCACCCGATAACTCGCTGTTATGGATTCTTGCTCTCACAGTCCAACAGAGTTAATAAATTTCCCCCATTTCCTCTCAAAATCATACGTGCAATATGACTGATAATGCATCACTCTCAGCAGAAGAAGCAAAAGCAATTTGTCTCATGTCTGGAAAATGATAAGCCAGACCAAAATAAACGAGGTGCTTTATAAACACCAAGTGATGCTGTTGATGTTTGAGACTGTGAATAATCACAAACACAAACCTTTTTATTTATTTCGCTTTTGTTTATTTGATGTTTTACCCTAATTTGCTCTTTTATTTATTCATATTTAGTCCTTTTTTTCCCAACCTGCAGTCTTGTGGTTGATCTCTTGGGGATCAAAATGACTCACAAGCCTTTGTTGCCATCAAATCCACTTTTTACTCATCCACTCATCACACATTTGAACAAACTAACAAAAATTCCGATTGCGTTGCCTCCTTTAATTACTTTCACTTTTGTAATTTTGTAACGTTATGTTCAGTAGTTTTTCATGTAACACTCGCCTCTGTTTAGCTCCATGTAACCATCAGCAAGACGGCAGTGAAGGTGGTGTTGGACTGCGCCGTTGTGGGAGAAAAAGCCATCACTGCAGCCGGGAACATCACCACGGATGGCGTGGAGGTTCTGGGTCGAATGGTGCAGTCTCGAGGCAGAGGAGACAACTCTGCTTCGGTCAGTGTGGATTCATGGATGTTCTACCGCCATATTAACATCTGCTGATTATGCCTTTAACTCATTCAGTACCAGCCAATTCTGGACCAAGTCTGAAAAGACGTTTAAAAACGTCTTTGGGAGGGAATGAGTTAAGTCTGACAATCATGAGCATGTTATAGCATTGAGGCCATTGAGGCAGCTGCAAAAGCTTCTGGAGGGTTTCAGACTCCCTCCAGATCAGGAGATGTGCACCCATCCACATCAAGAAGAAATAAGAATATAACTAAAGACTATGTTGGTTGTTTCATTTCATACTTGATGGATGAGCAGACCTTCCAGAGATCCAAATATTTGTAAACAATTAAAAGGTACATTTTCTGTGCTGTCCCCTAAAAAAATGTAATCAAATCATCAGGAGCACATTTTTGACAGTGTCAGAAGAACATTTTGATCAGGACAGAGTTTAAAAATCCCCAAAAACATCATGCAGAAAAAAAATACTTTTGAATATTTAAAAATAAACTTCATCAAGCAGTGCAATGCTGCAATGATGTGTGTGTGCATGTAAAAAAGCGGAGATGACGGACAAGTGCATTATTAGCCACGCACCACACATCAATTGTCACAGGAGGAGGAAAGTGGAGTTTTTTTCCATCCACTTAAGAGTAACCCTGAGATGCTCACACGACATCGCACGTCTCTAAGGCCACAAAAGCCTAACCACACTTTGTTTAACGTTACGTGGGTGTCTTTGCAGTTTCAGCTCCAGATGTTTGATATCATCTGCAGTACGTCATGGGCAAGCAGGGATAAGTGTTGTGAACTGCCATCTTTGGTAAGAACACACACACACACACACACACACACACACACACACACACACACACACACACACACGCGCACACACTTGTCATCCCTGAATGTGCAGTCATTTGGCGGATATCACAGCCTGAGATAATCAGAGCCGTAATTGTGCTTGTGATCAAACTGAGTGATGATAAAACCAGAACGACCAAACAAAGATGATATCCAAATGACTTGGAATCCTTTTGAATGGGGATGGCCACTGGCAAAGCAGTACCGCCGTTTAACCACACCTAATTTCATTTACAAAATCAAATTACAGGCAATGGCCACCAAGAGGATGATGTTTCCATTCCCATTATGTTCTCGTGTACACACACGAGAGAGAGAGCGGTATACATTGCAAAATCCCCAACAGAATGAGGGCTTTGAGTAAATTATTATCCATTGCATTGCATTATATGCATGTGGTGTAGGGTTTTTCCCCCCAAGTGATTGTAAAAGTACTGTCTCAATAGCAGAAGAAAATTACCAAAGCACTTGCTCAACTATTTTTTTCTCCTTTGTTTGCATATATTCTCATTCATCCAGGCCATGGTAATCTGCAAAATTTGACTTGAGACAACTAGACTCTTTCTTTGATAAATGTGTTCTTTTTGAATAAAGCTGAATAATAAATTTGGAAATTATTTGGCATACGACTTTCACATGGCTAAATAATGGGAAAATAATGACTGAGATGGGTATTCAATACTGATAAGCACACTGTTTTTTTTGTTTGTTTTTTTATCATGAAAGATTGATTAGAATGAAGAATTACGTGGGCTCCACACATCATCCTAATCTGGTTTTTGGTGCGTTCATGTTGTAGCGAGTTGAAGAGGAGTGCCCCTCAATGCCCCACGCCTGCACCTGCTCTCAAGATAGCAAGGGACCCCCAGGACCTACCGGACCTCCTGTGAGTCCCTGTTGTTTGTCTGCCTCAGAATTCAATTTGACTACGAATGTCTTGTTCATTCTATTTCTCTTTGTCCCTAATTTATGAGCTATCTTTTTCCTCGGTGCCTTCATTCTTTTCCAGTTTAATCAAGAGGTTAAGAACAAAAAGTTTAGTTAGACCCAACACTGCGCGTTCCCTAAGGAATCTCCTTGTAATGATTTGCTTTATGAACATTGAGGAAGGTAATTTGATTTCAATTCAAACATTATACAAATTAATATAACTTTTGAGAAATGTTTCCAGAACATGCGAGGATGTAGGTGTTTTTCAGAGAAAGCAAAGACCACACGTTCCAAGTAACACAAAACCAAACTTCTTGCCATCATTCTCAATTTTTCAATGAGTCCGTCGCTGTCTCCTCGCTCAGTCGTTGCGTTCACCATATGGCCTGTGTTTTCTGCTCTTCATTTACGACTCTCTCAACTCTCAATCATTTTGTCTGTCTCCGCCATCGGCACCACCTAGTTTGAGAGAGTAATTAAACTGTGATTCCATTTATCACAGAAGATTAGGATCCACCACACTTTTCATCCCTGTGCAACCAAGTCAGGTCCACTTTCTCATTTGAGGACTCCACATGTCCATTTGCCAGCGCCTTTCTAATTTTCTTTAATTATGTCTCACTTAAGAAGCTTGTAGTGCAACCCGACTGCAATTCAGCGACACATAGCCAATATATATGTAAATGCTCAATTTCCAATGCTTCCTTATCCTTAAACCAACAACAGCGCAGCACGCGGCTGTGATTCTGTCATTGTGGCCATCCTATTGTTTGCTTTTTACGTCCTCTTCATCCGAACACTGACTCTCTCTTTTACTTTTGCTGCATGGCTCCTTTTCACAATGTTTGTTTGGCCCCGCAGCTTTGAATAGACGACTTAAATCACATTGTAACTGGGAATGTGGCCGTCAGTGAATGCCATGGTGCCATAAATCTTTTCAGTGTTACAACAGCATACTGGTTGCCGACTCGCTCTGCTCCAATGTGTGTTTGTGTGTTTACCACATACCAGACCTTCTTTCAACACAATGCATAGATCATTTGATAATAAAAAATGTTTATCTGAGATGGTTACGATGCTTGAGTTTGGAAGTGCAAACTAAGTCTGCGAGTAACTAGAGCGCATTACGGTACTTGAACGCTCCCGTTACGTTTATTTCAAATTAGGACACCAAAAATATCAGTTTGGTCAGTGTGACCCGCCGCACCACCAAAAAATAAACTGTAGTTTAATTAGGGTGTGGTATTCCATGTACATTAAATCTTATTTAAACTACATAATAAAAAGAATAAAAATAACTTTTTTTCCCCACATTTTCAATTGAATTTTCAGTGAGGGTTTCAAATTCAAATTATACAGTTCAGATTCAGTTTTTAAAAGTAAAGATTCAGATGAAACAATGCAAAACCTATTTATGTAATTCAGATTCAGTTCAAGTTTCGCTATTGTAATTCAAATATAAATTATTCAGATTTAGTTACTGGCAGCACATATTTCAGCCCATAACTGGGCTCTATTTGTGTAGGTAGCGCATGTGCGCTCCAGCGTAAAAAAGAGGCGCATCTTAATGTTTGTGCCAGTTTGGGAATTTGGCAGACTGTGCTTGCGCTATGCTGGGCATTATGCCTGACCACGGGTGTTTTATATAAACGCCCCCGGCGCACCTGACAGTTTGGTGGCTGGAAGTAGACTAAACTTTAGACCAGCTAAAAGCTGGTCTAAGTTGTGGCGCAGGTAGTGTTATGCAATTTTGAAGAATTTGATCGAGCTGCAGGCAGTTAGATTCTGCGATCCCTTGTGTGGTGTACATCATTTCATTCATAAATATGACAACAGCATGCAACAAACCCTTCTTCATTGTAGAACTCAATTTGTGAATTGAACACATGTTGATTATTATTATCATTTTTATTCTATTTTAAAAATCACCCTATTTGGCTGCTAGACGGCTATAGGGTGGGGAGGGCTGGTTGTGTGGGGTCACACACGGACACGATCTGGAAGGCCAACCCCAAGTACCCACTTCACAATGGTGATGTGTTATTGCTCAGGACATTTTTACATCATCAGTCCACATAAAATTGCATAATGCAGGCTGTCAAGTGCATTCCAAAGCAACAGGCGATCAAACAAAGCAGCCAAGTTCATTTGTTTTGGAACGTCTTTATCCTGACCAGAACCTTCCAAAAGGTGTAAAAAAAGACCAATGCTTACCTTATTTGTACTGCAGTAGTGCTGTTTTCAGATTTTGATTATTCAAGACCCATGAGCAATCCAAAAAAGAATTAATTTTGTTATCCAGAGTCCTTCCAAATCAATCGAGTATTCATGGATTATTTTGTTCAATAAATAGACACTATTAGTCTGTCAAAGCACAGAGAATAAATATGAATCTACAGTTGGAAGGAGTTTTTACAAGAGGAAGTAATTTCTTCCAAGTAGAATAATTTATAGCTTCAGGGACAAGTTGGAACTACAGTCTGCCGAAAGTTTGCTGGACTGAGACTTTCCTTGTGGATACGACTCAATACTAAGAGCATTAAAGTGACATTTTTGCTGAGTTATCGAGGAAGCATAGTTGAAACCGGGTCATTGTATGAATTAATCTTTGCCTTGTGTTTTACATTGACTTTTTTCACACTTTTGAATCTTTTGGGGTTTTTACCTCATCAACAAATGCCTTGGCGCAGCTGTCCGTTGTACAAATGCAATGTGGCCTTTCTTAGGGGAATCATGATACTATATGTTATGCTATGGTGTGATTCAGGGTGGTCCAGGGATACGAGGAACACGAGGAGACAGGGGGGAACCTGGAGTGACGGTGAGTAAAAGTCCAATGTGTTTTCGGTGCCGTGCGAGATGCATTTAATGCTTTGCTTCACCAGACAAACAAATGAAGCTGTTACCATCTTTTTTGCGTGTGTATATGGCGCCCCCCCCCCCCCCCAAAAAAAAATGACATCATTTGAAAAATGACCATCTGAGTAACTCCACGTCCTAGGATGAATCGAATTAGGTCGGCTTCATGTTGACAAATACAATTTTTATTTAAAAAATACTAATATCATTTTCAAATGAATAGATTTGATAACCAATGTCGCAAAAACACCGATTTCATTTCACCTGCATTATACTGGCATCGAAGAAAAGAGTCGTGTGCTGTGATAATCTGTCTTCACCCTGACAAACAGAACAAGTAAAACACTAACCCTCATGACTTCTTATGACCATTTGAGCACCAATTTGTTGAATAGACATCGTATGCCGCATCATTAGGGAATGCAATTTGTAAACTCCTTTTTCGCCCAAGGGTTGACTGGTAGCTTATTAAATGTGCTAAAAAATGAAGGAAGTGGCTCGGTGACTTTTTAATGAGTCGAAGACAATACGTGGAGGTACAATGCTGGAGGGGGATGACAAAGCCCTCCCATAAGCAACAACTAAGTGAGGATCAATAAAAACACCCACAACATCTCTCAGCAGTGTTGTCACGTACTTGCTGACTATACATTCTCCATATGTTTGGTCCAAACATGCTCTCCAAGGATAGAGCAGCCCACATCTACTGCCTGTTGATGTGGTCAAAAGAGGGATGTGAAATGCTCATAAAGAACATCCCCCTTTTTTGTTCTTGAAGCACGGCAATAATTGTCACTTCAGAAAAGACAGAAAGCAGACTTTGAAACGGAATTTTGTTTCACTCTAGCGGAGATAAGAAGATTGTGTGCATTTGCTTTACAATTAAAAACAGTTCCTGGGTTTGTCAAAATTCCCCCAAATATCAAGAATTATATGTGGATTGAACGCAATATTTCTTTCAATGTTGAAATTGTCTCATTTTTTAGAGGTGGATCTTTCTTATGCACGCCACTAATGGCTAGTCCGGTTTTTGTGAGAAAGGCAACCGGTGGCCTGGATCCTATTCTGCCTCACTCAGCAGCGAGTGTTATTTGGCTTCCTGCTTCTACGAGTGGAAGCAGAGCCCAGAGTGTGAAAAAACAACCACGTTCACCGAGCTGATAGACAATAAATAACACATCGCCAAACACGAATCCTCACACGCTTCTTCACAGAGCAATCGAGTAAACGCCATATTTCAGGAGCTACAAGAATCAGAATTTAATCCATCAAACATTCATTGCAGCTCTTCTTACCTTGTGGACATGCACTATTTCAACCTAAACCCCACCCCATAAAGCAAGTAGTCATATAGAAATTGATTACATTTTCATTCTGACAGTCAGCGCTTAGCTTTTATTCACACTAACGTCCTCTCTCTGTCGTAAGCCGCGTCTTCCTTAACTGTTTCTCTGTCCTTTAGTGGTTTAATCAAAGTGATAAAGTACAATATACTGTACATGCAGCCTCAAAAGTCTATCGAGGCTCACCATGTAACGTCGCAGGGTGCCTAGACATCAAACTGCAGAATGTGCGTGTGTGACTTGCCAACTGTTATTTTTCAGCTGATCTGTACGATGTGCGGCGGACTTTGCTGTCACACACAGCATATCGGTAACATTTACAGCCACAAGTGACGGCAAGAATGGCACATTACCGATCTAAAGGATCCCATAGGCGTCTCGTGTGCCTTAATGAACTTTAACAGCTCTTCTTTAGGATTATCCACTGTCGTCTCCGCAAGTAAAGACATTCAAAATCATAGTTACAAAAATAATAATAATAATAATAATAATAATAATAAAATGTACACGGGTAAGAAACTAACGAGCCTGGGTGTTAACTAACGAGCATGGAAGTTACAAACCCAATGACACTGTTACAATTGTTCCTATATTTTGTATACAGTATTTACACTATGGTGCAGTGTAACTAAGCATCCAGCTGTGGAAAGACTTTGGCTGTTCTGTGCCCCCATCCCCATCGTGGCTATTTAGTCTGACATGAAAAACATGTTTTGGGTAAGGTTCGTCCTACCACTTGTGCTCAGTCAAGCAGGGTGGCCTTTCAGTAAGTCAATGACAAAATATTGCTATTGGACTGAGTGAAAAAGCGATGAACATATAAGATGGCCCACCCAAGAATCTTTCTCAAAATTCCCAAGAATGCACCAGAGGCGGAATAAAGGACATTTCTTTTTCTTCCATGCCGATAATGTGTGTTATGTGTGAATTTCAGGGTGCTACTGGCACATTGATATGCCGCACACATACTCGCCTGCAAGATCACAATTGCTTCATAGCATTCTAACCACTGCAGCCTCCGCCAAGGTATTTGAAGAGGTCGACTGTTCTGTTGACTTCATGCCACCACCAGCACATTCCCATGGACTGGGACTGTGGTGATAAAAATAACAGATTAGATTTGATTTTAGTTTCCCTTGTTCTTCTTTTTATTTATTCAACAATTGTTTATCCAGCCATCATCTGATCCGCTTATCCTCACGAGGGTCGCGGACGTGCTGGAATATCCCAGCTGTCTTCGGGCAGCAGGCAGGGGCCACCCTGAACTCGTTGCCAGCCAATCGCAGGACGCACGAAGACAAACAACCATTCACACTCACATTCACATCAATAGACAATTTAGAGCCGTCAATCAACCATGTATGATTTTGGAATGTGGAATGAAACCGGAGTACCCAGAGAAAGCCCACACAGGCATGGGGAGAACATGCTAACTCCACACACGAAGACCGTGGCCGGATTCCAATCTGCAGCATGAGGCTGACGTGCTAGCCAGGCTACCGCCGTGCTGCCCCTCAGCCAAAAAATAAAATAAATCAAGATTGCCCAAATGTGCTTCATATTTTAGCTGCTGAGTAAAAGTGAGAGTAATGAAGTATAGCAAACACTCTTGGTTTCTCTCTGTAGGGTCTTCAGGGGCCTGTAGGAGAAGCTGGCTCTGCTGGACCACCGGGACCACCAGGTCCTCAGGGACCCAGTGGCCTCTCTATTCAAGGGCCTCAAGTAAGAGTTGCTTAATGTGCACAGTACTTACCAAAAATGATATGCATGTCCGATATTAAATAAATCCCACCATTACATGTTTAAAATTGTACTATTGATTCTAAATGCATGCGAAATGACACAACGAAAAAAATGGTTTGCAAACTGGGCCAAAAGATCACATTGTGCCTCTTTTCAAGTACCTGCCAGCATAAATTGTCAAAGGAGATCCTGCCAGACATTTGTAGGCATGAGTCCAAAACTCACTTGCGTTAAGGGAAAGCTTTATGAAGAAAACTGATGTTGGTTTCTTTGGTCCCACATCGATCGCGATGACCGCTATCACTCAAGACAACTGACATGTGGAACACTGTTTGTATTGCAGGGGGCTACTGGGGAAAAGGGAGAGACGGGAGAGATTGGCCCAGCCGGCCCAATGGTAAGAGTTGCTCTGCATCTTTCGAAAACTTTGTGGGCTCTGTTTTGATGCTGGCAAATTCTGTTTTTTGAGCCAGTACAAGGCCAGTTTTGGCAGACTGGTCTCTGCCGAACTGGGCGAGTCGCTGCAGCAATGGCAGAAATTCGAAAATCTAAACTTCCGCCTGCTCATACAACACCTAAGTGCCGGAGCAGGGTAAACTTTTGGCTTAATGAAATTTCAGTCAATTTGATTGGAACACAAAAAGAACAGTCAACGAGCGTGTGGTATATGTCGAGACGTATTTCATTCATCGATATGAGAGCAGCGGACATCAAAACCTCTGAATCATTGTCAAAATCAATACATGGAGTCAATTATTATTATGTTTATTATTATATATTTTTAAAATCATTCCACTGGCTGGTCAACGCTCAAGGGTAGGGGGCCAAATGAAAACTTTATGGCGCAGATTTTTGGGAGCCGCGTGTGCCTGCTTCAGGCGGCCCAGTGGTCCAGTGGTTAGCGTGTCGACCTCACAGTGCAGAGGTACCGGGTTCAATTCCAGCTGCGGCCTCCCTGTGTGGAGTTTGCATGTTCTCCCCGGGCCTGCGTGGGTTTTCTCCGGGTACTCCGGTTTCTTCCCACATTCCAAAAACTTGCATGGCATGCAAAATTGTCCCTAGGTGTGAATATGAGCGCGGATGTTTGTTCGTGTCTGTGTGCCCTACCATTGGCTGGCAACCGGTTCGGAAAATGAATGAATGAATGAATGAATGTGCCTGCTTCACTCATGTCAGCGTTTTACCATGCCGACACAGTCAGTACACCACTGGTGTGTCGCATTTAATCGGAGTCGCCCTCTTTCAGCTTGAAAAACCTGCGCTTGTTTGCAAAATTACCAACACGGGGTCCAACCTGCCGCCACGCAAGGTTTGCTTTGCGCCATGCAGATTCACAGGCTTTAAGAAAATCAAGCCCTAAATCTTATGGCAGTAAGAAAAACAGAGTTGTTTCATCGGCTGCCCAACAATCATGTGTTTTATTCCTCACTCCATTTTGGTCATGAACAAATCAACTGAAACCCAGCTGTGACCGTCTATAAATTTTTCTTCTCTGTGTATTTGCATGTGCGCGCATGCATGATGAATATAAATGAGCATCCCATGAATTATTAGTGAAGTCCCCGCAGCCTGCAGACAGACGTCAACAAGCCATAAAAAAAACCAAGATTTAATGGCTTCACCACTTTAAAAAAAAGTGTTCATATACCGGTAGTTCGTACAGTACATGATGTGCTGTGATAGTTCCCTTCCATAAATTCCATTTTATCCATCTTGTGAGGCAGAAAAAAGTGGTGCCGGATGAAATCGACTTTACCATTGAAACTCCCAGATGAGTAGAATGATTCACACATACAGTAATTATTCAAGTCCTAAAGTTAGTATTATCTGTTACTGTCTTGCCAGAGCAAATTAAATATTAATCTGGGATGGCTTCTGTGAGCACTGTGAGTCCCTCATAAGCGGTGCTTATCAACTTTGTTTGACATAAGATTCAGTTTAGAAAGAGCATTTATGGAAAGTGGGCTCCCTAGCTGACACTTACCCAACACTAAACTAAAGAGTGCTGAGTTTGAATCTCAGCTTTGAGTACTTGGATAACAAATGGTTTCCTGTTCATAATTACCTCATCTAAAGCAACCAACAAACTGAACAGTGTCCTTATGTTACGACGCTATTCCTTTCCAAAAGCGGTATCATAACCCAATTTTGTATGTTAAGTCAGAAACGGTCCGCGTCTTTCACTAACCTGTGCTACTGCAGTAGTAAAGTCAGAATTAAATGTTGAATGAAAAACACTTCCAAGCTATAAATGGCCTTCATCCTTTTATTGCAACCTATGTTACCAAAGTTAAAATGTTACCTTGGAATAATGTGATAAAAGAATAGGGATGTGTATTCGTGTGTGTGTGTGTGTGTGTGTGTGTGTGTGTGTGTGTGTGCTTGCGTGATGGCTTCCATTTTTCAAGCGCGAAAGGAAATATAGCACCAATGGAGCAATTTCTCTCTCTCTGTCTGTCTCTCTCTCCCTCTCCCTCTTTCCTTTTCTCTTTTTCTTTCTTCTCAATCTTCAATCCTTCCTCCATCAGTGGCTGCAGTCAAGATCATGACACCAAAATGTAACCTTGTCATCGGCATTGCCACTTTCTTTCTTTCAGTTTGATGGGAAAGAAATGCTGCCACAATGAACAGCTAGAAGTTGGAATAATGCCATTCATCTTATTTTGGATATGTCATATTCAATCATCGAATGTTTATTTTCAACTTGTGCAGAAGATTTGGATATTTTCCAAGACATGATTTGAGTTATGAAGGACATTATTTAACATGAACTTTATTTTGAAATTATTCATACAAAAATGTGTTGTTTACTTGGAATGTTTACTGTGGAAATAAATTGCTTGCTTGATACTGTTAAGCTTTTAGTATGCACAAGAAAATAGTTGCAAATCATATTAATCATTCCACACGGGAAGATTTTTTTTTTCTCGTTGAAAAATTAAATAGTATTAATAAAGTAATAATCACGCTGCCCAGATTTCATTTGATGGAAAACAGAGCGTTGTTTCATAGGCTGCCCAACAATCGCATATTCCATTCCGCACCCCATTTTGGTCATGAGCAAATCAACTGAAACCCAACTGTGGTGATTTTTCTTCCTCCATGTAGCCATGCTGGCAACACTGACAGACAGAACAATCCAAATTTCTTCCAATAGTCGGTGAAAGGTCCAATTCACCTATTGGTCCACCTGTTGCCATTCGTAAAACAGAATGATAGCTTTGTGTTCAACTAAACATTTCACACTAATTAAATTTTTCAGTAAATTGAAACCAGATCAGCATTATTGCAATGTTCAGGATATTTTGTGATTATTATTATTTTTTTTTCATAAGGCCTGTGTGGTGAGATTTTTCTTAAGTAAAATATGTGCCGAGACTCAAGAAAAGTTAGGAAACTGTTAAATGACAGCGATTTTTGCAATGATGATTGAAATCCTGCTTGTTTGTGTCGTTTTTAGGGTGTTCCTGGAAACCAGGGTTCCCCGGGTAGGGATGGTCCCCCTGGAGCCAGGGTAAGACATCTTTAGTTACTAGGACACAGCAGAAAAAGTTTTTCATCATTTTAGACTTTCACGTAAATGAATTTGAAATCAACATTGAGCCTGATCATTTTAAATTAGCAACGTTCATTATCGCACCAACCAAGTGGTTATACCTGCTGTATTTTTGTCCATGTCCCAACGGGAGCTATGAATCTCTATTTCTTGACAGGGGGAGTGATGAATCGCTATTTCTCGAGACTGATGTGTTTACCAGAAGTGTAATTAAATGTTTGCTCACAACACAGCTCTGCTGAGATTGTGCCTCATCACAATATAACGTCATAATGTCACATCAGAGAAGAATAGACATTCTGTATTTATCAACAATATCATTTATATGAAACATTACAACCCAAGATCTTCTACATCATCCTTCAGTCAAAATGCCTCATTGAGATCTTGTACTAGCCGTGTCAATCTGAGGTTAGCTTAGCAATTAGGATGGTTTATGGTTTATAGTTTTTTTGCCAGTATGAAGGCTATGATTACGATCTTAGGAGTGGTGAACCCGATCAATGCAATCACCACGCACACACAAAAATGTCCTTGCTTCCTTGTTACTCCTTTTTGGCCGCTTTCAGAAGCTGGCTGTGTTGCGTAGCTCTTAATCCCACCGGCCGCTATGATATTGTCCCACATTGTTTCATTTCACCATGATGGTCCCATTGAGTGACGTTTTAGAGTAGAGGTTTAGAGTAGAGGTGACCCCCACGCCCCACCCCCCAATCCTCGATCAGTAGGCTGGTTGTGCAACCTCTGATTTTTGGCAGTTGCACTATTGTAAAATTAGGACACCTGCATTCCCAAATTGGGTGCACCATCGAGCTCTGCGTGCATAAACATATTGCTTAGCAAGTTCAATGTGTGTGAAATATTAATATTAAAAGAAGGCTTCATTAATTTTACGTGTGGTTTGATATGTAGTAGTTCATTAAGTTTTGGGGGGAAATGCATACTGTAAGAGCTGAAAAATACACCTCTATATTGATAGATTTCACTTTTATGGCAACATTTTCAACACATGGATGCGTCCACGGATGGTCCAGTGAGACCAAACTGTAATTTACTGCCCGACAATAGGCATTGGACAATGAGGAGGACACAAAGAAAAACAATACCATAAGGCCTAGGAAAAAATTTCAAGAGGTCGACCACAAATAACAAACAACACTGGCATGTTATTCCACAGGTTTTACCCAAAGTGTACAAACACAAGTTTTGTCGAGCCCCCGGTGTTGTGGTCAAATCCTACAGAGAGAACTTTGGTTACATAGTTCTACTGGATGTTGGTTGAGGGCATGTCATCTGTAAAGCTGAAGCTCATGATGGAATTTAAAGTTGACCATTTCATAAATTGGCTACACTGAAGAGTCTTGGTGGTAAGGCCAGTGGTTTCACAATCCCGGTTACACTTGTCCACTTCATAGAGAACATTTGTAGCCTTTGTATCGATACACAAAGTGGATTTTTCTTGTTGCGTATGAACACATTTTGGGGGAATTGTGAGATGTGAGTTTAGCTTCTCCTGTGTGTCTTTAGTGGTTTGGTCCGGGTGATTGCTAGAATGCTTGACTCCTGGGTGCCTCTCACTCTAAGACCGTGATTTGTTACTGCGCGAAGAATGTACAAAGTGCTGTTGGAGCGATTGTTTTCATTTGGAGCGATGAATATCCCCTTGATACTGTAGCTGCCTCCTAAAAAGAAACACTGCAGGGAATGTTCCCAGCCATCTTTGTCTCACCAAATAGGCTTCAACATCATAAGCAAGCCAAAACACGTAAGCAGAACTCGGAGGCTAGTTCATTCGAATACCTGGGGGCTTGTATCTTCAGCTGTGTTCAATATTTGAGCAGTTGTATTGCTTTGCATTGGCTTCACTTCACACAGGCTGAAAAAGAGCCCTGTAAGGCGAGAGTCCGTGATGAAAGGGCACCGGGCACTGTTCGGAAAGCAAACCGATCCATTTTTTTCCCCAGTTGGATGATAATTCCAGTTTGCCAAGGTTTCCAAGGTGAATAGCACTGGAATTGTGCAGCTCTGTGCCAAAACTGTAGGAATGTTTACTTGCTGCAATGGAAATAAAAATTTAGTACATGTGCAACTCAAAGGTGAAGGTCGGTGAGATGTGTTGTCAATCAACAGATGCCGTGTTGCTTTCAGATCAATCTTGATATTCACAGTAAATAAGAAACTCCAATGTAAGTGTCTATTTTCTCTGCATCGAGCACAGGGCCTACCAGGTAATAATGGACCTCAGGGTCGACAGGGGCCGCCGGGCCCTCTTGTAAGTTTATGCTTGCTTATAATCACCCAGAAAATACATTCTTGCCAGGTACATTTAATAAACGAGCAACACTTTCCATCTTTCAGGGAGCCCCGGGTGCACCTGGAGCTCAAGGACCGATTGGATCAGCAGGTCCTCAAGGGGGGCAAGGACCTTCTGTAAGTTTGATTTTCATCCATCACTTTTAAATGGAATGAAAATAAGTGATTACAATTCATGTGACCATGAATCGCTTGTCATTTCCACATGTTTTTGCCTTCTTATAAAAAGTCAAGCAATATCAATACGTTAGCCTTCCTGCGCTCTACCCAGGAGAATTTTCCAGAACATAGCCTCAGCCCGAGTACAATTCCTCACAAACTTCTTTTCACGGCCCTCCTCTGAATGATGATTTTACATTTGCACTGAGTGTTTCAACATAGTTGTGATTTGTGGGAATACCTATGATACATTCCTGTTAATTCAAAGTGTGTGTTTGACAAATATTAACCAGTCGCCCAAAAAATGTAAGATTATGCAGAGGCGTTTCTTGTGTGGCAAAAAATAAATAACTAAATAAATAATCTAGTTAAATAGACATAATTAAAAAAAATGTCACACAAGCTCTGATAAAAACACTCAAATAAAATGGAATGAGGAGCAGTTAAATGGAAACGGCGCATTCGGGGAGAAGCGACTGGTGAAATGTCAAAGTAATGAGATGGGTGGGCAATTAATCTGGAACCTATTTCGACGACCAAACCAACATGCTAACCTCAACTTTGTCTTTATTATTTTCAATGTATTTTGAAAAAACATTAGTGATCCAGTAATTTGTTACATGTGTAGCTATGGTGTGTATCGTTATAATTAGCAAATACAAAAAAAAAAACAAACAAACCCATTAAAATGCAGCTTTAAAAAAAATATTTTTAAAACTCAAACATTAATTTTGTGCACCAACCGCCAACTCATATTAGCCGTTCCTAGTCAGGACTCCCAAATATATCGAAAAGTGGGAAGTATAATACTATTGATAGTGGTGCATAATGATACCGTGATGACTTGATGATAATACACCCAATCCATACAATATATGAAACTGTAGCTTTGCCAGCCAATCGCAGGGCACACATAGACGAACAACCATTCGTGCTCACAATCACTATTAGGGACAATTTAGAGTGTTGCATTAACCTGCTGTGCATGTTTTTGGAATGTGGGAGGAAGCCGGAGTACCCGGATAAAACCCACACAGGCACGAGGAGATCATGCAAACTGCCATCTCACACACAGGAGGTGGATGTGCTAACCAGTCGACCACTGTCCCAACAATTACTACACTTTACTATTTACCGGTACTATAATTAACTATGGTGTACATGAAGTCCTTACGATAATATTTGTATGAAATTCATGTTGTAGATAGACTTACGTACTGTAGAGCTTCATTTTTGACTGCCACCTCAATTCAAATTCAAAAATCAAATTGGAATTCAGGCGCCATGTTGGTCAACTGGTTAGCACGTCGGCCTCACAGTGCAGAGGTGCAGGGTTCGAGTCCAGGCCCTGAACTTCCTGCGTGGGGTTTCTCCGGGTACTCTGGGTTCCTCTCACATTCTAAAAACATGATGGTAGGTTAATTGATCCCTCTCCATTGCCTTTGGGTGGGAATACTAGTTTGTCTATTTGTGCCTTATGATTGGTTGGCAACCAGTTCAAGGTGTAGCCTTGCTACTGCTCAAAGTCAGCTGGGACAGGCTCCAACAACACGCCCACGACCCTCGTGAGGATAAGCGTTTTGGAAAAAGAATGGATGGAATTGGAATTCTGAGGTCATTCTCAATTCACTTCTGAATTTCGTACAGCTTACAGCTCTTCAGCACACCATATGTTTCACTCGCTCTTCTCTTGTGTCTTAGATTGACTGGTTGACTGAGTTCCATCCACTTAAAAAGTCATATTGCACTTGAATAAAGCAATTTGCATTACAGAGAGCCTGTCCTCCACAGTATAATTGTGTACGTCACACAAAGGATAAACAGGCGTTTTATTCAAATGTTGCAATATGTTTAACTTGATTATTCAATCACAGGCAGGTAATATTTATCTTTAATTGGCCTCGGGATTACAATGTGCTGCACACTGATATCCTTTTGTAGCCGGGGTGTGCTTGGCAGCTTTTCCGTGTATATGGCGTGACCAGATATGAGATCCGTGTGCTTTACAGTGTTGCCAGAAAGCCTTCGAAGCCACAATTTTGTGTACACTTTTATGTGCACACAAGGAACCTGCATGGACGGATTATATTTTTTTGGGGGGGGGGTTATATTTTCTCAAACTAGACAGTAAATACAACAAAACATCAACTCACTGTTTCTGGTGGTCAGTGTATAGTTGTGACGGGGCTCAGAGGAAAAATGATACTCGGAATATAGTGAGACGTGCCGCCACATCCAAATCCCATCTTTATTCTCCCCATGTGCTTTTATTTTGTAGGGTCCTGCTGGTATCAAAGGAGAGAAAGGAGAAAGAGTAAGTCTCCCCATGCCAGTCAATCAATGATAGTAGAACTAATCCAGTTTTATGAAATGGAAATATTACTTGCTCAGACTCACCAATGATGTCTTGATTTGAAGGAATCAATCCCTCTCCCCTCTCATTAAAACTGTTTTTTTCTCCTCCCTTACACTGCCTGCTCCTCATTTAGAGGAAATTGAATCAAGTCAGTGTCCATGCCTCAGATTTGCAGTCGAGAAGCGTGCGTGTTTTTGACGAGAGTGATCGGAGAGAGGCACACAGTTTACTACCCTGAATCAAACCTTCACCCAACCAATTTCATCTACTTTTACAGTCATTTGTGTCCTACTGCGTTTCATTTACTGGAAGAGAGAAGGTCTCGGCAGGATTTTTTTTTCCCCCGCTCCTCTATCTGGATTGCAATTTTGCACCTAGTGGGCATCTTCCCAATGATGGAACTCACTTCACATTGATGGGGTGGTGTGTGATCCTTTAACGGGGACAAGTTAGAACATTTATTGGAAATTGTCACATGAAATATTTAGCCACGACCACCCGCATCTGTTGCTGGTTTGTAATAAATGAAGCAGACTGCATTTCACACATTTGCTGGAGGCTTTGCACGTGCCCTGCAGACATTTTCTGGATATGCAGAAATGTTGAGTAACTTTTCTCAACAAAAGAGCACAAAACAGGAACTTGGTGAGCACCAAGTTCCTGTTTTGTGCTCTAAATGGAATCCACACCTCAGTGAATTAATCACGATTTGGATGATTGCCATTAATTGCCCCATTAATTCTTCATCAAATCAAGACATTTAGGTCAATTCTATGAAACTCGGGGGAACAGTTTGGAGAAGGTCTTGTTCTTCTCCTATGTCTTAGTATGTAATGCATATTGGATTAATCAGACGTCCCCAACCACCGGTCTGCAGACCGGTACTGGGCCACGGGCTATTTGATACCGGGCCTTAGAGAGAGTGATATACCTGCAGCCTGTGAGCATATCTACTCACTCAGACGTCGCAGAAATGTACGGGAATCAAGCTGATCAGAGTACCCTTTCTAACAGTGGTTTGCAAGTTGAAATAAACAGAATTTGCCAAACAATGAAAGAAGCAGTAAACCGAAAGTAATATTAACAAATTGACCAAACGTACAGCTAAACGCACAGCTTATGGTAAGCCATGACTTCTGAAGATGACGCTATTTTGACAAGTGAAGTTCCTCCCCTCACGGCATCTCCAGAAGTACGTTGAGGAGGAAGCCGTTGTGCGCGCTGTGTCGTCAAAAACAAAACGATACAAGAAACCCGTTGAACTATTTGAACAGGTAGCACCCGAGTGATCAAATGGAAAGCATGAAAAGGCGAGCAGTTTGCACAGCCTGCCCACGTAAACACCAGCAGTTTAGTCGCTAATCACTAGCTGGCAGCCTCTGAATGAAAGCAGCAATTAATGGTGTCATTTTTGGATCAGTCAAATGTAGGTTTGGACCATTTCTCAGGAATTCACTGTGTTATTTTATATTATTCTACATTTGTTGTACAGTAGAATAGCACTGTCTGAAATGAATGGAGAAAAAAAAACTCTATACTAAAATGTGCGGGTTTTCTCCGGGTACTCCGGTTTGCTCCCACATTCCAAAAACATGCATGGCAGGCTGATTGACCACTCTAAATTGTACCGAGGTGTGAGTATGAGCGTGAATGGTTGTTCGTCTCTGTGTGCCCTGGGATTGGCTGGCAACTGGTTCAGGGTGTCCCCCGCCTCCTGTCCGCAGACAACTGGGATAGGCTCCAGCATCGCTGGCGACCCTTGTGAGGATTAAGTGGATCGGAAAATGGATGGATGGATGGATATACTAATCTTTATTGTCAGTGGAAATTTAAAAGCGATGAAAAAATGGTTGCCGGTACGCTGACATCATGCACTTGTCTCAACTGCTCCGTGAAACAAAAAGGTTGGGGACCACTGGTATATATATCCCTCATACATACATTATTATTCAATGGCATACAAATGTTACAGTACTGATGTAGAATAAAAAATAAATAGACACTATAAAGATAAATTATTTGAACACATAACGTAAGTATAACATTTTTACCTATAGTCTGTGTATAAATGTGTTTTTCTCCTGTCAGGGTGACGTGCCATCCCAAGCAGCAGTGCGTACTATAGCAAGACAAGTGTGTGAACAACTCATCCAGAGTGAGTAATCAGCAAAATAAAACCCCAGACCTTTTGTTTGGTATACTTTTACACATGTAATAAGATTCTATGCAATATCAATTTAGCAAAGAATTAATTATGACAAATGAATCTACTGTCAGGGAGGTACAGTGGAGCCCCACGATTTGGAGAGGATAGATATCAAGAAGGCCTGCGATTAGCGAAAACCCCAACAATTCTTGAATAAGCAAGGATTTATGACCATTTGAGCTCCTGTAATCACGTGACTGATGCCCGCGTGCGTTTGTTTTCGCAGCCATGCTGACAGAATAGCATCTGATGGCAAGCGAGGGATTTACAATGGAGAGCAGTGATTAAAATGAGCCTTTATCCTTCAATATTACATTCAAGCAGGTTCCCTTCTCACTTTAATGAAAAGCAAATCATGAGACGCATTTGCAAGCTTGACAAGTTGGACAATACAGATCCCTTTCCAGCGCCTGGAGTACTTTTTACAATTATCGCGACGGCAGATGGGAGGAATTACTATTGTGAGTCCTTGAGGGCCATGTGTACTAGACTTGCCTGGTTTAATCTTTGAAACAAGCTGTGCTACTGGCAAGATCCAACCAAGTTACCTCGGTGCCAGGGCTGGGCTTGCCGGCGACCTCGGAGCCAATGAAGCGGCGGCTCCGTGGCAGGGTGTCCTGATATTATCGCGGGACATCTCGGCATAGCTATTGAGCAGGCGCACCGGATGGGAAAGCTCGCTCACGGCGTGGCCTTCCCGACGGTGCAGAGCGACCCCCGGCCCGAGGAGCTTCTGGTAGCCAATAGAATGCTTTCCCCTTCTTTTTGTCCCCTCTTGTCGTGGTACCCTGATGCACAACAGCTGTCTACTATTGTCAAAATGTGGCCTTTCCTCTAGTTAGCGGCAGGTTTTCTACCCTGTCAAAATGTAGTTGTTTTCATTCGGGGCACAGTGCATTGTGGGATGCGTGGCGTCAACATCCGTAGCTCTGTAAGCATTTTACATCTCTGGAGGAACCACAAACCCTCCTAATGCCTTCTTGCATCATAATCATTATCATCATCATCATCATCAACTCTTCCTGTTTGCAGGCCACTTGTCGCGCTACAACTCTATCCTGAACCAGATCCCAGTTCAGTCAACTGCGTCATTACGTACAGTGCCTGGACCGCCTGGTGAGCCTGGCAGAAGAGGCCCCCCGGGACCTCAGGGAGAGCAAGGACCATCCGGAAGGCCCGGTTTCCCCGGTTCTAACGGGCAGAGTGGACGGCCAGGAGAGAGAGGTAAGGGGCGAAGTGATTTGAGTGACATGCAAACCAAATAGGAATGGCTCTTGTTGAGAAAGGATGACACTTGTCAAGATGGAGGCAGACAGGAATGGAATACCTGTCAAGTTCCAAACAAACATGTCCTCTCGCAAATTGGTTTCAGCTCATTGTCGGTTCTTCAGGTTCTCTCCTGTTTGTGGTATTATTCAAACTTCATTATTCAATAACCATTCATTGGATTGATTCTGGGAAACGATCGCATTTCACTTAATTGGTCCATAAATTACATTTTTAGCACAATAATGTGGTTTTGTTCATCTATCTGCAAGCAATGTTACAATGACACAAGATCAAATGCTTTGCCATTAAAATACGGATGGTCCAATTCACCTAATCTTAATTTGTTGCCATTCATAAAATAGAATAATTACTTTGAGTATCAGATTCCACACTGAATCATAAATATATGAGTAAACTGAGACAAGAGTGTCATTATTGCAGCATATATGTTTTTGGTGTGGGTTGCCATGAGATTTTACCAATGCAAAATGTGTTTTTGCTCCCAAAAAGGTTGGGAAAACCTGATCCAGTGGTATATAATAGAAATGAAAAATGTGATCTTCCACATAATGTCCCCAGGTCTTGCAGGGGAGAAGGGGGAGAGGGGGAGTCCAGGTGTTGGGTCTCAAGGACCTAGGGGACCTCCAGGCCCACCAGGTGAGACTAACTGTTCCAGGCAGTGTTTGATTGCTATGGATCTGTTTGTGTCTGTGCCCTTTATTGCCCAAAAATGTTTGCTGTATCAACCTGGATTTAAGTCTTTTGATAAAGTGATCAGAATACACACATTCGTATTTTAGTGGGTGTAAATGAATTATTTGAATGTGCGCAAATGGAATGTCACAAGCGTCTAGATTTAATCCCAATGGCATTCGTACAATTTATTTATATTGACAAAAAAATCAAATCTTATTAATTCAGGCTGTAATTTTTTTGTGCCAATGCAGGAATATATTTTGTTCTTGTCAATAGGGGTCTGACGAAAGTTGGCCTTCTTTTAGCCATCCAGATCATCCATCTTCACACATTGCTTTCATGGGTGACAAAGGCCTTGACAGAGGTCTGCATTCTATTTTCCGATCAGAATAGTCTGAACACTGCTCGATTATTCCCCAGGCATGTCGAATACCAAATGCTTTGAGCTTCTGGAGCTCCTTGTGTTTCTTTGTACAAAACCATATACTGTGTGTTTCAGTAGTAGAGTTTAAGTAGCTGAGACTGTTTGTACTTTGCCCTCTGATGAAATCTAGAGGCAGCTTGAGGGAGTGTGTTGCACTTACACAAAGGGCGAGAGCTTAATTTCCTTGTAAGCATTGGGATTTATCCTCCTCTGCATGGTGATAGCCTTGAGTGTGTATACCGCATTCTTGTGATACCTTATAAAGGCTTTATGGAAGACGGCTTTAATTCAAAGATGAACCATGGGGCGTTTGCGTCGTGGTGGGAGTGAGCACAGCCGACTTAATTACTACACCCCAATTGTTTGTGTCTGTGTGTCATTCTCCTCACCCCGCGTAGCTGTGCCGCAGCACAGGGGGGTGGGGGGGGATTTGATCAATATAATAAAGATGATAATAATGATGATGTGTTCACTAAATTGATTTTTACAATTATTCAGAGGGTTTGATGCATGCTGTTGTCATATTTATGAATGAAATACGGTGACTTCCAGCACACATATCAGCAGAGCACAAAATCATGTGACACCATCGGCGCCACAACTTAGACCTGCTCCTAGCTAGTCTACTTTCAGTCATCAAACTGACATGTGCGCAGGGTATGTGTAAAAGAAAAGGCCCTCAGTTCGCCGCAATACCCAGCATAGCGCTCTGCCAAATTCCCAAACATAGAAAATGACGATGCGCCAGTGTTTGCGCTGAGCGTACGCGCGCTGTGTATGAAAGTAGAGCGCACGAGTTCAAATATTGCTTTACCATTGACTGCTGACCAGTGCAGGGTGTACCCTGCCTCTCACCCTCATCACAAATATTACATGGATGATTTCAGTATGAGGCAACAAACCACAATAATAAACATATTGTTAAATCACACAATTAATACTGCTGTCTAATTGTCAACCAAAGCAGTGCAGTCATGGCAGAATTCAGTCACTGTACTGGATCTCATTAAATTGTGAAAGTGTACCGAGTGAAGTGGCCACTTGGTATGCACTGTCTGTAAGAAGAAAGAAGAGTTCAGTTCATGAGATCAAAGGAAACCTTTTCTGTGCTTATTATTGGAAGCTGATGGTATGTAGCAGATCACAAACGCTTGGAGATGACCAATGGAATGCACTGTGTTTTTGTTAACATCCATGCATTTGTTGTTATTTTACATCATTTTTTTGTGACAGAATCATGATATGGTCATTGTGTTCTATGGTGCTGTGACACAGGACAAAATGGACTCCTTTAACCTTGTTCAGTAGGGTCCTCCATAAATACTGTATGACAGGGATGTTATTTTTAAGAAATGATGGAGAATGGCTCCAAATGGACCATTTCACATCGCTATATTTATACTGTAGACTTCAACACGCTGAGTCCAGATAGAGTCCATAAAACTGAACCTTCTGGGGAAATGTCTGCTTGTTCCCTGCTCTTTTCTCTGTGGCTTCCTTGTGGCGGAGTCAACATGGCAGGCGGCTACTGAATTCTTTAGCGTCGCTTTGTTGAATGACATCAGCCACTCTGGATACAACATTTTATTTGTCATTATATTTTACTTACTCTCTGTACCTGCTCTGATTCTCTTCTCAGGCTTACCAGGTGAGGGGCGCACAGGTAGTCAGGGGCCCCTCGGTCGGCCTGGGAACCCGGGGGCACCAGGGAGGCCGGGCAATCCAGGTTCTCCTGGACCAGCTGGAGCACCGGGTTACTGTGACCAAAACTCTTGTTTGGGGTACAATGTTGGAGGTAAGCACACTGGCACACCAGGAAAGTACTTAGAAAAAGAATGAGCATTGTGGAAGCGCAAGAGTTAAAAAAAAAAAAAAAAAAAGCTCAATTGGTAACATATTAGTACCCGCACTGTTTGCTGAAATAGAAATAAAAATATATTTTGTACTTTTCCAAAAGTAGAAGAATGAATTGAGCTCCTTGATTTAACTACAAGATAAAACAAATAAAATAAACTAAAAACAAATAATGCTAAATTAACAAATGATAACAACTGAAAAAAAGATCCCATACCTGTGGTTTTTTTTAACATTAGAATTGGAATTTCCAAATGCCAGAAGCTGATGATTTTTAGGTTGTCACAACGCACATCAGTCACTCTTGCAAGCGACATTGCCAAGGAAAACACCATGATTTTTTTTTTAATAGCTAATTGCTGCTGTTCCTGCTTTTTCCACCCCATGAGTCTGCTAGATCTCCATCAATCAATCAGGATCTCAACCAAGGTTGACTCATGTGTTTTTTTTACACCTTCTAAGTAGAGAATGGCAAGAGGTGTGGGTTGTTTTTGTACATTGTTACTCTACACCACTTTATTTAAGTCGACAGAGAAGGTTTTTTGATGTTGATAGGTTTTAGAAAAAAACCCCGCGGTGTTCATTTATATTAGCAGAACAAACGATCCAGATTTGTTTTATCTTTCTCATTCTCTCAGAAGTTTTGTGGCTCGTCAACATGCAATTGGAGAAGAAACCTGCGATCTCACACAGTCTCATTGAAAGCCCCAAAAATCGTTTGATTGCAGGAATTGCCTCAAAGGAAGTGTCATCTTTGTCCAGGCCCGTTTCATGAGTTTGTTTTTTTAAAATAAGACAGCTGAAGCAAGATTCAAAAAACAATGTCTGTTGGTTAATTTTCCTTAATTTTTTTAGTTTTCATGATAACCTTTGTCAAATTTTGTAGCCACTGCGGATTTTTCTTTAATCCGCAGAGGCGTCTCAACAATTTTTTTCCACATCTGTAAACTTGCATTAACAGTACATCGCTAACATGCACAACAACAAATACATTCTTACTTTATTGCAAAAATTCAAACGTCTTCACCCAGCATGGCTGGGGAGTGACCACGTGAGTCATTTTAGCTCCTTTTCGAACAACGGACGTGCATTTTTGACCAGTCTCATCTCACACTTTGTCGACTTTTGTCACCAAAGAGCCATGTTTAAACTCGTCGTCATTGACAAAAACAATGCTGATTGAAATGGCCTCCAATGATGACAAGGCACATTTTGCCATCACACTGCCTCGACCAAAAGACGATACTCTAATCATGCAGCAATCAGCAGAACATTCTCCGCATCTGCTCTTCTTTATACTTTGACCCTGTCATCCAGCTCTCTTTGGACTCACTACCAAATATAACTCTCCTCAACATGTTCAGAGTCCAGTAAGTGCGTTGTTGACACCAGCACAAAGGAGCCTGATGAGATTGGCTGCCCTCACTCTGTTCTTTTCTGTCAGACGTATTGACCGCAAATCTGTCGGAGCAAAGTGCTGACAGCTTATTCTGTCATCGTCTTGGGATGCCCACTCTCTGACATCAACTGTTAGGTGGAACCTGGCCTTCATGGTACGAGGGTTCACTCCAAACAATGCGCAACATGCCCCATCGCGAGCCGGTCAAATTTGCCAGGTGCTGCCAATCAGGTGCCCGAACGGGGTAGCAGAAGCACAAAACGCCAATGAAAGGCAACCGCAAAATCTGCTGCTTGGAATCAACAAAGAAGATTTGGCAGATTGTTCATGCGAGCGGTCCACAAACTCAGCAGCTGCTGCTGATCACACAAAAGCATGTATGGGGCAGATTTGGCACAATTTAATAGGGAAATAAAAAGCTTTTGACAAAGACATCATCAAACAGTACCAACATTGATGTCCTTAATTGATGTGTTTTGGTATAAATTATTTGGATTATTTTTGTTGATACTTTCTTCAGTGAGTTTTGTGTTTTTGTCAGCTGTCAAATCAAATTATCAAAATAATTAATGCATTTTAATAATATATGAGTTTTACTTTTGAATTGAACGACTGAATTAGTTGTGGACAATTGAGAGGCATCTGTATCTTAGGAATCTAATTGATTCATAACACTCCGATTTTTTCCCCCCCGAGATAATCTCATCTCAACCATAGTCATAGTTGAACCCAAAAGTATTTTCATGACACAAAATGTCCTCGTGTTTTAATATTTCTAAGCATAATACATTTTGAATGAATGATATTTATTCAGTCAGACAAGCCAAAATGTTCTACTTTTAATAATTCATACAGACATGTCGACCTCCTATTTCCACCCAATTTGAAGAGTGGAAGGCAGCTGCTCCATTTTGTAAAAAAAAAATTATATTAAAGGCGACAATGTCGACGGGCGGCGGCGCCTTCTCACTTTGTTATTGTTCTCATAAAACACTCAGACGATGCACACTAATCTGGCTTTTAGAATTGTCGCGCTGACAAGTTTATGTATTCGACAACTGTCTGAGTGCGTGGTTTGGTAAACAAACCCCAACGCGGATAAAAGGCAGATTTGAATATTGATAGTGATGAAGCGGCTGCATGTCTGATGGGCCTGCTTCACAGCAAAGCTATCGCACCTCTAACAGCTTTTGACACCTGGGTCGTCCTGATCGTCTTCCCAAAAGTTATTCAGTGGCTTCATTTTCGTCATAAAAGCCTCGAATGTTGTCGGTCTGAATCGTTTGGGGATCAAATGTGACATCCTGACAAATAGACTCCGGCATTTGTTTCTTGCTTGTATGTCATATCTCATGTTTTTCTCCGTAGTTCTACGTATCTTCAACTAACAACCTTGAAGATTGTGTTTAGATAAATATTATGCAAAGCAATTTCACGTGTACTCGCGCAGGGTTGTCCAACTCACTTTTGTCTAGTTACGGATTCCCGCAGAGGGCTAATATAACTCTGAAACGATACAAATGTTTCATCTTATATTATTATAAACAGTATAGACAACGAATGATGGCGAACGAGTTTTAAAATCAGACGTCAAGGACAGTCGCTCAAGAATTTTTGGTCGATATTTTATCAAGAATTATTGACGCTGAGGCACAAGATTAGCTTCCGCGAGCCGCATAAAATGAAGGGACTGGCCTCTGCCACCTGCGTCTTGAGTTTGACACCCGTGGCTTAGCATTTATCTTCTTAATAAACTATACTGCACATGTAAGTTATGTAACTGTCGGTTTTGTTTTTTTCTTATCATGATCCCATTTCATACCCACTGGCAAGTCAATGTGCTTTCCACAGGTTTGTTATTTTTTATGAATGTAAATTGTATCATACATGTGCAATATATCGCTCATTTACACTCAAATATTGACTGCACATGTAAGTAAACCAAATTAAATTGAAAAAAAAAGGTAAAGAATTAGCCATTAAGCCTTTTAGTGACAGTGGTTACTACAGTGAACAGCTTACCAGGTTATCAGGTTACAGGTGATCATTATTTGTGCATGATATTTCGTTCCTCCGGTGTTTTCTCCCAGTTCAACTCTAATCGTTTCCACTGTCAGAACTTGAGAACTCTGCAATCTGTGCCAATGCAGTTTGAGAGTTTGGACCATCTGGTGTCTTGGGGTGCCTTTGTGACATGAGGTAACGTCTCTTTTCCTTCTTCCCTCTGCTCTTTTTCTTCCTCCACCACTCAAGTTCAACGGGACTATGGGAATGATTACTGAGGAGCGTTCTCCAGCTGTCCTCCTGTCCTCTGCATCCTGTTGATTCAAAGACTTTCTCAAGAACATCCATCCTCCTTTGTGATGGAGAGTTGCAAGCATTTAAAACTTCATTCCTGCAGGAGTGTTTGTTTGTTGTTTTGTTGACAGAATCGCTTCATATTTGCACATTGTGGATTTTCTAAAAACAAAACAAAAAAAGGGGGGTGGGGGGTTTGAAAAAAAAAAAATCCAATTCAGCCTTGTTTTGCTATTCCGGCGCCATATTTTGACAATCTCTGAGGCAACCCTGGATTATAGTTTCCCCAAAACAGACCATAATGCTGCTATTATGTGCACACAATGATTCAGTGCCGCAGCCTCTTCAAATCTCTTTAGCGCTAATCTGGTCTTTCAAGCCCACGAGCAAAGGATGACTTCTTTCTTGCATGTTGGCTGCTTTACACAGTTTGCCGGCTTGAAAAGATGGCAGAACCCCCTTGAAGTCTGGCCGAGTGTTGTCACTATTTCAACCTCTGCATGTTTCTCGCATTGCTTCAAAGCTTCCCTTCTCAAGGTGGTGGCGTGGCAGCAGCATTTTTTTTTTATTCACCCATCCCCAATCCCCAAAAGGACCATGCGACCACCTCCCCCAAAAACAAACAACCCCCTACCCCAAAAGCAGAACAATTGATCAGCAAAGATACCTTTTGTATTACATGATTGAGATCAACAATAGACGAAACTGCTATTGGGGGTGTCATTGCTGTTTGGAAGGGGCCTAAAAGTCCTCCAGGCAGCTCTAACTCTGCTACTTGCGCTCCCTGATGAAGTTGGGTTTTTTTTTTCCCTAAGTGTGTGTCACGACTGATCGCCAATGTTCCCCTCACCCTCCCACAGTCCAAACATTGCCTCATGGTGGCTACCAACCCTACAACCAACCCTACAACCCTTCTGCAGTAGCTTACAACAACGACCAAGAAGCCCGAAGTGACGAGGAGGGAGAGGAAGAGGAGGGTGAAGAGGATCCTTATTATCATAGTTATCCCTATCGCTACGGTTACCCTTCTGACCTCTCGGAAGATGTGGAGCTGCGGTCACCCGGCGTGGTCAGGAGGTTGACCCGCGACGTCTTCGTCATGGAGGAGAACGACAAGGAGGACGCACTCACCCCAAATACTTGAGTTCTAAACACACACACACACACACACACACACACACACACACACACACACACACACACGTACACATGCACGCACGACAGAAGACGCCCCCACCCCTCCTCTCTCCCAATGGATCGCTCCACCTATTGAAACAATGTAAATATCTCTGTGGACTCTTGTATGATATTGCAAAAAAGTGCCTGATCTTTGTGTGTTTGTACTCATCAAGGTGAGAGGACTTATGGAAAGCCATTTGATCATTTATTCAATGTCCCGGAGTCCATGCATGAGCACATTGTTTGTCCTCACCAGTAAGAGATTTCCGCCCGCTGGGAGAACGACTCGACTAACAATTAACGTCTTTCGCACGACAATCTTGCACTACTGTATGACATTTCTGTACATCATTATGACCACAATATGTTACAAATGAAGCGTAATTGCACGAGTCGACACGTTTGCCACCAGTACTAGAGTACTAATGAACCAGGAGATGTGAATGACTTGAATTTGGTAATTTCATTCGTCGGACGAGCAGCACAATTGTCAATTAGTGCAGTTTTGCCTCACTAAGAACATGGAGTTGTCCTACTATAAACAATGTATCAAGGATTTTGAATAAATGTCCAATGGCTTTACGGAAACAGTTTGAACATTTATTCATTGTTTTTGTCCTCACTGAAACAATTCAGCATGCAGACTGTGAAACAATCTTTCAAAATGTTTTTATTGTATTCAATAAATATAAATGAATACATTCTCAAGCCTGACCAGGGACTAAAATTGGTGTATAGTATATGTATAGTAAGGCGTTTTAACCTAAAAAGAAAAAAACACCATGTATAGTAAGGCGTTTTTAGCCGAAAATAAGAGCATGTATAGTAAGGCGTTTTTCATTCCAAAAAAACGACCATGTAGAGTAAGGTGTTTTTTGACGAAAAAAACAACCATGTATAGTTAGGCGTTTTTGTGAAAAAAACACCATGTATAGTAAAGCGTTTTAGCGAAAAAACGAGCATGTATAGTAAGGCGTTTTCGCTCCAAAAGGTGTTTTTGACGAAAAACGACCATGTATAGTAAGGCGTTTTTGTGAAAAAACACCATGTATAGTAAGCGTTTTAGCGAAAAAGCGAGCATGTATAGTAAGGCGTTTTACGCTCCAAAAAAACGACCATGTAGAGTAAGGTGTTTTTTGACGAAAAAAACGACCATATATAGTAAGCCGTTTTTTGACGAAAAAAACGACCACGTATAGTAAGACGTTTTTTGACGAAAAAAAACGACCATGTATAGTAAGGCGTTTTTTGACAAAAAAAAAACAACCACTTATAGTAAGGCGTTTTTTGACGAAAAAAACGACCATGTATAGTTAGGCGTTTTTTGACGAAAAAAACACCATGTATAGTAAGGCGTTTTTAGCCGAAAAAACGAGCATGTATAGTAAGGCGTTTTTCACTCCAAAAAAACGACCATGTAGAGTAAGGTGTTTTTTGACGAAAAAAACGACCATGTATAGTTAGGCGTTTTTTGACGAAAAAAACACCATGTATAGTAAGGCGTTTTTAGCCGAAAAAACGAGCATGTATAGTAAGGCGTTTTTCGCTCCAAAAAGGTGTTCTTTGACGAAAAAAACGACCATGTATAGTAAGGCGTTTTTTGACGAAAAAAACACCATGTATAGTAAGCCGTTTTTAGCCGAAAAAACGAGCATGTATAGTAAGGCGTTTTTCGCTCCAAAAAAACGACCATGTAGAGTAAGGTGTTTTTTGACGAAAAAAACCACCATGTATAGTAAGGCGTTTTTAGCCAAAAAAAACGACCATGTCGATTAAGGTGTTTTTTGACGAAAAAAACGACCATATATAGTAAGCCGTTTTTTGACGAAAAAAACGACCACGTATAGTAAGGCGTTTTTGACGAAAAACCGACCATGTATAGTAAGGCGTTTTTGACAAAAAAACAACCACTGTATAGTAAGGCGTTTTTGACGAAAAAACCACCATGTATAGTAAGGCGTTTTTGACGAAAAAAACACCATGTATAGTAAGGCGTTTTTAGCCGAAAAAACGAGCATGTATAGTAAGGCGTTTTTCACTCCAAAAAAACGACCATGTAGAGTAAGGTGTTTTTTGACGAAAAAAACGACCATGTATAGTTAGGCGTTTTTTGACGAAAAAAACACCATGTATAGTAAGGCGTTTTTAGCCGAAAAAACGAGCATGTATAGTAAGGCGTTTTTCGCTCCAAAAAGGTGTTTTCTGACGAAAAAAACGACCATGTATAGTAAGGCGTTTTTTGACGAAAAAAACACCATGTATAGTAAGCCGTTTTAGCGGAAAAAACGAGCATGTATAGTAAGGCGTTTTAGCCCAAAAACGACCATGTAGAGTAAGGTGTTTTTGACGAAAAAACACCATGTATAGTAAGGCGTTTTAGCGAAAAAGCGAGCATGTATAGTAAGGCGTTTTCGCTCCAAAAGGTGTTCTTTGACGAAAAAACGACCATGTATAGTAAGGCGTTTTTGACGAAAAACACCATGTATAGTAAGCGTTTTAGCGAAAAACGAGCATGTATAGTAAGGCGTTTTCGCTCCAAAACGACCATGTAGAGTAAGGTGTTTTTGGCGAAAAAACCACCATGTATAGTAAGGCGTTTTTAGCCAAAAAAAACGACCATGTCGATTAAGGTGTTTTTTGACGAAAAAAACGACCATATATAGTAAGCCGTTTTTTGACGAAAAAAACGACCACGTATAGTAAGACGTTTTTTGACGAAAAAAAACGACCATGTATAGTAAGGCGTTTTTTGACAAAAAAAAAACAACCACTTATAGTAAGGCGTTTTTTGACGAAAAAAACGACCATGTATAGTTAGGCGTTTTTTGACGAAAAAAACACCATGTATAGTAAGGCGTTTTTAGCCGAAAAAACGAGCATGTATAGTAAGGCGTTTTCACTCCAAAAACGACCATGTAGAGTAAGGTGTTTTTGACGAAAAAAACGACCATGTATAGTTAGGCGTTTTTTGACGAAAAAAACACCATGTATAGTAAGGCGTTTTTAGCCGAAAAAACGAGCATGTATAGTAAGGCGTTTTTCGCTCCAAAAAGGTGTTTTCTGACGAAAAAAACGACCATGTATAGTAAGGCGTTTTTGCGAAAAAACACCATGTATAGTAAGTCGTTTTAGCGAAAAAAACGAGCATGTATAGTAAGGCGTTTTTCGCTCCAAAAAAACGACCATGTAGAGTAAGGTGTTTTTTGACGAAAAAAACCACCATGTATAGTAAGGCGTTTTTAGCCAAAAAAAACGACCATGTCGATTAAGGTGTTTTTTGACGAAAAAAACGACCATATATAGTAAGGCGTTTTTAGCCGAAAATAAGAGCATGTATAGTAAGGCGTTTTTCACTCCAAACAAACGACCATGTAGAGTAAGGTGTTTTTTGACGAAAAAAACAACCATGTATAGTTAGGCGTTTTTTGACGAAAAAAACACCATGTATAGTAAGGCGTTTTTAGCCGAAAAAACGAGCATGTATAGTAAGGCGTTTTTCGCTCCAAAAAGGTGTTTTTGGACGAAAAAAACGACCATGTATAGTTAGGCGTTTTTTGACGAAAAAAACACCATGTATAGTAAGGCGTTTTTAGCCGAAAAAACGAGCATGTATAGTAAGGCATTTTTCGCTCCAAAAAAACGACCATGTAGAGTAAGGTGTTTTTTGACGAAAAAAACGACCATGTATAGTTAGGCGTTTTTTGACGAAAAAAACACCATGTATAGTAAGGCGTTTTTAGCCGAAAAAACGAGCATGTATAGTAAGGCATTTTTCGCTCCAAAAAGGTGTTTTTTGACGAAAAAAACGACCATGTATAGTAAGGCGTTTTTTGACGAAAAAAACACCATGTATAGTAAGCCGTTTTTAGCCGAAAAAACGAGCATGTATAGTAAGGCGTTTTTCGCTCCAAAAAGGTGTTTTCTGACGAAAAAAACGACCATGTATAGTAAGGCGTTTTTTGACGAAAAAAACACCATGTATAGTAAGCCGTTTTTCGCTCCAAAAAAAACGACCATGTCGATTAAGGTGTTTTTTGACGAAAAAAACCACCATGTATAGTAAGGCGTTTTTAGCCAAAAAAAACGACCATGTCGATTAAGGTGTTTTTTGACGAAAAAAACGACCATATATAGTAAGGCGTTTTTTGACGAAAAAAACGACCACGTATAGTAAGACGTTTTTTGACGAAAAAAACCGACCATGTATAGTAAGGCGTTTTTTGACAAAAAAAAACAACCACTTATAGTAAGGCGTTTTTTGACGAAAAAAACGACCATGAAGAGTAAGGTGTTTTTTGACCAAAAAAACGACCATGTATAGTCAGGCATTTTTAACCGAAAAAAAAGACCATTTATAGTAAGACATTTTTAGCCGAAAAAAAACGACCATATATGGCAAGGCGTTTTTAGCCGGAAAAAAAGCATATATAGTCAGGCTTTCTTTGAGGAAAAAAACGACCATATAGTAAGGCGTTTTTAGCCCCAAAAAAACGGCCATGTATGGTAAGGCATTTTTTTGACGAAAAAAACGACCACTTATAGTAAGGCGTTTTTTGATGAAAAAACGACCATGTATAGTTAGGCGTTTCTTAGCGGAAAAAAAAACACCATGTATACTAAGGCGTTTTTACCGAAAAAAACGACCAAATATAGTAAGGCGTTTTTTGACGAAAAAAACGACCACTTATAGTAAGGCGTTTTTTGACGAAAAAAACGACCATGTATAGTAAGGCGTTTTTAGCCGAAAAAAACCACCATGTATAGTAAGGCGTTTTTAGTCGAAAAAACGAGCATGTATAGTAAGGCGTTTTTCGCCCCCAAAAAACGACCATGTATAGTAAGTTGTTTTTTGACGGAAAAAAACCACCATGTATAGTAAGGCGTTTTTAGCCGAAAAAAACGACCACTTATAGTAAGTCGTTTTTTGGACGGAAAAAACCCACCATGTATAGTAAGTCGTTTTTTGGACGGAAAAAACCCACCATGTATAGTAAGGCGTTTTTAACCGAAGAAAACGACCATGTCGAGTAAGGTGTTATTTGACGAAAAAATAGACCATGTATATATAGTCAGGCATTTTTAACCGAAAAAAAGACTATGTATAGTAAGACATTTTTAGCCAAAAACGACCATATATGGCAAGGCGTTTTAAGCCGGAAAAAAAGCATATATAGTCAGGCTTTCTTTAAGGGAAAAAAAACGACCATGTATAGTAAGGCGTTTTTAGCCGAAAAAAACGACCATGTATAGTAAGCCGTTTTAGCTCCAAAAAAGACGACCATGTCGATTAAGGTGTTTTTTGACGAAAAAAACCACCATGTATAGTAAGGCGTTTTTAGCCAAAAAAAACGACCATGTCGATTAAGGTGTTTTTTGACGAAAAAAACCGACCATATATAGTAAGGCGTTTTTGACGAAAAACGACCACGTATAGTAAGGCGTTTTTGATCGAAAAAAGCGACCATGTCGATTAAGGTGTTTTTGACGAAAAACGACCATATATAGTAAGGCGTTTTTGTGAAAAAAGCGACCACGTATAGTAAGACGTTTTTGACGAAAAAACCGACCATGTATAGTAAGGCGTTTTTGACAAAAAAACAACCACTTATAGTAAGGCGTTTTTGGCGAAAAAACGACCATGAAAAGTAAGGTGTTTTTGACCAAAAACGACCATGTATAGTCAGGCATTTTTAACGAAAAAAAGACCATGTATAGTAAGACATTTTTAGCGAAAAAACGACCATATATGGCAAGGCGTTTTAGCGGAAAAAGCATATATAGTCAGGCTTTCTTTGAGGAAAAAACGACCATATAGTAAGGCGTTTTAGCCCCAAAAACGACCATGTATGGTAAGGCATTTTTTGACTAAAAACGACCACTTATAGTAAGGCGTTTTTGATGAAAAACGACCATGTATAGTTAGGCGTTTCTTAGCGAAAAAAAACACCATGTATACTAAGGCGTTTTTACGAAAAACGACCAAATATAGTAAGGCGTTTTTGGCGAAAAACGACCACTTATAGTAAGGCGTTTTTGACGAAAAACGACCATGTATAGTAAGGCGTTTTTAGCGGAAAAAAACCACCATGTATAGTAAGGCGTTTTTAG
Organism: Hippocampus mohnikei; assembly: GCA_026261675.1. Taxonomy (NCBI): domain Eukaryota; kingdom Metazoa; phylum Chordata; class Actinopteri; order Syngnathiformes; family Syngnathidae; genus Hippocampus; species Hippocampus mohnikei. The sequence goes on along the minus strand of JAKGUB010000556.1, from coordinate 12,944,696 downwards.
TCGAAAAAACGAGCATGTATAGTAAGGCGTTTTTCGCCCCCATAAAACGACCATGTATAGTAAGTTGTTTTTTGACGGAAAAAAACCACCATGTATAGTAAGGCGTTTTTAGCCGAAAAAAACGACCACTTATAGTAAGTCGTTTTTTGGACGGAAAAAACCCACCATGTATAGTAAGTCGTTTTTTGGACGGAAAAAACCCACCATGTATAGTAAGGCGTTTTTAACCGAAGAAAACGACCATGTCGAGTAAGGTGTTATTTGACGAAAAAATAGACCATGTATAGTAAGGTGTTTTTTGACGAAAAAAAATGACCATGTATAGTCAGGCATTTTTAACCGAAAAAAAGACTATGTATAGTAAGACATTTTTAGCCGAAAAAAAACGACCATATATGGCAAGGCGTTTTAAGCCGGAAAAAAAGCATATATAGTCAGGCTTTCTTTAAGGGAAAAAAAACGACCATGTATAGTAAGGCGTTTTTAGCCGAAAAAAACGACCATGTATAGTATGGCGTTTTCAGCCGAAAAAAACGACCATGTATAGTAAGGCGTTTTTAGCCGAAAAAACGAGCATGTATAGTAAGGCGTTTTTCGCTCCAAAAAAACGACCATGTAGAGTAAGGTGTTTTTTGACGAAAAAAAAGACCATATATAGTAAGGCGTTTTTTGACGAAAAAAACGACCACTTATCGTAAGACGTTTTTTGACGAAAAAAAACAACCACTTATAGTAAGGCGTTTTTTGAGGAAAAAAACGACCATGTATAGTAAGGCGTTTTTAGCGAAAAAAACACCATGTATAGTAAGGCGTTTTTAGCCGAAAAAACGACCATGTATAGTAAGGCGTTTTTCGCTCCAAAAAAATGACCATGTAGAGTAAGGCGTTTTTTGACGAAAAAAACGACCATGAATAGTAAGGCGTTTTTCGCCCCCAAAAAATGACCATGTATAGTCAGGCGTTTTTCACCGAAAAAAATGACCATGTATCGTAAGGCGTTATTTGACGAAAAAAACGACCATGTAGAGTAAGGTGTTTTTAGCCGAAAAAAAAGCCATGTATAGTAAGACGTTTTTGGCCGAAAAAAAATGACCATGTATAATATGGCGTTTAGCCGAAAAAAACGACCATGTATAGTAAGGCATTTTTAGCGCGCATAAAAGACCATGTATCTTAGTGTAGAGGTACACGCGCGGTTTCGGTGCAGGCAACCCAAGTTCAAACCCCGCTCAGTGATGTGTGAAAATACAACACTAAACATAAAGTTACTTTTTCCTGCAAACCCTACATAGTGCATGTCAAATAAGCCTATAGTGCAGCTCAAGTCACAGTCACTGGCGTAGTAGAGGTATACACACCGGCTTTTGGTTCAGGCAACCCGGGTTCAAACCTGCTCAGTGATGTGTGAAAATTCAACACCATACACAAAGTTACTTTTTCCTGCAGACCCTCCATAGGAAATGTCAAATATGCCAATAGTGCAGATCAAGTCACAGTCACTGGCAGTGTAGAGGTACACATTCTGGTGTTAGGTCCAAGCAACCCCTGTTCAGAGATGAGTGAAAATACAACACCAAACATTTTGTCACTTTTTCCTGCATACCCTCCAGAGTGCATGTCAAATACGGCAATAGTGCAGAGCAAGTCACAGTCACTGGTAGTGTCGAGGTATACACGCCAGCTTTCGGTCCAGGTCGACTGTTTACTCCGTCGACTGACCAGGGCAAAGGTGGAGGATTTTGAATCCAGGTCTCGGCCTTCCTCTGGGGGTGTTCCTTGTCAAGCTTTTTATAACAACCATTTAGTAAGGGCCTTCTTGGCTTCTCAGGCATTTTTAGCCGAAAAAAACGACCATGTATAGTAAGGCATTTTTAGTGCAAATAAAAGACCATCTATCTTAGTGTTAGAGGTACACGCGCCGGCTTTCGGTGCAGGCAACCCAGGTTCAAACCCCGCTCAGTGACGTGTGAAAATACAACACCAAACACAGTTACTTTTTCCTGCAAACCCTCCATAGTACATGTCAAATAAGCCGATAGTGCAGCTCAAGTCACAGTCACTGGCGTAGTAGAGGTATACACACCGGCCTTTGGTTCAGGCAACCCGGGTTCAAACCTGCTCAGTGATGTGTGAAAATACAACACCATACACAAAGTTGCTTTTTCCTGCAGACCCTCCATAGTGAATGTCAAATATGCCAATAGTGCAGATCAAGTCACAGTCACTGGCGGTGTAGAGGTACACATTCTGGTGTTAGGTCCAAGCAACCCCGGTTCAAACCCCTCTCAGAGATGAGTGAAAATACAACACCAAACATTTTGTCACTTTTTCCTGCATACCCTCCAGAGTGCATGTCAAATACGCCAATAGTGCAGAGCAAGTCACAGTCACTGGTAGTGTTGAGGTATACACGCCAGCTTTCGGTCCAGGTCGACTGTTTACTGCGTCGACTGAACAGGGCAGAGGTGGAGGATTTTGAATCCAGGTCTCGGCCTTCCTCTGGGGGTGTTCCTTGTCAAGCTTTTTATAACAACCATTTAGTAAGGGCCTTCTTGGGTTCTCAGGCATTTTTAGCCGAAAAAAACGACCATGTATAGTAAGGCGTTTTTAGCCGAAAAAAACAACCATTTATAGTAAGGCGTTTTTAACCGGAAAAAACGGCCATGTATATATAGTAAGGCGTTTTTAACAGGAAAAAATGACCATGTATAGTAAGGTGTTATTTAACGAAAAAAACGACCACGTACAGTAAGGAGTTTTTAGCCGAAAAAAAACAACCATGTATAGTAAGGCTTTTTTAGCCGAAAAAAACGACCATGTATAGGAAGGCATTTTTAACCGAAAAAAATACCTTGTATAGTAAGGCGTTTTTAACCGAAATAATTGACCACATATAGTATGGCGTTTTTAGCCGAAAAAACCCCAACCATTTATAGTAAGGCATTTTAAACCGAAAAAAACGACCATGTATAGTAAGGCGTTTTTAGCCGAAAAAAAGACCATGTATAGGAAGGCGTTTTTAGCGAAAAAAACGACCATGTATAGTCAGGCGTTTTTAGCCGAAAAAACCCCGACCATTTATAGTAAGGCGTTTTTAGCCGAAAAAAATCGACCATGTATAGTCAGGCGTTTTTAGCCAAAAAACCCCCGACCATTTATAGTAAGGCACTTTTAACCGAAAAAAGATTATGTATGATAAGGCATTTTTAGCGGATAAAAAGACCATGTATAGTAAGTGCGTTTTTAACCGAAAAAAACGACCATGCATAGTAAGGCTTTTTTAACCGAAAAAAACCGACCATGTATAGTAAGGCGTTTTTAACGAAAAAACGACCATGTATAGTAAGGCGTTTTAGCGAAAAAACGACCATGTATAGTAAGGCTTTTTAGCGAAAAAAGCGACCATGTATAGTAAGGCGTTTTTAACGAAAAAACGACCACTATAGTAAGGCGTTTTTGACGAAAAACCACATATAGTAAGGCGTTTTTAGCGAAAAAACCCCAACCATATAGTAAGGCGTTTTTGAGAAAAAACGACCATGTATAGTAAGGCGTTTTTAGCGAAAAAAAGACCATGTATAGGAAGGCGTTTTTAGCGAAAAAAAGCGACCATGTATAGTCAGGCGTTTTTAAAAAAACGACCATGTAGAGTAAGGTGTTTTTTGACGAAAAAAACGAACTTGTATAGTAAGGCGTTTTTCACGGAAAAAACCCACCATGTATAGTAAGGCGTTTTTAGACGGAAAAACGAGCATGAATAGTAAGGCGTTTTTCGCCCCCAAAAAATGACCATGTATAGTCAGACTATAAACGACTACTTATAGTAAGGCGTTTTTTGAGGAAAAAAACAACCATGTATAGTAAGGCGTTTTTAGCCGAAAAAAACCCACCGTGTATAGTAAGGCGTTTTTAGCCGAAAAAAACGACCATTAATAGTAAGGCATTTTTAACCGAAAAAAAGACCATGTATAGTAAGGCGTTTTTAACCGAAAAAAACGGCCATGTATAGTAAGGCGTTTTTAACCGAAAAAATTGACCATGTATAGTCAGGCATTATTTAACGAAAAAACGACCATTTACAGTAAGGCGTTTTTAGCCGAAAAAACCGACCATGTATAGGAAGGGGTTTTTAGACGAAAAAAAAACGACCATGTATAGTAAGGCTTTTTTAACCGAAAAAAACGACCATGTATAGTAAGGTGTTTTTAGCCAAAAAAAACGACCATGTAAAGACAGGCGTTTTTAGCCGAAAAACCCCCGACCATTTATAGTAAGGCGTTTTTAGCCGAAAAAAACGACCATGTATAGTCAGGCGTTTTTAGCCGAAAAAACCCAACCATTTATAGTAAGGCACTTTTAACCGAAAAAAAGATTATGTATAGTAAGGCGTTTTAGCGGATAAAAAGACCATGTCTAGTAAGTGCGTTTTTAACCGAAAAAAACGTCCATGTATAGTAAGGCATTTTTAGCTGAAAAAAAAAGGAACATATCTGCCGAAAAAAACGACCATGTTTAGTAAGGTGTTTTTAGCCAAAAAAAACGACCATGTAAAGTCAGGCATTTTTAGCCGAAAAAACCCCGACCATTTATAGTAAGGCGTTTTTAGCGAAAAAACCCATTATGTATAGTAAGGCGTTTTTAGCTGAAAAACCCCGACCATTTATAGTAAGGCACTTTTAACCGAAAAAAAGATTATGTATAGTAAGGCTTTTTTAACCGAAAAAAAACAACCATGTATAGTAAGGTGTTTTTAGCCGAAAAAAACACCATGTATAGTAAGGCGTTTTTAGCCGAAATAACGACCATGTAGAGTAAGGTGTTTTTTGACGAAAAAAACGACCATGTATAGTAAGGCGTTTTTTGACGAAAAAAACGACTACTTATAGTAAGGCGTTTTTTGAGGAAAAAAACGACCATGTATAGTAAGGCGTTTTTAGCCGAAAAAAAACACCATGTATAGTAAGGCGTTTTTAGCCGAAATAACGACCATGTAGAGTAAGGTGTTTTTTGACGAAAAAAACGACTATGTATAGTAAGGCGTTTTTTGACGAAAAAAACGAACATGTATAGTAAGGCGTTTTTCACCGAAAAAAACCACCATGTATAGTAAGGCGTTTTTAGACGAAAAAAACCCGACCATTTATAGTAAGGCACTTTTAACCGAAAAAAAGATTATGTATAGTAAGGCGTTTTAGCGGATAAAAAGACCATGTATAGTAAGTGCGTTTTTAACCGAAAAAAACGTCCATGTATAGTATGGCATTTTTAGCTCAGAAAAAACGAACATATCTGGTAAGGCGTTTTTAGCCGAAAAAAAGACCATGTATAGAAAGGCGTTTTTAGCCGAAAAAAACCACCATGTATAGTAAGGCGTTTTTAGCCGAAAAAACGAGCATGTATAGTAAGGCGTTTTTCGCTCCAAAAAAAAGACCATGTAGAGTAAGGTGTTTTTTGACGAAAAAAACGACTATGTATAGTAAGGCGTTTTTTGACGAAAAAAACGAACATGTATAGTAAGGCGTTTTTCACCGAAAAAAACCACCATGTATAGTAAGGCGTTTTTAGACGAAAAAACGAGCATGAATAGGAAGGCGTTTTTCGCCCCAAAAAAATGACCATGTATAGTCATACTATAAACGACTACTTATAGTAAGGCGTTTTTTGAGGAAAAAAACGACCATGTATAGTAAGGCGTTTTTAGCCGAAAAAAAACACCATGTATAGTAAGGCGTTTTTAGACGAAAAAACGAGCATGTATAGTAAGGAGTTTTTCGCTCCAAAAAACGACCATGTAGAGTAAGGTGTTTTTTGATGAAAAAAACACCATGTATAGTAAGGCGTTTTTAGCCGAAAAAACGAGCATGTATAGTAAGGCGTTTTCGCTCCAAAGGTGTTTTTTGACGAAAAAACGACCATGTATAGTAAGGCGTTTTTGTGAAAAAAACGACCATGTATAGTAAAGCGTTTTTAGCGAAAAAGCGAGCATGTATAGTAAGGCGTTTTTCGCTCCAAAAAAACGACCATGTAGAGTAAGGTGTTTTTTGACGAAAAAACCCACCATGTATAGTAAGGCGTTTTTAGCCAAAAAAAACGACCATGTCGATTAAGGTGTTTTTTGACGAAAAAAACGACCATGTATAGTAAGGCGTTTTTTGAGGAAAAAAACGACCATGTATAGTAAGGCGTTTTTAGCCGAAAAAAAGACCATGTATAGTAAGGCGTTTTTAACCGAAAAAAACGGCCATGTATAGTAAGGCGTTTTTAACCGAAAAAATTGACCATGTATAGTCAGGCATTATTTAACGAAAAAATGACCATTTACAGTAAGGCGTTTTTAGCCGAAAAAAACGACCATGTATAGGAAGGGGTTTTTAGACGAAAAAAAAACGACCATGTATAGTAAGGCTTTTTTAACCGAAAAAAACGACCATGTATAGTAAGGTGTTTTTAGCCAAAAAAACCATTTATAGTAAGGCACTTTTAACGACCATGTAAAGTCAGGCGTTTTTAGCGAAAAACCCCGACCATTTATAGTAAGGCGTTTTTAGCGGAAAAAAACGACCATGTATAGTCAGGCGTTTTTAGCCGAAAAAACCCAACCATTTATAGTAAGGCACTTTTAACCGAAAAAAAGATTATGTATAGTAAGGCGTTTTAGCGGATAAAAAGACCATGTCTAGTAAGTGCGTTTTTAACCGAAAAAAACGTCCATGTATAGTAAGGCATTTTTAGCTGAAAAAAAAAGGAACATATCTGGTAAGGCGTTTTTAGCCGAAAAAAAGACCATGTATAGAAAGGCGTTTTTAGCCGAAAAAAACAACCATGTTTAGTAAGGTGTTTTTAGCCAAAAAAACCACCATGTAAAGTCAGGCATTTTTAGCCGAAAAAACCCCGACCATTTATAGTAAGGCGTTTTTAGCCGAAAAAAACGACCATGTATAGTCAGGCGTTTTTAGCTGAAAAAACCACGACCATTTATAGTAAGGCACTTTTAACCGAAAAAAAGATTATGTATAATAAGGCGTTTTTAGCGGATAAAAAGACCATGTATAGTAAGTGCGTTTTTAACCGAAAAAAACAACCATGTATAGTAAGGCTTTTTTAACCGAAAAAAAACGACCATGTATAGTAAGGCGTTTTTAGCCGAAAAAAACACCATGTATAGTAAGGCGTTTTTAGCCGAAATAACGACCATGTAGAGTAAGGTGTTTTTTGACGAAAAAAACCACCATGTATAGTAAGGCGTTTTTAACCAAAAAAAAGCGAGCATGTATGTCGTTTTAGCGAAAAAAACGAGCATGTATAGTAAGGCGTTTTTGAAAAAACTCCAAAAAACGACCATTAAGGTGTTTTTGAGGAAAAAACGAAAAAACCACCATGTATAGTAAGGCGTTTTTGAGGAAAAAAAAAGACGACCATGTATAGTAAGGCGTTTTAGCGAAAAAAGACCATGTATAGTAAGGCGTTTTTAACCGAAAAAGCGCCATGTATAATAAGGCGTTTTAACCCAAAAAGGCGTTGACCATGTATAGTCAGGCATTATTTAACGAAAAACGACCATTTACAGTAAGGCGTTTTTAGCCGAAAAAAACGACCATGTATAGGAAGGGGTTTTTAGACGAAAAAAAACGACCATGTATAGTAAGGCTTTTTTAACCGAAAAAAACGACCATGTATAGTAAGGTGTTTTTAGCCAAAAAAAACGACCATGTAAAGTCAGGCGTTTTTAGCCGAAAAACCCCCGACCATTTATAGTAAGGCGTTTTTAGCCGAAAAAAACGACCATGTATAGTCAGGCGTTTTTAGCCGAAAAAACCCAACCATTTATAGTAAGGCACTTTTAACCGAAAAAAAGATTATGTATAGTAAGGCGTTTTAGCGGATAAAAAGACCATGTCTAGTAAGTGCGTTTTTAACCGAAAAAAACGTCCATGTATAGTAAGGCATTTTTAGCTGAAAAAAAAAGGAACATATCTGGTAAGGCGTTTTTAGCCGAAAAAAAGACCATGTATAGAAAGGCGTTTTTAGCCGAAAAAAACAACCATGTTTAGTAAGGTGTTTTTAGCCAAAAAAAACGACCATGTAAAGTCAGGCATTTTTAGCCGAAAAAACCCCGACCATTTATAGTAAGGCGTTTTTAGCCGAAAAAAAGATTATGTATAGTAAGGCGTTTTTAGCGGATAAAAAGACCATGTATAGTAAGTGCGTTTTTAACCGAAAAAAACAACCATGTATAGTAAGGCTTTTTTAACCGAAAAAAAACGACCATGTATAGTAAGGCGTTTTTAGCCGAAAAAAACACCATGTATAGTAAGGCGTTTTTAGCCGAAATAACGACCATGTAGAGTAAGGTGTTTTTTGACGAAAAAAACGACCATGTATAGTAAGGCGTTTTTTGACGAAAAAAACGACTACTTATAGTAAGGCGTTTTGAGGAAAAAAACGACCATGTATAGTAAGGCGTTTTTAGCCGAAAAAAAACACCATGTATAGTAAGGCGTTTTTAGCCGAAAAAACGAGCATGTATAGTAAGGCGTTTTTCGCTCCAAAAGGGTGTTTTTTGACGAAAAAAAACGACCATGTATAGTTAGCCGTTTTTTGACGAAAAAAACACCATGGATAGTAAGGCGTTTTTAGCCGAAAAAACGAGCATGTATAGTAAGGCGTTTTTCGCTCCAAAAAACGACCATGTAGAGTAAGGTGATTTTGGCGAAAAACGACCATGTATAGTAAGGCGTTTTTGACGAAAAACACCATGTATAGTAAGCGTTTTTAGCGAAAAAGCGAGCATGTATAGTAAGGCGTTTTAGCGAAATAACGACCATGTAGAGTAAGGTTTTTTACGCTCCAAAAACGACTATGTATAGTAAGGCGTTTTTGGCGAAAAAGCGAACATGTATAGTAAGGCGTTTTCACGAAAAAACAGCATGTATAGTAAGGCGTTTATTGCGAAAAACGACCATGTATAGTAAGGCGTTTTAGCTCCAAAAGCGACCATGTAAAGTAAGGTGTTTTTGACTAAAAACGACCATGTATAGTAAGGCGTTTTGTGAAAAAACACCATGTATAGTAAGCGTTTTAGCGAAAAAAGCGAGCATGTATAGTAAGGCGTTTTTTGACCAAAAGGTGTTTTTGACGAAAAAAAACGACCATGTATAGTAAGGCGTTTTTTGACGAAAAAAACACCATGTATAGTAAGGCGTTTTTAGCCGAAAAAACGAGCATGTATAGTAAGGCGTTTTTCGCTCCAAAAAAACGACCATGTAGAGTAAGGTGTTTTTTGACGAAAAAAACGACCATGTATAGTAAGGCGTTTTAAGCGAAAAAAACACCATGTATAGTAAGGCCTTTTTAGCCGAAAAAACGAGCATGTATAGTAAGGCGTTTTTCGCTCCCAAAAAGCGACCATGTAGAGTAAGGTGTTTTTGACGAAAAACGACCATGTATAGTAAGGCGTTTTCACGGAAAAAGCGAACATGTATAGTAAGGCGTTTTCACGAAAAAACCACCATGTATAGTAAGGCGTTTTTATAAACGAAATAGTCAGGCGTTTTTGAGAGCATGAATAGTAAGGCGTTTTTCGCCCCCAAAAAATGACCATGTATAGTCATACTATAAACGACTACTTATAGTAAGGCGTTTTTTGAGGAAAAAAACGACCATGTATAGTAAGGCGTTTTTAGCCGGAAAAAAAAAACACCATGTATAGTAAGGCGTTTTTAGCCTAAAAAACGACCATGTAGAGTAAGGTGTTTTTTGACGAAAAAAACTACCATGTATAGTAAGTTTTTTGACGAAAAAAACGACCATGTATAGTAAGGCATTTTTAGCGCAAATCAAAGACCATGTATCTTAGTGTAGAGGTATACGCGCCGGCTTTCGGTGCACGTAACCCAGGTTCAAACCCTGCTCAGTGATGTGTGAAAATACAACACCAAACACAAAGTTACTTTTTCCTGCAAACCCTCCATAGTGCATGTCAAATAAGCCTATAGTGCAGCTCAAGTCACAGTCACTGGCGTAGTAGAGGTATACACACGGCCTTTGGTTCAGGCAACCTGGGTTCAAACCTGCTCAGTGATGTGTGAAAATACAACACCATACACAAAGTTATTTTCCTGCAGACCCTCCATAGTGAATGTCAAATATGCCAATAGTGCAGATCAAGTCACAGTCACTGGCGGTGAAGAGGTACACATTCTGGTGTTAGGTCCAAGCAACCCCGGTTCAAACCCCGCTCAGAGATGAGTGAAAATACAACACCAAACATTTTGTCACTTTTTCCTGCAAACCCTCCAGAGTGCATGTCAAATATGCCAATAGTGCAGAGCAAGTCACAGTCACTGGTAGTGTCGAGGTATACATGCCAGCTTTCGGTCCAGCTCGACTGTTTACTGCGCCGACTGAACAGGGCAGAGGTGGAGGATTTTGAATCCAGGTCTCGGCCTTCCTCTGGGGGTGTTCAATGTCAAGCTTTTTATAACAACCATTTAATAAGGGCCTTCTTGGCTTCTCAGGCATTTTTAGCCGAAAAAAACGACCATGTATAGTAAGGCGTTTTTAGCCGAAAAAAACGCCCATTTATAGTAAGGCGTTTTTAACCGGAAAAAACGACCATGTATATATAGTAAGGCGTTTTTAACAGGAAAAAATGACCATGTATAGTAGTAAGGTGTTATTTAACCAAAAAAACGACCACGTACAGTAAGGCATTTTAAACCGAAAAAAAGACCATGCATAATAAGTGCGTTTTTCACCGAAAAAAACGACTATGTATAGTAAGGCGTTTTTAACCGGAAAAATCGACCATGTATATATAGTAAGGCGTTTTTAACAGGAAAAAATGACCATGTATAGTAAGGTGTTATTTAACGAAAAAAACGACCACGTACAGTAAGGCATTTTAAACCGAAAAAAAGACCATGTATAGTAAGTGCGTTTTTCACCGAAAAAAACGACTATGTATAGTAAGGCGTTTTTAACCGGAAAAAACGACCATGTATATATAGTAAGGCTTTTTTAACAGGAAAAAATGACCATGTATAGTAAGGTGTTATTTAACGAAAAAAACGACCACGTACAGTAAGGCGTTTTTAGCCGAAAAAAACAACCATGTATAGTAAGGCTTTTTTAGCCGAAAAAAAACGACCATGTATAGGAAGGCGTTTTTAGCCGAAAAAAACGCCCATTTATAGTAATGCATTTTTAACCAAAAAAAAGACCTTGTATAGTAAGGCGTTTTTAACCGAAAGAATTGACCACATATAGTAAGGCGTTTTAGCCAAAAAACCCCAACCATTTATAGTAAGGCATTTTAAACCCCAAAAAACGACCATGTATAGTAAGGCGTTTTTAGCCGAAAAAAAGACCATGTATAGGAAGGCGTTTTAAACCAAAAAAGACCATGTATAGTAAGGCGTTTTTAGCCGAAAAAAACAACCATGTATAGTAAGGCGTTTTTAGCCGAAAAAAACGACCATTTATAGTCAGGCGTTTTTAGCCGAAAAAAAGATTAATGTATAGTAAGGCGTTTTTAGCGGATAAAAAGACCATGTATAGTAAGTGCGTTTTTAACCGAAAAAAACGACCATGTATAACATAGGTGTCAAATTCAGGTCCTGGAGGGCCAATGCCCTGCATGTTTTCCAAGTCTCCCTGTTGCAACACACCTGATTCAAATGAACAGGTTCAATGTCAGGCTTCCGCAGAGCTTGCTGATGATCTGATCATTTGAGTCTTTTTTTATCTTTTTCGGCTAAAAACGCCTTACCAGATATGGTCTTTTTTTTTACATGGTCGTTTTTTGGGGCTAAAAACGCCTTACTGTACATGGTCGCTTTTTTTGGTGAAAAATGCCTTACTATAAATAGTCGTTTTTTCCGGCTAAAAACCCCTTACTACATGGCCGTTTTTTTCGTCGAAAAAACGCCTTTCTATACGTGGTCGGTTTTTTCATCAAAAAAACACCTTTCTATACATGATCGTTTTTTTTCGTCAAAAAACGCCTTACTATACATGGTCGTTTTTTTGCTAAAAACGCCTTACCATACATGCCCATTTTTTTCGTCGAAAACACGCCTGACTGTACATGGTCGTTTTTTTCAGCTAAAAACGCCTTACTATACAGTCGTACACCGCATGCCTCCTGTACGATACAAGTGTGAACACCGTCTTAATGTAAAAGTTATTTCTCTGTATGGTGTTGTTTACGTCTCTTTGCCGAATGCATCTAAACCCTCCCGAGGTTACCTGAACACCGTGGAACACATACTTATTGCTTTAAATGTTATTGTTACTTCTCTGTGTTAGTGTTGTCAACTTGTGCGACATTTGAGTACAGTACAACACATGGTACCCATCATGTGAGCTACTGAGTTTGAGAGTGTTTTTGAGGTCACAGCAAAGTCACACACACAAAAAAACTGTTCGAATTTTAAACATGGTTTTTTCAAAGTTTGTGAGGGAGATCACCGCACAGTTTTTTTGGAGGGTCACATTGAACCTTTCAGTCAATAAGGGCTTTTCAGGTCTGTAATTAATGCACCAACATCCTCTAATAGGATGATAACGACAAAAAAGTCACCAAAAAAAAGAGCGTAACTTCAAATACATGACATGATGTATGATAGGGGTTGCTTTGGCAAGAGACCCGGGCGCCCTGCTGTTGCTGTCATTTGTTTCCTTTTTGTGATTGTTCTCATGCCGAGTCTGGTCTTGACCTTCCTAACTCATTCCAGTTCGCAGTCTAACAAAACCAGTTGGGACTCGTCCACAAGCACAAAAACAAAACTTGAGCAGTGAGCCGACCCGCATCTTTTCTGTTGTTGTTGTTGTTGTTGTTGTTTTGTTTTTTTAACAGAACATGAAACGTGTCTCATCGCATGAATGGATTTATTTTGTTGGCTTTTATAACCAATAAATCTGTAATGAGACAACAATTGACACTACTATCATTCGTGAATGTTACACATGCTCATACTGAATGTTTGAGGGGTGGGAGAGGGGGGGGGGCCTCAAAACAATGGTCAAATTTTTTATTAGCCTAATTTGCAACACAGGTGAAACGATCACCCACACGGAACACATAGAGAAAACTAAATGTTGCCACGTTAACAGTTTCTACTCATCTCTAATTAGTCTTTATTTGGTGAGAAGTAAAGAATGCGTGGAAGTCAAAAGTCAACAAAAGAAGTGCAGCGCCTAAACACAACCGGCGGTGAATTAGTCGTAATTCTGCAAACACGACACTCATGTAGCGTTGTGGCATTCTTGCAGCCTCCTTTGTCTCCTCACTCCATCTTGAAGTCTTCAGGTCTTCGGATTGGAGAGAAGACAGAAAGAAACGCATTTCACATTAGAGCAGGCACAAAGGTCACACATAGGGTGAAGAGGAAGGTGATGGATGACTAATCACACAGACTTTATCTGTTTTTGTTGTTGTTGTTGTAATTTCAAAATGGTGCCAAGCACAACAACATAATTTTTTCTAACTGTTGTTCATCTTTAATTTCAGATATTATCAGGTGCCGTGTTTTGTTTTAATGGCAGCTCTTTCGATTATAGCTCGATGTTTATGTTGTTTATTCCTGTCAGAGCATTTGTGCGATTGTGTGCCTGCTCACAGTTCCTGAGAGAATATTAACTATGTGTTCATAAAGGGCAATGATTAAAATCGCCCTGCGTGACCCCAACCGCACACACACACACACACACACACACACACACACATACAGAGTAAAATGAGTGGAAAAGACAGAGTGAATATTAACAAGGAGAAGGCCCCTCTCTTAAGCAAAGCAGTTTTAACTTGACCTTGACGACCGCACCGCGGCGACACTAATTGGCTGAAGGCTCGACCAGTAAACACGACCAGGGTCTCTTTCATTTATTACCACACGCAAACACATGGACACTGAGCAGCGGCCGACCGGGCAGGGCTTGCGCATTGTGCACTCATTCACCTCTCAGCTCGGCATGCAATTGTTGACCTGAGATGTTGAAACAACTATTTATGGTTCAGCACCTGTCAAGGTTTTTCAACATGAGACTCAAATCGCCAATTTCTTCCCTGGAATGTCAGCAAGTATACAGGCCACAAATTAATGTTGAATAACAACAGCCACGATTTTATTTCAACAATCATGATTTCAAAACGTCCTCGTGTGTCTGCTTGATAAATCAGGAAACCTGCTTACAGCATTTTAGCCGTTTGGGCTTTTCACCCCGAATTTTGGAAAGCTTCTTCATGTGCACTTTAAAAGGTCAACTTGAGATGTTAAAGAGAAGCACAGACCCTGAACAAATCATACAGTTTTATTTTTTTCCTTCAAGTAAATCTCACACTTATCGTAAGGCTGCAATCAATCTCTTGTTTTCTGCCCTTCACAGAAAATGAGCGAGCCGTTCTGAATTCTCCCCGCTCCAGTTATACATAAGGGTGCTGGTTTGCGACTAGCTCTCAGACACCCCCTTTTTTTAAAACTAAATATAGCAACATAGTTGCTAAGTTGGCAAGAGTAATAAGCCACTTGCTTTTGTTGCATGCCGAGGTCATCAAGGTAGCGAAAGCTGTACTCGAAATTTGCATGTATTAGAACCACGATACTAAATTGAGTGATTTCAACCAGAATGCCAATTAGATGTTGAGCACATTCTTTGCCTTATGTACATTTTAATGGAATCATGTCAGAAACCTTCTCAAACTGTTTTAAATTCTGAAAAAAAAATCCTAACCGGTCTCCTTTGTAATTCAGGCATTGTCAAGCCTTTACTTTTCATCAGCCTGGAGAGAGTGATTGAGTCCAGGCTACCGTGTTAAAAAAACAACAACAACTCTTGAAAGGTAGCAGCAGTGTGCTTAGAAGATGAGTTGGAATGGAAAAAGAACAAGCGGCAAGTTAATGAATCAGGAGGCTGGCCAATGACCCGACGGTAAGGGAGGTTTCCTCCGTGCGAGGCCACATGGTGACATGATTATTCCCATGATGACAACCAACTCGGGCATCACTGTCATCATCCTGCGGAAATACTCTGACAAGCCATCAATATGATTATGCTGTCCCTCTGACAAAAAAAGTAGGTTAGGTGAGACATTTTCAGCCTCTTCACAGTTTGTCACAACACCTGTCTGAACAAGACCTGCAAAATAACAAGTGACATCCATTGAAATCAAAGCCAGCACCCACCAGACAATACAAATGAAACTGAAGGTAGTCACAGAGTGCAACCGAACCAACAAAGACATAATAAACAAATGCAGCAAAGTTTTGCTACAAACACATTCCAGAGCAGCCTATGACTACAAGCATACAACCTACCGTATTTTCCGGACTATAAGTCGGAGTTTTTTTTCATAGTTTGGCCGGTGGTGCGACTTATACTCTGGAGCGACTTATGTGTGAAATTATTAACACGTGATTATGTCATTTCACGTTATTTTCACATGAAACCACAAGAGGGCGCTCTCAGTCTGTCTTGGTAAATCGACGATGAGTCTGACGTAAGCGACCTAGAAGAGGAAGTGGCGCATCGTCTACCTCCCGAGTTGGGGGAATTGTTCAAAAGTGACACAGAGGATGAAGATTTCATTGGATTTTGTGATTTGGAGTGAAACTGATAGTTTGGTAAACTTGTTAGCATGTTCTTTATGCTGGAGTTATTTGAATAACTCTTAATATGTTACGTCGTTACTGACATTACCAGGCATATTAGTCATGTAACGTTAGTATACCGTAAACTTATTTAGCCCGTTGTTCTCTATTTTATGTTTATTTTAAATTGCCTTTTAAAGATGACATGTATGTTTTTGGTGTTGGATTTTATCAAATACATTTCCCCCAAAATGCGACTTACACTCCTGTGCGACTTATATATGTTTTTTCCTTCTTAATTATGCATTTTTTTGGCTGGTGCGATTTATAATCCGGAGCGACATATAATCCGAAAAATACGGTAATCAAGAATGGCTTTGGAAAGGCGGGCCAGAGCCCAGATCTATTCCAAGAAGGCTTCTTCATTGTCATACAGATGTAAATAGCGGTTCGGCTATCTGTAATAAAACTAAAATAAAGTCAAGCCACTCACCCTTTTAATGAATGCCTAACTAATGCATAATGGAGAGGGAGCAGTAAGGTGTTACTGGCCCTTAGAGGTATTTTATAAGTATTGCTATGATTAAATCCTTGTCATACTTAAATTGGATTCAGATGTTAATTGATTGTATTGACCATAACGCACTTTACAACCGCAATCTCATCACAGCTGGTTCCTTGGTTATCATCGCTCTTCCTCATGTCCCTTTTTGCTAAAACTCTTCCTTTTGTGATGGCACCCAAAAACACACTTGCTCAGTCACACCATCAGAACCTCACTAAGCTGACGACAGGACGTCACGCATGATAATTGATGGTTTGACAACCCATGTTTTGTTTGACTGATAAGACAAATGGTGGTTGAACTTGGACGTTTTGAGGTCTTAAAATTCTGGGGTTCCACTGGATTTATCTGTTTAGCCTTATTACGCTGCCACTAAAAGACTCTCTGGAGAGCCTGAGTTAGCTCCATTTCTTTATTACATGAGCAGCTGCAGCACTTTTATCCATCTGGAGCTTTCCCTAAACAGCAGCCAAGAGTTTGATAGCATCAACTGAAAAGGCCATCAACACCAACATCGGACTCCTTGTTGTGCTTAAAACACGATGCTGTTTTAGGGCCAATGTATTAGTCTGTCGCAGCGTTCATGTCATGTTGTATTCAAGCGTGCATGTGTGATTTTGTACATACGGTGTCCAGAGTCTGGGGAAGGCATCGATTTCCTCTTGTGTGTATTCGCTGAGCTTCTTGGGAATTTCTCTGGGCTGAGGCAGCTCCTCTGTCAGGTTGGCCCGGATGTCATCGGGGAGCTCCTAGTAATGGACAGAGACCACGTGAGAGGTGGTGAGGAGAATGTTGATGAATGAAGGGATGTAGAGAAACAATGGCAATACACCAAAACAAAACACAGTTGTTTTATTTTATTTTATGGGGTGGTTTTTTTTGTTTTTGTTTTTTTGGTGGGGCATACGTTTCAGCCCCACCCACCCACAATCGGTGAAGATCTGGAAACTAAAAAGTTAATAATTTTAGCTATAGTAACACACTAAACGTATTACAACAAACCGACATTTACGATAGCACTGTTTTGAAGGTTTTCCTTATTGCCTGCTCTCACATTTACCGTCAAGAAATCAAAGACTGTCATATAACATGACTAGTTTAAAGAAATGAAAAGACTCTTGATCGAGCAGCTGTCCATATAAGATGCTCAGTGTGCCCAGTAAAATAAATATGGTGGGCTTGCCAGTGCCACCAAGGCAGATAACATGGCTAACATTGGCTCATTTCTGCTCTGACATTACGAAAACCAAAAACCAAAGTGGAGATAACGGCGAAGGAAGTATTCATTTTCTGAGAAATAAGTATGTTTGGTGTACTACATTGTGATTTTATGCAAAGAGTCAGTTGTTTATTTTCTTGTCACTATGTATTATATTTTTTGCTGTAAAAGGAACCTGTGGACAGTCTTTCGCGGGGGCTCAAGCCTCGAGAACTGGAGGTTCTGTGCCTTGCCCATGAGCAACTCGCTAGTGCTCAGGGAGCAAACTGGCAGGTCTTCAATGAGCAACCCCAATTTCCACATGGATACGCCAATCAGGAAAACTTTTACTTTTTATGCACACCTCTGAGTCAAGTCCTTACCGAGTGAGCTATCGGTGCCTTTTAAACCTTTGAACGACCTCACGGTATTAGTCTCCAAGGCCTCTCCAACAGCTTATTAATGACTCAAGGTGGGTGAAGATAAATATTCATTCAGGGCGCCAACAAAGCCAAAGACAAACATTCCATGGCATCAAATAGACACTTCACACGCCACTTGGGGGAATTGCTAGCATGCCCCACTATGAAACGTTTTTTTATAAGGCTAGTACATGAAAGACGCTTACAATGCAGCAGGGGTCGGGGTGGGGCAAATTTTATAATAATGTGATCAAAATCAGCTGCCAAACCATCATAATGGGGTTGCCGTGAAAATTACATTTGTCCCAGCTCCCCTGTCACTCTTTAATCTTTTCAAATATCTGACTGATCATGTATGTCCGTCGTCATATCAAAGTTACAGCCGTAGATGTAAATAAGGTACAGTCGTATGGCGCCACCTACTGCAGACAGTGGATACTACAAGAACAAAAATAACGTTCCGAAAGGCTGTGGTAATTGAATGTGTAGAAAACAGGGCTATTGGGACAACACTGAAAAGAGAAACACAATGAGAATTATAGTCGAAACAATTCAAAACAATACCTTTGTAATATGACAAATTATTAGTTTGAGATGTCTTAATATTATTGGGAAAAACTCACAGGATGCTTTGGAACCAGTTGCTGTCCCACTACAAAATGTAAAACTAGCAAATAGTTTTGGAGAAATGCTGCTAGTCTGCTTCCTGACTACTGTTGAGGGGCTCTTGAGGAAGGCACCAACCCCACTTCACCCAGCTAAAGAGGTGCAGCATTGTTTTGACCTTTTCATGTGGCCAATTCTTCTTGTGCACCTGCAGGCACGGGATCGGGTTCTCCGTGTGGTGTTGTGTGGTGTCCAACATAAAGGTTAAAGCAGAGCATGAGATGATTTTCATCTTGAGAAATGTTGGTTTAAAAAGTCTAAATAAAGTTGTCTGAGAAAAGTGGTGATGCCAGTAACGAAAAAAATTACAAATCAGTCAAAAGTCTACCTCAAGTCAAATCTGAAAATATGTCTTACCTTATTAAAATTTGATCAATTGCAAATTTGATCAATTGTAAAAAAATAAAACAAAACAAGTGTGTTTTGCTTCTGACAGCAGACTTTAAGAAGTGTTTAAGTGCTGCTGTGTACGTACGTCTTCAGGAAAGATGTGCAAGCGCTGCATCATGGTACGCCTGTGCAGATTCTTGGGCAGCATGCCGTTTACGGCTAACTTTACAATCTGTTGGGAGAAGAAATGTTTGAAAGTAGTTTAGCAAATAAGAAAAAAAAGAGTGACTTTGTATCAACATTTTTTGTTTTTCTCCATTAGACAAATCCAACAAAAAAATTATACATTAAAAAAATAAAATATATATATATACACACACACACACACACACACACACACACACACACACACACACACACACACACATTTTATAAAAAGACAATCCCTCCCCACCCCCAAAAAATCAGCAAATGTTTGCAAAACAAGCTAAGAACGCTGTTCAGGAATACTCATATGGAAAACTATTTGCAATACTTATTCAATCATTAACAATTCATTTTACACATATTGCACTACTTATTATTATTATTATTATTATTATTATTATTACGGTATATTTTTACTATGTCCTGTTATGACATTCAAATGCATTTGTTAACATTATTTGGGAAAATGTACATTTGCATAACCACTGCACACAATAATGAACAAAAATGTGATAACAATAGAAGTGTTCTGGCTGGTCCATTCACATTACAAGCCATTAAAGAAGATCAGTGGTTGCCATTGTCACAACTAAGCTCCTCTTCTCCTTCTGACAGGGGAGAGCGCCATTCAATGCTTCTGAAGAGGTTGGAGGCTAAAATTATGACATCACAAAAATTGACAGTAAAATGCTGACAGACCCTGTTCTAACTTCAAACTGCAGAGTTCAGCTGTAATGTATGCCACCCAACAGTCGTTATACTATTAAGTGTCAATGTCTGGAAACATGAACCCATGAATACCAGTATGTAGAATTTCCCTTTGGGGTTTAAGATGATCATCCATGAATCTGGCGTACACTCAAGATTGGTCACCTATATACTGTACAGTGTGCAACCTAATCAATATGCTGAAAAAATGGAAGGTGTGTGTATTGTCAGGTCCGTGTGGTGCTTACAGCTTTGGGGTCTTTTTGATGAAGCTGAGCAGCAGTGACTTGTTTGAAGCTCCCGGGATAGCTTTGAAAAAGACAACGAAAAGACATTCAGTAAGGAGTTTGTCGCTTTATGAGCTCTGAGAAACATGTTTGCTCCTTGCTTGTAAATGTTGCACACAACAGGAAACTGTTGTGAAACTCTTATCTTCTAGAGAAGTGCTTCCTGAACTTTATTATTGGAAAAACCTCATGGCACACCACCCCCCACAAATGTCACAAAAAGTATACAGTGGACCTCCGCTATTCTAATCGGGCCACAAATGGTTAAAATCTGCATATAATTGATGCCCATCGAAATGTACTTGGGGAAAAATAAATACATTCTTCAATAAAATGATGATTAACATTCAATATGTGTTTTCAATATGCAGAAGCGGAGGGAAAATATACGTGTGTGTGCGTGGTGCTGGGGGCATACAAACAAACAAAAAAGTAGACAGAATAACAACGACACAATATCCAGACTAAATAAATAATTTTCAGAGCAATTAATTTGATTTGGATAATTAGCATGGCACACTTGATGATCTCGGTGGATGCATAATTTAGTGGACCTTTCTAATTGAGACGTTTGACCTCAGCTCACCCAGTGTGTGATGAGTAGACTTTCTGTTCCCATTTGTTCCCAGAGAAAGCAATGTGTTTACTGTTTATTACCACAACATGGTCACCACAGTCACCTGCACACAGAGGAGAGGGCACATTCCGGTCAAAGATCAGCACAACAATATGTTGACGGGCACAAAATTAATACATGTGTCATTTACTACTGTAACCAATCCATCCATTCGTCTTGCCAAGTTCATCCCTTTAAGGGTTGCGGACGAGCTGTTACCTAGCCCAGCTGTCTTTGGGCAACATGCAGGGTACACGCTACTCACGGTATAATCACCAGTCAGCTAAGGTGCACATACAGACAAATGCACCCAGATTCATAGCGATGGACATTTTGGAGTCTTCAATGAACCTAATGTGCTCGTTTTTTGGAATGTGGGAGGATTGACCCGGAGAAACCCATGTAATCATGGAAACAACATGGAAACTCCACACAGAAAGGTCAAGAATCAAATTCCATACCCTTGACTGTGAGACGGGCTAGCCCAATGAGGATGCCAAACAGTTACCATTAAAGGTTAACATTTATGTACGTGTTTATATGTGGAAAAAGAGACACTGAAAATAACTTTGACAACTTTGAAAAGGTGCTCCAGTATTTTTTTGGTACTTATTTATAATACTATTCTTAAACATAAACCTAATTTAATTTATGATAAAAATCATTTGTAAATAAATCACAGGAATCCGTGTGTGCGTGTGTTGTGGAATAACTCACTGAGTGCATGGTAAATTGGTTTGTGTTTCCCTTGTAGCCTGACAGAACACATGCTGGCTATTTTCCCAGGAGGCTGCAATCTGGCGTCAATCAGGAACCACGAGCGAGCAAAGGTGGCCCATTGCTAAAAGATGGAGGGATAAATTGCAAGACTACATGTTGTCATCCCAATGAAACCAGACCACTGTCAACATTCAAAGACTTCATTGTATGGCGAAACATAATTTTGAAGATTATTTATTTATTTGTGTATTACATGAATTTAGTTGTGCAGATTAACTTCCTGTAACACAACGTACTTTATACTGACTGCATGAAAATCTGCCGTTGTCTCCCTGCATCAAGTTTTTGGGTAAAATGAATGTAATGCTTTGAAGATACCATACTACTTTATTGATATAAATTAATTAAATTATGAATATGGTTTTCTGGAGGTCAGAATGTGTAGTGATGAACTATAACAACAATTAATCGGAATCAACCATCTTTATTGTTTCTTTTCGCCACGAACGCTTTGCGGTCGGAACTGGGACAATCCGTGTGAGAAATCCGATGTTCACCCTTCGTCGAAGGCAGTATTATTATTTCCGTGACAATTGACTACGCGCATCATATCATTGTTAAACCGTGGATTTGTATCTAATACTGCCGTAATTAAACGACTAGGTGACACAAAGTGTATATTGTCTAGAAATTAAGATTCCAATAGCATAAAATAATTTGGAAAAAACGATAAACCGATTTACGTTTATAGTTTAGTTGATAATTAAATATAAATACAAGACACAAATAATCGGGACTACTAATGCTTAATCCCTCACGTATAAATAAAGTACATTCGTCGTATATCTACATTATTTATCTCCTAACTATCCTATAGGACCAGACATAGCTAGC
The DNA here is from genome assembly GCA_026261675.1 of Hippocampus mohnikei. Classification (NCBI taxonomy): domain Eukaryota; kingdom Metazoa; phylum Chordata; class Actinopteri; order Syngnathiformes; family Syngnathidae; genus Hippocampus; species Hippocampus mohnikei. Next base: position 12,922,493 of record JAKGUB010000556.1, on the reverse strand, counting down.
AAGATAAATGACATAGTGGGCTGTATATTGAATTTAACAGGAAAAGCATTACACGGATATGAAATATGTAAAATAATTACCTGGGCAGATCGAGAGAAACTTGACATTTTGACAACACTATAAGATCATTTTCATATCGTTTTGACCCTCAACGTGAGTGAAGGCGCGTTATGGATATTTATCCGTGTCAAACGCAGTGTTGGCATAAACTGTTCCGCATCCTACCTGTGCACGATATTCTCCATAAACGTAATGCTTGCTGTTTGCTTGAATGAATAATAATTAGGTAGAACTATGGTGTTACAATTACAGAAAAAAAAAATTCAGCATCGAATAAAATTTTTGAAAAGGTATCACGTTTGAAGGAAAAAGCAGTTTCTTTACGGGTTTATTTTGACATCACACATACTTCAGCTTCCTTCCTGCGGCAAAAAGAGGGCGCGTAACTTTGTTGAGAAGCCTACGCACCACGTCATTTTCTTACTCTCCAAAGCACCCATTCAGAGGACTTTTTTCATTCGTTTCGCCTATATGCTCAACGTTTATTCTGGATTTTTCCAATTTACGGTCTGTTCAAAATGAGAACTTTGGAGGAGGTTCGGGCCACGCTTGAGATCGCCAAGCTGAAAGAGGAAGATCTGCAGAAAACGATTCACTGTCTGTCTCTGGGAGAGAACGTCTCGTCTGCAGACTACTGTCTGATGGAGCTGGACGACACACTGTGCAAACACATAGAAGCGGGTAACAGGTCTGAACCATATTTGAAATTTCTAGTTTAAACATGTACTGTAATATGTTTTGTAAGTGACAGTAGACCTGACAAGGATGTCCTCTTTGGCAGCCTGGTGATCAGAGGGGACAAAAATGAACATGCCGTGCTGTGTAGCGATGACAACACTTACGATTTGAAGATCGCAGACACGTCCAACATGCTGCTCTTTCTGCCAGGATGCAAAACACCCGATCAGCTCACCAGCACACAGGAGAGCACGCATCTCGTTCATGCTCAGGTTATGAGTTTCGAAATTCCATTGTATTTCCATCAGTGGTGAATGTTCAAGGTCATCAATGCCTTCTATACGAACTTATATTTGTTGTTTTGTTTTGGTTGTTTTCCATGAAATTGACAAAATAGAATTTGTTTTGAGTGCACAGCTTCTCAGTGTATGTGGCCGTTAGATTTTTAACTGCCTGCGGCATTCAGAATCAGTATTGTTGTTCTATGTAACTCAAGCTCCTGTATATTAGCAATGGGACTGTCTCTTAAAACTATTACATTTCAAATTTGCTTCCCTGGGCCAACTATCTGGCCCATAATAACATCAGCATTTTCCAGGCCTGATTGGTTGGCCAGAGCAAGCCGAGTTTGACTAGCAAAACACATGACTGTAATAATCAGTATCCCTGATAAGTAGGATGTTATATTTAAGTAGGATATATATTTTTCAATTATGAATGTGGCACAGTGTGTGCTGTTATATTGTGGCTTTTTAAAAAATACATTTTTGATTATTTATATACCGGTAATTGTGACATGACAGAGACAGTAACAGGAGGTGGATTAAGTCGGACAAATCCCCATTGGTACCAAAGGCATACCCCGCCACTGATCTCTATTGCAATTGGAAGCAATAAAGTGGACAATTGCTGAATTGAATAATAACTAGGAATTCAAATGTGGCATGGTTACAATATTCCTTGTATGAAGTAGTTTAATACTGTAGTCAATAATTATCAGACACGCCCACCAGAGGTCAGGAAAGCCATTAATACAATTTAAATTGGTTTACATGCATGTCTAAACTAAGTGTTCTCCACATGCTTATGTGGGTTTCTCTGGCTACTCCATCTACCTCCCACATTCCAAAACAGGCACATTCATTGAAGGCTTTAAATCAAGGGGTCCCCAAACTTTATCGTGTCACGGACCGGTTGAGAGAAGTACAGCGGACCGGCAACCATTCTTTTCCCTTCGCTTTTAAATTGCCAGTTTTAAAGAAGAAATACGCCTTATATTGTAAACATAATACTTTTTAAGATATGATCCTACATACGGCGTAAGCATCATTGTTACTTGCAAAGGTGACTAGATCAAAACGTGACACAATTGATTGCTGCTTTCACTGCTTTAACAAAGTGTCCCATGTTGTTCCAATATTTCCAAATCTCAGAACATCTCCAAGATTCTGCTGGACATGCCTTGCAAATCATAAGAAAAGTGTACAGAAATGTCCCACCCTTTTGATGTGTAACAGCTAGTTTGCATTAAAATACAGTATACGTAATAACGGCAAACAATAAAATGCCATCAAGTTTGAGAAAGATGATACAAATCAGCATTTAACGTTTGACTCAAGTCTGCTCTTCACTCTTTGCAGATCTGGGGCTTTTGCAACAGCTACTGGGAAGTGAGGAGACAGCGTCCTAAATTGAAGAAGCTGTTGAGAGTTTTAAGGGAGAATCCATATCTAGGACCTCCCTTAGCGGGGCAGCAAGAGAATGCTGAAAACACAGTAACATGCTTTTCCTCCTTCAACTTGCTTTATGGTTAATTAGTTACATCACAGGAACACACAATACACACTAGGATCGTATTTTTTGATGGACTGTAAATACTTTAAGCACTGGTTACAAACCGACAATAATTGACTTGCAGTATGTGCATCCCTTTTCTGTAGTACACCATGGACGATCTGCTGGAGACGATTCAAGCAAGTGAAGACGAGCTCAAGAACCAGTTGAAGGCCATCCACGCCTGTCAAATAAATGGTTAAGAGACACAATATTAACACACTGTTAAATGAAAAGCTCACTGACAGTGTTCCTCAACAACGAACAATTTGAAAGACATTTGTTATACCGTGTGTGTTTCTTCAGGCTGTTGGCGTGTGCTCGACTCTGACTATGAGATGAAGTTGCTTGGTCATGTGACTCAGCTGGTGGACTCGGAGTCATGGTCTTGCAACAAGGTTCCACTTCAAACCAGTCTGGAGGAGTTAGGCCCACTTGAGCCCAGGTCAGTGTCAACCGTCACTCAACAACTCAACTTTATTTATATAGCACTTTCAAAACAATCATTGCTGCATACAAAGTACTGTGTGTTAAGTAAAAATCAACACTATAAAAATAGCTAAACATGAAGACAATTGAGGCAATACATTGATAGCAACATAAAAAGAGGGTACTGCAGCACATTAACAGATTAAAAAAGACTTCCAGTGTCTTAATGTTGTTCACAGAGAAATGATTGAGCACTGTTTAAACTGCTATGGGACACGCTACATTGAAAATGGTGAGTAAAACATTTTTTTGCAATCTGTAGGAATTGCCAAGTAGAGTTTTACATATCCACTTGTCTCCAAACAGACGATGTGTTTTACGCGCTGGATGAGGCTAAAGTTTGTCGGGCCACTGCGCTCATGTTGCTGAAGAATGCCATTAAGTTCAACCTGAGGGAATTTCAGGAGGTGTGGCAGCAGAGCGTACCAGATGGTATGAGCACCAGTCTAGACCAGCTCAAGGTTTGCATCTAATCGTCACATTTTCATTGCAAATAAGAAATCAATAGTAGAGCATAATGAGAATATTGTACCTCCTCTAGAGTGTTGCCCTGGTGGACCGCACCTCCCGCCCTGAGACCATCTGTCTTCTGCAGGTCGAAGATCTCCCAGAGGACACACTGGAGCGCTTTAATCATCTTTTCACACTGCGAGAGAAATGGACAGAAGAGGATATTACTCCATATATAGCGTGGGTATCATCTCTTTTTTTTAAAATAACGCTATTTTAATTTTGACATTTCGAATGACTGCATTCATCCATTTTCCAAACCGCTTATCCTCACAAGGGTTGCGGGGGACATTAAAATTCATTCCATTCATTCATCTTCCGAACCACTTGATCCCCACTAGGATCGCGGAGGGTGCTGGAGCCTATCCCAGCTGTCTCCGGGCAGTAGGCGGGGAACACGGCCAGCCAATCGCAGGGCACACAGAGACGAACAACCATCCACGCTCACACTCACATTGACATTATTATTATTGACATTAAAATGTTCAATAAAATGTATTTATCACTGAAGAGCAATGGACAACCAAAATGTTGTGGTATGCTATGCTTTAGGCACCTACCGGGCAATGCAACTAAACTTTTGCGCAATCTAATGGTCTGATTTTGGGCGCCCGTGAACAACTTGTTTTGCTATGATTTGAAATTTGTATCTCAGCTAAACATCGTCACAATGTGGTAAATGTAATGAACAATCATGTCCTGTGAGCTTTCAGAATTTATCTGAATACAATGTGGTTCTGTGGTAGTTGCTGCAAGCAACAGCATTGCGCTCCAACAAGAACGAGGAATAAAACTGCAGTGAGAGTTATAATCTGATAATTTATGGAAAGAAATGTGTTTTCTTTTATTTTTGTCATCAGTCAGTGTTTGTTTTTATGTTCTTTATTTTTTATTTAACTTGATCCCAAGTCATGTCTTCCCCTCCTGCTTTCCAGGGACCTTTGCAGAGAGAAACAAACCACGGGAGCACTGTTGACCAAATATGCTCGATCTTCAATGCAAAATGGCGTCAAGGTGTTCAACTCCAGAAGGCCTATTGCAACTTGACGTTATTCTCATGCCTTCCATCACTTCTATGTTTAAAAGTATTCATAATTATTGATCCTGAATGTTGGCATTTGCAAACTGTTGGGGCGTCTCCAGGTTACTTGAATTTTAACTGCTTGTTTAAATTCATTGTAATACACTTTTGTCATTAATACTTGAGTGACTGTCATCTTTATCCCTCAAAATCAAATGTACTCTTACTGGCTGCTATTTGGGTGACTGTCCACAAGGTGGAGACATGTAAAGAAAAATAAAAGTATTGACGGTGTCTCGCAATGGTTACCAGCAGGACCACGTGACTAGCCCGTGGCCCTGTTCTAGAAGTGACTCATGAGTGAAGACGTCATTTGCTCAGAATCAAGGAACGTAGTTTAAGTGACAATTTGAAAGTGTTAACACTTGCATAGATTTATTATAAAATTACAGTAAGTCCCTTATGTATCTCAACTATCAACTGTATCTATGTCATAGACTCTATTTATATGACAGACGATTTAACATTAAACCTGTCAAGTTAAATACTCAATAGCAACATTTTTCTGAATCTAAACTGGCACCAATGAGTAAAAAAGTTTCACATCAAACCATGAATGCCTAAAATGTAAAATAATAACCAGATTCAAGTCGACTATATTAATTGTTTTTGTGCGCATGCGGCTTACTGCAGCTCATGTCAGCACAGATGTGTGACTCATTGTGCTGAACCATCCAGTCTGTTTCCCAACTCACATAATCGTGTGCGTGTGTGTCTGAATCAGCCCATGAGTTCAGCAGACATTGACAAAAAGTGACTTAAGGCCTGCAACAAGTTACAACAACATCCAGTGCACACTCAGAGTTTCCAAAAGGACTTTTGTCTACACTGGTTGACATTACTGATGGGAATGATGACTTTGAAATAGATTGGGCAATTGTGTTCTATGCGGCCTTCCGTGGCAAACCAAAAATGTATCTGATTATGAATTCTTGGCAAACCTTTTTACATGCCGTTAAAATCTCCTTTTATCATTCTGATCACGTCATCAAAAGCTAATTTAACTTATCAGCGCTTTCATTGCACAAAATCATCCATCCATCCATTTTCCGATCCACTTAATCCTCACAAGGGTCACGGGGCGGGCTGGAGCCTATCCCAGCTGTCTTCAGGCAGTAGGCGGGGGACACCCTGAACCGGTTGCCAGCCAATCGCAGGGCACACATAGACGAACAACCGTTCATGCTCACACTCACACCTCGGGACAATTTAGAGTGTTCCATTAGCCTGCCATGCATGGTTGTGGCATGTGTGGGGGGAAATAGGAGTACCCGGAGAAAACCCATGCAGGGACGGGGGGAACATAAACTCCACACCGGACCGACCTGCACAAAATCATGAAAAGAGTCAAATGGGAATAATGGTATGGTGATGAATGACCAAAGCAATGGCAGTTTATTTATGATACTAAATAATTAAAATATTCTTTGTAAAACCTTCCAGAACATGTACAAAACTGGTGATTAAATAAAAGTCCCACTTTGTAAAAACATGGAGAAGTAAAAAAACAAAAAATAGTATAAAAACCATGAAAAACCCCAAATTAATTTGGTGAAAAAAAAGCTTTCCCTCATGCTTGTCATATTTTGGTCTCACATTATGTGCAATGTTACTTTTTTGGTAAGCCTTGATACTCTTCTACTGCAATATCACCGGTGTAAACACTTCTGACGCAGTTGCCGAGAATCCCCGTGTCCCCTCCTCTAAACAACTACCGAGGCAGCATGTCTTCGAGGTCTGCTACTACATAAGCCACCACGGCCCACAAAGCCGAGCAGAGGTCCATATCTCGGGGGTCCTGAACTGTCATGGTATCAGCTTCTGTGTGGTGGAACCAAAAATATCGACTGTCGGCCACGTGGAGGCTGGCACCTGGATGATGGGCAACACATAAAAGAGTTAGTGGGAACTGAAAAGTTAATTTTTCATTTTGTGAAATTAAGTATTTATTTATTTTATACTTGTCTATCTACTGTACCTACAGTGCCGTGAAAACGTATTTATCCCCTTCTCCAATTCTTACATTTTGGAATTCTTAAATTTTTGGGAGTTTCCTCACCTTAATGTTGAATATCATCAAACAAATATAATATGAGACAAAGGTAACCCAAGCAAACATAAAATGCTGTTTTTAAAGGTTGACTTTATTAAGGGGGGAAAAATTGATTCAAAGCCAAATGGCCCTATCTGAAAAGGTTCTGGCCCTGTACACCTAATAATTGGTTGGGCCACACTCAGCAGCAACAACTGAAATCAAGCGTTTTCTTTCACTGGCAATGAGTCTTTCAAATCTCTGTGGAGATTTGTTGGTCCACTGTTTCTTGCACAATTGATTTGATTCAGTAACACTGGAGAGGTGAATGGCCTTTTTAAGGTCATGCCACAACATTAAAAACAGATTAAAGTCCGGACTTTGACAAGGCCACTCTAATACTTTCATTTTTTTAAGCCATTCAGAAGTAGACCTGCTGGTATGTTTTGGATCGTTATCCTGCTGCAGAACGCAAGTGCACATCAGCTTGTCATGAACTCAGGTCCGAACATTCGGATTCAGAATTTTCTGGTACAGAGCATAATTCATGGTTCCATCAATCACAGCAAATCGTCCGGGTCCTGAAGTAGCAGTGCATCTTTTCAGGGTGATGCGCATTTGCGTTCTGATTTTGTATGTATTACAAAAACATAATCAAATTGCCACATCATGCATATCCATGCACATGATGAAATGAGGGAAAGAGTGAAGGCTATGTACAAATGGTGTTGAAACATTTGTACTCTTGTGTCCATGTTTTTGCAGTGGGACCTTTAACCTCTCCCCAAATTGCAGATATGAACTGCATTATGCCAAGAACTGTCATAATGTTTTGGCAGTGTCAAAGGAATGTTACTGTATCATTATGGTAACTGCACAATTAGTCACCCCTTTGATCAAATGGTATAGTTTGAAACTTTTTCTCCACTTTCTCTTGAATTTATTTGACTTATGAGCCACGGCTTTAAACTCCTATTCAGCAATGGATAAAAACATTCACCAGCTCGCACAATTATGGTGATATTGATATCCATGCATCCATCCCAGTACATATATACATTTTCTACTGCCTATCTTGTTTAGGTTTGCAGGGAAGTTGGAGCCTTTCTCAACTGACTTTAGATGAGAAATAGAAGACACCCTGGACTGCTTACCAGTCAATCACAGGGAACATCGACAGATGTAAACTAATACCGTTTAGAAGTTTCAAACTAAGTCCCACTCAGCAACCTTTTTTGATTGTTTGGTCAGTTACGGCCCATGATATTCCTTGGCTGTCAAACTGTATTGTCGCTGTATTGTGTGTGTGTTAATCTAAACTACAGAAATTTGTGTGGAAAAATACTGGATAAACTTTCAAAATAAAAATATATATTAAAAAGAATCTTTAAAATGCCGTGCCTCAAAGACAAGTTCATAAGCAACATCTGTTCACAAGCATGACATTTGCACTCTCATTTTCACATCATGACATATGTTTACATTCCCAGACTTATTTATTCTATAGTTCAAAGATATTTTAAACTTACATTCTGTCAAAAATGACAGTAGCAATACAGTCTGCCCAATTTGCTGGAACGCTTCACCAGGCCTCATCAACTCATCACTAATTTGGCACTATTTTAAAGCTGACAATAAGGCAAGACACAGAGGAAGTGAATCTCTGGTCACAGCATTTTCAAAAGTAATAAAATATTCCGTCACCCCAAAGCAATTGAGATAGAACACTTCCTATTTCCCTATGTGGTCGGTAACATCCTGCTGATTAAACTGACCTGGTACTCCGGCCTGCATCCAAGGAGAGATGTCCGTCCCCTCGCCATGTTTCTCCAGTTTTGTGGCATTGAGAGGAGCTAACAGTTTGACCACCTCCTCCATCACCTGTTGGTACACACACGGCGGACATGTTCTCCTCAGCTCTTCACACTACCACTAAAATACAACTTGCAGACAGAAATAAACAGAGGTTCATGCTTTTCATACCGTCTTGTTTTTTTTGTTGTTTTTTTTAGCACCCAGTGCTTTCTATGGTATACAGAATTACAATGTACACTGTATATAAAAATGCTTCTGTGATTGCCGTGCAAAGATCTTCTTACCTTTTGTGCTGCAACACTCCCAGTAAACTGCAGAGCCACTGGGCTGAATGTCCCCATGTCGGACTCCATGACCATATCGAAGTTGGATAAATTCACCTGGATGGGAGAGAAAGTTGAAAGGAGAAAACAAACTGCAAAGTGACAAATGTTTAAAAAGTTAAAAAGAGCACATGTGAGTTTAAAATCAATTTTCCAAACTTCAGAGAACACAAAATGGTTTGATAAATTACCTTCATACATTGCCAGAGCACAAAAAATTAAATATACTGTACTTCAAAGCCTTAAGTGCTTCCCCAATCAGTGTGCTCTTCCACATTAGTATGGCTTACCTAAGTGAATCATCAGGCGTGCTTTGGGAAATTACGTCATTTCACTGAATCAATCTGAAAATGATGTATTTTCTGGTCCGACAAATCATGTATCTTTGTTGATCGAGCTGCGCCAGCAATGAATGAATTAGTGACAAGCAGGAAAATGAAATGCTCTTACACTGAAAAGCAGAAGTAAAATAACGAACCCGTGTATTCACGTTGCATGTCATTTCTGTTTGGTGGTGTGCCATGAGATTTTTTGTTTTCAAAGGTAAAATATGTGCCTTGGCTCAATGAAGGTTAGATAACATTGGAGTAAGATACATCCACAACTAATGTCACTAATCAAAGCAGTGTGATTGTTGAATTGGATGCTGTAGTTTACATGCAGCTTGTGCAAGGGCTGAGATGAGATTAACCAGATCTGGACAGCAGAACTGTAGACCAATTGTTGGCGCTCTACAGATGCTTTATTGATTTCTATAGCTCTGCTCTCTTTCATTGTGCAGTGCAATTTTTTTCTCTATTCAGAAATGTAACAATGTTTAAGACCTTATGAAGATCGTAGTACTGCTGCGCTCCAACGCCACCCTGCTCTTCACCCGCCCACAACACTGTGCGCATGGTCCTCCTTGGACGTAAACCTGGAAATGAATGAGGGTACACATTGAGAAGAACATAACGGTGTACCACATTACAACAAATGTGTCCTTATATGTTTATGCACTAACTTTACATTCCCCCCCAAAATTGGTGTATTAATATGCCATTGGTTACTTTAAGATCCAGTATTTTGCCCACTACCTAATTTAAAACTGGTAGCATCAAATTCTTATATGTATGTGTGTGTGTGTGTGTGTGTGTGTGTGTGTGTATATACACTGTGTGTGTGTGTGTGTGTGTGTGTGTGTGTATATATATATATATATATATATATATATATATATATATATATATATATATATATATATATATATATATATATATATATATATATATATATAAATTTTGGTTTATAATAAGACTCTCTTTGGAGAGGTTACTGCTTTGAATTATTCACCTCATGACATTAAGAATTGTCACTTGTAACCTATTTATTCACGAGTCACAAGGGAAAGAAGCACCCCTGAATGCATAAAGACAAAAATACAAAAGTTTTGAGCCTAATGTCAGTGTGGTTCAATACAACAATCATAATAATAGGAAGAAGAATTGAGACACGTTCATAATATATTTTAGGTTTGATTCATTTTTCTAGCGGGTTAGCTAAGGAGTGGAAAATTCATAATTCCTGTTCAAATTGGTAAAACATTGAGAATTTACGAACATTAAAGTTTTTAGAATTTGGGGAAAAATATATTTTTGTTTTGGTTTTTTTTTATGACAGGTGGTCTAATCAATAACAAAAATAAAATTTATGTTCAAATAATAACAATAATAATACATTTTTATTTCAAGCGCCTTTCAGAAAACCCAAGGGTAATGAACGGTAAAATAGTGGTTAAAATCACGCCTGGTGAAAACATTCATCCAATATATAACTACTGTATACAAGCACTGTAGTTTCTTTCCACATAAATGTGACGTGAGATGATTGTGCAAGTTTTGTAAGTACTGTTCGTACACTCCTCATTCACAGTGAGAGAACTAAATCAAAAGTAATTATTTACGCAGCTTTATTTACGTGCGGGTTAATTGTTTGGCTTGGCTCACCTAGCTGTTTTATGAGTGACAGGGCTTCCCAGGAAACCATGGCGCCGCCCCCATCATCCATGGCACCCTGGCCCACATCCCAACTGTCCAGGTGACCACTCAATAGGACAACCTAGAGCGGTCGGCAACCTTTGACACCGAAAGAGCCATTTGAACCCGGTTTCCACGGAAAAGAAAACACTGGGAGCCGCACATCTAAAATGAAAAAAAAAAAACTTCTACTACTTTACCGCAGCATGTTTCTTATGAAATCCACGTGCTACAGAGAAAATTACATTTTATTCATTTAATGAACACATTTTGAACATTTTGAATTCTTGAAAAATAATAACAATGAATGTCTCTTTCAAATAAATTAAAAGCTGAATTTAAATTGTCCATGTAGCAAACGAAAGCAGAAAAAATGCCATGAGGCGTCATCCTTATATCCATTTATCTTATCTAAAATGAAGATAACACTGTATATATTGCTTTTCTTACCTTTACACTTTGTATAAACAACTATAGTGTGGTTATGTCTTATGAAGTGCTACGGAGAAAATTAAATTTTACCGATGTAATGAACACATTTTGAATTCTTGAAAAAACTTCAACAAAACAGACTTCACCCACTTCTTGAATTGATTTTTCGTCCGGTCAGCCTTCTGCATCAGTTCCGAAACAGCTTTTTCCCTCTCTTCTCCCTCTGGATATTTTTCAGCAAAGGCTCTGTGTGTATTGTTAAAATGTCTTGCGACATTTGACCGTTTATTGTTAGCCAGTTTTTCTCCACAAATTAGGCATACTGGTAGGCCACTCTCGCCCGAGGTAAATGCAAATGAATCTGCCCAGGCATCATTGAATGTTCTATTTTCTTGAGATATTTTTCTTTTCTTACATTTCTCCATTGGCTCGGGGGGCCGGGGCACGCGCCGGGGTGCGCCGCCGCCGCCGGCCGCGGGGTCGAGCCGCGGGGGCCGGGGCGCTGGGTGGTCGTGGCGGGGGGTAGGGGGTAGACGACCGGTCGTCGACCGGCGCGCCGTACCACCGCCCCCGCCCGTGCCACCGTCACGCCCGCCCCCCACGCCTCTCCCCGCGGCCGACGTCGAACGTCGCCGCCGCCGTCGCCTCCGCCGTCCTCCTCCGCCCCGGGCTCGGGAGGCCGGGGCACGCGCCGGGGTGCGCCGCCGCCGCCGCCGGCCACGGGGTCGGGCCGCGGGGGCCGGGGCGCTGGGTGGTCGTGGCGGGGGGTAGAGGAGACGACCGGTCGTCGACCGGCGCGCCGTACCACCACCCCCGCCCGTCCCACCGTCACGCCCGCCCCCCACGCCTCTCCCCGCGGCCGACGTCGAACGCCGCCGCCGCCGTCGCCTCCGCCGTCCTCCTCCGCCCCGTTCGGCACCTCTCACTCCGGGCTCGGGGGGCCGGGGCACGCGCCGGGGTGCGCGCGCGTCGTTTCAGCGGGTATACCAGCTTCCGCAGTGTGACGTCTATTTTGAGCGACGAAAAAATAATATCAAATAATTTAATTAATATTTTAATATTTCAAGATCACAATAATCTTCAAATTTAGAACTAAAATAATATAAAAACTAACACAAATAAAACACACTTCAATTAAATAAAAAAAAAAAAGTTTTAGTAATTTATTTTCCCAAGCCAATCAGAGCCGCATTATAAGGATGAAAGAGCCGCATGAGGCTCCGGAGCCGCGGGTTGCCATATAAATGAAACACATTAAGAGTGACAAACACTTTTCCAGTGATGTTTTGTTGAATTCCTGTCAGCGGGAGGAGCAGGACAGTGTGTGGACAAACAAAAGTGTGGACCATGACCCTGACACATTGCACCACTTTGAGAGAAAAACCAACAAAAATAGGAACGAAGACCTTGTTTCATAATCAAAAACCAAACAAACTAAATATTGAATCTGAGAGGTCAAACAAAATATATGATCTTGATGCTATCTAAAATAATGCAAATTGAAATAATTATTTCCAGGTTTAATCAGTTGTTTTTACAAAACTTTTAATAACCACACAATTGTCAAATCAGTTATTTGATAAGCGCACGTTATCCATACTAAGATTCTTTTTAGGGTAGCGCAGTGGATGACTAGTTAGCATCCGCCTCACAGTGCAGAGGTGCAGGTTTCGTTTCCGGCTCCGGCCTTCCTGCGTGGAGTTTGCATGTTCTCCCCGTGTCTGCGTGGGTTTTCTCAGGGCACTCTTGTTTCCTCCCACATTCCAAAAACATGCATGGGAGGTTAAAGGAACACTCTGAATTGTCCCTAAAGTGTGAGTGTGAGCGCGAATGATTATTTGTCTATGTGTGCCCTGTGATTGGCTGGCAACCAGTTCAGGGTTAATTTATGGCCAGCCTCAGACTTCAATGAGTCACACGTCTTTGACAGTTGCACATAAATTTCGAGATAATGCAAGGTGGGTGTGTCAGAAGTTGACATGGGAGATTGTGAATATCATGGGAGTTGCTGGAGACTATCCCATCTGACTTCGGGCATAAGGGCGGACTAACCCCTGAACTGGTTGCCAGTCAGTCATAGGGAACATTTAAAGATGAACAACCACACACACCCACATTCAGACCGTCACTTCATAGGAAACGATCCCACGCCGCCCACACACAAGTCAGGCAAGTGTACCACTGCATCATCAATGACGTTGAGAAAAAAAATGTAATTTTAAATCATACACCAGCTGCATATTTATATGTAAGGGATGTTTACAAATTTTACACATTTAGCCATTTCCAGAACGCTGTAGTACAATTGAGTGTAAAAGGTGTCAATGCTCAGTAGGTAGAGTCACAATAAAATAAATTCTTGTTAGATAATTGACTGAGTGACTCAGCCTCATCCTGAGAGTCATGAAACCTCAAATCACCCCCACATCATTAAGTGAAACTGCAAAACGGGAAACCGAAAAGGTCCTGATGATTCAATTATGTCATGGGTTTCATTTCCTCTTTTTATACTTAATCCATATCTAGCATTTTGGGCTCATTGTCATTATCAACATCATGTACATGTATGAGGTTTCATTGTGAACTAGCAGGACTTGGCTTTACTTGTCTCTATCCTATAAATTATGAAAAGCTGATAGAGAATCATTTCACAAGCACAGAATATAAATAAATTACCCATTGTGCTTTCAAGTGGCATTTAGATGTATTATGTTTTATGGTAAGCCATGATTCAACATGCAAAATACACTCACCAAACTCTTAAGTAAGGAAACATGCAAGTAAGTACAAAAGTAGTGTCAAACGGTCTACTTTTACAAAGATAAAAGTATTCAGAGTGAGTTTATTTCGAGATTTGGGTAGAAGCAGCATGTTTGTTTTTCAAGTTCTACCCGTTTTTTCTCTGTATGCAGGTACGCCATCTCAAAGGATCTGGACATGATGCTTTACTGTACATGTTGCATCAAGTCGTGGTATGTGATACATGATAAAAAGATGATGAAGCAAGGCCACGGTTTATACCAGACAACAGACCAGAACACTTCACCTAGTCGAGTAAACTTTTGTTGTTTTTGGGATATTAATTCACGTGTAAAATGAAATCTATTTTTTCTAAGCAATAGATTAATACAGTAACGACAATGACATTTTCAGGAGACTTCCTCTTATTTAGAAATGACAAGTAGTCGCGGGGAATTATGATGAACACAACAAAGGCAGTTTTGTGTTTCACTTCCTGCAGCCAGAACTGGAGTACTGTCCTGTATTCATGAAAAAAACAATGTCATGAAAGAAATAGCTTTGGTTTGTTTGTAATGTATCTAGTTGAATTTAGGTTGAAAAAAAATGTGCAAATCTTTGTATTTTTTCGAATCTACATTTTAACCAAGGTCTCAATTTTCTTGGATTTTTGGTTTGCATTTCATGCATGAACCTAATTTTATCTCACTTTGTTTCTTGTTAATGATGGGGATATAAACAGTACAGTCGATACTGAACCAGGAAATCTCACATAATTCCTCCCATGTGTGGCCACCAAACAGAGGGAATAAATTGTTGAAGTGACATATTCATTTGAATGTACCCCTCCAAGACGATTTAACATTTAGAAAGCAAGAAGGCATTTTCACACATTTAAATAAAAATGGGAGCCAGGCAGAAGGTGGGTGCTACCTGCTCGGGATGCTGCCAGCCTTTGATCTCAGCCACATTATTAAAGGAGTCTGCATCTGGGAGTGTCTTGGCGTCCATTGTGAGTCTGACAGTGATCCGCTGTCCCCTCTGCGCTATACGCCACATCAGCTCAGCATCCTCAATGGTGATGCATGCCGTAGGGATGCGCTTCACACCATCCTGGTAGTCTTGCCAACCTGTGTGAGGACTAAAGAGGTAGAGGCCAAGATCACGAAAACATTTTGCTTGATAGCAGAGATAGTTTATCCATGTCTGCAGGCAGATGGGCACCTATTAATTGAGAAAGGCGTGATGGATCGAATGAGTGTGGCCACGGCTCCAAATTTTGATGCCTCGGAGGCGCCATATTCACGGTATGCCACTGTCAAACCGTAGCTGACAAATTGTTGGTTGAAGACCACAATCCTCCCTTTGGCCTCGTTGCCTCTGCGCTTCAGTTCCTCAAAAGATCCAACAACCAACACCTCTGCTTCAATGCCTTCAGCCAGGGAGGGAAAATAAGAGAAATTAACGCACATTTAAAATGCGCGTTTTTCATCAAAGATCTTTCCATTTTATGAAGGCTATTTTGCAGGGTCTCTGAGGAGAGCAGGCTAATCACAGTACACCTCTAACAAACACTTGTTATTAGAAGACCGGTGAATGTTTAATAAATCACAAATTCAGCAATGAATAAAAGCAGTGACAATTCGAGGAAAGGATTCAGAAATCAAAATCACTTTCCTAATGAACCGTGGCTGACCTTCAGGGGGTGTCCCTACACTGCTCCCAAGGCCCAGTATAGCAAGATTCTTGGTCCTTGGCAATGTCATCATTGCAGTTTCCTTTCCTCTAACCCAGTGGGGGATTTTTACTGGTTCTGGGGACAAAGGCCCAAAGACAGAAACAAACATTTTATAAAGACTGCTAAGATTGGTGCCTGCGGGCATGTGATGTTCATGCATTGGGATGGACGGTAACACAGGATTACTCACCAAGATGTACATCCAAACCATCCTGCGTCATAGCTTTATACATATATTTGATAGCCATTTCCAGGTTGATCGAGCCACTGACGCGGTTCCCGATGGTGTCGGTAAAGTCTGCAAGGCGTGTGTATGAGCGGTTCTGTGCAGCTCCGAACACTGCCAGGTCGATGATCCGTTTGGCTACATCTACGTAGTCTGCAACCTCTGTGGCCACGTCTTGAGGTCGCATATTAACACACACAACAAGTGCAGGTTTAAACCATCAATTGTGATTCCCTTACAACACAGGGGTCAAACTAAAGGCTCGGGGGACAGATACTGCCCGCCACATCATTTTATGTGGCCCACTAAAGCAAATCATGTACTGTACTTCTATCTCATATTTCTGGACAAATTCTTCCAACAGTGCATATTGCCTGCATATTGGCATGTATTTCAAGCATATTTGTTATCAATCAATAGTTAAAACAATTTTCCTTGACTTTAGATTTCAATAATAGTAGTCAAATTGTTGTGTATATGTAATAATACTGTATGATGAGGCAGTTATACATTTATTTAGTTTCAGTCATAACTGTAAAGTGTCTTTATTGGCCTCTTCAGAATCACTCAGTCATCATGAAAATGCAGCAGAATAATGAAACTTATTGTACTGTAAGTGGCCAATCATTTGCACACATATTAGAAACCTGATATTATTATATTGATAACCCTGATTTTTTTCCTTCATTTTTTTTTTCATTGGAAGTATGTGATTTTGTTAGGACAGACATTGCCCTGCTAACAACAAGTAATTTTGATCATGTAAATTCTATGTTCTTCTTTATCATAATAAACATTGTGCATGTGTCCCGGAAAGCTTGACATGGCCACTTGTCATAGTGAAATGACGATCGATACATCAGGCGTGAAATCTTTTGTCATCTGCCTACTTCTGAAAATTGGTTTGTGAGCGAGGCGTATTGTGAAGCCTACGTTTCATTCAAGTATAACATATACACAGTCTAGTGTAGAAAGTGATACCTCCACAAGTGAAAATGCTTTTATTGTTTATTGCATGCCCCCCCCAAAAAAACAAACAAACCTCCGCTGTACTATCAAAAGATTTACTTAATGTTGGCCAAACTATGTGGGGTGTCATATAGAGTTGCCAACTTGCATGGCTATCCCCTTAAAATATGCTTATCTCAGTAATACATGTACTGGTACATAAAATGGAGTGGGTAAAGTGTGCTATAGTTTTTTTTTTGGGGGGGGGGGGTGGTAGTCGAGGTAATTTGATGAAAGCTTGCCATTGGCATGTTATCAGTTATGGGTGATGCTTTAATGTATGGGAGACAACAGCACGATTTGCTGTCTTGAAAATACAATTCTATGAACAGGCCTCATTAAATAGACAACTTTTAAAAGTACCTTTTCGAGCAGTACTGTTGAATTCATATCTGACCATTGTTGAGCTCTGAGGTCGCCCATCCAGGGATTTCAGCATGAAAATACCCACAAGGATGGAGTAGCGGAGAGACAGTTTAACAGCAACCTGTGCCATCTGAGGAAAGATAGTTTGCCACAATGCAATATTAACTATCAAAGTAAAATATGTGCACTGATTTGTATGAAAAAAAGCCTGAACAAGCTCTTATTTCCATTAATGGGAGACTTACATTACGTCAGGAAGAGGAACTTGGTCTGACTGACATTAAGGTTTCACTTTCACTGAGAAGACAAAAGGAAAGTGAAAAAATACGACTAAATAACACATGTTAATTCAAAAAAATGAATTCATAAATTAAAATGTTGTAACGATACACGTCGAGGTCAGGTCCGCAAGACTGAAAGAATGAATGGAGGACGACGAGATAACAAATCGTCAAGTTTACAGATTGAAAAATGCGATTATGTTTGATGTTAAAACTGTGTTTTTGTAGACTGCTTCCGTCTTGAGAATAACCCCAAAGAAGACAGAATAGATGTTTACAACCCGTGGAAGTATTGCCGTGATTTAGTTCGCTAAGCGATTTTTAACTTCCTCTTGAGGCACCTCCAGAATAAAAATATTGTTTTATGAGCCCTTCGCAGTAAAGCGTTCCGCAAATAAATCCATCCATCCAACCATTACTGTATCTGATTTGCTTACGAGGGTCGCCAGCGTGCTGAAACCTTTCCCAGCTTTCTTCGCGCAGTAGGCAGGACACAAATAAATGAAAAAAAAATTCAAATTCAGAAATGCAGAAAAATTAAAACGAAAAACAGTTCGTGACTTCGTAAAGCTCGAAAGACAAATAAAAAAGCAGCAGAGGAAATTCGGATGCATTCAGAATTGGTCATGAAAACAAACAATGTGTTAAAAGTAAATATATAAATCATATAATATTCCACAATACTGTAAATATTAAACACACATTATTTTACACGATACAAACCAATGAGATTTAAAGATGATGATTATTATTTGATTGTTTGATGGCAAAGGCATCCCGGTGGTCGACTGGTTAGTGCGCCAACCTCACAGTTCAGAGGTACTGGGTTCAATTCCAGCTCTGGCCTCCCTGTGTGGAGTTTGCATGTTCACCCCATGCCTGCGTGGGGTTTCTCCGGGTACTCCGGTTTCCTCACGCATTCCAAAAATATGCATGGCAGGCAATCAGCCTGCCATTTGGACAATTTGGAGTCTTCAATCAATGATTGAAGACTCCAAATTGTCCCTAGATGAGGGTGTGAGAGCGGATGGTTGTTCGTCTCCGTGTGCCCTGCGATTGGCTGGCAACCGGTTCAGGGTGTCCCCCGCCTATTGCCCAAGGACAGCTGGGATAGGTTCCAGTGACCCTTGTGAGAATAAAGCGAATCAGAAAATGGATGGATGAATGAATGTTTGAAGGTGAAGCATTTCTATTTCAAAGTACAACTGAGTGTTTACATGTAGTATGTGCGGCACTTAACCAATTTGGACTATTATTGCCTAAAATTAGTTGTTAGTGAGTTTTACATGCACTTCCAAAAACGTAACCTCTTTTTTTTTTTAATTGGCATTTAATCCCGTGCCAACATTTTGTGAAAGATGCATGTTCCTACATTTGTTTGTTATCTATGCATTTGCTGCCTTTGAGAGAATAGGGTAGGCTACCATTTGGTCCGTTAACATTATGCTGGCACTTATATGTCAAGGTAAAACAAAGGTTAAACTTTGCAAGGATATTCAACACGTCAATTATGAACCTCAACCCTTGTCATTTATTACAAAATGAACATTTTGTACCTGTCACGGGTTTCAATTTATGCTCAACCTATTACAAGAAAGACGTGTGTAAAAGGATATTTTCTCAGATTTTATTGAAAGTATACAGGAAAATTGCATAAATCTGGTTTACTAACAATCAACTGAACCAGCATATAATAAAACCAATTTGAAATAATCTGAACAGTAGGAAAAAAGACACTAAAAAAAGTACTGTACATTTTACAGACTGAAATTGATTATAGTCTAAAATAATACACATTAATACACGTGACTGCATCAACACAAGATAGTAGACAATCCCAAATGAAAGTTGCAAGAGTTTAAAGAAAAGTACAATTATCAATGGGGTTCTTTCTGGCTAAACCTCATGACATTTTTTGATGAACTGCCCTTTCTGCTCAATCATCTGGTATCTTTATGATCTCAATGATAATGGTAAATCACAGAACATTAATGTACACAATGTTGTGTTTATTCCAGCCATGAAATGTCAGTCATTTGTTCCACAGAAATTTGAGAAATGCATGGGAGCCTAGTGTTTTGTAAAACAGCAACAGAAATGTCAAACTTTTTTTCATTACATGTTGTTGAAAGGAAATGCGTTTTAAATCTGAGAAAAACTGCTGCAAATCTCTGGCAAAAATATGGTATTATTTCCATTTGAGAGCCTTTTTTAGAGGTCCGATTATAAAGCAACTTTTGAAAACACAGGAAGTCTAACGAAAGAACTGCTCCAAATTAACTTTCCCTCACAACTCACAAAGCAAACAAAAAAAACTGCTTTGCCATACAATTAGCACCAGACAAAATGGTGAATCATATATAAATAAATCCAAAGAGCTACAAATGACTGCATTATCAAGATGGAAAACTGAAGTGGTTATTTTAGTAGCCCGTTTTACTGAAAAACCTTATTGTCCAGAAAGACTCTTAATGCTCAATGCTGTCACCAGTCAAACCTGTTATTATAGCTGCATACAGTTGGCAATTGCAATGGAATGTGGTTTGGCCTTGCTTGCTGCACTCA
Organism: Hippocampus mohnikei; assembly: GCA_026261675.1. Lineage (NCBI taxonomy): Eukaryota > Metazoa > Chordata > Actinopteri > Syngnathiformes > Syngnathidae > Hippocampus > Hippocampus mohnikei. The sequence continues at coordinate 12,902,302 of JAKGUB010000556.1, read as the reverse complement.
GTCATCACAGAAAATAGTCCTGTAAATATAAAGAATGTTCAATGCAAAGTTGACATGGTGTGTGTGCAAAGGCATTTGAAATCTACAATCTATGGACTGCAAACGTTTTTAAAAAATGGCTTTTAGGTCAAAAATCTCAAAATATAAAATAGACAAACACGCTACAATTTCCAAAGATAACAAAGAAAACATATTGATTCGTTACAATATAAGATTTATGAGGAAAAACAAAGGTATGTACCTGCAGAGGAACCCAATCTCACGTACCAATACTGGACAGAATATAGAATAACATATTCACTAGTCATGAAAACAACAAAAAACATTCGTACAGTCATTAAAAAAAAAAGCACTAAATGAAATGTAACAACAGATGAAATCTGGCCTCGACCAAAAAAGGGAAAAAGTGATTAACTTTCGGTTCTTTGGACTACTCGTACCATTTTAGGATATTCAAAATACAATGAAGGCGTCCTACTTCTTTTTTCTTTTTTTAACTTCCTCATGACTGTTTAGCCGAGCTGACACCATTGCGAGTCCATCTTATAGAGGCAGTGTGGGTTTAAGGCACAGTGTTGATTGAATAGACTTTCCTTAACTAGAATGGCTGTAATCCTATGACACTCTAGAGACTTCCACTCTTTTCCCAGATTGGAATGATATGAATGCATTTGAATTCTCCTGTTCTGTGTGAGAATTGTGCAGACTAAAGAAAGAGAGAGAGAGAGAGAGAGAGAGAGAGAGAGAGAGAGAGAGAGAGAGAGACATAAAAAGATATCAGATGGGAGAGACGAGCAGGGGAGTTTGCCGCGGTTGAAAATTTGAAAATAAAGCTGATATTGATCCCCTCTCAGTTCGAACAGACAAGTGATGATATCTATTCACAGTCTCTATTGGTTGGTTCAGGCGTAAAACTCCTTGGTTGGTGCTTTCTGGTAAGCTGTTGAGGAAAGTTTGGTGTCCCCCAGGTCATAGCTTCCTTCGTCCTTCTTCTTCATGCGGTAGGCCAGCAGGACAAGGAGGAAGATGGCACAAAGCAAGCCGACCACCACGCAGGCTATCACTGCTGGAAGGGCAGAAGGAACCACGATTGGACCGTTGTATTTTGTGCATGTTTTCTTGAGAGACATTGCAAGTAAATGTGCGCTTACCTGCCAGCACCTCCGTTCGCTCCCACATGCTCTCAGACGTCACATCATCGGGAGAGTCAAACATTCTGCTGCCTCGACTCACGAGAATTTCATTTGTCAGAACGTCGCTCGTGTCTTCGTCTCCACCATCTTTGGTGGCGGAGGAGTCGTCCCACCTATCCAGGCTGTTGTCTTCTGGGGTTTCTTTGATGTCCTTGGAAGTGGAGCTGGGACTAGGAGCATGTGTGAACCAGTCAGCCGTTGGGTCGTTGCCTGCCACCTAAAAGGAACAAGCAGGTGTGTAAAGCAGGGCTGGAAAAACCTCAGTGCTCTAGGGCAGAGGTAGGGAACTCCAGTCCCTCGAGAGCCGTATCCTGTCTGTTTTAGATATCTCCAAACACCAACACACCTGATTCAAACAATTGCAATAACACATGCTTCAAATTTTTGGTTTTATTTAAAACGAGTCTATAAATCAGTAGCCAATGATTGTTCTAAAACATACACGTTATGACCATTACAGTGAAAAAAAATCTGCTACACTCATGCAATAATTTGCAGGAGATTTGATAATGTAACTGGTTGGTGGGCGAGATAAAAGATCGTACAGGGCTGTATGGAGCCATAGTTTGCACAGCACAGCACCAGCGTAAGTATGGTCTTTTTTTTTTACCTCCTTGTCCTTAGTGTCCATACTGAACGCTGTTGTCTCACTGTACATCACTGTGTTCGGTGGATCGCGGGGGTCAGCTGCTTTGGTCGGTTGACCGAGTGGAGAGTCTGCTGTTGATTGGGGTGGAAGCATTTCTTCACTCTTGTTTGAGGTGAATATCGCTGTCTCCTTCTCTTCTTTTTCTATCAACAGATTCAGGGTATGAGTCACTTTTCAGAAGTTTGACCTTGCGCTCCACCTGCAGCACCATTTTAATTGTTTTTGGCAATGTTGTTATGATCAATATAAAAGGTGCATCTAAAAAAATTTGAATATCGCGGCCAAGACAATTTATCTCGGCAGAAGAACTAAAAATGTGAATTTCAAGATAGATTCATGAAAGTACTTTTCAGAGGGCCAATCCCTAAGTAATTTCAATATTAAATCTAGCTTTTAATGTTTCCTCTGGAATATTAATTCCTGAGATGACGAATTTTATTTCTTTCATTGGTTGTAAGCTTCAATCATCAAAATTATAAACAAACGTTTTGTTTTTTTAATTTGTGAACTGAAGTACCGGTAATTCATCAAGTTGTCCATGATGTCCTTATTTATTGAGATGTAACTGTACTGAAACCTTAAACTTTGGTAAACCACACTGAGAAAAACACCTCAAACGTTGCACACAGATGTGGTACTTGTGATGTGCGATATCAGCTAATTGCAACACACTTCAGAAAACTATCATTCAGAAAAAAAGTAGTGTATTTAGCATTTTATTTTTGGGTTACCACAAACAAATGGCGCCACAAAACTACACAGGTACAGTATATTGATGTGTGGAAACGTCCCTTTAAGGTAGAATGATAAGCGGGTTGTGTACGAAGCAACAATGAGTGGAGGAGTCTGGACTGGTTAGCAACCTGCTAATGACTTGGATGGCCGATAATTATTGATTCAAAGCAGTTGCTTTTGTGGTGTTGATGATGAATTGCTGACTGATTGTATCTTGAAACAAAACGGAGTGCAGAAATCTGCTGTCATTTGCAGAAGCACTGTTGATTCGTTTTTTTGAGGACTGAAGAAACAATAACATGAATGATGTCAGATAAAGGAATGTGGTAGAGTTCAACCACAAAGATCCCTTTTATTGCAATAACTAGCCTCACTGGCCAGCATTATAAGCAAATGAAGCTAATGGCAAACAACAGATTCACTGGTAAGATCATTATTAATGATTACAAAGGCCTTTTTTTAGAATCATATTTATGCTTGTTTGTTAGTTAGCAGGCTAGGATGATGAATAAATGCCGATGTGATTTGGAGAGGGTGAACCGTCTCACCAATGGCATGTCGACACAAAAGGTGCAAACACATTCCTGATCTCTTCAGCAAGAGCTTGACTAATATCAAGAGGGTCATTGTTTGGTACATATTTTCTTGTGTATGCAAATTAAATCTGTTCTCCTACTCACTGTGATACTATGTCAAAATGTCTGCTGTGAGCAAACCGGGATTTATGCACAGATAAAGATGAATCATTATGAATAAAAAGTAAAAGTATTTTGCATCCTCTTGCTTGAAATAAAAATTCCACCTAGACCACATCATCACCTTGGGACAAAGATCTGGAACAGTCCCAATAGTCTATCCATCTGATGAGTGAACAAGTCAAATGAATAATTATACCAAATGTAGTTACTGGTTTAGATAAAAAGGCCACACCCGACAACTGGCAATAGATCATCTCCACGCATGCACACACACGCACACGCACACGCACGCACACGCACACACACACACACACACACACACACACACACACACACACACACACACACACACACACACACACACACACACACACACACACACACACACACACACACACACACACACACACACACACACACACACACACACACACACACACACACACAAAGCCATTTGATGATGAACACTTGGAACACATGAACCAGTTTTCCTGAACAAATAAATAACCCCGAAAACAACACTTTGGGGGATTTGTGTTTTGTAGTTTGCAGCAGTTTATTTGCTGTTGCCACTGACACGAGCCCAGGTCGCTGATAACAACATCATGTGGAAGACCGTTAATTTCAGCATTGAGTCCAGATTTCGTGATTGTGTGTGCACACTCCTGAAGCTCCCTACGCTTTGCTACAAATTGTAAAATTGTCTTTTTTTTCCCTTGTTACTGATAAGACTTTGATCTTATTCACTGACGCACACCAAACACGAGGTACAACAGCAGAATAGAATGTGACTAAGTTGCGCTGCTCATTTCATAAATGTATGCGCCTTAAAGAAGTAAATAGGTGGTGTACAACTGAAACATTGTCGGAAACAGAGGGAAAAAAATCTACCAATGCAGATTTTCAGACATTTGTTGTGACCTTGGGAAGTCACTCAAAAGCAATCCCAGTCCCCTTACCATAGTCCCCGGATCCTGATCCTGATCCTAAGTCGTCCCCGTCTTCATCGTCTATCGGGAGGTCACCTGATGTTTGACTCTCTATGTAAAGGTCATCTCCCACGAAGGCGAGCGACTGGGAAGAGACCAGCATCTGAGAGGAAAACAAAATGATCTTTTATCAAAACAGTGTCATTACTCATTTAATAAGAACTACGAATAAACCAAAAAAAAAAGAAGAAAAAAGATCACTCACAGAAAGTCACTGACTACAGTAGTTGACCTTTGGTTTCAGACAATATGTCAATAAAGTGATACCATATTGAGGCAAGTAAAGGGAGGTCATAGTTTGTTTGAAGTATTGCACATAGTTTCAATTCACATGCTGCTCTAGTGATTTGCAACAGGACTGATAACTGCTAAATCTGTTGCCATTCCAAGCATCACAGGAAGAACTACAGGAGATAAGGCCTTTGTACGTTTACGCTCAAAAATGCTCCATTTACTAGCTTGTTTTTGCGGCATTACCTTTGCACACACACACACACACACACACACACACACACACACACACACACACACACACACACACACACACACACACACACACACACACACACACACACACGTGAATGTGGCCCACTGAGACGTGAAGTATGCATGTCTGGTATGCATGCTATGCTTCCACTAACACAGGTGCGAACACGGATGGATCCTGGCAGAAGAAAGGGAAGGAACTTCTTAAGAAACAGGTGCTGAAAAAAACAAATATGGCCATAAACGTTGCTCTGATTCAGAGCACAGTGATTTATTATATTACACAAAGGAGATGCGTATGGTCATTTTGCAGTGTAATAAGTCACCCTAAAGATTCTCAGTCTACAACAGCCAAGTTAATGGTAAGTAAAACGTTGAAAGAGGCATTTATGAAGCTGGGAAAAAAAAAAATCTAAAGCAATGAGTAAACAGATTTGAAAGATTTTCCAGAAAACACAAGCCAAGTTTAAAGCAGGACATTAAGATATAATCAGGAAAATGTTGGTGAAAGCCCTGTTCACAACTCTTAAATGGTCATTTTGTATTTGTAGCTAACTTAGTCATTTTGATAGTAGGCTAATATAGCGAATATAGATACATACAGTATGTGTATCCTTTATTATAAGGCTTATATAAGGCTTTTATTTTTTGACTCCAGACATATTTATAGTTTGTCTTGGTTTTTTTTGGGTCCAATATGGCTCTTTCAACATTTTGGGTTGCGAAACCCTGGCATAGACTAATTCAGAGGAAAGCAATTTGCACAATTTGCTTCGCGAAATAGTCTTTTGGCAGCATTATCCATAACTCAGATTATGTCTGTACAACTGCACATAGGCTTTGCCCAATACGGAATGGTGTTTCCATGTGAATATCCATACAAATACAACAAAAATAGTACGGAGTGTATTGTAACCAGGTGGGCCTTATGCCTGATGGAGTGGCAAAGGGGGATCGATATTGTTTGCGCTGTTGATTTGACGCAGTACTGTACTAGAAAGAAAAGTGGTATGGCTATGTATGTATTAGCAGACGCATACAAGGAGCACAGCTGGAGCAGAGTGGCTTCTCCGTGCAGCAAAACAAAGTTAATACAATAGTTACATACTGACGGGTAGCACAGGGATGCCAAAATTCATTTGTGGCGGCTAGCCACGAGTAAATGTACATGTGGGAAACACTGCAACTGTAATGTCTTATTTCGCAGAGCCCATCAATGACTTAATTGATTGGCTTGGTGAATTAAGACATCGCGGTGAATCAAAAAAATTTGCATACAACTCAAAACATTGTTCGATCCGACAAAGTGTAATGGGAACTGATCATGCTACCTGCACAGAAGTCAGGCGAATGTATCATTACACTGTCACTGATCACTAACAATCAAACTGGTTAACAGCAAATTTCAATTACAGATGACTTTAGATGCCACTAAACATATTTTGAAGCCGATATAAACAAAAACAAAAAATACTTTTTCCTAGCACATCAGGTTGATTACAGTACAGTATAGCATTACAATGAGAACCTGATGTGCTGCAGAAAAAAATAAAATAAACAAGGGCAGATTCAGAATCAGTAATGGTAATTCATCTCGAAAAGTTGACTTGCAACTGTAATTTTTTAAAAAGCGACGTAAAATTGTGTTGATCAGTACTATCAAGCCATCGTCTATCAAAACTATACCTCTCAAAATATGCATGGAGCGTTCTAAAATAATTGGTGACATTTGAGGAACTTTTTTTTGTCAAAGTAGTGCAACGAGTGGCTCAAAAACATGTTGATTTAACCCAAAAGCAAACAGCCTCTAGACTGATGTGGTCTACAATTTTTTTTTTTTTTTAGTCAAAGCAGCTCATAGTGTCTGCTTAACAGACAGACTCTCTGGTGTGGAGGGAACATTTAAACCGTGGTGAAAGAAAGCAGGATTCCCTTTTATGGCGATAGAAGCTCACCTTCCTGTGACCTCAGGTGCTTTCATCCGCTGAACAGCAAAAAGCTGCCTCCCAAGCTTCTAAAATATCACACGCCATACATAAATATCACATCAACTAGATGGAAACGGAATGCCAGTGTAGACCTACAGTGAGGTTGTGGGCTAAAAGCCAACAGAAGAAAACCACCAACAAAATAAAATACATTTCACAAGCACGCTGCCATGCCAGAGAGTCGCTATAATGCGTGTTTACATGAAAATCAGACATCTGGAAAGCATACATGGCATCTCTCTCACACACACATACACACAGACCATATATATATATACCCATCTGGTAGCCTGGTGCTCGGTCATGAGAGTTTGCTGGAAATAGCCCTGTCACAGCAGTAAAACACGTATGCAGCCGACAAAGGCATGCGTGATTGACTCATGAAAATACTTTATTCCCGCTTGTAACAAATAATTTCTTTATACCACTTTGGCTTAGAGTTATTACAGCAAAATATTTCTCACATAGGCTGAAAGTCAAAAATAGTGACAGACGCATGGTAGCATGGCTGTGCAACCAACCACCTCGAGTGCACAGCAGGGCAGCAGCCCCAAAAGCTTTGTAGAGTACAGTCTGTCTACGAGGGATGAAACAAAACAAATATGTGTGTTCTAATCGGAAAATCAGGTTTTGATTTAAAAGATACCAAATGGTTCCACTTTGAAATATTAGAGATATGTCTCGAATCATCTCTGATTGGAGAGATAAGTATATCTTTGAAGGAAATGCCACATTTATACCATGCTGCAGACAAGTTCATTCATATTGTAAAAGGACAACTAGAAACATTGCATCCTAGCTTCTCAAACTAATAGTGATTCTAAATCATAATTCCACAAAATTGAATTGATTGGAGTTGTTCCACTGATCGCCTCAGGTTGGTGAGGTTGAGTGTTTGACTTTAAATTTATATGACACATCATTTGGAATGAGACATGGGAAACGTCTCTGCTGTATTTACTATATGTCACAACCAATTTTATTCAAGAGGAGACTGAGGGCACCAAGACGGAATTGGAGATTGGAAAAAAAAAGACACATTTTCCTGACCTTTCTCTATCGTTGTTATAAGGAGTACCATAATGCCAGGTCAGTGTTGTGAAATTTAACACTGACACAGCAGTGCATCCCCCAGTGCATTCAATTTAAAATGTTTCTATTCACCTATAAAGCCCTTCACAATCAGGCCCCCTCCTACCTCTGCGACCTTCTCCACCCATACACTCCTTTTCGCACCCTCGACTCCTCAAATGCAAACCTCCTTGCCATCTCCATGACCAAGTACAAAACCAAGTACAAGCCCCCTCACCCTCTGGAACCTCAACTGTACTGACCTAGCATCCATCAAATAATTTCTCAAATCTCACCTGTTCCACTATGCTGTTCACATCGTTTAACCCTTGTTTCTTGTTTTTTAATCTTTTCTTGACATTTGTGAGGTTTGAAGCTTGTGTATATTCTGTTTTAAACTGTATGTTTTTATCTTGTGTTTCTTAATTCTTGTTGTAAAGTATCTTTGAGTACTGTGAAAAGCGCTTTTAATAAAAATGTATTATTAACAATAAAAAAAGTGAACCCTGCGACTTCCCATGTAAACTACAATTTGCCAGTAAATCATACAGCTATGAATCATTTTGAATGCATACTTGAAGTCAGCTGGGAGAAGCTCTGGCACATCTGCAACCTTAATAAGGATAAGCAGTACAGAAAATGAATGGATGGATGGTTGTAGATGATAACAATGCATCCCTTTTGGGATTCAGCAAGTGCTTAAAGTAACATTAAAGTCAAGTCCCAAAAATAAGGTCACCAAACGAAATGTGTCTCGAATGGCACTAAATGTAGATGAAAATCATTCCTTAAAGAGGCCCCATTACAGGTCCATACTAAGACCTCAAGTACTGTTTTAAGATATAAGCAAAATACTTTCTTTCTGCACACACAAAATATTTGCGGTGGTGGAGAAAGAGGATAGAAGACTATGAATGTTATGTCCATCCAACTATCCATTTTCTATACTGCTTACCCCATTAGGTGAGCTACTGTATAACCTATTCCAGCTGACTTTGATTGAGATTCCAGGTCACATCTAGACAACCAACCATTCACCTCTTGGACAAATTAGTCTCCTAATAACCTAACATGCATGCTTATGGAATGTGTGAGGAAGCCGGAGAACACAGAGGAAACCCACTCAAGTACAGTGACAATCTGCAAACCATAATCCCCCATTACCAAGATTCGAATGCTAAACCTTAGAAGCGTGAGGCAGATGCGCTAACCATTAGGTCGCAAGGCTGCCTTTTAATGTTTATTTGTTTTCATTTTGATGGCCGATACAAATAAACTTGCCTTGCCTAAAAGGATGCACTGTACAGTCAACACAGGAAGGTCAAATAAGCAAGACCTGAGATTCAAACAAAAAACTTTTGAACTGTGAGGCAAAGTGGTAACCACGAGTGCACTGCCCTGAATGTAATACCAATAAAAAAATGGGAGCAGGTGTCCTAGTATGGCTCCCAAATTCTGTATGTCCCACGCGGTTGCAATCTTGCCTGAACAAGCCCAGAGGGACTCAGGGTGAGTCATCCATCCAGAACATGACACAAAAAAACAGCTCACATCCTGTCACAAGCAGACATTCATCATTCACATGAGAGAAGCCTGGCTGGTTGACTAACCAGTAATTCTAAAGCCACACACTTGCCAACAGAGACAGTTTGCATATATGACATTCGCCATAATGCCCAGCAATTTTAAGGCTGGGTTCTCGGGAAGTGAGGCAACGCAAAACTCCAGCTCAAGCCTGTTTCTCAGCAATCAGATTTATTTCCAAGACTGCTTTTGGGGTTAAAACCTGCAGGGCCTTATATGTACTGTAGGTGGGGAAACTTCATAAACGCTCTCTGGAGCTACAGTCTCAGGTTTCAGCTGGCTTGCTTTCACAATACACAGTCCACGATTCATAAATACCACGCTTATTGAAAAAGTCAATGTGGTTCCACTGTACTTTAGCTTACATTTATAAACTGGATCTTTTGGTCCTTGTTGGAAAAAAAAGAAAGCAGTTTCCTGGTGTTTTCCAACTTTACTAATTCACAAACAGATAAGGGGAGAAACCAGGTTGGGCTTTTGTGTTGTCAGAGTTAAACTTAAAGTTATGTGCGAGTGAGAAAGTAGTGGTCACGTTTTGAAGGGAAAAAAAGGCAAAAGTAGAAAACAGACTGGTCCTATGTGAACTTGACACCATCTGGCCACCTACACATGGACTGAGAAGGCTATGACTGAATATTAGTTGGCCAAACAACACATCTCTTATCTAAATATGTACTTAAATAGGCAGGCATTGTCTGTTTTTCATTTGAGGAGACAAATTAGAAAAGTTTGTACAGAAAATAAATATAGCGTTTAGAGAGATAGATAAATAGATAAAGATACAAGGTACATCCAGTATTAAGTAAAGGCCACACCGTACTTACTTTCTCACTTATGAATCCAGGGGCTAGCCCGACTAGGAACAACAACCACAGAGTCCTCATCCCAATTTTCAGCGAGACGACGTAACTGAAGAATCTGCCTCGCTCTCTGTCTTACTCTATATATATGTATTAAAAAGTGCCAAAATAGAAACGTGTACGTTCAAATCAAAAGTAAATACTTTGCAATCTATTTTAATCGTGTTTCGGTCAGTATTTTCGACAATGCTAATAAATCTCCGCTTTACGGCGTGCCGCAGCTGGACGAGTCGAGGTGTGGAGTCGCTCGCTCAGTCTGGAAAAGTTGTTTGGTCTGGCATGGACCCGTGACGCCGCGGTGATGTCATGACGCCTTTGCGTCACCTGAAGCGGAAGTTAGGGGCGTGTCCCAATGCGTGGGGATTGTTTTACAACGATGACCAAAATATATTCATGAATTAGTTTAAGTGAAAATTATAGCTTAAGTGAAAATTTATAGAATTTAAAGTACTTTCTTTTATAGTTAAAACGATGCTATATTTGTTTCATTTTAAATATGGCATTAGACTTCTTGTGTCAACCATGTATACACTATGGTCCCAAAATGGGAGGAAATTACACTTACCGTATTTCAATACAAATTGAATTGCCTAGTACACCTTGAGTCTTTGCAACAGTTACATCTTGTTCTAGTAGTTGATTTGTGTATGCAATGTAATACATACCTAATGACGAGCCATTTTCATAAATAATTTTATTACCCATAAAATATACAGTGATCTCAGTACTGAAATAATTCATTGCAACTTTGACTTCACAGTTCTTTTTTCTATGTACATTGCAACCCATCTGAAACAAAATTATTCATAGGGAATCCACAAAATGTACATTTTTCCAGTTCAACTAACTTCAACAAGGTAAAGCAGAAATTTCAAGTCTGAGATTTGAGTGGGTTCTTTTTAAAACAACAAAAGCAAGCAAACCAATGCTGTATAATAAAGGTCAAAGAAACTCAAATGCTGTTTTGTCCTTGGTTTACCTAAGTCTGTACCTCAACAGTGGCCAAGTGCTTCATTACTTACCGAGTCACTGCTTTTACAGCTGCCTCAACACGTTTCCTCTTAGTAACTAATGAAGGCACAAAATGAGCACATATATAGGACCCAAAAGTACGCAAATAATTTATTCTTGAGACTAAACGATGATGGACAGATTGATACACAAGGGTTAATTTGATCAACAATAAAATAACTTGATGTAAATAATGGATGTTCTTTTCAATCGGATAGGGAGTTAAAGACAAGGATATTTTAAAATTTCAACATTCACACAAATTCCCTCCTGCGTGAGACAGACTTGAAAGGATAAGTGCGTTTTTGAAAGATGTAGCGTGTAGAAGAATCTACCTCTATGATCACACAAACATCATAAAAAATATATATCTAACTGGCTGCACCATCTCCAGGAAAACCAACCAAGACAACCAGCAAACAAATAAACTCATGTACACTTAATTGAAATTGGGTTAAAATGTCTCCGCATATTTTGGTCCATGCTGGTTTAGCTTACTTTTAGCTGCTACCGTCCTTCCGTCCGCATGTTATTGCAGTAAAAAGGTCGCTGTATGCCCATCGAGTGCAATCACTTCAATCGTGAGTGAGTGAGTGTAGCCTTGTATCAGCTGGAAGGACACCTGGTGCTGGATGAGGTTAGGAGGGATGACTTTTAAGGCTCCTGAAGAGACTTGTGTCTTTTTCTGCCTGACCAAGATGGTCCTGTTTGAACCTTAAGACACAATGTGTGTTTGTTTCACGCAGTTTCCTGGCCTTCAGTATGTCTCTGAGTCAGAGTCGTTGAGCTCTTCGTCTTTGTAGAAGACATCGTGATGGCTGATGTTGTTGAAGCTGCAGTAGGAGCTGTGCTGGCCGCGCAGAGCAGGCAGACTATCAAAGGTGACGCTCTTGGAAGGGCTCGTGGTGTAGTGGTTAATGGCACTGAAAGGAATGGTGGGTGGCGGGGTGCATGGGGACACAGGCATCATGGTGGCCAGGATGAGGGCGAGGCAGTCTGCCACATCTTTGTTGGGGGCACAAGCCAAGGCGGGTGTGTAACCTGAGGCAATGACCACACTCCAGTGTTTATTGAAAATGTTAACACGTTTATCTATATCTAGAATGAGATCAACACATTTACCATTCTCATCGACTGCAAGGACACTGGCTCCCTTTGCGAGCAGCTCTTGCACCACTACCGTCAGGCCATTTCTTGCAGCTACGTGCAGAGGCCTTGAATTGAAAGAACAACAAGGATTAGGTAGAAGGTCAAGTTGTAAATGGGTGGAAAATGTCTTGCCATTTTCCATGGGAGGGTTCCCTGATAAATTTTGGAAATAATTACTCACACAAATTGGATAATCCTTATGGAAATTACTGATAATTTAGTTATCTTAATTATTTGGGGGTAATGTTTTGGACACAATTTACAATCGTGATGGATTTTGTCACAAGCAGAAACACATACAAAAGATACTCATTATTAAAAAAAAAAGTTTTACCTAATGGCTGCAAAAAAAAAAAAAATATATATATATATATATTAGAGCTGTCAGTTTAGCGCGTTTTTGTTGACATTAATTTAAATGAATTATATAGGGATCAAAAAAATTATCGCGAGATTAACGCGGCAGACGTCACAGCGGATGTTACGTTGCTCTATAAATAAACCAGAAACAAAACATCAATCGCTCTGCACAGGTCCACGCACGTTTGTTTTGCCAGCCACGGCAGCGCGAGACACCGAAAACGGATACTTAAATAGTTTATGAATGGAAAGTTTACTTTTAAAAACTTGCCAGATTGTTCCAATGACAAGACCAAAGTTACCTGTATGTTTTGCAGTCGTAAACTGAGCTATCATCATAGCACATCGAGTCTGAAATACCACTTAATGGCCAAGCACACAGCTGACGTGCGTACTCCGCCCCCTCATCTCAGACCGACAGCTATGGATCATTTCAAAGCAAACAGCGTGGGCTAAAATGTTGCTAGAACAGAGGTGTCTTTATTTATCTCATTTTTGCATAGTTGTCATGTTTGTCCGTCTGCAATCTGACGTTTGAACAAAGTAAATTGCGTTTCAGCTTGGGTTAATCATGCCGGCGCTCCACTTCCGGGATTGAGTATTGGGACTTGTAGTTCTTTTGTTCGATTCGACTTTATGTTTGTGTTGTATGGTTTCTTACGTTTAAAACAATGAATAATGATGACGATAATGATACATAGTGAAATCAGGGTTGATTACATTATTTATTAAACGCATTGTTAAATAAAGGTATTAATTAATGTCAATTATATACATATTTACATTGTGATGCAGAAAGATTGATATATTAATTTTTTACTGCATTTATGTGTAGTTTAGGTTATTACCTGCTTCTGATACTTCTGCTACAGCTACTACTACTACTACTTCTGCTGCAAAGTGCTCCAATAAATGATCAAAAAAGTACAGAACGAGAGATCCTTCCATGCTGACCGACAATCCCTATTCAGGGGGCCGTGAAAAATTATAGGCTGAGTACTAGTTTACCTTAGATGTGCACTTTATATTGCGCTGTTTTGATTCCATAAAAAGAGCTGTTCAAGCAGCTGTTGTGTGACAAAATATTTTTCACTGTTGTTGATGGACAGTAATATTGTGTGAGAGATGATGTGTGAATAACTGCTCCAAGTGAAAAATGTTCATGTAAAATTGAAAATCAAAATTATTTCAGTAAATATTTGCATTTTGCACATAGAAAACTGATTCATGATTCCATGTTGATGAGAGCATTAAAATGGGGAAAATAGGACAAAAAATATAAAAGGAAATTCAGAAATGATAAAAAATGCGTGAGTAATCAAGATTAATTTTTAGTTAATTTGAGTTAATTATGACAGTTGAGTTTTTAATTAGATTAAATATTTTAATCGTTTGACAGCTCTAATATATATATATATATATATATATATATATATATATATATATATATATCACGATTAATTTTAGTATATATATATATATATATATATATATAGAGCTGTCACGATTAATTTTTAGTATATATATATATATATTAGAGCTGTCAAACGATTAAAATATTTAATCTAATTAAAAACTCAACTGTCATAATTAACTCAAATTAACTAAAATTAATCATGATTACTCACGCATTTTTATCATTTCGAATTTCCTTTATATTTTTTGTCCTATTTTCCCCATTTTAATGCTCTCATCAACATGGAATCATGAATCAGTTTTCTATGTGCAAAATGCAAATATTTACTGAAATAACTTCGATTTTCAATTTTACATGAACATTTTTCACTTGGAGCAGTTATTCACACATCATCTCTCACACAATATTACTGTCCATCAACAACAGTGAAAAATATTTTGTCACACAACAGCTGCTTGAACAGCTCTTTTATGGAATCAAAACAGCGCAATATAAAGTGCACATCTAAGGTAAACTAGTACTCAGCCTATAATTTTTCACGGCCCCCTGAATAGGGATTGTCGGTCAGCATGGAAGGATCTCTCGTTCTGTACTTTCTTGATCATTTATTGGAGCACTTTGCAGCAGAAGTAGTAGTAGTAGTAGTTGTAACAGAAGTATCAGAAGCAGGTAATAACCTAAACTACACATAAATGCAGTAAAAAATTAATATATCAATCTTTCTGCATGACAATGTAAATATGCATATAATTGACATTAATTAATACCTTTATTTAACAATACGTTTAATAAATAATTTAATCAACCCTGATTTCACTATGTATCATTATCGTCATCATTATTCATTGTTTTAAACGTAAGAAACCATACAACACAAACATAAAGTCGAATCGAACAAAAGAACTACGAGTCCCAATACTCAATCCCGGAAGTGGAGCGCCGGCATGAAACCCAAGCTGAAACGCAATTTACTTCGTTTAAACGTCAGATTGCAGACGGACAAACATGACAACTATGCAAAAATGAGCTAAATAAAGACACCCCTGTTCTAGCAACATTTTAGCCCACGCTGTTTGCTTTGAAATGATCCATAGCTGTCGGTCTGAGACGAGGGGGCGGAGTTACGCACATCAGCTGTGTGCTTGGCCATTAAGTGGTATTTCAGACTCGACGTGCTATGATGATAGCTCAGTTTACGACTGCAAAACATACAGGTAACTTTGGTCTTGTCATTGGAACAATCTGGCAACTTTTTAAAAGTAAACTTTCCATTCCTAAACTATTTAAGTATCCGTTTTCGGTGTCTCGCGCTGCCGTGGCTGGCAAAACAAACGTGCGTGGACCTGTGCAGAGCGATTGATGTTTTGTTTCTGGTTTATTTATAGAGCAATGTAACATCCGCTGTGACGTCTGCGGCGTTAATCTTGTGAGAAAATTTTTGATCCCGATAAAATTAATTTAAATTAATGCCAATAAAAACGCGCTAAACTGACAGCTCTAATATATATATATATATATTGCAAGCGATACCTACGTCTGTAAGGCGGCATTAGTGGCATTTATGAGGTTTCTGTCTGTAATCTTCTCCAATATCAACAAGGCACTGGTTTCATGTCCCTGTGAAAAGCAAGCAGTTTTAGTGAGAAGTAAGAAACAATTATGCAGTGTGCGTTTAGCATACGTATGTGGTAAGACACCCAGCTTGCTGCCTAAACTTGAAAGACACCCCTCTACTGGTTATAAAGTGTACAGACCTTACTGCAGGCAAGATGAAGTGCAGTATTCTTCATTGCATCCTGAAGCGTGAGATCTGCTTTTGCACTGCTCACCAGGAGCTCTTAATATTGAAAATGACACATACAATTAACTGAGAAACATTCTGATGAGTTTGCCTCTTAGATCAATTTTGTTGGCATCAGGCGAAAACGCTGTCCCACAAAATGGCATGTTTTTTGAGCCATTACCAATGCATCATCAAAGACTGCAAGCCATCATCAACACTTAAGATTGGTCAACCGAGATGGGGAGTGACCAATAGTAAAGATTTGTGAAAAAACATGAAATCGCCCACATTTGGACAGAGGTTTCAGTCCGACGCCAGTGATGCTCGTGTGCAGCCAGCTTACCAACTGCATTGGTTTGGCCATTTTCAGCAGCCATCATGAGTGGGGTCTTCCCTGTGGCATCCACGCTGTTGACGTGAGCACTGTGGCTCAACAACAGCTGCAGACACTCCACATGGTCAGTGAAGGCTGCGGCATGCAGAGGAGTCCTGGACACAAAACGAACGACGTAAATCATGGTTTAAAAAAACTGATAGATTAGGACGGTTTAGCCAGCATTTACTTTCGCATGAAAGATTTCACCTGTTTTTGTTGTCTTTGGCATTGACAATGGCAGGGCCCATGGTGTCGATAAGCATCTCAGCAGCACCTTCATTGTCACGGATCCTTAGGAAAGAGATTTTTTATTTTTAACTGCAGCAATCTGGTTTTACCATCTATCAATTGGTGCAACTATTGGATAACTTACACAGCACAGTGGAGGGGTGTGAAGAGATTGCCCTCTGCTTTTTGGAAAACCTCTTGTTCTAGTAGAACCTCCACACATGTATCATGACCTTTAATAAAGAATTCCAGTTAATTGTAAAGCTGAGCAACCATAGTGACATTCTTATTTAGAAAATTGTTTTCGTTTGTTTGTATGCTGGCCGCTCAAAATAAGCCTATTATCTGGGGCTTTCTGCCAATGGTAGTCACCCATGGCAAACAGCGCTAAGGTGAGGACCAGACCAAGAATAGCTATGAGCCCCTTATGATGAACACATATTTTGGAGTAGGTATTCCCTTGCTCGGTCGCCTATCTCCGGTGGCCCCCTCTGGAGCGAGGGCTCGAGATGGGGGCGAACGCCGAATGGGTTTGCACAAACGGGACCCGGTTGAAGAATAAATGTGGGTTCCCTTTACATGAACTCACGAAATGTAGGAGAGGCCACGGGTGTTTTTGCAAGGTCGAGAAGTTTGAAATAGATGATCGTGCTCACCTCGACACACAACTTGGGCTCTGGTCTGTTCCACTGTGGATGTGCGCTCAGTGAAAACTCACAGATTTTCAAGATCAGCCTCCTCGCTGATTATAAGATTATTTAAAGTCTCAATCAGTTTCCAGCTGGCGTTTTTACGGTTCATTTTATAATGTTCATATATGGGCCTGCTAATTGATTCATATTGTGAGAAGATACTTTTATTTGAAGAAAAAAACCAAGTTAATTAATGCCAGACATTTTTACTTATCACAAGAGGTTAACTGATTTTTCACAACCCACAGAATTATTGTGTTCATTTTGTAATTCTCAGGCATGAATACCAAAGATTTTGGGTTTTGACAAGTTTGTTAATTAGGGATTTGCTTATTGCATGGTCACGGGATGGGATGATGCGGGAGGGGACACGCACGGTTTCTCCATTTCTCTTGGGCACTCTTCATTCAATGGAACATTTTAAAATGTGTTTAAAAAACTTAAAAGTAAAATAACTTTTGTTCCCATGGAAATATTTACTGTTGTCATGACGTTACGACTGCAATTACCTAGATTATTTATAGACTACCCTGCATTCCCACGAAAGTGGTTTATTTCACCGCCACAAGAATGAAACTACATTTAATTTATAAGGACCCACTTATAAAAACATGCCCAACTATAGTCCATTTCTTTTTAAATCCACAAACCATTGTAGCAGGACCAGTGCAGCGGCGTGTAGCCTTGGCTATCTGTTAACACTGGAGGTGTTTCCACTGACTGGGCAGCATGCAGCAGGCCTCCCAATACACCAATGTGCCCACATGCTGCTGCCAGGTGGATGGGTGTGCGACCTTTACAGTCTTGCACCAAGAAGCTGGCACTATGCTGAAGTAAAGCCTCCACACATTCTTCATGACCAGTAACAGCCTGCAAGATAGAATAAAAGAACAGATAAGTAAGTGTTGTTACTGCGGTTGTTTTAAACTATAATTGAAAAAACATTTTTGTTAACGAAATAAAATAAACTACATTTTACGTTCATAAAACAAACTATAATTACAGCGAAAATGTCCTTCGTGTTCATTTTTGGCAATTAATTTAATGCATGAGCCTTATTTTAAATTTGTATTCACTTTGATATTTCTGCACGGCTGTTTGCCAGAAGTAGAGAAGGTCGAGTAGTCATTTGGGAGTTGTAATCCTCTTAATGTGCGGTTTTAGCTCGAATGGCTCCCCTGCTTTTGTCATTTAACTCAGCCTAAAATGCAACTTAAAGTAAAAAGTGCTCTCCTTTTTTGTTTCATATATGAAAAAAACATCCAGTATACAAAAAAAAAACAAAATACAAGGAAAAATGGCTTCCATGAAACAGATAAAAACAAGATTTTTTTTGCTTGCTTAATTCACATTCTACAAAAGCGTTATTAACCCTCTCATGCTCACTGTAAACTGATTAGGCGTAGAAAAAAAAGTAGTGTGTTTCCGGTAACCCGACCGACCGAGAATTTCTACCTCGAAAAAACTTTACGGTCGGCATTTTTTTCAAAGCTTTTACTTTTTTGTGTAATAATAATAATAATACTAATAATACATTTCATTTATAAGCGCCTTTCAAAACACTCAAGGGCGCTTTACAATCAAAACAAGAACAATAAAACCACAGACAAAATTATAAATAATAAAAGGAAAGATGAATTTAGGGCGTTCACATCGGTGCAAACTCTCGCGATATTCACGTTGAGCGTGCGCGTTGTTTGCCCTGTCGTCTGTCAACAACATTGAATCGTGGTGGCGGCCACGATCTCCGACAACAGTTTAAAGCGCGTT
The DNA here is from genome assembly GCA_026261675.1 of Hippocampus mohnikei. Classification (NCBI taxonomy): domain Eukaryota; kingdom Metazoa; phylum Chordata; class Actinopteri; order Syngnathiformes; family Syngnathidae; genus Hippocampus; species Hippocampus mohnikei. Next base: position 12,883,263 of record JAKGUB010000556.1, on the reverse strand, counting down.
TTGTGTGTCGCAGTCACATGCTCGCACCATAATATTAAGAAAATAGCATCCATTGATGTATCGAAAAGATTCAGCGAACTATTTGACGAACACCACGGGCCGTCTAGGACGCGAGACGCAGAGGTAACGAGATGGCTCTAACACCCAGCTGAGGGGTACCCAACTCTCTCGCCGCCTTTGGCGGCGAACGGGGGTTTCAATAATAATGAAAATGTCTCCTTGTTTTATGTTTTATGGGTATTTCGTTTACATTTTTGATGGGGGCAAAAAAAAAAAAGATTAAAAAAAAAAACGTTGTCCGACCTACCGACCCTATGCTGGAATTTCATGTTACCGGAAACACACTACTTATTTTTCTACGCCTTACATGATAAGCTGACCACTTTAGTGACCGCTGTCCCTCAAAGGGTTAATCAGAATATGAAAAAATGTTTGAGTTGACTTCCCCTTTATTCAGAGAATAAACAAAGTTACACTCACTCCTCGATGCAGGGCCGTCCTGCCCCACTTGTCTTTGGCTTCCACGCCGGCTCCCTTATTAAGCAAAGAATACACACAGTCTGTGTGTCCACTTAGAACCGACAGCATCAAAGGGGTTCTGAGAATTGAAACACACGCACACGCACACAATACAAAAAGAAAAAAAGTGTACATTGACTGGCGTATTCGACCACAATAGCAAATAAAAAAGAATGACTTACTGTCCGTTACCGTCTTGAATGTCCACTGCACTTTGAAGATCAGCATTTCCGATCAGCAAACGTAAACATTCTAAATGACCATTAGTAGCTGCGAGGGATTGATCAATGTGCATAGTTGTATATGAGTTTATACATTTCAAAGAACAAAGGTAGACCCACTAAATGATTGAATCCTATACCTGCAGCATGAATTGGGGTTCGCTTTAAGGTGAAGTCTTTGACCAAGATGGAGGCACCCTGGTTTATTAAAACATCCACACACTCCACATGGCCCTTAAATGCAGCCAAGTCGAGAGGTGTTCGCCCTTGGACGTTTCTCACATCCAGATCCAACAGAGACTGCACCAGGACCTCCATGGCTTGATGTTGACCGTGGTATGCCTTCACACCGCAAAATATTTGTCGAAATATTAGATTAAAAAAAAAAAAAAAAAAAAGGCAAAGTGAAAATGTTTTTGAGTGCTAAACTTTTGACTCACAGCAAGGTGCAAGGGGCTAACTGGAGCTTGTACTTCAGCGTCATTGAGGATGTCTGTCCCTGAGGTTTCCATTAACTGATATTACAAATAAGAATAATGAAAAAACTGAATTACAGTGTTTGATTGGCTTTGGAGCACAAGATCACATTGATGCACAATACATTCAAATACAGCATTTCCTCAAAGAGTGGCCAAAGGCACTTACCGCATTTATTCAAAGGGTTTATTTGAAGGAAGGTTTTTTTTTTGCTTTCCTGATTTTATACTTCATTCTAAGCACAGTTTGACGCTAAAGCCCGTATCGTGGCCAACTGAAAACGGTCCCTTTTATTTTTATAATGGGAATTGAATGTGTGACCACCTCACATTTGTGATTTATATTTGTGTGTTCTTTTATACTAAGATGGTTCTAATCAAAAATACAATGCAGTTGGAGCCGCAAGTTGTGTATTTTTCAGATGACAAGTCACACTTTTTTTCAAAGGACCACACAGGGTGGAAACTAGGCTTCTTCGGGGTGGAACCGATGCAAAGGGGCAAAATACTCAACCAGCCTGAACAGTACAGGAAACACAGACGAGCACGAGCACTCTTGCAAAATTACATCAATTTAAGTTTGCACTTGATTGGCTGTAAGTTGATGTAGAGTTTGTTTTTAATGTGTGTTATTAATTTGGTGACTTCAGGCTAAGTCTGTGTTAAAAACGATGAAAAAATGGATCCCCAGGGATTAGTTGGACAATGATCTGACGACGCATCAAGGAACGCATTCATTAGCGTAGATGCCATTTTTTGAGGATGTACCATACGTACAGTACAGACAATTCACAAATTGTACTCACCGCATCTAGAGGAGTTTCACTCGCAATCTAGAATTATTGGGGAAATTAAGCAATACCATTCTCAGTATTAGCAAGTGCAAAGGATTTTACACAGCATGCAGTCAATAGTGATGCTCTCACCAGCTCCAGACAAAGGCGATGTCCATATGCAGAGGCATAATGCACAGCATTGTAGCCCTGATTGTCCCGGATCCCTGGATTTGCATCATTTCGCAGTAAATATTCCAGGCACCTGGAGCCACAAGAGAGATGCTTTAGATCTCAAATTCAAGCATTTACTGTATTTTTCTGTCACACTTTTTTCAGAGTTTGCCTGGTCTTATGACTTACATTCAGGTGCTCGTGTGTGAGTCTTGTAAATATTAAAATTACAGCTCAGACTCGAGGCCAAAATCCCTGTTCCCTAACCCAAGTTGTTTGTTCGCTGCCGTCAAAATGGTTAGGCACTGGGGATTTGGGGTTTCGAGTCTGATCTTTTCTTCTTGGTTTTTGAAAAATACATTTCCACAATAAATGTGACTTCCATGTTTTTTTCTTCTTCATGACGCATTTTTTGACAGGTGAAATTTATACATCGGAGCTATTTATAGTCCGAAAAATACAGTATTTATTAGACATCATCAACAATAATTGAAGGTTTTTCATCACAAAAACGATTGACATTATAACGCTCCTTTTATATGCACAGAAATTTTAAAAATGGGTACGAATTTTAATGACATGACATTTATTGGTTCACCATTACTCCACGCTAAGCAATGGTCAGAGCATTACTGACTTTCCATCTGTGTCAGAAGCGGCAGCATAGTGGAGCGGCGTGCAGCCCCTCTCATCAACGTCATTCACGCTGGCCCCTGAACCCACCAGCGCAAACAGACACTGGTAGTTACAGTTGGCAGCGGCGTAGTGCAAAGAAGTCCTAGAAAGGTAAACGTTGCTTAGCTGGCTGTTTAAAACAAACTAAAACACTACCGATGTAAGAGAACACCACTATTAAATATCATCACAAACCTGCCAAAGCTATCCTTTTTATTGAAGTCTGCCCCCGTGTTGAGAAGTAGATTGAGACATTCCAGGTTCCTGCACAGATTAAAAGCAATGACAACATGATAAATGATTGGCTTTTATAATTAGGAGGGATTAATTGATTGGAGTATATGTTTAAATAAAACAAAAAAAACTAATGAAGCTGTAATGAACAATCACCCTCCAGCAGCTGCAGCATGCAAACAAGTCCTTCCAAAGTCATCAGGAGTGTCTATATCAAAACCTGATCAAGAAAGGATGATGAGCAACAATACACCACTATAGTGAATGATTAAGTTTCATACCGGAGTTACCTGAAGATAGAAGCTTTCGGCAGCAGTCAGAGAATCCACTCAGAGCAGCCAAATGCAGTGGGTACATACCGTGGACCCCTCGCCTGCAAAGATTTATACAGACGCTCCCCAGGTTACGAACGAGTTACGTTCCGGACGATTGTTCATAAGGTGAATTCGTTCGTAAGTTGCTTCAGTGCTATATTTTGTCTGGAATGTATGTTTAAGACTTATATTGACATCCATATAACAGGGAGAGAGCTTTTCGTCACATTCTTCAGGGCTCGAGCGTTAGCTGCCCGGTAAACTAGCAGCGGCTTCAGCGGGGGAGAGTAGACGACCGGTCGTCGACCGGCACGCCGGACCTCCGCGCCCGTTCCACCGTCACACGCCCGCCCCCCACGCCTCTCCCCGCGGCCGCCTTCGAACGTCGCCGTCGCCTCCGCCGTCCTCCTCCGCCCCGTTCGGCACTCGGAAAAAGGCGTGCAATACAAAATCTAACTTTGTTTTTTTTTCGACAGACCCGTGAAAATGTTCGTATATACCGTTTGTTTGTAACTCGGATGTTCGTAACTCGGGGAGTGTCTGTACAATAATTTGTTGCCCTCGTTTATGCAGTTTATCTTTCTGAGCCTCGCCTTTTCGTTTATTATTATTATTATCATCAGTGTTTCATGCTTTCTTTTTTACAGTAAAATACAGTACTGTAAATGGAAAAGATACAGTGTAATAAGGAATAAAATTTGATAAATGAAACAAACAAAAAACATATTGTAAACAAAAAAAAACCTAATAAAAGACAAATGAAAATCAACCTCTACTTTGGAGATGTCACTGATTGTGTTTATTTTTGGAACGGAACCCTTGAAATAAAAGACGGAACATTGTAATGTGACTAGTATATTAGAATTTGTTGAGTGAAATTGTAGTTTACATTTTTTTTTAAACAGTACTAAAAATGCAGCAAAACAGTAAGGACTGAGCTGGAACATAGCAACCTAGAACATGGACACACAAAATCAAAAAGTGTATAACTGGAATGCTATTCGCCAGAAAAGATGGCATATCCACAGAATGAAAAATCCTCGATAGTGTGAGGGAACTCATTTACAACTTGTGCTGAAACCACATATGTTCTTTGGTACTGCTGTCTTGGTTAGCCACAGAGTGAGTGATAATCGAGGGAGATAAGATCAGCTCTTTACTGTTCTTGGGAACATTCACATCGAATGACTAAGATAATCAATTTCTGGAGAACTTTTAATGGTGGGGTGGAAGACGGAGGTGTTTAGGGTTGTAGTTTGCAGTCATGTAGACGTGTGAGGTGTTGACGTTATTATTTTGTTTATGTTATTCAGCTTCACAAGAGGGAAAATTACTATCAAAAACTTAATTGGATGCAGTGCAGCGCGACTGACTCCCAACAACAAAAATATAGAAACTTTTAAACAACATCCCTGATTGATTTGAATTGATTGTGAGACCAAAATATTTAATTCTACACTGGTGCACTGGCAGATGCTAGATGTAAGGTGTCTGGAATCCTTGCACGATTTATGGATTAACGGGATTTAATTTTACATATCTTCAGAATAATTTGGATCGTTTTAGTTGGAACTTTCTTTCAATTTATTTGGTGCATTTGTGGTCAGGGTATACTCACTTGGCCGTGTCAGCTCTGTGGGCAATGAGCGTGTTGATAAGTAGCTCGTGACCATATCGTGCAGCAATATGCAGTGGCGTATTTCCATTCTTGTCCTCACAGTCAACCTCGGCACCTTAAGTGGAGTTAGGGGTTGGAGGCGGGGGAGATAAAACAAATCAACCTTTTGAGGCAAAGTTATACAATTGCTGCTTGTTTCCAGTCCAGTGAGAAACAACATTCAAACAGTTTCGGAAGAGCTCACCGTTTTCAATGATAGCTAGAGACCTTGAGAATCTCCCATGGATTGCTGTCATGTGAAGAGGTGTCTTTCCATCCTTACTCTAAATTAAAACAAAGCCGTGGTGGTGAAAACGTGCAGCTTTTCAAAAGAGCTTTTTGGCTTAGCCTACAAATGTTGAATAGGTAAGTAATTTGACTTGTTTGTTGAGAGATCGTTACTCTTAACTCTAATCTATGCCGCTTTTTCAATTCACTTACAGCTAGTTCTTTGGTGCTGCGCTGATAAAAACGTTCACGCACCTTAATGTTGACATCAGCCCCATTGCAGACAAGCAGCTCAAGACATAGCTTGCCTTGTCGGGAAGCAGCGGTAAAGTGGAGGGGAGCAAAGCCTTTCTCGTTCACCTGGTTGACATTCGCCCCACACTCTATGAGCTCATTAACCACCACATCTTGACCATTGTAGCAGGCCACATGGAGTGGCGTGTTGCCATATGCATTAGGCTCATTGATCTGAAAATCAACCAACGTACAGAAGTTGAACTTATAATCACAACACCACGTTGAGGAACAGTTGTGATGCTTTTGCATATCTGCTCTTTCAAAGAGAGAATTAATCATACAGCGTAGTCGTGGGTGGAACTTACATCCACCCCCAGGTCCAGGAGGTATTTGACAACAGTGATCATCCCACTGGAGGCAGCTGCGTGCAGAGGTGTGTACGATTTCTTATCTTTGCAGGCCACTTCGGCACCATGAGACGCCAGCAGCTTTATAACCTCAATGTGACCTGTAGGTATATCGGCAATATATAATATTGTATTCTTTATGAAAGAAGCACTTCCATGATCAAAGCATCAACTGAACTGTTACTAACATAAAAGGCTGTTGTCTGATGAAAATCATGATGACAAAAAAAAGGTTTCACTTATTTACATCACTAAGTCTGTAACAATACAGTATCGAAACCGAAAATGGCTAAACTTCAAGACAGGAACCTTGAAATGGCTGAACTGTGACACGCCTTTGCAGCGTTTGCACCTTCAATCCAAATACAACCTAGTGAGCTAACAGTGCTACCAGACTTATTCCTATTAATAATAAATAAAAGTGTTGTCATCATATCAAATTGTTTACATGGATAGTATACCTGCGGTAGTGGTACTGAACTGATATGAGGGCAAAAATCTTGAAGCATCAGTTAAAAGTAGCAGAATTATAGCTGACAGAACAAGTTAAATTTTGTTTTAGATTTATTCATTCAAAAACTTGTCATGATACAAATTGGTATACTTCAAAGAGAGCATTGTGTAAATACTACATTTTAAATAACTACTGAATGTGTTATATACCCTGTAGCATACACGACACGTCTTGAGTCACCAAAATATTTGCTTTAGCAATGTTATCATAATCATATATAACCACATGGCCATGGAGTAGGGCCATCGTGAATTTGGGGAAAATGTGTTGATTTTTGGCCTTTTTGGGCCAGTGCCGATTAGTGCGATGCCTGCCATACGAATGCCCCTCTACCCAGTCGTATATTACATTCGGGCGCGTGACGGATGCTATTCTTCCCCGCCGTCTACGATTACGTGTTGTCATGTTACCACTCCCCGCCCGGATTAAACGCGTTTGCTGGACTGAGGGTGGAAATGTACATTTACGGTCCTCAATATAATCTACATGTGCAGGTTACACTACAGCGTCCAAATTAGGTTACTCTGCTGCCATATGACCGTTGCTTCATCATAAACCAAAAAAATAACTACATTTCTTACCCCTTTATTTTTTTCCCACCAGACAACGTTAATAAGGAAATTATAGGAGTCCATGGAAATTTGACAGAAATAGTACTGTACGACATTATAGTGATTTAAAAGAAATATTGTTCTGGTACTACATGTGTAAAACATACACATCTTCATATCATTTTCATCAGATAGCAATGATACATGCTGTATAAATACATTTGATGCCTTCAAAGTTATGGTTCTATATTACACAAATCTATAATTACATAACAAGTGGATTTATTTTTACCCATGTAGGCTGCCCAATGAATTGCACGTCGGTCTTTCTTGTCAAAAGCATTGATGTTGGCCCCTCGAGAGAGCAAGAGCCGCACCATCTGACAGCATCAGAAGGGACAGGGGGGAAGAAAAAAAAAGAAAAAGCAATGAGTCATGGGGTGATCAACACAAATAGATTGCTGCTGTATTTTAAGAGTGGACATACTGTGAGTAAAAATCACTACATGGTGATGATGGGGGTCATAAGTTACTCCCCATAGAAAAAATAATTTGATTTGAAAAACATTTTAATTTACAATCATTTGTGCTAGATTTTGAAAGCACATTTCAAAGCGCGTTCAATGCTAATGGAGGAGTTAATCAGTAAAACGTTAATGATGGGAATCATGTTAAATTAAGGCTGGAGCGATTGTTTAAATAACTTTAATGATTGCATTTCCATTTCAAAAAATGGTTGGTTCAAATTCTCTGCCTCCAAGCTTTGCATGAATCATATTTTTACAAGAACTTATTATGCTGTAGTCCCACCTACCACCTGTGTAGAAACAAGATGGCGCAATGTACGCAATGTGGGGTGAATAATAGAGACGACGTGTTTGGGATCATCTCACACTCATTGGGAAGATTACGTGCAACGTATACCACCAGAACAGCAGGTCAACAAACTCCAACACAAGGTAAGGTATCAAATTTAGCTAATATTACCTATTATCACTAGATAGAATATAATGCAATGTCCCTGCAAGTGGTCAAAGACAGATAAAGTGTCCCGAGCACTTTAGTCACTTTATTGAATAAACAATAAGAAAACAAACGGATGATATGCACATTCACATGCGAGTTGCTAATGTCCACAGCTCACAAAGAGTCATTCAACATTTAAACTGGCTATTGGGTTAACACGAGCCAACTATACTCTCGTTCACTAACGCTTATTTCACTAACCAAGCCAGGCCCCCGTCTATTAAAGCTGTACGTCACATATACGCATACATGAGAACACTGCAGAGGGTTTGTGGAAACTCACAAAATTTAACCATCTATTTACAAGATGACAATTGGTGAAAAATATGCTGTTATTTCACAAGCTTGTCAATAAAATGGTGTGTGTGTGTGTGTGTGTGTGTGTGTGTGTGTGTGTGTGTCTGTATTACAAATTGTATCCCCAGGAGACAATAAGCTGAAGCACAGCTGTGTCAAAACAACAAACGCCGCATGTCAGCTCAAGCACTAAAGCTCAGATGACTGATTAAAATAAAGTAAAACTGCTATAATGGGTCAAAATACATATTCTCATTCAACGTTTTGTTCATCATGTTTAAATGCCTATGTAAAAGGCACTTCTTGAAAGGAGCTCCATTTTTGTTGTTAATGTCATAAGAATTATGCATAACAAAAGTTAATCTTATTTATTTTCATTTCTTTTTTCTAATCATATTACTGTACTTGTTAAACAACATTGAATTTTATATTTGAGTTCAAATTAGTTGTGTTATGTCTACTTTCGGAGAATCACCAACATGTTCGTGTGAGGTGGTGTTCATGGTATGACAAAAAGGTTTGGGGTAGATAAAAAATAAAAAAAGGTTGGTAACCACTCGATTAAAGCCAAACACACTCAAAGTTACCGATACCAGAGGAACATGGGGATGGTGACCCAAAGTGGACTAATAATAACCTGCCCGTGGTTGTGTTTTTAAAAGAATAAATAAATAAAACCGCAAAATCAATTTTCACAGGATTACTTATTTAATCATTGGAATAATCAAAGTACTGAATTCTAAAAACATTTGTTGGTTGCAGCCTTAATGTATAATGCTCATTGCATTAGCCTAACATAGATGCAATGTGTCAGTAAATTGATGGTGTGGGATGGAATATGGAGTGACAGAATCTTACAATGATATTCACATTCGTCAAAGGTTAGATCAGCATGGCGCAGTTTTGAGGAATGGCTTCAGAGATCCCAGATTTCACCATTTAATTTCTATCTTTCGGGACATTTGATGGGCACAGCATATCAGGAAACGAAACTGATCATTTCAAGCAACGTATCGCAAACACCATCACAGACTTAACTCCTGCTGTGAAAATATGTTTAATCAGCAGTTAAGTTGTTTAATGTTTAATGATGACTATGTTGAATGATGACTGATTTCTCTTACCTTATTATTACTGTATATGTTTTATGTTATGTTCAATAAAACCAAACCAAACCAAAGGACAGACCGAAAGGTGCTGTCAAAACAATGGCAATCATGTAGAGCATGGGTCTCAAACATGCGGCCCGCGGGCCAACTGCGGCCCCCGGGATGATAATTTGCGGCCCCCGCCTTAATATGAAAGATTAATATTAGTGTGGCCCGCAAGATTGATTTGAATGACTCTTGTTGTGTGCGGAGCTGAACGAACCAATCACGGTGAGGTACCCTATTCCGGCCCGCCCATTTTTTTAGAGGAAATAAAATCAGAATATGGGGATGTGCTCTACTTCACTGAGGTACGTTGGCTCAGCAGGGGAAACGTATTGAAGAGATTTTTTGAGTTGAGAGCAGAAGTAAAATACTTCATGGAGAAGGACAGGGTGGCTGTTCCTGTGCTAAGAACAGTTCATGTTTAATGTTTCATTCATGTTCATAAAGTTAAAAGTTAAAGAACTGTTAAATCAGAAATTCATTTTTAAATTATTTTATTGAATTCATTATTTTGTGCTAAAAATAAAGATATTTGAGAACATTGGAATGATTTATCAGCGCTTTTCTTGTGGAAATCCTGATGTGGCCCAGCCTCACCCAGATTCTGCCTCCAGTGGCCACCGGGTAAATTGAGTTTGAGACCCCTGATGTAGAGTATATTATACATAATAGTTTTCAGTAAAAAACAAAATGTTACTTTTCCTATGTATGGAAACAGATGGGACACCCTGCATAAGAACTACACAGTTTGCAGGTTTAGTCACTGGCTCTAATCCCTTGGATTTGAAAATAGACTGTGCTTTCCATGACCAACTTGAAGTGGATAGTTCTAGAATGGGCTGAACCCACATAGGTATTCCAATAAAAGACAGTGCCAAGACAATTTCTGTTGCTATATTGTAGTTTAAGAATAGACTGTTACAAACAGAACAAATGAGTACCTCCGATTGAATAATTAATGTTTTACTTCAGTTAAGTAGCTTGACAAAGCCTAAGGAATTAATGCTTGATTCGACCAGGCATTTCCTCCCCTAAAATAACCACCGGTAATCCACATGAAAGTACATTCATCCGGCAAGTTACTTGGGTGCAGCATGTAGTGAGTGTTAGGGCAGCCACTCCTAATATAGAAAGAAGGTACTGAACCCAGTTTATAAACTATGGATTTTATCACCTCAACATTCTTTGTTCATGTGATTTTTGGTAATGAGATCAGTTGAAAGCTCCAACATTGGCACGTAATTTTCCAACTACAAAGTGATGGTGCATGAGATGCATCGGTCCTGACTGACACTGAGCATTCATTTAAACATTAGTTAAGAGTTGTAGTTTACAACAGTGCAGTGTTGCATTGCAGCTAAATAACATCACAAAACTATTCCAACTTTCAGGAAGATTCTATACCACAATAATACACAGACTGAGTTGTTGTACTGGATCATATTAGATTGTGTATTTATGTTGTGGTTAGTGAATACAAGAGTGCCAAGCCAGGTACGAGTACAAACAAGTACAGCGAATAATTTTGTTAGTAATCAACAAAAACTGGTATAAATGATCAAATTGATGGATCGTTACACCCGTTACCAATTGTTAAGCAATAATAAGAGACTCATTGTTACTTACCGGTAGTTCGAGCTTTTTAATAGCACTACTCAGCAGAGCAAAAACATACACAACCAGCGAAAAGGATAGAGCAGAGACTTTGTGTAAATTCCACTTAATCGAGGCATTTCTAACCCAGACTAAACTTACCTCTTTCCCAAGAGAAAACAATCTAAAGCAGGGGCGTCAAACTGATTTTAGTGATTTTTGTCGCGGGCCACATTGTAGTCACGGTTTTCCCTTGGAGGGCCGTTATGACTGTGAATTTTGTGAAACCATATCTATGTTTAACCACCTCCACATATTACATACACAGCAAACAACAAATACATGGATAACTAGTTTTGACATCAGAAGTCAAGAATAATGAATTGTTCAAACATTGTAAATATAACATTATATTGATGACAATTTGAAATTTTGGTTCAGACTTTAGCAAGCATCATGGAAGTTGACGTGCTTCCACGGGCCACATAAAATGATGTGGCGGGCCAGATCTGGACCCCGGGCCTTGACTTTGACACCTGTGATCCAAAGGCTTTCAGGGGAGATGCATCACTTCATCAATACTTATTGTACACCAATTACTATGTTCCTATTACCCGGGACACCAACTGGTGTTTTCTTACAGCGTTCCAGTCAGGCCACAATAACAGGTGAATACGTGAGTTTTTCAGCAAATAGCTTAGGATAAGTTCCACAGAAAAAAAAAAATGCAAATGCGTGAAGTTGTGTAAGCCGTGAATCGCAAATAGGTGAAGCTTCATTGTATTACCTCCAGGTGACCACTGAAGGCCGCATGGTGCAGTGCAGTCCGGCCAGCTCTGTCCGATACATTCACATTGCTGAGCATAGGGACGAGTGCTTCGGCACAGCGGACTGCTTTATTGGCTGCGGCGATGTGTAGAGGCGTCTGCCAGTTCTTGTCTCGGGCATTCACGTCTGCAGAGTGTTTCAACAATACTTGCACGGCCTCCTACCGTAAAAATGTAATCAACAAAATGTCATAATTTGACATGTTAATTATTCTCTGGGGCGTACAGTCATGTGTGTGTGTGCGCATGAAAGAGTCGAGGGACATTCTCATACCTCGCTACAGGAGGCAACAGCTCGGTGCAGAGGAGTGAGCCACTTGCTATCTTTGGCATTTACCCTGGCACCTACAGCAAGTCAGGGGAGACTGGCAGTCAGTCTATTTAAGGACACAACAGTGTATCTTGCAGTTTGTCACAAAATTGAACCTTGGTAGAACTAGTCAAAATTCATACAGTGGAAAACCTATAATTGTACAGGGTCATACAAATTGGAAAATATACAATTTTCATAAAAACACCTTAATTCACACAAAAACTACACAGTTGGAAATACCATTTGTGACATACCACCTAGTTTAATGAGATTTACTAAAGTCTCATGAGTTTTTGTTTTTTTTTCCCTGTGGAGCTACCACAGAAGGGTGCCAGTGATGGCCAACCATAGAACCCGAAATGAACCTTCTTGAAAAATCGCAGTAATACGTAGGGTTTCACGATCTACCAGTACAATTTACCATCAAAACTGTACCATACGACATCTTTTGAGTAAAAGGTAATGGGTATGTACATTTTAACAGATAGCAAATATTTCCCCAAAGAAGATACAGAGCGTGCTTGCCTCAAGCTCTTTATATACGTTACATGGACTTGATTGTCAAACTGACATGTAAAACAAAGACAATTGAAACAAAAAATAGTGTGAAATTCCACTGAGGGGCTAACAGAATTAGCACAAACTGAGCAAACTTCTAGTACAAGTACAAGTGAGGAAACAGGCGTCTGCAATTTATATTACGTGTCACACTTCAGCATACCGCATACAGCTTCAGAAAACAGGTGAGCCCTGACTGGCTGTTAGCTGAGCTCTGAGGAACTGTGAAGTCATTTTCAGTTGACAGAAAGTGGCAAAATGGCTGCCCCCTGAGATGGACAAAAATGGGTGGATTTTGCTGCTAATCTGCTATTCCACATGCACATTATTAAACAGAATGCTGTATTTACAATAATGGAGGCGCAGAGACCATATTATTGTCAAGAAAATTTGGTGGTTGACTTCTCCTTTAAATGAGTAAGGTTTTGACTCACAGTATAAATCATGAGGCAATATTAGTATTTGAAAAAAGTGCGTGACCACAGTACTCACGTCATACAAAACTCACACCACCTACTTTGCAATCTACCGCATAACTGTGCATATTTGCAGTTCAAAATGAAAGAGACCTGAAAGGATGAGAAGTTCTATAATTTCTGCATCTCCTAGGTAGGCAGCAGCATGGAGTGGCGTTCGCTTCTCATTGTCCTATAAGGAAAGAGAGACGGGCTACTGTAATTCAAGGCTTCTAATTTGTGGTGAAAAGAGATTAGGCGTAGAAAAATAAGTAGTGTGTTTCCGGTAACATGCAATTTCAGCATAGGGTCGGTAGGTCGGACAAATGTTTTTTTTTTAATCTTTTTTTCTCCCTCCCTCCCCCATCAAAAACGTAAACAAAATAACCATAAAACATAAAACAAGGAGAGATTGAAACCAGTGCCGGATGCTCGTCTGTCAAAGAGGGGAAGCTCAATTTTGGTCGACATCATAAAATGTGTCCGTTTATTTATACGTGAATTCTACTCTAGCTCCGTTCCTTTTCAAGAAAATGATCTGTGACCCTGTCATACCAACAAGGCGTCTTTTCCCGGTACTTAATTAGTGTCCTACAACTATAGGAACTACAATAAAACCCACCAGAAATAAAATATTAATTTGTCTCTAGTTGTTTGTTTACAACAAAGAGTGTCGCTAAAATGATTAGGAGAAGTCTCCAGCTCAACTCGGAACAGAATGCAAGTTGAAAAAAATGCTCACACGGATGCCTACACTAAAAGCTCGGTGATTGGCTCATTTCAATGTCAATCACTAAAAGCTCGGTGATTGGCTCATTTCAATGTCAATCGAACTGGCACAGACAGATCATCCAATCTGATGCAGAAAAGCCTGGCGTCCGGTACCCTCCCACTGCCGTCCAGTCCCAGAGACGCCGAACTCCGTGGGCGGGACAAAAAACAGTTTGTATCCAATGACTCGTCTCCGTTCAACGCATTGGGACAACCTACCCTGAACTCACTAGACGCTCTGCGTCCACCGTTTAAAGCACAGCGAAGCTGCGGGATGAATGAGAAGGGAGTCGCGTCGTTACCAGTAAGAAGAAGCTGATTCGGAACAAAAGTTGAGCACGTTGTAGCGCATATTTAGTCAATGACATGTACACACAATGAAATTTACATTCATATATTTGATCACTTATTCTTTGACATTTTAGGGGAAGCCGAGCTTCCCTTGCAGCCCGAGAGCAATCGCCACTGATTGAAACCCCCGCTCGCCGCCAAAGGCGGCGAGAGAGTTGGGTTCCCAGCGGCTGGGTGTTACAGCCATCTCGTTACCTCTGCGTCCCGCGTCCTAGACGGCCCGTGGTGTTCGTCAAATAGTTCGTTGAATCTTTTCGATACAGCAGTGGATGCTATTTTCTTAATATTATGGTGCGAGCATGCGACTGCAACACACAAAACGTGGTTTAAACTGTTGTCAGAGATCGTGGCCGCCGCCATGATTCAATGTTGTTGACAGACGACAGGGCAAACGACGCAACGTGAATATCGCGAGAGTTTGCACCAATATAAACGCTCTAAATTCATCTTTCCTTTTATTATTTATAATTTTGTCTGTGGTTTTATTGTTCTTGTTTTGATTGTAAAGCGTCCTTGAGTGTTTTGAAAGGCGCTTATAAATGAAATGTACTATTATTATTATTACACAAAAATGTAGAAGGTTTGAAAAAAAATGCCGACCGTAAAGTTTTTCTTCGAGGTAGAAATTCTCGGTCGGTCGGGTTACCGGAAACACACTACTTTTTTTTCTACGCCTTAATTGTTCAGCTCCACAAAGAACACCCAAACAATTAGTGGAACAAATGCAGTGTGTCACCGGAACACGAGGTAGAAAAAAAGACAAACATCCCAACTGAAGTCGTGAGGAATGCAACAAAATAAATACCATGTAATGCTGTTATTTTTTTACTATGAAAATTAATTACAGGACATGATAAAGAGTATGATTTTCAATCATAAAAGGAAAAAAAAAGACGGGTGATTACCTGGGCATTCACGTCCTCTTTTTTGAATATAAGCGAGCGCACGTCATCAGGGTCCACGTTGAAAATTGCTTTCAGCAAAGCAGGCTGTGGAAGGAAAGAGCATCAATTTATTCTTTCAATGTGTTGACATATAATTGCAGTAGTTCACATGAAGTGAAAGCATCCGAACGGAACAAATGACAAACTAACCCTGCAGACCTCAGCAGAAACAAAGTTTGTGGGATCCTCACTATCAAGAATCACTACACACACCCGGCTCATCTGTTCGATGTCAGCAATCCAAAAAAAGGCTCTACTTTCTCATGCACATTCAAACAGAAAGGATGACACATAGCCACAAGATGTTCTTTTAGGCCCAGCGACACGATGAATGTGACGTGTTGAGAGATAAAGTCCAGTCACGGGCACAAAATGATGTCAAAAGTTGTTGGAAGTACAAACGGCGCTGCACATCTTGGTTTCTTTGCTAGCGAGAAAGAGATGCTGCTGCAGAACTCCTCTCACTGCTTTGACTTTCAATATCCTAAGTGAAGTAAGACCAAGACCATTAATATTTTAACGTGGTGCCGGTGGAGTGGTAGACAGAATAATCAAACAAGTTCCCCATGAAGACCAACTTATGGAGCGTACTTTTGGCTTCTTAAAAAGCCTGTATGATAGCTCCACCTCAGGGGTGTTTACACCAAGAGTGTACCAATGAACACTTTGCATGCAAAGCTAGCCCAAGAGATTTGCCTTCAATCCAAAATATTCAAAACGCAGTTTACCCGAAACTATATAGACATGTTTTTAATTACAGCTTTTTGCTCTCTAAACCACATATACAGTCACAAATGCAAACCATGTTGACCATCTATTCATATGAATAACTCATGTGTTGAAGCAGCCTACTTAAAGAGTTGCGCCATGAAAGTCTTATCCCAGAATTACTTCTTTTAAGCCACAATTGGAAACAATTCTAGCTTCTATTCATCCATTTTCCAAACCTCACTAGGGTCGCGGGGGGTGCTGGAGCCTATCCCAGGCGTCTTCGGGCAGTAGACGGGGGACACCCTGAACCGGATGCCAGCCAATCACAGGGCACACAGAAACGAACAACCATCCATGCTCACACTCACACCAAGGGACAATTTCTAACGTTCAATCAGCCTGCCATGCATGTTTTTGGAATGTGGGAGGAAACCGGAGGACCCGGAGAAAACCCACACAGGCCCGGAGAGAACATGCAAACTCCACACAGGAAGGCCAGAGCTGGAATTGAACCTCTGGACTGTGAAGTAGACGTGCTAACGACTCGACTACCGGGCCGCCCCTCTAGCTTCTATTCAAATAAAATAAATGCCGTTTACCCATTTTCAGGGAGGCAAGGTTATTTTGTCTGGATGCAGCACCCTTTATTCATGTCATGTTGAGACATTTTTGTTGCGACAAATTCAGAGCTGCTCCAGAATTTCACTTCCGAACCTCACTTCCATCCCCATTTGTCCCAATTTCCATATTTTTTACATTTTGTTAAGAACATTACCACACAACGGTTATTGAGACGTTACTATGTAATAGGGTAAGAAGAATCATGCTTACTGTTCAATTACACAACCCAATTATTCTATAGTCATAATTGTTTGTAAATCGTGCCTTCAGTATTTTTTATTGTTATGTATTTATCGCAACAACCTTGTAACGGTGCATGCAGTTGCAGCCTGAATCAAAGTATTTGAAATTTCAGTGTGCCATTGTCAAATATATGTGCATGTATGAATGCATTTGCCTTTTCTGATTTAGTTTTCAACGTTGGTAAAGAAAATAAGTGTATTCAATCACATAAATTAGATATCAATAGTCATTATCTACATCGCTGGTAGCAGCAGAACATCTTTCATGTCAAGGCAACGTGAACGCAAGGGAAAAATACTAAAAATTACAGTAGTCACAGAATCCAAATAATGCGGGAGCGAACATTTCCCGAACATTTGCAACCTTGAACGAACCTTGAACAAACCATGACGATTTCTGACGTAAATGTGCCTTTTTCTGCCTTCGCCAACAGCAATTATTCGCCCCTCAGTGAAATAGGGGCTTTAATAACACTAGACAATTATGTCACTCTGAAATGTTCATGAAAATGTGCAGGGCACAACGGATGCTACAGGGGGTCAAATGAAGATGACAAGTAGGCAGTTGTGCTTCTCACAGTGTCTCATGTTGACACGGTGTGTGGGATAAATCTGTGTTTTGTTTTCAGCTGTGCAGTTCAGCTTAAGAGCTGCAGGAGATTTTCTGTACTAGTCCAGCAGCACAACTGCGCAGCTCCTTGCCCCATTCAAGGCCTTTGAAACAGTCACCATGGAGACAGCTCTTAAAGCAACCACACTGAGTAACAGAAGATCACTTCAACACATGATGACATGAGGCATACTTAATGCGTGATACAAGAATAAGTGCTTTCAATAATTTTCTACAGATGACACACCGATGTCTTGTACATCTGTGAACAAGTGTTGACCAAATACGCAATAACAACCAAATCTGAACAACTCCTTGGGTGTCTTGAAAGGCGCTTATAAATAAAATGTATTATTATTATTATTACTTGCATTATTGAAAATAGGGATTTGGGCCAGCATTTTATAAATCAGGAGAGCGGTATAAACATGTTATACTGTCAACAAAATTGTCCCAGTAAAATGGTGTCAATGGGAGGTTTTTACCAGTTTATTAAAAGCAGAGTAACAAAGTAATTGAGTTGGCGCCATCGTGATGTCACAATGTCGATCAATTTCTACCCCACATAGGCTCATTGATTGTACCTTATTTGTTTGCATATGACGCGATGACGCAGTTATGCAAAAAAGCCAACAACAGCTAAAGAGGTCACCACGAAATGTCACAAACATTTACACGTCACAGTCAGTAGCTCAAATTATGTTGCCATGGTAGGCGTCTCCAACAACGTTTCGAGAGTGATTTACCAATATTCAAACTTGAAAGCAACTATTCAGGACAATTTATAACTGTTTTGTATAGCACGTTAACGAGTTATACCCGAGCTTATGAGCTGTGAGGAGGGGACTGGCTAATTATTGGAGATAACGAGTCCTGTTAGCAGGTTGGGACTCATTCTGGTTGAGCATGGGTGATGGACATTGCCATTACGACAGAAGCTGAGCTAACTATTTGCGATATGGCCAATGGACGTACAGCATTTGATGTCAAATCCAAATTCAACTGAAGCGCTATACGAAAAGATTCGGAAGAGCTACTCAATTATAGTCTGCTGGGAAACTGAAATCGAAGCTAGCAGTCAAACTTAAATTTCGCTTTTGGCACAGCGCTCTTACCTGGTCTCGAATTTTGAGAACCACCATATTTCTGTGGTTATAAGTGTTCTCATGCAGACTCCTGAAGGGCTATTCGTCTCCCTGGCCAAACAACAAAGTGATCTTGTTGCTATCACTGCCGCTAGTCTGCTGGAGGCCTAGCGTGACGTTAGCTTAGCTACCTTGCTAGCCCCCTGGCCTGATTGCATGCAAGTCAACGAGTAGCGGAAACTCCATAACATTACCGCCGCCATATTCTACCTCCCAAAAACAAGCATTTTCATTGGTCAGTTTGTTTCCCGTGTTGAAGAAATGAGGTTATTGGATGTTGATCCATTACGCATTTTGCATGGGTCCTTATGATTTGACAAAAAAAAAAAAAAAAAGATAGCGCCTTCAAAACTTTGAAATTATGTTCGCATTTTAATGTTCACAATACTTCTTCGTTTTATGTTCGACCGCTGGACTTTTTAATTTATTTCTTTTTAAATTGTATTTATAATTGTAATTACTTTGTTTCTGTTAATTTCGATGTCTGATGGTTTTCTGTGTGATGTGTGACCATTTGTTTAAAAAAAAAAGACAGCACTGCGATGCGGATTTTAAGTATTTCTTGCTGCGCAACTTCCTTTCTACTATTCTTTGGGTAATGGGTAATTTCCCTGAAGATGTTCCAATTGAATTTTGGTCAGAATCCACTCGACGATTCATCCATTGTTCCAATGGCTATTAAACTCTATTGTGTATAGTATTTATTTAAATTGAAGGTTCAGAAGCAATGTATTTTATATTTGACAGCAAGTAAAATAAAATAAAATAGAGTTCATTTGCCCAGATGCTTATATCTGTCAAATCCCATCAGATTTCCGGTTGTTATATCTATTACTCAACAAGTGTTCCTATGGTTTATTCTCACGTTAAATTTTTAGAAAGAGAAACCCTGGTCGATTGTCTCCCTCTAGAGGCCGTTAACTGAAATACTGATTTTTAAATACTTCGTATACATTTCTGGTGGCGGCCCGGTGATCCAGTGATTAGGGCGTCAACCTCACAGTTCAGAGGTGCGGTGTTCGATTCCGGTTCCGGGCTTCTTCAGTGGAGTTTGCATGTTCTCCCGTGCCTGCGTGGGTTTTCTCTGAGCACTCCGGTTTCCTCCCACATTCCCAAAACATGCATTGCAGGTTCACGGAACACTCTAAATTCTCCCTAAATATGAATGTAGTGAATGGTTGTTCGTCTATGTGTGCTCTGCGATTGGCTGGCAACGGGTTCATGGTGTCCCCCGCCTACTGCCTGAAGACAGCTGGGATAGACTCCAGCTTCCCCTGTGAGCATAAAGCGGATCGGAAAATGGATGAAGTGTCTAGTCAGCGTGGTGGTTTAATCATCATGGCTGCATCACATGAGGTTTGGAATTAGAATATCCTCTCTGTGTTTTTGCATGTTCTCTATTTTCAGACGTGGATTTCCGATATTTACTCTTATTTTCCTCCCACTGTCCCACCTAAAATGATACATGTTAAGTTAAATGAAAACTAAATGTTCAAAAGCGTGAAAATGATTCTCCATGTTTCTATGACTGACTGGCAAGGCAACTAGTCGGCAGGTAAACGAGGTCCTTTAACTTGTTGAGCACCTGTGGTTAAAGCCAAACTGTGGCTTTTTTTTTTTTTTTACTTTCTGGACCTGGATTTCCCATCTCTTCTAACAGATGCAAGGGACAGTATGTAGGTACACACGTACGTTAACTAATAATTATAAATCAAAATGACAAATATATCAAAACTACATTAAAGCTACTTCATTTTGGTTGAGTCTCTTAAAAAAACATCCAATCACCTGTCCTAAATAGTGTCGTGCACACGGGCAGACTTACACAGGTGATCATGGCCACCTGATGTCTCTCTCTAGCCACCCCACTGGCCACCCCCACATGTGGAAAATATGATTTGAATGAATGAGCCATTGATCAAAGTTTGCAAAATGGCATCGAGTGTCAGTAATAATTGATCACTCTGATTATCTGTTAGATAGCCAATCAGTGCATGAGATAGAAGTAAACTATGAGACAGTAAACAAAAGCAAAGCAACAGCAAAGAAAATGCCTTCATCTAGTAAATATATTTCATCCAAATATTACTTTTATTTAGACTTGTTCCTGCTTGATTATGAGTGTGATGTGCATTGTTCTGCATATGTGTGGATTTTATTTCATGATCTGTGGATAGTATGATAAAGAATGACGCACACACAGCCACCCTTGGCCACCTCTCACCGAGGTGCAATGTCATCTTGGCCACTACTCTGAAAGATTTCTGGCTATGCTCTTCGTAATTCGGTGGCTGGACTACAGCAATCACTCGAAAGTTGCTCCGGATTTCGGCCAGCCGAACCGAACATTTCAATGACGGAGAAACTTGCTATCAGGTGTGGGTAAAATGATCCCTACTGAGTCGTAACAGTGAGGCGGAAGTGCAGACTGGCTTGCTTCGAGACATTTTCAGAAAGAGGCAGTGAAAAAATATTTACTTAGTTGTTTAATTTCTCACTTCTGTGTGGGCAAGGACTCCAGATACCCAACTATTTCCAAACACAAGCTTACTTGGCCTGCGACCGAGGAGCAGCTCAAATACACGTAAGGCCATTTCACACTTAAAAACAAGCATACTTGTTCCATACAGTGAATACTATGGTATTTCTACTATCCAAGAGTAAATGTGCTGCACTATATCAAGACTGTTGTCGGTTGTAATGTGTACTTATTTGCAGTGATTATCTATTAAGTAAGGGGATTGAATGAGCAAATGGGGCTCCTGTGAAAGAATGTGGGTTATCCTCACCATGGGGCTGGACTTTCTTTCCCAGTCTCACATTTCAAGGGCGGGAAGGTCTGAGGTGGAGCTTGTGGCTGCTATGCTTGTGATTTTAAGGGTAGACGGTAGGTCTTTCCAATGGGGTAAGGTCTCCTGATCTGCTGTTAAAAAAATCGTGAAGGCCACGGTAAAGCTCAACGGGAACGCTGAACACTAAACACTGAGAGATATGGGGCAGAAGAAGGTTCCTACAAATTCAGTTGAACCCTTTCATGTACCAATGATGATAACCTGTAACCTGATAACATGATAAGCTGTCCACTGTAGTCGCTGTCCCTGAAAAGGTTAAGAAGAGAAGCAGTGGTTCGATCACATATCAGTAAATGAAGAAAACACATGCCCATTCCTGGAGCTCACCACAGTGACATGCAAGCAGGATCATGCAACCGATACCCTGAAATCCCGCTGCACCCTGGTCCGTGAACATCACACTCGAGGGATATAGCCAATAGCCGGATGGCGTAGGTCCCACGTGGAAAGAGCTGTCACTGTCATGTACCATCATGATGAGGAGGAAAAGCAGGAATTAAAAAATAGATTTCAAGCAGGATGTATATCTCCAGAGGGCAGAATGAATGAACTTTTGTCAAAAAACATGTTGACATTTGATGAGTGGGGCTGTGGGAAATAATAAAAGAGAGAACTTTGTTGCGCTCCGAGAGGAAGGAGATCTGTCCACAGCCCAACAGTAAAAGAAGAGGCCGGCAAGAATGCTTTGAAGTGACAAATATAAATGTGAGACTGTGAACAGCTGTAGATTTATGACAATGACAAATATGTGTATAATGTGAAGTAATCACTTAGGGCCCCACTCCTTGACCCCAAACTCCCACCAATGGGAAAGTGCTCCAATGGCACCTGCGTACTATCTACTCTCACTTCAATCAGTATATCTACTCAAATCATAAGACGCAAAACAACAACAACACAGACATTGCCTTCAAAAGACAGTAATGTGCAGTTTTGACCGACACTGTCAAATGATATTATGCCAATATTGGTATCATTGTGTTTTGGTGAATACTGAATGCACCTCCAGGATTGGTTATCATGTAATGAAATGTTAGGTTCCACCAGTGGCACAATCCTATAACCATCCTGTTTTTATGTTACATGGGTCAATGTTGCCCACTGTGGGGTGCATCATTAAAAATATCACACAATGCAAATGTAACTTTTCATTTTTTCCCTTCTTTTTTAAAAGGGGTCCCTACAACATAGCTATGTGGTTAAGTGACCAAAAGGTGGCATTGTTTCCATCGTTAAATTATCTGCCACAGTGCAAAATATTACATTATACAAGGAATCCTGGTATTTTAGGCAGTACTGTACTCCAAACTTATTTGGTATTTTAAAAACTGTTTTAAAGCAATCTTTTCTATGAGGGTTTTTTTTTGTTTGCTTTTAGATTTGGTCTCAGGACGATTACATTTACTCAGAAATTGCAGGTTTTAGTATTTTGTATGTGGATATATATGTAAATTTGATGGGTCCGGCGTAAATTGTCCTCCAATTCTGGAATGACCCGTATGTGATGTATACACAAGCCTATATATACAATATGACATACATAATTCATGAATGCATATTAACGTTTGCTCTGCGTGGTAAAAACAAACCGGTGTATTGAACTCATCAACATGTTACATATTCATTTGTCATGACAACACTAGTTGTTGCATGAGCCATTGAGGCAGGAATTGGGCTACGGATATTTATACTTTTAAAATTAATTACTATCAACAGCTAACACTTTAATTCTCTACGTTGAGCCCCCTGGGCACTATCATAACTACAATGATGGCCTTAATGAACACATGTTGGACAGCCTGAATTGTAGAGTTTGTCTACAGAAAATGTGAAGTGCGCAAGGTTGAGACGGCAGCGACGTAGTCCCGCAAGTGACCAGTAGATAGCGCACTTTGTCCGTCCGTGTTCAAGTTTGTTCAAACTTGAACACCCCACAGGTGAAAGATTCGAAATGTCAAGCAAACTCCGCTTCTCTTCAGCCGTCGGAAAAAGAACCGTAGCATTTTAAAGTAGTAGTTGTCAGCCATGACTGCATACAAGAATTCATATTACTGATATATCGTATCACAATGTTATTTTACACAATGTTTTTATGAAACGTGCACCTGTCTTGGGTCTTTCGGTGAATAGAGGACGTATTTCTCTGGCTGGCGTACAGTATTTTTTTTTTTTTTACATTGAATATTCAACTATTTATAGTTCCGTCGTCACGCTGGCCCAGACACTGCTTGACTCCTACGCCTCTTCGATCTAAATTTAACACGAACCGGTCAGACCCTACACCCAAGGTAGCCAAGAAGAACATTTCCTCACTGTTGCACTTGGAAACACGAAGGAGCGTGAAGTTGATGTAGCCCCACTTTCTAAGTACCGTACTCCATCAGTGAAAGACAACATAAAATGTCAGAATAGTCGCATACATAAATGCGACAAAAGGTGCTCATTTTATCAGCACCAGTCGTATGTGTGAAACAATTAAGGTAAACCACATACAGTATTTTTTTTGGCGAAAAGTTATAGGTTATTATTATTAGGGAACAGTAGTGTATAGTTACATAGGGTTTATTCGGTTCGTCCAGTCAGTCGTCTTACAAATGCACAACTCAGAACGATTTGCCGAAAGCAATATCTTCCTTAATGCCAAGTACCAAGTACCCAGCCTGAATTAAGAGGTTATTACTATTTGTCCTCACCATAGAGTCCCGAGAAAATCTAAAAATAGACACTTGCTTACGAGGTATTGTGTTGTCTCTCGTAATATATAATAAAGGAGACGAGGCGTGTTGGATAGAACTCGAGGACTCTTTACTTCAAGCTTGCACTCTCCACCACCAACTACTATGGCATGCTGGGTAATGTAGTTCTTATGTTATTCTACTCATAACATCACATCTTCCCCCCTTTAAAGAAATAATATTACCACATAATGAAATCATATTCACCCTTCAAAATAAGGTCATGGTACAGCTTGTTGTAGTATTTTTTTTTTTTTTTTTATCATAGAACTGCAAGCATCAAGACAAACTTTTTTTTTTTTTTTTTTTTTTTAACAACTCTCAATTAGCCTTTTAGGCGGCTGAACATGTCTCTTAGGTCTTGACATCCTTTCAACAGCAGGTGACGTTGACACTGCTGTCATATCATGGTCCGCTTGAACAGGCCCTGTGTCAGCCAACTCCCCCGAACCAGCTGTGTCCTGCTGAAGAGTGTCTTGAATTGCAGGATTTTCCACTGATGACTGTAGTTGTAGATCCGTGCGATTCCTCCTCAGAGTTAGGCCATTTCCCACCAGGACCTTGTAGGAGCGTGGAGCAACTTCCTCTTCCACCTGTCCCTTCTGTTTCCATGTCCCTGTAGGAATGTCCCTGAGGCGCACAACGTCTCAGGCTTCAGCACAGGTAGGTGTTTTGCTGAGCGATCATGTAGCCTTTTTGTTTTGCCTTTTGCTCCTCTTTCGACTTTTGGACTCTGTGTGCTCTCTTGGGCGTCAGCAGGTCTTCCGACATTGGTAGGTTGGAGCGAATCGCCGACCCATCAGCATTTGAGCTGGTGACAGTCCATTTTGTAGAGGTGCACTCCGGTAGATTAGCAGATTCTTTTGAAAGTCATCTCTGTCTTGTGATTTTTTCATCATAGTTTTAATTGTTTTTACAGAGGACTCCGTAAGCCGTTGGATCTTGGATACATAGGACTTGACGTGGAGTGATGGAAACCCATTCTTTGGCAAAAGTAGCAAACTCGTGGCTGGTAAACTGAGGTCCATTGTCTGAAAACAGTTCACATGGGACACCATGTCTTGCGAACTGCCTTCAGATAGCTGATGATCGCTTTGCTTGATGTTGACTGCAGAGCACCGACTTCAGGATAGTTGGAAAAGTAATCGGTGACTACTATGTAGCTCTTTCCATCAAGGTCAAACATATCAGTTCCTACCTTGTAGTAAGGTCTGTGGGGTACTGGATGGTTCATCAGCGGCTCTGCTTGTTGTTTTGGCCTGTAGGTGCGACACAGTTCACAAGCTGCTGTTGTCTGGCTAATATCTTGGTTGATTCTTGGCCAGTACATCACTTCTCTCGCCCTACGTTTACACTTGACTTCTCAAGGTGACCTTCATGTATCTTTTGGAGCATTTGTTTGCGTAGTGAAGATGGAATTACAAATTTGCTTCCTTTCAGCACAAGGTCATCCACCACCGTAAGCTCCGCTCTGCAATTCCAATAATCTTGTATTTTCGGGACAATTCTTTTTGTTGTCCGGCCACCCTTCCAGTATAGTTCTCTTGAGTTCTTTCATGGTGTTGTCTGCGATTGTCTCTTTCCGTATTTGTTCTGTTCTGTCCGCAGTCACGGGCAAAGATGACACGACCATGTCCACATATGCCTGTATTTTTGTGCTTTTCTCACTGTCTGCATGTTCTTCTTTGTCTACAGCTCGAGACAAGGTGTCGGCGGCGTACATGTATTTTCCTGGTGTGTATATCATGTGCCACGTCGTACTTTTGTAACCTGATTAGCATCGCTGTATGCGTACGGACAGTCATTCAAGGGTTTGTTCATGATGCACACTAAGGGTTTATGATCAGTTTCCACTTCAAACCTCTGACCGTAGACATACTGATGGAAGCGCTCACATGCATACAAACTCGCCAACAGTTCTTTCTCAATCTGGCGTACCTGGACTCGGCGCTTGTCAAGGCTCGATGCATACGCGACAGGTGACCACTGCTCATCATGTTGCTGCAGCAGCACTGCTCCCAGACCAAACTGTGATGCATCTGCGAAATCCTGGTGCTCTTCTCCGGGTCATAGAACTTTAACACAGGCTCCGTGTCAGAATCTCTTTCAGTTTTAGAAAGCATTGTTCATGCTCATGGGACCACATCCACTCATTCTTTTGTTCAAGAAGACTCCTGAGAGGTGCTGACTGTGTGGACAGTTGAGGGACAAACTTGGCGAGATATGTCACCATTCCGAGGAACCGTCTCACCTCATCTTTGTTGGTTGGTCTGTCCATGTTGTTGATTGCTGAAGTTTTCTCGGGTCTGGCTTCACCCCCTATTCGCTCACAACATCTCCCACGAAGGTAAGTGATTTCACTGCAAACTCACATTTTTCTTTGTTAAGTTTCAGGTTCACCTCCCTCGTCTTGTCGAGCACTTGTCTCAGTCTTTCGTCGTGTTCTTCTCGAGTTGAGCCCCATACTATGATGTCATCCATCATGGTCTCTACTCAGGTATGTGCTCAAAGATCATGTGAATAGTCTTATGATAGACTTCTGGTGCTGACAAGATACCATACGGCAAACGAAGAAACCTGTACCTCCCGTCTGGGGTGTTGAACGTGCACAGTCGGGAACTCTCCTCATCTAGCCTCAATTGCCAGAAGCCAGACGAAGCGTCTAATTTACTGAACCATTTAGCTCCAGCAAATTGTGCCATGATTTCTTCTCTGGTCGGTAACTTGAAATGTTCTCTCATGATTGCTTTGTTTAGGTCCCTTGGATCCAGGCATGGTCTCAGCGCACCTGTTTTCTTTTGTACAACAACCAGTGAGCTGACCCATTCAGTTGGTTCATCAATTTTCTTGATGACTCCGAGTTTTTCCATGCGCTCTAATTCATCTTTCAGCTTTTTTCGCAGCGCAAATGGAACTTTCCGACAAGGATGAACAACAGGTGTCACATTTTGATCAAGACGTATTTTATGTAGTCCAGGAAGACATCCAAGTCCTTCAAAACAGTCTTTATACTCTTCCATGAGTACATCCTGAGCATTTTCCGCATCTGAAGATGTCACAACAAACACTCTTTTGACCAGATTGAGCTTTGTGCATGCACTGAGTCCCAGGATTGGTTGTACACTCATATCCACAATCAGTAGCTGTGCTCTAATCTGCCGATCTTTGTGTTTGAAGGTTGCAATGCATCCACCTAGAGCAGGAACACGTTCTCCAGTGTATCCACTCACTCTAGTTTTTACAGGATACATTTTGCTCTTTGTCTTCAATGTTTTGTAGTCTTCCAGAGATATTAGGTTTGTGTGTGCACCTGTGTCTAGCAGGCGGTATAATTGTCTCATTCACTGTTATTTGCACGATCCATTCTTCTTTTTCTGCTGTACAGGCTTGTACTACATCCACAATAAACTCCTCATTATCGTCATCTTCTTCAACTGTGTGAACTTTCTTTTTTGATGTGACTCTGCAACATTTTGCATAATGGTTATTCTTTCCACAGTTGTTACAGGATTTTCCAAATGCTGGACAAGATTTTGGCTTGTGGCTGCCTCCACATCTACCACATGTAAATTCTGTAGATTTTTCTTTTTGGTCTTTTTGTTTGGAAAATGTCTTTTTCTTCCATTGTTCTTTATTTATCGCATGAACTGTTGTTTCTCCTCTTCGTAGCTCTTTAGCTTGTGCTTTAGTGGTCTCTGCCGCTCTGCACATATTGACACACTTATCCAATGTAAGTTCAGTTTCTCTAAGCAGTCTTTCTCTCAGTGCATTATCCGCTGTTCCACAAACAATCCTGTCTCGCACTAATGAGTCTCTCAGAGTGTCAAATTCACATGTTTTGCTCAACGTGTGTATCTCTGCCAAATATTGATCAAAAGGTACTCCTTGCTGCTGGTCATGCATGAAAAACTTGTATCTTTCGAAGGTCACATTTTCTTTGGGCACGAAGTACTCTTCAAACTTCTTCATCAGTTCTGCCAAAGTCAAATTAGCTTCATCCAAACGAAAACTGTTGTAGATGTCCAAAGCATCTTCTCCAATGACATGCAAAAGAATGTGAGCCTTCAGTTTTCATCATCACCTCCTGCTCCACTTGCTGCTAAATATATAGTAAATCTTTGCTTAAAACGCTTCCAGTTATCAGCAAGATTACCAGTCAGTTGCATGGAAGTAGGTGGACTTAACTTATCCATAACAGCACAACAGGGTAGAAGTCAGCTTTCTGTAGTTGGTTATCCTCCACTTCGGGCACCAAATTCTCTTTTACTTGTTTAATCTGTCCCGCGTCTTTCGTTCCACTTTGCAGTTTCGAGCCAACGCATGCAGTAGCTAACTCCGCTAGCATGTAGCTTCGCCAATCACGCAGTCACTCACACGGCCGGGGACTCCAAATCCTCTCTCGCTCGTGTTTTCGTAGCTCTCTCGTGGCAAACCTTTCCACTCCGAGGATGCTCACGACCACTTCTGACACCATGTGTTGTCTCTCGTAATATATAATAAAGACCTCATTCAACTGACTGGAGTCAAAAAGCTGATTCGGTTTCATCACCTCAGGTCACAAATACACGACATGCCTTTCCTCCTTGAAATATTTCATTACTCAGTTAGCTAAATGTCTTGTGCATTTTTGAAATGCATCTTAGTGTGAAGTCAGTCAGCATAATGACTAGAAACATTTCCATAGCAAATATACTGTACCTTAGGACTCGCTGATATGACGCAAAATAACAGATTTAGTTTTTCACAAAAATTAGATTTTTGCTTTTAAACCACTTCTAAACTCACAAGTTGAATTTGTCTCTTATTCTGCATGGTTTAATTAAATCCTTTAGCTACTCCCTTGAACCAAGGTGACAAAAATATAAGTTGAATTCCAAATTGTACAAGTTGTACAATATTGGATTGGATTTGGATTGGATAAACTTTATTGTCAAATGTACTGTATGTGTAACATACAGCACAGATGAAATTTCTTCCCTCTCAATATGAAACAAGAGGAGCCGCTGCGGGTGTCCGCGCCGCCATCAAAAGAAAAGTTAACAAAAAAAGACAAAATACAAAACAACACATGAGACACAGACAATCGTGCACTCTTAACCACTTTCCTGCATACACTTTGTTGTCTGAAGCAGTTATAGATGAAAGAGGAGCGAATCAAAGTGTCCTTTTCACCAGTGGATCAAAGACATCATGCTGCAATGTGCACACGTCTGCTACAAGCTAAACTTGAAAGCAACAAGAAGCAGTAGCATCCATTAACGAAAAAGAGATTGACTCTCTTCTCCTGTCCCATGTAAGTCCGCTTCAATTTCAAGCTGCGACTCCCAGTCCCACATACGCATCGGCGCTCTGCGCTGACGCTCCCTTCTTCTCATCGCCGGCTCCTCAATCCATGCATCCATCCAGCTGCAGACTGTCCATCAGCACCAACCTTTTCGCTGAACAAAGCGGGGCTGTGAAAATGCTGCCTACTTCAGGCGCAAGACACAAGCGCCCCGGGGATGTCCAGCAACGACAGTCAAATGGCAATATTCCACTTTAGAGGTTCTACATTCTACAGTCACCAATTTATTAGCCTTGTACTGATACAGTAAGTTTTCTCATGTTTTACAGTTCTGTCTTCAATCGGTACAAATGCAACAAATGGATGAATAGAGGGGACTCCAGTAACATGCTTGAGTAAGTTGGTATTTTTCTCAAATTATTGGCAGTGCAGCTGTAGCAAACAATTCTTACCTCCAAGAAACTATAGATTGCAGTCTCGTTTATAATGTATGCATCAAGGAATACATGAAATGTAACATACAATTTTAGTGAAATGGTTCGAGCACCCGATATACCATTCAACTAACAATTTTCTTCCTCTTATCTTGGTTGTGGGGGTACACATCCAATTTACCCTCTCCTCGGCCACCTCCCTTTGTTTCCCTGTTGGGACAACGAGGTGTTCCCAGGACATCTTTGAGACAGTCCGGATCGTACGTGATCGCTGAAGCCTCGTGCTGTTTGGTTGTGTCTGGAACACAATACTGAGGAGTGTGTGGGAGGCATCGGAATCAGATACCCAAGCCAACTGGCTTTCTTGGATGTGGTGGGGCAGTGGCTTGACTGTGACTCTTTCCCAAGTTACTAATCTTCATCCTATCTCTAAAGCGCTTATCCCAGTGGGCGGCCAATATTTGCGACTGTTGGCAAAGGGAGCAAAATGCGCGTTCACATCAGGATTATTTCAGGGTCGCAAATTTTCGCCAAACAGTCTCCAGACATTTGTCAGATGTTTGCCTTTTCTTTTTCTTTTGTCGCAAGGAACAAAATTTCCCCACAACAAGCAAAACCACTAAAACTCTTGTGTTAGGGTTAGCGTACGTTTGGTACAACAGTGAGGAAATGTGAACGGACTCTGACGAGAACGAAACATCCGTTACCTTCACCAAAACTCACAAAATTTCGCCTCTCAGTTGGATGAAGGCTTAACGGTCAGTTCAAGCACATCACAGAGGCAGCCACAACCTTATCACTCCCTCGAGTTGTCGACCATAGGTGAGGGTGGGACTATTTGCCTGTCTTTTGGCTCAGCTCTCACTTCACCGTGCCTGTTCGATTCAGTGAACGTATTACTGCACACCCTCTATTGACATGTGCCTCAGTTCTTCCCAATAATGGTAAAGCTCTTGAGTTCCTCCATTGGAGGCAGGACTTTATCCCCAAGCTAATCCCAATTCAACTCCCTGCAGGGGTGGATGTGGCCTCTGACGTGCCTTTCCAGGGCACTTTTGTTGTTACATGATGCCAATATACTGTATAAGTCTGTTGAAGTGCAGGCTGTGGAAACCCATTTATTTGTTTGGGAGATGGTAGGAGTAATGTTAGGAGTGCCAGTGATGGTAGGAGTTGCAAGTAGAAAAAAGTAGAAAAAAAACCAACAGAAAGATGGGGGTCGCACGACAGAACTGGCTGTATTTATGGCACCCATTCCCACTACTTATTAAATGCAACTCAAGATGCTTATTTTCGCTCTACTATGTACTATATCCTCGATATTCACTCCTACATAGCTGCGTATCGCTACGCACACAGACTTCCGCGTTTCACAGACATCTCATTTGCACGCTCCAACCGCAAATGGCTGATGAATATTCAGTAAGGGCAGACTCCGGAAAGTTTCATTGGTTCACTGTGACGTGTTTCGTAATTACATTGGTCTGATGTGATGAGCCTTTGAGTAAATCTGTTGACGGCTTGAAGCTCATCGGTAGAAATTCATAAATAAACCACATCACATTAATAACTGCAGGGTTCAAAGGGAAAAAAAGAGCGCCTTATAGTCCAGAAAATACAGTACACTGTAGCTGATTCTGGCCATTCTTCGGCTTTGCAGAGTCTGCAATTTCAGTTTCAACATATACGGTTGGTTTTGTTTGTTGTTTTGCCATGTTAGTTCTTATTTGATCACTTGAGTGACCAGCAGTCTTTCTGAGGGTGTCACAACACTCTGGAGTCTCTCTGTGCAAGGTAATTGGAAAGCAACAGAACCACAACCCCTCCAGTGTACACATTTTCACATGACACCTGAAAAACACCACTGATACTTTCATGAAAGCTTTCTGCAGTTGCTCCGAATGACCTCCCAGCCGTCTTTCCATTTCACAATATTTAATATTTTTACATTAGACTTGTTCTTGGCAGGTTAATGCTCACAGATGTCTGCAGTGCTCAGATGGCTTGAGGGGGCAGGTACCATCTGAGCTGTGTCGACGAGAGAGAGTCATTTTAACAGTACTCTTCACTTTGCCTGACACATAATTTCCTCGTACCACTGAATGTGCTAATGAGACAAAATGTTTTTTCGATACAACAAATCTTGGAAGGCATCTGTGAATTATTCACTGGACTTGATAAGTTAGGCATCGAATCACCAAACAGAATTCACAAACACCGCATAATGCATAACATCCCCGCCGTGTGCTGCATGTTCACCATGACCTAAAAGTTGGCATCGGGCATGTTCATGTTTATTAAAATACATTTTAGAACAGCACGACACTTTAAATATACCATAGGAAGTGTGAGTGAGCCTGTTTACACAAATTCGGGTTACACAATGTATTTAGCTTTTTCTTTTTTTTTTCACAGTGAAGATGATGCATGACGCACTCTCGCTGTGGATTTGTTTCCCGCGTATATGGGCCATCTTTGACTGATCGTGACAGTGTGAAGGCAGTCTTCGCAAAGTGCAATCACAATTGAGAAAAAAAAGAAAGAAAGAATGCCTAGGTGTGTTTGTGGCCAAGAGTGTGACAAAGTGATTGATTCCTATCGTTTTTGTCAACTTGACCGCACGAAAATCACACGTGTGTGTGTGTGTGTGTGTGCGTGTGCGTGCGCGTGCGCGTGCGCGTGCGTGTGTGCTATTGTAAAAGATGATGTTAAAAATAATCTGACAGTTGACTGTAGGTGTTTTCATTGAATTTCTCAATGAGCAAAATAATACGTAAATACTCATTAGTTTGTCAACTTGACAGTTCATACGAGATTGGACTATCTTTACATAATAAGTTTGTATGTCCAGTATTATTTCACATTTATATGTATAGAATGTCAGTGATTAAGCTGTCCGTTATTCTACTCTGAAGATAAGGTTCACCTCTGCAAAGGAGCTCAAATTCTTATTTGCACAGTTCCAGACACGTTCTATGTCAGTCGAATCCAGAATGTTGCTTGACTCTTGACTCATTCAAGGATTGATCAGTGACCAGTACAGGGTGTACCCATCCTACTGCCTTAACACCGCTGAAATGGGATAGGCCCCAGGACGCTCGCGACTCTCGTAAGGATAAGCGGATCAGATAATGGATGGGTGGATGGAAGTTCTTTTTTTCAAGAAGGTTGAAATAAAACATGCTTATTGAGCTAATGTCTTGTGAAATTTACAATGTCTGTTTTGACATCATGATGGGAGAAATATTTGACTTTGGATGTTCTCTATTATATCTTGATTTAATGATTAATGGATTCATAGTCAGTATTTTCTAGTTTTGGCTCAAACTGTCATTTTTTTGTTTTCAACTAAGGATCATCCACATTGTTGCATTAGGTTACCAGCCACCGACCACTATACAGTGCTCACGCCAATGCACAGTGAAGATTTATTTTGTTTAGTTTTGATTCTTTAATCACACATGGCAGATAACCAAAATTCAGCAGAGCCCCGTAGAGTCTCGTGGATGTCAAGAGGCAGGCTATATTTGGCTGCTATGTTCCCTTCTCAGAGATAAGTTCTAGGTCTGGACTTGACATTTCTCTCAGACTGGAAAAAATGGGCTTGGGTCAGTGAGTTTTGAAAGGAGGCAGAAAATGTTGATGCCCAGAGGACGTTGGTCTCTGTTCTATGCAAGCTCCTTGTACCATGTCTGGCTTAGATGATAGCACAAAGTAACAATTACAGTAAAGACACAACATGGTGTTTATATGTATGGTGTTTGGGCGAATAAGGAATGCACAGCAATAATCCAAGTCCTCAACTGGTAAAAGACGGCGATGTTTTTTTTCCTCATATACATCAGCATGACAGTCATATGGTCTGCAGTTTTGACAAATCATTAAATGCCTGGATGGTTCTTTTGTAGGGTATCTATCAGTCCGTGGCTAGAAATCATGCTGTTGTCACAAGTTGAGGGTGTTAGCGGAGATACAACATATTAATATGAGATGTCAAAATTTAGTTCACAGCTCGGAGGACAGAAAGTGTCAAACTCACTGAATGTTTGTATCGTTACCGATATTAGTTAGTCACTATGAAAGGAAATGCAAGGTTTTACTTTTCTCTGTTTGGTTTCAACGTGCACCACGAGCATGGAAGTCTAAAGCTATTTGTTGCCATGTTGTGATGGAAAAGAAACCCCAAATCCTTTCACACTTTTATTGGCTTTGTCTGCTTCTTGCCTACTGTGGCTTCATTCTTCAGTCCTTAAATCAACACCATGGTGATGCTCATAAATATTCAAATCATTTTTCATCTCACATGCTCATCCAACATCGCTTGCTGGGTGAAAATGTCGGCGCGGTTTTCATAGCGTACAGTTTGGGCTGCGGCTGTTGATTCAGAAAGAAACAAGAAGTGATACATGTGGGAGGAACAGCTCTTCCTCTGCCAAGTCGGTAGGTAGAGGAGGAAGGAAAAGGTAATGCCCAGAGTGAGACGTTTGAGCCCTATTATTTTCTGAGTCGGCAGTGAGCTATCTGACGTACCACACGTCCATTTGTTTCCACATTTTGTTTCCACATTATCATTCCCTTCTTTGAGAGGTCTCCTGTGTGGCTTGAGTCTTTCCAACAATCTTTGTTGTAATGATTCGGACAAAACTATTGAGTCAATGTATCCTACAATTGCATTGCAATTGCAATACGGTTCATGTGATCATTAATAACTGTAAAAGTGATTAGTTCACTGTTTTTTTTTCTTTCAGTTTATCTTCCTTCCCTATCAGTCTCGCTGTCACTCAACATGCATTGTGAGTTAAGTCCTTCTTGCTGTGGTGCGTCTGTGTGGTGCAATCATTGAAGGTGATGAATGAGCTATGCTTCAGACACTTTGGTATGACCAATTTGATGGGCAGATTGTCACCTGTTGTGGAGCGGGGTCTTCTTTCCTGATGGCCTAAACAGACGAACGTCAGACTTCACGTGCCCATTAGTCTTCCCATCATTCTCCAGGACTCGCACCTCTCTTCACAGTGTGTTATGCCAAAAATGTCTTTGTTGTTACCTTTCATCTGCGAGAAACCGCCACCTCTGCGGACATTGCGTGAGTTATGTAGCTACGGGGGATTATGGCTGCTGCACCCCCTGACTTTGCGTAAAATTTGCAGAACTGATCCAAGAATTACACAGGGATTGGACACACGGGCTGGATATCTAAGACCAAAGCCCTCATATAGGGCTCTGTGGCCACAAATGTGCAACGGGGTTAGTGACCCACCTGCTTCCAAAACAAACTTTCACTCCCTTTGAGGGTTAAAAAAAAATCATGTTCAATCCCAAACATGCATAGTCTGTAAAGTGATGTGAGGGGAAAAAAGAAAATAAATATGGTTCTCATTAGCACGTGAAACTTTCTTGTCCAAGATACAACAAAAATATAAGATGTTAAAAATCACTTCACAGCTAGGATGAAAGAAAGTATCAAACTCAGTCGTCATGAGAACGAGAAATGTTCTCGTCACAACGAGAGCATTTTCTCCTTGGGTGGCACGGTGGTCGCCTGCTTAGCACGCCGGACTCATAGTGCAGAGGTGCAGCGTTCGATTCCGGCTGCGGCCTTCCTGTGTGGAGTATGCATGTTCTCCCTGCGCTTGCATGGGTTTTTTTTTCCGGGTACTCCGGTTTCTTCCCACATTCCAAAAACATGCATGGCAGGCTGGCAATGCATAACTAGCAGTCTTAAGCTTCAGTAACTGAAGCTTTAGACTTTTTTTTTTTTAAATGACTAATCATTTTTGTTTTGTGGTAGGAATGTAGAAAAAAAATCTGCATATTTATTTGTATGTAATTGTCCCTCTGTTTCCAGTGTGTTTGCTGCAGTGAGTGTTAGTTGTGGGTCATATTTCCGTGCACTGTAATTTCTCAAGCAGTTAATTGCCCTCATCCTCACTGTGTCAACCTCCAGGGTGCAACATTGCAGAAAAATGTACGAGGCGTTCTTTCCACTTATCCCATTGTCACTTCCACTTTTCAAAATTAGTCCGGGAGGCCCTTTTTTCCGCATTCCCCTTTACATGTATTTATGATTATTTTGTTGCACTGGGAGATGTTTGCTGCTAAGGCTTTTGCGTTGCCTTAACGATAAGAGGAAAATATACATTTTTTGAGGTATTGTTGCTTCTAAGGCCTTTGAGACATGCATCGCAGGAGGAACAACGTCAAGCTGTGCTGGCGTCGGTGGAAGTGGCCTGGACAATAAGTGTCAACCCTCCCTTCCCATAGTAAACTTGATTTCCTGCTCACAGCATTTGAGGCAGACCATGTCAACTACTGTATGAATGGAACTTTGCCTTTAAAGGTCATTGACAGGATTGCAGTTGGTGTTTCATAGAATTTTCACATTGTCACGTTATTTGCATCAGCGACCAGTAGTTAAAACAGCATTGCCTGTGTTCAGATAAACATGTTTTGTCAAATACTGCAGCATTTCAGAAATATCTACTGTATTTTGTCATGATATTAAGATAATATTTCCAGGCCCCTCCAAGGGATAATGCAGACGCTGGGTCAGGATGTCCTCTGGAAGAACGCTTCCGAGAAAGAACCTTTATTTTTATGAATCCTTCAGGGAATATTTTAAGGTTAGCCAGCCAAGCTTTGCGGGATTGCAGTTCTACTTGTGTGTGTTGCTGGTGTGTCTGTATGCGCATGATGCATCTGGTTTCTTCCTGTTTGTTTCGCTGCTGCAAGAATTCTACTTTCTCCCAATATACTGTCACACTATCCATACAGATAAAAGCTGACTATAATGAAAGCAGTCATTAAGATGAATAATTATCAGATGCTTCATAGTAACAGTGTTACTTCTTAAAAGAGTAGTAGGCTGAAGGTATGTAGGTGGAAGTTGTACAACAACAGAGTCAATTTGTTCCAGCGGATCAATGCTTTCCAAAAGAGATGAGCGCATTGATCAGTAAAAATACCAAGCGCTGCCCTCTGTTTCCAGTGTGCCTTTGTGCTGTGTCTATTTATAGAAAGCCAATGGCAACAGATGAATGCACAGCGTCAGAGACCTTTTCAAAGTTAGAAAGTAAACTGACCTCAAGTTCAGTGCACAATACATGGATGCCCTGAAATTGCTTTGAAAACGTGTATGCGCGCGTGTGTGTGTGCGCGCTTGTGTGTGTGTGTTTCATTTTGGAAGACAGTGCTTCAGTGGGTTCAGGCTGTTTCAAAACGCAGATAGAGGAGTCAAGAGATGATTGATGGTGCAATGGTGCACATAACTTATATAATATTTGTATTTTTATGAATCCCTTCCTTGAATTGTGACATAGTTTGGAATCAACTAGGAACCGACAACAACCAATGAAATGTGATTTACTACAGTGCATGAGTACAGGAGTAAAGGGAGTAAAAATAAATAATAGATGTAACATAAGTGAATTAGCTTAAAAGGTTCAACAAAATAGCTCACTATATGCAAAAAGCTGCTCAGCATACACTGGCACATAAGTAAAGGCAAAATACTGTAGAGTGACCACTGTACAAACATAAACATTTCGATGTTGACTGAACTGAGCTCTTGTGAGGTACACTGGGGTCTCACAAATGTTGCTGAAGCCTTGTTTGATGTTTCGCGTGATGATGAGATGGAAATTTTTCAGCCGACTTTTCCCAAATTCAAATTGTACTTGTGTTTCGCAAAGCAGTCTAATAAGATATTTGTCCATGTCACTTCGGTACGTGAGCCTCTATGGAATTGTTGATGAGGGGAAGAAAGTTTTTGCTTTTCATGTTCACTCTTGTAAGAGTGTAACCTGGCCTCCAATTAACAGTGTTATTATTAGCTATGTTGCCAAACTTTCTGGCAGCATTTCAGAATGAAGTCGCGAACATGACTGCCTTCAAATGTTTTTTTTTTTCCCCTTGTTATTTGATCCAGCCTCTTAAGTGCATTCTATATTGCACTAAAATTCCAGCAGGAAATACCACAGGATGCCAGACAGAGTAACCTAATTAAAAGTCAGGGCACCCAAATCATTAGTGAGAAAACACTCACATAACACATCCAGATGTACACATTAATTGGATTTCACCATCACATTAACAGTTGGAGGGCCTTTGTGCTTTTATGAAGCTGACCGTGAGGTAAATGTAAAATGTTTTGAAGCTACCAAACTTCAACAGGTATAAGGCGCTGACAAGCGAATGCAGAGACACCAGCAACCCTCTGTCCTCTCATCCCCAAATTCATGGAAAATGTCTTCCACCGTTGGAAGATGGTGACTCATGAGGAACTGATGTAAGTAAGATCGGGGCCAATAAGGTCATTTGGGAGGAGAATTAATTTCCCTCTAGTGTCAGAAGATCCTCAGGGAAAAGGCGAAGGCACTCTTACATCAGGGGTTGCTGCTCCTGGGAGATACGTCCCCTCTGATCGAAGGAATGGACACCTGATAATGACCTTATTCACTGTACGCCCCCAGGGGGTGATATGAGGAAACTCTGCATCCACACAAGCATGAAGGCAGAAGCAGACTAACATCAAATATATTTTACAGTATATTTGGTCACTGGACTATCTCTCCCGCGTGAATTTAAAGGAGCACTGAAGTTCAGAGAACAATAAAATGCTCACTCCCTCGCACAAATGGATCGTGCGCACTGAAAAGAGAACAACACATTTTTCGTCAAGATCACATTTATATAGAGCAGTGTTTGTCCTCCTAATTTATTTCTTGCAACACTTATCCCTCTCCCGGCTGCCTCCCTGCTGGGTTTCATCATGCACACGTTGTCACAAGGCAGCACTGCCATGGTGATTAAGCCACAGAAGTCGGCTGTTGACTTGGGACTGGTACAGCAGTAACTGAGGGATAATTTAGAAGTCATACGCACACACACACACACACACACACACACACACACACACACACACACACACACACACACACACATTGCTGTAATTTTCAGGTAAATATGTCTGGAAGTGAATTTCTATCAGTTGGCAGCTGCTTTGAACTGAAATGGTTTGTGCAAGTTTTGCATTGTATTTTTCGCGAAAAAGTGGTCACGTTCCAAAGTGTACGATGTCAATAGGATGTTAGGAGTTTGTTTTTGCCAGTACGCAATTAACTTATTACTATTAGTGTCAGGCATATTTTTAAGAAAAGGTTGTTTTCAAGATTCATAAAGATTCATCTAATAAAGTTTCCACTTATAGGCCAAATTACATATTTCTATTAATTGCAATGCATTTTTAGACTTGCTTTCTTGAATATAGCTTGTCAAATACACGCACACACATACACACACACACGCACTCAGTGACAGTACACAGAGTGACTATCCTGTCGAGATGCTGACATTCACACTTAAATGCTTTAATAGGACTAAAGTAGACAAAGGCCACGGATGACGCAGTTGGAGCTATAACGGTCTCGCCACATTGCCAGTTTACTGGGGCCCTAGCAATTGGACGCAGCTATTTCCAGTCCACAATCCCTCATCAGCCCCAGGAAGCTATAGTCAGAAATAAACATTTTAGGTTAATCACTACAGTACTAACATATGTTTCAAGTTAAGACCAGGAAGTGATTATTGACCTATTGCCTTCAATTTGTAGATGTAACATGCAAACTAGAACAGAAATCATTATTGAGGACAAATCATAAATTGTTTTTAGAGGAGCATTATTGAAGCAGGTAATTCTGCAACATGTATTGCAACAGATTAATTTTAGCACAAGCCAGGACTGCTCTCACTCATAAAAATAGCAACTCCATTCTCATATTATTCATGTGATGGACTCACTTCCTCGTTTGAAAAACTATTCCTGGCTTTTGTAGAGGTCAGCCTCTGGGGCTGGAGTCAACAACTTTTGCTCCGACAGATGCTGCGACAGATGGAGTTCTGAGTCTTTACCCATCATTACCTACGACTTGAGGATTCGTTATCTCTCACACAATCTTATCCATTGGGAATGCCAACCACTTCATGAAAATGAGGAGCATGTGGAATCTAAGTGAGAAAAGCTGTCTCCTTATTTAAAACCTGATGAAAGTAGAAGGAGACTTTTTTTGGTTTTAATTTATTACAATTATTGAAAAAAAGAGTTCTTATCTTGCTAATTGGGTCACAAGCGACATAATTAATGTCAGACATCAGCTGGGCATTCCCTTATTGACATCCTCTACTGTGTTGTCATAAAAGGATGAGGAGGTTTAATGTTTGTCCAGCTGAAATAACATAGTAAAAGTCCTTCTGCGTCTGTGCGCACCACTGTGCGCGCACGTACACGTGTGCGTGCGTCTGCAGCCAGTCGTCAGAGCTCAGCACCTAAAAATAGCTGTTCTGGCTCCACGCCCCTGGCTGGGGGACAGGTCAAATTATGAAGGAAGATGAAAAATTTAAAGGCACAGGCTGCTTGGCCACAAAGCTGCCTTAGTGGTCAGATTTGATTTGACTTTTATGGGAGGGAGTCACATTGTATCAACAATGGATGCTGGCTAGTTTTGGAAGACATATTAATAGAACACTCATGAAATTGTATATTTTCTCAGGGTTTAGGTTTTAAAAATGAGTCATGTGTTTGCAGTTTCTCATAGCCCCACATTATAGATCACATTACACGGGCTGTTGCATGGAGGCGGCGGTGGTGGTGGTGGTGGGGGGTGGGGGGGGTGAACCATGAGAGATGCTCTTGACACAGTTGGTTTATGTAATTGCCGTCGTGCTGTTACGGCATCTTCCAGTTGGCTTCCCTGGCAAGTTGAAAGCATGCTTCCTGAGTAACAGCGCTGGCCTGAATACACACTTAAACCCCACACATACAAACGCTGAGCCGACACAGCGAGGAGGCACACACTCTTCAATGTGTCTTCAATAAACACAGTGTTTATGCGGCCTACCACTTGAACCCATCATGTCGGGCGTTCGTCATACTTGTAGAAAGCTGGTTCGAAGGCTGCATTTATACTGTGCTCAATTCCAATTGAGTGGGTATAACATTTTTCAAAGTGGTCGGTTAAATGTACAACTCATACAAACCAATAATACTGTAAATGAGAACATTACAGAGGGTTGTTTTTCCCTTGTATGACTCTTCTCATTGATTTAAACGCAGGTAGCATTACTTCATTGGCTGCTATCAAGCAGTGTTTTCCTTATTTAATGGTATATGCATGTCTTAGGTCCTCACGTTTAGTCGTCCATGCGTTTGCTGTGATTTTTTTTTTCCGACCACACGTGTTTCGTTGTAAGTATTATTGACACATTTGTAATTCATCGGCAGACTTAGGGAGATCTCAGCCTCATTTGCTGACAGGGTTTATCGGAATCTGGGTGTTTACGCTGCTTTTGCAGATAACTGAATTATCTCTGATTTTAGGAAATAATTTGTCCATGCATAATTCCGATCAGAAGATAATCAGTTATTTTTCCACTGCCTTGGCCTGATTTCTGAACTGGGCCACATGGAGAAAAGAACTGAACTGTCACTTAAATCATGTAGCTTGGATCCATTTTAAAGAGAAAGTCAACCCCCAAATTTTGTTTACGAGAATATGTTCTATGCAGCCCCACTAGAGTAAACCTGACATTCAGATTCATATTGCTTAATTGATTATTAATTGAGCAAACCTTTGTTTTTGTCTATCTCAAGGGGCGGACTTTTTTTTTTTTTAATGTGTGTATGTACAAGTGTTTACAGTACGTTGTCTCACAATGGGAAAGTCAACCCATAAATGATCTCTAGCAAATGGTCTATACACCTTCACTAGTCTAAACGAGACATTCTGATTATTACTGCATTCATGGAATATGAGTTAAGCAGCAAAATCCACCTGTTTTTAGTCATATCAGGGGGTGGCCATTCTGCCACTTGCTGCTGACTGAAAATGACATCACAGTTGCTCAGCGCTCAGGTAACGACCAATCGTGGCTCAGCTTTAGAAAACAGGTGAGCCGTATCACAACATACTATTGTAAAGATTGTTTTTTTTGTGTTGACTTCCCTTTTGGAGACTATTCACACTAGCATCCTTCGCAGCCATGTACAGTATCACTTTCATCACATCACATCCTTACAGTACATGAAGAGGGTACATTAGCATTGATTGCACCTTGAGGAATGAAAATGGACCGCCACTGTGCCCTTTCTCCAAAAAGTGCTATCACAGCACCTGGATTCGCTTTATGAAGAATCAAGGAGTACGCTTCTAAATGAACTTTGCGAGAAA
Source organism: Hippocampus mohnikei (assembly GCA_026261675.1). Lineage (NCBI taxonomy): Eukaryota > Metazoa > Chordata > Actinopteri > Syngnathiformes > Syngnathidae > Hippocampus > Hippocampus mohnikei. The sequence goes on along the minus strand of JAKGUB010000556.1, from coordinate 12,841,136 downwards.
GCAGTCCAATGTCGATCCGTTCCCATGGTAAATTAATCATTCAGATTTGATTTGACAGGACACGATAAGTGGTTCACCAGCTATTTGTTGTAAAAAACAAACAAACATTCTTCCTGTTTTTGCCACCAGAAGCAGAAAGAGACACATCTCACATGGTTACATTTTGGCTTGCTTGTGTTTTCTATCTGGGAAATGTCATGTTTCCGTTTGTGACCAACAGGTGGCACTGTGGGGCTTTTCCCTGCAGCTGCACACCTGTTGGTCGTTAGGTAATTAGTGGCTTTAAAAAGGACTCCCTCCCGACCACTCAGTGTCGGGTCATTGTTGTTGCGGCTTGCAACGGTGCTTGAATGCTTGTTTCTGTCATGGTTCTGTTCTTGTTAGCTTTTTGCCACAGTCATGGTTTTGTTTTGCTACTTTGGATTCGTTTTGTTCTTTGGACTTTGTTTGTTTAGTTTTCTCTGTTTTAATTCAATTCGTCAAGTACACCCTGCTCCTCCCTCGTGCCTGCTTCTTGGGGTCCACCACCACCTCGCAACGTGACAGGAAACACAACTGGTTTATCCCAGCGAAAGTGAAGAAGGGGTGGGAAAGCACCTTTCAACACCCCTTTGTGGTCGATTGCAGCAGGAGATATTTAAATATAGAATCTACATTTTTGTGAATCACATGAAGGAAGCACTTTTATGAATCGTTTGACAAATACATCAATGTAAGAAGGGATCTTTCTGCTCATCCACCTGTGAGAACAAAATGAAGACGCAAATAGAGAATGAGAGACTTGCTCCACAACTCAGAGAAGGGAGGGGAGATCAAGACTCCATCTGCAGAGAGGGAGTCAGGAGACATGCCTTCTGGCAGGAGCTGTAGAAGACAGCTGTGTTTGGTGTGGTATTTTTAAACGCATCAATGCTGCTCCAATCCCCGCGCCTCTCCTGACCTATTTTTAGCCAGGGCTGGCTATTGTTCTATTTCTGTCACCTGTGGGCCACGCAGTTGTTGATTCACATGCAAATGAGGCTCACTCCCTCCCCAGCTTGCGTCGCCGCCTGCGTGAGGTGCTCAGTCCGCAGTACGCACGACTTTGCAAAGCAACTCTGCTTAACATTTGCAGGCTCTCCTCCGACTGAGAAGAGAAGGCAGGTGTTGTGTCCGAAAAACGTGAGGACACGACTTTCTCTTTCAACGGTCTTTATTCAACTGCCGTAACAGGTGTCAGTCGTCACCCAACCAACCAATGCTTTGCGACACTGCCGTAACATCATGTAGCAGTATGGGAAACGGGCATATGCTACATTCACCCCCTCCCTCAATGGAATCTGGAAAACTCAAATCACAAATAACCCCAACAAGGGCTAGAACGAAGCCCTACCTGAGCTGAGCAAACCGGGTAGACTGCCGGTTCACCCGCTTAGCCTTGTGGGTTATTCTGCCACGCAACAGGCTAAGCACTGGCTAAACTCAATATTAATAGTCAGTGACGTAATCGTCTAAATAACGAGGCGGCGGACCCGAGCTGGACGAGGCCCGGTCTCTCGGGCATAGCTGGTTGATCTTGTTCTTGAAGGCGCCTAACTGGGGTCCTAGGACAAGCAGCAGGAAAATCATAGTCCTTGTCCGAGAGGTCCAGATCTGCTTCAGCTCTTTCATTCAAAGGAGTCGGTGATGCCACTCTCCTGAGGCGGCTGGCATGCCAACGTGACCCGTCAGCCAGACGGAAGGTGGCTGGTCCGAGTTGGGCAGTAATCTGGACCGGCGCTGTCCAGAATGAGTCAATTTGTGTGAACGGCTGGGCGGCGAATGCGACCCAATCTGACACACTAAGTGTGGGTTGCTTCGCCGGCGCTTCTCATCATATCGCCGCTTCATACGCTGCTGCTCATTGGCCACCTTGGTGGCTGGGGAGGACGCCGATGCTGGAGTGGCTCTTGTCGGAGGACGGAGGCGATCGAGGGGCAGCTGCAATTCGCGTCCCAGCATAAGGAAAGCTGGGGATGTGCCAGTCGTGGCATGAGGTGTTGCTCTGTAATGCAACAGAGTGCCCTGTAGTGCGGAAGAGAAGGGAAGGCCGTCCGCCAGGTGTGCTCTCAGTCCATTCTTTAGGGTTTGGTTGAACCTCTCTACGCCTCCGTTGGCTTGGGGGTGATACAAGGCCGTCCTGATATGTCTTATTCCCCTCGCTTCCGTGAAAGCTGCAAAGTCAGCCGAGATGAACTGAGGCCCATTATCCGTCGTGATAACGTCGGGCACGCCCCATCGTGCAAAAAGAGAGGACAGGAAGTCCGTGACGACTTTGGTCGTGATTGACCCAGCAGGCAGAACCTCGGGCCATTTTGAGTGGAGGTCGTATGCCACCAGGAGGAATCGCTGGTGTTGAGGCATGGCATGGAGCTCACCGCAAATGTCGACCTGGATATGAGTCCATGGGCTGGCCGGCCATGCCACGGGCTGCAGAGGGAGAGGAGGGGTGTGGCCAGTCTTGCCGCTTGTGAGGCATGCTGAACAGTCCTTGACCATGGTCTCCACGTCATTGTCAATACCTGGCCACCAGACTAGGCCCCTGCAGCGTTGCTTGACCTCACAATACCCAGATGTCCCTCGTGAACCATGGTCAGGATGCGGGGCCTCAAGGTGAAAGGAACCACAGTACAAAGCCCCCTAGCAACACAGACATCGTTCCAACAAGAGAGCTCACCCTTCACCCGGTGGAAAGGTGCAAGTTCCTCCGAGACCTTCGCGGGCCAGCCCTCACGGATGAAGGTCCGGAGCTTGGTTAGTGTTGGGTCTGCGCGGACGCTGCCTGAAGGTCTTGCAGTGAGGCGGCAGCTTGGAGGGGCGTGTGGAGATGGAGGATCAAACCTTGTTCCAAGGCGTCATGGTCCGTGTCCGGTGTGGGACTGGGCATGGCACGGAAAGCAAATCCGCCACCACGTTGTCCCTACCTGGTGTAAACTGGGTGGTGAAATCGTAAGCTTGCAACCTCTCAGTCCACCTATACAACCGCAGCGGCTTGTGCCCGACCGGTTGTAGCTAATAAGGCGGTGAGAGCCTTGTGGTCGGTGCGGAGTGTAAAGTGTCGGCCATACAGGTACATGTGCCACCTTTCACATGCCCAAACACAAGCCAGAGCCTCTCTCTCTCCAACAGAGTACTTTTGCTCAGCAGAAGTGAGCGACCTGGACGCGAAGGCTACTGGGCGCTCCGTCCCGTGATGGAGCTGGGACAGCACAGCCCCAACCGCAGTGTTGGATGCGTCGCAGGTCACGAACGTTGGGCTTCTCAAGTCAAAATGGGCGAGTACTGGTGGGGAGGTGAGCTGTGTCTTGAGTCGGCGAATGGCTGCCGCGCATGCTGGCGTCCATGACCACAAAGCGTCCTGCTTCAGGAGGGCACGCAGCGGTGCAGTCGTATCAGAGTAGTTGGGTAGGAAGCGCAAGTAGAAAGCTGTCATGCCCAGAAAGGTGGACAGTTCTGCGGGGCACGAGGGCTCTGGCAGGCGCAATACTGCATCAACGTTGGAGTGCAGCGGACTCAGGCCATCAGCGGTCAGGCGAAATCCCACAAACTCAATAGCCGATGCCGAAAAGATGCACTTCTCCCCATTTAGAGTGAGGTTGTGGCTCGCCAGCACATCGAGCACCTTACAGAGGCGGTCATCATGCAGGGCACACGTTGCACCATGTACAACAATGTCATCCAGGTAAACAACCACACCCGGGATGCTTGCGAAGATGGTGGCCATAATCTTTTGAAAACAGCTGGGGGCGGAGCTGAGGCCGAAGGGCATGCGGGTGTAGCGGAAAACCCCCATGTGAGTCACAAAGGCTGTAAGGTTACGACTGTCAGGGTGCAGGGGAACCTGTAGGTAGCCTTGGCGCAGGTCCAGTTTTGTGAACACGGTGGACCCATAGAATTTGGCAGCCAACTCCTCCGCTGTGGGCAGTGGGTATTTGTCAGGAATCACTGCCTTGTTAGCCATTCTGAGGTCAACGCAGGGTCGCAGACCACCCGTCTTCTTCTTCGCTGCCACCAGGTTGGAGATCCAAGGGGATGCGTCAATCTGCTCAATGATGCCAGCGTCAAGGAGTTTCTGTAGCTCAGCCGAGATGTCGTCACGCAGGGCGAGGGGCAGTCGGCGAAGAGGCTGGATCACGGGGGGCACAGTATGATCAATGAGTGGCTGATGGTTGAAGGCAGTGAGACAGCCCAAACCTGAAAAGAGTGATGGCCAACGGTCCTGCCAGGATGTAGTCACTGTCAGAATTGTGGCGCCCACGTTGTCAGTGATGGAAAAACCGAGTGCGCAAAACAAGTCAAAGCCCAAGAGGTTGGCGCCATGACGGGAGACTTGGAAGGTGAAAGCAGTAAGAGTTTTGCAGCCATAGCGCACGGCGAAGGTGGCGGTGCCCACCATGCCAATCTTAGTGTGGCCATAGCCAAACAAGTCTTCGGCGTTGGCCTGAATCGAGCCGGGAAATAGGCGTCTAACTGTGGACACGTTCAGTAGTGACCTGGAGGCTGCAGTGTCAAGCAGGAGTGGCAAGCTCACGCCGTCCAGTTCCACTGTGCACCACTTGAATGGCTTAGCGCTGGAGCCCACGGAGTGAATGGTGGTCGGGCCCGACCGGTCAGGTGAGCGGGATGAGGGACTTGTCGGTGTGGGGGCAGAGCGGCACATCCTGGAGAAGTGGTTCATCTTCCCACAGCGCTGGCATCTTTGACCGGTAGCTTTACAAGATGGCGCGCGCGTAGGGTGCGACGTCGAGCCACAGTTGGCACAAGGTCTGCGTGTGACGGCCCCTTGACGTCTGGCCACATTTACCTCGGCACCGTCGTGGGCGGAGGTGGAGTCAGCGGGTAGAGCGGTTGGAGCGACAATCTGTGCCAGCGCGGGAGACCGTGAAGCGGTGGGTGTGTCTGGATTAGCTAGCCGCGCTGCTAATTGTGCTGCATTCTCGAGTTGGAACGCCATTTCCACAGCCTTCGACAGCGGGAGGTCGTCCGGCGACAGCAACAGTTTCTCCCGTAGCTTGGGATCAATCGTGTGCTCTGCTAATTGGTCCCGAATCATCTCCTCCTCCAAGCCGCCGAATTTGCAGAGGCCCGCTAAGCATCGCAAATCGGCAATGTAGTGGTGTACCGGCTCGCCTGCGTGTTGCCTTCGTCGGCGAAAGGTAATCCGCCGGACTATCACACTCTGCGGGGCAGCGAAATGTCCGGCCAATAAAGTGACACAATCTGCATATGTCCGTGCGGGTCCGAGAGTACGAAAAATGCGCTGTCCCTCGACGCCCAAGCTGTGCACCAGCATGGCCGTTAGCCGTGTCTCGCTTGCCTCGTTTAGTCCGATCGCCGTCAGATATGTTGTAAAAGAGTCATACCAGCGGGACCACGGGACTGGTGGCTCACCGGGGAGCGCGAGGAACGAGGGCAGGGGAGCAGCGTTAAAGTCCATCCTCGTCGCCAAAATGTTGTGTCCGAAAAACGTGAGGACACGACTTTCTCTTTCAACGGTCTTTATTCAACTGCCGTAACAGGTGTCAGTCGTCACCCAACCAACCAATGCTTTGCGACACTGCCGTAACATCATGTAGCAGTATGGGAAACGGGCATATGCTACAGCAGGCATAGGCAGGGAGGTTGACACTGTGTTAGTGTTTGGGTGCCGGCTGAAGGCAAACCGCCCAGCAAAGAGCGTGCACGCTTTGCAGTGAGAGTAGTTGCCTCAGAAGAGGAGGCGGAGGCAGGCTGTTGTGGCGGTCGCTCCCCCGGGTGGCCGAAGGGGTGGCTCTCTTGGTGACGGCGTGCGATGAGACCTGAGCGCTAAGTGGAGTATGCTGCAGACGATTTACGAGGGCGAGTCAAGTTTCTCCACAACAGACGGCCACGTTGGAGCCCAGCCGCTCCCCAACCACAGCAGGATGCACAACGTGAATAGCTCAGGTGATCGCAAAGCGCACAGCCTTTCTGGTTCGTCCACCTCGGCAATGTCAGCTTTTCTTTCTGTTTTTTCCCTTTCTTTTTACTGCTCGCGCATTCCACAGCTTCGCATCTCACACGCTCGTCCATCATCGGTGTACTTGCTTCTCTCGCTCACTCTTACTCGCAACTCTGCGCCCAGCTAGTTTCTCTTTTTCCCGTGCGAATAACTCAGCTGGGCTTCGTGGTAGGACCAGGCACTTTCTTCCCGAATCGAGGTATTTGCTCTCATAAATGTCATTTACTGTACCGCGCCGCGTTTCGTTAATCGGTCGCACTGCCGTGTGTTGAACAAGCGACCGAAAAGTCGCCGTGAATGTTCCAATAGGAACGATACAAATAGGAAGTGCGCTGCCCCTATTCCCAAGGTCTTGCCGGCCAAAATGAATCACTGAGATGATGAAGGGGATGTTGTTTTCGTGTACTTTTTAGGGACTTGATAAACGTGTGATGGTAATGCTGAAGGGACGATTTCAAGGTTTCTCTCGGGGGCATTAAGCACAGATTTGTTCTGTTCTATTTTTGGCTTCACATAAAATGGAAATGTACATGGATGACTCAGATGAGAATGACTATGCAGTGAATGGACTGAGGTTGATTCAGGACTTACTTTGTCATGCGCATTTCGCGATTGTGAAAGGCTTACTTGTCGAACGGCAAAAGCGACACAGGTGCTTCCTGACAAAGTGCAATTGAATTCAGTTGAGATCTTGATTTTATCTACTGTAGCCTAGAATAGATTATGCGAATTTAGGTGGGAGGCAAATAAGTTTCGGCATAATTTAGTTTTAATGGTGACTGTGAATTTGGGTCTTAAAAAAACCAAGCATGACTTTGACTGCAGGCAAAACCCCGAGAGGCAGCGGGCCACACGAATTTAGAAAGAAGACAGGAGGATGACACATTCCATCTGTCAATAAATCATGTCACGCGTCTTGTCCTCTCTGTGCGAGGCCTGTGTGGCAAACAACGGCTACACAGAACGCCTGAATTCAACCTCCTTGCTTATTCTGTGGGTCAGCTATTCTTAGGTGAGTTATTTTCGGTTTATGGCATTAGCCTGCCAAGATTAGGCGTCTGTGCATTATCATTCCATCTTGGCATGCTCCTGATATAACAGTGCCTTGGAACATATATTAATAGTGAAAGTCCTTTGCCTGCTGTATTTGTTCTCTCTTTTATGGTAAATCGTTTGACACAGAGACAAATTTGCAGGCACTCATGAGGTGTTTCTGAACAGGTCCCTATCGTCTCAATACTGAATTCAGGGTCATGTGCTATGAATTGAAGTTAACGGAAATCTGTTCTCTAAAGCAAACAGCCAGACGTATGTATATAAAATGCTATTTCATTCAAACTAGATCACGTAAATAAAAGGACGTGTGTCGGTGACATCCGACAAAAGCTATGGGCTCTCAAACCAGGAAACTAATTAGCTGAGTGCAAATCCAAATCCACTTCAATAGGAACCTTGCAGACAATGATAGCCTATTTTACAAGTACCCTTGTGTGGCTTGTCTACCTTCATGTCCCCTCAGAATGGGTTTGAAGCGCTCGTGACACACATACACAACAACAATCACAGTACTCATGAAAGGTGAACTAATAGGTTATATAATCCATCTGTTGTTCTGGATTTTTGTTTGTGTGTAGATGAGGAGGGAGTCTTGTGGATGCTCTTCTAGCTGTTGCTCATGGCGTCAGTGTAATTAAGTTCCAGTGATTTATTAGGATCCAAATAATATTTTCTGCAAAGAAAGTGACATCTTTGCAGAGGACTTTGCTATCACTTTTAGAGAACGATAACTTCTGAATTTCATCATTATTCTTGCTATTAATACTTAATGCATGGGGTTTTGTGTGTGTTATTTGTTGATGGCCAAACAGGAGACAGCAAGATTGCTGGCTCCAGCATGGTGATTTGGGTCAGTTCTCTTTGTTAACAGATAGCCTTCGAGTCTGAAATCTGGCTCAGCGGCAAGGACGAGCAGGCATCTTAAAAATAAAGCGCCGTTTCCTGCTTTAGACTTGCCAGCTGCTCAAAATAACAAGGCACTTAATGAGAGATCCATTGCCACATTGCAGTCCCAAAGATCAGCTTATCTCCCCCCCCCCCAAAGATCTTCTGTTTCTCTGTTTCTATTTTGATTGTCAGACAGGGAATTTAGCTCAGCAAACATCCATTCTAAATGCAGGCAACTTGCAAGACAAATCAAGCTATTAAGTGTAACTGCTGAAGCCAGTTTGTAAGTCGTAAAAAAAATTAAAGCCAGCTAATATCAGGGCTCCTCATAGCAATGCAACTGGTGTGACGGGAGTTGTATGAGTCTGAAGTTTTAGAAAGTCTTGCATAAAAATTTTTTTTTTAATCTATTTATACTGTTCATTGCTATACTTCTTGAAAATGAGATGCAGTGGTGCAATTACCGCACAATTGGTTTATGAGCAATTTTCAAATCTGAACAGCGCTTGTGAGGTGTTTTTCCCATTAGCTTACCACATGATTAACCGTGATGGTGTTTGCACAGCAAGCTTCTTTGTTCAGTTGGGATAGTGTCAACTTCATTGAGTGACATGAGGGCAAACCAAGGATGTAAGAACGACTTTGTACATTTTGTTGAGTGAATAATATTGCTGTGATGAAGGGCTTGTTTGTCATGTAAGCCATTTTTTTCTGATCAACCGTCTCAAATTAAGGCTGTAATTGTCACTCCAACCAAGAGCAAGGCTCAAGCAAGGCAAACGGGCAGGAGAGTAAACACTTTTTGGAACACTGGCGCTCCGACTGCAGCGGTCAAAGAGTGTGAGTCACCCAATCGCCGCTTGCCTGGCCCTCTACAGGAGGAATTTGGCCATTGGGCAACGGGGTTGTTGTCTCTCCCTGGTGCTAAAAACACATTTGGGAGCTACCATTCATAAATATCTTGTTTACTAGTACGTGGAGCATCGGTGCCACCCTCCAAACATTAGGCGCATCAAAAAAAAGGTATTTGCATCAAGAATCACCATACCTAACATGACCCGAAGGTTACATGAATGCTACATGGCGCTTTTATTTTTGCAAGTGTTGAATTAAGCTGGCAGCGTCACAAGTGTGACAGTCTTTCGCACATTGTCTATATTAGGAGCATTTATATTTGGCCCCAGTTACTGGTGGTTTGGTATTCATGTCTGCTTGCAGATTATTTTCGTTTGACAGAAGCTAAAGATTTCCGTTCCAGGCAGGAGTGCGGTACAGCGTGTGCTTTTAGCCCAAATGCCATTTGTTGTTGAATGAAGCACATCATCTGAAGAATGTTTGGAACTGTCCTCATGGCGAGATCAGGCAGTCGTGACAGATGTACATTGTCAATTCTCCATTTGGTACACTTGAATAATCACCATACCTTAAGGATCTCATTATTTTCCCTCAACTTTGCCGCTCCGCACTGCGCTATTTTTGTGGACAGTGGGCGGACCAGAATAGCACGGGCGCATGAGGCTGTTGTGGTTTCCTCAAGGGCCATTTCGTGCAGCCTCGGTTATCAAATATGGCCTTAAGCCTTCACACTCCCGCCTACACCTTCTTTCCCCAGTCAGAGAAATAGTGATAGAGGCTCAGCTTGATGCGCCGATCAAAGTGGTGATCCTTAATGTCATTCGCAGTCAGGGTAGAGAATGAAATATGAGATTAATTAAATATCACAGTGGCGAGTTCTCCCTGCCAGCAGGTGTTTTTGTGGCTATTTTTAGGTCCATTAGGCAGAAGTAGCTCTGACGGTGTCTGACTCACGGAGTCCTTGAATGGTTCACAGGTTCACGGCTGTCCCTGGAACAGTGCCCGTTACAGGACAATCCTTTGTCAAGTACTGACATGCCAAGATGCATTTTCCTTGTCAACAAAGAGGAGTCTGATCCACAGGTACCCATTCATGTGCCTGCCGAGCTGGTGCCCTCCTCTGTCATTTCACTGAAGCTGTTTTTAGAACACCTGAGCCCAGGACTCCCTGCTGACTGTCTTCACTCTTTGAACCTCTTCTAAGACTAGTTATCACTCACTATTCGCTCTGCGTAATTTGTTTTTGTTTTACCGCATTTCTCTCTGCTGGGGACTCCGTCCTTTTATAAGAGCTGATATAAGAGACCGCATGTCACATTGCCACAGTAGGCAGGAGATGACATGTGGCGAGACTCCGTATCTGCAGGATGGGGTGTTTGTTGGAGGGGGCATAATTACGTAGCTGGTGTTGCTATGACAGCAGCAAGTTAGGGTGTGGGGGTTGTCACAGACCAGGATTGCGCCACTTGCTTTTATGTTGCTATTTATATAATAAGCACCGCCACGTTTAAATGGAGCGCTGGCAGTAAAATAATAATAATACACTTGCTGTAATGACAACTATGGAGAAGGTGTTTCATTGACTAGTTTAAAATCTACTGTATGAATAATGAAAAATAAAATGATGGCATAAAATTGTCACAACACACTCCAAAAATGTCAAATGTGAGGTGTCAGATTTCTCTTATTTTCAGTGAACAAGTGACATACAGTGTGTGTGTGTGTGTGTGTGTGTGTGTGTGTGTGTGTGTGTGTGTGTGTGTGTGTGTGTGTGTGTGTGTGTGTGTGTGTGTGTGCGCGCATGTGTGTGCGCGCGCGTGCGCGCCATCTCCTGCTTGGAGAACATTAAGGCAATGACTGCACTCAATAAATCTCCTTGTTGCTAGAGGAATTTCAAGTAGGTTTGGATGCATCACTGGTGTCAAAAACCCTTTGCAGAATCCTGATCACTGTATGCAGCACCACAATCCAGCTATCAAATATCAGTTTTGTTTGGGCATTTTATTCAAAGCAGATCAATCGTGATATCTCACTGGTGATGTACAGTCTAGCTAGCTTACTTATAGTCCTCATTACAATCATCATCTTACAACGGCAGGATTTCTTAGTTTTACGATTAAATTAATTTCAGCAACTAAAGGGCTGAAACCGGCAGGAATTTTTTTTTCCTTACCAGTAAATGTTCGGTGAAATGAAATTGTATGGGATATGGAACAGATAGTGGTGTCTTTGTATCTGTCAATTACACAAAATGACCAAAATACTTCCCATTAACGTCAGCACTTATTAACAAAAGATCGCAGAAATGTCCCCATAAATGCCAATTCCATCCTTCAAAAAATATTTGCCTGAAAGGATTTATAAGCTACACGATGTCTTGGGAGGGATGAGAAGAATGCCGTTGTTTATAGAACAGGCAGTAGACGAAAGGATTCAAATAAATACTTGAAATATCCACTGTGAGCTCCGTGCCAAATGTCCACTGGGTCCTTAGTACAGCTGCTCCCAGTAGACTCTGCCGGATGTGATCCACTGTTTGTTTTTAGAAACGATTATAATTACAGGTTTGCATGAGAGAAAGCTGTGCCTTCGTGAGTCTCACTGTTTTCCTTCTCTTCCTCGCTCTCCATTATACTTGCTGATCCTTAATATAGTCGTCTCGCTTAATTGTGACCCCGCCCACTCCCTCTATAGCAGCACTGATATACCGCTGACTGTGTCCCACTGTATGACATTTAATATTTTTCTTTTCTTTATTCTCTTGGTTTGGAATACAGTGGAGATTAAGTCAGACGTGCCACTGGTTGTGGAACCCGTATCTCCGTTAGACCTGCGCACAGATCTGAGGATGCTGGGGCCAGGCTCAGACCCGGGACTATGGGAGAGGCAGCTGCAGCAGGAGCTACTGCTCATCCAAAAGCAGCAGCAGATCCAAAAGCAGCTGCTCATCAGTGAGTTCCAGAAGCAGCATGAGAAGTTGACCCGTCAGCATCAGGCTCAGCTCCAGGAGCACCTCAAGGTGGGCACGGCACTTGCACACAGCACAGCAAGCACAACGCAGTGTGACATAGTCCAGAAAGCTTGAAAATACTGGAACTTTGAACATGAGGGAGAAAAAGAAACAACAGCTCAGCTATTCAGGGTATCCAGCATCACCGTATTACAGCACAGTGTGAGAAATGTTTTCACATGCAAGCATCAACTCATCCATCACTGCAAAATAGAAAAGCACAGTGAGCCCACCAAAACAGCTGCTATTTCCCAAAACATCAAGCACTATTCATTAGAGTAGCTTCCCTCGTGCTTACTGCTGGGTCTGTTGCGCTCTCAGCTCCAACAGGAGCTCCATGTGATGAAACAGCAGCAGGAACTTGCAGAGAAGGAACTCCGTCTGGAGCAGCTACAGCAGCAGAACCAGCAGCACCAACACAACCAGCAGGAGAAAGAGCAGGAGAGGCACCGGCGAGAGCTGCACATTTCCAGCTTGAGTCTAAGGGCAAAAGAGCGCTCCAGAGAGAGTAAGAGCTTGACGAGGGGGAAAATTCAGATGAATCGAATACTTACCAAAAATAAACACAGTTGTTACTGTAATAAGATTAATAACAACAATAATAATAATAATAACATTGCGTTTATTTAATAATAATAATATCGCTTTTATTTAATAATAACAATAAATTGTTAATGGTAAATTATTCTTTTATAATGTATGTCAACTTTTAAACAGGTTTAAATCAGTAAAGTGCAACAAAGCATATGGCATAATATCATGATAATATGCTAAATAAAATTATTATACTCATTGTAAAGTACATTACAAGAAATGAAATAAAAATTACCCTCACCCACATAGGCAGAAAAAAAGTGTGACTACAAAACATCATTTAATTTTAAAGTGTTTAACATATTGTAGTTGTAGTGTATGTTTTTTTCTGACAGTGTTTCAGATTTGAGAAGATCCCTGTAATTGTAAGGTGATGATTATAATGAAGACTATAATTAAAGCGATACAAATAGCTGAGGTTTCTCGGTGCCATTTAATCTTGGAATTCTGTTGAGTCTTTTAATAGAACAATGAGAATAGCGCAGGAGCTAAGGTTTCATTTCTGTTTTTACATTCTGTCTAATAATAGAGGAGATGACTTATGACTTTGTCAGGTCAGGTAATTTGAAACGATGCCCTGGAACTGTCGGCCTCGAAGAGGAGGGTTGTTTTTTTTTTTTTGCAATCTAATGTTATGTTGGCCACTAGGGGGAGATCTTTCTACATGGCTCGAGACAGTCCCAGATATAGAAATCATTCAGGACATTTTGTTAAAATGTTCATATGCTTTTCTGTTTACCTCACAAGTCATGTATCCTTAGGGTAACCCCAATCCTTGTTATTGCACCTTTTGGTCTCACAGGTGCAGTGGCCAGTACAGAGGTGAAACAGAAACTCCAAGAGTTTCTGTTGAGCAAATCAGCAAAGGACCCTGCCAGTAATGGCGGCACTCATTCATTCATCCACCACCCCAAGCTCTGGTACAGGTGACTACTTTTAGTCCCGGCTGTCTTAAATCAACGAGAAACCCTTTTGGGTTGTGCATTTACATCCCTACGACACATTGCACTCACTTGTGTTATTTGTTGTTTTGTGTGGTCAGGTCCTCCCATCATACCTCTCTGGACCAAAGCTCTCCACCTCTGGGCGGCATGTCCCCGACATGCCATTACACTCTGCCATCACCCGTTGATGGCAAGGATGACTTCCCCTTGAGGAAAACAGGTCCGCTCTTTTGCATTTGTGTGACACACAGACAACACGTTGAAATGCACTCATAGAAGGCGAATGCAAACTTTGTTTCAACTATTCAGTGGCTTTTGTCAATTCCTATTCACTACACTGCACTTGTAGTCAAAAGTATATCATTGGACCTTTAGTGGTAGATTGGCTCGTCACAAGGATGATACCTAATAAGGTACTGGCTTTCCAGCTGGTAAACTACATTAATCAGTCCGTGGTGCAAAAAGAGAGAGAAAGTTATGATGTAATCTAGTAAGACTACGTGAGTACAATTTTGAGGAACAAAAAGGTATTGTACCACTATTTCCGACAGTGGGGGTTATTATTATGAAGATTCTTTTGACCCCTGTCAATCAAGAGTTCGGCCGAGCCATCGAGTGTTTCCTGGTTGCTGATGACCTACTAATAACATCAGTTAGTCTCATTATGACCCCTCCCTCTCTCATCCCTCCGGGGCTCACCACAAAACCTCTATGAGGACACTTGGATTCCTTCTTTAGTTGTTTCCATTTCGTTGTTCACTTTCAAATCATTTCACAGAAATGTTGTTGTTGTTGTCAAATTAGTACCAAGACTAATAATATGCTGTATGAGTAACTGTTAAAAGTAGTAATAAATGCAGTAATAGTTCCAGTCAAATCTTTCTCTGGGCTTTGGAAGCAATTTTGAATGGACACAGGTTCCCAATGAAAGGTAAAAAACTTGGGTTTAGTGGTTTAAAGCTTGAGGACTCCTTTGGGGGAAGGCTGTATAAATAAAAGGAATTCCCGTTCCTTAGTTTTCACAAGCAGAAGATTTAGCAAGCTCAAAAAAAAAAACACCAACAAAAAAAACCTCTACAATGAGGTCACCAAATTACATTATGCTCTTTCCCCCAGTGTTGCTTTAATTACACTCCAAGACAATCCTCCTTGTTGAGTATAGTAACTACAAGCCTGTCATGGTCTGCATATACCCAAATTGGACATTACTCAGAGGAATTGTATCTTTTAAGATAAATTTAAAATGCAACAAAGGTCGTAATGAAAAACTATAGATACATAAAAGCGTGAGGAACTTGTAAAACTTAAAATACAGAAACGCCTATCTATTTGGAGCCACGGAATGTGTTTAAGACCTGCTGTTTTGGGGAAAAAAAGAAAAAAAAAGGGAAAACTGTCCCAAAATCTTGAGTTTGCCAAGTAGTCTGCTCGAAAATGAGCACTGTGCGTGCCTCTCACACTGATAAAACGACGGTACTTGTTGCTTCATGGATTCCTGAATCTATATGTGGTCATTTCCTGCTCAGTCTTTCCTCCCCCACTTCCTGTCTGTCTTCATTAGAGCCATTTAAAAAGCGTGACACGTGAGGTTGACGCACAAAGGTGGTGTTGTTCCCAGCCACCGACTGCCACTGATGGCTGATTGGCAGGTGTTGCTGCGGTCCGCCTGGCAAAAGCAGGACGGACCTTGATTGTTTGTTGAAGAAAAGATAGCTCTCTCAAAACAAGCAGGAGGTGACTCAAGTACTCCGTGTGAGACACCCGACTGCTTGCTTCGGCCAAAGGGCAAAGTTCATTGTTTGTTCTGGTAGAGCTACATAATCACATTTGTCTGAAATATATATTTTGTCACACATACTTCTTTTCATAAGTCCTTGGGTCTTTTCCAAGCCCAGTAAATGTCAACCCATTCCAAGTTTAACAGGAAATAAGTCAGTCACTTGCCAAATAATAACATGTGACTGTTTTTTAAACGGCCACAGTGATGTGCTATGACTAGATTAAAAAAAAAAGCACAGATTGTCACAACTAATAGGATTCATGTATTATTTACTGAAAAGCTTTGTGCAATTTCCCTACATTGCTATATATACAAACGTGCAACTACAACCCCTCAAAAAAAAATCACAGATCTTCACCAGAATTGTGCCATTGCCATAAATAAGGATGTTCATGTTGAACAGCGGAAGCAAAACTCAATACCACTTTCATATGCTGTAAATGGCAGCAAGCAGGAGATGAATGATTCTCTTCTCCACTTTTCACCCGAAGACTAATGAACCCGTTTATCTGTCTAAGTTTATCTTGTTTTACTTCCCTGGACAAGTCACGCAGTAAGTCTGCTGCAAGAATAAATGCAGGGCAGCAAGAAGAACTGTGCTCTTGCCCCAATTGCCAACTCTGTGCATGTCCCGTACATGCATAAACTTCTCACTTGAGCTGATGTGAAATATCCTTTATGGTAAATAAGGATATTTGTTACAGTACCTTTAAGTCAAACGCATTCGACTTCAACCTCCAGTTAGCTTACATTTTTCCAGCAAGACAGGAAATAGCAGTAATCTGTTCCAGAGGAGGAACGGCCTCCATTATAAAAAAACAAAAAACAAAAAAAAACAACTCGATGAACAGTGCAGACAATGTTTCATGGGCATCTTTGTGAGATGCATTACCCACTGCTAAAGCTATACTGTTTACTCATATTTAATTTTGAAAACATGAGGGGCTCTGGAGAGAGGGGGATTATTGCTTGGGTGTAGAGTCTATATTTAAGACAGGACTAAATATAGTTCAAGTTCCGGTGTACATGCCGTACTTATTATTGATGTTATTTATTTTAGTTGTGGCTTTATTTTACTGAGCAACCAGAAAAGAGACACATGTACAAAACCATCTTTTTTTTTTTTTTCATTGGCATGCCAGTTATTAATCTTGTGAGGTGGCATTCGGAATAAGTACGTATCACAAAAAAAACCACCAAAGAAAGCCACAACACCTGTTGTGGACTTATTTGTCGAGATAGTCACTGAATTGGATGCCTGTGTCCTTCTCAGAATTGTCGACAAAATTATTATGTTATTCGGCCATCTGAGCCATCTTGGAGGTTCGACTGCACTTCCAGGCTGTCGTAATTGCCTCCCATATCTCAGAGCATCAAGGTGTTTTTGTGTTTTTCGACGGGGACCAGTGAGAAAGTGTACTTTCTCATGCTGCTGTCTTGCGTTCCCGTGGCGACCAATTGGCATATGTTGGTTGGTGGCAGCAGTGTGTAAAAATAGAAAGCAATCAAGTCAGTGGGGCGTGAAGCAGATTCACAGAACTCCCGACAGCCTTTTCTCCCTCCAATTCCTCTTTCCTGCCTCCTTTCTCCCTTCTTTCATTCATCCTCACACCCACAGGATTTGAGGTCCGCGCCACGTATTGGGGATGAGGCTTTGGCTGCTTTGACAAATGACAGAAATAGCAGCATCTGGCCCACTGTGCCCCCATCTACCCTCCAGTACTATCCCCATATCCATCCTCCCCATGCGGCACTCCTCCGTCATGGCCCCCGCTTCCCCATGTTCAGCTCTATAGTCTGCACAATGTACACACCAAAATAACTCTTTAAATATTGATTCACAAACTGAATAATTTAAAAAAAAGGCTGAGTGTTGTATAACAGGTTTACATAACTTCAATGCAGCAAGATGCCCATTTTATCTTGGGAGAGTTTTATTTCTACCTTTGGCTGTGTGGGTTAACAAGTCCACTGTGGGCTATAAAAGTCGACTTCTTCGTTGCTTTGAAATTGCCAGTTTGAAAGCATTGGTACTGACAAAAAAAGATTCTATCTATCTATCTCGAGTATTACTAATTTTGATATACTGCATGCTCTGAAAAGCGTTGATAATAGCGGGTGAAAAGTCAAAAATTACTGCGTCTCACAGGAGAAATATTGGCTGTTGTATCACCGCTGATTGATTGGGTCTGGTTCAGGTTAAGCTTGGCCGTTTAACACTGAGGAGTATATGGGTATTTCTGTTTTGCATTAGGAGGTGGGAGGTGTTGGGGAGAGCCTGAACATCTGCCATGTTTTTGTGTTAGTTTAACTGTTGCTACTGTATCAGACTGTGGTCACCAGGGCGGCAGGTAGCGGCAGAATTTCACTTGGAGCTCAGTGTTTCGCCAACTAATTTAGTCCAGATGACTTGGAAATAGCCCGGATCCTGAGTCATTTAATGGGTCCAAAAATGTTTGGAATTTTTCTTGAAACCGACAATTGTTCAAGTGTGATCATATAATAAGTTGATTGATAGTCTTTATTTTATGATGCTCCTGTTTGCTTTCACACGTTCCATTCCATTGGCTGGATAAAAAACACTGCTTGACTTACTCACTTGGCTTGCGTTATTTTTCACCTTGAGGGAATGAACTGAGACTACTGTAAGATAAAGGTCCCCTCCCTATTTATGCATCTTTTTTTGTGTTTTTTTTTAGCTTCTGAGCCCAATCTGAAGGTGCGTTCCAGACTGAAACAGAAAGTAGCTGAGAGGCGGAGCAGCCCCATGCTCAAGAGAAAAGATGGCAACCTCATGACACCTTACAAGAAGAGGGCACTGGAGCTAATGGGTATGACCAAGCTAATGGTGGTTCATCGTTTTTTTTTATTTTTATTTTTTACAACATACACAAACTGGCCACAAATTCAGGCCGCCCAAAATAAGTAAAAATAACAGATAATATACAATTTTTTGGGGAGGTATTTAACAATGTTTATTATTGTAGTTGTAGTTTGCTGAGTAGAAAGACATTGCATTACACTGAGGGATGCGCGTCTTATTTATGGAACTGTAATAGAACATATTCAATGACAAACAATTGGAGGATGCCCTGTGATACATTGTGTCAGGCCTTACATTTCTATTTTTCTGTGTAACGTAAGATTATTTTTGTTTAATATACAGTAACTCTTGTATTGGGCCTCATCAGATGTATGTAACAAAATTAGTCAGTTGTATTTGTGGTCAGAGGAGGTCATTACTTGGACATATTCCAAGTGTTTGTGTGATAGTGTACATGTGCATGAATACTCGCTAATCTAACTCTTATATGTTCTGTAGACTCTACGCCCACAAAAAGTGCCCCTGGCTCGGGCCCCAGCTCTCCCATCGGGGCGTCCAGTGCCTTGGGAGCAGAAAATGGACCCTCCTCTTTGCCAACCACCACAAAAACGGAGGTACATTGGCCCTGATGTCAGCATTGTCTTTTATTTGCCAAATGAAGGAAACTTTAGCAAATGCGTGTTTAAAAAAAAAAAAAAAGTTTTAGTGAAGGGAAGTTAAAGTACAGAATGCTTGGCTGCACTTCTGCTCACAGCTATAAAAACAGCCATTTGCCCTGTGTCTGTTCCACTCCAGTGAAAATGACTACCTGCACCGACATTAAAGAGGCACAGTTTGACCCATGTGTCCGACTGCGTAAGGTTTACTTGTGTTAAAACAACATATTTTGCAGGAAATGTGAGTGTTTAAGAGCAAACAACAGCAACAGTTTGAATCCTGCTTGTTTTTTTATCGCTCACATTATTCCTCCAGATGTTCTGCACAATTACAACTGGAGTTTGGCTCAGAGTTTCGCCGTTGGCTTGTCATTGTATTTCTGTCATTGGCTTGCCTTTGCACCTCCTCAGAGGCATTTTTGTGATAGATTCAAGGATGAGCTCTGGCCCATGGATCCCTTTGGACCGAGCTCACAAAGAGGACCATTATAGCGGGTGGCAGATATGACACATCGACTTGCAATCTCAACAGAGCAGCTGTGTTTTCCTGAACCATAGCTGTTGACTCTCGCGAGGACCTCCAGTGACAGAGAATGCAGAGGCGCCCTGACATCGGGGCTTAGGGAGACAAACGAACTGTGGCGTTTAATTGAAATCCCAGGCGCTGGTAGCCAAAAAGACACCCACATGCGAGCAACCTAAACACACAAGTTTGCTATTGTTTCAATGCAAGCTGCAGCTCTCATGAAAGTCATTGGCCAAGAGCGGGGCTGCCTGTAGACCTCATGCCTGTTACAAAAGCAATGCATGTTGATGCACCGTTACATTAGGTATCCTTTTTCAGAGGGAACGGGTCCCTCGGGTCGAATACGGTCCGGATATCCACATACAGGTCACTGAGTACTGGCAGGGGTCGCAAGGATAAACAAGGCTGTTCCGAGACCACATGCTGGTCCCCTTTTCTGCTGGGCGCAGGAAGTGTGCCCCAGTGGTGGTGTCCTTCTAGAGAGCGGGGGACCAATGTTCCTTCTAATTCTCCATCCGTCTGAGCATTCACACAAACTCGCTGAGCATTCCTTGTGAGCAGCTTTAGACATGCACACGACGGCCAAGCTAGTATCTATCACACCTGTCCAAAAACGCAGTCGTAACAAGGCACGTAATGTAGTATGCTATGAAAAAAATCGAATTACTTTCATATCAAAACAGAAAATATAATCGAATGGAGATTTATGACACAAATCAAATTGGCCCAATTTTGTTTACTTTTATATTTGCACACAGTTTCACATTTTGCGTGATGGTAGTTGGAAGATCCCAAAAAGCAGGGAGGCAGGAAGGAGTGGACTGACCAAGATGTATTTGACAAAAATACAAACAGGAGTTCACTTGAAAAAACTTACTGAGGTACTCAAAAAAGTCCCGAAAATCACAAGGAGAAAAAAAAACCCTATGACAGAAAACAAAACATGACAGTGGCACACAGACACTCACAATGATCCAACAAAGACTGACAGAACCCAGACAACTAAATACAAGCAAAGTGGCGAGACAACGTTGTCACACAAAAGTTTGCGGGAGCTGATTGGTCAAACACAAGGTACACGGATGACGAGAGCAGGTGGAGACAAAAAAGGGCACATGAGGGAGCAAAACCAAATGTAACCTAAACGAAAACATAACACAGGTTATTAAGCATCATTGATGAAGCCAGTCTGTATAACTATGGTCCCACATTGTCAACTCATAAATAATGGAAAACATTTCATTTCATAAAAACAACAACAAAAAAATACTTGTCACCAAGGGGCTTGTAAACTATGTCCATATTTGGACTTCCTGAATGCAGCCATCCGTGCGTCGCTCTGAGCCTCTCGTCTGTGGTGAGTGTGAGTGAATGTGTGTCAATATATGCATCAAACTATCATAGAACAACCGAGTGCGCACCCTCTGTGTCATCATGTGCGCTGAGAGGGTGAGAGAAGTGCACAATTGCTCACGCGCATAGCTTAGAGGGCACTTTGGCGGGGACCAACTTGCATTTGATCCCCTGTGGATGAAGGAAGTGGGGCTGGAACACTACTTTGACAACTTTCAATGAACTGCTGCAATCTGTGTGTTTCTAGCAAGTGAACTAGAATCTCTCTTTGATTGTGTCCTGTATCATATAGCGATGGCCTTCACAGCCAAGGTTATTCCGACCAGAGAGCTCCGTGTCCGTGTTGAGTTTATACACATCTCCATCCCTCCCCAATATCTCCTTTGGCCTTCCGACTGCGTCTTCACCTATTAGCGTAAGTATCTCGAGGTAGTCAAATTGAATGCTTTTGCATCTTGAAAATGCGCCATCAGTGGCTGTCTGCAGCTTTCATGTGACCACTGACAGGCCATTGACCCCTGTGGCCCCCAAAGATTTTATCACCCGTTAGATAAATATTGTCACGTAATGTCTGGTGTGAAACGTGCTCTTATCTCAAACCTCAGTTATCACCACATTTTTTAAAAGCCCAAGTCTACTCAAGTACAACTCTTGATAACCCGCCACGTGATTTATCATTGTTCAGCTCTGGCACATTCCAAGTAGGCCTGCTCAACAACAGCAGTGACTTTTAGACATCAGCTGTTTCTTTTTTAATGCTATGTCATTTAGTGGTCATACTAGAGCAGCAAATTATTCTATACAACTACACTATTCTGAGTCTTGCATTTGATATATGAAGTGAGTCACCACCAGTATGTTCTCTTTTCAGGCGGCTGTAGGCCTGAAGGACAGATCAATAGAGAGCAAGCATGGACTGCCAGGGCATCTCCTGGGTCCTGTTCCTCTTCAGAATGGTCTGGAGTCCAAAGTGAGCCCCAGTCACCAGGCTCTGCTCCAACACCTCCTCCAGAAGGAGCAGATGAGGCAGCAGAAGATGCTTTCCACAGGTAAGAACGTCATACCTGATGACAAACGTTGAATCGCAGTGTGCTGATGTACTAAAAAAAAAATGCATTGGAAATTTAAGCCAAAACCTAAGTTGTTTAGTTTGTTTGTTCACTTTGCCAAGGTGCAGGCTCCTTGCCATCCCACCCTCCATCCCCTCTGGCCATGAAGGATCGCACGTCCAGCAGTCGCCCAAAACTACCCAAACATCGGCCCTTGAACAGAACCCAGTCAGCGCCCCTGCCCCAGAACACGCTGGCACAACTTGTCATCCAGCAACAACACCAGCACTTCCTGGAGAAACAGAAACAATACCAACAGCAGGTCCATATAAATAAGGTTTGTCAATATATTTCATAGGTGGTCCGGTGGTCTAGTAGTTAGCGCTTCGACCTCATAGTGCAGAGGTACTGGGATCAATTCCAGCTCCGGCCTCCCTGTGTGGAGTTTGCATGTTCTCCCCGGGCCTGCGTGGGTTTTCTCCGGGTACTCCGGTTTCCTCCCACTTTCCAAAAATAATGCATGGCAGGCTGATTGAACACTCGAAAATAAATTGTCCCTAGTTGTGAGTGTGAGCGTGGATGGTTGTTCGTCTCTGTGTGCCCTGCGATTGGCTGGCAACCGGTTCAGGGTGTCCCCCGCCTACTGCCCGAAGACGGCTGGGATAGGCTCCAGCACCACCCCCGCGACCCTTATTAAGGTAAGCGGATCGGAAAATGAATGAATGAATGAATGAATATATTTGATTCTGCCAAACACTCTCTGTCATTCCTTTTTTGGACGGATGAAGTCAAACACAAATCAGTCAGACACAAATCCACATGCGTTTTTTGTTTGTTTGTTTTGAAAGATTCTGTGGTTGATGAAGTTTCTAGTCCTGACCTATAGTCTGTTCTTCACTGCTATTCCTCTGCTGTGAAATCTGCCACGCAATGAACTTCAAAACGGGGAAGAAATGCTTCCCCTTGCACTAATTCTGTTATCATAGCTCAAGGCACCAGTGTTGTTCACATGCTAACACTGTGAAATTCAATTCAGCTCAGTTCAAATGGAGGAGGGAAAAAAACAGCATGCATTTTGTTCCTCTGTGGCAATATTTGTCTTTCTGAAAGCTGGCCAAGGTCACCTCGCCTAGACACAAGAGAGTAATTATTCTGGTGAGGGACGCGTGTGAGGTGACCGACACTGTGAAAGGCAGCATTGTGTGAGTTGCACTGATGTGTCCTAACGCTGGGCCCTGAAGGAGGAATGGGAAACCACTGAGGAGGAAATAAAAACCAAAAACTAGCTCAAGTGGTAACTGGTGTACAGCTAACACGAGCATCTTATCACCATCTCTCTTTGAAACTTTATGAGTAAGGTATATATAACAGATTTCTTTTAGTAGAATGTGTAATGATCCTTATTTCTTCAAAAAGTGGCCTCCAGTCAAGTAGATGCTTGGCCTCAATCATCACAGGGTTAGACCACTCCCCTTAAATAGACTCTTACTTTTCCCCCTTCACCTTAGAGAGGTCATTTGAACTCTGTTTGCTATCCAAGGCACTGGTACAGAAGCTTGGAAACAGTCTCTTGAATAAATTAAAGTGAATTGAAGATGATCTTATGTAATGTGGAGACTGTGCTTGCTTTCGAGAAGGAGCAGTCCAATTTGCTCCACATTGTTAAAATGCAAGCAACACTATTTTTGATTTTGTTTTAAACTCAGCTTGACCTGACAAATACTGTAATATTTCACTGAAACATTATTATTTACTCATGGAATGAGATCTCAAAATATAGACATTTAAGACCATAATTATTCAGTAGCCTGGGCAAATTTTGAATTAAACACCATTTTTTTTCACCTCGAATTGCCCCAAGAAAGTTACAGAAGAGGCTCTGTCATAAATATGCTAAGTGGTCTTTTGCCTTGGCTATCGCTTTACCACTTTCAAGGCACTCGAAGCACATTAACACTCTCCTCATTCACCTATTCACAAGGCAGCTTCAGGAGCAACTGGGGGTTTCAGTATCTTGCGCAAGGATACTTGGCATGGTCACTGGGGATCAGGACCAAACCCCACACCCTGGGAGACGATCACTTTAGCACCTGAACCATGTTGCCCTATGAACAAAATTGTTGCGGTTTCCTGATCTATTGAAGATTTTTTTAAAACATTCCAAAGCATTTATAGTACACCAACTCTACATTTAACCCATTTGATAATCCTGTACTAACAAGACAGGCACAAGAAAAAGCCTCCTCCAAATAACACTTAACCTTTATGAGGCACCCAGCCCTCACTGCAGTTGAGTAAATAACCTTCATCCACTTTATGAGGCAAAAACGCATATATATTTCCCAACCTTTATTGAGCCAAAGCACCTGTTTTACATTGAAGAAAACCACTAAATAAAAATGTCACAAAAAGTATGAATGCCGAAATGATCTTATCTCAAACTTGCACATTTGCTTCGTGTGAGATCTGTGTCTGTTGAATTGAAGGCAAAACGGATATACTCCCGGGTAGCCATGACTTATTTGGTTGTATAAATCACGTTGTGGATACACAGGTTTTATTACACTTTCTGCTGTCGAATGAAAGGGCTTTTCATTGTTCTGCCAGTCACTATACGTCACTGGAATAGATAGATGAACAAAAAGGTGTCTGCAACATATAAATAATTTGGGACAAATCAAGTGAACTTTCAAAATTGGAATCACTGGCGTATATGAAGGCCCTATGAAGGTGATTTTACTTAAAAGAACGTCCCGTGAGCGAGCTGGGCTGTGATCGTCCGACCCAATGAGATCGCGGGGTAAAGCCACTTAAAGCGGAGGTTATAAATGGCCACTAATCAGGGTTGAGCCCTGAGTGTTTACAGCGAAGGATCAGTGAAACATTGCCCTAATTAATTTCCCAGTAGGCTTGTCAGGGGTGGTTGTTTTTTCACATCCTCCGGTGCCTGCTACAGTAGCGGACAGCAATGGAAATTTACAAGAGATTAGGCTTTTGGGAAAAGTCTGCATGTGCTTACAAAGGCTGAGCTAAACAGGCTAATTCTGGTAAATCGAGGTATTTATAAAAGGCCTCCCAACTGCAGATAATTTGGTTAGCAGGCACTTCTTGCTGTTGGCTGTAGAGCCCCCTTCTGGTGGAACTATTGAACGAATTAATTTCCAAACATCCACTCATAATACATATACGTAAAATGAACACACCCTAAAGCCTTTATTAACTCTAGAAACATCTTAACATTCTTAACTGTCATATAAGATTAAAGAGAAGTTAACCACCGTAAAATAAGACAAAAATTGGATATAATTGATCACAAATTGCAGTGCTCAAATTATACTGAGCAGCCAGACACTTTTTCATTTTATAGTCAGTTCGATTTTTGGCTCTATGGTTATTGTAGCAATTTTCCTCTCGTCACCACAAAATTATAAAGAAGCCAAAGAAAAGCAAAACCCACTTGAGAAGTTTTCGATGTTTACTGAGCTCAAGTCTCGCCAGCTTCTCTGACACCGATTGATCAGTTGAATTCAGTGTAATGTTTGTTTGACTTCTGAGACATCTTTTTCCAGAAAATTGGCATTGAAATTCAAATTTGACAAAACATCGGTCATTTGACTGGAGTTTCCACTGTACGGGAGTTACCGCAATCATATATGCAGAATACAATTTCCACACTCTTGTCCTCTTCAAAATGTACATTTATTCTCATTTTATTTCTTAAACCTGCGCTTTTTGGGATGTACATCCCCCCCACCCCTGTGGAGCACTGCGTGGAAGGGACATAACAAGTAGTAAATGGGACAGGACGAGGTTAGCCAGGCAGGCGAGTGTGGTGGTTGGTGGCTATGCATTGCCAAACACCCCTGTAAATTTGAGTGCAAGTGCGAGGACAGTACAGGAATATAACATACCGGTAATCATATGGGTTATGTGCAATTAGCGAGTGACCCCGTACCAAGCGACTAAATCCCATAAGCCCATCTATGGAGACATGGTTGTGAACAATACAGTGTATATTTTCATGACTTGATTTCATTACTTGAAGAATTGTGACGGATTTTTATTTATTTATTTAACTTCTCTTAATTACATGCCTAAAATGGCTGCTGCAAGGAAAATCAAGTCGTTCTTAATGTCACTGTGTTCCGCAGCTGCTGTCCAAGTCCATTGAGCAGTTACGTCAGCCTAGCACGCACCTGCAGGAGTCCGAGGAGGAGCAGGAGGAGCTTCCGCACCAAGAGCTGCCGGAGCGCATGCAGGAGGACAGCCTGCCCCCCGGAGGAGTCATCCGGAAGCACACGCTGGGCAGCCGCAGCAGCAGCAGCTCTAGCGGCGGCTCCAGCGTGGAGCTCCCCGACACGCACTTCGGGGTCATCAAGGTGAAGGAGGAACCCCCGGATAGCGAGGACGAGGGCTTGGAGGCGGCGAGGAGCACCTATCTTCACCAGGTCAAAGGGAGGCTGGTGATACGAGCCATGATCTGAGGCTTACGGGGAGCACGTCGTACACTCCAACATTCGCAGAGAAACAAACAGCACATCCCTGTAGTGTACACACACACGCACGCACACACCCATACACATACACACATTCAATACATATACACACACGGCGGCACTGTAGGCCCTTCCTGGTCGCAGCAGCAAAAGAGCCCTTTTCTACTCATTTTCTGCCTCGTGCATCACTCCCTTTGAGACTCTATCCGTGTTCCTCATGTAGTAAATATGTAGGCTACATTGTTGTGTACATAATACAAAGACATACGAGCTGCTTATGGTCGTTTGGAGTCTGCTTGGCTGACAGAAGATGATGTACATGCCCAATGTACATGTACTGCGGAGTTAGCATCATAGTCTACAGCATCTCTAAGGGACTGGTTAAGCAGGTGCACGGTGCGGATGAGCCAACTCGCGCTCCCACCATGCACATTGTCACCACTAAATGCTCCCCTAGCACTGAATATTATCATGAATCTTTGCAGTGTGTTTAAGGGATGAGGGGGGTGGGGGGGGCTGTATCTACTCTGTTATTCTGGAAAATCTACATTGATATTCCATCTTAAAAGTTGAACATCTGTCTTAGCCAGAATGTACTTTTTTTACATGCTGACACGAAACGAATCCCCCATGTTGACTGATGTCGATGGAATACGGTCCGCTGCTCGGATTGCAGTTTTTAGGATAAAGCACTAAAACCCCCACCACCCCCAACTCGGGTGTACATGCATCACCCAACACTCTCTCTAGCATTCTGTCTCTGTCTAGTCCCAGTGTTAGCTGAGCTCTCCTCCCTGTGGGTCCAAATCAAAAAGCTCCTGCCCAGCTTTCAGCAGAGGAGTAAGAGCGAGCGAGCGAAAGGGCCGGGCAGGAAATGCCTTTTAGAAGCCAGGAGTTGGAGTGATTCATGTGTGCAGGAATGTTTGCGAGAGAGGAGGGCCTTGGCTTGGACTAAGTAAGGAGTCGAAGGGGCCAGGCTTCACAATTGATTTACTGTCAAGGCGAATTACAAAGTGAGTGGGGATACGGTCAAGGGAGTCTTATATATGTGAGATGGCTTCCTCTCTTTTCCCCAGTGACATGCTTACCTCAACATGCAGGTTTGATGTAACGCATAAAGAAAACAAAAAACCCAAGATGGGACCTTGATTTATTTATTTTTTTCTCTCTCATTTGATCCTATTTCCCATGAAAGTGCCCATTGCCACATGTATAGTCTGACTTAAAAGTGATGAGTCTAATGTATTGGATAGCTGTCAACCGTCCCGTTGCATTTGTACCGTCGACGACATGTAAAACTGCTGGTGAGAGTCTGTGTTTGGATCCACGTGAGCTGTCTGTCTTATGAACTGTACATGTCACCTTGTCCAGTTTTTATCGTGCTAGGTTAAGTAAATACCATCAGAACAACGTGAGTCCTGTTCTCTTGCCTCTTTGATTTAACTGTGATGAGGAGAGAATTGGGTGTGCAATGTCAAAAGGGGGGAGGGGTATGCTTTTTCTTTTTTGTTGTTGTTCTTTTGCATTTGGTCTTTTTCTCTTTGGCCTTGTGTGACAACTTTTCTTTTTTAAATAAACAACTCAAAGTAATTTACCATCGAAGTTCTTGCATCTTTGCAGATCACTTTTAGAACTTAGTCTGGAAAGACTTGGAAGCTCACATGTTTAACACTTACTAAAAAATAAAAAATCCCAAACACACTTAAGTTAGCACACGTACCTTTCTGAAGAAGTGTTTTCTGTTGAATTATGACTTAAATCGAGACCTTCTGAAAAGAAATCATTCCCATCACATCTAGGGCTGCACATGGTAATTATTAGGATTACGAGGAGTTCCTCGGACACCCCAAATTTCAGAACCCCTGCTTTTGATATTCACGAATTATGATCATTTCATTTCTATTTGACTTTTGAGGCACATTTTTACAAACTGTACAGCTTTTGGGCCCCTCAACTTTGGAAATGTTCCTGTAAATGTCTGTTAAATTTGTCACAAACCTTCTCAACTGGATTTCCCACGCTTACGCAGCTATTTATTTGCCGGCATCTATGT
This sequence comes from Hippocampus mohnikei, assembly GCA_026261675.1. NCBI lineage: Eukaryota > Metazoa > Chordata > Actinopteri > Syngnathiformes > Syngnathidae > Hippocampus > Hippocampus mohnikei. The sequence continues at coordinate 12,813,054 of JAKGUB010000556.1, read as the reverse complement.
CAAGTCTTTACAGGGGGCTTAAGAAGCTCTCCGAATGCTCCGTTTGAAGTGAATGAGCAGGGCAGACTATGGCAGCATTAGTCCAGTCAAGATAAGGTGAGGTGATGTATTACTTACACGCATGCTCTCAAACACAGCTCAGGCAATTTCACAGCACGTTTAGCGAGTGGCGCTGGCCTGAGATGCCATCTGCAACATTCAAAGCCTCTGAGGCCAACATGTACAGTACACACAAGAGTTTGTTCTGGAAATGAGCCACTGTAAACTGGCACCCACTTGAACTGATTTTAATGTTTGTAATTGCCATGAAAGGTCACTGGCTACTCTCCCAGTTACACTGCATGTTAGGACGCATCTATAGGTGTCTTTGAGAGAGAATGGTCAATTTAAAGAAGAAATAAACATCTTTTTAAACGTATATTTAATAGGGCGAGGCGGATCACAATGTACAAATTAAATATCAGTCTATTGATAATTATTGATTTTTAAAAACCAATTTAAAATAAGAAAACCAACTAAACTGATGATGATAAAACTCTAAACAATAGAATACATTAAAGATCAAAATGAAATGAAACACCGCTATCGAGAGGAAAAATACCATTCAAATTATCTGGCAGTAAAACATTCTTTTGTGCTCCAAATTTCTTGACAGGGGCTTGTAATTGCACCATAAATCTAACATCATAATGGAGCCTCTGCCTATAGAATACAGAATGTTGGGGTCTGTCGGGGTTCGCTTCCAGATTTTAATTTAATTTTTTTTTTATCTCCATAAAATGGAGTCAATTTTGTATTGATATTGATCATGTGTCTTTCACGATATTGATGTTGAATTTTTGCTCCGCCCTATTTGTAAGTGATTCGTTGTGCACCTCATAATAATCAACCCCACCCAAACCAAGTTCCTCCGCCCATGACATGCTATGCTTGACTGGCTGAGCAACACTTTCAAGCTGCGGCTGCCAGACTACATTCTCTGAACCACAATCTTCCAGGGTCACTATCATGTACAAGCATCCACATCCCCGACGGCTGTGATGCCCCTGTTATCATGTTGAAGCCAAAAGGTAGGCAGAGCTGCAGTGAATTTTGCTAAATGTTTGTATTAGCGTTTGCTAACAGCATTAGCTTCTGATTTGCAGCATTGCTTTGTATAGTTGTCCGCACTGTGATGAGGGGTGTTTATGCATTTCCATGAGCCACATACACATAGTGTAGTATATGAAGCGCTGCGTTAATAAGTAAAAAAAAAAAATGATATTATCTTTATGGGTGCTTGCTTTTTTCCCACACTGTGCTCAGCCCCTTAAAGGGTCAGACTTCACAGCCAGCCATCATAGGAACAAAGGTTGTAGTCTGCTGCTCACTTGCATGGTACAGGGTTGCCCTTATAAAAGGACCATTTTATGAAGGGCAAGAAATAGGGGATAAGGTTTTTTTATCCTTGAGGTATTTGCAAAAAAACAACAAAACCAAATAAACAAAAAACTTACATGTCATTAAAACACGTGGGAATTGTTTTAAAGTCCCCGTAAAGTGAAAATGTCTTCAAAATCCATCGCAAAAAAGAGTGTTGTTAATGACGGAGTCAAATTTTATGATTTAAACAAATCACCTAGTAGAATGAGGCTTAAAATTTGTGAAAAATCAAGCCATTATGTCCGCTCTCAAACTCTATGGGTGTGTCCGTTGACTGCGCTAAAACCACGGCCTTGTCAATGAAAACAATCACAACTTACTACAAGCTGGTAAAATGGATGCTACTTCATCCATGATGTTACTCCTGCCTGCACAAGTGTTTTCAATCTTTATCCGCTTAAAGCCTCTGGTGGCAGGGATGGGGCAAGTCCATGTCATGACACCAAGGCACTCTAAAATCGTTACACCAACATGAAGCCCCTATCTAGACGCTGGATATCATATTGGACTCCCGCGCCCCACCATTCATTTCTGACTTCTGTCTGTAATATGTGCACATATACAGTTGACAACGAGGCACTCTAAAGCTGCCACGATAATCCAAAGCTCTGGCCTACACGCTAGCTCCAGTCATCTGTATTTCTGTATTTATTTCTTTATTTTTCTGCTGCGGTAACTCTTCCACCTTTCTCTGGGAGGCCAACTACATTTATTTGCTAGTTGCTTCGGTGAAAGTGACACTCAGAGAGAAAAATAAACCCCATTCCTTGTAGGGACTCCAAGTTTTGATTTTGTGATACTGACAGGAATCAAATGTAATCACATCGACCGCACACGTCAGTCTTGCTTCCTAACGTTCTATCCATGACGTACGCTCGCCTTTGAAGCCCTCCATAGGGGACGGTCTTGCAGAGTGTTGAATTTGAGAAGGTTTCAGCGTTTTGGCCGCTTCACACTTCCATCACGACTAATTGGACTGATGACCCGCAGCCACAACGTGGTCGTTTTGTGGTCGTCATCGGAGACGACTGATTGATTGACTCCCAAAATGAATCCAGTGCGCTCAAAAGAGAGACGTGGAATGTTTCTCTGGGCCCTGAGGACCACAAGGTTGGAGATCAGCTTCACTGCAGCCTACATTTCAAGCTCTGCGCCGCAGGATGACAGTTCTCTCGTTTGCAAATGACATATTAACTCGAATTTTACGTTTCAGTTTTACAGCATTGGCTTCATCACCGAGACTTACTTTTTCTCTCTCTCTCTCTCTCTCTCTCTCTCTCTCTCTCTCTCTCTCTCTCTCTCTCTCTCTCTCTGATGCAAGCTCCAAGCTCACCTAAACATTGTACATTTTGATGTAATGAGGCAGGACACATGCCAAAGTAAAGACCACTGAAGCACACGTCGGCTTCAAGTCCAAGCTAGAAACACAAACTTAACTGAGGAAACACCCTGATCCCCGTCACACTTATTTTGCATCTTATTTGAACAATGGGGAGGCACGACGGGCCTATGGGTTGCACACCTGCCACACAGTAAAGAGGCTTTGGGTTCAGATCTAGGCTCAGACTCAGTTTACTTTCTCCCCCATTCAAACAAACATTGATGTTGTGTTCATTAAAGACTAAATAATGTAATGGGCTTCGTCGTGGCACCAAATGTTTCATTGTGTATCAGGTAAAGGTTTTACTTGCTCTTTTAATGACTCTTTTACTCTTGATAAAAAAATAAATAAATAAATGGATTAAAATGCGATAAAATAAAGAGTTTCACACAAATTCCATTTGGACCAAGAAACACTCATAACTTAAAAGGCTCACAGGTTTCGGATGATTGACATTGTTTAACCAATCAGAAACCGCTATCCTAAATTAAGTTTGAAGACCCACGTAAACAATGCTTTCATCAATGAGGGCCCAATTCTCCCATGTACATTCGAGGGGAAAAGGCTCGCCGTTGGGCAATTTTCTGGCTGTGCATTCTCACATTACGTCATTTATGCAGCTTCGTGCCAGATAGGCACTCTGGGTGCAGCAAATCTTAAATATGGGCGTTTCCTGTCAAATCTGGCTTTGTGTGCTTTTCCTTTAGACTGAATCACATTTGGTTTTATGCATATTAGAAATTGTTTTGAGTTAAGCGGCCCAGAAAAGTTATACGAGTTGGGAGAAGGTTACAATACACAATAAAAGGCATGAATTTTAATTTTTTCCTTTGGGGAGACGTTTTGCAAAACAATGGATTCATTTGAGGAGCAACATTCTAATTATGTCGACCAATTTTTTATTTTTCATTTTTTTTGCAGGTTAATCATATAGACCTGAAGGAAGGCATTTATTAAATCTGACAATATGATGAACAATTGCTTTTCTTTTTTATCAAAATCAACAATTTGTATTTCTTATTTTAATAGTGTGCATAGTAGCAAAGCTTATCTTCTTGGCTTGAGGCAAAGCTATAATGATTTTAAAAAGATCTACTGTAATGTAATTTTGAGACCATTTATTGACCTCCACAAGCCCACATTGTTGGCAGCTGTGGCTAAGAACGGCGTGGAGCGCCACATCTCCACAGTACCCCCCCCCCCCCCCCCCAGTCTATTCTCATGCTCTTGCAATCACCAAGGAGGAGTTCGCCACCATGGAACACCTTGGCATCGTTCGCCGCTCAAACAGCCTATGGGCCTCTCCCCTGCACATGGTGACCAAGACTGATGACGGTTGGTGCCCCTGTGGCGATTTCTGCCGCCTGAACAATGCCACGACTCGGACCGGTGTGCTGTCCTGCACATTCAAGATTTCTCTACCCACCTGGTAGGGGCCCCTGTATGAAGCCCTGCAAGGAAGACGACTGGTTCCCAGGGTTGGACTAAGCGTTCATCTCTGCCAAGGATCCATTGACTAAGGCAGCTCTGCAGGCACACCTGTATCCCACTGGCCCAATCGCCCTCAGAACAGACGCGTTAAACCTTGCGGTGGGAGCAGTGTGTGAGCAGTGGGTGGGCGAGGCATGGCAACCCCTGTCCTGCTTCAGCCGGCAGCTCCATGACAACAAGAGGAAGTACAGCTCCTTTGACAGAGAGCTCCTCGGCCTTTTCCTCACCACCTGTTCTTCCGATTCCTCTTAGAGGGCCGACAATACACTACCTGCGTGGACCACAAGCCGGTGACATTTGCCATGGCCACGACCTCGGAGCTGTGGTCTAGTCGGCAGCCAGATCTGGCTGGTAAGAACAATCACGCTTCTGACTGCCTCTCCCACAGAGTTGTGAGGGTCATTTACCTGGGCCTTGATTACACTGCCATGGTTGCTGCTGCCAACTTTGACATTCAAGCCTACCGTACAGCCGCCACCAGACAGCGTCTGGAGGACATCACATTTGATTATGCCAATGCCACACTCTGTGCTGTCTACACTGGCGAAACGCGCACCCTGGTGCCTGTTGGCTGGCGGTGCCACATTTTTTACACCATACACACCCTGGTGTGAAGGCTTCCACTAAGCTGGATGTCAGAACACCGGCTGGCTCTTGCATGGCATGCCAACGCGCCAAGCTACAACGACATACCAGAGACCGATTGACAATGTTTCTAGTGCCGGAGGGACATTTTGACCATGTCAACGTGGACCAGGTGGAAGCCCTACCTCCCTCCCCGGACAGTACCCCAAATAACCAGAAGCGGTTCCAATGTCATTTACTACCTCAGTTGGCGTGGCCAGGGAACTCATCACATCCTGACGTCACGTATGACTGGTGCCGACAGTTCACGTCAGAACTCCAGACAGCAGTTGCTGAGGGTTTGAGGGTGAAGATTCACCACACTGTGGTATACCACCTGCAAGGGAACGAGCTCTGTGAGCGATTTCATAATCACATGAAAGTTGCTCTGCGGGCCAACCTCGTGGAAAGCAACTGAGTTTACCCTCTCCAATGGGTCATACTGCGTCTCAGATCTGCTGCCAAGGAGGACCACCAGACCTCACTTACTGAGCTGGTCGGAAGCCATCCATTGCATATTCCAAGGGAAATCCTCCCAGATACAGAAGGCCCCTGATCTACTGCCACTCATCGTGCTTTGTCCCAGGGGGCTCCTGACGATATTGTTCTCATTCCAAACTCTCCCCATGGCCTTTCCCAGTCCAGCAGACCGCCCATGAGCCAAGCAGGTCTTCACCCGCCATGACAGCTGCGAGGGGCCATTCCACGTGGTAGAGGAATGGCCTAAATGCTTTGTTAAATACATACATACGAATCACGATGGACTACTTCATGCCTGCTCATGTGGACATTGAAATTCCACTACAGTAGGCCCTGCCACCACGGCGGGGGCATCCGCCTTATGCGCTCTGTGGCCAAAACCCAGCACCGTTAAAGGTTTTTCTTGACATTGTTCATGATTACCTGTTCAGTTATGGACTTTTGTTGGGCAGAAGTATGTGTGGGGGCTGTGTGGTGAACCACAGTGGACAGACATTCACCAGGGACCTGTATCTTTAAGGGAGTGGTGGGAGTATGACACTTGTTGGATCAAAGGGATGAATGTGATCAAAGGATCGAAGGGTGGTCGCTTGTTGCTTGTTGCTTGCCTCGTGAAGAGCTTTGTTTTGTGCGAAGAGTAAAAGAGACATTACTTACCTTCTTCGTCTCCTCTTCTCATCATTTACTACATTATAATTAAATTAATTGTAAATAACAGTTATGAAAATGAATTCTTGCATTATCAAAAGAAACCACTTTTTTTATTTTATACACTCATTTTATTCTGTTGTATTTTTGTTATGAGGTGTTAAATGCTCTGTAAAGGCTGGCGCCGTGGACAACTGGTTAGCACATCTGCCTCACAGTGCAGAGGTGCAGGATTCGATTCCGGCTCCAGCCTTCCTGTGTGGGGTTTGCATGTTCTCACCGTGCCTGTGTGGGTTTTCTCCGGTTGTCTGTGTGTGCCCTGCGATTGGCTGCAACCAGTTAACGGTGTACGCTGCCTACTGCCCGAAGAAGCTGGGATAGGCTACACCAGGCCCACGGCCCTTGTGAGGATAAGCGGGAAAGTCATTTTCAAGACTTTAGATTGGTCAACAATTTGTAAAACCATAACACACACACACACACACACACACACACACACACACACACACACACACACACACACACACACACACACAGACACAGACACACACACAAGAACAGAGCAATTGTATCAGTTTCAAAAAATATGAAATTTATCAAACTGTGACATTGGACATTTCGTCCCGCTACCTGCGATTATTTACACAAATTTTTACTGACCTAATTTCTGACTGAACTCGTCCATCCATCAATTTTAAAAATCAAATGTAGTCATTGAGAAGTTTGCCCGCGCCTTCAATCATTCACAGTATGATGGCTGTCAATCATATACAGAGTGTAGGAGATTGATGTTATGTTATGACTGCAGCATCTACAGAAGGTAAAACAGCAGTCACCACATATCGCGGTCTTCCGTGGTAACGCTCAGCTATCCACAAATCTCAATATATGCTGAGAGTTTAACATCACATAAGAGTGTGCCCTCGTAATTCCGAGATAAATGAGTAAAGACATGTATTCAGTGAAACTCTACTCTGCCAACTCCTGCCCACCAATGTTGACGATGACAGACAGCTTAGAGCAGCAGAGGAAATTTTCCAGCTTTCTAGCGTGCGCCTTGAGATTTGCAAGAATCTGGCATCGAGTGGTCCAACGTGGTGTTTTTCTTTCCATGTGCTGTTAAACTGCGCTTGAGATGTGGGACAGTGCAGCACTGGCAGCCAGCGGAGGAGAGTGTTTTGTGTCCTGGCGTGAAAAAAAAGAGAGAAAGGAGGGAAGGAGGGAGGTGGGCTGATGTCAGATGGGTGTGCTGCCGAAAGCTGACTGAATGTTTGTGGCCCGCAATGCATTGGCCTGTCGAAAGGCCAGAGTTTTGTTCTTTATTGGCTCCCATTTGCCATTAAGTCATAAACCTCACAGGATAAATTTGTTGGAAGTTGCATACTGTAGAATGGGGAAATGGACTTCAGCAAACGCTTTGAAGCGTTTTACTTTCATAAAAGGAATGTGAATAAAAAAAACAAGTATGCAGAGGACAGAACGCAGAGCAGGAAGCAGAGCGCAAATGACAACTTGATCTTTGGCGATAGAAGAATGTTTTCAGCTTCTACTACAGTAATTGTAAAACAGAGAAGGCCGACTGCTGCTCATGTGCCATCGTGGAAGCCTGCATTGCATCTCAAATTCACTTAAGTCACGTTCGTCTTCAGGTCACCAACTCGCTGTAACTTCATCAAGAGTGCCTCTGCTAGTTCCTATCAAGTACGTTCCTCTATTTTTCCCAAATTGCTTCAAGACAAGATCAACAAACAATCAGCTTCACACAATCAGCAAAATTATTGGCATTCATCAATAAGTTGATGAAGGGATAATATGGAAGTTACAGATGGCACAATAGCTGTAGTTTGCCTTTTGATCGAAATCAATTGGAATAGGCTCCAGCTCCTCATAACCCAGAACTGGAATGGAAATAGAATAGAATATTATCCTGTTCCAAAACCATGCATGGCAGGCTGATTGAACACTCTAAAATAAATTGTCCCTAGGTATGAGTATGAGTGCAGATGGTTGTCCGTCTCTGTGTGCCCTGCGATTGGCTACCAACCGGTTCAGGGTGTCCTCCGCCTACTGCCCGAAGACAGCTAGGATAGACTCCAGCACCCGATGCGACCCTTGTGAGGATAAAGCGGACCGGAAAATGGACGGATTATCCTGTTCTCATTTCTGAATGGGGGTGACCACTAATACTCTAACACCACACAAATGAATTCGAATACATCTTATTTTTAGCTTATTGGACTCATCTGTATTAATTATTAAACAGATCAACACATAACTTTTAAATAATCAAATAAGGACTTTACATAACAAAAGCAAGCTTCTGGAAAAAACACCCAAAACATGACAGTGTTCTTCTCCCGTGTTCATTTGCAGTCCAAAGAAAGTGAGAGTCCCCCATGTAGTATGAACACTGCGTGGCCTATGGCATATATGTCATCTCTATCTCGTGATGACTTCCACTGAAAGGATTTCAGTGAATGGGAATTGAACCCCCTATCAACTTTTAGTCGGAAAACGTCAAGGAGAATTTGCCATGTTAAATTTAAATACAGTATTGTAAATGTCGAATCTGAATGAAACTTGGTTTGGAACTAAAACGGCTCTCATTTAAATTGGACATTTGATAAAACAAACAACAAAAAAAAGGATTTTCTGAGTGATGCATCTTTTTTGTTTTTAAGTGCAGTGTTTTTCATGATGCCACCTGTATGTGAATTGTCACCAGGATCTTAAAAAAAATCTTGCTATCGAAAAATATATAAACAAATCCCATGGTAGGAAAGAAAAACTTTCTTCATGGAGTTAGAAAAAAAACATCCTTTTAAGAGCAGAGAAAAAAATCCATAACTTTTCCTCCTGTCTTTTTTGATAAAACACCGATGACCCCTAGGAGATAATGTTTATAATACCGTCAGTCTCCTTGACTGGTGTCAACCTTGCTGTTATCTTAGCCTTTCAAGGATTAATATACCTTTTCAAGTTTAATGAGATAAGAGACCTGCTGTGTTCAAAGACTGTCCAGCTTTAGGAGCTGCTTTAACTCAGCCACTGATTGACCCGACCGATGCTGAGGAATCTTGCGATGTAACCACGCAATTGAGGATACAGGCTGGACAAACTTGGCCTCTCGTGTCTGTGAGAATCACCAATCACTGCAGCTCTGGCGTCACAGGGTTGCTGTCTTTTTGCTTTGATTGCAGTGACCAGGCACTTTTATATGTCTTTACCTCACTCACACCATCCAGTACAGAGACCATAAAACTAGTCTGCCGCTCTCCAAATGGTTGGACAAGCTGTGCTTGTAAGTGTCGCCTGACTGCACTGCTGGCTGAGATGACATCCTTAGGGCTTGCAAGAAACAAGTATTTCTTCTGCCACTGCACGCCAGCAGACCATCAGGAGGTCCAGCTATGAACTATTCATTTCGCCACTTGTGGGTTGTGACCGTGGGCCAGTGCGCCATTTGTTCTGCGTAATGTACATTGTGTGGCAAATGATATGCAACAAAATAACCAAAATGTTCGCTAGCTTTTCATTTTTTTTCTCAAAATAGTTTTGAATTGTCTTGATATTTTCCTCAGTCAATACAACCACAGGAACCTACTATGCCAAGTTCTCTTTTCGTTGCTTCCAATGAAACAAACCACAAAAAAGTCAATAATAGTTTGTGATTCATTAGCAAACTTCAGGACTGAAATAAACATTAAAACTAGCTCGCAGGTACATCAAATTTTAAACAACTTGAATTGTTTAGTTTTTTGTTCAGGACATTGTTGCTCGGTAGAATCCTTAGGAAACAATCATTTGTCTAATTCCCCATATCAGGGTAGCCAACTCATTTTTGTCATGGGCCACTTTGGAGTTACACCTTCCCTCAAAAGAGAATTGGATTCCACTAACGTAGACATAGACAAGAGATTTGAAAAAAAAAAATTGTCAAAAGAATGCAAGTCAGACAAAGTACAACAAAGGACGCTGGTAACAAAGAACCAGGAACAAGTGAAAACAAACCAAAAATAGTTGCAAAAGGCAAGGAACGAGAAAAATGTAAATCGCTTGTCAAACTCAAAGGAGAAGAAATTCATATATGGGAGAATGTAACCAAAATATTACAAGAACTACTTGAAAATAAATTAAAAAACGTTTGACCTATAAAAGCTTGCACAATACAGATTATACCATGTGCTATAAATGAATATGCTATGAAGTTTCACACCCCGCCCAAGAAAAAAAAAAACTAGAACAGTATACTTGCATCTCTTATTTAAAAATGTGGGTAAAAATGTGTTGGCCAATGTTATTATTTAGATGGTCATGATAGACACTCAATTAAACATGTGATGGTCATCAACTAGAAATGGCTAGACAGTTTTTTTTTTTGTTTTTTAGCATTTGGAGCTGGATGTCGTGCTTATCTAAATTTAACCCCACTGAAAAATGAAGGACATATCCAATTAGGCATCACTGTTGTTGAAACGGCTTAATAATGAACGTACATCCTTTTGAGATACGGTTACACTCAAGTCTCTGTACGCAGACAGTTCAGGCTTCGCTTTTACTTTTCTATGTGCAGTCATGGTGAAACCATAGGGACTGTAATAAGTTAAGTTTATTGCAATGCAGGAGGCAATATATGCTTACATTTGCTCTTGAGAGTTACTGTATGATCCACGTAGCCTGTAATTAGGAGTAAACTATGCAATTTCCTGGTTGGGGAAAACAACAGGGTGACAGCTAGATCCGCAATGCTACGTAACTCTGCGAATGGAGCAACAGCACAGTGAAGGCATGCTGTTGGCCTTCCACCACATGACAACTGTAATGCACAGTACGGATGTGTGTTACCCCACCAGACCGGCACACTTGCCCACATTGGTGTGACTAAGCGTTTCATTGCTTAACCTGATAAATCATCTGCTGTAAGTGTAGATGTATAAACGCGACACATTGTGGTGAACTGAGATCAACGGCAGATCAATTGTTGTTGAAGTTCGGCTGGGACTGTATGTCACCTCATTTGGCCTGGCGTTGACGTGCCAGGAGTGGAAGCGGAAACTTGTCACACAATTATAGCCAGCCTGCTTTAATTTGTGTGATTTTTTTCTCAATGCTCTTTGTCGTAAGCCTCCAGCGTTTGAGTGCATTTTCATTATTTACGTGTGCTATATATATATATATATATATATATATATATATATATATATATATATATATATATATATATATATATATATATATATATATATATATATATATATATATATATATATATATATATATATAAACTGAAAAAAACAGTCAACTGGGAGCATTGACGTGCTTTCACTTGTGTTTTGGTGCCTCCGAAAATTTTCCTTGAGATCCGACTACACATGCTAGCATTTACTAGCTGACGGCACGCAAACCAGCGACTTGAATATATATATATATATATATATATATATATATATATATATATATATATATATATATATATATATATATATATATATATATATATATATATATATATATATATATATATATATATATATATATATATATATATATATATATATATATATATATATATATATATATATACACACACACACACACACACACACACACATTATGTTTTCCTTTTGGGCCAGTAAGCAATATTGCTCCAGGCCTTCCCCCCAGTTGTCAAGTGGGATTGATTTTCAAACCACACTTTTAATTTAAATAAGTGATGTGTTTTGGTTTTCTTTGAAAACACAACTTGTTTTCCGGACTGAGTGTGCACAATCAAAATAGATCTCGACCATTGGAGTCAACAACATAGCAATCTTCACTGCATGCGAAGGAAGTATCATCATGAATTGGACTTTTTTTTTCTTCCATATTATGGTTTTAGTTGCAGGCCTATTTTGGACCATGCGCGTGTTTGCCTCTTGACTGCCTGAATACAATGAGGGTCAAATACAGTTTAGCTGCCAAGGTCATACTATAGTGCATTTTAGGTTCATCCTGAAATTTCACCCAAAAGGCAGACTGCACCCTGAACTTGTCGCCCGTCAGTTGCAGGGCACATAAAATGACAAACAACTATTCCCACCCACACCCACACGTCACTGAATGGTAACCAATCCCACGCACGCTGTCCGCCCACAAGTCAGGCGAGTGAACCACTACACCATCAGCGACTTGAAATCCAGGTCATATTATGCAAATTTAAGTGGTGCTCTTTCTCAAAAGAAATGATAATGTTCATTCCTTACTGGGTACTCCGGCCTCCTCCCACATTCCAAAATCTTGTATGTTGGGTTAGAAGACTCGAAATGGACTGTAGGTCAGAAGCCAAGTGTGAATGGTTATTTTTGTGTCCTGCGAGTGGTTAGCGACAAGTTTTGACTGTATGCCACCTCTCACCCAAAGTCAGCCTGGATAGGCTTCGGCTTACTGTGTCTTTGAACAGGACAAGTTGTATAGAAAATGGATGGATAAACAACACCAGTCTTTTTAGAAAGATTGTCAATAGCCACGTGTCTTCACAAGATCTCCTTGTGAGTCAGTGGAGCTGAAGAAATTGCTAGCAGGACAGCGACTGGTTAGAAAATTAGAAAACGTATTTTCTTTTGGCATTACAAAAGAGTCTCTTTCTATGTGAGATTTTGGGAGGGTTTTAAGAGCAAAGTCATTGAAATCAGGTCTGACTTTCGAGATATTACTTGTGTCAGCCATACAAAGATTTGTCGGAAATCAAGCAGACTTCGAGTGATTATTGCTGTCCTCTTCCCCCTTTAGAGTTCAGAATACTGTGTGCGCAGGTAACTCTCTGCTGTACCTTCTGTTCTTTAACATGCTCTCGTGTCAGTCAACAAAATCCAGAAAGGCCGATGAGTGACGGCTGCTCCGTTCCTCTGGTGCCAAATTTGGACCGACTTGAAAGAGAACAGAGCAGGTCTGCTTTTCATAAAGATGTGGTATCCTGAAAGGCGGCTCCACTTCATAATCATAAATTGTCCGCTTGGAAGTCAGAAGGGCACATCCATCCCAGTATATCAAAGACAGTTTTGATATCAAGGCAGTTTTGTGTCAGAATAATTAAATAAAAAAGTGAGGTCATCGCTCATTCAAAAAAACATTTTCTTCCGATTATCGACAGTTCAAGTCTTACTCATAGCAAGATGTTTTAAGCACAAGTCTGAATATGAGGATGACTGCTGGAGCGCCTTCATCTTTCTGCTGCAGGCTTTGGACAACTATAGGGTCCACAGTCTCTCCCTGGCGGGTGCTCCGAGCGGCTCCAATCCGTGCGTGTAATGCCGTTTGTGATGAGAATTCTAAACAGGGAACAGCAGTGAGGCATAACAGGAATGTGTTGCTATTGGAGGCAATACCATGCAAGAAAAAGACCGGGAGAAAAAAAAACAGTAGAGCGTTGTGTTCTGAAGGAGGAAGACTAATGTTATTATACATAGACTGTCACTCGGTTGGACCTATACCTCACCGGTTCCTTTCCTGCTGGTCTGCCCCCAGAAAACCTCCTTGTAGTGTTTGCTCAGGTGGACACCGTAGTGACCCAACTCATGTAGGCTGTAGCTTGTGGTTCGACTCACCTCCTAGTACCGCGGGAAGCTGCGGAAACCGATGAGAGACACTTACAAATTACTATAGTGGAGGAAAACAAAGTTCCTTTGTATTTCTTTCTCATCGTGTTTCTGTTTGAAATGAGACGTTTTATTTCAGAGGAGGCTGAGAGCAGCAAAAAAACCAGCATCCCGCCTTAGAAATGGAGAAAAAGTTTAGTGTCTAATATTTCTGCGTCAGTTTTTGTTAGTGGATTAGCGTTTGGCTGTCTAATTTGCTGCCGACCGCAAAGTTTATTACGGTAAATAATCCAGTGGTGACTGATGTTAAATGCATTGGTGTCTTCATTAATATCCAATGAGAAGCATGTGTCACATCAGCGGATGTGTGTGCCTGTTGAGAGAGTCATGATGCTGAGGGAGGAGATCCTGGACATGCACACTTATCTGAATGAGGAAATCCAGACACAACTCAGAAATGGTTTCAACTAAAGAAATACTCCAATTTTTGTGTGCTTTTTGTCATTTTGTCCACGTGCATTCATAATGTTCATATATCTAAAAACAAAACAATAATACTGTTAGATGTCATTTGTTCTTATTGAATGGATCAAACAACAACAGTAGCAAATTTATTTCAATTTAATGATTTGCCACTCTTTGCCAAATTTGGACTTTTATTGTATCCCATCCAAAATGTGTGTCACACAGTGATGATATATCTGTAAAACCAATAAGTTACCAGTGGTTTACTCGATGCTTGGAGCAACATTGAACCATCTGTACTCGCTTTGGCCAATGTAAAAGTGCAGAGAGCGAATAGAGCCATTTCCGAGTCAGGTACGGTAGGCACCATGCAATGGAGAAATGGTATTAGTAGGGCAGGGTGGAGGGGGCCCACGGTGAACTGGAAATCAATGTTCATTTTGGATGGACAGGAGCTCAAAGCATGAGGGTCAAACGGGAGGAGGGTGAAAAATTGAGGGAAAATGTAAACTTGTATAGCTGAGTTGAATGTGAAGTATAAGCAGGGGAACAAACAAGTGGAAGGAAGAGGTTTGGGTGGAAGAGCTTGATGAGAAAAAGTCAGACCACCCATTTGGAAAACGAGAGGCGGTACTTTGTAGAAGGCGTCTTAGTTTATGAGCATTGAAGGATCCTTCAGACAGGGGCTGTTTATAGTTTATTCTATCATGCCACACAGTCTCAAGCTCTCTGTCAGCAGGCTCATTCTGAAAAGACTAATTACAGCGTAAACACAACATTAAAGTCCGAAGGCCATTCCGTTAGACTTCACTATTTACCTTTTCCTCCAAACAATCCTGACATCCATTTCCAGATTAATTCTATCCACAGAAACCCATTCCCCTTAGTGTAGAATTTGATGGATACCCCTTTCAGCACAGAGAAAGAAAAACTAAATTCAGTTTGAAAGACCGTTGCAGTGCCCCCACCTGCAGATATGTAGGTCAATGTCACTCAATCTAAATCTAAGCGTGACGAGTTTTGTCATTGTACAAAAGGACTGAGAAAAGCTCCAAAGTTTCCATTACATTCAATACATACAGTTCATTAGATACCTGGTTACTGTGACAGTGGAGCAGTCAAAAATAAATAAATAAAAACCTCCCACTTTTTTTTTTGTCAATAATAATGTAAAATTAACCAGGAAACTGTGCTTCATTATCGCACGTATGGCTCGTGAGGAGTGGTCACTCAGTGTCAGTCACCTGCATGGAGGGCTTAATGACTTCCACATGGAGCCCAAGGGCCCCGGAAGAGAATGCTTTTAAGGCAGCCTCAGAGTTATGGCCTTCCACATCTTTTAGCATGTAAAATAAACAACGCAACTGCTACTGGGCGCAAGTGTATGTGTGTGTGATGTTAGAAACTCTTTAGGTTACATTTGATCACAGTTATGTAGTAATTACATTAACCCTCACCTTGACTGGGGACCACATTGCTTTATGTCTGAATGCTGTTTGCAAGTAAAATACAGCAAATTGTGTTTCCATATGTAACTGACGCATTTTAATATGAGCATGTAAGTAAAAATATGAAGCTGATAAAAGGAGTGTAACGAAATGCATTCCAGGTTCTTGGGTGTCTTGTCAATGAACTCCTCTTTACTCATTGAAATGAATGGATATGCCGTTGCAGTGCCCCAAAAAACACCAACAAAAATATTTGTAATGTGCTTTTAATAAGAAAAATAGCACTGTTCACTATTGTACTAACTAAAACAACAACAACAAAATGTACAGAATTACATATCAGAGAACAATTGAAATAATTCAACATTTTGTGCATTATGTGTTCAAACACATTCAAAAGCTTTATGATGACCGCTTTTATAAATACCACTATATTGTTGCTAGTTCTGTTAGCCCGTCAATAGCACTTTTAATATTTGTTACACCAGTGATAGTTTGTAAAATAAAATTAATGTGGTTTTGTTAAATATATATAGCATTTAATTCTCTTTGTTTTAAGTGCAGTAAACTGAAACTGGGGCGTGGCAATACAAACCTTCAAGTAAGCACTTATGTGCAGGCCCATTAGATGTGGACCAAACTTGCACAACCTTGCGTTCAAAACTTTGTGCATCACCCACACACAAAGAAATGCAGAGTTGAAAAAAAATGTCATGGAAGATATGAAATGACTCCTTCTTGTGACTGTCTCAAAGTCAGCCCTTAGCTTCAGCTCTAAAATCACAATGCTGAATGGAAGATATGTGGGGATAACTTTTGCTTATGGTGAACTGGTACCCATCTGCACTTTTCAGACATCTCACCATGCCCTGCATTTATCTATTCACATACTCTCACAATTCACAAAAAGAACTGAGCGGGAATTTAGTCCGTTTGGCAGATGCAATCCTGCGTTCATCTGTTTCAGTCAATTTTGCGCCTGTTGTTGAACGCGCAAACCTTTAGTAAATCAGACCCGAAGAGTTTTTAACTCTCGTACAAGTGAAAAACCTACTACAGTTTAGCAGTGTACAAATAATTATATATTAAGTTAAAATTATAAAACACTCTCAAACGTCAAAGATGGGTGAGGCCGTCGTATCATTTACCTTGTTTACATGCCACACTAATATAAAGAGAAAGTAAGCAACTATGTACACTGTCAAACGACAACAGTTTAGCTTTGATAACATGTGTTAGCCGCTAATGTTAGCTGTCTGGACTTTAGTCTCTCCACCTTCACTGAAGTCACTCATCTGACTGTTTGTGGGAGGCATTGTGGTGAAATGCCACGGTAAACTCTATATACACAATGACGTGAAGTGATTTATATGTTTGCAATGTTGCATAAAATGCTGTATAGGTAAATAATCGTTGGGCGAATAGCCGCAGCATAGCAGATAGAAGTTGTGTGTGTTGAGTGCTTCCTACGCTGACACCTGAGGAGTGTTGATGTCCAGGCTGGGCCCATGTTGCCGGCAGCTGCCTGGGAGGTGTAATAGGTTGTCTTACAAAGCACAGACAGGAAATGAACCTTGCTATCTTGCATGAACCACCTACATCTGGACTCAATTATTCATCATGGTTGTTTTTGGCTGGTGATAAATGATTTAGTGGCACCGCCAACACCATTCCACCAACCCTAATAAAACATCTAGGCTAAGAGAAGAGGAGAACAACCAAAGACAGTCTGGGATGAGGCGAGTGTTGCTTATTAACCTGAAAGCAGGTTCTTCCAATATTAAGTTGCATTGTTGTATTGTCATACTATTGAACTCTTGTGTTCAATGTGATAATCGTGTGATTTCAAACTCAAATGAGCACATTATCCTTATCTTTTCCATAAGGTTCTAATGTCAAAGCTGATTACAGCTTTTGTTTTGTATGTTGCACTTGTGGGCACGGTGGAGAGCGAAAACACTCAAATAACTTACCAGTCCAAATCAAACACGACCTTCCCTGGTGCGACCACAGGAGAACGTTAAATAGCTCCTCTGAGGTTATGAACTGTTGACAGTTAATAAGTCAGAAAATTTCCCCTTCAAGAGGATCTGAGATTCCATCTGCAGGGTACCCAGTACAAAGAACCGGAAAATAAATATCTCACTGTGGAAGTGGACTGGAATCTCTCAAAGGCTGCTCGTGGAGAGTCTCCCAAGCATGTCCCTCAAGGCTTCCTGCTTTCTGGAAGTGTGGACGAAATCCACCACCACACTGACTCATTTTTCCTGAAGGCACTTTTTTTGGGAGCGGCGCGGGTGGAGTTTGGAGCCTTGAGAGTCAAAACTGCAAACCGTGCAGTCAAGTGATCTTTGTGATTACACCTCATATTATTGCACTTGTCATCTATTTTCTTTGGCCCTGGGGTTGGTTGCCATGGTAACAGGCGCACAGCAGGCGATGTGCTGACCTCCGCTGTCCTCTGCATTTCCCAGCTTGGTGTTGATGAAGGGAAGTCTAGGCCAGTGATCCCTAACCCTTGATGAGGAGGCTTCTCAATTTCAGGCTCCGGGTCCTGGGTCTCATGCCCCTCTCTGCTTATTTAGCTCCACTCCCCACCCCCGACTCCAATCTGACCAGGCAGGGCATCGTCCCCTGAGCAAGCCACTCTAGTCCAATCTTTAACTGTGGCAGTGTAGCTTAGCTGATTACCAAAATTGTATCTTCTGTGCTAATGTCTCCATAAGACAGCAAAGCTATTCGACAATTTAAACATTTCCAGATGAGAGAGTGATTCATCTACCTCGGCTGAGCAACAGCAAGCAGTCAGATATCATTTGAAACAAATCAATTAAACCTTTCTTGGATCAACAATTTGATTGCCAGGCAATCTGAACCACTGCTATATCAAAATTCATTGTTCACGTCAACACTATATCACAGATCTTCGTCATTCAAATATCCGTTAGCAACCCCAACCCCCAAACCCTCCACCAATCAAAGTCGACAAAAAGAGAATACCCACGCAAAGAGAATTTTGCTTGGGACCCCAATTTGGTCAGGTTGGCATTTGTATTGTCAGTGATTATTTCTGCTGGTCGGTCTACGGCATTTCACTATATTATATGTTATCATTATGCTATCAGACTTGAATGAAATTTAATTACATGTTTTGGTTGAAGATTTGGGTGTTTATATTTTCAATATTTGGTTCTGTTTTGTTTTTATTTTTTTAATCAGTTTTGCATGAAGCTTCGAGTGGGCGTGACAACTTAACAGCTTTAAGCAAGCACAATTTGGATATTATTTGGAAAACTTCTTGACTCTCTTGTCTTCTTTTTGTTTCTGCAAAGTGAGGTTATTCTATAGCCTGCCATTTTTTGACAGTAGAAGAGTGAGAAGAGGCGCTATGTAATAATTTGAAAAAGTCTGCTACTATGTTTCAAATTTTTTCAAGTTTCAGAACATTGAAAAGAAAAAAAACAGTTTACACGAGTAAAAAGATCGGAATATATTTTAAAAATAAATGTTCGATATTATAAATTTACAGATACAAAAACACCGGACTCAACTGCGGTATTGACAGGTACCAGCGGCGTGCACTGTGCGAAGATGAACAACAGCGTCCAGAAACCCGACACAAGTGCGGACGTGCGCAAGCAGCTTCGACTGCGAGCAAAACTAACAACGATGGCCTGAATTCTCTTCAAATGCTCAACGTCCCAGAATATCCACAGCAGCCATGTTGTGTTTTTAGTGTCCTGTGGGGTTGAAAGAAGGAAATCTATTCACAAAAGCATGAAAATATTTGATCACTAGCAGCAGGGACGCGAGTGTTTAAAGGACCCCGTCCACAGGCCTCCGGCTGGCTGTGGGCCCTCTCAAACTGCAAAGAGCCCCTGGTCCGCCTGCCAACCTTTGGGGCAGCAGTGAGATGAAACAGATAAGATAATTGTCTCTAATGAAATCCAGAACCCTGGGTCTGTCTGGACCAGAACTCCAGCATGAGCCCTTTTCTCTCTCGTCAGTCTTCTTTTTGGAAGGGGGCCCTCCATATTGATCTTGAATTTAAAGAGCGGCCGTGGAAGTCTGCCGCTAATTCAAACCAGAACTGTTGTACTGGCCCGGCAGGAGCTTTGATAGCTTTTGAAGTTCTCTGAGCGATCATGGCACCATCAGTTTGCTGGACCCTGTCGCCATGACAACCCTAATTATCGTCCTTTACGGCCTAGTTTTTACACAGGAAGGGAGCCATTATGTTCTTTGGGGATTTGCATCTCTCTAGGCCAAGTGTCAAAGGTCAGAGAACTGCACTGAAACAACATATAGTATGAATACCGCTCTGCAGATGAATGATGAATACTTTGGTACAAATTAGTTTTGTTTCTGGATCTGCTTGCTTAAGTTAACAGTCAACAACTTTTGCTGGTGTTTCACTCTTTGTGTCAAGGTTAAAGCAAACAGCCTCAGTGATGTATTACCCCGTTTCATGCTAAGATACAGGCCAAAATGAGACTAATTCCAGATACCCCCCACGGAAACACTCCACTAACGTCACAGTGGTGCTTAAATTTTGTCCACATTAAAGCAATCCAATTACAATACATTCATCATTCTCTTAATGTGATAATATGCTTGTAACACAAAATAAACACATTTTCTGTTTTCCCTGAAGGGCTTCCAATAGAGTTGAGACGTAGACGCTGGAAAATGAATGCACCACGTGTACTTCTTTTCTTAGCTTTTGGATGATGTAGGCTGTTTCAAAAACAGCAGAACAGTATGCAGACTCAACTCGTTTTGCACTGACATTTGGTCTGATTTTTTTTTTGGGGGGGTGGTTCAAATAAAGTAGACTCCTTTCTCTCCTATTACTTGACTCTTTCATAAAAAATAAACACCGGTTTGATTAGTTAAATAATCAACAAGCTTTTTAAATTCGGGATTTTCACTTTTGGGTGCGGGGGGGGGGGGTTAAATCAAAACAAGTCTACACCAATCATTCATGTATATTTCATGCTTGAGTTTTTGGTAAATTCCCAACTTGACAAATTGATTGGATGTTTGGACAAAATGAAACCAAACCTCCTGTTTCTTTACCTGTGATCTCTTGTGTATCAATCATCTCATCAAATCTCTGAAGAGAGACCTATCTCGTTACACATTTTAAAAGGACTTAATGCGTGCTACAAGCCACAACATTTAGTACTGCACACTTGCTGAATTTTGTTAAAAACTTTTGGATTGGGTCAGTCACAAGTGAAAATTATTATCTTTAAGACCAGGTTTTATTGGTACCTTTCTTGTTTTTGTGCTCATTAGATTGTGCAGCTGTAGCAACAATTCTCTCTGTGCAAAGATATTCATGCGGGATAGAGGGACTACAGGCCCCATTGCATCCATCCATCCATCCATCCATCCATCCATCCATCCATCCATCCATCCATCCATCCATCCATCCATCCATCCATCCATCCATCCATCCATCCATTTCCTGAAACGCTTTATCCTCACAAGGGTCACGGAGGGGGCTGGAGCCTATCCCAGTTGTCTTCAGGCAGAAGGCGGGGGACACCCTGAACTGGTTCAGCCAACCAATCGTGGGGCACACAGAGATTAACTTAGAGTGTTCAGTCAGCCTGCCATGCATGTTTTTCGAATGTGGGAGGAAACCGGAGTACCCAGAGAAAACCCACGCAGGCACGGGGAAAACATGGCCGGAGCATGGATCGAACCCACGACCTCTGCACTGTGAGGTCGGCGCGCTAACCACTCGATCATTGGGCCGCCAGGCCCCATGGCAACAAGCGAAAATATGGTTAGGTGACCAAACCCAGACAACACATGAGTTGTAACGTTCTCAGTGACAGTCCGAGGGCAGTTCGATGTCAATATCAGTTGATGGCAGATGTCGGTATTGGCCAAAAATAGCTAGCCCCTGAGATGGATGAAAATGATGAATGAATGTTGCACGAGAAATAAGTGTGTTTAATTCCCCTTTAAGTCGCAAATTTTAGGATTCGGGACTTGCTTTTGAGAGACTCGACTTGATGTGCGTTTGACTTGCCAGTCATGATGCCTGACTCAGACTGCACATACGGACTAACGACACGACAAGTCTTGCCTGCTTGGATGTGACATTGTGAACAAGAAAGTGTCCCATTCGTTGGTTTGTGAGAAGAGTTCTATTTTGTGTAGTGTGTGCAAAATGACAAGCTACCATTTCTATGATGTGCAGTACAGAGGCCACCTGATGAAGCAAGTATGATAGAGGGAGAACCAAGGATGATCAAGTCAGGACAATTTAGCTCACCAATTGCTGGTAAAATTATCTATGTCTGTTCATTTGGGAAGACAATGAGGGAATTGGCAATATGCAGACTGTCTGGGACCATTAAAACAATGTTGTTATGGTGAATGTGTTAGTACAGCTAGCAGATGCTGACTACAAAGTGGCTAATGTGTGAACCTACAATATGCTTGAGCAAGATTGGACGACTTTTGAATTGGTTAACCCAAGTAACGTCTGCTTGGTTTTTGGTCACAGTAATTTCCTTTAAACTTGAAGGTTAAGACTTGCGACATGCTTATGACTTACACATATGTGACCTCCCCCCACCTCCGTTGTGGTTTGAAGGTTGCCTCGATGAATGTTCAAACCAGAAGAGTAGAGGCAACAGCTAGCATTATCAGCAGGCTATTTTCAAGGTGACCCATGAATGGAGAGCAAGCGCCGACGAAAGCAAGTGTGGTGCCATGTGACAAATTAGGAGGTAGACAGCATTGAAGCTCAGGAATGATTGGTTTAACTTCTGCGCTTTTACAACCTCACTGGTAGTAGGGTCAGTGTTTAAAGATAAAGCTTCCCTGTTCGATGGTCAATTTGGGTGGTAGATGAGGTCAATAAACGAGGGTGTTTGAGTCCAGTTGACTTACGTTATGTTCCATTTTTCAAAACTGGGTTTTGACAACTTTAAGCCTAGCCAAGTGTTTTTGTGGCCAAACTTAACCAGAATGACGCATTGACCGATCACTTTCAATTAATCTCTCCATCAGTTTTCTCAAGGCGCTCGTGCCTGTGAATTGAATCAAAGGAACAATGAAAATAATAACACCACATTCATCATCTCGTGGTGACTCCTGGTGGGCATCGTGGCCTCAACATTATTGCACAACATATCCAAGGCATTTTGTTCTAATTATAGTTTACAGCTGGTTGCAGTATCAATTCCATGATATGAGCTTCACCGTAATTGTGAAAGAAGGTGAACCCTACAACGCACTAACAGGTGCCTGTGCACCTTTCTCTTTGCACTCTGCACCAAATTTTCAAAGCTCACAGTATGCTTTTTCGCGCAAGTAGGCGCATTATACATGTGAGATACACCGTAATGAATGCGTCCCGCCCTGTATGAGCGCGCCCTTATTTCATAATCTACATTAACGCGGAAACACATTGTGTGGACTTTCAGTTTTATTTTACCGTTATAGTGCTGTTTGCACCACTATTGTATGTTTTGGAGTCCCTGTGCATACACATGTCAATTTGAAATCGATTAATACGCAAGATAAAGAAAAAAAAATTATCCGAAGGACAAGCAGTTGCTGCACATGCATGTATGACGTTTCTAACTTCTATGACTACGCAAAACGGTGCTACTTTTAAGAGTATTGTGATGAAGTTACACTGCAAATAACTTCCTTTTGCTTTGGTGTTGCTGCCCTTAATGATTTAAAAGATTTTAAAGTCATTTAGTGGCAAGTGCGTCTGAGTTGGTTGCTGTTGCTTATTCAGGGGTCAGACAATCCTCCGAATCAAAGAGGGAGGAGGCAGAGGTTGACCAAACAGGCTTCTCTCCCACTGCCCTCATGTAAAACTATCTGCCAAACACCAGTCGTACTCTTTGAACTTGATTTACCGCTAAGGTCGTCTTCAATGTTGAGGCTGAGAGGAGTCTCCAGATGACAAAGAGATAAGCAAGGCTTTATCTCATCCTACCGCCATTATCAGTTGGCTGTCGCGGTGCGTTGAGCAAAAAGTGCAGTCAGACTCGAAAAGATCGGAAATGTACAGAATATTAAATTTACACAGCAGTTTAATGGAAGTTTTGGGTGCGGTTTTCAAATTTTTTTCAGCTCAAGCCCCCAAATGATTAGAATGCATCTAGATATGTAATACCACAAACATACATAGTACATGTAAATTGGTTACAGAGAAGACAGCAGACATCACTGTATTGCAACAAAAAACAATTTGCCCAAAATGTCGACCAACTCGGTAGCATAGCTTGCTGGCTCTGTCTCAGCGCTTATTATTGTGACCTGATTATTTTTACGGTGTTATTATTGTTAATAGTGTTACTTCTTTGTAGGAAATCCAACTCAATTCTCATGCATATGGGCCCTGGTTCTTGAGATCCAAGTGGTCCTTTTCAGTGGGATGGTGTGTCGCCATAACGCCCCAGCTGGAATGTCAGAAAGGACAGTTTTCTGTAAGTCACAACTTCAGTGATACATTACAACCAAGCAACACCACACAACAAACACGAGCCTTGTGATTACATTTCACCACATTAAACAATGAAGACGTGATTGATGAAGTTGGTTTTCATAGTGGAATGCTGTATTCCGTTCTTATGCTGTGTGGGCTTGCCCTGGGATATGTCGAATTTGACACCATATAAATATCATTGATTTTGATAAACACAACAACATACATAATTCATTGCATGTTTACACTTTACATACATCAGGTTTACTTTGTCTTCTCAAAGTATAAAGTTGCAATCAAAATATCGGTGGCCTGCTGTTGTAGATTTTTGCCCAGTTTGAGTGATTAGAGCACATTGTGCCAATATGTGAGCACAGAGTGCTGAGTTTAGACTTTTCATATTTATCTGTTCCCGTGAAGAATGCGCCTCAAAATGAGGATCAGCCCAGCCAATTGATAATTTATCTGCTTTTTGTGCAATGCAACTTTGAATTTGAATGCCTCCAAAATGATAAAATACATGCAAAGATGCACATGCACACACCAACGCGCCCATTTAAAAAAGTAAAGTTATAAAATATAGGAATCTATTTATATTTCAGACACAGGATATATTCCTAAATGTAATATAAATATGTTTCCCCCCCATATTGTTTTGCACACGTTTGATCCACAAAAACAGCCTTAAAATGTGGTGTGCTACACTACAAATAGAGAATAACAAACACACACACACGCACACGCCAGAATCTAGTCCTATGCACCTATCCGATGCCATCAGAGTGTACTGTACTGGAATTGTTTGTTTTATTTTTTTACTATTACTATATTTTCTACAGTATAAGGCACATCCGAGTATAAGGCGCATCTTCAACAAATGGCCCATTTAAAAACTGTTTTCATCCATGAGTGCACCGCATTATAAGGTGCATACATCCAGGAAATCAGAATATTGATCCTGATATAAAACTCATCGGATTATATAGTGCACTGTCGGCTTTTGAGAAAATGATTGAATGATTTTAGGTGCGAAAAATGGTACATGGAGGCTAACCTGATTTACACTCCGATTAAAAAGTGCAATTAAGTTTTCAGCCACCTTCCCTTGCTCCACTGCCCTAAGCGAAACATTTCTGCAAAGTGTGTATAGTTTTAGATGAGTTTTATATCAATTTTAATATCTAGCACCTCAGTTATTTTACATGAAGAATACTTTGACTGTGCAGTTAATAAAAGTTTCACTTGAGCAAAAACTACTGCAACAGAATGAGTGATTCCATCTCCATTATTTCCTATGGGGGAAAATATAGTTCCTCATCCAAACAGGAGGTCGACCAGCGTCCCGTAACTGATTGCATTCAACCTCAGAAGTTCCACTGACGATTTTAAAAACACATTTTCTTTCTTTCATTCAAAACTCAAGGAAATTCGCATGTAGTGAATTTTCCTCTCTAATTTATTGACCTAAGCGCCAAACGTCTGCGCTAGAACAGGGTGTTGATGGTCAATTTGACTTGTCTCACTTCCACAAAAGGATCCTGCCTTCCTGGAATCCACTTACCGGGATAAGAGTGTTTGAAACAGTGTAGGGGCAACAGGGGGATCTTTGTAAGTGGAGGTAATGACACATTAATTATCAGTGTGAGCCCCACTATTGGTGGGCCACCAGGTTAATGAAGGCAATGGGATTAAAACCCGGGGAGTTAAGCGCCTTCAGGGACAGGATCAGGAACTGGCTGTATCTGTAATCCCCCCTGGCAATGCGGCTTTCCCTCTGGACTTCAATAAAAGGACAAATTGTCTTCTGCCCGCATTCACTCTCAAGGGGATGTGCATGGCTTTTCCATGATGGATCATGCCCCTCTTCTGCACTCACTGCACACTTTATTCGGTACACAGTCCAGAGCCAGACCCAAAACTCTTATCAGTGCAAGTTAAATCAAGGTCTCTGCAATCAGTCAGAACCACATACTTATTTGTTGTCGTGGGCAGATTTCACCAAAAGTTGGAAGAGACTTTTGATGCAGATGACAAATGAAAATCTTGAGCAAAACAATCTGCAGAATGCTGAGCGGTAGTACACCATTGCAAACTACAACAATGAATATTGTTAAATATCGCTGATGAAATTTAAGACTCATAGGTGTGACATGCGAGAATGACTGATGCTTGAGAGTTTAGATTGGATGGTGAGTAAGTGTTTTTCTTTTTTACCTCAAAAACCTTATATTACACTTCATCGCAACAACGCGTTGTGCGTGTGTGTGTGTTTTATGTTAAAATATTGAGCCGGTTTCACTCTGAGAATGTTTTGCTTTATTTTTGGCTTCTTATTTCTTTTTTGCAACACTAATTATGTCAGGATCAATTCATTTTGCTTGTTTGTTTGCTCTTATTTGCTATTTTACAGCACCAATTTCAAATCGACGAAGGGTGGTGGGCTGGGCGGGATTATCACACATCAGAGCATTACATGTCAAACTGATTGGAAAAAAAAGCAACCACAAGTCTTAACATGCAGCCAAGACACATCCAAGTGTATATTCTCGTTTAATCCAGACACCTGTAAAAATACATTTCATTCCACTTTTTAGAAAACATACACCTCAGTCAGTGTTAATGTTTTCTTTCTCCAAGCCCTTGATTTGATATTCAAACTTGAGTCGCAATCAGCTAATTAAATCAACAGATTACTAGAATATTTCAATATAATTCGTATGATTTCTTTTTAACCAGTATATGCGTAAGTACACTGAAGGTCTCCCTGACAAATAGCATTCTGTAACGTGGAGGCCGCATCGCTTGCATGTATATTATTATCATATTATTATTATTATAACATGTGGGATCTCAGCATTTCAGGATTAACTCTGAGTGTCTGATTTTTTATGGGGCGGTGCTTGTATAACGGCAAAAAAAAAAAGAAAAAAAGTTCAACGTTGTGTTAAAAAATATAATAATAATTATTCTCAGTTGATCATGTATAAGTGTTATGATTGCAGGGGATTGACCCCAGAATAGGTCATTTCATATGGGAAAATGTGTCCTGAAATCAGCGGCAGTCAACTTGTCTGCAACAACAGATTATTTCACCGTTGCGATTCCACTCTCTATAAATAAATTCCTTTAGTTTGAATTTGATACTATATGTGTATATCGATATATAAACATATATTTTATATCAATAACAACTTGATTAAACATAAACAGGACCGTTCGAAATGGTTTGATCTCATGTTTATAGTTCCTAGCAAGGCCCTCTATTTATGGGCAAATGACGACCACAAATAATCATCGCCTTTGAGCCCCCAAAATCTGATTTTATCATCTGCAAAGTTTTGCACGGCCTTTGTGTACGCTCGCGCCGCTTTCTGATTGCCTGTTTATTATTGCAGCTTTTCCACTGAGCCAATGGGGATGTAGCCAATTCGAGGAGGTGCCAAGCCTTTTCCCAGCCATTTCCTGCCTGTGATATCATTGTGTACTCCTCCTAAACACACTGATTTGTGTCTTGTCCGCAGCCTGGGTGGCACATATCCGACACGTCCGAGGTAGAGCAGGTTTCCCCCCGGCCCTTCAGAGAGGCATCAAAGGATGCAATCAGGTTGCGTGCCTGAGTCATGGCGTCATTCATCCCCACTAGACAGCGTGAGGATATGATGAAGAGCTGACCTGCCGCACCGCCAAATTATGAGCACAAATATGACATTTTCCAAATGAAACGCCCTTTTTATCCACAAGCCTTAAAATTGATTTCAAAAAGCAAACATTCTTTTTAACATGTAGCCAAAAGCGTATCATACAGTATTCCCATTCTGCTCCTGCACTTTAATATAGATAGTTACAAACAATATATTTTTTTACCTCCTTGATTAATTTATGTATTTATTTTAAACACTGCCGATAAAATTAATGTTTTGTTTTCGCTCCAATATGTAATCAATCTGCCATCTTGAGCAGCAATCCGCTAACTGAAGTCAATATTTTTAGGAGAAGAGAGATTCTCAAAGTGTGGTAGTAGTACCACTAGCGGTAGGCAGGTTTCTACTAGATGTAGGCAACCAAAAAATCACTACATGAGTACCGTTCAGTTTTGAACATTTCAGTGAAATAGATTTGCATTTAATCATTAAGATCTGTTTGTTTGTAAAATTGTATTTAGTCATTTTTATGTGCAATCAATTTTAATTGAGTCTTGTTTTAAAGAGGAAGTTAACTTGCAAACGACACATGACCAAACCCAGAAAACAGGTGAGCCGTGATTGGTTGTTACCTGACCCCTCAGGCACTATGATGTCATTTTCAGTCGACAGCAAGTGACAAAATGGCCGCCGCCTGCAATGGATATACATTTGTGGAATTTGCTGCTTCATTAATATTCCACAACCGTAATATTAATCAGAATGCTGTGCTTGGAGGTGGGTGGGTGGGTATTGTAAAGAAAACTTGTCACTTAACTTCCCTTTAAGTTTAGCTTTTTTTGGGATGGGCCAGGGAGGATTTTCCTATATTGAAGTGCAGTATTTATATTCAATCTGTGTAATGTTACAGTGATTTATACACTAATAGTAAATATTCTTCTTGGGAGGCAAATCTCTTTCATTTTTGAGGAACACTTGGTCTTACTACGCGGCTGTATTTTAATGTCGGTCATGATTACAGTTCTTGGAGAGCAAAGTAGTTTTTGAGGTGGTACTTGGTGTTAAACAATTGGGAACCTCTGGAGTTGAATCCTTAAACCTGTCATCCGTGGCTGTTTTTTTGTTTTTGTTGTTTATTTATTCATTTATTTACTTACTTACTTACTTACTTACTTACTGTATGTCTTTGCGCCAGTTCACCAGCTGTCTAAATTACAAATTTCCACATTTCACATTACATCCTTTAATACCAACAGACTATACTTTTTTTTAAAACTAGCTCCTGTCTAGTTAGTGACATATTAAGAAATAAAATAGCATCTTATATATATTTTAAAATTATTTATTCTCAAAGCTAATTCATGTCACTAACAGGATGTTTGAATTAACTTTATAAACATGCTATACCAAGGGTGGTCAACCTCCAACCCTGGAAGATATATGACCCATGAAAGTGTTTCAACTGGCTCTCTGTGCAATTCTAAAAACAAATTAATGAAACCTCTTTGGAACTGTTATTTTTAAAAAAAGTTTTTTTTAAAGGAAATAGGGCCAACCCCAAATAACCCACATATGCTCTCAATATATAATAATACAAATGAAACTGAAAATGTTGGTCCAGTATTAAACACAATATGATTTATAATCATGTAATGTAATGTAAAAATATGAAAACCACTACTTAATGCATTCTGACTGCGTATTTTCCATCTTTCATCCATAAAGTGAAACTTTTCCTCTGTTTTGTACTTATACAAGAACCCGTACATGCCTTATATGATTGTCACTCTTAGTTAGTTATGAATTTGATTCTGATAAAAGTGTATGTGAGTGTGTATGGTGGTATTGTTTTATTTTTAGGTTCTCTGGAAAATTTTACTCTCAAGCCATAGACATGTTTGAAGCTGCACCTGCCTTTTCTGAAAGACCCAGCAATGAACTTTGTATTTATGCACATATGTTTCCAATTTTCCCCTTTTTAAGGCACAAATTAACATTGACACTAGGATTTTTTTTTTATCCAGCGTGACTTACTAAGTAAATGTTTTATTATATTTTAATTACAGAAGGACAGGAAAGAGGACAATAATTATCTAATTCAAATTGATTGGCCACAAATTAGAAGTGACCAAAGAACCAAATGAAGTCATTCAAATTGACATAATACGTTGAAAGGTACCGGGAGAGACTCTTAAATTACATTTTAATACATACAATTGAGGGACTATAACTAAAAATAAAATATTTTTAACGAATAGAAAATGTTATTTAATTTTTTATATGAGTTGACTCATACCCATAATAACAATCACAATTTGTTTTTACCAGTACTGCTCTTGTTTTGTTACTGTGAGCACAGGTGTCAACATTACATCATAAAATGTGTACTTTATGCTAGTTTTTTCCACAAAATGTACAAAGTTAATTACTTGGTCATTTCATTTTGGAATCTTGCACGGTAATAGAATCAAGTGAAATACAGTGCATAGCTGTTAATTAGATACTGTCACTACTAAGCCTGGTTTTAGTTTCCCTCCCTAAACAGCTGCATGAAAATGTTCGTGCTCTGTCTTTGAGCCGACACACACACACACACACACACACACACACACACACACACACACACACACACACACACACAGGCAACTCCCCCATACTCTCTCTCTCTCTCTCACACACACACACACGCACACACATAAGCACAAGCACCCCCACACACACACACAATAACACACGCACTTTCACACGCATACGCGCACACACGCGCACATAAACATGCACAAGCGCACGCGGCTTCGGTAGCGTTGACATCTTAACAGAAACCCTCCGATGTAGCATATTTCATATTTCCATCAGCGCTTTTATAATATATAACGCAGGCATGCAGTCTCTTGCAACGCATTTACGTAACAAACGCTTAAAACGAGTTCTTTTTTTTGTACTTATTTCGGGCCCCCTTCATTTCTTTTCTTTAAAAAAAATTAAATAAATGAATAAGTGAAATGTAATGAAACGAAGGAACACATTTAGAATACCCGACCTTTTCTTTTCACGTCCATTTTCCAAAGCGTACACGATTCGGATAAAATCCATTGAATGGAAAAGTTGTGACTGATGAACGCGATTTCTGACTCGGTCCGGCTCCAGTTCGGCGTGTCGTGCGGGTTCTCTCTGTCCGTGGACTGCGATGCTATGCACTGTGTGAGCCTCTGCGCCACACTCTGAACATCTGCTCATTTCACGTGACTTTTTCCTTCCCCAAAAAAAGAAAAAATGCTAACATCTGTTCTAAATAGGTTTCATTCTGTGTGCCTCAATTGGCAAGTGCACCATGAAAAGGGGAAACATATTGAAGGTTGTTTCATCCAGAGATGAACGTGTTT
Organism: Hippocampus mohnikei; assembly: GCA_026261675.1. Lineage (NCBI taxonomy): Eukaryota > Metazoa > Chordata > Actinopteri > Syngnathiformes > Syngnathidae > Hippocampus > Hippocampus mohnikei. Next base: position 12,782,027 of record JAKGUB010000556.1, on the reverse strand, counting down.
TTAATTTTGCGTTTTTTCAACTTCAAAAATAGTGTGATGCGTTCTTTGTAATAGGATTATTAATGTGATAGGTAAACGTAAAATTCACCAAGTCATTCAAGGGCCTGTAGATGTTTGTGGGGTTGTGGAAGCACCTCCACCCCCTCCCGCCCACGCAAACAGTGAGAGTGGCCCCTTCGTCCACGCTACCTTCAGGGCCTCCTTAAATTTCATAGACATCTGGGAATTCCATACATGCCTCAAAGGCCAATTACACACCTTCAAACGGTCATGGCTTTCTTTTTGGAAAGTGAGAAAAACTTTCCCACGTCACCTAAACGTTTCACAAAGCAATGACAGCACGGATCACGACACCGGAAGTCGCATTTGATCATATTGGTTTATTCAAGTCAATTATTACTGTATTGTAGTTTTAAAAAAATATATGAGTTTATGTGCAGCCACGTACTGTTCAGGCAGTAGAGATTATTTAGAATAGTGAAACGTCAAGAAAACGCATTCGGTATGCAGGACATACTGTAGTTTCGCAGACACATTCACGTAACACCGGTTGTTTCCATCAAGATTAAAATAATAATAATACTAATACTGTACATACATACCTAAAATAAAAATACACTTTTGCAGGTTGACACGACTCCTCCAGCCTTATTTATGGAGAGTGTATGGAGGACATTAGTTGAATTTACACGTAAACGCATTGAAGCAATAAACACAGGTGTCGTATAAATTACGACTTGGCCTATGTATTTTAAAACAGGGTATTTTGCCATTACTTCACACGTTTTTGGTTTAACTTGCAATTATATGTATTTATTTAAAAAACTTTTAAAGGCATGTTAACCAGTTTGAATTTGTCGTAGTGCTGAGTGGCTTCTCGCGTGTCATCTTAATACCCTGAAAAACAATCTTTAATTAGAATGAAAGAAGGCAAAAATGTTCTCGTTTTCTTTATTGCAAAAAAAATATACATTTACAAAAGTGATAATAAAAATAGGAATGTATTTATATTTCAGACACAGGATGTATTCCTAAATGTAATACCAATAAATAAATAAATGTTTTCTGGAAAATATTTTTTTGCACAGGTTTGATCCACAAAAACAGCCTTATAATGTGGGCTACACCACCAGTAGAGAACTACACACACACACACACACACACACACACACACACACACACACACACACACACACACACACACACACACACACACACACACACACACACACACACACACACACACACACGCGCCGCCACACACAAGTTACATTGCCTTGCTCCACCGTGGCAGAAATAAGTCCCAATACATTTAGTAAAAGCAACTCTTCTTAACAGGCATCAGCCGTGATATATTCAACATTCGTCGTCAACAACATGTAAATACACCGTCATCAGAGTAGAAGGTGTGAGGGGGCTGCAAAAACAAACAAACGAAAAAAATCTCCTGCAGCACCTCCGTGGTCTATGCTTTAAATAGTGATCCCATGTATCCAGCATTGGACTCCAGATATGTCCCATCAGAATGTGAGAAGTTTAGAATCAGCAGTCACCTGTGCAGGGTCAAACGCACATACAATGATTAGCTTTTAAGGTGCTTGTATTGGCTATCACTGCAAACAGTTTATAGCGCTGTTTAGTTTGCATGTGACACACCGAGTCATGGATTTTAAGGACAAAAAAAATCCAGTTAACAATTTGCATCATGCATTTTAACGAGAAAACAAGTTGGAGCATTGGCATGTGCATTGTAATCCAAAAATAGGAATTTACATTTTACTTCGTGCAACCCCATGTTGGAGGACTTTGTAATACATTGTATTAAAAAAGCATATTTGACATTTTAGTTGGCGAAATGATTGACAATATGCACCATGTAGCAATTAAAATATTTGGGTGTGGGAGGGGGGGTGGTACTATAATTGTAAATTTGGGGTGTGCATGCTTTAGCTGGGAAACAAACACAATTTGCGCCATGCATTTCGTCTGAAAGTTTCCTATATCATATTGGGAATAAGTTGTCAATTTGCATCATACATATAAGACGTGAAAAAAACAATTTGACAATATGCATGATGCATCACAGCAAATAAAAACAAACATATATACTTTTAGCAATTTCAGTGTGAAGATTGTAATTTAAAAGAATAACAAGACCGCATGCATTACAGTCAAGAAAAAAAAAGCATGCATGTATTTTAGCTCGACATAACTGTGTTTAAGAAGACGCATAACGTAATTTAGCACAGAAAAATAGGCTTTTGTCCGGAACAAAAACTAACATTTGACAATCTCCGTCATGCACTTTCGCCAAGAAAATAACATGCGTGCATTTTAGCTGGGAAAGAAGATCGTTGACCATTTAGTTCGAAACCTACCATGTTGGGCTCGAGCCGTCCGGGTGCTAGTGAGATGTGGACATGGACCAGGCGCCCTCCATCCTCCATACGGAGAAGGCGTAGCTGAGCCTTTCGTGGGCCACGTAGCTGCAGCTGGACATCTTGGCATCCAGCTCGTCACTCTGCAGCACCTGGCACAGGAAGTCGATGTACCTGGCGGCCAGTTTGAGCGTCTGTATTTTGCTCAGCTTGTCCGAGGGCAGCGTGGGGATGATCTTGCGCAGGGCCGCGAACGCCTCGTTGAGGGACTGAGTCCTCTGTCGCTCCCGCACGTTGGCCATGACTCGCTGGCTCTGGAGCTCCTCGAGAGACTGCGGACTGCCGCTGCTGCTCGACTTCTTGCCCCGTTTGCCCCCAGTCGGAATCGGGCTGTCCGAGTCGTCGGCGGCGTGTTTCCTGCTCGGCCTCCGCTTCCTCGCGCTTCTTTTGGGCTGCGTGTCCGCCTCCCCCTCGCTGTTGCTCAGGCTGTCCACAGGGGAGACCGGGGAGCTGCTCGACTCTTCCCCCAAATTTTCCTCGGACATCTCCACTCGCCGCACGGAAATAGCGCGCCCCCTCTAAAAGAGTCCAAATATTACCTCCCTGTCATCAAGTCCTCGGTTTAGTCCACCTGGGGGTCTGTGCAGTTTTAAGACGCCGAAGTTGCCATAGATGGGCCTCCGGGAGGACAAGTCTTTTCTGACAATTGAGAAAGTTGGCCTCATCTTATAGGCTGAAAACTTTTTGGGGAGGCACGCGATTGGACGAGAGGGATAGTGACGTCACGAGATGGGTGGCCCCTCTTGTGACAAAAGAAACACAGATAACGGCGCTGTCATTACATCATAGCAGAAAAAAAACGTTCGCCACTACCACCGCTATGAAGTAATATTACAAACAAGCATTACGACTCAGTGCAGAATCAAATGAGCTCTACAAAGTTACCATTAGAAAGATAACTAGCCCACAGAAATGGTTGTATTTTGTAGTGGTGTAAATCAATCACTTATGACAATTTGACGATAACAGTACTCAGTTTGACCGGCAATGATCGAAAGTGGACATTATTTAACAGCATGTTAATGAACATGGTTATATTGCAATGGTGTAGCTCAATGTCTATATCTATCTATCTATCTATCTATCTATCTATCTATCTATCTATCTATCTATCTATCTATCTATCTATCTATCTATCTATCTATCTATCTATCTATCTATCTATCTATCTATCTATCTATCTATCTATCTATCTATCTATCTATCTATCTATCTATCTATCTATCTATCTATCTATCTATCTATCTATCTATCTATCTATCTATCTATCTATCTATCTATCTATCTATCTATCTATCTATCTATCTATCTATCTATCTATCTATCCATTTAAGATTGGAAGGATTTAGGATGATATGGTATGGTTTGGATCAGAAGTTTTTCTTGAGAGAATATGGACAAATTAGGAGGGTTTTTTTTGTGCGAATGAAGAAAACTTAAAGCGTTCACCAACAAGACTGAGTGCAATTTAGAATTCTGCCTGTAGAGACAAATTGCTTCCCTTGTCACATATAGCAGTCCAATTGTTTTCTTGGACAATCTGCATTCATTTCACTGCACAGACCAAAAGAAACACCTCCTCAAAGAATCACATATTCTCTTCTACAGCCATGCGTGCAACCTACATGACGTTTGCTAATAATGTTTCCATAGTCTGACCTAATCCCAGGGAGATCAAAGGCGCCCCCTTATGCAACGCATGAGCCCAATCTGACACATTGCACATGCAGCCAGGCTTTCACATTGGCCAACTTTTTCCTCATGTTTTAATTATATTCCCCACAAGAGGGCATGTTTTGGCTATAAGCCATAAATGTACATTTAAAAAGGACCATTTAAAAAAAAAAGCATAAATCACAGGCTACAGTATGTCTTTGTGCACGTGTATATGAAACAATGCGTGCATCACAGCCCCCTGTTGAGTTGATGTAGCCGAGGGAGAGGAGAAGGCAGCTTTGTGTGCGAGGCCCTCTGGTATTTACTGGTGTGGTGAGACAATATCCATCTTGTTTAGTGGAGGATTACTTTGTTTAGGTTGAGAAGGCCCTGGTCCACGGGAGCAGCATCTGGTTCAGGAAACAGGGGGCAGTGGGGGTGAGAGGTCACAACACCAGCCGAACCATCCATTTATATCTTCACGGAGGCCCTAAGAGTGAAGTATTGTTCCAAGAGGAGCACCTCCAGGTACCAACAACACACACAGGCTTGTTGAAGTGGGACTTGGGGTGCAATGCCACAAAGTAGATTTGAATCTATCACTTTCATGATTGCAAATGAGCACCGGAACATCCGTAGAAAGGCTGTTAACCAAGTTATGCAAAGGACAAAGTAGGATCAGAATGTGCCTTGTCAAGGTGAACGTACCTGTCTGGTGTCCCTGTCCATGGTACTGACCTTAGCAAGCACCTTTTACCTGTGTGTGAAGAGCAGTCCGCATTCATTTGCCAGCCTGGAACAAATTCTTTGGAGGTTCCACCGTAGTGATATGGAAATAGACCTTTGCAGCATGGTGAATTAGTGGTTCATCGTCAAGAGATTCTGGGTTTGAATTTGGTCTCAGGCTCTCCTGCCTGGAGTTTGCATGTTCACCACATGCTTGCCTGGGTTTTCTCCACATACGCCGACATCCATGTTAGGTTATTTGATGACACTAAATCCTGTGGGCCAGATATAGCCCGCTGCATCATTTTATGTGGTGGGACTTTCATAAAATATCTGTGGCAGTTATCGGTCAAAGCAAACAAAGTATAAAGAATGACATAAAACAGACCGGCATCGGGGCAAATAAAAACAATTGACAGTTTCATCTTGTGTTCCATAGCGTAGTGTCTTGTAAGACATATGTGGCTATATTTCACTTGTGTTTTTATTGTATTTGAAGATAGACTTGCATGTTTCGCAAGTGATCGTGCTATGGGTCTCATCGTAAGTCAAATAATTCCACACTGTAACACTTGTAGCATAATACACCCTCGAGCTGTATTTGAACAAATGCACGGCGCCGTAAAGCAGCCCAAGTTTTGCATTTTTTCTGTTCTGTATGAGGAATAGAGTTGTCGTTATCACGCATTATTGGACAACATTTTGGCGATGAAGATGAAGCTTCACTTCATGCCGCTGCCCTCGTTTCTTGCCTCCAGTCGGGTGGTCCTGCTGGTATAATATTTGAAGAGAAGCGACAATCGCTGTTTTTATGCTCAACCATCTTATTTTCATACTATCAGTTCCCTACAGACGACTGTATCGCCTTTGTGGCTGGACATTTCACTGCTCCACAAAGCCTTATAGTGCAGCAACAGCAGGAGACAGGTAACTATAAAGTGTTCTGGAAATAGTCCGAATGGAAGACAAAATGGCAAAAACATGAGATTAATGATTGATCAACTTTCAACATTCATATGTAATAGCGTAGTCGATCAGTTTACCCCCTAGTTCAGAGGTGGGCAAACTACGGCCCGCGGGCCGGATCCGGCCCGTTGGGCTTTTTAATCCGGCCCGCCGAAGGTTGCTACACAGCACAATTAAGGTTCGATATAAATGATTGCATTCATTTCATTTGGACTTGTAATGACAGGCATTTCAACGCCAGGTGGCGCAGTTACTTGAAGTTGCAGAGCACAGGGAGGGAGGGGGAGACAATACGGAAGCCAGCAGTAGCGCCAACTCAAGCAACTCCTGCTCGATACGACGGAATAAGTGTGTCCGCGCCGCTATTTTCTATCATTGGATCCAAAACAGCGACATGCAAGTGACTCTTTGTTGCAGTGAGTTTTACTGCAATTGCGAACATTTTCACGTCCTCTCGATCATGGCATAATCAACGAAAAGGTACAGTAATGGCCACGGAAGAGAAAGTGAAGTGTATCTTATTAAACGAAGCGAGTTACAAAATACTAAACATTCAGGAGACGCTTGAGTCTGCAAGACTGAAATCTACAAGACTTTGAAAACGAAAGTGATTTGTGCTCAGTCCGATTCTGGCTATTTCCACGCCCAGAGTGAATTGCTTGCGGCTCGACGGACAGTCGAGTAAATAAACGTTTCCTGGAATGGTTTGACTGCTATCATGCTAAAAACTTTCCGCAAACTGGACCGCTAAAAAGAGAGTAAGCGAGTCCCAGAGCGCTAACTATGAGCATAGAAAACTTCGAAGCGTCCGTGTCTGGCTTCAAAAGTTCGCTACGCGACATCAGCTGAGCAACGCTGTCATGTGTGGTGATCGAGGGAGGTCAAGTCAGAGACAATGAGTGAGTCGAAAGAAAAGCCACCAGGTCTCTTACACTCATTTTGTAGCAAATAGTCCTAACTTTGTTATATTTTGTCATATACCTGTACTGCTTGCTGCAGTTTTTGGCCAATATATTGTTGCACTTTGTTGCTTGTGTTGTCAGATGTATGTTGCTCACATACTTGAACCTTCATACAGCACCTATACCATAGTTGTTTCACTGTTCTCATTTTAAAAAAAAAGGTATGGGACTACTTGTTCTGTTGATGTTTGGTATGGACTGTCAACATATACATTTTTTTTATATGACGGCCCACCTGTCAAATTTAGAAATCAATGTGGCCCCCGAGCCAAAACGTTTGCCCACCCCTGCCCTAGTTGGTTCAAATGTTCAGATCCAGGTTGAGAACATTACGAAGTCCTGTTTTACTAAAATGGCCGAACATAGAATCCAGAATTGTGCAAACAGCTCATGTCGTCACCATAACAGGTGGGAATTTAGCAATGATGTAACGATCATACACAGTATTATGTCTGCAATGTACTTTGACTTTGTATAGTGAAGAACTCTGCCATGCATGAACTATTTTGGGGGGAAAAAGTGCAAAATTGTGTTTGTTTGTTTGTTACTTTGCAGAATACTTCCCGGTTCATAGACGGTGATAAGCAAACAGGTTTTGTCGTGATGACTTTGGGCATGTGAACCAGCGACAGTATAAAATAGTTACAGTAAATTCCTGGAGCAATACATTTCATCCAGTTTCATGTTCTTCCTTGGCCCAGTGCCACCACCCCTCTCCATAATTTGGTTTTGTATTTTATGTTGTAATCCCACTGACGGCATGCGTCCTGTTAGGTACTATGTCACATTAACTGGAAAAAAAGGCCATGAAATCAACAAAGCATGTGGCTGGCTGTGGCCTTTTGCACGGTATATACATAAAAAAGTAGAAGCTTGTATTTAGGCCAACTCTATATTTATAATCCTTGGCAGATTGTACTGCCGAGTTCAGTTCTTTGCTGCCGAAGTGACTCTGAGAAAACACAGCTGCTTCTTAACTACATGATGTCATCACAGGACAACTCCACCGGTGTTGATCTTTAATAAAGACCTAACCTTCATCCCGCTGTCAGGAAAGGACGCACACAAATACAGAAAGAGCAAGTCGACGGCATGACGTGTGCCCACTCATCCACTTATCAATGGGTGCCGGTTTGGTTGTTGTGATCCTCCAAGTGTCCATTGCGGTCTTGAACGAGCGTCATGGAGCACCTTCCCAGGAGTCACATCAAGGCAGACGCAACTCAGGATCTCACTCACTATACGATCTGAACCCGAGCCAGATCCACAGAGACCTGTCTGTTTTCTCTGCTGGGGCCTTGGAAGGCAGCGTTTCTCTAATGGCCCACTCATATCTGCTGGAATAACAAACCTCAGTCCCCCACATGTACGACGCTCCCACAATTGCCTGTGATAGCCATGTACACTCCATGAAAGCAGCCAACAGCACAGAGTCTGATGCCAGCTCGCCAGGATGGATCGTCTGCATGCCATGAGAAAAGACAGGGCTCTTTGAAAGGAAAGGAGTGCTCAGTTAAACCGAGGGTGCGAACAAGGTCAAGCAACAGCATTGGATGACAACATTGTCATGAGCAACATAAGGTGCCATTCAGGAGAAAAATCCAAACATTGGATTTTTTTGAAATTCTGATTACAGCAGTCCTGCAAGACTGAGAGATGATTTGGGGTGTTGAAAAGAGAGGTGAGGATAAAAACAAGCCTTTATAAGCCGTCTGGACACGGAGGAGCCAGGACTCCTGCATGTAGCAGTAAAAGAAAGTCTTTAAAGCACACAGCTTTGATGTAGCGTGTTCTAATCAGGCTTCATGTTTCGGTTTCTGCTTGTAGCACAATTGCACTTGGTCTGAGAGGTCTGAGCCAGGGCTTGCTGTCAGTAGTTATGTAATTGCCTACCTGCGAATACATTCATTTGTACAGTTTGAAAATGTATTGCTAGTGGCGGTGTCTCTGGACACTATATTCTCCTTTGGTGTGATTGTGAGTGTCGATGAATGTGCGGGCCCTGCGATTGGCTGGCTTCTAGTTCACACACACCCACGCTTATGAGGGTGGTTAGATTTGCTCGTGACATGGTTTGCATTTGGTGCAGCCCAAACAGCCCAATTCGAATCAATATCCCATCCTGGTGCGTCAGTGCATCATGCAGCATGTCCTAATTTTTCCCTCAGAAGTGGAAAGTTAGCGTGTGTGTTTTTGGCTCCTTGGCCGCAGTTAAATCTTAAAACCTGGAGACCAGCGAGCCGTGCCTTCTGCTGTCTATAAAAGCTTGCTGGCTTTAAGCAGACACACACACACACACACACACACACACACACACACACACACACACACACACACACACACACACACACACACATCCATTCACCCAAGCTGCTGCAGCACAATGACCAGTGCAGTGACCTACGCAATGAAAACGTCTGCGCAGAGAGTTACAGTAGCTTTATCGCAGCTTTGCTATAAACAGGTGCTGCGCTGAGTTTAGAAAATGCTGTGTTTGTGTGAAGCTCTTGAAGGAAACAGGCTGACGGACTCTTCCATTGAGAACTGGGTAGCATATTTGTGCAACAGTGGCGATTTTATATCCAATTAATTGGTGGGGCACAAATTCATTCCAAAGTATCTTCCAAAGGAAATGTTATAAATAAAAAAATAATCCCTGACTCATTCGATCAACTTCACAACTGGAATCAAATTTTGACTATGGAGCAGACATACCGTAGACACATAAATTAACAGAATCCTCCTTAATCTTTTTCCAGATCACATAACACATTTGGATGGCCCCTTGCTAAGCAAAATTTATCGGGGTCACCACTGTGGTGCCTGCAGGCCACAGGTAGCCACCAAGCCCCATATGAATAGCCTGCGGGCCTGTTCTAAAAATAGCTAACCAGTGATGGGACATTATGATTGACTCGGAATGTTGTCGAAGTGATCATTTGAAAATATAAACATATGCCAAGATTTGTAGAAATAAACTGTTGGTATTGATATTCAGCGATTTCTGGCCTTGTTAAATTACTACTGATGATCATTTTGAGAAATAATTTTCAGTGTCTTCAGTGATATTAATTCCATTCATTTCAGAAGAACTACAACTACAACAACAGAAAAAATACACCCAAAACCATTTGTTTTTTTCCGATTGAACAGAGTATTTTTAAACATCAGAAGCCATAATATTTACTATAATATGAGACACAGCGTATTCACGACAAAAAATTTAGGGACCTAACAATATCCAACAATTCTGTTAAATAAGGCCATGGTTGAGGAATATGTTGCTTCTCTGATTCGATTGCATATCATTGTTGTTAACGCGGCAGCCCGGTAGTCCAGTGGTTAGCACGTTGGTTTCACAGTGCAGAGGTACCCGGTTCGATTCCAGCTCCGGCCTCCCTGTGTGGAGTTTGCATGTTCTCCCCGGGTGCTCCGGTTTCCTCCCACATTCCAAAGACATGCATGGCAGGCTGATTGAGCACTCTATATTGTCCCTAGGTGTGAGTGTGAGTGTGGATGGTTGTTCGTCTCTGTGTGCCCTGCGATTGGCTGGCAACCGATTCAGGGTGTCCCCCGGAGACAGCCGGGATAGGCTCCAGCACCCCCGCGACCCTAGTGAGGATCAAGCGGTTCGGAGGATAAATGAATGAATGAATGTTGTTAACGCTTGTTAATGTTCTTCCATACAACTGTTTTTATTCCAATCCTAATAATTCTCAAAATGTGCAATCACTCACTCACTCAATCAATCGTTGAATCAAGATCTTAATCATGGATGACATTATATCGCTGCTTCTGTCTTTTTGAAAGTACTGTACTGTATGTCATTACTGACATGCCTTTGTTGAAGAAGTCAGGCGTAGGACGCATCTATTTTCAAATGGAGGGATCACAAGTAAGCAAAATAAATAGCTACTCAAGAACTGTAAAGTACAGATATCTGAAAATTGCTCAGAAGTAAAGTAACAAAGTATTTGTATTTCACTACTTCCCACCACTGCTAACAAAATGTTAATGCAAGTGGAAACATGGAGGGCTCAGTCAGTATTTCCCAAACTTGACCAGTGGAGGTTGTGGGAGGAGCTGGGACATCCACTTTCGCCACCTGAGCCCTGCCACTCTTCCACACTGAAAACTCGGTAGCAGTTGAAACTTTCTACCTTCTTGACAGTTCACAACGTTCACAATCAACCACCTCATTTGATTGGATTGCTTTTATTTGAGCTGATATACATTGATATATATATATATATATATATATATATATATATATATATATATATATATATATATATATATATATATATATATATATATATATATATATATATATATACACACACACACACACACACACACACACCTTCAGAGAATCGACTGCTGAATGTAACAACAGTGAGCATTTTTAACTTCAGACTTGGCATGCCACAAGTAGAGTGCATGTAGGGACAACAGCATGTGGTGCCATGCTGCATCAAAGAGTGCACTGCATCAAAGTCATGAGAATAATGTCAGCAACCTGTTTTGTCGTACTTTCAACTAATGATGTGTACATTGAAGCGTCTCACCTCGGTTGTTGCTCATAAGGGCCATGAGCTGGGAATGGGTCAAGCAGAGTGCTCCAGCCCTATTAAAAGAATGAATATCGTCCAAGGGGGATGATGGGCAGAGGTGTGGGGGTGGGGTGTCAGGGCTTGGGGAGTGAACTGGGCGGAGGAGGGTGTCGTGGCTCGCCAAGAACAACACTGCCCAGGATCCTGCTGATTTCTCTAGTAAATAGCCAGGAATCTTATCTTTCTTCATACTGTCATTCCACGGTAATACGGTCGAAGTTTCAATCAACATCTCCCACAATGCAGTGAGAGACATGATTGTAAACGATGCAAGGTTGTACGACACCGATGGTCTCTGTAGTGCAGCTGCACACTCATCCCTGCTCACCTCTGCTCCCCCCACTCTGTCAGTCAGAGGCGACCTCTTCTTCCTCTTTTCCCCTCTCCTCCTCCTCACCGAGGACACAATGGGCTACCTCTACAGCAATGTTGTTTTTGGAACAGGAACCCTTCAGCCTCCCTTGGTTGACAGAAATTAGCCAAGGACACATCCTCCGAGAGATTTACCCCCAAGCTCTCAGCTGATTGTAGATTTTTGTGTATTTGCTCTTGGGAGTTGTGTTTATTTTCACTCATCATTGAGGAAGCTGTGTGGTCACCCAGCTGGGCATGTCATCAAGGCGTGATGTCATTCAAGCTTGATTATCAGCTTGAAGGATTCTGAGCAATATTTTAAAGTACAGTGGAACCTGCAAAGACTGAGCAAGCTGACTTTATTGAGTTGGGGGCATACCTTGGAGTGTTTGGTACTCAATTTCAGGCACATATAAGCAAATAACTAGTAAGCCCGAACCCATAACCAATCTCCAACCATCAAAACGACGATTGCGATTCAATGTGTGATTATTTGTTCAAGGTGATCTTCCCGTGTATTACAATCAACATTCTGACACTTATTTCACAAAAATATTGTGCCCTCAATAGATTCGTCTTATGTTATAACAAAAAGGCAAATTAACCACAAACGAACACTTTATTTATCTACTTCAATTCGAGTTGTTTCAGTGTTCTGGCTAAATTCTTTGAGTTGCAGTCTTGTAAGCGTTCACTACAATAACTTCACAAACTTAGTGGTGGTGGAAACAAAAGTCAGGAAGTCATAAATCATATTACAGTACAACAATAATGCAAACAAATCTGTGGTTTTATCACTTTTCATGTTTCATCCAACAATGAACATGTGGAACTCCACTTCTTTGGCACTGAATGTATCAAGACATTATATACTGTAAATAAATAAATAGAATATTAATAAGTATTTTTTTAAAGCCTTCTGGTCGACCTTTTGCTTGAAGTCACCTGGGAATGCCTGTTCATCAATCTGAGACTTTAGGATGGAAGGCATGTGCCTTATGAAAACTCACATTGCTGATTATCAACATACCTCAACGCCAACTCTGTTGACTCCATCTGGTTTTTAGATCACTGGTGGACTGGGAGTGTCACGCTTGGTACATCAGGCCTGTCAGCAGCCACGCTCTCTGCACATCCCCCCACACCGTCGCTGTACACCTGACAAAACTTTTGACCACAACATAGGATGTGATCACATCATTTGCCATCATTTAAAACGACTGATTCTCCACATACTAGCTGACGTTTAGCAAAGCTCAAAGGGCTCGTTTGGGTACATTCAATTCATGAAATTCAACTGCTGTAAGGTTAATAGATGGAAAAAGTGAGAGAAAAGTGAAGCAGCCAGGATGTGAATGCGGATTACTCACAAAGATGCTCCAAAACACTACCAAACACTTCAGGTTATATATATTTGTTTTTTCTTTCTTTCTTTCTTTCTTTCTTTCTTTCTTTCTTTCTTTCTTTCTTTCTTTCTTTCTTTCTTTCTTTCTTTCTTTCTTTCTTTCTTTCTTTCTTTCTTTCTTTCTTTCTTTCTTTCTTTCTTTCTTTCTTTCTTTCTTTCTTTCTTTCTTTCTTTCCCTGTGAGTCATGTGGTAAGAGAGCTTCCTCCTTCCCAGCGGTGGTCATGGGAAGAGGCTCCGAGCAGGCTGTTAGTCAGAAGAAAGGCATCAAACACATTGTAACACCGCAAATATGCTGCTTCTAAATCTCTCAATAATATGTCTCTTGAATTTGCTGAATGGAAACAAAAGAATTCTTTTGTTCTCATTTTAAATGATGTAAATACAAGTTTTAATCCCATGATGTTTCTCGTTATAGTTTGCTATGGGTTTGTAGTTTAGTACCCTCTTTAAACACCAATGCATCAATTTTCTATCCCAGTTGTCCTGATTAGTAATTTGAAGTCCTCTTAGAAACAAACGGCCGTAGAACGCTCATGTTTTGAGGAATGAGGGTGTAAGCTGGAGAACCCGTAAAAACCCACACAGGAACAGGGAAAACATGCACACTCCAGACACACAGGCCAGAGCTGATATTCAGACCTCAAACACCAGAACTGCAAGTCAGACGTTCTAATCACTATTCCACCACGCTGCCCCCCGCCTTTAATCTGATCAACTCAATCCTCAGTGATAAATGAAGTGCAGGTTTATAAACTGTTAAAATGTTTTTTGTACTCGGCCCACTGACTTTTCTAATTACCCAATTTGCTCAGCTTTCACGTCATCCATTACTAGATTGTTAGGGTGTTAAGTAAAAAGGGTGGGTGTTGTGGTAGGAGTCACCATCACAGTCTCAGCAGTGAGCATAAATCAGCAAGCTAATAAATTGAAAGCCAAATGACTTCTTGGCCCCAGCATATATCACGGAATCATGGCGGCAACCCAAATGAAGTCTCGTGCACCCATGGGGGATAGAGGAATGCTTCTGTTCATGCAAAGTGATTTGTGGATGGCTCCCAACTTTGTTGGCTGCAGAAACCACCCTTCCATAAACTTCCAAGACCACTTATCTTAATTTGTAGTGGATCATTACTCCATTATTGCTTTCAATTATCAGCAAATCTTCAAAATGGGAGTTTAAATCTGCGGATGCAGATATTAAGAAAGTAAATGAATATTATTCGTTATTATTGTCCTGGTAAAGTATATACTGCAATGAACAGCTCATTCTCATTCTTTATTGTTGGGACAATGGCGCTACCCATTGAATGGAAAATGTCACGACAGATTTTGAGCCTCTTGTTTTCATGTTGAAAAAAAAAAGCAACCAAAACACGTTAAATGAAAACAAATATATACAGTAAACAATTACACAATTATAAGTATACTATAAATATATTTTTAAAATTTCTTAAAAAATACTTTTAAACAACAGTAGAGCTTCCCTGCACTCGTAATGAGGACGGAACTAATGTAGCGAGGTGTGCTTGTGCTGTGGTCCCTTTTCCGTTGACGCACACCATTCTGGAAAGTTTGCAAAGGTGCTCAATTTGGAATCTTTTAACTCTTGAAAAAGTTTGAACTGCGTTTGCCATGTAAGTTTGCTTTACGTTCTACTAAAATCCCAGTGCTTGCCACTAACATGTTTTTATTTTGTGAATGGGAGTAATTTTAGTTATATGTATACAAAATTACATTAAAAATATTTTCAAACATATTAAAAACAATAATTTACCCCAATCTTTAGCCCTCCAGTGGTCTTAAGTGCTCTTTAATATTCATTTATCAATTCTTAGCGATTTAGTATCTGAAATACTAAATTAAAATTCTTTTTTTTCTGATGAATATCACAAAAATATGCAACAACAAAGTGTTTCAGAATGAACCAGCTCAAGTATATGTAATTAGTGCTGTATATTGTAATATAACATGTCGACTTCCATGATGCTTGCTAAAATCTCTACCAACATTTAAAATTCTCATATACAATAAATTAGAGACATATTGTAAGCATTTTCTTGTAACCAAACCCTTTATTACAGTAACTTATAACAATAGTTGAATAAACTGTTATTATTGACTTTTTTAAATTTGGATTCAGACATAATGGCCCTCCAAGGCAAACAGTAACTAAAATGTGGCCCATGACAAAAATGAGTTTGACACCCCTGACCTACAGTATGCCAGTAGAAACAATGCTTTTGCATCTGATAAAATCAACATGCTTGAGAACATTATTTGGGTTATTATGCGTATTTTCCTTTCTAATAAAGAGAAAATGTCAGAAGAAATGGGCACTGTTTCTTTTATTTTACTCACAGTTTTCATTCATTTTTTTACCAGGGAAAGTTTGTTCATGACAAGCAAATACTGTGTGTGTTGTTGTTTGTAGAGGCCCCTATACTACTGTATTTCCTGGGGCCAAACATTAATGGAAATTAAACACTGCACTTTAGGGTGGTACAATGAAAAATTGTTTTCCCATCACATTTATTTTCTCAAAAGCTTTGGAAGAAAGAGAACGGACCGCACCTCAGAGTGTGATTTTTCTGCCCAGAGGCTGAACTCAATTTTAGGACTGGGGCTGGAGCATCAGGTACAAGGCTTTGTCAGTTTGGTTGCGTTGTAAAGCTCCCTGCAGTAGGCATTCCCAATAATACATTATTCCCAATAATAAACATTGAGCCCCATATATTGGTTGGTACTTGAATACTGTACAGTAAATACAAGCCCCGACTCAAATTATAGACCTCTCTTTTGTCTTTCCATCAGGAAAAATAACTTCGCAGAATCACATTTGTAAAGCTTAAATTTATGGTGGAGTATAAAGGACACATACTGATGTATACTGTCATACACAACAAACACAATTAATAATCTTACGGATGCCTTTTTTTAAATATGTCTTCTGCAAATATGCCCTCTTAGTGCTTTGACACTGGAGCTTTCTGGTAGTTTTACAATCTTAGCATTGAGCTTGATACAACAAATGTAATTCTTTCTTACCACCGACTATTGTATGAAATAAAGTGACTTTAAATGTTTTTCATTTCATTAATATTACTTTGCCATCATTTTTACACGTTTGTTATGTTTGTGTATAAATCCTTAATGCATATTTTTTGTATCTAGAGTGTTTAGTAACTTAAACAAAATCCTTTATTTTTAGCGAGGAAAGATGATTCTGAATTTTCCGAACATTTTTACCACATTGATGTTAAGTGTTTTAAATTCTGGTCCATTCAAATTCCTTTCTCGGGTGCTACTGTAGACTTCAAAATCCATTTCTACAACCACCTGAATCAGCTTCCTCTTTTGCCTATTGTAATTTGCAAATTTATTTTGCCTTCGATGCGTTCCGTGAGCCAAAGTCAATTCAGTTTAGCAGTGTGAGCACTCATACAGACGGGGAACGCACAACTGAAACTAAAGCTTAAACAAACAGTGCTAGAATACAAGAAAAAAAAGTTGAAACCACTGGAGAAATACCAATTAAACATTTGTATTGGAAGGAATGGTGCAATGTTACAATTAAAAAAATATCAAGTACATAGTCATTTTCACTTTGGGAGAGTATTCAAGAAATGCATATACATTATACAGATGAATGCACGTGTCTCAACTCTGATGCAAAGATCGAAAACAGAGACATAACCTCTATTCAAAATGAAGCCCAGAAGCGCAAAGTTGTAAAAAAAATGTACCGTACAATACAACATTTTGTAACCATAATTATTCTATGAACGTTAACATTTTATGAGTAAATATAAAATACAGTAAATCACAGTTTCAGTGCTAAAAAAAATCCAAAGTGAGTTTTACTGTATCATCTCATTTGTAGAAGAACAATGTGCTAATGAACAAACTGGCCATTATTATGTTTTTTCTCATCTGTTTGTCAAAACAGGCTGATCACAGTTGCAGTTTAAGGTCCAAGACATACAATAAACAAACATTAGCACGCACTGATTACAAAGTGCTTAGGTCTTTGGGTATGCAGAGGCCCGATAGAGATCGAGGCAGTTGACTGTAATGAGGGCACCGGTCAGCTGTCTCCACTGTCTGGTGGCAGGGTTCCTCATCTTATCTAGGACCAGGTGGAGGTCTTGAATCATATCTCTGTAATTGTTTCCGTAACGTTGGCTCCAGGAGAACAGGAAGTCGTAAGCAGGTTTCCACATCAACTGTAAAACAGTGAGACATAATAATATATCTTTCCAAATCTCATGAACTGCCCCTACTGTTGGAATGACGTTTTTGAAGCAAATCACCTATAACCAATGACAGATAACGCTCTCCTGATTACAAACCAGAGTATCATCTGAATAACTGCAGTTCAGGAAAACTGGAAGACTGGTGAACTGACCTGAGGCCCAACTTCTCCATTCTTTCCTCTGTGCGGTGCCTCGTAGACTGCAATCTGAGCACTGGTCAGCTTTCCCATTTTGTCAGCGAGCTCTCTCCATCGAATTCCCAGCTCCACAGCGGTGGACAGGATAACGGTATTCTGGATCAGCCGGGCCACAAGATTGATGCTGTCCATCTTTAACAGACCCTGAAAGGACAGACGGCGGTATGTTGCATTACTGAGAGGTGGATGAGGGTGAGATTGTTTATGGAGTACTGTATTGTGTGAGAAGAAAAACAGGCTGTCGAGTGTTAATGTGAACTTCAAAAATCAAAATGTTCTACTTACATCCATGAGTTCGTGAAGGAATTTCTTATCACTATTCTCAGCGTGGCAGTCTTCCTTCAGCTTTTCCAGCACACAGGCCACCTTATCAGCCTCCGTTTCAGCAACTCTGCGCATGATGCTGTCCACTGACAGATTGTAATACCCCAACGCATCTGCAAAACCTCTCCAGTTGGTTATGTGCTCTGTGACTAGTGTCTGGATGTCCGAGTACATGTATGTAAGCTTCTTGAAGGGCAGCGTCATGTTGTCCAGGAGCACCTCGGTGGTCAGTCGAATGCCGGTAAAGTCAATCACCTGATCTGCCGTAATGAGCTTGATATTTTTGCAGTGTACCAAACCAATTCTGCCCCTGAGGAATCCAATGTACCACTCCTTTCCCTTTGAATTCCCCACTGACCTAACCGTTGCTTTGGATAGTAGAGCCAGCGTGTCTCCCTTGAAGTACTCCAGTAGATAGTCCACACGTGACTGACGGAGAACAGACTTTAGGGCTACGCCATACCATTTTAAGTTCACAGGTCCATCTTTGAATATGGGCGATTCTGGCAACCGATCCTCAGGAATAGAGGATCTCGGCATCTCGACAGCTTTTCCACTTGTCTGATTTGGCATGCGTTTTTCACATCGAATGGGTGCTGCAGGTGGTGAAGCGACCTGGAAACATGCAGCGGTTGTAGAGTTTGCTTCGGTTACTTGCAGGTCTAACTGAAAAGGACTTATGTCTTTGCTGCTAGCATAAGATAAGGCCACCGGTAAATGCAGCACTGTCCCTATTTTCAGCTGGCTCTGCCTCACTTCTTTCACCTTGTCCTCAACTCTTATTTTAAACATGGAGTCCTTGATACTCGTGGTGACAAACAGGTCATGCAAGTTGTCAGTCCCAAGGCGATGTGCACCCCAGAGCTGCAGCACGAGCGGAGGCAGTTGTTTGTTTCCTCTGCAAATATCTGAGAAAGGAAGCTTTGGTGGTACTTCCTCGTGACAGCACACAACTATTACAACCTTAAAAGATGGATGGATGTACCTGGGGCCATAAACAGCAACTGTAATTTGGCGGTGAAGGTAATCCCAGACTGACGTCGCCGGGGACTGAATGGCTGAAGCCTCTGCAATTGCTATCACGTAAAAATGTGTCTTCAGCTGCTGCAGCTTCATCTGCATCGTGTTCTTGAAAACGTCACAGTCGTCCGCTCTAATATAGGGTCCTTCTCGTTTGTAAGACAAGAGTCCGACCAGCGTGGTGAGAACCTGACTCAACGGGTCGTTCCGCACTTCCCCGGACAGCTTCATTTTCAGGGAGATCGAACCCTTTGTGTTGATGTTGCTGAGCACTACTTCCAGAAGTGGACTCATCGTGGTCATGTAGTTGTTGTTGAGTCCAGGAGGAGGGTGAAGCATTGCCTTCAGTGTCACTTCCTGCACTTCACCAGGAGGCACGTGGCCCTCTGGGACATAGATACTTATTTCAGAGTCTGGCAGGTGGACTGTGCCTCCGTCATGGCCGATCTTGCAGATGACCTGAAAGTTTGTTGCCTGGGTCTGAGCCCATCCAGGACTCTGACTTATCAGATTTAGGTCCAGGCAAGAGCGAGTCAACTGCCGGTGGCTCAGCCAAGCCATCTTATAGGCTTCTCGATCATTTTTTAGCCACTCAAAATCAGGATTTAGGACAGGCTGTGGCGGTTTGAAAATGTCCCCTCTCTTTGCTGCCTTGCTCTCAAAATGTCCATCCAGAATGTCTGTGGCGCTCTTCCATCTCCCAGATCTGTTGTTAGCTTTGTTTGACTTTTCTAGAAAGTTTCCCACGTTGCCCTCATCGGAGGATGTGCTAATAATGTCCCCATTTTCTGTGTCCAGGGGGTTTATAGTCCCTGGGAATGCGCCGCATGTGTTGGAAATAAGCTTATCTGAGTTGTTGTGTACAATGTCATCTAAGAAAGGATTAGACCCAGACAGCTTGTTCCAAAAGGGATTTTGTCTTGACTTGTCACAGCTCTTTCTTGTTTGAGGCAGATTTCCATCTATAAAAAAGGAATTCTTTGATCAGCAATTCTGCTTTGAGCACTTGTCCGAAATGATATCGCTTACAATTTTAAGACGTTACCATTGTGATCTTCACTATTCAAAGCATTTTCATCCAGATCAATCAGTGTCCCCTCAGATTTGCTTCTTACAAGACTCCCTGCACATGGCAAGGAGTTTGCCATATTTTCATCTGTACAGTTAACAAATGGATATATGCTGTGGTTAGAAGATGCAGTGTCTGAAAAGAGCTCCTAGGAGAAGTCAGTAAGGGTGCAGTTGTGCCAAATAGTCCCGGTATTCACGGTGCAAGTTGAAAACAAACAGCAAAGTTCAGGCAATGTTGTCCGTGAAATCACTTAGTCTTTTGAAAAATGTAACCAGGTTACCTCTTCCAGATACAGACACCTATTTATAATTTTAAAGAAAATGTGCAAATGTCTTGTGTAATCAGCCAGATGTGCTAAAGTACTTCCTCCTCACTTGACTGAATGGAGAAGGCAACCGCGACACAGCACCTTTAGAAACTGTAAACAACTACAGTGTTAAGACAAGATGTCACGGATGGATTTATTATGTCTTATTATATATTTTTCTTACACTTAAAATACAGCAAAGAATATTTCAATGTTATTTAAAACATTGCCTGTGCTGTTAAAAAAAAAATCACAACGGTGACAGTTTGACCCATCATAATTTGGTAATGGTCCATTGTTTCCTTTAATACAATACAGGTACTACCAAATGAGAAACATTCCATAATGGATTGCCTGTAGCTTGCCTTTGATAACAAAATGTTATCCTAAGCTGTCCTACTCCCCATTTGATGACAGTTATACTTGTGTTAATTAAATAATAATACAGTAAAACTTTGATAAATAGGAAGAAAATGATTTGAATATTAATTGTTTAATGTTTTATATGCATAAAAATATCTGAGTGACAAATAAGGTGAGTGGAAAATGTAAATATCAGCATTTTCTTACATTCTACAAGGACCATCGGTCAACGGGTTTTGAAGGAAGAATGAGAATACCTTTCAGCTATGGTGCAAGTGTAAACATTTCACAGTACTATGAAAATAATAAATCCACCCAAATCATCGACTGTTGAAGGTATTTTTCACAGTACAGACAGCCTGTCTGATTCTCTTGTAGAGAAATGAAGCCTCAGGTGTCAATGTGCCACATGTTGGTGTAAAGAGGATTCAACCATTCATGACATGTCACAGTGAGTCAGTCATCAATAATGTGCTCTCTTACAACCAGTGCACAAAACAGGTTGGTCTTGTCAGGCATTATGACGTTAACAGTCAGTTATCTCTGTACCTGTAGTTGAGATGAAACGGACCATGTCCAAAATGTCCATTTTCAACACTGTATATAACTAGAAAATATCATATAACACACATTTTCATAACATTTGAATAGAATTCAAATGAATGCAGCCCAGCCACAAAACAGCCAAAGTGTCTGGACAAGTGTGTTAGTGAGTGTGTGTTTAGTTGTTACACATTTATAACATTGTAGCTACACCTGTCTCTTTAGTATGGAGCCATGCTGTATAAAACGATGAAACTTTCAAAGAAAATAATCTCTCACCGTCGGCATGAGATGTTTGTAGTTTTTCCTCGGGTGCGCTGTCAGAAAATAAAGAGTCCCTCCAAAAACATTGAGTCTTTGTTTTTAGACTTGTGAAGCGTGTCTTGTCACGGTTCCGTTCCGCCTTCACACACACCGAGCATGTTGGGACGACGAGTCTGAAGTGGCTTTACATTAGCTCGGCGGATGAGTAGCCTTCACTCTGTCCGTACTACAACTCCCACAATGCACCGTTGTGTTTACGCACCAGACGTTACCACACCTGAAACTGAGCGGCGGTTTCGACAGCTCCCAGATAAGCGTGTCCGCTGACGAACGATGTCGGACAGGAAGGCAAGAAGTGAACACGTGTGATTGAAACAAATTATATTTAATTATTTAATTTGAACAAGAACAACAACAACAACAAAACAGTTGTCCTTCAAAGCAGAAAATGCATATTCAATATGTTTCCGAATAAATGCTCAGTAAAATTAGTTCTAAACTAGAAGGTTAACGTTTTTTGGAGGGTATTGATTTTTCTCTGTTTGGGGACTGCTCCTTCGAGTGATAAAACCCAAACAAAGGTTAACTGGAGTTAATCCCGTCAAGGACAGTACCCATGCTAATTAACCATTTACTGAACGCTGGTGGGTTTATAAACAGGCACGGCGCCAGGTATTTCTCTCTCATATGGATAAAGGGGGGCTTGGCGATGTGTGTGTGCCCATGCGTGTGTGTGTTGGGGAAGGTGCTGCTGTAAAAAAAACTAAACGATTTTCATCATGTAATTTTTTTCATTAATATGTTCTTGGGTTTTTTTTCCTGAAGGAATGACTAACAGCACAACCATATAAGTGCGATTCGCTGCATTTGGCCAAAGATCATTCAATAAAATTGGTAAATCCTAATACAACTGACCACGTAGAAAGTAAACGACAGACTCCCCCTGCCTTCCCCTTCCCTCACAAACATACACAGGAGGGAGCACAGATGCAGCACAAACACGGAGGCAGGTATTGGATTGGAAAATAATGGCTATTTGTGAACTTCACAATGTTGTATTAAACTTAATTAAATGAACACGAAATGTTTTTAAATGTCAAATAAACTGCTTCAGGGCGTTGCCAAGTCTGCACAGATTTCTGACGAGACTATAGCACCCCCTAGCGCCAATGTGGCACATACTTTTTAAATTTACTTTGAGGTGGACAAAGGGAGGTAGGAAGGATAGAAAGTGGAAGAGGAGGAAGGGCTCACACACAGACCCACCTTTGGACTTGAAACCCAAACATTAGCCTCAACCCTTAATTGGAAACCTTAACTGTTGTTTAAAACCTTGTTCCTGACTTGAAACCATGATTTGATCCTAATCCTCTGACCTATGGGTACTATAAGCCAACACATTTAAAACCTCCTTTGAAGCCTAAACCCTGATTTGAAACGCTCCTTTGAAACCCTAACTCTGTCTTGAAACCTTTACTTTGAAACCCCGAACAGTCCATGAAACACAAACACTTGCCTTGAAACCCATTTTGAACTTCTAACCCTTGCTTGATACTACTGTTCATCTGGGAAGCTTTTATTAAAAGTGAAAGTGATGCCGATGGGAATTTGTGTGGAGTGATCTGGAAAGGTTTGAGGAATGTTGCAGATGAACTGATAAATCAAGAAATACACGTTTAGATGTAAAACAATGAGTGTAGCTGCCTTTGGCCCACCCTACTATATTCAAAATATCCCTATGCAAAAGCATGTTATGTTATCCATACAGCCTATCTCATCTGATTTTTAAAAAATATTATTTGTACATATGATTGTTCTGTACATAAAATGAGGCGTCATGTTCACGTTAACATTTTATTTCACATTTAAATTGGAAATGAATTCTTAATTAGCGCCTGTCTTTGTGTCTTCAGCTGCAGGCGATAGCTTGCCAATGCTGTTTTGTGTCAAAAGAACGCAATATATAACTTTTGACTAGATAACGTTAGTGGCAGTGAATACAATCTTTGACACACCCAATTATCTTTGCACGCGCTGTACTTTTTGGGCCATGTAATTGAAATTGTTCAAATGCTCCTCCCTTGGGGCAAAATTCTCACAGAATGCCCTTGTACAGTTCATTGTCATGTCAACGGATCATGTGCATATTGTGTTTAAATATATCATCCCTTATCTCTGTGCATCTCAAGACTTTCTAGTCTTGGAAGGCTTTTCTACATTTGTTGAACGTCTACGAGGTTGCTTTGGTTTTTAATTTTCACGGAGCAGGCAACTTGGTCTCCTGGCTCAATGTTATTGTGTTTACATGTCTGAGTCACACGGTGGTGCCATTTCTCTAACATTCCTTTCATTCTCAACGGCCATGCTTTTTTTTTCTCTTGGTTTTCACCAGGCCAACAAATACTGTACATCGGGCCAGTCGCTCAGAGCTAATCTGATTGATTTAGCGGTTTGGATCAAATTTTTTCAATGGGTTGTACAAAAGGCAACGAAGGAGTCTGAAATCAGATTAGATGAAGTAATCCAATCCTAGTTTTAATCTGGATCAAACCTTCAATTTGTGTTGTTCAAAACATTTCAGTAGTAGATTTCAGTAAAGTGGCTTTTTTTTGTGTGTCTCTGGTTGAGCCTGCTGGTGGTTTAGGTCCCATCATGATGAATTTGGACTGTCTTTAGAGGCTTGCAACAATCTCAAAAGAAGTATTAGTTGGCCCGATCTGAGTATCTCAGGCACACACAGACTGGCTGCCCTTGGTGTGCAAGGCCCTCATTTTACCGATGTACTTATGTATCTTATAGACTGTTTAGGTTTGTGATATACTGTATATTTTTGTGAGACATATGTGCTTTGGAATCAATTGGTCTTGAACGTGGCATGATGAAGCATGCAGTGATTCCCAACCGGGTTGTCGTGGCACACTGTGAGAGCTCATCAGGATAGCTGAGGGAAATTATCCAATTTCACTTCATTTGTCCGAAAGTTATTATTCATTCAATACATGGTGATATTTGTTCATCTATCTATGCCAGCAAAGTACAGTGACAGCTAGAACAATGAAGAGCTCTTCCATTCGATTGCAAGAAGGCGCCACAAGCCTTTGTATCCACCTGTTGCGATTTATATAACAGAAAAAGTCATAATTTGCCTCCTGTGAGTATAACGTGTTCAATTATACAGCCCTATATTTCACATTGAGTGAGTGAATTGAGGATTTATTCTTTTTGTTTCTTTATTGATGCTGTGCAGTGAGATTGGGGGGAAAATGCTTTAGTTCAGTTAATGTTTGGGAAGCAAAGGTTAAATAAACAAAATGGAGCCCGATCACGATCAAGCAAAATGAAAACACACTTTTATTTTATACATATCTACAGGAATGCTTTTCCATTGCAACTCAATCGCCCAATTCAACAGGTCGAGGAACCACCTGCTGACAAAAATGAATCTAAATTGCTGAAAACTTTGAAAAGGATATCTTGTCAGAGTAAGTAGAATTACTCTGACTTGTTTTACCAAGCTTTGAGTGTGTGTGTGTGTATAGGATTATTTTAACGCTTTATGCACATTTCAACAAAATATTCAGGTATAATATTTCTAAATGTTGTAGTTTGAAGTGGTTAGAGATACTATCAAGGCTGCTTAATTGTTGCAATTTTGCTACTTTGGTGCTTAAAAGCTTAATCAATTCCTTTGCTGAGCGATAGTTTAGTATACCCGTCGAGTCCCATGTTACAGATGCACTCATTGTACAGTCTGCATGTAAGACAGTATTTATATGGTATAGTATTAAATAATGCGACCAGACTGCCTTATGTCTCAATTATAGAAAAAAAAATATATAGACCGTTGCATAATTTAGGCTTATACTCAAAAACAAAACTTGATTTCATTGAGTTTGGTCAGCGTTTAAACGTACTCATCAGAAATCATGTGGTCTGCCAAAACATTGTAAACGATAGAGGGCGCTAAAAGGTTGCATGCTGAAGTTTCAACTAGACATTGTCCTCCTTCCTCTTAAAGAGTTTTAAATAGAGGTAACTATGAAAAATGTTTTCCGATATTGCATTTTGTACTAACGTATATATGCCACGTTTCGCACGTAGATATTTTTTTTGGGGGGGGGGGTCGTCCACTGCCATTTTAAGATTTTGTTACATTAACTCATATCCCCGCTTGCATGCCTGCATTCAGTTCTCTGTCCAGTGCAACACAAATGCAGAGTAAGATGAATTCGTCCTGATGTTTATAATCTCCAATCAACAAAAGGTTGAACTTAAATAAAAAAACACAGAGCAGTTCAATAATATAAACATGACAACGCATCTACTATACGAATTGTTTTCAAGTTACTTCATAAAATAAGATCGAACTTCGAGCTCACGAACAGTTTGCTCTTGATTTCGAAGATGTCTTTTAACAATGTAACATTAAATGTGAATACATGGGAAATGTAATTAGAGTTAGTTGCAGCGTTTATATCAATTTAGTTAAAAGAAGGCTTTCTGGATCTCCCCCTCCTGCAGCCGACACACGCTTGAAACGCGCCATATAAATCTGATTCATTATTATTATTAGGTTCAGAGTGGTGTCGTCACTTATTTATGTTCAAACTCATTTGACTGTGGATTTGGAATAAACACATAGGTTTGATCTCTAACTTATTTTAAATATGGTTCAATATCAGTAGCCTATACTTAGATGGCACAAGAATCAGAAGGCAACATTCACAACAAAAATCGAAATCTTGTAAATTACGTCAAACTTGGAATAAAATTATTGAACACTCACTCACAGAGTTGCTCTCACATATTTTCCAAATTCAGAAAAAATAGCGATATGCAGTACATTTTATTTCTTCATTCGAATTTTTTGAAATAAATTATTGAAAGTGAATTGATGAACAAAATAGAAGGCCCTGTTGATGAATAATATGAACCATCATGTGAGGGCGGGAAAGTAAAAACGATTTAAAGTAGCATATAAAATGACTTCCATTCATAGAAAAATATCAGTTTCATTGCCAAATTTAATCGACCCAACAAAGTGATTCTGAGTCCATAGAGACTTTATTGAGTGGCTCACATAAAAAGCCATTCTCAGAAGGAGGAAAAAAGGGATATCATTGTAAAATTAAAATCACTTTACATGGAACATGCTTACTTAAATTAAAAAAAACAACAACAACAAGAAGAGTTGGTAAACAGTAACTCATTTCCAAACCTTACAAATAAATTCAAAAGTGCGCCTAATGATATCACCCCTAAATACAAGAAAAGTCGTGGTTAAATAGAACTCCCCACAATACATTTCATATCATGACCAAAAAAAAAAAAATCTCCGTATATTTTCAAATATTTACTAGAGTCCATATACAACTAGAAATATCTATACAAAATCGTCTCCTGGACAAATACATTACTCACCTTTGACATGGGCGTATATTCTAACCTACATGGTTCAATATTTACAGCACATTTTGCAGTCGTATAAGCCAAGGGAGCTCGTCAACTCCAAACTTCCCTTGACGCACATGTGGGCTGGACACAAAGTGTGTGCGTGTGTGTGTTATGTGTGTGTGACGGTCAGATTGAAGAAAACCACCCCACAATTCTACCCTAGTGATTCCACAACCGAGCTATTTGTTAATCTCTCCTTCTCAGTAGTATAAAGTGCCAGAGTTTGCCCTTGAACAAAATGTATGACAGCACAACGTTTTTTCTTTTGCAGCCAGTCCAAAAATACACGATAATATGTGAACCAAACGTATTTTCCTTCACTTTTACTCGTGGATATTTCTATTATGGAATATTTGAATATTTCAATGGAAAAAAAAAGTAGTGTATTGTCTATCCCCCCCAAAAAATGATACGTAGGATGAAGCATTGCACTGTATGTTCACTGTCAGGTCTCGACTCAATAACGTATAGGCCTATATTTTCCCCAACAAACGAGATGTAGCCACGTACACTAAATTATATTAATTATCACGTACTTAATTATTAGTGTGTAGGCCCAATTTCTTAATACGATACTTATAATAGAGCATTGTGCATATATCCACTGTTGAGACATTGGCCCCGGAAAATGAAGGGGCTATCCCGCATAAATGCAATGATAAGGGATCGTTGTGAATACATTAATTAATTTCCCAAAACGCAGGTCTAATTTCTCAATAAAGGACATTGGTCCTTTAGCGTATACTGTGCACTAAATTATATCGTTAAACATTTGTCTCTTGTAAAGAAAAAAAAAACTAAATGAATGACATCGTTCATTAATTTTTACATACAGTTAATGTTCGCATACAGAAAATTGTTATTTTATTCATAGATGACCATTATGTATATATGGTATATATACATTTGAATGCCCTTTCATAAAAATGTATAGGGGAATTTTGATGGGGTTTTGTGCATACACTAAATGTCATCCACTGTCTTGCCGTTCTAAAAAAATGTATCGTCCGTTTTTCCTAAAAAATATCGTGCATTTGCGTGCCCTTATGGAGAAACGAATGGGCTAATTTTCTTCATCAATGGCATATATTGTGCATACATCGAAGTGTATTCCCTGGAATGATATTGGGAAATGTATAGACCTATTTTATTATTGACAGTTACAATGTTACATGTGGTGTATCAAAGGATATAATTCAAGAAATGTGTTGGCCTTTTAATGAAACGTCCACGAAAGTACTGTTTAATCTCCATGTCACCCCCCCAAAAAAATAATTCTAAAGGCGTGACGATGGAACTTTGTGCACACGCCCGTGTGGTTTTATTGACAAACGTATAGGTCTATTTTCCCATTCCGAACGACAATCGTGATGAGCATTACGCACATAGTAATGTCCACTATACTGTCATGTCCCTCCAGAACATTCCCGACACTTCCTCGTGGTTCACACACTTTTAACGCCAACGAAACGGAGTTAGAGGCCGTTCATGCCCACCACGCTCTGCCTCGCCTCGGCCGGGTGCAACAGGTCCGGGGAGTGGCACGGGGGGCTCCCCGGTGCGCTGTGCTCGCTTTCGGTATCGCTCCCCCTCTTGCCCCCGGAGCCCGAACCGGCAGACCCACCGGCGCTGTGAGTCTTGACGTGCTTACTCAGGTGGTCGCTTCGCATAAACCTCTTGTTGCACACAGGGCAGGCGAACCTTTTCTCGCCGGTGTGCGTGCGTAAGTGTCGCTGGAGCTCGTCGGAGCGCGTGAACCGCTTGCCGCAAAAGAGCCAGTTGCACACGAACGGCCGCTCGCCGGTGTGCCAGCGCAAGTGTGCCTTGAGGTGGGACGTCTTCCCGTAAACCTTCCCGCAACCGGGGATGTGGCAACTGTGGAGGCCCTTCCTCCGGAGGCTGGCGCCAGCCGGTCCCAGTCTCTCTGCCTCCTGACAATTGGGACAGTCGCAGGTGGCTCTGCCCGAGTAGCGCCGCGCAGACGACCTCGGGGACGCCGATAAGGAGGCGGGCGGAGCGCCGGAGAGCATGGTACCCCCGGCACCGGTTAACGGAGATGGGGTCGTGTCCGGGTAAGAGGAGAGTACCGGTTTGAAGCCGTCCATCAGGTGCTGGCCGGTGGTCAACAGGTGCGGAGAGGGGTTTGTACTGAAGGCAGAGTGACTTAAAGTGGAATATTCTGAATTATATCCGCCCAGGGGAGAGTGCAAGGACGTCTGCAGTCCACCGGAATGTAGCGACGTCTGTAGTGCTGCTCCGTTAGGGTTCTGAACGTCAATCCAGCCGGCCCCTACGTCCCACCAAGCGGATGCCCCCGTGGTCCCCACCTCTCCCGCGGGGATGCCGGGATGAGACGACTTGAACCACGACTCGTACGGGTGCGCCACGCTCATCCTCGGGTAGATGCCCTGCAGGCTGTCCACGGACGTGTGCACCTTGGAGATGAACACCGGCTGGTGGCTCGACTCCTGGGAGCCGTTCGACACGGAGGCTTGGAAAACGGAGTAGTCGTTTCCAAAGTGGGAGCCGGGTGAAGCGCCAGATGTGAGGGAGAAGGCACTGGAGCCTGCAGAGCCGTTCGAGCTGAACGAGTCCGAGATGCCCGAGCCGTTGCGGGACACCCCGAAGCCGGACAGGCCGGAGCCAAGGCTGCAGCTACTGGCGGCGGCTCTCTTCCACGGGTGGAAGCCTTTCCCGAAAGACGAGGAATTATCCGAAATGGTGGAAGGCGAAGGGCTCGGACTCCCTATTTTGTTACATGTCGCAGCTAACATGGCTAAAGGAGTCGATCCCAACCTCGGCTCCTCCTGGAGGGACACAGAAGCAGCAAGTTAGCCCGCAGCGCACACTTATTCAACACACAACGAAAAGACGCTCTGAATCTAGACCTGCATACCTGGACAAACTTTTACAGACAAGAGAAGCGCACCAGACACAACTTTGATCCCATCTACCGAAAATAGACGCTCAGCACTGTCCTTGCTTTAACTTTGCCCCCAGATTTTAAAGTATAATCCCCCTCTAGCCAAACAGGAGTGGAGCAGCCAATGACAAGAACTAATTGAAGCAGCAAGAAAGTCCTTTTCGGAGACTCACCCCTAGAAGTGAAGTTGCCATCACACACACACAAAAAAAACACAGCCCTCCTCTGAGGATCTTTTTATATTTATGAATCCGAGCGGTGTTTTTTCTTTCTTTTTCTTTTCTTTCCCCCTTTTTTTAGAGGTGTGCAATACAATGACGCGTTCCGCCCATTCTTCCACGGTCCCGCGGCTCCTCTGCGGCTTTGAAGTGGCGCTGTGACACGGGCGTCCAATCAGCGGCTCCAGCGTGCCGCGCGGCCGCCGCACGGCCCCCGTGAGGTCATCAATAGACAGGGCTCTCCACCCCCCAGGCCGCCCCCTCCATAATAAAAGACAGCGGAAGGAAGGTAAAGTTAAATGAGAGTGAATAAGGAGGGAGGAATTAGGGGGCCACTTATTGAGATTTTTTTTTTTTTTTTTACAGAACATCTCTTTCCATAAATTAGAAGAAAACTGCTCCACAAGGGAGGATGAGCAGGGTATCAATAAAAGTTTTCGTCCAAAAAACTCACTCCTTTTATTTTTGCCAATATGCAAAGTGTAACTGCACGTTTTTGTTTCATCTACTGAATCATCTTCCTGAAGTAGATTTTTTTTAAAATCAGGTGGCAGGTTTTGCACTTCAATTTTCCATGCTTTAAACTTAATATAAACAAACTCAAGCATGCAGCATATAAAGGCAGCTTTGTTTTCCACCTGCGTGATCCTATATATTAAAACGACTCCCATAATTGACGGCCATTATGGCGGCGCTTTTGATGAGTAAATGGAACACATTTTGCAAAATATGTGCACGGCTGGCGTCTGGTTTATTTATGGCAATAAATGACTGCTCTCTATGGCTCAAAATGGATATCGAATATATATGTTGTTTCTGTTGAATGGGGGGGTCATCACTTTGCGCACTGACTTCTTTTTTTTTCCTTTGGTTGAAAGTGCAGTTACGTAAGAAGAAGTTTGTGGCAAAAGCGAGCATGCGGCGTTCAGATCGGTTCTATTTTGCATGCAGCGCGCACTGGAAGCGTACATTTCATTTGAATTTCAAATTTAATAACGCGGGAGGTTTTTAATCATCCGCACTTTTATTTGTTTGATATTAACATGCTTATTGACCGGCTCTGTTGACCAGCTTGGTCATTACAGGACAGGGAAAAGTTAATTAAAACGACCAGGGATTATTCATCACATCATCTGCCTTGGCCATGTCGCTTCCTTTATTACACAGCGTGATAGATGGACTGCCTGATTAATTCTTGTGTTTCTACCACTGGACGCAAGCTTTTTTTTCTCCCCACCAGGATTAATTCACGTTACTTTGCTCGCAGCTGTATAAAAAATGGCAACGTTATTTTTTTAAATTATGTCGTACAGGTGCAAATGTTGATTAAAAGCAGATTTAAATGAGGTTGCATCACGTTTTACACGTGTTGCTAATACCTGGTATTCGTTATTCTAATTTAGTGCTTGGCATGATTTACATTATTATTATGTTTTTCTTTTAACTAACTTTCTTTAAAACAAAATAAATGACGACATTTTAAAACAAAAATCGGCAACGAAGCATTTTATTTGCAGGTCGGCAGGATTTAAAATCTTAAAAATATACAAATAATGCATTAGGACATAATATTGTAATATTTTATTCGATGTTTCCTGTGTTTTAAAAAAGGCACCCGACGGCGATTGAGACGCACCAAAGCAAACGAAGAACGATTTTAAGTAGGAATGCAACGGTGAAAATAATGACAAATATAAATAAATACAAGATACATACCGTTCTCCTCAGCTCCGTTGCGTTTAAGCACGGCACAACCCGATGCAGGCTGTATGGGGCAGTGTGACTGCGCACAGTCCACATAAATGATACACTTGTAATTCCCTTAGCTCGAAGTTGGGAGACAGTCCTCCAACCCCCTCTATTAGAATATACAAAATTGATTCCCGCAAAAAAAAAAAAGAGGTAGTATGTGATAAGAAATAAATATGTGTATAATTATGTATAATTAGGGGTGATTCCGTTGTTTAAAAAAATCCATTATACATATGTGCAAGAGTGAGTTGAGCACAAGAGGCTGTGGTGCAGGGGGATGTCGAGAGGGAGTGTGGGGGTGCATGCTGGGCCCTTGGTGACAAATTAGCAAGTGATCATTGCAGCAAGGCTCAGGTCAAAGATCAGCGTGACATTCTGTGCTCAGCTTCAGAGGGCAAGTCATGCATTGAAATAAAATATAAGATTGTCGAATCCGTATCTTCAGTGGCCTGTCGTGTTTGTGTTCAGATGGTGCACAGGTTGCTGCAGTGGCTGCAACTGTAAGCCGCCCTGAACAGATGTCCCCATTGAAGGCTTTCTTTGGGGCTATATTACCGTCATGACATCAAACTCCAAACCTGTCCCCTTGGCCGCCATAATGAGCGACTTATTCTGGCCGGCTGAGCACGAACAAAGTAGACGCAATATTGCGTGCGGCACAATTGCTCTCCGCACAGAACAACTGGGGCTGTGGCTGCAGACACTATACTTTGATGAGAAGCTTTGCCTTCAAAGTGGCTTGTGGACGAAACGAAAAACAAACCTGGGGTCATCACGTGTGGCGCCAGACTATCAAATGCTAAATAATCTACTTTTCCGCTTGTTACCAGCGTTTTTTTTTAATAGAAGCATCACGGTGATTCCGTTTTTTTGAGAGTTAAGCGAACCAGTTAAGCGACTTGCATCGCGACGAGTAAAATGTTGCAAATCTGGACATCAATGCTAGCAAGCACTGCAGCTCCTCAGTTTATGGAGATCTCAACAGTTTTAGAGGTTGTGATTGACCCAGCCATGCTTTATGTTTTTCATTTGATAACTGTATATTTCATGGCCTATGTTAAAGTGTTTTGCATCTAACTAATGACAATAATTATGACTTTTGTGCTGTATTTGCGTCGGTAAGTGATGGACTGGCGTGCATTCCACCTTGCGTACAAATTATGGTTACGTTGTTGCCATAGGAATACAACTCCATCAGAAACAAATTGATTTTCTATTTTCAGAATGTAACCGACTCCCACGTCCATGGAGTACAAAGTTGTGTTGAATCTACTCTGTCTGTTCTACAGTCTTGTCTCATTCTCAATGAACCAGAACAGAATCACCTTGCTGCTTTTAGAGATCATCAGGGCGGCTGCGGGGAAATGATTCAATTTCACTTGATTAGTCCAAAAATAATCATTAATAATTACAAATATGGGTTTAATCGTCTATCTCTGCTAGCGATGGTTAGTGACTGACCACCACTTGATGGCAAAAGGTACAATAAACCTGTTGCCATTCATACCACAGTCATGGCTTCCTGCAAGTATGTCACTTTAATTAAACAGGCCCCATTTTCACACTGACAACCTTAATCTGAGTAAATTGAGATGAGATTTATCATGTCAGTAATCCTAAATTTTGTGAGAGTTTTGTTTGGTGGTGTGCTGTGAAATGTTTTTGTAAAATGGGTGAAGGGCTCAATAAAGGTCGAATGAAAGGCTGCTCTTAGATGCCCCAATTAGTCTTCAGCCTTCAGCCACTAGAGCAAAATGCATTTCATTTCCTCCCCCTTCAAGATATCAACCTTTAAGTGTAAAAAAGAAGTGTAATTAGCTCAGTTTATTGAAATTATTTTTCACACACCGTTAACTGCTAAGCCTATACAGTACCTGAACTCTGTCGCCAAATACAGCGGCACCAAAGTCTATCAACTGACTTTGATGAATTTAAATGTGGTAAGCCGTCCCTGCATTGAATGAAAGATTTTTTGGATGATGTGGTGATTGTGAGGATTAGCATTCTAGTAGACATTCCACAATGTTATGTGGCCACTCAATTTATTTGTTCAGCCTCACCTACCTTGGTAGATGTTGCTTTTGTCCACTTGACATAATAAGATTTTTGTAATACAGTATGCTCAAACATTAAAACATGTTACAGATAAAGTCCTATCTTTCTACGGGGTGTTTTGTGTTATTGCGTTAGGCCTGTTGTTTATGTTAAATTCTGTTGTTCTATTGCCATTACTTCATTTCTGTTGCTCCAGGGGAGAGCTCATTGGCTTCTGTGTTTGTGTGTGCAATTAATCAATTTAAAAGTTATCCATATAAACCACTCGACTTGAACCAGTTAGCTCATAGCAACAACGTCTCATATCTCTGAGCAGCCAACAGTTGAAAAATCCTCAGCTAAACAAGCTGCAAGGCGCTTTGTCACCACTGAGCCTTTGGAGGCAGACACAATTTGGCCCAAAAATCTGATTTTAACCAATTTGTGTAAATTGGGACGTCACAGGGAAGTGTGCAAAAGTGAGACCGAATTGAGTCGGGAAACATAATAATTTGCACATACAAATGTAGTCTGTCATGGCAAAACGCACAATGCCGATATCACAAAACTACCCCCTCTTCACAATGTGATGGGACAAATTACCAATATATTTTCTCGTGGCTTTCCCAAATGTTTTAAATCAATGAATAATTGGAAGTTCACCTGAGAAAATATTTTTACAGGGGGGTGCAAGAACAGATTAAACAATGTATAATGCAATATCAATGTTTGGGACCCCTGGCAAACATAAACGACTGAATGAACACATCGATAAAATATGTTCTGTTGTATGTTGTTGTGCTTCGCCACCAGGAAGTTTGGTGTGAAGAGCAGATGTCTGTGTGCACACGGAGCTGCCAAGGAGGTCCAGAAAAAAGGCATGCTCAGACACAAGGGCCCCAAATGGTGTGACAAAGGATGTGCAGGAAGGGCCTCTCCGCCTGGGTGAGCCCCAGAGAGGGTCTCCTCCTCTGCCAGCCTGTGCGAGCCAAAGCCTTGTGCTCCTCACCACGTCCATGAGGTGAGAACAACAACATGCAAACAAACACACATGCATGAGCAAACGCTATGTGTGAATGCAAATGAAGGTGAAATTTCATCTTGCACAGACTGCGCTGTCATTGTAAAAAAAACCCACAAAGGTTTGTACATTATATTAACATCTATCAATCAAGTTGTAATGGTCCAGTCACTGTAATTGTCTCTGTTTTTATACTCTGAATCACAAGCAGCACACTATGATAGTCACATTTATAAATCTCTTCTTAAAAATGATTCAAAATTTTAAAATCATTGTATTTGCATAACAAATATTTTGATCAGCAACTGAAAGAGTTCCATACTTCTTCTTATTTTAATTTTTTAAGTATACAGGCAGTTTACAAATATATCACTTCCATTAGTTAGTGGATCCGAATTGTTCTCTATCCATTCTTCCCCCCAAACGAGGTGACCGTGTCATGAGGCCTTGACCGTATTCCAAGCACAGGTGTGCCGCCTGGCCCAAAGTGAAATAGTGTGCAGTCTACCATAAACAATGATATAAATGTCTGACAAATAAAATGGCTAGTTAACAGTCTTTTGACTGCTCTGACCCCTCGGCCTTTTGTCCAGTATCGATCAGCCAGCTGTTCCCGGCTTTGTGCGGCAAGACGGGAGCCGCTGGTTTCTCCTGCACGGATGAATGAATTTTCTACTCATCTGTAGTATGATCTGCCCCGACAAACAAAGATTGAATTAGATAGCAGACCCTCCGCGCTGCTTCTATACCATTTCATACATTGAATATGGTCTCATAAAGCGACACAGTAAAAACTGTTTAATGCTTCAATATTAAGCAGCGTTTTAGGTTCATGGTAATTTTCTTTCTTAGTTATCAGGAGCTATATTTTTGGTTGGTATGCAAACCTGTGCCTGGTCGAATGGACAGGCATAATCCGTCTCTCATAATTGTATGTTAATAGTGGACATGTTTAGAATTGAGGCGTGACGGGAT
The DNA here is from genome assembly GCA_026261675.1 of Hippocampus mohnikei. Lineage (NCBI taxonomy): Eukaryota > Metazoa > Chordata > Actinopteri > Syngnathiformes > Syngnathidae > Hippocampus > Hippocampus mohnikei. The sequence goes on along the minus strand of JAKGUB010000556.1, from coordinate 12,746,186 downwards.
CTTGTCACACAACTGTGTCGAGATTGGCCGCTAATGATCCGTCCCCGGTTGCTGTCATTCAAAGGCGCCAGCCAAGATGTTGTCCAATAGCCCGTGTAAGGCCTCGGCGCTGCCTGAGTGTTACAAATGATTCTTCCTCTATTAACAAAATTAAATGTGTGGATTAATTTATGTGTGCCTGTTGGATGTTATGAGCTGCGTTCCCTGTGATAGATTGCAGTGTTTGTTTATCATAAACCGCGATAACTGTGCTGCCCGGCGTGACTGCTGCATCCCTTCTTATTGACTTTGACTGAGGCCAACGTCGCACTTTGTCAACGGCCGTCTGAACGAGACAGGCTGCCGGGGCGGCCGTACAAAGTGAGGTATTTAGGATTAGCATCGGCTCTTCAAGTTTCACTAATTGTCCTGCTGCAGGCATTCTTTCACGCTGTGCAAGTTAAGGATGGAAGCGCGGGTGCACGCCTGTCACCTCTCGAGTGCGGCGGGATGGGTTGGTGGGTCGTCGGGTGGGGGGGGGGGTCGCCCACGAGAGGCGCAAGACAGAGAAATGTTTGCTTTTCTGTCATGTCATCCGAGCAGGCACAAGAGGAAGACAAACTGGTTGTGTTTGCTGAGACCAGCTGAAGCTTGCACACAAACACACGTCTCCTTGGAATCCTTTCAACTGTGGCCGTGATAACAAAACAAACAGAAAAGGGGGAATTACCAAGTGTCATGCATGGGTGTTGATTGATAAACAAATATGGCAAATTGATGGCGCTACGTGTGGATGTTATCTGCTGTTCAAGCTGCGAAAACGTACTTAAACATTTATACTGAATTTTGACTGACACCGTCTGAGAGGTTCATTATTGTGGTAGTGTTGCAGGAGTGCACTGAAAACCGAGAGCTGTTTCTTCATGCTGATTTCCGCTGCCTCAGAATGATGCAATGCGGCTCGCCACAAACACACGTCTCCTTGGAATCTTTTGAGCAGCGGTTGTGATAACAACATATACACATTTGAAAAGGGGCAGGGGTGGGATCTCCAAGTGTTATGCACGGCTCTATGGTGATAAGCAAATACTGTATGCCGAAGTGATGACAGTACATGATGTTGATAGATAAACGGCCACTTCATGATACACACGGCCACTAAAAATAATAACGCTCAGTTTTGATCGACAGAGGCAGAGAGGAATTCATTTAGCAATAATTATTACAGTGTGGTTGGAGTGTGGAGTGGTTCAACTGCACCGCATCACGATGAGAGATGTCTGTAATACAAAGTCCATGATCTTATTTTGAAGAATGACGTCAAATACAATACAATCACAACAATAGACATATTTTTAAATTACACCCTTTGATCAAACTTGATGATGATTTCCTTTGCGAAGGTTTTGATTCAACTCTGGTATTGGTTATCATTCGAATGTGATTTTACACCGACGGTAATGTGGCCACTGAGTGGATTTCAGCAAAGGACGCCAATCCGATATCTCTCTGTTAAGTAATATTTAAACATATTTTCTGATCAATAAGTACCCATGTTTGAGACCCGGTGTGTCATTTTATGGGGATGGTGGTAGGGGGTTTCATCACTTTTTTGCATTTTCATTTGTGGCTGATCTTATTTAATTGAGTAGGCATAGGTAATGTTGCAGTCCTTGGTTTTCTGTGGTCCTTGACTATGTTGTTATAAACCTACACAAGAGGAACTAATGAATATGACTTTAAGCGCTATTCAGGTGCAATGTTCAATGGGTATGGATCTCCTTCTACTCAGCAGAGAAAACAATGCTTTAATTAAGAGTCAGTCCGATTTCCCTGAGGAGAGATTGTCTGCTTCCATTAACTTAGTTTATCATAAAATAAAGAGGTTGCCTTGTCCTTCGTCACCCAGACAATTGGTTTTAATCAGCCAGCAGGCCTTTCATGGATGATAATTTATGCTAAATTGACAAGAGTGGAGGATGTCGCATAAAATCATTATGACAGGGCTCATGTCGCTGCCTGTCACCGTCTACTTATAGCCCGTCTCCACCGCTTATGGCAGACAGGTTGTCAGAAAGGTAAATAACGAAACATTTGAGGATCCGCTGTTGTTTTAGCAAAAGATGTGGATGTAAATCAAGAAAAGCAACATGATTAAAAAAATCAATAAGCACTGGCAGTTTGTTATGAAATGGGCAAAATAGACTTTTGAGGTCATGACTAGTGAAGCTGCAGGCTGTCCTCTAAATACTGTAAAAGTAATCAACAGGTTCCACGACGATACATGATCGACCATAAAACACAATATTAACAACCCAAAAACAATTCGGGATTTTGGGCAATACATTAAGAAAAAAGAAATTGTACCATCTTTCCAAGTGTAACAGTACAAACTGAGATTTAAAGTCATGGGGAGTTAGTGGGTGGGGGTGGGTGGGGCTATATCGGATGGCGCACAATCCGGGATGAGCACGGCGAGGCGAAGCCGTGACACACTCCTCGCCGTGCAATTTAATCACTGTATACCCAGGCAAGTATTGACAGTTGTCCTGTGGAAGCTATTAAAGTTGCTGTCCAAGGTTAAATGAAATTGCAGTTTATCAAGGCAGCATTGAGAAAATAAGGGAATCTGCTCATGGCTGTTGATTAATGCGGAGCGTGATCAACACAAGGGCTTCATTAAGCTATACATCACGGGGGTAATTTAACATGTCACCCGGCCTGCTGTTGCTCCCCTTCACACGTTCTGTGCACTGTCTACACTCTGAGTGTTTGTTTGTTGTGTGCTTATGAGACGAAGCGCTATGACCTCACACTCTCTTGTTGACACAATTTGACCCCCCCCCCCCAAATTGGCGTCATGTTATTTTTATGTAGATGTATATGTTCAAATCAAAATAAGGCGAGATCCTCAAACAGTGGATGAACCTCTGCAATTATGAATTCACTTTTTCACAAAAATGAACTATTTGTAATTTTCTGAAATACAGACAAAGTCCACAAACTACCCCCTCGTATTTTTTTTGTTGTATGCTATTTTTAAGATTACAGCAAAATTTGAAGATATTTTTAAGCGTTGGAAATGCCATTGGGTTCCACAGTGGACTCGTGGTCCGCCTCACAGTGCATTGGTGCAGGGTTCAATTCCGGCCCTGGCATTCCTGTGTGGAGTTTGCATGTTCTCCCTGTGCCTGCGTGGGTTTTCTATGGGTACTCGGTTTCCTTCCACATTCCAAAAACATGCATGGCAGGTTAATGGAACACTTGAAATTGTCCCAAAGTGTGAGTGTGAGCGTGGATGGTTGTTCGTCGGTGTGTGCCCTGTGATTGGCTGGCAACTGGTTCAGGCAGGGTGTACCCCGCCTACTGTCCGAAGACAGCTGGGATAGGCTCCAGCACCGTGACCCCAGTGAGGATCAAGCGGTTCGGAAAATGTATATATATATATATATATATATATATATATATATATATATATATATATATATATATATATACACACACACACACACAGTATATGTCTGTATGTATGTATGTGTGTGTGTGTGTGTGTGTGTAAAACAAAAAAATATATATATATATATGTGTGTGTGTGTGTATATATATATATATATATATATATATATATATATATATACACACACACACACACACATATATATATATATATATATATATATATATATATATATATATATATATATATATATATATATATATATATATATATATATATATATATATATATAAATATGTGAGTGTGTATGTATGTTAAAAAAGTTTTTCTACCTATCGCCCAAGAATTGTTGGCCGTTCACTGTACATGTGATTGGAAACATGCCGCCGTTTCAGTGTTTCAATGCATGATCATTTGGAGTTGACAATCATACATATAGGCCTATGCTAATCAGGCATCAGGCATCAGGCACAGGACCTGCAGCTGTCATTTTTTTTTTTTTGTGCGAGGCGAATTTGTTGACTCTGAGTGGATAATTGATGGTGCTTGTGGGACAAACATGAGCCCAACATGAATCACAGGCGACATGGCTCATGATAAGGAGCTGAAAGTCGCCTGTAATTAAGCTGGGCACTAGAGACCAATTGTTTGTGGAATGATTTGGTCGGGGCTAATTGACACTAATTGTTTAATCAGATTTTCTTCCCCTCCTTACTGCTAGTCTGTTCTACCAGCACTTGACACCACAATGCACAGACGGAAGTCATCGCCCGCCCACCCTTGATATGCGTTGTATGTGAACATAGACCTCTGTTCATGATATGCAGTGCGCATCACACATCCTAAACAAATGGGGCACATTTGTTTTACCCTCAACTCAAGGTCTTATAACTAAGCTTTTAACTAACGTTAAAAAAAAAAAAAACAAGACAACGCATCAAGATTTAGAAATTAAAGCAGCCTTCGAGCTATCAAGTGAACAACAATAGCAAAAAAAGACAATTTATGAACAATTTTTGTACTTTTGTAAGGATAATTACATTTCTCTTTGTCACCTTTTGAGTCATTATGAAACCGTTCCACCTTGTATGTAAGTGATAGAGGAATCAGCTGTCATATTTGGGGGCAAATACAGCTATGAATGCAGACAAGGTGAATGTCAAAAACGCAAAGTTAGCCCGATAAGTAACAGGCAAACAAAAATGGGCCAATCCAACTTTTTTTTTCGCATTTGAAGAATTTCAAATATGTCTTCCACTATCGATGTAACCCCTGTGCTTTTCTGTTCAGGCAAATCTTATGCTATGCTACAGTTATTCATCATTATCATCATTATCAGAATTGTTGACATTGACTTGTCAACTACAAGTGATCTGCATTGAAATACTGCAACTTGGTTTTCTAGTGATTACTCTTACTGAATGATGACATCACCAGAAATATCGTATCCACTAGTCTCTTTTCTTAACAGCAGCAGGCGTGTGGAGGAGCTGTTAGAACCCAGCAGATTTACGACATTTGGAGAGGGCACATAAATTAGTGCAGTAATATTTGTGGTCCACCCACACAGGAAGTGTCCCATTTAGCGTACTTTTGCAGAACAGCTGCTTTGGAGCTCTTTTGGAGCACACAGCCAATTATAATGCTGGGGAAGCTGTTTTGGAAGACGTTGAGGCTTTTTATTTGCATACTTTATTTATGAATATGGCTCAAAGCTAGGACACGAGTATGGCTTGACTCTGACTTTTCAATTCAACATTAATAGTTATATATCACAACAATTACAGCTTCTTTCACTGTCCCTTCTCGTCAAGTATGTGAACAGAATCTTCTAGGAAGAGCTTGACGAGCAAACGCTACACTACCGGTATGCAAATGAATAATTGTATTGGCAGAACACAATATGACGGCTTTTCATCATGAGACGGCCGCAGCGCACGCGAGGCGCTGCTCTTGAAGGATTAACTGATGAAGCGGAGCAAATAATTAGAGACGAGAATTCCTTTGCCATCTGATTAAATTCAGCAAGTCAGAATAACGATCCGGCGGTGGGCGGAGTCGCAACACATGAACATGAGCCCGAACATCATTACATTTAATGGCAATTACGCTTTTTAATTAACACCAACTATGATTGGATATTAATGGTTATTACATGGGGGCATGTGGAGAGGGCGCATGGGGTATTCCCCACACTTCACGTAGAATCTTACTGAATTGTAAAAGAAGAAAGGCAAACGTCCAGAGAGCACAACAAATTATTGTATTACAGTACAGAATCATAGCAGTATTTAATTCATGCTTCCATTATTTCCTAAATATTTATGAATTAGTAGGCCAAATTCCAAAACTTCCCAAATAAATCATACTTTTGTTGTACTTTTAGTGACAGTTTCCAAAATTGCAAACGTTCATTGTTTTAGCTTTTACTTTTTGTTGTCTTGTACAATGAACTACAGAGCATACGAATAATACGATGCCACAATGACATTCTGATATGTTTGAAAGCACACCGCTAATAACACATTTATGTAAATATGTCAGAACAATGGTGTGAAATTTGGATGTACATTAGGTATAGGGAATACAAAATCCATTTCAAGTTGATTAGGGCACAGGTGTCTAACTCAAGGCCCGGGGGCCAGATCCAGCCCGCCACGTCATTTTAGTTGCCCGCGAAAGCAAATCATCTGCGTCAACTTGCATGATCCTTGCTAAAATGTGCACCGAAATGTCAAATTGTCGTGTAAAATAAATAAGAAATGAGATTTTGCCATAATTTTGTTGTCCTGCTTACACTCACTTGAACAATAATTGAACAAACTAGTTGACTGAGTTCAAAACTAGCAATCTAATAACTTGTTGTGTACAAATAATAATAATGCAATGAGACGATTTCAAAATGTTTTTGGTTTCAACAGTCATAGAACGGGCCTCCGAGGGAAGACATAACTCCTAAGTGGCCTGAGACAAAAATGAGTTTGACACCCGTGGATTAGGGGGGTGTGCCGTTTTTGGTGCTAATTGAATGTAACACTCAAATTTAAGCCCAAAACTTAAATATCCTTCAATTGTTGGAAATGACCAATGAGATATTTTTCTGAAAGACCACTTGTAGAACTACAAAATAATATTTTAAAAAATGCATTATTCATACATATGAGAAAAATGCACGTATGCTTCTCAACAATAAAAAAATATGCCATTACGTTGGTAATAACTTATTTGGAGATGTGGAAGAAGCTTGTTTTTGTAATTTTCTAGCTTCTCTCAGCATGGCACCTGAGTCACATTCCAATTAGTATTTATCTGGTGCGTGTTGCTTTTCAATAAAGTTTTCCAATCTCTTGTGGACGGCTACCTTTACTTTGTGCTAATAATTGGATGCTATTGAAAGGATGAGTTTCATTGATTTTGTGGATGACTGGGAGCATTAGCAGCACACACCATAGATTGTCAGCAAGGTCTGCGGTGAGCTGGGATCGATGCCGCTGAACTCCCCCAGCCCCCATCCCCTTCTGTTTTTTTATTTTTTTATTTACTTGTGTCTCTATTGATTGAAACATGCAATAGTTCAAGGCCTATTATCACACTGAGACTAAGTTTCTCTGTCTCGCCACTTGAAATAGCTCCCTATGTTCCTGGCCAATATCTCACTCCAGCAAGTGCTCCCATCTTTCCCTTTCTAACTAATGAGTTAAGAGTATTGCTACGACCCGTAAACATCAATCATGGCCAGAGAGGCAGACAGTGACGAACAACGCCGGCAGCCCAGGAACAAAATTAAAGTATACACTAAAAGAAGCAATTCTGAAATCAACAAAACGAGACCAAAATAATGAACTTCGAGTAGTGGCTGAATTGCATATTGATGCTCAAATTTTCCTCAACAGAGTTCAGCGTCTTAGCAGTTTAATAGAGGGTAGCTAATAACACAATTAGACTTTTGCTGAGAAGACCAGCAACGTGAAACTTTTCTTGTTCTCTCATCGTGTATTCAGTGGCGTGCTCTTGATTCAATTCAGTGCACTCAAACTCTTTGGAAAGAAAAAACAAAAAAGAAGCTCTGAATTCCCCCATTCGATTGTTCAAATTAAACTTTTCTCGTTTCCACCAAATGGATACCTCGCACAATGCACCCTGCAGTGGCTGCCGTGCTCGATTGTTTCCACAATACAACATCGGAACGCTGCGGCGTGGGTGCGTTTACATATCTTATTTCCCGACAAGACAGCAGAAAGGTCAGCGTCCCATCCAACTGGGACGGACGCGATTGAATGTAATCAGTATGTACTTGTTATTCCGAGTGCTGGGCCTTTCTTTTTATTTGCTGGCCCAGAAGTTAATTTCCCTGGTGACCTTTTGTGTAATAAAACAGTATTATCTGTTGCCGAAGCTTTCGGCGAGGAAGCAAATTAGCTTCCTTGGCAGCAGTGTTTTGTGACCCGGTCGATCGCTTATGAGTTTATTTGCTTTAATTAGATTAAGGGTGCTGTAAAGGCATGTTCCTAGGTGGGAATTGTCCCTTGTCTCCTTACGTTATCGAATTGTTTTGGGACGCTTGGACAGTTTGAACAATGGGTTTGCGCTACATCGTGCTTTTAGTAGACATATTTTGGCAACTAAGCCAAACTGGAAGAAATATGTCTCACTTGAAGACAGTGGAACCAGGCAAAAGAAGTAATTAAATACACTGAAAGAAAGGTAATGCTATCCAGGTCTTTGATGACGGTTCAGAATTTAGGGGAAAAAAAACCTTGTAAAATTAAAACAAATCTTGTAATGTACGGCATACGTTATTAGGGTTTCAATTTCCAATAATAAATAAATAAAGAAAAACAACTGTGTGTTTCTTAAAGTGCAGTCTGTGGACCACTGTTTGTTCTCACAAGAACACCAAGTGGTCTAAAATTTTAGCATCGTTCATTGCCTTGAATGTGCAAGGAAATAGTCCACTTTAACAATGAAATGCAACGCAAATGTATAATCATTTCCTTTTTTTAAATCATCATGGCTATATTAACCCCTTCAGAGACAGCGGGTACTACAGTGGACAGTTTATCATGCTATCAGGTTACAGGGTCCACGAAAGTTATGAAATTCATACAACATGAACATGATAAACACTCCCTGACTTTTTTGCCCCATTTTTTGTTTAGTTTCTTGACTCTTATCCGACCATACTTTCCTTGAAATTTTTAGGTCAAAAATAAAACTGATCAGCTGGCAACCTGTTCGAGTTCTGAGAGTTCATTGTTGGGGTTGGAAGTAGGCCTGTTGTTTTGTGATATTTAGAGAGTCGATCATCTGCATTTCGTGTCTGTTTACTTGTTATTAGTGATTTTGGTTTGAAGGACATCTGTCATTCTTTTGTATGTTTAGTTGAAGTAAACGAAAGACAGCTTTCGCAAATAGAACGTTGATTTCTCACAGTTTTGCACAAACACAGGTCACTTGATACTGTGGAATTTGTCTAATCCTTCTTCTACTTTAAGTGGGAGTGACGCTCTTATTTTCGAACCGGATCTTTTTTTTTTTTCCTCTAACAAGCTCAGAACGACACCTCAGAATTTCCCCACAAAGACGCCGATTTCCCCGTCAACCGCAATGACAATATTCATTGTCTTTTTTTTCCGTTTTCATTACATGCTGTACTTAAAACTCGTTTCCCGTTCATGATCGTGTGCAGCAGCGGCACACACATACTCCATGTCGAATGTATCGTTTGGCAAGCGGCCGTAGTTAAGACTAAAGGTGAATGTGTGAGCTGCGGAGGCCAAAGTGAATGCAATGCTTTAGTGACCCGAGGAATCTCTTTTATTGTGGCCTCTTTGTGCCTCTCCCTGCGCTGCTCCTTCAGCCCATTCAGACTCAGTGGCAGCCACCTACATTATATCCTGGATAGGCAGGACATTCATGCCTTTTTAACCCATTGTCCTTCCCCTGGGGTGAGGGCCCAGAGCGGGATGTGAGAACCCCGGGCCCGGCATTGTGTCCCTCCTTGCGCTCTTCACACACCCGGCGGGGAACTTCCTTTCTAGTGTCACCGAAACCTGTGTGGTGTAATCCGCAGCTCCCCGCTGAGCAGGATGGGAAGGTTATTAAAAGTGCGTCTAATGTCTCGTTAATAAATCGCTTCCATTTTCCGCTTCATTTCGGCGTAATCGCGTTGGGAGTGTGCATAGGCAGGAATGCGTGTAGGCCCTGTTCCCGTGTCTTCTCGCTATCAAAGCAGCACACAGCATTTCCTTTTATTGGCCTGGACACACGAGTACAGATCCATTAGCGATGTGACCCCAGCATCGGAGATCAAGCAATGCGTGCGGCGGTGCGGCGGGGTCAAGCGGCAAGATGTTGATGCTGCTCTGATTGCCGCAGGAGAGATATTTAAACATGGCGGGTCCAGCCGGGAAGGTTCGGGTTAATGGCATCTCTCCAATGCGACCTGCCTGATGGTGCGTTTAGCTCCATAAAAGCAGCAGAGGTCAGTGCAGTTAGAGCTGTGGTTGTGTTGGGAGGTTAGAGAGCAGAGGTCCCCCTCAGCGTGCTACCACAAGCACTCTTCATGATGCGTTAAGGATGCTCGGGCCTCTGATTGCCACAGTGGGACCTGGAGGTGAGTTTAGGGACCGCTTGGGTAATCCCATTAACTGTGACTCCTCAAGCCCTCTCCCCCTCTGTGTGTGTGTGTGTGTGTGTGTGTGTGTGTGTGTGTGTGTGTGTGTGTGTGTGTGTGTGTGTGTAAGATCCAGCATCCGAGACATCAGATAGCCCCACAGGGTCAAAGGACGGAGGACATGCTAATAGATAGGAAGCTTTAATCAAATATGAGCATCTGTCTTTTGAGTTATGACTTGTAACAGCTCAGTCCGGCCAACAATGATCATGTTCACTTAACGGTCTTCTTTTTGATGATGTTTGACTATTTCTCTTCTGCAATATTCGGTAAAAAGAAAAATCATTCAACGTGGCTAAAAAGTGGTTTATCTGGAAGTAATTGGGTTTTGGAACTGCAATGTCACGGCTGATGTTGGAAAAAAAACGGTTAAAAAAATATTTGAAACATGCTTGTCTGCGTCCTGAGTAGTGTCGAGGTGCCCTTGAGATAGGCACCAACCCCACAACCTCTGCCTTGTTTGTGCATCCCCGTCGACTCATGTTTCTCTTTCACATGCTTGTGTTTGTGTGCAGGGTCTCGCTACTGCAGAGTGTAAATTTCACCCTTGAGGGAAAGAGAATCAGTAAACAATAAGATTATTTAAAAATAAATAAGATTAAAGTATTGTTAAAAAAAAACGGGAACAGCCCTCAGTACAGTATATCATCCTGTATTGTAAATATTGTTTAACTAGAAGAGGCCTGCGGTCGGGTGGTCGACTGGTTAGTTTTTGAAATACTGAACAGTGAAAACTGATGTTTCTTTACATCAGACAAATAATTCTTTTGGATTCTCAAGATCGCACACTTTTATTTGCCCAACAAGCAACTTTTTACACACGCCATTTATATCGCTTTCTTATATCGTCTCATCAAATCCTGCCTTAACACCCATCATGACTCGTGAGAGATAGAGTGTGTACTTTAAGGACCATAGGAATTTCCATACATTACACTGTCCCTTTTAACTGGGAGTGACACTAACGACCTTAAAGCCTCTTGTTGTTTGCATTGCTCAATATTTGACAAACTGCTGCTCAATGAAAAACAAAATCAACTATTTGTGTTTATTGCAGTTTTATCAAAATATTGCCACAAGAGACACTCTTAGTGAGGAATTGATTTTACAATATACCTATGAGTGTGTTTATAAGTTGCAGTGCACTGCATCATACATCATTTTCCTAATGCATGTTATTTGACAACTGTGTTTGTTGTATGTTGAAAATCCACACAACACATTCTAGTTACACTTGCACACTCATTTTGACGCGCTCAGTAAAAAGCTCGAGTTCTGCTCGAGGTTCCTCAAAAATATATATATTTATTGACACCCTTGACAGCTGCTTAGACGTGTCGCCATTGACCGATTTAAAATGTATTGTTAAATGGTCGGTGATGGTGGTTATTATGTGCAATATGCCTCTAAGGCTATCTGCATTACTCCCAGGCAGGTGGTCAATGCGTGAGACTAAGTCTGCGGAAATATAAATGGGGCATTTATGGCAGACTAAAAGCTATCAGTGATTCTGAATACAGGACAAATACTAAGAAGGGGTCGAATGTCAATGGCAGGGAGTGAGAGATTGTTTGCTATTGTCAATAATGGATTCTGTCTTTGAGGCTCACATACTCGCTGGGAATATCTTTGGTGGTCAAGATACCGGTAGATCATACACGATGACTCACAATTTATATATGTGGACAAGCATCCACATTGTTCGTACTGGTGACATTTTATTGTCGCCGTGAAATGAAGTGATGTAGACGCATAAAGCGAGCTTTTAATATGATACTGTTTTTTTTTTTTTTTTAATGGATGAATAATAGTTAAGATGGGTGCACCATAATGCTGCATGCCTGACTCAATTTCAAGCCGGCAAAACATGCCACTGGTCACATACGAGCTTTAATTGCGATCATGCCAATTGTGAGTTGAGCTATTCTCGTGACGCGATTACAGATAAAGTCGACACAGTTTGCGTAGGTTGGGTCGAATCTGTGCAGCTTCACCGGAGCCAAGCGGCTTTGAGAATGTGCTTACTACCTCACTTACACGGCACATACATGCAAGGTAAAAAGTGGACAATGTTCTTTGCGGGACAAAACAACCATTGCAGTCTTTGGGGATTGGGACAAACAAAGCCAACTTCAAATACACCACAAAGGTTACAAATACATGTAAATTGATGTTTTATAATTTCTATTTGTGATGGGCAAGAGTTTAGCACTCAAACTGGTATCGGTTGGAAAAAAAAGGGGCATTGTTATTTACAGGATTTATCAACATAGTGGACACATTTTCTTTAACGTACTTATCATTTATCTAATTTTGGTGGTTTTCTTCAGCAATTACCGACAATACACACACATGAAATAGAGACAAATTAGGATTGATTATAAATATCTCCTATTACAGTAAAATGTGAAACTGAAAATGCATGTATTGCCCAGTCCGTTGGCGCACAGAGCCATCCATATTTAAAAGAGTACATTTAATTATTTGACTGTAACTAATGCAGTTAAGACGGATACTCACAGTTATTGGGATTTGGTACAATATAGTGAGTGAGTGTATTGATCAGACTCGAGTCTTGTCGCAGCTGTCAATAACAGTAGATGAATCTAATTATAGTTCCTCTCTGTCTACTCGGTTAACTGTCAGCATGGGAGCCCTTAACCTGTATGTTCACTATTAGTTCCCGAACACACACATAGGCACGCTCACGCATGCACTGCTTTAAGCAGATTAGCGCAGTTGACTTAGACTCCCACTTCATTGCTTAATGTTTTACCAGTTTAGAGCTGTATATGACGTGTACCAAAACATCTATGTGACTTGAAGGCTCGTTAAAACTGCAGTAGAGAGCATAATATGATACCGTCATACTGTGATAATGTCCCAGGTTAGCCCAACATGTACCAAAATAAAACAACAAAATAAGATAAAATAAATATGATAGAGATCAGGGAAATGCTTGTTCGAGGTTTCAACGTGGTTAAAGATGCAAGGCGTAAAAGATGTAGATGCAGCAGAATGAAATTCCATGAGTCTTGAATGCCACGTACTAATATTGACAAGGCCCTTTTGCGCTTGATAAAAACAATCGTGTTCAAGAATACGCTGTTGAACTTGCAGAGGTGAATCGTAGTGAGGGGCCACAGAGTCCATCTAAGTGTAACAGTCGTGGTCCTCTTTCTGCATCTGCTGGTTGCTGTTCCTGTTGCTGTTGCTGTTGAGCAACCTCCAACTGGGTCCCAAAGCGGCTCCTAAAGCCTCGGCGACCCGGGTACCTGCAGACCTAGTTGTCGGCTGATGACTGGGAACTGTTCGTAGCCCGAAGGCACGCCCAACACCGCTTGGAGGTCATTCCCGAGCCGGGCTGCATCTGCTGGTGAAGATGTCTGTGGTTTTGGGGGAGGGTGTTTCCCACATTCTTCTGAGCTGTCATGCCGTCCTTTGAAGAGCCTTACTTTCTGTAGGTGAATGAGCAGCTGCCGTGTCACAACCCGATGCTGGCGCTCAGGATGCTCTCCACCACACAACTGTAGAAGCTCATCAAGACACAACCCACACAAGCATAGGAAAAACATGTAAACTCAGGAAGGTCAGGGCCGAGATTCAGATGCCAAGCTTCAAAACCATGAGGCGGCCGCTTGTGCGCTGTATTGGTCAACCATTTTATGAATGGTGAATGATTCGTAAAATTTCCAACTGTACTTTGATTCATTTAAACATGAAAAAAACCCACACAAAAAAAGAACATCACAGAGATTACTGTCTGGTTTCTTGTATGCAGTCTAGTCCAAGTGGCCAGCATCACAGAAAAATCACCACATAAAATAACTATGTTTTCATGCAATAAATGCGGTACACCTCACTTTGCAGAAAAGAGCCACTGGCTGAATCACACACAGCCATCTTTGTTTGCTTAGTGTGTCACCCAAGAGGAGCACTCTGGGACTTTCCCCCATCTCCTCAGCTTTTCAAGCCAAAGTCGCTTGAGTCAGAAATCTTCTGTGGCAAGTGCAGCACTTCATCAAGGGTGAAGACTCCGGGGCTATCAGAGATGTATCAGTTGGTGTGATAAAGCCCTCGCCGTGGTCCCTGCACAGCTACATCCCATCATAAATAAAAGCAGCAGAAAGGAGGCCTTTGTCACTGTTTATCTGCACTGCTTTTCTTCCTTGCCCTTGATTTCCTCTTCAGAAAATTGATGCACCCTTAAATTGAAGCGAAGGGCTTGACAGGTAATGGTTAGTGTGATAACCGCTTAGATTTCATCAGCCCAGGCTTTTTTTTTTCCTCCCTTTGTGTGCAATTGTTGGAACTTTCAGTTAGATTACCTGTCATCCAGTGCATCAGATAAAAATGCGGACTTGATGAGATACAGCCAATGCGGCAGCAGATAGCAAGAAAAACATCTGGATGCTCGATGTTGGACGGCAGAGGAAGAGCGAGCACACAAATCCACATTTATCTGATAGCATGCCAAATAAAAGACATTACGATCACAATCACTGGTGGTTTCCAGAGAGATTTGTGGTTGAATATTACGGGCTTTTAAATGGCCCATAAGCACATGATTTGCACATCCTTGCCTGCCTAGGAATATTTGTTGCCTTTTAATGTACATTTTCACCGATGGTGAAACATGAAAATTATTTATTGCAAGTTTTAAAACACCTCTTGTAGGCATGCGGTAATAATTTTTATTGCGCAAATAATATCCACGTACACAGAAACATCGGACAAAATGGAAATAGAGATCATCTGCTCCCGTATAGAAATGATGTAAAAATGCAGCCCTGAAAAACTGCTCGACATACACCAGAATTTCCCTTTGAGAATGTTGATGAGGTAGGAAATTGGTTTGTCAGATTTTGTTTGAGTGCTTATAAATGGATCTTCCACTTGCTGTTGGAACTAGTATGCACAGGTTTCAGGCCTGGTTTAAGTCATACTTTCTTTTTAGTAATTCAGTTTCATCTTGAATTGATAGTTTACGGAAGTTAATACAAGCAGTTGAAGCTGAAGGCCGTGGCCCACATGCACACCTTTGCTTAGGAGTAGAATCCAGTGCATTTTACATCATTTTTATGTTAAAATTGTTTCAATGACTATTTTCAACATTTTTTTCCTATGCTCAGTTATGAACATTTTCTTTGGCTGACTTCAATGTTCACTTTCAAGTTTTAATAAAAAAGAGCAAAACAAAATATACTGCACTTTTGTTTGTACGATCTATTGAAGAAATATTGAAAAGTTGTAAAAAAGTTTGACATAAAGGCCGGTCTCCCCTACGATGATTCAAGGATAAAAAGGAGTTTACCACTGTTATGAATGAAAGATTAAAACTTGTAATGTACAGCTCCACTTCAAGCATTTCACGTTTGGAAATGTTTAATTATTAAAAAGAAGTTGAACCATAGTGAAATATTTATCCATCTGTTTTCTGTACTTTTTGTCTCAATTACGGTCATAAGTGGGCGGGAGCCTATCCCAGGGGCACATGTAAACAACCGCGCGCCAATGGGCAATAACATGGAAGCAATCCAGTGTACCCGGAGAAAACCCACAAATTGCCCCAATGAAAATGTTTCTCGACAAGAAGATATGCTTAGCTACTATTCATAATGTCAATTTTAGAAAGAAAATGTTCCACTTCTTATATTGTCATATTTGTTTCATAAATCCCTTAACTTCAGCCCTTGAGGATTAACCTGCAATAAAATAAGCCCCTCAAAATTACAAAGTTGTTCCTCAAAGTATTTTTTGTGTGTGTATATATATATATATATATATATATAAGGAACACGAGAAAGAAGGAACACGAGAAACTCGAAAAATACCAAGGGCTCAGAGAGGAGCTGGAGAGAGCCTGGAAGGTAAAGGTGACAGTCGTGCCTGTGGTGGTCGGAGCACTCGGGGCAGTGACCTCCAAATTAGATGAGTGGTTGCAACAGATCCCGGGAACAACATCAGACATCTCAGTCCAGAAATGTGCAGTGCTGGGAACAGCAAGGATACTGCGCAGAACCCTCAAGCTTCCTGGCCTCTGGTAGAGGACCCGAGCTGAATGGGGGACGGACACCACCCAAGGGGTGAGATGAGGATTTTTTTATATATATATATATATATATATATATATTTTTTTTTTAATTCTCATTCTCCCTGTGCTCCTGTTGGTTTTCTACATCTACTCGGGCTTGGTCCCTTACTCCAAAAATGCATCTCAGGTTAAGTAAAGGCTTGTAGTTCTAGTGGAGTATGAGTGTGACTGGTTGTTTGTGCGAGACAACAGAATGGCGAACAGTACAGGGTGGACCCTGTTTCTTGCCAAAGTACCCTGAACCATCTTTGCTGTGTAGAAAGCGAAAGAATAAATGACTGTGCGTTTTCCAATTTCCATATAGTACATTTGAAGTGGTCCCATTGATCCACAAAGTGATTGTCTCTATTTAATTTTACATTGACTATTCCTCAGAGAGATCTTTGGCAAGGCGCAAAGCTGAAACCTTCTGACAGATGTGTGGCAGCTAATTTGTCTCAGCTATTTCTGTGTTATTGACACTTGGTTGGAGTTACATAAAACATGCATATTTTTTTTTTCGACAGGGAAATGCTCTGACAAGAGAAACAGCTGTGCTGGCCTTACAATGCATTAAGTATTTCATCCCTTTTTAGATGGTTAAATTGTGCATGAAATGCTGCTGGCGTAGGGTTCTCCCGAGCTGGACTGATTAGGCAACATCTGTTACATTGGGAGAAATCTGTGTCGCTTCTAATTAGCTGTCAGGCTACAGCTACGTTGTGCCTGATGGTGCTGAGAATCTGCCACAGGTTCCTCTCCTCGTCTTGTCACCTGCTTGTGTGCGCCCCCTTCCCCCCTTTCTCCCACAGTGCCTCCTCCCTCCCTCCTCGCCTCACTCTCCCGAACATCATGCGTAATTAGAGAGCATGCTCCATACAAAGGGGCGAGCTGGGAGTCTGACTCAAGCCCATCTGTGTGCAAAGGCCATCATCAGCACGCCTCCGACACTGGGGGACGCTCCTGAGCCAGGGCCCCTATAAACTGATGCTGGTCATTTGAACAACAAACTTTCCTCATTTGCTGACGTCGTCTTGGCCTTTCCCTTTCTGCTCCAATACTTTCCCACACACACGACTGAAAATGAACCCTTTCATGCACCCTGTCACCTGATAACTTCTCCACTCTAGTAACCGCTGTCCCTGAAAGGGTTAAGGTGATAGCTGGCTCTTCTGTAGCCATTTTTAAAGAGCAGTGAAAACAAATTTATTTCAGCATGCATTCTCGTAAGACTTGATTGTTGGTTGATTTAAATATGTGTGTGTGTGTATATATATATATATATATATATATATATATATATATATATATATATATATATATATATATATATATATATATATATATATATATATATATATATATATATATAAGCTTTTGAATGCACATGTCCAACTGTTAAGTATTTCAGTAACTTTTGCACAAGTTGCTGTTCTCTCACGAGTATGATGTTTCCCAATATTGTTGGATGCTGATAAGGCGTAGAAAAAAAAGTAGTGTGTTTCCGGTAACCCGACCGACCGAGAATTTCTACCTCGAACAAAACTTTCCGGTCGGCATTTTTTCAAACCTTCTACATTTTTGTGTAATAATAATAATAATAGTACTGTAATGCCCTTCAATAACGGGAGAAGGATGCACGAGTCGCTGATGCAATTCGTCGCTTTTAATAAACAAAACAAACAATAAACACACGCATTCAAAGGAGTTGCTGTTAGCCACAACTCACGCTCATGCGCTCCATACTCAGACTAACTACCGGAGCCAATATTCCCCCAACCTCGCCCCTCCCTTTCTATGACGTCACACGAATACAAGAAACAGATATTACAGTACATTTCATTTATACGCGCTTTCAAAACACTCAAGGACGCTTTACAATCAAAACAAGAACAATAAAACCACAGACAAAATTATAAATAATAAAAGGAAAGATGTTTACATCGGTGCAAACTCGCGATATTCACGTTGAGCATGCGCGTCATTTGCCGTCGTGTGTCAACAACATTGAATCATGGCGGCGTCGCGATCTCGAAAATAGTTTAGACCGCGTTTTGTGTGTTGCAGTCTAGCATTACTACACCTTGTGACGAATATTTTGTTCATAAAGTTACCATGCTACAACCAGTAAATTATAGAATAACCAATACTTTTTCATAATATTTTTCACAGCGATTAGCCTACAAATCTAATGACCAATTTGCCATGTAATCGTGCCTCGCGTCGTCCGCCTCTCGCTCTCGTGTTTTGTGCATACGTCACAGGTGAGTTTAGTGATACGCCTTCGGACGATTCATACGAAAAATCAGACCGGCATTGCCATTTCTTAAATGACGTAATTAGTAGACCTTTGTGAGTTTTTTTCGCCGCCATCTCAAACTTTCATCCGCGCGATTCCTCAATTTGTGGACTAAAATAGCAACCCGCATACGCACCTATCTGTTGCGTCCCCCCCAACACTCAAAACGAAAGTAAATTAAGAAACACAGCCACACACCACAAACACACAGAGGCACAGTGAAATCGCGTTGATCACACAGTCAAGTCGTGTGCGGTGACTTTAATGGTTAAACTATGTTTCGGTACCGTAAAATGACGCCACGGAAACGACACGCTACCGGTAACTATTGTTACGTGAAATCCTCAGGCTTGCCGTAGTTTTTTGTTTGTTTGTTTGTTTTCCTTCGGCGGCGAGCGGGGGTTTCAATGTCTCCTTGTTTTATGTTTTATGGTTATTTTGTTTACATTTATGATGGGGGCGTGGCAAAAATATTTAAAAA
Source organism: Hippocampus mohnikei (assembly GCA_026261675.1). NCBI lineage: Eukaryota > Metazoa > Chordata > Actinopteri > Syngnathiformes > Syngnathidae > Hippocampus > Hippocampus mohnikei. Next base: position 12,727,221 of record JAKGUB010000556.1, on the reverse strand, counting down.
AATAAAAACATTTGTCCGACCGACCGACCCTATGCCGAAATTTCATGTTACCGGAAACACACTACTTTTTTTTCTACGCCTAAGCAATCAGTGTGCCATATGTGAAGTGCTTTGCCAACTAGTGTATTGGTCTCGAGTATACATTACAGAGCGCTACTTGTTTTTACAGATCGGCATGAATGGGGATTATTTTGACGATGTTGTTATTTGGCAGACTTTTCAGATACTGTACAGGAAAAATGTTTTTAACTCGCTGATTTTTGTTCGCACTGCCATTGATGCAGATCCAGACACCTTCAGACGAATTCATCTTGCAATATTGATGCTCAGACACTGGTATATACCATTTGTCATATGATTTATTTCGTAATCAATAACCCTTTCTTGCATATTCCAATGAATCACAAATGTCTTTAGGTACTGATTATGGAACAAAGTCTACTCGTATGAAATAAGTTGAGTGCTGAAAGGCTAAATTGAATTTCTTATGCAGACAGAAAGTTTAAGATGTATAGGATCAGGTTACCGGTATGCTAGTATGGTTTTCAAAGGATATTTGCCATGTGAGAAAAGTAATAAATTGTAACTAAGAACCTGAAGTACTGTATTTAAAACTATAAAACAACCGCACATTTTTGATAAGTCTTTATTTCAAGGCATGTTTTCGTCACAGGGGCCCTGCTTTACATTTAAGGAGATAAGTGACGGGTCATCATGGAGTCCACATTTTATTTGTCTCGTTCGGTGTGTTTTTTCCCAGAAAACCCATGCATCCAAATGAAAGACAGGACTACATAAGCAAAGACCTGACCCTGCGGTACATTTTCCTCATTGTCAGCTGTGTAACGATAAAGTTAAGTGCTGTCGTTTTGGTGGGGGTGCTGTCTCAGTCTCCTAGGTATATGCCTTTTGCAATTCTGAGCAAATCAAGTCAGAGTGGAAAAAGCGCGTGCTACCGAGAGTGACAGGCCGGAGAGAATGTCAAAGCCAGCAATTGCGGGGCCATCACTGAGGAGAGATGATGACTGATTGCTCAGTGTTTGCGCGCCGAGTCCATCCTGGAGGACACTGCTCTCCCTTGCGCATCTGTGGACCCACAACCTTTGCCGCTGACATTTAAAGTGTTGATTTTGGAGCACTTATGCTAATTGTTATCATTTTCCTGATGAAGCGCCATTCTGATACCTAGATGTGGCCAAGATAGTTTTACATTTGCCTGCGCGCTGCTCTCTGTGCCATTTGCACCGTGTCGTGGCAGCTGCGAGAGCTTCTGAAAGCAGACAAAATTGCAAGCAAATTGCATCAGATTGCCAACATTGTGAAAAGGTAAATTGCTTGCAAATCTATTTAAACCACTGCCCTATTTTCATCAGCTATAGTGCTTGGTATTCATGATTACTTAATTGTTGACCTTTTCTATTGTGTGGAGCTTTATAGTGTGATGGAAAACGATCTTTACCAAACCAATTACCATCATGTTTTTTTGTTTTTTGTTTTTACTCCACACTATTGCATTAATGCTATGATTGAAGCAGCTCGTCCTTTGGAAAGGAACTGTCAGAATAGAAAAAGTGGCATTTGTTTTGATATGTTGTTTTTGTAGCCATTGCGTTATGTGTTTTTTTCCCCCCCCAAGCATTGTCACATAGACAGGCAGCATTGTTATCCCATGTCAATCAATATGTGACAGTAATAAGCTCACACTATCCATCGTGCACGCTGGCCACCATGGTTGTACTGCATCGAGTTGACCATTTAAATACATTTTACCCCGCATGCCGACAACTGAGTGCATCTCAATTCATTTTTAATATGAATGAATTTCGAGAATTGCTGCATCTCTGCCAACCAGGCCATCTGAATTCATGCTGGATTAACCCACGGGGCCTGAGTGTGAGGTAAAGGCCCTTGAGGATGTGTACTGCATGTGTGCGTGTGAAACAACACCACCCTTGAGAGTACAGCTGTTATGTGTGTGTGCTGCTGCCAGGCAGTAGAAATGTACTTGCCATGACATTCTTGCTCTCTAGTTGTTTGGGACTACTTGAATGGCTCTTAAGAATGACACAAATCTTTATTGGGTCCAGCATGAAGTTGTGGGCTGGTCTTTAGAGAGGTGGTTTCCACTTGTTTTCCTTGTCTTTTGAAGAGGATTCAAATATGTGAAACGTCAGTTGTAGTGATAGCTAAGGTTTGGAAGGATCCGAACCCTTGCACACGTGTCACTTTATGGGACATTCAGTTGGCATACAGCACATTCGAAGACATGAGCAAACTGCCGTCCCACCATTTAAAATCACCTTAGGGGTCCTTATGTGTCCATTTTTTAAGGTCACTAGCGAATGTAGTTGTTCACACAGCTGACATTTGTGCAACCACCGTGCATGGAATCGATTCCCGTTCAGTGACTGTACTGTATGCCGGTCGGTGTATCTGAATAGTAGTCTGTCTCTTTGAGTGCACTGCAATTGACTGCCGCTAAATCAGAGTGTCGTGTGCCTTTTGTCCGCATGCATCTGGAATTGACTATAAGTGACCAGGAACAAGATAAGCAGAGGAAAATGGATGATTGTCAGTTTTTGGGGACCTAGGAGAAGATCTGGCTGGGATTTCAAAATATTAAAATGAACTCTTTTGATTTTCATATCTCAGTTGATATTTATTGCTTCCTCTTTTGCGCCAACGTCGGTTCTGCGCGAAAATAAATATATAGGCTATCTAAAAAATAAGAAATCTCTCTGCAGCTCTGTGGCAAATGGACCATGGCCTAGTGGTTGGGGACCCTACTCATTTGTAACACTTGTTATCTGATTTTCAAGCTATACCTAGAGGTGCATCTAAAAATATATACACATACACTCTATTATGTAAAACTAATTCTATTTCAGAAGTTCAATTTGGTAGGAATTGACCTTCGCAAGTACTTTGTTACCGATTGAATATATCCAACGTTCACTTTCTGAAGTGAATAGCTGAAACAAATGAACTTTTCTACGGCATTAAATTGTATATCTTATCAACGGTTAAGAGCAGCATCACACTGAAGGACTCCGATTGAGCGTGAGGAATAGGCATTCCGAGAGTCAAAATGACACCGCTCGGTCTTAACGGTGACTGAGGCAATAATAAAACAAAGACGTGAAGGAGTTCATGGAGCATGACATTTTCTGACTGATCGTGTCAATACAAATAAGAGCATGATTATTTTTCTGAAGGCAGGATTTTTGTGTATTGCTTTGGATCGCTTTTCATTGTTCAGGTGTGCCTCATATCATGAGCAGTATCCGAGCATATTTGTCCTCCTGTCATTTCACCAAAGCATGCAACTGAGTGACTTTGTGAAGGGGGAAAGCCCGGGCAAAGCTGACTGATCTGGGATTGTAAAATCAATAAGGAGACACTGTCATCTTGGTCAAGGAAGAGTTGAAGGGATAAAAATAAATGAAGACTCCCAGATTGGTCCGAATGTGCACACACTAATACTTGGGTCACATGAATGCACTTGGCACTGTATTTTGGTACTGTGGCATCCACAGCTTCAATCTCACTGTTGCTGAGCCATGGCGTGCTCTACTGGCAGCGAGCAGGCCCTTTTATTAAAGTATGTATATTTCATCTTGGCCGTGGAGAGAAATCACACACTTGCCCTTGCACCCCCTCCATGTCATCATCCCTGATAAATCTATTTAGTTATTTTCTCAAGTGCATCATCCTGAGTGTTGATTAAATCAAGAAGTGAGAGCCATTGTCTGTCTTGCATGTCCCTTATCAGAAGCAATGTGCAGGCTGCGCTCATTTGTCTTGAGTTGTTATAAGAAATAAAGAGCGGGGCACTTTTCTCTGGCGCAAGATATTGCAGGAAGATTAATTTACCACTTCTCATCTCTTACCTTCTCAGTTTACTGTCGACAATGTCTCCTCTAATATTTGTCACGCTTATATATATGCTGCTTTCGCCTCTTCATTCCTGCTTCCTCTATGTCTTCTCATCTATTATATCACACTTTCCTGAGCTCCGTGAGAATTCAGTCCTGAGTGGATGGACGCTTAGACGAAGCTTTTGCCAAACCATTTGTCACAATGTGCCCCACTTTTGTTTCATGTGTGCTCATGATTTGCCTGTATCTCCAATGACTTTGTCTTGTGCCATGTAAGACGTGACTGTCTCATGCAGCACGGCCAGTGTGCATACACCCAGTGGCTTTTAAACACTGGTTTATAATGTGTCACTTCTTGCTCGGGATCCACTTGTCATGTTGCTTGCTCAGTGCGGCCATTATGGACACATCAGACTATCTGGAGGCAGCTTGTGGGTAACTGGCAGAAGAAAAAAAAACACTCTGCCTCAGTGTGAGTAATCATCAGGTCTGGGAGGCTTCACATGTGGCTTCGGTGGCCTTAGGGAAAAAGCACTGTAGTTTTGGGACCTGACAGATTGATGACTTCAGTGGTCACCCATCATATGTAAACTTCTGCTTTTCCACTTTACAGACGTGTTGTCGTTGGTAACGCTTTTTGTTTTGTGCGTGTGTGTGCGCGCGCCACATTGCAGGATTACACCAAATCCCAAACGCAAACTATTGTAACACTCAGTGGAGCAAAGGCCTGCATCAAGGTTGAACAGATTACCAAAAGACAGACAAAAACAATGTAGCGGTGTATTTGTGTATGTTAGTATGACCACATTCCAGAGAGCAGCTGTTACTCCCCATCAGCCGCGTGCACTCAAGTCGCACAGAACTCACAACAGACAATTTGAGTGTTTTAAGTGTCGGCTGCCTTGGTCTAACCTCGCCCAACTTTCACTCTTCTCGCTTAGCTAACTCTGCCTTTCGCAATTTGCAGTGAACTTTGCAGTCTCCAAGGCTTGAAAACAGTAATTGTCTGACTGTCTCACCAGGGTGCTGGAAACTCACTGTATGCCCCCCTTACCTAAGGACATACAGTTCGCAAGACTCTCTGGCTCTCTTCTACCAGTGCAACATTGATCTCTTTTGGGAGAAAGACCTCGGACTGGACCAGTTGACTTTGTAGGGCAAAAGCCACTGGAATCTTCACCAATCATAGAAAGTGGTTGTGGTTAGGGGGTGGGGGGCAAAATGGTAAGATTTTTATAGTGCAAACATATTTGCATTCCTTCCTCATTTTTTGGAATGTGAATGTTCCACTGCCTACAGAACTGGAGTGCAACAATATAAACTCATCAGAATCAGAATCAGAATCATCTTTATTGGCCAAGTATGTAGAACACACAAGGAATTTGTCTTAGGTATAAGAACTTCACTGTTTACGAACAGCTCAGACCTCCTCCGAAAAGGTGGCTTTTTATGGCACATTGTAATTATTTCTCCTTGAAGAATAACCCACAAAGTTTTTGGATGTACATATGTTGATGCCAATCAAGGCTGTAATATGTAGCATGGTGGGTGATAATCTGTTGTTCAGTGGGGCCATTAAGGACACATCAGACTACCAGGAGGCAGCTTTTGCAGGCCTGACAGGAAGAATAAAAAAAAGCCCTCTTTGACCTGAGTGTGAATAATGTTTAGGTCAGGGAGGCGTCACATACAGCTGAGCTTCTTAGAAAAGATGCACTGTGGGATTTGGATCTGACAGATCAAGGACTTAAATTGTCACATTTGTGTGTGTGTGTGTGTGTGTGTGTGTGTGTGTGTGTCTGTGTTTGTGTGTTTTAAACCCATGACTTTGGTACTACATGAGATACATTTCTATTGGGCGGAAACAAAAGCAATGAATTTGATTTTGGTGAATATGTAAAACAAAGCGAGGTTCTGAGACATCTGTTGTGGTCGAGGTAAAGACTAATTCTTTCAAGCATGGCATGAAAGGGGATCATTTGTATGTGAAATACTCGTTTAATTCACATTCACCAAGCAGGTTATCAAATTAAATCAGGGCTCTGTTAGGCCTGCCACTTGGGCTTTTGGGCTCGGCCTCATGTGTAAAATTGGCCAACAAGAGATTTGGGGGAGCATTTTGCACGCCCCTGTCACGTCATCCCTTGGCTCCCGTCAGGAGGGCGATCCCGGGGTCAGCACTTGTGGAGAGGTGCCTCTATGGACTGCCACAGGGTGACAGGGCCACAACACCACCTCCAGCTGGGCAACTTATTACAGCCCCGGTCTTTCTCACCCCTCCTGGGCTGTTCCAGCCATTCACAGCATCATCAAGTCATCACTTATTCATGAAGCGGTGTGCTGGTGGAGTGTGTGTTTGGGAGAGATGGGTCGGGTGGGGGCCAGGGGGGTTCCGCCAGTGAGGTGACACCGTGTGGTGGTGGCGTTGGGAGAGAGAACATGTTGCAGACAGTAGGGTGTGAGTCTGCAGGTGGCTGTCACATCCGTAATTGCCTCATACTTCCCGCCGCAGCGTAAAATTGTTTTCATTATGTGTCATGCACACAGTGCCAAGCAAAGGCCCCTTGAGAGCGGGCCCAAGAGCCGGAGGGAGGAGGCACTCATTTAACCAGCCGCTTAGCTTCAAATGCGAGAGGAGAAAAGGAGCCGTGAGAGGAGGTGGAGGAGGAGGAGGACAGGAGAGAGGGAAGGGGTGTGGAAAAAACAGAGGAAGCTCATCATTAACTGTGTTCGAACAACAGCAGACAAGTGGGAGCTCATGCACAAAAAACAGCCAGAGCTTATCCTAAACATCTCAGTTACCGAGGGAGTGGGTGCTTGTGTGGCACACTGTGAGCTCCTGGAGGGCTTCCGCGGTTGGCGGGGAGGGGGAGAAAACAAGGAGAGGGCAAAAGAAAAGGGGAAGGGGAAGAAAAAAAAAAGTTTCCACCTGACTGGAGTTCCCATGGTTTGCCTTGCAGGAGGCTAAGCAGGTTTGAGCAATAAACTTAAGCATTGTCAGGCAATAATGCTCAGTCAGGTCCTTCCATTGGGATTCAAGGGTGTCTTTTTCTTTGCTCCCCGCGCTGCACTAATCACAGGCCTACTTTGTTTAATTGCGGCAAAAAGGGAGAAAATGTGTTCAAGAAGTCATCCTAATCCCTCCCCCTTTGCTCCCTCATAACCACCCCAGCTCCTCCACACTGTCCCTGTATACTCCGCACCTCCCCGCCCCCTTTTCCTCCTTCAATGAATTGTGGAACTTAGCGGACAACAAACAGCCGAACAGTGATAAATAAAGGCTTGAGCGAGGACTGGGTGTGTGATAGGTGACTGCCTGAGGTGTTGGCTGCTGATCTATGAAAAAACACTTCCGCTGCCTTTAATCACCACCATTATATAGTAGTGTTTCGGCTTTAATTGGAAATTAATTTAGCTGTTGGTCGCCCAGCCTCAGTGTCGTCATGACTGTAAAAAAAAAAAAACTAAAAATGCCAAAGCGCCGCATTCACGCCCTCGGTTTTCCAGTGGCAGATGTAGAATGTGACGGCGGCGTGCATTGTAGGCAATGACTCTGAGGTCACAGGCGCCAGGGGGGTAAGAGAGGGGATTTATCAATCAGGACTCCTCGTATTTCTAAAGCTGAATAAAAAGGCGGCCATGAAGAGACAAACCAGTCCCCTTTAAAGCAAAGCCTTTTCTTATTCATTAGATCCACACTCTGCCTTCTCCTTTTAGCTCCTCTTCTGGCTCCGAGTCAAGAAACAAATCATTGAAAATGACTGAACTAATACAAAGGGATCAGTAAGAAGTAGTTTTGGTATAATTTTGGTTACAACCTTCCTAGACATGCTAAGGTACGTACATAGCATTGGTGCGTTTGACAATCATGGATGCAAGTCCATATGAACTGTTTTGAATTGTTAACCTCTTTTCTACTAAGTTCAGATATAACTATTAATGAACACATTTACACAAAAAATGAAAAATAGAGGATTAACAATTAGTGTGTTTTTCACCCAACAAATTTTGGATTATTTAAAATAATTCAATTGTAAAGCTATTTACTAAACAAAAACTCCTGATAACTTTTAAAAAATGTTATTAAACACAATCTCATATTAAACGTGGTATATACATATTGTGCATATAATTATTTATGACTGAAAAAAACCCACCGGGAGATTCTATTTTTCAACCTCAACCCGGAAAGCTTTTTTACATTTTGGTGACTAATAATAACAATAATAATCATCGTCATTATCATCATCAAGTTGAAACTCAATTTAGCACTATTGAAATAATTTCTTCCTTACTCTTATTGTGGGGCACCCAGGGTCCCTTTTAAACTCCAACTTAAGTCACCAAATTGTTGTCCAAAAATAGTTTGCGAACAACATAACATAAACTGTCTTTCAAATCGCCCGTAATTTATACTAAAGACATTTGAATCAATCCATTATTCAGTTACTCTTAAATAAAATACGATGCTCATATTTTCCGTCATCAGCACTGAGTCCTTCATCAACAACATTTTAAATGGGATTTTATTGAATGACAAACCCCCAAGAGGGCCTGAGTGGTTGAGGATTTAGATGGCAAAATCCACCCTAAATAAAGGACTTCCCATGTGACCTGTGGCGAGTCACTTAACCTCTGTCTTCATGGCCGGCTCCCAAAGTTTAAACAAGAGGATTGCTCAGTTGCATCCCCATACAGCCCACACGTCCCCCTTTGGAACAAACCGTTTAGCTCAGGTTGTAAAGTCTTCAGCACGGGAGCTCTAGGCATGGTTTGCATACATATCATCTTCATTAAAAAAATAAAATAAATCTGGATTTAGGAATACATCGGTGACATTTTTGTACGATGATAACTGTAACAGGAGTTTTTTGTTTTGTGAACGTGTTTGTTCTCCACTAGGACTACAGCAATGCTGAGGTCATCTTCTGATATTGTCTTGCGATCTCCCAGTTTTTCGGCTTTCTTACGTGAGTGCACAAGCGACAGTTGCAAGCCAATGAGGGCCACTGGTGCCTGTGAATGTTGTATTATGGCCCAATCTCTTTCTCCCTCCCTGAAAGGCTGTTTAAATGGTTCTGGTTTATTATTGCCCAAGGAAGGCTAAAGGCTTCTGTCAGCATTTGGGCGAGGGGAATCACTGGCTCTTTACTGGACAGCTGTTCCGGCCTTAGCCCACTTTTCATATGGATATGTATGTTAATGACAGGCAATGGACTGGAGATGAAGAGGCCTGAGCGCTAGGCCCTCTCTTCAGCGCACTTCTAAAGCCTCCACAAAAGGAGCAGTAAAAGAGGCCGCAATGGTGAAGCTCCCACTTTTGTGCGCTGAATTAGTTCTGCAAGCAATGAAAGTGATCTTTGCTGGACGACAGGGGAAGTCTGCCGATGGCGGGACCGCCTCATTAGCACAAAAGTCTGTTGGGACTTATAATTGACTGAGGCAGATCCCCCTTCTGTCACAACACACGGGCAGAATATATCCTGAAATATACTTTTTCCTCTTTAAAATGCACCAAACAGTTTACATGAGCTCTGCCCTCCCACAGTTGTCCCGTTTACTTCTTTCATAGAAATGTTGTACCCTCACTACCACCCAACACCCACCGACCTGTTGACAGTTCCGGAGCACCACTTCCTGTTGATAGCAGCACTTTTATGATTTTCATATTACATTATTTCATGTCTTGACTTCTTGGCATCAACAACTTACATCCTTGGGAGTAAATATAGCACGACAGACCACAGGACCAAGTCGTTAATTCAAGTTCTCATTTTGCATTTTGTATATACTTTAATACATAAAGTTAAAAATTCCTTGCATGCAAAGTCTCTCTGTCTGTCTTTTGTCTGACTTGTGGAGATTGCAATAATGTGCCCAGCGCACCAGAAGCCCACAACGGCTGCATCATTGTTAAATTGACCAGAAAATGCCATTTTAATTTCCATGTTAATTGAAATGGACTAATTGTTAATATATTCCAAGACCAAAGTACAGCAAAATGGAATCATTTTCCTTGAATTTAATCAATTCAGAACAAGCTTTGGAACGAAAACATTTCCAGCCATGCATTAAAAGTGAATAATTCCCTTTTTGTAATGTTGCTTTTTTCCCTGCAGAATTTAATGGATTTTTTTTTCTTCAAGAGACTTTGGACAGTGTGAAGGAGTCCACTTGAAAACAATTGCTATTGTTTTTCCATTTTTAAGGCAGAGAATTTTGTCAAGCAGCTAAATAGGGTATTCTTCATGCTCTCCCTCCTTCACAGGCAACTATAGAAATTAGCCCTACGTTTCTCGGCTCTCACACATGGATACACACGCTTGCATGGACACAAGAAAAATTTCTTTTCTTCTGTCAGCATTCCTGGCCAACAATGGCTAGATTAGTGGACGTGAGGGCCCCCTCGGGGGCACGCATTGTAGCACAGAATACCCCCGGCAGGAACAGCTGGTAGGGGTTAATGGCTACTGAACCTCTCAGCCGGAGCCCTTTCTCTATTGTGTGTTCCGCTCATGGGAAGGAAGGAGGCTACTGACAGCTTCTGGGGTGCGAGGAACTCTTAGAACAGCAACCAGGTCACCCCAAATGGGGAGGGGACCAGAGGGTGGGAGTTTATAAGGTGGGGGTGGGGGGGGGGTGATGCTGAGGGTGTTAGGATGGTGGCAACAGGGAAGTCTCTGGGGTCCAAAAGAGACAGCAGCATTAGCAACAGTGTATATTCACCTGATAACAATGAGGACTCATCAGTGGGAGGGGCCCACTGTACCCAAGCGAGAATGGGGTAGGCGGGGAACGAGGTCTGCCCAGGCAAACTCATCATGCGATGTGATTGTATTGCAGAGACAAGTAGAAGGGCACTCAGTGTAGCGCAGACCTCCGTCAAGGTGGAACATTCCTGAATTTGGGGTCACCTTTATAGATACACAACTCCGGCAAATTCCAACAGTTTGGGATTAAAGTCCATGCACAGACAAGAAAAAAAATTACATATGCTTCTTTGTCCAAACTTGTGTTTTAATTTATGTCTCACTCCTCCACAACATTTCACGGAAACGAACTAACCAAATAACTAACTAACTAATGGTGTTTGAAAAGTTAACGTTGAAATATGATGAAAGAAATCCAATTCCAGGCTTCATTGTTGTAAATATAATCATGATTACACATTTGTAAAAGTCATCTCAACAAATTCTTGCAATTTTTTGAATCAGAGAAAAAAGGAACTTTTCTGGATTCACAGCTAGATTCAGCTACAAGTGGGATTTTTTCTGAAACGTCATCGCTATAATTTACAGCACATGGTAAAATCCTTATTGCAAGCTTTTAGAACTCAAATTTAAAAAACGGAAAACGAAATCAAATAAAACCATCTCAGATTAAAATTTCGGTCTCTCTCCCCTTCCTGTCTCTACGTTTCAGCCATGAGAGTGCCTCTCCCCTCCTGTCGTCTTGATTTGTATCATGGTGTGTATGTGTGTGTGTGTGTGTGTGTGTGTGTGTGTGTGTGTGTGTGTGTGTGTGTGTGTGTGGCCTTTGTGGCCTTGTCTGGTCAGCGTGGACAGGGCTCCATGCTTGCCACCCAGAGGAGCCCCTGTATTGGGGCCCATTGGAGACGGCACCTCAAATTTAATCCTTCAGATGCTTACCCCCCCGCTGGCAGCATGGAGAAGCCCCTCTAGCTGATCCATCCAAGCCTCTCACGCCAGCGGCCACACTCATTAGGCGGCTGATTATGATCGCGCGCCGCCAGTGTAATGTTTAATCGAGGTTGACACCTGATTCGCCATGTTGCAAATCTTGTCATGCAGATTGAGCCATTTGTGCCGTTTGATATGGCGAGATGGGCTATGAAATGTAAGATTAAGCCGGGAATGAGACACGGGGGGCATGCGTGCCCTCTGCCCTTCCGTTTGTGATTACAAAGATAAGAACAAGCATCTTTTTATAACATGTTTGGCATGACATGTTAAATTAACATGCTTGTTGTGTAGCTGTGGGAATCAAAGACGCAGCGTAGGGAAAAAAAGGTTTCATCTTCCCTTACACACAAGGGCAAGATAATGGACCTCTGGAAGAGTGTTGTGTGAAAGCCAGGCTGCGTCAAGTGAAATTATTCAAATGGCCTCAGTCATTTGGATGTGGACCCTTCTCACGACAGATCAATTTTGTGCTGTGGAATAACACCTTTAATGTGTTGCAAAGACAAACCAAATTGTACTAAATTGATATGTGGCTGGTCTTTATGTGCAGAGTTTAATAAGATGCAATCAAATCAAACATATTAATGCGAAAATAGTCAGTGAAGTATCTCTTTTGCAACATATTAATTAGTGTGACGTATTTATGCACCAGTTGGGAAATAAAGGATAGCTTTCCAATTGTAACACACGTTTGAAAATAAAACAGATTAAACTGAAAGTTTGAAATTCCGATTGACCAAACACTTAAAATCTTGACCCGTATTCACTTAAGGTGAAGAAGTTGGCCTGAAACTGGTGCATGTTTACCGTTTTTAACGATTGATAGCTTTCTTAATATTTATCACATGTCTTGTGTAATAATGCTGGCCCATTGTGAATAAATTAACCTTGGGTGATAATGCAGGTCTGTTGCAAATAAATTAACCTTTATACATTTGCAATACCTACTTTAAATTCATCCAGTGATGTCGGTGGGTCAGGAGAAAAATTAGAAAGCAACAGCCTCTCGTGATCCTTTAAAAATACTTTGTTTTCGATGACTAATTCATTTGATATGTAATTTGGTAAGGCATTATCTGAAGCCACAAAAAATTTGAGGGACAAATACGCATCGTTCATTTTATCGTTTGGTGTCAGTGATCTATGAAGAATTCTTTGCCGATGTTGGTTGCCCTCAAGATTTTCAGGATAACGCTACCAAAAAGATATCGATGGCAGTTGTTTTTTTATTTCAATAACATGGAATTGAGTTTTCTCTCCCTTCGAAGGGTTAGGATTAAATTTAGGGTCACTTTAAGAGACTGCTGCTGTAGTACACACACCAGTTCTTAATTTTTATTCATAAGACATAAGGTCATCTGCATATAATTTAGGACATCTGTGTTTGAACTTTTTTTTCCCCTGGAGTCATCTGGTTTTGCGATGAAATAATATCAAAGTCCTCTCTCGAAAGGCCTTTGTAATCAAATGTATTTTTTTCCCCAAATTAACCTCTTAATTGCTTACTACTGCGATTGGCTGGCAATCAGTTCAGAGTGTACCCCGCTTACAGCCCAAAGGCAGCCCGTACGCCCGTGATCCTCGTGTGGATGGGAGGATGGATCAATGGATTTCTTACTCGATCATAAATGACAATACCCTCAATGAAAATGATTCATTTTAACCCGGAATCAGGTACAGTAACTAATTTGACTAAATTCACCCAAAATGTGTATGTTTGGTTTTGCGTTTGACCTCTTGCTTTGCTGTCCAACATCTTATCAACGTTCTTACTGTCAACATTTCATTCCCTGTTCCTCTCTTGTCATAACATGTTGCTGTGGTTTTAATCTGAAAGACAGAACATGCTCTTTGTCTCTTAGTCATCTCCAGTGAAACTTTGCGAGGTTGTGTTCCACTATGCTGTATAGTGTGGGTGCCAAAGTAATTTAAAATCTTCCCTTAAGTGGTTCCTGTTTATTTGTCTGTCAAGCACTGATCTCTATCTCCAAATAGGTCACCAAACATTGTAGGTTCTGAAAACGTGTTGAACGGCTTCAGTTCCACAGGAACTGCTTGACATTCATCCGTAGAATCATATTTGTTCCAATCACCGACCATTGCTGTTATTTCATCCTTTCTGGGCAGATGACCAGGACTTCATTTTGAGTTATTGACACTTCTCGTCTCACTGCTGCATAACTACCTGTTTTTACAAGTCATCCCTTCAGAGAACACCTGTACTGAGCAACGGGCTCATTGTTTTCCTTTTAGCTATGTCGTAAACTGTGGTTGGAGCAGTGAGACAACACCAGGCTGGCTTGCTGAATCACTCATCCTTCCTGGCGCCACTGGGCTGACAGAGGAGATCCTGTCAGAAACACTTCCTCATGACTGATGGCTTAGTAGAACTCCAACAACTCCTTGGTTCCATTGGTTTTTGGCTTCAGGGGATATTGTGGGCTCTGCGCACAAGTCATCCTCCGAGTTTCAGGCATTTGTCACTTGCCACCATACTAGTGTGCGAAACCTAAGCCATAAATGTAGTTTAAAATGAGTTTTGCATTTTTTTATGTTCCTGATCTCTTTTTACTCCTTGAGACTCTTAGACTTTAGGTTTCAAGGATGCAGAGTAATGATTGACAGATCATACTTGTCTCATTCATGGTGCCTTGAAGGAGTGTTGCTATTGACAACACTCTGAATCTGTCTACTCGCTAGATTCCAATGATTTGTAGTCAAACTCAAACTCAATCATTCAAAAAAAAATTCATTTGAAAGGCTGGAATAGACATGGATGAGTCTGAAAACTGAAAAATAGATGAGAAACCTTTTCGTCCCCCCAAAAATAGTAGTAGTATTTGTAGAAATATACAAATGAAGAAGATTTGGAAACAGAAATGCGCTCTTTGGGTTCCATGTATGAAATTGGCAGGTAAACTGCAAGCTCTCCCCTTGCGGATGATGCAGTCGGCCGTGCATGTGTGTGTGTGTGTGTGTGTGTGTGTGTGTGTGTGTGTGTGTGTGTGTGTGTGTGTGTGTGTGTGTGTGTGTGTATACATACGCACTCCCCAACTCCCACAATAGTGACAGGGGTGCTATGAAAATATTTTTTTAGATGATAACGACAATCTTTTCAATTAAGTGATTTTTTACAAAGATTCAGAGGGATCAGCTCATGTTGGTGTCATATTTATGAATGAAATGCAATTACTTCCACCACGCACATCCACGGATAGCCGAATTTTGCAGCAGTTGTGAATCTTCCCTTGATTTTTTTTTCCTCCAGAGCACAAAATGTTTTTGTTTATAATAATACTGATATAATAACACCAATATAATATGTAATACTGTAGTATATTTTGCAAGATTTATGAATTAAGGGTTAGGTTCAGCAACAACTGGATTTTTTTCGAAATCGTCACAGCTGTAAATTGCAATGCATGTTAAAATCTATATTGTGCAAGCTATTATTGATCAAATTTACAAAAAAGAAAAAATACCACAAAACCTGATGTGCTAGAAACAAAACAAAGGGCTTTTTTTTAAAAATCAGCATAAAAAAATACATTTGAGAACACAGAAAGCCAGCACTAATTAAAATTAGCCTTTGACCAGCGTAATGTTTCTGCAAATTGCAATCATGCAAACATTGCGCTCACAGGGAAACATGCTCTTTGTCAAATATAAATGTGAGTGTTTTCCCAAAGTGCCCAGCATATTGTAAAGTTATTGATTAGTTGTCATGTTTGGAGCGTTCTTATTGATGGCGGCAGAATGTGAAAGTACCCAGCAAACGTGGATGTAAAGATCAGGATTTATTGCCTGGAAGCTCTCGAACAATTTTATCAAAAGCCCATTCCACTGTGACACTTTTTTTTCCGCGATAAATCAGTGAGGGGAAATCTATCAGTGGACAGTAGTGAGAGATAGATGAGTGCAGGGATGAGAGGGTCAGCAGAGATTTTTCACTGGACCTCCCCATCTCCAGCACAACCTCACTTTTTCACTTTTATCAATTGCTCTTTTACTGACTGGTTGCCCTTTTCATTTGTTTTGCACAATCACAAAAGGAAAAAAAAAACATTTGGACTATGCGCATAAGATAATGTATTGATTGTTAAAGCACTGCTGCATCTGGCTCATATTTAGACTAAGCAAACTGTTGATGAATGGTACTCGCGAGATGGATTAACCCTGATGTAGTATATTTAATTTTATGGATATATTCCACCAGGGCAGCAGAGATATGACACTCTGGTTCTTTTTTTTTTAATGCATATTGTTTTTTAAATCAACTTCTAAGATCAAAGGGGACACACAAATGAAAGAGAAAAGAGAATTTGTGTCCCTTTTATTTTTGTGCTGTAATGACAGAGTGGTGTGGCATTCATGGCCACATGGACTTTATTTGTCTGTCTGTCCATATCTCAAATCAATATCCATGTAAAGGCTACATCTTTTGGCCTATCTCTCTACTGTATGCATTGCTCTGCACCACAGTACTGCTATATAGATAAAGGTATCTGTTTTTTTTTCTCCAATGGTTGACAGAATGTGGAAGCAAACTTCTTGGTAAGGTTAATGGGCCTAGTCCGACTCAGTATTGACTAATTAACTGATTAAGAAGTGTTTTGGAATAATTTTGTCTACAATGTATGCGCGTCTATCCCGCCGCCTCCCGAACATCAGCATTTTTTAGCTACCGGTAATCAATTAGTCATGAAGTTACATTTGAATCACAATGTGTAGCTAAAGTCCTGTGATAAAGTCTTGAGTCGTCTACTGGTTGTTTTCCTCAACAATATGCAGCATAATGGCCATCTATGTTTTTTGCAACAATTTAGTGTGGCTGGAACCTCCCTGCATATATTCTTTGGACTGACTTACTTTTGCACAGTATTGTAATCTGTAGTCTGAAGATGTGTTTTGGTCTAATGTGATGCAATGGTACTTCTGTAGATTGTGTGTTTAAACATTTGCGTGATGACTGTCGCCTCATTTTATTTTCTTCTTCTTCACAACTGATGGATTTATTCCTTTTGTTATTACTTGCAGTGCGGAGTGTTGATCTTGCTCAATCACACTTGATTGAAGGCCTTCATTTGCTATGCAGCCATGTTAAGTGGAACCCTTGAAATATCATGTTGCCCTTGGTCTTCTTTTTTTTTTTTTTTTTTCATCTGACACTCTTCTTTTTTCAACCCCATGGGAATTCTCAGACAAATATGACCCAAGCAGATAGACTGTAAGTCTTCCAGCAATATTAACATTGAAACCGCACACAGATGCTGCAGCCTATTTCTGCCGTCTGACATGACGTAAAAAATAAAAAATAATCAACTAAATACATAAAAGGTGAGATGAATTGTCCACGAAATGCACATATTTCTTATAAATAGAGACAAATAGATGTAGTTCATCCGGAAATGAATGTGTTTTGATTTAATGTCCTTTTAGATCTGTTTTTGGACATGATTTTGTACTTGCAGAGTTTGTTCAAAAGGTCATTTTGATGATTTATGTCTTCAAATGAATGAAATCACCAACACATCTTTTTGGGGACAGTTAATGTCGATTTTTGTTTTTTTGAAGAGTGATTTAAACTTTTGCACAGAGCAGTGATCATGCTACTGCAGTAAACAATCATGAATGACATCTCAGTGCTGCTGTTTAATCTACAATATGTATG
Organism: Hippocampus mohnikei; assembly: GCA_026261675.1. Lineage (NCBI taxonomy): Eukaryota > Metazoa > Chordata > Actinopteri > Syngnathiformes > Syngnathidae > Hippocampus > Hippocampus mohnikei. The sequence continues at coordinate 12,709,969 of JAKGUB010000556.1, read as the reverse complement.
AAAAGTCTGACGCCACCAATGTTTCATTTAAAGAATGAGGAATGTCTGACTGTTTTCAAAGAAAATGTCTTCAGTGCACTTAATTTAATTTATCAATGCATCCATCCATCCATCCATTATTCAAATCGGCCATCCTCACGAGGGTCGTAGGCATGCTCGAGGCGATCCCAGCCGTCTTCGGGCAGTACACCCTGAATTAGTTGCCAGCCAATTGCAAGGCACACATTGACAAACAACCATCCACGCTCACACTCACACCTAGGGACAATGTAGAGTGTTTCATTAACCTGACGTGTGTTTTTGGAATCTGGGAGGAAACCAGAGGACCCGAAGCAAACCCAAGCAGGCACAGGCAGAACTGTCTAGCTCTGTTCTGTTTGTGTTGCAGTTTCTGGGGTGATCGAGGGGCATTCCCTCCTGAGCCGCAACAGTACTTTATAAGCTCAGCTTTGCCAACAACCTGGGATCGGATAATTTGCTCGCATTGCTCACAATTCATGTCTTAAGTGTTTGATTATCGAAACGTTCTTGACTTTGTTACGCTGCGCTCTTTTTTACGTTTTATATTCTCAGCGTACGGATTGTTCTTGATGATTTTTTTTTTTCATTTCTTGGAATTGGATCTCCTTTTCTTTTTATAATAAGTGATTTTCGTTATTTTGTCCTCCTTGCCTTTTGAAAGCGATTTGTGTTTCTCTCGAGTTATAATGGCAATTTTGGGACCATTATTGCGTTTTCTGTCATAAAACCTTTTTTGTTAATATTTACCTTTGTGTATGTTTGTGGGATCCACTTCATTCCGGAGCAATCCGGAACCTGACAAATACATGCAAACGCCACGCAGGAAGGCCGGGGCCCGGAATCGAACCCTGCACCTCATCACCGGGAGGCGGATGTGCTAACCAATCCTCCGCCATGCCGCCTAATTTAATCTAAATCATGATTCTGATAATATGTCAATTAGAAGACTTGAATATTCTCTGTTTCATATATCGACAGGCTAATAACCTAACTGCCCAACTATTTTTTTATTTTTTTTACTAAAGTCAGATTCTTGCAGGAAATGACCCTCCGTAGTCCAATGCAGACATTTCACAAAAGCCTATCTCAAAGATGAAAAAAAATTCGTTTTCAGCGTGATCACTGATGAGATCTGCTTCCCAACTTCACGTTGATTTGGGGTGTGGAAAGGAAAGCCCAACATGGACGTTACTCGCTCGCCTTGTTATGCAGTTTTGTGGCAAAGTGTCTCTGTGGTGTATAGTCAGGTGACATTACTGGCATAGTTGTTTCCTTTTCGCCCCAGGGCGGCGGAGGGAGTGAGCACGAGGGTTGAGTGAGCTGCCTCACGTTGTCTACCAGTCTGATTTACTGTCCTGTCGTGTTTGAAGTCGGACAGGCGGAATTCACTTGGCTCCGCTTCTTTGTGATCACTCCTCCCAGATTATAGCCCAGGTGAGGCTCCTCACCATCAAGCACAGGATATAGGAAGTTACTCGCTCTCATACCCTCTGGATATTGCCCCTGAACTGTCAGCATATTTATCACTGTGCTGAGGTGTCAGTGTGTCAAACCAAAGCCTCAGTGACTTGCTGGACACAACCACCGAGTAACTTGAATTTATGTCATTAGCAGCTAACGAAGAAATAAAATATACCCGGGTTGTGAAAACAGCCTGGAGCAATGATCCTTTCCCACAGCCAGACAGCACAACGCAAGCCTGGCGTCAACACTTTTTTTTTTCTCCCCCATCAATCCCACTCAGCACACAAGCCAATACTTGAGCTGCATAGTGTAGCATAAAAAATGCTTTTTGACAGCCAGGAACAGTCAACAAAATTTGTCAATCTTTTCTATGAACTGTTTGTCACCCAGTTGCACTCTGCCTTTGCCGTTAGCATGTCTGGCTCACAGTTCTAAAGTTTGGGTTTGCGATCTCAGCATCCAGCCTCCTCTGTGGAATTTGTATGTTCTAACCTGGCTTTGTGTTTGCTTTGTTTCTTTGTTTGCTTTGTGTGGTGTTTTAGTGTGAGTTTTACAGTAAGCTTTATGGGTTTTGCCATGGGCTTGTTCCCATATTCCAAAAACATTCATCTTTACACACAAAAATGTGGGATTGTTTGGATTTTGAGCAGATTAGATGGTTTTTACCCGAGGTTGTTTTAATTATTCTGGCCCAGTAGATTGGTTTGAAGATTAGATTTTGGGCAGGCTGAAGAGCTGAAGCTAATCGGCATTTTTGAGGTTTGTGCCCTGAAGTAAGTAAATGTAATGTCTAAAGGCCCTGTCACACCTTGACGATTTAGCCCGCGTATGCCGACGTATGAAAAATTTGGCAAATACGCTGGCGTACGTCGAATAAGTTATGGGTAAGTTTTGTATACGTAACAGCACGCTGAAGCACGTTGGTATACGTCGAAGTACGTGGAGGTCGTCGAAAAATTTTGTGCATGCTAAAAATTTCTCGACGTATGTCAGCGTATGGCTATACGTCCCGTATACGCAGGCCATAAGTAATAGGTAAGTTGTGCAAACGTTGCACACGTTCAAACACGTTAAGTGTAGGTTACTCATAAGTCCAAATACGTCGAGATAATGTCTAGCGTACCCAAAACTTATGAGTAACGTGCTTTGAACGGATGTATAACTTATATCGAACTTATCTCCTACGCATATTGACGTATGTAGACGTATTTGACATGTTCCGGACGACCACAGAACTTACTGAACGTGTTTCTAACGTACAGCTGCCGTATAATGGCGTATTGGTAGCGTTTAGGGGAATTGGGATATAAAAATGGGCTTCACAGGAAGAACCCGTCAGTACTCCTCTAGATTTCATGGTGAGCAGATGTTCATATCATCCGAGAGATGGAGGATCCGGCAAGGCTGAGACGAGAATACCTACTAGCTGTTCTCCAACATCCGTGCCTTCCGAACTTGGCGCTTGGACATGCTGACCAGGCTGTCACGCACGTAGTTGGCGAAGGCTGCAGTGGCTGTGATGGGCTGAGGCTGTGCGAGACCTTGATGAGCTCCCAGACTTTTCTTTGGCATGACGCTGATGTTGTTTGGTTTATTAATGACACAAGTCATAATGGCGTTTGATTGCTGCTTTAATAGCGTGAATAGCAACTCACAGTAACGATGGCAAGCCGCACCTTGCCTCTTGGGTTATACCATTTTAACTCAGACCGGGGATAGTCCCCAAACAGATGTTGGTACTGCAATGTCTAGTGCAGTTATGATTTGAAACGTCGAGCGGCAGCCTTTTTATAGACTACGACACGTGATCGTCGGCAATACGCTGTTGCACGCTATGCATAAGTTAGACTATCGTTGGGCATAAGTTGTGTACGCCGGCAACACGCTAGGCATTCGTTGGAATAAGTTATCTATAAGTTATCGAAACGTTCTATATAATTTACTGATACGTTATGTATACGTCCAACTCGTTATGAATACGCTATGTATACGCCCAAAATTGAAAAAAAATTCGATAATTCAGCGTATGCCAGCGTTTTAGGGAAATTCTGATACGTCGGCATACGCTGGCTGAATCGTCAAGGTGTGACAGGGCCATTAGAAAACACTAGTGGCAGCTGCATGGATCCGTAGGTAACACCACTAACTTTCGACAGAGGGAATGGGGTTCAAAACCCACAGAAATCGGGTGGGTTGCGCCAGGAAGGTCATCTGATGTACAAACTGCCAAATATATCATATGAGTGACTTACTCTGGCCACCGGTGTATAGTTGACACTCTTCACATTCTGATTTGTTTCTGTCATTGATATAAAACTTACAAGGATTTGGAAGGTTACTCATTTTTTTTCCAAACACACTGAGATTATTCTGAACACAACTATATGCCATCCCACGTAATCAGGCGCAAGCACACACTATGCTTCGGCCAAAGTGATGTTGGCACGATACAGCTGATTAGAGTCAATCAGCACCAAGTGAAAGCAACACTTTCCCCTCCAAAATGTTGACACAGGTCTGGAATTTCTTCCCCCGGCGCATCAGTTAATGGCGTGGGCATGTTGTCAGGAGCCAAATAGCAGCTTGATTGTGAGTAGAATGAGATAGAGTTGATCTACAGAGTCACCAGGCAGACTATAATCAGCACCTCCAAAAGTTCAATAGGATGCAGACATCACAAGAGGTGATTGGGGCAGACGCTGAAAGGTAGCTGATGCATACCGAGAACAAAGCACCCTTTAAATGTGACATTTGGATTCAAAACAATGACAAGACCTGATATTTGGCTTTGATTGCACTGCAAAGTACATCTGCAAGCGTGAATAGTCAACTGTGTTTTGTGTTGGAGTGTGAGAACAAGCTTCTCAAAATGTTCCGGTGTACTGCTGGGATGAATAACACATCACTTTGGAGTATCATTTATCTACTCGGTCAAATAGTGAATCGTTTTTTTCTCCTAAATGCAATGCTTTGCGCAATGTGAAACACAATAAAGTAGCAGTGATTAGGTCAGGGGTCAGACTCAACAAGGACAATTCAAATTTAATATGCAAAAAAAGGGCTGACATTCTACAATAAGTGGATACCTGCTGTGAAATAAACTTTAGTTGATTAACATGTGTCAGATAAGAGACTTTCAAGTGTCTTTGGAAGACTAAATCATCATTATTGTCATTTTTGCATTTCAATGGCCTTCTTAAGTCCTGAAGTTGTCATTGTTTTTATTTAAGACTCAGGTCTTTACTATTTGTATTCATTGGGTTTACCATTGTGGGGGAACTCAGAAGAAACCAACATTTCAATGTGGGATGCTGTCTGGGAGCGTTGTGAGCTGAAAAGGGCTGTTGCGTCTTACCCATTTAAAGACTGACTTCAAGGGAAAGCAAAATGACAGCACGAGCTTGATGTCACTATGGAGCCTCAGATGTGGAACCGCATAAACATTTGTACAATCGCATTAAACTTCTCATAGGGGCTTTGATGTGACTAATTATTGACTGCACACTCTATTAAACTTCACCAGTGAAATGCTCAATAGTGGTCAATGCATGAATATATTTATGCTCGTAATATCACTTGATAAGGTGCTATCCAAATGTATTTTTGCTTGCTTTATTTTCATAACATTTTACTTTTTTTTAAATTCTCATAAATTTCCAACTCTAGAATTTTTTAGCATGTTTTCCCTCATTTTTATTGTAGAAGTATGACTCTTTTCTTTAAAAAAAACAGTCTCATAATATTTGCACTTTTTTTTGTAATTTTCAGCTTGTCTTGATTCCTTTGGATGACAGAAATTTTGTCTTGAAAAAATTGAGTTCAAACAGCACCTCCAAAGCGGATCCATCAATCCATTCATCCTGTTGCAATACAAACATGGTAAATATGCAAAAGACATAATGTGCTGACTTAGGCTATTGTACAATACAATACAAAGCATTAGAAAAAAAATATGACTACAAATATTGCACAATTATATGCAAAAGCTCTGTAGTGATTCCCTACTTTATTGTTTGACATGTAACGTATTCTTGGCCAAGTGGTGTGTGGTCATCCTCATCAGTATCCACCCTGTGGATGAACTTACTGTGGCTTGACAAATCTTTAAGGCAAGTTCTTGAGGCGGAAGCGAGTCCCAAATTGAATTACATGCACAATTGTCAGCCACTGAGGGGGGCCATCACTAATTAAAACCATGTGATTGATGACAGCGATGCTTGATGCCAAAGGAGGATAAATCACTCTCCCAGTCACTTTGCTGCATTGGATCCTAACCCCACACTTCAATTTCAACACTTAGTCAGCCGAGGGGAACAAACGGTTGAAGCATGGCTTGTTTGGAGTAGAATGTGCTCACTGTTTACTCTTTTTCCACATGACCCAACAAATGCATCTTTCCAGAAGTATAATATACTTTGACCGATTAAAAGGAAAGCTGTCCATCCAAGGTCAGCACTTAGTGAGCAATCATTGACTAATAGCTTTTTATTATGTGCCACAGAAAATTGCATTGCCTGACGGGTTAGAGTTCGGCGTGGTAGTAGCACAGTCTGTACTCTGTAAGGAACAGAGTTTTGGAGCTCGAGAGGTGCTAGTGCATGTGGCTGTTGGCTACTGTCAAGGCTCAAGTCGTGCAGCAGCCTTCTCACTCAGTACTGTTCACCATTAATTGTGCCTTAAAGCAGCGGTCCACAACATTTTTTGCTCAATGGATCGGGTTCTTGTTAAGACATATTTTGGAGAAAAAAAATCTAATGATTAAAATACCATTCACCATCATGCTGAATGTAATTGTTACAAATCAGATGGAACCCTGCGCTTCTTTTTCTGCAATGAGCAGGCCACTGTCATCTTGTTTGTGTTTAATAGCATAATGTGAAGCATTTTTCTCTTTCTCCGCATGTTTGCCGCCCACATTCCAAAATCATTCACGGTAGGTTGATTGGACACTCTAAATTGTCCATAATTGTTAAGGTGATCTAGAATGGATGTTTGTCATTATGTGCCCTGCGATTGGCTGGCAATCGGTTCAGCGTGTACTTTGCCTCTCCCAATGACAGCTGGGGTAGGCTCCAGCGCACCCGTGACCCTTGTGAGGATAATTGTCAAAGAGAATGAATGGACTGATGTATTTTTGAAAAATAATCAATAAATGATATTTGATTTGAACAGGATCACTTTTGGGGAACAATCCAGCCTTCCTGTTGGCACCCAAGTCAAATACAGGAAGTGAACTGTAATCCATTCTAAAGTTAGCATGCGTTACAAGTGGACTCTCAATATGGCTTAATAATGTGGCCGGGAAGGGTTTCACACTCTCCAACTGCATACAAGTCAGATCCTGTCGGTGGGTTAGTTGTGTTCAAAGGACCAATTAGTGGGTCCTACCTTAGCCTCAAGCTAAAGAAGCCTGGGTGGAGGTGGCCGTGATGGGGCCCATCCACCTGAGAGGTGCACTGCTCTCCCCACTGGGCTTTAATTGGGAAGATAAGGGCGGGTGGTTGTTTCAGAGGCTTTTACCATTACATAGGACCTCATTGTGGCTGCTGACCGTTTGATCTTAAAATAATTTACTTAATGATCTCACTGCGGGAGCAATTGGTCCTGCTCGATTAGTCTGCAGGGTCTAATGGGACTGCGAGAGAAGGAGGAGGGCGTGGGGAGGGAATAAGGAGTGGCACAGTAAGGACTAAATGAATCTGCTGTGTAACCTTGGGGAGGTGCACTTTTTGCATAAATTCACATGGGAAATTGTGACAGCGTTATAGCCCAGGTTTATAAATGTGCAAGTTATTGCAGCTTTTTAACCATCCAAAGCAGCAGGAAGACGAATGTACTTGTGGGGTCTAATTTATGGTAAATATTTTGATATATGAACCATGTGCCTTATACCACTGAACTGTGAACCTATGGCAATGTTTGTATGTTTAATATCCCATTGGGTGTGCCGTGCCTTTTTAGCTACTAAACTATAGACAAATTTGCACTTTCTTAATGAGGTCTCTCTCTCTCTCTCTCTCTCTCTCTCTCTCTCTCTCTCTCTCTCTCTCTCTCTCTCTCTCTCTCTCTACATATACTGTATATGTATATGTGTATATATATATGATATATATCTATATATCTATATATATATATATATGTGTGTGTGTGTGTGTGTGTGTGTGTGTGTGTGTATACGTACATGTATAATATACCCACTATAAACGAACCAAATTTAAACTCTACGACTTTACTCTTTGCGAAGGGAACATTTCATGTTTTGAATTTTGCCAAGGACACTAAAGCTCTTGTATTCTGACATTTCAGCCATCAAAGCCACAATTTACATTTATATACCCGCAACCAGAGTGAGGATAAACAGTACAGAAAATAGATACTGTATATAGGTGGATAGGATAGTTACTTTTATATTTTGCCATATTCTGTGATTTCAGTTAGCCTAGAACAGGGGTCACCAACATGGTACCAGGTAGGCCCCCAAGGACCACACAAGTTGTCTGCAAGTCTGTTGTCAAAGTAGTTCACCGGTGATGGGAATATTGTGGTTTCCCAGAAACGTTGTGTTAGTGATCGTTTGAAAATGCAAACTCTGGCAGAGATATAATAAATAAAATGCTGCGTTTTGATCTTGATTTGTTTCCCAATTATCGTGAGGAATCAGAGAAAACATGCTCATAGAAATAACGGCGATATCGTGATTTGAAAATTGCTAAGATATTGGAACTTTTTGGTGCGGCTGTTTGAAAGTGCTCTATAAATACAGCTGAGTTGAGATTAACGCTTACAACAGTAAGGATATGAATTACAAGGAGACCATTTGACTGTTTTACACTACTTTCTCCTTAACTCTTTTTTCAACATTACAGGAGAGGAATAACTGCAAAAATCTGCATATTGGGGGGGGTGAACTACATTATGTTTGCCTTGTGTGGTCATGTGTTAACGTGTGTAAAAAAAGCTAACATGAGCCCGTTAAATCGATTGGGTTCAAATAATCACATCATTAAAGGTAACGTGAGCACATCTTTTATTTCAGAAGTGTGTATCAAATGAGTTGCTTCTTGTGTTGGCTAAAGGGCATTAATCAGTCCACAAGAAGTAGCTCTATGCTGCAAAAAGTTTGGTGAGCCCTGAATGTTATGTGACTTTGCATGCATTTTCAGCATCAATTTAATCTAGAACTACAGCATCTTATTTGAGACTAAAAATGGTACGTAACGTACTTAAAGCCGAGTTGAAAAGGTCACTGCAAAGCTTTCCTGACCTCTGGGTCTAAATTACCAGTGAGAGAAGTGAAGGGGGTTGGTTGTAAATGCCACCATTTGGACATAAGAGAGTTCCAGTCAGGTACATTTCAGCAATTTACTGTAAGGTAAAAGTATTAAGGGCGTTCGGGGGGAAGAGAGAGAGAGAGAGAGAGAGAGAGAGAGAGAGAGAGAGAGAGAGAGAGAGAGAGAGAGAGAGAGAGAGAGAGAGAGAGAGAGAGAGAGAGAGAGAGAGAGAGAGAGAGAGAGAGAGAGAGAGAGAGAGAGAGAGAGAGAGAGAGAGAGAGAGAGAGAGAGAGAGAGAGAGAGAGAGAGAGAGAGAGAGAGAGAGAGAGAGAGAGAGAGAGAGAGAGAGAGAGAGAGAGAGAGAGAGAGAGAGAGAGAGAGAGAGAGAGAGAGACAGACAGACAGACAGACAGACAGACAGACAGACAGACAGACAGACAGACAGACAGACAGACAGACAGACAGACAGACAGACAGACAGACAGACAGACAGACAGACAGACAGACAGACAGACAGACAGACAGACAGACAGAGAGAGAGAGAGAGAGAGAGAGAGAGAGAGAGAGAGAGAGAGAGAGAGAGAGAGAGAGAGAGAGAGAGAGAGACAGAGAGAGAGAGAGAGAGAGAGAGAGAGAGAGAGAGAGACAGAGAGAGAGAGAGAGAGAGAGAGAGAGAGGACAACTGTTACAAAATTAATGGGAAAGCCTGTGAGAACTCATGAAATTGCCGGTGACATGCCTCAACAGAAACGGTGCCCACTGGCAGAGCGATACAAAATGTTTGAATGTGGTTTTATTGATGGGACAATGAGGTATGATGTTTAACGATGAGCTACATCTGTTCCAAGATGGAAATGTTTGCCTCAGGTTGTGAAGAAAGTCTGTTTTGACAACAAACCTACAAGACAGACACATGTATGAATTGTAACATATTATGAGACAATGAGCCGAGTATTGGCTTTCGGAGCGAGGGCAGTGATCCAGTTCGCTCTCGTGATTTGATGCTGAGGCTTTGACTGCGACATGGCCAAAGGTCGACCTATTCACCTTACAGAGGTCCTTAACTGCGCACTTGACAGTAATGAATAGTCACAACGCATTTGGTTCATTTTATGAGCTGCGCTCAAGCAAACTATTTGTCTTTTTGTTCTTCTTAAAAGGACATACTGTGTCAAAGCGGGCAAAGTTTTTATTTATAAGTCTATAACTCTTTAAATGCACATCTTTGCACATTCTGCAAGGTCTCTGATGAATTCGAAAGAATTATTGAACTACCTTCTTCCCCAGTGAATGGCTGTAATCCTTGCGCCAAGCGCTGCATATTAAAACTTTTTACATACCGTAAGCTCCAAACCACGTGTGATCCTCTTGCCTGTGGGGCTCGCACCACAGGAGCATAAATCATACATTGCCAGCAGAATATCTCACTGGCATTCCATGTAGCTCATGCACAGCTTAGGAAAGCAAAAGGGCACACGCACAAGCCTGAGTACCAAGAAACGGCCTATGGGGCTCCCTTGACAGTTGTTTCAAACGGTACCGGACTGACATAAGCCCTTGGGATATTCCTCGCAACAAACTGTATGTTCCATGCGAACAGGTACAAATTATCGTCTCAATAAAATGGAAATCGCCGAAAGCGTCCTCGGGTGTCTTCATTATCTGGTTGTGTTGCAGATGAATGTGCTCTCAACTGCATGAAGCTATGATGATCAATTTAGGGAGATTATCTTACCCTGTAGGAGAATTGTGCTTAACATACATTATGTAAAACAGCATCTTAGAATTTTAACCTCTCTACAGATTAACATTGCGGAGAGGACATGAGGACATACATGATTTGTCCATTTATACAATCCATCTATACTGTGAGAAATGTCATTTTTTTATATGCAAAAAGAAGCTCCAAATATATCCTTGCCTCGCACTAGTCATTGATGAGATTAATTTACATTTATGGAGTGAATTATCACGGAAATACACTATATCAGGAATAAAGGGCCCAGCACAGGTTAAGACTGATTGACAGCAGCATTGTCTGGCTAGGTTGCACTTCATTTGGAAGAGCCCATGGTGACCCCTCGGCATTATGGCCAAGGGAGGGGGGCAGTGCCAGTCTCTCAGGATGTTGATTAAGTGGGATCAACCAGCCCCTCACACACAAGTGGCCTGGACGTCCTCAGGGGAGACGTGCCTAACGGCCTCGACCTGGACTTCCTCCACAACACACCCACACCTCCCCACTTTAAAGGCATTAGACAAACACAAAAACCCATTACAGACGTAGTACAAGTTTCAGACGACTTTGTGTGTCATATCATGGCGCATATATATCTTTAAAATAAATAAATAAATATATATATATTTTTTTTTTTTTCTTCACAATTTTCTTAGGCAGCTATTACAGGAATATCAATCAACAGGTAGCCAGAGGTATAATGCATGGCAAATGCTTTTTAATATTTACGGTATGTTTGAGAGATAATTTAACAATGGGGATTGAAGAACAATTGTTAGGTAATGGGGGCCCTTAAAGCTTTTGTTTGACTACAGAGGAGGCACTAAAAACAAGCCTTTCAAGATAAGCGGCCCGGCTGTTGTATTGAGTCTTTGCTACTCCCCCAGGACAGCATATCCATCACCAGATGCCCTCGGGTGTGGGCGAACAAATTTGTACCTTCTGGGGCTTACATCACACCTCAGGAGCATTAGCACTCACCAGTGGGATTTCTGTGTGATCTGACACAGAGATCCAACTGTCAGATCAGAACAATCCTGTTTTTTTTTTAATACTTGTTGAATGTTAATTCACAACAGGTTGCAGTGCCACCCCCATCTCACTACACTTTTGGGCTATTATTTGCCACCAGCGGATAATAACTATTGTGCAAAAACTATTGTGTGTGTGTGTGTGTGTGTGTGTGTGTGTGTGTGTGTGTGTGTGTGTGTGTGTGTGTGTGTGTGTGTGTGTCTGTGTGTGTGTGTGTGTGTGTGTGTGTGTGTGTGTTTGCAGAGACAGCTCATGAAGAAATAACTGACAAGATATTATTATTGTGTCAGCGTGAACAATTATTACAGAGGGGAGGTCACAAAACAATAGGAGTATGCTCCCCTCATTAGGGCAGCCACAATTTTGAATTTTGAAATCTTGAATAATAATAATAATAACAATAATAATAATAATAATAACAAGAAGAATAAGAAGAAGAAGAATCTTTTACTTTTATTTTTCTCTCTTTAATCTGTATGTTCCAAATTCTCATGCAATTTCTCCCCAACCTCCTGTGGTCCAATTGAGCCAAAAGAGAAAAGCTAGTGCCCTCTACAGGACAATATGGGAACTACAGTAAAGCGCTGATTAGTGAAAACAGTCATATAACGTGTATAGCTGTATATAAGATCCAAACATGAGGATGAAAATAGAGGATGAAAGAAGTCGAAGAAAAAAGTGCTTCTCTTTTCATTTAAGAAAAGTATGCATCTTGGGCCACAAGGTCAAGTTACAATTTCGCTATTATTGATTCATCTTTTTCTGGAGCCCTGTTCATTAAACTGAGCTGGAGCTGGAGCAAACTGTCTTTGGATGAGAAAAGGGATAGCCCTTGGACCGGTCGCCGAATAGACAACCATTCACATGTCCACCTATTTGGATAATTGATAGTGTTGAAAAAGGAGTACCTGGAGTAAACCTGCATCTGCATCTGAAGAGCATGCAAACTGCATATGAGGCTAAATTTGAACCTCAGACCACAGTAATATGAGTTATATGTGCAAGCCGATGCAACACCGTGCCAACCTTCCAATTTTGACCGTAAAAAGCAATTATTGGTAATATAAAATACTGGATCCTTTTTTCTCCCACTGACCCAAATTGGTGCTTAATGATGAGTGATAAACCTGGATTTTGTGATTTTTTTCTTTTCACATTGAGAGGAAATATATTGTATCTTAATGAAGTGTAAACTACATGGGCAAATTAAATGACTCACATTTTCAACCATTAACACCTATCCTGATTTTACAGCGAAAACTGAATGTGGTGGCATAAATTGGGAGCCATCTTCATCTTTACTGCTTCATTGCATTGCTTCCAACTTGTTATTAGCCCCATAGCAACAGGCTGTCAATCTGCCCCACAGGCGGTCCTAAATTGTTGGTGAAGTGAGCCAAAATTGCAATGCCACCTGCAAACCTGAGCTGACTATCTGAGGTACTTCTCACTTTATATGAGCTTCTTCACTTGAATACCATTGCAGTAAACGTAAAAGTGAATGCAACTTTGGTTTGATCCTCAAATGACCCACATAGAGCTACCATTATACATTATTGGGGCACTTCATTCTGCACTTGTGCAGCTAATGCGATCAAATACAAGAATTGTATTTTTTTAAATTTAGAATAATGCAGCTTCTTCATTGGCACTGAAAAGGGGATATTGAAATTTGAAATTGAACAATATATACAGTTAGCGAACTACAGTACAGTATACTGTTTCGTTTGGCTACATTGGGACAGCAATTATCGAGAATTTTGGCCCCTTTTAGGCTCGGCTACCTCACAAGAGCCGACAATGTTGGCTCCCATGTGGCTCTGCAATGTAAATGTGGCTCCACTTAACTTATTACAACTTTGCAAACACTTTCGATTGTCTTTGCAGTTCGAAAGTACTGATAAAATGTAGGCTAGGTGCTAAAAACATGTTTGAATGAGTTTGCAAATACTTTCAAACAAGTTTGCCAGCAAAACACGTTTATTCCACACCTCAGTATAAAACAATATATAGAATCTGCGGGCGGCCCTTTGGTCCACTGGTCAGCATGTTGCCGTCACAGTGCAGACGTGCAGGGTCATTCTGGCTGTGGCCTTGCTGTGTGGAGTTTGCATGTTCCACCTGTGCCTGCGACGCATGCCATACTCTGGTTTCCTCCTACAGCGTGCTACAAAAATATTAACTATAAATTGCAAAGGATAATAAAAAAAGATACGATTTTTTGTGTGTTGATGAACTGTTGTACGAACAGCAGCAGTTGCAGTAGACCTGCAGGTCCTTGCTGGTCTTTTCTTCTCTAACTTAAAGGACAAACAGTATGCATATATTCCGAATGCAGGTTCTTTGTGGAGTCTGTTCGATATGAAATGTTAACTTTGCAAAGTCTGCACTATGCCAACGAAATATCTATTAACTTTAAAATGTGTCAACATTTGACTGTGCTTTTGTGATGGGCTACTCATTTTTTTCCATAGCTGTCTGTAGTCTCACTTACATCTCTATCACTATCTCTCAAGCTCCTTCGCTGTGTTGAGTGACTGGAACCTCGGCCTTACCTTTATGCTTTTCGTGTGGATACCGGCACCGCCACACAACTTGACCAATCAAATGCTGCTTTGACAGAAAAAAGACAATGGGGGCGGCAACACCAAATCGGCTTTTAGATCGCTCAAGATTGACACATCACAATTAGCAATAGCTGCGCAACACGGGAACGACCTCCAAGCGGTGTCGGGCGGGCCTTCGGGCTACGAACAGTTCCCAGTCAACAGCCGAAACTGGGTCTGCAGGTACCCGGGTCGCTTCGGCTTTAGGAGCCGCTTTGGGACCCAGCTGGAGGTTGCTTAGCAGCAACAGCAGCAATAGCTGATCAACTGGAGCTTTGCAGCCGGGCGGTCAGTCAAGTCCCGCAGCAGACACATGTAAAATGTCAACTCCGAAGTTGGAGTGGAGAGATGGTAGTCTGCTTCCAGACTATACAGTACTGTGTGTGAGCCCACACCTTCACTCTCCTTGCGTGCCTGCATGTGTGATTTGTTTTTGTGTGTGATGCGCAACGCAACACAAACCACCACAACGGACCGAGCTGGAATACAATCTTGCAAAAGTGACCGTTTGGTTTTAATACACAGTTTAAAATCTTTCAATGAATGCAAAACAACCATCCGTCCAAATGATGTGTTGAAATCATGCAATCTCAAAAAACGTACCATCGATTTTAATTGTCTCTTCAACGAAGGTTTGCGTGATCTGTTTGATTTACAATATTTAGCGCCCCCCACCCCGATAGCGATTAGAGCAAATGATCACATTGTTTTTGTTTGTTCCGTGCAAACATGATGACCCACACAACTCCCCATGGTGACAGACGGAGCCCCGAAACGTCATCGGCAGTGATTGAGGAGACTGTCCGTTGCTTAGCAACCACACGCCGAACCTCCCCGCTCGTGGACTTCAAGTCAGGATCGTCTTCTTCGCCGACAAACGCGGGGAGTAAAACAAATCATTTAGGGGATATTTTTTAAGGGTATAACGTGAGGTTTTTGTTTTTCTTCTCGAGTTTAGGGTCGTAAAGTGAGGTAATATGTCGGACGACGACGACGAAGGTGCGCCTTCCTTTCTTGACGACGTAAGAGTAAAGTTTGTCGAAGAGAAAGTTTGTAAATTCCTACAAATGCAGCCTCAAACGTGGGGTGAAGGTGCTGCCAGTCAAGACTTCCAAACGCTATTGGTAGACCTTTTTGAAAAACACACTGCTGTTTATTTCTCTAAGACAAAGACAGGTGGCCTGGACGCTATCAATGAGGTATGCTTATAACCAATACAGTAATGACTAGCATAGCATTTGTGCAAGCAAAGATGACTTGCATTGAAATGGGTCATGTTTTTACTGCATAACTTTTCAAATGTAGACCCCGAGTTTTGTCAGAAACAAGATCATTTATATCACAAAGAAGCGACGTGCCCTCGTCCATTCAGAAAACTACAAGAAGATTCTGCTTTTTGGTGTCCTGGCTCCATGTCCAGTTCTGCAATTGTCAATCATAGTTGAACAGGTGATATCATAACATTCCCATCATTTTCTTAAGAATAAAAACAAAACATGCTTAGTTATTTTTATGTCGTTTATTTTTACTTGGCTTGTGTTCTTCCAAGATATGTACCCCACTGCTGTCCAACAGTCTAAACCAGCACACATGGCCACAACTGTTGTCTGAGGACATTACTCGAAATGCACAAAGGATATGCAATAAAACATCAGTTGTGCGAAGACGTGCTTTGGGGGAATCTGTCCTCGCTGTTCCACCTGATACTGACTGGATGGAAAATGTATCTAGTACTTTTAAAATGTAAGAATACACAAATATTATCAAGATAAGTTAATGGTGTAGGAGTATATTTTATGTTTGCATGTATTTGTTTATTTATGTATTTTACCCAAAGGTATGGTAGCTATGACAGGACACTGGCTCACAACATAGAGACCCAGGTGAGCAGCTGGACCAATCTGATTCAGAGAATGTTGAAGGAGGATTCATCAGACATACTTCTGACTGGCAATAATCCTGGGCCTGCTGCAGAGCTGGGGTTCTGGGCTTCCAGGAAGCGCAATATTCACAGCATATATCAACAGGCATGCACCGATTAAATTGTCATCTTCTTCATTTTCATCACCTGGAATTCCTTGCTATAGACTGTGCGTTTCCCTGTGTAGCTTCAGAGCCCTGTTATCCAGAAGATGGCAGAGATGTTGGAGATGATGGAAAGCAGCTACTATCCTGTCATAAAGACACTGATTGGAAATGTATTTGATGGTAAGATTTTTTTTTTTACCAAAAAACAAGACACTAAATAATTATGCAAAGTTTAGACTGAAAGCCGAGACTTTTCCCTAGCCCTAACGCTTTTACAGATTTTTTTCCGATCATGGGGCTTTTATGTTTGTGTTTGATGTGTATATGTTTCCTTTTTTTCTTCCTGTGCATTATAGAGTACATTTTTAAGATGTATTTGTTTTCAAATCTTTAAATTGTCTTGCCCCATCTTAACCTCTTTGAGCTGCTCCACGCCGATACTCCTGCTTGGTGCCTCAGGTCAGCTGACAAAAGGCTCCAGGAGGTACTGAGGACAAAGCGGCGACTCCGAAAGATAGAGCTTTTTTCGTTGCTGGTCCCTGTCTTTCGAATGAACTCCCTTTGAACATTAGACAAACCTCATCGTCCATTTTAAAAACTCATATTAAAACCCATTTTTGTTCTTTGGCTTTTATTCTGCAAAAGTTTGTGTACCCTTGAAACTTTCCAAGTACTGTAGATGAATCATTTAAACTAAAATTGTGACTTTCTTTTCTCAAAAGCACTCCAAGAAGCTGAGGACATTGACCTCCATCTACAGCCACTGTGTGTTCACCTTTCTCAAATGGAAAATCAAGGTTTCCCAGATGTTGAAGCCTCCATACCTACACTGTTTCACCTGTTATTCCTGATCTGGACTAGCTGCCAACCATATCAAAGCCCAACACGAATTGTCGTCTTACTTCAGCAGCTCTGCAATCTGTTCATTGAACAGGTATGGCTAGTGATTTTACCATTGTAGTTGTTGTGCTAGTATTATATCGGCTCAGGGATGTTCCGATCAAGGTTTTAAGATGCCTATACCGCTACTGAATTTCCATGAGCGTGATTGGCCGAAACCTATTCGGATCACGTGGATTGAGTGTAACATTTTCCATTTTAGAGCTACAACTATGGATTTACTTAAATGGTTGATTAAACAAAAATTAACAAAACTTAAAATTAAGTTGTATGTGGAATAATGACATCCATGACAATTCATCAATGCCATTGGCCATTC
Source organism: Hippocampus mohnikei (assembly GCA_026261675.1). Classification (NCBI taxonomy): domain Eukaryota; kingdom Metazoa; phylum Chordata; class Actinopteri; order Syngnathiformes; family Syngnathidae; genus Hippocampus; species Hippocampus mohnikei. The sequence continues at coordinate 12,692,590 of JAKGUB010000556.1, read as the reverse complement.
AATGTGCACTTCCGGTAAAAATTAATAGAATGTAAGGACGGTAACATGTCTGTACTAGTTTTCTTAAGATAGATACAATATTTTTTTGAACCATCGAAAAACATTTGGGGATAAATATGTCACTCCTTCACTACACCATTGACATTCACATTGGCCTGTCGAGCCTTTGATCGGATTCACCAGTCATGCACTTTTTCACGATCGTATTGACCATATCGACCGATATTATCCGCCACCAATTGATTGGATCATCTCTAGTAATGCAAAAACTGCATTGCTGATGTCAACCATGAGTTTGATTTCCACATTTACAGGTGTACTATTTTATCTGACAGGCATGTGCATATTTGTCTACTGAGTTATTACTGCGGGAAGACCCAGAGGAAGGTCTACACATGTTGAAGAGCGTGATAAAACTCTTCCGATGTTTCGAAAAGAGTTATCAGAGCCAGAGGGAGAGGTTGGCAAGCCATGCAAAACATGCACCCTGGGATTTCCCATCTGTCATCATTTTTACGCGTTTCAACAATTTCCTTAACCGCATGCTACAGCTAGAGGTGAGGATGAAACTTTGTACAGTATGTTTCATGTCGGGTATGAGTATACTTGTTTACCTCCCCCATTGCAGGACATTTTTGAAATAATGCTGGAATACAAAAGATTAGAAAAACTGGAATTTGGTGGGCCTAAAGGCAAACTCTACAATGAGCATGCTGCTCAGATGTACACAGAGTTCAGTGAGCATTGCCTGTTCTTAATACACAGTGATCACAGCCCTCTTGACTGCAACTCCCAGGTGAACTTTTCTCGAAGAACATGACTTATATTCAAGGTTTTCTTCAAACTAGTAAATTAACCAAATTCAAACTGCAGATATTGTTTTCACACTCTAACAATGCATGACATTGCCACAGGGTTTTGAGAAGGAATACAAGGATTTCAAAGTGAAGATTGTGGACTTTGAATGCCAATTTGCCAGCCTCCTCTGCTCAGTCTTTCACGATTGCGCAGGACTTGAAGCAGTATTTAAAGTAAGAGAATGTCGATCTACTAACTGTGATGTATCAAACTGGTATAGGTGGCTCAGCCACTGCATGTGACAGTAAACAATCATGGCATCACCTTCTCCTGTTCTTGTCTTTAGCTGTTAACAATTGTTGGACCTTTCCTTGAGAGAGAGCACATTAGGCAAATATTTAGTCCTAACATTCCGCTCCTGGTGCAACAGTTTCAAGATGAGCTGGACACATGTAAATTGCTCTTTAAGTCACAACTCAATGAGGTAAGTAGTAATATTACGAAAAAAAAAAGAGAAAAGAATAAAATCCCATTTGGGTTAGTGCAGCACGCTGTTTCTATTCTCTCTTTATTTACAGTTTGGAAGTTGTTTTGGAAAGAACATGGCCTGTGCATCTGGAATGTTGAAATTGGCAAAAATGATCAGAGAACGCATTGAAACCCCATGGGAAAAACTACAAAATGTGTTTGAAAGGTTGAGTGAAACGACTTAATTCTACAGTTTATATAGTATATGTGGAAGCAGTAGTGTCCTAAAGCTCATGATTTATTATTCAGCGTTTTCAGATCTGTGGGAGGTATGGATACAACGAACGTGCACCATATGTATAAGGAGATGATTAGTCGTCTACACCAATGTGAGGAACAAGTTTACTCTGGGTGGTGTAATGGCTTGGAGCAGGCTTGCCAGATTAATTTGCAACAACCGCTCTTATGTAGAAACTCCTCAAACGACCTCATCTTGGTCAATTTCAATCCCAAGGTGAGTTCACATTTTTCGCTGCAGTAAGACACCCAGACCACTCTTTTTGTTCCAGCAAGTAATAGTAAATAAATTAAATAATTAAATTAAATCAGATTGATTCCTATAATAATGGAGATTTGAATGTATAAAATCTCCAGAGTGACATGCATTTATTTATTTATTTATTTATTTTGGTTGCAAAATTGCTTGATTACAATGTTTTGAATTATCATGCACAACAGTTAAAACAGGTCACGGTGAGCTGCAGCCTATTTCTGCTGTGGTGGGCAAGAAGCAAAGTACATACTGGACTGGTTGCATTGAATAGAGATCATCCATCCATCCATCCATCCATTATCCGAACCGCTTGATCCTCACTAGGGTCGCGGGGGGTGCTGGAGACCTTGCTGGAGCCTATCCCAGCTGTCTTCGGGCAGTAGGCGGGGGACACCCTGAATCGGTTGCCAGCCAATCGCAGGGCACACAGAGACGAACAACCATCCACGCTCACACTCACACCTAGGGACAATTTAGAGTGCTCAATCGGCCTGCCATGCACGTTTTTGGAATGTGGGAGGAAACCGGAGTGCCCGGAGAAAACCCACGCAGGCCTGGGGAGAACATGCAAACTCCACACAGGGAGGCCGGAGCTGGAATTGAACCCGGTACCTCAGCGCTGTGAAGTCGACGTGCTAACCACTGGACTACCGGGCCACCCATAGAGATCATTATTGTTAAAAATATCAGATCTGGACTGATAATGTGACATGAATACAGGAACTCCTTTATTCATTTATTATTATTTTTAATAACCCTAACTATGCTTTCATCCATGTCATCACTTGTATTGTATGCCCGTGGACACAACCGACTCTACTCAATGTTGCGCCACAGGCAAGAATGTATTCATCTTCTTTTACATATGCGTCTAAAAAAATCATTGTTTTTAACATTGTCTTTAGTGCATAAAATAATGTTACTCAATAAAATCCATAATATAGAACTACCGGTACCCTCTTTAAATGCACCAAAGGCATGATTTTCCAGTATTGCATCTACCACCCTCGCGGGTGCACCCGGCACTTTTCGGAACCTCTGTTTTGTGAGATTCTGCCAAAAAACCTAATCCTGTCCACAGTCAAACAGTGTCTCACTTACCGGTACTTGTATTTGTTTTGCCTCCGCAGCTGGTTGAAGTCTTGAAAGATGTTAAGTATATTCAAACGCTCAACATTGACATTCCTGTGGCAGCCATGACTGTTTTTGAGAAACGTGACCTCTTCACAAAGGTTAGAAGCGCACATGCGACCAGCAGAACCTCTTACTGTTTTGTCAGTGTTTAAAAGATCCTCATCATTTATTATGTTTTTAGTATGTGAGGAGTTTGCAGCTCGTAGTGCAGTGGTACAACAAACTCAAACAGACTGTCCTCGAAATTGAACTCCCGCTTATCAGAGATGAACTGGCCTCAGTAGACCAACTACTGAAAAGAGCAGAGACCGACTTGACGTGGCAACACCAAGACTGCTGGAGCTTCATATGCATCACCAAAAAGCAGGTCCAAGACCTTGCTGACCGAGCCAGTAGAGCAAAGGAAAACCGTGATGCCATGCAATTATTGATGAAGAGTTGGAGCAAGCACACAATGTTTTGCAGAAAGGACAACAAGAAAAACTCACTACTGCAGCTTGAGGACAGAGGAGACCATGTTAGCAAGATATCTAGCTCCATAAAACAAGATGGAGACTTCATCCACAAGTTGGTACAGGTACATCACAATTTGTACCATTTATCCTCTCTTCTAGAGGTTTCCACATGCATACTCAGTAATAATGTAGCAAGACATTTACTGTACCTGTAAGATGTAAAGATCCAAAACAGGACGGAATCTGCTTCTGATCACGCTGCTTTTTGTATGTATATTCTCTCCTGTCCACAATCCTCTGAACCATATTTAGGAGAACATGATGCTCTTCAAAGCAGACCCAACTTCAGACGCTTGGCAATCCTACATGGAATATGTGGACGAGATGGTGGTGGAGGGGCTCTTTGGCTACATTGGTCAGTCACTCCAATTCATTGTGGACAACATGGACTCATGTCACAAGCAGGCCCCTCTCTTTGAGGCTCATTTGATGCTCACGGACTTGGGCATGAGCTTCCATCCGTCCCTGCAGAGAGATGCTAAAGATGGCTTCTATGAGCTTGTAGCAGGAGTTGTTGGAGATATTTTTAAGGTGTCAGCAAATATCAACAAGTTGTCTGCTGATTTGAGCTTGGACAGCTATCAGGTACTGACTTTCATTGGCTTCTGAATTACAATTAGGAATGGGCATTTGACAACATTTCCTTCATTGACTATTAATGATCAGTTAATTGATTGATTCATCGTGACGGTATTTTTATTGCAAAGATGGAATATTTTTGTTCAAGACAGCTCCTGTACACACAAGCAATAGGATTTTTCATGATCAACTCTTGATGAATTAATCTACCTTCCTGAAATGCAATAGATTCTGTACAACATAACATTTGGTGTGATTTTAAAATGAGAAAAATGCATACAAGCAAGTCATTGTGGCGTAGGGAAGAAAGTCCTTCCAAAATAAAGAGGCTTTGAAAAGGGAAAGAGTTAAAAATGTAAAATGTCCTCACTTGCCACACCTGCGAAAAAGCGTACAATACTTACACACAACTCTCATGTGATTGAACCCTTACAGGATGTAATGGAAGACATGCTTGATTTGGTGGATTTGCGGAAGGAAGTGATGGAAAGAGTTGAGAACGTCCTCCACAAAGCCATATCGTACCAGCAACAGTTTGATTGCTACGCCCATTTGTGGCAAGATGACCGGGCAGAGTTCCTCAGCCAGTTTCTCTTGTATGCACGTGCGCTGACACCTGAAGAGGCTGAGGCTCACAGAGCTGATATTCTCCCAGAGAGCCCTCCTACCGTTGATCACTTCAAAGAACAGGTGAAAGGCGCCTTCGCCATATCCGTTCCAAAATCACATGAGATTTTCATAAATAACAGTGGTCCTGACTTAACAGATTGATTACTACGAGGACCTGTACTCTGAAACATGCAAACTTGAAGACTCCAGGGTATTTGATGGATGGTTTCGAGTGGACATTAAGCACTTCAAAGTCACTCTGTTGAACACTATTAAGAAGTGGAGTTGGCTTTTTAAGGAGCACCTTTTGACATATGTCACAAACAGGTCACCATTGACGCAGTTAACACAAAGAAAATTGTCTCAATGCCATTCTTACATTTCACGTTCTTCCCTTTAGTCTTGATGACCTTCAAGGATTTGTCCATACTACTGTTGATGGGCTTGCTAAGTGTTTGCCGAAAGGAGACTACAGCAGTCTCGTGGAAGTCATGAGTCACCTCCTGGCTATTAGGGACAGACAAGCTGTCACCGACAAGATGTTTGAGCCCCTAAGAGACACAGTAATCCTCCTAGAACGGCATGGAGTGACCATTCCGGACAAGGTCTATTTACAGCTCGAGGTAAAGGGATTTGTCATTTTTTTTTTTTTTTATATTTCTCACTCGCAAATGAGGACATCTTTTCAATTTACCCACACTTGTTAGGAACTTCCTGAAAAATGGAATGGAGCTAAAAAACTGTCCTTAAAAGTGAGGCATGAGGTGTCCCCCATGCAAAATGAAGAAGTGATGGTTTTACGAAGACGCTGCTTGGAATTTGAGGTCACAACTCATCTCTGTTTCCTGCTCCTGCATAAATAAAATAGAGCATACACGGATGTAATTGTGTCATGAAGCTTTTTGAAATTTCTTTTTCAGGTGAAACAAAGTCAATTCAGGGACATCTTCAGAGCAACTGCACCTTTCAGTTACAAAACATCTCATCCCTACATTAGTCTGGATAAAGTATGAGTTAAACTGTTACCTAATTATGGTCATACATTTAGATTTGACACCATGTAACATATTTCTTCTCTTGTCTTCTGTTGCGTAGTCTGAGAAAGCAATCCGAGACATGGACAAAGAACTGTCAGCGTTGCAGGAGTCAACAAACTTATTTGACGTCACGATCCCTGACTATAAAGACATTAAGCTCTGCAAACGAGAGATCGTTGTTCTCAAAGAACTGTGGGACATGGTCATATTTGTTCATGTGAGTAACGTCATTGTTAAAAAGTTTTAAAAAAATACTAAGAAAATGGAAATATACCTGTAGCTAAAAAGCCACAGAAGCCAATAATTCAATAATCTGACCAGCCTGCTGTCTGTGTGGTCATTGATTCTCTTGCCTCTAAATGCCCCAATTAAGGTCCCTCAGCCCATTGACCCTTATGCACGTGTCTTTATCTATACAGACCAATGTGGACCACTGGACAAAGAGCAAATGGAGGCAGATAAACGTCGAACAGATAGATGTGGAATTGAGCGGGTTTGCTAAGGTCAGATCACCAACAGTGAGCTTCTCACCTGCCATGCACCACTTCTTTGGTTGTTACATTGGTCTAATACAGTTGAGTAATGATGGTAACAAGCCTGCTGTTTGTGTAGGACATGCGAAAGCTTGACAAAGAGGCTCGTGCATGGAATGTGTATTCTGGCTTAGACCTATTTGTGAAGAATTTGTTGACGTCACTGCGAGCTGTGAGTCAGCTGCAGAACCTTGCAATTCGAGAACGCCACTGGGTACAACTACTAAGGACAATGCAGGTGCACACTACTTGAGAGCAACATTTTGCTACATAGAAATGGCATGTTTCTGCATTATTTATTTCTTTATTTATTTAACAGATGAACTTCACTGTGACTGATCATACTACCTTGGCAGACCTCTTGGCTCTGCAACTTCATCTTTTCGAAGAAGTTGTTCGTAGCACAGTGGATAAGGCAGTTAAAGAAATGGCCATTGAAAAGGTTATTTTTATTTTTTTTTGTCAATGGATTAACAGGCAATCATATCAATGTCATCATGAACATAATTGCTATAATAATCCGTGTTTTAAAATATTTTATGCCTCACAGTCTTTTTGTTTGTGCTTTTAGAAAGGCTAAGATTATCTTATCTTATTATCTTTGCATCAGTGTGTCTTGATCTATTGGTAGATGAAGCACTAGTAACTGCAGTTTGTGCATATAGAAAGGTTGCTTTTTAATTTCAGGTTGTGACAGAAATTAGTCAACTATGGGCATCAATGGAGCTTTCATATGAAGATCATTACCAAACCTCTGTCCCTCTACTTAAATGTGATGAAGAGCTCATTGTGACGCTTGAGGATCATCAGGTAAGTCACAGAGCGAGTCTGCTTAGATTGACCTTAACGTCTCAAAAAGGCTGTAGCTGTAAGACATAAGGACTCGTTCTCAAGACGAGTTGTCTGTTAGAAGCACTGGTGGTTAAATGCTGCATGGTCGAGAATGCAGAATGGGGCCTCTTCGTCTGACTGTCTAACAGCACAGCTGAGACTGCAGAGGTCCCTATTGAGTCCTCAGATTTATAGCTGCTATTGCACATGGGGCATTGTAGTGTCACGGCGGCCTTTGTACATGTACACCAGATGCATTAGGGGGAAGGGGGGTGGGGGTGGGGGTCATTGTAGCCAGCAATTAGAAGTCTTACTTCTTTGGTGCCTCTGTCTTTGTGTAAATAGACCATATCCCTCCCCCATTGTTTTGTCGTGTGCCAAGATGATGAGATTGCTTGAAAATGAAACTGGTGCATGTGATAATATGAGCTGATCAAAATGCGACTCTTTGCAGGTTAGTGTTTATGGTTGTGCCAAATGTTAGATAACTTATGTTATTCCTTCCAACTCTTTGTGCCCATCCTCAAGGTTCAGCTCCAGGGCATCTTTCAAAGCAAGCACATAGATCACTTTCTTGTCCAAGTTGTGGAACTTCAGAGACAGCTCACAGTGACTGACTCTGTCTTGATGGTCTGGATGGAGGTGCAAAGAACATGGGCCTATTTAGAAAGTATCTTTAAAGGCTGTGATGATATCTGCCAGCAACTACCAACAGATGCTCAAAGATTCCGAATGATAGATGCTGAATTTCAGGTCTGCATTTGCATTCATTGTTGCACTTCTGGACCAAAAGGACTCCAAATTGAATCCAGTTGACTTTTTCAGGAATTAATGTTGGACAGTGCAAAAACCAAACATGTGATTGAAGCCACCAATAAACCCAAACTCTTTGAAAAGTTAGAAGATCTTCAGAAAAGGTCATTGTGCATTCTATGTTGTTTTTTTAAAACATGAAAATGATTGGCACAATTCCTAATTCCTCTCTTTTGCCAGGCTGGCTTTGTGTGAAAAAGCCCTTGCTGAATACCTGGAGACCAAAAGACTTGCATTTCCGAGATTCTACTTCATATCATCTGCAGACTTGTTGGATATTCTCTCTAAGGGAGGCCGTCCCAAAGATGTACATAATTGATTTGGTTTTATCTTGCTTCTTTATTATCTGTTAATAGCCACATTTCAATACTCACTGTACATCAATCTGATGCGTTGCATTTCAGGTGACATGCCACCTCTTAAAACTATTCGACAATGTGTCTGATCTGGAATTCTCCAACAATCAACCTAAACTTGCTATGGGCATGTACAGCAAAGAAAGGGAGTATGTACCGTTCCAGAAGGAATGTTACTGTAATGGAGCGGTAAGCTATGACGAGAAAATATTCTATCCAGAGTAGAATAGAATTCATGTTTTATTAATCTTGAGGGAAATTCTGTAACGTTTGACTGTATTCTGATAATTCATTGTTATATGTTATACATGAATATTGTATAAGGTGGAGGTGTGGCTTGCCTTTCTGGAGGAGTCCATGAGGGAAAGTGTTCGGGGTCACCTGTCTGAGGCTGTGTCAGTGTATGAGGAAAGGCCCAGAGAGCAGTGGATTTTTGATTTCCCGGCCCAAGTTGCTCTGACTGCGTCACAGATTTGGTGGAGTAATGATGTGGAGCTTGCGTTTAAAAGACTGGAAGAAGGATTTGAGTCTGCTCTTAAAGACTACAACAAGAAACAGGTGAGAAGAGAATGTGGCGTGACTCTTTTCCATGCCATCTTGATTGCATCAGATTCAATGACTTGTGCTTGTCAGTGTTTCCAGTGCTACTGTATGTCATACCCTTGATTGCTGCTTAAATCATCTCCCCCTCCTTCAGATAACAGATTCAAGCTGTCCTGCAAGACCAGTGATAAACTAATTCCAGTGATGTTTTAGTCAAGCTGTTTGTGCAAAATTATCTTGTTCCAATGTTCACTTTCATACACCAGTGCTGTGGGGGAGCCTGATGAGTGTGACTGTTAATACTGGTCGTGTTTTTTTTGTTGTTTTTTTTGGTACCCTTTGATTGATTTGAAGTTGCTCTGTCCAATCTCCTCCAGATTGCTCAACTGAACTTGTTGATTCACATGCTGTTGAGCGAGCTGAGTCAAGGAGACAGACAGAAGATCATGACTATTTGCACCATCGATGTTCATGCGAGAGATGTTGTCGCCAACTTGATTGCCCAAAAGGTGAGCAATCTAAGATCGCACCAACTGTAGAGCAAGCACATTTGACATTTTACAACCCGATCTCACAAATCAGAAATCTGTGTTGCACATCATCTGTAAAGTTCCCCAGTGTGGGACAAATAAAGGATATCTTATCTTATATTTACTCTCTGAAGACTCTTCTATTGATATTATCATTATACAGTATTTGACTAAAACAAAAACCGTCATCAATTTCAACTGTCATATTTCTTTGTCACTGTGCTGTAGTAATAGCAATTCTACAGCATAGTTTGTCAGTTATCAACTGTGTGTCCAGGTCACCACCTCACAGGCCTTCCATTGGCTTTCCCATCTCCGACACTACTGGAATGAGCTGCAGCGCCACTGTTTCATTAACATTTGTGATGCCCAGCTCCCTTACCTTTACGAGTATCTTGGAAATACACCACGTCTTGTCATCACTCCACTCACAGACCGGTAAGAATGTTGGCCATTATCATTCAGAAAATGCATCAAAGGTTTCAACACACTGTATATTCCTTTATTAACTTAGCTGCTACATCACACTGACTCAGTCACTGCACCTGACCATGAGTGGGGCGCCATCGGGTCCTGCTGGGACCGGTAAAACTGAGACCACAAAGGACCTTGGCCGAGCAGCGGGTGTCATGGTCTACATCTTTAACTGTTCTGAGCAGATGGACTACAGGGTTGGAGATTTGATAATCAACCCCCTTTGTTCATTTCATATTCACACATTGTTAGCAATGCATTTATTTATTTATTTATTTTTAATGTCTCTTGTTTGTGTCTTTTTTTCACATTATCTTAATGCCTAGTCAACAGGCAATATCTACAAGGGTTTGGCCCAGACTGGAGCATGGGGCTGCTTTGATGAATTCAATCGCATCCCCGTCGAGGTTTTGTCTGTTGTTGCGGTGCAGGTGAAAACAATCCAGGATGCCATCAGATCTAAAAAGAAAAGGTAAAGAGGTGAATCTGAATTTATCAAGCCTCTTGGGCAAGGTGCATATTTGCTAATAACAGGTCAACGTGTCCTCAGATTCCTGTTCCTGAATACAGAAATTCTCTTAAAGCCCTCCGTGGGGATCTTCATTACTATGAATCCAGGCTATGCAGGAAGGACTGAACTACCCGAGAACCTCAAGGCTTTGTTTAGGTGGACATTGTAAACAATCACAATGTGTCATTCAGTACAATGTAGATTTAGGTTAAATACTGTATATGCTTTATCTTCTTGCTGCTGTAGACCGTGCGCAATGGTGGTACCAGACATTGCGCTCATCTGTGAGATCATGTTAGTGGCAGAGGGCTTCTGTGGTGCCAAGCTTCTAGCCAGGAAGTTCACTTCTCTTTACACTCTGTGCAAAGAGCTTCTTTCCAAGCAGGTAGGACTATAACAATTTATTACACTCCTTTGTTTATTTATTATTTTTTTAGTAATGTAAATACCCATATCTCTTAGGATCACTATGATTGGGGTTTACGAGCTGTCAAGTCTGTTTTGGTCGTTGCTGGCGCACTCAAAAGAAGAGACAAGACAAGACCCGAGGAGCAGGTGATGCCATAACATTGGAAAAGGAAGGTGCTGTCGGCTCAACACATGATCAATTTGAGCAGAGATAAGATCCAAGTTTTTGTGTGCAAGCAAGATCTCTTTTGGTTATACTCAGTATACCAACTCAAACCAACAACTGAAAACCATTGATGCAAGAGCACATCTGTCTTTTAGGTGTTAATGCGCGCACTGAGGGATTTCAACATGCCAAAAATTGTGACCGATGATGTCACGATCTTCCTTGGATTGTTGCGAGATCTATTTCCTGGCCTAGAAGTAGAGAGAGAAAGAGAATGGGACTTTGAAAAGGAAGTCAGAAATACCACTGTTTCTCTCCGACTCCAGCACGAGGAAGCATTCATCCTCAAGGTTTATCGTCATATGGCTAAAAAATAATTATCTTTTACACTAACTGATCAATATCCCAAATGTCATCACATCTCTTTTTTGAAGGTGATGCAGTTGGTGGAACTCATGGCTGTGCGTCATTCTGTCTTTGTTGTTGGAAATGCTGGAACTGGAAAAAGCTCGGTTCGTTAGTAATGGTTTTAATTCTCATTAAAAAAAATAGATCTATGTGTTTAACATGTCACTTACTGTGTTTATGTTTCACTAGATATTGCGAGTTCTCTATAAAACCTACGTCAACCTGAAGCGGAAGCCTGTCTGGAATGACCTCAATCCGAAAGCAGTTGATAGAGATGAATTGTTTGGCTTCATCCATCCTGCAACTCGAGAGTGGAAAGACGGCAAGCATATTTGATTTGAAATTAAAATACAGTGGATTCCCGCATACTTGCAGTTCGGCACCCGCGGATTCACCTAATCTCAGGATTTATTTGTTCCAAGTGTGTGTGTGTAAAAAACCCAAAAACAATATATATATATATATATATATATATATATATATATATATATATATATATATATATATATAAAACTATTGTTACTGTTTTTCTTTGTTTTGTTTTTTTGAGGGGGGGGGCTTGTTTTTCATTGAAAATGCTTATTGGTAGTTTACCCTGTTTAATGGTAAATCAATTAATCCCCACCACGGGCATAATTTTTGTGTATTTTCGCCATTCGTGGGCTATCCTATCTGTCCCTGTCCCTTGCGAACAGCATGGGGGTCCACTGTACATTTAAATCCTCAAATGAACATAAATTGAACACCTGGCAATGTCCTTTCCTGTTTGCGTTCCCAATGTAAGGTTTGCTTTCATCGCTAATGCGAGAGCAAGCAAACATGTCCAACCCAGGACCTAAGTGGATTGTGTTGGATGGAGATATCGATCCGATGTGGATTGAATCACTCAACACTGTGATGGATGACAACAAGGTACCTCCCTCCTGTTCACCCATTCACTTTTTTTTCAACAACACATAGCAACAAAGGGGGTACAGACAGAAAAAGATGTTTCTTTCACCCACCTTCAGCAATCGCTTCCTGGAGTGGCATACTTGGAACTCTTCCCCCCAATGAATTATGTCACTGAGCTGATGAGATGTTTTCATTGTTTAAGTTATGTCTCGCTGATCATTAAGTGGGTACAATAAAGCCATATATAATCTTCCAGGTCCTGACTCTAGCTAGCAATGAGCGTGTGCCACTCACTTCATCGATGAGGCTTGTGTTTGAAATTAGCCACCTGAGAGCAGCCACTCCTGCCACTGTATCCAGAGCAGGAATTCTTTACATCAATCCACAAGACCTGGGCTGGAATCTGTGAGTCCCAAACAACAATTCTTTTCCATTTTGATAACTGTGTGTGAGACATCGGGTGACGTGTGTATGTTTGTGTTTTTTAAAAACTAGAATAGGTTGGTATCTTAATTATATCGTCTCAATAATAAATAATTTATTTTGGCTCAGATATGTTGCCAGTTGGATTGATCAGCGAGATCGGCAAACAGAAAGGGCTCACTTAACCATACTGTTTGAAAAATATGTCCCACGTTGTGTTGAGAAGATGCGAAAGACATTCAAGACAATCATTCCAATTCCTGAGAACTCTCTGGTACAGGTATGTCACGCATACAGAAAATACAGTAATCAATTTCCCTTTGCCCTCTATGAAATCCTGATGTCAGAACTTATCTATATTTCTCTGTTCTCATTCAGACACTCTGCACTTTGCTCGACTGCCTTCTAACCCCAGAAAACATTCCATCTGACTCTCCCAGGGAGCTTTATGAGACTTACTTTATTTTTGCCTGCATTTGGGCTTTTGGAGGGGCCTTGTGTCATGACCAGGTTCATTCATTTTCTAACTAATTAAATGATTACAGTACTTGTCTTTTTTGGCATCTCAACGTATAGGTGTGTACATACATAAAAATGCATGTATCTCGGTTGAATAAAATCATCTACCAACTTAATAAGTGGACCGAGGTGATTTTGGTATCAGAGTTAGTATTTTTTTCTTTTTGTAACACCAGTTTTTCCTATTTCATTTCAATTTTTGTTTGTCTGACATTTGTACTAAAACAAATGCACTAGTGTATGTAAATAATGGTTGGCCTACATTATTATACTTTGTTCAGACAAACGTTGACAGTTTGAAATAATCTAAAATAAAGCTAGAACGTTTTTTAATTCAGACCGGACCTGTGCATTGAGAGTATGCATAACATTCTGAAATCTTTTCTGATTATCCAGCTCTATGATTACCGAGTGGAGTTCAGTAAGTGGTGGGCCAAAGAAATGAAGACGGTGAAGTTTCCAACACAGGGGACCGTGTTTGACTTCTACATTGATCCTCAAACCAAGCGCTTTCTTCCTTGGACTGACATTGTGCCTCCCTTTGAAATGGAAACTGGCACACCATTACAAGTGAGAATACCTCAGACTCTTTTCAATTAGACCAATATTATTATCCATCCATCCATTTTCTGAACCGCTTGATCCTCACTAGGGTCGCGGGGGGTGCTGGAGCCTAACCCAGCCATCTTCGGGCAGTAGGCGGGGGACACCCTGAATCGGTTGCCAGCCAATCGCAGGGCACACAGAGACGAACAACCATCCACGCTCACATACACACCCAGGGACAATTTAGAGTGTTCAATCAGCCTGCCATGCATGTTTTTGGAATGTGGGAGGAAACCGGAGTGCCCGGAGAAAACCCACGCAAGCCCGGGGAGAACATGCAAACTCCACACAGGGAGGCCGGAGCTGGAATTGAACCCGGTACCTCCGCACTGTGAAGTCGACGTGCTAACCACTGGACTACCGGGCCGCCCCCAATATTATTATTATTATTTTTTTTTTTTAGGTATTTCAAAAACGCCAAACTTTTTCACAGGTTTGACAGAATGTCATACACATGCTCATTAAAAATTTGAAGAGAAATAACCAAGAATCAACAATGAAGACATTAAAATTGTACATACGCCTCATTGAACATAATAAGAAAGGCTCATGTCACTTTGAGAGGTTATGGCAGGGGTGTTCCAGTGGTTGATAGGCTTGCCACTGTGTGTGATTACCATCTACTACACCCCATACCAGTCTGTGTGGGGATGAAGGCTTGAGCAACAAGGCTTGAGCTATCACCCACGCTCTTTTGTCTTTCTTTATACTCCTGTATACAGCTGTGAATGCTCCAAAGGGTCTTGCTGAGCCATAATTAGAGGGGTTTTGTTCTCAACAAATGAAGCTATTATGACAGAATAGTTGTGGTATACTGGCGGAATGCAAGCAATTATAAATCACATACAATTCACTGAACACACGTCTGTCAATAAATCACTCCAAAGAAAGCCTTAATAACCATGTATGTTTCTGTTCCCTGTCCTCCTGCGGTTTGTATGATTGTAGGCTGTTCTAGTACACACAGCAGAGACCTTGCGTCTGCGCTACTTCATGGACTTGTTGCTGGAGCGGAGACAGCCCCTGATGCTTGTAGGGAACGCTGGAGTGGGGAAAACTGCACTTGTCAGGCATAAGTTAGATGGCCTGCCAGAGAGTTACACAACTACAAAAATACCCTTCAACTACTACACAACGTCCCTGGCACTGCAGGGTGAGTTGGGAGTGGGGGCGGTGGTTGGGGGGGTGGTAGTGATGTTTTCTGGTTGCACGTATTTATAAGCTGTAGCGCCATCTGCTGGTGCTTTCCAACTGCTTTTAGAATGGAAGGATTTCAGTTCTTCATTTGTCAAAAAGAAATAAAATCCTAATTTGGTTGTGTTGCTTTTGTAGAGTTCCTAGAACGTAAGTTAGAAAAAAGAGCAGGCAGGAGCTACTCACCTGCAGGCAGCAGAAAGCTGGTGTACTTCATTGATGATATGAACTTGCCAGCTGTCGACGCCTATGGAACAGTGCAACCGCACACACTCATAAGGCAGCATCTGGATTATGGGCACTGGTATGATGGCATTTTTTTTCCTGTCGCATTCAATTCTACATTGTAATGCATTTTTGGCATACACCACAGGTATGATAGACAGAAGTTGTCCTTAAAAGAAATAAACAACACGCAATATGTTGCCTGTATGAACCCAACTGCTGGGAGCTTCAGTATCAACCCAAGACTTCAGGTATGTTTAAAAAGTTAAAATGTCAATATACTGTACAGTATAGAGGATTATTCTGGAAGAGGTATACTTCCAGCATGCTTACTGTTTTGCACGGGACAATTAAAAACACTGGTGTGTGATTAAATACAATAGTAGTCAAGTGGCGATCACATTTATGTAGGACTGATAGTCTGACATTAAACAGACTTATTGAAATGTTTTAAAGCAGGGATACCAATACAGCGAAGGACTATCATGATTATTTTCAAAATCAAGATAATGTCTTTTTTTTTTTTTCCAACAGAGACATTTCTCCGTGTTTGCGGTGAACTTTCCTTCATCTGAGGCTCTGATGTCCATCTTTGGGCAGATCTTGAGCTGTCACCTGACACAGCATCACTTCAGTTTGCCAGTTCAGAAGAGCCTTGCAGCTGTCGTCCAGGCTGCAGTAACGCTCCATCACAAGATGGATCTCAGCTTTCTGCCAACAGCTGTCAAATTTCACTACACATTCAATATGCGAGATATGTCTAACATCTTTCAGGTAATGCCAATTGCAATACTGTGTTGGAACTATTTGCAAGAAGGCCTGTGAATGAAGCAAAATATTCATCTGGCTGCGTGTGGTTCAGGGTATCCTCTTCGCTGAGCCAGAGAATGTGGAAAACAGCGTTGATCTTGCTCTGCTTTGGCTCCATGAATCCTGCAGAGTCTACTCTGACAGGCTGTTAAATGTCAAAGACGTACAGCTCTTCCGGAAGCTCCAGATGGACACTGTGCATGAGTGCTTTGAGGTGCAATACAGATTCAGATTCCCAAATAAGTCCACCCACCGCTAATATTACTGATCAGTTGTCCAAAAATAATTTGATATATGGTATGTTTCTTTATCTAGGGCGTTGAAGATGAAAAGGTGACAAAGCAACCGCTTATCTTTTGCCACTTTGCCCAAGTGGGCAAGGAATCCTTTTACACAACCGTCACAGACTGGTGTATGCTCAGGACCATCCTCACTGATGCCCTGGAGAGCTACAATGAACTCAATGCAGCCATGAATCTTGTGCTATTTGAAGATGCAATGCAACATGTGTAAGTATTGATGTATAGCATGTGACCAGAGTGAGTGTAAATGTAACAGTTTTGTTTCCTTTAAGATTGTTTTAGCTTAAAAAAAAAAAAAAGAAAACACAAGTAATGTTTTTCCCAAAAAGTAAGTAATGACACAAATGTCTTGTTGTTGCCAGCTGTCGCATCAGTCGCATCCTGGAGTCCCCGGGCAGTCATGCCTTACTGATCGGGGTTGGGGGCAGCGGGAAGCAGAGCCTGACTCGTTTGGCTGCCTACATTTCCTCTGTGGAAGTCTTCCAAATCACTTTACACAAAGGTTATGGCATCCAGGACCTCAAGGTAAACGCAGATGCAAGATCATAATAATTACCATATAATGTCACAAAGTATGCTTTCCCCATGTTCTATCAACACTCACGGCCTTCAATTTTTTTGTTGTTGTTTTTTTTACACAAAATAAAATGAACGTGGAAAAATGTAATCAATATTCCCTGTGGCCGCATGCGTGATATTGATTTAATTCCATTTTGTTAAGCTGCTCTGTTGATGCAGGAAATAATTGTCAGATACCATTAAAGACCACTGGGAAATATTTCAATATCTTGTTGATGAGACATGTTTTGCGGTTGTAATAATTCAAAAACACCTTAAAGGTTCATGGCGTCATATTGTGGGTTATTACATCGATTAGTGCAAGACGTGTCATCGTTCCCATTCATTGTTGTTCATTTGTGTTCATATCATTTGTGGTTTTGCTCAGATGGATCTAGCCGGTTTGTTGCTGAAAGCCGGTGTGAAGAATCAGCGTGTAGCTCTCCTTATGACCGATGCACAAATACCCGACGAGCGCTTTTTGGTCATTGTGAATGACTTACTGTCATCAGGTCTGATTCTTAATTTCACGTTAATTCTTGTTCAGTGCTCCTGTAGTTTTTTTTTGTTTATTTAGGACAGGATACAATTTTTAAATGATTCATTCTGTTAAATGATTGTGAAATCTTCCACTGCATGACCAGCTAATATTGATCCTCGTAGTTCTAGTGTTTGTAATGGCTGCAACTCTCTGCAGGAGAAATCCCTGATGTCTTCAGTGAGGAGGAGATTGAGAGAATTGTGGCCGCTGTGAGAGTTGACGTCCGTGCTCTTGGGCTGCTTGACACCAAGGAGAACTGCTGGAGGTTCTTTACTGACAGAGTCCGCCTTCAACTGACGGTCCGTTTCTTTCCAAACCTAACGTCTCATCACTAATTCCTCCCCCTCACAAGTCTCTGACCAAAGCCACGACACACACTAATAATGGCCACAAGCGCAATTCTCAAATATGGCCATTCATAATGGCATGCAATTAGGAAGGTCCGTAGTTGTGATAAATAGTCAAAGAGAATGCATTTCCAATTTTATCAAAATAATAGCAATAGTGATTAAACCAGCATGTATCATGACCGAGTAGAATATGTAACATACACATATTCTTGTGTTTGAGCTATTTCCACCTGCGGTTTAAGGGCATTACTCCTGATGAGATGAATTAACAGACCCAGTCAAACTGGGAGGTGAAAAGGAAGGAAATTCGTGTCCGGGTCCACACATTTGCGGTCCAGCTAATCATTGTGCCAGGGTCTCGGGTCGTGGCACCGTCTGCTTCATCCAACTGGTGAAGTGTCTGCATGACTGCTTGCCAAAATGAGAGAAGAAGGGACTGAAGAGGAAATAGGAGGTTGCCAGTAATCTGTTTACTTTTAGGATGTTTCTGCGCTATTGTTGCTATATGATACCGTATGTGTTGATTTCTCTCAAAGCACTGAATCTGACATTGTTTAAGCAAAATAAGCATGCAGACTGTAATTATGCATTCTGTCATTTGTTTGATGTCTCTCTCCGGTTCTTTTTGTTCTAGGTGGTGTTGTGTTTATCACCGGTGGGAAGTGAGCTCCGACTAAGGGCCCGTCGATTCCCTGCCCTCATCCAGTGCACAACCATTGATTGGTTTCATCCTTGGAGCTCAGAAGCGTTGCAGTCAGTCAGCTTGAATTTTATCCAAGAGATTGATGACATTGAGGTAACATTATCAGTTAGCCATATTTTTTTGATAGCCCCATTTTGATCACACTTATACATAACCAACAAGACATTGCCAGAAAGGTAGACATTACCAAAGATGCAAATGTATTTTCTCCATGACACAGAAAGGAGCAGACGATGATGAACCCCTTTTAATTACTATAGTGCAGCTGCATTAACATTTTTGTAGATCCCTCATCATTAGTTCTGTGTTGAGATTCTGACAAATGGCCGAACACATGCCCGAAGACGCACAGTGAGTGCACGTATCACATTGTTTTCCATCATATCAGTGAAGCGCTCCCAGTCCAGGATCATTTATGCTAATGAGCAAAAAGTGATTAAGCGCATAACGACCTCCTAAATAGGCGCAGCTGTCACAACCAAGTGTCCTCACACGTAAGCACGCGCCAGATTGCTACTTTCCACTGAAGCGAGCGTGCACATCTGTCCCTGCATGCGTGGATTTTGACTAAAAATAAAAGCACCCACATAAGCGGTCATGATGACTTGCATGATACTGTACAGTTGTCATCTATTACCCTCTATTTGTCGTTGCTTCTTAAATGACGGGACATGAAATCGTTTTTACTGTGGTTTTGAGTGACTCTTTATTAGCTACACACGACAATCACTGGCCACTCAGTTCACTCCTCAAATAGACACAGAGTTTCTCTGTCAAAAAGCATTAGGTCTGAAATGAATGAATGAAATGAATACCATATTTCCCACTTGCTCTATAATCATTAAAGATGTTTTTATGAGTTATGGTTTAGGGCGATCTTTGAATTTGCTGCATTTGTTTTGTTTGAATTGATTGCTAACTGTGTGATTAATGAAGCCCGCCTGTCATTGAGCATCTTACCTATGATGAATTGAATACCTCGTCACAATTGAGTGCCGCAAGCATTGTAGATAATGTTTAAAAACCTGCGACCGCATTTATCAAAGTGTGCATAGAACAGGTTCTAATTTCTTTCATACAAGTGAAATTTAGAATGTGCCTAAGTACGAAGAAAATCTGGATTTATCAAATGTACGGACACCTCTTGTAGATGTGCCTTGATAAAGCCCACCTGTTCTAAACTACAACCTGTCTAGCCTCATTTGCCTTGAGAAATGCCTCTAACTGACCAAAATATGGTAGCAGCAATCCCTTTAAGAAATGCCAGCCCACAGACAAGTATTCTTTTTAATTAACTAGAAGAAGACGAGCAAGTTAATATGGATGTCGGTATTGCAAGTTGAAGACGCGTGATTTCACGATTTTATATGTGCAGCCAGCCCTAATCAGCTTCACATTTAAGTTGCACACCCACAGAGCTATTCTGTAGACTGAATGAATCATGCGTTAATTCCTCCAGCCTGCGGGTCGGAAATTATTTGTGCATTGAATAAAATAAATTGCCCGTTCAAGTAGCTGAATTTGTTCTGTGATGATGTTTTCATGAAAATGTGGGTGCAATTCATTCATGGCTCCAACTACGTTTGGGAAACCCTTGTTTAATTTTGGCTTGTTAATAATGTTTGTACAGCCGTTCTATCTGTAGTTTCACTGTTTTGTACCGCAAGGTTTTGAGCGTGCGCATGGTCAGCGCTGTGTGTAAATTTACGCACGTCCTCACACACAAGTCCAGATTGATAAATTCTATACTTTGCGTGGGAATATTTGGTCAGACATTTTACGCACACCTTCTTCGCGTATGCAGGCTTGATAAATGAGTTCCCTGGCTTGCATTAGATACTGCTCCTTGTTTTACAAATTACTGTCTATCTCTGACGTCTCTGAAATTATTTTCACAGAGGTTTCAAAGCCTAATCATTTGCGCTAGCTACACCTACATTTCAGATTGAGTAAGTCAGGGCCACCCTAGTGAGATGGAAAAACTTGGAGATGAATTCTAAATTTATTAAGATAATATTTCAGTCGCCATCAGCTTGCGGATGTTAAACTCTACTCAATCCACCTCACCCTCTTTCCCTCCTTCGTGTCTGCTTATTTTTACAGCATGCTGTCCAGGAATCCATCAGTCTTTTCATGGCCTACGTTCATACCAGTGTCAACCAAGCAAGTGAAAAATACCGGCGCGATGAGAAGAGGCACAATTACACCACCCCCAAGAGCTTTCTCCAGCAAATCAACCTGTACAGGAACCTTCTGCAAAAGTCTCGGGCCCAGGTCCAGCATAAGATGAACCGGCTTGACAGAGGCCTTCAAAAGCTCCAAAGCACTGCTGCTCAGGTAAGTGAAACTATTTCCTGTAAACTCGAGGATGATATGATGAAGGTAGAATGCTGTGGTAAGGAAATTAGAATTATTTTTAATTTATGATCTGAGTCATGTTGCTTCTTGCCTTCACATTTTGAAGAATGTGTCATCACTTTGTTTCTCTCTTAGGTTGAGGACCTGAAAGCCAAATTGGCAGATCAAGAATTTGATTTAACCATTAAGAATCAGAATATCGAGGCTCTCATTAGCAAGATTGGACTTCAAACTGAGAGGGTTAGCAGCAAAAAAGAGGCTGCAGATGTTGAGGCACAAAAGGTGAAATAACAGACTGCATTTTTGAGTTTTCTAGCCTCATAGTTGCTCTCCTTCTATAATCAACCCTCCCTATTTTAATTCATCCTTTGTTTGTTTAGGTTTCTCTCATCCAAGCAGAAGTGTCCATCAAACAACAGGATTGCGAGAAAGACCTTGCCAAAGCAGAGCCCATACTGACAGCTGCCACCGCGGCACTGAACACGCTCAACAAGGTACTTGGTGCTGTTAAAAAGTCAGTCAAATCTGCGGTCCTTCTGCAAGCCGTAAAACATTTATAACTCTTTTTAGGTAAATCTTACTGAACTGAAGGCCTTCCCCAACCCTCCCCCGGCAGTCATCAACGTAGCGGCAGCCGTGATGGTTCTACTGGCTCCACGCGGTCGGGTTCCTAAGGATCGGAGCTGGAAAGCGGCACGGGCCTTCATGGGCAAGGTTAAGCTGTCATCGCCTCAGTTACATCTGCCTGATGAATGCCAATCTAATTTTTGTGCTGGCCTTGACCCTGGCCCCGCCAGCCATCGCTCCCGTACTTACATTACAGCAGGATGGCTCCATGAATATGCTCACACACAAGGGGAGGAGGCACTCACTCAACACCCATCATAGATATATTTTAAAGCTCTTAAAATTGAAAGGGTCTTTACTGTTTTCTAGATTTGTTGTAACCGCAGGATGTAACATTTCCTTGAATAACAGGGATCACCAAATTTTTTTGCTTGACTTTTTCTCGTGTTTCGGCTCAAATAAAAAAATACCCAAACAAAAGGTGAACAAATAGGCTGGCAACTATTGTTTACATTTTCGTGCATATATTTTGATACAATGAATGCATTCAACGAACAACAGAATTTGTAACTCATGTAAATTAATCTGATAGAATAAATATAGCAATTTTTATGAGCAGCGAGCTAAAGGTAAAAACCTTATTTGTAATACTTTTAGTTATTCATGTGTACACATTTTAACTTGTCTCCTCTACTGTGTTGGATCAGGTGGATGATTTTCTGCAGGCCCTGATGTCATATGACAAGGAGCACATCCATGACTCCTCTTTGAATGTGGTCAAACAGTATTACCTTAAAAAGCCAGATTTCCACCCTGATCAAGTTAGGACCAAATCTACAGCCGCAGCAGGACTCTGTGCCTGGACAATTAACATTGTTCGATACTATGAGGTTAGATACACACTTTATGTTCTCGATATAATTTGCTTTTGTTGTGAAGCATTTCATGACAGCATGTACTTATTGTGATTCCAGATTTATTGTGAGGTCATTCCAAAGAGGCATGCTTTATCCCAGGCTAATACAGAACTAGAAAACGCAACAACTAAACTGCTGGCTGTCCAAAAGAAATTGGTAGTAAGTACAAATATGTTTTTATAGTCATAGTTAACTTAGCTGCTTAGTTTGTTGCTCAGATTTGATCAATGATCTATTCTTTGCCTTTGCCCTTCTTGTTGCTCTCTAGGATTTGGATGCCAACCTCCAGAATCTTACAGCTCAGTTTGAGAGTGCTACAGCTGAGAAAATCAGCTGTCAACAGGATGTAACCCACACCAACCAGACCATAGAGCTGGCCAACAGACTTGTCAGGGGCTTAGAGGTAATCGGTGTGAAAATCTGAGAGCCAGATGGGCTGGGTGCTGTAATTGTTGCTTAATTTACACAAGTCTCGCTGCTGATTTTTTTTGGGGCGGGGGGGGGTTTGCAAGGGGATATCGCTAGGGATGAAATAGCATCGAGGAAATTGACTTGGAAGGAGGAAAGAACCTTTTATGTTGTGGCAGGGTGTTCTGACTGTTGTTTTTTTGCAAAGCGTGTGGTTCCAACCACGGAAAAGGCATTGGCACTGGTTTAGACATATAGCTTGCTGGGCAGCTTCAATGGAGGAAGGACATGAGATAAACACTCAAACACTGTTTCATGTTTAAGCAAGTTATTTAGTTTTACTCATACATAAAGTGTCTGTAATATGTAAGGAATATTTCAATTTGATCACGTATGATTTGTCCAGGATTTCAATTAACCCATTTAAACAACCTCCTGTGCAACAGTATAGGTATAGTTGCTAATATCAAATAAAAATGCCCATTCAACTGGTCATTTTGTAACTCTGACTTCCTTATCCGAGAAAATAATGTGGTTTGGATGGCACAGCTTGGCTTTTAAGCATATCAAGATAAATGTGGCATTGACCTGGAAGCAATAGTCTTGCGACTAATAAATCAGGCCGTCTATGTTTAATCATTAACTTACCTCAAAGCCTCAACAGCTGTTGGAAATTAACAATGTCTCACCCCCGGACCCAGTGATATTACAGGCAATCCATAATACATTAGAGTAAAATTATAGTGATTTTTAACTGTCTGAGAATTTATTATGTGACGTATTTCAGATCCATGGCCCCTTGTAAGAAAATGTCATGCATGATTTATCGCTGTTGAGCTGTCACAGTCGTCGTATTGAACCTTTAGATAAATGTTGGAGTGACGCAGAGTGAATCTGAGATCAAAACTTTAAGATCTGGGGTGTACATTGATGTTCTTTACCACGCCTGCCATTAATTTGGGCTCTCCGCGTAGTGAAATGAATATAACGTTGTTATTATGGGTGCTTTCTAAATATCAATTTCTTCTTTTTCATCTGCTGAGTTCTTTGGTGTTTTCCGGTGTATAGGAGTCATGGTCCTTTTTGTCTGTTTCTTGTGTCTTTTAGTCAGAGAAACAGCGCTGGTCACAGTCGCTTGTTCAGTATAAGAAGCAACAGAAAACCCTGTGTGGGGATGTCGCCCTCACTTCAGCATTTGTCTCCTACATGGGTTACTTTACAATCCAGTATCGTGCTGTACTCCTCAATGAAAAATGGATCCCGTTCCTCAAATCTCAGAAGGTTAAGTTTCATCTATGTCACACTGTGGTGGTAAAACATGTCTTTAAAAGCCTCATTGCTGCCTCCAGCGCTCAACGACTTCAATCCCTGGCTTCCATTCCAGGTCTCCGTACCCCTGACAGATGGCCTGGATCCCATACTCATGCTTACAGATGATGCCACTGTGGCTGCTTGGCATAACCAGGGTCTGCCGAATGATAGGATGTCAACTGAGAACGCTGCCATCCTGACCACCAGTGAGCGCTGGCCACTCATGGTGGACCCACAGCAGCAGGGCATCAAGTGGATACGGAGCCAGCAAGGCGCCAAGATGAGTGTGGTGCAACAGGGACAGAAAGGGTGAGAAGGGGCTGTGATGTGATTACTTACTGTATGATGAAATCTTAATGTGTTTTTGTTCATGTTTTGTTTATTGGACTCAAAACTTGACCTTTGCAGATAAGCTTATCAAACAGTAGGGTGCTGCAATCCTCATTTTGTTGTATCATTCCACAGATACATTGATGTAATTGAAGAGGCACTGGCCTGTGGTGAAACCGTTCTAATTGAGAACATGCCAGAAAAAATTGACCCTGTCTTGGAGCCTCTGCTGGGCAAAAACACCATCAAAAGAGGACGGTTAGTTGTTGTTTTTTTTTTAATAAACTAGAACACTAAAGCTCAACCAAAAATAATAAAACACCAAATCATTACCGGTACTCACCAATAGTATTTTGCTTTTGGGGTTTTGCCTATTGAAACACAAATAGCAGCAGTGTTTGTTGCTGAAGACACTGGGATCAGATTACCAGATGGTTGCGTCTCACTGAGCACTGGAACATCAGCAAGATATGACGGAAGACATTATCATTGCCCGTTCTTCAGATTATTAATGAATGTGCAGCGCGTGTTCTGAATCCATGAATGCAGCATATTGATCCATCCCTCAAGACAGGTGATAGATGTATATTTGTGCGTTCATATTCTTTAGGCCTGATGAATATTGAACAGATGAGCCTCAGTGTAAAAGCAGAATGGAGAACATTCATGGTTATGTATTAGTACTCATAAGAGAGGGAGCAGGAAACACTCAATGCAGTGGCTCTCCATCATGATGGCAAACTCAATTTCGCTTCAAAAATGTCCTAATGATTTGCTCCATGTTAAACTCCATTCAATGAAGTAATGCCTTTAACCGGCTTTAAAATGATTTTTACAATAACTTATTTTTTTGTACGTTATCCCATTGAGTTCTAATTAAGTCTGGAAGTCTCTACTTTCTGATTGTAAATAGCATTTGTTCTGGAATTCAAATCCACATTTCATTCCAGACCTCAATGTCTGCTGGTACTGCCTAATGTTATCCAGCTAATCTAAATGTGTAAACCTCTGCACCATTAGAAACGGGTTTTAATAATCACAAAATCCCCCCCAAAACTGAATGATATATTTTTTAGGGCTTTCGGGGTTCATTTTTAAAGTCTTTACTACGGTACTGCTGTATGTCCATATGAGCAGTTGTTTGAGAATATCTGCTTTATCTTATTACACAAGACTTAGTGACCTTTTTTATCTTGCACTTGACAAATACTCCATTTAGAAAAAAAATAAAAATAAAACCAATACTTAAAACAATAACAATTAAAATGAAGCATTAAGAAAAAATACCAATTCATAAAAACTAACAACCCCGCTCTCAAAACTCATTAAAACGAACTGCATTAAAAACAAAAGTCAAAAGTATCAGAACACTGATACACGGTGACACCTATCAAATGTATGTACAGTACATCCTGCACATGTTATTTGCCATTTGATCTGTGTGTAACTCTGAGTAGGAAGCTTCTTTTTGCGTGTCCGTTGCACTACCCCCTGACATCCTGTCTGTCCTGAGAACACAATTCATCATATTAGAGCCGATTATCAGTTTATCCCTTGTAGATGACCCCCATACTTGTTTCTGTCGATGATTAATACAACCAACAGGGCCAGGCATGATGGATCTGGCGGGGCTTCACAGCTGAAGTTCATTAATAATTGGAATGTTTTAGAGTGTGAAGTAATGAATACTAATTATTCCTTTCATGGCTGACGGAAGACTACAAGACAATCCATCAGCAAACTTTAATTTGGCGGAGTAATGGTTCTATCAATAGTACATTAATTCTGGCTAGTGAAGATAGAGAGTTGAACCCGATTAGGACACGAGGAACTTTGTGTTGTAGAACTACGGCCCTTGCCCGCCATCCAAGTGGCAATTAGAGAAAAATGAAAAGCCACCATGTTTATCAAGCCTGTGCTAATTTAATTGAAATGCGGGGACAGATAAATATTGGCTATGGAGGAAGCAATCTTTTATATTTATTGTATTTTTTGGACTATAATTTTCTCTGGAGTATAGTCGAACTAGCCAAAACATACATCATGAAGAAGGAAAAAAACATAAATTTTCACCTGTCCACAGCCATGACAACGCATTACCCTCTTGCCCTTTCAAAAATATTCCGCATCAAGCTTCAGATCATCTTCAAACTTTTTCCTATGCTGCCTTATGCACCCATCTAGGGTTAGGTGCATGAAAGGGAAGGATATCACTCTCTGTCCCCAAGGGTGTGATAAAAAAAAAAAACATGCTCTGAGCAATAATCAAGGTACTGTATCTGGCTCAATCAAACAAAAATGATCACAATGGCAAAAAAAGTAGGTACAAAACCCTATTTACAATCTATTAAACAATTTTTTTTTTTTTAAATGGGTAAAAAAAAAAGGCAGCAAAAGCTGGCATGCAAACAAAGAATCTACCCATGGAACTAACTACTACTTGAATAAGACACTTGTTTGAGGCCGAAAGCAAGCGAGCTACTGCTGTCAGATTCACCGCCTATCCCTGTCACTTCACGGAGGATCTTTCAACTTGGTCCCGATAGTTTTTGGTCGATCAGGAAGGGGCGCTCCTTAGTGTCCGCAGAGATCTTAATAAAGACAGAAGCACTCACTCCCACATCCCACAAGCACGCACACGCACAACTGAATTACAGCTGACACGGTACATAATATGACTAGGGATGCAACCGATATATAAATCCTTCGATGCCTTGGCCCCACCATACCTCACTTACCTCCTCCATCATTACATCCTGCACAGAATCTGCGCCGATCTGAAGCTGGGTTCCCCATCCCAAACACCGAATTCTGGACATTTGATCCTTGGGCTTTCCGTGCCGCAGCTCCTAACCTCTGAAACTTTCCTCCTACTACAATCAAAAACATTCAGACAGGGGTCACCAACAATTTTTAATCTGAGAACTCATCCTTGGGTACTGTTACCAGTTTGCTAAAGCGTAGACTTGTGAAACAACAAATGCCATAATGATGTTATTATTTGCAAAGTATGATTAATGATAAGTTTCAAGTTACACTGGCTTTAATTGTTGATTGATTGTTAAGAAACTGGGCGCTAGTGTCGAATAGATAGTTTATTCATCAGTTATTTAAACAATCAATGACAAATGGAGTGCACGGCTTGGCTGTAACCAACTGAGACGCTATTGATTTAGTCTGGGTTGGTTTGTGGCCGAAAGAAGAGCGGACGGATAGAAAGTTGAGCCGCATTTGCAAATGTTTATTTCTGTGATTATTTGTATTGGACTATATTTAAACATTTTTTTTCCCAAACAATGATGTGTCTTTTCTTAACAAATCGTTGCTGATGTTCGTCTGATCAAAACTCAAGTCTTTTATTTTAATCAGTTGACAGATCCGTAAGGTGTTATTCTATGACATGAACAATTTGGACTTTCGGCTAACAGTTTTTTTCGTCATCAGGTGCATTCAGATTGGCGGCAAGGAGTGTGAATACAATAGCAAATTTCAACTCATTCTGCACACCAAACTGGCCAATCCCCATTTTCCTCCTGAGCTCCAGGCTCAAACAACCCTCATCAACTTCACCGTGACCCCGGTTGGTCTGGAGGAACAGCTGCTGGGACAAGTAGTATCTCGGGAAAGGCCTGAACTTGAAGACCTGAAGGTAAAACCCCATATTCAATTTACGTATGAGGCTTCAGTCCAGGATATCAGAAATGAATAACCGGTTTGTGCACTCTGTCAAAGATGGAGTTGAACAGGCAGCAGAACCATTTCAAGATTGAGCTTCAAAGGTTGGAAGATGACCTGCTGAGTCGTCTCTCTACTGCCTGTGGTAATTTCCTGGGTGATATTTCTCTGGTGGAGCAACTTGAAATCACCAAGACCACAGCTGCCCACATTCAAGACAAAGTACGACCCTTATGAGATTTCAGTCTTGCACGTCTTTTATCAGTCAACTTTTTTTGAATGTCTTTACGCAACCTGTGGCTCATCTGTTATTGAACCTGCAGTCAACGGTGTGTAGTTTGGAATATGTGTAATGAACAGCTTTTGGAGCATGACTGAGAGCCTCATAGCTCATTCCGTGCGTTTGGAACACACAGGTGGTGGAGGCCCAAGAGAATGAGACAAAGATCAACGAGGCTCGGGAAATATACCGCCCTGCTGCTGAGAGAGCATCACTCCTCTTCTTCATCATCAATGACCTCAACAAGATTAACCCAATGTATCAGTTTTCCCTCAAGGTATTCTAGCCTTTTGCCCCTGAAATCCTCTTGGTGCATGCTCACTTATGTCAAACTAATTTTTTAATCAGGAGTCAGATTTTTAAATCGCACTTTTAGGGTATTTGTTGACTTTTACAGATCACCCCAGCTCTGAAGTTCAGTTTAAATTTACGTGCACACATTTTTTGTCCGTCCACTGATGTCCTTTTCGATGTCTTGCAGAGCTTTATTTCAGTATTTAGCAAAGCAATGGAGCGTGTGGAATGTGAAGAGGATGTGAGCAGCAGAGTGGCTGCCCTGACAGAGGCCATCACCTATTCTGTATTCCTGTACACCAGCCAGGGCCTGTTTGAGACAGACAAGTTAACCTTCTTGTCACACGCCGCCTTCCAGGTGAGGGACTTTGGGCTGCCTTGGAGGTGGAGCTTCTTGTCACCCTGATCAATCAAAATATATTTCTGCCCCCACATTAACTTCAATTAAAAGCAGTCATCAGGACTATACGCTACTATTGATTACATCTCAACCCTGGCTCACCAGCTGCTGTTCAGACAGTTGGTTCTGACAAGGGGGTTGGTTTTGGTGACATAATGGAATTATCTGTCATTGTGGCTACATTTTTTTTCCCCATCAAAGACATTGCGTAGTTGACTCTAAAGTACTCAACCGGATATAGCAGTGGTGTCCTTTTGCCAAGGAGTTCTTTTGAAACTTTGAGTTGCCCTGAAATTGACGAGACAGAAATACATCATTACAAAATACTCTTTCTTCCAGATTCAGCTCAAGCAGAACCTGATTGATGCACAGGAGTTTGATTTTCTTTTGCGTTTCCCGGTGGAAGCTAGCAAAGTTAGCCCTGTGTCCTTCCTGTCACCACATGCCTGGGGAGCCATTAAGGTACCTTAGAAATGAGGATGTAATCCTACGTGAAGTCCATGACATGTCAGTTATCAGTGTTCAAGATGTATCCAAGTGTTTGTGTCGATAGTTGATGATGCATTATGTGACTATAGAGCATTTCTTCAATGCAAGAGTTTCATGGACTGGACCGAGACATCGAGAGTTCACACAAGCGCTGGAGGAAGATTGTTGAATCCAGCTGTCCTGAAAAGGAAAGACTTCCACAGGACTGGAAAAATAAGAGTTGCATTCAGAAGCTTATCATCCTGAGAGCTCTGCGCCCTGATAGGGTGATGTACACGCTAAGGTACATACAAGACCACCATGCCTATTCATGCATGCAATAAGTGTACAGTATGACAAGAACTTTGGTTTCTTGGCAGGGATTTTGTGGGGGATTGCATGGGAGCAAAATATGTTGAGACTGCGAGATTGGAATTTGACAAGTTGTATGAAAGTAGCAGCCCCTCAACGCCTGTGTTTTTCATCCTCTCACCTGGTGTCAATCCACTCAAAGAAGTCGAGAAACTGGGTACAACACTTACACCAGGTTCAATATCTGCAATGTCTTGCTCTGGTCAAATCATATGAATCATTTTATTTGTATAGGATTAATGCTGGGACTGTCAATGGAATTGGGCAATTTGCACGATGTTTCACTGGGACAGGGACAGGAAGATGTAGCTGAAAGGGTGCTCAGGAATTCTTCGAAACTTGGACATTGGGTCATCCTGCAGGTAAAATTTCCTGTTCACTGACTCGCTCTTGTAGTAGCACTAAGCTGTTCTTTCAGCTCACATAACTAATGATATTATCTCCCCCCCGAGTGGGAAATAGACTCAATTTGGTTCAATAAAAACCATAATTGGCTAGATGAGCCCTGTAAATTCCTCCTTTGATAGTAGGACCTGGCAGACAAGTCAGTCTCTGAGGGTTGTCTTGGCAATTACCAACAAACAAAAATATATTTCTCGAATGAGTTTTTCACCAATTGAAGACTAGACCTAAAAATAAAATAATTATTTATTATTGAATATCAAATTTGGCTCCTTAGAATGTTCACCTGGTAGCAAGCTGGTTGCCTCATCTTGAAGCTCTATTGGAGAGAGAGGCTGCGGACAGTCACCCCAGCTACAGAGTGTTCATCACTGGGGAACCAGCACCCAGCCCCGAGCAGCACGTAATCCCCAGAGGCATTCTCGAGAATGCAATCAAAATCACCAACGAGCCGCCAACTGGTATGAATCCCAGTCTACATGCAGCTATCAACCACTTCAGTCAAGTACGTATGTATATATTGAAGAAATGCATGATATTTTGTATTGAAAATCAGTCTGGGTGCAACGGTGCAAGCATTTCATATATTTTTTTTTCTTTGTTTTTTAGGACACTCTGGAGATGTGCTCACGAGAACAGGAATTCAACTCCATGTTTTTCTCCCTCTGCTTCTTTCACGCTTGTGTCACGGAGCGCCGGAGGTTTGGCCCTCAGGGGTGGAACCATAAGTATCCCTTTAGCAGCGGAGATCTCACCATCTCAACTAATGTTCTGTTCAACTACTTAGAGTCCAACAACAAGGTCATTACTCTTTCACCGTTGTTTTAATATTTTTCACAATTGCTTGTATATTGATATTTTTAAATAATTATCCAATCCACTGTCATTCATACTCAAAAATTCTGATTAGTTAGTGAAATATTTTCACTCTTATGATGGATACTTTGCTTCCCATTAGTTCACATTTATGCTTGCTATAAACATGCAACCTATAATTTAGCTTTCTTTCAAGACAACAACAAAAATCCATTCTCTTCGCTGCTAATGTGTTTCTCTTAGAGCTTCCATTACCCCGGTCAGAACCAATCACGTCTTCAAGGTGTTCTGCCCTCCAAAAAAAACGAATGTCCTTCATTATGTTAACCAAACAGTAACCTGTATGTGCGTATACAGAGAATTCATTAGGAGAGCAATGAAGCGTCGTTCTAAATGTAATTACATGCAGCCAATGTGACAGTTCACAACGCGACATAAGTGATCACTGCAATTAGAGCTGACGATGGAAGCAATTTGCAAAACAATACAGGTACAAATGATTGTGAACCTCCAGCTTTTGTAATTTGTTATGAATCGCAGGTTATCTTTTCCCTCTTTAACCTCTCGCAGGTTCTCATCATCGCCTGCTGAGGGGAAAACTTGTCACACATCAGATCGTATTGTTCTTGCTTGAAGATTGAAAGAAGTCAAAAGTATCAGGCTTTTGTTTTCTTAACTGTGTGGTTTACGTTTATGCAGGTGCCGTGGGAGGATCTGCGCTATCTCTTTGGGGAGATCATGTATGGTGGGCACATTACTAATATTTGGGACAGAAGGCTATGTAAGACCTATCTGCAAGAGTTTATGCATCCGAAAATGGTGAGTCCATTTGCATCCATATTATGTTTACTCATAATATTCCCCAAATGAATTTGTTTTGCCGACTTCAGTGAACATGTGATAGTATTTATTTAATGTTGTTTTCATTTGGCAGTTTGACGGGGAGTTCTATCTGTGTCCTGGCCTCATGGCCCCTCCTTTCATGGACCACAGCGGGTACCACACTTATATCGATGAGCACCTTCCACCAGAGAGCCCCACTTTGTATGGCCTGCATCCAAATGCAGAGCTCGAGTGCCTCACTCTCACCTCGGACAACCTCTTCAAGACTCTGCTCGAACTGCAGCCACAGGACTCCTCCAGAGGGGAGGGGGCGGTATTGAGCACGGAGGAGAAGGTGTGGCCACCTCAACTCACTTTTTAACAACTACAGTACTACCCTTCCATTAATCACCCAAAAAGTCTCACCCTAGGCCCATGTTTTTGTCAGGTTAAGTCCATCATTGAAGACCTTCTCGACAAGCTTCCTGAGCAGTATAACATGGCAGAGATGCTGGTGAAGGCAACAGAGCGAAGCCCTTACGTTTCAGTCTGTTTGCAGGAATGTGAACGCATGAATCTCCTACTTGGGGAAATAATGACATCCCTTAATGAACTAGATCTTGGCCTGAAGGTTAGTGTGTTGAAGGCTTCTCTTTGCTCATCCGTATTGCTGTATGTGCTGCATCATTCATTTGAATCATATGCGCTTACAGGGAGAGCTCACCATTTCTTCCACTATGGAGACTCTACAGTCGGCGTTGTTCAATGATGCTGTGCCGGATTCCTGGGCCAGATTGTCCTACCCCTCCACCAAAACGCTTACACGATGGTAAACAAACAACTTGCTCTTTCCTTTGATGCATATTTTGTCGTGCGTATTACTCATTGCTGGCTTCTAAAGAGTGCACACAAGAAAAATGTGATAGATACTAAAAAGGCACTTACTTGGCCCTTTGATGCCAAATGTCATAACGACAGTGCTGTTTTGAAAATGCACTGAAAAGATAAAGACCATGTTTCATTCACAATCGAGTTTTTCAGCAACATGTGTGTGAGCACCCACCCATCCATGTGTTTTCGATGTCGCTGGAGCCCATCCCTGCTGATTTTGGCTCAGCGGCGGGTAATGGCATGACACAAATAGAACAACAAACATTCACAACTTGGGGCAATTTGCGTTGCGTTTTTTATAAACCTAACATAGATTTTTGGGGAGGAAATGTGTGAGTAAGACTAAATGCCTGCACTTAATCTATGCAAGCATTGGGAGCACATGTAAACTCCACACAGGTAGGCCAGAATCTCCACTTGAATCCCGAAACCTCCGCACTGCAGTAACCAGTCGTCTGCCTGTGTGCAAAAGCGGCAAGTCTTTAATACCAAAATAATGGTGAGGCTGGGAAAATAAATTCCATCAAAGGTACAACAGGGACATGCTGTGCAGGTAATGCTATATTTTGATCAATTTGAAGCCTCGAGGTGCAGTAAATACATTTAGCATTTTGAGATGACCACAAACCTTTATAATAAACAACTAATCGCTGTGAATTACAGTTTTATTTGATGTTTAACCGAGTAGTAATAGAATGAAATATCAGACCATTGGCAAATGAAGTTACACTGAGACTTGATTTGTGTTTTAGGTTCAGTGATATCAACTGTAGTTGTCGTGACCTGGACAGCTGGACACAAGACTTAGTTCAACCTGCTGTTGTTTGGCTCTCGGGCCTCTTCAACCCACAGTCTTTCCTCACTGGTGAGCTCTCAAAAAAGAGTGAGACACACGATGAGAAGATAAAGTGTACTTCAGAGAATTAATTCATTAAAATGTTCTGATTTTTGGAAGCTATTCTGCAGACCATTGCTCGTAAGAATCAGTGGCCCCTGGATAAGATGACGTTGACTGCTGATGTGACAAAGAAGACGAAAGATGATTTTGGGCATCCACCACGGGAGGGGGCCTACATTCATGGCCTCTTCATAGAAGGTAGAATCAATATTATCCTTACTGAATTACAACATTCAAAACGGTTAGAATTAGCACTGAGACTCTAGTCATAACACCCCTTGTGTTCGCTTCAGGAGCACGTTGGGACACTCAGTCGGGAGTCATCGCAGAGGCAGTTTTGAGAGATCTCACTCCTCCCATGCCGGTACTGTATGTACGAGCCGTACCGGCGGAAGAGCAGGAGCTCAAAAACACTTATGAGTGTCCTGTATACCGCACAAAACATCGAGGATCCACATATGTTTGGACATTTTGCCTCCGCAGCCGACAGCCTCCTGCTAAGTGGATTTTAGCTGGTGTGGCCCTGCTGCTTTCAGTGTGATGTCTAATAGAATGCAAATGCCGGTCATATTATTCTGAAAAGTTTTGCATAGCATGTTTTTGAGGTATTGGCTTATTTTTTTTAATCCATTTTAGTTAGGGTGAAGCTTCTAGTATATATTTCTATTTTTATATTAGCTTGATATTTGTTGTGTGTCAGCACTTCAGCATGTTTTTTTTTCCCCATAAAAAATAAGAACAAAGATCACAACCTACATGTTTAAAGCGGTGCATGTCATCTCTAGACACTGTTGAACATCTTGCCTGAGATGGGTCAATCCATTCGTGATGTGCTGAGAGCTTATGTCTCCATTTTAGACCATGTAATTTTGGATAGGCAGCATATTTTATTGGAAGGTCAAGATTAAAAAAAGCTCGCTGGTTGCCCTCTACTAACTGAATGATACACAACGCCGTCTGGAGAGTTCCCGGCCTGAATTCCCAGGAGATGATGTGCACGGTTGCTATTGACTTTTAAATGAGGTGCATTTGACATTGACCTTTTGTACGGCTTCGGCAGAATACTAACAGACTAGTGTAATTCATTCAGCCGGGCCCGCAGAAGAAACCTATTCAAAGGCATTGATAGCGTTCAATGAGACAGCAACGCATCAGATGACACATCTTTTATCTGTTCTCTGTCCAGATGAACCAAAATAACCCAAAAGGTCTAACCAGACTCCTTTTAAGATAATCGAAACACACATATGTGCAAAATAAAGGGTGTGATTGTGAACGTATCTTAGAATATCTGGTAAATAATAAATACATGTGATATATGTGCTCTTCAACAATGACTTTTCGGTTTGAATTATTGCAACCGTGTTACATACAAGTAACAGCACATCTGATGTGAAAATTATCGCTCATGCTTTTTAAGCACTAATGGCTATGCCTTTGCTAATTCCGCCCAGCATCCCTGATATCAGCAGAGAGAATTGTGGAGGGTGAAAGATTGACTCTGTGGTTTGTATCACACACAGGAAATGAAGAACTCGTCTTCCCAGTAGTGTCTCTTCATTTTCCCTCTCTTCCTCTCATTAGCTGCTAGCCAGTCATTTGATGACAGGGAAATGATAACGTGCCCAATGTATTTGGACAGAAATGGCAGGCTACGCCGGGCCAGACGCAGCAGGGGCCGTGCCACTGTTAGTCATGTTAAAAAGCCAACAAGGACACCTGGTTAATGTCAGATAGGCTGTGCGCTGATGGAAAAATGTAACTACTGTATGGAAATACACACTTCACTTCTTCCTACTCTTTTTGGACCAGCAATACATGTTGTTTTGGTGTGTGATGCAATTTCTATTGGAAATATTTTTTGGGGGGGACTGAATGTTCACATTAAACATGCAGTCAATCAGTCAATCCACCCATTGCTCATGTACAAAAGTCACAAAAACTAAGAAAAAATATCACACATACTCACTAAAAGCCTTAGTTGTTTATCGGACATTTCTACGCCACTGCATACTCCACTCCCCTCCAGAATTAGAGCATCATTACCATTTTTAAAGGCAGATGTTGGTTACAGCTTCCGTATTGGATCGTATTATATCGTGTACTAATGGATTGTATCATGTATCCATTCTTTCAAATACTGATCATACCCGGGTGAAGTAATTTTTTTCTTCATTGTTTTTTTTTTTTTTAACAACTGTGTGGTTCAGTACTGTTTTACAGCCAGAGATGATGAAGTGGCATCAACGGTTTCACAACAGCAGGTGAGTTTTGTCTTTCTTTTTTCTCTTTTTCTTGTTTTCTTTCTTTCTTAGTTTTGTTCTTTATTTCATTTTAATTGTTGTAATAGATACCCTTCATATGGTTTATTTCTTATTAATTATAGCACCAGCATGTATGCATGACTTCTCACGAAGGCCGTAGACAATGAGCTCACCCAAGTAATGCTTTTTAAGTGAGAAGGTACTATAACACAATGTAAAAGTCACATTTTATAGTCATCAGGTTGATTTTATGAAAAATATTTTATTAGGTGCACACTGGGTCGATCTATGGTTTACCATGTCACACAGACCAGTCAAAACTGCACAAGAAAATCTTCCAGAGTAATTTCAAAGAAGAGAAATAACTTATTCTGAAACAAATAAATACAATATGCACAAACATTTTATGACCACAGTATAAATACAAAAAAATATGCCTTGTTTAACAGTCATGACTTAAAATATTCCCCCATATATACTGTGTGTGTGTATATATATATATATATATATATATATATATATATATATATATATATATATATATATATATATATATGCATGTTGTTCTGTATATATATATATATATATATATATATATATATATATATATATATATATATATATATATATATATATATATATATATATATATATATATATATACATTCATTCATTCATTCATCTTCCGAACCGCTTCATCCTCACTAGGGTCATGGGGTGCTGGAGCCTATCCCAGCTGTCTTCGGGCAGTAGGCAGGGGACACGAATATATATATATATATATATATATATATATATATATATATATATATATATATATATATATATATATATATATATATATATATATATATATATATATATATATATATATATATATATATATATATATATGTACATTCTACTGAGTCTGAACTCAAGATAGATAGATCAAGCAGCAGCAACGAGTTGTTTTAAGTTACGATATGTAGATTTTTCTTTAATGACTTCTCACTAAATATACGCAGAACCTCCTGAAAGTGCTGCAATATTTTTACCTCACATTTTCCTTTGTATGCGGCTTTAGGGCCAGTTCACATCTTCCTCCAACAACTCCTCCCGACAACACTACACCATTCATGTCAACGAAATTAGGGTAGATCATTGAAATCGGCTGGGACTCTAAGGACAATTATAACAGTGCATTTAATATTCCCTTCTGAAAGAAAAAAATCTGAATACAATATAGATTGATGTGAATGAGTGTGTTTGCTGCTTAATTATACTGATTGTCCAACAGCGTATATTTGAATGGGAATTTTAAAAAATGGGACGAATGTACTTGCCTTTGCACCCACGTTTTCACATAATGTTCTGCACTAATAATGTAAATTGGTAATCCTGACCTAATCACACAATGCACAATAAAAACACAACTAACTTTCAGAACGATTTGTAAATTTCCAGCGAGACTTGGATGCTACTCATTTAGTTATGACTCCTTCAAACATCAAAAACAACAGTAGGAATTGTGTTTACTAACAACAGAACAAAATGCATCTTTATCAAAATACTCTTTGCTTGAATTTAATCAATGCTTGGCAATAGTAATTCTGTCATCTTAATAATTATTAGTAGCTGGTAGTCTGCGAGCTAAATACTTTTAGGGAGACAATTAAAAGTGTTGCATTTCTACACGCCTGTATTTTGTCGGCTAAACCAATTATCCAATTTTATTTCATTGTTTTTTTGGGGGGGGTTTGCCAAATAATACTGCATCATTGTTCATCTGTGTCAGCAACATATAGTGCCAGGCAGGGCAGTTAAATGCTTTTCCAATAAATGTAAAAAGTTGCAATTACCCCGTGTATCTATTTTTTCCAAGCCCGTAACAGGATGTTAATAACTTTCTATTAAGATTTTACAATGACTAAGTAAATGTGGTTACAATTGAGACATCATTAACTTCAGTATGTATGATATTTGTGACATTTTTTTGTTTTGTGCCGTGACAGCTACAATGTTACATGTGTCTTGACTCAGTAAAAATTGCTAAAACAGTTGGCGAAACATAAAATATCAGCTCCATCTCCAAATGCTGCCACCTAACGGACATATTAGTAATAGCAACAGTTTAGACTGTCCCTCTGTGTACCACTACGGCAGCAACTTGGATGTAATGCTGATTAAAAAAAATAAATGCTACGGTATATGTTATGTCTGTATGGATGGGACTGTGGTGAACCTTTACAAAAAGATGCGGTAACAAAAACATTGCTTCCATGTGTCTTTTTTCCTGTGTCAGATAACAATTTCCTGATTGACTAGCGCTCTCTGGTGGCCATTGAATTGCATGACCTCGGATTGCTGACATGTTCCTGAGTTGATTAGAAGGCTACAGTAACTAACATGTCTTCCCTTTCAAGTCCGAGGCTCCAGCCTGTGTGACAGTTCAAAGAGGGTCTGCTGATTGTCGACGATATGAAGGTTGTCCATGTAAGCGCGCACATCTGCACTGGTCTTTGGGCTCATATCATTTGCTGTAAAGGTTAAAGAGAGAGCATTTGGCTTCATCATCAGATCTCTTTTCCACTAGTTAGCAAAAAATAGGGGCACTGACCCAAATGATCCTTCTGACATTGTCTGATGAGGCGGACTGTGTCTGCTATCATGTGCTGGTGAAGAGGGGTGACAAGCGCGTGATTAATCAATGTGATTTGAAAACCAGCGTCTTGTCTCTTTGATGACTTACCAGCTTTTCAAAGTTCACGAGATTATCATGAAATGTCCTGTTGCCCTCGTGGATGAATGTGATATCTAAAAGAAAGAGAGCTACATTTTTAGTTTTGAGATATTCGAGGTGGTGTGTCTACATCCTGATCCTCTTCCATGCTGATGATGATGATGCTACCTTTAAGGAGCAGAGGAAGAAAGGGGATCTTTGGCGCCTTCATCTTCTTGAAGGTGTCCCTGTAGGCCTTGTGGTTCAGCGAGGGATCCTGCAAAGACATTTTCAAAACAAATGTGTGGGATGCTCAGCGTGTACAATGTGCATGCTGAAAATGCCCCTTTTTTCCTCTTGTCAGTGAAGCACTAATGGAATTTTCTGTACTGTATGGTGTATCCCAGTCAACTAGAATATGTTTACGGGGTGGGGGTGTAGACACGAAAAAGTAAAACGAAGACACCGTACTGTATATCATATACTGTATTCACTACACA
The DNA here is from genome assembly GCA_026261675.1 of Hippocampus mohnikei. Lineage (NCBI taxonomy): Eukaryota > Metazoa > Chordata > Actinopteri > Syngnathiformes > Syngnathidae > Hippocampus > Hippocampus mohnikei. The sequence continues at coordinate 12,653,525 of JAKGUB010000556.1, read as the reverse complement.
CAGAGGGAAATGGCTCAGAGCTGCTCAAGAAATTTGATTATTGCATGTTTTTCTTTTTTTTTAATCGAGGAAAGGGATTGGCCATCTCCAAAGTGGTTTCTTTTGGTCTCAATTAATCTATGTAATATATAATAGTACTGTATCACTTTTGAAATTTGCTCCAATATAAGTACTGAAATTAACTTGGCTGCAATATTTTACTTTAATGCCTTGTTTTCAAGGTCTGCATTGTTTTGCATGAGCACCTTCAAATGCACTTACTGTGATACTCTCCAGCTCAGAAAACAACCTTTTGAATTTCCCAGGAATTTTCTGCAGAAATAAAAATGACATATTTCATGTACTGCGTTGTAGAATTGTCAGGAAGAGAGAGAAATAGTACAGATAATATTAATAAAATAATTTGTGTTTGCTACCTCCCACGTCTGACTGAGACGGCTGACAGCAGCAGTATTCAGGCCCATTACAATGGCAAAGAAACAGTGGAGGTTCCTCTGTGCTTTGCAGCTGCCAAACGACATGCAGTCAAATTACCGGTCGTCACAGCAGGCAAAGTCATGCAGTTCATTATTCTACCACTAGAGAGCAGCATTTCCACAAAGACGAAATACTAGTTATATTACAATACCCTGTATATTTTCTTACATTTGGCCTACATTAGTCAACTGCTGGGAGAGCAGCTGCGGCAGTATGGACTTTACATGTATACATGAATAACTAAAATATAAAATAAAATATATATCTCTATAATATTACGTACATAAACGAATACCTTATTAAACTAACGATGTTTTGCTTGCCATTCCAAGCGAGATGTGCTCTCTTCTTGTTTGTATATGTCAGATTTATTCTTTGTTTTGATTCTTTTCAGGTCAGTGCCGAATAGTTAATCATACTATATGCCTGAATGCACTGTGCTTTCTTGTTAAACTAGATGCCAGGTATGCAGGCGACATGTTGAGGTCAACATGTCACACCGCAATACATGGTAGGATCAGTAAATTGTAATTAAAGCCAAGTAGGGGCATTTTTTCCCCGGGGGAAAGGAGGTGTCTATTTGAGGAAGAGTGCTCATTTGAGTGGATCACGCCTGCCACTTGGTGATTAATTGGGGCATTTATTAGCGTGGAGGCCGCTATTTGAGGAAATACAATGATTAGATGGATGCTTACTGGGCAGCTATCTTGATGAACTTCTTGATAAGCTGGACTCTTTGGCAGAGCGCCGTGCACACTAACACTTCAGTCATCACCCACAATTGGATCTCATTGAAGCGCTGAAGTAGCAACTCCAATGCCGCCGTGTGGTTTCCATTAGAATGACGCCTGAAGGTGAAGTAGATCAGCTCTTGCTGCAAATACAGTAACACGGCTCAATAATGAGGCAGAATGAGGATCATCAGGTCGCTAAGTAATTCAACCCTGGAAAATTAAAGTCAGGTTATGGTGCAAACCTCGTGAATGGAATCAAAGATGCTCCAGTCAAGGTTGCTGAAAGCTACAGCGACATTCCATGTATTTAAGCTAAGCATGTGGGCGGTCCTCTGTTGCAGCTTAGAGTTTTCTGTAAACGGGTTCTGAGTAGAGATGGGAAAAAAAAGAAAAGCACATTGTTAGATATACTGTACTGTACTTGGGACCCCGTAATCAATTGTTCAAACCTTAGTTCACCTCTTACTCATTTACCTTGCTGAACATTTTGGATAATTCTATGCTTCCAACATCAATGTCCTTGGATTTATCATATGTTGCAATATCCAAACAACATAACCTTGTTGTCTTCTGAGACGAGTGTATTAGACAGAGGTGAGCATTCTGTCAGGAATGGCAGAAGGTCCGTCAGTCTGTCGCCACCGGATGCTCGTTTTGTTGATGAATGACGACAAACCATTGATGGACTAAGAACTTCCGGATTTGGGTTTTCGACCGTCAGTGTAATCATCACTAACCGTCCGTGTAAGGTACCGACAGACCATGTTTTTCCCAGAGAAATTCTTATTAGTTGAGTTTTAAACGTCTCTTTTTATATGAGGAACGAGTAGGATTGAATAGGAGGTTGTGAAATAGACCCAGTCAGACCCACCCTACATTTCAGAAGATAGTATTTAGTGAAGTTGACATGTGAAAAGCTAAACGATTGTAAGTCAAAGTGCTCAATAAAGTTAACTCTAATTGAAGAAGATTTTTAAAAAACTGTCATTGATATTAATTCCTGTTTCATTTGCCTTAAGCATTAACCTAACCTGTAAAAATACATATTAATCTATTGCTTGGAATTGTTAAAAATACATGGGAAGAGGACTTTGAAAACAGAATCACATTTGAAATATTAGAATCGCGATACTGTATTTAGGGAAAATAACTATAATGAGAAGTTATACTGTATTCAATCCTATTTGTGACCATACTATGTATTGTAAAGTGACTGATGTGGCGGTGTTCTTTCTCCCTTACCAGAACTTCACCCAGGTCCTTTCGGCAAACATGCAGTCTGCCCACCGGCTGCAGGGAGGGGGAGAAAAGTGTGTCGTGAGGCTGCAGTAGGAGTCTGCCTACGGGAGAGGAAATGCATCACATATCACAAGTGGCAGACAGCAGGCAAGATCTGTCAAGCAGAGTACAAGAGATAGGACCCCCGACCCCCTGGAGTACCGGTAAAACAGACACTGACTTAACTGTTTATTGATCGACTATAAAACGCTTCTTACTTTTTCAATGAGGCTCCTCATGCTTAGCCCCAATATACATCAGTTTAGAAAAACCTGAAAGGTTGAGCATGTATGGAATCAGCAGCAGCTTGGTAGGAGAAAACTGTGTTATCTTTTTAATTGGCTACTGGGCAACTAATTGTGTCTATTTTTTGATAATGTGTGATAGAAGTGTGTATAGTCTGCTGTGTTAGGATCAGTAACCAGTCGTTTATCTTTTTAATTTGAAATCCTGAATACTCATTAATGGGCACTTACCTATACACACATTACTGAGATCAAATACTGTACAAGAATTGAATGAAAATCCAGCTTTGAAAAGATAAGAATGATGCGGGCGGTGGAGATCCTCATCCCCATCCACCCTCCAGGTGTCGTGGGGTTTTTTTCTTTTTGTTTTTTGCAGAACTGCACTGCATGATAGTGAGAGCTGACTAAATACTACAAATGCAGTATGGCTATATTCTGTACCACAAAATCTACAAAATCAACATGTTTTGATCAAAATGACAGTTACAAAGTCAAAATTGTTGATACTGGTACTGGACTACAACACATTCAGCATACTGTACTTTCTGTTGATCACCTTGTAAATGTGACCTTGTATAGTGTCGTGTTTACCTCCAGGATAAGTGACGGCCACCAGCACCAGTTCACCCTGGGAGACACCCATCTTCTCAGCCACGGCTTGTAGCAAATCCTGTGCCACAGCTCCAGGATGGGCCCTCATGCTCAGGTAGGAATCCATCGTGATGTACACGTGGCATGGTACTGCAAACACGGAGTACTCTATGTGAGGCAAAAACACCTAACTGTTATCATGGAAAACATTTTGAACTATCTGAACAAGCGTTCATCTCAACGTGTAGTACACTAGTGGTGCGCAAAAACGAAAAAAAAGACCTGAATTAAATCTTCAAAACTATATGTAACATTACAGAGTCTTAGACTTTTGTTTTAAAATCAATACACTACATTTGTTAAGTGCAGGTCACTTGTATTTAACTTGTACAATCTAGTTAAATTAAATTAGTAGTGTTTTTCTAAACATTTATATAGGTGAAATATTTATTTAAATGATGTGCAATATGATTTAATTGAATTAGTGCTCAAAGGCGGAATTTGCATCCCCTCCCCCGACCCCCTCTTTAAGAAACTACTGCACCTGCGGAAGATCAACCTATCAGAGACAGAAGACATGACCAAGGTGGCAGTAATTTGTTGTGCACACTCAGTCACACTTAAGTCATGAGCACAGTTCTGAAACTTATTACTTTGGGCATCAGGAGATTTGCTATTTAGTGAAATCCATATTTGGAAATTAAAAAAAAAAAATCACCCCGACCTCCTCCGCCTCCCCAAACTCACCATCCCAATGCTCCCCCACTCCTCGTTTGAGCTGGGCAAGACTAGCAAACATAAGAAGAGGGAGTAGATTTTAGGCACCTGTGAGGATTCAGATCCAGCAACATTTCTGCTCAGCAGGTATTCTGACGATATCTTTTAGTCTTTGAATTGATCATATATTTCAAATAATAATACATAAAACTGTTGAATTTAGTGTTTTAAGTTTTATTCAGGGGGCTGCGGTGTTCAAGTGGTTAGCACGTTGGCCTCACAGTACAGAGGACCAGGTTTGGATTCCGAGCTCCGGCCTCCCTGTGTGGAGTTGTGTATTTCTCCCCGGGCCTGTGTGGGTTTTCTCCAGGTACTCGGCTTTCCTCCCACATTCCAAAAACATGCATGGGAGGTAAATTAAACACTAAATTGTCCCTAGGTGTAAGTATGAGCGTGAATGGTTGTTTGTCTATGAGTGCCCTGCGATTGGTTGGCAACCGGTTCAGAGTGTGCTCCGCCTAATGCCCAAAGACAGCTGGGATAGGCTCCAGCAAGCTTGTGACCCTTGTGAGGCTAAACGGATTAGAAAATGGATGGATGGATGAACTGTTCTGGTTGACATGTCATATTGCTGCTGTATACTGCCTTTTTTTCTTGTCATTGCCCAACCAGTCGCTTCTCACTCACTTCCTGGGCGCTGCGCCCTGTTTTGTGTTTCCTAGTTTTCAAACAGAGCAGTTGTCAGGATGACTAAATTAGCACTTCCCTTGAGAGTCTTTCCGACAGCACAACATGCTGTTGCGACCTGTGTTTGCATTGTTTTTCACAGCCGGATCAGAACTCAGGAATGTGCATGCCAAACTGTCATATTCAGACCTTGGCAGAATTCCCATTGTGCTGCTGCTGCTGCTGCTGAGGATAATGCCTCATCAGAACTGCTTAAAGAGGCAACCTATGATTTGAGCAATACATGTGTCTTGTTACCTTCCTTGGTGTGTCTGTGCGTGGCCCTGGACAGGACCCCGTTCTCTTTCAGGCTTAATTGGTGGAAAAGTGCTTTGCTCTGGAAGAAGGAAAGTGAACACTGAGAACCAGGTGACAAAGTCCAACGTGGCAGGAGGTGTGAGGATACATGAATCAGAAAGGACAGCACATTTGATACAAAATAGCCCGCATCGTAACATTATAGCCTCTTCGCTCACCTTTCTTTGAGGGGAATATTCCTCCACCGTGCTGAAAAAGAATACATTAAACAATAAAGCACTAACCAACACAGACCCAAACATGTTTCATTATTTATCCCTCTGAAGTGGATCGTGTGTTCTTTTTTTCCTTGTTGATTTGCATAAATACATCTCTCTCACTGTCTAATCAAAGCGTTTTTTTTTTTATGAGGTCACTTCATTATTTGCAGTCAATGTCAAGAAGGTGCGCGCAGATTGCTCGGTGCATTTTTTTTTTCCAGGCCTTTTTATTTATTCACCCTCTTCTCCACATTTAAGTCTGATGGGGGCCTATGATGGCTGCGCCCGTGTATTATTAGGGTCCTTTGCATCACAATAGACATGTTGGCACAAAGTCTACCCTGGGGGCCCTTCTGGCCAGGCAGCAGCCATCCGAGCCTCACGAAAATATATCTCGGCGTGCAGTACTGTGAATTATAAAAGGCTTTGAGAGAAGTAATTGAGTTAAGTTACTTAGCTCCTCAGAGCACACGACAGGCCTTCTTTTGCAGAAAAACTACCTTGGCTCAGTCTGCATTCTATAGCCCAAGGCAGCCAGTCTTATTCTCCCAATGGGCTTCATTGTATAATGCCCATAAATAGTAGAGTATGTCACTTGGTAGCACCCACGCAAAGTGTACTGGTTTTGGTTGGGTCTCCGTCGCTAGATGTGAGCAGGAATGAGGCAGTGCCAGAAAAAAACAACAGCAGCAGCATCAGGCGGGATCATTTGCACTGGATCCTAATGGGCAGCAGCACAGACTCCCCAGGGAGACTCTGATTGGAGGCTGCGGTCCAGGGAAGAGAGTAGGAGGGGCAGTCACACTTGGCAAAGTGTTTCTCAGCTGGGGGATTGTTACCTTCCACAAGGAGGTCATTTTTTTAGTTACTAGTGAGAAGGATTCGGCAACTACTAAACTGATTTCTACCCAAATCTTGTGGAGGGTGATGCAAGAACGCACCGACTTCCTCACCCACCAATTTCTTTCTAGCCATCAAGATGTATAGAGTGAGAGCTAACGAAAAAAAGGTCTATCTATCTATCTATCTATCTATCTATCTATCTATCTATCTATCTATCTATCTATCTATCTATCTATCTATCTATCTATCTATCTATCTATCTATCTATCTATCTATCTATCTATCTATCTATCTATCTATCTATCTATCTATCTATCTATATATCTATATATAATGTGTGTGTGTGTGACACATTCCCAATCTATACTGAGCCAATGCATACTTAATTTGAGACGCCATCAAACACAAGTGTTCACTCTAAAAATACATACAGTATATATATATATATATATATATATATATATATATATATATATATATATATATGTGTGTATATATATATATGTGTGTATATATATATGTGTGTATATATATATATATTCAGACCTTGTCTCAAATTAAGTATGCATTGGCTCAGTATAGATTGGGAATGTATAACACACACACGCACACACACACACACACACTTGTGTTTTTAGTCATTAGTGTGTGTATGTGTGTGTGCAGCATGCATGTAAATCTGTTTTTGCTTTGAACAGCCTTGAATAATATGATGAATGAGAAGCTTGTTCCTCGCACATTTTCATGCAGAGAAATGAGCCGTTGCAATCAGCCATTGCTTCCATTGAAGATGAGGTTGCCCGCTATCATGCAAGGACAGAAAGTGTGCCAAACTGTGGCTATTAAAATTGCGGTCCCGCTTCGGTGACTTCCTGTGTTGCACTCCCTGGGGCGTCCCTCGCCTAATGTTGTAACATCACAAAGCTTCATCAACACCAAATATCAACTAAGATGAACAAAATGTCTCCAAATATTATGTTTACAGATTGCTGTATTATTAAAGAATTGATTAACTATGTATAGGAATGTTTGGTAATGAGATGAGGGTTCATTGTGGGCTAGGTTCTTCCCTCTTGTCAAGGTACATAAACCTGTCATCTAACCGACAGCTCGTCTCTCTTCTATTCCCTCGATTTATGGAGGTTCAGCATAAAGAGCGCCCTGACTTTCATATTGGCATGCACAAAAGCCCAGAACACTGCCTTTCCTCCTCAGCCTCTGAAAGAATGCATTGATGAGAGTAGAAGAAGCGTTCCCTTTGTGCGGTGTACTCTCGCCTCTCAGTGCTGCAACAGTCCTGCAGACGTTTCGTAATAATGTTGTATATAAATCATTAAGTAAGTTGTCATTGATGACCCCTGATCATGTTACTCACTGCCTCCGATGCAGCTGGTAGAGCTTCTGCAGCTCCCTCAAATCCCTCTGCAAGGCGGGGTGCTCGTACAGGTCGTCCAGCATATAGTGGTACAAAGTCTGCACGGAAAAGTCAATTTTCATTTCTTCCTGTTACACCTACAGGTGCTTCTCCCCCACCCCCCCCCACCCCCCTTTTTTTTGGTCAGCCATTCGTCCTCTACCTTCATGAACACTTTGACATGCTCGTCCTCTCTCAGAAAGTCCTTGCAGAGAAGCATCCACTGTGACACCAGGTATGTCACTTTCTGTTTCCTCTCCAGAGCGTCCTTTGCGTCCTCTTTCACTCGGCAGCGCTTGCAGCAGTAAGTAAGGATTGGTTCAGGTTTCAAGCGTAAGCCGTGTGAATCTGACTTTGCTGAGCCTGTTAACATTATTTTGTTGTTATAGAAGGATATTGTCCCAGAAGAGCTTGGCACAAATCGCTGGTTGACATAAACACTGGGTAGGTCAACAGAAAGTCATCCAAAAGTGTGTCTGTAAAGAGAGACACACACATCATTAGAATGCAATCAGACCATTTCAAATGCTGTACGTCTGCCATTTCTAAAACGGAGTCATTTCAAAGGAGAGAAACATGAGAGAGATTTCAGTGAGGATAACGTCCTCCGAGCCTCCGATGATGACTTCCACCAGCCCGGTGAGGATTCTCCACTTCTGCTGTATTTAGCTAAGCAAGTTTAAACAAGCCCCGTGCGTTGATTTATCTTCAATGAAACACACAATAACCTTCTCGGCCTCTGAATGTGCTGATGAGCCGGTCACGTTATTGTGCGGGTTGATTTGCTGCAAACTTTGATGGAGTCTGACTGATCGTGCTCGGACGTGTTGTTTGTCCTCCTCAAGGCTGTACATGCTTACATGTTACTGCGGGTTGTAGACGGCGTACACCCTGAACAGGTTACCAGCCAATCGCAGGGCACACATCGACAAACAACCACACACGCTCACATCATCCTCGCAACAATCTTTTCCAAAGCCAAACCTTGACAAATGTCCTTTCAGAGAAAAAATCATCCCAGATTGTTTCCCTGATCTGCTGTTATAGTCATCCGTGGGATCAATCAGACTGACAATCCTTTCAAATTCAAGTACACGTAAAATTGATTATCACTGCCTTGGAATTCAGCATGTTAACATGTAACTAAATAACTTCAGCTGTCATCATGGAACCATTCCCCATGTAGCTTCTTTGTAGCTGCTCTTGTGTTTATGAACACAACATATTCTTCTGCATGAGTTTTAAAACTTGCAGCACATATATGAAGTACAATAAAATATGCTGTGGTGGAGTATTGGTAGTATTTATTCACCTAGCGGACTTTTGTGCCACTGGCAAGTAATCAGTTCCTGGTCAGCGTGTCTCTCTGTGATTAGCCTAACGTAGAGTGTGAAAAAGCGTCTTTGTCTCTTATATATAATTCAAAGGAAGCCAAATATTGCCGTGTGTTTTGACATCTCACAATCTGATAATTAGTCGTGGGAGAACTCGATGGGCAGCCTGAGTTCACCTCCAACACTACAGTGCACGGTAAGTTAGTGATAGTGCCAAGTGTCAAACTTTACGCCATGCACACATTGCGACATTCTCTTACACAAATTCAGCCCTGTCTCTATTATGATCTCATGACTTCAACAAGCTGTGGAAAAAGGGGCGAGTGACTGCCTGGTGACCAGTGCAGACGTCACCCCCCTTTATCCCCATGTCTGCTATAGGCCCCAGCCTCCCTGCAATATTTTTCCTCAGACAGCCATCTTTGAGAGAAAAATAAACAGCATGCAGGATGCAAATGAGTCTATCGAATAAGTCATACATTTAGTTATCAGTGGGTGGAAATCAACTGCTGACTCATTGTTTCTTCTCTTTTTAGGTGTGTGGCTCTTTGACCTTGGGACATAACCCCCCATGCTCCCTGCAGTGAGCTTCAACGCTGTCATATCATAGTGAACTGAATGATTACTCAAGACCAGTGAACCTAAAGGTAAGTGTCTTTATTGTCAATAAGTGTGCATATTTTTAACACGCGGTGGTGACTGTGACACAACAAATCCCATGTGACGACATTGAGATCAATTTCATTGACTTCCTCATCAGAATGAGAAATTGCCGTTGAGGTGCTGCGTCTGCTTCCGTCCAAGTGACAGATCAAACGTGACCATTTGCATTTACCAGGAATCAAATTGGTAAATCTTGCTCTCCATCTTTCTCCCCCTTGCTGGTTTCTGCCGGCTGCATTCACAATTTCTCTTCCAAGCTTCAGCGGCAGAGACTTTCCTCTGCCTTGGCAACAGTGTCACCTTATTATGAGAGTACTCGCTACCAGGAAGCGAAGTAAGTGCATTTGTTGTCAGAGTATGTTTCTATTCGAATGCTATGCCTGCCTGCTGCCCTCTTTATACAAGAGTCAAACTACACATTTGGGGAATGATTGTCTGCAATTAGAGGAAATAAAATGAAAAACAATTGGTAACATTTACAAATGGGCAGGAGCGTATCCCAGCTGACTTCAGGTGAGCAGGGGTGCATCCTGGACTTGTAACCAGCCCAACGCAAATATAGACCATACCAACCATCCAAAATCACAATCCCACCCAAGACAATTTTAAAGTCTTTGCATTCTTGAGTGATTTGCTACAAACGCACCTATTTGCTGTTTTTGTGCTCAGACCAAAGGCCTGTCTCAAATCAAAATATTGTTTTGGTGCCATCTTGTGGCATCTTGTTGCCAAGGAACTATTTTGAAGTGAATTCCGGAGCTTCATGTAGATCTTTGCCATGTTGTGGCATCCTAAAGCAATTTCAGGATCCACGTTTTAGGGCAACATGAATGACTCACTGATTTCTGCTTTTTGTGGCAGAAAGACTACTCCACATCCCAAGACGCGTGTTTTTCGGATGTGGACAAGAAACCCCCAAAAAGTTAGAGCCGAGATTCAAACCCTGAACCTTTGACTGTGAGGTAGTCTCGCAGACTCCCGCTCACAATGACGACATCACAGAACCATGTTTATAATAAAGCATTCATATGGAAAAACTCAGATGTTTTCCTTAAAGAAGAACCCAAACAGTAACAGAGGGGCAATGGGGGGGTTTGGCACTGACCTGCGTCTTTGCCCTCTGTGGCCACCTGGTCCTCCTCCAGCTTCAAGTCATTCAGCAGGTGATCCAGGATTTTCTCTGGGGTCCCTGACACCACCGTGTACCTGTCAGACACCACAGAGTCAGTGGACGAGTCTTCGTCCATGGAGGACAGCGAGCGACCGCTGCTCCACTCCTCCTCGCCCTCCGTGCCCTCGTCGTCGATGTAGCGGAAGTAGGGCACGTCAAATGTGGGCAGAGTGGACGGATCTACCCGGTCGGCACCGTTACTGCTGCCGCCGGTCCCCTCCTCGGACCCTTCCTCGTCTTCGTCTTCATCCTCCTCCTGCTCCACCAAGGCGACGTGCAGCAGCAGCATCTCATCCCGCAGCAGGCTCATCTTTGCCCTCACGCCGGCAATGTTACCGTGGTTACTGTTGCATGCCCCTTTTACCCTGCCATCCAGAGTCCTGTAACCCCCCCACACTCTCTGTAATCCAAACAAGCCCCAGCCTCCAAATGACTTGATCTTAAAGGCTCACAGTTCCATGCTGGTGAGGTCCATCTAACACAGTCCTAGTTCAGCAATAGTTGTGATGGATGCATGTGTGAGAGTAATACAGAGAGAATGATGAGAGGTGGAGAAAGCGTTAGTGAGAGAGGCAGGCAGAGATTTGTGGAGTGGCTTTACCTCCTGTTCCTCGCCGCCTCCTCCCCCTCCTCTTCCTCCTCCCGCTTCCCTCCTCCCCTTGCTGGCTGTGACGCCATCCTCCGGAGGACCAGAACGCAGCGGCCCCGCTCCTGCACGCGCACTGCTTCGTCACTCTGTACAGGCTGGACACGAGGGATGGAGAGAAGGGAAGGGTTTTATTATCACCAAGGAGATACCCTCCACTCCCACTCCCACTCCCCCCACTCCTGCCCTGCTTGTTCTCCAACTAACACAAATCACCACTGATTTCCATCACAATGCTGTGTCAAAGCCTGCGCTGTAAATGAAGCCCAATTTCCACTGATCATTATTCAAGCTATATCAGTAGGAGCCCCTCCAGGGATTAACAGAAGTGGCTCATACATATTTTAATTACTGATTCCTGATGTCGGCTCTATTAAATTATGACTGGTGCCTTTGGGGTCTCGGTGGTGTGGAGTTAACAATGTCTGCTGTCTCCCACCTGTCTTGATGATTTCATATCCAGATTTGTCATGCCAAGTCACCCAATCTGATATAAATCTGAACCAGGAAAGGTCACCCCTGTTCCATCTTTAAAACTTATTCAGGGAGACAGGCAGGCAGGTCCTTGTTTTTTTTTTTTTTTTGCAAGCTAACTAGACCCTGTGGATGGCAAACCACTCTAACTCCTAATAACATTCCAATTATTTGCACATACATAATATGCACAGCAATTACCAGTGTTTTCTTGCCAGGAAATGTATCTATATCTGGAAAAATGTGTGTGTATATATATATATATATATATATATATATATATATATATATATATATATATATATATATATATATATATATATATATATATATATATATATATATATAGAGCTGTCAAACTATTAAAATTTTTAATCTAATTAAAAACTCAACTGTCATAATTAACTCAAATTAACTAAAAATGAATCATGATTGCTCACTCATTTTTTATCGTTTCTGAATTTCCTTTTATATTTTTTTGTCCTATTTTCCCCCATTTTAATGCTCTCATCAACATGGAATCATGAATCAGTTTTCTATGTGCAAAATGCAAATATTTACTGAAATAACAATTTTGATTTTCAATTTTACATGAACATTTTTCACTTGGAGCAGTTATTCACACATTATCTCTCACACAATATTACTGTCCATCAACAACAGTGAAAACAATATTTTGTCACACAACAGCTGCTTGAACAGCTTTATTTAGGGAATCAAAACAGCGCAATATAACATTATAAAGTGCACATCTAAGGTAAACTAGTACTCAGCCTATAATGGATTTAAGCCATGGTTGCATACTTCGTTTTTCTCAAATTTGCTTTGAACACAGCAGTCAGGCTATGCTGATTCTGTTGTTCCTTCTTGCTCGGAAGTCTCTCTACGGTTTTGTGTCGACATCATTTCGGATTCTTGTAATGGAGGCTCTCGCTGGCAATCAGTAATGGTTGTTCAGTTAGGGATTGTCGGTCAGCATGGAAGGATCTCTCGTTCTGTACTTTTTGGATCATTTATTGGGGCACTTTGCAGCAGAAGTAGGAGTAGTAGTAGTTGTAACAGAAGTATCAGAAGCAGGTAATAACCTAAACTACACATAAATGCAGTAAAAAATTAATATATCTATCTTTCTGCATCGCAATGTAAATATGTATATAATTGACATTAATGAATACCTTTATTTAACAATAACCCTGATTTCACTATGTATTATTATCGTCATCATTATTCATTGTTTTAAACGTAAGAAACCATTCAACACAAACATAAAGTCGAATCGAACAAAAGAACTACAAGTCCCAATACTCAATCCCGGAAGTGGAGCGCCGGCATGAACATATCAAGTCGAATCGAACAAAAGAACAAGTCCCAAAGGTCCAACCCGGAAGTGGAGCGCCGGCTGCAACGCAATTTACTTCTTTAAACGTCAGATTGCAGACGGACAAACATGACAACTATGCACAAATGAGCTAAATAAAGACACCCCTGTTCTAGCAACATTTTAGCCAACGCTGTTTAAATTGCCGATTGCTTCAGCAACTTTGTTCTTTGTCGTGTCATCCATTTTCTTCGCTTTGAAATGAGCCATAGCCGTCTGTCTGAGACGAGGGGGGCGGACTACTGACGTCAGCGGTGTGCTTGGCCATTAATTAAGTGGTATTTCAGACTTGACGTGCTATGATGATAGCTCAGTTTACGACTGCAAAACATCCAGGTCATTTTGGTCTTGTCAGTGGAACAATCTGGCAACTTTTTAAAAGTAAACTTTCCATTCATAAACTATTTAAATATCCGTTTTCGGTGTCTCGCGCTGCCGTGGCTGGCAAAACAAACGTGCGTGGACGTGCAGCACGCTTGATGTTTTGTTTCTGGTTTATTTATAGAGCAACGTCACATCCGCTGTGACGTCTGCCGCGTTAATCTCGCGAGAAAAGTTTTGATCCCGATAAAATTCATTTAAATTAATGTCGATAAAAACGCGCTAAACTGACAGCTCTAATATATATATATATATATATATATGTGTGTATATATGTGTATATATATGTGTATATGTGTGTATATATGTGTATATATATGTATATATATGTGTATATATGTATATATATGTATATATATATATATGTTTATATATATATATATATATGTATATATATATACATATATACATATATGCATACATATATGGTAACTAAAGGCGCGTGCTGTTAACCAGGAGCTGATGTTTGGCTCCTCTGGTATCTCTACCAATGCCCTTCTGCGCTTCACTCATGTATTGATCCATGTGTCCACTTATCTTAGCCGCAATGATGCCTGACATGAGCTTCCATGTTGTGGAGAGACAGGTTATTGGCCGATAGTTGGATGGGACTGTACCCTTTGAGGGATCCTTCATGATCAGGATCGTGCGCCCTTCGGTGAGTCCCATCCTTCAGCAACTGGTTCATTTGTGTTGCTAGGCTCTCATGGAGTGCTGTGAGTTTCTTTAGCCAGTAGGTGTGGACCATGTCCGGGCCTGGTGCTGTCCAGTTTTTCATATCTGAGACTCTTTCCTGTATGTCTGCCACTGTTATGGTAACTGGGTCCTGCTCAGGGAGGTTGCTGTGCTCCTCTCTCAGGGTCACCAGCCATTGTGCACTGCTGTTATGTGCAACCTCCCTCTCCCATATGCCTTTCCAGTACCTTTCAGTTTCCAGTCTTGGAAATCGACTTGCTGGGAACAGCAAGGATACTGCGCAGAACCCTCAAGCTTCCTGGCCTCTGGTAGAGGACCCGAGCTGAATGGGGGACGGACACCACCCGAGGGGTGAGACGAGGATTTTTTTTTAAAATATATATACATGTAAATTGTTTTTCAAAAGTAATTTGAAGACTTTGGTGTGGAGTGTTTTTGCTGTTTTCTAAATTACATAAATTAAATAGAAACAAATTCAGTACATCAAAGTGTCAAACTCCGGTTCCTGAGGGCCCCTATCCTGCATGTTTTAGATATTTCCCTCCTCCAACACACCTGATTGAAAGGATCAGCTCATCAGGAAGCTCTGCAGGAGGCTGGTAATGGTCCTGTTCATTTAAATCAGGTGTGTTGGAGGAAATTCGGTAGAGTCGTTAACAACTCTGATGTCGTGTGTCAAATTTACAAGACCTATTTCTTTTCACACTAAATTCCATGAATATACCACCTATCTTCAAAGCATTCCTTCTGAGCAAAATCCTACAACATTGTCATGGTAACGAACTCCATGCACCGTAAATGTAAACAGTCGACTGAAGTACCGCATACAAACTCCAAAGAGCATTTGTTGTTCCAGCTTGCAAGAAGGGAATGGATTATAAACCACCAGACAATGGCAGGTTTGGAAGGATCACAGATATTGACCATAATGAGCACCTCACTGTATGGTGCACGCACATGGATCTTGCACCAGTTCACCCTTTCAAATGCCTCTCCCCTCACCTGTCAGTCAGTGCAGCACTCATCTCTGTGTATGCAATTAGCTGTGCAGACACCCGGGAAGCATTGGGGGTTTTTTTGGATAGTGGGGGGGGGGGGCTGCGCTCCCGTTGAAGCGTTATTTCTAGACACATTATCATTGTTACGATATGGTGGACATGCAATCATAACGTGCAAGTCTTGTACTACAAGTTCCCAAAACAGTCGCATTGCACGCATTTAACCATCATGACGCACACATGTATCCATTTTCTATAGCGCTTGCTTTCATTACGGTAACCGGTCAGCTGGGGTGGATCCCAGTTGGTTTTATGCGAGTGGTCAAAATGCACCTGGGACGGGTCACCGGCCAATCACAAAGAACATAGAGAAGAACAAGCATTCACACTCGCAATCACATCTTTGGACAAGTTAGCGTCTTCACTTCAACCTAACCTGCAGGCCATAGCCGAGTTTTTAAACTATAAACCTCCGATTAGCGAGGCAGAGCACAGATAGGAAGTGACAAGTCATGGCAAGTACACACCTGCAGCACTGATCAAAAGTGTTCCAATTCAAGCGTGTGCTTATTTGCACCTGAGCAAAAAGGTGGACCATGTGGCAAATGGCAAAGCAAGTATATCACTATTATGTCAGTTTGTCAGCCTTGCACTAGTCAATGTGCAAACAAACCTTTCCTCATGATGAATTATTGATCCGACTCTAATGCTGTAGCCACTACTAGTACACTCTGACTGAGCAATGCGGTTGTCTCTGTAAAATAATCAGCTCTCTGGAGTCCAATGCTTGTAACAGGACAGAAATCCCGGACACTGATATGACCCCAATACCTATTCAGCTTTGAAGTTTTCCCAAAATGGACTCTGTCTTTTTTTTTGTCTCTCTTTGGGTTCCAAATGCATTCCGCTGGTTGGAGAAATCCTCTCTGATCTGTGATGCTGGCAAACATGGTATGGAACACTCAGAGTGACTCGTAAGATGTCAGCCTTGACACGGCTCACATTTGGTCTTAATTCTGCTCAGCGTTGTTCAAACACTCGCTGGTTTTTCAAAGAAGCAATTGATGTTGACTTGGTTATCCCCAAAAGTTCCTCGCAAGAAGCCTCTGTTCTCAGGCTTTAAGCTCTGATGATATCACCAGTGTGCACGGGATGCAAAATAAATGTTAAATATGAATTCTCTGAAGGATTGAATTCATTGAGAAATCAAACCAAACAAGATTGAAAGCGAGTGCATAGCTTCAGAGTGCACTGGACTGAAATAGTCATTCACCATCTGGGAACTCTAAGCTCTTTGATACCCATGTTTGGATATGTATTTGAGTCACATGGCCGGTATGCACGTCGCATCATTGGATTACTGCAAACTATGGCATTATCTGGAAACGAAACTAGATAAGCTCTATATTTTCCCATGTCAGGTATTAACTAAGATTTGCTCGGATAACACATGATGGACTTGTACATATAGGTACAGTACATTGGTCACATGATTTCTACTATTGACAGTATCTAACAGCCGTATGACGATATCTTTTTTTTATGCCATGTTATCAGGCGCAGATTAGCAAAGACATTGTGCAGGCAAAACGTCCTTCTGTTGAAAAACAAGAGCGATAAAGAGAAAAGGTCGAGGACTTGACGCACTCGACTCCACCCTGGAGCCACATTATTTCCCCCCGCATGGTGGTCTGGCCCGCTTGCGTCACTCCATCCTGCCATTGTGGCGCAGTCTCGCTTGCGCAAGCACCCAGTCAGCAGGAAGCTGAGCCCGCCATGATCTCGACCAATAAGAGGCTATCATTTTAAAAGTTCGGTGGACTGGTTTGACATGACGCCATCCTCCCCGCTGTGCTTTATTCCTCCAATTTAACAATTGTTGACTCACTCTGGTGTTTCCTCACATTTATTTCAAACTCATTTAATTGACTTCCCGACAGAATTGAAGCCAGTGCAAGCGTCGTGGAATGTCAGAGCAGACAGTTGGCTCCAGAAGTATTTAACTAGGATTTTTAAAAATGATTTTCATGTTTATAAACTACCAGAATGGATTTGAAATCAAACAGCATGCCTGGCTGCTAATGGAACTTGTCCACTGGTGTTTATTGGTGATGCGACAAACTGAGCGAAGTAACAAGAATTGACTTGGAGGATGCATCCAACGACAGCAAGCTGTTGCTTGGCCAATTTGTAGCTTTGTGTTGTGAGCCAAAATTTGAGTATGAGCAAGCTTCAGATATGCCGCTGCTCGAGCAAAGTGAGAGTAAATGGAGCAATTAAGGAATTGCAATTAGGGCCCGACCGATATGGTTTTCTCAGGCAGACACTCACTCACTCGGCCACACCCACTGAAGGCTACAAACGAATACTGCAGTATGTACAGTAATTATACTTTATAAAATACGTTTATTTCTTGTCATTCGCATTTATTATGATTCATTGGTTTTTAAATTTATTACACTAACCTTTTTTTCTTTTTCTAAACCGCGGTAGTATTTTGGGGGCTGGATAGATTAATGGCATTTTAATACATTTCAATTGAGGAAAATTGATTGGTTAAACCGTATTACAAATCTGAATAGACAGCCAATCACAGCATGGATAATGACCCTGAACATACTGACTGAAGGCAAAGAAATCAAAAAGTAAATATTTTTCATCAGTGATTGGGTCATGACCCAACAGAACATGCTTTTTACTAAAAGACAAACGTGGACTCAGCTGCAAAGTCGACTCAGTGAAGACTTGGTCAAGTGAAAAAAAAACATTCTCCCCTTAGTCTTCCCAACTTGTTTGATTCCTAATCGATTGTGCTGATATTTATGATAAAAACTGTCACAATCTAAATATTTCTGGACCTATCTGTAGTGTGTGTTCTGTTCCCTCGGTGGCTTGCCTTGCAAATGAATTGTTTTGAGGGAATCTATTGTGTTGGGATACTGCAATATTATTATACAGTATCATCTTAGTCTTTTTGTACCTTTTCATTTGTACTCAAGAGCCAACTTAGTAAATACGTAATAAAAAATGTTATTGTTGACATCACTCAAAAGATGGAGCACAGCCTTTCGGCAACATTGAAGTTCTACATCACCCCGTTTGCATAATTGAGTTGCCAAAGTTTTTACCGTTCCGGGTGCCTCACCTCATTTGTCCTTTGCAGGCCCTTGCTGTGATTCTGCAGGAAGCGGCAACCATCCTTGGCCAGTCTCTGGACCATCTCTAATCTGGACACTTCCTCCTTATCATGCACGATGCACATGCTGCCCGGCTGCAGAGAAGGGGGCGCGGAGAACATGTACCTCAGACCGCAGTCCCACGACATCACTGCCTCGCCGACCGGGATAACGACAGCAACCGGCGTCTGAGAGCTGACTTGTAGAGAGGCGTGCGGCGGGAAAATCACTCAGACGTAAACTCGATTGTCACCGAAGACAAAATCCCTGGGAGTACAGGTGCGTGCGCACAAAGTGAATGGCACACTCCCTTCTCGTCCTTCCTTTGCCTTTCACTACAGGGGAGGGGAGGGAGATGGGAACAGGGCAGGTTCAGGAAACATCTGGCCAGCCAAACACACCCAAAAGGGAAGTGGGAGAATCTCTTGAATGCAGCAGAGTCTGGATTCAGGACTGGGTGGGGTGCTTTGTATTGGAAGGTCAAACATTTTGTTCGGTCAATCCCACAATACAATAAGCAAATGTCAAATCGCGTTTGTTAGGCGTTTTCGGCCTGACATTACGCTTCCTATGAAGGATGGACATGAGAATGATAAATGTATCAAGAAAAAGGCCAACTTTTATTCAACATTGAGGTTGAGACCAGATCGCAAAATTATCTTTAGAATTTGTTGGCTGGCACCTTTCATTGACTAATTTGCATACAAAGATAAGAAATATATATTTTACAATTCACCAGTTGAATTTTTATGACTTTTGACATGTGCTGCAAGGTTAGTTAAAAAAGGTGAAGCTGGGCAGAGTGAGAAGGGAAGGTGTACTGTCGTACCTTTCTCTCTATTCGAAGATACAAATGAACCATTTATTATTAAAAGAATAACACCGTTTACCTTCAAAACACTGTAGTAAATAAAGATGATTCAATTTTAGAGGCAAAAATAATTTCTTCCGCTTTGTGCTCTCAGGCTGATTTTTGAAGACATCACATTAATGATCCTCAAGTCACTGAGAAATGGTCACCTGACTACAGCTTGTCCTGTTTTTTTGGTTCTGAATGAGGAGATGGGATTTGGCCGCTGTCTTGTACAGAGCTGGATCTATTCTGTGAAAAAGAGGGCTTTTACCCACCCCTAAAACTCCTCATCTATTTGCCTTAACGCCTTTAACAGAAAGCTGATGAAATGAACTTGACCATATGAGCATTATATAACTGCTTTCCTGACTGACTTTATCGTGTTTCAAAAATTTGAAAAATTTTGGAGCATGAAAGTGGCCCTTTCATGCTTCCAGTTTTCTGTATGCGGCCCTCAAACGAAAACGTTTGGACACCCCTGGTATCGACTGACCGAGGACATTCATTTTTTTCTCCCCATATGACCATTTTATCTATTAGGGTTCTATCGATTTGTCCAGAGTCAGCAGCAAACGCTTGACTGCGTCCTTACAAGGCCATCCACTTGTGCCGGCGTCCCATATGTGCTGACACATCAAAGTGCCGCGTGAAAAAAGGGTTCGCAATTTCAGTTGCTCTTTCTTCTCTTGCACCTTTTACCCTTTCACTTGTTTTCAAAAACACAATCAGAGTATTCTTACTTCTATCGAGTGTCTCCTCATTTGACTTCACCAGCAGCGCACGCTGTAAAAATAGGCAATCTTAAAGCATACATATTATCCAAAATTGACATTACAATTGATTGCACACAACATTTGGCTATTTGGAACATCTGCCTGTCCATCCATCAAGTGTGAAATTATCCACCTAATTCTGAAAATGTTTTTCTTCAGCAATTTGTGGGACATCAATTCTGAATTTCCACGAATATCTAGGCCGGCTGAAGATTCAGAGCTACTTTCAAGCGATGATGTATGAAGTATGGCCACCAGACTGCACTGTCTGAAACGCTATCATGCAAGGCACAGATGGGAGTAAATGCTCGAACACCCACATGCATGTGTCTGAGGCTCCTGCCACCAGGTTAAATCCAAAAGGTAAGCAGAGCTGCATTGATTGTTGTTGGATAGAAACATTAATGTTAGCTAACGGTGTTTGCTTCTGATAAGTGTCACAAACCTGATTGCTCTGTGAAGTTGTCGGATGGGTGAGAGTGGGTATTTGTGTTTGGTGATGTGTTTATCTCTGCGCTGGGCTCCCGCAAGTTGACGTTACGCTCGCCTTTTCAGTCGTAACTCCACTCGCAGTCGTCATAGTAACCAACTGTGTATTTGCCACTGGACCAGCAGTACTGCTTATGGGGCAGAGCGCGCAGTTGCAAACTTGCACTAGACACGGCGTCCTTTTAAAATCAATGTCAGCCAGGCAAGAAATACGGTGTGTTGAGTTTAATGCAATTCTTCAAAAATGGGGAATTTAGACAAAAGTGAGTCTCAGGCAAGGGCGGCCCGGTAGTCCAGTGGTTAGCACGTTGACTTCACAGTGCTGAGGTACCGGGTTCAATTCCAGCTCCGGCCTCCCTGTGTGGAGTTTGCATGTTCTCCCCGGGCCTGCGTGGGTTTTCTCCGGGCACTCCGGTTTCCTCCCACATTCCAAAAACATGCATGGCAGGCCGATTGAACACTCTAAATTGTCCCTAGGTGTGAATGTGAGCGTGGATGGTTGTTCTTCTCTGTGTGCCCTGCGATTGGCTGGCAACCAATTCAGGGTGTCCCCCGCCTACTGCCCGAAGACAGCTGGGATAGGCTCCAGCACCCCCCGCGACCCTAGTGAGGATCAAGCGGTTCGGATAATGGATGGATGGATGGAGTCTCAGGCATGTTCTTGAGCCACTCAGGAACTGTTTTCAAACCTTGCACAAAATATGTCTGATGTCTATTAAAATACATTTGAAAAAGAAACACTCTACATTTCTCAACCGTACCATAGCAACTGATCAAAACCGTAAAATGCAATTGAGTAGCCTGTATGAGAGTGATCAGTCGTGATGCGTAGGGGTGTATGTTGTGTGTTTTCATGTGCGCATGAGAGTTCTGATGGCTGAGGAGAGAAGCTCTTCCTCAGCCTCTGGGTTGTGGCCCTGCAGGAACAGAGGTGCTTGTCAGAGGGGAGCTGAGTGAAACAGTCTGTTTATTGTTGGGATGGCCAATGTCTTTGATGATTTTCTTGGCTCTGGACCGGCACCTTGTGGTGTCGATGTCCTGGTGCAAACGGGCATATTTCCCTTTCCATTGTCCAGGTGGTAGGATCGAGGAGATAAGCAATGGCCTCATCAGTATTTCTGTTCGGGCACTAGGAGAACTGAAGGAGGTGGCAAGTGATGAGCAGAATAAGTCATAATGAGTCTTTCATTAGGAGATGACCTCACGCAAAGACGAAATGCAGCTCGTCTTCCACTGTACATTTCATCATGCTGCATTCATTTTTTTTTTTTTTTTTTGCTGTTGTTTATTATCGTTGGCACTGCTCTTCTGATCTAGATCACAGGCATCTGGTCCTCCATCTCATTGTATGTGCTCCATGCCAAAGATTTCCACATAGTTCCCTTGTTTTCTCTTCTTAACTAGACCGAGATATTTAATAACCAGATGCAGGTGCAATTATGTAACCTGATGTGCTGATTATTAGGTTTCCCTCACTGAACAACACAACATGGAAAGGAAGTGTAACTGTCCCGTGCTCTGACCGCATGCCCGTGAACAAACTCACTGCAGCTCAGCCTCTGCCAAGACCAGACGCCGTGCCAATGAGACCCTTATGGCAGAACGTCAGTTTTATTGGAAATAGAAGCACAGCAGTGCAGTGAGGGGGGAAAAATTGTGAAATGCAGAAAGGAAAGATTCAAGTGATTTGTGTTTCATTTTAAATGTAATGTTGTCTGCAATCTATTTACAGAAAACATAAACTCTCTGTGAACCGAACTGACCTTAGAACAAAGGTGCATGACAGAACAGTGATATTTATTTACAGTATTTTGCATACCGTTACACCCAATCTTGTGTTGCAGCCCTTCCTGTTCTTGATGTTTTCTGCTTTTTCTCATACCTTGCGTGATGTCATGCACGACAGGGGTTCACTCTTTATTTTTGTATGACTTTAGAGCAGTGGTTCTTAACCTCATCAGAGGTACTGAACCCAACCAGCTCTTCTGCACATTCACCGAACCCTTCATTAGTTAAAAACAAAAATATGACTTTTTACAAATTCAAGACAGAAAAAAACATATTGATGAAAAACAGAAAAAAAGTGAACATAAGGATACATTTTAAAACAATTTTTACGACGTACTATCCCGACATTTGACTACTGAGCAGACAAAATTTCCCGCAGCACTGATTGAACAAGCAATGTAATCATCTGCAGCCAGTGACGACCAAGCGGGCGTGTCACAACTAATTGACATGTTGAGTCGGGTGTGTGTTAACTTCCATGGCAGAGGCTCCGTCAAACCCCTGAAACCGATTCACCAAACCTCGAGGGTTCGATCAAAGCCAGGTTAAGAACCACTGCTTTAGAGGCATATTGACTTCCAGAAAATGTTGGTCAAATTCCCAAATTGTATGATCTCATGGGCATTTGGACCAAGAGGTATATGACTGTATCATACCACAGGGAGACAAAGGACATCGCCAGCCTTGAATATCTACGAACAGCTTTGTACTGCGTTTCTTTGTAGAGTCCTTTTCTAGTTTCTCAATGAGGCAATCGCAGCTTCAGTGTGCTACCACTGACCCAGTTTCTAAAGTAAACGAATTTCAAAGTGAGAATGCCTCAAGTCAGGCTTGTTAGTGTGGGCACGTTAATCAGGGAATAGCACGAAAAGCATTGGGGATGCTGTAAGGCCTGAAGCAGGAGGAGGAGGATGTGATGAAAGCTCATTTTGCTTGTTGCGCATTTTCGTTGAGACCCAAATCTTTCAACCTCAGTTTATCTTTCGGTTTACTGTATTACACGTGTGGCATGCCTTCTTATGTCCTATCCTTCACGCATAAACTCCACTGCTTGAAAACAACTGCAAAACAGAGTCGATACATAAATCAATATTGCCATTAAAAAAATTAAAAAAAGACAAGCGTCACAACAGACTTTTCATCAATCATACACACCAAAAAAAACACGTTTTAAAATATAAATTAAAAAATAGTAGAGCAAAGTGTACTGACAGATTAGGTGATTTTTTTTTCTCACAATTTTGGGGGGTTGTGATTTTCCCACAGAAGGGAGGAAAAGAGATTTTAACCGAAGATCATAAATCGGAACTTACTGCGATAGAGGAACTGGCTGGTTCTGGCTGCTCGGTGCTATAGAGGCAGAAGAGGGTCTCCTTGGAGTTGTTTTCCAACGGCGCCGGTGAAATAACCCCAATTTATTTTGTAACACATGCTAACACAGGAGTAAAGTCATAATCAAAGCAAATGCAAATGAATAAAAAATTTGAATGGGGAAATCATGTAAGAACAGCGGTAACAGAGTCTGCCTCCTTGTTTGTGATCTCATGCTGCTGTGTCAAAGAAGTTGATGAAATGCTGTTTGTGCTTCCACATTCAACACATGAGACTGAAAACGAGGGCAAACTCCACAAGAAAATGAAAATCAAAAAAAGCTTCATTAATTGCATCACTGCCAATACAAAGCCATCAGGGCAGACGTTATCAGCGTGCGCGGCTTCCTGTTTCCTCTCCATGTCTGTCAGGCTGTCAACGTGCAAGTGGTTTCACGTCATCTTAGTTTTAGTATGTCGTTTCATTTTACAATGGTTAACGTATCTATCTGAAGTTTTAAAGGCAATCTAAAAGTTATTTCGAAAGGCTTTTTAAATTGGAGTGCAGTTGACGAAGGTTGAATGACACCACCAATTTGAGTTAGGCTCAAATGAATTCACTTTGCATTATTTTCCACGCGAAAGGAAAGGAAAACAACCAATGTCAGTGGATTCTGTTCTACCTGAAAGGTTCTACTGTACTTCTATGAATTAATGACGTTACCGGTAGTTGTAGTTCGTGTTCAGTTTGAATTGGGTAAGCCAATTCGCGTCGCCTTCTTTAGCTTTTGACCATACTTTTAGCAAGTTCACCATCATAAATTTCACATTACAGTAGTTTTCCTTGCCGCTCTACAGGCATCACGTCAAGACAAAAATGTAATTTTACTTGTTTATTATAATTTATTATGAAGAGGATATCAGTCAAACATAAACAGTGACAGACAACACACGATATGTCGAGGTGACAGGAAAATGATACAAATATATTGCAGAGGTGATGCTGGTTGTGGGCTACGTATGGAGGCAATATGAAAACATGGAGTAGCTGTCTTCATGCGCTTTGTCGAAGTGAGGTCATGGTGTGTCCTTTTGAAGTATGAAAGTGTGGTTGAACGCCCCCTGTAGGGGTGACAGTGTTGATTTCAGACATTTTGAAAAATATTGACTAACCCGATTATATGTTTTTTTAAATACACGTGCCATTGGAGATCAGTTTTATGTTCTATAGCACTCAGGACCATACGTTTATCTGGCGTTGTGCGTTTGCATGATGCCTGCACAGGAAAAAAAAAATCAGTTGAAGAAACTCTTTTTTTTTTTTGTCCGTTAAAAAGGGAGCTGCCTCTCTTTTTTATTTCGGGTTTATTTCATACGATCTCATATGCAATTCCCTTTATTTTCCTTAATTGGAAATCCTGGAATATTTCCAAGTGGGTGGATCAGTACCGTCTTGTATAATGCCCGTCTTTCTTAGCAATGCATCAGCGTTTGCCTCACAACAGCGGTTCTTTTGTACATGCAGTTAAAAAAAAAAAATGTCATCATCCATCCACTTTCATAGCGAAAGCTTTCAAAGGTTCATTGAAAGCCTTGCAGTAATCCTTTGGGGTTTACTCCTGTTGTAAATTCCACTAGGACATCACCCCCGGAGGTTTCATTGCTGCATTTATCGCGGCCATTCATATTCATGATACACTGTTGCTCCCATTCTATTGCACCTGAGTTCTGGTTTGCTGCTTTATCGCATGCAGGCCCTGCAGGGAGGAAGCAGCTGAGGTGAGACAGAGACTCTGGCTGTGGTGTGCGGAAATGAATGGCTAAGTCACGGAAAGGGAGGGACACATTCATTTCACATGGTCAGAGCGGAGTCGGTGCTGGTAAAGCATCTCGTGCTTGCATTTGGGGGCCTTGTCTCCCCTTTTAGGTGTCCAGGCGACGTTTTCTCTTGGCTTTGTGCGCATACAGGAAGTACATTGTGTGTCCAGTGGTGATGAAGAGCACAGAAATGAGAACTAGGATACCAAAATGCTGTGGCTGTGGAGCAGAGATGACCATTATGAAGTGGAGCAGGTCCATCAGGTAATTCATAGAGCTCTGCACCCCATTTACAACACCTCGCTCGGACTCACAGATGTTCTCCTGCAACAGCTGGGTGACTGTCAGGTCAAAGGACCACAAACCTGCAACACAAGTGACAGTGAGCTTGAAAGAAATGACCAGGGTAGCAGTTGATTTGTAATTGTGACAGTGCATATCGTAATGACCACCTGCGCATGATATCCAAAATCAAATATTTTGCCTTTAAAGGAAGGTGCAGTTTTGATTGACAGTGCCAGAATAGGTAGTTTGCGGTGGTTCAGTCCTGCCTACTGCATCATGATGAGAGCTATTACGGATACCTCAATTGGTTACACAAAAGAGTGAAAAATATTAGCGACAGCTCTGATTACGATGCAGTGCAATTTTACATCACAGCAAACTATCACCACAACGAATAGCATATTGTCAGATAATGCCTCTCTGACAGTATGAATCAAAGCTGAGCCCTTTTACCTGTGCATATGCAGCAAATCTGTGTTTGATACACTATCATTATATTGTGCAATTAGTGGTTGTGGCTGGTCGGTGTGCACGGTAATATTAAATTAACACATGGTGAGAAATTGCTTCAGATTCACTTTTTTTGACTTATTTGTATGAAAAATGAAAGCCAAATATTCACGACAGTGCGTTGTGTATGTGACCCTAAATGCATTTTTGATGTGGATTTAAAAAGTTTTGACTCTTTTCTTGCACATAGGGATTTTGAGATATTCTCCTTTTTTGTTTTAACCTCTTACCAATCAAAGCTTGCGCAACATGCAATTCACCGTGCGTAATAATTTATAAGGTATAACTTTTAAGAAAAAAAAAATCCATCTGCTGGTGAACAGCAGCTCTGCTGGTTACAGCTAAGTAGTGCACGATCATCTGCCTGAACATTCCTGTAGGCAAGTTGTGTCCTGCGGTCAGTTCTGATCAAATTGATGTTATGATAGCTAATCGCCACATCTACAGCGCTGCTTTCATCTTTTAGATCACAAGGTCATCATTTTACGAAACTTTTCCCTCACATCCAGCTGCCTTATAAGGTTACCGTACCGGTAAGTGAGAGACGTTTTGGATTTAAACAGGTTGGCAGACATTAACAATTGATTGTGGCATTTTACAAGGGCGAAACTAACATGTTCAGTGGTGGATGCACTATGTAAAAGTAAATGAGCTCGACTGAATGCCTAGTGTTGTTTTAACCGCATCCGCTCACCGATGCGTGCCGTGATGACCCCCATGAACAAGAGGATAATGGAGATGTAAGATTCTGGCGCGGTACCAGAGGGCACGTTGTCAAAAAGCACAGTGTTGTTGGTCCAGTGGATGGAGGAACGGTCGGGTAGAAGTGGTTGATTGATGCCCCCCCTCGAAGCAGACGTGTGTTTTTGTCTTTGATTCGCCATGCCTCCAAGCTCCGAGGAGGAGTTTGAGGTAAAGTAGGGCACGAGCAAGCTAAGATCCATGGGGCTGCCGGGGGCAAAGACGGAGCACACACACAGGAGCAAGCAGCCCAGGTGGAGGCAGCTGGAGATGATGCCCGTGTTGATCAGACCGTACGTCTTCCTCAGTCTCGTAAACATGACGGTGCCCATCAGCCCGGTGATGGCCGATACGCCCATCAGCACACTGAGGAAGGAGCCGCTTATGCCCTGAGTGTAGGCGTAGCCGGTGGTGATGCAATCAAAGCCCAGTACGGTAGTGTAGAGGAATGCCATGCCCATTCCCGCCAGGAAGACCGGCTGTTGATAGTAGGACCTCCATCCGTCCTTGCAGGTGCTCACCAGCCAGCGAAACCTCCGCAAGCATAGTGGGAGATAGGTCATTTCTTTTAGGTGGAGCCTCGCATCACTGTCGCCTTCTGCCATAGGCTGAACGACTTGACCTTCACCTGAAGACAAAAAATATGTCAATATGTGTAGGACAGGCTTGCGCGATAAAAATGTACTGACAAGAAGCAGTCGTTTTTAAATTTCACACACAATACAATTCCTGTTCACAACGATCAGAAAAAAAATATGTAATCACTATATTAATATGCAAAATAATTTCATGGCCTGTCGCTATTGCACTACGACTGGGGGACAATTTGGAAAACAAAAAATCTGTTGAGTTATATTTTTATACTGATTCAACTCAAATTGGTATGGCCATTCCAAAATTGCAGTCATTATTTTTTCTCACAAGTTTTTTTTTTTCTCCACAGCTTACCAGATAAACAAAATTCCCTGATTAGCTGTAGTAAGACATGCCAGTTTATTAAGACTGGATTCCTCGACGGTGTATTTGAAGTGAAATCGCACCATCATACCTTGCGATCCGCTTCTGTTCATCCCTTGCAGATTGGCCAGGCCCACCTCCGCCGTTGGGGGTTTGACAGAAAGAGCGGGGACGATGCGGTACACCCGGGACAAGAAGAAAAACTCCACAATGAGAGACACGAGGTTCCATCCCAAGATGAAGCCACACCCAACTACATTGGAGGCAAGGGTCATGACCTGTCCCACGGCGAGCGGGGCCAGGATGTTCGTCACCTGATCTATCCGCCTCATGGTGGCATTCATTCCTTTTTTTCAGGATCAGGGAGGTTTAGATTAAT
The DNA here is from genome assembly GCA_026261675.1 of Hippocampus mohnikei. Taxonomy (NCBI): domain Eukaryota; kingdom Metazoa; phylum Chordata; class Actinopteri; order Syngnathiformes; family Syngnathidae; genus Hippocampus; species Hippocampus mohnikei. Next base: position 12,625,159 of record JAKGUB010000556.1, on the reverse strand, counting down.
GCACTTGCGTGCCCGCCGTGACCTCGCGCAAGAGTCGTCTTACCAGCGAGGTGGCCGCGATTGTAGCCGGTGATGACTATGATCCAGTCCCGCTGGATGGCAATGGTCAGCGCAGTGCTTGCAAGGTTTGCCACATCTGCCAGGACGATCACCACCGTATAACAAACCACCTTGTGTAAGTTTTGCGATGTGACATGTTATTATGGAAGCACAGACGGATTGCAGCCACAAGCTCACAGCACAGAGGGAAACGACAGCAGCGATAATCACCGCCATTATTCTGTTATTGAATGTGAGTGAATGGACATGCTGTCATTATGTCGGTCGGGTGTACTCACAGTAAGCCAGCCATCCCAGATCTGCTCAATCCTTTGCTTATATGAGAAGACCAACATGAGCACAATGCTACAGATGGTGACTGAGATGTTCTGGATGAATAGAGATGCATGTGCAACTGAAGTCAAAAATAAAACAAAAAGAAAGAGAAAGAAAAAGAGTCTTAGGGCCTGGTTGATATCTTCACATACGCAAGCTAACTTAAACCAGATGTTGGTAACTGTGAACCGTGTGCCTCGCCGGTTTTGAGTGTAGAAATCAAATCAGGAAATGATTTACACTTAAGACGCCAAAGGCGAATGCAATTTACCACATGGCGGGATGGCAAACCAGCACACGGCGCAGAATCAAGATTGAGATGCACTGATTTATCACCCGCTCGTCTGATGCACAGTCATGCATGCAAACATTTTCAGGTGGGTGTGAAATTGCTGCCGCATACCTTTATTCCTGGGATTGCGATCAACCCAGTCTCCGATCAAAGCTCCGAGCAGGAGCACCGAGCCGGCTACCACTAAGCCGAAGACTGCGGTCAACAGCAAGTTACGTCCGTACAGCTCAATCAGGAACACAGAGATGGCAAAGTGCCACATTCGGTCGCCCTGATTAACACAACATGAACATTGTTATGATTTTCTTTAGCAGTCATAGCTGAAGTCAGCTCAAATGAGAATATGCATGAATCGTAACTCAAAAATAATATCCTGTGCATCACTGCGGTATGGTTTGCTTCACCAGCTCATTCATCCATACCTTCCATAGTAGTTTCTAATCTTGATGGATTACCCAGGATGCCAAGGGCCCTATTTTAAAGGACAGGCGCATGTGCGCTCGCCGTAAAAACTGGTGTATCTTCATTTTCGTGCCGGGGCAAGTCTTATTGGCAGGCCGCGCTGCGCCTCGTGGACTGAAGGTGGACATTTTCTATTCCACGCCCCTGGTGCATCTGACAATTTAGTGACCGAAAGTAGATTAGACCTTTGAGTAGGTGTGTTGTGGTCCAGGTTTTGGAATGTGGTTTTGTTAGATTTGGTCTCGGCACAGGGAGACAGATTCTGCGCTCCATTGATATGTGTGGTGGATGCCATTATACTTTTTTTTTACTCCAGCAAATGAGTTCCTCCTTCTGCCATGTAAAGGAATGCGCCTCTCGTGCAGCAATTTTAAAGGGAATAAATGGAGTCTCCTCAATTAGCTGTGGAGGAAGTCGGCTGTATTCACACCCATAACGATGCAAACTGCCGGTTTCTAACTGCGGCAAGCTGCGTGTGTCTGCAAAAAATAGCAAAAGTAGTCTAGCGCGCCCATGCTCAGATGTATGCTATGCCACGTGCCATACTTGCGCCGGACACGAATATAGAGTGCATGGTGTGGAAATGATGAGAAAAGAGGATTTTATAAGCATATGCACAAACATCGGGATTTGCTCTCAGCAGTCAAGTCAATCATGCATTTGAGCAATATATGAGGAAGTACAGTGCACTTCAAGACTTTAGTGTACTTTGGCACGTAAAAGAAATGAAAAGAAATGTTTGTTTCTGCTTTGTGTGATACTGCCTTATGCTTTGCTCCCCGTGTGTGTGTGTGTGTGTGTGTGTGTGTGTGTGTGTGTGTGTGTGTGTGTGTGTGTGTGTGTGTGTGTGTGTGTGTGTGTGTGTGTGTGTGTGTGTGTGTGTGTGTGTGTGTGTGTGTGTGTGTGTGTGTGTGTGTGTGCGCGCACATGCAGGAGATGATTCTTACCCACATTGACAATGCTCCACTGACATAGATGAGGAACTTTGGACCCTTGAGGTAGATAAGCGCTGAACCTCATTAAAAAAAAAAAGTAAACAAATTGAATGGAAGTACTTTATAAATGACATTATTTGAGTCTTGCCAATGTATTCCGTTTGTCTTCAAAGATGAGCTCACCTGGTATGCTCCTGGCTTTTTTAGCTCTGGCATTCCTGATGTCGTCAGGCTCGAACTCCACCACAACGCCGCCACATTGGGAGGACTCAGCTCGCTGGGACATTGCCTGTGGAAGATGGTAAACATGTTAACTCTTTTGTTAAAGTTTATGAAGTTCACATCAGCCCAAAGAAGTATGAAGTCGTTCAATGTATCCTACTGTGGCTAACATGTGTTTCATAATCTCAACAAAAAGTCATAATAATATCTCTTGTGCATCGCATTGGAAAGCAGGAAACAAACGAGTTGTTTTTGCTGTTGAACAAATGTAGCCTTTAGCGCAGAAAAACTCAAAGGTCGGTGAGTCACCTTGTTTCTGGTCTTACACTCGATCCTTGCTGCTGATTCTTGATGTATGTTGTGCCATGTATCCTACATTGGGATGCTCGTGTTTCCTGAGAGCTGGAATTCAAGCTGTAGTAGTCTGAAAAGCTTAATAGCATCCCAGTGCTCAAGTGCACCATTGTATGAAAGTGCCAGAAAAGCAGAACAGGCAATGGGACAACAAAGGCAGCCAGCATATTCCATAGCACGTGACGCCGGCGAGGACAATGTCACCGTCCGCCCACTCCACATAAAGGATAACTGCGTGACTGGTCCGGCTCAACGAGGACACATGCATGCTCCTCGCGTACACATACGTGTAGATGCACACACACAAACTGTAGGTGCAAACACTTTTTTCTCTTATATCGTGTCCTATGTTGAGATGAGAGGCAGTTGTGGCATTCACAACAATTGTATTGACATTGCTGGCTCTAGAAAATTGGATTTGGATTTGATTGACATTTTTACAAGCATGCTGACATCGTTACCATTTATTTGTTAAATACATGCACTGAATGTGGATTGGTAATTACACAGACAAACTCGGGCAGGTGGACTGAGAGAGGGAGGGCTACACCGCTGTGGGAGTGGTCACAACTGAGTTTAATTATAGACAGTCATTTTCTTTTAAATGCGGTGAACTCGTCATGCATTAGTTTCTCGACACGTCAGAAGCACAGTGCGGACTTGGAGACTGACCCGCTACTCGGATTGTTCACGTGCCCACCCATAACTGTGCTTCCCAGTGGAATGATTTAAAACATAATACAATGATTCAGAGGGTTTGATGCCTGCTGTTTACATATTTCTCAATGAAATATGTCGTGCTAAACCAGCTGTGGAACCCGTGCCCATGATGATGTGGCCTGAGCAGGTGCAAGGTTTAAATCGACTTTGTGCTCCCAAATTGTCACTCCGGCAGGCGCTCCTTCGTCTGCACCCTTCTGCCCAGCTTGACAGTGACCGGTCTGTCAAACTGGCAAACACGCACGAGTCTTGCACAGATTTAAAAAAATGAGGACAGCTCAGGTGCTCTCTCAGCCCTAAATGTTGAACGTGTGTGAGAGAGAGTGAATGATAAAGCTACCCGTCACACGTGTATCATTTATTGGAAGCTTAGCAAAACTTAAACGGAGAAAAAAACTGTCAAAAATCCCATGGCACTACATTTCGGGTATGTGGTGCTGCTGTGGCTGGCGGGAACATAGTGTCGCATTATAATTCACCAAAACTTAATTTGAGCCGGAGAGGGTTAAAAAAACTACCAGATTGGGTGTTTTGAATGACTTTGGTAAGTCAGCATATGGAACTGATGTAGGCAGGATTCTTTGAGTCGCTGGAACTTTAGGAGTTCATTGGTGGGCTCTTCACATTTTTTTTTCTTTGCATCAGAAATGTTTTATGATACATCCATGCCTTCATTAATTAATAAGAGGCTGTCCTTTGCCTTCATTTATTATTCAGCTAAATTTATATCACAAGCAGAAATACATTAGAATTAAGTGAGCAATCTCAGCAGGGCCCAGGGCCTTAGATGATTCCGTCTCAGGATTTTTCTTACAGTAATGAACAAAGTCCAATGACCTTGAAATTAAAAATGATATTATGCATCGCTTTCTAATGATGCAAAGCATTACTTGTGCAATATAGCGAAACATTGCATGTGTATTTTAAAGGTCATTCTATCCTTTACCCTAACACTCATTATATTCTAATCATGGTGAAATCCCCGTAAAACTCTACACAGTTAAAAAAAAATGCAATTATAAAACTGCAACCAAAGGTGCACAAAGTTTATTTCATACTTTTAATACAGTACACATTTACACCGCAAAAGCCAGCATGAAGGACTTTACGTTTTTAATAGAAAGTACACAAACAAGACAAGATCAACGAATGAAGAAAAAAAAGATTACAGAAAATAAACAACAGCAAAGCTGAACTGCAGCAGATTTTTTTTTTTTTTTACTCTATTCATACGCCTCAAAAATACTTCACACTTCACAAATCTCTACACTGACCCCTGCTGGACACACAGCTACAACATTTTAAAGCGCTTTGACAGATTAATTCATAACACTAGAAAAATAAGTGTCTATACTGTTTTAAAAATGGATTCGAACAAAGGATATTATGCCAGCTCTAATTTGGGTTTGTCATTGATTTGAATGGCGAGCTGTGACTTCTTTGTTGCCTTTGCCCTTAAACATTTGAAGAGTGCAATGAGAGGTACAGCAAGACTCGGGATGCCTGCCAGGATGAAGATGATCACATAGATCCACGGTGGATACGACTTCTCCTCCAGAGTTGGGAATTTTTCCTGCAAACAGTGTTTATTAATAATGAGTTACAGGTGACGCAGAAGATTCTTATTCAGAATACTGCCAGACAGATGTTAATACACGTACATATTTGGGATCCCAGGCTTTGTAAAAGATCCTTTCTGAGACTTTAGTGATGAAGTAAAAGATTACGATAAAGATCATGATGAGCGGACTGATGAATCTCCACGTAGCCTGCCAGAAAAGGTTTGGTTTGTGTCCAATCATGAACTCGATGTCTTCATTGAACCTGAGCAGACAAACACACAAAAAAGTGCATGATGATTTAGCCGCGTTGACGTCATACTTATCAGTGTACTTGCTATTAGTGCCTGTACTCGTAGCGCAGATCTGCATTTGCATATTTCCTTCATCATTTAACCGAGATTAACCACAGAATCCTGAATCCATTCAAATGGGTTACTATTTGTACTTTTGCCGAAAAACATGTCAAAGTCCCCAAAAAACAAAAAAAAACAATGTGATTAGAACGGCAAATGGAGTGCACTTATATCATGCCCAATGCCCTTTTGCATGCCTCAGATTCATTTTTTGGAGTCTACCAAGACTGTATGCGGCCGATGCGCTAATGAAGCTGCGACCACCTCTGGAAAACTTTTCAGTTTTAAATAACTTAAGACCCTATGCAGAACCCAGTAGAAGACCCGAGATTGAAGGAAATACCGTGCAGGGGGCAAAGAAAAGATTCATCTACATTTTTTCATTTTTTTATTTTTTACAATTTATACGTACACATAAACCAAAACCTGCACCAACACAACATTTTGGAAGGTGGAAATGCAATTTAAAATGAAACTATTTTAATTACCTGTCTATCCCGTATATGTAAACCACGGAGATCATCTCACAGAATCCAATGACTAGCAGTGGGATTGATCCTCCATAAGTGTCGAATAAAGACAGCCAATAGTTCCCTGAGCCTTGGACAAAGATCAGGCCCACCAGACAGCAGACCACACATATCACACCTGAGGAGATGAAAAAAAAATGTTTCCCAGGATTTACACAAAAAAAAAAAAAAGCTAACCAAAAAAATCCATCACATCGGAAAAAAAGGTGTAATGAGTGTGTGAGCTACCTGTGACGGCTTCTTTAGGCCACTTCTTCGGAAAAACCTTGAGGTCTTGCAAAGGTACCACAACGCCTTCGATGTTCCCAAACATAGATGATAGGCCGAGGCTGAAGAGCATGACGAAGAAGAGGACGGCCCACAGTGGGGAGAAAGGCATCTTGGTGATGGACTCTGTGAAGACGATAAACGCCAAACCGGTTCCTTCAACTCCCTAAAATAAAGAACAGACAATTTAGCAGCAAGTATGCTCACAAAGCTGCCATCTTCAAACACAGTCAAGTTTCGAAGGGACAGTCATTTCCAGGATATTGCCTGCCTATTTTGGAGAAAAAAGAACACACACGCAATATCCCCTAACAAGGAAGGTAACCTTTATAATCTGATCCAAGGTCAAACCCTTGCCGACGTTATCTTATGAACTGTACAGGACCGGCAAAAAAAAGTTGGAAAAAATGTAATCGCAAAATCCGAATTTTACCCTAACATTTCCCTGGCTCAGCCATGTTTGACTTTAGATGTTTCATTAAAAAACAAAAATAACTGTGGAATCGTTACCTCACTCAGAAACGTATTTAAATCACAAGAGCCCAGATCCAGTCCTTCAATAACGTCCGGATGCGTTGCATTGAGATGCCGTAAAGCCTCAGTGTAGTTGCTGTCAATGATGTGTCCCTCAGGAAGGTCAAATGTATTTAGGAGCATCAGGATGTTCCTGAAATGTAAAATACGGTATTTCAGCTGGTAGAAAGGATGCAGGTATACATCGATGTCAGAATGTGATGAATGACAATCACCCATTAATGCAGGTGTCATATTGTTGCGTTGCCCTGAAGCCGATGACTGTATAAATGACCGTCGCGGCGAAAATAGACGTGATGCCGTTTATTATAGAGATGATCACTGCGTCCTGTTCGCAGTTGTTACTGAAAGCATACACAGGTACAAGGTGAGGCTTGCGTGGTTTTAAAAGCTGTCAAAGCTTGGACTTACTGTACTGAGTTGTAGCTGGAGAAGGATATGAGGCCCCCGAAAGCCAGAGAGAAGGAGTAGAAGACCTGAGCACCTGCGTTCATCCACGTTGAAGGGTTAGCCAGCTCTGCGAGCTGCAGATTGGAAGCAATTCATCATGAACCTGATCTTAGGGTCGCACATGGAATTAAAACCCAATGATTGGCCCCGATGAAAATCTGAACCAACTGTTGGATTCTTGCAATGTGGCCGGAGGAACTCTGATCAGGATGATGCCAGTCAATGACCATTCAGTGGCATAGCGCCTTACATGAGGGTGCTCCTGAAAAACTTACGTTAGGTGTGAATAGAAACTTGAGTCCACTCAAAGATCCCTTCAGCGTCAACCCCCTGACCAGAAAGATGGTCAGCACCACATATGGAAGAGTTGAAGTCACATATACGGCCTGCCAAGAGGAAGTAATATGTGATCTCTTTGTCTTAAACCGGACACAATTAATTGAAAGTCTAGGTTCCATCATTCGTCCCCTTATGCAGTACCTTGCCAGTGGTCTCGATACCTCGCACGATGCAAACGTAGAGCACAGCCCAGGCACATATGTGACTTAGCAACGTGCGCCATTGTATGCCGCCGTCATCCAAAATACTTGCAGTTGTGTTCAGAGTCTCCCTGTACCAGAAGTAGTCCACTGGGGAGCTCCTTGCACACTCAGAGACCAGGTCTGCAATTACGATCGTGTTGTTGTTGTTCGTTTTGTGAAAGTTCCTCTGTGCAAGTAGTCCCTAATATTCAGTGGAGACATACCTGTTAAATTTTCATTCATCGGACAGTGGCTCCAAGGCAGGGGGTCTTGAAACGAATTGAAGAAGTACCAAAGAATCCAAGCAATGATGGTGTTGTAATACAGGCTGATGGTCAGAGAGACACACATGGAGGCGATTCCTGTAAATACATGTTTTCATTTTGTTTAGGGTCCTTTAAGGACAACTTCAACGATACAACAAACGATGCTCACCAATCCCGGTCAAGTAAGGATGAATGGAGGACCACACCCCCAAACTGCCTCCCCTCAAACGCTGACCGATGGCGAACTCGAGATGAAGCAGAGGGATTCCCTCAAGAACCAGCAGGATTAGAAAGGGGATCATAAACGCCCCTGCACGGGAAACAGTTCAATGCTGTTATCTTTATTTACATCCTGTCATATAGATGAGGATGGAATGACGCAAGCAAACATAAAAGCAGGCAGCTGATGCAGCCTGTTTTGCAAGCCAGAAAGCACGTGCACTTTTACAAGAATGCCAGCCTTTGAACGGAATATAAAAAAGCCTTATCTTCCAGTGAGGGTATACGTATTGCTGGTTCAGCAGCTTAAATAAGCTTATATACGTAGCAGTAAGATACAGACGACAATAACATGCCCATGGTTCTTTGCAACTGCACTTGAGTTGAAAAAAGGTTACCGGATTTGTCTCTGAGGACACCATTGAAACAATTCGATTGGGTTGCCTTCATTGTCCCCTTGGGGCGATTTGCTTGAAAGACCACAATCATTACAAAATACGACGCAATACAATGGTGAGAAATGCATGAAACTAGATTACTACTCTATATACTGCCGACTAAAAAGGACATTACATAACCAATGCATTATACATTGTACTCTAGGTCTGTTATTAATTAGAAGAGCCTGGAGGGAAAATATGCATTTTAGCAGCTCAATTCAGAAAGTAGGACTTAAATAGTAGGACACGATACACCGAGGGAAAATATTTGTTTCTCATTTTGATTACCGGTAATTGGATTTATTTCATGATCCCTGCAAACAGACAAAATTTGCCATCTCAAGGAAATTGAATGTGATGCAAGAAACATTCGTTTTTTTTTTAATATAAAACTTAATTGAGCTTCTGGCCATGTACTTCATCAATCTATTCAACATGCGTTTCAATTTTTAAACTGAATTACCGAAATGAATGAACCTTTCTGTGATTTAAATAAAAATCCTGCTCACATTAAATTCTGACCTGTCACAATCACAATCCAAATAATAAAGGAAACTTAAATGGACATGCTTAATAATAATAAACATTTTTAACAATCTACTCAAAGTCATTCAGATCATTGTGCCCAGTCTTGCTTGCAAAAGCATTTCAAATATGTCTGACATCCCTCAGTTATCTCTTGTGCAAATACCTCTTTGAGGAACTCTTCGCAAGTATGCCAAGAGTATCTACTCTCTGGAACTGTTCATTTTTCTTTTCACCTTGACTAAGGTCACACTTTCCCAAGGCACAACACAGTACATTCACTGCCATGCTTCACACTGGGCATGCTGTTCTTTTGCTGTGCAATTTTGTTTTGCATACCGTACGGCATGATGGCAAAAGCGTTCAAGGATGGCTCCCCTATACAGTCGTGAGTCGGTGAGGTGGGGAGGGGGGGCAACCACATAAAAATATGCATGTAAGATTGTTGTCACATGTTGGACACAGCCCCTACTTGCCAGAAATTCCTGTAGCCTCTTTAATGTTATTTTTCAAGTAAATTGTACTGGTTATACTTGACATTACAGGTCAAAAATATTTGGACAGGATTCATCTCGGTTTTATTCATTTCAAAACGAAACAAGCGAACAAAAAGATTGTAATTTTAATAGTATAGTTTCAATATCATCTTTGGCACGACCAAGCAATGTTACAAAGAATACGCCGTGTATGGTTGTAAACTCACCTCCTCCATGACTCTGACACAAATACGGAAAGCGCCACACATTTCCCAGTCCCACACAGAACCCGACGCAGGTCAGCATATACTGTGCTTTGTTCTCCCATTTGGGCCTGTCACCCGCCTCGTCCTGCTCCAGCTTGTCCAGCTGCTGGTGCGACAGTATCCTGTCATCCAGGCCCGCGTTGGGGACTGTGAGCTTCATGATCTGGTCAATAAACACGATGCTAGGGTGGCGCACTGAACTGTTCCTGGGATGTAAATGATGGACTATATAGTGGATCTCTGTTACATATTGACAGGGAGCTTGAAGCTGGAGGTGTGACATCTTTTGAAGCCCACCCATGAAACTTAAGTCCCGGTAGTGTCTTATCTGACAGCGACAGGTCATTGCTCTTGTAAACATTTATGGGGAAACGTAACGTTTTAGTAGTATTTACTGTACAGGGTGGCCTTCAAGGCTTTGGTAATCACTGTCTCAGCACAACTTACGACTGTTTTTGTATACAAACCAGTATTACCTGGCAATTGTAAAAGTGAGAGAAGGCAAGTGAAATCCGCCTATCGGTCCATTGAGCTGTCTATCTGTCTGTCCTTCTCGCAATCTATCCGTGTCTGTGTTCGTTCATCAGCTATCTGTCACGTGACCCGTTTAGACCCCAAAAAGCATGGACTCAGCACAATAAGAGAAGTTATAAACTAACACAGAGTAATAATTGGAAGGATCCTTCAATGGTCGTGGTGGCTGGAGCCCTCAGTGTACAGCACAACCGAGCGATGAGGTAATGAATGTCCAAAGAGGTTATCGTCCCCCAGGTGAATTGACTTTTTCTAACCATGGGAATTGTGTGAAGCATTAGATCAAACAGTTTTCTGAAACAGTCCATTATAAGAAAATATATTCTTTATAATGTGGATGAAAATTTGTGGCCCAAAAGCCACAAACGTCAAGTGCAGGAAGACTGCACTGTCATTGTCATGATCCGTAACTTGATGCACAATTTTCCCTAAGTAGACCACACTATGTTCTACCTTGTTTCTGTTGTTTTCTTTTTGCGACACAGTGATGTATTTTGCTTTCTGTGTTACAACGGGATCTGGCAACAAATTACAGGAAACACAGTTAAAGTGTCAATTCAAAGGTCTGGTCGAGGTGAACAGGTGGCCCAGACCCTCGATTGCTTCAATAAAGTTACAAATGAGGCGTGTAAGGCTGACGAACAGGAAACAGGTCTTCAAAATAAAAGGATGTGCAGGAAATTAGATGAAAATGCTATCTATCTATCTATCTATCTATCTATCTATCTATCTATCTATCTATCTATCTATCTATCTATCTATCTATCTATCTATCTATCTATCTATCTATCTATCTATCTATCTATCTATCTATCTATCTATCTATCTATCTATCTATCTATCTATCTATCTATCTATCTATCTATCTATCTATCTATCTATCTATCTATCTATCTATCTATCTATCTATCTATCTATCTATCTATCTATCTATCTATCTATCTATCTATCTATCTATCTATCTATCTATCTATCTATCTATCTATCTATCTATCTATCTATCTATCTATCTATCTATCTATCTATCTATCTATCTATCTATCTATCTATCTATCTATCTATCTATCTATCTATCTATCTATCTATCTATCTATCTATCTATCTATCTATCTATCTATCTATCTATCTATCTATCTATCTATCTATCTATCTATCTATCTATCTATCTATCTATCTATCTATCTATCTATCTATCTATCTATCTATCTATCTATCTAGTTTGTCTGTCTAGTTTGTCTGTCTAGTTTGTCTAAATGTTGCCTTTCTAAAGAAAAACATTTTCAGTTTCGATGGACAATGTCAGACATATTCGTGACAAAAAAATAATTCGAATCACCTCCCAGTATATGATGCAGTGGAGTCTTTAACGTTTTTATTATAAAATTACATTTCCAATGTCATATTTATTTTTAATCGTGTGCGTGTTTTTACAGCGCGGCTCTCCGGACGCATTTCATTAGGTGGGATGTGTTCATCAACGTGTACTTTCCATTATGGCCCCTTGAGGGCGCCACCATGCTTGTAACATGAGCCGTCTTCTGCTTCCAGGCAGTTTGTGTTTGGTGCATCGCTCTGGAAGAGGAAAGATCGCGAAGTGAGGTCCTCATCCGCTCTGTGCTTCAGGACCACAATGCTGCTGGATGCCGCATAAGAAAGAGACAGAGAGAGCAAGACAAAGACGAAGTTCCGGATTTTGACTTTCTTGCACCGGCTGAGTCTACTGTCCTGCCCCGGTTTAGTGCATGGTGTTGCATGGTGGAGGTGGCGGTGGGTGTCCCGCATGGAGACGCTCCGAGTAGGTTAACAAGAGACAACTGCGGAGGAACCTGCGCCGGAGGCTCTGTCGGGAGACGTCCGCTGTTTTGTCCCCACAGCCGGCCTTGCATGGAGGACACGCCATGGCGACGTTTGTGTGCAGGGTGCAGTTCTTAGATGATACTGATCCATTCAACAGCACCAACTTCCCGGAGCCCAGCAGACCTCCAGTGTACACATTCAGGGAAGATATTCCGCTCATCAATCAAATTGCTGGAGTGCACAGGCTGCTAAGAGCCCCGCATAAGGTATGCACTGTTGACATGCCTTTTAGCTTCACCTGCTCTTTCACACATACATATTAATAATTAGCCCCAGGGGCTGCTGCCAAGAAATACAACATGGATGGACCATTCAGCAAGTGCGCTTTGCTGATGTGGGATGCTGACGTTGATGCATGTTAACACTAAACGCATGAAAGCGTGCCATATACTATCCAACGACTTTATGGTTATTTGGGAGCTGTGTGTGATTTTTTTTTATTGCAGGGTGAGTATATGTTAGTTGAGAAAAGGAAGTATCTGCTCATGTTTGCTTTTAACCACATTAATCCCTGAGGTTAACCGGATTAAAAAAATACATACATTCATTGTTTTATAGTGGTGTACATTATTTTAATTGAAGGGATTGTTTTAGGCGGCAAGCAGGTCGACTGGTTAGCATATCCACCTCACCATGTAGTGGTGCAGGGTTCGATTCCAGCTCCGGCCTTTTTGTGTGGGTTTTCTCCAGGTACTCCGGTTTCTTCCCACATTCCAAAATCCATGCACGTAAATTGTCCCTGATTGTGCGCGTGAATGGTTGTTCGTCCAAGTGTCCTCTGCGATTGGCGGGCAACCGGTTCAGGGTGTACCGATGACAGCTGGAATAGGCTCCAGCATGCCCGCCACTCTGGTGAGGGTAAGGGGATTAAACGGATGAATGGGATTGTTGTAAGTACAGGCAACACAGTGAGCTACGGGTTAGCTTGGCAGCCTCACAGTGTAGTGGTACAGGATTTGAGTCGCTCCTCTGTGGGGTTTACATGTTCTCATTGCACTTGCATGGGCTTCCTGTTCTAAATAGTCCAAAGATGTGGATGTTGAATTGACTGGTTGTTTGTCAGTATGTGCTCTGCGACCGACTGGTGACCAGTCCGGGGTGTACCCCGCCTGTTGGTCAAAGTCAGCTGGGATAGGCTGCAGAGCACCGTACCCAAATGAGGGTTGGGTGGTTATAAAGTCGCTAATGTAGATTTTTTTTTTGAGGGGGGGGGTTTGGGTGGCACTTTACAGTTTTTCTCAGTTGCTTTGGGGCATTTCTCAGATCATTTCACATCCTTGTTTCACTTGTGCACATAAAAAAATCAAATTTCTCTGAACAAATTGCAACTGGTTTGCCACATCCATGCATCTGATTATGTAGAATTCTAGGCTCTTTCTGATATTATCAAATGCTTATGGTGATGTTAATCAAAAAGTATGACAATGGGTCTGCTGAATTCTCTCACACCCCACAACATTTTGGTATTAGTTCAGTGGATAAGTCAAACAGTTGAACACGTCATTATATGTCAGACATATTTATTTACATTTACATTCAGGCGAATCTTGACTTTTTGTAATTAAAGGAACATGTGTGAAGCATTAGATAAACTAATGATCAATCCGTTTTCTGAAATAGCTCATGGGAGGTGAAAATAATTGTTGTGAGGTGAATGAGAATTTGTGGCCCACTACTTTTTCTACTTTCTTACTTAAAAAAAAAAATATTGCATTGCTGTTTTCTGTATCACAATGAGAAAAAAATTAGACTGCAACAATAAATTATAGTGCACACAGTAAAAGTGAAATGTGAATCCTGCCCAGTCTCTTACAATCAATCTTCCAGATACACAAATGCGGAACTTTCAATTCAGAGTACTGAATTCATCATCAAAACCTAAGTGGCAGTTCACATCAGAACATCCCTCCAGAGCCCAGTTTTATATTCACAACGTGACTAAGCAATTTGTGTCATCTGTACGCAATGACACCAAGAGTTGTCGTTCTGATGGCGCTGATATGTTCGGTGACACAAATATTGACTTTTGAGTGATTTACTCAGGATTTTAAGAAAGACAATAGCTTTTGTAGGAGAACTGTGTTTTGCTATTTGTCTGAACTGTTTTGACAGATGCGCTCACTGTGTAGCAGATTTCAATTGTGAGCCGAGAAATTTACCAAAGTGCCTGAGCAAAACTGTAAAATAATAGTACAGCAGTGTTCCAAAGAGGCTGCAAGTCCGCACTTGCAGCAAATCAGTTCATCAACTTAATCCTGCAGCATCATTGTGCAGCATTTTGCTCCTTATGGCATGTCCAGTCCATCCATCCATTCCATCCATTTTCATCACCGCTTATCCTGAACAGGGTCGCGGGGAGTTGCTGCAGACTGTACCAGCTGACTCCAGACAGAAATGTTGCACACTCACCAGTTAGACACACTTGCAGGGAGATTTTATTTTTTTTAATGCTGGCTCTGCAATAAAAAGTATGGATGTTTTTGAAAAGCAGAATTGTTGTTATGGCCGTTGGTCTCATTCAACTGTGCAAAGTGTACCTAATGTTGAGGCCAGTGAGCGTTTCAGCAACAGACATCCTCAAGATTTGGAGGAGTCTTACAGACTAGGATATTCGCAGTGACAAAAACCTCTGAGAGAGAACGCTGTTGTCTTTGAACTGTTGCCTGTTTATAAATAGTACGCCCCAAACACACGGATGCCCAGGGAGTTGAAATGGCTCACATGTGCAATCTCTGCGCCGTTCCCGTCGCTGTCATTCTGCTGTCTTGGCATAAGCCACATGTGTGCATGTTGGGTGTTTCAGGGCTGATTAAATTCTAAAGGGGGTGACGACATTCGCTGCATTGTCAAAAATCAATTCCGAGTCATTGTTGCCAGTTTTATAAAAATGGTGCTCATTGTGTCGCAACCAGTCGCTTTTTCTTATACAGTGCACACAGTTACAAGGATACCATTTTAATGTTAGGAAATTAATGTAATAATAATGTAACATAACATAATAATTTGACGGCTTCATTCAGTGAACATATTTATTTTATTTTTAACTTTGAATAATGCATGGTTATGAATGGCTCAGTGCATACTCTGTTCCAGACCTGATGGACTTGTTCCAAATCTACCATACATCCACTCATCCATCCATTTTCAACACCGCTTAACCTGAACAGGGTTGCGAGGAGTTGCTTGAGCCTATCCCAGCTGACTTTGGGCGAAAGGCAAACTACACCCTGAACTGGTCTCCAGTCAGTCACAGGGCACATATAGAGACAGACATCCGTCACTGAGTGGTAACCGATTTCACGTACAGCTATACATGATCAGCGACTCAATTCTATCATTATCTACATAAATCAATTGATCAACACACTTTCAAATGCTTTCCTCTCTTTTCATTCGTTCTCGTGATGTGACTTGGTGGCCTTGAGTCTGGTTTGCGGAGTATGTCCAAGTCAAGGGAAAATATTGCTCAGTTCTAGAGGATGCACTCTCACTTACCAATTTCAATCTGGACACTTTGTTTTCCTGCATTTTTCTTCCACTAGAAATTATAGAGTCCCATAATGAGAAGTTATGTGAAATGTTGTAAAATACAGGTTCCTCCTCAGTGCCTGTCAAAAGGCCTTCGAATACTTTTACACATTGTTATGCGCATTTGTGGTTTTGCCGGTCTCTGCAGTTTGGACCGTTATTTCTCAGCGTAGGAATCCCGCAGTGATACTTTAGCTGTCTTGATTACTGTTGTAATCTGTCATGTCCTTTTCAAGCAAAAAGGAAGTATGAAAAGCTTACTTTTGTACAAACGGAAGCATTTTGAAAGTGTATATTGTGCAGATGCACATGTATTGGAAGGAGATAGCACAGTTCAATTGTAAATTGCATACTCTGTTTATTTTTAGTCTTTCTGCCTTAACTGCCTGCCTGGTCAGTGGACCACATTATGGTGGTTGAAGGGAGAGGCTAAGGCTCAGTGTGAGAGCACACAACTTGTGGTTCCCTCTCTGGACTTGGTCACAGCACAGGGCCACCATGGGTTCAAATCCTGGGTGGGGGAACAGCTAAGAAAAAAACCCTACTGCCCTTGATGTGATAAAACTGCTCTTGGATTTATTGACATATTTCTACCCAAAGAAATACAGGAATCTGACACAAGGGCTGACTTACCGACGGAAAAGTTAAAGCAACAACAACATGTAGCTAGTTAGTACAAGCATTTACGACAGCGACTAATAGTCATCCGTTTATGACCCTGCGTTGCCAATGCCATGGGACCACAGCTCCACTTTGAAGTAGCGACATAAAACTTTAATTTTGACAATGATGTGGACAAAAACAACTGCAAACCCCTGGGCATAATACATGGATGGATACTTCTGTTTGTGGAAGAATGCAGTGTGTATCCGGCAGTCTGCAGCAACAAATGTCCATGCGGAAACATGCAACATTGGTTCCGGGGACCACACTTATGGTCTTAAAATTAGTTATCATAGTTTTGAAGTACAGTATACATTTTCAACCACAGAAATTGGTCGACATTATCAAGTTGGTTGACTTCTTTTTACCAGCCCTTCAATATAAGATGTCCTTCCTTCAGACAATAGCTGAATAACCAGGGTTGGGATGCAGGGGCAGCAGCTTTAGCAGGGAAGCACCACACTCCTCTATCCCCAGCCAATTCTTCCAACTCCTCTGGGCGGTAACCCAAGGTGTTCCGAGCCTAGCCAGGAGAATTAGTCTCTCCAGCTTGTCCTCGATCAACCCCAGAGTCAAACGCCTCAGCAAGGAGATGTCCAAATGGCCAAGCCACCTCATCTGACTCCTCTCAACGTGGTGGAGGAGCACGAGTCCCTCCCGGATGACCGAACTTATCACCCAATTTCAAAGGGAGAAATGACCCACAGCTTGTGACAGTAGGTGAGGTTAGGAACCAAGATTTACTGATAAATTGAGAGCTTCACCTTTTAGTTTGGCTCCTACTTCACCACAACAGACCGATACAGAGTTCGCACCACAGCAGGAACTGCGCCAATCCGCCTGTCGATCTTCACTTCTGTTCATTGCCCTCACGTGTGAACAAAACTCCAAGATAATTGAACTCCTCCTCTTGGGGTTGGATCTCATCCCAGACCCGGGGGAGGGCACTCCACCCTTTTCCAACTGAGGGCCATGGTCTCAGATTTGTATGTGCGATTACACACATAAGCACGATCGGGGGTGCAAGACGGTCTCCAATTACCCACGTCATATATCCAGCAGACTACATCATCCGCAAGGGGAGATCTTGCAGTTTACCAAAGTATTTTTGCCTTTTTGGTGTTTGCCTCTCATACAGTGTCTTCTTCATGTCATGTTTCATGTGACTGTCATTCATATCCACGTTAGAGGCAAATTAGTCTTTCGGCATAAATAAATGGTCATCCTAACTATGGCGTATATGTCTGGATGTGCGAGTCTGTAATTTGCAGTCTGGATAAGCGCTCTCAGGCTTCATCTGTCTTGGCTTCCCATGCCTTCTTTCTGTCTGCCTCTTTCGATTGCCCAGTTAACTCTGGGGCAGTAACTGTAATCCACATAAGAGTGTCATCCCCGCAGAAGTAATAGTATTAAAGTACTGTGCATTTGTTTAATATGTCTTCATAGGGTCCTTTAAAATCTCCTGAAATAAGTGTATTTATCATTCCCTATGCAAGGACGGGGCTCCTTAGAATATCAGCAACACAAAAATGACCATCACTAAAATGTCTTTCCCTTCCATTTCCTCCCCACTCAGCTCAATGAATCGTATTTTTGAGGAAACTGACAACTGGTTCATCCCCGCAAATACCTGGTCAAGATTAAAAAACAAAAGTTAACATCTAAGTAACCGATAAAACTCAAGCAACTACAGTTCGAACATGCAAAAAACACATGGGAAGGCCTGACAAATTGATTCGATTCATCGATTTTTTAAACCCAGACTTAGACATGCACACTACAATCAATTTGTGAAAAGCCCTCAAAACTTGTCAAATCACACCTCATCTCCAAACCCCTTTTGTGGGACAGTTGATCAAAGAGAGCAATACGAGAGATAAGAGACACCACACTGGCAAGCTGCTCCCAAATTTGTCATTGTTAAGTGCTGACAGGAGCTGATAAGTGTTCTCTCGACATCCGTTGGAGCCGAGGCACATCAAATACTTTACCTGGTGCACACATGATCGGTGCACCGAGAGGGCAGACGCTACGTTTGGTGACAGAGATAGGTCAATGACATAATTCAGCGAAGAGAGAGCAAGACAGGAGGTGGAGAGATCTCTTGGTGGATGAAGAGCCAGATACAAAACATTTGAAAATGTCATCAGCAGCCTCAATAGAAACAGCAGACATTCCACTTGGATGTGCTTTGCAGTTGAAGCAACAGGTTGCGGTCATTAAAATGTTTTTTTTTTTTTATAATAATAATGCCTGTCATTTCTTCGAATTCAATGAAAAATTCTAGTTTGCCGCTTTTCTAAATGACCTACGAGAGATGTTTAAAATAGATGCCACATCAAGAATTGCACATTTACACGGAGTCCTCAGTTGTTGATGGTCCTGATGTGGTTTTGAGGTTACATACTGTTGTAATAATCAGGAGTGAAAATATGCTCTATTGGGGCACAAAAAGGCATGCTTATTTTCAGACGTACTGTTTTTCATCAGTGGTTTACATTAATGCTCTATATGGGGTTTTTTTAATGCAAATGTTTACGCTTATGATGGTTACTGCATTACCTACAAATGTGTGAACTCAATCGTAAACCGATGTTAAAATGTTAACTAATTTGAACGATCTCTATGCATCTCTCTCCACTGCAGCCTGATGACTGTGCACTTCAGTTGTCTCATAATGGGAGCTATCTGGACTTGGAGTCGACGCTGGCAGAGCAAAAAGACGAACTGGAGGGATTTCAAGAGGAAGGAGGGTAAGATCATTTCCTTTGTCTGTGTGTGTTTTCACTCTCCTTGCGGGGTTTTCATGTGGTTTTCGTGCATCAGTAACTTCACAGCATTACACAATTTGTTCAAATTAGTAATATTATCTTTCTCATGAAGTTACGCTGATTGATCTCGCCTACCCAGACTTGACTTTTGGGAACCAACCTCGTGTGTCAAAGAGTTGAAGCGTTTGCCTTTGCCCTTCCAAAAGTCTCTCAGCATTTTTCTTGTGGAAAAATACTCTTTCAAGTTGCAACTGTGCTTTTTTCCCCCTCAAGATCTGTTTTTCTTAAAAAAAAAAAAAAAAATCAACCATCCAGCCATTTTTATACCGAGTACCGTTTAGTGTCATAGGGAGTTGGATCAATGAATCGTTACTATGTGCAATTGAACACAATCGTTTTACACTCTGCTCATCAACTTGAAACATGAAAAAATGTAGAATCAATTTTTCCATTGGAAAGTGGGTCCAACTGATCGAAATGTATTGAGAGGGCAAGGTTAAAATATTTTCGTAACTTACAAATGGGAGCATACAATTCCTCAAAAAGAATTCCTCCTTCTAATGTCTTACATATTTATTTATTTATTTTTTCCCTTATTTATCTCACTTAAATGCCAATTTGAATATTTATCCTTACTGATCACATGAGTGTCACTTTCAACAACACAGCGCAACATGAGAGCTGAATTCTTCAATTGTCGTTCAAGGTCCACATTGAATTGTCATTTGACCTGCAGAATTGACAGTGTGGCTTCTGCTCTTGCGACAACATCATAACCTGAATTCGTTCGTACCTAACTTGGAATATGCCGCAGTCAGTCTAACTTGTGTTCAAGTTGTCACATGCTGGAAAAACACATTTTGAGTAAATACTTGTCAGCAGCACACTTGCAGGACATTAAAAAAAACAACAAGTAGTTCATTGTGTGCTGCCCCTCAGTTTGAAATGTCATCATTACAGGAACTGGATGAAAAGCCGTTCTTGGCCATACAGTAAATATAAAACAAAAATCAAACAATCAAAACAGTAAGTAACTGAGCACACATTCTTGTGTTCGGGGCCATCATAAACTGAGTACTTGATATGAAACACAGTCCACGGGATGTTTGTGTGTTACTTCTTTATCAGAGTAAAGAAACAAGACAGTTAAGGGTTTCCAGGACCCCCACAGGTCCACGTCCAATCAAATGCTTGGCCACAGGTCAACAGTGATGTCATTGCAAGCACTTAAGAGGTGTAGACACGTTTCATGAGTAATTGCCCTCATCACAACTCAGTTACCTTAGTGTTCTTATTAGAATTGACTCTCCATCGCACAACTCCCAGCATCTAATATGTTTTGTCTTGACATATTTTCTAGACCTGGATGAAGAAAAGAAAGGTTGGAAATTGTGTTTGTGTTTTTTTATTCACTTTTTTTGGCCAGGTTCTTTATTGGCTCCATATGTTTTATTCACTGGATTGTGTTGATGTATCCACTCATATAGTAGAGGATCACAATCCAAAGGGTTGGCATGCGCTTTCCTGGTCGGTTGGACCACAAACATGTGTGGGATTTATTTATCTAACGTGGAATTCACAGGCTGCTCTCCAGACGACTGTCTTTCCCCAATTCCAAGTCAAGTGAAAAGGTTTGGAGCTCATGGGAAGCTGGTGAGAGCCGTGAGGTTAAAGTGGTGCGCGCCGTCCCTCCTCACTGATCCAGGGTGCCAAGGCGTACGGCTTGCCAGCTGGCACAAGCGGACATGGATGTGTGTCATTAAACCCACACTGTGTTGTCTGAGGAGACCGGGGCTGCTGAGGAGGGGAGTGAGGTGAAAGTGGCCAGCCAATTATTTTGTAAAAATAGGGCAGTAGACCTCCTGGCTTTTTATGGCAATGATATGTGTAAGAGTAAACCCCCCGCCCTCCGTGGTTCTGTTGTTCATTTGATGACTATTACTTGTGATGGGGCCTTTTGCTTTTACAAGTCTCGTCTATGAGGACCAACTAGAGGACTCCAAAGTAGTTAAGATGTTGATCACATTTTATGTCTGCGCTAAGTCATACATGCTGACCTTGGAATAGCACTACTCCACTATCAAGCAGTGGTAACCAGCAGAGTAAAAAAAAAAAAAAAAACAGCCTTTATCCCGTTGGCCATAAAATGCAACTGTAATTGATATTAATGACAGGTTACATTCCAGGGGGGCCTGTGTCATACCTTGGGTGTTCACAATCAGATTAAAGTCAGGTTCTCCTGACAGAACCGGGAGATATCCATATCACAAGAACTTACAAGCCATAATCACTTCCACACCACCGCATGAAGCTCGGCTCTAGACGATTGGGTCTCCTAAATCTTTCGGCCCATCACAGGTCCAATGCCTCTTTAAGTTATAAATGGAGCGGATAGCCCGGGCTTGCGCCCTGACGCATGTGCCCAGCTTTAGGTTGTCAGAGTGACATTTGGGGATTCTGCTCCGATGGTCTAATTACGTCCCGTTCATAGCGCACTTCATTCTTGGACTGAGCAATGACACTGCGACAGTTGTTTTAGGCTCACATGACCTATGCTGAGACCTACCTTATGAAGTCATTTATAGAAGTCTGTTTTGAAGATTAACGGTTGGCAGTTGTTAGCGATAATAGATGTTTCTTAAATGTATTGTTTCTTTGTGAACACTCACACTCACCTTCCTACGTCATCCGCTAGATGATCATAATTTCCTGGTCACAGCAAAGAAGGTACATGTTCAAGTATATTAAAATCCATTTCTTCTTGTCTCAATGGTCAATCCCCGTATTTTCTTCTGAATAATATGTTCTATTCAGCCGCACTAGTCTAAACATGGCATACTAATGAATACAGTGAAACTCCTCTACTACGAAAGCATGTTTGCAGCAAGAAATTTTTCACAATGGGGGTTTGTCACTGTAGCAAATTTGATCTCAGACACACACGCACACACACACGCACAAAACGTATGTGTACGCGCACACACAAATGTATGTGTACTCTTTATTTTTATTCCAATAGTGCATAAGTATGAGCATACACTTATTTGACACTTCATATAGTCAGTGTAGAAAGAAAAAGAGGGAAAGAAATTGCGAAATTTACGATCAGCATTCATTTTCACTTACATCAATTTCTTGTATAATGTATTTTATTTTGCTTCCTTCGTCTTTCATTGTGATCACTTTTACCCTCTCTTCCAGCGTCAGAGCTCTTGTCTGAGCTGCTTGACATCCAAAGGTCCGTTTTGTAGCCATTTTAGCAATGCAACTACCAATAACAAATACTTCCTGGACTACTGCCCATGTGTAAACCAGTGTGGGGGTTGCTGTTTCCGAACGAAGCTGTAGAGGTCGCTGTTGGATTAGACTTCGTTGTAGTGAATCTCGTTGCGAGGCAAGAGCAGAGAAAAATATTTCGTATAACGCAACAGGGTTTTTTTTCATTGTATGGGGGCAGAAAAGTGGGAATGGTGTTAATGAATGCATGAAGATTTTTTCACACTAGGAGGTATTTCCGCCCATGTAGGTTTCGTTGTAGAGGAGTTTCACTGTTGTGTGGTTGTGGAATATGAGTTAAGCAGCAAAACCCACATGGTTTTAACCATCTCAGGGGGCGGCCATTTGGCCAGGTTCTGTCAAATGAAAATGACATCACAGTTGCTCAGGGCTTAGTTGACAACCACTTATGGTTCACCTGTTTTCTGAAAGTGAGCCATGATTCATTCTTACTTGAGCCCTGAGCAATTCTGACGCCATTTTCATTCGACAACAAGTGGCCAAATGGCCGCCCCTCGAGATGGGCAAAAATGGGTGGATTTTACAACTTAACTCATATTCCACAAACGCAATATCTGTCAGAATGCCGTGTTTCGGGGCTCCATAGAACATATTGTAAGGAACCTTTGGGGGTTGATTTCCCCTTTAAGACTGCTCTGCTTTCATTGTTTTTCATTTTCTCTTGACCCACTTGGACATCGCAGATGGACTCAAGAGCGCATTGCATTTCATTTGAAGGAAGAGAATGAATGTACTCTCGTGAAACTCAAACATCAAGGGGGGAAATAAAATACCACTTGGCTGCTTTGTCTGCAGGGCTGTTTTAGGGGACCATTAACGGTGCGGTGCGGTGCAGCGTAGTCATTGTTTTGTGTGTGCGTATTCACAAATACAGTACACTATGCAGACCTGGTCAGTGGTTTAAGAGGCATCTTGCCTACTGTGTTAACTGTCCCTTCACCTGATTCTTCATACTCAGCATTCCTGGTGAGTTATTCATAGGGATGTCATGCTACTGCAATTGTGATTAGCGCCCGTGCCACTTGGTTCTTTTTAATGCAAACTTTAATGAACCCCTTACGTGCCCGCCGTTTGCTGTATATGTTATATTTCATGTTTATGTCAAATGAGTCATGTCATAAAGCTAACGGTAAATCCTTTAGTTATTTTCTCACAGTATTTAAAATCCGAGATGTTTGGAGTCAATAGCGATTTTTCAAACTCGTGACCTCTCACAAACGACTATTATGTTTAATTGGAATTTGGCTTGGCTTGATCAGCCATCACCTGGGCATGCATAGAAGAATGTTGGATCAAGGCGCAAACAAAGTTTATGAGGTACCACATGAAGTTCATCGCAAGGAGTACTTCTGCGGCTATACTTCTACACACATGCCCTGTTCTTTGTTGGAGTTCCCAGTTTTCATATTTAATTGGGGAAGGGGCGGTCCTCTCTTCTATTCCATGCGTGTTTGTTTAATTTGATAATGAGCACACTGGCCTGTATAGCCTCAGGTGCAGTAAAGGGATACTGTTGCACTGAAGCCGACAGAAAGCAGACGTTCGTGCCGAAGCGGTTCTGGTTACCCTTTTGGATTAAGTTCCAGTTTGCCGTCTCATCTCGAGAGCAATGTTGACAGATGTTGCTTCTGTCTCACATCTGCCTGTTACTTGCTATTATATTTTCTAAATGGCGGCAGTGTGCGGACGACCCCCGCTGCGCAATCTGCTCGCGTGCACGCCGGGTCCAGTCTCGCACTGACAGGAGCAGGAACGATGTCAACTCGGAAGCACTGAGCAGTATTAATGCTTGTTTAGAGTGAGGCAGTAGTGTGATCTGCCCTCTTAGCTGAGTCTTTTTCTGCTGTCAGGCCCACTGCTGTTTGAGTTCTCTCACAGACTTCACCTTGGTGCGGTGCCAGTCAGAGGTTTCTCACAGCCTTTGAGCCGGAAGCACAAAAGCCGATTTGTCAGAGCTGAATTGGTGGTGTTGGTAACTGTATCTGCTGTGCTCTTTACCATAATTGTGTTTACTGGGCTTGTTTGCATAATTTATTTGGAGAAATGATCAAGACTCAATTTGTCATTCGAATAGATGTGGGACTTTATGTTGAGGATGACGCGTTATGAATGTGGGTAAGGCGTAGAAAAAATAGTAGTGTGTTTCCGGTAACATGAAATTTCGGCATAGGGTCGGTAGGTCGGACAAATGTTTTTATTTTTAAAATATTTTTGCCACGCCCCATCATAAATGTAAACAAAATAACCATAAAACATAAAACAAGGAGACATTGAAACCCCACTGCGCGAAGGAAAACAAACAAACAAACAAAAACTACGGCAAGCCTGAGGATTTCACGTAACAATAGTTACCGGTAGCGTGTCGTTTCCGTGGCGTCATTTTACGGTACCGAAACATAGTTTAACCATTAAAGTCACCGCACACGACTTGACTGTGTGATCAACGCGATTTCACTGTGCCTCTGTGTGTTTGTGGTGTGTGGGTGTGTTTCTTCGAATTTACTTTCGTTTTGAGTGTTGGGGGGGACGCAACAGATAGGTGCGTATGCGGGTTGCTATTTTAGTCCGCAAATTGAGGAATCGCGCGGATGAAAGTTTGAGATGGCGGCGAAAAAACCC
The DNA here is from genome assembly GCA_026261675.1 of Hippocampus mohnikei. Taxonomy (NCBI): domain Eukaryota; kingdom Metazoa; phylum Chordata; class Actinopteri; order Syngnathiformes; family Syngnathidae; genus Hippocampus; species Hippocampus mohnikei. The sequence goes on along the minus strand of JAKGUB010000556.1, from coordinate 12,600,121 downwards.
CACAAAGGTGTACTAATTACGTCATTTAAGAAATGGCAATGCCAGTCTGATTTTTCGTATGAATCGTCCGAAGGGCGTATCACTAAACTCACCTGTGACGTATGCACAAAACACGAGAGCGAGAGACGGACGACGCGAGGCACGATTACATGGCAAATTGGTCATTAGATTTGTAGGCTAATCGCTGTGAAAAATATTATGAAAAAGTATTGGTTATTCTCTAATTTACTGGTTGTAGCATGGTAACTTTATGAATAAAATATTCGTCACAAGGTGTAGTAATGCTAGAATGCAACACACAAAACGCGGTCTAAACTATTTTCGAGATCGCGCGCGCCATGATTCAATGTTGTTGACACACGACGGCAAATGACGCGCATGCTCAACGTGAATATCGCGAGAGTTTGCACCGATGTAAACATCTTTCCTTTTATTATTTATAATTTTGTCTGTGGTTTTATTGTTCTTGTTTTGATTGTAAAGCGTCCTTGAGTGTTTTGAAAGGCGCGTATAAATGAAATGTACTATTATTATTATTATTACACAAAAATGTAGAAGGTTTGGAAAAAATGCTGACCGGAACGTTTTTGTTCGAGGTAGAAATTCTCGGTCGGTCGGGTTACCGGAAACACACTACTTTTTTTTCTACGCCTAATGCAGCATCCATTTTAAAATGAGACATATTTCACACCTTTAAATAGTTGTGCTCTCTTCCCAACCTTTTATTGCGAAAAGGCAATTTTTTTTATTTAATGAACAAAAGTGTCATGGCAGACCGCCAAATAAAAATGTCACAAAAAGTATGTAGTATATGCTCATAAAAAGACGTTTAATGTGCCTCTTTCCATGTAGTGGGAGAGGATTTCGTTTTTGTGCCTGTATATATATATCGCTGGCATACGTATATCAGTAAAGACATATTATTTGTAGTAAATAAATAATTTCTGACCAATTAGGCAACATTGGATTATTTCACAGTGGTTAGAAGTCACTGGGGCGGCACAATGGGCGACTGGTTAGTGCGTCCGCCTCACAGTGCAGAGGCGCACCTTTGGTTCTTGTGTGGATTTTGCATTTCCTCCGCATGCCTGCGTGGTTTTCTCCAGGTACTTCGGTGTCCTCCCACATTCCAAAAACATGCATGACAGATTAATGGAACACTCTAAATTGTTCCTTGGTGTGATCGCGAATGGTTGTTCGTCTGTGCGTGCCCTGCGATTGGCTGGCAACCGGTTCAGGGTGTCCTCCGCCTACTGCCTGAAGACAGCTGGGATAGGCTCCAGCACACCCGCGACCCTCGTGAGGATAATCTGATTAGAACATTTTTGTATGGATGGATGGATGGATAAAAAAAAATCACAGTTGTGCCACTGTCTCAATGAGTCACCAAGTGGACATTTCCCTCCCACTGAAGCCTCCCTTTTTAAATAATGAACAAAAGTGTAGCTGCAGTAGCTGCAGTTATCTCAAGTCGATTAGCGGTTAACTGGTCAGTCATTCGAAATCTGTGGCTAACTTTGTTGTTGCTAACCAAAACAGCAGCCATCAGTGAAACAAGTTAACAGTCCCTCAGATGATAGAGTGTGTCATCTTACTGCATTTTAGTGCTCGAGTAGACTCCACATTGTCGTGTCCGTCTGTTTGCGTTCTTGGGTGTTTCTTTTTTTTCTTTAAGTCCACAATTTTTAAATTGTACAGGCACGTCGACTCTCTGTACTAACAATTAGGAAGCATCTACAGGTAAGGGAGGCATGACATAAACTATTAATATCACAGATTGATGGAAGTAGCGAAGTCGGTAACATACTGAATTATCTTTTTCTGTATGATGTGATTATTTATTTATTTTTGGTGCGTGTAGACCCCCCGCAGGCCTTATCCATCCAAAACACCAACTTACAAGAAACCTCTGAGTGGAGAGGCTTTGGAGCGGCATTGTGGTGAACTGCTGGCATCTTTTTCTTTGATTGTCACTCAGACATTGTAAGCCGTTGACAGGATGGTGATCGAGTCTTTGCGTGTCTCCATTAACACTGTGGGCGGAGTTGACCTGTGGGCTGCCCCCATCCTTCAATTTCACCCATGGAGACCTTTTCCTTGTGCTGCTTGCCCTGCTTCTTTTTGTTTTCTAGCAGCTGAAAAAATAAGAGGTTTAAATGCAATCTTTGTTTTTGGTTTTCCCATCCCCATTGAAGCTATTTTCTTACCAGTACTTTTAAATACAGCTTTCAAAAAGATATAATATGATTTATTCATTCTGTTTCTGCCTTAATGAACACACAGATTTGTATTTTTTTCTTCCTTTTCAGGAGAGGCAGAAAACACAACCTCATACTTCGAACACAGCTGTCAGTCAGGGTCCACGCTTGCATCGGTGAGTACCGCAAACCTACGCGGCAAACTTAAGCCTCACATTTATCACTCTATAATCGTGAAATTTGTGCTGCATCACTTGTGTGGTATGAGCTTGCATTACCGCCTCCATTACCAGCGGGGTCGTTTTATTGCTGGTGCATACAATGCACAGTGGCAGCTTTTGGGAAACAGCTTGAATCTTAATTTGAGTGCAAATTACCAACATTTCAGCGACACTCTGCAAATCTGCGAGCGGGCGCAGGGCACAGATTGAAAACATTTTGTTTTTAAAGTTACTATGTTCTGTCACTTTGTTTTATTGGGTCTCCTGGTGTCTGAATCATGGGAGGGACCTTGCTCAAAGAGCTGAGTGAAAACACATGCAGACTGGCCTGCTTGTGACATACATACACGTATGCACACACGTAATGAACATATCAGCAGCTGTTGAAGCTTTTAATGATATAAAGTCATGTTTTGGCACATGCTTCCATTTCACAGATCCTTTTCACTTATTTGCTTATTTTCCACAGAACATGTGGAAGGACGCGCACACACACACGCATGCGCACACAATTTCGATTTTTAATCTTACTTTTTGTTGTTGTTGTACCTACCTAGGTAATTTTCTGTCTTTCCATCTTCCAGAAACATGCACGCTCGATTCAGTATAAACTCTTGATTGTCCATAGATGTATTCATGAGTGTAAATTGTTGCACGTGTCTCGCGATTAAATGGTGGCCAGTCAGTCAGATAGCCCCCAGCTCACCCGTGATCCTAATGAGGACATGTAGTACAGAAACTGGATGGCTGCATGGATTCAAGTAACCAGAGTCACTTTGGTCCGGGAACTAGTTGTTACTGTGTCAAAGGATTCCGGCGATTTATTCTCCTTACTTGGACATGACCTATCAGAGCGAGGAAGTTCAAATGGATCCTTCATATGAAAAAATGCTGGGCTGTTTTCCGTGCATTCGCTGGATAGCTGTCGATTTTGAGCACATTAGGTTACTTTTACCAGAGGTTGGGTTCATGATTATTTTGACCCAGCAGACAAGGTTAAAGATTGGATTTGGGCTGAAGCTGGTCACTATTTGTTGTATTGAATTTGAAGTACAGTAAATTCACTGTAACATCCTGAGAAAGCATTTGTGGTGGCTGGATGGTTCACCAGGTAGCACCGCTATCCTTGGACATGGGGATTGGGGTTCCAGTCCGCGTTGATCCAGGTGTGTTTCCCTTAATGCCGTTTGCCAGTTGCCAATCACTGCCACTCGTGAGCCTAGATTAAAATGATGCTCGTGTCAGTAAGGGTTTGCTGTGTAGAAAAATGTGCCAAGCATTATCACGTGACTGACTTTTTGTGGTGACCGACGTACAGGTAAAAGTTGCTTTTTGTTCTTCTTAGAAAACGTTACTCACAAAATCAATATTGTTTTTCGCCACAGCTATGTGTCAACTGTTTCATGGTACTTTCAACTTGTCAGTATGAGTAGTTACCGGTACCCAATGTTGGGTCAGTGTGCTGGGTCAAATCCTCAACCCAATGCGCGGGATACAAGTAACCCAGTATGAGCTCTGTCAATTTTGGACCCAGCGCTGGGTTAACTGTTTGATCCTATTTGGATTACTTTTAAACCAACAAATTTTTTTGAGTGTTCTTTGCAGATCAGGATTCAAATGGAAAAGTTCAGAAAAACTCAGAAGTACCATTTTTACATGAATTTTTGTAGAACACAATCCATTTGAGAAGGTAGTTTGACATTCAGATTGTGTGCCCCCCCCTCAAAAAAATTTGAAAACTGTAAATGTAAATAAAGAAACAAAAACTAAAATATTTGGTAATGGTAATTGCTGAAAAAAACTGGGTGGGGCTTCTCTTAGTTCTTTTGCTATGTTTACCATTTATATCCTTGGCTCATCATCAGTGATACACAAAAGCATGCAAATGAGCCTATAGAAATGCATAAAACCATTAAAAATTCAACTCTAAGGCAAGGGAGATGAATCAATAGGGCTGCTTTGCTCTCGCATTATTTCTTTTATCTTAACCTTAAAATGTAAAATTTGCGCTCTATTCTCTTGCGTGTACATGGCATGGTGTGCATGTTAATTAAAATAAAACCTCCATTTTAATCTATAAATGCTCTGAAACGAATATCTCTTGTGTCTGTTTTCAGCATTTTCAAGCAGACAAACCTTTGTATGAAAGCCAAGTTAGTAAAGTGTATCTCCTCTGCTGTACACTTTGTAGTAGTGCGAAGATTGTCCAGTTCAAATCGGATTTAGCGCTCACCCTTTCGTATAGCCACAAAACTGTCATGATAACATGTTGTCTTGGATACCATCGGTGTTTTCAACTGTGAAGTTGCTCCACAGAGCCTTATTCTGTCTTCCTGCTATTGGATGGTTGAGCTTAGCGCAGCCTGCGGAGAGGCAGACAGACTTGCTGCTCTTCCCTAAGTGGATGATGACCGTCTTTCTCTTTAAGTTGACAACCACCTGTTGCCATTCCCCATTCCTGCCCTGAGACTACCCGTGAGGCTTGGTGATTTATTTCTTCCAGCCAAGGTGGTCACTGTTACTGTAACCTGTCCAGACATTTGAGCCTGATTTTATCTGACTGGAGGGTTTACCCCGAAGACCCGTGAGTGTAGCATTACGAGGTGATTTTCCGCCTCAACACGGGAGATCAGACTTCTTGTTGTTTTCGTAAGACAAACGCTTTTGCTTTGCTGGAGGCAATGAATGGACTCACACAACTGAAAATGTATTCATTCATATTCACCCTCACTACTTAAACTCTCTTTCACACTACTGAAATGCTGTCAAACGCACGCATGTGCACACACACACACACACACACACACACACACACACACACACACAGTACAGACTGAAGATTCCCCACATCAACCAATATCCTCCAATATGAAACTGCACAGGATGGACAGGATAGTTCTTCAATATGCATCCCAAATGAAGAATGAAAAATGTTCCAACAAGAGATTATAAGGACATTAGAATGAACGGTGGTCATACGAAGCAGTACGTTCACTACCGTAAATTCCGGACTATAAGCCGCTACTTTTTTCCCAAACTTTCAACCCTGCGGCTTATTCAGTGATGCGGCCAATTTGTGTAATTTTTCTAACGGCAGCCAGGAGCGCTCGAGTAGAAAAGGTAAGATTAAGACCGGTGGAATATATGCGTCGAGGAAGACTGCAACTTCTTGTCTTGTGCATAAATTAAATTAGCGTGAACATACCCTCATCATGGAAGATGCATAAAGAAAGGCATATGGCGCATTGCTATTCTGTTGCTAGCGTGTTGTTACCATGTTGCTACCGTTTTACTGCCGCGTCACAGGCACCGTTTGGGAAGAAAGTTGTATTATTATTATTATTATTATTGTTAAGTTATATTATTAAAACTTTGAAAATTCTCTCTGTGTACCGTCTTTCTTTGTAAATATGTTCACATGTTTTAATGTGGGCACATGCGGCTTATATACAGGTGCGGCTTGTGTACGTACAAAATTGGTTTTCCTCTAAAAATGTAGTGGGTGCGGCTTATAATCAGGTGCGCTCTATAGTGCGGAAATTACGGTACATGGATATTAATCACTGTGCTTGGTAAGGTGTTGGCCAAAGTACTTTGCAGGAAACATATACGGCACGCTCTGTTCTTTAAGCTAGCCCACTGAGCAAAAGTTTTGTCATCTTTGTTGCATCTGTTGCCATCTGCACGATTGGGGGTGGAAGGTGGTCTCCAGGTGCCATCTTCACTGCAGCCAACTTAATATCATCCACGGAGGTCTGATTGCACTTCCTTATAAACATACTTTGCGCGCATAATCTCCTGTACAGACTCTATTTTAGTCTGTTATGCTTCCGCCATGTTGACGGCGTGCCTCCGCTGCGCGGATTTTAGAAGGAACGAGGGGCTGCTTGATTTGGCCAGGAATCAAGCTAGTCGGCTGTTTTCACTCCCATAATGGCGCAAACGCCCAGTATTAACTGCGCCCATCTATGAAAATATGCACGCAGTTAGACTGCACTTTGCGCAAGGCATGATAATCAGGCCCATTGAGAGCAACATTTTACACCAAAACTGGACCCTGGTTGCTTGCACCAAAGTCAGATGCGTGCACCACTATAGTCACGTCGTTATTTCACAGTTAGGACAAACCATTTCACATGCACATTTCAGCTTCTTTGTATATGTGAATGAGCTGATCCATCTAAACATCTATCTGTTTTAAATATCAAACGTGGCCGTGCAGCGCAAATGTTTGCCCATTCTCAGTCTCAATCATGGTTTTACTGACATATAACAAAACCCCAATGCATTTCAAAGCTGAATGTGTTGGCAGTCTCTCTTTACGTGCAGCTTTATTTGACAACGTACGGATTCCGACCGTAGAGCTACATCCGTAATCAGAGGTGGGACATTTGTAGCGGATTATCTGCCTTGTCTTTTACAACCTCTTATAATCGCAGCTCCAGACATGATTCATGGTGGCCGCTGATGACTTGAGTTGCTCTTCAGACTATAATTTTGTCAAAATGAGAGTTTTGATCTTCATGTTGACAACTGGAAACCCCAGCTAACAATAACAATGACACTAAAAAGGGAATTCATTGAGTCGTGCATTTTCTTTTTTATGATTCCCCTGCGAACCATGTGGACAGTTCCGTGTAACTGACAGACACTTTGCATACTGGGAAATGTGGCCTATTTCATGCTTTTTAATGGTTTGTTTATGCGCATGATTATATGTGACCACTTTGGTGAGTAAATTTCAAACCATTTGAAATGACGTCAACAGCGCCGCTTCAAAGGACTTGAGGGTAAAGATTTGTTTTCAAGGTTACCATTTGTTTTAAAGTCTGGTTTAGGATAATGTCTGGCAATTGACTCGAAAAGGCGAAGATCCTGTGTTTTCCACACGCTGTGCCAGACTGGTGCCACGTTTGTTGATCTTGTTGGCACCGAAAAAGACAGCACCGCACTGTGAAGATGCCCATCAAAAAACAGTTTGAAAAGTTGTTTTGATTGGGACCAAGACTGCTAATTCTAACTGAGTTCAATTGACTTAAATTATTTAATAAGTACAAGAATTTATGACATCACTGCTGCGCTGTTCATGTACATATTTTTAAAGGTGAGGTTGATTTTTTTTTCTTCTTGCTGTCTTTATCAGGTAGTCTCAGCAAATTTCTCTTCTTGTTTCTGCGAACGGAGAACGCAAGCGAGCAGGCACGCCGTCGTTCAAAACATGCATATCATATGGCACCTCGGGGACTCAGTGGAAGATGAAATGGTCTATCTCTTCGACTTCACTCCAAGAGACCCAAAATGGGATTACAGTCACCCCGGGAAGCCAACCCAAACAGCTTAGTGCCAGAGAGGGGAAATGTGAGGCAGCCAACATCTCAGAGCGGCGGGAGAGTGAAGCAAGTCTCTCAAATCAGTGGAAGGATCGCTCACTTCACACTTTTTCACTCGACTGTTTTTGTAATCTGTCCATTTGGCCAGTAGCCCCACTGCCCCGTGCTGTGCGATAACAGCACAGCCTTGACGTGTGCTTCTTTTTTAAGCTATGGTGCAGAACTTTGTTTTCCCTGTTGTCCCAGTGCCCTTGGAACAAAAACAGTTCATCTTTGGGGATAAATAGATCTAATTTGTTGTCTTTTTTTGATGCAGTTTCGCTTACAGTACAAGGCCAGGACAACTACAACAGTGATTCGTCTCAGGACAATCACATGCTCATGTTCTCACACACTCATACAAAGGCATGCGCGTTTTTAAGAAGCCATCTGGTTCCAGTTGAAAGGCCCCTCAGCACTGTTCCTCACCCATCCAAAGAGAAGAGAGCTGTCTACATTTCCCTCCAAAGAGGGGTTTTAGTTATTTCACTGTGGACGGGGGGAGGGGGGCGCGGGGGTGAACAAGCAGATTTGCCCAGTGACAAGGTTGTCAACATTTTGGACAACTTAAGCCACGTTTCCACCGAGCAGTTTGGTTCAGTTCACCACAATATACTTTGAATCGGTAGGCGCTGAATCTTGATCTGCTTTGTGTTTCTCTGCTAGGGCGTATAGACAGAATGGTAATAGTTTTGTTTGCCATGTCAATTGTCAACAACGCAGCTGCAACTTCGTAATGAATTAAACAAAGATATACATGCTGACAATATTAGTAAATAAGTGACTCATCTTCTATGCGTAATTCTTTTTGATGGCCACTTTGGTTGGAGGACTTCAGGGTTGCATGCTGAACTTGGATGGAGGATACAGATGTTGTATCATTTACGGCACAAACTCATGGAGTAGAATCGCTATCAGTAGAGCTCGGACTCAAAATTTGTGTTCGCTCTTCGTGTTAACATTAACCAATGAGTTCCAAATGAATTTGAATCAGTTACTGACTGTACTTTTGCCAGAAAAGTAATGTAAGTAATTTGATAGTCTAACAAATTAAAAAAACAAATTTGATCAAAATGGTAAATGATAAATGGAGTGCAGTTAAGTAGCGCTTAATCTATATAGCATATGGTTTTCCTATTTAGTTTAAAATAGCTTACTTCAACTTTCAAGTTCCCTTGTTGGTACCTTGGCGAATGGTGAAATCCGGTGTTGTGTTTTTTTTGTTTTGTTTTTTTTTTTGCTTTGGTCGGGCAACTACATTTGCACTAGCCCGCAGTAAGCTAACCAAGTGTTGAAACTGTCTTCATATGCTGGTGTGACAAACTGAGAGGCCAACACCAAAGTTAGAAAGATACTGATACCCTGCCTAGCTGGGCTTCATTGACTGACTGCTTAATAGTTGAATTTAATGCTCATTAGCCAACCAAATATTCCCATATACATGCAAATGCCAATCAAAAATTCAGATTTGTCGTTTGTTTGTAGCGGCCTATTCGTTACCACCGAATTGTGCACTGCCCTAAATATTAGCAGTATCATTCATTCACCAATCAGCCACAGAGTGCACATAACTTCACTTCTTGCCTGAGAGAGCCCCTCCCACTCTCCAGCAGCAAAACAGCTCCACTCAACTTTGTTCCAACATTATGCCAAATGTTTTTAATTGCCTTAGAATAACCTATTCTGAACCAAGGCTGCCAATCACACGTGTAACTGACCATAAACCTGACTACAGCCAGTTAAAGTAACGCACGATCATGACACATGGGTGGGGATGGCGCAAAGTGGCGAGCATGTGAAGCAGAGCATGCTGGGAAAGGGCGCAGCTGTGAGCCTCATTCCATGCTGAAGTGGACAGGTGTGTAACCTCAGCGGCCACAGGCTTTAAACAACTGTCCGCTCACTGGAAAGAACATCAGAGTGGTTTGTTTTGCTTCAACCAACGTGTATTTGAATTCTGCAGAATATAGTTTGGAGTATTTTAATGTCAGGGTTTGTGGTGTCTTAGTGTAGAAGGCTTGAGTGCTTCTGCAAGCAACCAATGTCCGCCCACTCGCTACATCCTTCATGCGAGGATGAAAAGTAGTAGCACTGGCAAAATAACGATTTTTAAACATTCAATTGACTATGCAAACAAGCTTTCAATGTGGTCGCAAATCATGCCCAGTTTCCACAAAACCTTCACAACAGCATATGGGCATAACTTTATGCATGTCACAGCCTATTTGAGCATGAAAACATTACTTATAGAGAAATACTCTTCTCTAATTGTGTCAGTAATTATTCTCAAGATGACCAGTTCTGGTACAGTCGTATATTTATGATATCCATGATGGCAAGCCACAGCAAAAATGTAGCTCGAAAAGATTTACCATCCGCAATGCTTGAATTTTGAATCAGGATTTATGGTTGCCTCTACTAGAGTACCAGTACAGTAAAAACCCTGGAGGCTAGTTCGGTACGCGCCTGGCCTTCAGCCAAATCCCAGTGTGACACTGAATTCCATTCCACGTCCTACCTCACTTTTCTTTCCTTCCGCTTTGATGCCGGCCACGTTGGAAGGAAACGTCAGTTTCCCGCTCTGCATCGATCAAGACTATAAGCCTAATAAAACCAAAAACATATTTTCTGTTTGTCGTAACACTACTGTCATTCATGCGGTCTTATGTGAAGCATGACTGTTATTTCTTCTCTCGCTTTGGATCAAATGGTGTTGCCTCAGCTGGCTGGCTTTGAATCGTTTACATTGCTTTTTGGCTTCCAAAGAGAATTTATAGGATTTTTGTCACATTTACGCGCTGAGATTGATCCAATATTGAGCTTGACATCAGCTGGAAAAACTGCCTCAGGTTTAAGTTTAGAAGGATGTGACAATCTTCTTCACACGGCCTGTCACAAGTCCGACGTGGACGCCTTAAAACCCAGGAATGCCCCCGAATACCCATGAGCTGGAAATTACCTTTGGTTCTTGAAGACCAATCACACGTATGAACTATCCAGCGAGGTGAAATACTTGTTTTATGTTTCATCCACACATGATGTGTGCTGCCTTTGTAATTGTGTTTCATTTCCTGTTAAACCAACCTTTGTTGTTTTATAACATCGACAACAGAGTGGAATGTCCAAAGTCGAAGACTATGTTGTGGGACACTAGTGAATTTGCTCAACTTCCGATTTGTTTTTTGTTTAACATTCGCAGCTAACTTGAACCGCCTTCCTTAAAACTATTCAGTCGCACAGTCTTCACTGTGCTGACTCATCCCTGGAGCCTTTGGTGGTCAACTCCTGACTAAAGTGTAGCATTTTATTTAGCTGGCATAACAGCGAAATACTGGATGATGTGCTATTCCATGAAAGCAGACTCAGAGATTTCTTCTTTTGTCGTTACAGTATAAGCAGTTGGCAGGTAACTTCTGGTGTTCGTGACTGCCACCCACGCTCGAGTCTGCCTTCGGTTATTGCTTTACAGCTTTTCGGTTTGGAGGCGCATCAGTAGTTTTATTGCCCCTTGCTAGAAGTTCTACGACTAGTCTGGGCTATTCTATGAAACGTTGTGAGCCACTGGAAACAAAAGTAAGTATTGCAGGTATTCGTTTCAATTTATCAACTGCAAACATGTCCGAGGCCAAGACAGAACTATGGCTGTTATTTTTAGAGGTGATGTAAGTTTCAAGTGCAAGCCAGGAGTGGGATAAATAATATTTATTTTGCAGAGCCTATAATGAAACATAATATCATTTTCAGTGTTATTCGCTCAGCTCCTTGCCAGTGCTGTCATTCTTTTCCCATCATAAAGAACAGGAGGTGAATGAGGTTTCTGGAGGATAAAATGTCAAAACCCCGAAAGCTCATGTAACACTCGCTCGTCTGAAACTAGAACGTAATGATCTCTATCAAGAGCACTAAGTTGTAAATATATGTTTTTTAACGCTTTATTTAGTATCAATAATAATAAAAAAATATGCTTCATAACACCACCCAACACACACAAATCCATAGACTTCCACACACAACAATCACCCTTTCATTCACTCTAACATGAAAACGACATCATGATACTTATCATTATAGTCATCATCAGTGTCATAATCATTATCCTATCAATTACAATGACAAAGAATCAACAGTGAATGAAAAAGAACAAAAAGAAAAATAATACCAAGAAACACTCTGCAATGGGAATCGCTTTCTACTTGCTGTTTATCCAGACGTTTTTGTTGCAATTATTTTACGTTGATATATACGAGGATATGAATCAACTGTGCCATTATAAATGGTTTTAAAGTAAGATTCCCATAAGATTGGAACACTGAATTCTTCCTCCCGAAATAAACTGGGTCCTTGAAGCAAAACTGAAGCCCTCATTGTGCTTCAATACCATTTGTAATATTTTTTTATCTTTGACCCTGACAGCCATTGTGGCACTTATTTGTGGGTGATAAACCTGCATTTTTTTTTAAGATTCTCAAGATTTTCAGTGAAAAAAATCCCAATGTCAAAAACGACAAAATAATTCAGATCCTGGCCTGAATGGACATGGATGTATTCTTATGCTGAATCCCTCTCCAAGGTTTCATGGTAGTTTGTAAGTGATCCTGCTAACAACCTTTGACATGATCAAATGAGTACCCAAGGGGTTTCTCCCTTATTGTCGCTAAACATGGTTGTCGCGAGAACATGACGACTGGGCCTTTCATGTCGGGCAACAAGCAACATTCAAACACTCAATCACATTGTCTTCAATCCAGTCACCACGGGCTGATGGGAGGGTGAGCGGGTGAAGCTTCAATAAGGAACTCAAGCCCCAGTCCTCTTAACTCATTCACTCCCAAAGACGTTTTTATATGTCATTTCAGACTTGGTTTAGAATTGGCTGGTACTGAATGAGAGCACCACTCAAAGTGGTCTTCTTAGCAGGACACGATTGGAGAAGTTTTGTTTCTTGCCTTAAAAGCAAATGAAAAGCGCCGTAGATAGAAGGAAAGAGAAGACGGCGCCGTGCTTTGTGGGAGGCAACGGCCAAGAGCACAAACTTAATCCGGTCGGCATCGCTGGGCAAGCAGGGATGGTTCTGTCTCAAAAAAATGCAGGCTATGCATGCTGCTGAAGTAGACGTGTGGAAGAGCAGTTTGAAAGGAAGAGTTGAACTTGACAGGTAGGTGTGTGATCAAGGGGAAAACAACAACCCCCGCTCCCCCGATCCCCACTGCATCTGCATATGGAGGAATTCTCTGTGCTCACTTCAGCATCATTATGTACATGAAGCACTCAAATGTTTTGTTTAAACTTTTTGGATACAAGCCCGAATATAAGTCTTTAATATGTTTGTGTGGAAATATGAAGTTGCCGTTCAATAGCCTCTCTGCTCTTTCTGCTCTGTGACGATTCCCTTTTCTTCAGCCAAGGGGGGTGAGTTTTCACTTTGATCCTGTTGTTTTCACACAGAAATGTCATTCATTTTAACAAATGTGTTAATTTAAAGGTCCGAGCCATGGTGCAAGCTTTCCCCATCATCAGCTTAGTTTTTTTTTTCTTTGTAAGAAAAAGATGGCATTTTTAAAACTATGACAAAATGCTTTTGTCAAATAAACTACCTTTTCCTCTCAATAAAAGCACGTTTTTCTCCAACCTTTTCTTTGTTATACAATGCCCCCCAAAAATGTATGACTTTTTCTTAGAAATAGCTATAAAAAATTGACAAATGCTGACTAAAATGACAAAAAAGATACGGTATGTAGACGTCCATGATAACGCTCCTTACATATTTAGTAAGACCAAACCGATTGCCACCTGCTAGGATGAAAGATAATGAGATCTAAACATTTCTTGCTATCAAAATTTCAAAAGTTATGATCTCTTTTTATTTAGATTCTAATAAATCGGACTGACACAATGGGCGGTACGGTGATCAGTGGTTAGCATTTCCGCCTCGCAATGCAGAGGTACAGGGTTCGATTCCGGCTCTGGATATCCTGTATGGAGTTTGTATGTTCTCCCCATGCCTGCTTTGGAGCACACTAACTAAGCATAAAATATTTTGAATTTGGAGGCATCATCTTTATTTACTTTTTGAATCTGATCGTGTTTGCCAGTCGCCCATTTTGGTGTTTTTGCTTTCAGGGTTCATTGACAAAGGTAACCACGTTTGTATGCCAGCTTGTCTGTTTTGTTATGCACATCATATTAAGTTTGGATGTGACTTATTTTGCTTATTTAAAAAAAAATGCGGCAAGTGCACATTTGGTGCTTTTTGTAGTGTTTTCATGAGCCCTGGATCAGTAGCACGCTTGAGCCAACTTTCCATTTATGCGGCTCAATGCAGTTGACTGAGGGAGGCAGGCGCAGCTGTGCTACAAAAGTGTTTTTCGTGGAAAAAAGTATTTCTGTTGTCTGGTCTTAATTATACCTTTTTAGCTCGGGATGGGCAACCGGCGGGCCACGGGCCGAGTGCAACCACACTTGATTGGGCTGAACATTGGCACATATAGAATAGTTCTGTATGCTACAATGATGCCAGCACTAAAATTCACCCCCTAGAAAAAAAAATCAGTCGTGTTTAATGCATTTTTATGACGACATTTCGTACATCGTAATGATGCCCATTATTTGTGGGCGGGGACTGCTTGTTGTACATCTCAGCCTGACTACGTCATTGAAGGAACGAGGCAAGCGTTGTAATATTGTTTCCTGCCTCGCTTTGTCATATTCTCTTGTCACCGAGTGACTGAGAACAGTGACCAATCGTCACAAAAAAAAAAAATCATATGCATAGCTGTCATCATGTCCACGCCGACCTGTGAAAATATATATGTCTGCAAATTTGGTTACAAATAATCGATGAGATTTTACACCCGAGAAAAGCAGGTCTAACTCGTGGCGCGGGTGGTGTTATACGATGGTGGTGGATTTATTTGAGGCACAGGCAGACAAATTTGGCGCGCCACAGACGTGTGTGGCGTATGCCATCTGTTTCATATATAAAGGACAACAGGGTTGTCACAGACGATGCACGATTGGGGATGAAAGGTGGTCTCCAATTGTCCCTTTCACATGCATGGTTGACTAAAACTTCCACAAGAGGAGATCTTGTAGTTTACCTGCCAATGTCATGCATGGACCCCAGCAAGTCGATTTCGGTTCCTGCAATGTCATGCACGGCATACCGCTCCTCCGACCGCCGTAGGATTGGCCGGAAAAGACTATTGCGACACCACAACGGCGCAATGTTTTGATGTTATCGTGATGGTGGTGTTTGGAACGCAGTGTGATTTGTAAGGCGATTCCTGCCTGGTGCAAAAAGTTTGACAACCACTGTCATAAAACTAAATCCTTTCAGCAATGGCATTTTCGACATCTGACAGTTTGTGTTGTGTGTTGCAGCAGTCATCTGTGTTTTGATTTGTTCCTACAAAGTAAATCCACAGTAGAACATTTTTGCTTGTCGTCACCGGTAAATCTTACAAGGGTTAATAATGCCAAGACTTTTTCCTGATTCAACATTCATGATTAAAAATAGTCTGCAGTTTGCAGCAGTCAGCTTCTTTATATGATAAACTCTTGAATATGACACCGACTGCCTCCTCCCCCAATCCCTTCGAGCCAATGTGACACACTCGTTTTTCCTTTAGTGGAGCAGACAGCTGTTGTTTACACTGAAACTTTTTTGTTTTGTGCTTGATTTGGTTATTATAATCATCAGAAAGACCAGGGTAATTTCAAAATGTTTGCACAAGCTCACATTCCTGTCAGCCCCTTCAGTTCACTTGAACATAGTTTGAGAGACTCACACCATAGTGACCAAAGAGCTGATTAAAGTTACAAAGAAAAACCCTTGTGTCAAATGAGCCATTAAACCAAGAATTAGACCGATTCCAGTGTAACCATCTAGTTTTGCTTCTACTTGTCCTCACAAACTGAGAGTTTTTACCTTTCTGTTCTTCATCTGAAGCCATTGTTATGGATGGAAACTGTTGGCATGAAGTCTGCCTCAGCATTTTAAAATATCACACTTGACTTTGAAACTATACATTGAATTTTCTGATACTTTCCTGGTTTGTCTGATAACCGTTTATCACTTGGTAGTGTGTTTTTATGAAATGTCTTTTTCTCGATGCCTTGTGATTGACTGGCAACTAGTACACTGTGTATTCTGCCTGCTGGCTTGTGTCAGCTCAGATAGGCCTCCCACTTTTTGCGACGCCAAACAGGATAAGAACTGTAGAAAATTGATTGATTTGAATCCTGTTGTTTTCTTCACTAGTCGACGATATTTTAACATTGGGTGCCATCAGTTCCTTGAAAGGCTTTATATCTTAGATAGCCGGAAGGGGTCAACTGGGGTTAACCCCACCTAAACCTGTTAGCCATCTGGAGGACCCCCTGCTCAGCTCACCGGGATGATACGGCCCCCTCCTACACATGTGTTGCCCACATAGGGGTCATAGAGGTTTAGTCCAACAATTTCTCACATTTGCACGCACTCTCGATTTGACTTTGACGGCTGCATACTCAGCCGCTTCTCCTCCGAATAAGGCAGCACCAACCTTTTTGAAACCGAAAGCTATTGGAAACTCTATTTGAAGTCATTGCATTTGGAAATGATCCGCATTCCCAGAAAATCCCAATGTCACATCACTGGCGGAGCTATTTTTAGAACCGGCCTGCAGGCTCCTCACCTAGCCGTACCCATGGGCACCATGTTGGTGAGCCCTGTTCGGAATGGAACGGGCCACTACGTGATTGTTAAGGAGCCTGCTTAAATCCTTTCTTAGTCAGAGCTGACAAGGGAGGGAAGCTGTCATCTCCGAATGTTGGAGGGCAAGAGTGGACTAAGTGACAAGAGGACCACCTCCTGTCATCCTGGAGTGATTTATGGACAAGTGACACAATTACAACTCCTCTAAGCTGCAACTGAATACTGAAGCCATCAGAACCTGTCTGCCCCCTGCCACTTGATGTTGAGTTTAAGAGCATTGCAGGAGAGGAAATATTTTAGTAACCCTGCGGTGTGTGTTTTAAAACAAAGTACTGCCCCTCTTTAAACAACTCAAAGAGTAACCTGGAGTGGAATTCAATCGTACTTTCCTGTGGAAAGTTCTTAAACGAGAGATTCTCCTTTCATTGTGTGTCTGGGAAATCTCTCATATGTGGTATTTTATGGTTTAGTTTGGAATGAATTTGATGAATTAATATTTTGATGCCAAACCACGTTGTGTGCCCCCTCTTACAACATTACATTGTGAAAGGTGGTTTTTGGAAGTGTCGCTGATGGACTGGTGTGCGAGCAGCGTGGGATCGGTTCCCGCTCGGTGACGGTGGGGATGTGGGTGTGAATGGTCATTTGTCTCTACATGTGCCCTGCGACTGACTGGCAACCGGTTCAAGGTGTAGTCTGCCTTCCTCCTGAAGTCAGCCAGGATAGGCTCCAACAACTCCCCGCGACCCTGTTCAGGATAAGCGGTGTTGAAAATGGATGGATGGATGGATGGATAGTTTTTGGAAGCGGTTTGAAACACATGGAGGAATGTTCCCCCTCGAAGATGTCATGCGGTGCGTGACTCTGCACACGGCCAGGCCACGCTGGCTTGCTCCCGCTGCAGACACCAGCCGGAATTCTCATTTGACTTCTTGCTTAATAGAAAATATCATCCACATATGTCTGCATGCGACAGGTATTATGGGAGGACCTCCAAGATGATGATCACATGTATTTGCGTTGGACCTGGCCTCTGTATTGGACGCCATCCTTTTCATTGATGCTAGTATGCCGTTGAGACATAAACGTCGTTTCTACTCTGTGGGTGCTTCCGAGAAGGAAAAGGAGGGAGGACAAGGGCCTCCTTTATTTACTTGTGGACATGTGGCTGTCGGCCTCTGCTCCATCAAAGATGAGACTGTGGCGTGTAATACTTGATTCAGCAACCAGAGCGAAGACACCGCAAAGGGGGAACACAAATGTGAGCTTGTGTGTTGTTATCATCAAATGATACAATGACAATGACTAATATGTGCAGTTGCTTCTGTCAACCCAATGGCGCAAGTTTGGACCCAAATAGTACAGAGCGGTACCTGGTCGTCCCCAGTTTTGACAGGCATAATTTTAAAATGCCAGTGCTATGGAATGGGGTCTTGCAGCACATGTCTTGAGCTGTTTTTGGTCTTTTTCCCCATCAGGAAGGCTGCCTCAGCAGTGCCTCAGCCTGCTTGTGAGTGGAAATCTTTGGCTAGTGTTATCTTTGGAAAGTGTTGAGTCCACAGAAAGTGGGAGCAAGGAGTCCAGTGTCAGCTCACACATCCTGGGCTCACTATTGCACCGAATGACAAAGAGAGTGGAGTGCGGCGGAATGAGGCGAGCTGAAGAAAGCATTAGCGGTTGTTCTGAGTGAATAGACTCGCCGAAGGGACACGAGGAGCGCTTTGATTGGTCCGGTGAGATAGTCCGAGATCAGGCCTTGCTTGAGGCACACTCATGCTCGAGGATTTCTGAAGGACGTGGGAAGAAAGAGAGCTCCGTATGTGAAGTGTATCCCATAGTGAGGAGGGCCTCATCCTCTCAATGCAGGAATCCATTTCATTCTGTCCATCTACATTGCTCTCCGTGATTAGCCCGGAGAGCCAGCAGGCGATTGAATAGTCTCATATCCATTGAGCATGTCGCGCAGAGCGTGACAAATTAGCACCCCGCCAAAGTTTTGAATCTCTGCGGATGTTTGTCTCAACATAAGAACAAGGTCACTTCCTGACTTGGCAAACGGAAGGTTCTGCTATTATGTACCATTAACAGAAGCAGAAAGCTTTTAGGCAGTGCTATTGGAATAGAAGGTCCTACCTCTTCAGCATGCAACCCATTTGGTACCAGATAAAAGCCCTCCTTAAATTGAATGAGTTATTAGAACATGTTCACAATTTGCCTAACTATTACTCCAATTCCCCAGGACATCAATTAGAATTAAGTCCTTTCAACTAAACATGGTGCGTCATCATTATGCCATTTACAATTTAAAGCCCAATATACAATTTGCTTCCCATGTTCAGTATAAACAATTGTTGTTTCGGGAGACAAATATGCCAAACTACTGTCCGACTGTGTTGTGTTTAAGAATATTGATTGCACGGCAGGATTTCTTATGTTGGTTGCTTTTCATAGTCTCAATCACAAATTCTGACAAAAACAGCAGGAAACAATGTCCTCCTCGTCAATTGTATTGATACAGCGCACTCTTTTGCTAATTATACAGTACAGTAATGTATTAATATACTTAAAACTTGAAAATGAAAACACCCTTTGAACATGGAGGTTATGGTCCAAGAACACATCAGGTACTTGTCATCCCACAAATCATTAGAATGCAGTGTAGTAAATATTTGCAAGTATTTTACTGGTCCTGTTACATATAAAAAATTGTTATCATGGCGGACAAAAATACCAACCGACCATTTCCCGACTTGAGCAATACTGTATGTTCAGAACAGCACAACAAATTGATGTCACATTTCTCTACCGTTGCTGTGAGTCTAACAGATTATTCTTGCTGTCATCAGGACTACTTAAGTTTGTCACTTGATCTCCGTCCATTTTGACAATAATCACTCTTGTTTATAAATAAGATGAGCTATATAAAGAGCAAAGTGACTTGACCTGAATATTAATTAGAAAACATTGAGATGTACAGTATTTCTATTCAGAGAAGAGCTGCGGTATTAGCAAGCTGAATAGCTCTTTCGAGACTTTGGCCACTGGCCTCACATTTCAAATGTTACAGACTATATTTTCATCTCTTGGTTTGACATGTGCTCGAATGTATATTTAGACTAACTAACCCCTATCTCTAAAATGGTCAGCCGGTGCCCGGGTTGCAGTGGTGTTCATTTATTTTCTGATCTAACCCACATGTATTCTGGGGATGGACAGGTTTCACTTTCCGAACATGTGCCGACAGCAAAACGCCAGCTGTCCGTTTCGGAATGTGCTCCATGTTAACGTGAATCACAGACGTGCGATTCCTTATTCTGATTCAGATCAAATTCACTCAAACGATGAGGATGTTTTTAAACTGTACCACTTCTGTTTGGAGGCATTACATTTTCACGTTCGGCCGTCCATTATGTCACCAATCAAAGTGTGGAGGGAAGCAGCATTTTTCCGTAGGCCAATTTAGCATTTTAGTTGCGGAATTCGCATGTTTTTTGCCATTCCTGGTGTTTTGTTGTTGTTTTTTAATTTAATTCCATTTCATTAGGGTTGCTCAGTGATTGGGTTGGTGACCACTCCAGCGATGTACGCTTGCCCAAATTCATCTCAGATAAACACCATATCACTCACAACTCTGATGAAAACCAGCACCATATAAAATGTCTCGATATGGAACTTCTGTTGTCAGTCACAAGTCAGTCTCTTAACCACTGCGTGTGGTTTGGTCTTTCAAGTTTCCCAGGCTCTGTAAACTGTAGATGGCCATTCATCTTAAACATACCGTACACAGACATGAGGTCAACGAGACTAAGTCAGCTGTTCGATTGTCATGGTGACATTGAATTCCCCCATGTGACCTAGTTCAGATACGTCATGGCAATCTCAGCAGCAAAACAGATCCTCAGACCCTGTCACATTGTGTGTGGAAAAAAAAATCCAATATTAATCACATAACTGTCCAAGTTACTGAAGTGTTTTTATTTTTGCTTATGATTTTTACTGACTTGACGTTGGAAATCAAGCTGTTGCCTTTAAAGATTGGATCGCGAAATTTCAGTTGTGCTCAGTAAAGTGTAGAAAAGACAGGACTTACATGGCTGCAATCAATGGGGTCTTGAAGTATTCCTTTCCATTACACTGGGAGGCTAATTGTTACACTCATTTGATTTGTTTCTCTGTCTGTGGTGCTGCATAATCATCCATGCATCCATTTTCTAATCCGGTCATCCTCAAAAGGGTCACGGGTATGCTAAGGCCTATCCCAGCTGTCTTCGGGCAGTAGCGGGGGTACAACCCTGAACTTGTTGCCAGCCAATCGCAGGGCACGCATAGACGAACGACCATCCACGCTCAAGCTCACACCTTGGGACAATTTAGAGCGTTCCATTAACCTGCCGTGCATGTTTTTGGAATGTGGAAGTAAACCGGAGTCTCCGTAGAAAACCCCACGGAGGTACAGGGAGAATATGCAAACTCCACACGGGAAGGGCAGGGCCCGGAATCAAACCCTGCACCTCTGTACTGTGAGGTGGGCACTTTCACCATTCGACCGCTGTGCCACCCACTTTAGCGTAATGACATAAAATGAGTCAGAGAGAGAGAGAGAGAGAGAGAGAGAGAGAGAGAGAGAGAGAGAGAGAGAGAGGAGTGTGAAAAGATTTGACTGACGGTGTGTAAATTCACTCAGATGGTTATGAAAGCATCCTTGAATTTGTGTAGCTGTGAATCTGGGGATTTTGCCATCTCATAATGCTCCAAGGGAACAATACATCAAAAGATGCACCTGGCCCTGTAAAAACACTTTGTATAACTTGGCAGTTACACTACAATGCAGCGCTCACCACAGCCAAAAAAGCTGGCACAGCTACAGTATGTGTAGGAAGGTGTGCTAATAATTTATCACACCATATTTTCTCGAGGTTTCTCAAACTCGCCGATTTGCAGCATGGCAGTAAACCAAATTGGGCTGTTTCGATGATAGGGTAGCATAGAACCTTTTCACAGTGGCAATTTTTTTTAATGGCTACCCTGTAATTGCTGCAGTGCCAAGTGCGACAGTATATTTTTGCATTTTTAGAATCAGGTTAAAACAAGGTGGCATGATAAGGTGCTGGGGCTAGTTAAAGCGCTAAAGCTTCTTGGAATTTATTTTTTGCATGGCAACATTTACTTTTGAAATTAAAACTGCACACACATATCAGATACAGTGTATAGCTATATGCTGGTTTAATGTCACTTAAACAAAACGAAACATGCATGCCAAGCTGATAGGACACTCTAAAATTGTCTCTAGGTGTGAGTGTGAGCGTGGATGGTTGTTCGTCTGTGTGTGCCCTGCGATTGGCCGGCAACCGATTCAGGGTTGTACAGCCGCTACTGCCCAAAGACAGCTGGGATAGGCCCCAGCATGCCTGTGACCCTTGTGAGGATAAGTGGATCGGAAAATGGATGGATGGATGGATGGATGTCACATGACAAGTCATGTTGCTTTGTGAGTAGATTGCGCTTGTTTGTGGTCTGAATGTGTTTGTTAGCTGCAATTGGATATGATGCTGTATATTTTGTACTCTGTTTGCTGTTTGTTTATTCTGCCTTTGCGGTCTCAAATTGCTAGGATGCACATACAGTATTTTGGTTTCTGTCCACAACAAGGATTCACAAGGCTTTCATTTTGTCCTGCTCCAAGTTGAGTAGTCTTGTGAAACTTCTAATCTGTATAATCTTAACAAACACACACTGTGTTGCTTCGGTGATGACTGTCATGCATTGTCTGATTTCAGTGTTTAGCCACAGTGGTCATTTAAATCGACTTGATTAGCTAGACAAATCATCTGGGTTTATTTTAACTCGTTTCCATTCCCTCGAGGGAGAGCGGCAGGATATCTTATCCTTCATGGCCTCACATGAAGCGACATTGGGACTTCATTGGGTGGGTGTGAAAGAAAAAAAGTGGTCATAACCCAGTTTGGATCATGGATGGTGTGAACTTGGAGGGCATAAGTGAGAAATGAACGATGACAAAGTAGACTAAAGATCAGATCGCTCAGAAAGATCAGAACCCCATCCTTGGCTCCTACACCAGCCGTCTCTAAAACTCAATTGAAATGGGTCTTGTATGTATTCTACATATATTTTTTGTTAAATGATACTATCTGTCTTTTTTAATTGCCATTTAAAAATTGTGGTTGATGAAAAGGTCATCAAAGCAATTGCAGTTCTGACTTTTGCGCATTACTATAGAACAGAAAACAAATATCCCATGTCAGTAAAGTGGAGACTTTGAGATGCAAGGAGCAGACTTTTACCTGCAGCGACTCTCTGCTTGGCGGTTTGGATAAACACAGAAGGACTCAGTGACCTCACTGTCAAACAGGATGATATGGATCACCTCGAGCTTTGGAGAGCACTCCTTGCCATCTCGCACTGCCATCCCCCCATTTTCCATCCACCCGTCCATTTTCCAATCCGCTTTATCCTCGCAGGGGGTGCTGGAGCCTATCCCAGCTGTCTTCGGCTAGTAGGCGGGGGACAACCTGAACCGGTTGCCAACCAATCGCAGGGCACACACAGACGAACAACCATCCGCGCTGACACTCACACCTAGGGACAATTTTAGAGTGTCCAATCAGCCTGCCATGCATGTTTTTGGAATGTGGGAGGAAACCGGAGTACCCGAAGAAAATCCACGCAGGGCACGGGGAAACACAGGAAGGCCAGAGCCGGGACCGAACCCACGACCTCTGCACTGTGAGGTCAAGGCGCTAACCACTCGACCACCGGGCCGCCCTCCCCCACATTTTTGGGATGTTGGCTCTACACACATATCACACACGTGTAGACTTTGCCTCTCTCCCCCTATTGAACACTAAAACAACATGCCAGAAGTACAAATTTGCTCTCCCACAAAGCTTGCACAAAGTGTTCATTTTGCCACAAACATTTGACCCGAAACAGCATGAGAAATAATTTTCTTGATATTTGTGTAAATGCTCTTTCCAGGAAGCTCATTTATAACATGATGCCTTGTGGCTGTGTTATCATTAGTCATTAGGATGAAAAAAAAAGAACACTTGATCGAGGTCAATGGTGAAGGAGAAATTCCTCCAGCTGATTGTTTTGACACTTCACGAAAAATACATGCAAACCCCCAAATATGTATTTCAAATTTAAAACCAGCAGAGTGAGGAATATTCTCCCGTTTCTAAATCCAGGCCAGATTATAAACCTCTGAGTTTTCGAAAAATAGCAATCAATAAATCAGAGAACCAAGTCATCTGCCAGGATTTTTTGCGCGAGGTGTCTGCCCAGCATACTGGACCTACATAATATTATCACCCACGTGTGAAGCACCAAGTCAAGATATGAATCTGCAAAAGTACAGTCCTGACATTCTCTGGATTCAACATTTGGTGTGACTTCTCTGGGGAAATTCTTTGGCCGTCTCAAATAGAAGATAAATCGGATTGTTAAAATGTAATGTTTGGAGTGTTTGGAATGAGATGCTAAACAAAGTAACCAAAGGCGAAGGCTGACCTTTCAACCACAACAAGATTGGTTGTTAAATGAACACCATCTGATATGTGTACCGAACGCAGAGAGGTTTGTACAGTATTTTGCAAAAGACTATGGACACCATTAAATACTGTTGTTTTAGCAATGCTCTTTTATTTCCTTCACTGAATGTGTCTTGAGTGTCGGGCGATGGCTCTGTCCACGTCACACACGAGACAGCTGATCTCATCAGTCACAAATGACAAGCAGTCCAACTGACTTTGTGTGCAGAGAGTTGCCCCCTACGGAGCCCAAAACAGAGGGCGTTTTTCGAAAGGAACAATTAGCACTTGAGTAAGCAGTCAGGCTCGAGGAGATGTTGATATCTGGGAGCCAAAGGGCACTCTCTTAAGTGGAAGTATCCAGTGGCAGAAACCTCCTCTTCAAGTGGGAAAAGTACACCAGTGTTTTCTCGGTCTCTTGATCGCTAAGTTAATAATTGGCAATAGATTTGTAGTACATTTGCCTTAGCCAACCCACTCCACTTCTTTAACAATTCTGTTTAAAAGGGTAGTATATCTATCAGGGTGTTATTTCTTCTTAAAGAACCAGCTCGGGTTTTAATGAAACAAGGTGGGGGAGTGGATCCGGTCAAGCAGGAGGAAACCATTAAATTCAGGAGCAGATCTGTGCATAGTCATTATTTCCCAGGTAATGTGGCGCAGACGTCCACATTCAGTGCCCCTTTCATTTTGATGCTTGAAAAGGCTGTTTTTATTACCCCTATAAAAACGGATTTAAAAAATATATGCAGTATATGACTAAGCATCATGACACGTTTCACTTTCAGTGGAAGTCCAAAATAAATGCCCCCAAGGGAAATAATGGAAATATTAACATTCCTAACTGTGATATCAGTGGACCAAAACAGTTAACCACTGCTTATATTAAAATGTGAAAACAATAAAACACTCTAATGACTTAACTGAATTGATGAATGTTTAATATAGCACAGCTCTCAATGTAAAAAATACGTAAATTAATGATTATAAAAGTGTTTTTTAAAAAAAGTGTGAAAAGCATTAAACGGTATGTGCAAAAAATAAAAGAAAATGAAAAGTATAACAGTGATATCCAGCTTCCTGTGTGGAGTTTGCATGTTCTCCCCATGCCCGCGTGGGTTTTGTCTGGGCTTTCCGGTTTCCTCCCACATTTCAAAAACATGCACGCCAGGCTGATTGGACACTCTAAATTGTCCGTAGGTGTGATTGTGAGCGCGGATGATTGTTCGTCTCTGTGTGCCCTGCGATTGGCTAGCAACCGGTTCAGGGTGTCCCCCACCTACTGCCCAAAGACAGCTGGGACAGGCTCCAGCACGCCCCGCGACCCTTATGAGGATAAAGTGGATCAGAAAATGGATGGATGGATGGATGGATGGATGGACAACAGTGATAAGTGACAATATGCCACAAACTAACATGGAAACAGCTAAAACAAACCACATCAAACAATTTCTGCCAAACATGGAATTGGATTTTCTTTTCAAAAATCTTTTGAAACCATCCTGTCATCTGAAAATTGAGCTTAGCCTTTTGTCCAAAGAGTCTTATTCTTTCATTGTAAACCTGCTGTCTGCAACATTTGGGCTAGCCAATCGTGGAACACGGACAAAAGCTGTGAAAGATTTAACAATGAAATCTTCCAACCCTGTGATCAAACATAACAAAAACGTTTGAATGAGACCAAATAAAATAGCAGGTCCATTACCCTGACATGTAAACAAACATGTCAGTAACCACCTCTGGATCCCATTAACAAAGTTTCAATGTTTGTTTAAGTCATTGAGCAAAATGTCGTCTTTGTTTGCCCGTCATGCATGAGTATTATGCAAATCTCACTGTTCATTAGAAGGCCGCCATTGTTCTCAGTCCAAACATAGCTCGAGTTTGTAAGTCTGTAATGGTTTTGGTTGTAGTCTGTGCTGCTTATCTAACATTCTTGTTGCAATCATGTCATATTTAGAATACACAGACATTGTGTTGTCTGTTAGCTAAATCCTGCGGCTTCTACAAAGAGCGCAACGGCGGCTTTGAGGCCTTTATAGAAGCCAGCTGCCTCGGTCAAGTGTTTCCAGAGTTTCATTTATCTGAGCCGGGTCAGAATCAAGTGATTCTGACACAGTTTTCAACAATTTAAAGACATTTAAATATGAGGGTTTCAGTCATTTCAAACTTACTCGCAAATCATTTCAAAATTACTCATTCACAAGGGGAAAAAGGGGAAATAAGTTCCCCCCAAAAATCTTATTTACAGAATGTATGTTTTGTAGAACAAAGTGCAATAGAGTACAAAAAGACTCATTGTGCACACTGGTGAAAATCTTGACACCTGGGTGGTTTCATGTTGTTTTTTATTGCCAATTTTTTTGAGATTACTTAATTTAAAAATGAGGTTAGCTACAGCAGGGGAAATGTTTTGTACAGTTGGCAAGCTAATACAATTGATATTTACTTACTAGGCGGCCCGGTGGTCAAGGGGTTAGCACCTCGACCTCACAGTGCAGAGGTACTGGGTTCCGTTCCAGCTATGACCTTCCTGTGTGGAGTTTGCATCTTGTCCCCGTGCCTGCGTGGGTTTTCTCCTCCCACATTCCAAAAACATGCATGGCAGGCTGATTGAACACTCTAAATTGTAGATAGGTATGAGTGTGAGCGTGGATGGTTGTTCATCTATGCGTGCCCTGCGATTGGCTGGCAACCAGTTCAGGGTGTCCCCCGCCTACTGCCTGAAGACAGCCGGGATAGGCTCCAGCATGCCCCGTGACCCTTGTGAGGACAAGCGGATCAGAAAATGGATAGATGGATGGATTTCCTTCCTATCCTGGTGTGAGTCCAGTGAAGACATGGAAGTTGACAAGTAAGCTAAGCAATCAGTGCACGAGCACTGCTGATGGCCAGGAATGATTTTTGGGGTTTACTTAGTGATCTTGTATGCCGTTTGCAGAGTCAGAGCAGTGTACCAAAGCAGATTTCTTTTTTGCAGAAACACTCGGCGGGATTCTACTGGTAAAACATCTACTACCAGGTGTGCCTGAATCATTTTGGTAAAATTGGCAAAATGGTCAAGACAGAATAGAAGAAGGAGGGGTGGAAAGAAAGCACCAAAATGGAAAAACATGCACCAGTCAGAATCTGGTACCAGTGTGCTGGGCCCGAGTTGTCTGAACTGCTTATGCTGTCATTATGCAGGGCAGCTGCATGTGTTCACATAAACATTATTTTCACATTTTCCTTAAATTGCTCGTGAATAATGCATGAATCTGAGGGCTTTCAGACTTGCCCACTGTAGTCCTTTTGAATGGAAAATCCCCCCCCGTTGGCGTGGTTGATTTGGTTCGGTGTCAACACACTAATCAAACTCAGGCATGAGTTGCCAAATCTACTCTTCTCCGTTGTCTTGGTATGGTTCCAAACAAACTCGCAGCCTGTTCCGGACGTATTTATTCCACGTAGCCATCAGGATTCAGTCCCATTCACCGTTTATTTTTCTTGTTGTTACGTAACCCATTACGATGCATTCTGCATTTTCACCATATATTTCACTATATTCATAAGATCTACCATGGTGTTTTTTTTTAGCCTTGCACACGACTTATACCTGACGAGAACTAAACTAAAAGTAAGCATTTGTAAAAAAAAAAAAAAAAAAGAAAACTAGTAAAAATGAACAAAGTTGCCCTGAAAACTCATTAAAACTAACAAAAATAAAAACGGAATCCTGCCCACTGATTTGCAGGATGAAGACTCATCACTTCCTCTTCCTTTGCCGACTTTGCACGCTAATTTGCCAAATGGGCTTTCATCACTTCATCCTAATTTGCATTCAATCGATGCAGCCTCCCTTATTTATTTATGTATTTATTTATTTTTCACCGGGTCAGATTGGGTGACGGTATGAGTAAAATTGCACATCGTGAAAGCAACTTTGGGCGATACAGTAAATGCTTTTTAGTGTCTTCATTATTCATTTATTGTTTTGTTGTTGTATGACTTATTTTTGCTCCATGCGCAGAACCTTGCATCCAGCGGTGATTGTTTTCAAGTGCTCCATAAGTACAAGTTGAGGGACAACGATATGCTGTATATCGCCCACACCGATACGAGACTGCAAGATTGCCATTTATTCTTTGGTATGTGTGCCCGTTATTGCAGCCATGCGTAAAGCTTCCCCCCCTGCTGAGTAGTGATCAAAGTCCAGACGCTGAATGGCTTCTTCCGTCCCCTTGGTGGAAACGCTAAGCCTGTTAACTCAAGTATTCCTCAGTCATAAAAACACCAGAGAGAGACTGTCCTCACGAGGCTGATTGTGCAAAAGAAACATGGAAAAGAAAATCACATTTTAAATTGTGCAATATTAATGCTAATGAATTATATCTCCTGTAATATCTTGTGCATGGTGGTAAGGCCAATATGCCTCTACTTTTGCTGTTAAAGGCTGCCAAGAACTTCTTATCTTTGTCAGAGACACAAAAACAAGACGTTAAAAAAAAGGGGTTGTGAGCACCATTTGTCATCCTCCTGCCATGAATGTCTTAAGTCACTGTAAATTTTGTTGACATACTTTTTCACAGCTTTTGGACCATAATCTTGGCAAAATCTCAGATGTCGACACCCTGACTGATTTTGGCCAAACACATCCAGTAAGTGGAGAAATCACCATATTCTGTCTTGCCCGAAGACGGCAGAGTCTGTCGTGCTGTGAATCAGAACACCTTTTTTTTCTTTCCACGCTCTTGGGATGCATGACTGGCTCCTAACGGGGGTTGTCCAAAATCTTGACATTTTGCTCTTTAATGCTTCGACATGTTTGTTGGGATGCAGGTATGTCTCCACGCTTCGAGAGAGTACATGATCTCTAATTTCACTTTGTAATGCTGCAGATATTTCAGAATGCCTGTTTTTTACTGTGGTTGAGGATTGTCCCACCCACTTTCTACTTTTAGACTTTGCTTGTGTGTCTTTTTTGTCCACTGTCATCCGTCCACAGGATTCCGTCCATCCCAATCTATACACTTGGATTGAATCACAGGTTTTAATGGCAAAAATCCGTCAGCACTCTACGTCTGAAGACAGCGGGCAAACGTGTTGGAAACAAAATAGTTAAGAGACAGCGTGGGTGGGATTATTATCATTGGCTTGCCAAGCAAATATTTAATCCTTATCTAGCACCACCAGATGGAGTGGGGAAATGCCTAATATGATCTACATGGGGTAAAACAGAAAACGTATCAGTCATGAGAAGTTAGTCCTCTCGAGAGGCTTCCAGTTTGACACCAAATTTCGCGATTCCTCCGAGTGATGCAGCGTTTATCGAACCAAAATAACGGGCAAAAATTGTCCGTTGGAAATGTTAATCTTGTTCCAGTTGTTCGCTGTTCATTGAGATGTCAGCCATTTCAAATGCAAGCAAGACTTTCCTGGTTCTTTAATTGCGCTAAGCTATTGTTACAAGCCTCGCATGGCTTTCTCTTCAGGTGTCTGATTCTGTAGCTGCTAAACTGACCCAGTCCCAAACTTTGCCACCTGTCAGCAGTCACATAGCACTTCACACCATCTTAGCATAGCGAAACTGGTGCTGAGGCAAAGGAATGCAACATGACAGGGCATCCACGCAAGGCCAAGATTGCAGTGATAGCTCAAGATCGCATATTATGCGCTCGGAATAACATGAATGCCTCATTTTACATCTGCGGTTAACCGACAGAGAATTTTTTTTTAATGAAGCTCATTTATCACTGAATGTCTTCTGTGGATTATTTGCAAAACCTTTCACCATTTCAGAGGCACATCCAGAAGGGGGACGTTTCCATACTATGAAAACAAAGTCATGAGCTGGCTTGTTGGGTGACTGTTGTCAGTGGTCGCTGGATCAAAGTGAATGGCTTTAACTACACACAGCCAGGAAAAGAGATATTACATTGCACCTGAGAACATATCAATCTGAACATTTGCTACATATCTTGTGTGTAGTTGTGCACTGGCCTGCAGTGTGTAAAGCCTGTGTGTTCTTCACTCTGACACAGACTGTATTGAATTTTCCGTAGGCTTTTAGGTACAGAAGCACGTGTCATTGTTAAGATTTAACGCGCCGTTCATCCGATGCTCAGATTCACCCGTAAGTGCAATTAAGAATCTTCAATCAAGCTTCATCATTTCAAATAGTTTCAACTTGTTTTCCACTAATTCAGGGTTCGACACAAACATGACTACCAAATGATTTCCTGTCTTTCACTGAGCAAACGGGAGACAACACAGTGTCTCGCAAAAAAATACAAAAATAAATGCATGATAACTGGATCAATTGGATAGTGGGAAGTTGGATACATTTTGTTATTTTGACAGTTTTGTCTATGTGAAACGGACTTTATAGTAACTGCTAGAAGTCAGAAGAACACTGTATGGAATCAGGATGCAAAGTCACAAAAGTGTGTGTGTGTGTGTGTGTGTGTGTGTGTGTGTGTGTGTGTGTGTGTGTGTGTGTGTGTGTGTGTTCACTCAGTGCTACAGCAGATTCAGCTCGTAGATGGGATCTCAGCATAACAGTGTCCACGGGATGGTGTGCAGTGGTGCCCCCCCCCCAACGTGTCTGGTGGTTGACATTTGTAGGGAGCAAAGACAGAGAGGAAGCCAAGAGGAGTAAATCAATAGGTTTGGCCCCCCCCCCCAACATTGGGGAAACAAAGGCTTGAAATGTAATTGCACATTGTGAAATGAAACATTTTTAATTGCTCTGACCTTAAAATGAAACTCCAGTAAATCACTTGGTTTTGTCAGCCTCCTTCATTTGTTACAAAGGAAACGAGTGGTGCAGACTGAACACATCTGATATTTCTGCGCAATGCAAAAACCCGTCGGCTTCAATGAACGGAGTAGTTTAACTGACACGGTTACAGAAATAAAGTTCACGACCATCATCTGGAGGTGGTTAGGTTACCACAACTTTTTAACGCATTAGATGATTTGATTTAGCTGTGGTACAGCTGGACCTGACAGACGGCCACCCTGCGCCCCTCCCCCAATCGGACCGGCCTCAAACGCTGATCCGCTAGTTTGTATGTGTGTCAGGCTTTTGTCTGGTGCGCTGAATAGTTGCGTGCCTTAGGTCGGTATCTGTGTCAGCGGTGCTTAGCACGGGGAAACCCTGCTGAGGACGGGAATCGAGGGCAGTGGGCTACATCAAATAAAAACAGAGGAGAGAAAAGGGCCCGGGTACTCAAGGGTGAGGGCTAGTGTGGCTCACCTGGTAAGAAAGGACTCATTTGGCGGGCAGGTAATGAATGTTGCCTGCCCTCGCATTAGCCTTCAGTGATCATTTTACAGTTTCAGCCCTGCGAGTCCCAGGGACTCGCTGATCAGAAAAGTCCCATTCTGCATTTAGAGAGTCACAAATTTCGAATTCTGAAAGGGTCTACTTATCCAATTGCATATGATAATAACACAAACAACAACAATACATTTATAATAGTTTTTTTTCTAAAAACAAATGCTGCAAAAATTCTTTGATTCAGGTATACAAGATTTGCTGAGAAATACGTTTTTATTTCATCCCATGGTTGTCTTTGAGTTCATAAATTCTCCTCTCTTTACTCTGCTTCCAATGATGCAAGGCGGTCTCAAAGTCAACTTATCATCGCAAAAAACTATCCAACTTTAGCTGCTTCCTCTGTGATATCTCCGCAATAAACTTTCGCAACACTTGTTTTAACGTTCCATAGCTTGGCAATCGTCTGGTTTTCCCGCGAGGTGAAGGCCGATCTCGCCAATCTCGTCTCGTCGAGAACGGAAATCTCGTCACGCGAGATTACTTAACGTGAGATCAAAACAACAATGGCGGCGATGATCAAACTGCGATCATTGGTGGAAAAAAAAATACAGTCGGTTTTTTTGTTTTGACTGATAAATTTCCTTGCGGCCCAAAAACGCACAATATTTGGACCTGTGCGTCTAGGACGCGGAACGCAGAGGTAACTGGCTGAGCCTTGCAGTCAGGCATCCCTGTGCAGACCCAAGCAAGAGTGTCCTCTATTGAGTCACTCTGACAGCATCAGATAGCATCTTGATGTGTGTTCAAAATACATATTACACAGGCAAAGCAACAGAGCTTTAGTCCGCCATGCCTGTCAAGCACCAACGACCTCCTAGTAAGGCCTCTTGGAAGAAAAGGAGCAGAAGTCGGCGATATTCAAAGACCAATGTCACTGCTGCCTTCAAGCAGAATTATGGTGACTGACAAAAAAACCTAAACTTTCACCACGGGTCGTGTGTAAACACGTCAATAAACGCCGCAATCCAATTCCCGCTGGGGCACAATGGGTGCTGTTGTGCTCTGCAGGGCAGGTTTGATGTTTATATGAACTTGGCTGGGGTATGTCGTTGCATTGAATGGGCCAGGCGGGATCGGGTGTCACAGCCCAGGAACACAACCTCCTGTGCCCGGCTCCCATGAGGAAATCCAGCGATACCTTACCTGTGAGAGAAGTAGAATTAGAAGAAATTATGCTGGTTTATTTGCATGGTTGTATCGTGGCAAGAGTATTTTCTGAACAGCAGTCCTTGCACCGTCTGCTTGTGATGTGTTTATGATCAGATTATGCGCCGGTTTATTACTTGTTTGGGGGTTTTCATGTCTCCCCCATGTTTCTTGTTTTTTGTGGGCTTTGACTTTCACGCCCTGTGCGTCCTGTGAGGCCTTCCTAAGGCTCCCAGTGGCGAAGGCTTCTTCAATCTGTGTGGCCGGTCTCAGTTTTCTGAAATCTAAACCATCGTCGCCACATGGCTTTCATCATAACATCCAAAGCATTTCCAGGCAACAGGAACAAATTAATGAATGCCTTTATTCCTTTGTGCACATTTTGAGCCATCTGTTTACATGTGAGAGTGAAAGTTCATCTTGGTGCAGACATTTTCTGAATCCAGGTATGACTTGCCGTCAAAAGCCAAACATAGAATGTGAGCTCAGTCTTACCTGCATTGCTGCCAAATAATTTCCACCCGAGTGCTATAATCTGCTTTTATTGACCCTTCATTCACCTTCACTCAGGCAGAAGGGGGCTAATTCCTGGCCAGTATCATGCCAAACGTCAATCTCGGGAAGTCATTTTATCTTTTTTTCCCCTTCATGAGTTCTGGAAAACTGACTTTTCACCAGCGTTTCAAACTGGCAGGAATGTGGCAATCAAAATGTGTTTTCTTTGGTCACAGGGTCTCCACTAGGTATAGTCACCTTTATTGTCGCCTACAAAAAAGTAGTTGAAGCAAACTATCAAATCCAGACAGTATTAAGACATCAGAATGAAAAAAAATGCTAAAAAAAACGGCAATGGACAAGTTTCATCTATTCCTCTGTATTTGTCACTGAGGGCTGTAAAAAAACAGACCAATGCATTGGAAGCTGTGTAGGTTAGAGTTGCACAGCAACATTTTTAGCTGCCAAAAATGACTCGGTAGCATTATTCTTGAGTAGATCCTGGCGTTAAATGAAGGAGAAGAAAAAAAAAAAGAAAGTACAACAAAACGTCTCATTTCTGTGTCAACGTGGCACAGCGCTCAGTGCCTGAACCCGGAGGATTTTGAATCATTTTCAAATCCAAAATGTTTGATGATGCTGGTGTCCAAGTTGTTGGTTTTCCCTGCCATTTTCGATTTCAAATTACATTTCTCACTTTTAATCAATGGTCAACCCTGCCCTTCCCAAAAAGAATCCAACTTTTTTTCTTCACAGGGAAAATTATCGTGTCATCCATTGTCATTTGTTGCGATTCATCTTTGCTTTAGATTAACAAAGAGGACAGACAAAAGTTTATTGTTGTTGCCGTGACTGTAATAAAACTACTTAAAATATCATACGGGTGGAGGATTTTCTTTCTCTTAACTACAGTACTCCAAAAACAACTGAACTCTTAATGCTTGCAGGTTAGGTCAGAAAGTTACTTAAAGCAACACAGCCCTCAAGGAATAAACGGCTAAATGGGGGATGGCAAGAATGATGCATAATGAACCCCAACTCTCATCTAAGTGGAATTACTTAACGGCATCTTTCCATCGTGCATCTACTAAGACGATTTTTCTGCACTGTACTGTTAAAGCTGCACTTTAAACAACAACTTGCTATACTGTACTGCATGCACCATTGTCCAGGCCAAAGGAGTCTCTCGGCTTCATCAGACCTGAATAGCCATCGTCACTTATTTCATTCATTTTTTTTTTTAAACTGCGATCCTGTATTGACGTCAAAAATGACAAACTGCCCACGGCTATTCTTAGCAAAGGTGACTTTTCACTACTAGCCTGGCAGTCTCCAGGCGCCTTTGTCTGCAGACTGTTTTCTGCCTTTAAGCGTGAATAGCAAAGCACATTCTATATGATGAAAACTGCCCCGCTACAGCACCGTGCCTTTGATGCATTATATTGCAGGTTTCTGTATAATGATGTTGCCTTTTCTTATCTGCAGTGTTTGTATCTCAGAAAATGGGACTTTGTGTTGCAAGTTAAGAGTTAAAAAATGAAATAAAAAATCAGGAGTACATCTTACTTTATGGCACGAGGATTTACTCTTAGCATATAATTAGACTCAACCTACTACTAAATCAAAAATATGTATTGAATAAATCAGCAAGCTGTAAATGATTCAGGCTTATTATGCAGCCCAATTATGGTTTATGCACAGTCGTTCAAAAGATGAAGCCAAAATGATATTCCCTGCCCCAAACATATGCTATCACTTTCGCTTTATTTGGGCTCTTTTGGGAGCGAGATTTGCATTGGGACAATAAAAAAGCCCTGACAAATGCAGTAAGCCATTAAGTTGGAAGTTTCAGCTGGTTTCAGGTAAACACAACTGTTAGAGTTGGGGTCCTGAAACATTAAGCTCTGCGGTTTCGTCGCTGGCAAGGAAAAAGCCTGCTCTTCGGTGTGTATCCGTGCCAAACGGTATGGAGCTAATCTCCACTGAGCTATTTCTCATTAGAGATGGGCCTCTGAGCCCTTCATCAGAGGGTGCACCGTTGACAGGGACAGGAAAAAGATCTGTCTCTGCCTGCAGATGTGCCTTATTTAGTGTCGGCAAGGAATAACTTTCTGACATTTTTATTGCAGTCCAGAATAAAGGGCCTAAGAGAGAGAGAAGGACTCTTGCTACAGGAAGATGGAATCATGCACAAGTGCTTCTGGATTTGCAGAAGGCCACTCGGTATCAAGTCAGGTGCTGATGCATCGCTGTCATTGGGGCTTGCTGCCATCTGGTCACAGTCACTTGTTAAGCAGGGCTGGGTGTCAGTTCGTTGATTTACATTCAATGTTCGCGAGGAAGAGCAGTCCAATTCCAGACTTAAACACGGGAGTGGAAGGGAAAATGACTTTTCACCTCGGTGATCATACCTCTTTCAGTTTCAGACATTGGAACCCATACATTAAAACACATGATGAAAAATTAAAAAATGGAACGACATTGTCGTGCCTGTTTTGTTTTGTCTCCAGCAGGTGGCAGTGGAGAGCTCAGGCACGTTCTGTTTTTCTAAAAGCTCACTTCTCCCCACCAATGTTCAGCTTTTAGATTTATTGTTTGTGGATACTGTTGCCGGTGACTGGGATATTTTCCATAAAAGACCAGCCCTGCTCATTAGCTGTTTCAACCATGTATGGAACTGAACGTGAAAAACATTTTAAGCTCTGATCCACTTATACGTAATACCATCCCATCATAAATCAGAATCAGGGAAAGACTGTTATGCGGACAAGAACAGTTTGCATTTCAGCAACCAAGTGCATTTATTTGAAGACTCTCAAACACATATGGTTTAATTTCAGTTCACACTTCACAATGTACTGTATTGCATTCCACAGTTTTTTTAATACCGTATTTCCTCGCGATAACACAGTTCATCTTTCACGGCTTTGCTGTTCCACGGATTTGTGATTTTTTTTTGGGGGTTCCTTTTTTAAAGTGCATTGCGTTCTGCATACTGATTGGCAAAGCGACTGTAGACTAATGTCAACAGTCTCCGTGCCTTGCTGAACAGCTTGCCAAATTTTCTCCATGACAAAACCCCCAATGCCAGTGAAACTTTCTGTACAGTATTTCTAAAAACTCTCAGTTGTTTCTAAGAAAAGGTTCATATTTTTAATGCTTGGGCATGAAAAAAAGGATTAATCTTTGGTTTCTTTCAAAACAGTATTCTATTGTATACGTAAAAATTGTAAAAAATAAAATAAAATAAAGACGACAACTTCACGGATTTCACTTATCACGGGTTCTTTTTGGAACGTAACCCCTGCAATAAATGAGGGATTACTGTATTTCAAATTATTGTCAATGCCAAACTATTTTTCCCATAGGAGGTAATTGAATTATTTACTCCAGGGTGAAATTGCCACCATCATAAAACATTCAACTGCACATGCAGGGTTGTGCAAAGTGTATTTTGGTGGCGAGCTTCTCTTCCTGTACACGGTACTCATTTGTCGTCATGCTTTCAGCTACATCATATTTGCCTGAGCATTTGCATGGTATAAATAATTAGTACTTATGTTTGATTATTTGTATCGCTTATATTTTTTGGTGAGCAGTCAAAGCCTTGGTGAAACACATTTGTGGTAAGGTTCCGGACTCTGGAAGTGCAAAGTGCAGAAATGGGAGAACAAGCAGATCGACATGGCCGCAGATGGGCAAGTTGTTGGTCATCAATTAGGACCCGAGAGCTATGTTTGGGGTTGACAGGTTGCTGGAAGAGTGCGGACATGCAGGGGAGCGTGGGCAAAGTGACGGGCTGGGGCCAGGGAGCAAGAAAATAGTCAAGCTATTCCGAAAAGGTCTCAAGCAAAAATATACTGAGCGGTTCGATATAGACTCCATGTAGAGCTTTGACAATGAATTCGCGTGGTGGCATCTGAGCTTGGCTTGAGAAGGGCACCAGATTGAGATTGGCCAACAGCTGCTGAGCGATTCTGGCGCAGCAAACCTGAAAGGACTAAGTCACATGCACACAAGTCCACAATATGAAGCTCAGGATGCTGAGACAGCAGACCTGACAGTTTGCAGTTAATCCTTCAGATGCTCACTTAGCTAAAGTCTGACAAGATTTGTTGTGTCTCACGCGACACCTCAAAGTTTAAACTCCAACTTTGGTTTGATCTACGAATCTTATTTCTCCAGAACGTTTTGGTCGCAAAAAAATGTGGTGAATTAAAATCTGGAATTTGCATTTATAGTTCCAAGTAAAAGTGTACAATACTTTACTCGAATGTTGTGTCAGGACTCAAGCTGTGCAATTGGTGCCTGCGCCTCCAGTGGGGACTTACTCAACTTAAACCACCTCTTAAACCAGTAAAGCTTGAACCATTAGATAATTAACAGAAAATGTCATTCATTCGGATTCTTTGAAACTCGAGCTTTTATCAATCCGAATGTACACAAACATACCTATTATGCGTCATTTGAAACATTAAAAAACATCAATTATAGTATTCCTACTATTATTCAAAGTGCAGCATTAGGAAATTCACCAATGGATCTGGAACAGGAACATTTTGTAAAACTTTGTTGGTCTTTGTTTCGGCACAGCACAATTTAGAGTTCTCACGGCAGACATGGCCAGAGTGTCCTTTGCAGTACTTTTGTCTCTTTCAGGTTTCCCATGTTGGGAAATGATCAAGGCCATCCTTTTTTCAGATCAGGCGATTCCCAAAGCGTCTTCTCAATGCACAAAACAAATTAATGTTTGACTTCTTAGATTCACATTTTGGGGGGTTGGGGGGGGGGGGGGTCAGGAAGCAAAACGTGGCCTTGTACATATCTGTTTCAAATGTTTTAAAACGTTTTATAAAAATGTGAAATATGAACTTATTTGGCAATCTTCTGGCATCATTTGAAAAGCCGGCTGTCATTTGGACTCAAATGTTCTAATAACATGACAAAACACGTGAAAATATATACTTGGTTTGCTCTGATCAATCAGTAAAGGGACAGAAAAAAGTTATTGTGTGTCATTTATCTTTACCTGTGTTGGAGGAAAGAAGGTATCGAGAATGAAGTCGATGGATGAGTCAGGGTCACGATGAGTGGTCGAGGTCGACCTGATCAAACCGGTCCTCCGCGTGTTCGTTTGATTCGGGCTGGATTGTGGTGCGAGAATCAGAGGCTGGAAATGGAGAAGTTTCTTGCAAGAAGATTTACTGAATTCAGGGCACAAGTGTGTACAAACAAGCGTTGTAACAAAGGCACAAATGCGCAAAGACAAGGTTTCAGGACAAGACTTATATATCCTAGTTGGGGCGGATCTCCCTATGGTCAGCACATTTTCCTATCGCACTCACTAACCTTTCAGTTTCTAATTGATTGTTTCTGTCGTTTTTTCCAACAGGACCACTCTCTGCCATACTCGAATCCCTATTAAATTAATCTCTCTTTTCTTGTGAGTTCTAATGGTTACATCGTTTCTCGGAAAAAGGTTTTATTGTTCTGTTATATCATTTCTCGGAAAGGTAACTTGATGTTCTGCAGAAATGGAACATAGCTGCATTCAAAACCGCAGTCTAGCCACGCGGCAAGTTTTGTACTCATACGACCTTCTGTTCAGGAAAGGTGTTATCAGTATTTTCTGTTGCAGATGCAGGTCAAATCAAGGTCACCTTACAGAGTTCAACTTACGGTCATGCGTTAAATTCAGTATGGGGTTTTCCAGTCAACATTTGTCGTCTGTATGGTTTTAAGATCACTTCAATCCCTCTCTCGGACTCGTAAGAGTCCGAAAAAGTTTGTTCAAAAAGCTTTCTCTCTCGGACTCGTAAGAGTCCGAAACCCTAAAATGCATTCAAAAGGATATAAATGATACTGAAGTGATGGTAATTATCGAGCTGTAATAATGCAAAATGCTGGCGTGAATATTTAGTTACGCAAAAATAGTGGTAACGCGGTGATTTAAAAGCAGTGTAAATGTAATGCAAAAATAAGCAGCTGTTGTATATAAAATATACATCGCAGACCCTGACACCTTAAATATAGGCTCCTGCAGGGTCTTCATCAATCATTCCAACCGCCTCCATGAGCATCACTGCATATGGAGGGGGAGAGTTAAGATCTTTCTTCTCTATCGCAATGGTGATGAGGCGTTGGCAAAGGCCTCTGAGGCACGGAATGCAACAGCATCCGCACAGGGTGAGCAGCGAAGCGAAGACAGCTATGGAAATCAAAACGGACATAACCAGGGACTTATATTTACCGAACACAGCCATCCAGTCATCCCAAAAAGAAGTGTCCACACCCGAGTGAGACTTCATTTCGATGGACAAAGCGCGCAAGTTTTGAAGAGTTCGAGTAAGAGAGCCATCGGGTGCAGTGTTGTTAGGAATTACTGTACAACACTGTTCTCCAAACATTGCGCAGAGGCCTCCTTCTTTCGTCAATAACATGTCTACTGCGATATGTGTTTGCATTGTCATCAGGGATGTGGCTGCCAATTGGGCATGTACTGCCTCAAATCCATCCCTGGTAAAATTCGCGAGTCGCTGTTGATTGTAGTGTAGGTAATTTATCCTATCTACATTTTTGTTGGGAGTTACCGGGAATAACGCAGCGATAATGGGAATGTTTTCGAATCCTGCAGCTACTTGATCTGCTAACTTGTACTCGTCGGGCACTCCCCGTGGAATTCCTATGGCGTCGATATATATAGGAGAATTTGCGAAGGGATGAGGGGTCTTCAATTCCCTACGTACACGTTTGAGAATGGTCGGCGGTGGA
The DNA here is from genome assembly GCA_026261675.1 of Hippocampus mohnikei. Lineage (NCBI taxonomy): Eukaryota > Metazoa > Chordata > Actinopteri > Syngnathiformes > Syngnathidae > Hippocampus > Hippocampus mohnikei. The sequence continues at coordinate 12,560,355 of JAKGUB010000556.1, read as the reverse complement.
ACGGAGATGTCCCTATGCGATGTCAGGGGAACGACCAAAACGGGATAGATAGTCGATACCAGGGCGCAACGTCCGGTCCAGGCTACTGGGAGGACGTTGAACAGTCTGACGCCGCCGCAATACCACCATACATCTGCTCGGCCTTTTGTCAATTGATTGGAACCGTCAGACTCGGTTGTGGTCACGACCGCTCTACACATAGAGAGGGGTATCTGACCTACATCCTTATGTCTAGCCTTTTTGGAGCTATCTTTCTGGAAACAAGTGCTGTTAAGTTCAATGTTTTTAGCATTAAATGGTGGGGCTTGCGCACCAGTGAGCGACAATGGGTGGACTTTGTCCCATCGCTGGCACGACGGAGGAGGAACATCCCGAGACATAACAGGTAGAATGCATGAATCGTCTGAGTCACTGTCTATCGGTGGGGTCACTAGATACATCATGGGTCTGGACCCCATGCACACTAAGCAGTCAGTGTCATTATACGCCTCTCGAGCCGCTACAGCTCTCTCCATCCATGAATTGGAGTTGAGGTCCACTATTCCTGTCGCAATACTGAAAGTATCTTCTAGGGTGATGTCTGCTGTATAGTGCGCTCTTACATTGGACTGTTGGTCGGTTAGGACCAGTCCTGGTCGATGTGGTGGTGCAGTCCTTGAGAAAGTTTGGCAAATACGGATGGGATACCAGTCAACTGAGTCTGCATAAGGTGTTAACAGGAAGTTCAAACAATTCTGATAAATACGTATCGTGTCAGGCCCAGAGAACGATTGTGTGTATGTCTGTAGTTTAGTGATGTTGATTTCCCTCCAGTCGACTGTCAGAGCTAATCGCGCATTGTCAGTCCCTAGAGCTCCTACTCTCACCATAGTCATACTGTCGGCTAGTTTTCCGCATTCTGAAGGAAAAGGGTGGTCGGAACATGAAATTTGCCAATCTTGACCTGTGTATGCTACAGTTGAGTAATACGACCATCTAACAGAAGACAGGTAATAATTATACTTCGGTGCCCAGCTGCAAGAATACATCGTGCATGCGTCAAATTCGAAAGTTATCTGGGTGTTTCCAGCCACGTGTAAGCAGATGCCGTTCCTGGTGGAGGTCGAGGAGGCAACGACTCCTCCGTATGCCACCACATTGTGAGCGGTGGTTGTGGGAGTGGGGCAGCGTTCATTCGACCAACGGGGAGTTTCTTTTTCTGTGAGTGCGAGTTGCACAAGCAGCAAATACATCAGATACATGGTGATTATTGATGGTGGATACTTTGAGTGCGTCGTCAATTGTCAGGGTGGGTTGCTGGGATCACTGTGTTCTCTCGATGTGGGTTCAGCTGTAGTCGGACTGCAGTCTTCCGGGGCAGGAGTTGCTGTCGCGTCGTCTGCGGTCGGGTCCAATCTGGAATCGTCGAGCGTTGATCTGAAGTCGCCAGGCGCTGTAGTCGTCTCGAGCCGACCTCTCTGGTGGTTGATGTGATGGAAGCTGATCCCGGTGGGACCTCGAGCTGGCCTGGTGGACGTCAGGTGGAACCACGTGTCCCCTTTCCTTGCAGGCGAACCGCAGATGAAGTCCTCTCCGTCACCTTGTATGGACCCGTCCACCTTGGCTCCGACCACTTTCGTTTCAGAACCTTTAACCACACAAGTTCACAATCATTCATTAGCGGAGGAGCATCAGCCTGTTTCTCGGTCAGGCTGGAAAACGTGAAGGTCAGCTGTCGCAGCCCAGGTGGTCCCTCCACCTGTGAGTCCTCCAGTGGAGCTGTGGGTGCCGGAAACGGTCTGTTGGTATGACATTCAAATGGTGTCCACCCTTTGGCTGAATTTAGTGACATTCTTACGTTCATCAAGGCAATTGGGAGAGCTTGTAGCCAATTCAATTTAGACGATGCTAATGCTTTTGCCAATTTTTCTTTAATGTTTCTGTTCATTCTTTCAACTTGGCCTTGGGACTGTGGGTGGTACACCGAACCAAAAGAAAGCTTTTTCGAACAAACTTTTTTCGGACTCTTACGAGTCCGAGAGAGGGATTGAAGTGATCTTAAAACCATACAGACGACAAATGTTGACTGGAAAACCCCATACTGAATTTAACGCATGACCGTAAGTTGAACTCTGTAAGGTGACCTTGATTTGACCTGCATCTGCAACAGAAAATACTGATAACACCTTTCCTGAACAGAAGGTCGTATGAGTACAAAACTTGCCGCGTGGCTAGACTGCGGTTTTCGAATGCAGCTATGTTCCATTTCTGCAGAACATCAAGTTACCTTTCCGAGAAATGATATAACAGAACAATAAAACCTTTTTCCGAGAAACGATGTAACCATTAGAACTCACAAGAAAAGAGAGATTAATTTAATAGGGATTCGAGTATGGCAGAGAGTGGTCCTGTTGGAAAAAACGACAGAAACAATCAATTAGAAACTGAAAGGTTAGTGAGTGCGATAGGAAAATGTGCTGACCATAGGGAGATCCGCCCCAACTAGGATATATAAGTCTTGTCCTGAAACCTTGTCTTTGCGCATTTGTGCCTTTGTTACAACGCTTGTTTGTACACACTTGTGCCCTGAATTCAGTAAATCTTCTTGCAAGAAACTTCTCCATTTCCAGCCTCTGATTCTCGCACCACAATCCAGCCCGAATCAAACGAACACGCGGAGGACCGGTTTGATCAGGTCGACCTCGACCACTCATCGTGACCCTGACTCATCCATCGACTTCATTCTCGATACCTTCTTTCCTCCAACAATAAAAGCTTTCCAAAAAGAAGTGTTTTAAACCCAGGGCTTTTTCTACTTCTTGTAGATGTTTGTTTTTAAAATGAGTTCCGTTATCGGATCTAATTTTCTTTGGGAACCCATGAGTTGGAATGTAATGATTAATTAAGTGTTTAGCCACAGCATTTGCTGTTTCAGTTTTGCAAGGATAGGCTTCTGGCCATCCTGAAAAAGAATCCACAATCACCAACAAATACCTGTGACCTTGCACTGGTTTGATCATGTCAGTGAAATCCATCGAAACCACTTGACCAGGAGCAGTCACGTCCGGATCGTGAGTGCCCTGTGGTGGCTTCGCCGTAGGCATGCTGTTGTACCTACTACAAACACTACAGTCCTGTAGTTCGCTTTTACAATGGTTCTCATGAAAGGGTGCCACCAGGTGTGGAGTCGTCTCAGTGTTTCATCCACACCTACATGGCACACTCCATGGGCCTCACTTATCAACTGTTTCAACTGTTTTTGTGGCGGGATACATTTCCCATCCTTTTCCATATTCCCTTGTCACTCTTGGCACCCCTTTCGACTTCCACACACTCTTTCTTCAGGACTGGCTTGTTCTTGCCACAATCTGACTGTGTCCTCATTCACCTCTTCCCTAGTTACTAATTCATCCTCACTGACAATCAGTTGTAACATGGGAAGGTAGCCTGCCGCTTCTTTGCCGCCTTATCAGCCGAATCATTTCCTTTGCTATAAAGTCTGAGCGTTTGGAATGTCCTTTGCATTTAACGATAGCCACTGCCTTGGGCAGCATTAGAGCATCTCGCAATGCTAGGATGTCTTGGTGATGTTTAATAGGCGTTCCTACAGCAGTCACAAAATCATTTCGTTGCCACTCAGCCATGGCCGTGTGTATTACCACATGCACATATGCTGAGTCAGTGTAAATGTTGGCAGTTTTTCCTTGGGCCAGCGTTAAAGCCGTTTGAACCGCAATTAATTCAGCTCTCTGCGCTGATTGAGGACCTGTCAGTCTTTGTGCTACTACCGTCGTGAAGTCATCATGCGTCATTCGCGTCACAGCAAATCCGGACTGGAGTCCTTGTTCACCTTTGAAGCAACAGCCATCTGTAAACAGTACCATGTCAGGATTATTTAATGGTGTCTCATACAGTTCATCTCTGAGCTTGTTCTCCTCCACTATCCGCTGTGTGCAGCAGTGTGGTTGTCCTTCCATTATTCCTTCCGCCATGTTGATGCCTTCATGCGTAAACAGGATGTGTGGCTGGGTTAGTGCTGTCTCGATCTTTCTCTGTCTTCCTCCTGTCATGGTGAATGCCTGGCTTGTGACGTACTGCACGGTGCTGTGCGATGTGCGAATAGTTAGCGGATGGTGTAAAACTATGTGTGATGTTTTCTGCACGAGTCGAGCAAGAGCTGAGGCAAATGCTGCGCATAACGGATGTCGTTGTTCATATTTGTCAAGTGAAGTGGATGCATACAAGCAAGTGTATCGTTCACCACCTCCCCCTTTCTGAAAAAGCACAGCAGACACACTGCTTGATTTTTCAGACACATCCAGATAGAACATTTTGGTGTAGTCAGGAATGGCCAACGAGGCCGCAGAGGAAAGAAATTGTTTCAAGCTGATAAACGAAAGTTCTGCCTCAGAAGTCCAGGAAAGAGAGTGAGATAGGTTACGCATGCCTTGGACGTTAACCATGGCGCGCAAAGGGTGCGTTAGTTCAGCGAAATCTGGAACATGATGTCGAGAATAGTTACAAAGTCCGAGGAAGGCAAGCATTTGTTTGACATTGGTGGGTTTGGGATGATGTAAGATGTCATCCTTGTGTGAAGGTGACATACCTGTCCCGTGTCTCGAAATGAGTCGCCCGAGGAACGAAACTTGAGGGCGTGCGATTTGAAGTTTGCTCTTGGAGCATTTCAAACCAATTGTTGCCAAGTGGGCAAGCAGAGAGTGTGTGGCTTCAATACACACAGTCTCAGAAGGTGCAGCCAGCAGAATGTCATCCACATATTGGATCAGCAGTACACCGGTCGGGAGCACCAGTGGAGCCAAAAGCTGCTTCAAATAAGCATTGAAAAGTCCTGGAGACAGAACAAAGCCTTGAGGTAGACGGTTGTATGAATAGCACTCACCATTCCACGTGAATGCGAAATACTCCATCATGGAGTCATCCAGCGGGATGCAAAAGAAAGCGTTCGCCAAGTCAATGCAAGTGAAATGAGTATGGGATGGCGCAAGTTGAGACAACGTGGAGTGGGGGTTAGGAACAGGCAAGGTAGGCGTTAAAACAGCAGCATTGATGGCGCGTAAATCATGGACCATGCGATATTTACCGGTATTCTTTTTCTCAACTGGTAAGATGGGAGTGTTATATCGAGAACGCGCAATTTTACGTAAGACTCCCGCTTTAAGCAATCCATTGATTGTGTCGGTTATGCCGAGACGACCCGATTCTTTGGTCGGATATTGAGGAATATAAATTGGTTCTGGCTTTATTTGAAAAACGACTGGAGTGACGTCGCATCGTCCCACATCTGTCGAGTCGGTGGCCCACAGGTGCTGCGGAAGTTGTTCGATCATAGATGGAGCGAGATCGCTATCAGTAGTTTCTCTGCCATGATGCCTGTCCAAAAGATTATGCTCAAGGACTGAGGTGGGATAAAATGCATCAGAATGAATCCAGTAGGCGTCGAGAGATTTGGAATACAACAATTTTTCGTGTATCGTCTCATACCAATCAGTCGCCATTGTGCACTCCCTCACGAAGGGACCAAGATCCTTGGCTGTGTGTTGTGGAGAAACCATCAGCGAGACGTGTGGATGGCAGGGTGGCATAGATGGATCAGATGGATCTGCCATCATGTACCATTGTTGTTGCTTGTCTGTTAGAGAAACCGAAAAGGCCACACCTGGCTTTCCCACAAACAAATCACCCATATTCAATTGCCATGTGTTTCCCTCAATTTCCTTAAATGCTTCACTGTACACTTCATCACTGTTTCTGTCATAGTAGAGCGTGCAATGCATACAGTCCGACACCATATCATAAGTTCGAAGGTTGCGAACCCACGGAGACCATATTGTCCAGAAATTCTCCGCCTTTCTCCAGTCGGATGAATCTGTGTCCATTCTCGCCCAGTAGATGTCAGCTGTGGCACAGGCAACTGCAGATGTGGTGGCTTGTCCCTCGAACAGCTGAAGTAGTTGAGAGTCTGTGTGGATAGATTGGGCAGAGCAGCGATAGGAGCTCCCATCGGGGAACTCCAAAGAGAGTCCATCAGGGCTGCACTTTATGATAGGGGCCATCTTGATGAGGAGATCACGGCCCATTAAGTTCACTGGACAATTTGGTGCATAGACGAAAGGGTGCATCAATGTTTGTGAGTAACATTGAGTACGGACAGGGGTAGTCATGTGCAGGGTTGTTTCTTCTCCCTTGAATCCCACTAATGAAATGCCGCCGGCAGTAAGGGAACTTTCTGGTGGTAAGGTCATGACGGTGGAATGTCGCGCTCCCGTGTCGACCATGAAAGGTAGAGAAGTTCCTCCTACCGTCAAGTTGATCATCGGTTCCTGCAGACCGCGGCTAGTGGATTCAGGGCCCCATCATTGTGAATATTGACCGGCAGTCGGTGGCAGGTACTGCTGGTTTGGTAGTTGAGGAGGACCAGGTCGAGGAGGTGGCGTGGCATTCTGTTGTGGCGGCTCATTGTAGGGCTGTTGGTTGTAGCCTCCTCTGCCACGCGGCTGAGCGTAGCCTCCTCTGTCGTAGCTGCGCTGTTGTCCTCCACCTCGGCCTCTCCAGCCCTGTCCTTGTGGTCTGGCTCGGCAGTCACGTGCCCAGTGGCCCATTCTGCCACAGTTGTAGCATTGTCCTTGGTCACCGCGGGGGCCTCCCCGTCCCCTGAATGGTCCCGACTGATACATCATACACTCAGAAAAGACAGAAGGTGATGAAGCGTCAACAGTTGGTGGAGTCACGGGCTCCTCTTTTTTCTGCAAGTTTTGGAGTTGCAGTATGGTCAATTGGGATTCAGTGTTCTTTCTCTTTTCAAGTTTTATTTCACTCTCTTTTGCATGCCTTCGTAGATGGTGCTTCAGGTGAGACAGCCAGCGAGCATGGTCAGCGCCAGGGAGGTCAGGATTTGACTCCATGACATTGACTACGGGTTTGGGGACCCCCTTTAGCACAGCTGCCCTAAATACTTGGGAATACAGAGAAGAGTCAGTGGGCTGATGCCCTGTTTTCAGCACAAACTCATTTTGAGCGCGATCAATATAGGCTGCAGCGTCCTCGTCTGGTTTTGGAGCAAACACCAAGTCAGAGATAACGACCTCGGGTATCGGAAATAAGGCGTCTAGCGCCGTCAATATTTTCATATACTGAGTGCTAGTAAGCGCGACGTGGTCCATAATGTCTGTAAGTCCCGTTTGTTTCAGGAGAGTCTCCAATTGAGATAGCGGGCATGATTGCGTCATCAATGCTCTTACGTCACCTGCAGTGAGAATTTGACCTGTCGTGGCACGCTGGACCGCTTTCAGCCAGCTCTCTCCACCATTCTGCATGGAAGGAAGTTTCTGCAACATCAGACTGAGATCAGAGGGGGTGAATGGTTTGTAATACATTGCTTGACATCCCGACACAGGGTCAACCTTGGATATCATGGGAGCTTGAAAAGCAGCCCCTCCCATGGAGCGAGTGCATATGCCTCGCGGGCTCAGGGAAACATCCACATGTGGTGGGGTGTCAATTTCAGCGTGTCGCGATGTATTCAGCAGTGAATCAGAATGTGTCTCTTTCAGGTACTGTATCTCGCTTTTCATGTCAGTCATATCTTTCCGCAGTTGGGATATGTATTGCTGTGTTTTCGCAGTGGTCCTGTCCTTCTGGCGCTCTTCCTCCTCTATCTCCCTCATTTTTCTTTCAAAAACAGTATCCCTAGCTGCAATGCTCTGTCTGATCTCTTCCTCCTCCTGTTTGTGTGCCTTCTCTTCTGCTTCGTGTAAGAGTGCAAGTAGCCTGTCACTAATGTCTTTTGGCACTTCCTGATGTCTCGTCAATAAATTCTTAAAGTTTATAGCTCCGCTTAACAACTGTCGAGGCTCATGTCTGCGTGTCATTAAGTCGTCAAACTCTTTTGTATCATGTCAGTTGAAGCAGTTACTCCTGCTGCCAGCGAGTCTGCAGCTGTCTGCTTATTTGCATTAGAAGGTGGTTGACTCGCAGCACCAACTCCATCCCAGTCTACCTGTAGACTGCCTCCATATACTGACAAAATGGGGCAAACTGGTGTAGACGTATCCTGCAACATTCGTCTTACATTTGCATATGGTAAGTCAGTGAAAGGGTTAACAGGCGAGCTTTGCAGACTCGCAGCATACTCACAATAGGGTGGCGGCGCAGAGGGCAGCTGCTTGACTTCCACTGTCTCTTTCTGCGCTTCCTGTCGTGACTGCTTTACGGCACAACCCATCGCTAACAATCTGGCATTTTTCATCCATTTATCAACCATCTTCACACCTTCTCTTACTTTTCTGCCTCTCGTAGACAACCTGTTGGTTCTTTTCACTTCATCTTCTAACTTTTCTTTTTACGCAAACATGCTTTCTCCACTTCTTTCATCAGAGTCACCAAACACGTAGCCGAAGACATCGGCGGAAACCACCCCTTGTCACAACATTCTTTCACCCATTCTCTCAGTTCATCCTTTTTCTCTTCTCTGCACTTCTCAGGCAGAGCGCCCACACACACACCACACGCATTTCTCACTTGCTCACTTAGCAGCACTTTACGACCATGGTTTGGAATTACACGAATATCGAACCACTCCAACTCCCTATCGAATTCTCCATCCATTTTCACACTTCAACACCCACAAAAATCACCTTTTTCAACTTTATCTAATAAATGTCACCCAAATTGAGATATTGATTCTTTCCCTATCAAACTCACCCTACCATTTGTTCCCAATTAAAATGTGTGACTCTCTATTTTGCTATTATTATTTATTTATTTATTATATATTTATTATTATTATTTTATTTATTATATTTTGTTTTAACCCCTTTGTTTGCAAACTGCAGTTTTCAATATCCGTGAACTTCGCTGTTCACGAACTTCTGACTCACGAACCTCTGTACTCGTGAATTCTCCTGTATTCACTGTACAATCTTATTAAATTTGAGGAATTCCTGTTTCTCAGATTCTTGACAGAACGAAACAACCCCTCCTAAAATAAGATTGCAGTGTGCGCATTCCTTGTTCCTTTTTCCCTTAAAGTGATCCCGTCTTGCCCGAGGAATTCTAGTCTCTAAGATTCTTTAACAGAACGAGACAACCTCCCTGAGAACGAAATCACTGTGTGCGCATTTCCTCTTATTCTCTTATTTCTCTTGTACTCTTATTCTCTTGTTCTCTTATTCTCTTATTCTCTTATTCTCTTATTCTCTTATTCTCTTTTCTCTTATTCTCTTATTCTCTTTTCACCGGTTATTTGAGGCCTTTGGTTTAATCCGCAAAACGAGGAATTATTACTCCTATAACTCGATAATTCAAGCGGAGTACACCCAGTAATACGCTTAAACAGGTTTAATCCGTAAAACGAGGAATTATTATTTCTATAACTCTTAAATAAGAGCGAAATACACCTGGGTAATACAGTTAAACAGGTCTTCTCAATTGCCAGCCTCAAGATAATTTAGTCTCAAATCAAATGTGAAACATCACATCATCTCAGTCAACAGGACAGAAAATCAATTGGGAGGATAAATGTCCTCTTACCTCATCAATTATGGCGCCGAAATTCTGCCTGTTGACCGACAATCAGCTCCGAATCACGTCGGGGTCACCAATTGTTGGAGGAAAGAAGGTATCGAGAATGAAGTCGATGGATGAGTCAGGGTCACGATGAGTGGTCGAGGTCGACCTGATCAAACCGGTCCTCCGCGTGTTCGTTTGATTCGGGCTGGATTGTGGTGCGAGAATCAGAGGCTGGAAATGGAGAAGTTTCTTGCAAGAAGATTTACTGAATTCAGGGCACAAGTGTGTACAAACAAGCGTTGTAACAAAGGCACAAATGCGCAAAGACAAGGTTTCAGGACAAGACTTATATATCCTAGTTGGGGCGGATCTCCCTATGGTCAGCACATTTTCCTATCGCACTCACTAACCTTTCAGTTTCTAATTGATTGTTTCTGTCGTTTTTTCCAACAGGACCACTCTCTGCCATACTCGAATCCCTATTAAATTAATCTCTCTTTTCTTGTGAGTTCTAATGGTTACATCGTTTCTCGGAAAAAGGTTTTATTGTTCTGTTATATCATTTCTCGGAAAGGTAACTTGATGTTCTGCAGAAATGGAACATAGCTGCATTCGAAAACCGCAGTCTAGCCACGCGGCAAGTTTTGTACTCATACGACCTTCTGTTCAGGAAAGGTGTTATCAGTATTTTCTGTTGCAGATGCAGGTCAAATCAAGGTCACCTTACAGAGTTCAACTTACGGTCATGCGTTAAATTCAGTATGGGGTTTTCCAGTCAACATTTGTCGTCTGTATGGTTTTAAGATCACTTCACCTGCAAGGTGAATTTGCAATTTGGTTAAAGACCCAGTGTCATTGCTAATATAGTTACATTGGCCAGCACCACTTGATTAGTCTTGAACAGATTAAATTGACATGGCAACACATCAATGCTGGAATCCAATTCAACCAAAAAATAAATCTAACATACACATACGCAGATGGGTAAAAGTGCCATGGAGAGAAATGCTGCGAATTGAAGAAAATACACTCATGGGAATAAATTAATACACGTTCATGGAACAAGTATTTCAATGTAAGTTGTACTGTAAATGAAGGTCAGTGCTTCTGTAATGTTTAGGCCAGCAGAGAAGGCTTTGTTGGCCCAGATGGCCCGCCGCCATTACAATGACTCTTAGTGGAGCACACTCAACTGCCACCACCATTAGCATGGCAATGTTGACCAAAGTGGGGGAAGAGATCCTGTAAAGATGTCCGCCATGATCACACTTTTGTCCTTTGTTGAATCACACCTGGAGCTTCTGCGTCATCCAGCCAATAAACCAAGATCAAACGGCTGTCCTCTGAGGGGGTAATGAGGATGTACACATTAAAGATCTTGTTTATCTTCAATCATCTTTTTACGTATGTCGTGGTATGATGTTGCACGATTGTTGCATCAGTGAGCCTACGCATACGGTGGGAAAAAAGCTGTGTGTCATTGGAAAGGCACCCTCAAAGACATCAGGCTCAGCCTGCTTATTCTGTCTGGTCCGGTGTCTGGAAGTAGGCTATGTGTGCCCACAGAACTGGCAGCCGACATACATCCTCTCTCTTTCTCCCTATGTTCATCCGCTAAAGGGATTTACTCGCTAGCTGCGATGGCCAGCAACAATAATGAATGGGAACCTTTTGCTAGGAAGCCCAATCGTATGCACCAATCGGTGTGTGTTTCTCACCCTTGAAGATGGGATTAGCAGAAGCTGTTTGTAAAGAAGAGTCGCTCGAATGCCATACAGTGTGCGTGTGTGTGTGTGTGTGTGTTTCTGCAGTGCAACATAGAAGCACGTCTCAGAGAAAGAGAGAGAGAGAAACTGTCCAGCGGGAGAGTAGACACTGCATGTATGTAGTTGCTGTATCTGCAGCAGCGCTTCTGCTGAGTCAGAGAGCTTTCAAGAGCATTGATGGGACGTCTCAGAATTCGCTCAACACTGCCACTCTCTGGAAGCTGCGCAGGCTGCTCGCAGGTTGACAGACGACCAAAAGTTGTTGCAGAAATTGTTCACGACCATTAGAGGGACCCACGCGGCTTTCGGCATATTTCCATAACTGATTAATGAGAAGATTGTTCCTTAGCCATTGTGGTGTTTCTGCCATGAATTTGCATAATCACAAGCTGCGCATTCAGCACCGTCAGCAGGAAACTACTCGCTAACTCTACCCAGATGTGGCGTCTGCTCTTCTTTTTGTCTCACGGCGTATTTTTCACATTTGGCTACTCTGGAATAATTGCAAAGATTGAAAGTCGGCGGACACAATGGAGTTATTTGTTATTCATGGCACACTGTGTCCACTTTAACCACTGTTCATAAGCGGCTCTTTTAGGTTAGGACAAAACAAATTTGTCTTATTTATTCACCATTTGCTTTGTGACAACATTATGGGAGGTTTCCACATGTGTGACTGATTCATCTCCTTTGCTCTCCATACAGAAAAACTCTACAACTCCAGCGGAAGGGAGCTGAGGAGAGCCCTCTTTTCCCTCAAGCAAATCTTTCAGGTAATTCACCCTTTTCAGCAGCCGGTTTCTTCCACTTCCACACTGGTAGTAACAATCACGTACCTATGGTAAAGCTGTTATGGAAGCAGTTTAACCCCCTCCAGGGAAGGGAAGGGGCCTTGATGGCCCCGCGGTGTTGGGCTGCTTTGTTCCATGCCCCCCCCATCTGAATGCTGGGCCGCATCATAACATGCCCCAACTGGGCTTTAAATAACAATGTTACTGACAGGTGAGAGTTGCAGGTGGTTTTGTCGTTGGGGATAAAAATTGTCCTGGCAATGGAGGAATTGCTGGCATCGGGTAGAATCTTTGCACATCCAAAATCAGCCATTTTCGGGGGACCCCAAAAACAGTTTGTTTAATCCGATATATTGAGAGCGCCAGCCATTTTCAACACTTTAGATTGGTCAGTAATTTGTAAAAAAAAAAATGAACCTCACATGTGCGGACTGACCAACAGTATTTGTGAAAACATATTAAATTTACCGAATTGTGACATCGGTGTCAGCGGAAAAAATAACGTAAAATAGCGGATAGTGTAGCCAGAGAGCCTCATCCTCACAAATGTCTACTAAGAGTGTATGTCATAACCAATTTAAACAAACTTTTGAGTTATGTACGAGAAGTGCAAACAGTACAAGCCTTTAAATCAAGAAGCCTAAAAAGCGCCCCCCCCATTTTTTTATTTTATTTTTTTTACATATTGTTGTTGAGCGGAAACCCGATGTGTCCAAATATGGTCAAATTCATGTTTTTTCACAAATCAACACCAATGGTCCTTGGACGTGTCATCTGTTGTTTTTACGCATCATTAAGAAGATTGAAAGTGTGTTTGTTAGACAATAGATAGACAATAATGTGTTAAAATAGGTTAGATACATTTGAGTACGTCTGTATTGTTACAAATGGATAGCTGTGAGGATTTGGTGTAGAAGGAGTGTATGAACCACGACGGTAAGTGTGTACAGATTCTTTTCTAATCTTTACTAATTATTGCATTGCGTAGTCAGCTCATTGTTTTCTATTTATAGCATCACTCAGGGCACTAAAACCTTTAAAACAGAGCTTGGGAAAATGATGCAATCACTGTCATTTGCTTTGTGAAGTAATAAAGCCTTTTCGTCCTGTCGGGGTTGATGTGAGTGTAGTTTGTTCTACCACTTTAAATACAAACTGTGGCGTCCATTAGCCACTTTTTACAGTGCCGAATCAGTGATTGCACATCATTTTGTGGTGGTGTTTTGTTCACGTTGTTGCGCAATATAGCAATCTAATGTATAATACCAATTCATGCTATTTGGTAACTCAAGCAAGACGACTTTTTAAAAATTATTTCCCGATGACAAGTAGTGATTTTTGAAGATGTGAGGATTCCACCAGAAAGTGACGGTATGCTGTACATGTCGATGATTGTCACGTTTCACTATGCATTGTTTTTTGTTACTGTGTATGTGCTTTGGTTTGATTGCTGAAACTAGGGGGGAAGTGGGAATCCACACAAAAAGATTGCAAACATTTTCACCGATTTTAAAGATTTTAGAGACCCCACACCTGATCGGGGAAAAAAGAGCCTCATACAACAAAGCACATGATCCATATCATCACGTCTCAGCAGTCACGAGTCTTCTCCCCCAAACCAGAAGTTCAACCATAGTATCTGACCTGTAAGACGAACACGAGGCCATCAGGCCATCCACACTGCGAGAAAATACAAAGATGAAGGAGTAGTTGTAGAAATGGAGGAATCTTGCAATTGCATTGCAATTGAGAAACTCTGCTCCCATGATGATGGATGAGTTAGGAGACATGTTAGACACTCACCCACCGCAGCCAGTTGCTCCTTTATTTGTGTCCGGCAGCAGCTGCATTCAGGGCGACCATTAGCTTTATGATTGCCTGACTATTCAAATTGCGGCAGAAAAATCATTCCGAACACGCGTCTCGCTACGGAAAATCTTTTAGAGACATCTGCGCGTCCGTGAGGTTTTCTGACTCTGATCACGAGGAGACAAAAAGTTCCAAATTTGGCCTGCTATTTGATCCATGTGCACTCCTTGCTTTCCGCTTTAAATCGTCATCCTACCAAACACGTTTTGCACCTCAGCCACACAGTTAAAAGCATATTTTGATAAGTTGGTGTGGATTGAGTGAGAGCCTGACCTCAACCCTATTAAACAACTTTGTGATGAATTAAAACGACAATGGGCTGTGAGCGGACCTTTGTCCTTGTTTAATGAATCCGTAATCAAAAGGGTTGGCGGGGGGCAGCACTCGTGGCTTGGCTTTTTGACCGCAACAGGTGAAGTCAACGTTAAATAGCATAAACCGAAGGTTTCAAGTCGAGATTTTCCCCACTCACATTCCAACACTCACCTATAGCCACACAATCTGTGTTAGTGACTGAAAGACGAGATGGTTCCTACAAGCTGCCGAAATGAGTTTCCTCCATATGCTCACTCGCTCTGATGCAGTGACTCACCAATACTGCTGCAGCTGGCTGAAAGGCTCGGCTGAGAAATATATTTTCTTAAGTAAATGATGCTATTTGCCCCTCGGTGACTCATGGATGAAATTCCTACTAAATCGGTTCCATTAAGGTTTCTTGGCAAAGCTCTTCTCTTGCCAATATATCCCAAAGCCAGAACTCCATCTGTTTAGTGCTGTTCAGATGGACAGGTATGAACACAGCAAACAATTCTGGTGCTCACCAAATGCACTGATCTCAGACCTCCTGCAAGAGATGATTTCAAAGATGGTTCGTATGTCATGTGACAGAAATCGGAGCTTGGTCCGCTACAGCCTGCATTTGCATCAGTTTAAATTGCACCATCAAAGTCTCTAGCCATCCTTCTTTGTATCCTGTGATGTACTGTGTACAGAGTAGGGCAACAACATTCATGATATCAGCAGCAGCTAACATGACAGAATGATATACGAACAGAATGCTCTCACCAGGTTCAAATGCAATATGATGAGGAAGTGAGGGAGGAGCGTAGCCTTACTCGGTGAGTACTTCAACAGTAGTCAGAAAGCAAACTTGCATCTCTCCGATAACTTGATGCATATATAAATATTTGTTGGAGTTGCCAAAGCCCAAGGTCGTTTGAATGAGCTACCACCACCCTAAGTTCAGAAATATTGTAAGTTGTCTTCCATCTCTCCTGTTTAGGATGACAAAGATCTGGTGCATGAGTTTGTGGTGGCCGAGGGACTGACTTGTCTGATCAAAGTGGGTGCTGAAGCTGACCAGAACTACCAGAATTACATCCTCAGAGGTACACGAGTGTCAGAACCGCACGGGATTCGATTACATTGTCACACTTACGCTTTGGGTCAGAAGGAGGACTTACCCAATCAATCCCCAAACACTTGTCTTTCCATAAACCTGCCCGGAGCCATGTGTTTACTATGTCAATTGATACCTCGGCTGTATGACCTTCTCATATGAAAAAGCCATATGAAGTCATGTGGAGGCCGAGTTTAGTGGCTGGTTCATTTATCAGTCCCCTGGTAGTGAAGATGAGAGACCGCATGCTTTCAGTCCGCATGGTGGAGGACTCACCCACCGACTGCAGGGTCACGGACATTTTAACTGCCTGATATCATCATGGTCACACATGCTTGAGTAGCTCATAAAAACCTGTTAGGATCATAAAATGTACCCCCTTTCTATTGTGTTTATCTTTTCATGAACTCATTTTTTAAAACTATTTGTTGATAAGCCTGAGCCAATAGGATCAGGCTGGTTCTGTTGTTTTTTTTTTCAAATCTGATCCAACTAAGTGATGCAAAATTCCAAAGGTGGAAACTTTCGATAGAGATATATGATAATTATATTTAGGTGTATATAACCGGAACTCTGTAAAGTTCATAATAAAATCAGGCAGTCAACCAATAACTGACTGGAATTCGTCATTAGTAGTGCTTACAGTTTTGGGGGAAATCATTTCAGTTAAAAAAAAATACTATTGCTTTTTATTATTCTTGAACTCATAACTGGTAAGTGCAACAAAATGAAAACAACAAAAACACACCTCTGCCAGTCAAAATGCTTTGTGTTTAGTCCCTTAAATGAGGCCCACAAGTGCAAACTCTCTTACGAATTGCCCTTGTCTGGACACCAATGACAAGTTACCTCTGTTCCTTCCCAACGTGTGTGGGTTATAAACATGAACATGACCTTTCCTTTGATTCTGTTCGCCCCGATCTTGAATGTTTTTCTCATTCCCGGCACAGACTGAATTGCACAAGAGTGGGAGGAGGTTTTATATGGACCCTCAAGAGTTAGGGGAGATGTTGGTGTTGAATCATGCGAGCACTTCTCATGTTATTTCACTCCCTTGCCTGATCAAAACACCCTGATCACTCATTTGGTCGTCCTGGTATTTCAAAACCATGAGGAGAAATTTAATTGCTCATCTTGTCTCTCTTGACTCACCATCGAATATTTTGAGACTATAGTAGGGGCATCCCACCCTCTCGTGACAAGTAGGACATGAGCACACATGTACTGTAGACGTGGCTGCTATTCATGTGATGACTGAATGAACTGTGGAACTAAGTCATAGGGATTCACAGAAGAGGGGTCCGGAGGGGGTCGCAGACCTGTGGTTTACATACATGCACACAGGCACAAAAAAGGTAACAGGAAACTTTCAACGTGTGCCTCTGAAAAAATCTGGACATGCACAATGTTGAGATTTGCACACCAGTGCGCTAGTTGGCAAAGCCATTTTGTACAAATATATACTTTTGTATATATATATATATATATATATATATATATATATATATATATATATATATATATATAATTTATTTTAATGTGATGTCTTCGTAGTTGAAGCCAGTTTCAAAAGGTAAGGAAGAGAGCCTTGAAGTTTCCTGTCTGGAGTGCCTCTGACAGCTCTCTCATGAATCAATAAAACTATCTTCTAAGATGGAAAAAGTATTCACACGTGCACCAAGTGAGCATATATTTTACAAGAGCAGGTTCCCAGACTTCACTCCTTGGAATAATGCCATCTATAGCCACATCTCGCCCCCCCCATCTCAGTTTTTGTTGCCCTGAAGGTGTCTGTGACCACTTAGTGCTGTGATGTGGATTATTTAAGGGTCCAGTCCCTTCTTGGGGCCCCCCCTCACACCTGGCCCAGAGGGCTTCCAGACTGGGATTTAACTTGCCGGAGGCCTGCAGTTCTGGCCCAGAGGGAAACTTGTTTGCCTTCATCACCCCATCAGTGCAAATGGGAATGAGGTCACTCTTTCTGAGCTGCCTTTTTGTCATCTGGTTGAGCTACTTAATGTTCAGACACGCTGCAAGGTCACTAATATACCAGAGTAATTCAAGCGTCATTAGATTTAACCATTCTTCCATCCAATGATTATAATAAATTAAGAAATAAATAAAAGTTTTATCGTGTACAGTGATATGAAAGGGTCACTTCTCAGATATACTTTACTGATACGGATTGAGTATTTAAAACAATTGATGGCATTGAAAATGATAAATACTATGTATAATGTTTAATCTATTACAGGGTCAAACTGTTACTCTCATGAAATCTTATGTCCTATTCTGGGTACACATTTTTGGGGAGGGGTCGTTGTTCATTTTCTGCACTGCTGAATAAGTGTAAAAATGACTAAATATAAAAGTCTTGATGCTCACTGAGGAGTCACAGTCACATGTACAAAGAACAAAGCCTGTCCGAAGTCAAAATAATAAAGCACCCTTTGCTAATGGTTACATTACGGTTACATAACCTAACAAGACTCAGATTGCCAATTTAAATCACCTGAACAAATTCTTCACAGTACTGTATCTATCTGTAGGACTGCACCGGTGTGACCTGCTCAGAAAAAAAGCACAATACTCCGAACTGATTGGACGATTCAGTGCACGCCTACCAAACTTTTGGTTGTACGGAAAATGTCGTGACTGGCATGTGCCTTGTTTTGACCAGCTGAAACCTGTTATCTCGATGCCTGGCACAGATGGCATCATGGCGTTAAGTGATATCATAGTTGATGTTTTTGCAATATAAATATCCGGATAAAGGGTGTCTTATAAATGACACGATGTTAATTTTTTTTAATCAACCGAGAAAAGCGTCTTGACGCTTCTTGTTTACGTCACAGCTGTATATCCCGCCCCCAAACACTCTAGTTTGTGATTGGTCCGCACAACTAGTGGTGCGGCTAAGAACAACCTCAAGCCCCTGTCACACCTTGACGATTTAGCCAGCGTATGCCGACGTAGGAAAAATTTGACAAATACGCTGGCGTACGTCGAATAAGTTATGGGTAAGTTTTGTATACGTAACAGCACGCTGAAGCACGTTGGTATACGTCGGAAATGCGTCGAGTCGTCGAGAAATTTTAAGCATGCTTAAAATTTCTCGTCGTATGTCAGCGTATGGCTATACGTCCCGTATACGCAGGCCATAAGTAATAGGTAAGTTATGCGATCGTTGCACACGTTCAAACACGTTAAGTGTAGGTTACTCATAAGTCCAAATACGTCGAGAATACCTACTAGCTGTTCTCCAACATCCGTGCCTTTTTATAGACTACGTCACGTGATCGTCGGCAATACGCTGCTGCACGCTATGCATAAATTAGACTATCGTTGGGCATAAGTTGTGTACGCCGGCAACACGCTAGGCATTCGTTGGAATAAGTTATCTATAAGTTATCGAAACGTTCTATATAATTTACTGATACGTTATGTATACGTCCAGCCCGTTATGAATGCGCTATGTATACGCCCAAAATTGAAAAAAATCGATAATTCAGCGTATGCCAGCGTTTTAGGAAAATCTGAGCGTCGGCTCAGCGGGCTCCGGACGAGGTGGCTTTGGTTTTGTGAACTCACAGATGCCGCGCAAAGTCATCTTGCAGGCAAGTTTAACGGTAACAGAATTGCGACTTCTAACATTTTTCCCTTCACCTTACATACATCTGCAGGTGGTAGTTTTGCCGTTATTGTTGTCATATCCTTTTGTGTCATATTCAGTCAGTTGGAAGCCCAATTCATACAATTTCTTGAATGAAATTCTTTCCAAAAGTTTTGAAATGCTTCATACATTCATAAATTTGAAAGAGCTACAACAAACATAAGTACTAATTCCATTTTTAACATTTGCTGTATGTCCATAGCTCCTCCTTTAATTTGGTCTTAGTAAAAAAAAAAAAAAATAGACATGGGAGCAACATCAGCCAGACAAAACAATTACAGCCAACTTGAAGCAATTATCTCTTTTCTCTGAAATGGTCTCTCGGGACACTTACGAATGAACTCTGTTTTTCCTGACACCAACTCTGCTATTTCTGCTTCTGCAATGTGTGTTTTTGTTAATGATGAAACACACTTAGGAACTGAACATGACATATTTAATGTACAGGAATGTGGAGAACCTTTCTTTTATTCCTTTGAAAGTCAGAAAGCATCAGAGAGAACACTGCGTGTAATGCTTGTATAAAAGACTCCGAGGAACATAAGTCATTACATGCTATATTATGTCGTACAGTGGATTACATGCTATAACTTCCAGAGTTGGCAGTCCGATCATAGCAGATAAGTTACGCTCATGTTTCTTTTGGTGCTTTTATCACATCTTTTTTACTCTTGTTTTCGTTTCTTTGGCACTACAGTTAGAAGGTCCGCTGTCTTAAATGACATGGTGGTTGCAAGGCTATAAGTCGAAGCTCCTTGTAAAGGGAGAAGAGGAGTGAATAAAACTGTACCCTACTGGGCCACTGGGCAACTTCCGCTTTGTTTGTATTTGAAAATATTTTTCTAATAACAAAAGAAATTTTAAGACGCTGTTCAAGGGTCGGGTGGCACAGTTGGCGACTTGTTATCATGTCGGCTTCACAGCGCAAAGGTGCAGGGTTCGATTCTGGCTGCGGCCTTCCTGTGTGCAGTTTGTTCTCCCCGTGTCTGCGTGGGTTTTCTCTGGGTACTCCGGTTTCCTCCCACATTCTGAAAACATGCATGGCAGGTTAATGGAACACTCTAAATGTTCCCTCAGTGTGAGTGTGAGCATGGAAGGGTGTTCGTCTATGTGTGCCCTGCAATTGGCTGGTAACCAGCTCAGGGTGTACCCCGCCGACTGCCCGAAGACAGCTGGGAGAGGCTCCAGCATGTATGTGAGCCTTGTGAGGATAAGCGGATTGGAAAATGGATGGATGGATGTTCAAGAGTCAAAGCGTCACCATCATAAAACGTTTGAGACATCTCTACTAGTACTGTACCATGTTGGCATCATGGACATTTGCAACGCTTTCTTTAATTGCATTAAATTCAATTTCCAGTTGTAGGGTCAAAATCATACTTTTCACTTTTTGATTGTACTTTACATCCAGGCTAGAGATTCATGTCGCAAATGACTGACTGTGGATGATTTTGTCACTATCCAATAAAAAACGGTTTAACTGTTTTTTTTTTTACTGTTCCTGTTGTTTTCATCAATAAAATAATACATAATTTACGAATACATGTTATTGTCAGAAACATTACAGGACTGGCGGCAAGCCAAACCTTTCCACTTGAGTGTGGCCCAGACAACAAACTAGAATGACTACAAAGACATCCGAGCTCAAGGGGGCCATCGACTTGGCCCACTCTTGTCTAGTTAGCAATGACGTAGGATCCCAGATGAATCCTCGAAGAGCATGAAGGCATGGCAAAGAAGGCTGGGAAAGCACTTTTGTTTTGATTACGATACCTGATTTACAGGATTCTTCCACATGGAGCACTTTGTCATCCATTTGACAAAAGAACATTGTTGTCAGGCAAGGTGCTCAGCCCCAAACCTTTGACAGAGTGCAACAGAATCCTGTTTTTGCCGCTATGACCATTTGGTGAGAATGAATTGAAAGCCCAGGCATCAGTGTCATAACGTGCTGCTGGAAGCTGTCATTGGAAACTGTATTGTGTCGTCTAGCCGTGTTACGGCTTGGCTCCTCCAGAGGGGCCGGACCTTTACTATTGCCTGTCTGCATGAACACGTGTGCATGCGGGTTATAGTGGGAGCAGTGATTTCCCTTTCTCAGCATGCTACAATGATAAACGGGAGTAGATGAAAGTGGATAGAGATGCAATCTTAAGGGTCTGATCAAGGAAATGTGTGGGAGAAAAAAACTTGATGACTGACACATGTACAGTGAACGAGCTTCCTATAAGAGGGGCAGCCTGCAGGAATGTCCCTGCTTTGCGATACATATTTCTTTACAGATGTTTTCTTTTCCTCAGGGGTTGGTTTATTTCCATTTCTATTCCTATTTCTACTGATATGTATAACCTGCTACTTCAGAAACCACTACATATTTTCTCAAATGAGTACCACACGTGTTCATCCTCAATTCCGCTGGTGACATTTAGCCTCTTGTATGGTTTCTCTCCAAATGACTCCATGTGCCGTGCTCTGGCAACTCCATTAACTTGTTACAAGTCTCAAAAGCTTTTGACTCAGCGACCTTTACATGAAAGGAAACCCTGACCCGCTGACATGGTTTTTGGTTAGATCATTGCAGTTACGCCCACCGTACCTCAGGTGAAACCAAGCAGAACCCTTTCATGTCCTCCTCACATGGGTAGGCAATCTGTGCTGCACCATCGACGATGGCTTTTGTACGTCTTCTCCAGGATTTCGGGGTATTTTTTTGAGAATGGAGATACTTGAAAGATTTGCTGTGTTTAATCTCCATTTGAGCCCTTTTGAGTTTTCAATCTCCACGATGTTTGTCCAGCAGGCGTTTGGTGCTTGCGTTTGTATTTGTGAGTTTCATCATGTCGTCTTGTTTGGAGGAAGATCAAGTCTCCAACCACCTATCAAGATGCTTGCCTTTTGAGCTCCATTGTGATGGCAAAAGCTTGTGGTGGCATGGTGGCTCCATTATGCCATATTATGCTGCCAGGCTCTGGCACTGGCCTGTGTGGTTAGGGGTCATGAAATTAGGCTTTGACAAAACTTGTGAAGTCAGTTGGGACTCTTGACAACATTGAAACAGTCCCCAGAATCGTGTCAGGCAGTTACCCGAAGACATTGTCAAGATCTCAGAAAACTTGACAGAAATTTTAATTTAATTTATTGGCCATTTTCCCCGGTGCCAGATGAGACTCGTGTACTTCACACACACCGAAGGCACTGAATCTTGCCTTCTCTACTAAGGTGTGAGCAAAGTCAAGTTTCATCAGGAATAGTCAAGAGTCTCTGGGCAACAACACTAAAGAAAATGTTTCCCTCTGCGTTCAGAAGACTGATCTGTCTTAACGGATTGATGTCTGAGGATTTCTTCTCTTTGGAGATGAGGATGCCTCATGCTTGTCACCATCCCATTGATATTATTCTTTTTTTCCTATACTATCATTAAGTGCTCGATGTACATCAGAAGCACTGGTGTGTTCTTATGAAGCGTGCGTGAAAGGCCAGTGGACTCAGGGTCTGCTGCTGTTATTGGCCGTTTTACTATCTTGGCATCTGTTCTCCGTGTCGGGAGCCTTGCTTCAATCTTTTGTTCAGGTGGTTGGATTGGTGGCATGTCATCTGAAATGGTGGCAGGCACATGGCTCTAATTAGGAGAGTACCTTACAAAATGTGCCCACCACTGGTATATAGATTACCTATGTCATTGGTTCCCCACAATTATTATTATTTTTGTCATTAAAAAAAGCACATGGCTAACCAAAGCGAGCGAGAATCATGCTGCTATACTGTGCTCTATTAACAGTTCAGTTCAATTGGGACGATGTCATTTGGTGGCTTTCCTCCAAAGTCTCTCCCTGTAAGAGATGATGGAGAAAAACTCATCAGTCAAGCACTCAACGGCTTTTCACTCATAACGTCTGACTATAGAGCGAGTTTTTCATTTATAGAGTATAACATTTAATGCCGACGCGCAACTCGGGACATGAAAATTCTTCACAAGGCCTCCATAGCTGACACATTCCGTGCTGTCTGATTTGTTTGTAAGTCATTAGGGAATTTATTTTGGGCTCCTGCCCACAGTGAGTTGTCAAATGCCTGCAGATGTGTGCTTCATTTCAAAATGGAAGCATCTTCCTTATATAGTACTGCCGCTTTTGTGGCCTCAGTGTACGTCTGGCAGTCGGGTTGTTGACTGGAGATGTTTTGGCAGGGGCAAGTTGCTTTGCTCTATCGTCTGAACACAAAGACTATGCACTCCATGAACATGTCTTATCCAATATCGAGATCTGAAGGAATGAGCAATAAAGCTGTATGTTCATGCCAAAACAGACTTTTAATCAGACTTGGGTTTGAAGTAATGGAGCAGAAGAGGCAAAAGCGAAGTATGACAAAAAAAGCCAAGGAAAAATAACCAAGGCTTGCAGAGTTCATCCTTCAGAAGGTCACTGAACTGATGATTTGCATGCGGATGCTTGATTTGGCTCGGGGCTCCCCGTACGACTTCAGAAGTGATTTTGTTGTTTGTTTTGAAATTGGAAGTTTTCACAATATCTGATGAATCCACTAACATGTTACAGAGGCTTTCAGGGTGCTTGAGCTTGTTGATTTGGGTTGAGGACTTCTATTTCTTCAATTTGTGGCTCTCATCTGTTGTTTCCAGTGAACTTCCCCCTTTTTTTTTGTTATGTCTTTAAATGGATGTTAATGTTATTGCATGGGATGTTGAAATGTTGATATTGGCAGCAGTTTTGTAGACAAAGGATCGACATGAAACAGTTTCTATACTGCAAACAGCTTTGAGTGAAGCATGTCCAGTTCACGTGCACGCACGTCCGACCCGCGAGCGCAGCTGCTTGCTAATGCACAGCATAGCAAGATAACAGCCTGAACGCCATGGAGATTTGGCTCCTTTCCCAAAGTGCTGATAAAATAAATTCTCCTCGATGACGGACGGTCCAACTGACTCAGTTTTGTATACATTTCAAAATTAAAACGCAAAGGGGCAAAGTGATGAATGAGTTTGGGAAAGGAGACTCTCGTGTTGACTTTGCGCGTCTTTCCAGATAAGGTTGCTCCGTTGGAGCCAGCTGACTCATGTTGGCGCTGCCACCCAAACCTCAAGAGATTTTCTCACCTTGGCAGCGGTCAAGGAGCAGCCCTTCCTGCACATTCCTGCGGATTTGCAGCATAATTGCTGTGGTTTACGGGAGAGAGCTCTTTAAGAAACACATTGAGAACCACCGCTGGCGCTCAGACGCTGGCTTCGGGTCTTTCGTACAGAAGGTCTTTGCTTGTTGTCCTAACGGCCATGTGTTTTCTTCCCAGGCTGGCCTTTCCCATCGTGGATACATTTAAATTCCAATCGTTGAGCTTTGAAGGCAGCACACCGTCTGCCAGCATCTCATTACGTGACATCCATGCAAAAGGGGGCAGAGCGATGTTATTGTTGTACTTTGTGTGAGGTATTTTAGAGCTGCTCATGATTAACCCAAATGGAGGCCCACATTTTTGGCCCCAGATCAGTGCCTGAAGTGGACGCTGTCCTGCACAGCCTCAGCACTCACATGCTCTTCTTATTAATTCTCCCAACAATGTATTGATGTTGTCTGTTACAGTAGAATTTTTTGAGGGCGTGGGGAGTGGGTCTCAGGCTATTGCTATCATCCATGTTAATAAGAAAATCCAATAGATCTTTTTTTTTTTCCATTTGCATTATTTTTGCCGGAATTATATACAAATCCAAATAGAAAGTAGGGATTCATTTGTGAAAGAAAAAGCAATTTTTCCCTCCATCTCCCACTGTAGTGCGAGTTTAGGTGAAACGCAAAAGCCTTTTCTCGCTGCACTTAGAACAGCGCAGTGTACAGTTGACCAATCCACCGTGCCATGACAGCATACGGGGTGGCCTGGAACTGAGGCTGATGCGCCCGAATTGACAAATGCTCCGGGATATCATGAGTCTGACTTGTTCCTGCTAGTTCCATCTTTTTCTTATCTAGGGACCATTCAAGCGAGATAAATGATTGCCTGTCACACAAGCCGTAACACCCATAGAAAAGCTGTGCAAGCGCATGAGGAACATGCTAATTTCTCACCAGAACACCAAAGCAGAAAATTGAGCCCAAAGCGTTATGAGGAAAGGATGTGAACCACTTGACTACCATGTTGCCCAACAAATCTGGCTTTTTTTTATAATTCTTTCATAATTAGTTTTAGTTGCTAATTTAAGATTACTCTGGACACTGCGGCATTATACGCCGCAGTCTCTAATTTGCTGCTGCTGCACTGTTTTTTCTCTGCCAACCTCAAGCTCCTTAAAATCACTTATTACTCATTGGCAAGACTCCCGCCCTACCTTCACTCTCTGCTCACCAGGCATACCACCAAACTGCCCTTTCCAGCGGGATTATTAACCTCTTCAATTACAACAACAGTGCTTTTAGTTGGGTTTCTATTCAACTGCCTACTCCAAACGAGTTGAATACGGCTGCAAGAAATAATAATAATAATAATAAAAAACTCACCTCATTCATCCCAATATCTTTCTTCAAAAGGTTAGTGAGGGATACTGTTACATGATCACTGCACTTGATTTTAAGCCTTTTTAGAACATTTTATTAACCATATGCTATGTGGAATGTAATGTGATATAACTACTGTAAATCACGCTGTGAGGTTTACCGTATATATATGTGTGTGTGTGTGTGTGTGTGTGTGTGTGTGTGTGTGTGTGTGCGTGTGTGTGTGTGTGTGTGTGTGTGTGTGTGCGTGTGCGCGTGTGCATGTGTGCGTGTAGGTAATTGTATTTTCATTTACTTTTACTCTCTTGTCTAATGCCAGGTCAGCATTGCAAATAAAAACCAGCTCTAAATGCCTTGCCTGGATGAATACATGTTTAATGAAAAATAAAAATAAAATGTGTCTCCTACATGCCACATGCTGACACAGTAAAAACAGGAACCCATCTTTCACAATAGTTGTTGGCATGCCTTAATCACAAATAGGGGGAAGTAAGTTTGCCTCTCACGAAGGTGGCTGCTATGTGAATAATTAGCTGTTTTCCAGGGTTGCATTTTCCATAATGAACAGTAATTTTAGTTTTAGGTTGTTGTTTTTTTTTAAAACAAGTTACAGTATCGTTTTTGCCTTAACAGGATAACTGCACTCCATGTGGTTTTGTGTATTTACGTTTAAATGTTCTTCAAACCACCGCTGGCATGAACTAATTCCATGACGAAGCATTTTTAACGACTCTGAGGGAAAGCTCGCCGTTGCGGGGTGTTTAATAACGTGTATAAACGTTTACGCATTTAATTTCTGTATCTGGCTACACAAAAGTGTGTTATGATAATCGAAGCATTGGCTCATTTAGTGGTCAACTTTGGGACCGTTAATGCGTTATCTGTCAGCAACTGAGCAATCATGTTGTGTCATGACACATTGAAAAGCCTCATCAAGGCCACGAATCTTATAGTTAACCTATTATTTGCTCAAAATCTTTGCGGGCCACACAGGGTATATCCAATCCAGTACTCAGGCGCAGTCGAGACACAAACATTGGCTCATGTGGTCATATCGCAGATCGGTCAGAGAAGAAGAATGTGGTTCATCATGGAAGTCTGGAAAGTGTCTTGGTTTGAATTCTGAGCTGTTTGGATGCTGTATTTTGGAGTCAGTAGAGCAACTGTCATTCCCGCTGCCACCCATCCATCAGCAGTGCTCCCAAGCATAACCGGGGTGGAGGGGGGTGCATTAGAGGAGAGGGTGACACTTGAAGTCACGCTGACTGAGGAGGTTAATCATGTTTTTTTACAAACGTACTCTGATGTGGTCTACCCTGACTCTCCACATTGTCTACGGCGCCGCTCAGGGCTGACCGCACGAGAGGACTGTCAGGAATGCTCGGACTTGACATGTTGTGAGTAATTAACTCTGATTGATAAAAGATGAACTGTAGCGTTCACACACACACACACACACTCACACACACACACACGGTCAGGAGCATACAACGGCTGCACCTGGGAATTATGGCTTATCAGTGGCACACTGATGATTCCCCCGCACCTTGAAAGATGAGAAGCATATGACTGAAGGTGCAGCCTGTCATCTAATCATGACATGAGAAGCAGTTTAACATGACCAAGTGAAGATTAGTGTGTAACTACTGAGGAGCTCTCAGTTAAGCCAATGTAAGTCTTGGACCGAGCTGTTGGTCAGATAAAACCTGTTTTATTGGGTCATTGTGTCCACTTTAAAGGTTAGATCTACTCAAAACTCCTGTGTGTCATCCCTTGTGATTTTGAAGCAAGTAATAATAATAATAATACATTTTTATTTATAAGCGCCTTTCAAGACACCAAAGGACACTTTACAATAACAAAAAAACACAAAACAATACGGGTTGAGGAGCGGCAGCGTTCACTCAACCCGGAAGTCAGAAATAAACCACAAGGGAGGGAGAGTTGGAGAAAAAAAAACACGCTCGAACTATCCTCATTTGAGGATAATTTGAGTTAGGCAAAAAAACTGCAAGTGTCGTGAATACGTTTGTCTTGTCTTCGTTCTTAATTGTAGACACTGTGAAGAACTTAAATTTCTTGTAAAATATGGAGCAAAAGTTGCACAATCGGGATTCTGACATGAAAATAGGACAAAACAACAGATAGCTGACGATTTCTCTCGTCCTTTTTTTTTTTTTTTTTTTGCCTTTTCGTGAGGTGCATTAGTGATGGCAAGCCCAAGAAAACAAAGCTTGGAAGATTTACTGCACTTTTTATTACTGGTATCTGATTGAATTCCTTTTCTAGTTCCAATCACTAACAGTTACAACAAAATGTGGCTCCAATATATAAAGCAAATATCTCGATTTGGAAAGCTGTCTCATTGGACCTGGAGTAACTGAATTTTACCTTTTTAACAAATATTTCTGATAGTTGATTGGAAGTAAACATTTTTTCAATGTTACTATGTTTTCTTTGTTTTTTCAGTCCCCCCCACCTTCCCATTAGCTGATTAATGGAGGTAGTAGGCTCCAGCTGGGCTCTCATCCTGTTAGTGTGAACGCATTAACCCCTTGTTGTGTGTGCAGCAGTGACCAATGAGGCTCTATTTCGCACCTAATGTTTGAGGGAGGGAAAAAAAAAACGTTTTGTCAGTTCAGCTGTACTTGCCCTTCCCCATGAGTTCCCTCCTTAACAGAAGCCCCACGATTGTCTGACCCGAGCTCTTCCCCACTGAGATCCCTTGGCTCTTATTTTCCTCTTATTTATGTATCCGCTTACACATGGAAGTCATGTCGGTGTCCATCGAGGCGGTCTACTCAAATATTTTCCTTACAGTCGTGTCGGCTGACTTGAGGGATGAGTGTGCGGAGTTGTTTTTTCAAGTTTCTCCCGGACAGTAGCTCAAATTTCTTTACGGGGCACAGCAACATAATTAACACCTTTCACAACAATACACATCTGTTTGTGGTGTGTGTGTTCCATGTGACATGTGGTCAAGCTCCTTTTTATTCATAAACAGCTACATTATTTGATTTTGAAGTGACAGATCATTCACGGATGAGTATTAAAAAAAGTTACAATGTGTGTATATAATTTATTCCAATATGAATTGCTCTTCATGAAAATATTAACGAACCCGTTATTTAATACAAACTGTAAAGAAATGTCATCCACACATCTAATTAAGTTAGCCAAATATTCCATGAGGTAAATTACTGCAAAATTAAACGATATATTTTTAATGGGTTCCAATATCAGAGGAAAACAGTTCAATGAATTCAACAGCTATTGTCCTGAAGTGACTGTTAGTAGGCCACATTAAAGAACAATCATATTGCGCTGTACTTTTCCGACCGCTGGGCTACATTGTGTGCTTTTTAGTGTTACCCCCCCAAAAAAATCTTTCCAAAGTGGCCAAGACAACCTGCTGTGCGTTGGCACTGAAATTAATTGTAAAAACGTTGGAAATTTCAAAGATCTTCCACTTATTTTGAGAAGAACACTCAGTTCTTACAAGAAGAAAATTACAAAACATCACTGGCTGGATGATTATCTAAACCATATCTTCCATGTCATTTTTTTTTCCCCCTCTTCAGCTCTTGGACAAATCATGTTGTTTGTGGATGGCATGAATGGCCTCATTGCGCATAAGGAAATAGTCCAATGGCTTTACACCCTTGCCGGAACCAAGGTAAGATGATTTTTTTAAAAAGTATGGTTTCTGAGTGCTATCTTCATTCTACCAGTGCTTGGTGTCCACTGCCTGACTACTACATTGTACAATTCCAAACTGCCTTCTTGTTGTTGTCAACTCAGCCCCCTAGTGGCCAGATAGCTGCTGCATGTGCAACTATGAGTTGAACTTCCCTTGTTGACTTTTGGAATATGTTTTAATTAGTTTTTTTCATCGAGTAATTGCTTTTGTATTTATATTTACAGAGAAGTATAGCATTAGGTTTAATTTCGGCTTGAGAGCATCGTCCACTAACACAATTTCCTGACAGGCTCTTATCAAGTCAGCCAAGACAGGACATTTTGATCGGACTTGTGTAATGTTTTTATTTCGTATCAGTTGTGCTTCTCTTTTTAATGTGCAGTACCGTCTGGTGGTGAAGACTGCGCTGAAGCTCCTGCTGGTGTTTGTGGAATACACAGAGTCAAATGCCGCCCTGTTCATTAACGCCGTCAACGATGTGGATGCCAAAAGAGGTAAAGTGACGCTCAGGAAAACCAGACGACTCAAAACAGAGTGGATCGGTAACAAATTAGCACAGTCTTATTTCACTCGTTTTTGTACAGTGAAGTCACTAATTGCAGAGGCATGCATCCTAATTAGATCAGTGCATTGGTAGAGTTAAAGCGTAATCCCATTCAAATCCACATGTTGAATGTATTAATAAACCTTGAAATGAGTTTACTGATGGCACATCTCCAAAAAATCCTGTAATTGATCAGCATCAAATTATACATCTCTATAGAGGGCCTTCTCCTGCCTGTACCAGATGTTTTTTTAATTAAAATGAAGGTACTCTTCTATTGAGTAAAAGTGAAATCTTGCTCAATTGCCTGTCTTGTGCAAAAAAAAAAAAAAAAAAAAAACATTAAGGCAACCTTTCGTGGATTTGCTCTGGAGCTGAATGAATGTCTTGCAACATCCTCCCAAAAGGTTTTGTGTAAATTGGTTTGCATAATCCTGCTTGCTACTAAAAGGTGAAAATGTAACCTCCATGGTTCAGGTAATTTAAAGAAATATATGTTTTCTTGTCATTCAGCAACACCAAGCCATTTTCAGTAGGATCCAAAACAGTTGAGTCAAACCCCAAGTTGTGCATACAACACGGCCAACTCAGGAAGTGATGTCATATTTGTATTGTGACGTGCAGCGTCCAACTAAGATGTTGGGCAGCATGGTGACGTACCGGTTAGCGCAGGGGTGGGCAAACTTTTTGGCTCGGGGGCCACATTGATTTCTAAATTTGACAGGTGGGCCGTGTCAGGACAAGATACGGTACATATAAAAAAAATTATATGTTGACAGTCCATACCAAACATCAACAGAACAAAAGCATAAAAGTATTACCATACTTTTTTTAATGTGAACGGTGAAACAACTATGGTATATGTCCTGTATGAAGGTTCAAGTATGTGAGCAACATACGTGTGACAACACAAGCAACAAAGTGCAACAATATGTTGGCCAAAAACTGCAGCAAGCAGTACAGGTATATGACAAAATATAACAAAGTTAGGACTATTTGCTCCAAAATGAGACGTGTAAGAGACCTGGTTGCTTTTCTTTCGACTCACTCATTGTCTCTTGACTTGACCTCTCCTCGATCACCACACATGACAGCGTTGCTCAGCTGATGTCGCGTAGCGAACTTTTAAAGGCAGACACGGGACGCTTCGAAGTCTTCTATGCTCATAGTTAGCGTTTTTAGCACGATAGCAGTCAACCCATTCAAGGAAACGTTTATTTACTCGACTGTCCGTCGAGCCGCAAGCAATTTGTTTCTGTATGGTTTGTGCATAAGAAAGACACCGGACATCAGAGTGTAGTTTATGTGTCGCTGTATTCAATACTGCCCCGTACAAACAAGCGCACGCCCTTCCCCGTGCTGCTGGGGCAAACCATTCCAAAAGAGGGGTGTTCACTCCTCGTAACACAATTCACTCTGGGCATGGAAATAGCCAGAATCGGACTGAGCACAAATCACTTCCTCGTTTTTCAAAGTCTTGTAGATTTCAGTCTTTCAGACTCCAAGCATCTCCTGAATGTTTCGTATTTTGTAACTTCGTTTAATCAGATACACTTCACTTTCTCTACCGTGGCCATTACTCTTCCTCTTCGTTTAGATGCCATGATCGACAGGACGTGAAAATGTTCGCAATTGCAGTAAAACTCACTGTAACAAAGAGTCACTTGCATGTCGCTGTTTTGGATCCAATGATAGAAAATAGCGGCGCGGACACACTTATTCCGTCGTATCGAGCGGGAGTTGATTGAGTTGGCGCTACTGCTGGCTTCCGTATCGTCTCCCCCTCCCTCCCTGTGCTCTGCAACTTCAAGTAACTGCGCCATCTGGTGTTGAAATGCCTGTCATTACAAGTCCAAATGAAATGAATGCAATCATTTATATCGAACCTTAATTGTGTTGTGCACCAACCTTCGGCGGGCCGGATTAAAAAGCCCAACGGGCCGGATCCGGCCCGCGGGCCGTAGTTTGCCCATGTCTGGGTTAGCGGGTTTTCCTCACAGTCAAGAGTTTCTGGGTTGAAATCTCATCACTCCCTTTTTATGTGACGTTTACGTATGTTTCCCCGCCCCCCATGCTTGGTTGTCTTTGCATACTCCTACATTCTCAAAGCATGCATTTAATTGAAGGCTTGACATGGTTTAAAATTGTACAGAGGTGTGAATAACTGTTTTTCCATACCTGCCCCGTGATTGACTGACAACCAGTCCAGGGTGTAACCCACCTCTTGTCAAAAGTCAGCTGGGATGGGCTGCAGCTCACCAGCGACCCAAATGAGGACAAGTAATGTTAAAGGAGGGATGGCCGTTTCTCGTTTGAAGAGCATCTGGTATCTCTATTTGACTATTTCAGGCACAAAAGCATGGGGGAACATCATGGAGATCCTGAATGAGAAGGACGGAGTGGATACAGAATTGCTGGTGTATGCAATGACACTCATCAACAAGGTCAGTAGATTATTAGCAAACTGTTTATGTGCCTCAAATCAACAACAACAAAAAAGAAGTATTGCCAGACACTTTCTATTTGGTAATGCTTTTAGGTGTTGTGCTTTTGGTCGTGTCAAGTACATTGAGTTGCCTTGTGTATGAAATGTGCTATATAAATAAATGGTCATTCAGGCCCATTAGTTTCCCATGAATCTGATTTCTCATCAAATGAATTTGAACAGCTGCTTCTAGCTTTTGTGTGTGGTTTTTGTCGTTTTGTCCGATTCTTATCTGTTATTTTTACATTTTGGGGGACCTCTGCTATTTGCATTATGTTTGCTATTAATAGTCAGGCTCAATCCCTATTCGGTGAATAGAAGAAAAATATAGATAGAGCTGCATGGCCTGCCTTTCATACACAAGAGCCCTGACCTAAACCCCATCAAAAGTGATTGCTTTTGACTAGAACAGACACACTCGAAATAGCCGTGAGCGATATCTTGAGTGGTTGCCATGCAGAGGGACTGAGTCCTGCGACGAATAGCGAAACATTTAATCACGGACTATTTTTTTCAATTGCCTATATTTAAACCTTACACTGTAGAGGTACCACCATGATCCCAAAACACTCAATTAACATTTTAAACTCATTTTACAATATTCTCCCTCCAAATAAATGGCAGAGAGAAGAATTGTTGCAAAAACTGCCTATCTTCAAATAGGAGACCTATTCCATATGCTGTTTGATCTTTGGCTCACCAGAGATGTAATGGTCAGGTCTTCCAATACGATTTCCAATGTGTCATTTTCTACTCCTCACTGAACTTTTGCTCTTTTTTCACAGATCCCAATATGTGCTCCTTTCATTCAGTTTTGCATTTCTCATGGGGCTCTTACGTGTGTCCGTATGTTTGTTTCAGACACTGGCCAGTCTGCCTGATCAAGACTCTTACTATGACATGGTGGACTGTCTGGAGGATCAGGGTATTGGGGCCTTGGCACAGAGGCATCTGAGCAGGAAGGGCTCTGACCTTGACCTTGTAGAGCAGTTAAACATCTACGAGGTCAGGAAGCTTGTCATTCAGCAAACGTTATCTATTCCGATCTGATGGAAACCCTGTTATTGTGAGTGTTACTTGATGTGTTCCTTGCCTTGCCCCAGACGTGTCTCCGCCGTGAGGACGGTGATGATGAAACACAGTTGCCTCCGAGCGGCAAGAAGGAGCGCCGGCGGGCGAGCATGGGTGGCACCAACGAGCGGCGCGGCCTGGAGAGACGACGCAGCCGCAGGCATTCTCTCCAAAACAACAGAGGTCACGGCCCGGCGCCGGCGTCGCCATGCGGCGCTCACGCTCATGGAAGCAGCCACCGGCCATTTGGTGGCCAGCGTGTTGAAGACATCAGCGAAAGGTGAGGAGCACAGTGGGAGAAAGGAGGAGATGCAAAAACAACAATTTTGACTCAGGGATTGTTAAGAAATGATTCAGCTATTGTGGTTCGGAATTGAATGCAGTCGCGTCTCAGTAAATTACAATAGCATGGAAAGTTTCAGTAGTTATATGAAAAAAAGAAGCCTAGATTTACGGCAATATTTCAGTCTACTTTCGTATTGATGAATAATTTATTTTGGCTAACGAGAACCCAAAATGTTGCTGATGGTATAGTGGTACACTCGCCTGATTTGTGTGCGGGCAGCGTGGGATCATTTCCCGCTCAGTGACGGTGTGAATGTGGATGTGAAGGGTTGTTTGTCTCAATATGTGCCCTGCAACTGACTGGCGACCAGTTCAAGGTGTAGCCCGCCTTCCGCCCAAAGTCAGCTGGAATAGGCTCCAGCAACCCTGTTCAGGATAAACAGTATTGAAAATGGATGGAGAACCCAAAATTCATCACCTCAAGAAAATGTAATATTGATTCCGGCCAATGATGATATGTCTCTGGATAGATAACAAGGAATAGGTCACAAAATTTTGCACGATAGAATCCAGACGTAGACAGACAATTGCTTTGATCAATAGTGTAGAGAAGAACCCAGTGTTAATGCGAACAGCACACCAGAAGAAAAGAGGTACTGACCCTCTGGTGACACTGGCTATTACAACCGCCCCCGGGTCAACAAGGGGTCACTGCTGATGTTGTTGGTATGCGTACTTGAACTCGAAGGAGCATTCTGTGCTGTTTGGCACTGCTTTGGCAGTCAGCGGGGATGATGTAGAATTAAAGCCGGGGCTCCAAAACAGCACTACATTGTGGCTTTCGGAGACAGTCACTTTCAACTTGCTATTGATGGGCGCTCCCCAATCGTGAATGGGATGAGGAGCTCAAAGACCAGGTAGACCGAGTCACCCCTTTGCATTCAATGTAAAATTCATATTGGAAAAGAAGAAAAAATCAAGCAACATCTGCTGGATCTGGCACAAATAGATTTGGCACTGTCAGCAGCATGTTATTAATTATTACAAATTATTCGTGACATCCACTGTCTGTCTATCTCCACCTAAGCTTCCTCCAGTATGTAAATGTGTGTTTTATCCATTGTAAATGTATCATGGTATGATTGCAGGAAGTTTGAAACTAAAGTAAATTGCATTCTAGTTATATATTGTTGTCCACTCCTCCCTATCAAAGGTCTTCCATTTTTATCAATGCCAGTCCGCAGACAAAAATAGTTTCACATTTCAATCTCTTCATTCGTATTGTGGGTCTTGCCTCTTCTATTTAAACTATCACCTGATCACTGCCACTCTTAATGCATCACATCCCAGCCAGGTTTTGAAATCGCATACCAATTAAACCCTCTGGTAGCTCCTGGGTCTGGCCCGTCATGTGATACCTGCCCACTACAGGAAATTCTAGCGGCCTTTGAAGATCAACATTTTTTCCATTTTGTTAATGAAAGCCAGAAGGCCCATGTGAGCGATGGATCTGAATAGCAAACGGTCAACAAAACTCATGTGTGAGGAGCGGGAACAGGAAATAACACTGAGCATATCTTCTGCAGCCTTTCACGCTCCCATCAGTGACAGGATTCACCTCCTAGGTCACAATCGTTAACAGATTGTAGACATTAAAATATTTGGCATACCTGCAAATACCCCCTGTGTCTTTGTCCATTTTTGCCTCCGCTAGGGATGTTGTATTCCCATCTCTGTAAATTGATTACCGCCTCAAAGCTCAAGGCAGAACTTGTTTTCATTTGATTCGTTTGATTGTTACTCAAATCCACTTAAGTCGTCGAACAATACTGCCACCTAGAGGACACATTTGGCCCACTCTTTGCCATTCTCTTTCTTCATTTGTGGTCTTGTCTTTTTCTGGTATTTTGCTGTTTCAACCAGAATGTATGATGATTGGGAATTGCATTTTAGTCACAGTTCAGACGGGGACGACATTATTAGAAAAAAAAAATCATACGAATTGCGATAATCCATGTGGTTGCAGGCTCAAATATTTCGCTCTAAATGTATCATGGGAGTATTTTACAGTGTTCAGACATCACTGTGTAAAAGGGCATATGTAAGCTTTCTTTTTATAGTGACTATTTTTCATAGCAGTAAATATAAATTGCAAAACATTGCCGTGTTTTTCAGACTACAAATCTGAAAAGTATACCATAATTATTACAGGTAGAAGTCAAAACATGTGTCACGAAAAAGAAAAAAAAAATACACAAAAGAGCACTGGACTATGATTTGCATTTTCAGGGGAAATTTATTGAACAAAAACCGAGACCCAAGAACAGTAGAGCTCGGATTCGCATCCAACATCCACGTTCCCTAATCATGTTGAGGACAACAAACAAGTTCCGGTTGGATTTGAAACTTCCGCTTCTAACAATGGAAAAGTTTTTCTTTTAGTTTAAAATAACTTACTTTGAGTCATGTGTCGCATTGTGACCAAATATCGAATCCTGATCAATTTTTGCACCTTTTTGTGCTGTAAGTACATCCTCATTGTGGCGATGCTGCATCCTAAATGAGAGCAAGGTATCTGTGGAGTTTGTCCCTTTGTTTCTTGCTGTGAGAGCCGGCAGCAAACTAACAATATTGCACAGTGCATCTGAAAAGTATTCACACATTTTGTTATGTTACAGCCTCATTCAAAAATTGAATGAATCCTTTTTCCCCCTCAAAACTCTACACATAACATCCCATAATCACAATGTGAAAAAAGTATTTTTGACATTTTTCCATGTTCATAAGTATTCAGTCTTTGTCCCGAGGCTCAAAATTGAGCTCAGGAACATCATGCTCCACTGAGGTTCCTTTATCTTAATACGAATCCACCAGCAGTAAATTCATTTGATTGCAGATGATTTGAAAAGGCCTGTCTACATAAGGACAGTGCATGTCAGTGCACAAACCAAGCATGAAGTCAAAGGAATTTTTTGTAAACCTCAGAGAGAGGATTGTCTCGAGGCACAAATCTTGGGAAGGGTACGGGAAAATTTTTAGTGCATTGAAGGTTGCAGTCAGCACAGTGGCCTCTATAATCTGTAAATGGAAGGAATTCTAAACCACCAGGTCTCTTCCTCGAACCAAAGTCCAGCAAGCAGAACCTGCCAATTGAGCAGAAGCACTCGTGGCTCAATCCGTTTGGCCTGAGGCAGGGTTTTTACTCTCTGGACTTGAAACGACACCTTGAAACTGAGCAATTGGGGGAGAAGGGGCATAGTCACGGAGGCAACCAAGAAAACACAATGGTCACCCTGTCAAAACCCCGGGTGCCTGAAGGACTCTCAGACCATGAGGAAGAAAAGTCTCTGGTCTGATGAGACGAAAATTGAACTCTTTGCCATGAATGCCAGGCATCACTCATCACCTGACCAATACCATCCCAACAGTGAAGCATGGTGGCGGCAACATCATGAAGTGGGGATGATTTTCAGCAGTAGGTACTGAGAGACTCAGTAAGGATACAGAGACGTGCTGGGTGAAAACCCGCTCCAGAGTGCTCAGGAGCTCAGACTTGGCTAATGTTTACCTTCCAACAAGAACAAACCTAAGCACACAGCCCAGACAATGAAGGAGTGGCTTCAGGACAAGTCTGTGAATGTCCTTGAGTGGCCTAGCCAGAGACCAGACTTGAACATCTCTGGAGAGATCTGAATATGGCGTTGCTCTGACGTCCCCCATCCAACCCGATGGAGCTTGAGAGGTGCTGCATAGAAGAATTGGGGAGCTGCCCGAAGATATTATGCTAACCTAGTGGAATCATCTCCGAAAAGGCTTGAGGCTGTGATTACAACAAAAGTGTATCAACAAAGGCGGCACGGTGGACTACTGGTTAGCACATCCGCCTCACAGTGCAGAGGTGCAGGGTTTGATTCCTGTGTGGAGTTTGAAAATGGATGGATGCATGGTGCATCAACAAATTAATTGTAATAATTTTGAAAATCCGCCCCCAATAAAAAAACTAAATCATGTCATTGTGGGGTATTGTGTGTCGAATTTTGAATGAAAATATTCTATTTTGGAACGATGCTGTAACCTAACAAACTTCTTTTCATCATTTATTTTTCCACTTTCTTCTTGCGATTGGCATTTGGTCCATTAAATTATTATTCAATGATTTACTTCGATTATTGGGAACGGGGATTTTGCATGCAAGAACAAGCTCTAATTTTAATATTTACAAGTCACATCTAAGTATAAGTCGCAGGACCAACCCAAACTCAGATACAAAGTTCTCTGGAATGTTTTCACTTTTAATTGAATCTTCAATCAATCCAACTTTATTTATATAGCACGTTTCATACAAAAAATGCTGTAATCTCAACCTTTTCTCCAGATCCACAATTTTTGCTTCGCATCTAAGAGAACACAATGTAAAAAAAATAATGTATGTCTAAAAAAAAGGGGGGGGGGGGGGATATGTACTTGATATTCAGTCGCAGGGTCCGAAAATTAACCAGCCAACTTAACACTCTTGCACCCTATCCTTAATCTTCTACACTTGTAACTACCTGCTTGCTGCACGGGTGTGTGTTCAGTGTTTCCCACAAAATTCCATCAAATCGGAATAAAGCCTCCATCATAACAGCACTTTGATTTCTAGTTTGCTTTTAAACCGTGCTGAACGGAATGAACACAAACACGAGGCACGCAATGTCACATGACAAACTGTACTTTTATGTGTTTACATATACTGTACTGTACTCATTATGGATTCAATGTGTTCCAGATGTGGAAAAAGTGAGTGGTGAAATACTCCCACCAAGAAAAACTTGACATGGGAAACACTGAAAGTTGCCAGCATGTTTGTGTTGTCTTTTCAACGTCGTTTTTGAAAGTCATCTCTTCACTTTGCCTCTGTCGTACTTTTCGTTCCTACGTCCTCCCTTTCCCTCCTTTCAACCCTCAAACCTCCCCTTACCACAGAGATGAGGAGGAAGAAGGACAGGAGGAGGAGGAGGATGAAGGAGAGGAGGATTTGGAGGATGAGGAGGACGAGGATGAGTCAGATGGTGAAAATCATCCAGTCATTGAGTCCTCTAGGCAGGACGATCACAGGTATTGTCGGCAAACTCTGTCCTCGATGGGATGCGACCCATCATTCGCTTTGCCTTTGCCGTGCCGTTTGGTACAGTAGCCAACACCTAACTGGTCAGCAGTCTTTCTCAAATAGATCATTTTCCACAGACCAGCCACCATCTTCCCATAAAGCATAACAATAAAAGAGTGCAAAGAATAGGACTGAGCTGAAAGCAGACAACAGTGGGAGCCCGAATTTGGGCTCTAAATACGCAAGACTTGTGACCTCATTGTTGCCACAATATTTCAGCCGGCTTGGTGAATGTGAATCACCCACTGTGATAAACATCCTTTTCCTCAAGGTTTACTCCATTTAGCTAGCCTTAACATTCAGCAACCACTTAGCTAGCATTAGCATTGAGCAGCCACTTAACTAGCATTAGCATTGAGCCGCCATAATCGGTTCAACCGTAAAGTGTTAATTCAGTATTTGATCCTTTTGGTTTGGCTCAAGAAAATGGTGCTCTGCTCGGTTCAGTCTTGTTTCTGTGCTAAAAGACAGAAAGTTGATCGGCTTCAAGAGCACGACATCCTTTTTTGTGTCTACTGCAAAACAATAGTCTGAAGTGGACCCCAAATAAGCACATAACCATCCCCATCCCTGATGTCAATAGTGTTTTAATAGTAGATTGAATCCATGGTAAATGTGCTCCTTTTTCATTCCTTCCTGGCTCCTTCATGCTTTGGTGCCGTTTTTCCACCACTGTTTCTAAAACGCCTCCTTTCCCACTACAATTTGTCTGACTGACATCCTTAAGGACGTGGTTGGAGGGAAATGAAGAAAAACGTCGTTGTTACCTTTTTTTTTCGCAATTGCGGGAAAGTTATTTTGAGATTTTTATCACTCGTCTGTCTTTCATTTTTTATCCAAGCCGTTGTTAACACAAGACAAGTCAACAACTATATTTTAAGACCTAAGGGATTTGAGCGTGAGTCACCGTCTCTCTCAGCAGGGAATGGGTTAAGGTTTGCTGTTGACAAAGAGGTATTACAAGAATATTACGATGGAAATTACAAGAATCGAGTTGCGACCGCAGGGTTAAAGTTCAAATGCTGTGAGGATGAAGCACTTGAATGAAGAGAACGGAGTAATTTCAAAAGCATGAAGTGGCAACTCTGAAAGAGTCTGAAAGAGTCTCTTTACAAGAACAAAGTTGTGTTTGTTTAAGGAATAATATCCTAAGATTTTAAAAATGAATGATGATAAAGTAGCAATATTTCGAGACAAATTGACCTAAAAGCCATTAAAATTTGAAGAAAATACAGTAGTTATACAATCCCCAAATATCATTTGTGGAATTCCCTCTGAGAAGAAAAAAAAATACGTATAGGACTTTATCAACTGTGACTCCTGT
The DNA here is from genome assembly GCA_026261675.1 of Hippocampus mohnikei. Classification (NCBI taxonomy): domain Eukaryota; kingdom Metazoa; phylum Chordata; class Actinopteri; order Syngnathiformes; family Syngnathidae; genus Hippocampus; species Hippocampus mohnikei. The sequence continues at coordinate 12,520,295 of JAKGUB010000556.1, read as the reverse complement.
TAGAATGTTTTAGTCTGTAGTAGTGCCTTTATCTTGCCTTCTGTCTGTTTCATCTGTTTTTTGTGTGTGTGTGTGTGTGTGTGTGTGTGTGTGTGTGTGTGTGTGTGTGTGTGCGCGCGTGTGTGTGCGTGCATGTGTGTGTTGACTCAAACAATTCTTTCAACTTTTGGCACTCTTTGTTTCACACTTTGTTCCATCTTCAGTCTGACAGAAGCATCTGACACTCTTAGAAAGACCTGCTGGGCTGAAAGGTAAAAGCAGTCAAACATGAGTGAAGCTTTTTTAGAGATTATGAACCTTGTCACTACAGAATCTGGCGTTCTGGTTTCTATTTTTGTTATTGGCTTTGCAGTCGTTTCTGCTTGCTTGCTTGCTGTCAAACTGCCCAGTGGACTATACCCTTGTTGCTACTTGGAAATACTCCTCCTTACTCCTATCTAAGGCTATGTTGTATTAATAGTTGCTGCTGCCTTGAACTTGACATAGTGTTTGGACGGCGCAGTAAGTCTTGTTATAACGTCTGAATGAAGAAGAACTCTTGTCCTCTCAGAATGGCTGATAAACCGTTTTGAGTGGATTTTAAGTTTTGGATATATTACATGTATGGCCTTAACATGACTTTAGTATTAAATTAATATTAAAGTCAAAATACATAAAGAACAAGAACTAGATACGTTTTTTACTTGCTTTGAACATGTAAACTGTGCTAAATGGTGACTGTTTGTTTTGTCTGTAACAGGGTTTTTTTCTTTACTTTTACTTCCTGCCAAATTTCTGTCATCTGTTTAAATGTTCAATAAACAAACCAAAGATTTCCAAGTAGGTATAATCATATCATATTTTTGTAATTCTGTCAACCCTCACATATTCGCTGGTCTTCACTCACAAATGCACCCATTTGTGTATTTATAATGCTAACTTCTGTTACTCGCCAAAACACGACTATTGTTTTTTTGTTTAGGCCAAAACAATTAAAAAGTATTACTTTATAAGCACCATCTTGTGGCGTCTCTGCGTCGTGGAACTATGTTGAATTGAGTTTCACTGTTTCATTTGGACAAACATAATTCTTTGCTGCCATTGTGTGGCACCTTGCTTTCAATTACCTCACTTGAAGTGAGTTGTGGGATTTCATGTAGACAGAAATGGCGCTTTTGCAGTCACCTTTTGGCCTCAATAATTCTGAGCCTTTTTTTTTTCGTTGTGTTCATTGTATCATCTGTTTACAGGGTCACTTCCGATGGAGCACCACAGCCAGGCACAAACCAGACTCCAACATCACCCATCCATCGCTTTACTAGTACGGCAACCTGCACCCCAGAATCTAAAACTGACAGGTAGCCCTGGATGAGAAAGTACACTATGTAAACGTATCAACAACTCCCAACATATGACTATTGAATCTTTACACTTAATGCGTGCAGACCTGCTTTAGGAGGCTTGCTGGGCTCCTCGTACAGGCAGCATCAGGACTCCTTGGCTGCAGAGAGGGAGAGGAGGCGCATGGAACGAGAGGAACGTCTACAGAGGATCGAAAGGGAGGAGAGGGACCGCTTTAAGTCAGTCTCACTCTTGCAAAACACAGCAGCGTTTTTAGATTGGGAATCGGGAATAATTTTTGCTTTGTCCATCTCAGTCGAGACTATGTTGACAAAAGGGAAGAGGCAAGACAGGCCAGAGAGGAAAGGTGGGTTGTATTTGGTGCACTTTGGTTGACATGAACTCACAATATTTTTACAGTTGTACTGATTCATTTAAAAAAAGAAATCCTCGAATGCTTTAATTCCAAGAGAGAGCAGATGCAAAGAGAGTTTCACAAAGCCCCACGGACTGAGTTCTACCTGCCCTCGGTCTCTTCACCATTAAGATGTGACCAAATTAACAGGGCAAGTGTGTTATTGTCTTTTGGCATGGATGTGGCCTTAAAGCTTTTTGGCTCATTGTTCCGCCATCGACCATTGCATCCCTCTCAATTGGAACGTCTGTTCTTTGCACATGTGGCAAAAGTACTCAGACTCTTTATTTTAATTGATGTTCAGATTTCACTCCTTTATGTTTGTAATAGGTATTGGCTCTTAAATGTCTTTCATTTTACTTTGGATAACTTGGCACACCAAAGAGAAATACTGCACACAAACTGCCTATCGCTTTGCTGACATTGTCGGTTGACGTACAAAAAAAATGCTAAATCCTAAGCTAATGATAAAAACTGAAAAAATACACCTTACTAGTAAGTGGGATGAGCCTATTTTGTGAAGGCAAGGAGTACAAAGTACAGCAACATGTTCAACGTGTTCAAGTGTGGGGAGAAAAGGTAAAAAGTGGTCAGAAACATATTCAAGTCAAATTAATTTACAAAGGTGTCACTGATTAGCAGCTGCAATAATAGAAATCAGAAAATGGCTTCAGTCAGCATTGTGACATCATCCGAATGTTGCGTTATCCTTTGCCGTGGCAGATACAAGGCCGTGGAGAGGCTAGCGGCCGAGGAGTGTGAGCGAGAGCGGACCAGGGTGCCTGTAAGAGGACGCACAGAGATCACACTGTGTTTAAGTTCCAACCCCGCCGTCCGCTCGGCCTCCCGTTGTGTCACCACTTCATCTATTGCCTCACAACAAGACAAGACGTCAGGTAACGGCTTTACCTTTTGCGCTTCAATGACCAATCGCATACAAGGAAATACATGCATTGATGTCAGGGAGTAGGAAGAGATCCACCCAGATAGACTTGTTGAACCATATCGTGAAACTAAAAAGATTGTTTTCCTCGTTCTGGGGTTATCATGAAATTGCTTATGGATTGAAGGTATTTGTTGATGTTAAGCATTTTTAATTCAATGTGAATATTCAATATTAAGTCCATCAATATGCATTTATTTTCATTTTACATAATTTAGTCCATTATCTTGTTTGGAAGTCCATCACCATAGATGTGTGAAGGAGACATTTCATAACAGATATATTCTCATCCGTTTTTGGGGGTTTTTGGTCACAAGGTGGGAGGGTTAATGACCCTGTAATTCCTTCCAGGTAAGAGTACGATGGAATTCTTGGACTGCCCTCCTCTTTCCAATCAAAACAAATAATTAACACAGCAAATTCTGTAAATATCAGTCGTCATCTTGAGCAGCGGGGAAAATGTTTCTTCAGTGCCATGTTTGCATATTGTATTTAATATTTGGAGTCTTTTGTCCGGGCCCAATTGTCAAGATCACTGTAGGGTGCAGGATAATGATTTCATACGGCGTGAAAACCTAAATTTGGCCATTTTCCTTTTTTGTTTTTTTTTTTCACCAAAAGTCTTGCAGGCAAGACAATACAATGAGAAACACTGGCATCATTCACTTGCTTTTTGGAACAGTTGAGAACAATCTGATGATATATGGCAGTCATCTGCTGGCAGTTGACGTTTTTTCCCCCCCCTAACATTTCTTGCAGGACACGAATCTAGCCTGGAGTCAAAACCTGACTCCCCAACAAGAACAAATAGTCCAGCATCAGAGTTAACGGGATCAGAACTTTGTCCTTCACCTCCCTCGCAACCAAATATGGCTGCAAAAGAGCTGCCAGCAGACACAGAGGATGTTTCTTACACTCAACCAGTCGAGAAAGTAGTTAAAGGGCCAGAGGGGTGTGAAGAGGGAGTAGTGGGAAATGAACGGAGGCAGGAAGACGGAAAGCTTGAGGAGCAAGAGCAATGTGAGACTGGGAGAGAAGTACAAGAGCAGGTGGAGGCGGCGGAAGTGGCTGATGAAGTGGAGGTAGCCGAGGAAGCACAGGTAGCTAGCACAGCCGCCGAAGTGGTCGGCGAGGGTGTTGATTTCGAAGAGAATTGCGAGAGGGTTCCGACGATAGACAGGGAGGTCGAGGAAAGTATTGTGCTGAGCGAGAAGGAGAGACAGAACGAGGAAGTGAACGAGAAGGACAACTGCTCGGCATCCAGCATCTCCTCCACCAGCAGCACTCTGGAGAGGGAGGAGCGGGAGGAAAAAGTCCAACATGACTTTGAAGCAGGTATTACTTTCAGCTTTATTCGGTGAAGAATATATGCAGAGATAGAAACGTTTTGTTTTTTTAAACAGACCCATGTACCAGGTCATTTTTAGATTAGGTGAAAAAAAAATGTTTGAAGTGTTGATGTAAAATGTCATACTGTAGTTTATGTTCATATTAATGTGTAGGTTTTATGATTTGATTATTTACAATAAATCAATTAGAAAATTATTGAATAAAAATGTTATTCTTTACAATTGCATTTATTCTGATTAACGAAGAAAATATCTTCATTAGATAGAGATTTGAAAAAAGTGGCGCCTCAATGATTAGCGATTACACCACACCAAATCAATATGAAATGAATCAATTATTTTGATAATCAATGAATCATTTGGAGACCTTGTTTCATTTAGAATTGGCCAAATCTTTGGAATGTCAGCTTCTCGGTAAATAATCTTAGATTTCTGTAGTCTTCCATAAAAGCCGACTGATTATATTGAACTTCTAATTTGGAAAACAATGATCAACATTTTTGCTGATTTTTATTTTCGTTATGGACCCAAAAAAGTAACTGGATCTTAGTTCATTTTTTTTTTTTTTTTTTGCACGTTATCGTGTGATGGAAATAATTGTTTGAGTCTTTCAGAGCATGCGTTCATTGGATCTTTTCCTGCCAACAGGCCAGTGGAGCCAGTGCATCAAAGTCTCAGATGACAACGACATCCTCAACAACAAGCGCTTCATGCTGGATATGCTCTACGCGCACACGTCCAACAAGGAGGAAAACAACGTAGCAGGAGAGACAGAAAAAGAAACTCAATGTAAATGTGAAAAAGACCCCGAGGTGGCTGACCCCGAGGTGGCGAGCTTGGCCAGCAGGATCTCCACACTGGAGGCTGACAGGCAAGCCAGAGAAGAAAATGTGAATAAAATGGAGGTGGGCATTGGCGACAAACAAGGCACTGTGCGCGCCGTGGCAGAGAAATTTGGTGATTTAGTCAAAGGTCTGACATGGCCGACTGAAGCGGAGGCATCAAAGGAGCCGCAGCACGCTCTGAGCGACAAATCCTCCAGCAGCATCCCGTCGGCCCAGAAGAAGGAATCGGACCAAATCTGGGACCAGCTCATGGCCACGCCCAGGGAGCTGCGCATCAAGGAAATGGACTTCACCGACCTGCAGGATGAGGATGACCTGAACGTTTTAGATATGGACAGTGTGGTGGGGTCTGGTAACCAAGTCCCACCGCGGCCGCCGCCTCCCCCGCTGTGCAATGCTGTTCTCCCGCCACCACCACCCCTATTTGGGTGCCCTCCACCTCCTCCCATCCTTGGCAAAATGGTGCTCCCACCTCCACCCTCCATGCCACCTCCTTCTCCTGAGCTGAATCAGGTCGGTCCTCATTTCCTCAAGAAGAAGAAGACAATTCGGCTCTTCTGGAAAGAGGTGCGACCGGTGGAATGGCAGTGCAAGAGCCATAAGTTCTGTAAGGAGTCCCTGTGGTCCAAACTAGAGCCACTTAAACTGGACACATCCAAGCTGGAACAGCTGTTTGAGTCCAAATCCAAGGAGCTGCCTGTTACCAAGGTACACAACGTATAAGATGTCACATTAATGCATATACAAATGTACGCATATATAAAATACACCATAATAATGAACCAGATTCACCAGTCACTATAAATGGTGGTCTCCATGTTATCGAATGGAATTGTGGAAAATAATGAAAATAGAGTTTGAGTCCCATGAAGGATCGAATAACCAAAATATCGAAATGGTTTCTGGAGATGGGACAGTTCACTTGCTGCGTGCAGCGAACGTCCATCCATTTCTTTCCTCTTCAGTTTTTCCTCATTCAGGTTGCAGGTAACTGTAGCCTATTGTATGCATTGCTAAGGTGGGATAGGCTTCTGCTCCCCACAACCCTGCACAGGTTAAGCTATGTAAAAAAAGTGATAAAATTTAAAAAAAAAAAAGTTAATTAAATTAGCCTTGAAACTTTTTGAAACATGTGACTAAAGTTTTTAAATATTTGCAATGCATAATACTGAATATTATTAATATGCATTATTAATTATACTATTTTTGTTTGTGTTTTTTCCGCAACAAAAAGACAACAGCAAAACAATTTTCATGTCCAAATAACTGAATGTGCACAAAACAAAATGCATGTACCGGACTGCATCTTTTTTTGTGTACATATTTAGCTATCTACACAAATGAAATACCGGAAAGGGATTAATTCAAACTTGTAGGAACCCACTGGCTCAATGTGTGTTGGGTGAGATGGCTGACATGTGCTGTATCTCCTAGAAAGCAGCAGTTGATGGCAAACGACAAGAAATCATCGTACTGGACTCCAAACGCAGCAACGCCATAAACATCGGCCTGACCGTTTTACCGCCCCCTCGTACTATCAAGACGGCCATTCTCAACTTTGATGAATATGCACTGAACAAAGAAGGCATTGAGGTAAGGATAACAAGTGCACGTTGAAATATGAACCGGCTGGAGGAATCCCATCAAGTTAAACTGGCTCCCAAATAAACACGTTTTTGTGCGCAGATGCTGCGCCAATGCAGCAAAAATGCACAATTGGATCCCCAAAAAAGAGAATTATTTCACCTAGATGTGACAGTTTAAAGTGTTGACATATCTTCTGTCTGTCTGATGCCATGTCATTCCTTACTGTGATGATAAAAATGTCGACCAGCACTTGAAAATGATGTGAAAGACATCAGCGGGTAACGATGAATTTTACGTCCCTTCTGTATTATGTAAGGATCACACTCCACAAGAAGTTCCTGTTCACCTTTTTTTTCCCAAGCTGGATAAAAAGGTCGAAAGTTCATACGTCACCCATATTTCCTGGAAATCTGGAAACATCTGAGATCAACAGCGGTGGAAAATGGCAGGATCATTTTGCATCCTCTCCCGCTCTACAATTTACCTCCAGACGTGATATGTGAAAACAAGGACTTGATAAACGATCCCCACTGGAGCGCTCCGTGTACCCTCTCTGTCATCTCATCTCCTCTTAGAAAATCCTGACCATGATCCCCACGGAGGAAGAAAAGCAGAGGATCCAAGAGGCTCAGCTGCTCAATCCTGAAATTCCCCTGGGCAGCGCCGAGCAGTTTCTCCTCATCCTCTCCTCCATCACCGAGCTGTCGGCCCGCCTGCAGCTGTGGGCCTTCAAGATGGACTATGAGCTTATTGAGAAGGTCGGTGTCTGCGCTTGCTTTAATCAAATGCACGTGCAGCCGTTTTAAGGCAGAAGCAGCAAATAAAGTTCAGCAATTGAGATTCTCATCTCATCTTTAATTTTAGAGCACTTTAGCTACAACAATGGGCTGTATGTAAAAAAAACAGACAAAAAGAAGAGTAATACATAGCTTGTTGATATATATATATATATATATATATATATATATATATATATATATATATATATATAGAGAGAGAGAGAGAGAGAGAGAGAGAGAGAGAGAGAGAGATAGACTACCCGTACTTGACTGACATCAATGTTTTGCCCTCTAATGAAACTGAAGTGCCAAAATAACTCGAAGAGCACTGCAAACAACCAGCACAATAATAAACTAGCACAAATCAGCATTTCCCAGCCAGGGCACATATTTTGGAAATCTTGTGGAACTAACTCCAAACGCAAAGGTCCCAAAAATTATACTGAAATAATGTTGGATACACAAGTTAATTTGACCTTCGGTCATTTAGCTGAAGAGCATTTCTACTTTTCACTGTATGTCGTCATAGATAAACGACTAAAGATAAGTGTTCTCCACCAGGACACAGCGGTACGGAATCTCACTGGTCATCTGACACCCTCTGTGGAAGTGTCAATCAAAACTGAGGCATTATTACGTTTGGAAAGGCAGAATTGTTGATCTAGCTCTTCTTTTTAATTGGATTTGACAGGCCTTCCTAATGGGGGCAGTGTGGTGGGGGGAAATGGTTAGTACAGTAGAGAGGTTTTGGGTTCAGATCCCAGCCTTCCTGTTTGGGGTTTGCATGTTCTCCTCAGCACTTGGGTGATGTTTTTGTTTTTTTTGGGGGGGGGGTTACTCATCTTGCTTCCGAGTGTATTACAAAAACAAGCACTTTGGGTTCACCAAAGACTGTTAAATGAAGTCAAAGGAGGACCACTTTCAGAGGGTGAGGAAAGTGCTATAGAAAATGGAGGTTTCCTCAAACCCGTCTGCCTAATTCAAACCTTTCACTGTATTTGTAAAAGTGACAATAAATTGGGAATTAGCAGCCTAAAGTATTGTGCTTGTGTTTGTAGGAAGTTGCGGAGCCCCTGCAGGATCTTAAGGAAGGGATGGACCAACTGGAGAAAAACACAACCCTCCGCTACATTTTGACCACACTGTTAGCCATCGGCAACTTCCTTAATGGCACTAATGTGAGTGAACCTCGAGCTATTACGTGCTCATTGCTATTTTGAGGCCTAATTTAGGAAAGAAGCCGCACTTGAAGCAAAATGGAGGTTCTCGTGAATTGTCTTTAAATTTCACACAGCAAGGGGTGGTGGATAAACTAAGTAACTGTCCGTAGATTAACTGATGAAAAGAGTATAGTGGTTTGCGCAGTCAAGAAGTTCTGGGTTACCTGCTCTAAAAACAAGCATTTTATGTTAAATGAAGACACTAAATTGTCTGACTTTGTATTAGATTTTGAGGTTCCACATACAATATACTATAGTGTATTATTTTTTTCATTGAACCACAAAAACATGCAGTTGTTGTCAACGAGGACAAAGCAGATGGCAACAAAGAAGAGAAAACAGGCAAGAATTAGGAGAGTGAATAAGACGCTCTTGGCAATAAACAATCCCCATAACCATTTATTTTGGTCACAAAGACTTCAATAATACTTACTGTAGTATTCTATATTACCGTACAAATTTGTATTTTTTGCATTTTTGATTGGCTGTTAAACAGCTGCAAAGCTGCGACGCCGTGCACCGGGACTTCACATTCTGAATCGCAGCAACACCAGTCACTCACGAACACTAGTTGCCAAACACTGCACAACAAGTCAGTCTGTTCCACCCACGTGGCTGCAGCAGGCTTAATAGACAGGCTTAACCATATGCATGAAAACTGGCTGATGGAACCAACCAATGAGTGGTGGTATTTATAATTGAGAAGTAGCCAGCCGCTGGCCGGTGACCGAAATGTCAGACAAATTCCATACGCAACAAAAATGCACTGAGAGAATGCAGTTACCGTCACTATTTAAAATTTCTTATTGAGTCCCTAAAGAGGATGTTCACATGAATCTGCTTTTTCAAGTATCGGCACTTTCCATGTTGTGATTGACCTTTTGATTGGACGGTGTATGTGGAAGCTTGTCCCGACTTTTTTCTCAGAAGAAAAAAATATTTGAGGTGTTGTGTATTTTCTGGAGGCTAGGGTGTGTGAGGAACCTGCATATGAATATCTGCTCAGTGCCTCTGTGAATGAGTGTATGAGGGGCAAACACGCAAGGGGAAAGTACAAGTCCTGGACATCAAAAAAGGCAGTTCCCATAAATAACGTCTGGTGGAATTTTTATTTTCAGTTTGACATTTAAAGCTGGAAGAGGAACAAAGGAGAGTTGTGTTTGCGTCTCCCATGTTATGTGCCGACTTTAGCTCCGCTGTAGCCAACACAGTAATCTGCCGGCCTGGAAGTAGATTGTGGTTCCTGATAATCACAACCTAATGAATCTACATATCTTCTTGGCACGCTTTGAGAGCCTTTTTGTGTCTTTGCCAGAGAGGAAATGCGCCGCAATTTTGTGCGCTTGTTGGGCCGTTTGATTACTCCTGTCAGAATAAGCCAAGCCCTCCCTTTTCTCCTCTCTCGAATGTGCCTGTGTTTGCTTTGCTTCTCCAGGCCAAAGGCTTTGAGCTGAGTTATCTCGAGAAAGTCCCCGAAGTGAAGGACACGGTTCATAAGCAGTCCCTGCTGCACCACACCTGTGCCATCGTCGTGGAGAAGTTTCCAGACAGCTCTGATCTCTACTCTGAGATTGGAGCCATCACCCGCCTAAACAAGGTGAGTTGACATTCAGCTCACACTAGAACCTCAGAAATCAAACGCTATCTTATTCCAGATGACTGTTTAACTGTGCACTAAATAGATAAATGGATGGAAGGATGCATGGATACTATCTACTGCACTATACTATAGATCAGTGGTAGGGAACTCCGGTTCCTCGAGAGCCATGTCCTGCCTGTTTTAGATCCCACCCTACTCCAACACACCTGATTCAAATCATCAGCTCATCAGCAAGCTCTGCAGAGGCCTGAAACAATCATGAACAGTTGAATCAGGTGTGTTGGAGTAGGGAGGGACCTAAAACAGGCAGGATATGGCTCTCGAGGAACCGGAGTTCCCTACCCCTGCTATAGATGGATACTATAGATCAGGAGGTGCAAGTCTCGTCCTCAGGAGCCCCGAGCCAACCTGATGTCTCCCTGATTCAAATGCTAAGCTTATCAGCAAGCTTAGCAAAAGCCTGATCACAATCCTGACCATTTGACCTGAGGGAGACATGGCAGGATAAGGACTCTCGAGGAGATCGGACTTGGGCAACCCTTTTATAGACCAACCAATAGACAGAGGGGGAGACGTACAGATGGATGGATACATTACATAGTCTAGATCAGAGGTGTCAAACTCAAGGCCCGGGGGCCAGATCTGGCCCGCCACATCATTTTATGCGGCCCGTGAAAGCAAATGAAACATGCCAACTTCCGTGATTCTTGCTCAAATCTGGACCAAAATTTCAACTTCTCATTTGTAATCAATAAGAGATATTGTAACATTTTTCTTGTCACCAAACCACTGAAGACGTAACCTCTACAATAGTCGAATAAACCATTCTTCCTGACTTGTTTATATAGTTTCAAGGGCAACATTAACTTCAATGTGGCCCGCGACAAAAATGAGTTTGTCACCCCTGGTCTAGATACGATCAATAGATACTATAGATGGAGGTATAGACCGACGTATGGACTGACAGACAGACAGATGAGTATATACAGTGTATGGTAGTAGAAATCCATGGGTAGATTCTGAGAAAGGAAACCAAGTGACACAAAACGAAGCAAGTAAGATGATCTGGATTTTGCTCATTTAGGACAATTTTTCCATGAAATTTCAGATGAAATTCTGAGTTGTTCGATGACCAACCTGTTCCAGTTTCGAGGGTCAGCTATATGTATCTTTTCAAAAAGGCCCATGTCACTGATTCAGCATTTCCTGTGCTTTTTTTTTTTTTTTTTTTTGCCAGGTGGACTTTGACCAACTTCAAGACAATCTGGCTCAGATGGAGCGAAGATGCAAAGCATCCTGGGATCACCTCAAGGTCATCGCCAAACACGAGATGAAACCGGCATTGAAACAAAAAATGTCCGACTTCCTCAAAGACTGCGCGGAGAGGATCATCATTCTGAAGATCGTACACAGGAGGATAATCAACAGGTACGCGTTGATCGTATTGACGTTTACCACTTGTGTTGTTTAGTTGTTGTTTAGCCTTTATCTGTGTTTGTGATTTTTTTCCTGCAGGTTTCACGCTTTCCTATTGTTCCTGGGCCATCCGATATACGGTGTCCGCGACGTCAGCATCCATCGCTTCAGCAAGATCCTCAGTGAGTTTGCGCTGGAGTACCGCACAACCAGAGAGCGTGTGCTACAGCAGAAACAGAAGAGGGCCAACCATCGCGAGAGGAATAAGACCAGAGGAAAAATGATAACAGATGTAAGTGGACAACGGACACGCCTACTCAACTGTGCCTCCATTTCTTTCTCCCTCTCATTTTGGAGTTTAACTGTCGACACTCTCTTCAAGCCGTTGATTTTATACTCAATAGAGTTCAAGTGCCAAATGCGACCATGCAACTGTACCACATGCGTCATCTGGTCATCTGCAGTTGGCTCCTGATTCTCAAAGCCCTGGCGTTAGATTAACATGGCAGCACAAAGAGGCTGAAACCTGATTGGACAAAATAAATGTCATGAAATGAAAATAATAGACTACTGGGAATAAATGAATGACAATTTCATGGAACAAAAAGTTGGAATTAAGGTTGAATATTTAAGTCAGTGTTTAGGCTAGTAGACAAAGGCCTCGCTGGCCCTGACCATTTAGCACTGCTGCATACATTTGGGATCACATCAGCAAGGTCCTCCTCACATGTACAGTATACGTTACTGTCACAACACTCAAGAGAGTTGCCGTCCGTCTACTCTGATGTTTGCTTCATTAGGTTTTGAAAGTCCAGAGCAAACACCGTGAGTAGAATCCCTTTGAAGTCAAACCTGGACATGGTAAAACCTAGAAATGTTTAAATGAAATTTGAACAGTCATACTTTGCAGACAAGAGCCAGTACAGAGCAAAGTAAAAATAAAGTAAAATTATTCACACTATAATATTGTCACTGAGTGACGTTTAGTAGGTCTTGCTGGAATCATTCAACGTCTTCTATGCTGTAAAAAGCCAAAAAAGGCCAAAACACAATTGTGGACTTCTAGATCAGGGGTGTCAAACTCATTGACGCGTGGCACTTCGGAGTTACGGCTTCCCTCGGAGGGCCGATGCAAAATCTCAACGTGATTTTTTTACCCATGACAATTTGACATTTCGGTACAGATTTCAGCAAGAATCATGATAGTTGACACACGACGGGGGCCACATAAAATGACGTGGGGAGCCGGATCTGGCCCCCGGGCCTTGACTTTGACACGTGTCCCCTAGATCTCAATTTAGTGGTGAACTGTTAAAAGACTGCACCCTTTCGGGGCGTTCCGCTGTATTACAAATATATACAAAGAGCTGAGATGTGACATGTGACCTCCCAAGGCCTTTGTTTTACCTCTCCTTCCCTCTCTCGTCTGTAGAGTGACGACGAAGATGAAAGTGAGGTAGGGGCGCTGCTGCTGTCTGCAATTGGCCGCATGAGAAACCCTTTGCAGTGACTAGCATTCAAGACTTAAATGTAACACACATGATCACAACTAGTAACTCCCTTTGATGGATGAATGACTTGTTGAACCGCATGCTCATTTTGCAGTGTGCAAAGTTTAGTCAGTACCAGCATTACTGCAGTGTAAGAGATTAACGTCAATCCCCGCCATTCACGTATAATTGATGCCCATTAAAATGCATTGGGAAAATTGTCATTTTTTTGAACCTCCAACATTCAATATACATTTTCCCACATAGAACCGTGGGGGGGAATGTCTTTTTTGTTTAATCTGCAAAACTATTGATAGTTTATTTATATTAATTATTGGACCTTGTAGGAAGATAATTCAAAATAGAAAATGATTGCGATACATGTTGTCTCAACTTGCAGAATGTTGATGAATAGTAGCATGCATGAAGCTACTGCGAATCAATTTTAAAATCTCCTAAAATGGGTCATTCAAGATCAAAGACACAGTTGCTTCCATAGGTGAACAAAGATAAATTATTTGTACTAAAATGCATTTCTGGACCAAATAAGTGAAACAGACCATTTTCTGCGCTATCCTTGATGTTTCTTTACACAACAGTGTTCCATTCTGTTCACACAGTGGTTGAGAATCACTGCTGTCCAGTGCTGACTGTAAATGTAATGGACCCAATGAGACTAAAAATTGCTGCGTCAAGATCGTTGAGAATGTTTGACGGAAGCACGGCAGTGATCGGTCGATCCTCATCTTGGCCTGTACACTCCCCTTCCCTGCAGAGCGGTAAATTTGGCGGCACCCGGCCCGACACACCCGAGAGCCAGCCTCAGGGCATCCAGTACGCCGAGGACGCTGCCGAGCACGAGAACATGAAGGCCGTGCTGAAGGGCAGCGCGCAGAGTGGAGACAGCGAGACGTCCGCGGTGCCGGGCCTCCGAACGCGCACGCGAGCCAGCAGCACCAGAGGTGACGCAGTACATTTGTATTGTGTTCAGCATCAAGTGTCGCCAGTCGATCCCAGAACAATCCACAAATAAAATCAGTGATGTAATCATCACCTGCTCTCAACTTTTGTGTTTTCAGTACACGTCCCGCCGTGGTGCATCGCAAACGATGACGCCATCACATGCACGGACGACACGGCCGACGAGATCATGGAGCGAATCGTGCGATCGGCCACTCAGGGGCCGGGTCCGAGGACGCAACCTCGTGAGAGGCGGCGCTCCAGAGTCAATCGCAAGTCACGTAAGTTATTTTTGAAGCATTTTGCCAGTAGGCGGGAAGTGCGTGCCAATTTAGCAGTTTTGACAGCAAATTTTCAGATTACCCAACCAACCTTGGCTACTTGGCTACTTTTTAAATTCTGTGGAAGCTTCGAGCAACTTTTGAAAAGTGTCTCCAATACATGTATTTTCCCTCGAAATGACTAAGAAATCCAAGTTAAATTTTCCTGTTATATTGGCACGCCATTTTGCTGAAATTCCTCATTTATTAGTTTCACCTATTTTCAAGCGTCATTTTTTGCAATACAGCAACGTTTGAAAGACCTTTTTCAACAATTTGGTAGTTTTAAGAAACCTTACCAAGTTGAATCCTAACCCATTACATTTTCCAACATTAAACATCAAAATGAGACAAGAGGTTATACTCCTAAAATGTATATTTAATTTTATTTTAAGCCTTGGTAACATACAGTGAGAGCGTTAACACTGTGCCTGAAAATAGAGGAAAATGTACTTACTGATTCAATTAAATGCACATAAATGTTACGAAACAATTGTACTGAAGTAAAAGTATAGAAATAAACAGTTCTTAAAGTTGGATACAACTGAATTTCACTTTGGTAGTGATTCTTTTGTCAACCACTAGAGGGAGCCCGCACCACACAAAGTGGTACAGTACACGAACCATACGGACACCACAGAATCTTCAATAAATAAAAAACAAAACAAAAACATAAATATGAATAAAACAATACTATAGTATGCTCTGTACTCTAATATATACTTCAAATACAAATATGTGGTAATAGTCATCCATTGAAAAAAAAATGTCAAATATTGTTGAAATTGCAAGTTGATGTGCCATTTTCTGATAATGTCCACTTTGCGTTCTGCTGTGTGAAGTGAGGAGGACGCTAAAGAGCGGTTTGACATCCGAGGAGGCCAACGTCCTGGGCTTGTCCGGTGGGCCTGACATGCAGGTGTGAACAGGACTGGAGGACACACAATGACGCATCCTCGCCTCGTTCCCGTCCCAACTTGTTCGCGCTTCCTTGAGAAGAAGATGAGCGCCGCGTTGAGACCACTGAGCTCTTGGCTTCTGGCAGATCGCGCCTGCACTCCTGCAGCTCTTGAACACCGGAAGCATTTTATTATTCTCCAGTGGTCAATGTGAGAGAAACAAGTCCAAAAATGTCACCTGCGCGTGTACAATTACTAATGTGCTGCTAGCATCTCTGTGTATTTACCTTGCGCTCCAGAAGGTGATCGATCGGCTGGCCGTCAATAGAACGTGAAACACTTCACAAAAAAGATGAGCAGCAGCACATTAGAACCCAATTAAGTCAACCAGGTTGAGGAGTAAAATAGGTAAGTTGCTCGGCAGCATGTGGCGCACAGCACTTGCATCTGTTGTCCCAGCTGCACATATCAGTGCCTTTTTGAGACGCTTATTTATTGAAGAGAGATTTTCAGGGACATCCAAACACACGAGGACCGAGCACGAGCTGCAATGATTTCTAAACAGTGTTCGGATCGATTCTGAATGAAGCTATTATCTATTTATTATGACAAGTCTTTCCCCAGCGCCTTACATGTCAGTTCACGTGAACTATAAGCAAAAGTATGAAAAACAGACATCTTCAACTGGCAGCACTGGAGATTCTGTGGCAAGCATTCTCTTTACGTTGAATGTGAAAAATCACGATTTTACTTTTATTTTTAAACATCTATGCTAAAGTGATGTGAACATGATATTTTAATGAACAAAAGTATGCCAGTTTATCTTATCTCTACATTTTTTCTTCCATTTACACGTTCGAATTTGCTATTGACAGGGTTCCCACGGTCAGTAAAAATCAATGAAAAATAAGTTGTAAAATTACGTGCTTAATTGTGCTTAATTTTCAGGGAAAGCTTCTAAAGTCAATAAAAAAAAATTAAAAATTGACCTGTGGTGTTCATTTCATTTGTGTATGTCATTTTCCCCACCCTTCCAATTAATAGTTTTGTCAGAAAATGCGCCTGGTCGGCTAAAAACGCCTTACTATACATGGTCGTATTTTTCAGCTAAAAACGCCTTACTACACATGGTCGTTTTTTCGGCTAAAAACGCCTTACTATACATGGTGGTTTTTTTCGGCTAAAAACGCTTTACATGGTCGTTTTTTCGGCTAAAAATACCGTATTATACATGGTTGTTTTTTTCGTCTAAAAACGCCTTACTATACATGGTCGTTTTTTTGGGCTAAAAACGCCTTACTATACATGGTCGTTTTTTTCGGCTAAAAACGGATTATTATACATGGTCGTTTTTTTCGGCTAAAAACGGATTATTATACATGGTCGTTTTTTTTGGCTAAAATGGCTTACTATACATGGTCGTTTTTTTGGCTAAAAATACCTTATTATACTGTACATGGTCGTTTTTTACGTCAAAAAACGGCTTACTATACTTGGTGGTTTTTTCGGCTAAAAACGCTTTACTATACATGGTTGTTTTTTTTCGGCTAAGAACGCCTTACTATACATGGTCGTTATTTTCGGCTCAAAATGCCTTACTATACATGGTCGTTTTTTTCGACCAAAAACGGCTTAGTATACATGGTGTTTTTTTCGGCTAAAAACGCTTTACTATACATGGTTGTTTTTTTTCGTCTAAAAACGCCTTACTATACATGGTCGTTATTTTCGGCTCAAAATGCCTTACTATACATGGTCGTTTTTTTCGACCAAAAACGGCTTACTATACATGGCCGTTTTTTTCGGATAAAAACGGCTTACTATACATGGTCGTTTTTTTCGTCTAAAAACGGCTTACTATACATGGTCATTATTTTCGGCTCAAAACGCTTACTATACATGGTTGTTTTTTTTGGCTAAAAACGCCTTACTATACATGGTCGTTTTTTTCGGCTAAAAACGGATTACTATACATGGTCGTTTTTTGGCTAAAAACGCCTTACTATACATGGTTGTTTTTTTTGGCTAAAAACGCCTTACTATACATGGTCGTTTTTTACGTCAAAAAACGGCTTACTATACATCGTGGTTTTTTCGGCTAAAAACGCTTTACTATACATGGTTGTTTTTTTTTGGGTAAGAACGCCTTACTATATATACATGGTCGTTATTTTCGGCTCAAAATGCCTTACTATACATGGTCTTTATTTTCGGCTCAAAACGGCTTACTATACATGGTGTTTTTTTCGGCTAAAAACGCTTTACTATACATGGTTGTTTTTTTTCGTCTAAAAACGCCTTACTATACATGGTCGTTATTTTCGGCTCAAAACGCCTTACTATACATGGTCGTTATTTTCGGCTCATAATGCCTTACTATACATGGTCGTTTTTTTCGACCAAAAACGGCTTACTATACATGGTGTTTTTTTCGGCTAAAAACGCTTTACTATACATGGTTGTTTTTTTTCGTCTAAAAACGCCTTACTATACATGGTCGTTATTTTGGGCTCAAAACGCCTTACTATACATGGTCGTTATTTTTGGCTAAAAACGCCTTACTATACATGGTTGTTTTTTTTGGCTAAAAACGCCTTACTATACATGGTCGTTTTTTACGTCAAAAAACGGCTTACTATACATCGTGGTTTTTTCGGCTAAAAACGCTTTACTATACATGGTTGTTTTTTTTCGGCTAAGAACGCCTTACTATATATACATGGTCGTTATTTTCGGCTCAAAATGCCTTACTATACATGGTCTTTATTTTCGGCTCAAAACGGCTTACTATACATGGTGTTTTTTTCGGCTAAAAACGCTTTACTATACATGGTTGTTTTTTTCGTCTAAAAACGCCTTACTATACATGGTCGTTTTTTTCGGCTCAAAACGCCTTACTATACATGGTCGTTTTTTTCGGCTCAAAATGCCTTACTATACATGGTCGTTTTTTCGCTAAAACGGATTACTATACATGGTGTTTTTTCGCTAAAAGCGCTTTACTATACATGGTCGTTTTTTTCGCTAAAAACGCCTTACTATACATGGTCGTTTTTTTGGGCTCAAAACGCCTTACTATACATGGTCGTTTTTTTGGCTAAAAACGCCTTACTATACATGGTCGTTTTTTGGCTCAAAACGCCTTACTATACATGGTCGTTTTTTCGGTTAAAACGGCTTACTATACATGGTCGTTTTTGGCTAAAAACGACTTACTATACATGGTCGTTTTTTTCGCTAAAAACGCCTTACTATATATACATGGTCGTTTTTTTCGCTCAAAATGCCTTACTATACATGGTCTTTTTTTTCGCTAAAAACGCCTTACTATACATGGTCGTTTTTTTGGCTAAAAACGCCTTACTATACATGGTCGTTTTTTCGGCTAAAAACGCCTTACTATACATGGTCGTTTTTTTGGCTAAAAACGCCTTACTATACATGGTCGTTTTTTCGGCTAAAAATGCCTTACTATACATGGTCGTTTTTTTGACCAAAACGCTTACTATACATGGTCGTTTTTTGGCTAAAAACGCTTTACTATACATGGTCGTTTTTTTGGCTAAAAACGCCTTACTATACATGGTCGTTTTTTTGGCTCAAAACGCCTTACTATACATGGTCGTTTTTTCGCTAAAATGCCTTACTATACATGGTCGTTTTTCGCCAAAAACGCTTACTATACATGGTCGTTTTTTCGCTAAAAACGCTTACTATACATGGTCGTTTTTTCGCTAAAACGCCTTACTATACATGGTCGTTTTTTTCGGCTCAAAACGCCTTACTATACATGGTCGTTTTTTTGGCTAAAAACGCCTTACTATACATGGTCGTTTTTTCGGCTAAAAACGCCTTACTATACATGGTCGTTTTTTTGGCTAAAAACGCCTTACTATACATGGTCGTTTTTTGGCTAAAAACGCTTACTATACATGGTCGTTTTTTCCGGCTAAAAATACCTTATTATACATGGTCGTTTTTTCGTCTAAAAATACCTTATTATACATGGTCGTTTTTGGCTAAAAACGCCTTACTATACATGGTCGTTTTTTCGTCTAAAAACGCCTTACTATACATGGTCGTTTTTTCGGCTAAAAACGCCTTACTATACATGGTCGTTTTTTTGGCTAAAAACGCCTTACTATACATGGTCGTTTTTTTGCTAAAAACGCTTACTATACATGGTCGTTTTTTCGTCTAAAAACGCCTTACTATACATGGTCGTTTTTTGGCTAAAACGCCTTACTATACATGGTCGTTTTTGGCTAAAAACGCCTTACTATACATGGTCGTTTTTTGGGGGCTAAAACGCCTTACTATACATGGTCGTTTTTTTGGCTAAAAACGCCTTACTATACATGGTCGTTTTTTTCGGCTAAAAACGCCTTACTATACATGGTCGTTTTTTCGACTAAAAACGCTTTACTATACATGGTTGTTTTTTTCGGCTAAAACGCCTTACTATACATGGTCGTTTTTTTCGCTAAAACGCTTTACTAATACATGGTTTTTTGGCTAAAACGCTTTACTATACATGGTCGTTTTTGGCTAAAACGCCTTACTATACATGGTCGTTTTTGGCTAAAACGCCTTACTATACATGGTCGTTTTTTGGCTAAAACGCCTTACTATACATGGTCGTTTTTTTTCGGCTAAAATACCTTACTATACATGGTCGTTTTTTGGCTAAAACGCCTTACTATACATGGTCGTTTTTTGGCTAAAACGCCTTACTATACATGGTCGTTTTTCCGCTAAAAACGCCTTACTATACATGGTCGTTTTTTCGGCTAAAAACGCCTTACTATACATGGTCGTTTTTTTTGGCTAAAACGCCTTACTATACATGGTCGTTTTTTCGCTAAAAACGCTTACTATACATGGTCGTTTTTTTCGTCTAAAAACGCCTTACTATACATGGTCGTTTTTTTGGCTAAAACGCCTTACTATACATGGTCGTTTTTTTGGCTAAAAACGCCTTACTATACATGGTCGTTTTTTCGTCTAAAACGCCTTACTATACATGGTCGTTTTTGGCTAAAACGCCTTACTATACATGGTTGTTTTTTCGCTAAAAACGCCTTACTATACATGGTCGTTTTTTCGGGCTAAAACGCCTTACTATACATGGTCGTTTTTTTCGCTAAAACGCCTTACTATACATGGTCGTTTTTTCGCTAAAAATATCTTACTATACATGGTCGTTTTTTCGCTAAAACGCCTTACTATACATGGTCGTTTTTTTCGCTAAAACGCCTTACTATACATGGTCGTTTTTTTGGCTAAAACGCTTACTATACATGGTCGTTTTTGGCTAAAACGCCTTACTATACATGGTCGTTTTTTTCGGCTCAAAATGCCTTACTATACATGGTCGTTTTTTCGCTAAAACGCCTTACTATACATGGTCGTTTTTTGGCTAAAACGCCTTACTATACATGGTCGTTTTTTCGCTAAAAACGCCTTACTATACATGGTCGTTTTTGAGCTAAAAATACTTTACTATACATGGTCGTTTTTTCGCTAAAACGCCTTACTATACATGGTCGTTTTTTCGCTAAAACGCCTTACTATACATGGTCGTTTTTTCAGCTAAAAATACCTTACTATACATGGTCGTTTTTTGGCTAAAACGCCTTACTATACATGGTCGTTTTTGGCTAAAACGCCTTACTATACATGGTCGTTTTTTGGCTAAAACGCTTACTATACATGGTCGTTTTTTCGCTAAAAATATCTTACTATACATGGTCGTTTTTTCGGCTAAAAATACCTTACTATACATGGTCGTTTTTTTGGCTAAAACGCCTTACTATACATGGTCGTTTTTTCGGCTAAAACGGATTACTATACATGGTCGTTTTTTGGCTAAAACGCCTTACTATACATGGTCGTTTTTTTGGCTAAAACGCTTACTATACATGGTCGTTTTTTCGCTAAAAATACCTTACTATACATGGTCGTTTTTTCGCTAAAACGCCTTACTATACATGGTCGTTTTTTTCGGCTAAAACGCCTTACTATACATGGTCGTTTTTTCGCTAAAAACGCCTTACTATACATGGTCGTTTTTGAGCTAAAAACGCCTTACTATACATGGTCGTTTTTTGGCTAAAACGCCTTACTATACATGGTCGTTTTTTGGCTAAAACGCCTTACTATACATGGTCGTTTTTTCGCTAAAAACGCCTTACTATACATGGTCGTTTTTTCGCTAAAAACGCCTTACTATACATGGTCGTTTTTTGGCTAAAACGCTTTACTATACATGGTCGTTTTTTCGCTAAAAACGCTTACTATACATGGTCGTTTTTTCGGCTAAAACGCCTTACTATACATGGTCGTTTTTTTCGCTAAAACGGATTACTATACATGGTCGTTTTTGGCTAAAACGCCTTACTATACATGGTCGTTTTTTGGCTAAAACGCCTTACTATACATGGTCGTTTTTGGCTAAAAACGCCTTACTATACATGGTCGTTTTTTGCTAAAACGCTTTACTATACATGGTCGTTTTTTGGCTAAAACGCTTACTATACATGGTCGTTTTTTCGCTAAAAATACCTTACTATACATGGTCGTTTTTTCGCTAAAAACGCCTTACTATACATGGTCGGGTTTTTTTTTCGCTAAAACGCCTTACTATACATGGTCGTTTTTTTCGGCTAAAAACACCTTACTATACATGGTCGTTTTTTTGCTAAAACGCCTTACTATACATGGTCGTTTTTTTCGTCTAAAAACACCTTACTATACATGGTCGTTTTTTTTGGCTAAAAACGCCTTACTATATACATGGTCGTTTTTTTTGGCTAAAAACGCCTTACTATACATGGTCGATTTTTTTGGCTAAAAACGGCTTACTATACATGGTCGTTTTTTCGGCTAAAAATATCTTATTATACATGGTCGTTTTTTTCGTCTAAAAATACCTTACTATACATGGTCGTTTTTTTTGGCTAAAAACGCCTTACTATACATGGTCGTTTTTTTCGGCTAAAAACGGATTACTATACATGGTCGTTTTTTTGGCTAAAAACGGCTTACTATACATGGTCGTTTTTGGCTAAAACGCCTTACTATACATGGTCGTTTTTGGCTAAAACGCCTTACTATACATGGTCGTTTTTTCGCTAAAACGGCTTACTATACATGGTCGTTTTTGGCTAAAACGGCTTACTATACATGGTCGTTTTTGGGCTAAAATGCCTTACTATACATGGTCGTTTTTTTCGCTAAAACGCTTACTATACATGGTCGTTTTTTCAGCTAAAAATACCTTATTATACATGGTCGTTTTTTTTGCTAAAAACGCCTTACTATACATGGTCGTTTTTTTCGGCTAAAAACGGATTACTATACATGGTCGTTTTTTTGGCTAAAAACGGCTTACTATACATGGTCGTTTTTTTGGCTAAAAACGCCTTACTATACATGGTCGTTTTTTTCGGCTAAAAACGGATTACTATACATGGTCGTTTTTTGAGCTAAAAATACCTTATTATACATGGTCGTTTTTTTTGGCTAAAAACGCCTTACTATACATGGTCGTTTTTTTTGGCTAAAAACGCCTTACTATACATGGTCGTTTTTGGCTAAAACGCCTTACTATACATGGTCGTTTTTTCGGCTAAAACGGATTACTATACATGGTCGTTTTTTTGGCTAAAACGCTTACTATACATGGTCGTTTTTGGCTAAAAATATCTTACTATACATGGTCGTTTTTTGGCTAAAACGCCTTACTATACATGGTCGTTTTTTCGCTAAAACGGATTACTATACATGGTCGTTTTTGGCTAAAACGCCTTACTATATACATG
The DNA here is from genome assembly GCA_026261675.1 of Hippocampus mohnikei. Classification (NCBI taxonomy): domain Eukaryota; kingdom Metazoa; phylum Chordata; class Actinopteri; order Syngnathiformes; family Syngnathidae; genus Hippocampus; species Hippocampus mohnikei. The sequence goes on along the minus strand of JAKGUB010000556.1, from coordinate 12,497,329 downwards.
GTCGTTTTTTGGCTAAAACGGCTTACTATACATGGTCGTTTTTTGGCTAAAAATACCTTACTATACATGGTCGTTTTTTCGCTAAAACGCCTTACTATACATGGTCGTTTTTTTCGCTAAAACGCTTACTATACATGGTCGTTTTTGGCTAAAACGCCTTACTATACATGGTCGTTTTTTCGGCTAAAACGCCTTACTATACATGGTCGTTTTTTGGCTAAAATGGCTTACTATACATGGTCGTTTTTGGCTAAAAATACCTTATTATACATGGTCGTTTTTTGGCTAAAACGCCTTACTATACATGGTCGTTTTTTTGGCTAAAACGCTTACTATACATGGTCGTTTTTCAGCTAAAAATACCTTATTATACATGGTCGTTTTTTCGGCTAAAAACGCCTTACTATACATGGTCGTTTTTGGCTAAAACGCCTTACTATACATGGTCGTTTTTTCGCTAAAACGGCTTACTATACATGGTCGTTTTTTGGCTAAAACGCCTTACTATACATGGTCGTTTTTTAGGCTAAAAACGCCTTACTATACATGGTCGTTTTTTTGGGCTAAAAACGCCTTACTATACATGGTCGTTTTTTCGCTAAAACGGATTACTATACATGGTCGGTTTTTGGGCTAAAATGGCTTACTATACATGGTCGTTTTTTCGCTAAAACGCCTTACTATACATGGTCGTTTTTGGGCTAAAATGGCTTACTATACATGGTCGTTTTTTTTGGCTAAAAAAGCCTTACTATACATGGTCGTTTTTTCGGCTAAAAATACCTTACTATACATGGTCGTTTTTTCAGCTAAAAATACTTTATTATACATGGTCGTTTTTTCGGCTAAAAATACCTTACTATACATGGTCGTTTTTTTGGCTAAAAACGCCTTACTATACATGGTCGTTTTTTTCGGCTAAAAACGCCTTACTATACATGGTCGTTTTTTTCGTCTAAAAACGCCTTACTATACATGGTCGTTTTTTGGCTAAAAATGCCTGATGGATTGATTATTTTCTGTTATCATACATTATACACAGTATCATACGTTATACACATATACATTATGAGTGATTGATTGATTGATTATGCTCGCAAAGAAGAAAGCTTATGCCTGCAATGATAAATTGATTATGCTTGCAAAGAAGAATGCTTATGCCTGCAATCATTAATTGACTACGCCTGCAATAAAGAATACTTATGCTTTTTAATCAAGATTCTTAATCATTCACATTTATAATCCTTTTATTCATTATATGCTCACCTATATACTCATGAATGCTTAGTGCACTGTGTGAAAGCTTAGAGAGAAGTTTAGGAACGCAACCACCTTTTCGAGGACGTGGTTGGAATGAGATACGTTTTAAAGACTAAACTGAAGCAAGGTTCAACTGTGGATGGAGCCATCAACACCAGCTGCAACGGGATGTTTTTGTAACAATGGCACACATGTACGTAATTTACACTCACATACACACACATAGTCAAACAAGTTCAGTGTGTCTCCAACAGCCCCCACCCTTTAGGTTGGACACACCTATGTAGTAGATTTCCCAATAAATGAGGGGGTGAAGGAGGAGATCGTTAGGGGTGACGTGCGGAGAACTGAAACCTAACGCTTCTCCTCGTTCCCTCCTGGTACCAGAATTGAGTCTCCTGTCTCCTCTTTGTGTTTTATTCCTGAGTGTCACATTGGATAAACCTGACAACGCCTTACTATACATGGTCGGTTTTTTTTGGCTAAAAAGGCCTTACTATACATGGTCGTTTTTTTCGGCTAAAAACGGATTGCTATACATGGTCGTTCTTTTTTTTGGCTAAAAACGGCTTACTATACATGGTCGTTTTTTTCGGCTAAAAACGGATTACTATGCATGGTCGTTTTTTGAGCTAAAAATACCTTATTATACATGGTCGTTTTTTTTGACTAAAAACGCCTTACTATACATGGTCGTTTTTTTGGCTAAAAACGCCTTACTATACATGGTCGTTTTTTTTGGCTAAAAACGCCTTACTATACATGGTCGGTTTTTTCGGCTAAAAACGGATTACTATACATGGTCGGTTTTTTTTGGCTGAAAACGGCTTACTATATATGGTCGTTTTTTCGGCTAAAAATATCTTACTATACATGGTCGTTTTTTCGTCTAAAAACGCCTTACTATACATGGTCGTTTTTTTCGTCTAAAAACGGATTACTATACATGGTCGTTTTTTTTGGCTAAAAACGCCTTACTATATACATGGTCGTTTTTTTCGGCTAAAAACGGATTACTATACATGATCGTTTTTTTTGGCTAAAAACGGCTTACTATACATGGTCGTTTTTTCGGCTAAAAATACCTTATTATACATGGTCATTTTTTCGTCTAAAACGCCTTACTATACATGGTCGTTTTTTTCGTCTAAAAACGCCTTACTATACATGGTCGTTTTTTTGGCTAAAAACGCCTTACTATACATGGTCGTTTTTTTGGCTAAAACGCCTTACTATACATGGTCGGTTTTTTCGCTAAAACTTACTATACATGGTCGTTTTTTTGGCTAAAACGGCTTACTATACATGGTCGTTTTTTTTGGCTAAAAACGCCTTACTATATACATGGTCGTTTTTTCGCTAAAACGGATTACTATACATGGTCGTTTTTTTCGGCTAAAAATGGCTTACTATACATGGTCGTTTTTTCGGCTAAAAATACCTTATTATACATGCTCGTTTTTTTTGGCTAAAACGCCTTACTATACATGGTCGTTTTTCAGCTAAAAATACCTTATTATACATGGTCATTTTTTCGTCTAAAACGCCTTACTATACATGGTCGTTTTTTTGGCTAAAACGCCTTACTATACATGGTCGTTTTTTCGCTAAAACGGCTTACTATACATGGTCGTTTTTTCGCTAAAACGGATTACTATACATGGTCGGTTTTTGGGCTAAAACGCCTTACTATACATGGTCGTTTTTTGGGCTAAAACGGCTTACTATACATGGTCGTTTTTCGCTAAAAATACCTTACTATACATGGTCGTTTTTCAGCTAAAAATACTTTATTATACATGGTCGTTTTTTCGCTAAAAATACCTTACTATACATGGTCGTTTTTTGGCTAAAACGCTAAAACGCGCCTTACTATACATGGTCGTTTTTTCGCCTAAAACGCCCTACTATACATGGTCGTTTTTTCAGCTAAAATACCTTATTACACATGCGTTTTTTTCGCCTAAAACGCCTTACTATACATGGTCGTTTTTTGGCTAAAACGCCTTACTATACATGGTCGTTTTTTCGCTAAAAACGCCTTATTATACATGGTCGTTTTTCGCCTAAAACGCCTTACTATACATGGTCGTTTTTTCGTTTTTGGCTAAAAACGGCTAAAAACGCCTTACTATACATGGTCGTTTTTTCGCTAAAAATTTTTTCGCCTTACTATACATGGTCGTTTTTTTGGCTAAAAAACGCCTTACTATACATGGTCGTTTTTTCGCTAAAAACGCCTTACTATACATGGTCGTTTTTTCGCCTAAAACGCCTTACTATACATGGTCGTTTTTTCGTCTAAAACGCCTTACTATACATGGTCGTTTTTTTGGCTAAAAACGCCTTACTATACATGGTCGTTTTTTGGCTAAAAACGCCTTACTATACATGGTAGTTTTTTCGCTAAAACGCCTTATTATACATGGTCGTTTTTTCGCCTAAAACGCCTATCCATGGTCGTTTTTTTTATACAAACGCTTAACGTTTTTTTTCGGTTAAAACGCCTTACTATACATGGTCGTTTTTTCAGCTAAAAACGCCTTACTATACATGGTCGTTTTTTCGCTAAAATACCTTAATACATGGTCGTTTTTTTTCTAAAACGCTAAAACGCCTTACTATACATGGTCGTTTTTTCGCTAAAACGCCTTACTATACATGGTCGTTTTTTCGCTAAAAACGCCTTACTATACATGGTCGTTTTTTCGGCTAAAACGCCTTACTATACATGGTCGTTTTTTTCGCTAAAACGCCTTACTATACATGGTCGTTTTTCGGCTAAAACGCCTTACTATACATGGTCGTTTTTTCGGGTCGTTTTTTTTAAAAACGCCTTACTATACATGGTCGTTTTTTCGGCTAAAAACGCCTTACTATACATGGTCGTTTTTTTCGGCTAAAAACGCCTTACTATACATGGTCGTTTTTTTCGTCTAAAACGCCTTACTATACATGGTCGTTTTTTCGCTAAAAATACGGCTTACTATACATGGTCGTTTTTTCGGCCTAAAACGCCTTACTATACATGGTCGTTTTTTTGGCTAAAAACGCCTTACTATACATGGTCGTTTTTTGGCTAAAACGCCTTACTATACATGGTCGTTTTTTTGCTAAAAACGGCTTACTATACATGGTCGTTTTTTCGGCTAAAACGCCTTACTAAAAAAAACCTTACTATACATGGTCGTTTTTTTGGGTAAAACGCCTTACTATACATGGTCGTTTTTTTGGCTAAAACGCTAAAATGGTCGTTTTTTCGCCTTACTATACATGGTCGTTTTTTCGGCTAAAACGCCTTACTATACATGGTCGTTTTTTGGCTAAAACGCCTTACTATACATGGTCGTTTTTTCGCTAAAAATACCTTATTATACATGGTCGTTTTTTCGGCTAAAACGCCTTACTATACATGGTCGTTTTTTTCGGCTAAAACGCCTTACTATACATGGTCGTTTTTTCGGCTAAAAACGGCTTACTATACATGGTCGTTTTTTTCGGCTAAAACGCCTTACTATACATGGTCGTTTTTTTTGGCTAAAACGCCTTACTATACATGGTCGTTTTTTCGCTAAAAAGCTTACTATACATGGTCGTTTTTTCGCTAAAAACGCCTTACTATACATGGTCGTTTTTTCGCTAAAACGCCTTACTATACATGGTCGTTTTTTCGCTAAAAACGCCTTACTATACATGGTCGTTTTTTCGGCTAAAACGCCTTACTATACATGGTCGTTTTTTCGCTAAAACGCCTTACTATACATGGTCGTTTTTGGCTAAAACGCCTTACTATACATGGTCGTTTTTTCGGCTAAAACGGATTACTATACATGGTCGTTTTTTTTACTATACATGGCTAAAACGCCTTACTATACATGGTCGTTTTTGGCTAAAACGCCTTACTAAAACGCCTTACTATACATGGTCGTTTTTTCGCTAAAAACGCCTTACTATACATGGTCGTTTTTTCGCTAAAAACGCTTTACTTTACATGGTCGTTTTTCGCTAAAACGCTTTACTATACATGGTCGTTTTTTTGGGCTAAAAACGCCTTACTATACATGGTCGTTTTTTCGCTAAAAACGGATTACTATACATGGTCGTTTTTATACATGGCTAAAAACGCCTTACTATACATGGTCGTTTTTCGGTCTAAAAACGGATTACTATACATGGTCGTTTTTTGGCTAAAATTACTTAAACATGGTCGTTTTTTTTGCTAAAAACGCCTTACTATACATGGTCGTTTTTTGGCTAAAAACGCCTTACTATACATGGTCGTTTTTTTAAAATCGGGTCTAAAAACGCCTTACTATACATGGTCGTTTTTTCGCTAAAAACGCCTTACTATACATGGTCTTTTTTTCGCTAAAAACGCCTTACTATACATGGTCGTTTTTTTCGGCTAAAAACGCCTTACTATACATGGTCGTTTTTTCGGCTAAAACGCTTTACTATACATGGTCGTTTTTTTCGGCTAAAAACGCCTTACTATACATGGTCGTTTTTTCGCTAAAAACGCCTTACTATACATGGTCGTTTTTTCGGCTAAAATGGTCGTTTTTTCGGCAAAAACGCTTACTATACATGGTCGTTTTTTCGCCTAAAACGGTTGTTTTTTGGTCTAAAACGCTTACTATACATGGTCGTTTTTTCGCTAAAACGCCTTACTATACATGGTCGTTTTTTTGGCTAAAACGCCTTACTATACATGGTCGTTTTTTTCGCTAAAAACGGATTACTATACATGGTCGCCTTTTTGGTCGGGCTAAAACGCCTTACTATACATGGTCGTTTTTTTCGCCTAAAACGGCTAAATACATACGCTTACTATACATGGTCGTTTTTTCGTCTAAAAACGCCTTACTATACATGGTCGTTTTTTCGCTAAAAACGCCTTACTATACATGGTCGCGCTTAAACACGCTTTACTATACATGGTCGTTTTTTCGCTAAAACGCCTTACTATACATGGTCGTTTTTTCGCTAAAACGGATTACTATACATGGTCGTTTTTTCGCTAAAAACGGCTTACTATACATGGTCGTTTTTTTCGCTAAAACGCCTTACTATACATGGTCGTTTTTTCGCCTAAAACGCCTTACTATACATGGTCGTTTTTTTCGGCTAAAAACGCCTTACTATACATGGTCGTTTTTTCGCTAAAATACGCTTACTATACATGGTCGTTTTTTCGCTAAAAACGCCTTACTATACATGGTCGTTTTTTCGGCTAAAACGCCTTACTTTACATGGTCGTTTTTTCTGGCTAAAAACGCCATGGTCGTTTTTTTCGTCAAAAACGCCTTACTATACATGGTCGTTTTTTTTGGCTAAAAACGCCTTACTATACATGGTCGTTTTTTCGGGCTAAAACGCCTTACTATACATGGTCGTTTTTTTCGCTAAAACGGATTACTATACATGGTCGTTTTTTTTCGGCTAAAATGGCGCCTTACTATACATGGTCGTTTTTTTCGCTAAAACGCCTTACTATACATGGTCGTTTTTTTCGCTAAAACGGCTTACTATACATGGTCGTTTTTTTCGCTAAAACGCCTTACTATACATGGTCGTTTTTTCGCTAAAAATACCTTACTATACATGGTCGTTTTTTCAGCTAAAAATACTTTACTATACATGGTCGTTTTTTCGCTAAAACGCCTTACTATACATGGTCGTTTTTTGGCTAAAACGCCTTACTATACATGGTCGTTTTTTTCGTCTAAAAACGCCTTACTATACATGGTCGTTTTTTTCGTCTAAAAACGCCCTACTATACATGGTCGTTTTTTTTGGCTAAAAACGCCTGATGGATTGATTATTTTCTGTTATCATACATTATACACAGTATCATACGTTATACACATATACATTATGAGTGATTGATTGATTGATTATGCTCGCAAAGAAGAAAGCTTATGCCTGCAATGATAAATTGATTATGCTTGCAAAGAAGAATGCTTATGCCTGCAATCATTAATTGACTACGCCTGCAATAAAGAATACTTATGCTTTTTAATCAAGATTCTTAATCATTCACATTTATAATCCTTTTATTCATTATATGCTCACCTATATACTCATGAATGCTTAGTGCACTGTGTGAAAGCTTAGAGAGAAGTTTAGGAACGCAACCACCTTTTCGAGGACGTGGTTGGAATGAGATAAGTTTTAAAGACTAAACTGAAGCAAGGTTCAACTGTGGATGGAGCCATCAACACCAGCTGCAACGGGATGTTTTTGTAACAATGGCACACATGTACGTAATTTACACTCACATACACACACATAGTCAAACAAGTTCAGTGTGTCTCCAACAGCCCCCACCCTTTAGGTTGGACACACCTATGTAGTAGATTTCCCAATAAATGAGGGGGTGAAGGAGGAGATCGTTAGGGGTGACGTGCGGAGAACTGAAACCTAACGCTTCTCCTCGCTCCCTCCTGGTACCAGAATGGTCGTTTTTGGCTAAAACGCCTGAGTCTCCTGTCTCCTCTTTGTGTTTTATTCCTGAGTGTCACATTGGATAAACCTGACAACGCCTTACTATACATGGTCGGTTTTTTTTGGCTAAAAACGCCTTACTATACATGGTCGTTTTTTTCGGCTAAAAACGGATTGCTATACATGGTCGTTCTTTTTTTTGGCTAAAAACGGCTTACTATACATGGTCGTTTTTTTCGGCTAAAAACGGATTGCTATACATGGTCGTTCTTTTTTTTGGCTAAAAACGGCTTACTATACATGGTCGTTTTTTTCGTCTAAAAACGCCTTACTATACATGGTTTTTTTTTTGGGCTAAAAACGCCATACTATACATGGTAGTTTTTTTCGCCTAAAAACGGCTTACTATACATGGTCGTTTTTTTCGTCTAAAAACGCCTTACTATACATGGTCGTTTTTTGGCTAAAAACGCCTTACTATACATGGTCGTTTTTTTCGGCTAAAAACGGCTTACTATACATGGTCGTTTTTTTCGGCTAAAAACGGATTACTATACATGGTCGGTTTTTTTGGGCTAAAAATGGCTTACTATACATGGTCGTTTTTTTCGGCTAAAAACGCCTTACTATACATGGTCGTTTTTTTGGGCTAAAAATGGCTTACTATACATGGTCGTTTTTTTCGGCTAAAACGCCTTACTATACATGGTCGTTGTTTCGGCTAAAAATACCTTACTATACATGGTCGTTTTTTCAGCTAAAAATACTTTATTATACATGGTCGTTTTTTTGGCTAAAAATACCTTACTATACATGGTCGTTTTTTTTGGCTAAAAACGCCTTACTATACATGGTAGTTTTTTTCGGCTAAAAACGCCTTCCTATACATGGTCGTTTTTTTCGTCTAAAAACGCCCTACTATACATGGTCGTTTTTTTTGGCTAAAAACGCCTGATGGATTGATTATTTTCTGTTATCATACATTATACACAGTATCATACGTTATACACATATACATTATGAGTGATTGATTGATTGATTATGCTCGCAAAGAAGAAAGCTTATGCCTGCAATGATAAATTGATTATGCTTGCAAAGAAGAATGCTTATGCCTGCAATCATTAATTGACTACGCCTGCAATAAAGAATACTTATGCTTTTTAATCAAGATTCTTAATCATTCACATTTATAATCCTTTTATTCATTATATGCTCACCTATATACTCATGAATGCTTAGTGCACTGTGTGAAAGCTTAGAGAGAAGTTTAGGAACGCAACCACCTTTTCGAGGACGTGGTTGGAATGAGATAAGTTTTAAAGACTAAACTGAAGCAAGGTTCAACTGTGGATGGAGCCATCAACACCAGCTGCAACGGGATGTTTTTGTAACAATGGCACACATGTACGTAATTTACACTCACATACACACACATAGTCAAACAAGTTCAGTGTGTCTCCAACAGCCCCCACCCTTTAGGTTGGACACACCTATGTAGTAGATTTCCCAATAAATGAGGGGGTGAAGGAGGAGATCGTTAGGGGTGACGTGCGGAGAACTGAAACCTAACGCTTCTCCTCGTTCCCTCCTGGTACCAGAATTGAGTCTCCTGTCTCCTCTTTGTGTTTTATTCCTGAGTGTCACATTGGATAAACCTGACAACGCCTTACTATACATGGTCGTTTTTTTTTGGCTAAAAACGCCTTACTATACATGGTCGTTTTTCGGCTAAAAACGGATTGCTATACATGGTCGTTCTTTTTTTTGGCTAAAAACGGCTTACTATACATGGTCGTTTTTTTCGGCTAAAAACGGATTACTATGCATGGTCGTTTTTTGAGCTAAAAATACCTTATTATACATGGTCGTTTTTGGCTAAAAACGCCTTACTATACATGGTCGTTTCTTTTGGCTAAAAACGCCTTACTATACATGGTCGTTTTTTTTGGCTAAAAACGCCTTACTATACATGGTCGGTTTTTTCGGCTAAAACGGATTACTATACATGGTCGTTTTTTTGGCTGAAAACGGCTTACTATATATGGTCGTTTTTTCGGCTAAAAATATCTTACTATACATGGTCGTTTTTTTCGTCTAAAAACGCCTTACTATACATGGTCGTTTTTTTCGTCTAAAAACGGATTACTATACATGGTCGTTTTTTTTGGCTAAAAACGCCTTACTATATACATGGTCGTTTTTTCGCTAAAAACGGATTACTATACATGATCGTTTTTTTTGGCTAAAAACGGCTTACTATACATGGTCGTTTTTTCGGCTAAAAATACCTTATTATACATGGTCATTTTTTTCGTCTAAAAACGCCTTACTATACATGGTCGTTTTTTTTTCGTCTAAAACGCCTTACTATACATGGTCGTTTTTGGCTAAAAACGCCTTACTATATACATGGTCGTTTTTTCGCTAAAACGGATTACTATACATGGTCGTTTTTTGGCTAAAACGCCTTACTATACATGGTCGTTTTTTTGGCTAAAACACCTTACTATACATGGTCGGTTTTTTCGGCTAAAAACGGATTACTATACATGGTCGGTTTTTTTTGGCTGAAAACGGCTTACTATATATGGTCGTTTTTTTTGGCTAAAAACGCCTTTCTATATACATGGTCGTTTTTTTCGGCTAAAAACGGATTACTATACATGGTCGTTTTTTTCGGCTAAAAATGGCTTACTATACATGGTCGTTTTTTCGGCTAAAAATACCTTATTATACATGCTCGTTTTTTTTGGCTAAAAACGGCTTACTATACATGGTCGTTTTTTCAGCTAAAAATACCTTATTATACATGGTCGTTTTTTTCGTCTAAAAACGCCATACTATACATGGTAGTTTTTTTCGCCTAAAAACGGCTTACTATACATGGTCATTTTTTTCGTCTAAAAACGCCTTACTATACATGGTCGTTTTTTTTGGCTAAAAACGGCTTACTATACATGGTCGTTTTTTTCGGCTAAAAACGGCTTACTATACATGGTCGTTTTTTTCGGCTAAAAACGGATTACTATACATGGTCGGTTTTTTTGGGCTAAAAACGCCTTACTATACATGGTCGTTTTTTTGGGCTAAAAACGGCTTACTATACATGGTCGTTGTTTCGGCTAAAAATACCTTACTATACATGGTCGTTTTTTCAGCTAAAAATACTTTATTATACATGGTCGTTTTTTCGGCTAAAAATACCTTACTATACATGGTCGTTTTTTTTGGCTAAAAACGCCTTACTATACATGGTAGTTTTTTTCGGCTAAAAACGCCTTCCTATACATGGTCGTTTTTTTCGTCTAAAAACGCCCTACTATACATGGTCGTTTTTTCAGCTAAAAATACCTTATTATACATGGTCGTTTTTTTCGTCTAAAAACGCCTTACTATACATGGTCGTTTTTTTGGCTAAAAACGCCATACTATACATGGTAATTTTTTTCGGCTAAAAACGGCTTACTATACATGGTCGTTTTTTTCGTCTAAAAACGCCTTATTATACATGGTCGTTTTTATCGTCTAAAAACGCCTATCCATGGTCGTTTTTTTCGGCTAAAAACGCTTTACCATGTTTTTTTTCGGGTTAAAACGCCTTACTATACATGGTCGTTTTTTTTGGCTAAAAACGCCTTACTATACATGGTAGTTTTTTTCGTCTAAAAACGCCTTATTATACATGGTCATTTTTTTCGTCTAAAAACGCCTATCCATGGTCGTTTTTTTCGGCTAAAAACGCTTTACCATGTTTTTTTTCGGGTTAAAACGCCTTACTATACATGGTCGTTTTTTTCGGCTAAAAACGCCTTACTATACATGGTCGTTTTTTTTGGCTAAAAACGGCTTACTATACATGGTCGTTTTTTTCGTCTAAAAACGCCTTACTATACATGGTCGTTTTTTTTGGCTAAAAATGCCTTACTATACATGGTCGTTTTTTTTGGCTAAAAACGCCTTACTATACATGGTAGTTTTTTTCGTCTAAAAACGCCTTATTATACATGGTCGTTTTTCGTCTAAAACGCCTATCCATGGTCGTTTTTTTCGGCTAAAAACGCTTTACCATGTTTTTTTTCGGGTTAAAACGCCTTACTATACATGGTCGTTTTTTTCGGCTAAAACGGCTTACTATACATGGTCGTTTTTCGGCTAAAAATACCTTATTATACATGGTCGTTTTTTTTGGCTAAAAACGCCTTACTATACATGGTCGTTTTTTTGGCTAAAAATGCCTTACTATACATGGTAGTTTTTTTCGGCTAAAAACGCCTTACTATACATGGTCGTTTTTTTCGTCTAAAAACGCCTTACTATACATGGTCGTTTTTTTTGGCTAAAATGCCTTACTATACATGGTCGTTTTTTCGCTAAAACGCTTACTATACATGGTCGTTTTTTCGCTAAAAACGCCTTACTATACATGGTCGTTTTTTTGGCTAAAACGCTTACTATACATGGTCGTTTTTTGGCTAAAAACGCCTTACTATACATGGTCGTTTTTTCGCTAAAACGCCTTACTATACATGGTAGATTTTTCGCTAAAAACGCCTTACTATACATGGTCGTTTTTCGCTAAAAATACCTTACTATACATGGTCGTTTTTTTTGGCTAAAACGCCTTACTATACATGGTCGTTTTTGGCTAAAACGCCTTACTATACATGGTCGTTTTTTTCGCTAAAACGGCTTACTATACATGGTCGTTTTTCGCCTAAAACGCCTTACTATACATGGTCGTTTTTGGCTAAAACGCCTTACTATACATGGTAGTTTTTTCGCTAAAAACGCCTTACTATACATGGTCATTTTTTCGCCTAAAACGCCTTACTATACATGGTCGTTTTTTTTGGCTAAAAACGCTTACTATACATGGTCGTTTTTTCCGGCTAAAAATACCTTATTATACATGGTCGTTTTTGTCGTCTAAAACACCTTATTATACATGGTCGTTTTTTTCGGCTAAAAACGCCTTACTATACATGGTCGTTTTTTGTCTAAAAACGCTTTACTATACATGGTCGTTTTTTTTGGCTAAAAATGCCTTACTATACATGGTCGTTTTTTTTGGCTAAAACGCCTTACTATACATGGTAGATTTTTTCGGCTAAAAACGGCTTACTATACATGGTCGTTTTTTCAGCTAAAAATACCTTATTATACATGGTCGTTTTTTTCGTCTAAAAACGCCTTACTATACATGGTCGTTTTTTGGGCTAAAAACGCCATACTATACATGGTAGTTTTTTTCGCCTAAAAACGGCTTACTATACATGGTCATTTTTTTCGTCTAAAAACGCCTTACTATACATGGTCGTTTTTTTTGGCTAAAAACGGCTTACTATACATGGTCGTTTTTTTCGGCTAAAAACGGCTTACTATACATGGTCGTTTTTTTCGGCTAAAAACGGATTACTATACATGGTCGTTTTTTCGGCTAAAAAGACCTTACTATACATGGTCGTTTTTGGGCTAAAACGGCTTACTATACATGGTCGTTTTTTCGCTAAAAATACCTTACTATACATGGTCGTTTTTCAGCTAAAAATACTTTATTATACATGGTCGTTTTTTCGCTAAAAATACCTTACTATACATGGTCGTTTTTTTGGCTAAAACGCCTTACTATACATGGTCGTTTTTTCGCTAAAAACGCCTTCCTATACATGGTCGTTTTTTCGCCTAAAACGCCTTACTATACATGGTCGTTTTTCAGCTAAAATACCTTATTATACATGGTCGTTTTTTTTCGTCTAAAACGCCTTACTATACATGGTCGTTTTTGGCTAAAACGCCATACTATACATGGTAATTTTTTCGCTAAAAACGGCTTACTATACATGGTCGTTTTTTCGCCTAAAACGCCTTATTATACATGGTCGCTTTTATCGTCTAAAACGCCTATCCATGGTCGTTTTTTCGCTAAAAACGCTTTACCATGTTTTTTTCGGTTAAAACGCCTTACTATACATGGTCGTTTTTTTGGCTAAAACGCCTTACTATACATGGTCGTTTTTTCGTCTAAAACGCCTTATTATACATGGTCATTTTTTCGCCTAAAACGCCTATCCATGGTCGTTTTTTGGCTAAAAACGCTTACTATACATGTTTTTTTCGGGTTAAAACGCCTTACTATACATGGTCGTTTTTCGCTAAAACGCCTTACTATACATGGTCGCTTTTTCGCTAAAAACGCCTTACTATACATGGTCGTTTTTTCGCCTAAAACGCTTTACTATACATGGTCGTTTTTTGGCTAAAATGCCTTACTATACATGGTCGTTTTTTTGGCTAAAACGCCTTACTATACATGGTCGTTTTTTCGCCTAAAACGCCTTATTATACATGGTCGTTTTTTCGCCTAAAACGCCTATATACATGGTCGTTTTTTCGCTAAAAGCGCTTTACCATGTTTTTTCGGGTTAAAACGCCTTACTATACATGGTCGTTTTTTCGCTAAAACGCCTTACTATACATGGTCGTTTTTCGCTAAAAATACCTTATTATACATGGTCGTTTTTTTGGCTAAAACGCCTTACTATACATGGTCGTTTTTTGGCTAAAATGCCTTACTATACATGGTAGTTTTTTCGCTAAAACGCCTTACTATACATGGTCGTTTTTCGCCTAAAACGCCTTACTATACATGGTCGTTTTTTGGCTAAAATGCCTTACTATACATGGTCGTTTTTTCGCTAAAAACGGCTTACTATACATGGTCGTTTTCGCCTAAAACGCCATACTATACATGGTCGTTTTTTGGCTAAAACGCTTACTATACATGGTCGTTTTTTTTGGCTAAAAACGCCTTACTATACATGGTCGTTTTTTTCGGCTAAAAACGCCTTACTATACATGGTAGTTTTTTTCGGCTAAAAACGGCTTACTATACATGGTCGTTTTTTCGGCTAAAAATACCTTATTATACATGGTCGTTTTTTTTGGCTAAAAACGCCTTACTATACATGGTCGTTTTTTTGGCTAAAAACGCCATACTATACATGGTAGTTTTTTCGGCTAAAAACGGCTTACTATACATGGTCGTTTCTTTCGTCTAAAAACGCCTTACTATACATGGTCGTTTTTGGCTAAAAACGCCATACTATACATGGTCGTTTTTTCCGGCTAAAACGGCTTACTATACATGGTCGTTTCTTTCGTCTAAAAACGCCTTACTATACATGGTCGTTTTTTTTGGCTAAAAACGCTTACTATACATGGTCGTTTTTTTCGGCTAAAAATACCTTATTATACATGGTCGTTTTTTTCGTCTCAAAACACCTTATTATACATGGTCGTTTTTTTCGGCTAAAAACGCCTTACTATACATGGTCGTTTTTTTTGTCTAAAAACGCTTTACTATACATGGTCGTTTTTTTTGGCTAAAAACGGCTTACTATACATGGTCGTTTTTTTTGGCTAAAAACGCCTTACTATACATGGTAGATTTTTTCGGCTAAAAACGCCTTACTATACATGGTCGTTTTTTCAGCTAAAAATACCTTATTATACATGGTCGTTTTTTTCATCTAAAAACGCCTTACTATACATGGTCGTTTTTTTGGCTAAAAACGCCATTCTATACATGGTAGTTTTTTTCGGCTAAAAACGGCTTACTATACATGGTCGTTTTTGTCTAAAACGCTTCATTATACATGGTCGTTTTTTCGCCTAAAACGCCTTACTATACATGGTCGTTTTTTGGCTAAAAACGCCTTACTATACATGGTCGTTTTTTGGCTAAAACGCCTTACTATACATGGTCGCTTTTTTCGCTAAAACGGATTACTATGCATGATCATTTTTTTCGTCTAAAAACGCCTTACTATACATGGTCGTTTTTGGCTAAAACGCCTTACTATACATGGTCGTTTTTTCGGCTAAAAACGGATTACTATACATGGTCGCTTTTGGCTAAAAACGCCTTACTATACATGGTCGTTTTTCGTCTAAAACGCCTTATTATACATGGTCTTTTTTTCGCCTAAAACGCCTATACATGGTCGTTTTTCTCGGCTAAAAACGCTTTACCATGTTTTTTTCGGGTTAAAACGCTTTACTATACATGGTCATTTTTTTGGGCTAAAAACGCCTTACTATACATGGTCGTTTTTTTCGGCTAAAAACGGATTACTATACATGGTCGTTTTTTTTGGCTAAAAACGGCTTACTATACATGGTCGTTTTTTTCGGCTAAAAACGGATTACTATGCATGGTCGTTTTTTGAGCTAAAAATACCAAATTATACATGGTCGTTTTTTTTGGCTAAAAACGCCTTACGATACATGGTCGTTTTTGGGCTAAAAACGCCTTACTATACATGGTCGTTATTTTCGGCTCAAAATGCCTTACTATACATGGTCTTTATTTTCGGCTCAAAACGCCTTACTATACATGGTCGTTTTTTTCGACCAAAAACGGCTTACTATACATGGTGTTTTTTTCGGCTAAAAACGCTTTACTATACATGGTTGTTTTTTTTCGTCTAAAAACGCCTTACTATACATGGTCGTTATTTTCGGCTCAAAACGCCTTACTATACATGGTCGTTATTTTCGGCTCAAAATGCCTTACTATACATGGTCGTTTTTTTCGACCAAAAACGGCTTACTATACATGGCCGTTTTTTTCGGCTAAAAACGCTTTACTATACATGGTTGTTTTTTTGGTCTAAAAACGGCTTACTATACATGGTCGTTATTTTCGGCTCAAAACGCTTACTATACATGGTTGTTTTTTTTGGCTAAAAACGCCTTACTATACATGGTCGTTTTTTTCGGCTAAAAACGGATTACTATACATGGTCGTTTTTTTTGGCTAAAAACGCCTTACTATACATGGTTGTTTTTTTTGGCTAAAAACGCCTTACTATACATGGTCGTTTTTCGCCAAAAACGGCTTACTATACATGGTGGTTTTTTCGCTAAAAACGCTTTACTATACATGGTTGTTTTTTCTCGGCTAAGAACGCCTTACTATACATGGTCGTTATTTTCGGCTCAAAATGCCTTACTATACATGGTCTTTATTTTCGCTCAAAACGCCTTACTATACATGGTCGTTTTTTCGCCAAAACGGCTTACTATACATGGTCGTTTTTTCGCTAAAAACGCTTTACTATACATGGTTGTTTTTTTTCGCCTAAAACGCCTTACTATACATGGTCGTTATTTTCGCTCAAAACGCCTTACTATACATGGTCGTTTTTTCGCTCAAAATGCCTTACTATACATGGTCGCTTTTTCGACCAAAACGCGCTTACTATACATGGTCGTTTTTCGCTAAAAACGCTTTACTATACATGGTTGTTTTTCGCCTAAAACGGCTTACTATACATGGTCGTTATTTTCGGCTCAAAACGCTTACTATACATGGTCGTTTTTTGGCTAAAAACGCCTTACTATACATGGTCGTTTTTTTGGCTAAAAACGCTTACTATACATGGTCGTTTTTTCCGGCTAAAAATACCTTATTATACATGGTCGTTTTTTAGTCTAAAAACACCTTATTATACATGGTCGTTTTTCGCTAAAACGCTTTACTATACATGGTCGTTTTTCGCCTAAAAACACCTTACTATACATGGTCGTTTTTTGGCTAAAAACGCCTTACTATACATGGTCGTTTTTCGCTAAAACGGATTACTATACATGGTCGTTTTTTCGCTAAAACGGATTACTATACATGGTCGTTTTTTTTGGCTAAAAACGGCTTACTATACATGGTCGTTTTTTTCGGCTAAAGACGGATTACTATGCATGATCGTTTTTTTCGTCTAAAAACGCCTTACTATACATGGTCGTTTTTTCGGCTCAAAACGCCTTACTATACATGGTCGTTTTTTCGCTAAAATGCCTTACTATACATGGTCGTTTTTTTTCGCTAAAACGGCTTACTATACATGGTCGTTTTTTCGCCTAAAACGCCTTACTATACATGGTCGTTTTTTTTTGGCTAAAAACGCCTTGCTATACATGGTCGTTTTTTTCGGCTAAAGACGGATTACTATGCATGATCGTTTTTTTCGTCTAAAAACGCCTTACTATACATGGTCGTTTTTTCGGCTAAAAACGGATTACTATACATGGTCGCTTTTTTTGGCTAAAAACGCCTTACTATACATGGTCGTTTTTTTCATCTAAAAACGCCTTATTATACATGGTCTTTTTTTTCGTCTAAAAACGCCTATACATGGTCGTTTTTTTCGGCTAAAAACGCTTTACCATGTTTTTTTCGGGTTAAAACGCTTTACTATACATGGTCATTTTTTTGGGCTAAAAACGCCTTACTATACATGGTCGTTTTTTTCGGCTAAAAACGGATTACTATACATGGTCGTTTTTTTGGCTAAAAACGGCTTACTATACATGGTCGTTTTTTCGGATAAAAATACCTTATTATACATGGTCGGTTTTTTTGGCCAAAAACGCCTTACGATACATGGTAGATTTTTTCGGCTAAAAACGGCTTACTATACATGGTCGTTTTTTCAGCTAAAAATACCTTAGTATACATGGTCGTTTTTTTCGTCTCAAAACGCCTTACTATACATGGTCGTTTTTTTTGGCTAAAAACGCCATATTATACATGGTAGTTTTTTTCGGCTAAAAACGGCTTACTATACATGGTCGTTTTTTTCGTCTAAAAACACCTTACTATACATGGTCGTTTTTTTTGGCTAAAACGCCTTACTATACATGGTCGTTTTTTGGCTAAAACGCCTTACTATACATGGTCGTTTTTTCGCCTAAAACGCCTTACTATACATGGTCGTTTTTGGCTAAAAACGCCTTACTATACATTGTTGTTTTTTTCGGCTAAAACGCGATTACTAATACATGGTCGTTTTTTTTTGGGCTAAAAACGCTTACTATACATGGTCGTTTTTCGCTAAAAATATCTTATTATACATGGTCGTTTTTCGCCTAAAACGCCTTACTATACATGGTCGTTTTTTTCGTCTAAAAACGCCTTACTATACATGGTCGTTTTTTTGGGCTAAAAACGCCTTATTATACATGGTCGTTTTTTCAGCTAAAAATACTTTATTATACATGGTCGTTTTTTTCGGCTAAAAACGCCTTCCTATACATGGTCGTTTTTTTCGTCTAAAAACGCCTTACTATACATGGTCGTTTTTTCAGCTAAAAATACCTTACTATACATGGTCGTTTTTTTTTGGCTAAAAACGCCCTACTATACATGGTCGTTTTTTTTGGCTAAAAACGCCTTACTATACATGGTCGATTTTTTTGGCTAAAAACGGCTTACTATACATGGTCGTTTTTTCGGCTAAAAATATCTTATTATACATGGTCGTTTTTTTCGTCTAAAAATACCTTACTATACATGGTCGTTTTTTTTGGCTAAAAACGCCTTACTATACATGGTCGTTTTTTTCGGCTAAAAACGGATTACTATACATGGTCGTTTTTTTGGCTAAAAACGGATTACTATACATGGTCGGTTTTTTTGGCTAAAAACGCCTTACTATACATGGTCGTTTTTTTGGCTAAAAACGCTTACTATACATGGTCGGTTTTTTCGGCTAAAAATACCTTATTATACATGGTCGTTTTTTTCGTCTAAAAACACCTTATTATACATGGTCGTTTTTTTCGGCTAAAAACGCCTTACTATACATGGTCGTTTTTTTTGGCTAAAAACGCCTTACTATACATGGTCGGTTTTTTCGGCTAAAAACGGATTACTATACATGGTCGTTTTTTTTTGGCTGAAAACGGCTTACTATATATGGTCGTTTTTTCAGCTAAAAATATCTTACTATACATGGTCGTTTTTTTCGTCTAAAAACGCCTTACTATACATGGTCGTTTTTCGTCTAAAACGGATTACTATACATGGTCGTTTTTTTGGCTAAAACGCCTTACTATATACATGGTCGTTTTTCGCTAAAAACGGATTACTATGCATGATCGTTTTTTTTGGCTAAAAACGGCTTACTATACATGGTCGTTTTTTCGGCTAAAAATACTTTATTATACATGGTCGTTTTTTTTGGCTAAAAACGCCTTACTATATATGGTAGTTTTTTTCGGCTAAAAACGCCTTCCTATACATGGTCGTTTTTTTCGTCTAAAAACGCCTTACTATACATGGTCGTTTTTTCAGCTAAAAATACCTTACTATACATGGTCGTTTTTTTTTGGCTAAAAACGCCTTACTATACATGGTCGTTTTTTTTGGCTAAAAACGCTTTACTATACATGGTCGATTTTTTTGGCTAAAAACGGCTTACTATACATGGTCGTTTTTTCGGCTAAAAATATCTTATTATACATGGTCGTTTTTTTCGTCTAAAAACACCTTACTATACATGGTCGTTTTTTTTGGCTAAAAACGCCTTACTATACATGGTCGTTTTTTTGGCTAAAAACGCCTTACTATACATGGTCGTTTTTTTTGGCTAAAAACGGCTTACTATACATGGTCGTTTTTTTTGGCTAAAAACGGCTTACTATACATGGTCGTTTTTTTGGGCTAAAAATGCCTTACTATACATGGTAGTTTTTTTCGGCTAAAAACGGCTTACTATACATGGTCGTTTTTTCAGCTAAAAATACCTTATAATACATAGTCGTTTTTTTTGGCTAAAAATGCCTTACTATACATGGTAGTTTTTTTCGGCTATAAAGGGATTACTATGCATGGTCGTTTTTTTGGCTAAAAACGGCTTATTATACATGGTCGTTTTTTTTGGCTAAAAACGCCTTACTATACATGGTCGTTTTTTCGGCTAAAAATATCTTATTATACATGGTCGTTTTTTTCGTCTAAAAACACCTTACTATACATGGTCGTTTTTTTTGGCTAAAAACGCCTTACTATACATGGTCGTTTTTTTGGCTAAAAACGCCTTACTATACATGGTCGTTTTTTTTGGCTAAAAACGGCTTACTATACATGGTCGTTTTTTCAGCTAAAAATACCATGGTCGTTTTTTTCATCTAAAAACGCCTTACTATACATGGTCGTTTTTTTGGCTAAAAACGCCATTCTATACATGGTAGTTTTTTTCGGCTAAAAACGGCTTACTATACATGGTCGTTTTTTTGTCTAAAAACGCCTTATTATACATGGTCATTTTTTTGGGCTAAAAACGCCTTACTATACATGGTCGTTTTTTTTGCTAAAAACGACTTACTATACATGGTAGTTTTTTTCGTCTAAAAACGCCTTATTATACATGGTCATTTTTTTCGTCTAAAAACGCCTATCCATGGTCGTTTTTTTCGGCCAAAAACGCTTTACCATGTTTTTTTTCGGGTTAAAACGCCTTACTATACATGGTCGTTTTTTTCGGCTAAAAACGCCTTACTATACATGGTCGTTTTTTTCGGCTAAAAACGGATTACTATACATGGTCGTTTTTTTCGTCTAAAAACGCCTTACTATACATGGTCGTTTTTTTTGGCTAAAAACGCCATACTATACATGGTAGTTTTTTTCGGCTAAAAACGCCTTACTATACATGGTCGTTTTTGGCTAAAAACGCCTTACTATACATGGTCGTTTTTTTCGTCTAAAAACGCCTATCCATGGTCGTTTTTTTCGGCTAAAAACGCTTTACCATGTTTTTTTTCGGGTTAAAACGCCTTACTATACATGGTCGTTTTTTTCGGCTAAAAACATCTTACTATACATGGTCATTTTTTTCGGCTAAAAACGGCTTACTATACATGGTCGTTTTTTTTGGCTAAAAATGCCTTACTATACATGGTCGTTTTTTTCGTCTAAAAACGCCTTACTATACATGGTCGTTTTTTTTGGCTAAAAATGCCTTACTATACATGGTCGTTTTTTTTGGCTAAAAACGCCTTACTATACATGGTCGTTTTTCGCCTAAAAACGCCTTACTATACATGGTCGTTTTTTTTGGCTAAAAACGCCTTACTATACATTGTTGTTTTTTTCGGCTAAAAACGGATTACTAATACATGGTCGTTTTTTTTTGGGCTAAAAACGGCTTACTATACATGGTCGTTTTTTCGGCTAAAAATATCTTATTATACATGGTCGTTTTTTTTCGTCTAAAAACGCCTTACTATACATGGTCGTTTTTTTCGTCTAAAAACGCCTTACTATACATGGTCGTTTTTTGGCTAAAAACGCCTTATTATACATGGTCGTTTTTTTGGGCTAAAAACGCCTTACTATACATTGTAGTTTTTTTCGGCTAAAAACGGCTTACTATACATGGTCGTTTTTTCAGCTAAAAATACTTTATTATACATGGTCGTTTTTTTTGGCTAAAAACGCCTTCCTATACATGGTCGTTTTTCGCCTAAAACGCCTTACTATACATGGTCGTTTTTTCAGCTAAAAATACCTTACTATACATGGTCGTTTTTTTTTGGCTAAAAACGCCCTACTATACATGGTCGTTTTTTTTGGCTAAAAACGCCTTACTATAAATGGTCGATTTTTTTGGCTAAAACGCTTACTATACATGGTCGTTTTTCCGGCTAAAAATATCTTATTATACATGGTCGTTTTTTCGTCTAAAATACCTTACTATACATGGTCGTTTTTGGCTAAAACGCCTTACTATACATGGTCGTTTTCGGCTAAAACGGATTACTATACATGGTCGTTTTTTTGGCTAAAAACGGATTACTATACATGGTCGGTTTTTTTGGCTAAAAACGCCTTACTATACATGGTCGTTTTTTTGGCTAAAAACGCTTACTATACATGGTCGGTTTTTTCGGCTAAAAATACCTTATTATACATGGTCGTTTTTTTCGTCTAAAAACACCTTATTATACATGGTCGTTTTTTTCGGCTAAAAACGCCTTACTATACATGGTCGTTTTTTTTGGCTAAAAACGCCTTACTATACATGGTCGGTTTTTTCGGCTAAAAACGGATTACTATACATGGTCGTTTTTGGCTGAAAACGGCTTACTATATATGGTCGTTTTTTCAGCTAAAAATATCTTACTATACATGGTCGTTTTTTTCGTCTAAAAACGCCTTACTATACATGGTCGTTTTTTTCGTCTAAAAACGGATTACTATACATGGTCGTTTTTTTTGGCTAAAAACGCCTTACTATATACATGGTCGTTTTTCGCTAAAAGCGGATTACTATGCATGATCGTTTTTGGCTAAAACGGCTTACTATACATGGTCGTTTTTCGCTAAAAATACTTTATTATACATGGTCGTTTTTGGCTAAAACGCCTTACTATATATGGTAGTTTTTCGCTAAAACGCCTTCCTATACATGGTCGTTTTTCGTCTAAAACGCCTTACTATACATGGTCGTTTTTCAGCTAAAAATACCTTACTATACATGGTCGTTTTTTTGGCTAAAACGCCCTACTATACATGGTCGTTTTTGGCTAAAACGCTTTACTATACATGGTCGATTTTTTTGGCTAAAACGGCTTACTATACATGGTCGTTTTTCGCTAAAATATCTTATTATACATGGTCGTTTTTTCGCCTAAAAACACCTTACTATACATGGTCGTTTTTGGCTAAAACGCCTTACTATACAT
This sequence comes from Hippocampus mohnikei, assembly GCA_026261675.1. NCBI lineage: Eukaryota > Metazoa > Chordata > Actinopteri > Syngnathiformes > Syngnathidae > Hippocampus > Hippocampus mohnikei. The sequence continues at coordinate 12,474,094 of JAKGUB010000556.1, read as the reverse complement.
GGTCGTTTTTGGCTAAAACGCCTTACTATACATGGTCGTTTTTGGCTAAAACGCTTACTATACATGGTCGTTTTTGGCTAAAACGGCTTACTATACATGGTCGTTTTTGGGCTAAAATGCCTTACTATACATGGTAGTTTTTTCGCTAAAACGGCTTACTATACATGGTCGTTTTTCAGCTAAAAATACCTTATAATACATAGTCGTTTTTGGCTAAAATGCCTTACTATACATGGTAGTTTTTTCGGCTATAAAGGATTACTATGCATGGTCGTTTTTTGGCTAAAACGGCTTATTATACATGGTCGTTTTTGGCTAAAACGCCTTACTATACATGGTCGCTTTTCGCTAAAATATCTTATTATACATGGTCGTTTTTAGTCTAAAAACACCTTACTATACATGGTCGTTTTTTGGCTAAAAACGCCTTACTATACATGGTCGTTTTTGGCTAAAACGCCTTACTATACATGGTCGTTTTTGGCTAAAACGGCTTACTATACATGGTCGTTTTTTCAGCTAAAAATACCATGGTCGTTTTTTTCATCTAAAAACGCCTTACTATACATGGTCGTTTTTTTGGCTAAAAAAGCCATTCTATACATGGTAGTTTTTTTAGGCTAAAAACGGATTACTATAAATGGTCGTTTTTGTCTAAAACGCCTTATTATACATGGTCATTTTTGGGCTAAAACGCCTTACTATACATGGTCGTTTTTGCTAAAACGACTTACTATACATGGTAGTTTTTCGTCTAAAAACGCCTTATTATACATGGTCATTTTTTTCGTCTAAAAACGCCTATCCATGGTCGTTTTTTTCGGCCAAAAACGCTTTACCATGTTTTTTTTCGGGTTAAAACGCCTTACTATACATGGTCGTTTTTTTCGGCTAAAAACGCCTTACTATACATGGTCGTTTTTTTCGGCTAAAAACGGATTACTATACATGGTCGTTTTTTTCGTCTAAAACGCCTTACTATACATGGTCGTTTTTTTGGCTAAAACGCCATACTATACATGGTAGTTTTTCTCGGCTAAAACGCCTTACTATACATGGTCGTTTTTTTTGGCTAAAAACGCCTTACTATACATGGTCGTTTTTTTCGTCTAAAAACGCCTATCCATGGTCGTTTTTTTCGGCTAAAAACGCTTTACCATGTTTTTTTTCGGGTTAAAACGCCTTACTATACATGGTCGCTTTTTCGCTAAAAACATCTTACTATACATGGTCATTTTTTTCGGCTAAAAACGGCTTACTATACATGGTCGTTTTTGGCTAAAATGCCTTACTATACATGGTCGTTTTTTCGTCTAAAACGCCTTTACTATACATGGTCGTTTTTGGCTAAAAATGCCTTACTATACATGGTCGTTTTTTGGCTAAAAACGCCTTATTATACATGGTCGTTTTTTCATCTAAAACGCCTTACTATACATGGTCGTTTTTGGCTAAAAACGCCTTACTATACATGGTCGTTTTTCGTCTAAAACGCCTTACTATACATGGTCGTTTTTTGGCTAAAACGCCTTACTATACTGTCAGAGATTTTTCTCGGACAAAGTTAAAGAAACGACTCGGCACACAGGGAAAATTGTCTTCAATGTCGACGGAAGCGGATCTCTGAGAGCGAACGACGGTTTAGTTGCTCCGTGATCACACTTCCAGCCGCCCTCCGCGAGTTCGACCTTTTATTGTAACATATGCAAAATACAAGAAAAACACTGCCCCCGATATTTGTATGCCGCACCCCCGGTCCGGCCCCTCGGTAGTGATTGGTTACCTGTGTTTAAGCTTTGAACCACCAGTACGTTGGCGCCTTTCTGTCTGGTCTACGATGAACCAACATGTCGCAGACGTTGCGGATGGCCAATGTCGCCTGGGCGCGACGGGTGTTCTCAAATCGTCTTTTGTTGTTCAACCGCTGTTCCCGAATTATTCATTCCCCTTTTGTGACCGAGTTTCGCCCTCTCCCCTGTGATCGCCCACCTACATTGATGTGCTAATTGTGGACTCCAACGGCCCTCCGGCCAGGTGGCCGGCGCCTTTGTGCACAGGGGGTGCTGTATACGCACCCAAACGATTTGGATGTGACCAACTTAAAATGAAACTTTAAACATGATACAATTTTGCTCATAAATTCCTCTAACATTCCCACCTCTGTATCATAATTAAAGTTTCTTCTAACGCCCAGGTGACATTGAGATGCAATTGCACGGGTGGGAGGAAAAACTGTCCTGAGGAGGATGGGGGTGTAACAAGATCAGGACAGAAAACCCTTCCCGGGCAATGGCTACACATTAAACCGAAATTAAAATCTAATCTAAACACACATGAAATGAAAATCAAAAACCTAATCTAAGCACACATGAAATGAAAATCAAAAACCTAACTACCTGTATACTAACTACTAACTAACTACCTATGTACAAAGTAAGCCAACCCAAAACATCAAACAATCACATCTGCAATGCCTTTCTGTGAAGTCATCATACGGGCTTACATAAGGTTACAGTGAATCATCGTCAAAATCAGTGCTAAAATAATCTTCGTCAGACTCCGTGTGCACCTGTTGGTACTGCGACATGGCCACAGTCAGCTGAGCCGCCACTTCACTTTGATAGCATCCATGAATTTGGCAGCACAACCAACCTCTGACCAGCGGGATCCCACAAGCGACACAAAAACAGGAAGATAAAAATACACAATCGTCTCTCCTGCTTCCCGACGTTGAATCCCATGAGGCAAGTCACTCCTTTCGTGGGCCTGTGTGCCCACCTTGACTGCTCTTAGGCACATGAGGATGATGCAGATGATGCATAGGCAACGCTTGACTGCCCTTCCTGTGGTCTTTCGGCGGCGCGCAAGGTCAGCGCACTTGGACTTAGGTGCTGATTCTACTTCCTGGGACTGGCGTCGCTAGGCCCCTCAACCTCGAACCGAAGGAGCTTGCACTGCGACTGGTGGATCGAGCCGTCGCGTCCTTCGACCTTGACCGCAGTTTTTGTTGCTGCAATCACTTGGGAGGGGCCATTCCAGCGTTCACTGTCCCAGAGAAGGCTTTTCAGCACCTTGAGGAAATTCTGATCACCACTCCGGACCTGGCGAGTCTGTGGAGCAGAACATTCTGGCAAGTCATTGTGCCTATGCATCTCTTTCTGATCAAATAGTCTTTTAGTCTCTCTCATTGTCTTAATGAGCCTGGCTTTGACAGTTCCACAAATCCAGCCGATTGCGGGTGGTACACACAGTGTCGCTTCAAATCAATGTACAACAATTCGCACACTGCTTTCACGAGAGTTCCCGAATCATCGCGAGCGCTCAAAGACAGTTCAACCCATACATCAACAAAGACAAGACAGTATCGTTTCACAGATTATACAACGTCAACAGAAAATTTAAAAGTGCGTAAACCCATGTGTGTTATAATAGTGGTGCACCTGTGCTATCATCCCCCCTGTTGACACATGTGACAAGCCATGTGTCAACCTTGCAGCTTCCCATCTTCCAATTTCTTTAACCCTGAGTCTGGTTTTGCTCTTTCATTTGTCCAATATTTTTGTTCTGTGTGAAGTGCTAAAATTTGTCTTAATTTTCAAATCATCATGTGTCGTGCTCTGCGCCTCTATTGCTAGTACGTCACATATTCTTGCAATTTGTTAGCTGAAATGAACGGCCAGAGTGGTCATCACATTCCAATTGATGTATTGACGCACCCAGCCATCCTGTGTTTCCTCGCACCCCGGATTGGTGGGGGAGGGGCTCCACAGGTGGTTTGGAACGGAGCTGGCAAGGTTATTCATGGTTTTCCATTCACATTGCTCTGGTTTGCCGAGCGGTATGTAAATGTGTTGCCCTAGTGCGAGGAGGGCTCGACAGCCCTTCCACCGCGCTGTGGCGAAACACCACTGATCTTTCCAATACACATGTTCAATAACAATACCCTGAGGTTCCAGGCCCAGAAAAACTTTCGTGTAGTCTGGGTCTGGTCCCGGTGTCTGCTTACGTCTTATGGTCACGTGCAAGTTGTTCGCCGTTTGCACGTTACCTCCTGGCTTTAATTTGGTACCTGCCAATCGAACTAGACATTCGGAAATCCGAGTTACGTCATTGTTCGGTAAATCGAGTGTCCAAAAATAGCGAGCATCATCTTGACTATTCCCCATGCGGGCTTCGACTTGGCCCTTGTGATTTACGATGGTGTAAATTTCGAGTTGCGTTTGAGCATCTCGTCCCAATAGATTGTGCGGAGAACGAGGGTTTAACGCAGCTTCGACGAGTGCCTTCCGGTCTGGGTTTGTAGGGGAAGTGATGGTTACTGTTTGCGATAACATCAGGGGCTGCACGGAACCGTGTGCTCCTTTCATGCAAATTTTGCGCTCGCCTGGCTTCACAGTATCGCGATCCCACCGACCGAGAACGGTGATGTCTGCGCCAGTATCAACAAGGAAAACAGTCGGGACTCCTTCGACCATCAGCGTCATTTCTGGCTTGGTCATGGGAGAGGTTTGACAACTCAGTAGGTAGTTTTCCGTGTCAAAAACATGTTTGCTATCGGCTGAGATGTCACCCTCGTCCTCACTTGAGGAGGGCGTTTCAAACAAAGGCGCAGAGGCCTTAACTGCTGTCATAGCTACCCCCTCTGTTTTATTCCGTGTTGTTCGTAAATCCTCCTCATCTGATGAGGAGGTGCCCGTGCTACTATCACGCTCCCGCACGCGCCTGTCCTTGCGCCGTTGTCTACATTCTTTTACCATGTGACCCTTTTGCCCACAAAGGAAACATCGGCCCTCAACAAAACGTTTTTGGTCCCTAGGAGTTAATTTGAAGGGAGCAAACGACCTTATTCGTTTATTACCTTCATAAGGAGGATTTTTCATGTGTGTGCGTGAGCTTTTTGCGGCGTAATAAATGTTGGTCACATGACTCTCTGTCTTCTTTTTTTTATTCTCAAGTCGCTCGAAATTCCGTGCATAATTCAAAACCTCATCGACCGGACATGTTGGCCAATTCAAATTATGTCTTTTAACGTATTGGGTGACGTCCGGACGTGCCTGGTTCAGCAAATGCTGTTTTAAATGCGAATTAAACAAGTCTGATTGTGTCATGATTCGATTTGGGACCAACAGGTGGCACTGCAGGGCTCTCCCTGAGCTGCACACATGTTGGTCGTTTAGCAATTAGGAGCATAAAAGGACTCCCTCCCGACCACTCGGGGTCGGGTCATTGTAGCTTTTGCTACTGTCATGTTTGTTTGTTTGCTGCTGTCAGGTTTGTTTCAATCATGTTTCTGCTATTGAGTTTTTATCTTCAGTCATGTGTTTTGTTTGATACTTTGTTTTGGACTTAGTTTTCTGTTTTATTAAATACAATTCGTCAAGTTCACCCTGCTCCTCTCTCCTGCCTGCTCTTTGGGGTCCACCACCACCTTGCAACGTGACAGAATGACCCGACCAACTGGACCCAGCAGGTTCAAAGGACTGGTTCCATTTTCAGAATGTTTCAACAGTTTAGCACGTCTGCGGCCGACACCCTTTTCCCCTTCAGGCAGCGCTGGTGATGCCGCTGTCCTGTTTTCGACTTGTCAAGCCGCGTCTACGGTGGGCCGAGCCCCGTCCGCGTCCACGTTGAGCCGAGGCTCGTCACGTGTCTGTTCGAGCTGAGTCACATTCACGTCGACGACGAGCCGTGCCACGTCTACGCCCACGTCAGGACGAGCCCCTGTTCACGTCCGGCTGTCCCATGTCCCCCGCTACGTCGAGCTCCGTCCATGTCAGGCCACGCCCAGCTAAAGGATTGCCGTCGCTCCATGTTCCTGTTCCTTGGCGAGGCGAAGGTCGCCGTCGCTCCATGTTCCTGTTCCTTGGCGAGGCGAAGGTCGCCGTCGCTCCATGTTCCTGTTCCTTGGCGAGGCGAGGGTCGCCGTCGCATTATGTTCCTGTTCCTTGGCGAGGCGAAGGTCGCCGTCGCTTTTGTTCCCGTTCCCTGGCGAGGCAACCCTTTTGGACGACTTTGGGACGTCTGGGATCCGTCCCTTGAGGGAGGGGTACTGTCATGATTCGGTTTGGGACCAACAGGTGGCACAGCAGGGCTCTCCCTGAGCTGCACACCTGTTGGTCGTTTGGCAATTAGTGTTTTAAAAGGACTCCCACCCCGAGCATTCGGTGTCGGGTCATTGTAGCTTTTTGCCACTGTCATGTTTGTTTGCTGCTGTCAGGTTTGTTTCAATCATGTTTTTGTTAGAGTTTTTATCTTCAGTCATGTGTTTTGTTTGATACTTTGTTTTGGACTTAGTTTTCTGTTTTATTAAATACAATTCGTCAAGTTCACCCTGCTCCTCTCTCCTGCCTGCTCTTTGGGGTCCACCACCACCTTGCAACGTGACAGATTGTGTCTCAGGAATACCGCCGTGTAATTTGAACACTGTCCGCAGACGGTGGAAAAAATCGTCCGTAGTTTCGTCAGCCTTTTGAATGCATGTGGCAATTTGTTTTGGATCTTGCGCGTCCGCCAGACGCCTTGGCGCAACGTTCCATAATTTGGTCAAGGGGTCCCCCGAGCTGCGTGAGTTCATCATAGCACAGATATCCTCCCGCAGCTTTTTTACCATTAAAGTTGCCCACAACTGCGCCAAACTTAGAGCTGGTAGTTAATGAGAGCAATTTCAAAAGTTCACTCGCGTTAAGCCTGTGACTATGGACCAAATCCGATAATTCTCTCACGAACTCGTCCGGGTCGTCTTTCGGTTTTGGAAGTGACGCGGCGATGTCTCGAAATTCGGCCGGCGTCCATGGCCGGTAGAGGTGTATCGATCCCTCACCCCCGGCCCCCGGCATCTCAACCATGGGGTAAGCTTGTAACGGGTTATCTTTACCCCAATCATTTGCGGTAGTTCTCGAATGAAATGGCGGCCGCTGGAGCGGCTGAGGGTCGCGTTGCAGCAGCCGCTGCAATTAAATCCTCATCTAGCCTCTGACGTTTGTCTTTCGCCTTTTTCACCCGTATTTGTCTGGCCCTTTCAACGAGGATTTTACACTTATACCATTGTTTTCCGTGTTCATTATTTTTCCGCTTTTCTTTGTCTTTTAGCGTTAGTTTGCCCAACACTGTTTCCAACTCATCGCAATCATTAACGTCTCCCGAGAATCCGTATTTCTTTTTCCACTTTTTCACGAATCGCGTTGACCCTCTGTAGTCAATTTCAGCCAAACGTGTGTTTTCGACTAACGCTTCTACATCGTGACGTGCTGTCGTCTGTCGCGTTCCGCCCAATTGCCAGCAGCCCGATGACTTCCGTGTCGCCATGTTGCCTAGCAACAGCCAGAAGCGTTTACAAGTATTTTACACACAAAAAAAGTCGCGATCTAGTTCTGGGTCGTTACCCGAAAGGAAACAATAGCGTGATCGCCAATCACACTTACGCACTAACACAAAAACAATACGCGCAACATACGCATACAACGTTAGACAAAAACATACGCCGAGGTGGTCAACCTCTACGGAAGGCAGCGCTTCCTTACCGTTTATGCTAAGCAAGAAACGGTATCTAAATGAGCCAATGCTCTCACAGATGCGCTTGGGCTCTGTGTCCCGTGGGAATCGAACTTCCCCCGTACCGCTAACCACAAAACGGTACTCGAGCTAGCCTACTACTTTTCGGCATTAACTCGTCTAATTCCGTCACTCAGTGGAGATAACCGACTACGCAACGGTTACTCCACCACGCCGACTGACCTTATTTTCCGACAATTGTCCCGATGCCGAGCCGATCCCAGGTCCGCTGGATGATGGCGTTTGCTCGTTCCCCACGGCGTCCGGTGCGCGGCTGGCTCCTCCAGGAAAAGTTTCCACGGGGTCTGGTTGGTCTTTGAGGCGCAAAACGCGCGATCAGCCACGAATCGTCCACCGGAGGAAATCGGAGAGTCCAACAAACAAGCTCAAATCCGTTCGAACAAGCGCATCGTCCTGCCGACAACGCCAAGTTTCTGTCAGAGATTTTTCTCGGACAAAGTTAAAGAAACGACTCGGCACACAGGGAAAATTGTCTTCAATGTCGACGGAAGCGGATCTCTGAGAGCGAACGACGGTTTAGTTGCTCCGTGATCACACTTCCAGCCGCCCTCCGCGAGTTCGACCTTTTATTGTAACATATGCAAAATACAAGAAAAACACTGCCCCCGATATTTGTATGCCGCACCCCCGGTCCGGCCCCTCGGTAGTGATTGGTTACCTGTGTTTAAGCTTTGAACCACCAGTACGTTGGCGCCTTTCTGTCTGGTCTACGATGAACCAACATGTCGCAGACGTTGCGGATGGCCAATGTCGCCTGGGCGCGACGGGTGTTCTCAAATCGTCTTTTGTTGTTCAACCGCTGTTCCCGAATTATTCATTCCCCTTTTGTGACCGAGTTTCGCCCTCTCCCCTGTGATCGCCATCCTACATTGATGTGCTAATTGTGGACTCCAACGGCCCTCCGGCCAGGTGGCGGCGCTTTGTGCACAGGGGGTGCTGTATACGCACCCAAACGATTTGGATGTGACCAACTTAAAATGAAACTTTAAACATGATACAATTTTGCTCATAAATTCCTCTAACATATACATGGTAGTTTTTTTCGTCTAAAAACGCCTTATTATACATGGTCGTTTTTTTCGTCTAAAAACGCCTATCCATGGTCGTTTTTTTCGCTAAAAACGCTTTACCATACATGGTCGTTTTTTAAAAACGCCTTACTATACATGGTCGTTTTTTCGCTAAAACGCCTTACTATACATGGTCGTTTTTTGGCTAAAACGCCTTACTATACATGGTCGTTTTTTGGCTAAAACGGCTTACTATACATGGTCGTTTTTTCGTCTAAAACGCCTTACTATACATGGTCGTTTTTGGCTAAAATGCCTTACTATACATGGTCGTTTTTTTGGCTAAAACGCCTTACTATACATGGTCGTTTTTTCTAAAAACGCCTTACTATACATGGTCGTTTTTTGGCTAAAACGCCTTACTATACATGGTCGTTTTTTCGTCTAAAACGCCTTACTATACATGGTCGTTTTTTTGGCTAAAACGCCTTACTATACATGGTCGTTTTTTCGTCTAAAACGCCTTACTATACATGGTCGTTTTTTCGCTAAAAACGCCTTACTATACATGGTCGTTTTTTCGCTAAAACGCTTTACTATACATGGTCGTTTTTTGGCTTAAAACGCCTTACTATACATGGTCGTTTTTTCGCTAAAACGCCTTACTATACATGGTCGTTTTTTCGCTAAAACGACTTACTATACATGGTCGTTTTTTTCGCTAAAAACGCCTTACTATACATGGTCGTTTTTTCGGCTAAAACGCCTTACTATACATGGTCGTTTTTTGGTCTAAAACGCCTTATTATACATGGTCGTTTTTTCGCTAAAAACGCCTTACTATACATGGTCGTTTTTTCGGCTAAAACGCTTTACTATACATGGTCGTTTTTCGGTTAAAACGCCTTACTATACATGGTCGTTTTTTCGCTAAAAACGCCTTACTATACATGGTCGTTTTTTTGGCTAAAACGCCTTACTATACATGGTCGTTTTTTCGTCTAAAACGCCTTACTATACATGGTCGTTTTTTGGCTAAAAACGCCTTACTATACATGGTCGTTTTTTGGCTAAAACGCCTTACTATACATGGTCGTTTTTTTGGCTAAAACGCCTTACTATACATGGTCGTTTTTTCGGCTAAAACGCCTTACTATACATGGTCGTTTTTTGGCTAAAACGCCTTACTATACATGGTCGTTTTTTGGCTAAAACGCCTTACTATACATGGTCGTTTTTTTGGCTAAAAACGCCTTACTATACATGGTCGTTTTTTCGGCTAAAAATATCTTATTATACATGGTCGTTTTTTCGTCTAAAAACACCTTACTATACATGGTCGTTTTTGGCTAAAACGCCTTACTATACATGGTCGTTTTTTGGCTAAAACGCCTTACTATACATGGTCGTTTTTTGGCTAAAACGCCTTACTATACATGGTCGTTTTTTTGGCTAAAACGCCTTACTATACATGGTCGTTTTTTGGCTAAAACGCCTTACTATACATGGTCGTTTTTTCGCTAAAACGCCTTACTATACATGGTCGTTTTTCAGCTAAAATACCTTACTATACATGGTCGTTTTTGGCTAAAAATGCCTTACTATACATGGTCGTTTTTTCGGCTAAAACGGATTACTATACATGGTCGTTTTTTGGCTAAAACGGCTTACTATACATGGTCGTTTTTGGCTAAAACGCCTTACTATACATGGTCGTTTTTCGCTAAAAATATCTTACTATACATGGTCGTTTTTTCGTCTAAAAACACCTTACTATACATGGTCGTTTTTTGGCTAAAACGCCTTACTATACATGGTCGTTTTTTGGCTAAAACGCCTTACTATACATGGTCGTTTTTTTGGCTAAAACGGCTTACTATACATGGTCGTTTTTCAGCTAAAAATACCATGGTCGTTTTTTCATCTAAAACGCCTTACTATACATGGTCGTTTTTTGGCTAAAAACGCCATTACTATACATGGTCGTTTTTTCGCTAAAACGCCTTACTATACATGGTCGTTTTTGTCTAAAAACGCCTTATTATACATGGTCGTTTTTTGGCTAAAAACGCCTTACTATACATGGTCGTTTTTTGCTAAAACGACTTACTATACATGGTCGTTTTTTCGGCTAAAAACGCCTTATTATACATGGTCATTTTTTCGTCTAAAACGCCTATCCATGGTCGTTTTTTGGCTAAAAACGCTTTACCATGGTCGTTTTTTGGCTAAAACGCCTTACTATACATGGTCGTTTTTTCGGCTAAAACGCCTTACTATACATGGTCGTTTTTTCGCTAAAAACGGATTACTATACATGGTCGTTTTTTTCGTCTAAAACGCCTTACTATACATGGTCGTTTTTTGGCTAAAACGCCATACTATACATGGTAGTTTTTTCGGCTAAAACGCCTTACTATACATGGTCGTTTTTTGGCTAAAACGCCTTACTATACATGGTCGTTTTTTCGTCTAAAACGCCTATCCATGGTCGTTTTTTCGCTAAAACGCTTTACCATGTTTTTTTTCGGGTTAAAACGCCTTACTATACATGGTCGTTTTTTCGGCTAAAAACGCCTTACTATACATGGTCGTTTTTTCGCTAAAACGCCTTACTATACATGGTCGTTTTTTCGGCTAAAACGCCTTACTATACATGGTCGTTTTTTCGTCTAAAACGCCTTACTATACATGGTCGTTTTTTTGGCTAAAAATGCCTTACTATACATGGTCGTTTTTTGGCTAAAAACGCCTTACTATACATGGTCGTTTTTTCATCTAAAACGCCTTACTATACATGGTCGTTTTTTCGGCTAAAACGCCTTACTATACATGGTCGTTTTTTCGGCTAAAACGCCTTACTATACATGGTCGTTTTTTCGGCTAAAACGCCTTACTATACATGGTCGTTTTTTCGCCTAAAACGCCTTATTATACATGGTCGTTTTTCGCTAAAACGCCTACTATACATGGTCGTTTTTTCGCTAAAACGCTTTACCATGTTTTTTCGGTTAAAACGCCTTACTATACATGGTCGTTTTTTCGGCTAAAACGCCTTACTATACATGGTCGTTTTTTCGGCTAAAACGCCTTACTATACATGGTCGTTTTTTGGCTAAAACGCCTTACTATACATGGTCGTTTTTCGTCTAAAACGCCTTACTATACATGGTCGTTTTTTGGCTAAAAATGCCTTACTATACATGGTCGTTTTTTTCATCTAAAACGCCTTACTATACATGGTCGTTTTTTCATCTAAAACGCCTTACTATACATGGTCGTTTTTTTGGCTAAAACGCCTTACTATACATGGTCGTTTTTTCATCTAAAACGCCTTACTATACATGGTCGTTTTTTTGGCTAAAACGCCTTACTATACATGGTCGTTTTTTCGGTTAAAACGCCTTACTATACATGGTCGTTTTTTGGCTAAAAACGCCTTACTATACATGGTCGTTTTTTCGCTAAAACGCCTTACTATACATGGTCGTTTTTTCGCTAAAACGCCTTACTATACATGGTCGTTTTTTGGCTAAAACGCCTTACTATACATGGTCGTTTTTTCATCTAAAACGCCTTACTATACATGGTCGTTTTTTCGGCTAAAACGCCTTACTATACATGGTCGTTTTTGGCTAAAAACGCCTTACTATACATGGTCGTTTTTTCATCTAAAACGCCTTACTATACATGGTCGTTTTTTCGCTAAAACGCCTTACTATACATGGTCGTTTTTTCGCTAAAAATACCTTATTATACATGGTCGTTTTTTCGTCTAAAACGCCTTACTATACATGGTCGTTTTTGGCTAAAACGCCTTACTATACATGGTAGTTTTTTTCGCTTAAAAACGCTTACTATACATGGTCGTTTTTTTGTCTAAAAATACCTTAATATACATGGTCGTTTTTTTAGTCTAAAAACGCCTTACAATACATGGTCGTTTTTTCGTCTAAAAACGCCTTACTATACATGGTCGTTTTTTGGCTAAAAACGCCTTACGATACATGGTCGTTTTTTTCGGCTAAAAACGCTTTACTATACATGGTTGTTTTTTTCGGGTTAAAACGCCTTACTATACATGGTTGTTTTTTTCGTCTAAAAACGCCTTACTATACATGGTTGTATTTTCGGCTAAAAATACCTTATTATACATGGTCGTTTTTTTTCGGCTAAAACGCCTTACTATACATGGTCGTTTTTTTCGGCTAAAAACCCTTACTATACATGGTCGTTTTTTCATCTCAAAACGCCTTACTATACATGGTCGTTTTTTTCATCTCAAAACGCCCAACTATACATGGTCGTTTTTTTCGGCTAAAAACGCCTTACTATACATGGTTGTATTTTCTGCTAAAAATACCTTATTATACATGGTCGTTTTTTTCGGCTAAAAACGCTTACTATACATGGTTGTTTTTTTTGGCTAAAAACGCCTTACTATACATGGTCGTTTTTTTCGGCTAAAAACGGATTACTATACATGGTCGTTTTTTTCGGCTAAAAACGGATTACTATACATGGTCGTTTTTTTGGGCTAAAAACGCCTTACTATACATGGTCGGTTTTTGGCTAAAACGCTTACTATACATGGTCGTTTTTTAAAAATACGCTAAAAACGCCTTACTATACATGGTCGTTTTTTCGTCTAAAACGCCTTACTATACATGGTCGTTTTTTTCGTCTAAAAACGCCTTACTATACATGGTCGTTTTTTTCGTCTAAAAACGCCTTACTATACATGGTTGTATTTTTGGCTAAAAATACCTTATTATACATGGACATTTTTTTCGTCTAAAAACGCCTTACTATACATGGTCGTTTTTTTTGGCTAAAAACGGCTTACTATACATGGTCGTTTTTTCGCTAAAACGCCTTACTATACATGGTCGTTTTTTCGCTAAAACGGATTACTATACATGGTCGTTTTTGGGCTAAAATGGCTTACTATACATGGTCGTTTTTTTCGCCTAAAAACGCCTTACTATACATGGTCGTTTTTTTGGGCTAAAACGCTTACTATACATGGTCGTTTTTTCGCTAAAATACCTTACTATACATGGTCGTTTTTTCGCTAAAAATACTTACTATACATGGTCGTTTTTTCGCTAAAAATACCTTACTATACATGGTCGTTTTTTCATCTAAAACGCCTTACTATACATGGTCGTTTTTTCGCTAAAAATGCCTTACTATACATGGTCGTTTTTTCGCTAAAACGCCTTACTATACATGGTCGTTTTTTCAGCTAAAAATACCTTATTATACATGGTCGTTTTTTCGTCTAAAAACGCCTTACTATACATGGTCGTTTTTTGGCTAAAACGCCTTACTATACATGGTCGTTTTTTCGGCTAAAACGGCTTACTATACATGGTCGTTTTTTGGCTAAAAACGCCTATACATGGTCGTTTTTTGGCTAAAAACGCTTACTATACATGGTCGTTTTTCGGGTTAAAACGCCTTACTATACATGGTCGTTTTTTGGCTAAAACGCCTTACTATACATGGTCGTTTTTTCGCCTAAAACGCCTTACTATACATGGTCGTTTTTTCGCCTAAAACGCCTTACTATACATGGTCGTTTTTTCGCTAAAAACGCCTTACTATACATGGTCGTTTTTTCGCCTAAAAACGCCTTACTATACATGGTCGTTTTTCGCTAAAAACGCTTACTATACATGGTCGTTTTTGGGCTAAAACGCCTTACTATACATGGTCGTTTTTGGGCTAAAACGCCTTACTATACATGGTCGTTTTTTTGGGCTAAAAACGCCTTACTATACATGGTCGTTTTTTCGCTAAAAATACCTTACTATACATGGTCGTTTTTTCGTCTAAAACGCCTTACTATACATGGTCGTTTTTTTCGTCTAAAAACGCCTTACTATACATGGTTGTATTTTTGTCTAAAAATACCTTATTATACATGGTCGTTTTTTTTCGTCTAAAACGCCTTACTATACATGGTCGTTTTTTCGGCTAAAACGCCTTACTATACATGGTCGTTTTTTGGCTAAAACGCCTTACTATACATGGTCGTTTTTCGGCTAAAACGCCTTACTATACATGGTCGTTTTTTCGGCTAAAACGCCTTACTATACATGGTCGTTTTTTCGCTAAAAATACCTTACTATACATGGTCGTTTTTTCAGCTAAAAATACTTTATTATACATGGTCGTTTTTTCGGTAAAACGCCTTACTATACATGGTCGTTTTTTCGGCTAAAAACGCCTTACTATACATGGTCGTTTTTTCGCTAAAAACGCCTTACTATACATGGTCGTTTTTCGGCTAAAACGCCTTACTATACATGGTCGTTTTTTCAGCTAAAAATACCTTTTTCGTCTAAAACGCCTTACTATACATGGTCGTTTTTGGGCTAAAACGCCTTACTATACATGGTCGTTTTTTGGCTAAAACGCCTTACTATACATGGTCGTTTTTTGGCTAAAACGCCTTACTATACATGGTCGTTTTTTCGCTAAAAACGCCTTACTATACATGGTCGTTTTTTTCGCTAAAATACCTTATTATACATGGTCGTTTTTTCGCTAAAACGCCTTACTATACATGGTCGTTTTTTCGCTAAAAACGCCTTACTATACATGGTCGTTTTTTCGCTAAAACGCCTTACTATACATGGTCGTTTTTTTGGCTAAAAACGCCTTACTATACATGGTCGTTTTTTCGTCTAAAACGCCTTACTTATACATGGTCGTTTTTTTGTCTAAAAACGCCTTACTATACATTTTTCGGCTTTACCATGTTTTTTCGGCTAAAACGCCTTACTATACATGGTCGTTTTTCGTCTAAAACGCTTTACTATACATGGTCGTTTTTTCGCCTAAAACGCCTTACTATACATGGTCGTTTTTTCGCTAAAAACGCTTTACCATGTTTTTTCGGTTAAAACGCCTTACTATACATGGTCGTTTTTTCGCTAAAACGCCTTACTATACATGGTCGTTTTTTTGGCTAAAACGCCTTACTATACATGGTCGTTTTTTTCGCTAAAACGCCTTACTATACATGGTCGTTTTTGGCTAAAAATGCCTTACTATACATGGTCGTTTTTGGCTAAAACGCCTTACTATACATGGTCGTTTTTCATCTAAAACGCCTTACTATACATGGTCGTTTTTTCGCTAAAAACGCCTTACTATACATGGTCGTTTTTTCGCCTAAAAATACCTTATTATACATGGTCGTTTTTTCGCCTAAAACGCCTTACTATACATGGTCGTTTTTTCGGCTAAAACGCTTTACCATGTTTTTTTCGGGTTAAAACGCCTTACTATACATGGTCGTTTTTTCGGCTAAAACGCCTTACTATACATGGTCGTTTTTTCGCTAAAACGGATTACTATACATGGTCGTTTTTCGCTAAAACGCCTTACTATACATGGTCGTTTTTTTGGGCTAAAAACGCCTTACTATACATGGTCGGATTTTTTGGCTAAAAACGCTTACAATACATGGTCGTTTTTCGCTAAAAACGCCTTACTATACATGGTCGTTTTTCGTCTAAAAACGCCTTACTATACATGGTCGTTTTTTTCGTCTAAAAACGCCTTACTATACATGGTCGTTTTTTTCGTCTAAAAACGCCTTACTATACATGGTTGTATTTTTGGCTAAAAATACCTTATTATACATGGACATTTTTTTCGTCCAAAAACGCCTTACTATACATGGTCGTTTTTTTTGGCTAAAAACGACTTACTATACATGGTAGTTTTTTTCGGCTAAAAACGGCTTACTGTACATGGTCGTTTTTTCGGCTAAAAATACCTTATTATACATGGTCGTTTTTTTCGTCTAAAAACGCCTTACAATACATGGTCGTATTTTTTTCGTCTAAAAACGCCTTACTATACATGGTCGGTTTTTTTGGCTAAAAACGCCTTACTATACATGGTTGTATTTTCGGCTACAAATACCTTATTATACATGGTCGTTTTTTTTCGGCTAAAAACGCCTTACTATATATGGTCGTTTTTTTTCGGCTAAAAACCCTTACTATACATGGTCGTTTTTTTCATCTCAAAACGCCTTACTATACATGGTCGTTTTTTTCATCTCAAAACGCCCAACTATACATGGTCGTTTTTTTCGGCTAAAAACGGCTTACTATACATGGTTGTATTTTCTGCTAAAAATACCTTATTATACATGGTCGTTTTTTTCGGCTAAAAACGCTTACTATACATGGTTGTTTTTTTTGGCTAAAAACGCCTTACTATACATGGTCGTTTTTTTCGGCCAAAAACGGATTACTATACATGGTCGTTTTTTTTGGCTAAAAACGCCTTACTATACATGGTCGGTTTTTGGCTAAAAAAGCTTACAATACATGGTCGTTTTTATCGGCTAAAAATACCTTATTATACATGGTTGTTTTTTTCGTCTAAAAACGCCTTATTATACATGGTCGTTTTTTTCGTCTAAAAACGCCTTACTATACATGGTCGTTTTTTCGCTAAAAACGCCTTACTATACATGGTCGTTTTTGGCTAAAACGCCTTCCTATACATGGTCGTTTTTTCGCTAAAAACGGATTACTATACATGGTCGTTTTTGGGCTAAAACGGCTAAATACATGGTCGCTTTTCGCTAAAAACGCTTTATTATACATGGTTGTTTTTTCGGTCGTTTTTTCATCTAAAAACGCCTTATTATACATGGTTGTATTTTCGGCTAAAAATACCTTATTATACATGGTCGTTTTTTTTCGGCTAAAAACGCTTACTATACATGGTCGGTTTTTGGGGCTAAAACGCCTTACTATACATGGTCGTTTTTCGGATTACTATACATGGTCGTTTTTTAGCTAAAACGCCTTACTATACATGGTCGTTTTTGGCTAAAAATACATGGTTGTATTTTCGGCTAAAATACCTTATTATACATGGTCGTTTTTTCTAAAACGCTTTATTATACATGGTCGTTTTTTGGCTAAAAACGCCTTACTATACATGGTCGTTTTTTCGTAAAAACACTTTATACATGGTTGTTTTTTTTTCGGGTTAAAACGCCTTACTATACATGGTCGTTTTTTTCGGCTAAAAACGGCTTACTATACAAGGTCGGTTTTTTTCAGCTAAAAACGCCTTACTATACATCAGGGATGTATAACATACGGCCGAAACCGGCCTGCAAGTAGGTTTGATCAGGCCCGCAGGATAATTTAAAAGTGAAAAAATGCACAAAAGACACAGAATGAATATTTTTAATAAGGTACAATTCCTGGAAACACAATGTTTTGATCAGAAGAAAAGACAACATTGTTTTGATCAGAGAAGAAGACAACAGCAGCCTCAATCAGTGTTTTTAACTTTTTTTTATTCATTCATTCATCTTCCGAACCGCTTCATCCTCACTAGGGTCGCGGGGGGTGCTGGAGCCTATCCCAGCTGTCTCCGGGCAGTAGGCGGGGGACACCCTGAATCGGTTGCCAGCCAATCGCAGGGCACACAGAGACGAACAACCATCCACGCTCACACTCACACCTAGGGACAATTTAGAGCGCTCAATCAGCCCACCATGCATGTCTTTGGAATGTGGGAGGAAACTGGAGCACCCGGAGAAAACCCACGCAAGCCCGGGGAGAACATGCAAACTCCACACAGGGAGGCCGGAGCTGTAATCGAACCCGGTACCTCTGCACTGTGAAGCCGACGTGCTAACCACTGGACTACCGGGCCGCCCAACTTTTATTTAACAGGAACAAAATATAAGACATTGCCTTTTAAAATGTGGATAATATCCATGTAAAACATCTAGCTTCAGTGTATTTGCAATTTTAGTCCCTGGTCAGGCTTGAGAATGTATTAATTTATATTTATTGAATACAATAAAAAAATAATACAATTAATAAATAAATAGCATCAATCAATACATTTTAGACACTTCTGTATGTCTGAGTGCCTCAGCAATGTAAGTGTAGCGGGTTAGTGTATATACCAGGGGTGTCAAACTCATTTCACATGGTGGGCCACATACGGCCTCGGTCAAGTGGGCCGGACCATTAAAATTATACCATACTTTGCTATAAATAACCAAAACAATATGTCTTTCCTTTGTTTTGATATAAAGAAGCACAAGAACATTAGGAAAATGTTGACATTTAACGAACATATCTTTTACAAAACATTTAATGAAGCACCTTACATTTCCTTTGACAAATGTGCAATTTACTTTTATCATTCACATATATGCATTGCAACTTTAACAAGTAATTGGTATTGAAAAATATAGGAATGCACTTTAAGATTAAATGAGATTTATAAAGAAACAAAGTTTTAAACCATTTACACGTGCATATAAAATCTAAATGTAATCCCTGCCTACACATTACAAACTAAGGAGAGTGCTATTAAATGTATAAATGTGAGAGTGCTATTGATAGCGTCTGCTGTCATGGGTCTGTCTCAGTGACGGACTGAGGCTGCTGTGTGTGTGTGTGTGTGTGTGTGTGTGTGTGTGTGTGTGTGTGTGTGTGTGTGTGTGTGTGTGTGTGTGTGTGTGTTAGTGCGCTCTGCTCAAGCGCAAAGGCCCACGTGGGGCATTTAAAAAATATATTTATCTTAATTGGTTGCTACTTCGCGGATTTTCGTTTATCGCGGGTGTTTTGGTCCCCATTCACTGCGAAAAACGAGGGATTACTGTACCGTTTTACATATTCATCTCGCGGGCCGGATTAAACCCCTTTGCGGGCCGGATCCGGCCCGCGGGCCGTACGTTTGACACCCCTAGTATATACTGTTGTCCATGCAGAACTTGTGTTTACATTTATTTGGTTTGTCTTTGTCCACAGACATCAGTAGATGTAAAGAGGACCAGCCAATTCAGCCAGACCTAAAACAGTTTCCCAGGACCCTGATGGGGGACAGGAGAAGGAGCTTCAAGGCAGGCTGGTACCATAACCACACCTGGCTTGAATATTCTCAACAGATGGACTAACTATTGTTGGGCTTGCAGGCATTTTAGCCCTCCTAATACTGTTTTTTTTCTCATCACTGTAATGTTACGACTACAATGTTTTCAAAGTTTGATGAAATAAAAAGTCAAATAAGATTTTGAATCTGTCTTCTTAGCCCTGGGTTGAATGTGCCCCTCCATCAAAACCCCTGGCCCCAGCTCGGTCCCCCTCAGTGAAATTGACCCAGAACCTCCACGACCGTGAATCCCCTGCTGAATGAAGAAAAAGTCTTTAAAAATGGCTAAATTGGCCCTCAAAGGTCCATAAATAAAAAGCAAGTGAAAGAGTGGGAACCCTGCAATCGCCCAAACCCCAAATGACCATTACCTCTATTCTTAGTGTTCTGTTTATTCTAAAAACATTTTTTATATTTTCTAAATTTAAATTTTTCTTTGTGTACTTTATTTGAGAATGAATTAGTTTGTTTTCAAGTCGGAAAATGAAAAATTGACATACAGTATGTCACTATTTCAATTAAAATGCTTGTGAAAACTCTCAGTCTGTCTCTGTCTTGTGTTTAGGAAAGGACACAAACATGGGCAACAAGGAGTCACAAATCGAAGTCATGTTTATTTTTAATCCACAACCCACGCGCTGAGGAGCACGTGGGCGTCAACTTGATCAATGACTTGGTGCTCTGGACCTAATGTGATTTTGCTTTGAATAAACTGCAGACAGTACAATGGACAGGACAGCTACCTGGCAGGGAAAGGATGGAAGGAAATACAATGGAGCGTAAAAGGATTTTTTTTTTTTTAAAAGCTGAAACTCAGCAAATCCAGTGCAACCCAACACATGTTCTGCTATCTGAAGAGAAAATAAAAACAAGGGCAACGGGTTAAAAGATATCATTTGCATCTCCTGATCATGATTCAAATTAACATACATTTTCCCTGAACATTTACTTTTGCACAGTACCTCAGAATTGTATAAATTACAAAATGGAATATTCCCTTTCCACCAGACGTGATTTACTTGGTAAAACCCCTGAATGAGTGAAAGGCAGAAAGCACTTAAACATTTAATATTGCTACATTTTATTTAAAATAACAAAAAAAAAGTTTGCATATCCTCTTAGGTGTGGATTTCTCAAACCAATCAAGTCGCATTTTTGTAAATAGCACCTAATATGAAAAGGATCCAACAGTCAGCTGGCAGCTTTTAGAAAGTCAAGTGATTGGCCTCAGAAAAGGGCAAAGTCTTAAGTCTAAATGGAGGGCAGACATTTTGTGTCTCTGCTAAGATTTCATCTTGTGGAATAGATCCATGTTGACTAGAAAGGATTAAAAAGAAGACTAGGTCTTCCGACGCGGTGCTCTCGTTTAAAAATAGATCCACTTAAGCAGTGTGTACAAAGCTCATATAAAATGGGATATAGCCTGTGAAGGGGGGAAAAAAATACTTTCGACACATAGCACCAGCCAGCCTGTTTGGTCTAAAAAGAGCAAAATGTGTGCAGCACTAAAACAAACAAAGGAAAAGGAAGTGGAACCCAGATAGCAGTGAGACAAGCGGACAAATGTTTCCAAGTTAAAGTGCCACTCCAGTCTGCACGCTCCCTCTAGGCCAGCTGATGAGGAGCTTCAAGCATCTCCATGAGGAAAGTGTCAATGGGCGTGTCGCCGATCAGCTTGAAGAAGAACAGGTGCTCCAAGCACTTCAGGCCGATGGAGCGCAGTGCGGGCAGGCGAAGGAGCAGCTTGGCAAACCTGACACGACACGCGCCAGTCAAGCACTTTCTGCCGCTTTGTCTTGTAAAGACCCCAAAGAAGAAGAAAAAAGGCGGCAAGCCCACGCACCTGCCCTGCTGCTCGGGATACTTGTGTTTGCAGTAGGCCTCCAGCGATGCGTAGACCTTCTCTCGGAGCAGCTCCACCTCCCCCGTGTTGGACAGGCCTTTAGCATCTGCAGTGCAATAGAATAATCTTCAATTCGAGGAAGCGCTTCTTCCATTAAACGGGATGTCACCGGCGGGCCTACCTGGGTTGAAGAGGACGATGGCGCGAAGGCAACCCAACTCTGTCTTGTCCATTTGCATATCTCGCATCTTGTTGACAAGCTCGGTGAGAACCCTGAAGGTAAAAAGTGTAATGCAGTCAAGTTTCCCCCACCCACCAAAAATAATGATGGAGTTGATTCCAAAGAAACATCACCAAAGTGTGGTGTTACCTGTCAAATATGGCACCGACCTCTGCACTCTGCACACTCTCCCTGATTTAAAACAAGCGTGATTACTAGGAGGACCTTTGAGCTAATTGTCATGAGAGGAAACGGCCACTGAATGAACCTGTCAAAGATCGCGCCGACTCCTGCACTGTGAGCGCCGTCGCGCTGCAGCTCCGAGGTGAGTAGAATGCCGTCCTTCAGGGCAATGGAGCGGTGGGAGAAGGAGGCTATGAGGAGCTCATTCCAACCTGGCGACACCAGCATTAGGGTTACACCAAGACCACTGCCACGTGCATTACCTTATTTTCGCCACTCGCTAGTCTACGTGGGAATGTTTCTGTAGAACTGAACAAATATTTGTTGAAAAACATATCCACGTATTTTAGCGCGTTCTCTAAGCCCCTGTTCCTTCTAAGAGACCATGTCAGCACAAGAGAAGCTAACGGAGAAGCAAGATTGGACAGGCAGGCAAGGCTCATTGAAAAGGCAATTAAAATTCGCAACAGGGTTGCGCCCCAAGCCGCACGAATAGCGAAGGCTCCACTGCATGTGTGTACGAGACGAGGCACCTGCACGCAGAAGGATGACCTGGTCATCAAGGGGCAGCTCACAGAAGTGAGGGATTCTCTTGGCCCATTCCACCAGGGCGAAGAGCTGCTTGTCTGCGGTGTGGCAGATGTTGGTGACGGCGTCATGGGGCTGAAACACAAACTGATGCGTCACTATGGGCACTTTGGAAGTTTCACACATGAACCACAGCGTAGTCAAAACCTGATAGCTGGCGGGGAAACAACACCCACGTGCCCTACACTTGAACCTCGATTATTCAACTTCTTGAAGACTGAGAAACAGCGTTGCTTCTATTAAACCATCTTTAAGCCTTGTTATTGAGGTTCATTTGTTTTTTGTGTTTTTTCAAGGGAATCGTTTCTAATTTTAAAAAATTTCCCATTGCTATTGGCTTGAAAGTACAGACGCTCCCCAGGTTACGAACGAGTTACGTTCCGGACGATTGTTCATAAGGTGAATTCGTTCGCAAGTTGCTTCAGTGCTATATTTTGTCTGGAATGTATGTTTAAGGCTTATATGTTTGACATCCATATAACGTGGAGAGAGCTTTTCGTCACGTTCTTCAGGGCTCGAGGGTTAGCTGCCCGGTAAACTAGCAGCGGCTTCAGCGGGGGAGAGTAGACGACCGGTCGTTGACCGGCGCCGTACGCCTCCCCGCCCGTTCCACCGTCACACGCCCGCCCCCCACGCCTCTCCCCGCGGCCGCCTTCGAACGTCGCCGCCGCCGTCACCTCCGCCGTCCTCCTCCGCTGTCCTCCTCCGCCCCGTTCGGCACTCGGAAAAAGGCGCGCAATACAAAATCTAACTTTTTCGACATGCCCGTGAAAATGTTCGTATGTACCGTTGTTCGTAACCCGGATGTTCATAAGCCGGGGAGCGTCTGTACTTTTTTTTTTTGGTAGATTAAATTCCCCCTTCAAAATGTTTTCACCTTGTCATTATGGGCTGTTGTGTGTAGACTTGTGAGGAAAAAAAATTATTGATTCCGTTTTGGAATGAGTCTGTTACATAACATAACAAAATGTGCAACAAATGAAGCGCCTGTGAACACTTTCCGGATGCACTGTTGGCTGTTCATCAGTCAAAGAACCGCAACACTTGGATGAAAATGTTGAAAACGTTACTTTAAATATAATCTGCAATGTAAATAAAGGTTAATGACAGAACAAATTATTCCAAATCCAATCAATCTTGATAGCGCTGGACTACAATCCCAGAAGGGATTGTAGGGTTACTATTAGCTAATAACAGAATGAGTTAGGAACTGGTGTTTATGCGCCATTTAGCCATTTAACTTATGCACCACTGCACACCAGTTTGCTGTCAAGCTGGCAATAAGCCACGTCAGAGCTAAATGTACAACTCTTTCAACCAAACTGCGCACGACAAGGTCTGTGGCTTCTTGTCCATTAAATAGCAGTTGAATGTTCATACCAGACGGCCACTGAATGACGAAACACGAGACTTGTTTCTGGACAGACAAAGGGTTGGTTGCTCCTAGTCAAGCACAAAATTAATGGAGTGCTCCAAATGGTTGCTTGTACAGCAAAAGAAATATCAATCAATTGGTGGTAATCTTTGGTTTGAAAATTGCAGCGCACCAGCCGAATGTGAAAGGCGTATGAAACTACTTGTAGTCAAGAAACAAACGCATCTTGGGAACGTGGCTACCGTTGTCGTTTGGTTTGTGAACAACCCACGTCATCAAACGCTGTTTACGTGTCAATATAAAATGCTGTTGTTTGTTCCAAATTGATATGATTCTTTTTAGGCAAATGTACAACCAAAACGGTCGCATGCACTCACAGAGTTGCCAGTGGAGCCTCCGTCGGAGTGGAGCTCAGTCTTCAACTCCACCGCAGTCTCCGCCTCCAAGATCTTCTCCACTGGCATCTCCTCGTTTATGCCCATGCTGAATTCCAGCTCGCCTTCCCGCTCGCGGTTCCTCTGGCGCTCTTCCTGAACCGCTGCATCACACAATGTGGGAAAAGGTAATTTAGAGAAGATGATTACCATTTGTGTTTAAATGCAGGTCGGAGAAAGCCATAGGGGAGAGGTGCAACAGTGAGATCATGTTGACTGCCATCTTATAAATTCATGTGTGCAGGAACAGAAGGTTCTCATATATATGACTTATGTTACAAATATATACATTTAAGTACTTGAAATATACGAAAATAATTCTTGAGCTAGACAAAATCCGGCACTTCAAAAATCTGCGCATAAAAAAAAGAGAAGTAAATAAATGGCAAAAGATTTTTTTTTAACCACAATAACAATTTGGATTGAGAATGGCAGCTACTCATATTTCCTTTTTTTGAATTGGTATAGCAAGCCTCGAAATAACTATTTTCTAGGAACTGTTTCACGAATCAATGACTGAATTTGAGGAGCAACATTCTAAATTTGAGTAGCAATTATTTGCAAGTTCATCGAAGGGGCCCAAAGAAAGGATTTTATGAAACAATAAAAATCTGATGATATAATGAACAAATTCTTACATACACATTGTGAAGAGGAGCAAACAACATTTTTCTGTTCATTTGTGGTGGGGCAATTTCAAACACAAACACATCCATCCATTTTCGATTCCGCTTATCCTCACGAGGGTTGTGGGCTTGCTGGAGCCTATCCCAGCTGTCTTCGGACAGAAGGTGGGGGACACCCTAAACTGATTGCCAGCCAATCGCAGGGCACACATCGACGGACAACCGCATCATGCTCACACTCACACCTAAGGACAATTTAAAGTGCCCAATCAACCTGTCATGCATGTTTTTGGAATGTGGGAGGAAACCGCAGTACCCAGGGAAAAAAAAAAAAAAAAAAACAGATACGGGAAGAACATGCAAACTCCACACAGGAAGGCCGGAGCCGGAACGTGCTAACCAGTCTTCCATTGTGTCACCAGCACAAATACAAATTTCTGTTAAAAGTTAATAGAAATATCCCAATCCGATCATACAATTGGAAATTAGGGATGATGGCGTGACTTTCAACTGACTCGATATCGGGTGAAAAAAACGGTTTGATTCATTTTCTAAACAATTAAACTTCAACTACTACTAAATACTCCAAATCTGCAAATATCTTCCCAAATACAACATAATAGCTTAGTTTTATATCACACAATGATGACTTTCATTTTTCCATTTTTTTGGGTAGCAGTGTAATTAGTGACACTAAGGAGAGCTGCAGGCGCACACGCTAGCTTGCATGCACACACACAACTCCTCCCCTGCACTCATTTGATCATTTTATATAGCAGCACTATTGGAGATATATATATATATATATATATATATATATATATAAATGACTGAAAATATAATGACATCATGTTATTGTGATATTAAATGGCCTACCCCGTGGTGGAATTTTTTTGTCCATAATCACCCAACACTACTTTATATTGCTATTTTGCAACTGATAGAAATTAAGTCACAAGCTATTATCTGGTCAACTTGAGAACAAAACTGTGACTAATCACATTCATTTGTTGGTTCTGTTCCGTTCTGACGTTCTAAATGTGAATAGTAACTCGAACGCAAGCAACTAAATCTTGGAAATATTTTCTTTACTGTTGGATTTGAACTGTTCCTGTAATTTTGATAGAGTCGCAAAGCTGTGATGAAGATAGATTAATCAGTTGTACATGCACATACTCTGATCTAATGGGTGAATGTTCAGCTATCCAAAACATCATCCTTGGTGTCTGTCATTTAAGCACTACGTTTTTAATAAGACCACACCAAATCTAAGACACATTACAGTACAAAGAGTAGCTTTAAAATGTCAATGCCATACTCATCCAACCCTCATCTTTTCCATCTTCTTTTATCCACCTTACCACTATTGAAAGATGGAGAAAGGGAAGAATTGGGAAAATGAAGGGAAGATAGGGGTTAGATATATAAGCCCAACCCGCTGCATCCTCTACCACATTTCTACTTCCCACTTTTAAGTGCTACGACTATAAGAACGCCGTTCAATTCCAACTAACGCAAGACATTTTGCAACCTGGTGCTTTTCACCTCTTCCATTGCTTGGCTAGTTAGCCTTTTTTTGGATTTGTTTAGTTTTGTTGTTGATGTTACTTTACGTGTTTTTGTTTCGTTACTTTGCGAGACATGCTTTGCAATACAAAACATGCATACCTTCCCTCTTCATGCCCATGGCCAGGCACTTCTGGTAGCGGCAGTACTGGCAGCGGTTGCGCTGGCGTTTGTCCACCAGGCACTCCTTGTTGTCCCTGCATGTGTAGCTCAAGTCTTTGCGGACCGTCCTCTTGAAAAAACCTTTGCAGCCCTCGCAGCTGTATACGCCGTAGTGCTTGCCTAGTGCATAAAAAGCACAGGCGTGATGAGAAATGAGGAGATAAGCCCAAAATATATTTACAGTAAAAGCAGCACACACGGGTTGTCTTTCAAATGGAAAGAATGGTGCGGTTCATTCACTCACCCGATGAACGATCTCCACAAATGACGCACAGGCGCTTCTGAGACAACATGATTCCCGGGCTGTGTGCAGACATGGGCCTCAGACCGAACGGAGGTTTGATGTCCTCTGAGCTGCTGATTGAATGCATCCCTGACATGGCACCTGAAGCTGAGCGCTGGACCAATATGAATCACAGAGAGAATTGACATGTGAAGGGGAAAAAACATTCTGTGCAATTATAATGGGCAGCAATTATTCATGTATTTGTGGGCCGGCCGGGTGCCAATTAATAGCAGAGATCCACAGTACACCCATGCTTATTAAAACATTTTTTAAACAAAAATATCAGAACACACAAAAAAGCAAGCATAAAATGTTATAAATCTACACTATGTATTGTAGTGTCTGTGTTGAATACACAGAGGTGCCTTTAAGAGAAAGGGCCAAAGAAGTGGTATGTCACATCAGCGAGTCTGCATGTGAGTGTTTGGGTGTGAGCTGTGGTCGACAGGAGCTTCTGTGTGCTCATTATATTGATGCCTTTTTCTGTTCTCCCTGCATTCAAAACACATCGGAGAGTGTGGCTCTCCTATCCCACAAGCAGAGGCATTACAAGTACACTGTAAGCACAATACAGTAGGGAAATTATACAAACAGGTATCTGATTAAAAATATTTTCTTTAAATACACAAATAGATAAAATCACAAAATAATGATTGCTTTACAAACATTGTGGCATAATGGGAGCACAATACAGTAGGGAAATTATACATACAGGTATCTGATTAAAAATATTTTCTTTAAATACACAAATAGATCTTGACTGATGATGAAATGCATACATGAAAAGCACATAAAGTCCACAGTGCAAGAGCATAACCCTGTTTTGCTTTTAATGTCCATTTACCTGGCTGTGGCTGATGGGTCCAAATCCTAGAGAGGGTGACACCATTGGAGAGTTGACAGAGAATGGAGAACCAATGACATTGGTAGGGCTGTTGGGTGCTGAGCTGTTAGGCTGCTGGGAAGACATTGCTCGAATACACAGGAAGAGGTCCCACCAGATGGATTATCAGTCTGAGGGTGACAATCAGAAATGAGCAGTAATTATTACTTGAACATAATTATGATCACTTGCATAACAAAGTAAGATCCAATACAAGAGCTGTATCATGTCTTGAAAGGCGCTTATAAATAAAATGTATAATTATTATTATTATCATACAGTCTGCATTCAGAAAGCTATTGCTGCCCCGCGTTATCTTGAATTTCCCCTCCATGGAACGAAGAAAGAAAATATTCTATTCTATATAAAGAGCTGTGAGTAATGAATTAGTTACCTCCGTTGCATGAGAGTCAAACAGATTAGGAACAGCTCTAGATTTAGATCCAATACACTTCTAAACCAGTGCACAAAATTAGTGTAGAATATTTGATGCATTTGCGTATATCGTGTAACGATCTTAAACGTGGTCGTTGTTCAGAATAATATACATATTAAACCGACGTAAAAACATTTGTGAGTGGTTTTATACGTGGTTTATATATATAAAGTGGTTTATATATATGCTGTTAGCGTCTGGCAGGAAGCGATGTTACACTTTTAGATTGTTAACACGTTTGCTGGTTTCAATTCTGCTCACCATTTGCACCAACAAATACATCAACATTACCCGGCGTACGCCATTTTAAATGCTAACCGTGAGCCTAAACTACAACCAAATTAACAACTCTTATTTCCCGTAATGCCGATTCGTCCGTCTATCATTGAGCCAAATGAAGCGAGCAGTGCGTACAGTACATCGAGTGGCTAGCGCAACATTAGCCCGCTAACATTGGAAGCATACCTGGCTCGGATTTTACGTGGCTCAAATTACTCACAAGCTACTCGTTGAACACAAACATTCCCACGACGCAGGTTGATAGTCATTAAGAACCACTTCAAATCCGCGTGTGCGTCGCAATGTAATCTACTTAGCGAAGCTTCGCAACGATTCAGGCTAACTTAACTAGCGTGGCTACCATTAGCCTACCGCTAATTACATGGCGGTAGTCGAGCGAGCGAGATAATGGCAACGAATGTATTCGCTTGCAAGTCATGAGGCGGCTGGGTACTCACCAAACACACAGTCGACGCATTGTTGGAAAGCACGCCGATGTGTCTTAATCGTGCTTCCCGAGAAGCAACAGCAGACAGCAAGGCCGCTGCTCAAAGCCAGTTGCCTTCAACTCGACGCTGTTGTTGTTTACTGGCCATGTTGGCTCTGCGCCAGCTCCACGCGAGCCAAAATGTCTCCTGGGACCACCCAGTAGCGTGGTCACGTGACAGCGCAGCACAGGATGGGTGGGTGGAAGGCGAGGGAACTCGGACTAAAAGTAAGATCAATTTGGTGAGTTAATTCAACAGTTGAACCGTTGAACAGAAAATTAAATATGGTTTTCAACGGTCGATAAATAGAATGTAATGATCTAAAATAACCCTTCATTTGGGGGTTTTATTGAGAACATTTGGAGATTTGGAAAGTGGAATAAATAGTTCCCTCGGTGTCCTGAAGGAAATTAACATCTTGGAGTTGAATGTTTGAGTTAGTCAAGAAATGTGAAACCAACGTCGTGCAGAAGGCCAAACAGGATGGTGGCCTCGGGCATCCACCTATGTGTGGGGGTGGGAGGAGATGGGGAATTGGACCATCCAACAAACACACACACACACACACACACACACACACACACACACACACACACACACACACACACACACACACACACACACACACACACACACACACACACACACACACACACACACACGTCACTGAAAATGTTTGCAGCTTTTCTTCTTGAAAGCATTCATCTCGACGAAAAGGAGTACTACCCTTTATATACTGCTAATTTTCAGGTTTGTAACTTTTCTTCTGTATATCCCATTTACAAACGCATTATAATATAAATATTGACGTGTGAACACTAGCACCATATTTTGAATTGGACAGTACAGTATTTAGAGTTATGAGTTCTCTGCCAAACAATATGTTTCTTTTTGTTACCAAACAAGTTAGCTGTCATTCTACAGAAATCTGCTCCTTTAAACTGGCATTTTCCACGGACCTTGCCACGATCAACAACCTGGCAATCTGATTGCCTCTGTTCCAAATAACATCGTCAGATCGTGGATAGGACTGGAGCTGGGCGATGTATCAAGGCGTGGCCGAATAAAAAAATATATATATTTCTTTAACTGGAAGGTGGGAAATCCGGAGGGATTGGGTCAACGTTCATGTGGGGCTATGGATTCACAGGGAGAATGATTTGAAAGTGAGTGTGAAAACCAAAGGAGCTTTGTTAGGCATGGCAAGTACGAATTTAGAATTCTATAATCCTGAAATTGCAGTCATTGTTCAACCAATGTCACAAATCACGCTTTAAAAAAAATCTGTCAGGGAACAGTGATACTCCAAGTGGCTACATTTTTGTTGTCATCACTAAATCATGGAGGGAAGGACGCCTAAAAGCACAGCAGGGATTTATCTTTGGACCTGGTCAGTGGAGGCTCAGCAGAAGAGAACAAGGAAATCCAGAATTGTGTCCACATCTCAAAATGTGTGGATCAGCCTCTTTCGGGGCTTTGCTTCTCAAAATCGCAGCAATCAAGCTACCATGATCAAGACTGTGTGTCCGCTATATTCCCAGATGATAGCCAGTGGCATGATCTGAAATGTAGCAGCTAGTGAACGCACCTTTTCGTGTCAAGGCCGTAAAGTGACTCATGTCTATTTGTGATCAAGCTACAGCTGACGTGAACATGTTTACAAACCTACAAAAAATTTGCAATGAAGCAACAAAATGAACAATTGAAACAGCTCCATAAAACCAAACCTGTCACTTCTCTTCACTTGGAAGTGGCTAACCGTTGAACGTTTTCAAACAATGTAATTTGAGCTCAACTGTATGCAAAAATTCAAATTTCACATCAAAGAGAAGACGGCATGCGCGTAAACAACCCCCAATGATATTAATTACATTGATTTTAAAAAGTGATTCCAGAAAGCGCATATGAATAAATTGATGACTGATTACAATCTTTTATAGTAATACCTTGCTACTGTGGCTTCCATGAAAATATGTCCCTGAATAGGTGAAAGACTGTTGCAACTGAAAACAGCTACAACTGTATCATAGGGGCTGGTGGTTTACATAACAACACTCATTTATTTTTCGAGCCTGCAATTTAAAATGACAATCTTATTGTCGTCTAAAAAATGATTAACAATGATTACCAACCACTGTAGCATCATTAGTGTAAGTAAATTGAGATGAGATCAATATATTAGCATATAGTATTTCTCACGATCTCGTGAACCCTCTTTCCCATGTTCGTCAGCGTTTCTTGTGCAAGCGTGCCTGTTAAAAATTACCCCATGGGAAATAAAGTTTTCCTAATCTGCTGAATAGTATACGGTGAACCCTCTTTTAGCGAAGGAAAGGGACCTAGCCCATGGTCAGTGAAATTCAGTGAGTCATGGAAAATTGAAAATTTCAAATGTTTCTTCTTGTCACAAGATGCTGGCAAAGCACTTTTTTTTTACATTAGACAAATCAAGGGCCAGACGAAATGAAACTCTTCCCTTTAGTTCAGCATAGTATTTTGGTGCCAAGATGCCACCAGATGGAACCACAGCATTATTTTTTTTATCTTAGACGTGGATTTGGCCTGATTCTAGTACACAAAGATAGGTTGCCCAAAATATCAGCAATTTGGCAAATTCAAAAATGCTACCCCATGAATATTCACAGCTGCACTGTATGATTTTTATTTGGTGGGGTGCTGCAAATTGTTTTCTATTAATGTCAACATGTGCCTTGGCCCACGAAGGGTTGGCAAAGCCAAGTGAAAACCCTTGAAAATGGAAGCCAGACTCACTGGTGTTAAGTGTTTAGTCAGTCAAAACATTTATGGTGCCACACAGCACTTTTGTTTGTACACCTCCGCCAACGGGTACATTCACTCCATATCTTCTGTTGAAGATCTCTCTGCTTGAATTATTGCATCAATAAGTTGT
Organism: Hippocampus mohnikei; assembly: GCA_026261675.1. Lineage (NCBI taxonomy): Eukaryota > Metazoa > Chordata > Actinopteri > Syngnathiformes > Syngnathidae > Hippocampus > Hippocampus mohnikei. The sequence goes on along the minus strand of JAKGUB010000556.1, from coordinate 12,442,291 downwards.
GGCATGGAGGCGGGTGACATTGCTGACGTGTTCTGAATGTCCAGATTGCTTCGATAGCAGCCTTTCAGCTTGTGTGCTTTATTTGGTCTGGTGTATCTTACACTGCTTTTGGTAATAGAGTAGCCCATAAATTCTGTACAGGGTTCATGTCGGGTGAGTTTTCTGACCAATCAGGCACAGTAAAATCGAGGTTATACCACCAGGTTTTGGTCATTTTAGCAGTTTTTCTTTTTTAAATCAGCTGTCAGCTCTGAACATTAAAATGAAAAGACCTCAAGACTTATAATTCCCTAATTATAGAATCTTAGGTTCACTTTTTTTAATTAAACGACATGAAATAAATCAAGCTTCCGTTGATATCCACATTTTTGGGGAGAGCTGCATCTACATATACTGTACACATTCGTACTGCATCGTTGTTGTTATATTTTGGCGCAGCCAGCAAAGTTTCCTGCAACCACTCAAACAAGCACACGGGAGACACTGCCATTGACCGTTACAACACCTTCAAACAACTCATCATAATGGCAGAAACGTCACATTTCTATGCGTCTGCAGGTGGTGTTTCACAATCTACGATGCAGGCTGGGACACTGAAAACAATACAGTCATCCACTGTAAATGTAAGTCCTTTTAAAAACTTGTTTTTCAGAAATCTTGTTCTTGCACTGTATGCACTTTTAGTAATTGTATTTCTTTACTTTGCTTTAAAATGTTGTACTGTTAATAACTGTGTGTGAAGTATATATCAAGTTACATTGTGTATACAATGCACTATAAATCAGAGATAAAAAAATATATATATATTGCCCAGTGAACATCTGAACAATTTTGAAAATTGTTTTCATCATCAAAATGATTTCCGATTAGCCACTTTATAATACACGTCCTCGATTTGGGGTCTTTATTTTGCAAAAAGGAAAAAAAATGTTATTCAACGGATTTTACGTTAAGTGCCACTTCTGTGTTAAAACAATATAAGGGGGGGGCAATTCAAAACACATTTGTTTAGGTGGGCATTTCATGAAAACTGGATTGATTTGATTCATTAGTCTCTTTGTGAGACTAATGAATGCCTCTGTATGTCTCTTTTACATACAGGTATAGGCACTTGTTGAAACTGTCTAATAATCAATCACAAGTTCCATTTTATTTTATTTTTACTCAGCCGGACAGATTTTCTTTTTGTACGTTGTCAAATCAATGATTGTGTATTTGAAGCACTTTACAATTCATTACAAACTCAAGCAATTCGAACCCTTGGAAATATCATACAGCGAGTGAGAAACATGCACTTTGGTCGAATTTTTGCGAGAGAAGGTAGACAAAAGAGTGGCACAGAACTTCTTATATTAACTGTTGCATACAAATTTACAAGACGAGAAAACGAGTCGATTTAGGTCACAGGAAACCTGATATTAATTTGTGAAAACATAACTTGGATGGAAGCCTCGAGTTACTGCTGAGAGAACTACATGGACCTTGTCTTCATCACTGAGCAAGGCACTCAGGATCTGGTGGCACAGATGGCACAGAATTCCACATCATCCCACATTTGGCTTGGTCTGCGCTACACTTGCACTGATGACCTTTGGTTTTGGAGCGGTTCGTCAGCTGACTGTTACCAGAACTGGGCCTCTGGACAAGGACCACCGGAGCGTGCATATGAATGTGGAGTAACTGGTGCCATGTTGACCACAGAGGGGCAGCAGTGGGTGGGCCTGCCTGAGAAGCGGCAAGTGAACTTTATATGCCAGGACTGTGCCGGATAAGGAAGTTTTATTTTTTTTTTTTTTTTAAACGTGCAAACGTGAGCTGGTGCCACTCGGTTTATTGTGTTATATTCACAAGTTTCATTTCGCTATCGTTCTCTTGTCTCACTAAATCAGTGCACGAGTGTGAGAGGATAACTCAAGGGCTGCCTCCCCCATTGTTAAGTGTGAATGTGATTAAATATGAAAACACTGCGGTGTGCCGGCTGACACATTCATGAGTGGAGAGAGTGACATGAGAACATTGATCCACTGCTTTCACTCAGGGGTTAACATTTGCATGTTGACCCCGACTGCTTGCGCTCAAGATGCTCCTTTTTAGGACCACCATGGACCTGATGCAGACGGCCTGCTGGCCCCGCTGACCTTGTCCACAGTGCTGAGGTCTGCGGCGATCGGCTATAACCGTGGGAATTGTTCACAAATATTCTTCACCGCGCAACTGATCATTCAACTGTGAAAAATTCAAATGAATGATCAATAAAAGAAATGCAAAACATATAACTTAACTGCAGTGACCAGTAGATTCTTATCTACAGCTGAACAGTTTCTTCATGTTGTTTGGATTATGATGATGATGATGACCATCTATCCCATTATGATAGCATTATGCACAATATTATTGTAAACAGCTTGAATAGAATTGTTTCCGCACTGAGAGATACATCAACCTTAACAACAGGTAAGAAAAAGTACAATAATGAGAAGTTATCTAAGAATTACGTAATGTAACCGTGTGATTTCTGTTTCATTGGGGATACCATAGCTATACTAAAATATCATCATCTGGCAATTGTTTTCTGACCCCTCACTGGCTTTGTTCAAAATGGACGTGACATGCTTCCCTATCAGCAGAACAATGACAAGAAAGCGCTATATAAATCAGCATGTATTGTATTGTATTGTATTGTATTGTAAAGAACGCAGAAAACCACTTATGTCAACATAGAACAGGGATGGGGAGCAATTTAAATGCTGGAGGGGGACACAATTTTTCATCAGTGCAAAATATGTGCTCTTTATATATATTTCATTTGTCATAATACCGGTACATTTTTCAATGCCTGATCCACAATCCTAACCCAACAACAAAGGGGTTGAAGCAAACAAACAAATAACCACATACTGTGATTTTTTTTGCTTGAAAATGACCATTCAAGGACCGCACAAAACTGCTAAACAGCACAGCAACTCATTTTATGCATTTTTTTCATAAAAATCAACAGACTCATAATTGTAATATCATGGAGGTACTACAGATATGTTTGTCTTGCATATCGTTCCAAATCCACAAAAAAATCAGGTTTACTCACGTCGTTGTATAGGGCTCGATGAAACCAGTTGACGTCTCTGATCCACTGGTGAAAGGACACTTTGATTCTCTCCTCTTTCATCTCAAACTGCTTTAACAACAAAGCGTATGAGGGGAAAAGTGGTTAGGACTGCACGACTGTCCGTGTTTTATGTTATGTGTTGTGTTCATTATTTTACTTTATGTTAACTGTTTTGTTAAGCGCTTTGTTACAGCTGTAGCTGTTGTGAAAGCGCTATGTAAATCAGCATGTATTGTATTGTATTGTAAGTTCAACCAAACCATGTCTGCCAACTAGTGGTGAATGGTGACATTACAACTTAAAACTACAGTCAACCTGCATACTCACAATTAAGCACACATGGATTTTCATATTTACAATGCGTTTCTGTTTTTAAAAAATATATATAGGTATTTTCCGTTATTTGTGGAAAATAGAGTGAATATTTATAAACATTTTTTTCATGATTTTCTTGGGTTTGTGAAAGAAAATATCTTTAAAAATTTCTTTAACTGATCAATTGCTCATCCCTCAAATAGAAAATAATTTCTATCTATCTGTCTATATATTTATATCCATTTTTTTTCTCCATTGGCTTGACTCATATCTTGAAGCAGAAGTGACAGTTCTTAAAACTAAAAGATCATTTGGACAAACAGTCTTGCAGTTCTGCGCAACAAATACAGTACAAAGCACAAGCAAAAGCTCCTATCTCTCCCAAAACAGTTCACCCACGTGTCAAAACTGAATTGCTTTCTCATATAAATAGTCAGTGGCCCCAAAATGTATCGCCCCTTTGGCATTCTGTAAGCACTGCAAGTCAAAATGCCGAAATGTTCCCGACTGCCAATCACTGTCATAAATGTATCAAATGTAACAAAGAACCCATATAAGGTGTTTAGAGTAGTATTTTCTTGATTAATTTTGACAAGTGACAAAACTATTGTACATATGACTTACAAAATGAGATCATGCAGGCATGTTTTGGAGAAAACAAGCATTAGACCGAGACTCAACTATGAAACAAAGTTTATTGAGAAAATGTGATAAATGCGGGTTCATTGTGCTAACTGTATGCAACATGACCATTTGCTAAGATGGACAGAGACACTTGTGATATGTACTTTTGCAATATGATGAGATCAATGAGAAATGCCATGTTGTTGTGAACGATCGCAAGGTGGTTTGGGCATTTGTCCATGTACATTTTGTAAATTAAATTGTACATTTTATAGTAAATGGGAGTTAGGCATCATTTCAGATAATCCCACCAACCTTGTAATCGTACACTGCTTTTGGAAGGCTGCTTTTTGCATCCCCAATGAGCTTCTTGTCATTTGTCGATTTCCACGGCCCATTACGCATGAGTGTGTCATGGCTTAGCTTCTCTGTCAATAGGCGCTGGCCGCCGAGTCTCCCATCAGTTCAATGTTAATGTCCCATTGGGTCCACTTCATCCGTTTGTGGACCATCCCAACCCCTCACCATCTTTTCTCACCCTCCTCTCCTCTTGTGTGCTGTCCAGCTGGCTCCGACCTCTGACCTCTTCAGCCTCACTCCTGACCTCTGGGGGACATTCCCACGCCACACCCTTTTGTATTCCGCTCCCCATGGTTACTCAGTTGGGACTCCCTCTGCATCTTTTAAGATGACGACGACGGGCATCTTTCACTTTAGTACGCAATAGGGTAATGACGCCGAGTTTGGCCTCATGCCGCTTACTGGCCACAGTATTGGGTGCACCTGAAAATGAGATCCTTGTCAGAAACAACCTACCGGTACCTAGAAAGGTATCATCAGGTTGACTGACACTGTCAGAGAGGTTAATGTTTCTAGTTCTGCTTGTACTGCGCTGTTGTTACACGTTGGGCCTTGTATGTAGTGAAACAGGATATGCAAAATATTCGAAACAGCTCTCCCCAATCATACACATACTGTTGAAGGAATACCTCTGCTGCACATGCCAAAATTGAGCCTTCTCATTTAAGTAAACGATCGTAATACATTGTGCCGATTGGAGAGGCCAGCCAGTGCATATTTTCTTTACATGTTTTTTAGGAGGAAATAAATAGGACTAATGAATTAAATATTACTTTTGAGTTCAACTATATCTTGAAATTGATCATTTTGAAAAGTAAAAAAGATAATTGGATGCATTGATTTTGACCATCTTGATAGTGTCCACAGATTCCCCATCCAAAAAACAGTAAAAAATTGGAAAAACATCAGATGAGTACTTTTTAACTTTACATCTCGGTACCTGTCATGTGCAGTGCCGTCATTCTTTCCTTCTCTGCCTTCAAGCCCCCCCATTGTCACGGACCCCTCCCTTCTTTCCCTTCTGTCACTTTCACAGCTAATTGTAGAAAAGGAGATTTTCTCCTTTGAGGCCCAGTCGCTTAGGTAACCCCACTCCTGCATGAAATGAGATGGATAGATGGGAAGCGGCAGAGAGGGGCACAAGAGGAGGCAAACGGAACAGGCAGCGCTTGAGCTCGGATGCACAGGAGTGTGGACTTAACCGAGATTCACTAGAAGGCACATAGAACTGCTAAGAGTTTATGTAGTGATGGACAAATTTGTCAAAAGTGGGACTTTCAAGAAAATGCATGACTGAAGGTGCGTCTTGTATTTTGAATTTTATTTCAAACTTTCACAAGTTGAAACTTGTTGCAGACAAACTTTGATTGTAACCTTTTTTTTTTAAAGTTAAGTTGGAGCATCAAATCCTTAAAGACACAATTTGTACATTTTTGTCTTTAAATTTGCCACATGTTATTATTCTTATAATGATTATTATTGTTGTTGGTTTTTTTGTTTGTTTTTTTTTTTTCAAGCCACTGCACTGTGCGGACAAAAGGATGGTTTTGCTGTGACCGGGAGTCTGGAGCTGATTGTCCAAACGCAATTCTTGTGCTGCACATCCAGGAGTTGTGGATGGACATCAGGCCCCTTCCTCTCACTGATACACTTTGTTTCCGCAGTGACTGACTTCCCAGGAAGAAGAACTCAACTTCATAACGATGATGATGATTTCTAACAAACATTTTGTCGACTTCCTGTCCAGATTGGCCCAAAGACGTGTTTGCTGACACATTTTCTGTTGACTATTTTGTCTTGAATTGTTTGTCAGATTTCAAAGCAGGCGATGCCTATTAAGTTGACTTTGTTTGTCCTACAAGTTGTAAGAAAGGAATTAGATGGCCAGGGACGTCCAACAAGCCTCACTCTGAATTGACCACAAGACCGCGCATTCGTACATATATAACGCTTTTTCTCCAAAACACTGTAAATCCATTTGGATCATTCTGAGAAATTTGACTAATTATATATACCCGGACCTAAAAATGTTAGAAACACTATTTATACTTACAGTATTAGAGAAAACATCTGAACACAAAATGTGGCTTTTACCTTGTTTTGGGAAAAAAGCTTTTTATGTGATATTACCATTCAACAGAAAATGGATGGATGAGTGGATTTATATGGCACCTTTTTTTTTTTAAATCACATAGATCAGTGGTCCCCAAACTTTTGTTGTGCCAAGGACCAGTTGAGACAAATACATGCTGTTCGCGGGCCGACAACCATTTTTTTAATCGCTTGTAAATTGCCAGTTTTAAAGCACTGGTACTGACAAGAGGGATGTTAAAAGAATCATTCAACATGTTATTAACATTCATTGATTTCAAACAGTGTTATTGTACTGCATAACGAATGTAGATTCAAACAAAATCGCACAGTGAACTACCCAGTAAAGAAACTGACCAACCAGGAATAATAACTACGCCTTATAATGTACACATAATTATTTTTTAAGTTACGATCCTACATACGGGGTTAGCCTCATTGCTCCTTTCATCTGGTGGCTGCTGGCTTGTTATTAGCGACTGAACTGCTAATGTTTATGTGAGCAGGCTGTGCAAACTTTTTTTCATGCTTTCCTCTTGATCACTTGGGTGCTACTAGTTCAACTGATTCAACAGGGTGCTTGTTTTTGACAAGAGAGCACGCACAAGAGTTTCCTCTTCCACGTCTCTCCGGAGATTCCACGAGGGGAGGAACTTCTCTTGTCAAAGTAGCTTCATCTACGCAAGTCATGGCTGCCCATCCGCTGTGCGTTTAGCTAGCTGTGCCTTTGGTGAATTTGTTCCTATTACTTTCTTTGTATGGCTTCTTCTTTCTTTTATTGGCGGATTCTGTTGATTTCAACTTTTCAACCAAGGTTAAAAGGGGGACTCTGATTGGCTGGAGTCGCGCATATTTTCTACGTCACGTCTGATTGAGTACATTTGCTCACAGCTCGCAGGTCTGTCTCTGTGTGGCGCGGTCCCAAACAGGCCGAGACCCATTACCGGTCCGCGGACCTGTGGTCGGGGACCCTGACATAGAACACAATATACAGCACTTGTAATACAGACTAATAGTAAAGTAATTGGTTCTGACCCTAAACTGTAATAGGTTCCTTTCATGACTTAATAAAAGCTGCAACTTGATTCTTCTGTGTTTTGTTTTCTTTATTTGTTAAAAGCAATTGAGGGACTTAAACAAGGCAATGGCTGTTTGGGATTTGGAAACCCTGATAACTTTTGTCAACAAAGGTTTTTAAAAAAAACAGTTTTTTTCTGGGTTATTATTCGAGAAGACTGACGTGAAGGCAAAAGTGCAGCGTGAAGGCAAGCGATACAAATAAGCAACAAGTGTAGAGGTACAAATATGATCAGGCAGAAATCGAATGTTGACTATCACATTTCGAATCCACTATGCTGGTGCACAACAGTAAAAGCATAACAACTGTGTCACAGCTCAAATATACCTAACAGAACAAAACTGTCTATTTACTGTTAATTTTGGTTAGAGATGTGTAACAGTTAAGGTAATGGAGGATAAGTGAATGAATATGACTGCATTTAAACAACAACAAATCTTTCAAACATAAAGGGCTAAGAGTGTATCAGTGCCTTGCATCCAAAGAAAAGCATTAGTTTCAACATGCAGTCTAAAATAATCAAACAGGTTAATCAGTTTTTTTCTGCATCTCATCTTTGGGCTAAAAAAACCCCAGCTCAATAATGTCCTTTTTTTTTTTTTATTCCGCATTTGCATCATTTTGGCAGAGATTGGCTTCTATAATAACTTAAAGAAGTGTGATTGCACTTTCAGTAGATAATTTAGAGGTAACCTACTTTAGATCTCTGCAGTGACCATTATCAATCGATATTGGGAAATTCAAACTAATGCTTACCGAGAAATCAAACAAGAAAAAGGAATTGAAAAAAAAAACATTTGCATGTATTTGTCACCAAAACACAAAGTGAAGGACACTTTGTCAGAGCCATATTAAGCATATTTGTGTTTAATGTTGAATTTAGTCACCTTAAGGCGCGTTCCCACGTTGCAATTTGTCTTATACAACGTGTTGCATAGGACCATCCAATAAAGTCAATTTTCATCTTATATTTTCACCGTGGACTTCAAGACAAATTGTTGGGAAAAAAATGCAACTTTTGTGAATATTTGATGCTATAACAATTTATTCTGTGTGCAGGTGGTGAAAGAGGGAGACAGAAGTATCCATTTCAGTCACCTTGCACAGATATACAGTACTATAGAACTATGGCAGATCTTTTCAGACCTGCTCATTTTTCCCTCCTGGATACCAATTCGATGTGGTGGTAAGCTTGTTGTCCACAGTTACCCGAGGAGAAGCTGCATGAAAAAAAACCCGATGGTGTCCAACTTTGTTTGGCTCATTATCAGGGTGGCTGTACTCCTCGAGGTATATAGCGGCAATTATGCTTTGAGGCCGAGGATGCATAAATATATAAATATCTACATATATATGATGATATACACTGCATCTTTCATCTAATACAGTACTCAGCTCTAAGTTACAGACGCCATGCGCCAATTGATCAAATCACAAGTTCCTGTACCATCACTACATCCTATAACTATTAGTAATTTGTAATATTACAGACTAAATAGAGTCATCACTACTTAGTAGAGTGAATGGTATGATTTTAACACTTTCAAAATAAACATTTTCAAGATGTTTTAAATGGAAAATACCCTAACCCTAACCTCAACGTGTCAGGAATTAGCTGACCTGTACATAAAATACATCACCACTCGGTGGCGCTGTTTTAAATATTAATTCCTGAAGGCTTTCTTCCTACTGATTAAAACTGAAAGGCACAGCGTTGCACCGATCTGTAATTCAAATTTTACGATGGTGAGGTCGAAACAGGATCAGTTTATTTATGTTACCTGAAGGAAAGAATGATGTTCAAACTTAGGGGTTCCACTGGCTGGAAGAGTCAAGTGTAGCATGTGGATGGGGAGATCACACTCGCCTGTTTGGTTGTTTGCTTTGAGTATTCTGATTTTTTTCCCCAATGAAGAAACCGAGTCACAGTCGCACAAAAACAACAAGTCTAATGGTTGCCCAAGGCTTTTTGCAGAGACATGTTGATCTATGAATCGCGGTGCAGACTGTCAAAGCTTTCTACCCGCTGCAACCCATGGAAGCCTGGGAGCACCTATCTGTCTGTGTGAATGTGGAGGGGAAAATTAAATGTTTGTTACCCGAAGCCAGATCAAATTCAGAAGCGAGAAAGTCAGCTACTTTGTCTGAATGCTGTGCTAGTTACCCAGATAATATGCGGCCAACACTGTTTTTCTTATGCGTATCCAAGAGTCTGATACCAATGGCCATCGCTGAGATCCCACTTCTCGCTGAGTTTGTGGCTGAAATGAGGGACGTGAAGAGTGTCCATAGCGCTCCACTCTCAAGTAGGAGGAGGTGCTTCAAGTGGAGTAAGTAAAAGCCCTATTCATCTGCAATGTAAACAATTTAAGTAGACGTACGTGGACCTGGAGTGATTCCTACGTTGCACGGGCTACTGAAAACAGGAGCATTTGGCCAAACGTAGCAGGAGGGTCAGTCAACTGCAAGTTGAATACAGTAATCACTTTGAAAATGATACAAATCCGTCACTTTAACTCTATCGTGAGCCCGTGTCATTTAATTACATTGAGGTGGACGTTTCAATGTCATGTAACTTGTATGGAAAGCAGGCGATGCCTATTAAGTTGACTTTGTTTGTCCTACAAGTTGTAAGAAAGGAATTAGATGGCCAGGGACGTCCAACAAGCCTCACTCTGAATTGACCACAAGGCCGCGCATTCGTACATATAAAACGCTTTTTCTCCAAAACACTGTAAATCCATTTGGATCATTCTGAGAAATTTGACTAATTATATATACCCGGACCTAAAAATGTTAGAAACACTATTTATACTTACAGTATTAGAGAAAACATCTGAACACAAAATGTGGCTTTTACCTTGTTTTGGGAAAAAAGCTTTTTATGTGATATTACCATTCAACAGAAAATGGATGGATGAGTGGATTTATATGGCACCTTTTTTTTTTTAAATCACATAGATCAGTGGTCCCCAAACTTTTGTTGTGCCAAGGACCAGTTGAGACAAATACATGCTGTTCACGGGCCGACAACCATTTTTTTAATCGCTTGTAAATTGCCAGTTTTAAAGCACTGGTACTGACAAGAGGGATGTTAAAAGAATCATTCAACATGTTATTAACATTCATTGATTTCAAACAGTGTTATTGTACTGCATAACGAATGTAGATTCAAACAAAATCGCACAGTGAACTACCCAGTAAAGAAACTGACCAACCAGGAATAATAACTACGCCTTATAATGTACACATAATTATTTTTTAAGTTACGATCCTACATACGGGGTTAGCCTCATTGCTCCTTTCATCTGGTGGCTGCTGGCTTGTTATTAGCGACTGAACTGCTAATGTTTATGTGAGCAGGCTGTGCAAACTTTTTTTCATGCTTTCCTCTTGATCACTTGGGTGCTACTAGTTCAACTGATTCAACAGGTTTCTTGTTTTTGACAAGAGAGCACGCACAAGAGTTTCCTCTTCCACGTCTCTCTGGAGATTCCACGAGGGGAGGAACTTGTCTTGTCAAAGTAGCTTCATCTACGCAAGTCATGGCTGCCCATCCGCTGTGCGTTTAGCTAGCTGTGCCTTTGGTGAATTTGTTCCTATTACTTTCTTTGTATGGCTTCTTCTTTCTTTTATTGCCGGATTCTGTTGATTTCAACTTTTCAACCAAGGTTAAAAGGGGGACTCTGATTGGCTGGAGTCGCGCATATTTTCTACGTCACGTCTGATTGAGTACATTTGCTCACAGCTCGCAGGTCTGTCTCTGTGTGGCGCGGTCCCAAACAGGCCGAGACCCATTACCGGTCCGCGGACCTGTGGTCGGGGACCCTGACATAGAACACAATATACAGCACTTGTAATACAGACTAATAGTAAAGTAATTGGTTCTGACCCTAAACTGTAATAGGTTCCTTTCATGACTTAATAAAAGCTGCAACTTGATTCTTCTGTGTTTTGTTTTCTTTATTTGTTAAAAGCAATTGAGGACTTAAACAAGGCAATGGCTGTTTGGGATTTGGAAACCCTGATAACTTTTGTCAACAAAGGTTTTAAAAAAACAGTTTTTTTCTGGGTTATTATTCGAGAAGACTGACGTGAAGGCAAAAGTGCAGCGTGAAGGCAAGCGATACAAATAAGCAACAAGTGTAGAGGTACAAATATGATCAGGCAGAAATCGAATGTTGACTATCACATTTCGAATCCACTATGCTGGTGCACAACAGTAAAAGCATAACAACTGTGTCACAGCTCAAATATACCTAACAGAACAAAACTGTCTATTTACTGTTAATTTTGGTTAGAGATGTGTAACAGTTAAGGTAATGGAGGATAAGTGAATGAATATGACTGCATTTAAACAACAACAAATCTTTCAAACATAAAGGGCTAAGAGTGTATCAGTGCCTTGCATCCAAAGAAAAGCATTAGTTTCAACATGCAGTCTAAAATAATCAAACAGGTTAATCAGTTTTTTTCTGCATCTCATCTTTGGGCTAAAAAAACCCAGCTCAATAATGTCCTTTTTTTTTTTTTATTCCGCATTTGCATCATTTTGGCAGAGATTGGCTTCTATAATAACTTAAAGAAGTGTGATTGCACTTTCAGTAGATTATTTAGAGGTAACCTACTTTAGATCTCTGCAGTGACCATTATCAATCGATATTGGGAAATTCAAACTAATGCTTACCGAGAAATCAAACAAGAAAAAGGAATTGAAAAAAAAACATTTGCATGTATTTGTCACCAAAACACAAAGTGAAGGACACTTTGTCAGAGCCATATTAAGCATATTTGTGTTTAATGTTTAATTTAGTCACCTTAAGGCGCGTTCCCACGTTGCAATTTGTCTTATACAACGTGTTGCATAGGACCATCCAATAAAGTCAATTTTCATCTTATATTTTCACCGTGGACTTCAAGACAAATTGTTGGGAAAAAAATGCAACTTTTGTGAATATTTGATGCTATAACAATTTATTCTGTGTGCAGGTGGTGAAAGAGGGAGACAGAAGTATCCATTTCAGTCACCTTGCACAGATATACAGTACTATAGAACTATGGCAGATCTTTTCAGACCTGCTCATTTTTCCCTCCTGGATACCAATTCGATGTGGTGGTAAGCTTGTTGTCCACAGTTACCCGAGGAGAAGCTGCATGAAAAAAAACCCGATGGTGTCCAACTTTGTTTGGCTCATTATCAGGGTGGCTGTACCCCTCGAGGTATATAGCGGCAATTATGCTTTGAGGCCGAGGATGCATAAATATATAAATATCTACATATATATGATGATATACACTGCATCTTTCATCTAATACAGTCCTCAGCTCTAAGTTACAGACACCATGCGCCAATTGATCAAATCACAAGTTCCTGTACCATCACTACATCCTATAACTATTAGTAATTTGTAATATTACAGACTAAATAGAGTCATCACTACTTAGTAGACTGAATGGTATGATTTTAACACTTTCAAAATAAAATTTTTCAAGATGTTTTAAATGGAAAATACCCTAACCCTAACCTCAACCTGTCAGGAATTAGCTGACCTGTACATAAAATACATCACCACTCGGTGGCGCTGTTTTAAATATTAATTCCTGAAGGCTTTCTTCCTACTGATTAAAACTGAAAGGCACAGCGTTGCACCGATCTGTAATTCAAATTTTACGATGGTGAGGTCGAAACAGGATCAGTTTATTTATGTTACCTGAAGGAAAGAATGATGTTCAAACTTAGGGGTTCCACTGGCTGGAAGAGTCAAGTGTAGCATGTGGATGGGGAGATCACACTCGCCTGTTTGGTTGTTTGCTTTGAGTATTCTGATTTTTTTCCCCAATGAAGAGACCGAGTCACAGTCACACAAAAACAACAAGTCTAATGGTTGCCCAAGGCTTTTTGCAGAGACATGTTGATCTATGAATCGCGGTGCAGACTGTCAAAGCTTTCTACCCGCTGCAACCCATGGAAGCCTGAGAGCACCTATCTGTCTGTGTGAATGTGGAGGGGAAAATTAAATGTTTGTTACCCGAAGCCAGATCAAATTCAGAAGCGAGAAAGTCAGCTACTTTGTCTGAATGCTGTGCTAGTTACCCAGATAATATGCGGCCAACACTGTTTTTCTTATGCGTATCCAAGAGTCTGATACCAATGGCCATCGCTGAGATCCCACTTCTCGCTGAGTTTGTGGCTGAAATGAGGGACGTGAAGAGTGTCCATAGCTCTCCACTCTCAAGTAGGAGGAGGTGCTTCAAGTGGAGTAAGTAAAAGCCCTATTCATCTGCAATGTAAACAATGTAAGTAGACGTACGTGGACCTGGAGTGATTCCTACGTTGCACCGGGCTACTGAAAACAGGAGCATTTGGCCAAACGTAGCAGGGAGGGTCAGTCAACTGCAAGTTGAATACAGTAATCACTTTGAAAATGATACAAATTCGTCACTTTAACTCTATCGTGAGCCCCGTGTCATTTAATTACATTGAGGTGGACGTTTCAATGTCATGTAACTTGTATGGAGTTAATGAAGTAACACACACCCACGTTAAGACTACAATTAATTGCAGGCCAGGATAACAGGCACAGTAAACTAGCTTTGACATATATTTGTTCATCTTTTGATGAAGATTACGTTTAAAAAAGTTGGATTCCAAAAGCAACGCATTTGGAATTTAAGATCAATAGCCACAACGGGCCAGTTGTTCAAAAAAATGTCATACAGATCAAAATAATCCAGATGTATAAATCCCAATTTCATTCAGTAATGCCGTTTCAAAGCATTGGATTAAAACAAACAAACAAAAAGGAAGAAAGAAAGAAAGAAAGAAAAAAAGATGGACTCTTCATCAGAGGTCATTATTATTAGGTAATGATTATTTACTGCTACAGATGTGCAAAAATAACATGTTTAGTTAGCTTTTTACGAATGGAAGACAAGGGCTAGGTCAAATGCAGCATTGCTGGTGCATCATTTCTGGTACGTCATTTCCCGTACATCACTTTTGGTGCTCTAGCAAGTGCGGAGCAGGAGAAAAAATTACAGTTTTTCCTTTTTTATGGTGAACCCCCCCCCCCCATCCTTTTTTGTACTAAACTTTTGATAAAAGTTATCACTCAGTGTTATGTAGCAAAATCTCAGATGCATCTATGCTGTCATGTCCCTCCAAATAGGGTGACTGAGTTTGGTGAGCTAGTTTGATTGAGCTTTCCAGCTGAACATATTTATTTTCATTTTTTTTCTCCTTGATTCACTGGCCTTGCCATAAAGAAGCTGAGAGGGGTCTCTGTGCTCCACACAGTCATCCTTAAAGTTGCAGACGGCCTGCCTCCTAACAGCTGCGATGTGATGGAGGAGGCAGAGGAGGAAGGGGATTTTCAGGTTGGCACAAAATGTTCACAGCAAATGTCAGCGGTGTGAACAGATTTAGGGTTAAATATCTCTTCTTTAACCCGGTGTGGTCCAAAATGTCGTCTCCATCTTTTAAAAGTTGTAATGTTGAGAGCGTTCAAGTTAACCAGTGAAAACAACTGACAGAAAGAGCGAGCGAGCGAGAAGTGAGGAACAAGCAAAGGCTTATGTGTTGATATTATTCTAATCTCAGAGGCCCAGTCCAATGTAAGCAACATGGGAGGACTTGAGCATCACTTCAATGCGGAGCCATCAATGGCTGCTCTGTCCCAGTCTCCGACCATTAGACTTTTCATTACGTTTGAATCTGGAGAGGATATATGCCAGAACTACTAGCCAAGGCTGAAACACCAGTCATCTGCAAACCCAAGGAGTCAATGGCTACCATCTTGGCAAGTAAAAAGAGCTAAAGCTTCATCAAGATTTCGACGTTTAACAGACGAGAATCTAAAGGTGGTAATTGGATTTTACACATTAATGGGGATGTCAATTCAAAACTATTATTATTGCAACTACATGTACTACATGTCCCCACTTGTCTAAATGGCATTTTGATTTACTATTGTGTATATATATATATATATATATACACACAGTATATATATATATTAGAGCTGTCAAACGATTAAAATATTTAATCTAATTAAAAACTCAACTGTCATAATTAACTCAAATTAACTAAAAATTAATAATGATTACTCACGTATTTTTTATCGTTTCTGAATTTCCTTTTATATTTTTTGTCCTATTTTCCCCCATTTTAATGCTCTCATCAACATGGAATCATGAATCCGTTTTCTATGTGCAAAATGCAAATATTTACTGAAATAATTTCGATTTTCAATTTTACATGAACATTTTTCACTTGGAGCAGTTATTCACACATTATCTCTCACACAATATTACTGTCCATCAACAACAGTGAAAAAAATATTTTGTCACACAACAGCTGCTTGAACAGCTCTTCTTATGGAATCAAAACAGCGCAATATAAAGTGCACATCTAAGGTAAACTAGTACTTAGCCTATAATTTTTCACGGCCCCCTGAATAGGGATTGTCGGTCAGCATGGAAGGATCTCTCGTTCTGTATTTTTTTGATCATTTATTGGAGCACTTTGCAGCAGAAGTAGTAGTAGTAGTAGTTGTAACAGAAGTATCAGAAGCAGGTAATAACCTAAACTACACATAAATGCAGTAAAAAATTAATATATCTATCTTTCTGCATCACAATGTAAATATGTATATAATTGACATTAATTAATACCTTTATTTAACAATACGTTTAATAAAAAATGTAATCAACCCAGATTTCACTATGTATCATTATCGTCATCATTATTCATTGTTTTAAACGTAAGAAATCATACAACACAAACATAAAGTCGAATCGAACAAAAGAACTACAAGTCCCAATACTCAATCCCGAAGTGGAGCGCGGCTTGATTAACAAGCTGAAACGCAATTTACTTCGTTTAAACGTCAGATTGCAGACGGACAAACATGACAACTATGCAAAAATGAGCTAAATAAAGACAGCCCTGTTCTAGCAACATTTTAGCCCACGCTGTTTGCTTTGAAATGATCCATAGCTGTCGGTCTGAGAGAGGGGCGAATACGGACGTCAGCTGTGTGCTTGGCCATTAAGTGGTATTTCAGACTCGACGTGCTATGATGATAGCTCAGTTTACGACTGCAAAACATACAGGTAACTTTGGTCTTGTCATTGGAACAATCTGGCAACTTTTTAAAAGTAAACTTTCCATTCATAAACTATTTAAGTATCCGTTTTCGGTGTCTCGCGCTGCCGTGGCTGGCAAAACAAGCGTCGTGGACCTGTGCAGAGCGATTGATGTTTTGTTTCTGGTTTATTTATAGAGCAACGTAACATCCACTGTGACGTCTGCGCGTTAATCTCGCGAGAAGATTTTTGATCGATAAAATTCATTTAAATTAATGCCAATAAAAACAGCTAAACTGACAGCTCTAATATATATACATATATATATACATATATATACACATATATATACACACACACATATATATATATATACACACACATATATATACACACACACATATATATATATATATATATATATATATATATATATATATATATATATATATATATATATATATATATACTATATATATATATATATTTATATATCACGAGAAACTCGAGAAATACCAAGGGCTCAGAGAGGAGCTGGAGAGAGCCTGGAAGGTAAAGGTGACAGTCGTGCCTGTGGTGGTCGGAGCACTCGGGGCAGTGACCTCCAAATTCGATGAGTGGTTGCAACAGATCCGGGAACAACATCAGACATCTCAGTCCAGAAATGTGCAGTGCTGGGAACAGCAAGGATACTGCGCAGAACCCTCAAGCTTCCTGGCCTCTGGTAGAGGACCCGAGCTGAATGGGGGACGGACACCACCGAGGGGTGAGATGAGGATTTAAAAAAAAAAAAAAATATATATATATATATATATATATATATATATATATATATATATATATATATATATATATATATATATATATATATATATATATATATATATATATATATATATGGCATTGGTAGTGTAGTGGCAAAACCGCAGGCTTTCAGTGCAGTCAGCACAGGTTCAAATCCTGCCCAGGGCGGCTGGATAGCTCAGTTGGTAAGGCATCGGTTTGGCATACGGGAGACCTACCTCATACAATGATGAGAGACAATAAAATGAATGACATGCCGGCTCAGACGTCGCCCGGCCAAACAAGGTCTGCGTCAGGTGCTGGGGAACCAGAGCACCTTGATGAAAAATGGGCTACTGGAACAAAGCGGAGATGGGCGAGATGCGATAACATGGCTCTGTTGGAATGCTACTACTCAAGCAACCCTAGTCAGAGGGGTTACATGCAGAGAATGCAGGCTGAATGGTTACTTCGAAACCCACAGTCACGGTTGACCACGAAACAACTAGTAACTCAGTGTTCCAACATCCACAAACGGCAATTGCTGTCACAACTTGAGATTGATGAGGTACAACGCAGGTTCCATGGTGAAGGGCCCCAGGCTGCCAGATCAGAGGAGGAGGTCATACCAGAGATTGGGAGGCAAGCCCCAATGAATGCAGATGATGAGATTGGGAGGCCAGCCCCAATGAATGAAATGCTGAGCAAGGCAGCAACTGACCTGAAAGCTAAGATCATGGCGAGGATGAAAGCTGGGCAACCTAGAAACCGATTACAACGGCTATGTGAAGTACCACCTGAAAGTCTCATGGAAAGTGTGAATGCAGCACTGAGTGCGATTCCTACCACAACGATCACCGTAACCAATGAGCTGATATACGCTTCAGCATCAGTGATCCTAGAAATCCTTGGCTATCGGAGCAACTATGAGACACGTTACCCACCATGGAAAAGACGGTTGGAGGCTAAGATCAAGGAGGCTCGGAAAGATGTGAGTCAATTGACGGAGGCCCAGAGAGGTGTGATGAAAAGGCCGATTCCTGAGAGGTACACCCAGATGACCATACCTGAAGCACTCGAAACTGCCAAACAAAGGCTCCAAGCCTTGTCCAGTCGCCTAAAGAGGTACACGAAAGAGAATGAGGCCAGGCGAATAAACAGGCTGTTCGCAACACAACCTGCGAAAGTGTACGCTCAGTGGCAGGGTCCTAACAGCAGAGCTGACCCACCAAGACTGAAACTGAAAGGTACTGGAAAGGAATATGGGAGAGGAGGTTGCACATAACAGCAGTGCACAATGGCTGGTGACCCTGAGAGAGGAGCACAGCAACCTCCTGAGCAGAACCCAGTTACCATAACAGTGGCAGACATACAGGAAAGAGTCTCAGATATGAAAAACTGGACAGCACCAGGCCCGGACATGGTACACACCTACTGGCTAAAGAAACTCAAAGCACTCCATGAGCGCCTAGCAACACAAATGAACCAGTTGCTGAAGGATGGGACTCACCGGGATGGCTAACTGAAGGGCGAACGATCCTGATCATGAAGGATCCCTCAAAGGGTACAGTCCCATCCAACTATCGGCCAATAACCTGTCTCTCCACAACATGGAAGCTCATGTCAGGCATCATTGCGGCTAAGATAAGTGGACACATGGATCAATACATGAGCGAAGCACAGAAGGGCATTGGTAGAGATACCAGAGGAGCCAAACATCAGCTCCTGGTTGACAGAACAGTCGCACAAGACTGCAGGTCCCGACATACCAACCTGTGCACAGCCTGGATTGATTACAAGAAAGCCTACGACTCGATGCCACATACATGGATCACTGAATGCTTGGAGTTGTATAAGGTGAACAGGACCCTAAGAGCCTTCGTTGCGAACTCGATGAGGATGTGGAAAACCACACTTGAAGCCAATGGCAAGCCACTTACCCAAGTGTCCATCAAATGTGGCATATACCAAGGTGATGCACTCTCCCCACTGCTGTTCTGCATAGGACTGAACCCCCTAAGCCAAGTAATCACCAAGACAGGCTACGGATACCGCCTCAAAAATGGAGCTACGATCAGTCACCTCCTCTACATGGATGACATAAAGCTGTATGCTAAGAGCGAAAGGGACATAGACTCCCTGATCCACACAACCAGGATCTACAGCAGCGACATCGGGATGTCATTCGGGCTTGAGAAATGTAGTCGGATGGTGACTAAGAGAGGAAAGGTAGTCCGCACTGAAGGGGTCTCACTCCCTGAAGGAACAATAGCAGACATTGAGGACAGCTACAAGTACCTCGGTATACCACAAGCCAATGGCAACCTCGAACTGGCAACAAGGAAAGCGGCTACGGCCAAATACCTCCAGCGGGTGAGGCAAGTCCTAAGAAGCCAGCTCAATGGCAAGAATAAGACCCGGGCAATAAACAGCTATGCCCTGCCAGTGATCAGATACCCTGCAGGAGTAATCAGGTGGCCAAAGGAAGAGATTCAGACCACGGATGTTAAGACCGAAAGCTCCTAACCATGCATGGAGGGTTCCATCCCAAATCCAGCACCCTGAGACTGTACGCAGCTTGAAAGGAAGGAGGCCGGGGACTAGTGAGTGTGAGAGCCACTGTCCAGGATGAAACATCCAAGCTCCATGAATACATCAAGGAGAAGGCTCCAACGGATGATGTACTCAGAGAATGTCTCAGACAATGGGGAACAGAGGATGAGGTGCTGGAAGAGGGACCATCATGGGAGGACAAGCCCCTACACGGGATGTACCACCGGACCATAAGTGAAGTGGCTGATCTCAAGAAGTCCTATCAGTGGCTAGAGAGGGCTGGCCTGAAGGACAGCACAGAGGCACTCATCCTGGCTGCTCAGGAGCAGGCCCTGAGCACCAGAGCCATTGAGGCCCAGATATACCACACCAGACAAGACCCAAGGTGTAGGTTGTGCAAAGAGGCACCGAGACGATCCAACACATAACTGCAGGGTGTAAAATGCTGGCAGGAAAGCCTACATGGAACGCCATAACCAGGTGGCTGGCATAGTCTACGAAACATCTGTGCCGAGTACGGACTGGAAACCCCAAGGTCAAAATGGGAAACACCTCCCAAGGTGGTGGAGAATGACCGAGCGAAGATCCTGTGGGACTTCCAGATCCAGACTGACAAGATGGTAATGGCGAACCAACCGGATATCGTGATCATTGATAAAGGGCAGAAGAAAGCCGTTGTAGTGGATGTAGCGGTCCCAAGTGATGGAAACATCAGAAAGAAGGAACACGAGAAACTCGAGAAATACCAAGGGCTCAGAGAGGAGCTGGAGAGAGCCTGGGGTGAGATGAGGATTTTTTTTTTTTTATATATATATATATATATATATATATATACACACACATTCATTCATTCATCTTCCGAACCGAATATTTGGCCATTACAGCATGACCAAAAATGTAAAATAATATAATAAAATACAAAAAAAAAAAAACACGTTCTTACGGCGCTTCCGTGGGGTGTACCCTGGCCTCCTTTCAAAATCCAGCATCATTGAAGACCGTAGTCCATTTGTGTGAATGTTAATGTGAGTACTTGTTTATATGTGCCCTGCGATTGACTGGCAACCAATCTAAGGCATACCTCACCTCTCGCCCAAAAACAAAGGGGGTCCACCAGTGACTTGACTGAAGACAAGCAGTAGAGAAAATGGCTGTATCATGGAACTTTGGAGCGATGGTGTACATGGGCCAAGAAGGAACCCATCACTTTTTGGTGAGGATCTGTAGAGGGATACAGAACATTTGGGATTAATTTTGACTTGTTCTGCACATTCGATATGATGCCAATTCAAAATGTGAGCTTCTGTCAATTCAAATTTCAAAAATATATATAATGAAACATATGTAACGCATTTTTTTTTTCGTTTCTTTGTTTCTTTTTAATGTGCCTGCTGATGCGTTGATTTTCACTGAAATGTGATGGGAAAAACCTCCGCGGGATATCTACCATTAAACATTGTATTCCAATGCCAAAACCAAATTCTGGGGTTTATCCAGTAAGAATTCATGTACATTGGTTTGTATAAGACTCAATAATAACATACAAAATAGAGTGTATTTACGACACTTCAGACTTACGTAGGAAAAAGCATATTTAAATAACATAAAACATTTACCGCTCTCAATAAATGTTGAAAGTGTGGGCTTAAAACTCATACTCTGCCTCATCGTCGGTTTGCCACAAGAACTTTAGTGTCAATAACAGTCATGAACTTATACATTGAGCAACATATGACATAGCAAATGTGCTTCAGAAGCCGATGTGACATGTTTTCTCAGAGCTGTTTATATTTGGTCAGGTGTGGAATATCGTTGATTAAGGTCGGGCCTTTCCCAAAGGCCAGGGCAGGGTCAGCAATGAGAGGGGGTGCAGCGGGGGGTGGGGAGTGGAGTGGTGCACTTTGCACCAACGAGATGTGAGCATGAGGTGGAGACACTGATGTACAGTCCTGTGTATGGGGCATTTCTGACAATTGTGTTTCTGGATGGATGTTCGGATAGACGGACGGATTAACCCTGCTGTCTATATTATTGATATTATTTCATTTTTTTTCAAACTTTCAACTGAATAATGAGGTCATATTGTAAAAAACAAGGCATGACTGCCTATTTTTTTACAGCTCACAGCTCTGAAGTTTGGTGTTCAAAACTCAGCCCCGCTCTATTGGTGTGAATGTGAGTGTAAATGGTTGATTGTCTCTATGTGCTGGAGTCAAGTCCTAGCCCACCTTTCTGCTAAAGTCAGCTGGGATAGGCCGCAGCTCAGCCTCAACCCTGATGATGTATATGGATTGTGAAGAAAACATGAAATTCTCTTTTGATGCTGATGTCCACCATTTTATTTTGTGTATTAGTGCATTTATTTAATTGTTATTATTATTTTACAATATTAGAAGAACATGGGAAACTATTTATTTCATTTTATTTTTCTTTTGCACGATATATTGTATGCTTTTCAGCATATTAAGAATACAATCCACATTTCATTCCCCTTTTTTGATTGGAAAAAAAAATCATAAAATTCATTGAATGTGCTCTGTGATCAAAATTGTCTGTTTTATTAATAGGCATGCGTGCTGCAGTGGTTGGAAGTGTTGCACCTCTGCAAAATGTCACTCATGCCCACTTGCTTGCAAAGCTTGAGTTAACTCTTCTTCATGTGGTTTACAAAAGGACGGATGGTGGGTGGCCATTTTGGTCCAAGATGCAGAGCGTCCACAGAGCATCCCTTAAAATGTGCTGGATAGTTGGTCTCTTACATAACTGTGGTGTAGTTACCTCTCATTAATGCCAACAGACGGCCGATTCATATAGCAAGAGGTTCCTTTGCCCCGAGTGGCCACTGAATACCTGCAGTGTTATGTTATGCATTGCAGCTGAATCATGATTCTAACACCGAACATTCATTCAATGTATATGCGGGTGTATGTTTGTTTGTGCATGCATGAGTTGTACATTGTTATGCATACAGTGTTGGATAACATTATATTGAAGGAAAAAAATCACAATGAACCAACTTTAAAATGAATTGAAAATAAATGATAACGTATCGAACTACATTAAACAGGGTGATCTTAATTGAGATAGTGGTCAACAATAGAAGATTCATGGGAAATCAAAGACCTGAAGTCAATGGAAATGTACCCATTTTTTTATCGAGCGCCAATATTTTCAGAGGTGGTTGAGTGAGTGGGACAGCTTGGGGGAGGAGTTGGGGTGGGGGTGGAAAGGATGTGGGGGTCCCTTAAGTAGAAGCGAACTTTATCCCTTGCCACCTTTCTTCTGCTCAACTCCCACCCTTCAAGTCTGAGGACAATTTTCCACTCAAATGGAGGGAGGCAAACAGAGATAAGATACAAAAAACATTAATCAGGTAAGTGCCTCTTCATCCAATGATAAGTTGGGGTGGGGAAATAAATGTATTGGTATTGATCTCTTTTAACTATCAAAATATCATGCATTTTGGAGGAGAACTGATGAGTATATTGGTTTGATATTGCATGAATTTGGCACATATGAAATTAAATACATCTACTGCAAACCCAGTTTTGTGATATGACCGTGCAAAAGCTGTTTCAAATATTAGCCAGTAAAAATATTTTTGGCTCGCATATTATGTTCATACAGGTCTTGTGAAGGCAACCCTTTCAATTACTTCAAGTGTCCGGTAATTGATTAAGGTGCATGCATCTTTAATTGCAAAAGTTAATGTAAATTAACTTGTGATAACCTACGCCTTCCTGTTTAGAAGTTAAAGTGGTGCACTTCAGTGCAGTACATAAGTACATAAATTCTTAATTGCCAAACATAAAATGTAGGTCATCTGGTGTTGCAATGTGTTGACCCGTTGAACAGTTTACTTGATATTCTATCAATTACATTCAGCAGTTTGACATATTTCTTTAGGTGGGTTTTATTGGCTGCGGCTGCTGAGGCTTATGTAAGCTTCTGTGGAGCGAAAGACAAACAATGTCCCACAGTCCCATACAGTCCCCCACTGTTCGTTCTCCACTCAGGTTCACCATCAGACTTCTTCCTTCCTGTTCAAAACCATCTAAAATGGACTGGGCAAGCAGATGAATGGACTATTATAGGTGTGGGTTGGAACACTGTCACATTATGTCAGCTCCTATTTAGTATAGGTTTATCTTGAAATTGCACAGTAAATGCAGTTTTGATCAAATATGAATCAAGGATAAGCTTTCTTTATTACAATATGTTAATACAATTATATGTTTGTATGTCTGTTCTGAGTAAACGGAAGAGACTAGATTTACATTTTTACATGAATTTACGTGTTTATTTACTGATACAGAAAACCAGCTAAAACTGATGGAATGGGTTTTGAGGGCATCGTTTGTGGATGACTGCTTAATTAACCTTTTACCTTCTCGGAACTTATGATCAGAGGGTTTAAAAAGCTTGAAAGAGTACACCTTTTTTTTTTTTTTTTTTTTTTTTTAATGAAAACGTCTTTCAACACTGCCATGTAAATACTGAGCATGAACATTACTTTTAGTAGCCAACAAATATTCATCAAGACTTCAAGATGAGAAGACATCAAGATCAGAAATTGACTGACTGAAAAAAAGCAACACATAAGATCCTCAGATTTTTTTAAATTGTTGGTCAACCAAAAAGACACAATTAATAAATGTTCTTCTCATTTGTAGGTAAAAGCTGGCTCAACCCAACGGAAACAAAATCATATTCAACTGATATTCCAAAGTCAATCTCTGGTTACTGCCTCAAAATGTTGTTTACACTTGGACTTCTCCTCCTTCTCACTCCATTTGCTTCACTTCAAACCAGCACCAATCAGAAGAGAAGCTCCACAGAAAATACCTTGACTAAAACCAATATTGCTTTCACTGCTCCGAAACCAAAAACCAGCACCACTCCTGCCAAACTGAATGGCCGCCCCACCCAAAATTTAAACATCAACCAGACAGTTTTACCGACTCTGCTCCCCAACCAAAAACCTTCAGTACTAAACGTTACAGCAACCGCTAGAAGTAAGCCCAGACCGACAGTGAACTCCACCACTGTGTCCCCACCAATGAAGACATCCACAGGTAGTGGAACTGTAACCAAGAAGGACAAGCTTACAGTGTCAGTTAATCAGACAGGTTTAGCTAAATCCACAAGAGCCAGTGAAGTGAAGGTTACAAAGGGCAGTCATGGACCCACTGGAGCCCTTAACGATCAGTCAGCAGCCATAAAGTCAGCAATAGTCAACAACACTAAAACCACTAAAGAAAAACTTCAACTTTCAGTCAATCAAACAGCTTTTGATAAATCTCTTTCGGACAGCAATGGGAAGATTGCCAAAGTCAAGCCAGGCCCCACGGGAGTTCAAAGTGCTCAGTCAACACCCACAAAGTCAGCTAATAGCACAAAAACCACCAAAAACAAGCTAATAGCCTCTGTCAATCAGACTGTTGTTATGAAATCTCCCTTCACCGGAGAAGTGAAGAACTCGAAGGAAAGTCCTGCCCCCACAGTCCAGACTCCTCTCTTAACTTCAGCAAAGGCCTCTACATCCAGCAGTTCTGCCGCTGTCAAAGTGAAGACCATGGGATCTGATAATCACACTGTTGGAGTCAAAGATTTGAAGAACTCCAAAGTTAAACCGACTTCCACAGTCCAAACTGCCACACCTGCAAAGGCTGCTGCACCGAGCACCCCAGTAGCAGTTAAACCCCAGACAACAGCCTCTGCTGATCCTACAGTTGTGGCCAAATCTCCCTCTACCGGTGATATCAAGAATTTAAAACACAAACCTGTGCTCACGGACCAAAATATAACGAGAGGTTCTGCTGCTGTCAAGGATAGGGCCCAAACCTTTGCAGATCAGGCAACTGTAAACAAGGCTCCCAGTGACACCAAAGTAAAGACTGCCTCTTCACAGCCAATCAAGGTGGTTATTGCTAATGACTGTCAATCAAGCAACACCAAAGAGCATGAAGTGAGCCTAAAACCAGGTGCTCCGCTGGTCATGACACATAAGATCAGTTTGATGCCCGGTGGCTGCACTGGTGGATGTGAGGCCGAGATGGCCGAGCTGAAAGGACGCTTGGCCAGACTGGAGAGAGAGATATCTCGCTGAAGGACAAATGTATGGTTATTAGTTTCCTCCTATATGGCTGCTAGTCTCTACGTTTTAATATAACAGAACTATTTTTTTGTATCCCAATCAGGTCCGTGTTCTGCAAACTGTCCAAATGATTGTAGTGACAATGGAGAATGTCAGAAAGGAAAATGCATCTGCCAGGAAGGATTCATGGGTCCAGACTGCAGTAACTGTGCCCAAGGAGACGAGTGCAGTAAAAGTAAGTGACTGTCTCATGGACTGAATGACTAAATGTGAGTAACTGTAATGATCCTAAATTCAAACGCTAACAATAATCCATCTTCTCTGTAATGCCAGAAGAAGCCAAAGGAGTGATAAAGGTAAAAGTGGACACAGAATCCCAGAAAGAAAATAAAGAAAGAACCACTCTTAAGGAAAACATAGAGGACAGAGCCAAAACGTCAGCGCAGGTGCAACTGGAGAAGAAGGACCAGAGGAAAGGCACTGATGCCAAAGAAACTGACACGAGTTCAAAGTTCGCCACTACTGCTAAATTAGGTCTTGCAAAAGCACAGATCAGCTTGGATGCTTCTGAAAAGAAAATTATCATCAAAGGTTCCACAAAGACCACTGTCCCTACTGTTGGCCAGATTCTGTTGAAGCATGAAGGCAGAAAGCAAGAGGAGGTCCGCAAAGGCAAAACTACGGCCTCAGCTGCTAAAAAAACTCCTCTTAAAGTAGTAAAGGAAGGAACCATGGCTAAATCATATTCAAAATCTCATCAACTTAAAGATGAACCTCAGTTTAACATAAACCAGAGTGATGCATTAAATGTAAATAGAACAGCAACATTTTCAACAATTCTTACCAGGATTGTGGCAACCAACAAAACCTTTGCTGGAAAGGACGCCAAAGAGCAGTCCACAATCATTGAAAAGAATTCAACTCAAGGATTAGGATCAAAGGAGATTAAAAAGGTAAAAGTGGATACTGCTGTACATTCTGTTGATGGAAACACTGATAAACAGACGAATGTGCCTGCTGTTGTAGACATAAACATTGATCCTAGCAAAATCAGACAAGGGAGATATTCAGTGACGGATGCTAAAACTGGACATACATCTACATCTGTGGTCTCTGGTGATGACAGAAAATCAGATGCTGGCAAGAGCGCAAAGGGGAGGGATGCTGCAACAGTGCACTCTGTGAATGGCAAGTCCGGAAAGTTGGGAGGTGCAAAAACTTTGCATTCTGTTGATGGCAAGACTGGACAAGGCAGACCTACTACAACTACGCACTCTCCTGACAGCAGAAGTACAGATGCTAGCAAAACCGGAAGAGGGAGGGATACCATAAAATTGCATTCAGTTGGTGCAAAGACTGGACAAGGCAGACATACTGCTACTGTCCAGGTGGTTGATGACAGAAATGTTGATGCTAGCCAGACTGGGAAATGGAAGCCTACTAAATCTTTGCACTCGATTGCTGGCAAGATTGAACATGACAGACATACGACAACTGTGAACTATGTTGTTCGTAAGGCTGAACAAAGCAGACAAACTGTGCATTATGTTGACGACAGAAACACAGATGCAAGCAAGACAGAAAATGGAAGAGATACTGTAGCAAAGCATTCTGTTGATGGCAAGACTGGGCAAAACAGAGACTCTATGACGAGGCACTCTGTTGGTGGCAAGATCGGACAAGGCAGCGGCACTGTCCACTCGGCTAACAGCAAGACTGCACAAAGCAGACATACGACTACTGCGCACTCTGTTGACAATAGAAACACAGATGCCAGCAAAACAGGGCAAGGGAAGAGTACCATAACAGTGCACTCTGGTGATGGCAAAACTGGAAAAGGAAAAGATACTTCAACTGTACATAGTTCTATCGATACCATGGATGCAAGCAAGACAGGAAAAGGGAGTGTCACTCTGAAAATTCAAAACGTAGTGAATGCCTCTGTTGCAGCCACTTCAGACAATGCTCGAGTTTCCGAGAGACAAACAACGACCCATGGCAGCTCCATGACAAGTGCCACAAGGACAGGAGGTTTAGGTTCTGTGAAAGTTGTAAACATCTCCTCCCACAGCTTCATCCTCTCATGGTCAGCACCACAAGGAATGTTCAAGAATTTCACAGTGATCAGAAGGGAACCGCAAACAGAAGGCGATGAGGAAGTGTATGAGGAGTTTGAAGAGGAGGCTTTTGAGGGAGACATTGTTTACTCAGCAAAGAACAAAATTGAGGTCCAGGTACATAAAGAGAGCCCTTCCTCTTCAAGTAAAGTTGTTGCATCAAAAAGTAAAACAGAAACCAAGAGGATCATGCTGGTGATACCTGGCAGTGTGCGATCAGTTGAATTCAGTAACCTTCGCACTAATACGCGCTATGTCCTGCACATATATGGTACAGCGGTGGACCGAAAATCCAAGATTCACAGAGTTATTGCGACTACAGGTAGAAACCAAATGCACGACAATGTTCCTTAAGTCAGTGAATGTGTCCAAACTCTAAGTCTTTCTACTTTAGGTCCAGAGCCAGCCACAGATATGCTTTTCAGTAACATAACAGAGACATCACTCATGGTCTCCTGGTCTAAACCCAAGACAACAATCACAGGCTACACGATCACATACACCCACATTGTTACAGGTACGTTTAAAAATCCAGAATATTGAAATGCATAATCATTAGTCATACATAAATGTTGTATTACTTATACTTTTTCCTTCAAGGTGAGACCCGTTCCGTGAACTTGGACTCCCAACAGACATATGTGGTTCTTTCCAAGTTGTCCGCTGGATCATCCTATATTATCACTGTCACCACAACACAAGGGAGAGTCCATAGTGATGCGCTTGTGTCCATTATCACCACAGGTACAACAACTCTGTTCTCAAATTGTGAAAGTCCTGCATATTTACTACAGTGTGATTATTTGTTGTTTCTCATCTGCAGTGCCCGCCCCACCAACGCACCTACGAGCCATCAATGTTACAGATACCAGAGCAGTGCTACAATGGACTCCCAGCTTGGGCAAGGTAGACCGCTTCATCATCAGCTACGAGTCATCCAAGAGTGAGTGCTATAACCATAAACCTAGTGTCTTGATGATACGATCTTAGTGATTGCAAAACCAACTAATTGATTCTCCTTTCCTCAGCTCCTAATGTGACTGTGACAGTGATGGTATCTGGAAACTCAGTGGAGCACCAGCTGAGAGGCCTTCAGAGAGGGACTATGTACACCATCAAAGTCCTGAGCCAGAAGGACAGTCTTCAGAGCTCAGCCATTACAACAACTTTCACCACTGCCAATGGTCAGTAGATAGATGCAAGTTAAGGACTGGATCAAGCATGTTTGATCAGGTTCTGAAGACACCAGTATTTACTATTTGGGCATTTATGTATCTTTTATAAGCGGTCAAAGCCAGCGAAGTGGGAGCTCGCTCTGCTCTGATTGTTTGGAGAAGTTCCACTGTGGTTTATCACAGCTACAGACTGATCTACCAAGTGGTAGGAGAGGAGGCAATGGTGAGTCCAAGACCTTGATTGTTGTTCCCAAACAATAAAATAAATCTATAGGGTATTACTGTAAGTATTTCTGTTTATGCTAGGAGCTTATCCTAGAGCCCACCATCACAGAGTATAAACTGACAGGACTGTTACCCATGTCACGCTACAACGTTCTGGTGGAAGGCGAGAGAGATGGACGTTACACATCAATTGTAACCAGCGAATTTATCACAGGTAAACCTCAAACCCAAACTCCTCCGTCCACTCCAGTGTTAACACTCATTATTTCCCCTCCAAACCCATTTCATAGGTAAGCTGCGTTTCCCCTACCCGACCGAGTGCTCTCAGGAGCTGCTGAATGGAGCTCTTCAGTCAGGAGAGGTAGACATCTACCCCGAGGGAAAGGAGGGCCAGGTCTTCAGAGTCTACTGCGACATGGAGACTGATGGAGGCGGTTGGACGGTGAAATGAACAAAGTTATTGAAATAACTTGTTACATTAGGAATATTTTCCTCTAGATGCCTCAATTTGTTTTTTTTAGGTGTTCCAACGACGAATGAATGGAAAAACAGATTTCTACAGGACCTGGAGTGAATACAGAGACGGCTTTGGAAACCTTAGTGAAGATTTTTGGCTCGGTATGGTCAAAGTTTGCTTGAATAATCACTAAACAAACAACCAAATGTCATTTAATAGTATGATTAGTATGTACATCACGTTTTTCCTCCCACCGCAACCAATAGGAAATACAATTCTGCACAACCTGACCAGCATCGGTCCTGTGAGCTTGAGGGTAGACCTGCGATCCGGAAATGAAACAGCTTATGCTCACTATGCTAACTTTTCCATTGATTCTGAGGAGAATCATTTTGCCATCACAGTGTCTGGATACACAGGAACAGCAGGTGACATGTTTTGCTCAATCTAGCAAGCTATCAGCAGAACTTCATTGCAATTAACACACTGTCATTCTTGGCTAGGTGACTCAATGAAGTACCACAATGAACGTCCATTCTCAACCCGGGATAAGGACCCTGACTCTTTGGGCATCCACTGTTCTCGGGCCTACATGGGAGGTTGGTGGTATAAAAACTGCTACAAAACCAACCTCAATGGACTTTATGGCATCAACACTAATAATCAGGTACAATACAATCAGGAGTTACTGGACTTTTCTTATCCATGTTTCTACCCACTGACCAAAGAGAATCAATGTTGTGGTTAATCCAACGCAGGGAGTGGTGTGGATAGACTGGAAAGGAAAAGACTCCTCCGTTCCCTTCACTGAGATGAAGTTCAGACCGTCCAGGTTCTCTCCTGCGACACATGGCTAAAGATGATCAAGCTCGCAAGAACTACATATGAAGAAAGGGTCTCATTGTTATTGTGTGTCATCATTCATCTGTTTATTTTTTGAGTGTTCCACTTCAACAGAGCCTTATCTCTGTTGAGCCCTCTGTTGAGCTTTCGATTTTGCTATATGGCCCATCCAATTCAAAAGGGTGGCGTTCACTACTACTGTAAATATGCACTGTCTCACTCAGTTGAAATAAATGTGGGTCTGATGTGGCCTGGTTTTACATTAAACACATCCTGTTAAGGGACAACGAATGTGTCGTCCTTCTTTGCATGAAACAAAAACATTGACAATCAATCTGTCACGTTGCCAAGGGAGTGTTGTCATGTCCTTCGCGGGGACACCGATTTTAACTCAAAAGAAAACATTTAGACGCCCTTGATATGAACGGCAAAAGTACCCACACATGCAATCCAGATGAGAGATGCTTTGTGTCACTATAAATGGGGCGAGAAATATGATGAAAAGCGTTTCGAAGAGGAGCAGCAGCACAGGAGACAGAAAATGCCAACAGAGGTGGTGGTGTTCACCGTGGCAGCTGCCCTATTCATGTTTGTGTTAGTGCTCCTGCAAACTTTCTTCAAATCTGCACCAAGAAATGACTCTCAGTGTACCAAAGGAAAGACTCCACCAGGTAATTATTTTCAAGATAATGTCCAACAAAAATGATGCATGTCATGATTTTTTTTTTAATCAGAAAAAAATACCTACCAAAATTTTGATGGATTTTTTTTTGTGAAAAATGAAGAAGAGTAATGTGTCATGAGAAACATGCTTTTCATTGGATGGCAACGGTATCTACATGGCCCATATATCACTGTCAGAATTTTTTAATTTATTTTTTGTCATGTTATTTTTCATTTTCTTCTTGTTCTTCTTTTATTTGTTGTTTTTCCTTCTCAGGCCCTGCAAGCAGTTTCCTTATAGGCAACATGATGGAGTTAACTCACGACCATCTGCCAATTCACTTAACCCAACTAGCACAGCGCTATGGACACATCTACCAACTAAAATGTGGAAACACTTGTAATCACCAAAATTTTAATTGCTTCTTGTGAACATTTTTTCTTCATCTTAACATGTACGGTAGACACACACCAAATACATCTTTCATTCTTTTCTTCAGGCATGGTGGTTCTGAACAGCACTGAGGTCATAAGAGAGGCTTTGGTGAAGAAATGGTCAGACTTTGCAGGGAGGCCCCTTTCATTCACAGGTGAACGCTATAGTGGTTGGTATGTCTGCCTCACAGTCAAGAGATTCAAGCTCAAATCTTGCTTGGAGCATCTCCGTCCTTATTTTTAGGATACTCTGGTTATCAGCTATATTTCCAAAATATGCACTTTATTTTAACTGAAGACTCTAACTTGTCCAAAGGTCAAAATGTGAGTGAGAATGGTTGTTTGTCGCGATGTGCCTTGCGAGACAGTGGCAACCAGTTCAGGATTCTCCCGTTCCTTTTGCCTTACGTCAGCTGGAATAAGCACCAGTTCACCAGGCACTCTCATGAGGACACGTGCTTTACAAAATGAACAGATGGATGGTTCAATTTGAATTTATGACAGTGAACTTACCCTCTTTCCCAGGAGATGTCGTGTCTGGTGGAGGGCGCTCCATTTCTCTGGGAGACTACAACGATGAGTGGCGAGCACATCGCCGCCTGGTCCATGGCGCTTTGCTGCGATGCTGCCACGATTCCTTACACAGGGTGATTGAAAAGCAAGGGGTGCATCTCTGCAAGGTAGGTAGACACAACATGGCAGGGGAAAAAAAAGAGTTTAGAGAAAGTCCCCACTGTGAACTATAAATTTGACTACTATTGGGCTATTTGATAATGGTAATTAATGGTGTAATACAACGTTGGTTGTATCTTTATTTTGCAGGTTCTGAAGGCCTATCAAGGCAGTGCCGTTGATCTCGCTGATGATTTCACAGTGGCAGCCAGTAATGTGATCACCACTTTGACTTTTGGAAAGGAAGTGAGTTTGTGTTCCTTTAAAGAGGGCGGCCGAACTCCAGGGACACACATTTGATTTTAAATGGACAGTTAAGTCAAGTCATTGATAGTTAGCGCATGCATTATCAGTTAGCATGAATGCATCAATAGTAAGAGGAAATCCACATTCCAGTATTCCGTTTTTAAGCATGATTGTTGATGTTATTGATCAATTGTTTCAGTATGACAAGAGTTCTTCAGAGCTGCAGGAATTACACAAGTGTCTTAATGAGATTGTCGCTCTATGGGGCTCCTGCTGGATTTCCGCCCTGGACTCCTTCCCTTTGCTGAGAGTCAGTTAAATAAATAATAATTCAAAAGTCTGGAAAACTCATGAAGATAAAACATTAAATGTAGAATGTAATCTGTTCTCTCCAAGAAATTACCCAACCCTGTTTTCTCCCATCTCATGCAAGAGGTGACTAAGAGAGACAACATCATACGCAAACACCTCAAGGACTACAAGGTCAGTGTTCACTCATGGCATTGCAATGTGGTTTTGTTTTGAAAGGATACAGCCTTTGGGGGGAAAAGGGGGTGACTCATTTGTCATGAGAATTCCAAACAAACATTCTCTTACACACTTTCTATTTTAGTTCTTATTTTGGAGGATTCTTTCTTTGGTTCTGGTGAAAGGCAGTGTAAAACCTAATTTTAAAAAATCTGTCTCGAAATTCATAATTTTTACTTATCGGTGCTCACTGGGAGCAGCGGTTGGCTGCGACTGTCTGGGTGCTGCCCTTTGTAGCCCGGATGGTACAATTAGTATAATCTTGTCATCTCTTGTTTCGTCTCTTGTGCAGTCACAAGACTACAAACCCGAAAGCACCATCACAGGCTACTTCCTCCAGGGACTGGATACGAAGAATGGAGTGGTAATCAGGATCATTTAAAAGCATTCTTACGATTAAATCCAGATATTGGTGGAGAGTATCAGTGACGCAGTTTCTTGTGTTTACTCAAACATCATGAAAATGCAGATTTTTCTGGTTGACATGCATATGGAGTATTGTCCGGAAAGATATGAAGTTCAATGGAAATTTTGGGGGTTTCAAAGGCACCCTATAGTGATAATGACTGTTTCACTATTTGTCATGTTTTTGTTTATGATGATACTAATGCAGCGTGTATACCGGAGACAAATTCCTTGTGTGTTCTACATACTTGGCCAATAAAGATGATTCTGATTCTGATTCTGATATGATTGTTTTATATCAAATCTACTGTGGTGATGGATTATATATACATGGACATAAGTATGTGGTTGCTGTGTTGGCCAACAGCTGCTGACGGACACTCATGTTCACATGGCCACTGTAGACCTGCTGATTGGAGGAACGGAGACCACAGCGGCCTTGCTCAACTGGACTATAGCATTCCTCTTGCACCGACCAGAGGCAGGTCACGTCAGCATTTTCATTCCTCATTTACTGTATGTACAAACCCCAATTCCATTGAAGTTGGGATGCTGTGCAAGACGTAAATATAAACAGAATACATTGATGTGTAAATCACTTTCAAGCTATATACAAATGAATACACTTCAAAGATGAGATATTTAGTCATGTGTGATGGGGGTCACAACTGTGATGGTCTGAGCTCCACGTCGCTGTCGCCTCAAGAATACCAGACGCATGGAGTGTGGCTTTTTCTTTCTCTTTTTATTGCTGGAACACAATATGGCAGGCAGAATGGAGAAGTCGCATCGGGTCTCGGACATAACATGTGACTTCCCTCGTAGCTCTAACTCCAATACATCATCCATAACAAGAGAAAATAAACAACAAGACTAAATACAAACCATGAGTGATCGTATAGTGATTATTTACAACAAAAGGAAAAGAAAACGCACAAACACTGCTCTTTACGTGATGCCACCGAACGCATCACATGCAGCAGAACGGCTGCGCAATGTACGGCAATGGCGGCCGCGACCAACTGCGGACACACGCCAGCCACAAGCACAAACAGCCAAACGAAAAACGACACGAACAACCACATACAGCAAAACCGACAGGGAACAAACATTACCTGGAACACAATATGGCAGGCAGAATGGAGAAGTCGCATCGGGTCTCGGACATAACTGAGCAACAGAAAAGCACTATTAACTTAGCGGGTAAAACTTGCATTCGACAAAACATAAATTAAATAACAGTACAGAAAGCAATTTGGACTTGGGACAAACCAGGGAACTAATTAAACACATCATACCATAGAAAAAGGGAAACCAAAGTGAAATATTGTCTTTAAACTATAAATGAATCTGGACCGTGAATGAAATGCGACTCACCATGTGACTTCCCTCGTAGCTCTAACGAAGCTACGGTGGGAAGCCGTGCCATACTGTGGGCGGTTGCGTCACTTCGCCGTAATTTAATAAACTAAATATATCACCCCGTTACATACACCCCCCTTAAATTATGCAGAAGTGAGGCAACACGCATGAGAGACAGCAGAAAGACAGACAAAAAAAAACATGGTTGTCGGGCAAGGATGTACAAGAGTCAATTACAGGAATTCTTCTTAAAGAAGTGTGAAGGAATGGGGTGGTACCAAAATCCATTCCAATCACAGACTAGTAGAAATGCCATTTACATTTCACAAAACTGCACATAACACCCATTAATGAAGAACCATAAAGATATGATGGTGCCAAATGGCACACAGCATCAGCAATAAGAAAAAAAAAATCTAAATGAAATGGTCATACTAAACCCATATTAATGTAGGCATCCCGACTCTCTGATAGGACATCTCACATATAAGCCTATCAGGGGGCTTAACAGTTCTACCACACCTTGTGAAAGTGACGGGGCCCTGTGTGTCCTGTGGTTGTGTGCAAACTACCTCCTCTAGCTCAGTCTCAACTGGGGGTGAGTCGGGAGTCGAGTGTGCAATGTCAAACACCGGGTCTGTCGAAAGTTCGGTCGGTGTATGGATGTCATGGCCTACTGACTGACCCCTCTCACTGACATCCTCCTGACGCACATCAACAGAGTCACATTCTGCAGATGAGCACTCACGTTCTACCTCGGCCTGAACTGGTGACTGCATGAGCCAGTTCTCAGTGCGCAGCTGAGCGTCCTCCTGATCATCAAAAACTGAGCTCTTGTCACTCCCACAACGTGCATCCATTTCTGACCCATCTGAACATGACCCATGCTCCATCTGCCCTGAGAACGTCAAGAAGTCAACCGGGAGCAGTAAGTTCCTGTGTACGACCTTTTCTCTGCCTGTGGCACCATCCCGGATCCTGTACACATTGATCAACGGCCTCACAGACACTACGTCATAAGGGGTCGAGTCCCAACGATCCGCAACTTTCCTTTTCCTTCTCGCCTCGATTGGCTAACAGCACTCTGTCACCTACAGCTAATGGTGAGCCCTTGACTTTGCGGTTGTAGATCTGGGCGTGACGGGTCTGTTCCATGACCGCATGCTGTCGAGCAATCTGTGCGGCCTCAGAGAGATCTTTCTTTAAGTTGCACACAAACTCATTGTGACTCACAACATTGGCATTCTCCAAGACATGATGAAACATAATGTCAACGGGCAAGCGAGGAACACGTCCAAACATCAAGTAGAACGGTGCAAAGCCCGTGGTCTCATGCACTGTGCAGTTATAGCAGAAAGTCAACATGTTCAACATCTGTGGCCATTTGGACCTGGACTTCGGGGGAAGTGTTCTGATCATGCTTCCAAGAGTCCGGTTGAATCTTTCCGCAATTCCATTACCCATGGGGTGATACGGCGTAGTGTGGGACTTGTGCACTCCCGCCATCTCGAGAAGATCCTTGATGAGTCTACTCTCAAAGTTAGCTCCCTGATCCGAATGGATCCTTTTGGGGAACCCATAGATGCAGAAAACCTGTCCCACAGGCAGCGGGCAACTTGCTTTGCTGACTGGTTCCTGCAGGGAAGGCAAGAGCCAACTTTGAGAAATGGTCTGTCACAACAAGGACATCGGTGGTTCTCTTGTCACCCGACTCCGCTGTCCAGAAATCGATGCACACCAGTTCCATTGGAGAGGAAGTGCGGATGTTCTCCAGGGGTGCCCGGGCATCCGGCTCAGGGGTCTTACCCAAGATGCATCTCTGGCATTGCCTCACATGCTTCGTGATATCTTTTTCCATCCCAGTCCAAAAGAACCTTTCACTCGCCAGAGAGAGCGTCCTTGAACAGCCCTGATGACCAGCTGCGTCATGAACACCATGCAGAACTTGATGCTTCAGAGACCCAGGTATGACAAACTGAAAGACCCGACGGTTCATGTGGCGATCTTTCCTCACTCTGTATAGAGTCCCATCACGAACTTTCAACTTCTTCCAGTGCCTCAACAACATGAGCACACAGCTCGGCTCAGCTGCTCTTTCGCGTGCAGTGGGCCTCATATTCCGCTGGACATAGAAGAGGACTCTGCTGATTGTAGCATCTTGCTGCTGCAGATCGCGTAACTGGCTATGGGGAATGACAATGGAAGGATCTTCGTCAGGTAGCTGGAGTGACAATGGGGTAGCTCCAGGGAGCCGAGAGACACCACCAGTCTGATGGACATCCAAAACTGCAGACACCTCCTCCGCACCAATGGCACTCCCAGACGACTGATCGGGAGCTTCCCCCTGAGGACTTCCTCCATAATAATCCCCAGCCGTGTGAACGGCCTGACAGTTGTTGGTCAAACGAAAAGCGTCCTGCACCGTCTCATTAACAACTCCTTGGACCTCATTCAGTAAGGACAGGTAGGGCTCTTTCACGAGACGATGACTCACGCAAGACTGGACGAAGGGTTCTCGACTCAGGGCATCAGCCACCGTGTTCTTGGGCCCTGGAACATACTTCAGGTCAAAGTCATATGCCGCCAGCTTCGACACCCATCTTTGTTCGCAGGCATCTAGCTTGGGCTTTGTCAGAATATAGGTCAAGGGATTGTTGTCAGACCAGGCAGTAAAGTGTCTGCCTTTCAGCCAGTGGGAAAACTTATCACATATGGCCCACTTCAAAGCAAGGAATTCAAGCCTGTGAGCAGGATAGTTTAGCTGGGCTCGCGACAGCGTTTTACTAGCAAAAGCCACTGGTCTCGCAACCTTGTCACCAGGTTGAAGCTGGGAAAGGACGGCCCCGATGCCGTCAAACGATGCATCGACAGCAAGGATGAAAGGTTTCCCGAAGTCAGGATGGGCCAACGTCACACTGTGTGACAGATCGTGCTTCAGAGTCTCAAACGCACGTTGACACTCAGTGGTCCAGTCCTCCGCTGTCAATTTTACGTTCCTCGAAGGGTCCAAAGCAGGTTTCGTCCTTCGTCTGGCTTTACCACCAGTCTTCTGGCCCGAAAGGAGCTTGAAAAGGGGCTTGGCCTTGATGGAGCAATCCTCAATGAAGTGCTGATAATATAGCACCATCCCCAAGAAAGACCTAATCTTCTTCTGCGAGGAGTGAGGCCATCACTGTCCATCAAGTCAGACATCTGCACCCTGTTTATCGCTTCCACCTTTCCGGGGTCTGTCTGTACCCCTGACTCAGAGATGACATGGCCGAGGAACTTCACAGATCTCCGAAGGAAGTGACACTTCTTCGGCGCTAGCCTGAGATTATGGTTCTTCAAGCGAGAGAAAACCATTTCCAATCGCCGAGCGCAATCTGCTCTGTCGGACCAAAGACCATGAGATCGCCAAGATAACACAAAAGGCTAGTGAAGTTCTTGTCACCAAAAATGGAAAGCATCATCCGCATGAATGTAGCCGGGCTATTCGATAAACCCTGTGGCATCCGGTTGTATTCGTGCAGGCCAAAAGGAGACGAAAAAGCAGTGAACTTCTTGTGATCCTCAAACAGGGGCACATTATAGAATCCTGAAGTGAGATCCATGGTGGAGAAGAAGACATTTCCCCAAGTGCGGCAAGAGCATCAGCTTGATGGGGTAGTGGGTGAGCATCCCGCTGTGTCCTCGCATTAAGCCACCTGAAATCTGTGCAGATGCGCAAATCCCCATTCTTCTTCCACACTAGAACCAATGGAGACGCATATTCGCTAGTGGATTTTCGAATGATGCCCTTTTCTTCCATCTCATTGAGAGTCATTCTCAGCTTCTCATATTGACTTGGCGGCACTCTCCGGTAAGGCAGGCGGAATGGCCTCTCATCCACCAGGTGTATCTTGTGCACAAAGTCAGAGGCCTCCCCACAGTCCATCTTGTTCCGTGAAAAGACCGATTCATACCTCTCAATGATTTGGAAGAGCTTGTCCCTCCACATGTCAGACACAGCACACGCATCCAGGTCCAGATCCTGTAGTCCAAGCTTGTCCAATGCCATCTTAATGTCTTCTTTGGACCTTGGCCTCGCGGCATGCATAACAGATTGGGAGAACATTTGGATGTTGTCTGACTCAGACAAGTCTTCAGCAGCAATGCAAGGAAACACATCTGCCAGCTTTGCATTTCTTTTCAACACCACTTGTTCACTAGAGGGATTGATGACCCTCACTGGGAGCCATCCATCGCCCCACATCGGTGCGATAACCCTGCCAACCAGAATCTTCCTAGATCTGCACCTTGATTGAGTTGGTTCGACTATGACCGTGCTGCCAACCGACATCGGAGCGGAGGCGGGAAGCTTAGCCCAAACAAGATGCTCACTCTTTGGTTGTAACATCACACACTGCCGTAACTTAAGTGTGCCAACCTTGTCGGGTACAGTTACACCCCTCCATCTCTCTGCATTGGAAAGGAGTGAGAAAAAGTGATGAGAGTCATCATCAACAATACTGCCAGGCTCTGACATGAGCCGCCAGTAGCCTTCAGTCTTCCTCATCAGATGAAGAATTTTCTTAATGGCATTACTGCCCAGAATTATGTCATCGGTCTGTCCAGGCACCACAAACACAGGCACAGCTAACTTGCAATCATATACCAACATTTCCACATCGCATATAGCCGAAGGTGTCACCCGATGGCCTCCACATCCAACAATGACAACGTCGTCTGCAGGGTAACGTTTCATGTCCGGGTTGCAGACCAACAATCGTGCCATAGCCGACTCACTCAATGTGCATCCAGTAGAGCCGCTGTCAATCATTGCAGCCAAGGAAACACCTGCTATCGTGGCGGTGGTGTAGAACAAACTATCCGACTTCAGAACCTTGTGTGTGCCTTGAAAGATAATCGTCTTCTCAGTGGAGACACTGGAAGTAAGCGACTCCAATACTGATTCAAAATCATCTGTCAAACTATTGGGAGAGTTGCTAACTTCATCCACATCGCACTCCCTTGGATGCGGACACATTAGTTTCCCGACTGCGGTGACCGTGAGGACTGCACCTGCGTGGGGCAGTTGCGTCTGGAATGATCGGGTGAGTAGCACAAAAAGCAAAGTCTCTTTTCACGGCAGTGAACGAGTGCAGAATGGTCGGAGTTAGCACAGACAGCACATGGGAGATTATTCAAACCTTCAACCATAGGGAGCCTAGGCCTACGTTTACCAGCAGCAGAAGTTGAAGAAGGATTAGCCCCCTGCAGCAAAACTCTCTCCAGCATGGAAATGACACGCTCAAAAGCCGCAGAGTCGGGCGCCCTGGCTGGGTGGGCTATCCGACCATCATCCAAGCCCGCTGTATTCTGCAACATCTCAACTCTGTTCACAAAAACATGTTCAGTGGGTTTCCTGCTCACCACAGCCGATGCAGCAGCCCTTGAACCCATCTCTGACTGGTACTCATCCAGTATAGCCTGGACCTCAACTGCCGACCACTTGTCTATTGTTTTTGACCTGAACGTCATGGAAAGATCCCTGGATGGGCAATTTTTGATAAACATCCGTGTAACATCAAGAGAAGAACAGTCCGAATCTCTGCCCTGCTCTCTAAGACGGTCAGCGGCAACCTCAGCTGCATTATTGATCCTCAACCAATAGTCATATGCGTCCTCATTATTCTCGGGAAGCGTAGTGTAAAAGTCTGCTAGAGGGAGAGGTGAACAAGGGACAGTAGCAAAATGTTTACGAAGAAGGCCATAAATGGCATCTGGGTTCCGAGTAACATCAACTGCACTGTTTCTTGCGCTAACCTTTACAACATCTTTAGCTCTACCCCTGAGGTTCATGAGGATTTCCTCTGCCTGATGCTCAGGAGCTACATTTGCTCTCCTCATGTAGTTCCTCATTAAGTCTTCCCACTCATGCACATTAACTGTATCAGTGTGATCCCCCTTGAAAGCTGGAGGTTCCCGAACTTTCCTGTGCGGCACGAGCAGAACTTGTGATGAGTCAAGACTTTGTGCGGATGTGTCAACGGCCGTGTCACGTAAGACTGAGTTGTCATGCGTGGCAACGTTATGTGTTGGGCTGAGATGTGCAACAATGCTATCTGCCAGCTGTTGGCCAACATGTCTTATTATGTCACTCATCTGACCAACTATGTCAGGTGACTGGGGAAAGGGATCTGTCGCCGGTATATCAGTAGTCTGTGCGCTTGTCATAGGTACACTGCACTGGGTCTGGGAAGGAACTCTGTCCCCACTAACTGAAGTGGCCTCAGCTAGAACCCGCCCATTCCCCTCTGCATGAACTACACCACCCTGTACAGGACTACAAAATTGTAACACGGTCGGGATCCCTCTACCTCTACCAACACACTTATTTAAAGGCGTGCTAAATGTTCCTTGTAAGGAGCTCATCCTGAGACTCCACAAAAAAATACCAGAGGAAGAGAAAAGAAAAAAATTGCAGAAAGGTACACCAATTGCAAAAAAAACAGTTGAGACGAGAACACACTAATTGCAGAACATGAGCACACACTGTCCACCTAGTGATATGATGAAGCAGCACAGCGTCGTGGTCCCGGTCCAAAGTGGAGAGTCAACTTGTGATCGACGGGTCACGGCACCAATGTGACGGGGGTCACAACTGTGATGGTCTGAGCTCCACGTCGCTGTCGCCTCAAGAATACCAGACGCATGGAGTGTGGCTTTTTCTTTCTCTTTTATTGCTGGAACACAATATGGCAGGCAGAATGGAGAAGTCGCATCGGGTCTCGGACATAACATGTGACTTCCCTCGTAGCTCTAACTCCAATACATCATCCATAACAAGAGAAAATAAACAACAAGACTAAATACAAACCATGAGTGATCGTATAGTGATTATTTACAACAAAAGGAAAAGAAAACGCACAAACACTGCTCTTTACGTGATGCCACCGAACGCATCACATGCAGCAGAACGGCTGCGCAATGTACGGCAATGGCGGCCGCGACCAACTGCGGACACACGCCAGCCACAAGCACAAACAGCCAAACGAAAAACGACACGAACAACCACATACAGCAAAACCGACAGGGAACAAACATTACCTGGAACACAATATGGCAGGCAGAATGGAGAAGTCGCATCGGGTCTCGGACATAACTGAGCAACAGAAAAGCACTATTAACTTAGCGGGTAAAACTTGCATTCGACAAAACATAAATTAAATAACAGTACAGAAAGCAATTTGGACTTGGGACAAACCAGGGAACTAATTAAACACATCATACCATAGAAAAAGGGAAACCAAAGTGAAATATTGTCTTTAAACTATAAATGAATCTGGACCGTGAATGAAATGCGACTCACCATGTGACTTCCCTCGTAGCTCTAACGAAGCTACGGTGGGAAGCCGGTGCCATACTGTGGGCGGTTGCGTCACTTCCGCCGTAATTTAATAAACTAAATATATCACCCCGTTACACATGTTTACCTTTCCTTTTAACAACACTCAATAAACATTTGGGAACTGAGGACACTAATTGCTTTAGCTTCTGAGGACACTCATTGCTGGAGCTTCACAGGCAGAATTCCTTCTTGGTTAATGTACAACTTCCGTAACTTAACAGTTCAGGGGTTTTCGTAGTTGTAATTTGCACTTCATAATGTGCTCCATATTTTCCATGGTTGACAGGTCTGGACTATTGGCAGGCCAGCCTACTACTCATACTCTTTTACTAAGAAACCACACTGATGTCATACATAC
This sequence comes from Hippocampus mohnikei, assembly GCA_026261675.1. Lineage (NCBI taxonomy): Eukaryota > Metazoa > Chordata > Actinopteri > Syngnathiformes > Syngnathidae > Hippocampus > Hippocampus mohnikei. Next base: position 12,399,339 of record JAKGUB010000556.1, on the reverse strand, counting down.
AGAATGTGGCTTGCTGAAATAACCAGAGTTGTCCCTGAAAAAGATGTTGCTTGGATGGCAGCTTATATTGCTCTAAAACCTTTCAGCATTAATGGTGCCTTCACAGATGTGCAAGTTACCTTGGCCATGGCCACTAACGTCCCACCATACCATCACTGATGTTGGCTTTTCGACTTTGCTCAGACAACAACCCAGATGGTCTTCTTTTTGACAAACAATTGGAAATGTGGACTCGTCAGACCACAGCATTCTTTTCCACTTTGCGTCAGTCCGTTTCAGATGAGCTCAGGCCCAGAGAAGCAAGCGATATTTCTGGGTGTTCTTAAAATATGGATTACACTTTGCATAGTCGCGACAAACTGTGCTAACGGGCAATGGTTTTCAGAAATGTGAAATGAGAGTACCGTATATTTACAAAAAGAACAACAGTGTTCATAAGTCTGAACATTCAATATCTTGTCTTCATAGTGTATTCAATTGAATACAGCTTGAAAAGGATTTGTAAATCATTGTATTCTTTATAGATTTATGTTTTACACATTATCCCAAATTCACTGTAATTGAGATATGTAGATACAGTACCTTTGACATGCATGTGCTTACTCGCTCCTCTGCTGTACCCATCAGGTCCAGAATCAGGTGTATGAGGAGCTGTGCAGTGTACCAGAGGGTCACTATCCCAAATATAGTGAGAGGCACAAACTTCCCGTCCTAAGTGCGCTCATCAACGAAGTGCTCCGACTCAGGCCTGTTGCTCCTCTGGCCGTACCACACAGAGCCGTCCGTGACAGCAGGTCAAAAAATTGGAGACATGCAAAGACACAGAAGCAATCATTAAAAAACATTTCATCAAGACTTTTGTTTTTCAAATTTAGTTACTTTTAATTAGGCTTGAGTGTTAGACTGGGTTTTAGTTTTTTTTTAAATACTTTAAGTGTATTTTTTTAATTTGGAGTACTTCTTCCAATTACAATTTTTATTGCTAATTATTGTTAGTTTTAATTTTGTAAATGTAATTTTAGTGATGTTTTTAAGGAATTACATTTCATTTACAAAACAGGTTTTTTTTTCAGTTTTAGTTATATGTTTTTACCAACTTTCATAAACCTGCTATAACACACTTGTCTTTTGGTTCAGGGATTGGCAAATTTAGTGAAAGAAAAAAAAAGTTAAAATAAAATAACACAATAATATTAGTCACTAAACATGTAATCCTTATAATATTGATAGTGAATAAAACTGGGGAGAATTGTCATGGATAGGCTACAGCACGTCTGTGACCCTTGTCAAGATAAGTGGTTTAGAATATAAATGCATGGATATATTATTCCGGTTTCCTCGCACATTCCAAAAACATGCATGGCAGGCTGATTGAACACTCTAAATTGTCCCTAGGTGTGAGCGTGGATGGTTGTTCGTCTGTGTGTACCCTGCGATTGGCTGGCAACCGGTTCAGGGTGTCCCCCGCCTACTGCCCGGCGACGGCCGGGGTAGGCTCCAGCACCCCCCGCGACAATGGTGAGGATAAACGGATTGGAAAATGGAAGGATGGATGGATGGATATACTATTGTAATAAATTCTCAACATTTAATTTAAATGATCAATTTAAAGAGAATTGAGATTGCATGGAGTCCATCTAAGTACCATGGACACAGAAATGTACACTAATTATTGTACAGTAAGTTTACAGTATATGTACAATAAAACAAACAGGTTCCAGTCGCATGATCTTTTGAATTACATCAACTCTGAATCTCTGTAAATCATACAAATAAAGTGATAGCTATTCAATGACCTTTAGTACTGATGAAGTTCCTCAACATAAATTATGTTGACATTAAAGTGAGCCGATTCTTGTGTAGTATCGCAGGTTATTACATCCCCAAGAACACAGTGATCATCCCAAATCTTTTTGGAGCTCATCATGATCCTTCAGTCTGGACTGAGCCGGACTCCTTCAAACCAGGTAGGATATATCTTTTAAAAAATGAAATGAATCAATTATTTTTCCTTCTACAGTACACCTCACCATTTTGTCTTTCAGAACGTTTCCTGGAGGGAGGAGGGGCCTCCCCGAGAGCTCTGATTCCATTTGGAGGGGGGGCTCGTCTCTGTCTGGGGGAGTCAGTTGCCAAAATGGAGCTTTTTCTCTTTACGGCCTATTTGCTGAGAGATTTTCACTTCTTTCCCACTGATGCCTATCTGCCCGACCTGAGGGGCGTTGCTAGTGTTGTACTCAAGGTCAAGGCATACAAAGTTATTGCATGCCCACGACCTGTTCACGATAACTAAAGTCATGAACCATTTATGTGGCTTTATATTGTGAAATGTCCAATAATTGAGGATTACACACTTGCCGACTAGAACAGATTGAACAAATAAGCATCCTTCACTTTTGAGGATTTGTCTGTTTCTACTGTAATTATTATTGCAGTACCATTAAATTTGATCAATGCAAATGTTTATTTCATTAAGAAACGTGGTTCCGTATTAAGGTGGGGTTTTTTCAATCTAAACGCAAATCATTAGTGAGACGTTGCAACAGTAGTTCATAATTTCATCCAACGTTTCTCCTGAAAATACGACACCATGATCGGGTTCAGGATGATACATGAGATCGTTTGGTACAAAACGTTACCAGAGCATTTCTACGTTGACCGATAAACGCGTTTTTCAGGGCATCTTTAAAATGAACAACAGTGCCACTATGTGGAGAAAACGTGGCACTACAACATCGTGGAGAAAACATGGCACTACAACACTGTGATCTGAGGAACAAGCTGATTTGCGTTTGAACCTTATCGTTCCTTTTTACTGCACATCACATGACGGTCGGCAGGCACGACTGTACCCTCCTCAATGAAAAGTGGATTTCGAATGAAGGCCCGCCATCGTAGAACGTTTGTGGGTAGCTTTTGAGCACAATCAACACAAGTGATCGGTTGTTATGTCAGTCGGTCTCTTAGGAGTACATATGAAACACTTCAATAAAATGTTGTTAGTTTTAGTTTTTTATTAGTTTCAAGATTATTTTCCAGTAAAAAGTATCAGAAAAGCAAAAGGTCAAAGACTTTTTTTTCAAGAATGGCTAGCACCGAATATAAGGCAAAGCCCTTCCACTAAAGAACGCCTGCAGCTGCTAAAGATATACAAATGCCACTTTGACTCCTCCCCAAATAGTTTCAATTCTGTCTATTCAACATTTGTCCCTACATGAACTAAAAACTGACAACATAAACAAACAAGAACACTGACCTGGCAGGAATTGCATGATCCACATGTGGAAGTCACGATCACGAGACCCAAGTCACAGCAAGAGGAGTAGGCCTAATAGTGAAAGGAGATGAAATTTCAGTGGGAATAACTTTATATGTTGGAAAAAAATAATAATGAAAATAAACTACTAACTGACTAACTACCACAAAACTTTAAAACTTTAATAGAGCGGTTTTGCTGCAGCACATGCGCCACTCTTTTTCAAGTTAGTGGCAAAAATGTCACTTTCACTTGTTCTTTGGTGTGTATGTGCTGCCTTTTTCAGTTCAATCTATAAAGTCCTAAAATAAACCGTGGTTTCTTTTTATTCTGAAAAAGTGCAAATATTCTGTGGCGAGTGTACCCCTATGAAGATTTTTTAAAAGTAACTCAGGGCTCAAACTTGTGAAACACATCCCAATTTATGGATTGTAATATTGTAATCACTTTTAAATAATGTTAACGAGAATATACATATATCTCAGATCCTTCATTTACGATATATTAAATATCAAGGTTGCAGTCAGCCACGAAGAATACATAACCTTGTTTCTCATTTGTTTTATATTTATTGTGAGATACACAAAGAATGTACCGGTAATCAATTGACGGCCTTCCTTTATTACATTTCAAAGGATGTTGATCAACACTGTACATTCCAGATGTTCAAAAATGTCTTCCCCACAAATGATGTCATTTGAAAAAGTTATTTTGAGAAACATCCTACGTGCCGTCACAAAAATTGTGAATGACACTGCATCTTCCCAAACATGATCGCCTTGTGCAACACAAGTCTTGTGAAAAAATGTGAAAGTCTGATTGCAGCTTTAATACTAAGAGAAGTTCACTTCCTCTTTGGGCTCATTTTAGAGAAGCAACAACAGGCTGCGTTTAACTTTATCTTTTGCAGTGTACAAATGGACAGCAAAGTTCAAGGTTGGTTATTTTGTGATCCATCTTTCTATATTTTGCTCGCCATCTTTCACTTGTCGAATCGTTCAACCGTTAAAGATTTGTTTGTTGATGGCAGGTGGTAAAGCGTACGGCCTCCTCAAGTCTCACCAAGAGGACAAACTAAACGCCATCAATGAGGTGAGACGTCAGGACATATTATATTCAAGAACACAATGTTGAATTTCTAAAAAAGAAACGTTATTTTCTTACCTGATAGGCTTTTCTGTCTGATGAGCAGTATGCAGACGTGGAAGACCTTGCCTTCAAGCTTGACATGTTCAAACGTAACAACTTTAAGACACAGTGACTAATTGCAAATGCTAAGTCTCTGTTCGATTGTAAATGAACTTTTTTTTCTTTAACTCTCCAGAGAAATACATGGAGTTTGATCTTAATGACAAAGGGGATATAGGTAAACCTTTGGATTCATCAATTACAATTCCAGAGGCCTTGAGCAATCTGGAAACTATCTCTTGATTTTTACTTTATTTTTGGTGGTTGATTTTAGACATGATGGGCTTAAAGCGGATGCTGGAGAAACTGGGACTGGCCAAGACTCACTTGGAGTTGAAGAAGATGATGTCGGAAGTGGTTGGAGGAGCATCCAAAGAGACAATCGGTTACACGGACTTCCTAGATATGATGCTGGGAAAAAGGCATGCCATTTTGAAGCTGTGAGTGGGACTGCAGGCCAATTTGTCCTCTGAAGTTCCCTCCAGAAGGTTGCCACATGCACTTAACATGTGATTTCTTTGATTTCAGAATTCTCATGTTTGAAGGCATGAACAAGGACGAGAAGAGACGTGAGGGACCAGCTTCTCCCAAAAACTTCTCACAATTACCCTGAGGGAATTTTCTCTAACACATCATAGGCTCCACTTAACTCATTCAGAACCAGCCAATTCTAAACCAAGTCTGAAATGACATATAAAAACGTCTTTGGGAGTGAATGAGTTAATATTGAGATCGACACAGGAATAAATTATATATATATATATATATATATATATATATATATATATATATATATATATATATATATATATATATATATATATTTATTTTTTTGGTGGAAGTGATTGTTGTTTAATCTTGTCTTGAGGTGAAAAGGAGTTGATTGCTTGGCTGGAACTAACAGTGGCCATTTTGATTCGGTCTCAACGAGTCTGTGCTGTGAAGAACATGACGTCGGACAAGATCGTGAGCTTGTACAATCGCGTTGAAATATTTGAAAACATTTGATGAATGATCAGTCTATTTTCACCATCGTCATGGAAGTGGATACAAATGCCCACCTCTACCTATTATGTAACCATTGTAAATTATTTGTCATGCAATATTTAGCCTACTTCTTCTGATTTTTTATATTGAAATATGTATGTATATATGAAACATGCCTTTGTTTCTCTTAAAATAAGATGTTCAAGAATCATAAAGATTCAATATGATGTAAGCCAGATGAAACGTCTTAATGTACACTAGTTTTGCTTTCAAAAGAAATCTATCAACTGTTTCTTTGTGTTGGAGAATCAAACAAAACATTCAAACCATACCTACAAAATGTCTGGCATGGGTCAAGAAATAGCATGTTTCTTGCAAGTTTCGTGGAAATCAATTATGAAGGTTTGTGCTTATATACAAATGGTGATTAAAGACCTTTTCTGGAAAAACCAAATTGCCCCTGAAGTAGTAATGAAACCGTGACAGGCTAAGTTGTAAAAATTCCCCAAACATTTAAAACAAATACTCATCAAATGAAATAAAAATGAATTTGGATGTTCATCAGTTCTTTCATAAATTCGATGAAAAGTTCTGAAACAGAATAAAGGAAGTACTTGAATAAAACTCTGCTCTTGCCTTACACTCGGATCGTCCGGCATTTTACCACACAAAGAATTCAAATCATCTTTTCCACGGCAGCCTCACATTCTGGACTAGAGGGCCTAAGTCCAGTCCTGTTGTCCATGTTTCCCTCTGCCAACACAACTGAATCACAGGCTCGATATGGGCTCTCGAAGGCCGGAGTTGGACATCCCTACTTTTGTATGTTTTGTTCCCACATCATTCATAACATTCCTCCGCATTTGCTCCTGGACCCGGATTACGAAATGAGACCGGATGAGTGCTTTTACCCCAAATTGTGTCGAAGCGGACTCGTTACAGCTTGATGACGAACAAAGACGTTGCACATAATTACCAAATCACTTTGAAATATTGCCCCTCAAGAGATATTTCTAAATGTATTGTTCTCCACAGCAGCATTTCCCAATGTTTATGTACTTTCAGCATGTAATTGTAACGCCTGCCACGATACGTCAATGTCATAGACAGATAAACAAAGGTACTTTATGTGCATTAATTAAATAATAGTGAGCCACGCCGCAGTGCTGTATAGTATCCACGAAGGCTTTTGGGAAACAAAGTCATACTTTGCATAGTGTGCAGAGTCCATTAAGAGGCAGAATAATGTTTATTTCGTTTTTTTTAATAAAAGACAAAGAAGAATCACAAAGCAACAATGTTTTCCACCATCTAAAATCTATTTTTCCCATGTGAAATTCTAAATTTCTTCTGGGGAGGTTGCCGTTGTCATAGCTACCAGGTTTGCGACCGAGACTAAGAAACACGTGGTCTAAAAGGGACGGGTGTGTTTGACAGCGTCTATCTTCTACAGAAAAGCACATAAGACAGCGAGTGGGAGCAAATCTACTTGGACTATGTGGTAAAAGGCTTTACAAACTTTCTTGATATAAACTCGGTGACGTCTCTAAACGGAAGCCGCTTTTTCCTTGAAATGTCACAGTACATCAAATCACATGAAACAGTTGCTACTTTACAAATAAATTACTGTATCGTAGAACGTAAAAAAAAAACAACAACAAACAAAAAAAAATGTGTGCTCTATGACATCGAAAGCCACATTGACCAGGACAGCTGCCTTCGCCTCCCACTTGCGCTTTAGCCACAAGCGCAACGTGTTCTCGCAAGAGTTTCCTTGGAAATTGTACAAAAAGTTCTGCACGATATTTGGTCACATTTGACTGTTTTCCAGAGACTGTGCCCCAAAGGACAAATGTTATTTTCCCATAAATGCAAATGAGTACATGAGGGCTTTGTGTCAGGGGGAAAATGTGACTATAAAATGTATTTTTAAAAGGGAAGCCTTTTGAAGTCACCTCCATTCTTGCACGCATTCCTCCGAAATTCTCGTGAGAACAGGCTCTTTCCATGTTTTCACTTCACTCGGCTGACCACGAATGTACGTAAAAGTAGGGACAGCTAGAAATAGAGGGACATTCCTCGTACATTCTAATTGAGGTCTGTGGTCTTGCGAAGTGTATTAAAACCTGAGAGAAACAGACCAAAGCGTTCAACGTTTATCAACGCATTCTCGGCTGAGGGAAGCACAACGTTACGCCACAGCTAATGAATGGCGGGGCTGACTGACGAGGTGTTCCGCAAGAGGAATTGAGTAAGGGCAAATCACGGAAGAAAGAGACCTCGACTTTTGTCAACGGCAAACTTAAATCAGGGGGGCATATGAATAACTTAAAAATTTCAATTTGTACAAACACTATAAAAGCATTACACCTATAAAATAGATGAATATGTCAAAATAGTTTTAATTCAAACTTTACAAGAACTTTTAGGCTACATGTTGTCGGCTGGTCGTAAAAGAACAAAATTTTGGTTTTTTTTTTTTTTCCTGAGTAAACCAAACAACTGCCCGAATCAGGGGCACAGAATTATCTTCGTGAATCAATGTGAGCTACATAATTTCATCCGATGTTTCTCCTGAAAGTAACGCATGAATAAACAACAAGAAGAGTTCCCTTGTGAATACTCCAAGGGAATAAACACTGACAATCGAAATGAACTCAGAAACAGTGCATTTGTGAAATAAATTTCTTTTTTTTTCCAAATGTCAAGCAAACGAGTTTCAGAGCAAACACGTCTGCTGCAATTGAAAAGAGAAAAGCAAACATGTCTGCTACAATTGAAGAGAAAGAGAAAACATATGTTTTCAAACAATGGAAGTGGAAGTGAGAAGCTTTCCAGACCCTCTGTAAGTGAGGTTTGATCAACAAACACGGTGCAGCCCTCTAACTTTCTATGAATAGCTCAAAACCATAAAGAGAACGAAAACAAACACGATCTACGCAGATTCGGCTACCGGGTGCACATTCAGAGATATGTGTGCGTGCGTTAAGTGTCGGTCGGTCAGCGTGTGCTGAGTGCTGCACTCTGAGCAAGGGATATGGGAGATGGACAGTCAAAGTAGGAGCTGCGCGTGGTGCCCAGTTACAATGCTGATGCGCCGCCATCTTTCTCCTGGAAGAGATATAGACCATATAAAAATCGCTTCAATTCTAATCATGTTGGGAATAGTTGAAAAGGACCATATTTTCCTCACTGTAAGGCGCACCTAAAAGCATTCAATCTTCTCAAAAGCCGACAGCGTGCCCTAATCTGATGCGCCTTATGTATGGCCTTACACAGTCTGGTAATACTCCCCAATGATTTGTTTCCCTGTTAGTGCTCCTGTGCTATCTAGTGGTGATTATTAGCAGGAACCAATAGTAACCTGAAAGGGTTCTGCCAGTCACTAATTGACATGTGCATTCGCCAACACACACTCAAGCAGACAACAACTTTGTAAGCTCTGCGCAAAAATTATGAAACAAATATAATACCAAAAGCAAAATCTTAGTGAACAGCTGATTAAATGAAGGAAGGAGACAAGCAAGACCTCGAAGGATATTTCGCCCCTTGTGGATGTGAACCCACGAGGTCTGTGTGCCTTTTTCCTGAATCAGTTGTCTTCATAACTTTTGACTTTTATTGTTTTGTGATGTCATTTGTATTTATATGTTTCATGTCCGTGTTTGTGACCAGTTCTGCATCGCTTTGCTCTATAATAAATAAAGCTTTATTGTTTTGTATACTCTTTAACGTAGCGCCATCTAGTGATGCATAGCGCAACCATTATTGTCGCCTCTATTCTATGCGCTTTGTAATGCATTGCACCCTACATATGGAAACAGTTCTGAAATAGGCCATTCACTGAAGGTGTGCCTTGTAATCCCAAGGACCTTATAGTGCAGAAAAGACAGTACTTTTCCTACAGATTCACATAGCTAACTGGTCGCTATTTGAAGCCAACGTACTGTACAGAACCTCTCGCAACAACGCATTGGCGCTTTTACGATCTGGCTGCTTTGAGATCGAGTTTCAGAGATGTAACAGAGGCGGGACGCTGCCAGTCTACAAAAAATAAAATTGTAAAGGGGTGGACAATTTCCAGTAAATTTCACTGAGGTTTCCAGTAGATTTTCATGGGAGTTAAGATGGAGAATTTGGAACATATTTACTTTCCATTGCAATGATATGAGATTATGCAAATTGAGGGTAATTTAGTGGAAAGGTTGAAATATAAATACAAACATTCTATTTTGTAAAAGCAGAGATTCCATGAAAAATAATAACTTTCCTTCCCACATGTGAAGGCAAAACAGTATTTTAACTGTGCCACCAAATTTGGTTGTCAGGATGATGCTAAATTTTATTTTCCCCAACTTCCCTTTTACGAGCCAACCATCAGTTTTGTACTTTCATGTTTGATCCCATGGAAACTTTCCAAAGTGAAACATGCGCAAGGTTTCGCATCCGTTCTTGTGTTCAAGGGTATATTTAGCAAAAATGGGAAGTTTAACCCCCGGCACTCAGTTCTCCGCCTCGTTGTATGTGATTGAGTCTAAAACGTTTTTGCTATGTGAAAATGGGCTCGTCAGTTTAATGGCATCAATGAAGCATTTGTACCTTATCCTGGTCAACGTCACTGTCAGCAGTTATGACAATTCTTTTCTCCACACGAGTTTCTGAGGAGCCACTTTTCACAATCTGCTTTCGGGAAAACAGCAAAAATATGTTAATAACAGGAAAATATGAGAACAGAAGAGCAGATTGAAAAACCAGCAGCTGACCTTTGAGATGTGTGTAGTGGTGGTAGTGACGGTGGTGCCACTGATGGTTTCTGAGGTCTGAGAGATGGACACGGTGCTTTCTTTGTCCTCTTCTGTCCCATCAACTGCACCCTGAGAAAGACAAACCAAAAAAAAAAAAAAAAATCAACATGAATGGTTTTAGACAACCACTACGTACTCCATCTGAACTTTGTTGTGTATTTCAACGGGCAAGTTGCTAAAAATAAGTTTCTTCGCTCCAGCTATTCCCAATGGGTGTGCTGCAGGAAATGTTCCAATTCCACCTCATTGGTACAAAAACGATTACCATTTTATTTTTCAATGAATGACTAAATATACACTATCTTTGATCATCTAGCTATGTCAGTCTCAACTCAATTCAACTGTATTTATAGATCACTTTCAAACAGCCATTGCTGCATACAAAGTGCTATACATGGAGCAACTATCATATATACAACAATAAAGCAATAAATCAGTAACAAGGACGGTAGAAAGCACCAAACAGTAAAACTAAGATCAAGTCTGAGTCATGCTGAGTCAAAAGCCAAAGAATACAAGTGAGTTCTGAGGTGGGTTTCAAAGATGGTCAGTGAGGGGGTTTGCCGATTAGTGATTAGGCAAAAAATAAATATTGCTCTGGCACTACATGGCAAATAACCTCAATGGGGATAATAAATACAAAGTTGTCAACCATTTGACATAAAAATGAATGATACAGGGACCATTTTTGGTACCTGCGATTGACACAGTAGTCAATATTAGATTCTGACGACATGATAACCATGAGCAAAAATACTGTGGTATGACGGTATTATTAAAATCACAGTTCTGAAATGACCTTTTTTTGAAATATTTGGGAAAATAAAAACAGCATTTTCCTCCCAATAAAATCTAGAATATTTAGTACAGAAGAAATGTGTACCATGTTAAGTTTAAATAAATAAATGTTGACACTCTTCTTAAATTTTAATTATTCTTAGTAAGTCACAGTGTCCCAACACTGGTGAGCCATTTTTGAACAGACCTGTGGGCTACTCATGTTGTCCACTCGTACCCGCTTGCACAATTTTTTTAAGGACAATGCACAGTAATCAGAGCAAAACGGCATCCATTTTTTAGTGTCTGTTAGCGTCTTGACCTCCTCTCCTCCATGCGAAACTGCTCACCCCGCCCCCCTTCTTTGCTCAACAAGAGGAGAAAAAAAGTTAATACGAGGCAAATAACTTCCAAGGGGCAGCTTGTTTACTCAACTCTGCAATCAGCCAATCATATTGTGCCTGCTTTGATGTCCCCTCAAAAAAGAAAAAAAGAAAAGAAGAGGTCATTACCACCGACAGCCGTTACTGAAAAGGTGACTTTTTAAAACCACGGTCAACTGTCAAACTTGTCATCGGCCCATGGTTAAGGGACCCCCAAAAATATTTTCCAAATACAGCCGGGAGACTTGGGACCTGTCTTCCTTCACACTATCATAGACGTGGCATACAAACAATGACAAATTCATTGCATTCCAGTGCGAATCATGATTTTATGATTAGGAACCAGGTAAGACACGGGGCTCTGTGGTTTGGCTTTATTCCTAACAGAAGTACTCACACTTTGCTGCTGCTTCTTCCTTCAGGTGACTACTTGATATAGATGGAACAGTAATGGCCGAGGCTAGTTCTGGAGCCCCTACCTTTGCAGACTCGTAGGTGACGGTCTTGGTTGGGACGATAGGGACTTCTGTGGTGGAGATGCCACTGGGTGAGGAGTTAGGGACAGCTGTGATGGTGACTGTATGGGTCTGCACCAGAGGCGGCTGTGGATGGGAGCATAGCCCCATGAGTGGCTGTTTAACCAGACAGACACCTTGCACCCCACAGCAAACCTTTCACACCATGCATGCCGTCTGAGGCAATTTCCAGAACAGGTTAATTCACGATGAAATAACCCCGTCTTTGAATCATTCCCATTTCCATCACCAGTGATTACAAAAGGAAAGCAGAAAATATGAAGCAGGGGTCCCAGGAATGAACAAAAGATCAAAACCAAGATGGTAAAAGAAAGTCAGATCATTTGTGGCATAGTAGAGAGCACCATCACCATATCTGAGAGCCCAACGCACCACTGTGCAATGCCGCAGTGAGAAGCAAGTGTGGCAAACGCTGAAAATAGTAAGAAGTTTGAAAAGAGACGGATAAATTAGCCTTAAGGCGACGGGAGGCTACCTGGAAACTTCGTATGACCTGTGGACCACCGCTCATGAAATACGAAGCAAGAGAAGATCCAACTGTACTCCCAGAGTGCTCCGAAAATCTGGGACATGAACCTTCTTCTTTCTGGGTCTCATCTAAAAATGTACTGCTGGGGTCGAGGGAGGGAGGCAACTGCACCATCTCCACCTCTACCATTGGCACCAGGGATGATCCAATCACCACAAGTGCTCCCTGATCAAATGACTTGTCAAAATGAACTCTGGGAGCAACAGCGCTATGGCAGTGGCTCACAATGGGACTGGACTTGCTGGAATAGCCCAAACTCACAGCGGTTTCCTCGAGCGCAGCTCTGGTCTCTGTACCTCTGCACAGCGGACTAATGTGCAAGCTCTAAAAGAAAAAAAGAAAAATGCCAATCCGTGTAAATTATAACGATGTGCTGCAGTCGTACACTCCTTTGACAAAAGGCCCTTGAGCTTAAATGACACGCTAAGGCAAGGTTGCCCAAGTCCACTCATCGAGATCCCCTATCCAGCCTGTTTTGGAGCTCTCCCTCCGCCAACACAACTGATTTTAATGCACAGCTCATCAGTAAGCTTTGCAGAAGCCCAAGAACGATCCTGATCATTTGAATCAGGCGTGCTGGAGGAGGGAGACATCTATAACAGGCTGGATATGGGGCTCACGATGAACAGAGTTGGACACCCCCTTTGCACTAAGGGGTACATCATTGAAATGCTAGATTAACAAAACATGGATGCATAGTGGGTGTACAGGATCCCAGTGACAAAATTCAATTAATCCAAGAGACTCAACCTGACATGACACCAAACAATACTGATATGACACCAAACAATACAGAGAGACATTTAAATGTTTTTTTATTATTAATATTGGTACAAAGAAGTCATATTCATTGTTATTATCAATCGTATATCTGTGTACTATATTTCCTCAAATAGTGGCCTGAGGGGTTTATTATTCACCCAAAAGTACAGTATCAGGTGCTGCGAATGGGTCGGGCATGACAAAGCGATGCCTGTTGATTGGTGCAATCCAAGGAGGGAATAACTCTTCCCTACTCATTGAAATCCATTTTGTTGATTGTATTTTCCCATACAATACAATACATCTTTATTTACATAGCATTTTTAACAACAGCTGTAGCTGTGAATTGTTTCTAACACAAGTATCTTTGGTAGTTTTGAAAACAAAGCTATGTTTTTTAACCAGCTTAATGTTTAATTTTCACAGAGGATGTCCATAGTCAAGAGTCAGAGTGTTTGTCTTCAGTGGCGAGTTACACACTGCACTGCTGCTAAAATGCCACACTATTTAGACAACTATTGGTATGGCGCCTTTACATATGTGGTGGAGCCGTAGCACATAAAACAAACTGTCTCACTTGTTAGAAATGTGGCAGTAAGGTGCTGTATTTTCCACACTATAAGGCGCACCTAAAAGCATTCAATTTTCTCAAAAGCAGACATTGCACCTTATAATCCCATGCGTCTTATATATGGATCAATATTCTGATTTCTTGGATGTACTATTTTAAATGATCTGTAAAGCACTATGTTACAGCTGCAGCGGTTGTGAAAACGCTACATAAATGAAGTTGAATTTAGTGTATTGTATTGTATTCCCTTTAGCGTAGCTCCATCTAGTGGATGCATAACGCAACCTCAGCCACAATTGAAGCTTCTATTCTATGCACCCTATAATGTGGCGTGCCCTATATATATAAAAAAAAGTGTTTTAAAGTAGGTAATTGATTGAAGGTCCGTCTGATACTCTGAAGCGCCTTATAGTGCGGAAAATACGGCACTTATGGCATCGCCTCGTATTTTTTTCCAGAAAAGGAAAAAAAGAGACATGAAGCAAAGTGTTTGTGTTCAAGAAGATTATGCTTATGCCTGGTGAATAGAAGCATGGCCTTCTATTAAAGCGGTGGTCACTATTTGAGGATATATGGTAAACTACACAAGACCAAGGGTAGTTTAAAAAACAAACAAACAGAAAACTTAAAGGGTACCTGTGATTGTCAGATGACAAAATGAATATGGTTTATCAAGAAAAATTGCATCCAAAGGCATTTTGGTATTAAATACTGGTTGTATTAAAGCAAGCTTATCATATCTTGCAGGACCTATTTGTCGGAGAGGCCATGGCAGTTAACGAATGCAGACATACTTGCTCCTTCTTGATCTGCAGGAAGCGGAGCTGTGACGTAGCGTCGTTGAAAGGCGAATCTGGATCGATATTGGCTGCCGTTGGCAGTACCTGCTCGCACAGGATTCTGGTCTAAAAGCTATCATGGCGGACTTCAAAGCACATGGATGTCTCAATAATAAGCGAAAAAACAATGAGGTAGCGATACACACAAATTGGTGGTGGCACGAACTGAGTGGCATTTTGGCTTCTACAAATGAACCGCCAAATTAGTTAACCAGATTCGAATCACATCTCACACTCACACACACACACATGCACACGCACACGGTTCTCTCGTGTATGCGTGGCGCATTTATGTGGGAAAAGCGCATGCGCCCCTGCTACATTGGAGAACAAAACACGGAACCGCTTGCGCATGTGTAGGAATATATAGGTGGCTACCAAGCATTAAATTCAACTGTAAAGTTGTCAATGAAGCTCAGCTCGACAGTGACCCCTGCTTATTAACGCATTTGTCTTTGTTGCTTCATTGCTTGCCTAGCGCCGTCACAGCGGCAGACGAAAGGAGTTTTGCAACTTGCATGCCGGAGAGGACACAAAAATAGACTGGCTGACACATCTTAACGCTAGCTAGCACCTCATACGACAAGCGGATGGATTTAAAATTAGTCCAAAAGGATACGCGCTTCAGCGAATGGATGGATGGATGGTTAGAAGAACACCCTGGGTTCTGCCATTCGATGGTGTACGGCACGGGATTGGTGGTTAAATTACTGTAACTATTTTAAACTAAAGGTTGATGCTGCGTTGCCATTAACACGCACGTGTACTCTAAATGTGTTCCAAAAAGTGAATTTGAGGCTTTGGCAAGCGTTTTATACAACATATGGTGTATATAAAGCATTATCAAAATTCATTTATTCAACCCTCATTATAAAAATGGATTTTACTTTGCTTTGGATTATAATGTGTTTTTCAGGGAAATGAACATTAGTAATGCATTCGTATGGATCCAGGATTCGGTGGTTAAATGATTAACGAACAGCGATCACGGATTTGAGGTACGAGTCCAGCCTCAAAGTACCATACAGTATATGACAACAACAACAACAATCTAGCGTATCACTCAATAGCTACTGGCAAGGGGAGGCCCAGTCGATGACGTGACGTCACATCGATTCCTACTATGGCGCCTTGCATTAAAATTAACCAGAGCGATTGCGGTCATGCCGTTTTGGCAAATATAAGACTCGACAAAAAGATGGGAACAGCAGATATTTATTAAACTTTACAATGGTGCTTTGCTTCCCCATCAATTCCTCAAACTGGGCGGTCGGAGTACCCTTTAAGTTACTACTTGGTTGCTTACATCAGACATCAATCTACCTTGATGATGAAAGAGATGTGTTACTCCATGTTTGGCGGTATGATTTAGATGTTTTGTAATTATACAGAATGTAGCAAAAGTTGCTTTTTTTAACTTTCACTAACATGGGCATTATTTTTTATACACCAATTAAATTTCAATAAATATTTTGACACATGATAAAATGCACACATAAAAAATTCAGAATGCATGAATACACAACTAGTGACGTGTAAATGGAATGTTTTTATTCTTTGGTCATGCATGAAGACTCATGCAGTTGCTATACTACTGCCTTGACCAACACGTGGAAAAAAAAAAGGTTGAGTATTACAATATAGCTGCCTTGTGGATTTTCATCACAGAAACAATGACAAAGATTTTGATGAATGTCTCAGTACACCAGAACTATTGGCTGATTTCAATAAATCTGTTTTTCTTTCGTAATGTGAATAAAAGTCGGGAGGAGAGGCAATACGATGTTAAACAAAAAAGTGTTTGAGTCCAACAGAAAGTCAGAGAAGATGTAAAACAATGTTGGATTCAATTCCAGTTCTAATCAGTCTGTTTGGAAATAGCGTGTTAAGAAACAGAATAAGGTGATAGTCTTGTTCCACGAAGGAGAGGGGAAAAAAAAGATGTCTTCTCGAGTGGGAGGATGAGAAATGAGGAATGCTACAAGTGATGTGAGAGAGTAGGCGGAGGGACGGAGAAGAGAAAGAGAGATGGCAAGGTGATTGGGTTCTGTCTCCGCAGGTCACACTCACGCCTGTGTGGGACTTCCACAGAGTCCAGACGGCCCCTCAGCTGCGTTTGGAGTAGAAGTCGAGCAGGGGGCCGCGCGGCAGGCGGGTGACAAACTGAAGGGGGTAGGGGAAGCAGGGGAGAGAGATGAGAGGGAGGAGTTTTGATGGCCATTGAACTTGCAAAAATGCCAAATCGTCAGTGTTTGAAATTTAGATAAAAACATGGCAAGTGTTTGTTTGAGTTTTAAACTGCAGGTCCTCTTATTCCAAGCATGGAATTGTTAGCACATGCATTTTAACATGCATTTATGTTTGTTTTTCTAAAATTAATAAAAACAAAGACATTCTCACTTTAACTTTCTTTCTCTCTTTTACGTGCCTTACATAATTACATTACACACTACGTTGCATAATTTCATGTCATTCTCCTGCTCATTACGGATATTTAGTTGTCGCGGTTTCTTCAAGTGCAGACATTATGAGAACAGTAAAATGGGAGCTACACCAGAAAGTATACTCCATCCATCCAAAATGCAATATTGGTGTGATGTTTCTAATCAGATTATGTAAGACACAATTGACGATTACCATTGATTCTATTTAGGTTCTAGTTAGCGTTTTTGATGGTGGCTAAAGGGTAAAAACATCGATAGCAGCTGTGAATGCTTCTCTCTTTAGGAACAAGCAAGGCTCGAAGAAAGCAGCAGTGAAGTGTAAAAGCAGTGTGGAAAGAGAAGAGTGCAAAGCAAAACTGTCATAAAAGCAGAAAAGGCATGATGAAGAGAGGAGGTGTGTGGTGTGTGAGAACGTGCAAATCCTCCGGGGGAGAGGTTCATTTCCCATTGTCATGCGTCACGTCTGTCAGCATGCGATGTGGACATGTCAGGAAAATCTGATGCATGTCCGATGAAGCATGTCGGCGGAAACCCAAAGATGCCTCATCCACATCAGACTTGACTGAGTGACAACATACAAATGCAGCCCCTACCATTCAACCAGTCCAACCACCGTTCTTCATCAGATCATGCGTGTGCTGCATCTTGCATGCCATCGCCATGAATAGTTCTTAACATGCGCACGCAGACCGTTACCATCAAACCATCAACCAAGAAAGCAACCTGAGGGAACCTCATCAAATACTTTGCCATTTGAACCAATTTGGTCACAGGGAACAGTGATGAAAAATAAATAAATAAAAACAACGTCCAATTTGCACATGGATAATAGCACACACTCTTGTGATGCTTTCCAAACACACACAACATTCTTGATAGCTGTCAAACTATGAGCAGATGTCGGATATCTGATGATACGATGCATGCATGTGTATCACGTTTTCTGTATTTGAACCATTGTGTGTGTGTGTGTGTTTCTCCTTTTCAATTTGTTTCATACAACGATGTGTTGTTTGGTGCGTGACACTTACCCCATCTACACCGGGCTGACCATTGACACCCAGAGTACGTAATGGTGAGTGGGTGGACAGACGCTTGTCCCATTCACTGGGCTTGGAGTCTGGCACAGCTTCCATGAAGTTCCTCTTCAGCTCGCTGATACTGGCGTGATGCCTGAGCAGGTCCTCGTGAGGCTTATCAAACTCCTACAAAGGGGAAGGAAGTAAAGGGAAAGATTGATGAATATGGAATATGACAGCAGGCCAAAAAAAAAAATGGACGGGGGAAGAAAATGAATCATGGATTATCATCACCTTTGGTAAATGTTTGATTAAATATGACTAAGCAAAAGCAAAGTTAGTGATTCAATTTCGACAAACCGTAAATGAGGCGCATTTTAAATATTCTGGATTGTGCGTTTCACCTGACTGATCAATGGATTGAGACTCATTGTTTAATGAAAATTTACGTGACTTGATCAAATGATATTCCAACCTGTGCCATGATTAGTCAAACAGAATTGATTGTGAAGCTTTAAATCAGACTGATTTGGTGCCTTGCATGATGCTTGCAATAAACTGGCAAACATGCTGCCAATCAGAGAACATGAAAACTGCAGCCAGGTCGATGAAGGTCAGCCTTCACAAAAAACAACAACTTTGAACAAAGCAGCAATAACCCTGAACATTTAGCATCAAATTGATCGCTATGGATGTGCAATCACACATAATGTAGCCAAAGCTTTCGTAAAGAACTGACATTAATCATTACCTGTGGTGCATAGAACAACTTAATGTTAAGTGTCCCTAAATGTAAATCCTTAGAATATGCACAGGGAATAATGACGGCCTACTTTGTTTTCATCTCTAATCGCTAATAACGAATGCTAAATTAGAATTCCATTAGTAGATGAATTTTAGTTGCGGAACTGCACAGACTGTCAATGCATGCGTTTTAAGCAAATTAGCAAATGAGATGGCAAAAGCATGGCGAGAGAAAGGGCATAAGCATAAACAGGGGGATCCTGATGCTCTATTGCAATGTCACTTGTGTGAAAATCTCAGCCCAGGTGAGCAAATTTGCAAGCATACACCACACCTGCACGTTCTATTTGTAGGTTCCTCATTGATTAAGAAGACAAGCGTGTGTGTGTAATGACGCTAAACTGTATCACCGGTTGACAGATTCTCCGCCACCCAAAGTGGCAATAATCTGATCGTATACTACGAGAAACATCACTTCAACTATTACATTTGTCGGTACAAAAAATTCACGCATGAAACAGGCACAATAACAAGAAAGTGATCATTGTGACGACAGCAACGCATGCTGGATAACATCTCCTATTCCCTAACACAACACACTATCTTCTTTTTTCTTCAATAACGCGATGTGAAGCGCGATCATGACGCACAAACACAACTTACAAATCCCATAACGCAGCGCAACAGCTGCGATGTTGAACGTTAGGCACCCGCAATCATTCCCTAGCTCCGTTTACAAGCGGCTCGACCGCTGTGTGCCTGTGTATCACATATCTGCCGTTCTCTGCACTGAAAATTAACAAAACATTATATGGAAGTTATCTAAATGATGGAGGCCTTAATATGTTCATCACCTTCTTTCATATCAGTGTTTTTTTTCAAGGTTCCGTTCAAAACATTTTGTTATAGTCAGTTCAATAAATATTTACCCTGTTCAGACCTCAACCGAAAGTGTGCTTTAGGTTTTGGACCGCCGTGCATTTGAGGTAAAAAAGAAAAAAGAAAAATTGGTTTTGCTTGCTGCCCCTCACTAGAAGGATCGTTTTATGGACTGTGAAGTATAATCAGTGCAAGAATCAAGAAGAGCAGCCTTCTTGGCAGAGGCCTTCAGCGTTCAGTAGCAAGCTCCTGGAACAAGTGGATTAGAATTGGCATAAACACGCATTTCTTTAATCTGTAATCGAAAAAGCCTATCAGACATGATGAATGCTGATGTGAGTCCAAAATCAAGCCTTCATGCAAGCGTGATATGAAACAGCAGCCAGGGCACCAAAGAGCAAGAAAATAAAGCGAGAGACATGGCATCTCCAGTGGGGATACAAACCTCCAACATTAAAAGGCTATGTCTCATATAAATTGAGTCACCCTCAATTTTCTTAGCCCTTTTCTGTGAAAAATGAACAGAACAAAAAGGGAGGAGTCAGGGTGTCAGTTTCCTATAAAGGTAGCTACACGTCGGACAAGCACGCTATGACGTTCACTCGAGTGTTAATTAAAAACAAAGGAGCTGCAAAGAGTCGACATGCAAAACGGTTTGAGGCTATTCATCAAGTCCCTACAGGATTACGTCCTCTAGTCTGATGTTAACGAAAGAAACAAGCATTTGTGGTGACACGAGTGGCAATACAAAATGGATTATCATGCCCAATCCTAAATGCACAGAAGATCCATGCAAATGCATTCCAGGGATTGCAACGTCATGCGATGAGGATAATAATGTCGTCAAAGGCAAACGTGTGTACAATCTTGAGGCACTAATACAAATAACTTGTACACAGTCCATATGGCTTGCAAATCATGTTTTATCCATTCTTGCATGTTCTATCCAATAAACTGCAGATGCCCTTAACATCGCATGGCCTAGCTACATGTTTGCATAGTGTATGAGAAGAAGATGGAATAGTTTTGGACGTAGCAAATTGTCCGCAGAATTGGAGAAGCGACACACACGGCTAAGAATCTGACCTTTCTCAACTGCACCACCTCTCTGCTCGTCACCTCAGACTGCGAGGAGAGAGGGAGACACGTTAGCATACCTACCACTTGTCGTCTTGAATGGAAACATGTCTCTGAGGCTGGAGTCTGACACTAACCTGAATGTCCCCATTGATGGAAAGTGTCAGTGAGGAGTCAGTTCTCTGGTCAGTCCATACTGCTGACTACAGCAGCAAGAGACATAGTTCAGAGAACAATCCCTGATTGGTCATTTAGCAATTTATTTTTCATTTATGGAAATATTTGAATGGTAATCACTATTTTTGAGCAATCTCATGACAAATTTCATGAGGCAGCAGTTTTTCGAAGAGGGAATTCAAATATACTTGTGAAGCAGTAAACACTTGAAAGCGCAAAGGTAAAAATTGAAGGACTACCTTGTCCTCAGTTCTTGATGGCTCAACAACTTCTAAAGTGACCTCAAGTTTCCCTTCCTCTTTGATTCCTGTCCTGATTGGAGTGGAGGTCTGTGGTTGCTCCAACGGTGCCATTGGAATTCCAGCCTCTGCCAAAGCGGCTTGGGAGAAGACTGGAGCGCTGACAGGACGGGCGCTTCTCTGTGTGATCACCACTGGACACAAGAGAAAGCGGAACAGAGCTCAATGGAAATTAGTGTTGGGAAAAACAGATTACCGGTGTCGAAAAAAAGTAAAACACACAAACTTCACACTGCCAAACTGCCTCTATATTTTTCCGCGGGTTTGTAGGGAAGAGAGCACATACTGTGGTATACTTTACCTTGAATTCTCCTTCATTGATAACTTCAGCAAAGCACACACAAAGTACCACCAAGTGGAACGAATGAGAAGCTGCAGTAGAGTTCTTGTTAGGAAGCAAGGAGCGACGAGGCTCAATGTGACTGAGAAAGTGTAATTAGGAGGTGATATTTCTTCGCTTTGAATAACTGTCAGACATCCTGAAGCGATGGTCAGCCAACATCCATCTTGATTTGATGTTAATAAGCAGGGGTCAAAAAGCAAAACCACGTGCTAGTCGCACATCAAAAAAAGGCAGAATACCTGGCTTTCTGGGGGCAAAGTCGAGTAGAACAAACCAATCATCATGGACATGAGTATGTTTGAGGCGCCGTCTTTCTTCCTGGATCTGTTTTTCAAACTGGGGTCTCTCAAAAAGAGAAATCCTTGTTTTGGTCTCAGAGCTTATCGCTCTTGGAACTTCTGCCGGGAATCTGAGGCGCTCAGGGACGGCGGCTAATGTCACAGAATATCATTAAAATACATTAAGGCACAAACATTTACGATGAACTAGAGCAACCACAAGCTCTGGTTGAAAAGCCAAATAGCTACGGAAACTGACCCAGTAATGTGACAAACGTTTGCATGAAGAACCGAGTTCTTAACAATATACCTTTTTTCCTAGGAACCACATCTAGAAGAGTAAACCAATCATCCACCATCTTTGTCCCCGTTTGAAATGGTTGCTGCTGCAACATCTCTTGCGTCCACATTTGCTCTACTGCAGTAATTCTCTGCAGTGACTTCTGCTCTACGACTGACCAAGCTTTAGACGCAGCTACATCAGGATACCTTTGGACAGGTTCAGCCACTATTGTAGAATTTAAAAAAAAAACAAAAAAAAGTAAAATCAAGCTTAGTCACAAAAGGTGTTTTGTTTTAACTTCTACGTATTAAAAAAAAAACCTGTGCTGAAATATAAATCAAATTCTGCTTTGTGCGATGTTAAAACAGACATACCTGGTACTTTGATTGCATCTAAAATCACAAACCAGTCGTCATCCACCTGTCGTGGTTGTGGTTTAATTTCAACTAACTTCACTGGCAGCCTCACTTCTTCTCTGCTGGATTTTTGTGTTGTTGCTCTAACTGCGGTCACATCCACAAGATGCTCAACCACAGCAGCTGGAAATTTGTACATAACGCAGATAGGAAATGAAAATTGCAGTCGTTGCACTGTGAAATTGAATTTTTCTCGTTAACGTGCAGGGTTTAAAAAAAGTGTTCATGAGGATACATTTAAAGATGGATACCTGTTGGTACAGGAGCTGTCTTTTCTAGGATGGTTTGTTGTCGGAACACTTCAAACCAATCGTCCTCTCCTTCTCTCCCTGATGTTGGTACAAGTGGCCTCATTTCTGTAATTCGTGTCTCAACAAGCCTGGTGTTGACACCAGTTACTATCATCTCCCATGTTCTAGTCCCAGTGGTGAACGCCTCAGCCTCAACGGGCTTCCTCACAGCTGGAGTTATTTCAACAGGGGCGTCTGGCACAAGCAGACAAAGCCAAGAGGAAAGGAGTGTTTCTATCGCCCAATCAAAGGCAAATGTGCTTTGTTGTCGGTGAGCGCAAACACAAACGGGATACCTGCTAGTTGTATCAACGCCTCATCACGAACGCCATCAAATGCCACAAACCAGTCATCATCTTTCTCTGGCTGTGGTTGCGATGGACGCTCTCTCATTTGGTCCAAACCAACCGGTAGCGGTGTTGGTTCTATGCCTTTCACTTCAATCACAGGCCCAGTATCTGGATAGATCTTAGCTGCTATTACTAGGGAAAGTATTTAAGAAAATGTGATTCCTTCGGCGTACTGACGAGTGTGAAAAGCACAAAAGAAAAACGTAAGATGGATGTGGGTACCTGGGGGCACAAAGGCCCTTTCTCTGGGAACAACATCCAGCAGCAAAAACCAGTCGTCATCTCTGTTTATGGCTGTCGGGAATATTTTCAGCTCTGGATAAGTGTTTTGAGAAGCCTCTTGTTTTCGCGCCATCTCTTCTACTACAACCTCCACTCTTTCTTCAACCAGAGTGGAAATGCCTTTTTCAGCATAAGTCTGAGCGTACCCGACCAGGGTCACTTGATAAAAGCAAGCATGTGAAGAAAGATATTAAATCAGCGAAGGCTCCATGAAGTAAGGAAGGGCATGTGGGATGTCAGCAATACCTGGAGGTACAAACTGGAGCTCTCTGGTGGGAACGTCCAGCAGTAAAAACCAATCGTCGTCTATTTCTCTGAAATTTTGTGACAGCATTGTGACTTCATTTTGGCTCAGGTCCTCTTTTATTTCTATCTCTTTAATTAATACATCCACGGGGTCGTCCCTCATTTCAACTATCACGTCAGTCAGAGAGGCATCTTCTTCAGCAGACACATCAACAGCAGCTACAAGATACAAACCTGTAGAGCCTACATGTTGGAGAAGGGCTTTTAGATTAAAAATGGCAGCAAAGCTCAAAGCAACAGTTTGTTGGAGGGAAGTTGTGAAGCAATGCAGGGGACCGGAGCAATACCTGGAGCTACATAAGCCATTTCTTTGGAAACAACATCCAGCAACACAAACCAGTCATCATCTCGTTCCTTCACCGGCTGTTGTTGGCTTTCTTGAAGATATGTTGGTGCCTCTTTCCTCATCTCTGTCTCTTCAAGTTTCACCTCCCTAAACTCCTCATGCTTTTCAACCAGACAGACTAAACCTTCTGCCTCCATCTGGCCTGCTTCCTTCAAGGTCACTGATATGAGCAAAATATGCGAGCATGAGAACAAGGCACAAGAAAGCTCAAGTGTTTTGCAAAGCGGCAAAGGGGAAAGTAGCAGTACCTGGTTTGACAAATCTGGGAACACAATCCAGCAACACAAACCAGTCATCTTCTCTTTCTAGAAAGGTCTGTGGCGGTGGAATGTCTTCTACTGGTCGTTCTTCTAGTCGGACCCTTTTATCCTCAACTGCTGTAACCCCCGATTTTGAGGTGAAAAACTCCCCCTCATCCAACGCATCATGCCTCACTGACGTAACTGAACAAGGTGAAGAAAAATGACATACTTGGACTTCAGTGATAGACAACTTGCACCAAAGCCCAAAAAGAGACAAAGCTTGTTGACATTTGCAGGAAGCTGCTGTGAATGTTGTTTACAAGTGCAAACCAGTTGAAAATCCATCAAATCTAAATTGAGAAAGCATCAGCAATGTGTTTTTATGGTTAGCACTACAATCTACAAGTAGAACAAATGAGCTAGATTTCAAATGCTCAATGATGTACCTGAAGGTTTGATAATAGGTGCGTATGGTAGACGGTCGAAAAGCAGGGACCACGTATCCTTGTCGTTGTCTAGTGAAGATCCACTTTCAACCTCTCCACTAACTTCCCTCTCAGCTTTCTCCTCCAATATTTCTGTCATCAGTCCAATCTCACCATTTTGGGAAGTCTTTTCTGAGATTATCTTTAGAAGCCTATCTTCCATAGCATCAAGCCTCTGTGGGGTCTGATCCACAAAAGTAACTCTCTTCTTAGTGCTTACCACCGTCTGATAAGCTACCTGAGAAGAGGTATTGACAGGTGGAAAACTTAACTTGTCCTCCACCTCATCTTTCCATTCTTTTTCTATCTGACGTAGCTTCTCTCTCAGACTATAATCAAATAAATGCTCATCTTTTCCTTTTTGAGCATCGTCTTCCTCGGGCAAAAGGCCCTTTAGAAACACCTCTTTTATTTGCTCCTCTAATTCATCGTGCTCATCGCCCTCATTCGTGTTCCTCACCATCCTCAGAGAATTGTTCAGCACCATCTCAGTTATGGCTTTACTTTCCTTCTGTAGTTCCTCCTCCTCGAGTTTGGCAACTTCTTGTTCCCCTAATTCCTCTTCAATCACTTCTTGGATCCTACCTGACATTTCTTCTACTTCTTGTAGCCTTTCTTCTAAATCTCTAACTTTCTTCAGCTTCCTCTCCAACTCCTCCATCTCTTCTAGCTTCTCCACCATAATCACCATCTCCTCTAGCCTCTCAATGGCCTCCTCATTTGTCAATTCTTGCCTTTTGACACACTCTGTCTCCTCATCCTTCACCTGGAGCTGGGCTGCATGGAAGAGAAGCAGGAACGGAACACGAAATGGGATGCAAAAATAGGTGTTATGTCTCATTGACCGTAGAAAATGTCCGCTTGCAAATCATACCATCGCACAGTGACTCACGCTGAGGTTTATCGACATGCTTATACAAGGACGGACTGGAGCTTCGATCAAAGTAGAAGAACCAATCAGGGTGTCGTTCCTGTGCTGGTTGCAATAGCCTGTCAATAAAGCTCATGTTTGCCAAGCTGATGTTAGCTGACAATTTGAGAAGAAAAATAAGACAGACCAAATTAGCAAAAATACAGAATGACAGAAGTGTTCAATAAATGCACACTGAGCACACCTGTGGAGGCAAATATGCTCCTGAAGCTAGCAGGCGTTACAAATGCTCATACCTGACCCTTTTACAAACTCAAAAGATGGGGAAAAGGGAAAAGGAGGATCTCGTTCTCCCAGGGTAGCCCAGTCGTCTTCTTTTCTCGTCTGTAGCTCTGCATCATATGAAAGCTCCCACCACGGCCGACTGCCTGCCTGAGTATTCCAGGACTGAATAATTGTCTGTTCAGACTCACCTCTGGCTGTGAAGACATGATGGAATGATGCCATTATGTGATGACGCTTTCTGGTTTTTCAAGTTACATGAAAAGCATTTGAGCAAGGTCTCGGTCAGCCCAGAAAGCAGCGGTTAGTGAGAAAGCTCAACGTAAGTGTTTTGAACGTGGCCAGTAAGCAGAAATTCTGTACCCAAAAAGGGCAATGCTGTTTCAAGAAGTCATTGAAGCAGGGATGGTTGCACAAAGGGGAGCCGAGTTAAGACAATGTGCACAAAGCTGCTGACCGCATTGCATAAGATCAAGCTGCAACTTCTGAACAAGACGAAAAAGCAATGTCAAGCCTGAATCAGTCAGCGTATTTTGCAGTGTCCAAAGATATGCTGGGATCATGCCAGGGGGAGGACAAAGTGGGTGGCTGAACAGTTCACTGAACTGACACCGACACCCATATTTGAATGGTCTTCTTTGGTCAGAGGATTAATCATGGCAAAGGAAGGATCCATTGGTACATTAAATGAAAACATATTGCGATTAGTAAGCGTAATGAACCTTGCCAGGTGCAATGCTCCACACAAGTCCGGGTACCTGGAAATTCAAGGAAAGGGTGGGGCTTTTCAGAAACAAGCAATGATGACCAGTCATCAACCTCGCACCTGGTTGATGCTGTGAGGCTCTGGAGAGTCTTCTCTCCAGCTGTTGGGCCGAAAGAACAGTATCTTTCTGCATCCGTGTTTAATGATGAAGTCTTTGTGCAGCACAAAGGTAAGGCTCTCAAACCTACCTCCATCTAAATTGTGGGAGAGGCGTTTGCTTGCAGAGCGTGTGAAGCGAGGGGCAGGGCGGTCGATCATGGAGCTGGCTTGGCGGGACTGTGCCTGGGTGCGCCCGCTGTACCTGAACTTGGAGCCCAGGACGAGGAAGCGACGTGACGAGGGAGGCTCAGTTGTTGATACCCTGAGGAACAGAAACATTTCTTCAATTTTCGTTGACCATCGAAGCAGCAAGTCTACAGTTGCACGACTGGAGATGGTTTCGAATTCCAAAATTGGCAGTGTTGCATAACTTGGCAAGCAACAACTTTGACACTTAGATGGTTCATTCTGAGGTCGGGATGAGTGCAGTGTAGCTGGTCAAAAGGACAGGGAGCCAATTTCACGGATTAGGCTGCAGTGAGCCAATTATGCAGAGGTCGGACGGGCATGTGTTGGCAAGAAGGGGCATGACATTCAAACTGGTCAAGATCAACCTATTCATACCTGAAGAAGGTGTGATGTTCAACGCAAACTTTCCACAACTTCTTCGAGGCTTTGTAGTTTGGTAGTTTGAAGCCGATTGTGCTTTCATACTGCTCTTGCTGTGTGAGAAGAAAACAAAACAATTAAGGCAGAGTCAAAAGGGGTCACAATGGGTTGATCACATTAGTCTGCTACGCAGCATGAAGCATGACATTTACCCCGGAGCAAGGTCGCATGAGTACAGTCTAACTCCTGTGCAGGCGGACAGGCTATTATATTCAATTTCAGAAATTTAAAATATGAAGAGTATACTTAATTAGGGCTCAATTAAAACATTCACAAAGCGAAAAGAGTAACTAATGCATCAGGACCACTAAATATAATGCAGAAATGTGTACTGTGATTGACCTCAGATGGGCGGATCTTAATGAAGAAGCTGCTGCGCTTGTAAGAGATCTTGAGAACTTTTGGCCAAGGGAACCGGTTGATTCTCAACTTGTCCTTATAAACCATCAGGCCACCAGAGCAAACTCCAAGTGTAATGTCAACACCATCAAGATCCTGCAAAAGCACAAACAAACGGGTCACAATGAGCAGGCCATTGCAAAGTTCCGCGTTTTTAAATTTAGTCCACTAGGGGGCAGACTTTCAAACACTATGAGGTCTGCAGTTCAAAAGCATGTTTACTGAGAGACACCTGATGTCAATTTCATCCATCCATCCATCCATCCATCCATCCATTTTCCGATGCGCTTATCCTCACACGGGTCACGGAGGGTGTTGGAGCCTATCCCAACTGTCTTTGGGCAGTAGGTGGGGACACCCTGAACCAGTTGCCAGCCAATCACAGGGTACACGGAGACGGTCAACCATCCACGCTCACACTCACACCTAGGGACAATTTAGTGTTTAATCAGCCTGCCATGCATGGTTTTTGGAATGTGGGAGGAAACCGGAGTACCCGGAGAAAACCCACGCAGGCCCGGGGAGAACATGCAAACTCCACACAGGGAGGCCGGAGCTGGAATTGAACCACTCCACTGTGAGGTCAAAGCGCGAACCACTAGATCACCGGGCCATCGACATCAATTTGATTTTGTAAATAAAATCTGGATGTTACTGATGTGAATCACAAGCTGCCGCAACATAATGGAAGATATCTTTAAAATACAAAGGGGCTCGAGGCATTAAAATGTGAGAACCTTTAGACTTGTCGGGAATTCAAAGGCAAACCCCACGTGAGGCCGAACTTGAAATAATATATCTCTTGTCAAAATTATACAACTTTGAAGTAGAATTATGCTGCCCCAAAAAAGTGTGAAAAGAGAAAATGTGTGCTTTTCGCCATGTTGGAATACAGTAGTAGCATTATGGTGTCTTTTTGGGGAAACAAGTTTGCTTGTGTCTGGAAGTAAGGTTCTGTGTGTTTGTGAGATTCTCAGCATGGGCTGCAGATGTTCATCAGTGCTGTGAGTGCGAGGTGATGTTTTGGTAATTGTCATGACAGAGTGTGATACAGATAGTGTTCATGCGGCAGAATGATTGCAAGTAGCCTGCCGTTTGTAAAGACAGCTTTTTGTTCTGCATTACGGGAGTTGTAGTTTGAGTGTGTTATCAGCGTTTTCTATCACGCCATTAAAAGATACTGATTTGCATTGCGGAATCGGAGGAGAAGGGGTTTTTTTGCTGTTAGAATTATCATGTTTGGTTGTGTTATCATGGGCCATGATTTTTCATAGACATGTTGTAACAGTGGCGGCGTGTTGATTTCAGACATTTACACCACGGTTAAATTACTGCTGCTTTTGGTAGCCATGAATATGACACACTAGGTTACAATGTTTGGGTAATTAATTATACTCTGGTCTCCTTCATTGGCAACCTACAAGCATATTTCTGTCTCATAAGAGGTTCTCATCAGTAGAGACAGCCTTTTCAAGATCAAGCTTGTTGCGAGAGCGTGGACCAAATTCCACGCTATTTATCAAATGTTTCCACAGACTGGATTTAATTACGGAATCCGATAGATGTGACCCACATGCTGGGAAGTAGGATAATAGGAAATAGGAACCAGATATCACCTTGGCTTGGTGAATGTCCACACCATACATTGCAAGTTTCTTGGCATTTTCCAAGAACAGCATGTCGGCTTGGGCTGGGGTCATTGACCTTCCACAAAAACAAAAAAAAAGAGAAGATGGGTTCTGAATGAAATATTGAAAACAGGGTTCAGATTCTTCAAGTTGTAATACATTCTGGAGGCTTACCTGTATGTCCGATGTAACTCCATCACCTTTGCCTCCAGCTCTTTACTCTGTCCAGGAGCAAGACTGAGCTCTTTCACATAGTCAGCTCCATGGACTTCTGGGTCATATTCACCGAGTTCTGACTGTGCTGTGTAAGAGCCCAGCAGGGAGAGGGTGACAAAGGAACATGGAAGAACCCCAGTCATGATGTCCTTTCTCAGCTGGAGACACAGATAGTACCTGGAAAAGAGAAGAGCTTAGAATGTATAATAGAGGTGATGTTTTGGTAATTGTCATGACAGATGGAGGGTTGGGGGTACACAGTTATTCATTACCAGAATTTATATACACTCTCCTAAGTATGATGCTAGAGTCTAGAGGTCATCTCACAAAAGCATAAACACCAAAGTGAAATTCACCTAGTGAGGTCTTCAGTAAGCTGTGCCGGGTCAGGAGGATAGAACTTAATGTTGAAAGTAAACTCGTAGACAGCACCTGGCACCTGTTTTCGGATTTCCTTGGCGGGTTCCAGCCATGTCTGATGGAGAAAAATGTACAAAGTCAAGAACATTTTATGATCCAATTAAATTACTGATAAAACTCCACTCAATAAGCTTGAAGTGGCTTCACCGGGGTGTCTCAGTCACATGTTCAGGTTGCCCTCATGGTGGCAACTGTAAAATTTGACATTGATAGTGACTAGCTTCACTGATCACAACCACCTTCTAAGTGTACGCGGTACATGTCAGTGGCGAGTTTAAAGCTGACCTTGCTGGTTGGTGTTTCCCAGTGAGCAAGGCCGAAGTAATCTTTCTCCAGCAGGTTGAGGTTCTCACAAACTTTCGTGATGAGCTCCTGTCCTTTCGCATGTTTCTAAATGACAAGATGCAATCAGAAAGACAACCCCAAACATTTGTGATCGTCCCGTCATTTGTTGCGATGACTTACTTCCAGCTGACACTCATACTGAGCGTCATCCAGCAAAGTGACTTTGCATTGGATTGTTTTCAGTCGTTTGGAGCCTTTGGCATCGTCACCCTTCTTCTCTGTCTTCTTTTCTTTCGCAGGCTTTTCCTCTTTGGGCTCCTCATCTCCCTTGGTTTCCATCTCCTCTGCTTCGGCTTCTGCCTCCTTTTTCTGTGCGCCCGCCTCCTCTTCCGCTACTTTGGGCTCCTCCTTGATTGCAGCTTCTTCCTTGGGCTCCTCTGAAGCTGGCTGGTAGAGGTCAGAAATGGAGTCAAAATAAATGCATAGACAAGTTTGTTTTTGAATGACCACAATCATGCTTTACACAACCACTCATCTTGGCAGTTTTTCCTCTGACCTGCATCTCGGCGCTGCTGAGTGAGTGCTGATCAGGAGCTTGTTCGGTTTCTGGCTCAGTTTTAAGTTCGGGTTCTGGGGCAGCAATTGGTGCTTTCACCCGCGCCTCACTTGACCCCTTTTGCTCTTCCTGCTTTCCTTTTTTCACTTTTTCTTTTTTCTTCCCTTTGTCTTCTTCCTGTTTCTCCTCTGCCTTCTTCTTCCCTTTCTCCTCTTCCTTCTTTTTGGGCTCTTTTGATTTGTCCTCGTCTTTCTTTTTTACCTGTTTTGATTTCTCCTCTTTCTTTTTGGCCTCCTTCACTGTGTCCTCCTCTTTCTTTTTGGTTTCCTTTGATGTTTCCTCTTCTTTTTTTTTGTCCTCCTTCAATTTTTCCTCTTCTTTCTTTTTGGCCTCCTTCAATGTTTCCTCTTCTTTCTTTTTGTCCTCCTTCAATTTTTCCTCCTCTTTCTTTTTGTCCTCCTTCAATTTTTCCTCCTCTTTCTTTTTGGCCTCCTTCAATTTTTCCTCCTCTTTCTTTTTTAATTTCTCCTCCTTCACCTTCTCCTCCTCCTCCTTCTTTTTAGCCTTCTCCTCCTCCTTCTTCTTTGCTTTTTCTGCCTCTTTTGCCTTCTCCTCCTCTCTCTTCTTCTCTTTCTCCTCCTCCTTCTTCTTTGCCTTTTCTTCTTCCACTGCTTTTTTCTTAGCTTTTTCTTCTTCCTTTTTCTTCACCCTTTCCTCTTTTTCTTTTTTCTTTGCTAACCTTTTGTCAACTTTCTCCTCCTCATTAATCTCCTTTTCGGGGTCAGTTTCGGTGCATTTATCTTCTGTCCTTTTCTCCTCTTTCGTCTCGACTTTTTCTTCTTTTTTTTCTACAGTTTCCTCAACCTTGGCCTCTTCTTTTTGCTCCTCTTTCTTCTCCTCCGCTTTCTTCTTGTCCTGCTCCTCTTCCTTTTTCTCCTCTGCGGTTTTCACCGTCTCTGCATCCTTCTCCTCTGTTTTCTTCTTGGTGTCTTTCTTTTTCTTCTTACTGCCCTTCTTCTCTATTTTATCCGGCTCAGTCTTTTTTTCCTCTTTTTGCTGTGTTTCTTCGCTCGGTTTTACCTCCTTTGAATCTGTTGTCTCCTCTGGGAGAGCATCCTTCTCTTCAGTTTTCACTTTCTCTTTTTTTTCTTCTTCCGCTTTACCAGCCTGTTCTTCTTTGTCCTCCTTGTCCTCCCTTGCTTTCTCTGCCTCAAAGCCCTCTCCTTCTGAGCACTGCGAGCGGCGTTTAAGGAAAGAGGAAAAGAGGCGAGAGAGGCCTTTGCCAGCAGAAGTTCTGGTGCGAGGCTTCAGCTGCTCCTCTTCAGGGGAGGAGGATGCATCAGCAGAGGCAGGCTCAGCGGCCTGTCCCTGTGCCTTCTTGCTCGACTGTTCCCCCTCTGGCTCTGATGCTGCTGCCTCTGGACTCTGTTTGGTCTCAGGTTCAGGTTCAGCGGCGCTAGCCTTCTGCTTGCCTTCAGTGTCCGCCTCGCTTACGGCACTTGCCTCTGTTGTCATGGTAGCCACTGGAATAGAGAAGAAGAAGCCAGTCAGAAATGTAGACGGGTCACAGCGCTTTTCAGAATGTGACAGAGCACAACACGGCTGCACTTGAAACACAACAAACGAGATTAGGATCAATGAACTATAATCTTGTGTGTCGTAAACATGCGTAATTCTGTTTGGCAAACATATGCAATAAATGGCAACAGGCTTGTGTATCAATCCAACATTGGAAGTAGCAAAGAAACAAAAACATTTTGCTTCAGTTAGTCTCGAAAATAATTAAAACTCGCTTCTAAGGTTTCATAGCTAATAATAGTCCAAGAATAACAAATTCCTGTTTTGCCTCTTCAGAACATTCATTCACTGAGTTACTATCAACAATTAAGCAATCCGTTGTTTTATATTGTTTCTTTCCCCTTTCAGTGGCAGTTACCCAACTGTCAGCCACAGACTACATTCGCAATACACACTCATGCGTGGACATCCCGCCATGCCCGCACACGAGCAGAATTCGACAATGGCCGTTCTTGTTGGATAGTGTGTCCACTATCACAACCTCGCCTGTTACAGACTCATTAAATCTTATGGGCACAAAGGAGGCATTCTACACTGTGTAGGTGCCTATTAGCATCGCTTGTATCATCCGTGTCAACACTGCGCACCGGCCTATGTAGTTCTACCCTCTCACATACAAGAACAGCAAAACACGCACTGCGAGCATTCAAATCCCCAATGCCAGTCAGTCTTGCTTTGGAAAAAGATTTTATGCTCAACTGAATAAATACTTTATCTCATTTTTTTGGTACAAAATACACAAAATTTGAAACTGTCACATAAACCCACAGCAACTTTCTCAAGACGTTGACTGTAGACAAGAGCAACTGTTTGGATCATGACCTGTCCAGTTACGGCATTTAACATATAGAAAACACTGCAATATTTAAAAACAAAACCTCAAAATAGGCACATTGTAATTGTATACTTGACGGTTGCAGGAAAGCAGCCTTGTAGTTTAATGAACACGACTTTGTTGGGGTTGCGGAGAGGACAGGTCGCACATATTTAGAAAGGTCTTACTTGCTGATTAAAGCCGTTGACTGGCTGAAATAAACTGCCAGCATTATGCAATCACACAACCTCTACTAGCTGAGAAAATTCCCTTACAGTAGCAATCGAACTGGTCTGAACTATGTCTTGCCTAATTGGTCACTAATGTTGCAGTGTTAATGTCCGCGATGTTAATGTATGAGTTGAAGCCCCCCTCCCCGCCATGAATGAACTAGGGGGAGGGGAGATGCTCGGCAGACAGACAGAGGGGCAGGCCACTCGTCCCTCGGCACAGGGTCGCCCCAAAGGATACAAGCTTTGGCCCACTATACCATGGATGCACCTCCCATTGGAAATGTAGTAGAGAAGGGGGGAACCGCACACGGGCACACACAACACACACACGAAAATCCTCTTTAGCCCTCCCATTGTTTGTGTCCAGTGACCAATAACTACACTGCACTCTATAACTAATCCTGACCACCCTTCCCCCCCAAGAGACCCCCCATAGGCCTTTTCCCTAGGTCACCAAACATACACCATGACACAAGCACACACACACGCACACACACAAGTAGCTATGCATCAGTGCTCACAGCTTCCACCGGGTCTTTTAATGCTCTGTCATCTCAATTCTGATTGTCAGGAAGCAGACATGCTCCTAATGGACCAGCTGAGCTTGTGCCTGCTGCCTCCTCCATTTTGAGTTGCCTATCTAACATCTTAGCTATAGGCCAGCTGAGCAGGGGGAGCCTCCATCACTTGACTGATGGAGATAACAGACGTGACCTTGCTCGATGAAGTGCAGTACTGTATCTTTTTTTTTTTTTAATCACGGAGCCAATAAAATAAATGCCACTGTACTACAAAGAAAAAGGATGCCCTCAATAATACATGATGAGTCTTTCTAATGAGGTAAATTATAGATGAAGTAGGCCACCCTCGAGCAAGAGCGAGTTGAATGAAATCCCCCTCTAGCACAAGTGTCAAACTCAAGGCCTGGGGGCCCAGATCCAGCCCACAACATAATTTTTGGGGGCCCATGAAAGGAAATCATGTACATCAACTTCATGTTACTTGCAAGCATTTTTGGTTGTCAATCCCTCAGTAAAAATCAATGGAAAAATAGTTGAACAATTACTGACTAGCTTCTGATTTCAAACCTAGTTATCCATCAATTTGCTCTGTACATATGAAAATATAAGGTGATCACCCATTTACATGGGTTTGCAGTCAAAACAGCTCTCAGAGGGAGATCATAACTACGATGTGGACCATGACAAAAATGAATTTGACACGCCTGCCCTAAAGAAATAGTGTGAAGGAAATGTGCTGTGTTGAATGAAACATCGTGCATAAATTAGTTTGTCTTTTTATTTCCTTGACCTCACTTGTAAAGTAGATTGGATGATTGCCATTTCATGCCAATGTATCTAATTTGCCGCCCCCCCCAAAAAAATCATTTTTAAAATCAGGCTTATATCATATATGAGTGATGCTTAACAGCTGCTTTGAAATGGTGTGCAAATATGAGGTGAAGTGAGACAGAAGGTTGAATGAGGAAGAGGAGGTATGGTATATAAATAGCTGTTTGTGCTGAGGATGCTTACACTCATTAGTTAGCCTTTACTGACAAGCTCACATCTATTTATGTTCACAGCATTCTGCAACACATGGCACGCATATGCACATGGACACAAATGCATCCACGCTTGCCCCAACATACATACAATTCGAGCAATTAGTGTTCATGTTGCAAAAATATATACATGAATGGGAATGCTGATACAGGCTTTGAACACATACATTATTTTGTCAATTTAAAATAAGGAAAGCGTTTTACCTTGCCACTAGGAGTAGGCTTAAATAATTAGCAGGAGTTTAGAGTTAAGCAGGCCCAAGTTATCGAGTGAGATTATCTCTACCTAGCTGCCTTCAATGGCCATCGCCATCTCACTGTCTCCATTAGCAATAGGAATCGTTTTCTTTTTCCCCGGGGGCCAATACCAATTATTTAGCAGTCAAGGATGCCGAAGACCGATATTTGGAGCCGGAATTCATTTTCAGTAAAAAATATCAAATATTAACATAAAAAAGTTTATGGAATACATACTATATCCAACTTGTTGAACAGCCTTTAAGTATATGTTGAACAACTTTTTAGATTTTGTTTTGTTTTTTTAAATCTCAGACAAGTGGCATCTTTGTTTTAAAATTCCAACCACATGAAAAGATCATGGAGCTCACAGCATCCTCAGCGTGTCTTAAAAAGCTAAATCAAAACTGAAACAATAGCTGCCCATTGATTTCTACATTAAAGAAAGTTTTTCTCCAACAAATGAAATGTTAAACTTTCACGTCTTTGTTCAAAAAATAAATAATAAAATGTAGAGACGACCCGTCAGGCAGCAGCATCTCTTGAACAGATAACTGGAAATTTAAATAAACAGTTCCCTGAAGTCAAAACAGTTTTAAAATGGTCTTGTATTGGCCTTCATTAAAAGATATATACATTTTTAAAAGGCAATCCCGAATTTTCCAAATATCTGCGCTGATAGTCTGTCTATCCCTCGTCTCTGTGCACTTGGATTCACTGCCAGTATGGGTTGCAGGCGTTCAATGGAGACGAGCTGGTGAAGACACGGAGACAATTAGCTATGCTATGCTCATTCATGGCATTACAAGGGGCTCTGCCCATCCAGCTAAAAAAACAAGATGATCAGGAGAGTTCAGCTAAAAGCCAGGATATTTGCCCTCACATCACATAGTCGCTCCTAATATTATACTTGTTCGTAAACACAGATATATAACACGCGCTGACTTACATGCCAACCCGTGCCTTTTCACACTGGACCAAACGTTCACTTAAATGGAAACAGACCTGCCTAACAACAATAGCAATACTTCCTAGTTGAGGTTTGACTGACTATAGCGGCCATTAGTCATTGTTTTGGTCAATACGCAAGTAAAAAGAAACAAAGAAACTAAACAAGGTCTGCAGAATATTTAATGTGTACAGACACAATTAAACAAGGTCATTCTAAGACAATGATGTCTTTTTATGCTGGTTACACAGTTACAGAGGTTTATTCCATTGTTAACTTATCCAAAACCCAGCTCCCAATGAATCAATACACACAGATGGCAAGTGCTGCTGATAGTGTAACATGAACCAACGAATGAAGCAGCCTGATTGATTTTGTATGGTCACCCTGTAAGTGTGTTTCCAACATCAGCTCAGCCAAAGCCAAGTTGCGAGAATGGTGTGCACTCGAGAACACAGAGAAAGAAGGCTTCCAAACATTCAACATTTTGTCAAGATGTTTGCATTTATCAGGCCAACTAACTAGTACCACAAGAAACATACAATCCACCCTGTGCAATACATGATGCAGAGTATATCAATTTAGAATACAATGTTGAAAAATGGGTGGATTCCTCCGTCATTGACAAGCAAAGAACTGTGCATGTGGAGTTTGTTTATTTAGCACTACAATGGTAGTCTAACTCCCCAAACGCATCATAACTCCCAAAAGAGGATTAACAGCAGCAAGCTCCGATGGGACCTCAATAACCTCACTCTCACACAGCAGAGTCGCAAACATCCTTCTGCATCACTTACATGCTCTCATCACTTTCAGCACGATACTGATGACCCCGAGTAATAATAGTGCCATCATTGTGATTTTTTTGACCTCGCTGTTTCCTCTAGCAACTGGGTGCACCGCATGAATTCTGACTGCCTCTGCGTCATCCTCCCCACGTGATATTTGCAGCTTCATGAAAGATTATCGGACTATATTTATCCAGCAGTATCATCAATGGCTTATTGCACGATGGTCGCTTAAGTGTAAGGCACCTATTTTTATTTTCTGCGCCAAGTGAGTGCGGGTATTTTAACACATCTGCCCTCTTGGGGTGAAAGCAAGTCAAGCAGAAAATTCAATTCAATAGCAGAAGCATCTCTAAGACAGCGTGAAGAACAACTGCACGTCAATTAAGACTGCTGTGGAATAACCGCGATGTAAAACAGGGATCTAGAAGGACGAGACCGACATCAAAGCAAGCCAGAATCTCAATTGTATTTTGGATATTGTCCTGTTAACAACTGAGAAAAAAATAAACAAGCATGAAATTATACATTCTAATGTACTAACTCTTTAAGGATGGCGTTCGGTGTATTAACAGATGCAAAATAAAATGCACCTGACAAATTCAAACGCTATTGCATGCGTGTTTTAGCCGAGTGAAAACATGCGCCCCCAGCCATTTCACCCATATAACTCACATGTAGAGATAGTGAGTACTTTTGATTTGTAAGCTTCACTGCAATGCCAGTTTCACTGCGGAAAATACACCGTTCATTTCTGCATTGTTCACAAAAATAAGGCGTAGAAGCAATTTCATAAACGACAAAGATCGGATTTGATTTGGAACTTTTAGCGCAAATGAAAAGCGCAGACCCGAGCTGTCTGTGTCGCACCACCGCGCGGCGGCTATTTAAACTATCGAAAATGGCGCCGAATGTGCGGCAAACCAAAATAAACAACAAACCCGGCCCATCATCGTCATCGGTGCATTGGAACTCACCAACTGCGGGTCGCGCATCAATGGGCAAGAGCAAAAAAGAAGTCAAAAAAAGGACAGAATCCAGTCGTCGGCACGTTCAGATGAGGAACAATGTTGCGGTGCCACACATGCTTTGTTGTGCTGGAGGTGTCCGACGCTCGTAAAGGGGCGGAGCCTCCTCCAAGCCTTGGACCCGACTCCGCACCCATTAAGCACGATTCGACCGCATATGCAATGTGCACACCAATTTATTAGATTATTTTTCATAGTGATGCTGGATATCATAACGGAATCAACATTTAACATGTAATTTAATTCCCCACTAATCTTTAAACACAGTTGTCCATCTCTCCACCTATGTATTTTTCCATGTATCTACAACAGCTGCTGTGAAAGGTCAGATGAGGGTGCTCATCTTAATACTAAATGCTTTTTTGTTTAAGCTTTACCACATTCCGATTTTTTTTTTTACTTTTGTATATTTCACAAAATGTGTAAACACCCATCTATCAATTTTCTACACCACTTATCCTCAATAGGATGTGGGTCTGCTGGAGCCGATTCTAACTCGCTTCGGGCAAGACGCCAAGCACACACTGGACTGGTCACCAGCCAGTCGGAGGGCACATCTAGAGTCAGCCGCCAAAAACTTCACACACACCTTAGTACAATTTAGAGCAGGGTCTCAAATTCAACGTATGTAGGGGGCCACTGGAGATGTGTCTGGGCTGCACCAATTGTTCCACAAAAAAAGCGGTTCAAGTAGTCAAAAAAGCACAACTAATCCAATCCTCTCAATCGTTATTAGTAATAGTGTAGATCCTTGACGGTTCTCGAGAATGCAAACAAGATTGATGACCGGGTCGTCTATTTCATCTCCCCGGTTGAGCAATGGCGTCTGATTTTTTAAGCACTGCAAATTTATTTGTGCATTCAAGACATGTTGGGTGTCCCGTGATCAACAAAAAATGTTGCATCTCCTGATTTTCTTCAATTTAGCTGTTCTTGACGCCAACCTCTCTCTTCATGGCAGTTTTTTTTTTAAATACATGGATGCAACTGTGTGACAAGATATATTTTCCTTCTCTTGGTGTCACTTCTGAATTCCATTTTGAAGAAAGCCGTCACGAGCCTGAGGTATGGTAGATCATAACTGATTTTAAAACACAAAAACAACTTCCCCCTGCCCCCACACACACAAACCATCCTGGGCAACGACACACCAAAAACGTGGGGGCCAGTTGCTGTTGTCCATATTATTATTATTCAGAGAGCTGCGAATGTTGATCGGGCGACGATTTTGAGACCCCTGACTTTGATTCTTCAGTCGAGATACCATACATGTTTTTGTAAGGTGCGAGGACGCCACAGTACTCTTCGTGAGATTTATGTTTCTTTTTTTCTGTACATCATTTTGTGTCTTTGCTCACTGTCTATGAATCACATGCTTCTGAGTGCCATCTTTTTATATTTAGTTTTAACTTACAAAATATGACTTATTACACTAGAGAGGGCTTTACAAACAACCACAAAGGCAATACCAGACAAATCATTTGAACGCTCTCATTCCTAAGGCACTAAAAGCCAGATACACATAGTACTGACATAAAGTGTAGGGTTCGACCCATCAATCTGAATTTCAAAAACAAACAAACACATTCATACTTGTGTGCACACATTCAAGCTGTTTTAATGGAGCTCATCCATCTGCCTGACCCCATTAGGGCCATACGCTTGATAGGCAGCGGGCGGGTGGGAAGGGGGTCAGTGAAGGGGTTCATTATTCCCTCTCAGACACCATCACCTTTGTCTCACAGAGACGAGTTCATGTAGTATGCCCGGCAGTTAGCGATTCAAAGATCTTACCAGTGAATAGGTGATTCTGTAAATCCAATGAGCCCAAATTCGCCGGTCTGCATGGGATACTGAAAAAAATTATACTTCCAGCATAGCAAAAGTCACTTTTTTTTCTTGTAGACTTTAGTCACAGAGCAAAGTGACGCCACATCAGGGTGTTCAAAGTGCTGTTAATCATTTACTAACTCATTCCCGGAAGAGACCCGACTAATCATGCCCGATACAGAGAGAAAGGTAGCACTTAGTTTTTTTTTGCTCGGTTCATCTCGCGTGCCCAGGTCTGAGAGAGAAAAACAAAGGGCACATGAAGGAGTGGTGTTGCAGCTCAGTTGCTTAGGAGACTGTTGTGTGCTAGTGGAAGAAGCAGGTGTTGTGCTGGACCCAGGAGAGCAACGGGAGACAGAACCAGGAGGGGAGGAGCGCCACTCACAGACCTCACAGATCCCCTGAGACAACGCCAGACTGAAACCACAGACTAACTGACGAGCTCACACTCTGGACACACCCTAAAAAAGTGACATGTCCTCAAAAAAAAGGAAAGAACAGCCATATGCACTGTTCATGTATGATGATGCAGAGCACCATTCAGTCATTCAGCTCCAGCAGAGTCACAGTGGTGGGGGTGGGGAGAGGACTATGTTTGTTTGGAACATCTTTATCCCTCTCTGGCTCAGTCACTCGATGATTACATAATAAAGTCCTGCATCCACCCAAATCATCTCCCTTTGACTTTCAGCGCTGCATCTGGGCGCATGTTACACATCATACAGCAGTCATCTTATGTAAAGCTACTCGCCGCCAGGAAAATACTGCAAAATATGAATTTTGAGTGCACGCACGGAAGCACAGTCACCGTGGTTTTTGTTTGTGCTCCCGCCCTGAGCTCTCAGGAGCACTAATGGGATGGCAACGGCACATCAATATTCATGAGGTACTGTTATATCATGAAGAATTCATAAAGCAGGAAAGAATGTTGTTGCCCCAGTCTACAAGCAGACTTCTTTGGTCTGTCTTACGTTTATGAACTTGCATCAAGCCACAGTTTTTCAAGAAATAATCTGTAAATTTAATGACAGCTGACCACAAAGGAACTAATTTTAATTAAACTGTTCATGTATCTTGTAAAATACATAAATATGTTTACAAAGCTTTAAAAATGACTGTAAATATACGTAAAACCATACAGCACTGAGTTTAAATGTATCATAAAATATCATCTAAAGTACACGGTTATTATTTGGTCTGCTCGAGATTGAAAACAACAACTCTCATAGAAAGACACTGCATTGGCCAAACAGTGATGGCTTTTTTGGCCATCTGAGTGCATTGCCGTGTTTTAATGGTACATGCGTGTGCTAGTGTGTGCTGCCACCTAGTGCAGAAACAAATTAGCACACTTATCAAACCTTAGGTCAACCACTGAAATGCTTTTAGTATTTACACACAAAATTGTGGTAAATTACAATTGATATTTTTAATTAGCAAAATAAATAAAAAAACATTCCTGAGCACAGTGTACCGGTGTTTAGCACATCTGCCTTGCAAGGTCCAAACTCTCCAGGTGCTCCTCACACATTTAGAAAGCATGCATGTTGAATTCATTGACAACTCTAAATTGTCCATAGGTGTGAATGTCAGTGTGAACGGTTGTTTGTGTCCATGACGTATAGTAGTGAGTGCTGTGACTGACTGGAGACCCATCTAGGGTGCACATGCCTCTCACCAAAAGTCAGCTAGTCATTGCTGAGGACAAATGCTACAAAATGCATAGCTAACTTACTTTATTTACTATCATGTGTGAGAAATCCCAAGTACAACTGTCTATCGTCAGATGTGCGCCTACCATTTTGAATCAGAACCTGTTCTCTTTCATTATAAAAGAGGGTATTAACAATCATCTTTCTCTCAACACCATCTATGAACAATCCACTATAAAATGGGCTTGAATAAAAATCAGCCCGACTAAACTTACATTCTTTACAAAGAGTATCAACTTCTTCTTTATGGCAGGAGATTTAGAGTCCCTCAGAGCAGGCTGAACCATTACAAACATTCTTTTATTTCTACATCTATTAAGATAATGAATGCAAATATGTTGGTTAATGTACACTGCATTGATTTGATTAGTTTCACGGGAGTGTGGTGTGTTTCGCCCTGGTGTGTGTATGATGCTGCAGACTGTAAACTGCAGAACCAGTTGAGTCTCCATGACAAGTATATGAAATAAAACAATAAATGAAAAGACATATCAGGCTCGCAGCAAAAGTGAAGGAATCCCTCGCCATTTCCTGGGTACACAGATCTGGCATTTCGAGAGCATATGTTCTCATAAGATAAAGATGTGTTTGCGCGCAAATGCTTCAGGGTGACTCTGTGACCCTACCCCACCCTCCAAAAAAAGTGAAGAAATTCCACAATGCAGCCGTTGCACAGAATTACAATGACCATACATACTTGCAACCCAGTTTTACATGTACGACACACAAGCAGCATCCGAATTGGATATCAGACCATATCATACTTTATAAGGTTAAAAGTTAATGGTTACTCACATGTTCATGTCAACGTCGAAGAGAGTGTGTCCAACATGAAAAAGCAAGAAATAAGACTGTCAAGTGAGCAAAAGTCAAACAGTCTAGGCCTTTGTAACAATATATAGTGGATAGACTATTCAATGTCAGACAGCAAACAATATTAAAAACTAAGTCTAAAATCGATAATACATTGCATTAACGAAGAACAAAACAATAATGTTACCTGAAGTTGTAAATATTTAATTAATTGCAATGATGACTCTTTAAAACACTCACGATAGTGTTTTACAGTATTCGTATCATATTATTAATGTGAGTCTTATCTAGGGAGTGCAAACCTAGGTGGTGCTTAGCGTTTATACACAGAGCCTTCTCCAACAGCTGGGAAGAGAAATGTTAGTTGAAAACATTGTAACCTGCAGACTTTGCCAAATAAAAATAAATGTTTCTTACCTGAGCGACGACATTTTTGGAGGATGTTGGCGCCATCTTTAGTGAGAAACCATTAGTTCCGGTGTTTCCCTCCGCGAGAAGAGTCAAACGGGTTTCCACGGAGGCGGTGACGTAGGACAGTGACCAAGCAAAACCGTCGACCTGAAGGGTGGAGTTATGTACAGTAGTGTAATTTACGCATAAACACTCACTATTTTTTGTCCATTTAAGCTCCTTTTGGGGGTTGAAAAGGCGTCACGACTCACCTCGCACATACTATGTTGCCATTAGGTTAATAACATTACAATACAGGCGTGGGCGTTATTGCACAAAGTGCCGCGCGTGCGCAGTTGACGGGAGTCCCTAAAAAATAAAAACAATGCACAACAGTCACCAAGCAGTACACAACAGGTTAGAGTGGTTTAATTAGAATGACATTAATTAATTTTACATTTATATATATTTTCAGATCTATCAGATAGATGACACAGTCTGGCATATCGAGTTATTTTGACACTAAAGGTATTCCATAATCAGAATATCATATGAGCACAGATAGTTGCACGACCACTGTCGCCTTTCTTGGGTGAGCATCAACTCAAGTACAGTACAGTACAATACAGTACAATATTATCATTCATTGCAGTGTGGCTCCACCCCAATTCGATTCAAGTTTTACACAAGCACATGCATGCGCTTTC
Source organism: Hippocampus mohnikei (assembly GCA_026261675.1). Classification (NCBI taxonomy): domain Eukaryota; kingdom Metazoa; phylum Chordata; class Actinopteri; order Syngnathiformes; family Syngnathidae; genus Hippocampus; species Hippocampus mohnikei. Next base: position 12,355,672 of record JAKGUB010000556.1, on the reverse strand, counting down.
TACTTCTGGGTCGTTGCAATTGAAGATAAGGGTAACTGTCACCACTTGCATGGTTGACACAGTTTACTGCTTGTAAATGGTTGTACAGTATTTGCCGCAAAAAAAAAATAAACCAGACACTTTTTGTATTGATTTTGTCAACCTGCAAAGCGTTTTCACCTGCAGCACCAGCCAGATACACAATAATTACGTAATTCAGGTGACTGAACATTCGAGAGGCGTGCGCGTATGCATACGCACGCGCGCTTGTGTGTGAATCGAACAGGTATTTTTTTTTAGTTCAGGAAGAAGAACGTTGAAACGGTAATGAGAGACGCGACCGGATGGGGCATAAAGTTATTTATTGAATATGGCTGACCAGGGCCCCCTTTTAACATCGTGTGTTATTTTTTACTTGTCGATTGGGGCTGCGATATTTCAAATTCTTGAGGAGCCAAACTGGGAATTGGCAAGGAGCAAATATGTTCTTCAAAAAGAAAAGATTTTGGAGAAGTACCCCTGCCTTCGGAAAGAGGATCTGGAAGAAATTCTTGGGGTATGAATTTATTTATCATAGAAGTCGATATTCGCGCAACAGTTAGTCCGTTCCGAATTGTAATTAAACAGGAAATCTCACCCCAGGTACGTTTAAGATTAACGAGGCTGCAGAGCGCAGTATTTCAGTTTTTTCCGTTCGTCTCAGAAATATGCGTCGTTGTTGAGTTAGAAATCACTAAAAAAGTGATCCACATCGAAAAGCTCATTTTGTCATACAGTACATGTGTTTCGACGAGCAAAAAGCGTGACTGTATTTAAAATTCTCTCCACACCGGCAGTAAGCATGAGCCTACACGTCTTCTTCTAATGTTGGAATGTTGGCACAAGGTGTGTCTCGTCTCCAATGGCTCAACAAGTGTTTTTATTAAGTTACAAAACGTCACAGTATCGATGTTTTATTCGCGTATTTTATTCAACTAAACTTGCACATCGAATGGATTCCAATGTGACATCTGTCAAAAATTCCGCCTTTTTACAAAAACGTTGAAACTTCGAGAGTAATTCAACTAACAATGATTATTGTTGTGGTTTGCAATGACGTAGAACGTATTATATTAACGCAATGTAGTGTCTCCATTTAGTAGCCCAAATATTGCCAGTGTCAGTATGTATATGTACAGCCAGGTACATTGACAACAACATCTGTCTCATAGTTCTTAAATGTATGGTGACAATCTGTACTTACTTCATATTTGTCATACACGTGACTCTTCAGCTAATTGTCCATTGTGATTGTAAAAGTTTCATTTGTCTATGTGTGCCCTGCAATCGGTTGGCAAACAGTTCAGGGTGCAACGAGGTCAAGCATCATACCTGTAGAAAATGGATGAATTGGTGACGTCCTTAATGAGTGTGTTCTTTATTCCACCTTCCAGGTAGCGTCAGAAGCTGCAGGTCAAGGTGTGATCATCACTGGGGACAAACATTACAACATGTGGGACTGGGGTAATTCTGTCATCTTTGCAGCGACTGTTGTCACAACAATAGGTGTGTGTTATTTCAACTAAAAATGCCCGTGCACTTGAAATACGAATTGAAATAATAAAACATTGATTTTGTATGTACGGCAGATGGAAGAATTATTTTTAGTCAGAGTTATTCAGATATAGGTATATTAAAGAATAGCACTAAAAGTAAGAAGGAAGGAAGACTCTGGGCTAGCTTGCTTGTCAAACTAGATAGTTTTCATATGGAAGTGAGATTTTTTACACCAACGTGGAAAGTAGTTGTTTCATTGGACGTGGGTGAAAAACTGTTTGGGATATATTTACCATCCAATACTGTAGGTTCTGACATGCTATGTGAGCTTCCCAAATCACAATGCAATGAGCCTTAGATACGTTAATTACGGGTAAGTAGCCAACACAAAGAAATATCAAGAGGTCAAAGGTCTCCTGACTGGCATCCACATTGTGTTGAATATGCCCCTTATAAGTTTAATAAAAATAAAGAAGTGAAAATCAAGCTAGCTGACTTTGGGCGAGAGGCAGAGTATACACTGGAGCTTTAACAGGCAATTACAGGCACATTCACACAAGCTGATCTGCGATTGGCTGGCAACCGGTTCAGGGTGTCCCCTGCCTACTGCCCGAAGATGGCTGGGATAGGCTCCAGCATGCCCCGCGACCCTTGTGAGGATAAAGCGGCTCGGAAAATGGATGGATGGATTCAGACAAGCAACGATTTACACTTGCATTCACACCAGTGAGCTCTTTAGAATCTTCAATTAACATATCGTGGATTTCTTTTTAATGTACCATGCAAGGGTGAACAAGGGAGCACATAAAACCGGGCCAACGTTAAGAAAACTAAGAACCTCAGATCTGTGAGGCAGATATGCTAACCACTTGAGTACTGTACTGCCCTACAATATTTCACTGGTTCTTATTGTGATTATTATTCAAATAACCTACGTATGAAGAGGAAATTATTTATTTTCCCTTGAAGAAATACAAACATGTCGGATAGTCGAATTTGCTACACATCCTCCACAACAACGCAGTTGTGTTGTTGTTGTATTCTATAGGTTATGGTAATGTCGCCCCAAAGACTAGTGGAGGTCGAATCTTCTGCATCCTGTATGGTCTGTGCGGCATCCCGCTGTGTCTGGTATGGTTAAGTAAGCTGGGTTCATTCTTTGGAGATCGGGCAAAGCGTCTCTCCCAGATCCTCATCCGCAAAAACGTGCCAGTGGTAAGACTTAACACGTAAAGTATGGAAACCATGTAAAATTACTTTTTTAAAGAACAATACATCTTTTTTTTTTTTTTTTGCTGGGGGGGATCAGAAACGTGTTCAGCTTATCTGCACAGCTATATTCCTGTTATGGGGGCTCTTTGTGCACTTGGTTTTCCCTCCACTCGTCTTCATGTCCCTGGAAGGATGGAGCTACTTGGAAGGCCTCTACTTTTCTTTCATCACCCTCACAACTGTCGGCTTTGGAGATTACGTGGCAGGTTGAACGTCAGATCTTCGTCGATTCCTCTCTGTTGTACATGACATTCTTGTATTTACCACACGCACATTCATTTCAGGTGTGAATCCAAATATCGACTACCCCCGGCTGTACAAAGTATTTGCGGAGATATGGATCTACATGGGCCTGGCGTGGCTGTCTCTGTTCTTCAGCTGGAATGTAAACATGGTCGTGGAGGCTCACAAGGTGTTGAAGAAAAGACGACAAAAACGCCGACCCTTCCATGATGAAGAACCGAACTCCGAAGAGGTCACGCCCAAGTCGGATGCGGCCAAGCTGTCTATCATTGATATTTTTGGCTTCTTATCGGACAAAGAGGAAGACTATAGCACTGTCATCAAGGAAATTGGAATGACCGCAAAACCAAGTTCCATAGACGTTTTCAATCGCTCCAAGAGCTGCAGCGACATCGTTACCACCAACATCGAGATGCTGGATCACTCGCCGCGACACAGATGTCTGATGAGCATCAGTGAAGTGTTTATGAACCCCAAGGATGACAAATGCCAAGGCAAAGAGAGTCAGTCGTGTCTCCAAGAAAATTCTACGACAACAGAACCAGCGGAGGGCGCGAGAACCGATGACGCACTCGACAAAGTCGGCGGTAAAAACGATTCGCCAAAGGATGGCATTATATTTACTGTGCCAGCCTCTGGAAGCACACAGGAAGATATCGCACAGCCAAGTGATGCTGTGACTCGGTTTACGATTTCTAAAGTAGTAGAGGAAGGTGTTTTACTTGATAAGGATGAAAAGGGGTAAAGTTTATTATCATAAGGCACTACATGGACACAAATATTGACATTATAACAGAGACAATGTGCAGTTGGTTGTCTCTGCTCTGGTTGATCCCAACAGTGCTTGATGGAGTTGAGGTCAGGGCTCACATTTTTCTACACCACATTAATGATAAACCTGCCACGTCATCTTCTGTTACATTTCATTTCCAAGTGATACTCTGGACTTTATTTGCAATGTGTTTCACAATTTCTGTAATTTATTTGTTTTGTCTTCATTCGCTCCAAACTGTGTGGTTGAATGCAGTACCGTCACTATGTCTCTCTTTACAGGCACCCTTAAATTCAAATTAAATCGTTCAAATTCCCATTTCTTTATTCATTCATTTTTCCATTTTTCTTTTTTTTCTGAGATCACAATTCCATTCCTAATCTAAATCACAACATAAAGCCTTATGAAACACGGATCCAATGAGCAGTTTGCCTCCATAGATCGTCGCTACAGATGAGCCCATAATCACGTGACCGTCATCGGCATACACTTGAGTCACCACTGGCTCCTCTGAGAGAATGTTTTGAATGCGGATGACCTGGAGGACACGGCATCATGGAAAGTACGATGAAATAAGCGAATTGGGTTTGAGTGATCACAATCACGTTGACAAATAAAACAAGGGTGTCGAGACAAACCTCTGATCCAGGTGGATTTTTAGGGTCAAATTGGAAAATTCTCACTAGGTTGATGTGACAGCCTAACCACAGGTCACCCGTTTTTGGGTCGACTTCGATGTTGTCACAGAGTGAGCCCAAAGCCACGGACTGGTGAAAATGTAGGAGATAAAAGTAGAATGAAATGGGTTTTTTTTTTTAAATCATAGGGCATTCCCTAATTTCCTTTCATGTAGCAATGATTGCTGAGAATACATGCATACTAGTACTTTTTGTTTTACTTTACCTTGACGAACGCCAATGCATTGTCTTCTTTCCGCTCCAACACATGCACATTATGGGCAAGGATATCAGCCACATATATATGTCTATTCATGTCATTTAAAAAAGAACAAAAAACATAACGTAGATATTCATCTCTCAATTATGCAACTTCTAAAGAACTCACCAACCTTTTGTCGGGTGAAACGTTGATGCCATTTGCAAAGTAATACCCATCAGAGACCACTTTGACCATCTCTGTGCTGTAATACACAACGTTACTCAAAGGTTGTGCCAAAAGAGGCTCCACAATACTTTTCAGCAGTACATCTGAAAAATAATGGTCATTGGTGGCATAAAATCGATCCACTCCCAAAGCCACAATATCATTCACACTATTGGGGGGGAAAAAAGAGAAAAATGTTACGGACTATAAGTGATATAAAGAACATGATTGAGTTTTGTCGAGTTAAGTTATAAACATGACATGTAGCGTTAGAATACCTGTGAAGAAGTTTATGTTTGAAGGTCTTCAGATGCGACAGGGACAATCCCCTCTCAACAAATTCAAACAACTCAACTTGGTTTCCGTAATGAGGATGATTCACAACAAACAAGTAGACTGTGCCATCTGAAAATGATGAAGGGGGAAAAAGAATGAGCGACAACACTTTTGTGTACACAATAGCAGACTGTCTCTGAATAGGTTTGTCCATATACTCAACAAAGCTGCATGTTAAGTAGTTTTGAAAAAATCATCTATTGTTGTATCGTCAAATAAATTGTCTTCACGCTTTTGCAAAAAGACAATGAATGCAATTCAAAGCAGAACTGCTCATACTGGTTGGCTCTGTGTAGACACTGATGCCATGAGGGTTGAAGGTCTCTGAGTCAAAGTTCCCTGATATGGGCATCTCCACGGGTTCCATGTCAGGCTCCTTCAGATTGAGGAGGAAGATCTTACCAGGAGCATCGGAGGATGGCAACCGAGGGTACTTTAAACCCTGTGAATATTGAAAATATACACAGAGACCTCGTGAATTTACATCATCTCAACTCCCAGCTGCAGAGAATTGAAACCTGTGTCGTGTTCACTCTGGAGGACAAGTTCATTAGAATTTGACCTCTAAAAATGAATGAGCGCATAGATAAAGGCGTGGCCAATATTGTGTTTTCTGGTTACATTAGGCCAGTTCCTTGCAAAAGTTACCGTTTCCAAGGGTTAGAGTGTGATTAGTCTGCACTCCCCATACAAGTGTTCTGCTGTGCGACTTGTTGGGTCAATGTAGAAGGTGCATCCATTAACGCAAGGCAGGTGGTGAGAAACTGATGTGGCGCCAAAATGTGGTTATCGTTATGTGTGTGATGTGCTCTGTTGGTCAATTGGACTACCCCACGCACTATAAGAGCAGTATATCACAGATGCCATTTTTTTCCTTGTGTGTGTAGATTAAAAAAAAAAGTCAAGCTTTACTGTCTCGATAGAGGAGTTTGGTGAACAACTGCAGCTGTTACCCCACCTGAGCAAAATTGCCACCGTCTAAGCATGCCCCCCAAATCCCCTTTAAAGATCCAGGCGTCAAATTACACATTACAGGACATCGAGTTGCTATCAGCAAGCAATTGCGCTGATATCAACATGGCTTGGCACCTGGAATGGTTCAAATAAGGACACTGACTTGCAGTGCAATCAAGACTGGGGTCACTCTGGTGTTGTGCATTCGGTGGGAGTGGGTCAAGGCCCCCGCGACAGTTTATGTGACTGCAAAGTTGGATTTTAGTTGTGGGTTCTCTTTATAGTCTAATACTGTGGTTGTAATGTTTTGGTTTTTTTACACCGAGTACTGCCTAAAAAACACTTGGCTTTTCATGTGCCACCATGCTAAAAAAAAAGAAAAAAAGAAACAGTAACATACTCGGTTCAAGTATTCATAAAATCAAGGCAGATGTTGTTGTATTTTCTAAAAGCTGTTTAAGGTTATTGGAAGCCATTTTAACATTGTGCACAATTTTAACATTCAAAAATTATTGCACTGAAAAGAGGGAACTGTACTTACATAGTTGAATTATAGTTTGTACAGAGAAGTTCAACTAAAAATTGTACGTGCATAAATGCTTGACAGCAAACACCTCTCATTAAATAAATGCCAATGTATTGTCCTTGAAAGGCAAATACAACTGAACTGTACTTAACAAATGTACGGTTAATACAATTGTAAAGTTTAAGCCGTTGTAACCTGATGCAGTTTGAATATTTAACTCCGTGAGTCTTTTGTATCCCACTAAAGGGAGCCCGTGTACCACTAGTGATACTCGTACCACACTTTGAAAAGCCACAGCACTGAAGAAAAAAAAATGCTTGACTTAAGTTCAACATGCAAATAGGTCACATATGATTGAAATGTATTAAATTAACATTTTAAACATTTTTTTAAAATCCCCCAGTATGGTCGAAAGACCAGGATCTTTCCTAGACTGGGTCCAAACATATTTCTCGGTCCTCAACCATGATCAGCTTGCTCTCCCGAGGCACAAGACCAGCCTCAGGTCATGTGCAACATTTGTTTTTCATTTATTTGTAAAAGTTGATGCTGCTCAATCATTAAAAGAAACAGTTGATGCAAAACGCGTACATGCTATTCAGGACAAGACTAAAGAGAGGTGAACATTAGACCAGTGCAACTTACAGTGCTGATAAAAGCGAGTCCATCCCCAAAGACAGTTATATCCTCTGTGCCATTATCTGAAGAAAAAAATATTTAAATGCATGCATACGGAATACGCAGATGTGTCGTGTTCACGTGATCTTACTCAGATTCTTCAGCAGTTCACAATTAGGGAGGTGATTCTTGACAGGTTGTCGAGACGCAAGATACATTTCCCTACAATGTTTGCGAAGGAGATGTCAGTGACGGTGCAGAACTGTAGAAAAATACAAACGTATATTGCTTACCTCACCGTCACCATCCTCGCGCCGAGCAGCATGTAAAAAAGTGTTACAGCCACTGAGACCAAGCCGAGTGTTTCCATGTTTAAATCGCACAGCACACTGTGCGGCAAAAAGACACCTAACTCTTGGATCCTCAGTCGGATAAATAGCACTGAGCTCACCCGAGCAAATCTGAACGAGAGAGAGTAAATAAACCGGGGAATGAATGACCCCTGGTTTATCTGATGCACGGAATCTAAATATGTTGTCTTAACAAGAATAACCACTTTACGCAGGTCCAACACAATAGAAATTGAGAGTTAACGATTAACTCTCAATTAACTTAATCGTCAGAGGACATCAACGTGGGATCGAAGTTATGCTTTGTCAATGCACTGGATGCATGCTACACACTGGAAATCGCTAAATAAAAAAATTTAAAAAATCAATAATGATACCCAGTAGCCGATATCAAAGGTCCCTTTCATTTTGTGGTGCAGCTTTAAAACGAGTCGCTTGTTTGGCTTCCTTCCGTCATGACAGACGAGTATTTTTGGTGTTATTTTAACATGCCAGTTGTTGCAAGTGTACCGGAGAACAATTAAGTGTACCACGGTGGCCGAGAGGGGCAAACGCGCTGCAAACGGCCGAACGCTGCAAAAACAGGAAAGCTGCATCAAACAACAACAAAGATGGAAAAAAAGGACAAACATACGTGCAAACTAAAAACACACAAACCAACTGTTAAACAAAAACGCTGTAAAAAAAAATACTGCATTCCGGACAAACGAGGAATGATGCAAAAAAAAAAAAATAAACACATAAATGCTGATAAAAACACAAAGGCAACAAAGAAATGCTGCACTCACACCAACAACGTGGAAGCAAATATTATAAACCACAAAACAAAAACAAAAAAACACTGCGGAAAAACACTTTTATCTCAAAAAAAAAAACCCGATGCCAGTTTACTCCATAAACGTATGGTTGCCGGGCCACGACGGGGCATTGTAGGAGCACTCTTGTGAGACCAACCAGATCCTCTGGAAAAACGAGAGCGGCATTGTCTGATTAGTAGGTAGGTATTGTAATTGGCCATTTTTAGGAGAAATAAAAACGGTACAGAGGTACAGGGTTCAAATCAAGCTGCGGCTTCCACTTACAAAACCCCCAAAGTAGTGTCTTCATAACAAATGTTCCATTTTAGTAAAGCATAAAAAGAAAAGACTATGTCCACATGTTCAAAGTATATTAAAATTGTGTGTGTGCTAGAAGACTGAAAATTTCCTTCAGTTGCCCCCCCCACACACACACCTTCAGCAAACGCATGCAATTTCTGCCTTGTTTACTTCAACAACTCCCGTCTGGAATTTATGGGGACATCATAAGCAACCGATCCGCGGACGCTGTATCGGTCTGTCGTGGTAAAGAAGGAGCTGAGCCAAAGGGCGAAGCTCTCAATTTACCGGTCGATCTACGTCCCAACCCTCATCTATGGTCATGAGCTATGGGTCGTGACCGAAAGAACGAGATCCCGGATACAAGCGGCGAAATGAGTTTTCTCCGCAGGGTGTCCGGGCTCTCCCTTAGAGATAAGGTGAAGCTCGGTCATCCGGGAGGGCTCAGAGTAGAGCCGCTTCTCCTCCACATCGAGAGGAGCCAGATGAGGTGGCTCGGGCATCTAATTAGGATGCCTCCTGGGCGCCTCCTGGTGAGGTGTACGGGCATGTCCCACTGGCAGGAGACCCGGGGCGACCCAGGACAAGCTGGAGAGACTATGTTACCCAGCTGGCCTGGGAACGCCTCGGGATCCGCCAGGAAGAGCTCGAAGAAGTGGCTGGGGAGAGGGAAGTCTGGGCTTCCCTCCTAAAGCTGCTGCCCCCGCGACCCGACCCCGGATAAGCGGTAGAAAATGGATGGATGGATGGATCATAAGCAACAGTGCTGCACCAAATTTCATTTAAAAATGTTTTATTTCTGCACGTTCTGATTTTACGGCACAAAATATGAACAAATAAATGTTTAGTGTTTGAACGTACAATATCGTGTAGGCTTATTAATCTATCGGAAAAATAGTTTCTATAGCATTTGCGGGTACGTAAGATGAAATCCATCCAAGATGGACTCGTCGCCAAATGCACAGCAAAAAGTTTATTCACCTGTAATTTTACCAACACTGAAAATGAATGTACAGTAATGTTGCCTTACTGGGTTCCAATACAGATTTCCAAAGAGAGAGATAAGTGCAATACTGTATTGGGGGAAGAACAGTGCCAAAGACTTGCTTTACTTTCAATTAGTGTTTCCAGCAGTTTTGTGTAATGCACACATGATCACCTAGTCCAAATCACAGCATAAGGCCTTATGAAATATTGATCCAATGAACAGTTTGCCTCCATACGTCGTAGCGACAGACGAGCCGATAATCTTGTGACCATCATCGGCAAACACCTGCGTCACCAGTGGCTCTTCCGAATGAATGTTCTTAATGTGGATGACCTAGATGACACAACATCATGGCAGTTAAGATGAATGACAAAGATAAATCAGAGTTGATGAATGGAAAAATTGCATTGTGATATTTGGATGTTGCAGTGGTTCATATTGTGGGTGAGTTTTCGCAAACCTCTGCTCCAGGTGGATCTTTAAGGTCATTGTTCAAAACTTTCCATCCGTTGGGGTGGCAGCCTAACCACAGGTCACCTGTTTTGGCGTCGACTTCGATGTTGTCACAGAGTGAACCCACATCCACGGCCTGGTGGCATCGTAAGACATTAGCTACGGTTTGTCTTCCTCAAGTATTTGACTTATATAAAATATTTTTCCAAAGTTAGAATGAATCATCAGTATTAATTACAAATGAGATATTTTTTTTCTTCTCTATTTTGACATGATTTACCTTGACAAAGTCCAATGCGTAGTCTTCCTTCATTTCCAACACGTGCACTTTATGGTCAAGTAAATCCATCACATATACATACCTATTCATGACAACAAAAAACGATTAATCCATGAAATTGTTTGTTGCAAGACATTGGGGGAGGGGGATCTTATGAAAAATCGGCAACCTTTTGTCCGGAGAGATGTTGATGCCATTTGCAAAGTAATACCCCTCAGAGACAACTTTGACTGTCTCCGGACTGTAATACACAACATTAGTCCAAGGTTGACACATGACAGGCTCCACAATCATTTTCAGGAGTTCATTTGAAAAATAGTGATCGTTGGTGGCATAGAAACGATCCACTCCCAAAGCCAGTATATCATTGACACTAGAAAAACACAGAAGAAAAACAGTTATAATAAATTGAGCAATACAAGAATATATACGATATATATTTATTAGAGCTGTCAGTTTAGCGCGTTTTTATTGGCATTAATTTAAATGAATTTTATCGGGATCAAAAATTTTCTCGCGAGATTAACGCGGCAGACGTCACAGCGGATGTTACGTTGCTCTATAAATAAACCAGAAACAAAACATCAATCGCTCTGCACAGGTCCACGCACGTTTGTTTTGCCAGCCACGGCAGCGAGAGACACAGCGGATACTTAAATAGTTTAGGAATGGAAAGTTTACTTTTAAAAAGTTGCCAGATTGTTCCAATGACAAGACCAAAGTTACCTGTATGTTTTGCAGTCGTAAACTGAGCTATCATCATAGCACGTCGAGTCTGAAATACCACTTAATGGCCAAGCACACAGCTGACGTGCGTAACTCCGCCCCCTCATCTCAGACCGACAGCTATGGATCATTTCAAAGCAAACAGCGTGTGCTAAAATGTTGCTAGAACAGGGGTGTCTTTATTTAGCTCATTTTTGCATAGTTGTCATGTTTGTCCGTCTGCAATCTGACGTTTAAAGGAAGTAAATTGCGTTTCAGGTTGGGTTAATCATGCCGGCGCTCCAATTCCGGGATTGAGTTTTGGGACTTGTAGTTCTTTTGTTCGATTCGACTTTATGTTTGTGTTGTATGGTTTCTTACGTTTAAAACAATGAATAATGATGACGATAATGATACATAGTGAAATCAGGGTTGATTAAATTATTTATTAAACGTATTGTTAAATAAAGGTATTAATTAATGTCAATTATATACATATTTACATTGTGATGCAGAAAGATAGATATATTGATTTTTTTACTGCATTTATGTGTAGTTTAGGTTATTACCTGCTTCTGATACTTCTGTTACAACTACTACTACTACTACTTCTGCTGCAAAGTGCTCCAATAAATGATCAAAAAAGTACAGAACGAGAGATCCTTCCATGCTGACCGACAATCCCTATTCAGGGGGCCGTGAAAAATTATAGGCTGAGTAATAGTTTACCTTAGATGTGCACTTTATATTGCGCTGTTTTGATTCCATAAAAATAGCTGTTCAAGCAGCTGTTGTGTGACAAAATATTGTTTTCACTGTTGTTGATGGACAGTAATATTGTGTGAGAGATAATGTGTGAATAACTGCTCCAAGTGAAAAATGTTCATGTAAAATTGAAAATCGAAATTATTTCAGTAAATATTTGCATTTTGCACATAGAAAACTGATTCATGATTCCATGTTGATGAGAGCATTAAAATGGGGGAAAATAGGACAAAAAATATAAAAGGAAATTCAGAAACGATAAAAAATGCGTGAGTAATCATGATTAATTTTTAGTTAATTTGAGTTAATTATGACAGTTGAGTTTTTAATTAGATTAAATATTTTAATCGTTTGACAGCTCTAATATTTATACTGTGTTACAAAATATTTGACATTATTTGTGAGATGTGAATATGTGAGTCGTAGGCAAACAAAATCAAAAGGCTTCATGTCGAAAAAAAACGATTTATGAAAATTCCAACAACATAAGTGATTTCACTAAATTGTAAAAAATGTTCAAATAAGTGCACCACATTTGCAAACACCTCATCTTCACCTCATCACTGACCAAAAATGTCAAAATAAAGTGACCCGTTAGTTTTGTGCCCCCTGCCATCTAGTGGGGGACAGTATTGGTTCTGCCTGTCACTATTTGTCACTGGCATAGATCGCTGAAAAAAGATTTTGGTGTTGTAGTCAAATAATTTTCAGACCAATTTAGTGCAAGTGGATAATTTCAGCATGTCGGTTTGGGAATTAATAAGGTGCCATCTTCTGATCCGCTTTATCCTCACAAGGGCCGCGGGGAGTGCTGGAGCCTATCCCAGCTGTCTTCGGGCAGGAGGCAGGGGACACCCTGAACGGGTTGCCAGCCAATCGCAGGGCACACAGAGACAAACAACCATCCGCTCTCTCACTGCGAAGTTGACGGGCTAACCACTTGACCAGTGGGTCGCCATCAAAAATACTAAAGTGGAACTCAACTTCTTCTCAACTCAACTGTATTTGCTAAAATCAAATCACTGTGTGGTTGCAGGTCCAAGAAAAAAAACACCTCTCAAGTCATGCAAATTAATGTGGAGTTCACTCTCATGTATCATATCATGCAAAACATTACCAAGAGTCGTTTTTATTTATGAGAGATGTAATCATATTTTTACACTTGTTTGACAGCTAATAGTTACTTAAAACGTTGCCTGTGCAGTTATTAAAGTTTTCGCGGTGGCGACAGTTTGACCTATACGTACAAATTATAACATAAGTAGCAAAATTACCCATGAGGAAAAAAAATTAGGGGATCAACCGACATCAGAGAGTTTGGCTTGACCTTTGATCTTTCACGGTCATTCAAGTTCAAAATGAATAAATCATTTCAAAGCAAATTACGTTGCCTTGAGAGGCGCACCTGTTAAGAAGTTCATGTTTGAAGGTCTTCAGATGCATCAGCGACAATTCCTCCTCGACAAATTTAAACAACTCGACTTGGCTTTTGTGGTGAGGATGACTAACAACAAAAAGGTACACCGTGGCATCTGAAAAACAACAACAAGACCAACAAAGCACTGTGTTAAAAAGAACTGGTAGCAGAGTTTTTGTGTCTAAAAGAGGGAGGACAGACGCTGCTTCAAATGCCTTCTTGACATTCAGCAGGCATTCTATGGTGTTACTTTGGGGGCAATTCTTGAAATGAATCCACAGTACACTATTGTATTTCGACATTGTACCAGGATGTATATTTAAACACAGATTAGTTAATAGAACAGACACACCCGGGGTAAGGTTTTGCAAATGCTTGAATAGGTAACAGGTTTGTACGCATGCTTAGCGTATCGACTCTCATACCAACGTTTTGAAAAAAAGAAAAAAAATACAACAACAACAAAAATCCTCAATTGTTATTGCACTCAAGGTGAATATTTTTAACTTCATGAACTCAATGTTGGACAGCTCATACCATTTGGGTCTGTGTAGACGCTGATGCCGTGAGGGTTGAACGTCTCCAGGTCAAAGTTTCTCGCCATGCGCAGCTCGATCGGCCTCACCGGAGACTCTTTCAGATCGAGGAAGAAGATCTTCCCTGGAGCATCGGAAGAGCAAATTCCGGGGTACTTTAGACCCTGTGAACAGAAAGATTGCAGACAACAATGTTCAACTTGTTGTTGTTGCAAATATGATCAAGGACATAAGTCAATACACTTTGTACTTTTCACAAACATGTGTACGCATAGTAATTGATTAAATTAGTATTTGTTAGCACATATTTTTTAGTGTGTGGAATTGATAGTTGATTCTGTGTGTCCAGCAGGCATTATATCAAGGTAGAATAACAGGATAGGCCAGGTCGTATTGCTTTTGTTTCCTTTAACGGGGCTTTTTTCAAGCAATGCTTGCAGACAGTAGAATTTCTGTCAATAGTTTTCACTCCCCCATTCCCCTATTTCACTGTTGCCCTCTGTAGTCACGCTTCACAACATTTATTAATGCAGTGCTTCGATAAGTAGGCACCACGATTGTGCAAACTTTAAAAACATTTAGTGAATTAAAATAATCCTAAACTCATAGTGGTTCAAACACTTACATTGCTGACAAAAGCGAGTCCATCCCCAAAGACAGTGATGTCCTCTGAACCGCCATCTGCGAATGCATATTTATTAACATTCACAATGTATTTATGTATTTCTTGTGGAATAATATAATGAGCCCGCTTACTCAGATTCTTCAGTGGAACACAATTGGGGAGGTGATTGTTGACCAGCTCTCGTGAAGCGAAGGTCCTCTTCCTTTTATTTCCGAATGAAAAGTTCGGAAAGACCACAAGACACATGTATGGGACTGATTGGAATTACGTGGGAAATAAATATATTTTACCTTAAATTGACTATCCTCTCCCCAAGTAGCACAGATACCACCGCTACAACAATTGCGACGAGGCCACACTTGCCCATGTTCAAGAGCCCGCAGGATCAGCAAAGTGCTACAAAACTTAGTAAACTTTTCGACGCACGACTACAAGCAGACGGGGCGTGCCCGCCTTGCTCGGCGGAGCGGACGAGAGATCGCCTCGAACGTCTGTTTGGAGACAGACGTGGACGCAGCGAAATGATAAATTGGAATGTTTAATTCTATTTCATATTTATAAACAGATGTGCACATTTAGAGTGGATTGCTGTACTTGGCCACGGGGTGTCATCACAAATCAACAGTCTCTTTTATTCGTGAAAATGCTGATATAATTTCCTACATGTTATGAGCACTTGAATGCAGCATGAGCTCTCACAGGAAACCGGAAACTCAAAATTTACGCGCATTATTTTATTTTTGACCATTTGAAAAAACGTCTTCCTTTTAGCGTTACTGCAACTGAGAAAGAATGCATTTTTTTGCTGTAAATTAAGTGAAATGAAGGCATGCATATGGATCTAACCTATGAAATCAAGACAGAATACCGAGAAAAAACAGCGGCGGCGAAATACTGTACTGACTGTACTGTACTGGTGAAAGTCCTTTGTTTACGCCGGCCTCGACATTACGAACAGCGCGCGGCAAATGAAACCGCCGTAAATACTTACTTTTTATTTAATGTATTTAGAAATATTGCTTCATATAGATACATGCAATGGTTACAAAATAACTACAACGTGTGCGTAGACGATTGATAGACTATTACGTACTACCCGTTTGCGTTACGTCGACGTGAAATGAAGCTCAAGTACTGTACTTGACTGCAAAGCCGTCGTAAATCGAGGACCAGTTGGCTGGTTGGGTTTTGATTGTTGTACAGTATTTTCTATTTTGAAGAAAAGCTATATTGTCACGTTCGATTGCGATTTGGCAGTCTCCAAGACAGTTTGGAATAGAGAAAATTAAGATTCTGCAGGATAAAGTTTGGACACACCTGCCGCTGCTATTGAGTGAAGGTCTATTTGACCGGCACTTCTCTTAAAAAGTTGACTTACTGTTTTGCTTTTAAACTGCAAATGCTAGGGTGCTGAAATAAATGGCAATAATCACCAGATCTGTGAAATATTGAAGCACGATTAGGGGGGTGTTAAATTCAAAAGACGGTGCCTGCAAATCCCTGTTTAAACTGTTTATTTTTTGAAGTTGTTTTCTGAAGGTGATGACTCTTCCCAGCATAAAACCAAAAGTTACAAAATTGTCTATGTCATCAAAATCATTTGTAAGAGACTTCATAAAAAAACAAACATGAACACATACATACACGTACAGAAGTGAACGCAACATGAAATTGGCAAACTATCGACCCTGTGATATTCAGCATTGGGTGCATGCAACCTGACAGTTACTGTAGAATATCTACAAAAGTCCAATTCTTGAATAATAGCAACTAACAACTTCAAAAGACCGACAACTCCTGCACATGGCGATGTGTGTGTTGTGTGTGTGCACAGCAGCACACCAGAGTCCTGACTGTCGCGTGAAGTCGTGGGGAGGTTCACAGTGTCGTACAGCAGGTTCCCGCATCAAAACAGTTTCAAGCAAGACTGTATATTTGGAACATACAAAATAAATTTTATTATCCATTCTCTTCATGTCTACATCTTATTAGAATTGTCAACACACCCAAATTAATTCTAATAATCCTGACAGGTGTAACAATACATGTTCTGTCAAGTCCAGGTGTCAAAATATAAATGAATGTGAAAAGCAATTTAAATCATCTTTGTTATTGTCGACATAAAAAGGGGAACCGTGGCGCGGGGGCCACAGTAAGAACTAGGCAGGATGTGGCCATGAGCACACACAAACACGGGACGAGGGCAACAAGGATGTGAGGGGGTCCCTCAGGGCTGGGCCCCAGTGGCTGTAGGGACTTGTGTGGCCAGAGTGTTGGGGGCGGAGATGACTGGTGATCCAGCGATGTTCGCCAGCGGCTGTGAGGAGGTCATTGAGCTGATGCCTGGGATACACAAAGAAACCTGCTTACTCGTAGGGGATCGGACCACGGGATCTATTCCGCATTGGGGATACTACAACCTACCAGCCATCATACTTGAGGAGCTGACTGGTGCTGAGCTGGCCGCCATCCCTCCAGGAGTGGCCCCCCTTCCCTGATCTCTGACGATGGGATCTAGAAGGAAGGTGGAGTTCATGTCACAAGATGCAGCAAATACACGCGGATCCTATTTAGGCCAGCTGACCCAAGTGATGCAGAACAGTCCCAACAAAAAAAAGGGGCACACTAACAGAAGTATGGATGATCCATGGCCTCTTTGGCTGTCAGCCGGGCTTGATGGTCATAGCGCAGCAGTTTGTCCAGGAAGTCCAGAGCCTCTGTGCTTACCAGGTGCTGGTTCTCACTGTGTACAAACCTCTCCCACCTTTTACGAGAGTGTCTAAGAAGGGGAACACATGGGAAGGAAATACAAAAAAAGGTCACATTATACCAGAGGCCCCCCCACATCCAGCCGCCCACTCATAGACCCCCAACGGTTACGGCTCTGCCACACTACACTCAGCACAGCGGCAACCGTGTTTTAGTTGGTTCAGTGAGTATATATACCAGGACTTGTCGCCATGCCAACGACACACAAACAACTTGTTACTGAGTTGATTAACGGTATTCACTCATTATAGCCAGACATCACACTTTTATACAAACACGGTGGTCAAGTCCACCTCGAACGTTTTAAAACTAGTTGCAAAAATATAGATTTGTTATTAAAATTAACAGCACATTTGACAATAAAGTTGTATTCAATTCAATTCAATCAGTACATGGTTGTTAATTTGAATAAAACAGGGTATCTGCAATTTTAAAATACCGGTAGATAAAAATTCATTCCTACTTCAAATACAGTATGTAAGAAGAGCACCCGCCGCATTGGTCTCGATAAAGGGTTCTCAAACGGGGGCACGTACCCCAGTGCGGGGCTACGTGCAGCCATTTCAGGGAGTAGATGAGATTTTAAAAAAGTAGCATCCATGTAACAAAAAATAAGGGCTTGATCACAGCAATTGCCACCCTGCCATCACTGAGGATCGATCTTTGTTATGATCCTCAGTTCAGTGAAACATTGGAATAAACAGTATTGAAAATTGATAAGATTGTCTTCTTTTTAATTATGAAATAGATGTTTTAAGATGCTATTTAAGTTTCTGCTTTTACTATGTTAGCAGGATCTGCACTTAAGTGTATTCGAGGCATTTTAAGGATCTGCGGGAACACTGAAAATACTTATTAACAGTACTTAACAATCACTCCCCCACCAAAACAAACACCCTAGAAAAAAACCTGACCTAAAATGACAAATGACAATAGGAATGAGATGGTAAAAATCTTTCAGGACACACTCTTTGGCTTACCTTCCCAAAATGTCATTGAACCGCGGATCCAATTCAATGTTGTACTTGTCAATGTAGTCATACAGGTCCTCCGTTCCTAGGACTTTTGCAATTCGCACAAGCTGCAAACAAATGGATAGGTCATTAACTGACAACTACTCAGATGAAAAGTGCATTGTATGGCAAGGCCCGCTGTCGCCTTACCTGATCGTAGTTGTCATGACCGTGAAAGAAAGGTTCCTTTCGGAAGATCATGCTGGCCAACATGCAGCCCAAACTCCACATGTCAAGACTGTAATCGTACATCTGCAGAGAACAAGAGAAGGGTCATGGTTTTCAATGATTCGGCCCCCACAAAAAAACAAACACTAAAGACCATTATGGTACTCCTCACCTGGTAATCTACCAGTAGTTCAGGTCCTTTGAAGTACCTGGAGGCCACACGCACGTTGTATTCCTGGTTCGGGTGGTAGAACTCAGCCAATCCCCAGTCGATTAAGCGGAGCTGAACATTTGCAACAAAACATGTCAGAAATTAGTTGAACAAATACCATTGAATTGAGTCCATTTTTTCATCAAAGTGAGCCAGTACCTTTCTGTGTTCGTGGTCGATCATTACATTGTGTGGCTTCACATCTCTGTGCATAATGCCCATACTATGGCAGTAATCCAGAGCCTAAATAACAGCAATGTAACGTGTCAATATTACATCGACACAGTGCTAAAAAACTAAATCAATCACGCCACCATCTTGCAAATGTTACTTACCTTTAAGATTTCATACATGTAAAACCGTATGTCGAAGTCAGATAGGGTTTGATACAATTGCTTTAAAAAAAAAAAAAAGAGGAAAAACCCATTCAGGTTTGGTATCAGGTGATTGTTGTGCTCTTGAATGAGATGAAAAGCCAGTGGAGCCATACCTTGAAGTCTGTGTTGTTCACATGTTCAAAAACCAGAGCAGGGGTACGGGACTGCAAAGAAAAAAATTTTTAAACGTGCAAAGTGAATACATGCACGTCATGGCCCATGAAATGTTAGCGTGCCTGAAAGAAACTGCTGTTTTAAGCTTTCCACAATTAACTATAGGAATATATACAGTATATATATACAGTATATATATGTGTGTGTATGTGTGTGTAACTTTTGGCACAATGGTGATTATTATTATTTAATGAAATGGGAGTTATTTTGGTGGCTATTTTTCCAACCCCAAAGCAAGACACATGCCGCACACAAAAGCACCTCTTTCCCAAATACGCTTGTCAGGCATCCTGCTGGCTGCTCGAGGAAGGGGCCGCGTGTTTAGTCTGCAGGGGCGCTACTGGAGTGGCGCACTCCATCTTCTTCGTAAAAGATAGCGGACCCAATTTTTTTTCGGAGTGAGCTGGTGCTTTGTGAGCAGCTCAGAGATGAGTGGAGGAAAACACCTCTTGAGGGGTGCTTTTGGTGAGCAATTAGCATTTTAACATAACTCAAAGCTAAAAAAAAAAGTTGACTTTGCATTATCGACCATTTAAAGTACCTAATTTGAGCCACCAACAAAGTATGCACTCAGTGTGTGCTTTCATTTTCTTCTTGGTGACACTTTCTAATGGAAAGATCGTTCAGGAGAACATTACCCAGTGTAGTTATACAATACAATACATGCTGATTTATATAGCGCTTTCACAACAGCGGCAGCTGTAACAAAGCGCTTAACAAAACAGTTAACATACAGTAAAATAATAAACACAACACATAACATAAAACACGGACAGTCGTGCAGTCCTAACCACTTTTCCCCTCATACGCTTTGTTGTTTTAAAGCAGTTTGAAATGAAAGAGGAGAGAATCAAAGTGTCCTTTCACCAGTGGATCAGAGACGTTATGCTCAAAATGTGCACACGTCGGCTACAAGCTAAGTTTCAAAGTTTCAAAGCTGTAGCATCCATTGACGAAAAAAGAGATTGGTTCACTTCTCCTGTCCCATGCAAATCCATTCCAATTCAAAGCAGTGACTCTCAGTTCCAAATACGCATCGGCGCTCTGCGCCGACGCTCCTCTCTCCTCATCCTCAACTTCAGCAGCCATCCATCCAGCCGCACCAACACAACAGCGCTGTCCAACAGCGCCGACATCTCGACTGAACAAAACGGGGCTGTGAAAAATGCTGCCGAATACAGGCGCAAAAAACACAAGCGCCCCGGGGCTGTCCAGCACCGACAGTCAATGGCGCCGACATTCCTCCCAATCAAAATCTGTGCTGGTACAGGCGTGCTGCCGAGAAGGCGCAACCACCAAGCACAGATTCTTCTCCTTTGACGAATGTCGTGGCCAAAAAACGCTGAAAACAGTCCACATCAGGTCCACACGACGAAACAACAAACATGTGACTAAACAAAAATACAAAAACAACAAAAAAGAACAAAAAAAGCAAGGCTCTTGAAGAGCACTTGCTGAAGGCTGCCTACTCGGGCGCAATCTTGGGGAAAAAAAAAAAAAGTTATGGGGAAATACGCAGTTGTCTAAATCAGGATATGCCCAGAGGAAAAATCGAGCCAAATCTGAGCAATTTCCCTGCCTTGCATTCAAAGACCACAAGGGTCAGATTTGCAGATAGCTTAAAAAGATGATCATGTGGGATGATCCTTTGGTGTTCGGTGTGTCAAGACTGATAGTTCCTCCTTGATCTGCTCAGAAAACTGTTGAGGTCAACAATCATGAATGTGAAATGTTCAATTATTACAAGTAGTGGGTGCTGGATATAGTCAGTTGAGCCACCGACTCAAGAAATTGTGAAATGAAATGACGGCTAATTAGCAAGCAGCATGAAAACTCCACACTGTTGCCGGACACAAATAGCTGAGCAACTGTTTGTGTTGATTGTTTTGTAGAACATGTTACGCGACAGTAAAAATGACAAGTAGTAAACGAACCTGAGAAATCATCATGGGTCAAGTGAGAAATGATTCAGATTATTAATTACATCTATCTTTGTTTCTCTATTCCTGTGATGGATAGCTACCATCGTATGTTGGTGGGCAAAGCCGTTTGCGTGTTCAACACGTCTGTGCTGATGGACTGCAACAGCTGTCTGATGTGTGCCGCCCACATAAAGTAAAAGGGCCGACTTCCATTTACGTGTCTCTGATGTTCGAGCACACACAAACACGACAGCGTGCGTGATACGTGAGCCGTGACTAATCAAAGCGCATCCCCCTGATTTGAAAATGGCGGTGCCCTGTAAAGTTGTCAGCGGTCACATTGAGGATAAATTTCTCTAAATCTGGCCAGGTGTTGCATCATCCAATTTCATGAATGATACAGAGGACAAAATGACGTGACTACTCATTTAATTGACGATGGCGCTTCAATTTTTTTTTAAATTGGACAATATTTCATACAAGCCGGTATAAGCTTAACTTCTACCACACCATGTGTGAAATTAATGACTGGAGAGCAGTAAGCTTAATTTTGATTTATGTACATTTTATTTATCTATCAGTGTCGGTAATAAGTATTTTAGAAGTCCAGTTCACGTTTACATATTAAAGTCATGAAACATTAAGTTGGATATGTTGAAGTGGTAAAGCTAGACTGCATTATTGGGGGAGGGGGGGTTATTAATAAATATCTATGAATAGGTGACTCCACGGGTGTCAAACCTTGTGTATGCAGGGGTTCACTGTACATAATTCAGTTTACGACACACTTGTGTGCCAGAATTATGTTGTCGTGGAGAATATAAATTGCGGTGCAGCAGCACGATTTGATTCGGCGTGGGAAGACGGACGGACCTTTCTGCACCAGCGTCAATCACAGGCAAGTGGCGAAGCCGGAATACACGCACGGATGGCTGAGAGGAGGTTTCCCGCGGCTGGCAGCGTTCTCGCTGTCAGCCCTGCACCGACTGCGGGGACCTAGGCACGTTGCCAGCCACCGCCCGATGCCAGCACCAGAAAGTCCACCCACCACACTGAACCAAAGAATGTTAGGAAGTGCAGGCATGTCTACAATATACTTCAGTCTCGCTCGTTTCCAAAACCGGAAACATATTTTTAGCAGGCGTGAAAGCCTGCGTGAGCGTGTGACGTCATTCCGTTGGTGTGCGTGCACTGCTGTGCTCATGTGTGCCATGGAAAACCGCATTGTAAATGCAACTCTTCCACTCCCGCACAAATACAACTTTTACAAAGACGCAACCCAGACATGGTACTTATTTAAATTCATGTGAATAGGTGCATCCCAACAAAAGTAACATATTTGGTACATTTGCCTTCATTTGTGTGTCCTATAATATATAATAGATCTGACTTCGTTTTTTTGAAAAAGCCTAACGAATACACTGAATACTTTGAAAAAAAATATTGCATATTAAATTGATGCTAAGGAAACAAACCACAATTAGAATATTTTCTAAATCGTTCTGCCCCAAGGTGCGTGTGTAAAGGGGGTCCTTGGTTTACGATGGTCCTGACATTCAAAGTTTTGAGGTTCTGAACAATGCGCAATGGAAAAGATTACTCACCAGTCATGTGACCACACAACACAGGAAGGCATGGTCAGTTTCCACCATGCTTCAAGGTTTTTATATGAATGTTTTACATTTGTGGTCGAGCAGTGTTTTTCATTAACACATTCACTCTAATAATGGCTACACCACTGTGCAAGAATTGGTTAGAAACAGACTACAGCACATTCCGACTTTAGCACAAATTCTGATCACGTTGCCGCCATAGGAACGCAACTCCGTCATACACTCACATACACCTCGTACAGAGAAAAAGTGAGTATACCCCTCAGCGGGTATATCATTGTTAGCTTCTTGCACTAGCCACCATATGCTTATCACTTGTGTTCATGTACATGTGATAAGGACGATATGTGTGAGTAATATTTGAAGCATTGCATTAGTGGGTGACGATGTGAAAACAATTAGATGCAAATACATTGGGAATGCAGTGTTTTATCCCCTCTTCCTTTGTCATTGACGTTAAGTATATTTGCCATAATTTCATAATATAATAGTTAAGTCTTATACTAAAGTGACTTAATCATGGTACAATATGAATTATCTTCAGTCCAGCAAATAAAGGTATGATGATAGCAAAAGGTTGGACTGTCAAATCAATTACGGTAGTCTAAATTTCAGTGGGAAGTTCTGTCTTGGAAGTTGACCATTTTGAAAGTGTCACAACACAGAGGTGGACAGTATTGAGATGAGTGCTAATACATACCACAGGATCCTTGACAATATCTAACAGTGAGATGATATTTGGGCCGCCCCGGAGGTTCTCCAGGATCTTAATTTCTCTCTTGATTTTCTTTTTTTTCACCGGCTTTGAAAAGAGGAGAGGAACAATGATGGAATTGTTAAAACACTCACAACATATTTTGCTACAGTACTTGTCCAGAACCTGGTGCCTGCCATACCTTTAGTATTTTGACAACCACTTTTTCATTGTTTGTGATGTTTATAGCTTCAAAAACCTCGCTATATTTGCCTCGACCAAGTTTTCTGACTAGCTGATAGTCGTCCTGGTTTCTGTAAGGTGACAAGGTAGAAATTATTGCCACAACCAACAAGCAAATATTTCACGGCGCACATATGCCTTACCCCCACTCAACAACATGGGACTCATAATCCCAGTATTCCCGAGGTCTCTGTGTGTTTACATCGGGGTAAACTCGAGAGCGGCTTGGAACAGGGCCAGACATATTCTACAGAGAATCTTCTCGAAATGTCCTAAAATAAGACAAACAGCAACAAGATCGGGGAAGTGTACACTCCCTCAACAAGTACAGTAGAAGATTGCATCTACATAGTTGGAATACTTTCTCACTGAGTAAAATATGACAATACCTGGGAGGTTTCCTCCAGGAAGGTGGTGACAGATGAATCTAAACGAGATTGGTTGAGAGGCCTCTAAAGTTTGAGAGCTACGCTGGCAAGCAGATAGGACAAGACATATTTTAAAAACATAGACAGACAAAGTGGAACCAATACACACAACAAGGAGTCACAAAAGAAGTTGGTCAAGAGTTTCTAACGTGACTGTAATTACATTATAAGGCTGTAACATTATCAATGGATGTGCAGTACTGTAAAGTCAATTCACCTGGCTGTTAAATGGGGGCATCCAACCAGTTTAATCAGGACGTGCGGGGTTCAATACAGTCATCACTGGGGGCAACAACCACACAATACCTCCTGTAAGAGGGGAGTGGGGGGGGGGGGGGGTACAAAGTAGGTTGATTCCAATCAATGCTGTCAATAAGGCAAACTAAGCTAACGCACGCCATCCATTTTGGCTAATACGACTAAATATCTTTGATGTAGCCAAGCAATCAATCCACCCGAATGCTGTGATCAGATGTCAAAGAGCTTCGTGGGGATGTGGCTAATTTGCCCGCTTCAAGCTTTAACGAACGCGGCGGGTGCATGCCGAAACCCCTTTTTCAACGGCCTGCACAAGTGTAATGCAGCGAAGAAGCTAACGTTAGCTTAGCTCAGCTCAGATTCGCGGGGCAAGCCGGCTAGCTGGCCGGGCTGCTAACAAGATAGCATTAGCTCGTCAAGTGGAGAGGCTAAAGCCGGTTGCAAGTCACACTTAACAGAACATGCCAACGCCACAAGGGCGCGAGCTCGCGACAAATTCCATCTTTGGCACCGGGAGAGGCGAATCGCCGATTTCTATGATTATCGTTTATGTTTAGCCGAGCCACAAGCTTCGAAAAATGTATTTCCTAGAGCTAAAAAGTGCTAAGCTAACAGGCTCATGGGGGAGTGAATAGCCTGTTTGGATGGCGAGGCTGACAACGCCTTAAAAACACACCCCGCAAAGACGAATGTAGCCGCAGAGAGGTAGCGAGGTGGTAACGTGGTCCCGGCCGCCCCCCGAACGTGGAACGGTCAACGGCGGTTACAAACTAAGGACGATTCGTGGTTAAAAACCATTACCTCTCAGCGTTGCTGGGACATCAATATGGCGATGCTTGGGATCAGGAGCTTAGCTCGGGCGCCGTTGGCGGCAGGGGGCGCTCTCCCTTTTCTTTTTCCCAAGACTTTTTCGGGGACGCATCCGCCAACAACAGGTCACATTGAAGGTGAACATATTTCCTCTTGGCTACCTAATTATAATTTTTTATAATGGATAACACACAGCGTCATTTAACCAGCATTTCCCAAACCTTATTGAGGCAAGGTACCTATAAAAAGGTGACCAAAAGTTTTCATGGTGAAATAATGATGAACTCCTCTCAATTTCTTCACTCAGTTCGGGTGAAATTTGGGCCTGTTCAGTTGACCACAGAGCTGATGTACTCACAAGAACCCCTGACTTATTATCTTCTATAAATTGCAACATCCACAGGTTCTTTACACGTTTTGCCACCTAATGGAATAGTTGCCTGTCACGACACTGGCACAGTTAAATGAACCAAGATACATTTATAAAGAACTAATAATAATTTGTGAGCAAAAAAAATCCCACAGCACTCTTGATCTCTCACAACACTTTGGTTGGGCATCACCGCATTAAACCATTACAAATGCTCAAATACTGTCACTATCTCAGAGGTGGCAAAAGCACTCACAAGCTGTTCAGTGGAAGTGCAAATACTTGAGTTAAAAAAAAAAAAAGATTACTAGTTGACTGAAAACTAAATAGTAAAGAAAAGTACAGACACCTGAAAGGTCTAGTTAAATAAAGTTAAAAAGTATTTGAACTTTGCAATTTCCCACCATTGGTGAATGCCCATTATGTTACCTGTGAAGACCTTTTGTTTTGGCAGTGGTCACATCTGTTTACAATCGTGACACTGGAGCTGTAACAAGGAATAATATGCGGTTAGACGATACTTTAGTGAGAGAAAAAAAACAGCCAGGGGCATTTCCCTGATAATTATCCACATATGACCACTCGAGAAAAGACATTTGATTGATACTGTGAATAGCGCTTTGTCAACTTTGCAAGCTCCCTTTGCCCAGTCAAGCCATGCACTGTCAAACAAAGACAATCGAGTCAGGCCAGAGTCTTTCATTAAAGGGCAAAGGCCTGCGGGAGTAGAACGAGATGCCGTCAATAAAAAGCCTCATTTGCAATTCTGACTCCTCACAGTGGATGCTGGACACCGACGTCAACCATGAGGCTGTGAGTTTTAACATATTTATGTTCTATTTCCGGCAGAACACGGCATTGAAAGGCACTTTCACAAACACTTTGACCTCTCACTATTTTCAGTGTCATATGTTGGCTGATGCTCCTTCCGCTTGCGACAGCAGCTCCAATCAGAGGTGAGCCAATTTGAGCATACAAGAAAGAGTTGTTCTTCTGCTATCTTGCAAATACAAGAACTGTTTCTTGTGTGTGTTTATTATTGTTTTTTTTGTAGCTCGAAGAGAAAATGTGGTAACCTTTTTGAATGGTGAGAATATTCATGCCAGATTTTCACCGTGCAATAGTTATTGTTATCGTCTTCCTTTATTTTATTTCACATTATTTAGTATTGTTCAGTATTTTGAATCGCCAGAACACAGTTAACGCTAAACATCCAATGTTCATCGCTGCTGTTGTAGATGCGCTCACCAAACCCACGAGAAAGACCGTACCTGCAATTAACACAGGTGTGTGACGCCGTGAGTAATCAACAGATGATTAGAATAAGGACAAATAATAACCGATGATAAGTAGGGCAAAAGAATTACACACATTGAGCAAAATCAAAACAGTATTGGCTTTATTATTTTTTTGTTATGCCTGTGACATGATGGAACATAAGTTCTTTTTTTTTTTAAATTATGAGTATATAAGTCATCTGCTTTTCCAGCGCACAGAAACCCTCCAAGTGAAACAGAGAAAGAACAAGATTCTGAACAAGATTCTGAAGGTACTGTACTACATAAAAAAGCAGGTATAGAGTAAATGTGTTCTCTTTATAGATCAGCAGGAAGGTAATATTGAAAAAAAGTATACCGTCATTGACTTTCTTTTTTTTTTGCAACATTTATTCACAGATCTTTCCGAGGATCAGTCTTTTGAGAGTGCCAACCAAGATACAATTGCAGGTGATGGTGTGTGGTAACAATTTTTTAATACATGAGAAATGTTTAAAACAGTGTTCTACTCTGGATTTATGGCCAATTAGTTGGAACAATCATTAATATTGCAGAACCCGCAGTATCTGATTCAAGCCTTGGAGGGGAAAGCAAAGGTAGGAGTTTTAATAATAATGAAATAGTTTAAAGTATACACCTGATAATTTAACTCGAATTGGAAACTTTCCTTGAGAATTTAATTAACAAGGACATTCTAGTATGTGTAAAATACAAAATTGCTGGTTAATCTATAATAATGGGCGGCCCGGTAGTCCAGTGGTTAGCACGTCGACTTCACAGTGCGGAGGTACCGGGTTCAATTCCAGCTCCAGCCTCCCTGTGTGGAGTTTGCATGTTCTCCCCGGGCCTGCGTGGGTTTTCTCCGGGCACTCCGGTTTCCTCCCACATTCCAAAAACATGCATGGCAGGCTGATTGAACACTCTGAATTGTCCCTAGGTGTGAGTGTGAGCGTGGATGGTTGTTCGTTTCTGTGTGCCCTGTGATTGGCTGGCAACCGATTCAGGGTGTCCCCCGTCTACTGCCCGAAGACGGCTGGGATAGGCTCCAGAACCCCCCGCGACCCTAGTGAGGATCAAGCGGTTCGGAAAATGGATGGATGGATCTATAATAATAATAAACATCCATCCATCCATTTTCTAATCCGCTTATCCTCACAAGGGTCGCGGGTGTGCTGGAGCCTATCCCAGCTGTCTTCGGGCAATGGGGTTGCACCCTTAACTGTTTCCCAATCAATGGCAGGGCACATACACGATTACTGGGAAGTTTCCAATAGTATACAAGGAATTGTCTCAGTTGAGATACAATCATTATTATTGTAGTGTCGTTTCTACCTAGAGGGATGGAAATCAATATTTTATCAATGCTTCCGAAGATCTTGACAGTGATGAGACCCCTCGAACAAAGGAAGAAGCTGAAGCTTTACCTGGCAGACAAATGGGAGCAATGCCTGTGAGCAGGAGACGAGCTCAAGATCAACAAAGTGGAGAAGACGCCGATTTGAACAATGAGGAGGAAGTTACTGATCGTGTGAACGTGCAGAGCATGGTGTCTGTCCAAGGCAGCAGTTTCCAGAGGAAAGAATCTGCTGAAGGAGCCCACTCGTTGGACACAAACAGAGAACTGGCGGAGCGGCGCAGTTTGGAGATGACACCTGCTGCGGTCGTCCAAGAAATAGACGATGACGGTGAGTTTAAATGCCATGGAAGACAATATAAATAGTGTGAAGAGTCTGAGTACTTTAACACTAGCAGTACCATTTGTGTCCCTTTTTGGAGATCCCGGGATCAGCCCCAAGACTGTCTCCTTGTAGGACAGAATGAAAGGGCTAACAGCCAGGCAAAGGTGTGAAGAACTGCCTTTGTTTTGTAAATGGGGCCGTTCCTCATGCACCACAGGGGGGCACATGAGGAAGACACCCCTGGCTGTTGTTTTACATTTCGGCTCCCAAGAGACATCCTGATTTCTTGGCTGCTTTCAAATTGTTCTGTTTACATGGTGGCATGGTGTGAGTTCAACTAATTTGGTCGCCTTGTACATTATAATTTCTCAAAGGTGTGACAGTGACACGATTTTCAAAAAAGAAGCTATATATATCTTTTGATGTATATATTTTACTCTCTGAGAAATACTGATTTTATTTTAATATTACAGTTTATTTGAGCAAGTGTTTGTATACACCATAGGTGTCAAACTCAGGTCCTGGAGGGCCAATGCCCTGCATGTTTTCCAAGTCTCCCTGTTGCAACACACCTGATTCAAATGATCAGATCATCAGCAAGCTCTGCGGAAGCCTGACATTGAACCTGTTCATTTGAATCAGGTGTGTTGCAACAGGGAGAGTTGGAAAACAGGCAGGGCATTGGCCCTCCAGGACCTGAGTTTGACACATCCTTCAGCTGAGTCAAGAAACATATTTACTCATTTATTTGCGGTGAAAATGATATTTATAATGGCCAGTCATTTTACGGAGGGCATATTGCATACTGCCAATCCTAAAATTTTCGAGGACAGAGGAACAAAATTAGCACCCCACACATTTTAATTAGAGCTTAGAAAAACAACAAACTGTATAATTCGGAAAAGACCATTTTTGTTTCACACAAAGATAAGCAAAAAAGGACAAAGGTATCAAGCGAGACAAATGTTTCAAGCAAAGAATTGTTCCACACAATCTTCACATCCCCACTCGTTGATGAGTACTTGAGAATACAATGGACAGTAATTAGGGTGTGACACATATTTGGTTTCTGTGGGGGTTGAAACAGAGTTTAGACTCAAGTCTGCATGTGGCCAGCTCTTTTGCCAGTTCAACCAGGAACAGTGCTCGTCTTTCCTGCACCCTTGTGCATGCCTGATAGACAATGTGAGCATTCAGTGTAGCCATGTCGATCATGTTGTAGAACACAGCAATTGGCCATCTCCGTGTTCCTGCACGCAAAGTGTACTCCGCACCATCACATCCACTCCACACTTGGATTTGTTGTACTGGGTCACAGTGTTTGGCTTTTCTTGTGTGTATTCTCAGTCTCAACTTGGCTGTGCATGCTTCTGAGGATATAGACAGTCTTCTTGCGTTTTGGTGCATATACTGTCAGGGTTGCTTCATTGGTGGAAAACACTTTTGTTGTGAATTGAATCTGGTCACTCTGTCTTGTTGATGGAGGAATTTCCCGGCAAATCTTGTTGACAGTTCCAAGGATGGAGGTTCTTCGCTACGGGCATTGTGCAAGGGAGAGTGACGTAAAGATATTGTCTGTTGTTACAGTTCTGCCTTGGTCCATGAATGGCTCCATCAGCTTCATCACTACACGCTCTGACAGTCTCTCACCGCTCGGGCGACTGTGGTCCTTGCCAAGATATGGGATTGCATTGCAAATGTACTTTGATTTCAAGTCACAGGCCACCCAAAACTTGATGCCAAACTTGTCAGGTTTTGTTGCAATGTACTGCAGGAAACAGCACAGAGTCTTTGATGGGAAAAGTTGTTCGTCAACAGTAATGTCAAGTCAAGTCAAGTCAACTGTATTTATAGAGCACTTTCAAACAGCCATCGCCGCATACAAAGTGCTGTACATGGAGCAATTCAACATATACAATAAACAGTAAAACAAATCGGTAATAAAGACAGTAGAAACCACCAAACAGTAAAACCAAGAACAAATTTAAGTCATGCTGAGTCGAAAGCCAGGGAATACAAGTGAGTTTTGAGGAGGGTTTTGAAGATGGGCAGTGAGGAGGCTTGACGAATGTTCGGTGGGAGGTCATTCAATGTGTGGGCCAGGTTTGAAGACTGAGATACAGTTTTTGACTAAGTGTTCCCAAACAGTAGAAATAGCAGCAAACTTATCAGTCTCTACTCTCTCAGCACATGTGAACATGTCATCAAAGCGGAGATGTTGCATGATGCTTTGGAAGCGGTTTCGAGCCATTGTAGATATGATTCTTGAGTGTACAAGGAGATGGCCGATGGCAGCATGCACAGCCAAGTTGAGACTGAGGATACATACAAGTAAAAGCCAAACACTGTGACCCAGTACAACAAATCCAAGTGTGGAGTGGATGTGATGGACCAGATGGTGCGGGAGTACACTGTGCGTGCAGGAACACGGAGATGGCCAATTGCTGTGTTCTATAACATGATCGACATGGCTGCACTGAATGCTCACATTGTCTATCAGGCATGCACAAGGGTGCAGGAAAGACGAGCACTGTTCCTGGTTGAACTGGCAAAAGAGCTGGCCACATCTCACAAAAATGAAAAGGAATCACGGAAAGAAAACAAGCTTCTTCAGCAGCCTCTCACACCCAGCCCCGGTAAAAGAGCCAAGTGTCAAGTTCAAGTTCAGACCACGCAAACACAAAACGCAAATGTGGATTTTGAGATTTTGAGAAGTCGGTGGATTCCTATTTTTGTACTTTGCAGGATAACAACAATAAAAAA
Organism: Hippocampus mohnikei; assembly: GCA_026261675.1. Classification (NCBI taxonomy): domain Eukaryota; kingdom Metazoa; phylum Chordata; class Actinopteri; order Syngnathiformes; family Syngnathidae; genus Hippocampus; species Hippocampus mohnikei. The sequence continues at coordinate 12,324,347 of JAKGUB010000556.1, read as the reverse complement.
CATAGGCAAAAATATTGGTGTTTTGGTATATTTTGCTTTTGATATATATGTTTGCAAGATTTTCAAAAAAGAAGCGGTTGCATTGGTGCAACCAGCTGTTCGGTGGCAAGGACAGGTAATCATCTACTTGCTATTATTGCCTAAAAAGACAGAAAGCTAGAGGGAGACTTGAGTCTAAACTCTGTTTCAACCCCCACAGAAACCAAAATGTGTCACTACCTAATTACTGTCCATTGTATTCTCAAGTACCCATCAACGAGTGGGGACTTACCCACTCACTGACAAAGACGCAGCTGTCCTACCCAATCTCAAATGTGGTGTCGCCATTTTCGACCAGAGATTGCGCAATTACTCTGTGCGTGCAGGTACGAGGAGATGGCCGATGGCTGTTTTATAACCTCCTTGACATGGCTGCCACAAACACATATGTTTTGTACACAGCATGTACAGGGTCAAAAGAAAGGAGGTTCCAGAGGAGCGCAAAAGGAGACTGATGATGCAGTAAAAACAACACGTGGAAGAGCGTAATCAGCTGAGCCCTAAGATGAAAGTTGAGAGTCAGCAGATAAAGAATAAGTGGCAGGCACGCTTACACTGCAATAATAACAGAAGTACTTGGCAAATTACTGTGGCAAATTTACTTGTGGCAAATGTAGGCGGACTTCACCTTGTGACAAATGTGAGATGTGAAGATTGTGTGGAACAATTCTTTGCTTGAAACATTTGTCCTTTTTTGCTTATCTTTATGTGAAACAAAAATGGTCTTTTCCGAATTATACAGTTTGTTGTTTTTCTAAACTCTAATTGAAATGTGTGGGTGCTAATTTTGTTCCTCTGTCCTCGAAAATTTTAGGATTGGCAGTATGCAATATGCCCTCCATAAAATGACTGGCCATTATAAAAATCATTTTCACCGCAAATAAATAAGTAAAAATGTTTCTTGACTCAGCTGAAAGATGATTGATAAACTTTAGTGTATACAAACACTTGCTCAAATAAACTGAAATATTAAAATAAAAACAGTATTTCTTTGCAAGTACAGAGATGCTAATGTCGTCAGTTTGGAATAACATCACAAAGGGACACCTTTGGTCACAATCCGGAGCACCAAAAACTCTGGTACTGCTAGTGTTAACTCAATATTCCCTCAGAAACAAGATAATTTGTCAATTCTGAAACATCCATTCGATAAGTCGGTGTGCATTCTGACTACATCTAAGTCCTTGACATATTTTTAAATGTAACCTCTTGCTGTTTCATTTGCATAAAGTTGCTTGTTAATTAATGTGTGAATGCAGTGCTGAGTCTAATTGTTCCTATATTTTGTTGACTCAGTCGTGCCCATAGGTTGACTCACAGTCAGGGGATCAGCTGATTCCAAATGTTACCCAAATTTAGATTTATACTTCTTTGGAGCTTTTCAAGTCACCAGGAGAGGGAAAAAAAGTTCCAATTCAATGGAACAAGCAATTTGATATTGCGAATCACAACTAATACAGTGAAATTGCACATGTACAATTATACATAGATTTTCTGAAATATCCTATTCAGGCTCAGTGATGCAGGAAGTTGGAGCCTCTCCCAGCTGAGTTGGACAAAAGGCAGACTACACCCTGGACTGGTTGCCAACCAATCACAGGGCACACCTGGAGACAGACAAGCATTCCCGCTCACATTCACACGGTCGGTCACGCAGCGGGAACTGAACTGCAGGCGGCCGTGTAAAACAAAGTTGATGACTTTTGATGTCTTTTTTCCCTTCAAAAATTGGTTTGGGTGATTTTTCTTTATTGTAATAACTTGTGCGACAGTAGTCTTTAAAAAGGTGTACAAATTTGCTAGTATCTGTAGTACAAAGAATAGAGGAAGACAGAAGACAAGCAGTCTGGACAAAATGAACTTTTGATTCCTTCCTGTTTTGCCTACAAATGTCATGTATACAAAAGTGTAAGCCAAGAGAACAGTTTCAATGTTTTTTTCTTTTTTACCTTGATACTTAATGTTTTCATTTAACTTTAATAAAATGCAACTTGCCTGAAAAATAAAAGCAAGTGTCTGTCTTTAGTTACTTAATTATCATACAATGATATAATTTAGGTGGCACAGTGGCCGACTGGTTAGCACGTCCACCTGGCAGTGCAGAGGTGAAGAGTTCGATTCCGGCTCCGGCCTTCCTGTGTGGAGTTAGCATGGTCCTCCCGTGCCTGCGTGGGTTTTCTCTGGGTACTCCGACTTCCTCGCACATTCCAAAAACACGCATGGCAGGTTAAAGTAACACTCTAAATTGTCCCTAGGTGTGATTGTGAGCGCAAATGCTTGTTTGTTTATGTGTGCCCTGCGATTGGTTGGCAACTGGTTCAGGGTGTACTGCCCAAAGACAGCTTGGATAAGGTCCAGCACGCCTGTGGACCTCATGAGGATAAGCGGATGAGAAAATGAATGGATGGATATTATTTGTTATCAATGAACCTTAGTTGTAGCACACATTTTATTCACGAGAGCAAAACAGGACATGAGAATTAGTAGTACACAATGGAACAATGCATAAAGTTAATGCAATGGAACATGGAACTGAAAAAGACCGGATTTCATTTCCTGACGTGTTGAAGTTCACTGTACACATCTGATTGAATTCCATGCAACTCCTACAAAATAAGAGCACATTAACATGCCATCCATTTATTTTATTTTCTTTTAATCTAAAAGAAAATGAAATTAGAACTGACACCTGATAGGGAGATTCTGTTATCTCTTCTGGTTCTGCATGTATTTTTGCTGTTAGTCCATTAAAAGATATGCAAATTAATGATTGATAGCAAAAAATAAATAAAATCTAACAAATAAACAAAAAAAGGCATTTATAAGTCTAATGCTCACCATCCCGCTCTGTCCTTTTCTTGAGGAGGGTCAACAAGTAGAAAACAGAGCCCGCAATGAAGACCGTCAAGAAGATATCAGAGACAATAATGCCTATGGCGGAATGCATGCTGATGACATAACAAGAGCCACATTCTACCAAAGACAAAAATAAATAACTGAAACATCAAGCAAAGCATCACTCTGACTCAAATAAACCAATGTACCTTGTCTTCCAGAGCCTGCAAGACATGTTCATGATCAGGTTATTGTACAAGTGGAGCACAGTTTAAGGATGTAGCACAGCACTTACCAAATAGTGAACCCGCAATACAAAAAGTGTCCTTCATGTTGTGCACGGTCTGGTCAATAAAGAAGATGTTGTCAATCAGAAGGGATTTTCCAGAGGAAGTGGATGATGCAGACTTAGTGAAGGGAAGCTTACGTGTGGACATGTGATTGTGTTTGGAGGAGGAGGGCGTCCATGAAGAGAAGTTACTATTTACAAAATTTGTTTCCTCACTTATTGCAGGATCAGCCTAACATTTCACTTATTTACTTTCTTTATTTGTTACAATTAATGGAGACACAGATATAATAGCATCAGCAATAGAGGTATAGGCCTATAAACTGTAATGACAATAGTCACAATATTCATTCCTTTGGGCAGTTTTATGACTTCATTCTCATAAATTACAATTGCATTCTTTCATCGTTACAACTTCATTATACACATTGTTAAAAAACAAAATGGCTTTATTTTTATTTTCGATGGGTGCCAAAGATCCTCGAGTGAGTGATGTTTTTTTTTTAAAAAACGTCTGCCTGCTTATTTTTTGTTTGTTTTGTTTCTGGGAAAAAAATAAAAAACAAAACTCATCCAAAAACAGTCAGATCTTGTTCAAGGTCCGCACATTCATATACACTTCGTGATCTTCTGTGAAGAGATGTCACGGGTGGGGGGTGGGAAATAAATGAGTCATCATTACTGGAACACATATGCGCGCACGCGCGAACACACACACACACAGACACACACACAGACACACACACTGTGCTATTGACTTACTCTTTTCTCTGCGCTTGTGATTTTTGCTACTCTGATTGATGGCACATCGGTAGGTGATGGTGACGATGATGAGGGTCAACAGCACATCTGCACTTATAACAACTGCCAGCATGCCAGGCTCAATCCTGTAGCATGACACAGGGCTGTCTGGTGAATAGACAACCCATAACACATGGTGAGTGGGCGCAAAAGAGAAGGCTGGAAAAATTGAATCAAGCCTGATCAGAGAGGTATTCATTTCACATCATGTTTACTGGGTGCAGTTTGCTGTGTGGTTTATAACTGCACTATATCATACGTGGAAATGTTTCTAATGTTTTGGCTTATTTTGAGAGATAATAAGCCAGATCCGGCCCGTTGGGCTTTTTAATCCGGCCCGCCGAAGGTTGGTACACAACACAATTAAGGTTCGATATAAATGATTGCATTCATTTCATTTGGACTTGTAATGACAGGCATTTTAACGCCAGGTGGCGCAGTTACTTGAATTTGCAGAGCACAGGGAGGCGATACGGAAGCCAGCAGTAGCGCCAACTCAAGCAACTCCCGCTCGATACGACGGAATAAGTGTGTCCGCGCCGCTATTTTCTATCATTGGATCCAAAACAGCGACATGCAAGTGACTCTTTGTTGTAGTGAGTTTTACTGCAATTGCGAACATTTTCACGTCCTGTCGATCATGGCATGATCAATGAAAAGGAACAGTAATGGCCATGGAAGAGAAAGTGAAGTGTATCTGATTAAATGAAGCGGATTACAAAATACGAAACATTCAGGAGACGCTTGGAGTCTGAAAGACTCAAATCTACAAGACTTTGAAAAACGAGAAAGTGATTTGTGCTCAGTCCGATTCTGGCTATTTCCATGCCCAGAGTGAATTGCTTGCGGCTCGACGGACAATCGAGTAAATAAACGTTTCCTGGAATGGTTTGACTGCTATCGTGCTAAAAACTTTCCGCAAACTGGACCGCTAAAAAGAGAGGAAGCCAGTCCCAGAGCGCTAACTATGAGCATAGAAGACTTCGAAGTGTCCCGTGTCTGGCTTCAAAAGTTCGCTACGCGACATCAGCTGAGCAACGCTGTCATGTGTGGTGATCGAGGGGAGGTCAAGTCAGAGACAATGAGTGAGTCGAAAGAAAAGCCACCAGGTCTCTTACACGTCTCATTTTGTAGCAAATAGTTCTAACTTTGTTATATTTTGTCATATACCTGTACTGTATGCTGCAGTTTTTGGCTAATATATTATATTGTTTCACTTTGTTGCTTGTGTTGTCACACATGTATGTTGCTCACATACTTGAACCTTCATACAGGACATATACCATAGTTGTTTCACTTTTCACATTAAAAAAAGTATGGTAATACTTTCATGCTTTTGTTCTGTTGATGTTTGGTATGGACTGTCAACATATACATTTTTTTAATATGTACCGTATCTTGTCCTGACACGGCCCACCTGTCAAATTTAGAAATCAATGTGGCCCCCGAGCCAAAAAGTTTGCCCACCCCTGTATTAGAAACACATTTAATTGGGATGCAATCCAACTCTATTACTACGATATTGTAAATTGATGTCATAATACTCCCCCATAAAAAAGGAAACATTTTGAGTCCTGACCAGTAGTGGACCAAAAAAACAAATCGTAACTTGAGTGGCCCTATTTTTGTGCCCAGTGAGAATAAAGTGCAGTCTAACTGTGCGCACGGTTGGAGTTTTCCTTTTTTTGGAAATTTTATACACATTTGGAAATGGACGTTTGCACCATTGTGGGATTGAACACAGCTGACTTTCATGGCAAATCGAAGTGGCTCCCCTCATTCCCTTTGAATTCATTGCAGGAGAGGGAGACGGTCGACAAGGCGGAAGCATAATGGGCTCGCTTAAGTCCATGCAAACAAAATGTGTTTATAAGGAACCGCAGGGAGATCTCCACTTATGGTGATAAGTGGGCACTTGAGGAACACGCCTTCCACTCCTGAGCAAACGGTGCTTTTTAAACTATCGTATATTAAAGATGTTGAGAATAATAATACAGAAATAGTCAAACCAGAAAAGTCAACTTAAAACTCAAATTAAAGTAGAGAAGTATGTTTTTTTCTTTTCTTTTTCTTTTAAACAGAGTTGACAAACTACTTACATTGCAACACAGTCTGGTACGTGACCCTTCAGTGCGGTCAACCCCTATCTTGATGAAATTATATGCATCAATATTAGAGAGGTTTATTATTACAGTACATGTGTTGTTGTGTGTAGATCATTGCAGAGGTATTTTTCAAGATTGTAGAAGGAAATTTTCTTTTTTTGTCAAGAACTGCATTCACACTTTTTGTGAAGGCACCCACGCTAATTTGGAGCAAGTGCGAGTTATGTATGATAAATGCAACTTATACTTATTTATAGGGGTTGTGAGTTAAAGTTATCACACATGTGCGTGAAATAAAAATTAAAACATGGGGATGTCATCTCTTGGGTTCCGCAAGTTCTTGTAGGTTTAAATGAAATGTGTATAAATGAAAACAAAAACTTTACAGATCTTCAAATACTGTACTTATAGTATTTAAGTAAATTGTACTGTCCACCACTGACCGCACAGTTGGGAAAACTTGTATTTGATGGTGCAAATGTAGCTAATGTTTTGGGTAATGAGTGTCTTGCTGAGTTGTGTGTGCCCTCTTGTGTTAACTTACCTTTCTGTGCCACAGCCTGGTCTTTAACAGAGAAAAAGAAACACATCATATTCATGACACCTCTATGCTTGGAGTTTACCTTTTGACACCTATATATTTCCGCATTCGATTGTGGTTTTCCTTCCTGTAATACTTACTGCAGAGTACGGAGAATAACAAGATAAATAGTTTGCTGCATGCCATTGTCCCTGTGCTTCGCTGTGGACTTTCTGAAAGACAAAATAATTAAGCAAATAAAATAGATAGATAGATAGATGGATAGATGGATAGACAGATAGAAATTTGAATACATATACAATACATATATATATATATATATATATATATATATATATACACACACACACACACACACACACACACACACACACACACACACACACACACACACACACACACACACGTGTGTGTGTCGGTCTTAAGCTCCACGTGCTGCCGCCTCAATAAGACCAGATGCATGGAGTTTCTTTTAATACTGCAACACAGTATGGCGGGAGGGATAGGTGAAGTCACGGGGCTTTTCGGTCTCAGAAATAACCTGTGACTTCCCTGGTAGCTCTCCCGAACAAAATGTCATCCATAACAAAATAAAATACACAAGAGTGATCCATAGTGACTATTGACAGAAAAAGGGGGCACTTATTTACGTGGTGCCGCTCAACGCATCACATGCAGCAGAACGGCTGCGCAATGTACAATCATGGCGGCCCCGACGAACTGCGGACACGCGCCAGTAACACAAACAGCCAAACAAAAAGCGATACGAACAACTACAGTATATACAGTAAAACCGACAGGTAACAAACATCACCTGCAACACACTATGGCGGGAGGGATAGGTGAAGTCACGGGGCTTTTCGGTCTCAGAAATAACTGCGCAACAGAAAAGCACTATTAACTCAATGGGCCAAAACTTCCATTCGACAAAAATTAAATAACAATACAAAAAGCAATTGGTCACTCAGGACAAATCAGGGAACTAATTAAATACACCGCACCGTAGAAAAAGGAAAACAAAGTGAAATATTGTCATTAAATTATAAATGAATCCGGACCGTTAATGAAATGCAATTACCCTGTGACTTCCCTGGTAGCTCTGCCTGTGCCTGAGCTACGGCTGGAAGCTGGTGCCATACTGTGCGCTGTTGCGTCACTTCCGTCACAATTTAATAAAACTTAATGTGTCACTCCGTTACACACACGCGCACGCTCGCACGCACGCTCGCACGCACGCACGCACGCACGCACGCACGCACACATTCTGAATATAAATAAAACTCATAGCCGGACTATACAGTATAAATAAAACTCATTGCTGGACGTTTGCATTCAGGACTTCATTGTCCCATCAATCACAGCAAGTTGTCCTGCTCCTGAGTTACAAAGCAACCCCAGACCATCACACTAATTGATGCAATTTTCTATTCATCTTTATCTGCATTACATTTGACGTGAATTATTTATCAAGTGCTTTTTTTCATTTTACTGTGGCGCAAAGCTCAAACTGCACATTATCGTGACTTACAATAATAAATATACATTTTCGGAATAAAACCTGCTGTTATTTTTAATGAACACTGAGGTAGCCTCCCACGACCCTCGTGAGGATTTAGAAAATGGATGGACGGATGGACTGAGGTAGCCGACTGTACAGTATTATAATGTCACAATGTGACATTTGACAATAAAATTGTATTCAATGCAATTCAATATTGTGTAAATTAGAAGCGCACCCAGGGCGCTCCCACTACTGCCCGCAAGGTGCTGTAAGTGAGCCACTAAAATAATGTGGCCCACAGCATCAAACGCTGCAGCTTGGGTTGGTTAGACACGCCCATTCCTCAGCCATTTGGCACAAGGTTGCTTTAAAAAACTTTACATCAATCTGACTCTGAGCTTCCCAGCGTCCTCAAAGCATTGCGTTTTAAAACGTGAAACACGGAATTTATAACAAACCCACTTTAACTTGGCACATTTGCATAGAAAAAAATGTGTTTCCGTGTTTTATGAACTTATATATTTCTCATGAACACAATTCTAAAAAAAAATAAAACCCAAAACAAAACATCTACTTAGACTTGCATTATCACTTTAGTTTGAAATACGTTTTTCATTTTGTTACCGTTAGATTACTGTTCATAATTTTATAAATCTATTGCTGTGATTTGTATCATTTATTTTTTTTAAGGAGGCCTGGAGAGTTTTCTTTTCCTTTTTTCTTCTTCCTCCTTTAACAATGATTAAATTTAATCAAATGCACAGGAGAAGAATTTTCTCTGTGTGTGTTAAAAATGGAGTGAAAAATACAGTGATGAAAATAACAGCAATAATAATATCAAGAACAAGAACACCATCTTCAACAAACAACAATAATACTAGTCATTCTTCTTCTTATTCTTCTCATTTAGATATCAAAATCATAGTACAGAGATCAATTTTGTGTTAATGAAATTACAAAATACACAAAGCTTTTGTGCTACGTTTCATTTGTTTCATCCTGTACACTTTCTAATGCCAGATTCTTTTTATTTTTATATCTCAAGTTAGTATTTGTATCATCATTATCTGGCAGCCTTGTTTATGTCATTTTACCATGTGAAAAGGACATTTTAGCATTTAGCAAGATATATGTATATTTCATTGTTTATTGTGAACACTTTTGTTTTGCTCTTTGTATTACATTACAATGTTTATTTTTATAGACGTTATTAATGCAACATGAATACTGTACTTTATCAGGGGAAAAACTTAAAAATGATGATGTCATTCATATCATTCATTACAGTCGTCTTAGTTCAGAATGTATATTATATTTTGAGAGTGAGAGTGAGAAGTACATACACAAGCACACATACAGACACAAGCGTGCGCACACACTTGAATGGGCGTGGATAACACACGCACACACGTGTGTGGGCGGTGGGGCTGGGCGGTGTACAGTATTCAGTGTGTACAAGCAGTGTTGAGTAGACAACAACAAGGCAGACAAACTTGAGACAAGCACGCGTCACGCATTACACATCTGCACAGGCTGTTGGTCATACCCTCTCAAACCAACCAAGATCAAGACCAAGACCTAAGAGACATGCACTTTGATAAAGGTGAGTCCATTTCAATCACTTTCTCCATTCATGTTCTGCCATGAATGAACATCTAAACATGTCATTCCCACCCAGTGATTGTTGATGTTACTATGAATCTTTTATTCATGACTTCACTTAGTTACTCATAGCTTTAAATACTGATTATGTATTTTAATTGACATTTTCCAACAATTTCTGTAAAATATGTTTAAGTAATGTCGTTATGGTTTACACTCGGCCTCGATAGACCTTCTGTGTTTGCATGTGCTGCCGGTGTTTGCCTGAACAACAGAGATTTTCTGTCTTTTTTTAAATACATATTTCCATGCTCTCTGATTCTGTTTGACCACAAAATGAGGAAATTGGCACAGTGCTGCTTGTTTCTGTCTGTCTTTCTTTCTTTCTTTCGTTCGTTCTGTGAGGAGGGAGCACAGAAGAGAAAGGTCGTTGGAATCCCCGTCTTTCCTCCCACGCACATGACTCAGTGTCCAGGGCTTTCCACGTACCGTATTTGAATATAGCAAAGGGCAACCCAAGACTAACCCAAGGATCACACTCCGAGTCTCAATTATATGGACAAACAAATCGGAACAACTGGCTCTTACATCTACTGTCGAGCCATACGGCCATCCCATAAACAATTGAACAAAAATGTTTTGCTACAACATTAAGATTCAAAGTGAGTTAAGGGGTCTATCGCAATTGCTCATTACTTAATTAATTATGTAAGTATTTGGCTATGATTGACTGGTGACCAGTGTAGTCTGCGTTTGTCTTTTCGCCAAAGTCAGCTGGGATAAGCTCTTGCTCCCCGCGACACTAAAGAGGATAAGGAGCATAAAAAATATGATGGCTGTATGTCTCAGTACTTGTGCTCACATTGTGTATGACACCCCAACCGACTTCTCTGAGCTGCCGCGGACCGTAATAGGTTAACTCTTGATATTTCACTTTTTTGTGTGTTTTGTTTTCTATCCTGTGACCTGTTGACATTTCCACGTAAAGATCAAGTGTCTCTCAGTGAGTAATGTGTAGTAGCACATCAACTCAAGCATGAAACTCATTAGTCATTTCAATTGACCTTTAGGGGACCCATAACACAACCCACAAAGACCTATTGTTGTAAATTTGGAGCTAGAAGCAGCAACCGATTTAACAAATTATTCACTGGTTTGATTTCCTTATATTTGAGGACACACTGAGAAAGAAAAGACATCAGTCACAATCAGTTGTTATGTTTACACACACTCACACGGATCTTTTTCAAAGCTTTAAAATTTTTAATGGATGGATTTAATTTTTTTTTCTAATCCACACATGGTCAAAATTGCACGAACAGGTTCAAATACATACATTCTGAAATGGTATTTCCAGAAATGGTGCTGAAGGAATGGACGAACAATGCCGCTTACTTGCCGTCGGGGAAGAGAAGACACCAGCGCCTCTATAGTATTACGTTGCCACTCACTCAGCCCACCCAACTTAAATAGAATTATTTCTGTGCGACACAGTCTTTGCGGCAAAAATGCTCCCGTGTATGGCATTCGGTTGCACCACTAAATCTGGGAGGGGCACTACATGCACATTTCATCTGTAAGAATGCAATTTAAAATGCTCTCTTACAAGGTATATCTGAGTGCTACTCAAAGATTCGTCTGCATCATGTCAGCACCATCAACAATGAGTACAAGGCAGGGATCAGAACCTTTTTCATACAGAAAAGAAAAAAAAACAGAAACCACTAAACCCCTTTGACATCTAAAATGAAGGTCGTATTTATTTTTCTTTTTTCCATTTCTGCTGCAGACACCACCTGGAGGGGTGGCCCTTTATGTGCGATACGTCAGCGCCTCCGCCATATTGGATGCGACCATGATATTAGCCACAAAATGTACAAATTATACTTGCAAATTGGTGTTGGAACGGCTTAAGACATTCGAAAGTAGTGGTTTATTTTCTACATCACGAGTTCTGACTTTGTGTGTAAAACCTGATGATACACCTCCAAGTATAAGGCATCTTCACAGTTTCATCAATGTATGATTCAGCACTCAAGGCAAGGTCTAGGACTCTAGGTATACAGGTATGTGCTGTAAATGGTGTCTATGGTAATAATTACTCACACTAGGCAGCATTCAGGCTGTTTACTGCATGTGGCAGTGCTTGCTGTCAAATAGAATACGTACAAGTGTCAGGTTTTGCGTGATGGTAGGTAGAAGGAGCAGGGTGGACTGAGTAAATTATATGAATAAAAAATATAAACAGCAGTACACTGGAAAAAAAAACCCAACTGAAGTACTCAAACAAAGTCCTGAAAAATCACAAGAAACCAAAGTAGCAAAAAAACCTAAACCAAAAACTGACAGAAAACAAAACGTGACGGGGCGCGGGCGGGGGCACACAGACACACATGATGATCCAACAAAGACGGACAGAACCCACAGAACTAAATACAAGCAAAGTGACGAGACAACAAGAAACACTTGGACAAGACACAAAGGTTTGAGGGAGCCGACTGGTTAACAAGGGATGACAAGAACAGGCGGAGACAAGACCAACAACAGAAGCAAATGTAATCTAAACAAAAACATAACAAGTAGCTAAGGGATCATCAAAAATGTAGAGCAAAAAAAAGCACTCTCGTGGAATAATAACAACCTCAGCGGACAAGTGAATGTGACAATGGTTTGACGTCTACCGTGTGTGGTTTCAGAGTCAGGAAGATGTGGTTTGTGTTTCCGCGAGTGAAACAGAGCCACACAGGAAGATACCATAGAAAAGATGTAGGCAATCCCATGGTGAAGGTTTTCTGTTAAACCTCACATGTCTTCCAAATGGAGTCTGTGCGTCAGATCATGCAGTGGAAACTTTTGCTCCGTAATGTGTGACTTTTTCCTCTTGTATTCACCTGTCAAAGGAAATGACAACCAGAGCACAACATAGATCAATAGATAGATCAATGATATGAGTAGAGTTCTATATAGAGCTATGTAAGATTCAAACCCGGAACCTCAGAACTGTGAGGCACACTGGGCATGCAAACCACTACTTTTCTGCCTGCTCTTTGACACGACAGTGGAAGTGGAAGTAAATTCAGCATGTCAACGTGTGTTGCCACACAGCGCCAAAGGAGAAGCCATGCTACACTCTGCCCACAGTGAAAAAACTATTGGAACAGAAGAGGAAGCGAGAGACGTCCTCGGGGCTCACCTCCTACCCTCCAAACACAACTGGTCTCGCTGGTCACAGCATGCTGACTGTAAGAAAGACAACTCACAGTATCTAAGCAGTTCGTAGTCCAGTATTGTGTACCGTCTTATATGAGATCCCTTTTTTCCTATAATTCCTCTCATAGCACCTGCAGACTCCAGAACAACTGACCTGCGCAGGTAAGACTTTGATAATTCCCGTACAAGAATATCCCAAATATCTCAGAAACAATGACCTCAATCTCTGGGATTCTATGTGAACATATTTGTTAAACATTTGTGGAAATCTCCTGACCCAAGGCAGAAAAGAAAGCCAAGAAAACGCCTCATCATCTGTTCTTTGGAAACCTTTACTATCGACTGTAAAATGTGTTTAAAACGCTTTGTAATCAAGTTAGAGTTCACCTTCACAATTAAATTAGATCCAACTAGAGCAGTGACTGCCAACCAGTTGCCACGGCGCATGAGTGTGCCGTGAGAGATCATTGGGTGTGCTGCAGTGAATAATCTGCAAATTCTCTCCACAAGACAAATTGCACATTAAAGGTGGGGAAACACTCCACTAGAGATGATTTGCAAACGTTTTGACTACATCAAATATAATCATGATCGTGATGATGATGAGGTACGAGGTGCCTGGAGTTGCCGCATATCAGAGGTTTGGTCTACACATGTCATATTACGCACAGTGAATAGCAAGCAAGTGGCCAAATGTTAAAGAGCACCAAGTCGCTGTGTCTACAATTACAGCACTGTACCTAGGCCTCTCTGTCTCTTATTCAGGCGCATCAAGCAACTATACAGACATGCCAGCTATGAGATGTGAGCAGTGGGCTCCATTGCAAGAGCCTGTTCTCTCTTATGACCCCAATCAACCTGGACCAAGCTTCCCTGTGGGCTATGACGTCCCAATGGATTCAGATTTCAGCTCCCAACAGCAGCTTCAAGGATTTGCGTCACAGTCCTATGTGAGGAAAATGTCTTCTGAAGATGGAGTCTATTGTGAAAGCATTTGCATGAATGATTTCAAGTCAACTTTGAGCCGGTGTTCTTTTGAGCAGGAGTGTCTGATGGCAGCTGCAGATCAGGGCGCGGCTTCTACTTGGCCCCCTCTGGAACCAAGTCAGGCCTCTCATTCTACTTTCGGGTCTTGGATGGATACCGGCACACTAGAGAAGGCCAGAATGCTGATGAGAGACATGGACTACAGTAGAATCATTGGCCAGGATGAGGACGGAGACACGTGAGTGGTCATCTGTGTGTGTGTGTGTGTGTGTGTGCGTACATTTAACGTGGGATTTGAACTTTACCTTGAACATTTGGAGGACTTTTTGGAGGACTGCTGTGTGTTTTGAACCACGGGAAATAGTGTCTCAATTTAGGCAGTGATGAAAAGAAACAAAGTACTTGTCAAAATATGCTTTTTTTTTTCAACCTCTGCAGATGACGACACAATGTAAAAATATGTCAATATAGAAGTATAGTGATCTCACGCCACTTCGTACTTCAAGTTTTGCGGCTTCAGTATTTTGAGGGTGTTTTTTGGGGGGTATATTCATTTAAAAATATCCATCCATCCATTTTCTGATCCGCTTATCCTCACAAGGGTCATGGGGTAATTAAAAATAAAAATAAAACACAACCAATAACCACAACAACTTCTTCACAACCACATCACTGTGCACTGTTTTATGAATGACTCTTTATTACTATTTTGACACTCTGCTAAACTGTCTGAGTGTGTTGACGTCTGGTAATCGTAGAAACAAAAACAAAGGTCCGTGAGTCATACATGGAATATATTCACCTCTTACAGGAAGCAGGGCCAAATGAATCAGTTGAGAGGCTTCCCACACATTTACCATCAATTGTCACAAATAAAAAGCCACTCCACTGAATAATTGGAAATTCCAAGTTTTTATTATTACCGGTATATCGATTTGTTTTCATATTTCTGATGATGATGATTTCATAACGGCAGTACTGTGTACTAGTGTTTAGCCCGTCTGCCTCACAGTTCTAAGGTTCAGAGTAGAAATCTCAGCCACAGACTTCCTATATGACACTTGCACGTTCTCCCTGCGCTTGTGTGTGCGCTTCCTTCTCCAATCCAAAAACATATATGTATGTCTACTTGAATCCTAACCAATTTGATTATCTAAACTAACCAGTCAGGGCTGTAAAAATCAGTTGGGCTAGGCTCCAGCTCACCTACGACCCTCAACTGGACAGATGCTATAGACAACAGATGGGAAGATAATTTCATGACAAAATGTATCTATTTTACAATAAAAAAAAAAAAATCAGTCATGTTCAAAAACTCAAGTTACCCAGGATGTGTTTTTGCCTAATTAGTTTTTGGTTGGTTTGATTTGTCAGCATCCTGCATATCTACACTGCTAAGGGTCTCAGGGAGTGGGCCTTCGCTGCAGCAGAGAAGCTGAGGGATTTAGAGAAGCTTGATGCTAAAGAGCACAAAGGCAAAGTATGGAAAAAATATTTTCATTTTAATACGTGGACATATACTTCAATTGTGAGCATGCGTAGATTATATAATTTCTTGATTTGTATTTACAGACTGCCTTACTGGTGGCGGTGACAGCAAACCAGCCAGACATTGTTGAAGATCTGTTGTCATTTGGAGCTGACATCAACGCTTGTGATGTCAAAGGGCAAAGTGCTCTTCACCTGGCCGCTCACGATGGCTTACCGAGGATATTGCAGGTATGGGACTGAACCACTTTGGAGTCATACTGGGTGAAAAATATGGAGTGCGCCAAATTGTTGGAAGTTGTTAGTTTTTATTGTTTATTAAAAATATATTTTCTTTAAGTCTCTGATGGTGTGGTGGTACACTCACCTGATTTGTGAGCAGGCAGCGTGGGATCAGTTCCCACTCAGTGTGGATGTGGGTGTAAATGGTGGTTTGTCTCTATATGTGGCCAGCAACTGACTGGTGTCCAGTTCAGGGTGTAGTCTGCCTTCTGGCCGGAGTCAGCTGGGATAGGCTCTCGTGACCCTGTTCAAGATAAGCAATTCACATTGCTTATCTTGAACAGGGTCACAGGAGCCTATCCCAGCTGACTCCGGCCAGAAGCATCTTGAAGCATTTTCATGCTTCAAGATAAGCAATTCACATTGCTTATCTTGAAGCATGAAAATGGATGCCTACTACCCAAAGTGAGCTGGGATAGGGTACAGCACGCCCACAACCCTCGTGAGGATAAGTGGCTCACGATAATGGATAGATGTTTCTCTATTCTTACTAAAAAAACAAAAACAACAACAACAAAAACCCAATAACAACTCGATTTGTTTTTTTGGAAGACAGGGGAAAAAAATTAGAGATAATGTTTTTCAAGATTTCTGTGTAGATCTTAGTCATCCGGGTCAAGGTAATGCACAATAGTTTAATCGAGGCAACTGAACTATTCGTGTTGGTTGAAGACATTTCAACTTTAATCCAAAAAAGGCTTCTTCAGTTCTACATTTTTAGACTGAGTCGCCCGATTTATTCCTTCTGCCAAGTGAACATGAACACAGCAAAACATAAAGCTACGAGAAGCATATTTGTATGCTCTAGTGCTTGCCGCGCTCCTATTTGTACACAATATAAATTAATGACATTTTATTTTCCAGATAATTCTGACCAACAGACCCGCCGTCAACCTCGAGGCCAGAGACTTCGAAGGTAATGTCTCACCATATAAGAACACAATAGAATACATTCTTACAATTGTGTACAATACTAAATTTAATTATGCAATTGTAACACGTCAAGAGAAATTAACCTCTGTACACAAAAAAAGTAATGAAGTCGTCACCGGGATAGTAAACATGCAGAAAGAGTCCGTGTGAAGAAACTCACACGAACCCGCTTAAACAGCTGACTTTGCATTACACATTTTGCCAATAATAAGTCAGATTTCTAGTTCAATGGTTGTTCGATGAATGTTTTACATCACACCTAAAAAGTTAAAGAAAGAAATAATTATTATCGATCACAATTCTTGCTTTTCCCTTTTTAATGGATGTGATCTTTTTGTCCCTCATTTGTACCTCATACTATCTATGTAGCTGTTACTATTACGGGCATTGACTTGTCATTTTTGTCCTAGGTATGACCCCCCTACACTGTGCAGCCATTTCTCATTGTGTCACCATCAAGGCTTTGTTTGCCTGCGAGATGGCGGATGCGAACCTGCAGGCCAAAGCTGCAGAGAAGCTCTCCTGTGTGCAGGTGCTTCTCAACGCGGGCGCCTCACCACTTAGCCAGGTGGAGTACAAATGTACATCTTTTGCAATAGTGTTACATTATTATTTTTTTTTACATTTGCTAAATCAAATGTGATTTCATTTCATTTGAGGTTATATTTGAAAATGACAGATTCGCATATCAAACACTCAATTCATAGAGGAATTCACGCAGTTAAATTAGAATAAGACGATACAGTGGAACCATCGTATTCAAACGATAAGAAATGCAGTTGAAATTGTCGACTTAGCCAAGCTATACTGGTTAGCAATACTGTATTCGTAGCACACACACCATTTTTGTACTTACCGATTATCTCCTTCCTTAAATCCACTGCGGTTGGCATCACTTTCCCTTTTTCTTTGTTGCCGGTCGCAACTGCTGTCTTTCTTTAGGCCCATGGCTAAAAAAAATCGTACTGGAAAAAATAAAAATAATAAATAATTTTGAGAGGCACTTGCAAATGTGATGACAATGTTCGCGCTATGACTCAAAATAGCCAGTGGCTCGTCTCGGCCACCGTCCGATGTGCTTTTGGCATCGCTCGGTTTCACTCGGCTACGTGCATTCAGCTTTTTTTATTCTGATGTTTTTGGAAAAGTCGCGAGTCGTTCGAATTCCGGGATATCTAATATCGAACCTATCTATCTAACATAATGTTATTATTTTTGCAAAGGCTTTTAATAGATACATATGTATCTTTGTTTCTTCCAGTGAGCGTTATATTAAAAAGGGGGAAATACCAAATCCAACCACAATGATGTCATTACTTTCATTTTCTTTCTAGTCATATTTGCATGTTCCAGCACGACTTACTGTGATTTTATTGTGCTCCCCCACCCTCCATCTCCCCACACCCCCGATCTCCAAATTGCAGGAAATCAAAAGCGGCAAGACAGTGTTGCATTTGGCTGTGAAAGAAGGGAATGTTGTTTTGCTTCACTATCTGCTCAGCATCCCCATGCACAATGTAAAAGACTTTGTCAACATGAAAGTGAGTTTCCCGCGTTTGGTTTCATTGTGTACAGTCGTTGCGTGGACAGTGTATCTCAAAGCCTAATGTCTGCTTCAAGGCACATGGCCACACGGCTTTGCATATGGCGGCCTGTCTCCATGGCAACCCCCAGCAGGAGGAGATCCTGCGGCTCCTACTGAGCAGAGGAGCTGATCCTAGCATCCGCAATATGGAGAACTGCCTGCCGGCGCATCTTCTACAGGGTGGCCCGGAAGGGGAGCAGGTGAGCTACATTCTTCATTATATTTTTTCCATCTACATTTTACCATTTGTATTTAGGATTTATTTTTCCCTTCTTGGTGAATGACCTGGCCTATCTGTTTAAAAAAATCAAATGTAGCCTCCAGTTCTACATACAGTGGCCTTAACTTGTCCACATTGGAATTTCATGTGCTCAAGCTACAAAATGTAGCACCTAATTGTGAACTGCAATGAAAATGACAAATCTGAAAAATACAAATGCATTCCCACTCCCTGCTCTGATACAGATTGCAGATGGATAGTTACTAGCACATGTCAACCTTCTGTTGCGTCCTTTGAGTGTCGTATTAGAAAAAGCCACTGCCCAGATAAAATCCAACCCACTGATGTCATCTCTTTCATTTTCTTTCTTGTCTTCACTCTGTTTCCATGTTCATGTGATTTGGTTATGTTTTCACAAACACAAACGTGACACATAATTGTGAAGTGGAAAGAAGATGATACATGGTTTCTGTGTGTGTGTGTGTGTGTGTGTGTGTGTGTGTGTGTGTGTGTGTGTGTGTGTGTGTGTGTGTGTTTGCAAAAAAATGTGGCATGTAAAAGTATTAAATGCCTTTTTACTCTGAAATCCCAAAATAAAATCAATTGATGCAACTTGCCTTCAGAAGTCACCCAATCAGTGGGTTTTTAGAAAACAGAAGTGAAAAAACAGGAAGCCAAAGTAATACACCGGCCAGATCAGGGATACATTTGTGGTGACCCTCAAAGCAAAAAAAAAAAACCCTGCAAAACATGGATATCATTCAAATAAGTGAAGTAGACTACTTTAACAATTAAACAATAACATTGTCATTTCAAAATAGCATTTGTATAATTCATGTCATTTGAATTCATAAACCAATTATTTTGTGATTTCCTCGTTTGTGAATACAGTACACAACAAAGGAATAAATAACAAACACTTTTGAGACAGTCCAGTCTCCTACATTTTACTGACATCTGATCGTTCTGTTGGAGCTACGCTCAAGGAAATGCCAAAATAAATTCTGTAAGGGGGGATATAGAATTTATTTTGTGATTTCCTCACTTGATTTTCTGTTTTGATGCATTATTTTCAATTTTCGTAGTTTCGTTGAAGTAATTTACATTTTCAATTCAAATTAATTTACATTTTTCGGAGGCAGTGATGAACGCCTCTCGAGTCGAACGGAAGGAGTGTAGCTCCATCTAGTGGATGCATTGTAGATTGTGTTTTATAATCCAGTGTATCAAATATATGAAAAAATTACAAAATAGGCCATTCATTGAAGGTGCGCCTCATAATCCAGTGTGCCTTTTAGTGCGGAAAATATGGGTAATTAATTAAAAAGCTGTATATGTAATATTTAAATATAAATAAAATGTGTACCGCTAAATATCTATCCATTCATCCATTTGTGGGTTATTTTATTCCCAACAAAAAAAATTACTAAATTTGATAAATTATTACAGATAAATAAATTTTAATTAATCAAATAGCTCAGTTCAACAAAAATTATAATATACAGTGTAGGTGCCAATTTGACATTGGCCGAATTTCGTGTGTTCAATTTGCTATGATATTGATACGTTCAATTGGCATATTTTCTAATTGAGTAGAAATAGTCGCCATTGTTATTTTATGCTGTTATTTTACGCATCTCTGAGTGTTTCTTTTACAGAACTATTTGTTGTGACGTCACGCGACTGGCGAATGAGGACAGGTGGAGAAGGAGTCTGAGAGAGACAGACGGACAGAGAGATGAGGCCAGCTCAAGAGTAGAAGCGATACAGTTTTTTGACCATATCAACATATCAACATATCAACATATCAACAGACAAACTGAAGAGAACCTTTTTTGTATGCTTTATTTTTAATAAACAGAAAATACGAAGAAGCCATTGACGTGTTGTTTGCGTTCAAGACTCGTCGTTAGACTGGCCTCAAAAGGTGCACCGGAATAGCACCGACATTTGTCAAAAAACTTGCTAAGAAGCTAGTTAGCTTGCGCCGCGTCGGAGCAGAGAAAAGGTCTACCGCGCCGAAGAAGGCCCAACAGAAGGCGGCGGGACGTAAATCGACGAGAGAAACGCGGAGAAAGGAAGCCGTACGATCCGTTGATTCTACAGAAAGGTAGAAGAATTTTCTTGTCCTTTATGTCCGCACGAAGCGCGGCAGAAGATAAAGCTACGACGAACGAAGCTAAAGCTAACGTAAGCTAGCGCAAGCTAACAAGCTAAACGGAGCCTACGTGATCGAAAACGAAAGTGAAACGTAACTTTCGCCAGTGCAAGAGCGCACATCGCAGCCTTAATTTGTCCATGCAGTTTGGCTTGAATAAGAAACTGCTTGCATTCGTTTCCATTAAGAAAAGTGACCACTGAAGAAGAAGGTGCTTTTGAACATTGCATGCAGCCATAATGAGCCACTCAGCAAATGATAAGATGGATGAAGAGAAGGAGCGTGACACGCTTTCAGTGCAACAGATCTGGAACAAAGACGGTCACGTAAGCTAACTGAGAAAGGAACAGAAGAAAAATTACAACGATGCATTGCATTAAGAAGACAAAGATTGAAAGATATGTCAAATAGAATGAATGTGATGCAAGCTTTGATGAAGGATGTGCAAAACGTTCAGATGGTGCAAGATGGAATGGAAAATGACTTTGTTTGTTTATTAGAGGAATTTAAGCGTCTTAATGAAGAAATAATGAACCTCTTACCTGAAGAT
Source organism: Hippocampus mohnikei (assembly GCA_026261675.1). Classification (NCBI taxonomy): domain Eukaryota; kingdom Metazoa; phylum Chordata; class Actinopteri; order Syngnathiformes; family Syngnathidae; genus Hippocampus; species Hippocampus mohnikei. Next base: position 12,303,221 of record JAKGUB010000556.1, on the reverse strand, counting down.
GAACAAACATATGACCAACAAAACTGGTTTGAACCCAAAATGGCACCCATCAGAGACTTTATAAAAGCAACAAAAGCATGGATAGCGGCTACACGCACGTCCTATAAGACAGAGGATGGTCCAGTGGATTATCAGCGGAAAGAAGACGTGCAAATACAAAATGAGTTTGCAACTGATAATGAAATCCATGATGACGTTCAACCAGATGATAGTGCATCACAGACTGGCGTCTCCGATGCCAAATATGCCTACCTGCATGGGTCACAAGTCAGCAGCTCCTCACTATGTTCTCGAGTCTCATCGACACATGTTCGACAAGAAGCAGAGCATGCAGCATTGCTGGAACGCGCTGCAGCAATGAAGAAAAGGCAGCAACTAGAGCAAGAGGAACTTGAGTTGCAACAATTTGAATTGCGTCGAAGCATCGAAATCAAAGCTAAAAGAGAAGAACTTGACATTGAGACTGCGTTGGCCGAAAGTAGCGCAAAATTAAAGGTGCTCAACAAGTACGAGAGGTCAGAAGATGGATCAAGTAGCTGCGCGAGGGTCAAGGAGAAGATTTAGCATGAAACAGGAAGTAACTCATGCTTTACCACCTGAACCAGACAATGTGAACCCTTACATACAACCGCAGCTACCACACACCCAAGCACCACAAGTACCTCTACGAGACTATAACCCTCAGCCCAACATCTTCGGAGATGACAACTTGCTGAAGGTCCTGCAAAAACAGAATGTAATCACAGAGCTGCTAGTAAAGCAGCAGAAGCAATCGCAGTTACCAACTAAGGACATCCCATTGTTCAGTGGCGACGTATTACAATACAAGTCCTTCATTCGAGCATTCGAACATTCAATAGAGCAGAAGACTGACAACGATCAAGACAAATTGTACTTCTTGGAGCAATTTACAAGTGGCGAACCTCAAGAGTTGGTCCGCAGCTGCGTCCATATGCATCCTAGCCATGGCTACAAAGAAGCAAAGAAACTGCTACTCAAGCACTATGGAGACGAACTACGAATTGCCAGCGCGTACATTGAAAAGGCACTAAAATGGCCACCGATCAAGTCAGAAGATGGAAAGGCACTAAACGCCTATGCAATGTTTCTAATTGGATGTCGCAACGCAATGGAAGACATAGAGTCACTGGAAGAAATGGACAACCCCACCAACTTGCGAACTGCATTGTCCAAGTTGCCCTTCAAACTTAAAGAACATTGGCGTGCTGAAGCTTACAACATCAAGGAGAGGCGAGGCAGAAGAGCAAGGTTTGCCGACTTGGTGAAATACATAGAGCGTCAAGCAAAAATTGCGACAGACCCCCTCTTTGGTGACATCCCAGACAGTCGCCCCAATGCCTTTGTAAAAAATAGCAATGAAAGACCCCCTGACAAAAAGGAAAAACGCGGGAGCTTCGCAACGAATGTTTCCACAGGAAAGACCAAAGAAAAGAATGAGAAGTTAGCGAACCCAGATAAAAGAGGAAGCGCCTTTGACAAGCCATGTATATACTGTCAGCAAACTCACACTCTTGCCACATGCAACGAGATCAAGAATCAGCCATACAAAGACCGTGTGGAGTTTTTGAAAACGAAAGGCTTGTGCTTCGGATGCTTGGCTATGGGTCATATTAGTAAGTTCTGCAAGAAAAGAACAGAGTGTAAGGAATGTACTCTAAAACACCCAGACATCCTACACAAAGTTAAAGAAGAAGATTTGGCCTCCCACGAAAACAATGATGCTCAAGAAGACTCAAGCCCTCAAGTTACAGTAGAACGAGAGGCTGCTTGCCTCATCGGGGCCGGAGAAAGTGATTGCGTGCTGCCAATAATACCAGTAAAAATTAAATTGAGGAATAACGACAAGCACATAGAAACATATGCTTTTATGGATCCAGGAAGCACAGCAACATTCATCACAGAAGCCCTGCGCAAAAAACTAAATGTTAAAGGGAAACCAACCCAAATACTCTTGAGCACCTTGAGTCAAGATGCATCGGAAGGACCAAAGTGCACAAATAGTTATGTGATATCAGACTTGGAGGTATGTGGCCTGGAAGAAAACAGATTCATTGAGCTACCCAAGGCGTACACCCATGGTAGTATACCAGTGCATAATGAAAACATCCCCAAGCAATCAGAAATTCGGAAGTGGCCCTATCTTCACGAAGTGCGAGTGCCAGAAATAAAAGCAGATGTTGGCTTACTTATTGGAGCAAATTGCCCAAGAGCAATGGAGCCATGGCACGTTATAAACAGTCGAAACGGAGGACCCTATGCGGTGAAGACTGCTGTTGGATGGGTCGTGAATGGTCTCCTAAGAAAAGAACCACAAGGTGATGACAACAAACATCACAATTCAGTGAATAGAATCACAGTGATGGAAATCAAAACACTACTAGTACAACAGTGCAGCACTGATTTTCCAGAGTGTAACTACGATGACTGCCTGAGAAGTGTCGCTACCGAAGACGAAGCCGTGACACTAATTAAAGACCTTCGCATCTTGTGTGCTAAAGGAGGATTTACATCGACTAAATGGACAAATCATAACAGAAAGATGCTTATGTCAATACCCGATGAACACAGAGGTCAAACAAAAAACATGGATCTCAGCTATGAAACTCTACCAGTGGAGAGAGCACTTGGCATACAGTGGGACACAGAAACAGATACCATTGTCTACAGTATCAAATTGCCAGACAAACCAATGACAAGAAGAGGAATCTTGGCGGTCGTTAATTCAATCTATGACCCCCTTGGTTTGCTGGCTCCAGTCATTTTGCCTGCTAAACTCCTGACGAAAGAGCTGTGTAAAGAGCAACATGAATGGGATGAAACCATCAGTAACAGTCACGCAGAGGATGGAAAAGATGTTACACAACTCTCCAACTTCCAAGTAAACAGGTGCGTAAAACCTGCAAATTTCGGACATGCAGTTTCAGCACAGCTGCACCACTTTTCAGACGCTTCAGAGTACGCCTATGGTACAGCATCCTATCTACTGCTGCAGAACAAGCAAGGACAGAAATGTTAAACACAATGGGCAAGTCAAGAGTGGCCTCACTCAAACAGGTCACTATCCCCAGATTAGAGTTAACTGCCGCAGTGGGCGCCATAAAGATAGACAAGATTCTTTGCCAAGAAATCCAAGTTCCATTACAGCCATCTACCTTCTGGACTGACAGCACTACGGTGCTCAGATACATAGATAACGATAGTTCCCGTTTCAAGACCTTCGTGGCAAACAGAATAAATGTCATCAGAGAAGCCACCAAACCTTCTCAATGGAAGTATGTAAAAAACAAAGAAAACCCAGCGGATCTATCAAGCAGAAGAATGAAAGCCAGAAACTTGACACAATCACAAACATGGATTGACGGACCAAGCTCCCTACTCAAAGACGAATGCGACTGGCCTGCACAACCCATGCAAAGAGAAGAAAACTGCAAGACGATCCTGAGGTGAAGAACGTGGCAACAGTTATCAACGTGATCAACGTGGAAGATATAGCAGAAACAATGCAGAAACTTATCGACCAGTATTCGGAATGGCAGAGACTAAAAAGAGCTGTAGCCTGGATGTTAAAATCAAGAAAGACTTTGCAACAACTCAAAGACGAAATAACAGCGTTGTCAGCGTATGTGAACCATAATGAAAAGAATCCTGAACAGCATAAAGCAAAATTGAAAAACGACATGAAGAAATACAGAACAAAAAGAAAAAGATGGAAACAAGTTCAATACTTGGCGGACCTATTCTGGACTCGGTGGACTCGTGAGCACCTCGTGTTCCTCCAAGAGCGGCAAAAGTGGTCGACACCCTCAGGACTCAAGCGGAATGGTACAGAGTCAAGATACGGACCAAGACAAGACATTGGAGAGACCAGTAAACAAACTTTGCTTGCTGGAAGAAGCAGTTCAAGAAGAAAAGACTTCATAAGACCCCCAAATTTGGGATTTTCAAGAGACTTTAAGTTACTCTTTTTGAAAATAGTGATTTTGTAATTTGAAGTTTAGTTGAGAAGTTAGTAATTGCTTAGCCCTCCTGCCTAACCAATTAGGGGCCGGTTTATGTAGGTGCCAATTTGACATTGGCCGAATTTCGTGTGTTCAATTTGCTATGATATTGATACGTTCAATTGGCATATTTTCTAATTGAGTAGAAATAGTCGCCATTGTTATTTTATGCTGTTATTTTACGCATCTCTGAGTGTTTCTTTTACAGAACTATTTGTTGTGACGTCACGCGACTGGCGAATGAGGACAGGTGGAGAAGGAGTCTGAGAGAGACAGACGGACAGAGAGATGAGGCCAGCTCAAGAGTAGAAGCGATACAGTTTTTTGACCATATCAACATATCAACATATCAACATATCAACAGACAAACTGAAGAGAACCTTTTTTGTATGCTTTATTTTTAATAAACAGAAAATACGAAGAAGCCATTGACGTGTTGTTTGCGTTCAAGACTCGTCGTTAGACTGGCCTCAAAAGGTGCACCGGAATAGCACCGACATACAGTATATTATATTCATAAAAGGTGGCCCTGAGACTGTACTTTGCCCACTACTGATCTATCACATGATGATTTCAATAAAATGCATTTACTTTTGTGGTTGTAACATGACCAAATGAGGAAAATTTCAAGATGTCGGGATACTTTTACAAGCCTCTGTGTCTTTCTTTCAGCTCAAACACTTGCTGAAGAAACGTAGCGCTTCGACTCGCCGACGTCTGGTGGCCCCACAGGACCAGGAATGATTGAAAGTCTTTTGTTAAGAAGGGAATTCTTTCCATTATATCAAGGAGTGAAAGTCTGATGGTAATTCACATTGGATTTTAACTCAGAAAATGTTCACCATTTAGCTGCTTTTCAAGAACAGCAAAAGTTGATATTTATGTTTTCATACTATTTTCTGTCAAGCGTTTGTACTTTTTTAATTTAAAAAAAACATGCTGTTTGGAATATATTTAAAGAAAATCAGACTGAACATTTTTTTCCACAATTTGATTGAAGTCCTTGTCACCTGCCACAACGTCAGGCACACATGTACAATCTAATGCCATCCAACAGAAGAGCTAAAATGCCAAATGCTAAATGGAGTGCACTGCTTGATTCATCATTCATTTTCATCATACTATAGTCATTCAAGACAATTGACTCACCCCAACGCTCACATTTTGTGGAAATTCAAGATTGTGTCTAAAATAAGCAAACCAAAATGAATCATTATTATCTTTGTAAAAGGCAGATTTCTGGGTGACATTAGATTGTGTTTGATTGTCTCAGTTGCAGGGTTAAAAATTGTGGCTTAGGTGAGAAAGTTGTCATGTTTCAGCAACTTTGATTTCCATGAAATCAACGGTCTGACTTGGAAGAGTCTTTCTCATGATGATCGCATTGACGATGGCTGCTGTTGCTGAATTCAATCAGCATATTTACTTATGTTGACATTGCTCATGTTGAAAATGAGCTAACTGAAAGACTCGTTCCTGTTCTGTATGCATCATACTTGTGGATGTAACGTGTTTACTGTGTAAAACTACATTGACTTGTGTTTGTTTCCTGTCTTAGAACCAAAGCATGACAAATTCACACATATACAGTACAGTAGTCTACTCTGACTCATTCAAGGCCTAAACGAGTCATGGGTGTTTTGGAATGTTCTCGTGTTTATTTAAATTGGCAGCGTGGGGAAATTGAGCCACTCACAGGACAGTTGTAACAATGATGACCTTTACTCTTGAGGAATACACAACATTCACTTTCAACAACAAAAAAAATCCTGACATTTTGATTGTCGTGACCAGAGACCCCCAAGAGGTGTCAAATTTGCTTTTGACTGTAATTTCAGTGAGAAAAAATAAAGGTTGAGGTCTGCGACTCATGTATGTTGTTTTGCATGATATTTCAAATTATCCTGAGTATGTAGTTGTTACTGTTTTGGCAGACTTGTCCACCAACTTGGTTTACAGATCTGACTTTGAAAAAATGCACTGGAAGTGTCATAAATAGTATGACACCTTCACCAAGCCTGCCAAGAAAATATGATTACTTCTATCCTATTAGCTATTTTATATACATTTGTGACTCGTTGATACATAAATACGCTTATTTTTGTTAAATCATTTATTTCAAATGACTCTGTCATTAGTACTGACTATACTTATGTTGAGCAACTACCTGTTACCATCTTAGCTTCGCTCATGCTAAAAGCGTATCAGGATCTTTCTGTGCATCGTCTGCAGAAGTTTAAAAAACATGTTTTTTTTTTCTCCGAGGTTAATCCTATAGGAAGCCTCACTTGCCTTTCTGACGGGTGTCTTTCTTCCATCGCGGTGCTGTTCTCTGTCAAGCCGACCGGCTAGCAGCTGGTGGTTGATGCTAGCAACTTCTCCCCTAACATGGGGTATGAGAAGGAACAGGTTAAGATAGCATTTCAGGACATAACAGAAGACATGAATAGATTTTTAATTATTTTTTTAGTAGATGTTTGCAAATTCAAGACTAGGTAAATCGGGGAATAGCGAATGGCAAAATCCTCATCCTGTCAGTCAAGGGCCATTCGAAGTGTCATTACAAAGTGTAAGTTGAGGGGTTCGTTGTTTTTAGTGGATAGCTCTTCTTTCCGAATGGCAAAAGGAGGGATGGAATCCTTCAATGCAGTTTATTTAAAAGGGGAAAAAAGAAAGACATCTGCACCGCAGCACGTTCGAGAACACAATTCTCGTCAATAAAATCACTTCCTACTCCTCTTACTTTAACAGCCAATCAGAACCTATCAACATAAAAACATGTCTAAGCAATTATTAAACAACAGAATATAATTTAGGTATGCTTAACATGAAATAATATGATGCTCAAACATAAAATGCTAATTAATAATATAACATAAGCTTACACAAAGCAAAGAGGGTTCTCAGCAGTGTTGCCACAGTTATGCTTGACTTACCATAATTAATTTTATTTAAGAAAAAGAATAAGTTTTGTGGACTGCATTTATCATCAATACATTTAAAAATACAATATAAAATAAAGGCAGTCTTTTTACTTGACACATTTCTAATGGCAAAACTTAACATATAAGGTCAATTTTAGAATATCGCAAATCAATTTGGAGACCTCTTTTGGTCACACAAATCTTTTGGGATTTTCTCTTTAAATGCAGAGTGATATGAGCCATGATTTTTTTTGAACAAAGTATTATTGAAACATGTTCAGAAACAAAGTCATTCAATGCATGTGCCAAAAACAGCATCAATTGTTGAACGATAGACTTTATTGATTGTTGTAATGTTATTTGTTACATTGCACACAACTGCGACTGTTAAATACTTTTGCTTTAAATGAAAGATTAACCTCCTCTTTCTATTCCTAAAGTGGATCCAAAATAATCTAACACAAGTGTGAGAAACATTTAACGTAAGTACATATTTTTATTGATCATCCAGTTGAGCTCCAACAACCATAAAACACTTTTATGCATGTGGTACGCTTCTGTTCTCATGATGCTGGCCTCTTGTTGCTCCAACAAAATACTGCATTTGCTATACAGCTGGAGTAGGCACTGCAATGAATGAGGAAAAAAAAAACGAGACAATTAGAATGTTACAGAAGTTGGACTTTACCCCAAACTGAAGTGAGCTCACCGTCTTTCTTTGGTATTTGAGTATCAGATGATCTGCAGGTAGAGAAAGAGAAAATAAAAGACATGAGTGCATTGGTCTTTGGGGTTTTCAAACATGCAGAGGCAGCACAGGATCAGGCGCATCCATTATCAGGAGTTCAGATTGTGACAAGTTCTGGAAGAAAGGGACATTTATTTAGTCCATACTGTAGTTTGTCCAACAGAATCTTTTTTTTTAACTCTTGTGTTTTCAAACGGGCGACATGCGATAAATTTAGGCATCACACTATACCAACACATGACGAGTGACCATTCTAAAAATTGTTCCAGAACTCAATCATGTCTTGGGGAGCGTGTGTTTTTAATTGAGGAATGATGCAGGCTAGTATCCTTTGGTTGGTCCGCTGCTTCAAAAGGTTAAATTCATACAACATGCACAGGCGCAGCATCCACTAAACACTTCTTACTTGGGTGAGGATTTTACACATTTAGTGCATTTGTTACCTGTTTGGGGAATGATACATTGGTTACTAATATATCAGTGTGTACACTCACTGTTCACTATGTCATGCACACACACACACAATCTAAAGAGATCCAATCCAAGGGGGGTATTGAAAATTCAGTCTTTGCAAAGTTAACCATAAATGTATGGTGGAAGTACCAGAAAAGTATTTTCACAAATAATCAAGTGCCAATACGTAGTCAGGTGTAAATTAATAATATTGTGACTCTGTGTTTTAAATAGCTGTTTCCCAACATCTGTTGAGCCAAGGAACATATTTGACCCCCCCCCCCCCAAAAAAAACCCCAACACAGTATACTACCACATAAAAATGTCACAAATGTATGCTCAATGGCAACGCATGAATATACAGGTTAGTTGCACATTCTGCCATCTAGTGGAAGAGTATTTAATTGTTGTCTGTCACTCTTCATCATTGGTTGGCATATAGACAAATCAACAAATAAATAGTAATTGAATGAAATTGCTAAGTTTTGTGCAGCTGACGCTATGATCTCTCACCGCACATGAATGTGCCAGGGCACAATGCTTGGGAATCACTGGTCTATCCTGATTTAATGTGAAATGTTTTGCTAGCTTTCCAGGGGGCCCAAGTGAGCATTTTTAAAATACATTATCACACACATTTTGATCAGGATACACATGCTTGAAAAATTGGCACGTGAGAGCACCCAAAAGCCAAATAACAGTGATTCCAAATTGCTCCAGTAAAAAGAAAATAGGTAACATAAACACTGCAGTTCACCTGTCCTAAGCTATTCATACCCAGGCCAAATTTCTTATCGAAGTGAATTTTTATCTTGTGAATTGGCAAAACATGGTACTGACATTATGTATAAACTGAGCATTATATTTGTAAAGTCATCAATTCTTTAGATCTCAATAGACTGCGTGTGAACCGAATAAAGAGTCCAGTGAGCGTACTACAGTGAAGGTATAAAAGAAATAAAAACGTACTTAAGGCTATCAAAATGCCAGCCACAAACATGACAATGGCAAGGACAAGGCCTATGGTCCTCAACGTCTCTTCATCTATTAGGAGACACAATCTGATAAACTTAAGGTAGATATTAAGCATACACTTTTATCAGGCATATCTCTTACCATATTCAAAGTCATTATGGTCTGGAACCGTTGCTTCTGTGTGTAAAGACACAAACAGTGTGAAGAGTGAATGCAGACCTCCTGTACAGCTGCAGTAGTTCCTACACAAATCTCTGGAGTGTTTCCCCCCGCCCCTCTCAATGCTTTTCTCAGCAGAAAAGATGCACAGCAAAGAAAGGTGGAGCCGCAGAATCCACCACCAACACCACCAGTTTTTGTATTTAGTTGCCTGTATTTTTCTGATTGAGTGATTGACATCTCAAGCCAAGGAGCATGCTATCCAATTGGTATGCATGTTTCACATTTCATTTTAAATGCATTGCACTTATAATCTCTTTCAATGCAAATGCAACTATAAATTTCCTAATGACACACACACACTCGCAGAAGTAGTGTTGGAACGTATAGCAGTCATGATTAAAAATGCATGGCGGATCCATTTTCTGAGTAGCTAATTCAAGATAATTCAAGCTTTCATTAATATGTTGAAGAAAACAAGCAAAGCAGCAGTATGTGAGCCAACTTTTTGACTATGTTCTGATTATATAAAATGAACTGACCTGTGGTGCCCATGGTTTCAGCGCACGGATGCTGAATATTTTCTCCAAATGTCAAATGAATAGACGTGCGGACTGCGGATGGGTGGAAACGCACTGAGCAGTCAGAAGCATCGCTCGCCTTCAAGTAAGCCCCCTGGTGGCGGTAGTCCAAAATTGCACTTGTCTGCTGCAACATACAGAAGCTATTTGAGCGTGTACTTAATATGCTTGATATCCATCTTAAAGTCCATGTACGCTTTTTGTCTTCACTAATACGTCAATTCAGCATAATGTTAGAACGATTGTCTTGGAAAAAAAAGAACAACCCCCCCAAAAAAGCAACAGCACAAAACAGCCACAAATTGAAAACATCTGCAATGGAGGTTAATGGTGAGGCAAAACTGCGTTCTACTAATGACTAATGAGGCACTTAATCTGTTAACTAGTCGTATTTGATGTCGCCTGTAGTAGGTGAAGTCAAGTGAAGTCCAACTTTATTGTCAAATTGAAGTACAGTACAGTATGCAGTTTTCAACTTGTGCAGTGTTAGATTACCAATTATGGAGTTATCCTGCAAGTATGCCAAAGGTGTGCTCATGTTGAGAAAAAAGCTCATACTAGTACATAAGGCAACTCACTCATAGTGTTTCCCCATTGATTTTATGATATTTCTAGTGAAGCAACACTACAAGTGTAGCGTGGGCACGTCATTGTACAAGTGCTATTTTTTTCATGAAACGGTTGCTTGAGATGAGGTTTTGCTGAGTTTGCTTTGGCAAGAGTGCAGTGCAGCCTCTTCCTGTAATCTGTAAGGAAACGTTTAAACCTTTTTACCCTCGCAGATGCCCAAATTCGCAGGAAAACCTTGTTTAGCAGCAATTGCCGCAGAGGCGGATGAAATGAGATGCAATTTTGCAGATAACCACTCTGTAGATGGCCACTTTGCACCACACAAATCACTCACGTTCATTGGCGGCGACTGAGCCAAATGCAACGTCAGCACAAGAGTGCGGCAGTGGGCTGCCTCCTGGCCCGCAACACATGGGCAGATCGCCAAAAATATTGTGGCGTGCATGAAATATAAAACATGGGAACCTTTTTTGTCTGAAATCCTGAGGCCAGGTTGCTTTGCATCAATTCCATTGTCCATCAATCTACACAATTTGACTGCTCTGTTGCACCACAATGACAACATAAAGAGCATGTATGAAAGAACAAAACAGATGAAAATGAGGCAAGTTTTAAAGTTGAATTCTTTATTATTGAAAAGATTGTCTTCAGCCGATAAGAAAAGAACATCTGCTGGCATCAAGAAGTAATGCTTGGTAACTGCAAAGAAATGAGGTAGAAGAGGAGTGGTAAAGGAAACTCATTTACCTTCAACAGCAAGTTCAATTTGGTGAGGTTGTTCAGAGCTGTAGTTGGTCAAGTAAGGCCCAGAGTGCCATTCTGTAATCTGATTTACCGGGAATTTATTTGATCAGTCCTGTCATTTTTGGTGCATTCATTTGTCTGTTTCCCCCCTTAAAACTGTCAAGTTAAAATCAATATATCCTTTTTTTCATTCATTTCTCATTAAACAATTCATTGATTGACTTGCTGATATGATACAATCAATACACTTTACAAAAAAACATCATTAAAATGAAATTACCGGTATTCGTAAATAGCCTAAAAATTATTCCAGCTATTTTATTAGTAAGACTAACTGTATTATGTATTTCTCTCTTTAATTGGTAAGATGACAGATTGTAAACAATACAGTAACATTTGTAAAATAAAGTTATATTTACATCTTCAACTAAAATGTTTCTATTTTTTGATTTGTTAATTATAAACAATCACTAAATTGGTGAATCATTATTTTAATACATTTACGATTTTGTATATTTTTCATTTACTTGTTCTGAAAATGTACTGATTTATTGCAAACAAAGATGTAACAATTCTGTATTCGATAATTGGTTGTAAGTTAAAAGGGGGGAATTATGTCATTAATAAAATACAATAAACAATTTTCCATATTTTGTGTATCCCATAAAGATAAATATAAAGTATTATATTGAAATATTTTTTCAGGCAAAAAATGACCAAAATCATTGGTTAGTTTCAAAACTCTGTTTCTGGATCTGAGTGTTTTCCATCCCTGGTTTTGAGGTACTGACCAGATGATCTTTGTCTTTGGGATTATGCTGTTTAAAAAAAAAAAAAAAAAAAAAAAGAAAGTTTGATTACTTTGTTGACAACAGACAAAAACATATATCCAACAACAACAAAAACAGCATAAATATATTTACCTCTTGGAACACCTGATTCCACATCTGGATTTCGTGACCTGGCCACAATTAATAAATAGTTAAAATAGTCTACAATAGGCACAACTCACAACAAGCCTGCACACTGCACACACTGGATAGTTGACATGTAGATTTATTGACTCACCTTGACTTGTCACTCTTTTTACACACACATTTTCTACCTGTTCATGAGGGGAAAAAAATGTGATTACAAAAAAAAGTAAAAAAATGTCACTGTGACGTACTTAAATTTTCTATTCTTCGTAACAACCCCTCCCCCCCACGGTAGAGCAATAACAGCAATTCTCAACCACCGTCTGGAAAGTGTGAAACCAGGCAGAATGGAGGTGAAACAAAAAAATCTCTATTTGATTATAAGGAGTAGGATGTCAAATTGTACGGGGCTTATTTTGAAAAGTAACTGAGGAGGCCTTGATTTATTCATTTTAGAATAATAGACTGTATTTTATTCTACAAACCCTTTGATTTCAATGGACAACATGTGAAAACAAGGTTTCATTCTTGTAGTCGCACTAGATATGAAAGGTTGATGTGGGAAATCCCAAAGCAGTCTTGTGACCTACATGTTGTCAGGGTAAAGCATCTTGAAAGACAGTGCTAATCCTTTACTCTTCTTTATTCATCCACTGAAAGGCGCCAGCAGTGTCTTTCGCTGTCAGGAAGTCTCTCAGTGCTCAGTTTTTTTAAAGAGCCAAACAGTAAACTTGCACAGCACTGCTCCCCTTTATGTTCTGTTTTTATGCACTGTCTTTATGATTTGTCAGTGTTTCTGGCTGGTTTTGTAAAATGATGTTTCTCCAATGCCAACCTCATCGTGAATAACTGAGAAACCCTGTCGCCCTCCTCTACTCAACTTCATAAACTGTGAACAAAAAAAAAAGTGTGACTAAAAAAAATATTTACGACATGCTAATTGGATTTCAGCAGTAATGTGTCACCGTTTTGCAGAGTGAGTCACTTTTTAAATGAATACATTTGACAAACTGAGAAACTTTGTTTCCAAATATGGAATGCGACCGTGATTAGGCTGGGACGACATTAGTGGGAGAGGCAGCTACTATATTTGATTTATTTTATTACATCTATATGTTATGTATGATAAAACCCCACCCACTTTTACAAATTCCTCTGCAGCATTTGCTGAAAAATGTATGTGCATTTTCATACTCTTTCTGCAATGCCCGAGGATGCCACAAGATGGCGACAATGCAATGGCTAAACAGGCAGTCATTTATCGGTGTCAAGGAAGTATGATGAAGTAATATCTCAAATGAGAGACTAAAATCTTCATCTGCCGGGGAGGATCTGAGTTCAGCCTGGGTTGAAAGCAGAAGTTATGGAGAATGTTCGCTTAAGGTGAATGTTTTTGTCCTGCTGAGCGATGACACCATTTCTTTTTCCCAAAATGAAATCATCTGTAATCCATTTCATTTTAAGTTTAAGAAATTATAGTCTTTGTGGTATGTTTATGGTTTAAACTATTAATAAAGGAAATTCTTGAATTTGTCTTTTGTCTTTTTTGGGGGGGCAATGTAGGGACATCAATTACTTGCATGATTTCAGCAGTCAAGGCAGGACTCAGTCCATAGCACACACAAATAGAGTCTTGTTCTTGTGTGTTGCTTATGGGTTGTTTTGGTATATGCTGTCCGAGCGCTGCCTGGTGGGAGGAAAGTTTGAGCAAAGAGGAGTCTTGTGATAAGGTACGACCGCAATGAGAGAGGGCGTGTGAGAGCTGATATTAGACTACCCTCCCTTCATGATATGAGCGCACAGATGTGTTGTAAATACTCACTGACGATGAGGGCGATGCCTAGGAGGAACAGCACGACAGCGAAAACCAGGCCACCGATCCTCAGCGTTTCATAGTCTGTCAAAATTCCAAGATTAAATTGCAGGGATACAGATTGGTAGATTATGGACACATATTAAATGAAATATGTCATTCAAGGCTGTCAGTTGAAAAAAATTCCTAAATTCAACTTCCCCACAACCTGCTGGTGAGACCACCAAGTCGAGCTGTCCTCTAAACCATCATTGCAGAAATAGCTTTACCCAAAGAAATATAGCATTCTTTCTCATATGGTGGCCACGGGCATTTTTTTTTAAACTTAAATGGAGTGATTGTAATATTGAATCCCCCCCAAAAAAAGAAAAGACAAGTAACTGAGAAATGCAGAGAAAGGGCAAGAACCAAGGACTGGGCAGAACAAAGGCGTGAAGTACACCAAAACAAAGACACGGATGATCTTTGAATGCAACATGTTAGAAGACTCCACAATTTAATGAATATGTGAAGGACACATTACATTTAGTAATAGCTGCTGCTTTGCCTAGCAACAAAGTTCAAATGGGCTGAACAGTTAATACTTTAATGTCCGTGTTTAAACAAGACAATTACAGGACCGAGATGTTTATTTCCAAAGGGAAGAAAGGAGGTGTCGCTTTGGGGAAAGACGTTGAATTATTCAAGTGGACAACGCTATGATTGACATGCCGTCTATGAGAGCAGGGATCACGATTTCAATGTCTATTTTATCGTATTCAATTGATTAGTGGTTACTAATAGTAAAGAAAAACATGACGTGATAACTGTGACGTATCAATAAAACACCACTGCTCAAAATGTATTACGGCAAAAATATGAGTTCACATACTCAGTAGTTTGATGGTGGGGTAATCAATGGTATGAAAATAACTCACGCCAACAGGTGCAACTGGAAATCTCCATTCAGGCGGTGAATAATACTTTTGGTGTCTTAAAAGAGGTGGCCCAATAAATCATTACTGTTCTCAACAGGGTTTATCCAGTCAACATTATTAATAAGCTTAAAACAGGGTTATGGAAAATGTTGACTTTCAGTGCTGATATTGTGTAGACAAAAAATATATAAAATTTCGAGAGAAAATCCACAGCTCGTGTGGAAATAAGGACATGCAAGTGTGAGATGCCATAATCTGACTTTACAGATGTTTCCTTTCAGAGATGTGTAAGACTTGCTCACTTACCATATTCAAAAGCTTTGTCGTAGTCTGTCGAAGAAAACGGAGAGAAGAAAGATTTGAGTGACTGATTGACACACCTGACTTCTGCCTTGGCAATACCAGAATGTGAACTCGGACGAAACGCACCTTTTTCGCTGTCTGCGGCTAAAATTGTGAAGACAAAAAGTAGACAAACATCATTAAAGAGCAGAAAGTATACAAAGCATCTCAAAGTATTGTGATTATGAATTATTTTGCCAGTTGTCTACAATTTAATTGATTTGAATGCTCGCTTGCAGCTGCTTTTCTGATGAGCCTAACTCAAACCCCTGAACCCAACCTATAAACCCTAACACTAACTCTAACTCTAGCCACTATCCCTAACCAACCCCTAACCTAACCAAAACGCCCAACCTTAACCCTAACTCTAAACCTTCACCCTAAGCATAACAAAAAACCCAAACCCTCACCTATAACCCTCACCCCCTAAACCTAAACCAAACGTAACCCCTAACCCTAACCCAGGTGTCGGCAACCTTTTACACCTTTTACACTCAAATAGCAATTTCGACCCGGTTTCCACGGAAAAGATAACAGTGGGAGCCGACATCCGAAATGACGATGCTAGCCAAATATAAATACATCTATCTATCCATCTATCGATATATATATATATATACATATATAAAAATATATATATTAAAAAAAAACCCTTAACCCCAACCTCTAACCCCTGACGCTAATCCAACCTATAAATAAAAATAAATAAATAAATAAATAAACAAATACATAAATAAATAAATAAATAGCTAGCTAGCTAGCCTTCACTAGAGGAATGTTCAAATCCGGAGTAGAAAAGTCATGTAGATGTGTGTACAATGAACAATTCTTAACATTCGTGAGTATCGGCGTATCTGCGTAACATCAAGCAGAGCGAATGACACGCATGTACAATCAGGAGGAGGAAAAACCCAGCAGCAGCCAAAAGACTTCATTGTTCAAACAAAGGACACATGAATATGACTTTAAACGGTACTTCCTTCACTGTGAAAAAAAAATATATGAACATGAAAATGTGGGTGACAAAGTCATGCAAATCGTTTCAGAATCGTTTTGCGTTTCAAACCAGCAGCGCATGACAGGAAAGTCTGGCAAGAGTATCAAAAGGGCCATGTGACCGCCAATGTGAGAGACTCTGTACATAAATGAATCCTTCAGAGACAAAGACGCAGGAGGTGTCATCGAAAAGACCCCAAAAATCATCCTCACCGAGGGCAGAAGTCAACCAGGAGACAAATGCCACAATCAGCAAAAGATCCATTGTAGCTGGTGAGGAGAAAAAAACAAGCGTTAATGAAGGTGACTTTATTTCTAGTTAGGGTCAATTTTTGAGTGAAATTTCAAGATGAACCCATGACGCGCTATAACTTTTCCAGGTGAACTTCAATTGATCTTCTCAAAATCTTTCGTTTGCACATGTCTGACTGCTCAGTGTTTCAGTCCTTTTTTGCACAACTCGCAGTTACGGTATTCAACAAAGAGAATGCGTGAAGTGCTTCTTTCGTGAGGCCATAATAAGTAAATTACATGGCTTGTAAGTATAGACGAATGCTGAAAAAAAAAAACCTCCACCTAAATCACATTTTATATTCCAGTTTGAGTCTATTTTTTTGTTCCCCACACTTGAGTCCAGAGTCAATCAACAACCAAGGGAAGGTTTCAAACTAATTTTGGTAGTTGCTGTGAGCACACGAGAACCCAATGTGAACCAATTGATAAATTAGGCAATCATTTTAGCATGTTGTTTTGTTTTCTCTGGACGAAGAAGTTAAAGTGCACAAAAGCAACTCATGTCATAGGCTACTATAAATTCTTCAACTATCCAAATTATCATTGCTTGGCTTTCTTTTCAAACGATGGAAAAAAAACCAAAACCTTTCAGTGTGTCTACAATTAGTTGGGTCTCTGGACAATCTGGACATCTATCAAGTGTGAAATGTAACAACCAAGTAACCTTTTGTCGCTGCTTATTTCTGAAAATGTGTCAGTGAGCGAGCCGTTCTGTTATGTAAAAGTGGTGCTAATTTACATTTTAACCCCCCACCCACATCCCCGGCTTTCCCTGCTTGACAGGATCAGCTAAGCCTGGTGAAGATTCAGAGCCATTTTCAAGCTGTGGCCATAGTTATCAGACTACATTGTCTAAAACAGTCAAATGCAGAGACACTATCATGAAGAAACTTCCACATCCCCCACGGGTGTGCCCCCCCTGCTGTCGTGTGAAAGTCAAAAGGAGAGGAGCTGCATAGATGGATGCATAGAGTTGCATCCAGAGGTGCTATCTTCTGATAAGCAGCACATAGTTGCTGGGTGAAGGTGTTGACGTGGTTGCGCAGGGTATTTGTGTGTCCATGTCCCACATACACACAGTGTAGAGTGTGAGGTGCTGTATCCACAGATAAAAATGCTTTATTAGGGTAAGCGGTTCAGATAATGGATAGATGTCTAGATGGGCTCTCTCCCCAACCCCCCGCTTACATAGTAGCAGTCTCTGGCCTTGCTCTTCATGGCAATGATTCACACTGAGTAAGGACATTTGTGAGTAAATTGAGATAGCAGTATTTAAGTTTACATAGCTTTTGTGGCTTTTGTTTCTATTGCATTTTGCAAAGGTGAGATATGCTTTGGCTCTGTTAAAGTTCGGAAACACTGCCTTAGAGCAATGCACTTTTGAGTTCTGCAGTCAACACCTCCTGACTGGGACAGCGCAGGATCTATTTAAGGCAACTCACATCCTCGGTCCAAGATCACCGGTGTTGAGTTGCATTTGCTATTTGGTGAGAGGGTTTGACTGTTGTGTTTGTTGACAGGAACCCACAGCCACTGTTTCATCGACATCATTATCTAGCAGTGTATTGTTGTTTTAAAGCTCACAAAAATATGTTTGCTTACCGGCTCTGCGGCTATGCACTGACAAGTATACTGTATCTCCAGTTGTGTGCAGATGGATGACAATTTAAAAGATTTCAGGCCTAAGAAGACCCTTGGCGGGAAGCATGCACAACCACAAGAATCCCAAAATATGTAAAGAAATCACACCGATTTGGAAACATAATCCCCTGGCATTTGTGAGTATTGTCCACTGCAAAGGATAAAGTTTATGTAAGGAGAGCCAAGGCTTTCCTCCCTGCCACAAGCCTTCTGAAACACTGCTGAGATTTCAAGCATGGAGTGGAGAGAAATGAACACTTCATCCGTGGAAAATGGGATTAACAAAAACCTGCCAATCAAGTTTAATCAAACAAGCACAGGATGAGTTATACCAATAGGCATCGGTCCAATAATTGAATGAAAGGAATATAAAGGAAGTCTAAGAGCAACACTTTCAAATAAATTATCTCGGATTATAATAACACAGGATTAACAATGGGGGAAGGGCGGGGGGTAATTGGAAAACGCACCAGTGTCAACCATAAGCAAATCGTTGTCGGAGTTCACGTTCTCGCAAAATACCGCGATATCCACCGATGAGTTCGTTCTTGGTTTCTAACTGTTGAACGCAACAGCATATAAAATGAGTACCAATGAACTTCACAAAATGAAAGAAAAAAGAAAGGAAAAAAATAAAGTGATAAATCGTAACAAGTAAATGGAAGAAAGAAATGGGCACGCTTGTATTATTCATTTGCGAGAGTAAAGCGGCTTGTGGTCATTAAATAGTCACATGCTGCCGTGGGCATTTGGATGAAAGTCGGGGGCTGCAACTGCAGACGACAAAAATAGGTCTAGGTCAAATTGAACAAACGTGAGTTGGCTGAAATATTTTGAAAGTGTAGATATTACAGTTCAGTGCATTTCAGGCAATACGCAAATACATCGATCTAGACAACTCAAAAACGAGAACTTACCACGTTTGAAGACGCAAATGTTACCTCCACTCAATTTAGGTGTACCTCCTTTACTTTAAGTTTTCCTTCAGCAGCAAGTCTCCGACAAAAAATGCTGGAATCCGCTAAAATGTTTCAAAGAAAAAAAAATTACATCTGATTTACGAGGAATTGGAGAACTCTCTTTACTGCGTGTCTTGTTTGGTCCACTGAGGAATGAAGGAGGAGGAGGGGGCGGGCGGTGGTGTGAAGTTACTCTCTGGCTGGCGTGCAAATGCAATCCAACCAACCATAGGACAATTCATTAGGGACAACAAGAACCATGCCCGGCTCTGATTGAAACAGTCTGAGTAGTATTTCATCAAGTATTTATTGAGCATTTTATCGCAACGTTGATCGATTTTCTTGTTAAAATGTTATTTAGTCAGGATGTGTTTTGTTTTTCTCATGTACGAAAGCACAAAGACACCTTTCTACAGTAGGCCTACTTGTCGTCATTTGGGTTGTGGGTGAGCTGGAGCTTACCCCCACTGCACACAAACAAACCATTCATACTTAGATTCACACCTATGGGCAATCATGCTTGTTTTTGGCGGAATGTTGGAGAAAGCCATGCGGTACCCGAAGAAAACACATACAAGCACGGTGAAAACAAACTCCACACATGAGGACCGTAGCTGAGATTTGAACCGTTGAAGACTTGCTTATCACTAGTTGCTGTCACCTTGTTCAAGAAATAGGCCTACTGCTCTAAGTTTTGATATTTGATACATGTTGTGACTTGCAAGTACAGGAAGTATGTCCTTGAGCTGGGTTCAAGATAAGACATAAAGATCACAAATTAGACTTGCACAGTGGTGTCATGGGAATGTGTTAGTGTTTCACCAAAATAAAAGCAGATAATAACAGCAGATTGTTGTGCGCTCTATCAGTCTATTGGTGCCTAGCTATGTTCTCAAGGTCTCCTCCACACCAAACTGACACATTCTCTCCTGTGGGATGAGCAAATAAAGAGCCGGCTGGACAAACTGTATAATGTGACTCAGTATATAGTTGAGTCAGGGTTATTGATTGGAGCCTAAGGTTAATTTTAAAAAATCCTCTGAATCGTTTGATAGCTGTGAAAAGGATTGCAATGAATTCCCATGGCCTTCACAGTCAACAGCACTTAAGTCAATGAAACATCTATAGGACATGTATGGACTGGCATGACTGACAAGCCATTCACTCATTTAATTTTTTTTTGAAGAGAGGTGTTCAATCGATGTATACAGAGGAGTTTGAAAGAAACCCTCAGGCGTTTCATTCTTCAGACCTTCAACATTTCCACAGCTGTCCGTTCACACAGCAGCCTCAACATGAAGTGCAAAGAATTCCAATACACAAGATACCTTGATAAAGATAATACCTGATTTAGCTACACGAGGGAGGCAGAATCCCTTTCACATGATGGAGTGCAAATCTACACCACTACAAATTAGTACACCAAAAAACATAATGGTGATTAAAAATTGAACACCGTCTTTCGGTACAGATCTTGTCATTGACCACATGTACCAAACCAAATTGTGGATTGTGTGAAGTTATGTGATATTACACTTATGCTTGTAAATCTCTTGTTATGCTTTGTTATTGTCTTTTGGGGTGATGTCTTTTGTTTTACTCCTACCATTGATGAGAAACTCTAGTAAAAACCACATAAATTTGACTCGTACACGGGAAGCACAGATGGAGGCACAGAAAGACAGCTGACATTTTATTATTATTGGCAAAAAAAAAAAATGGGGGGGGGGGTTCAGGAAATACGCTATCACGTATTTAACAAAAAAGATGAGCGAGTGACAGCAGCACCAGGCTTGCACTAAAGTCAATGGAACATTCTTCTCCACTAGATGGAGATGTTAGTCAAGAAAGGGAGGCTGAAGTGAGGGGCAATATAAGGAACATACTGTCTCACCAGTGAGTAAGTAATACAGTATTAACTATGACTCCACTTTTTAAAAATGAAAAATAATGCGTGATTAGGACCAACATCCAACATCCAACACCAGCAGCAAACAAACAAAAAAACATTTTCTATCCATTCCTCATTCATTTGACAAGATATTTATGACACGTTTTCATGTGGTCAGGCAGAGAGGTTGTGTAAAAGCAAAGTCTCCATATATTTTGCTGCTGTTTGTGTCCAGTTTTGGAGGAAAGGGACACATTAAAACGACAATTCTCTATTGTATGGACTTTGGGCGAAAAGATGCAATTTTGGGTGAGAGCTTGAATGAATATTGTCCCCAGATGAGTCTTAAATGTCCTTGGATGACAAGCAGTGATTGGATTGCAAGCTTGGTAGCTTTTGATGGCCATGCCTTGTCAGCCTCACCTGCTTTTTAATCAGTAATTACCATGGGGGATTCTCTGGTATTTCTTAATTAAATTGGACCAAATGCAATTAAAAACCACACACCCTATTCCTTTAAAATGGCTCTGTGGAATTTAGTTTCTCGCTGTTAAGAGCTTAAGCGGCTGAATGGTCATAGCACTGTCCCATCGTTTCCTGATCTGCACTCAATTATGCCAATGGTCAAATTAAGTTACCCTTTGCATCATGAAGCTGGGTTCATAGGGTAAAAGAAGGTTAGATTTTAACTGTAGTCCAAGTGGTAATGTTGTTACTGTAGATCAGGATTTACTAAACTTTTTCAAACTGGGAGCATACCAGATTGATACTTCTGAAATAACAAATTTGCTCAAATGAATCTTATGACAAATAGTAGTGATATTTGAATTTGAGCTTTTTGGGGGCTGGGGTCATTGCATTTGAGCTTTTAGCCACAAATTTGGCTGGTGGAGAAAGTAATAAAGCTTAATTGAACATTTTGATGGGGGAGAACAAGTGTGTTCTGTATTCATGACAGTGTGTGGTCGATTAATTTTGCTTGAGATACAGTAAGCCCAAGGCCAGTGAGAAATGGAGACTGGAGTATAACAACAGCAACACCCAGACCTAAGCATACAGTCCGTCAAATGCTAAGGCAATGTTAGTATGGGTGTTCATTTTTGCCATTTATTCTCAAGTGTCCTCAAAAGTTATGACCGGCTGCTGACAAAACTGCTTGAGCAGTAAACAACCAGAAGCAGTCAACAACAATATAGGCGACTACCAGCAATTGTCTTGTCCCTATAAGATGTGTGTCAAACATTCCAGGACTAATTTAAGGAAAAAAGCATTTTAAATCCAAACAACCAACCCCTTCAAAGTTATCCTTTCCCAGCCTTCCCTCACACACCTTCACACGCTCGTGGAGAGGAATTCTTGGAGAATCCTCCACATCTCTGTCATCATAGCCAACTCAGTCGTCTATATCATCAAACCTTTGATGACCCCCTTTCAATTTGGGAAAAGGGTGTGGGGGGGTGTTATTAGACAGAGACAGGTCAGGTGAGTCGGGACGTTACTCGAGCATGGCGATGTTTTTCTCAGCCAAGAACTGTCAGATTCTCAGGGCATTGTGAATTGGTACGTTGTCATGAAGAAGCCATGAGTTGCCCTTTCACAACTCTCTCCTCTTTTACAAACAAAGCAAACACAGCAGGAGCTTTTGGTGGACACGCTGGTTTATTATCTGGCCCACATTGGAAGGGTCAACTCATTTTCTATTATGGGTTATGAAATATACAGGTATATGTTGTTAATAATGTCGTGTGTAAATGCTCCCAGTACAGCTTGGTCAGACCCCCCATTTGTCAACATTCCACTGTAGTGTAAAAAAAGGTAGAATACACAGACTGCAAATATGAGATAAATGCCTTATTCTTGTTCTGGTGTCCTTGGATAAAGCTAACCTAACCCACTGACAGTCGGAGCGTCTCATTGTGCAAATGGATGCATGAGGCGACACTGTGGCAATATCTTCAAGGGAGAAAAGGTACTTTACATGAACGCAACCCATTAACATGGTATTAATCCTTAATGTCTCCCTGCAAACCTCCTCAAAGGCTGACTTGTTGAATAGACTGTCTGGTTCGGCTGGAACCAAAGTCATTACGCACACAAACCACAAACACATTCTATTCAGTGTTAAAGCAGTGGAGGAAAATAAGAGGCCGATTCCATTACACACACACACACACACACACACACACACAAAACCACAATGGGAATCAAATGGTCGTCAAGAAACACTTTGCCATCATTCAAAGTGGCGGAGGCATCATTCAGAACCAACAAAGGACTAAAAATGAGACTTGCACTATGACATCAGACAAGAGGCAGGGCCCTGTGCTGGACCTAATGGACATACTGTATACCAACTTAATCAAGGCTACAACAATTGTGTGACTTGAAGACAAGATGCTCACTCAATACCTTGGATGTGAAATAAATGCAATGACATCTTCATCGCTACTTGCAGTCCAAATGGCAAACACAATTTTCTGAGGGAGACGTTGAAAAGGCGACTAGGCCACCAGGATGACATTGGGGTCTGATTTTCCTCCTTTTGTATCTGCAATGTAAAGGAGAAAGACACAACCAGCCTAACGCTGTAAACAGCGGAGGAATGTCAAACAAAAGAATGGAACATTACGGTTGTCCATCGCCTTGGGCTTGATATTGCTCTCTTGTCTGCATGCACCTTGATTGGGTCATTTTGTGGTATGTATGCCGCTTTTCCATGCGCAAGTTCTTTTGTGTTATGAGCAAAATGTAATTTTCGATTGCCAGACCAACAACAAAACCAGCCAAGATTTGAAAACCCCAACTTTTGGTCACTGGGCAAGCCGCTCTCCTGACTGAGCCACAATCACCCACTCGGACCAACATACTGTCGTTGCCAACTGGTCACAAATTATCACCAGCTACTGGGAGAGCCCCCGCAACAAGCTGGCCCTGCTGGGGGGCTGTGGCTCAGGTCACAGAGCAGGTTGCCCAGTGACCGAAAATTCAATTGTTCAGACCTTGGCTGTTTTGTTTTTGCTTTTCTGTTGGTCTTGGTGGTTAAACCTTGCAAGAGCAGTACGAAAACAAAACCATGCTCGTCTATTGTTTTGTTGTTAACGGGGTTATGTTATACAAAATTAACTGTTTTGTAGATATGAACTTTCATTCGTTCGAGTATGCGCTTTGTCAAACCGAACAAGAGAACACAATTTAAAGCTCCAGGTTAAAGTGGACCACAGGAAATATTTTGTTCATAACAGGGTAGTGGATTTATGGAACAATGTTAATAGTGATGCCAACTATCCCTCACTGGCAATTTTTCCAAAACACATGGCTCAATTATCATTTGATAAATCGTGGGGTTAAGAAACTGGACAATGGCCCACCTGAGTCACTGCTGATCAATTTACTTTGTGTGCGCTATACTTAAATGCATTCATGTGATTTTGCTTGATGTGGATGGTGGTCTCTTTGTTGACTGTCTGAAAATACATGAGTGAACACTGGGTATATTTCTTTTCATCCACATCACCTTGCAGGAGCAACAGTGTCTGCAATAATATAGCCGCATCAACTCTCTTCCTGACTTTATCATAGGTGGTCTATACTACCCAGGTGAGACCTGGAAGTTACTACTGTATACCACGCATCACCATACAAAGGTCAATGTGACATCAGCACCGTGTGCACTACATTACACAGAACTGCTGAGACACATCGCTCTAGTCTTTATTCTAAATGCATAGACAAAGACGTCGTAGCTTTGAACTATACAATGCGATTGCAGGGTTAGGATATTTTTACATTATGGATGCATTCCTGTAGTTCTTGCAAATCCTAACATACAGCTAAACCTTAAGTGTCACTGCATGGAAAATCAAGTCTGAAATTAAATATAAATGAAAGGGGAGTGATGTAAGAGCTCAAGGCATTATCATCCACTCATTTTCTTTTGGCTCACAGCATGTTATTTTTAATGCGGTTAAATGCCATGCTGCCCCATTTACCCGTACTTGGAAAAACAAACAAGTGTCAGTTTTCATGCGCAGTCTGTCAAATGACTCCTTTGATTCATTTGATATTTATACTTGCCTGAGATTTGTAAAGGGATTCTAAGTTGATGCCATAATATGAAGATCAGTGATAACCATGTGTAGGTCACTGCTTCACCTCACTTTGAGCTTCAAGGGGCAAAGTTCAACCAAGGGGATAAACACATTCCCATACCTGCGCTCATCTTCAGTCACACTGTGTGTCTCACCCGAGGCAATGTTGCGCTTTTCCAGAAAAGCAGTTTCAATGTCTGTCTGAAGTCCCAAAATTTTAATAGTTCTTTGGAGTTGACCGACTTCAGTAAGTCGACGCATGACAAGAATGGAACCAAATTCTTGCATCATGGACTTAGACACATGTCACTGAATTTAATAATTCTAATAAATTGCTAGGTCATTTTACTTTAACACATGCACACTGACAGAATTTTGAAAATAGGGAAATTCAGATAAATTGTTTTTGAAATGAATATCTATAGGCTGGCAACTCTGCATATTTACTAGGCAAGTTTGTCCAATTAACTTTCGTCATGTTACAGATTTGAGAACGGGTAAATGCTTTACATTTTTAAATGAAAAAATATTTACTGAAAGCCCCTTCACAGAATGACAGCACAATACGCATTTTAATCGTTTTATTGGATGAGTCAACAAATGGAAACGCTGCCGTTTCAAAGAGTCATGCTGTGGAGAAAAACAAACGTTTGTAAAAAGTAATGAGAAACATTGCCTGTACAAAACGTAGAGTTCTACCCACCAGCCTTGAAAATCGGAAAGCGCCCATGACTTGACCGATGTCTGCCAGTGGGGGTCACTCAGATTTCCACAGATGCCACATAACTTTCCAGCATACCAAGGAGCTGCCTTGAATGTGGCCATAGTGATTCCGATCTCGATCTCCAACTCCGATTCCAGTCCAGCCTCTCTCGTCAGGACCACTACCGCTTCAGACTTGTCCTGGGCCATGGCAGATGACAGGGACACCCCTAAAGGCAAAGTGTAAGGCAAAGGCACAAGGTGTCCATTCACCTGTGCATGTGGACAGTGGACTGATTAAGACCAACAGAGAAGGGAAGAGAGACAAACTTTTTTGTGATGAATACCTTCACAATGCCATCCTGGATAACAATTGAGGCTCCCACAAGGAGAATTTGGAACACTGTAACGAGCCTGGTGCCACGTCTATCACAGCGTCCATAGTAAGAAATGAGGTTAAACCAATTTTTAGAGGTCTCGTCGCAAAGGCCCATCAGTTGGTAAGGTGTCTGTGGTGCCAAGCTCAGCTGCTGCCCATTGAAAGTGGAGAGCTGTAGGCGGTCTTTGAGTTGACAGACTTCCCGGCCAACACAGCTCCAGTAGCCATTCTTCAGAGAGCACAACTGCCCAGGGCTGCAAGCAGCCTTCTCACACAAGGCGCCACCTTGAGGGTGGCACCAGCATCTCTTTGTGCAGTTCTCACTATACAGCTGCTCATCAATCTTGAACAGGGAGGAGATCGTGTAAGATTATGGCATTTATACTTGCCTAACTACTAGAAATACTCCCATGTGGCTTATACTGTACATACCTTAATATATTTGCCATGAAGCACACACCCACAGTGGCTGACCGGTACACATTCGCCCTCGTCAAACACTTTTCCATTCTGGCACCGACATCCTTCTGAACACCCAACTGCTGAGGACTCTGGATGCAGCAGGGCAGGACACGAGTTGGAATTGTAGTCAACACACTGACTTGGGCTGCTGCGGTCAGGACACTTGAAAGCTGGCGTTACAAATGAACAAATCTAGAGCGGGTTGGATGCTTTTCATTTTAATTAGATCAAAGAGGTTTACTCACAGCAAGGGCTATTTTCTCTCCAGGAACCGACATTTACTCCTTTGGCCTGGCAAGCTGCCATGTAGGCTTCCAATGCTAGACAAACTGCTTCAGTATATGCAGCCCCACCACAAATGGCACTGAGGCACACGTCTCTGTATACTTGGGGTTTAACACCCTTGTTCCAGCAGTGATTGAATTCATTATGTGTGGTCAAAAGGAGGTCACAAATTGTTTCGGCCTTTGCAGACAATGTGCACTGACCACAGTCCTTTCCACAAGACCCACTGCAATTCCGTCCAGGAGCAACAATAGACCAGTCAGAGAAAAATGCTGAAATATTTTTGGCTAGATAACCACTTCGTAGTTGCAGGTCGTCAGATTCATCCCCGTTGAAATTCCCACAAAGGCCTGAAGTTGTGCCATTATAATCCTGAGGTATGCTCAGCCTGAGATAGTTTGTGGAGGACACCTCAAGACTCACCCCAGCCACAGATGTGATGATCAACCGACCACCATCTTCATAAGCTTTAAGTACATCAATACTGTAGGGCACCTTGAAGTCCTCGCCATTTACCTGAAGTGAAACACCCGTTAGTTTGCCCACACCTTCATTTCACATCAGCAGCTCAAGCTGCAGAACTTACTTGTATTTTCCAAGGCGCTTCTGGATTGATGGTTATTTCCACTGCAGCCAGAATAAATTCTACCTTGCTGACAGTAAAAACGGAGTCATCTACACCCTCCTCAAAGCTAAGCAGCAGACTGTGGCCATGTATATCTTTGGGAGAGCGTTCAGACACTAAAAAGGTGCAAGCGCCATGGTGACGTATAACCAAACCATCAAAAGTGATGTAGCCAAACCCAGCAAAAACTTCACATGCTCCATGATGCCGAGGTGTTGGCTCAAAAACGCCATCACTTGACAAGAAAGGCTCTTTGGGTCTACAGAGTGATGGTCTGCAAGTCACTTTCCCCTCACGACAGTGACAAATGCGACAGTTTTTTGGTTCTGAAAAGTAACCAGCGGGATGGTATCGTCCTTCGTAAAAGCAACCGCAGTCTGCTACCAGTACACAACGATCATTACGGAGGACATATCCAGGGTCACACTGGCAACCCTCCTCACAACCACCACCGCATTTGGTTGCAGAGGAAAGTCCTTCACATACAACAGGACATCGAGATCCACACAGTTCGTAGTGACTATTTTTGGGACATGTCATACCTATGGAGAAGAGGGGTTGAGGAAAACAGTGGGTTAGAATAATTAAATGCATCAAACATGTTCACGAGACAAAAAAATAAAAATCTTAATCAGTTAGTTTGCATTTACAGTATTAGAATTAAAAAAAAAAAATCCTCACCACAGAAGGTATCACTCCTCCAGTTCCTGATAGGCAACTGAGCTGCTTGACAGGCAGCTGCAAAGGCTGTGATGGAATTGCAAAGTGCCAAATAATGTCCTCCATAAAAACAGGCGTCTGCTAAACAGTTGTGGAAGTACAGCTTTGGACTCAGAACTAAAAGGCACTCTGCAAAAGGACCAAACTCATCCCTGAGTATCCCACAATAATCAGTTCCTTCAAAACGTTTCCGTGCATCCGCAGGGCAGTTCTTCGGTCTGGAAGTGCAGCGGGACCTACAGGCCATCACGCCTCCCAATCTCCAGCTGTGAACAAACTCGAGTGTATTTTGAGCTTCCTCTTCATCTGGCATGATTTGGTCATCATAAGGGTCAGAGTTGGCATTCCCACAGAGACCGCGAACAAATGATTCATAACTACTAGGGAGGCCCACCATCACAGTGCCAGTTTTATAGACAGTCACCTGCAATCCCATATCAACATGAATAACTAGAGATGAAGGTGTTTGGTAGGCAGTGAAATGTCCTGTATGGTGCGAGTAAGGCAAAGGCTTATGCAGTCCATTGACCTGAGGATAGAAGAATTCAAAATGAAAATTGTAATTTCATGGGTAGTATTTAAAAGTGTAAGGGGGACGGGTACTCACCAGCACTTTGTCAGCATCAGCTTTGCTAACTACTACTTTCAAATTGTATATTGAGAGCGATAAAGTTAAGCTATGAAAGAATCTTTTGTAGCAACTTGCATCCGAGATAGTGATGTTGAATGGTTTGGATCCATTTATATTAGTGCTTGCTTGGACTAAAACATAGGCACAGCTGTCCCTAAAGTCATAACTATGTCCATCAAAGGTGGTGAAGTGCATCCCAGCGACAATACTACAGTTCTGAGGTTTGTCAGCTTGACACATCCTTTTGTCAGGAAGTTGCTTGCAGGACATTCCTTTTGGGCACCGAGATGAACTGCACTTCGTTTCTCCTGATTTACAGATGCAGAGTTGTCCACAGTCATCTGGGATCCAGAAAGTGGACTTCAGGCGGTGGTATTTGCCTCTGGGGTCGGTGCAACCACACTGCTTAGGTGGCACGCACCCCTCTGGACTGTTGATGAAACCCGGGTTACAGAAGCAGCCTTGGACACAAGCACTATGACAGACTCTCTTTTTAGATTCACAGGTTGGGGGACAGGCTGACCCACAAGTCTTGTAGTGGCTGTTTGGTGGACATCTCGCAACTGAAAAATAATTGGTACAGTATTTAATTCATCAAAACATTTCACAATATATGAATCTTGATAAGAATACTTACCAATTGTCAGTTCGGGGGCTACGTAATCACTTAGTTCTTCACAAATTACAGAATAGGATGTTGTGGCCCGTTTAAGAAAAGCCTCTGATCTGCCTTGCATGAGGTCCGCTATGCAACTTTGATAAAAGGAGTCCGGGCTGAGATGAGTGTGACAATGTGCAAATGGCCCAACTGGATCAATGAGATCATCACAATGACTTCTCTGAGTGACAACGATTCCATTTGACAAATCGTCCAGCAATGTAGAGTTATACAATGCGTTCTTTTCACAACCAGTACAACAGTTATGATCACCATCAAAAACGCGATAAGCTTGAGCCAACTCCACGCTCGTTTTAGCGAGACTGACTCCGTGCAAATGAATTGCATGGTCGTCTTGAGTATCACCATTAAAATTGCCACACAGCCCATAGACAATATCCTTATAGTTGGGGTCCAGCGTTATAAGAATGGTGGTATTCCAGTCAAACAGTACACGCAGCCCGAAGTCAGTCTTCAGTAGAGTTTTGCCCTCTTTGTTAGAAACTTCAATCTTACCCCAAAGAAGAGTAACAGGGATATAATTTACTTGACCATTAACCTGAAATTAAAGAAGATATTCGTTAAAAGAAATAAAATCAGGAAGCTGTTTAACATTTTAAAAAAAAAACTTACGTAGACACTGTCCTGGTCTCCAAACCTTATGACAAAGCCATATGCTTGCACAGTCACCAGCTGCATAGAGGACACATCTTTGCAGTCACTTTTCTTAGACACCAAGAAAGGTGTCGCTCCATCTGCTGCACCTCTGCTGCCTGAAAGCAGGTATGTGCAGGTACCCTTGACGTCATAGTTTAATCCATCGAAGGTGTGGTAGTGTTGGCTTCCCCAGGTCCAACACAGACCCGGACGACTCTCACAAACTGCTTCACCGTTACTCAGGTGGCAACGCTCCGATTTGTCACACTTTACCGCACACGAATCTTGGCCTTGCTCTGATCAAATGACAGTTTTAGACACGAAGATAAATTTAGCAAGCAAATGACTATGGCGACACTTTCCAGGCATGGAAGTTACTAACCATCTTTGTGGCAGCCAGAAAGCCCATCTAAAACCATACAACTGTGCAGTGGTGGACACTTATATTCCTCACAGATAAGTGGAGGCCCACAGGTGCAGTTCACAGTACAGTTTTGTAGAAGTACACTTTCAGAGGCCTGCAAATCACAAGTGATGGATATTTGAATATGACGACATGCTTCCTAAGCTGACTACTGAAACTAGGACGGCAGGATATTGGGGGAAAACCTGCATGCAGCGTGATGTTCGATATTACGAGAGCTATTGCGATGTTTACCATGTACCTAATTTAGTGAAAGGAATACTGCACATGTTTTCAAGCGACAAAATACTGTATGCAGGCTCATTTTATTGTTAAGGCCCTGTCACACCTTGACGATTCAGCCAGCGTATGCCGACGTATCAGAATTTCCCTAAAACGCTGGCATACGCTGAATTATCGATTTTTTTTTTCAATTTTGGGCGTATACATAGCGCATTCATAACGGGTTGGACGTATACATAACGTATCAGTAAATTATATAGAACGTTTCGATAACTTATAGATAACTTATTCCAACGAATGCCTAGCGTGTTGCCGGCGTACACAACTTATGCCCAACGATAGTCTAATTTATGCATAGCGTGCAGCAGCGTATTGCCGACGATCACGTGACGTAGTCTATAAAAAAGGCTGGCGCTCGACGTTTCAAATCATAACTGCACTAGACATTGCAGTACCAACATCTGTTTGGGACTATCCCCGGTCTAGTTAAAATGGTATAACCCAAGAGGCAAGGTGCGGCTTGCCATCGTTACTGTGAGTTGCTATTCACGCTATTAAAGCAGCAATCAAACGCCATTATGACTTGTGTCATTAATAAACCAAACAAAATCAGCGTCATGCCAAAGAAAAGTCTGGGGAGCTCGTCAAAGGTCTCGCACAGCCTCAGCCCATCACAGCCACTGCAGCCTTCGCCAACTACGTGCGTGACAGCCTGGTCAGCATGTCCAAGCGCAAGTTCCGAAAGGCACGGATGTTGGAGAACAGCTAGTAGGTATTCTCGACGTATTTGGACTTATGAGTAACCTACACTTAACGTGTTTGAACGTGTGCAACGATCGCATAACTTACCTATTACTTATGGCCTGCGTATACGGGACGTATAGCCATACGCTGACATGTTTAAGCATGCTTAAAATTTCTCGACGACCTCGACGTACTTCGGCGTATACCAACGTGCTTCAGCGTGCTGTTACGTATACAAAACTTACCCATAACTTATTCGACGTACGCCAGCGTATTTGCCAAATTTTTCCTACGTCGGCATACGCTGGCTAAATCGTCAAGGTGTGACAGGGGCTTTAGCCAATACTCTCACAATTCTCTATATTTTTAAGTTATGTTGTGAGGAAAGCCTCGAAATACTGCTCACCTATTGGATGGTGATATGCATTTAAGGTTGCATCTGATTGGTCAAATTCACATAAAGGCATACAACTTCATATGAAACTAATATTGTGCAGCCCTAATGGAAATGCAATTTTTAAAAATCAATAGAATTCCTGGTTAATCAACCTTAAGCCTCCTCTCTCTATGCATGCAGCCACACTGCTTGGCTGGCACACATGCTTGACCATTATAAAGGTGATGACCATCACACTGGCATCCTTCCCCACAGTCTCTGGGACACTGTGCAGAAAAGCTGATCTCGGGACAGAGGGAGGAGCAAACGTTGGCACACTGGCTGAAATGGCTGAACTGAGGACATTCCTGAGCTATACAAAATATAAATGAAATAAGTCAGCCATTTTGTTGATGTAAAAAATAAAATAAAATAGAAACTCATCTGTAGGACTTACCACAGCCTGTGATTTTCCTCCATGGGTCAACATTCACACCAGCCATTTTGCATGCCGCATCATACAGTTCTAAAGCTTCACATAAAGCTTGTTTTGGCCTTCTGCAACACAGAGGTTATTCAGGCACTGGGTGTAATAATTCTGTGGGCATGTCGAATTGTGACAAGAGG
Source organism: Hippocampus mohnikei (assembly GCA_026261675.1). Classification (NCBI taxonomy): domain Eukaryota; kingdom Metazoa; phylum Chordata; class Actinopteri; order Syngnathiformes; family Syngnathidae; genus Hippocampus; species Hippocampus mohnikei. The sequence continues at coordinate 12,270,678 of JAKGUB010000556.1, read as the reverse complement.
AGAAGGGCCCCTTTGGCTGAGTAAGAAGACCACAGTACAGGTTAGAGGTATACTCTGGCACAGGGGATCGACAGCGTTGGCAGGTGCTGTCACATGTTTCGCTGCAGGAGGATTTTGAGCCTGACAACTTCCATGATTGCCCAAAGATGTCTGGATCGGAGACAGCGGTGCCATTGGGTAGCTGCATGTCATCCGAGGGATCATCATTGTAGTTTCCACAAAGACCACATGTTGTCTGGTGATAAGCCTTTGGTAGCTTGACCACTACATAGTTGCCAAGGTCAGAAGTAATCTCTATCAGGTGTCCAACCTTGACAGTTCTCCATTGATTTTTTTGATGCACAGTTACATTGTTCCTCGAGAATGGGAGATTCTCATACATTTCATTAACCTGGGGGGTGGGGAGGAAAAAAAAAAAATTAAGCGAATCACTAAATTACCGGTAATGAGAATTGCAGATAGTCCATTAAATACCATAATTAGATTTTTCATGACTATCATTACTCACTTGGATGTTTTCAGGATAAGCAGGTGACATCATAAAAGTGATATTATTGAATTGCAGATAAATCTGTTGGCCTTCACTCTGGTCCCCATTGATGGTAATCAAAAGTGGCTCCATAGTCAGGTTCTTGCACGTTTGAACCAGAATGTAGTTGCACGAGCCATGGAACTCATACAAGTGTCCATCAAACGTACTCAACTGGGATCCGTTAATGTAGCAGCTGGCCATTTTAACTTTAGGATGGCAACCTAGAATGCCCCCGATAAGGGTACACTCTTCTTCCTGACTACATGATACATTAACACAAGTCAGGTTTCCACCAGGATGACACAAACACCTTTGCTCACATGTAGACTTCTCTTGTCCAGGTAAGATGTATTCTGAATTTCCATGCCAGCAGCCACAGTTGGCTGGATTGACACAATTCCTTCCACTATGGACTAAACCTGCTCCACAGAGACAGTTCTCCCCAATATTGGGAGGGACCTGAATTGTCAAGTTAAGCCAGTCAAGGCAAATGTCAACAGGGGAGTTACTCATGTTGTAGCTGGTACTGGAGGGACATGCATCATCTGCACAGATAGAGTGGAGACAAAAGTCAAGCCAATGTCATGGTGAGAGTGATCAATGAAGCATTACTACCATCTAGTGGATGGGTTGGAGGGAGGTTGTGGCTTATTCAATCAACTCTCACTGCAGGTTAAACATTAGCTTTTGATTTATGTGGAAAACAGACTGATATAACCGACTACGCTATTAAATTTGACAATCATCGCACCTTAATTTTCATGCAGTGATAATTTGGCTATTAACACCAAAATTACATTTGGTTGCAACCCAAGTGCTGAGGAGTTTAATACTCACAGCAAAATTCAGAGCTCCTCCAGGCATAAACTAAAGCCTTGTGATGAAGGCAGACATCAGCATACTCTGCCAGGGAACGGCACACTGCAGGCTGCACATCTCCATAAAGACACAGGTCACTGACGCAGCTCTTGTAAAAGCTGGAGGGGTCCACTTTGCTATGACAGTGTCTGAATGGTCCATTTACTTCCAGAATCTTCCCACAAGCCACTGGGTCAGAGAAGGGTTGCGAAGCCTCAGATGAACAATTTGGACATCTTCCACCAAGGCAGCCTTCCACACACCCGTGGTTCTGTCCGCGTCTCCAAGCTCTTCCAAATTGCTCTGGAGTGAGATGCTCCCATGTGCCTTTTACTGTGAGGTCATCAGCAACATCAGAATTGAAGTTGCCACACAGGCCGCAAGTGGCATCAGCATATTTACTAGAGAGATTAATGACTATGATCCCTTCTTTGCTAACACTTAAAAAGAAAAATGTTGAATAGACGTAAATGTGCAGCCCCATTGAAAACACCAATGTCGTTCCATTGGCAGAAAATGGCATATTCCTCTTGGTGCCATCAACCTGTGGGGAAATTACATTTTTCAAATCATCACAATACAGAAATTGATTTACCGGTACTTAAATGCAAGGGGCAGGAAAGGCCAAGACTTACCTCAATGCTTTCTGGATTTTTGTTATCCAGTTGCACTTGTTGTCCATTTATGCTAACCAAGACCATTTGTGACTGATTATATGTATCTGCCTGTACGTCAACTGTGATGACATCAAGACCTGGCAACTGTTCACAGATGCCCAGTAACTGATACCTGCAGGTGCCAAAGAAATTATACTCACGCTTGTCAAAGGTGAGCACACGATGACCAGTGTAGCGGCACATCTGATAATTATGCTGCACACAGCTTCTGACTCCATTTTGAATACCACAATACTGATCCTCATCACAAGATGCATCACGGCAATGAATCTGGTGCGTGTGGGCATTACATATACAGTGTTGAGTACACGACTCATCAGCCCAAAAGGTCGCGTTGCTGTGGTAATGGTCTCCATCATATGTACAGCCACACTGAGATGGTGTGATACAGATGCCTCCATCAAGAAGAAAGCCAGGGTCACACTGGCATCCTTCCACACATGCTTCAGTGCAGAATGAATTTAAGTGTGCTTCACATGTAGCAGGGCAGGCTGTCCCACAGGATTCATAATGGCTATTTACTGGGCAGATGAAGGCTGAGAGAAGAGGGGGCAAGGAAAGCACACATTTCATACTCCTTCATATCAAGTTTGCAGAATTATCTAATCATCAATTTAGACAGTCACATCTATGCAACATGGAAAAACTAGTGATGTTTTGTATACAGTGGATTGAGATGTATGCATATAGTATAACAGACTTTCAAAGGTGGGGGGGGATTCAGTGCAAACAAGTGCCGCATGGAGGACCTGCCTGAACAGTTGTGGTGAAATGTCAAGTATCAGATGAGGGTGGGCTTACTTTTTTTCTCTGCACATTGCCAATTTTTATCAAATATGCAATTTTGCCCCTTGGGGCAAAAAGCTGCTTTACAGCACAGGGTGGCAGGGGAGCAGCAGGTACACTGCTTGGAACAGTTGACAGTCCACAGAATTTCCCCAACCTGTAGAGCAATAAAGGAGAGAAAAAACATACATGTTTATGTACAGTCTACTAAAGTCTAATGAACAAACAACTTTACTTATTTTAATGATTGGGATAGTAAGCAAGCCAGTTATTGATCATGTGACATGAATGTCAAATATATGACAAGTTTGAATCTGCTCCTGCAGAAAAGTCAGATGTCATGTTTTACGTTTAGATGCAATGAAGTACTGTAATACAAATTGTAAAAGTATAAAATCTAATTGCTTGCCTTATAGTGCTGCCCGAGGTAGAAACATCCACATCGCTGCGGTCTGACACAGCCATTCCCACTCTGCATGTATCCAGAGTCACACTGACATCCCTCATAGCAGGTCGATGGACAGGGTACATCAGATATTGCGCAGGACTCTGAGCATGCATTACCACATACATTGTAGTGAGAATGCTCAGGGCAGGAAAGTGCTGTGGGAGAGAATGAGTATATTATATATGGGGGTTGGGGTGTTACAGGTCATCTTATGCAGTTTCTTAAAAGCATGAATCATGAGGGTAAATTTAGCTGTGAATGTGAACAGATCTCGGCGATTTCACGACAGCAAAAGGAAACCGTGAGGAAGCTTACCACACTTGTCACCCCTCCATGGTTTGACCTCAGCTCCAGCATCCTGGCAAGCAAACGTGTACTGCCTCAAACTGTCACAAAACGTTTCAGTGTCATTTGACCTGCACAAATCTTTCACACAGTTGTGGAAGAATGGCATTGGGTCTACTGTGGAATGGCAAATCCCAAATAAGCCTCCAGGAGCAAGCAACATGCCGCAGAGGCCATCCGATTTAAATTCCGTAATGGAGTTGCATAAAACACAATCATGACAGTCAACGGCGCAGTTTGTTCCAGTGGGAGAAAAGCACAGGGATGATGTATGCATGGAGTCATCGGACATCATACTTCCTTGGTCATCTGTAGCACCAGTAGTACCAATTTGACACAAGCCACAAAGTCTTTTGTGTGTGGCTGGAATAGTCAATTGTATTAAATTGGGTCCTCCAAAGGTGACCACAGTGCTCAGGTCTGCAGCAATGATATGAGTCAGTGAGCCAGAAGGCAGTACTGCTACACCATTCATATAAAAAGGTAGCACCTTCAAAAGACCGTCGATCTGCAAGCAACAGGACATTCATTATTATGGCAGAGTAAAAGTTTTTGTACATTTAAAGCCATTTACCTCAACATTTCCAAAATGCTCTCCGGACAGTGTCAGGTTTATGTCATGGATTTTAAGGTGCAGCTGGCCTTCATGAATAGCAGCAGAAAGCTCAGGTTCATCACAGAGCTTGAACAAGAGGTGATGCAAATTCCCCATGTTCAAATCAAAGGAATGCCCCTGAAAGGTCCAAAAGTGTCTGCCACCCATGATGGTGCATTTCAAATGTGAGCCATGGCATGCACGACGGCCATGTTTGATGACACACTTCGTTCCGGCAGGACATGTGTGGTGTCCACATTGCACTATATTGTGGCCCACACACGCACAGGAATGAAGGCAGTTCTCATCAGGGTAGAAGTTTTCATGGATCTTGTAGTAAACACCATTATAATTGCAACCACATTCAGAATTTGGTACACATTCCCCACCACTTTGGAAAAACCCAGGCTTGCAAAAACAGCCTTCCTTGCATCTTTCTGAAAGCGGATTTGCGTTTCGGGCGCAGGCAAACATGTGGGTAGAACAGAGGTGGTATTCACTCTTAGATGGGCATGTTACAGCTGAGGAAGAGAAGGAAAATGATTCAATCCAACGCTAAACGGGAGAGTTAAAAAGGTAAGCTTGTACTTCATTACTTACAGCAAAAGTTGGAATCTCGCCATTCATGCACTACAGCTCCCATTTCTTGACATACGGCAACATAGCGGGACAGAATCTGGCACAGGGTTGTCTGGTTACCATTGCAGAGGTCATAAACACAGTTATCATAGAAATCTTGTGGATCTACTATTTTGTGGCAGCTCTGGAATGCCCCCAAAGGATCCATTAACCTCCCACAAAACTCCTTTCCCTGATAAAGATCCTGTTTTTGTGGACTGCAGCCCGAGGTGCTCATGGGTACATCCCAACATTCATGTTCACTACTGGTTCTCCAGTATCCGACTGCTTGAGTAATATCAAAGTCATCTGTCACCAGGTCATCCTGTGGGTCATCATTAAAGTTCCCGCACAATCCACACAGATTACCAGCGAAGACCTTGGGCATTGTGACAGTCAAGATGTCTGGGCTGTATGTCACAACAACACCAAAGTCAGTTTCTATACACTCCGACTGTCCTTTCAGGTACAGCGTTACTTTGCCTTGGCTCAAAACAGAAGGAAGGTTCAGCAGCAGGCCGTTTACCTAAAACAGGTTAAATAATTACCGGTAAATACCAAATATTGTGAAAATGTCATGAAAAACAAATGACTTACCATAACCTTGCTACGCCACTCAGGTGACATTTCAATAGAATAACCAGCCATGGACATTTCAACATGTCGAAAAGAAACATTAGCTCCTGCCTTGACGTGGTTCTGAACTTTGATACTGAAGACTTGCAGGTCTCCCCATGTGGGACAATGCGATGTGAGCAGATAGCTACAGTTGCCGTGAACTTCAAATTTCCGCCCATCGAATGTGGTGTAGTGAGGATATCCTTTGGCCACACAAAGGCCAGGTCTCCCAGCGTGGCAGCCGATGACTCCATTTAAAACCATGCAGACTTCTCCAGCCTGGCAGTGAGACTGTGTGCACATAATTGTCTTGGACTGAGGCTGGCAGACGCATTTCTCTTGACACTGCTGGTCCATCCAAAAGGTCTTTGTGGGGAGAAAATAGGAGCCATTTTGGACACAACCACACTCGCTGGGCAAGACACACTTGCCATTACTTAGCAGATATCCCCTGTAGCACTGGCACAATTCCAAACAAGGAAGGCCGCAGTTATGGCTTGGATCGGGGTTACCACATGTTGCCTGGCAAGCCGACCCGCACACCTCATAATGACTATTTATAGGACAAGTCATATCTGTAAAAAAAATAACATAAACGTTAGTCCTCCTCATTAAACAAGGTAAAATGAAGCAGTTTAGAACTTACGACACTTTGCTATTGCTCTCCAATTTTGGATCCTGGCCCCAAGCCTCTGGCAGATGTTAGCATAGGCTCCAAACACTTTACACACTGAACTGGCAGCTCCACTGAGACACAGGTTGTTCTCACAACTACGAACAAAGGGTTCAGGATCAATATACAAGTGACAGTCACTAAAAGGCCCATCCTTCCTCTTCAGTAAAGTGCAATTATTCTTGTAGGGGTTGCCCATTATGCCAGGATAAGATTGTGCGGGACTGCACAATTGACATGGGCCATCTCCACAGTCTTCCATACATGCATCTGTGTTGCTTTCCAAAGCCCAAGGGAGGGTAAAATCCATTGTTTTGGACAAAGTATCATTAGAAGTGATTGTGTCATCTGAGATGCTGTCATTGGCATTTCCACAAAGACCACACACAAGTCCATGCAGCTCTGGGTGTGCTTCAACCTGGATATTATGAACCCAGTCATACTGCAGAGTCATGCCAAAGGAAGTCTCCAGAACAACACTTTGACCACTTGGATATAGTCTTAGGATCCCGTTTCCCAAGATGACAGGAAGGTTCTTGCGATGTCCATTAACCTATGAATTTCAAAAGGCAAAAGACAGTGACTACACACGTGCATGAATGTCACTTTTTTGTTCCCTCCACCCCTCAATGTTGGCTCGTTTTCTTACCCTGATTTGATCTCGCTCTCCTTTAACCATGGAAATATTAAAACCATGGATTTTTATCTCCACACTGTAAATGCTAGAGACAGCCGCCCCATTCAAATATGCTCTGGCGATATTAATCTTAAGTGGGGTGGAGGCATTTATACCTGGACAAGTGGTCTGCACCAAGGTATAATTACAATTTCCCAGGAGAACAAAATGTTTTCCGTCAAAGTTGCGATAATAAGAATCACCCCATGCAGAGCATATTTTAGTTTTCAAGGAACATATTGGATGTCCATTTCTGAAGGAGCACTGCTTGTTGTGACCACAGTGCAAATCATCACAGGAGGCAATTTCTGAAATAGGAAGGGAGGGGTGGGGGGAGAAAGGGGGTTAGCACATATTCACATTAAAACAATGAAAAACTAAATTTCAGTACTTACTTTTTTCACAAAGTGATGGATTCAGCTCTTTGCTTAAGGTGTTCAGATCGTGTCCCACAGATTGCAAAACATTTGCATCAGACACTGGCCCATTCTGACAGATATCTTCCACAGACAGCAGTGCCGTAAGAGTTGAAGCACGCTGCTCAATGTCATGTCGGTAATAAATGAGCTGAAGCGGAACGTCGCTAATGACATGAACTTCATCCAAGGCCGAAACTGGAACAATCTTCATCACCCCTCCATTTAAAGACATACTCTTCTGCTCCTTTCTAGTGGTGACATCCAAGTTAGAGTTTATGTTTGTCATAGCCAGCAGGAAACTGGGACTCGTTTCAGAGTTTACTAGGGGAGGCAGAAAATATTCATAACTCCAGAGAGAGACTGGTTTAAGTTCTGAAAATCCATAAAGGCAGTCCCCTAATAAGTGGTTTACACAGGTAAAACCAACTATCACCCCTACAGGTTCTTGGGAATAAAGCTCTGAGCCAGAGAGACTGAAGTTACTTTCGAGGTGGAAGCTCTCAAACAACCCTAAACGCAACTTAAGGGAACTTCCCTCAGCGTATAAAGCTCCGTTAAAGACCACATCCCCTGAGAGAAAGATCTCCACAGACGTCTCTCGATTGAAGCTGGTGACCACCATTTCGCTGACAGATGTCTGAGGTGGGAAGTTTGGGGTAACTGGATAGTAATGGGTCCCCCAGGAAGACACGTCATGAAGGAGGTTATGCTCACATCCAGTCTGGGTGCAGAATGTCGCAAGAACTGTAACAGGCTGTACAGATGCTATGCTGAGGAGGGAGGAGGAACGAGCACTGGCCATTCCGACAGACGAAGGTAGGTGAATAGTCTGCGATTGAGATGCATTGAGAGAGATGTTACGTATAAAGTCACTTTGTAGAACTTTCACAGTGACTGAAGTCCAAACACCAGTCGCCGTTATTGTTACTTGGTAGCTAGCGTTTGCTGTTGGGTCATTATGAGGCGGAAACATCATCAGAAAATTCCGATCAACACTCGCCCTAGAGAGACCTGAGAAGAAAAACAAAAAATAAAATAAATCATTGTACTATACATGACTCGAAAAACTCAAAAGGAAGTCGTTCCGGCACAAAAGCTAACATGAGTAGGTCAGGCAATTGTGACAACAGTTGAATTTACAACTGTAAACCACACACTTGCAGAAGAGTGATAACATCTTGTGTGCAGAGTTAGACAGGTTTCCCAGTGTGCAAGCAGAGATAAGAAGTGTGGTGTCAGATTTCAACCAGCTGAGCAGCCAATGAAGTTATGTTCCTAGTTCCTGACTGGGTACACCTGTATTAAATGTGCAGACCGGCTCCTGTAGTTTCCATGATAACAAGGATCTCTGTGGGAGAGCAACAACATACCAGCAGTGCATACAGAGACTCCTGAGCTACAGCAAACTTTAATGTAAGTTTGAAATTTATATGTGCATGCTCTAATGGGACAGGGAATTCCTTGCATGAAATATTACAAATACTAACCAGATTGCGATACGGCACAAAAAATGCATTCATAAAAAAAATCAAACATTTACTTGATGTGCATGTTACAACCGCTTAAAAAAACAAAAAAAAAGTTTAGTAATGCATTAGTTGGTGAGGTGTACTCCATTATTCTTAAGGCGCGGTGTTAAATCACATCTAAGGATGTAGTTCGTAAAATACCAAAGTTGTCTCAGACATAAACACAGTACGTACTACAATCATTTTGGTTGCTCCAAGGGTTGGAACACAGGCACGGCCCAAACATCACTGAAGTGGACAAATTTGTGTGGGCAGGCAAGGAATTGTTCAGACTTGTTTGTGTGCTCCTTTAAAAGTGTGAGGGGCAAGGGGGGGGGACCAAATGATGCAAACGCAGCATATAGTCAGAGTAGGGATAGTCAGTAGCTCCTCCATGGCTCAGTCAAGTCAGGCGGTGTGCAAATTCAACATTTTAAATGAGTGGCTTTCAACTGCTCTTTCAATTGGGACCTTTACAGTAATTGCCATTTGTCTTCAAGTCACGACCGACTTTAAGGAGTTGACAAAGATAATATTCAAAAATAGCCTTACAAAACATTTAGATGAAATATTTAAACATGCGGACTAGATGCTCAAAATTCCTTTCATAGCATCATGGCATCTTAAGGTACGACAAACTGAATGTTCTGAATGAATATAGAAAAAAAAATATGGATCTCTTCTTTTTAGGACAGCCTCTGATTGTTTTGTGTGGGAACATGGAACAGTATGGAGGTGAACTGAAAACAAATTCATGTACAATTACACCCCACAGAATGATGTTTCTGATGCATGCCTGTCAATGCAACATTATTCTCCAAGTGAAAGCAAGTTCACGCAGGGATGCATGTCAAATATCTCACTGAACAGGAGATCCTCAGTTTAGTACGGTGTTCTGAGAAGTCCAAATGTGCTGTAGTTCTCACTAACTTGCGCAGTAGCAAAGTCATAACTACAGTGAATAATTGTATGAAAAACCATAAATGTAACTTAATTTTCCTTCTCACACCACTGCAGAAACTAGTTCACTATGCCGCCGTTCATAACCTCAAAACATCTTTTTCATTCTGGACCTTCATAAAGCAAGAACTTCAGCTGTGAATCACTGTTATAGATTATTCAAGCTCTTCATCTGTGTAAGAAAGCAATTACGCTGAGCTTTGTCTGGTTTTACAAGCCAGCATCTACAAACAATCAGTGTGCGGCAGTAACAACGTTACAGGTAGTTGCATTACTAGTTTACCTCCTACATTTCTCAGAAAAGTGGTCCTAACATCACCCACAAACATTTAACAGCTTTTCAGTAATTAACTTTTGTGATCACAATGCAGTAGCTACTACAGAAACTGCATCCACCCAGGCAATTAAAACATCCGTTTGTCATGTTTCTATCGCTGTATTAGACTGGGTAGAATAAGAAGCCCACACAGTATTGCAACAGAAAAAAAATATCTGCAGACCGTGGGAGAGGATGGTGAAGAGATGTCTCCATCTCATGAATCACCATGGCCTTAGCTTAACAAATTCGTTATGAGTCCTCACAGAACATATTGTGTACGTGTTCCAGGAGGTGATGATAGAAAAATATTTGGTTCTCCTGAGACTATAAAAGTTTTTTTTTCTAGAAAAACAAAACCTTGGTCTATTCCAGTAAATAATTTGCGGATTAAAACTAAGGTAAATGTTAGAGATTGATACCTGCAATAATAATGCATGTTCAATAGACATTGTTCAGTTACTTTAATAAACCAATCATTTTCATTTGTCCAACACAATAATATCGCAGGGATTCCCCAAAAAATCAGCAGTGTTCATTTATACTCCAATATTACAATACTGCACATATCAAAATTACTTCTGTCATTTTATGCCTCAGTTTGTGACATTTCTCTGGGTTCGTTCAGTATAGTGAAGCTTCAATAGAGAATGCCATGTATCTTAGATCAGTACATGTTTCAAGTAACTTGCCGAATATTTACTTACCTATTAAGCACACCAGGCACACATGAAGCAGCAGTAGAAGCCGCATTGTTCCTGCGGCAAGAAAAACGTGAGCAATTATATTGGCTTTACTTTCAAGGGAGATGACAGATTTCACGCAAGCTCCATGGGTCACGGGAGCGATGGCTGTCAACTAGCGCGCCTGCAGTTGACACGGTTTTTATCGCTTATCGCGAAAAGCCACCAGCTGTACGTGATTATGATCAGGCCGCGTTGTCTTTCGTTTCAAATTAACGGTGACATTGTATTACAGTCCACAGTAGAACGATGTAAAAGCCAAATGTTGTTCCTCAGCTAAGTCTATTTTTTTTGAATGATTGCAAATTTTAAACAACAATAACAACAAACTATAGTGATTCACTGATGGAGAAAGTAACCGGAAGTTGTGGCGACCTATTCGCCGAAAAGGCAGGAAACTCCTCGCGGTAGTTTCCACGGTACCAACTTATTGACGATGAGTGGTACCGGTATTACCCAGCGCCCAGTAAATCGGCTGTGTAAATCCCCTTGTTCCCTCCCCTCCCACCCGAGTAGGTGAGAGCAAACTTTGGCACGAGTTTGACTGATGAAGCAGCGGATTCTTGTAAGGAAGTGGGCTGCAGCCTGCAGCTTTGGGGAGTGTGTCATTCTTAATGTTACACAGCACAGGGGCATAACAAGGATGCACTTCATCCAGTTCACTTCTCTCTCGCTATTGGTATGTATATCGCAGACATTGCTTATTTTACCCTTTAATCCTTTCAAATTAATTTGCCTTTTTTTCTTGCTGTAATGAAGCAAGACAAACGTGCATTCTCATCTTTATAAAGGTGGCTTTTTCACGGTAAAATGATAGTTTGTTACTGCGGAACATTTCCTTTGTGCCTATTACTCTGGGCTATAAATTCTACGAATCATTGTCAGCAGCTTCACTGTTAATGTCAGAGGTCAGACAGGACCACTTTATCTCTTGTTAAATGTTCTTTATTAATGTATCTATATCTCAGCATGTAGGTTATCTTTTGGTGCTCTTTTGTTTGACTGTCTGTAAACAGATTACAGGATACATTATTGTGAGCTGATGTTTATTGAATCTTTTTGTAGTTGGGTATGGCCCAAGGACCATTTGTGTGTCAATCTTTCATCATTTGGCTCGAGCCATTCTAAAAGCATTGTTTTTTATTTTGTGTCAGACCTCCCCCCATGAAACTCAAAATTATTGTGTTATTGTTTCCTGTCAAATCTAGCATTCACAAAGTGATGGGTTCACAAAAGGTACAATGGAACCCGTTAAGTAAGTCCTTTAAAGGACCCTACACAACCTCTGAAAGAAAGAAAGAATGAACTACAGTAATGTTAAAAAATGATGAGGTCGGGCCAAAACATCTTATGTCACAATTTGGGGCAGCATCAGTGAATTTACCAAGCCACAATCACGTTTGGCACCGGGTGATTGGGCCACCATTAATGTTAGATCCTGTGCACGGATGAGCATTCCGTTGTGACAGGCTGGAGTCTTCCTATTTTGTTGTCGATTAACTTGTGGTGTCCGCCCTTGCTGTGTGTTGATGCTTTGATTCTGATTAGCGCTGTAGTGAGGTACACTAATAAATGTTGTAGGCCATGAAGGATTGATTATTTGACATCAAAATCTTCATAAACGTTTGGCTCCCTCATGTCTCTCATTCTAGATCCCAAATGTTTTGTATTAGTACAACATGGTAGGTTAACTACTTTAACATAACATTTTCATTTATGGATGATTAAAACTTGAATCCCTGTGATACCGTTTTTCTGTTTGTTTTTTTGTTTTTCAAAATAGTGCAGTTTTTCTCCATCTAATAGAGGAGTCAATCTGACAGTCAGCATCTCGTAGTTTTGGATAGTAAGTTTAAAAATAAAATACAGTACTAGGATTTATGTGCACCTATTGTTTGATGTGTTCAGGCACCTTGGTGTCCGTTCAAATGACTTACATCTTCACGCACACGCAGACAATACAGGATGTATGTGCATCTTCCTCGTGGCTCAACAAATTACATGAGTAGTGGTTGATTATTAGGCTCCTTTATGAAGTACGGTTATAATATAATTGACCGAAAATTGCAATGGCATATACACTCAAAGGTTTTCTTGCACCATAGTTTTTAATCCATTTGCCTTAATTTCTCGAGTGACCTCACCTTTTTTTTTTTTTAACCTGTGGCACGTCATCACTTACGATATTCATTGGTCTAAAACTGCTTGACTTTAAATGAAATGGAAAATAAATGAATACATACAAATGGTTGACCTGCAGTGGACATCTAACAATCATAAATTATATATATATTATTGTAACCATTAAAAAAATAAATCTGATCTTTGAATCTACATTATGTCCTGAAGGCAGCTGGTATTTCTTCTTCGCGAGCAAAGCAATGGTTCATGTGTGTTGTAAATATGGCCTTGTATTAAAAAGTAAATTAATTCACAGTTCAATTGTACAAGAATAGATTACCCAATTTGAAAATGCTGCAGACATTGGGAAGCATTTTGATACAGGGGCAAACCTTGATAAATACTCCCTAGATTGGAGCCACTTGTTATTTCAGGCAAAGCAACTCAGAAAAGCAATTTGGAGGCAGTTTTTATTTGTAGCTTCTTAGGTTGTTTCCTTTTGGAGAGCTCCTGCAGCTATTCCAGGGGCTGGAACAGCCCCCACTACACACCCTCTCCAATCGAGATCTGTTGTGTGATTAAGTTCTTTATTTTCCAGTATGGGCATCCTAATAGTTTGTGATACTGTTCTAATTTTTAATCTGGACTGCTCCGCACTTATTCGAGTGCAGGCCCACGGAAGAGATAAATGGAATTCAGCAGTGGACGGCAGCCATGGCAGACCCAAAGTAGAATTAAGAATAGAGTTCAAAAACAGTATGACTATTTGTCTCTCGTTTTCTGTCCGTCTTCACCTCAATTCACCAACTAATCGGTCAAAAGTAATTCAGATTTAATTCCTGTTAAATGCGTTTTATCCGCCAGTGCTCATGAGCAAGAACCTCTAACTGCCGCCTGTATGATTGATGTAATGTGTGTAACGTTGGTTCTTTCCACACGGTCATTAAGAGCGGAGGAAACCAAACACAATGGGTATAGCTAACAATGACCATTGGCCACAAAGGTCAGTGAGACAGCTCCTTCTGTATTACTTGCATGAATGAGCAGTGGTTCCTGATCCCATGTAAATCTCAATGACTTGGTCTCACCAGAGAGACTTAGCCTGGGACTTCCACTGGATGAGAGGTCGTTCCCATGTTTTCCTCTTTTAAAAATACCAGCCGGTGTATTGTGTTGGATACAGCTGGGGCTTTGGCTGGCAGCACGCACAACAGCTGTGTTTTACATCTTTGTGGTGCAGAGTTACTGTTACTTTTGGCCTTTTTGTCATCAGGAATTTGCTTCCACTGCTTGTGTGTCAGTTGACTGGTAAATATTTGCCCTTCTGATAGATAATTTATTTGTCTTCTCCAAATTGCATAAAAAAACAATACACCATCTCATTCCTTTTTGTTTACGAAATCATTGAAATGTTGCTCATAAGACACGAAGGACAGGACAATGTCAAATAGCCTTTTGCTGGTAGCTGACTGTGACGGAATTCTTGATTTTTGCTGAGCAGTGTGGGAAATAAGGCTCTCCTTCTCTGCGTCCCGCACGCACCTCAAGTTGCAGCGTAGCCTTGCGTGTATAACCTCAGACCAGTATAAACAACACAAGTCGGACTTTTTAATTTTCCACTGACTGCTTACGTGCTATAGACTCTCAGTTTGCCAAACAAGACCAATAATAGGCATCGGTGAAGCCTTCCATCATAGAACCAAAAACGCTATTTTTTTTTCTTTTCCACACATCAGTGGCTCAATATGATAGCAGATATTTTTAACTTGGTTCCTCTTGCTCTCTCCCCGGCAGCATTTGAAGATGATGCGATTGTTGCTCCTCTGTCTGCTGCTGTCATGTGCCACTGGTGAGTTCTCATCTCTGTGCCGCAAGCAGCTGATAAACATCTGATCAGCCTCCGTGTGCCGGCATGCCTTCCTCATCTACCTACATGTAGTACTGCACGTGGTGTTTACACAGCCTGAAACAATGCGAGAATAACATTAAAGCCTATTTTGCACAAAGGAATCGGTGTCAAGGAAGTCACACTTAATGTAAACTCAAGTCCATGTGCAGTGAATATAAAAAATCCACACACCCGAGTGGGATTAAGATAAATCATTTCAAAACCGATCCTACAAATTATGTGGCCTCTAATCTGTACAACTCAATTGGAGAAAGAAAAATATTTTTGATAGGGGAAGTAAAAATTAACAACTGAAACAATTAAGGAAAAAAAACCCCCAGCCCGAAGCATGGTGCTGTGACCAGAATGCTTCCCTGCAGGTAGTTTGCATTTGGTTTTGCTGGACCATAACATTTCCCAAACACGTAAAATATGTGACGAGGAAAACATGGTTCAAGTTATTTTATTATTATTTTTTTTAACCATTATTCCAAACGTTATATACTGCGGAAACTCAATACTGCTCATCACCAAAAACAAACAAAAAAACCCACCATACCTACGGTGAAGCATGGTTGTGATGCAATCATGCTTTGGGCCTTTTTTTTTCTTCATCTGGAATTGGGACCTTTTATAAAAGGTGGAGGGAATTATGAACGGACTCCTGTGAGAAAGCAGTTGTGCAACCAATTTTATTTAACTTAATTTTTGCTTCTACTCCCTAAAAGATTGGAAAGGGTTCATTAATTCTACAGGTTATTGATCACATTATGGAAAAAATGGAAATGATTTATCTTAATGTTTTCTTCGGGTACTCCGGTTTCCTCCCACATTCCAAAAACATGAATGGCAGGTTAATTGGGCACTCCAAATTGTCCCTAGGTGTGAGTGTGAGTGCGAATGGTTGTTCGTCAATGTGGGATAGGCTCCAACACACTCGCGACCTTTGTGAGGATAAGCGGATTTGAAAATGGATCTATGGATTGTTTCCTTTTTTTCCCCTCCCATATCGCAAAAACTTGGCATCCGAAGAGGGACGTGTAAACCTTTTATATCCACTAACCCGTATACCTGTTTGCATGCTACTAATTTATTATTCATGAGCCAACCCATGATTTAAAAACCTTGTGTAGTGAATTAATGCCTTCTACTCCACAGTTTTTTCTGATGAGATTGAAGGATCAACTTTTGATGGTATGTAATACATTACCT
Source organism: Hippocampus mohnikei (assembly GCA_026261675.1). Classification (NCBI taxonomy): domain Eukaryota; kingdom Metazoa; phylum Chordata; class Actinopteri; order Syngnathiformes; family Syngnathidae; genus Hippocampus; species Hippocampus mohnikei. The sequence continues at coordinate 12,254,685 of JAKGUB010000556.1, read as the reverse complement.
TGCACAATATTTACTTGGGAAAAAATACATAGGGGAAAAAAAAAGCTGTCAGTATGCTATCAGGGACTGTGACGGTACACTGAAAGCTCTTAAATGGTACAGTGGACCCCCACACACTTGTCTGCTCGGCACCAACGGATTTGCACGATCAGAGATATTTTTTTTTTCATTTTTCAATATTTTTAATTCTAAAAAATGTTCCCCCTTTTCCTCAGTTTTTCATATAAAATTCATTTTGAGTATATATATGTATATATATATATATATATATATATATATATATATATATATATATATATATATATATATATATATATATATATATATATATATATATATATATATATATATATATATATATATATGTGTGTGTGTGTGTGTGTTTTCTGAATTTGTGGGTTTTAAATGTAATGTGTAAAAGCAGCATTGTACGAGTGGCATTTATCAGGTTGTGAGGGTGTACTGATAGCTGCAATGTATACGACAGTCATGACTTTCTAAATTGAGAACATTTTGATAAATGGCGAACTGTGATCCAATTTCTCCATCTATTTTCTTCTGCGTATGCTGTTCAGGCTCAGCTGGAGTCTATCCCAGTTTTCTGGGCGAAAGGCAGACTCTAGCCTGAATCTGTAGCCAGGCAATCACACGTGCGCTGCCCATATAGACTCTCACATTCACCCCTCCTGTCACTGAACAGGAATCGATCCCACGCTGGCCGCATAAAAGTCAACCTCGTGTAAAACAATACCATGTGACTTGCTGTTGTTGTGATGTAAGTGTCGCATCTGAATCTATTTTCTCCTCTTATCTACAGGCCAGGATGACGAGGATTCCTTTGAGGAAAATGGTGAGTTGATTTTCGGTTCCCAAGAGTAAATAGTGGAAGTAGGACTTTGCGTCGTATGCGTCACTAATGCAAACAGTGTAATGGCAAACGTCCAAGGGAGAGTACAGGAAGGTTTGTGTCCGCATCAGTTATTGTCATCAAGCTTTGGGTACAGGTTGTTCTGGACCTATGGGATGTGTGAACAGATTCAGCCCCTGCCACTCCCACCCCCACCTCATCATCCATTAAATCCTGAATAGAATCAATTAGCTCCCTATAGGGGCCTTGACAATTGTGCCAAAAGGCCAATGAACATTTCGACGTCCCAGCCATCCTGCCCTCAGGTCAGCTAATCAACAGTGGCATTCTCATCCCCTGAGCGCAGCTCTCTGTGCCACTCCTCATTTTGTCTGTGATAGACATATGATGGAATTACAAATCTGTTCAAAGCCGCCTACATGGAAATAGACACGATTTCCATGGTTACGCCACATTATTTAGGAAATAACTCCAACATGTCTCTTTCTTGTTGGCGTGTTATATAATTTGCCAAAAAGGTGAGAACATTTGTTTTCGGCTTTTTTTTTTTTGGAAAGCATGATAAAATGGACATGAATGTGGTGCTAGAGAGGTATTGTGGTGGTTGTGAATCTAACATAAGTTTAGTTTGTCTCACCATAAATGATAACCTGCCTCACCTCCATCGACTACTCAAAATACTGTACAAATGTAAATAACAAAATTACTGTCCTGTCTAAAATAAAGCCTGCGTTTCAGACTAGAAATTAATTTTCTAAATAAATATTGTCTGCTGTTTATAGGTTGTCTGTTTTTGCAAAGACACTTTTTTAGCCACTGCGAAGGCCCTCTGATCAGAAAAAAATTGCATTCATGCCTTATTCATTCTTTCAGTCCGCTATACACTGTGATTTGGTCTGGGTTTATGGATCTCTTTGACAACTGTAAAAACATTTTCCATGTGCTCAGTTAGCGTGTTTCTCGTAAACTCCCTATTGCAGCCCATGGCGATCTAAACCTCTTTCTTTGATGAATTGCTTTTATCACCATTAAAAGCTCGGCTGTTCTCGCGATGTGCTGCTGAGGTGGCATGAAGTCGTTTCTTCTCTTTCAGAGATGACAGAGGTCCAGGACAGAAATTATTCAGGCACATTTAATAAAGTGAATAAAACCAAGGGAGCAGAGGTCACAACAGGTGAGTAAACAATCAGCACTTGAAACCGAGTGCTTATAATTGACAATATGTAAGGATTGCATAGAATCTTAGCTATCACCACTTGCTTATCGTCAAACACGAATTGATATTTCTTCTTTTAGATCAACTCACTCTGATTGTCATCATTGGCGCTGTGAGTGTGTTGGCGCTCTCAGTTGCAGTAATAGTTGGTAAGTTTGTGTTCAAATCTCAATGAGTGAAATGTGAAGTTGTGGCTGTTTCAGGTCCACCGATGACAAATGCACTGCCAGGAACCCCTTAAAACGCTTGGCTGCAATCTTGTGTGCCATTTAAAATTGTGACCAGCTCAACAAATAAGCTTCTGCAGCTCTGACATTTTCCATTTCTCTCTTGCAGCTGTAATAGTTGTAAGACGCCGCATGCACAAACAAAAGCAAGGGTAAGGTCATAAGCTTCATTTTATTGCTCTTTTTTTAGCTGTGAAAGAATTCTGTTTTGAAGAGGAGGTGCAAACTATATTAGTGTTGCATGGAGAACTCCATGCCCCACTTTTACTCTAAGTCCAACTGCAAGTGCCAGAACCAGTCTGGTGGCTAACAGTTTCCCTGCTGCCTTTACCAAATTGCTCCACATTATCTAACCCAGCAGCATCAAAACCTGAGAAAAACACTTAGGGGGCAAAATGGAACCAGCTTCCGCCCTTCCGAGCCTGTTTGGACTCGCTAAACAATTACTAGCACAGCCTGAGGTTGTCACGCGTCACCATTTGAACACTCCCCAACTGTTAGCTTCTCCATCTTAGCCATCAAACAATAGCCTTAAGACAATGGGCACTACTGTGCTGGTGTGACCTAATTGAACAAGCCCTAACCTGCTCTGCAGCTAACCTCATGATAGATGACCTTCAGGGTACAGCATCCATGGTCCTGTGACAAAAGCGCCGCTGCAGCATTCAAGTAGCATAACAGCCATCAAAACAGGACTATAACCGGGACATATTGTGACTGACCTTTTAATTGCTTGTATACATGTTTTTGGATCTCTAGCATACTAGCCCAGCAAGTGTGAAAGAACAAAACCATGTACCTTTTTTTGTGAGCAGACTATGTGTCTTTAAGCAAGATCTTTACATGAGGGTCCCGCTGTTATGTTAAAGTCACATGCACGGATCCCTTCAAAAGCTGGGCTCAAAGTATCTGGGAATTAAGCAATAGAAGTAGCCAACCACTATGCAGTGCAATGCTCACAGTTAAGGGATGGGAGGACGTATCCTGAGAAAAGCAGAACAATTATGTTTGTGCCAAAAAAATAGTTGTGGTAGCTTTGGTAGGATCTTTATTGACCTTGAAGGAAGTTCAAGGGGTCCCAATTGGTAGGATCTTTATTGACCTTGAAGGAAGTTCAAGGGGTCCCAATTTCGTGACATGCAATAACACGAGACATGCAAGCCTCTTCTTGCATTTTCATTGTTCTACATCCACACCTTTTGATGCTGCTCATCTATGCACACTTTGAATCCTCTATCTATGTCTTTATCATCTTTATTTTATCTTTTGTTATTTTCACAAGTCTTGGGACTCGAGTGTTGTATTTCATTCAACAACGAGAAAATAAATTAGTCGGAAAGTAAAACAAACATATACTTAATACTTTAACAGAAATTAAAAAACAATCAACAAAAATGAATAGTGGCTGTTGCTGCGCCTTTTACCTTCTTGGGGCAGTGATACGCAGTGCATGGACACGCTAAAAATTACATCAGAAGAAAGTTGCGATTGGAGTCTATCAATAGAGCCTTGTATTCACAGATTTGGCCCTTTGGGCCTTTTGTGTAGTGTTATCTGTGTGCACGTGCTTCTCCAGCGTTTGCGTCTGGTGTTCATTCTAGAATAGCTCTCTCAAAGTTAATGCTCATGTCACCGTTAGCATGTCAATGGAATATTACTTATTATTAGTGCTGGTGGTGTCTTAAAATTGGAGCATGTTTTGTATTTAAATATACAATGAGTGTAATTTTTTTGTTGTGTGTTTAGTTTCACACTAAACTCCAACAAGGTGTTTTAAACAGCTTAAAACGCGCTCAGAGACAGCAGAATCATACGCAAGCAGCGAGGTGCATTCAGAGTACTTTCACAACATCAGGAACTTATAAACACACTGTGGCGTTCTGTATGTTAGTCGTTTTTTTGTTTAAAAAAATATATTTTTAACATTTTGATTTAATTGTCCAGCCCTAAACCTGAAATAACAAATTAGCTTTAAATCACCTTTAATTATATGTTATTTTTCTTGATTTGTGATCATTCATCTACGTGAAGACACTGATCATGTCTCACAATAATGACAGTATCGACAGTGATTTATTAAGGTAGGAAAAAATACATACAACTTAAATTTTCATGCCGTGCCACCTTCCTTACTGACTTTATTGAATGTGGTGCTGTGGTATCACTCTGTTTCTTTTGTTTCGGAGGGGTATAAATACTTGCTCCACAGTTTGGGTCACTGTGTGGTTCCAAAGTTCAAACTTGATGCCAGCGATCTTGGAGCATTTGTTGAGCCGACATTCAAGTCAAGCTTGAAGGGTTGAATTCCTCTGCAGGATTACTGGCTGCCCCCTGGGCCTGCAATGTGTTTTTGTGCGTGCGTGTGTTTGCCGTGTTTGCTGCTGACTGATCTCACTGCTGAAAAGACGCTTAATCACACAGCAACCTCTGGCTTGTTGGATCAACAAACCCACCCGGGGTGATCTGTGTTTTGAGGCAGTGCAGCCTCTGCGCACCTGTCAGAACTGTGCTGCTTGAGACAGCCATGCATTTCCTGAGTTCCGACACTCGGATGTTCTTCCTGATGCTAAACGTAGAAGTCGCCGAAAATATCGAGAGGATGACATGTTTGTTTTTGCTCCACCTCACCTCATCTGTCTCTTCACCCCCCCCCCCCCATCCCTCCCACCACCCCCCTTGTCTCACAAGGATTTACTCTGTACCTACCGAGCAGGACCAGAAAGGGGCAGTCTAGTTCCTGGAAAAGAACCGAATCCGGAGCACACACACGCATGCAAGAGCGACTCAGCAGGCAATATCATCTCATTACAAGGATTATGCTTCTTTTATAGCTCTGTGTATTGCTCCTACAAAGTCTATCAATCCATAAGTAATGCTGTTATATACTTTTTGTGTGTTTCTGCTGTTTGTACCCAACAAATAACTAATTTAAGGACGTTTGGAACATATTCAAACCTTCTAATTAATTGGATTCTATTTTGGGAATCTAAATCAAAAGGCAATAAATAGTTTTAATGCTTTTTTAAAAGGATTTCTCTTTTTTTTTGCACTGCCCGTGGTGTTTTATTAGCAGAAATAATCTGCACAGCCAAAGAATATTTAATTTGGTACACATGGAGTAGACCTATCCATGTGAAATTGACTGAGACTAATTGTGCTAATCCAAACTAAACCAGCCAAAAGTCCAAACTTGCCTCTCTTGGTCGCTTGTCTGACAATTTATGTCGCTGGCCCAGTAAGACTGATAACATGCTGTGGAATAGAAGATAAAATGTACGCTGCCATCCCCTTATTCTCATCAGCCCCCCCACAATGGAAACTGCCAGGACAAACACCGGCTCTCAAAGCAAAAAATTAATTGACTGCTGTGAATGAGGATGTTTCCATTTCTCTTTTTGTTTTGGAAAATTCTCTCTTCTTGTGCAGCTTGTAAATAGCCGTGTGACTGCCGAGGAGGCAGGTTAATGGCTCACAGTCGTTGGAGGAAAGGCCGGGTGTGAAAATCTCATGAATCAAATAAAGCCTAATGGACGATTGGGGAACAAAGCAACAATCCCTCCATTCCATCCACACAGAGCGTGATGTTTCCCTGCTGTCGTTTTCGCGGAAATCAATTATTCCCTGCGAAGCAAAGCTTTCATTTCAACAACACGTAGCTAGCGTAGGTTATTTGGGTGGGGGAGGGGGGATGACTTTTTGTAGGTTGAATTGGACGGGGCGCGCCTCTTCAGTTTTCGCTCGCCGTGGAGTGAGAAGCTCTCTGACAAAGGCAACACGGAATTAAACTGTGCCTTTGGAAACAAATAGGATACCATTGTGCTTTTCCATTACACCTTCCCGCACTTTGTCGCTGTGTCAGCATTTCAAAAGGGACAAAAGAATTACTGTTATTCAAAACATTTCATTTTGCTTCAACATACAAATACTCCTCTTTGAATGCTTTTCTACAGCCTTGTGCAGAACAGGCAAGACATCATTTGGCCAAACTCCCATTATTCCACATGCATCACTTTCATTTTAACTGCCGTTACATACGCTCGGTCCAATATTGGAGCCTTGAATGTCCAAAATTACAGAGCACAATATTTGCATTATGGCCTTAGTCCATGTAACACCCTTCTTGTTGAAAGCATTTGGTTGGTGTGAAATATTTACCAATATTGTTGTAAAAGTCAATGGTAATTGTCAATATTTATATATACTTGTGTATGTGTCACTTTGTATGAACATTTCCATGTTTTTTTTTCCAACAAGTAATTTAAGTACACAATTCTACAAACAACATTTAATAAAGGAGTTCAAAACATTCTATCATTTGCTCATTTAGAACGTGCTGTCCAGCAGTAAACAGAATTGATTGTGTTATTAAATCTGTTTTTGGAATGTCCTTGTGTTGTTTTTCTCTCGCACCCGTTCGCATCGTATTCGTTGTCATAGCAATGTCGAGGTAATGTGCCAGTCACTCAGGATGGTTCTCTGAGCTATATTCATTAGCATCGAACCACGAAGAGATTCAAAGGCCCTTTACAAACCAGCATGAAGACGTCAGGTTTAAAATGGTCCAGGTTTACTTGCAGATGGAATTGAAATGCTTTGTACAAAATTGCCAGTCAGACTCTCATATAGGAAGATGGGTAAATGGAAATAATTTTGTTTTTTTAAATTTGAGGTTGACAAAGACATTTTCAACAAATTCAATGACATTTCCCTTGTCAACTTGACGCGTAAGACCGAGTTGCAGTTGTCTGTTGGTCAATGGCTGTTTATGACAATATCTCTCTCTCCTTTTTAGTTTAAGGTGAAGAGAAAAACTTAGCTAGCTGACAGTTTCGGCTGTCACTTCAGCCTTTGTCGGAGCTAAGGTTCAAGTGACGGCCGAAACTGTCAGCAAGGTGAAAGTTTTTTCTCTTCACTACTGGTTGATCAGACCGTTGTCTGGCAAAAAAAAGAAACCTTACACATAATTCAACTAATAACAAGACAAGATGAAGTTCATAAAGGTATATCTCCTTTTCTTTGCTCCAGACTATATGACCTGGAAAACACAAAACAACATGATCATCTTAGCAAACCATTTACTACACATCTGAAAGCAAATCAACCCATGCCATTTTTTTGGTAGAAGTAGTAAAGACTCTTATGATTTGGATCATTTAATCACTGCAAACGTCTTCGTCAGCATTCTGTTGTACCCAAGTGATTGATTGTGCGTCGTATGTTCTCCACTGGTGTAATAGGAATTGCTCAGCTCTCAGCCCGATAAAAGCAGCTAGCCTTCACGCATAGTGGAACTGCATTTTACTTAAAAAATCCCAAAACAAAACAAACAAAAAAAAACCCTTTCTTAAACCACTGCGCAAACGGTTTTTCAGTGCACGCTTTTGACCGTATATGAATAAAAATGAATACATTTCTTACTTTGATGACCTCTTGCGACACTTGGGAAGCTGACAGACCTTACCACCTACACAAGTCCGTGAGGAAAAAAAAGTTTACATTAATTAATCATGACCATTTCAATTAATCACAGATTAATATTCTTACAGCCGAAAACCATGAGGCCGATCAGGAAAAGAAGTCCAGCGATGGACAGCCCAGTCACTTGCAGGGACCAATAATCTAAAAATAACAAATTAATATGACAAAGTCAGACTCAACATACTGCAAAACACCAAGTTCGGATTTGTGTTGGAAGATTTTTTTTCTCGAGCGTAACAATGTTTCTTGCCAATTAATTCATATATTCCACATCCATTTTCTATCGCACTTGTCTTCATTATGCTCAAGGTATTCCATGTTCTGTCTGAGTAATGTTTTGTCCAAATTATTTGCTGCCATCTGGCTCGTACCTGTGTTAATTTTTGTGCACCTTGGAGTCTCAGTGAGTTGGATGGAGCGATTACTAATCAGCTCTCGGCCTTCAGCGCTTTATGCACACCAGATCGTTCCCTTTGTTTCCTTGTTTGGAGCCGATAGCAGTCTTGCATTCGGTCTCGCACCAGTAAAAGTTGTACTGCACACTGAGAGTGACACCCTTCGTTTTTCATCTTTACTCCTGTAAATTTTGGCATCTACCTAGTGACCCACTTCCCATCTCAGTAAGCCGTTTACGTTCCTAGTCTTTGCTTTTTGTTGTGGTCCTGTTGTTTGCATTTTGCCTTGCACCACTGGTATTTAGTGTTTTCCAGTTTTTTCCCCCCTTTGGTGGGGCGGGGGGATCTTTGGAATGGGAATTTTTGTTTTTAAATTGATGTTGCACGGTATTTGCTTTTGTGTTCCACTCTCACCCCTTGTTGCGCCTGGTCTTTCTATCAGAATGTGTCGAGCCAAAAAAGTCAAAGAAAAGCAAAACGTACATAGGGCTTTTTTTCATAGTCGTGCTGCACAGTCAGGGGGCTGCCATTAAAATATTTTCATGACAATGATAATAATTACATCAATGAATATTGATTTCCACAATGATTCAGAGTGATTGTCCCACGCTGTTGTCATGTTTACGAATGAGATACAATGACATCCAGCACAGGCGGCCCGGTCCCCAGTGGTTAGCGCGTCGACCTCACAGTGCAGAGGTACCGGGTTCAATTCCACCTCCGGCCTCCCTGTGTGGAGTTGTGTATGTGCGTGGGTTTTCTCTGGGTACTCCAGTTTCCCAAAACATGGGGATTGAACACTCTAAATTGTCCCTAGGTGTGAGTGTGAATGTGGATGGTTGTTCGTCTGTGTGTTCCCTGTGATTGGCTGGCAACCGGTTCAGGTTGTCCCCCGCCTATTCCCCGAAGACAGCTGGGATAGGCTCCAGCACCCCCCCCCCCACCCCTGACCCCTACCCTTGTGAGGATAAAGCGGATCAGAAAATGGATGGATGGATGGACATCTAGCACACATGTCCATGGAGTGCTGAATCTGACTGCCTGCGCCTCGCTCAAAACCTGTTACATTATCTGCACCCCTACTAAAGCCCCTGTCACACCTTGACGATTTAGCCAGCGTATGCCGACGTAGGAAAAATTTGGCAAATACGCTGGCGTACGTCGAATAAGTTATGGGTAAGTTTTGTATACGTAACAGCACGCTGAAGCACGTTGGTATACGTCGAAGTACGTCGAGGTCGTCGAGAAATTTTAAGCATGCTTAAAATTTCTCGTCGTATGTCAGCGTATGGCTATACGTCCCGTATACGCAGGCCATAAGTAATAGGTAAGTTATGCGATCGTTGCACACGTTCAAACACGTTAAGTGTAGGTTACTCATAAGTCCAAATACGTCGAGAATACCTACTAGCTGTTCTCCAACATCCGTGCCTTCGAACTGCAATACGCTGCTGCATAGCGTGCAGCAGCGTATTACCGACGATCACGTGACGTAGTCTATAAAAGGCTGGCGCTCGACGTTTCAAATCATAACTGCACTAGACATTGCAGTACCAACATCTGTTTGGGGACTATCCCCGGTCTAGTTAAAATGGTATAACCCAAGAGGCAAGGTGCGGCTTGCCATCGTTACTGTGAGTTGCTATTCACGCTATTAAAGCAGCAATCAAACGCCATTATGACTTGTGTCATTAATAAACCAAACAACATCAGCGTCATGCCAAAGAAAAGTCTGGGGAGCTCATCAAGGTCTCGCAGAGGCTCAGCCCATCACAGCCACTGCAGCCTTCGCCAACTACGTGCGTGACAGCCTGGTCAGCATGTCCAAGCGCCAAGTTCGAAGGCACGGATGTTGGAGAACAGCTAGTAGGTATTCTCGACGTATTTGGACTTATGAGTAACCTACACTTAACGTGTTTGAACGTGTGCAACGATCGCATAACTTACCTATTACTTATGGCCTGCGTATACGGGACGTATAGCCATACGCTGACATACGTCGACGTACTTCGACGTATACCAACGTGCTTCAGCGTGCTGTTACGTATACAAAACTTACCAATTACTTATTCGACGTACGCCAGCGTATTTGCCAAATTTTTCCTACGTCGGCATACGCTGGCTAAATCGTCAAGGTGTGACAGGGGCTTGAAACGTCGAGCGCCAGCCTTTTTATAGACTACGTCACGTGATCGTCGGCAATACGCTGCTGCACGCTATGCATAAATTAGACTATCGTTGGGCACAAGTTGTGTACGCCGGCAACACGCTAGGCATTCGTTGGAATAAGTTATCTATAAGTTATCGAAACGTTCTATATAATTTACTGATACGTTATGTATACGTCCAGCCCGTTATGAATGCGCTATGTATACGCCCAAAATTGAAAAAAAAAATCGATAATTCAGCGTATGCCAGCGTTTTAGGGAAAATCTGAACGTCGGCATACGCTGGCTGAATCGTCAAGGTGTGACAGGGCCCTTAGATCTAATTGTTTAGTTTAAGTTCTAGTCAACTTAGTGTCAGAAATTGCATGAGGGGCATTTAACTTTTAAGGTTGCGAGCATATGCCTCAGACAATTGCAAGGTACATATGGAGAAACACTCATTGTCACTCACATTCACACCCATGGTCCTCCACTGAACCAAACATGCATGTTTTTGGAAAGTGGGAGGAAGCCTACACAAGCACGGAGAGAACAAGTAAACTCCACAGAGTAGAGCAGAATGAAAAATTCTTACCATATGTGAAAGCTTGATCCCAAGTTGGATCTACAACGAAAGTAGAGAAATAAGTTAGAAGGCGGCAAACAGGAAACACATTCTGGAGGCGACACATCTCGTAGCCCGGCTGACACATTTGATGACGGTGTATCACCAACATCTTATCTCCTCTCGCAAAAGATACAATCGAGCATGAATCTGCCATTAAGACAGGAACTGAGGTGCTCTGTTCCTCCAGTCTGCCGTGAGTTTTGTTTGGAAGGCTGGGAATAGTGACATTGTCAGCCAGCCAGAGATAACAATAAAAATGTAGACGCCCGGGGCATTTAATGTGTCGATGGAGTAGGAAAATGTTTGGTTACCCCAGGCAAGCTCTTGATAGGTCTCGTTTTTGGTGGTTTTGTTCGTGGTGGCTGGGGAGGAGGATGTTGCTGCTGCTGTCATCGGGGAGGGGGGGGACAACAAAAAAAACAATACATTATACTATACATATTTTCTTTGTGGTTCCTTGTAACAATGCAAGGATTTACAACATGTTTAAGAATACATTTGATAAGTTTGGCTATGTTTGCCATTTGAAACACCCGTTTATAAAAAGTTCATGTTCGTAGTCAAAACTCAATGCGGTTAAAATGTCAATTCCAAATGCATTTTTTCTTTATGAGTATACTAATACATGAGCTCATGCAATACAGTAGAATGGTTTAATACTTCATCATACTAAATATATGCGCTTTGGTGACCCCTGATTTAGACTAACTACATTAAAAGCTACCGAAACTGCAGGTTTGTTGAATAAAACACAAAATGCAAAAAGATCAAGGTCATGTTAAAAGATTTTCACAATTCCCAAAATAGAATTGAAATTATGGCAAAATGGTAAATTTACATGAAACAGGTCCCAAATTTAAAACTACACTTAGAAGGGGGAAAAAAAGAAATGAAATATATTTTAATGATATCAAATTTGTGATATTTGCACCATGCAATGACAATAGAGGCTTTCTATCTAATAACTTATTAGCAGACCGAAATGGCTGACACACACTCACTCACTCTAGTTCCATTATTGTTCCCTTGAACAGAATGACCACATGATTCATTTTACACCCGTGCCCTTGCCCCCACTACTATGATCTGCTATATTTATGACAAACTCAATAACTTCACCAGCTGGGTGCTCCAAACACATCAGCAACCTCCAGGGTGGAGACTATTACCTGGCGTAGAAGTCAGCTCACTGGGGCGCTCTGTTGTCCCCTCACTGGAAACTACAGCAACACAAAGCTTCACGATAAGTCACATCCGGTTAAATAATAATCGATGGATGGATAGATGTTTATTGCTTTTGGACTTTAAGACATCTAACATCACATCCAAATACTGTACCTGTCGGGGTGCTGGTTTCTGTTTTGGTGGTGCTGATGTTGATGGAACTGATGATGCTCTGGTTAACGTTGATCACTAAAGGGTCAACGATACTCGTGGGCTCCTGTCCATTTCCTGTTACACCAAGTTTTTTTCGTTTTGTTTTGTTTTGTTTTGTTTTTTTTTTTACAATAAATCACAATGCCATTGACAGATTAAATGATGTGAGCCGGAGCTAAAAATGAACAGACCAGATGTTGGGGTGAAAGGTTCAGCTGTGATGACCTTTGACACTGCGTAGAGAAGACATGTAATAGTAATAATGGTGTTTGATGACAAGCCGCAGTTGTCGTGGAGTGTAGTGGAAGAACAAAGCACAGAGCTGTGACCGCCTCACACAATGTCTGTTGTCCCGGCACCCACGTGACAACGAGTCTAGCCATGCCGAGCGGAGAGACCTCACAGTATGTCAAAGTAATGGTCTTGTGAGTGCGGTGTAGTTACAGTACACAGACGTGGCTCTTATGAAAGCTCCAGTGACCACAGAGCTGCATTGTTGTGGGATTGTTGTCAACCACTCATAGCACAGAAAGGCCCTTGTTTACCCACTCAGACTCTCAGCACCTTTCAATTACCATCAATATTTACAATGCAGAAACGTATTTCTAATTTCTTGCGCTTTAGCTGCATTTTCAACGACTTTGCATGATTTGCGGCCATTTTGATTAAGTGTTTCAGTCAGCCACATCCCCGAAATGCTCACTGGCCAATCACAGCTCATCAAGGATCAGGCTCGGACACTTTTCAAGTGTCTTCGCAATAGCAAAAAGTGAACTGTATAATACTTGGGCAACTCCATCATAGTAACATTTACAATGCAGAATATTGTGTCACTTACCATTTAACGATGCAGACAGCATAAACACCAGAGAAGCCAAGTAAATCTAAAATAAAACAACACATTTTGAAATGGTGTGAAACAACAGCGACGAATTTCGTAGAAAACAGTTGAGCACTATATTAAGCTAACACAATGTGATGATTTAAGATTGTACAAATAGTAGCTTGCAATTAGCCAACCAAAACAAGAAAAACAAATCTCAACAAAACAAGGTGGCACTTTGTATTAAAAGTGGCAGTCTATTATACATTCGTACATTTCTATTCGTGATCTATAACGCTTGCGCTCATTAGGGCAGCGGTGTCAAACTGATTTTTGTCGCGGGCCACTTTGGCGTTACGTCTTCCCTCGGAGGGCCGACAGTGAGACCGAATAAATGTTAAATCATCACATCACATCGTATTATTACTTGTACACACACACACACAAAAAAAAAATGATGGTTTACTTGTTTTGAAATCAGTCAACTATTTGTTCATTGTTTGTTAAATTATTGTTCAAGTGAGTGTAATCAGGGTAACAAAATTATTGCAAGATCTCAATGTTTTTTTTTATTACACATGACAATTTGACATTTCGGTCCAGATTTTAGCAAGGACGTCGACACGCATAATTTATTTTATGTTGTCATTGATGGTTGCTATGGTTACACTGTACAAAAAAAACAATACAAATCATAGGTATCGTGGATATGTACACAACGGGGTAAAATAGGGCTTGGACGGTTAAAGTGGGTGCACTTATTCCATGGAGGCTTATTTGACAACGCAGACAGGAAGTCTGCATTGCGGGTGACGCCACGTTTGGCACCTCTACTTCCTCTTTGAAGCAACATCCCCCACACTTCTGTCACTAAGTAGCACGCAGCTGCTCTTTGCTTTAAAAATCATTGTTTTAAAAGATGCGCACATCGGAGCAAACACTTTAATTTATTTCCGGAAGAAAAAATAAAGTACCGTGGAGGCTGCGAATTATGTTCACAATCCTCCCACACTATTCTGAGACAAACTTTGTATCGATCAAACTTCAGAATGCGTTTCAAGTGTAGACCTGTCACCAATTAAAATGTGCAATTGGACAACGTGTCAACATTTTTGCTTGTAAGTTAGCGGAAATCCTTCACTTGCTGACTTACACAAAGTATGGATTCCTCCCTCGTAAATGAGCCAAAGCCACTACGGCAGGTCTTGGTCTTTTATTCCAGCAGATGTGTAGACTCAGGAGGAGGCAAAAAATAGGGCTAGCTGGAAGTTTATTCCTCAGTGTCGCTTTATATCAGCATTTCTCCCCCTAGAGAAAATGAATCTTTGACCTAACCTGGTGGCAGCTCGTCCTCCAGGCTTGGAAGAGTGTGACAGGTGAGCATCGAGGCTGCCATGAGCAGTGACAGCTCACATTAGCAGGTCATGCCAATCTTCATCTCACTGCATAGCATATGTCAACGCTGAGGCCTGTTCCCCTCAGGGCCCAAAAGGCTTCTACCCCCTCATGACCCGCCTGTTTGTCACATCTCCATCTGCCTGCTCATGTCTCTCGGTCTGTCATCCGCCATCAATTGCCCTTCACCAAAACAGGCCTTTCAAATCATCCAGCGGAGGCTATCGTGCCTACCTTTGTGTCCATTGTGTGAAGCAGCCCGCGCCAAAGCTTCATCCTCTTCATCCTCATCAACCACGAGGCTTTTTCTTCCTCATTCAGAGAGGCTGATGAGGTAACGGCCAAGCAGCCACACCCACGTGTTCACCGTCACGACTTCCTCATCCAGACATGTCAACTCTGTCTCATTCGATCACTCCCCCCAACGACACATCCTTTGTCTTCCACTCGCTCACTCTTCGTCACTCCAGCGGTCTCAACAACATAGATCATTGTTATCACGTATACGTAATTTCTCCAGAAACTGATATGTATATACAAGAAATGTTAAAAAATTCAATCCAAATTCAGTTTGAAGTCACTGTGCAAGAATTTCAGTATACAACCATTGTTCAATTTACCGAACAAAAGTACAGTCCCATTTGGCAGGAAATATGAAGTAGACATGTTATTTGGTTTAATGGACCACATAAAGTGATGCGGCATGATGGAACTGGCCTCACGCCTTATGTTTGACACCTGTGGATTACGATAATTAACCATTGCTATGTATTAAATACAGTCGAAACATATAGGAAAGAAAGACATCTGCTCAAACTGCTGGGGCATTACTTTAACTGCACCTAATGGAACATCCTCACTGACGCTGAAAACTGTTTGTGATTATTATTATAAATGCTGTACTGTCATCAAATGTCATTATACTTCATTTGCATAACACTGTGTGGATATTTACATATTGTCAGCGCCTTTCTTTCGAATCAAACCCCCCCACCCCCATTAATGTTCCGCAATCATGCAGTTCCTCTACGTCTGAGTGTGCACGTGTGTCTGTGTGTGTGTGTGTGTGTGTTTGCGTGTGTGTTAGACAGGATTTACACAAAGCCTGCGATTCATCCACATGTGCAGAGGAGTTTCTGTCCTTCTGTTTGTAACTAAGCTCGTTCTTTCGCATAAATTAACAATTCATACCGAGCATATGTCAGGTCAATGATGTGGATTTTATCACTTTATCTAATAATACCCAAACTTTGCGTCAGACTTCGTTTCTGCCGTATGCTTGACCTCCTCCTTCTGCTGAGAATAACGATATCAGTTTAATCATTGATGGTGAATGCTTCACTTTAGTCAACACCCACATCATACAGTCACAAAGACAAAAGCTAAACTCATTATTTTTACAGATGATATAAGCCATTTGCAATAACACTTTGTTTCACCCTGGAGTGTTTCTCCATATTTATTTGTGAAAATATAAAAGAAATACTTAAGAGTATATGTACCACCAAACTGACTTTAAACGACGCGTTTCTTTAGGTACATTCATTCAATGCAATGAGAATGAGAACAACTAAAACAGATCAAGTCTGGATTTGGAAACACATCTCAACCCTCGTGGCTTCAGGCAGAATATGGATATGAATGTACTGTTATTGCATTAACTATGCAAAGCACATCTTGTTAGTTTACTGACTATCTTTTAGGGTCGTAAGGTTTGCAAAGTAGTTTGACATTAGATTTTCATATATTCATCATTATCACCTTCATTGTGGGAAGTTCATGGAGAGCCATGTTGGGTCTCACTAATATGTTTTTGTCTCGTTGCCCCTGACACAAGTGCATGGAGGTTCCTGGCATAGGCCGCAACGTATCTTTGCATTCCACAAATTAGGCCTCTTTTATTAGAGTTTGACTCAGTAATGATGTATGGATACTGCAAGTTGTTGGATTAATCTGTGAGCCATTTTTAAAAGCATTCAAATCTACTCATTGATGTCATGAGGGTGTGGGAGCGTCCTGTGGAAGATTTGCTAGCGATCTTTCTATATTGGTCATCTCTTTGCCTTTCGGAAAACCTGAGCCACCATCACTGCATCAATCCGGGTCATACACCTGGGTTTGTCCTGGCCTTACATTTGTCTCCCTGCAGTCATGGACAAAGCTGTAATATTAAGCTAAAAAAAAAGAAACATTTTACAAAAATGAAGTCCGGATATAGTGAGAAAAATCTTGTACAAGAAAATAGGTTTGCACAGGTGTCACGTTTGCGAGGTGCTGGTGGACCCCAAAAAGCAGGCACGAGAGAGGAGCAGGTTGTACTTGATGAATTGTATTAAAACAGAGAAAACTAAATCCTAAAGAAACAAAGTCCAAAGTATCAAACAAAACACATGACTGAAGATAAAACATAACAATGACCAAAACCTGACTGAAACAAACATGACAGTAGTATACAAACAGCCACAAACAATGACCCAACCATGAGTAGTTGGGCCGGGAGTCCTTTTATAGCCACTAATTACCTAACGACCAACAGGTGTGCAGCTGCAGGGAAAAGCCCCACAGTGCCACCTGTTGGTCACAAACCGAAACATGACAACAGGTCAACACAATTTTTGAAGAGAGATGGGTTTATGTGACCCTAGACATAATTTTAGCGCTGATTTTAAAAAAAAACAGGTTTTTACCTTTTTCTCCTTGTACATCAGGTTTTAGAGATTTTTGTAATTTTGTTTTTTAAGTTTGAACTATAAAAGCTTGTGTAACACAGAATGAATCATGTGTTGGAATTTATTGCTATGACGCTTCAGAAGAAAAAATGACCATTAATTCATGATGATGATGATGATGATGATGATGATAATAAGATAAGAAAACCTTTATTCGTCCCACAATGGAGAAATTCCCAATTTACAGCAGCAAAGTTACCAAAGGAAGAAAGTAGAAGAACAAAAAGTATAGGAGCTGCTGTAAACACTGATGATGATTATTGTTATTATTAAAATCTGATGGACTAGAGAAAAAAAAAACGGGCAGATTCAGAATTAGCATAAAAAATAATGTGGAAAAGTTGACTTCCATGTCTGTTTAAAAAAAATTGTTGACCAGTGTATTTTGTGCATAAATGTCTACCTACATTAAGATAAACACTGCTGAGTATGGTGTATGTCAAGTTCGACTTAAGTATAAATTTGACAAAGAATTAAATATTCAAAACTTTGTCGGATCAGCCGACTACACACATTAAAATCACTTCCTGGCTACATTCCATCATCAATTTCTTTTAAAAATATGTATACAGTGAGAATAAGGGGTTTGGAAAATGGACGGATGATATATTCCATAATAATCGACACAGAGAATGGCAGGTCTCGAAAGAGACAGCAGCTGCTGCATACAGATTGCGGTCTTTACATTTCTGTGGGATGCTTTTATTTACTTCAACTTTTTACTTCTCACATTCGTTCCTTTTCCTCATAACATTTGCATGTTGTTTGTGTTTGTAAACACTGCCTCACTTTATGAATCATTTCATTTCTTCATCCATTTTTGGCAAAAGAAGCAAGTGTGATAATTCACCCATCCACTTATACGGTATTTTCCGATCCGTTTATCCTCACAAGGGTCGCTGGGTGTGCTGGAGCCTCTCCCAGCCGTCTTCGGGCAGTAGGCGGGGGACACCCTGAACTGGTTGCCAGACAAAATTGCGATAATACATACTGTATATAAAATATGCGGCACACCATGACATTTTCAGCCTGTGTTTATTTTGTTGAAATAGGTTGTCCCTCAGGCAACAGTGTGAACTGCAGTGCTGAGCACGTCTGCCCCAAGATTTCATGGTTTGATGTTCGACTCGCCTCCTGTGTGGTTTGCATGAGACCCACTGTGCTTGAGTCTTTTTTTTTTTCTGTGGGTTTTCCTCCCCCATTTCAAAAGGATGCACATTAGGTTAATTGAAGATGCTAAATCACAGGTGTCAAACTCAAGGCCTGGGGCCAAAGTCGGTCCTCCACACCATTTTATGTGGCCTCCGAAGGCAAATTATGTTGTGCATGTCTACTTCATTCTAGTTATCCATCAATAATAAGAGACGATCACATGGGTTCACAGTCATAATAGCCCTTCAAGGAAAACATTATTTCAATGTATCCAGTGACAAAAATTAGGTTGAGACCCCTGCACTGCATTGTCTACAGGCATTAATGGGAATAATTATTTGTCTATATGTGCCCTGGCGACCAGCCCAGCTGTCTCTCCGTGTTTATGTACCCACGCTTTGTAAATGTGTATGGAGTGTATTGATGTGCTGTGCTGTAAAATATGTTCCAGGTTTCCAACCAGCGCACAAATGCACTTTGGTGGGCAGTGAGAGATCATCACATGTGCCGCAGGAAATGATCTCCTCACTATGGTTGTAGGTGAGCTGGAACCAACTGGATATGGATGAGAGGCAGGTTTTCCCCTGAACTGGATTCGAGCCAATCGCATGACAGATAACTACAGACGAACAACCATTCACATTCACTTCTATTGACAAGTCTTCAACGTAGCATTTTTTTTTAAAGCTAGATAACACTTTGTCGACAGTACAGAGTGTACAACTAAACTTCATATTTTCTTCTGTAGCTGACACAAAGTCAAAAAAGGCACTGTGTTTCCGGCTTGAAAACGCAAATGTCTCATCATGGTATGTGCGCTGAAAACGTGACTTGGCGGTGGCACACGTGACATCACTGCCTCGCAGCGATAGGGCTTAGATGACCTCATCCCATAATGCTTCACGGCTCAAGATAACGCACTAAGTCTTTGAATATTGACTTCAATCAGACTATTGTTTTAGTTGCAGTAATGTGTTTACTAGTTACTCAAGATTGTAACACCAGGCTGACATTTGTTTGTTCACAATAGCAGTCAGGAAAGCATTAGGAAGGATGTAAAAACAGGCTAGAAGCCAAGCTAAGTATTTGTTCCTCTTTTTTAACTTAATTGTGTACTTTTGCGGCATGAATGTTCATAGCTCTCTGGAGTATTGAGCTGTCAAACCTTCAGTTTACATCACATGATGCTAATGATGCATCTCCACTCCGCAATGCGCTAAGCGGCGGAGGCGGCTTGAACTTAAACAAATGTTCAGTAACGAGCTAAACGTGTGTTGACAGTTCATGGTGGAGAACAGTCAGACTAAATGAGGAAATATATCTGAGAGAAACAGGGAGATTTATTTTGAAGCTGTCATGCAGGCTCCTGTCAGGAGTGACATGGAAAAACTGGGATGGCCCCACATTATCGGAAAACAAAAAATCAAGTTGACTTGTAGTTTAAGTGTAATTGCAATAAAATGAATGAGCTGTTCGGAACAAGCAAACTGAATGTTGTAAAAGAGGGGAGGTGGGTGGAGAATGGGGGGAACGCATATTTCCCAATGCAGCTTGTTTTGGCTGTCTGCATGTCTTTGCTCATGTGACTGATGTGACGAATCGTGCCAGAGGGAAAAGCAGAAGCTCTAGGATAAAATATAATGGCCCTGTGCAGACAAATGTAATGCATTCTGTCATTTTCTTATCCTGTTGTATGAATGGCAACACATGAATAGGGTACACCATCTAGTGGAAGAGCATTCACTGGTTTTGCCTGTCACTCTCCATTGGTGGCATAGATAGATGAACGAAGTGATAATTGCAAGAATAAAAGAGGGAATTTTGTTCAAATTAAATGAAATGAGACAATATACTGTGTCATCCTTGATGAGCTCTGATAGTACACTTGTATGCCGCAGCATGGTTGGGAATCACTGCTTGAAATGTCATACCAAGGCACTGGCACTGACGTCGTCAGGCATCTAAATTTGTCATTCTGTCAGCAGTATGAAAGTGCACACATTTACTTTATGGGTTCTGTGTGAAAGAACAGGCTTATAAATACTGAGTCTGCAGCTCAATTTACATTTTTATGCCAACTGTGTGAAAGAAGCTCCAGCCACCTCCTCAAGTTTCCTCAGCGTGGCTACTGAGTTGATCATAGTCCATCCATCCATCCATTTTCCGATCCGCCTGATCCTCACAAGGGCCGTGGTGGGTGGCGGGGCCGATCCCAGCCACCTTCTGGCAGTAGGCGGGGGACACCCTGAACCGGTTGTCAGACAAAATTGCGATAATGCATACTGTATATAAAATCGCAGGGCACACAGAGACTAACAACCTTTCGCGCTCACACTCACACCTAGGGACAATTTGGAGTGTTCAATCAGCCTGCCATGCATGTTTTTGGATTGTGGGAGGAAAACCCACACAGGCACGGGGAGAACATACAAACTCCACACAGGAAAGCCAGAGCTGGGATTGAACCCATGACCTCTGAACTGTGAGGTTGACATGCTAACTCACAATGGAGAAATTCCCACTTTACAGTAGCAGAAAAGAATCTGTGTGCCATAGATCTGCCGACCACATATTATTGCTTCTGATGCACAAGTCATGTCCTAATTTCTCTCCAGTACTTGTGAACAAACTGTGAATCTCAGGAGTGTGAATTCCCCAACGTTGGCACACTCTCTTTGGTCCCCAAATCCTGTGGTCAAGTGCTTCACTTTGGCGGCAAGGTCTCAAGCTTTTTAAAACTTACTGTATGTACGTTGATGATTTTAAAAATTGAAAAGTAATAGTTCTTTGAAATGTGTGTATTCTTGTTGAAAAAGATGACATAGGGACTGTGTTTTTGAAGGTTGTTCTTAAAAAAAATACACATTTTCTTGTAATTGAGTTGTGTTGTCTTTGAAAAGCGGTATCAGGCATATGTTATCTAATGATCAAATGTGGACCCCAGGGGGAGAGCCCGTTCGAGAATACCTGTAACAGTGGATTAACATTTCTGACAAATGCATCAGAAGTATTTTTTATATTCAAATTTTTATTTATACCGAAGGTGCAGTTTCACTTCCCATAACAAGTTGTGTATAAAGTTATAAACCATAAAAGATGCAGGGCGGATCCAGCAATTATTTCATCTGTGTCTGGTTACCAAGGACACCGAGTGAAGGAGACGCAAACAAAAGCACACTAAAACGACTTTTCCTCTGAAAATGTCAAGGTGCCCATCACACAACCCAGTTGCCTTTCATCCTAAAATCCATTAATCACAAAAGACAATAATCCGAACAAAATCCAAATGCACAGAAGAGTGACCTGTTCAAAATGCTCGGAAAAACTTACTTTAAAAAAACTGAAGTATTCTCAAGTGCACCTCCCAGAATTGGCTTTGTTATTGCGTTTTAACATCAAGACAACAACATTTGATTGGTGCCAATAGCCGCATGGGTACTTTGTTCTGTTTGATAAACGAAACACTCTGAATGATGTTTTAGCTTGGAAAGGAAGGGACTGTGTGTTCCACGACCTTCTCCTACTTTTTTATTCAGAGTGGATGAATCTGTGTGGGATGTGTATGTGTTGCTCTGATGATTACTGTGGTTGGAAGGTCTCTCTTAACCTTGAAGAAAACCACAAGTTCTATCGACTGAGCCGACATGACACTTCTGTTCTCCCAACACAAAATTGGCCCTCTCGCCTTTCCCTTGTTATGCTGTCAATGAATAAAAGATGATTATTTTAATAAGAAATGTTGGACAGCGTAAGGTGAAACAATGTGCACATGTATATGTATTTTGTCAAAGCTTGGAAGCTGGAAGTTTTTCTTTTGAATGTGTTCACTTTAGACATAGTTGTTTCTCGGAGAAGACGAGCGGAATTATTCTGGAGGTATCACTCATTGCAGCTTTTTATAGTGCAAGCCACAAGGCATCATATTGCTTCTTTCACCTTAGACAGCTGGCCAAAATAAAACCTCTCCTCTCTCATGAACACTTTGAGACAGTAATTCACGCCTTTGTCACATCCCGGCTCGATTACTGCAATGCCCTTTACTTTGGAGTCAGCCAGTCCTCCATTAAGCGGCTTCAGCTGGTCCAGAATGCCGCTGCTCGCCTCTTGACTGGTACTCGTAAGAGGGAGCACATAACTCCTACTCTGGCATCCCTTCACTGGCTCCCCATACATTTTAGAGTTCTTTTCAAGATCCTCTTATTTGTTTTCAAATCTCTAAATAATCTCACGCCACCTTACCTCTCTGAGCTCATCCGCCCCTCGCACCTGCCCGGCGCCTCAGGTCTACGGACCAGACATTATTAGAAGTACCAAGAACTAAACTGAGGCTGAGAGGGGATCGAGCCTTTTCTGTTGCTGGTCCCTCTCTCTGGAATGACCTCCCACCGAACATTCGTCAAGCTTCCTCACTGCCCATCTTCAAAACCCTCCTCAAAACTCACTTGTATTCTCTGGCTTTCGACTCAGCATGACTTAAATTTGTTCTTGGTTTTACTGTTTGGTGCTTTCTACTGTCTTTATTACCGATTTGTTTTACTGTTTATTGTATATGTTAAATTGCTCCATGTACAGCACTTTGTATGCGGCGATGGCTGTTTGAAAGTGCTCTATAAATACAGTTGACTTGACTTGACTTGACTTGAAATATATAAAAATCCTTATGATGGCTAAGGGCACGGAGAGCTGGGTCTATACCCAACTGACTTCGGGGTAAAGGCAGATTACACCCCGGACTGGCCACCAGTCAATCACCGAGCACATTTAGAGACAGACAACGATTCACACTCACGTCATTTCTGGATAGGAACTGAACCCACACTCACTACCATGCAATTTCTACCAGCCCATCAGTGGAAAAAGGCTACAACAATAATGTAATTGTATACCGGTAGTTGCTAAAAATAATAAATGTGTCAGTCAATCAATCTATTCATCTCTCTCTCTCTCTGGCTCTTGAGAGAGATAGAGAGAAAGAAAGAAAGAGAATATAACAATATGGAGTTGTCATGATTCGGTTTGTGACCAACAGGTGGCACTGTAGGGCTCTCCCTGCAGCTGCACACCTGTCGGTCATTATGTAATTAGTGCTTTAAAAGGACTCCCAGCCCGACCACTCATTGTCGGGTCATTGTTGCTGTTTGTTGGCTGCTGTCATGTTTGTTTCAGTCATGTTTCGGTTACTGTTATGTTTTAGCTTCGGTCATGGTTTTTGTTTGATACTTTGGACTTTGTGTGTTGTTAGGACTTTGTTTGTTATGGATTTGGTTTTCTGTGTTTTATCAATACAATCTTTCAAGTACACCCAGCTCCTCCCTCTTGTCTGCTTTTTGGGGTCCACTACCACCACCACCACCACCCGCTAACGTGACTGGAGTATAGAACCGGTGCAGCATTTTTATGAATATATGTTTTCAATAATTGGGCCTCACTGTACTGCAAGCCTTGACCAAAATAAACTGGGATTGGCTACAGTTGACCCTGGGTTCTAATCAAATAAAGTGAAACAGAAAATAAATGGGAAAATGGATGTTTAAAAAGGTTGGTAAAGTCAAAAAAATGGAATATACTTCTAAAATTCTGAGAAACAAAGAATTTCATTGTATTTCATTATTTGCTATGAACTTAAACACATAACTCCCATATTGTATTTGTATTTGTATTTTATGTCGGGCATCCGGAAGGTTCCGCACAGAAGCAGACCCGACACAACGTAGACTCGGGAAAGTTGATCCAACAAAAATATTTATTTACAAAAAATAGGCACAGGGCCGTCAAAGTACAAATAATGACGCTGGACAACAAGCCAGGATTAATGCAAGGAAAACAAAAAGCGCTTGCACAAGGCAAGGAAAAAATCCGAACCAAAATCGCTTGTCACAAAAGTACAATAAAGACCAAAGAACTACTAACTTGAATAACGAAGAACATATGCAAAGGCAATAGCCAAAAACGGAACGAGTAATACGAGAGCTTCTAGACGAAATGCGCATAAACAATGACTTGAGCAAGGCGAAATTATCCGATAGCTTGAATCCATGAGGTCCTTAAATAGTCCCAATAATTGTGACGCCAGACAGGTGCGCAGCAGGAAAACCGGGAATGCCTCTGTCACCTGCTGGACACTAACAGAATGTAATGACGACATTTTTTATTTCAGCCTTCATAAACAGAGGTTTTTAATACTGTACATCCAGTGTTAGCAATAAACCATAGGTAATAAAATGACCTACCTTCCTGTGAAATATTGCATTACTGCATCTGACTCTTTTGAGAGGTGAATTTAGAGGAAAATATTTGAAATAATGTGCTCAGCCGTCATGCGGTGAAAAGTTGCCATCGTCAAGCCGAAAAAAAAAACGGGGGACGGAGGGCGATTTGGCTCATGCCAAGGACTGGGCCCGAAATACATCGGCCATTCGGAAAAATTAACATATTTTTCCCAAATTGCCGATGGACACCCCGCACCTGCGATTGAAAGGTAGCACCCATATTGGAAAGTAAAGGTTATACTGACAATATAATTCAAAGAAAAACCTGAGCATTATTGTTTTTGTAAAGACAGAATGTTGACTACAGCATTCAAATTAGACGCCATTCGACATTGCAGTGTCCCTCATGTCTCTGATTGGTTTGATTTATTCTGGATCATTCAATGCCTACGGCTTTCCTCAGGATGTAAACTCAGTGGTACCGTGTAGTCTCCGGTGGAGTAATAATCAAGAGAACTTTCCTGAAATTAGAGAAACAAAAGCAAGAGATAACATCACAATGTCTCTGACCCAAAGTACCCCTGTACAAATGACTATTCCAGGTGTTTCATCGGTTTCTTTCAAGTAACACACAAATCCAGACATGCTTTTTGTCTCAGGAGTCCCTTGTTTTTATTGATTCACCTCTTGCACGCCCTGAACCGGAAGGTCAATACGCTAATCAAGTGTGCGAAAAAGAGACCGAACATAGTAATCATAACGGCTGTGCTATAATTTCAAGATCACTGATTTTTAAGAGCACGAGTTTTTTTCTTTAAGTCATTTTAGAGTGCGATACCAATTTAGTTTATCACGTTTATCCATCCCAAGACTTTGTTTTCTGGGGCACGTGCCCCAGTATCACGTGCGGCCTGACCCTTGGGAGTACCAAGAGGTTTTTTTTCGGTGAATTTGTCCCAATCCCACCACTGTAGGAAGACCAATTATAACATCATTATTGTTTTTCTGTTACAGTATTTTATAATAAAGTGTACCTCTACAATGTCGTTTTTCGTAATTACAGCATGAATATTTTTTCTACACGAAGAACAACGCTGTTGAAATATTCCCTCAGCTACTGTAGGGATGAAAACGTTCATTGTGGGCTTATTGGAAGTAGAAAATGATAAATCTGCCAAACATCGATGCTTGTTTTGAATGCTAACTGCAAGTTATTGATCCGTGTTCCATCAGCATGAACAGCTAAAGGTTTCATTAGTTTATCTATCCATTTCCCCCATGGTATAAATGGATTCTCCTCTGCGTGATAGCGTCACCTCTCAGCCACACCTTTTTTTTCCCTCCACTCATCTGTTTACTCAGCCCTTTCTGCACCTTTCTGTTTTCAAAATTGCCTGCTCCCATCAAACCGACCACTTCCTCTCCTTTCCGCTCTTCTTCTGCTCTTACCACAGCGTAGCCGTCATTGACATTTCTGACGGTCTGATGCAGGCTCCACGAGGAGGGTGCACCGGGCTGTGGCGTTGATCTCTCCGCTTTCATACTCATTCGGTTGGCTCGCAGTTGAATGACGAGCCCTGCATGGAGAGCCGCACACAGGTCTCGACCCTGAACATTTTAATTAAATGTGATGCCTAAGACGATGTACGTGCAGTATCGTTCCTGTGTGAACACAAAAGCATTGTGTGGACAGAACTTTGTGTGGTCGTCTTGGCTATTTCAGGCATGCGATAATCTACTGCAGTGTTAAACTCAAACAGCATTTGTTCCGGGGAACTGGTTGACCTCTAATTTGTTTGGATATTTCCATGGTAAATAATGGAAATGCAGTGAAACCACCCAAAAGGGATACAATACGTAGTTCAATGAAATAGAAAGGGAAGAAATATGATTTCATGCATGATATTGGCTAATCTCATGAGACTCCAGCCCGGAGGGAAACCGTGACCATAACCGTCAAAGAGAAAATGCAACTTTTTGCGACATTCGGAAGCTCAAGAGGTAATACATTCAGATGCACAAAATAATTCTACCAAGCAGGTGGTTAAAACTAAACGCACTACACAACCGTTTTGGGCACAATGCAGGAGATGTTATTAGCTGTCTGCCTCACAGTTGTGACCTTCAGAGTTGGACCATACTGCCTTCCTGTGTAACTCCTGTATGCCAAAACATACAGGAGTTAATCAATTTTTTTTGATCAATGGAAAGCTAACCGAACACCAGAACTTCATTTGACCTTATAGTCAGACCTTTGGTCGGCAAATTGTAAGACCTGAGCGGCACATGACTTTGGAGGTTCCACTGTAGACTGGATGTTTGGCTCAATGCAGCTCCTCGACTCACCCCTTTTCATGCTTCTTTCCATCCAGTACGCTGCCTTTTTCAATGACCTAGGAGGGTGGAGTGGGGGGTTGGGGGCGACCAACACAGTTGGGGAAAGGCTTAGCGTTTGGGAAATTACAGCTTGAAATGACTCGCATCATCTTACGAGCCCTGAACTTGATCGATGTAACAGCAAGGTCAGAGAAAGCGATGGGAGAGAAAGAAAGGACATGAAGCTATAATATGAGATAAAAGATGTGTAAGCAAGAAAGAAGTGACAGCTTTGAGGGATGAATGTGTCCTGAGGAAAAGGAGGAGGGTGGCAAGAGAGCCAGAGGAAAGGCGACAGAGCCGAGAGGCCCGTGGGGTTGTGTGCTGACAATTGCATCATGCTTCTGAGTCACCACTTTATGTTGGAGCGTTCGGGCTCGGTCATGAAGGAAAGTAATTGGACCAAAAGCTCCCTAGATCCATAGCAACAAAGATCACCCTTCTTCTTTGCTCCGTTTGTTTACCGCCTCTACCTGAGAAAATGATTGAACGGCGCTTTGGGGTCGAAAGTCCGTAATTGTTGGCTATTTGTTTATTTTGAATCATTAAACAATATAATTAATCAATTGCTATCATGATCAATTCCAAAAGTATGAAAATATTCAATAGCTACAGCCTTACAAATAAAAATTCTACTAGTTAACACCTACTGCTTCACTAGGAGGAAGATATTAGGGTTTTAAACATGCCTACTCGTTGGGCCTTGTAGCATATATGTGAGGTTTTTATGCAAGATGGTTGGCCAAAAGAGGTGGACAAAAGAAGCCACTTCAAACAGTCATTCTTCTTGTGCTGCGAAATTGTCTGATTATAGACAAGATGAAGAACATCGTAGGATATGGACCCTGAACTGGATATCAAGGATATCGAAATAATTCTCTACTGGTTTTCTAAAACTATGGATGGCAACTATTCGCAATTAACTGCAGGAAATGAGAGCTAACGAAGTATTCACAAGGACGTCAGAGTACACAAAAGGACACACGAGCGTGTCAACCAATTTTTCAATTTACCTTGATTGAGAAAAGACTAGAAATAAAGGGTGGGTGCCATGACAACCGGTAGTCTCAGCTAGGGGGAAAAAAAACATAACGGCCTTGAAGTTGCATACATCAACATGATATATGCCAATGACGCGAGCTGCTGCGCGAATATCAGTTTCCAGCTGCTTTTAAAGTGGAAAGGGTTTAATTGAGTTGTGAAGTGCGACCTTGTTTTAAGCCAATGTCATAAATACAACACAGCAGTGGCAAGCCTTACATTTGCCGCTAAAACTGAAGTAAAATATCCCCAAATCCATCCATCCACTATCCGAGTCGCTTATCCTCACTAGGCTCACAGGAATAATGAAGCCTCTCCCAGCTGTCTATCATGTGGTGTACAGAGCACACCCTGAACTGGTTGCCAGCCGCGTGCTCATAACTGAACGCTAAGGAGACAGCGCAAATCGAGGGTTGACCATCTGAGTAATGCAAGGCCATCCGTTGTTTGCCTCACAGCTGGCCATACGACTAGCAAATAGAAGCATATTGAGGGGACTTCGGGCAACTGAACTTTTTGATCCTTACTCATCATCCAGGATGTCTTTGTCAGCCGATAGGGGCTCTACAGAAAAAGAAAAGGTGACTTTTTCTGCATTAATATCTTCAGTATTAATTCACTGTGGATTTTATAACATATACAGCAAGGGTGAATTAGAGTGACACCACACCGAACCGTGGCGGTGATTGTCAGCACTGCATTGTAATCAGGGTAGCCTCTCTCTTCCTCTCTCTCATTGCATTGAGCGCATTGACAGAAAAGTTTTTTGGTAGTTGCAGGCTGGTCACAGTGCAGAGTGGCGCTCTGGGAGGAAATCCATCCACGTACAGGAAACTACCCGGCTGGTCCCAACGGTATCAGTGAGCCAAAAACACAAGCCTCTTTTTATTTATGAGAGAGAACCATAATCAAGCTCGCATCCTGTTTTGATGGTTCATCTTATGTGAAATCTTGGGCACAAATCACAGTTGACCAAACGATGGGCAAGGAAATTGAAGGAGGATCTGAGAAAGGAATTGTTTTTGATGAAATATTTTTCCCTCAATATGACACTAATACGACCATATGATCGTGTCAAAACTGACTTGTGTGACCCAAAATAGTCCAATAATTACATTCGTCATGTCTAGATCAACACGTTTCTACTATATAAGATTGTGCCTTCCCACTGGCCCTCCATCTCTCTCTGAGAACTGTTCTGTGGGAACAACAGCTGGCGCTCTCTAATAGAAATAGAAGGGAGAAGAAAGTTATGAGGTATTTTCTTTTTCCTTCTTTTCTTCTGTCAAATACACCACCCGATCCTGTTATTATTTTCAATTTGATGTGCTGGGTTGGCAATATATTCTGGTCATTCTCAATTCCATCTAGCGTATGAGGGAGGAAGCTGTATATTAATTGCATTGTGCTTGTAGTTTTGCACGCTGGATTAAGCAAAAATGAGAGAGATCTATAGATAGATAGATAGATAATTATTATTTACCTTTGCCACCAGCATTTTAACTCCACATTGCATTTACCTAAAGCACTGTGCAAGAAGTACATAGCATGACATGACTTTAAAAAAAAATTGATTTAAAATGAAAGTAAAAATAATTTTGTATGGTTAATAATGTATTATTTTCCTTCTCAGGTGTACATGACATGATTGAGTTGAGGGCATTGGAGACAGGCTGGCGTTTATCAAATACTCTCAAGTGGTGCTGTATTTTAATAGTGGGAGATGAGATGAATAAATGATGACTAAATGGTGTAATGGTATCAGCCAGGAGATATCAACATCATCAAGGTCAAAACTCGCCTTCAAAGCTTTTCATGTGATGATCTCACAGTTCATTCTGATATCTTTGAAAAAACATGTTTTTGACAGCAAACACTTTGCATACTTGATGGCCGACTATGTGTAAATGTATACAGTATATACAGTTTCTGATCCGCTTTATCCTCACAAGTGCCGCGGAGGGTGCTGGAGCCCATCCCAAATGTCTTCGGGCAGTAGGCGGTAAGCTCACACTCACACCTAGGGACAATTTAGAGTGTTCCATTAACCTGCCATGCATGTTTTTGGAATGATGGAGTGCCCGGAGAAAACCCAATACAGGCACCGGGAGACCATGCAAACTCCACACAGGGAGGCCGGAATCGAACCCTGCACCTCTGCACTGTGAGGTTGATGCGCCAACCACCCGACCACCACATATATATACAGTACACATATATATACAGTACAGTACACACATATTTGTTGTTTTGGAAACACGGGTAAAAAGCAACACAAGAGGATGACGCTCAGTCGACTCCTTTCTTGCTGCAGGCTATACCTCACTTAACTGAATAAATAATTCCTCTATCAGCTCCTCTCATAACATTCTAGAGCAAAGAGGTCAGTCTCTCTTTAGAAAATAAAAACGACCCTGCCCCCTCTCTCCTCTCAAACGATAAAATAGCGTTTAAAATCTATCAGAACGGCATGAGATTAATTATGTACATTGACATTACTGAGAAAACGTGGTGACAGGGCCAGCGCTGTATCACACTTTATGGGCTTTATAGTAAATATTAAACATGTTCAGTGGTGGCTGCGGGCAGTGGTGTGCTGATAAAGGTGGCGCTGCAGGGAAACCGTGACGACTAGCAACTTGAGGCAATAAAAGTCGACGCACATAAGGCGTGTAAAGTATATCAGAGTAGCATTATCGGGGGGGGGGGGGGTTAGAAGTGCTGTGAGCACAGTGATAAGGTAGAGATAGAGCCTTGGAATCAGTTCCTGAAAGCGTTGAAGCTCAGAAGTAGCAATTCTCTTCACTTCACACTTGTGTAGCCTTAGTGCCCCCTACGTCACTATTGTAATGTTGCTGCAAAAGGCTGATAAAGCTGTACAAAGCTGCACAGACATTTTTTTATGTGATTCTGCCGAATGGGAACCAAAGGAAAATTGTTACCTCCACTCTCAATTACGTGATATGCATAATCCTTTCATGTTTTTTACGTGCTGACCATTGGATTTGAACATTTCACTTGTATTGAAAGACGGCATGAAATTATTTATGACCACTAGGGGGCAGAAAGACTCCAACAACAATAGCCCCACGTACATATCTGATTCTTGCTAATTTTGTATAAACAATCACCTGTTGGCAAGGGCAATTTAGCTCCACTTCAGACTGACGTTATCATTGGTTTACTTGTTGCCTGACTTCCTTTTTCATAGAGCGTTTTAAATTGAAACTGCCATAATTTCTCCATGATGATTGTTTTCGACAAAGTGCATTTCAATTTAAATCCGGGTACATCAGCTAAACAAAGGGGTGGTCTAATTTTTCACACTTCAGTAAGCTGCAACACAAAATATCATTTTTTAATTACGATGTTCATCTATTTAAATTAATAATCTTAAATTGTATTTCATTAATTATTGTGTGTGTGTGTGTGTGTGTGTGTGTGTGTGTGTGTGGGCATCGCCTTTCTGGATTTTTGGTGAAGCGAGACATTTACATGCTTTGTCGGGACGGATGGATAAGAGCCTACGGTCAACAACAAACCATTTTACCAAAACAACTTTTTTTAAAAACTGACCAAAAATTCAAGGCAATGGGGACCCAGTATCGTCTATAAACCATGTGATGTTGAACCAATGGCAGAGCAGTGCAGCGAGTTCAAAGATTGTCCAGTCTTTGTTTTGTGGTTCTGTCTCCTTGACTGGTAACCTTGCTTCACTGTGTTAGTAGGTTTGAATGCACGACCAGAAGGCATGGCGTTTAGAAAGATGCACAGCATACAATAAAGGCACATCCATCCATTCATTTGCATCATCTAATGGGTCTAAAAAGAAGAGATGTGCTTTTTTTTTTTTTGCCCAGCTTTCAACTTTAATTCCACTGGGGTGAGGTGACACCCATGTGCACCCACACAAGGCTGTCAAGCATCGTTCCTGCAGTGTGTCTGCCCTGAGGCTTCCTGCCGGGTTGGACATGCCTGGAACATGGACTGTATAGGCCTGCTATTGAGGTTTTTTCTAAAGGCGCGTTCCCACGTTGCAATTTGTGTTATGCAACTCGTTGCATAACACAAATTGCAAATATGATGTTGCAAACCGAATGTGTTCCCACATTGCAACAGTTGCAAACAATTTCAAATCTCGCGAGAATATTTTTCCGAATGCGCGTTTAACGTTGCTAAGCAACATATTTCGTTCTGCGACTATGGCGGCTAATTGTCAATACGACAGCGACGATGATCTCCTCGAACTGGCAGCTATCGGTCTACTAGCTGAGCTAGAGGAGCCAAAACCCAAACGGTCGTTTTGGGTACGACCGTGGATCGGGAGACAGCAAGAACTCGGCGCTTACAACGCTCTGATGCAGGAGTTGGCGGCCGAGGACCCCGATAATTTCTGAAATTTCCTTCGAATGGATCGCACCAATTTTGAACTTTTAATAATTAATGAACCTTTCGGTGTTGCCCCGGGGAGAGCTCGATTTTTTTGGATTTCTGTGTCGACGCCATTATACTTCCGCGTTCCGTGTTTACATAACGACGATGTTTTTGTCACGTGATAGCGCAACGCGTTCTGATTGGTCGGGTTCATGCAACACGTTGCAAGAAAATAGAGCAAGTCCTATTTCATGCAACACGCATCCAACACGTTGCATGCCACAAAAGTCTGTCCAATTTCGGGGTTCACACGTTGCAATGTGTTGCATGCCACAAAACTTATGCCACAAATTGCAACGTGAGAACGCGCCTTAAGCAAATGAGGCACATTATTTTTTTAGTATTAGTAGCAAGAGTTGTATATCCAATGATTCTTGGTAGTGGCCAGCTCTAAGGTCTCCAAGATCTGCAATGCGGAAACATTTCTCCTTCAAAGACTGATGTTCATCTACGCATTAAAGAAACCTAAAGTGGTTTGTTGCATCCACCAACTAGGACTTGATTGGATCAATTCGATGTTGCCAACCTTGAGTGAAAAATACAATAGCCCTTAAGGGTTGAAAAGAATGAATTGAACAAGTGGAACCATAGTGATCACCTCAGGTCCACACATTAGAATAAAGAAGTAAAATGCAATTTTCAAGTGCACAAAGCACACATGGAATGGTTGGACTCCCATGCACCTTCTGCTCCAGATTTTAATGACCAGGAAAAAAGAACAGTTTCTCTCGAATCCAAAATTCAGCAAACAGATGGACTCTGATCTCCAGAGTGCTGGAAAAGACTGCATGCTGCAACATTACAGCCGCATTTAGTTATGTTCAATTGCTAGTTTTCTTGAACCTAAAGAGCTCTAACTAGTTTTGGACATTGCACTTGGCTGTTCTAGTTCTTGAAGGTTAAACTGGCGGTAATTCATTGGGTTGACTATTGAAATTATTTGCAAAGCTCTGTCCGCGTTGACGTGACTTGGTTTTGTCAGTTAGTGTCATGTTTTGGTTTGTGACCAACAGGTGGCACTGCAGGGCTCTCCCTGCAGCTGCACACCTGTTGGTCGTTAGGTAATTAGTGCTTTAAAAGGACTCCAGCCCGAGCGCTCATTGTCAGGTCATTGTTTGTTGCTGTTTGTTGGCTGCTGTCATGTTTGTTTCAGTTACTGTTATGTTTTAGCTTCAGTCATGATTTTTTGTTTGATACTTTGGATTCGTTTTGTTGTTAGAACTTTGTTCTTTTTGGATTTAGTTTTCTGTGTTTTATCAATATACTTAAAGTTCACCCTGCTCCTCCCTCCTGCCTGCTTTTTGGGGTCCACCACCACCTCGCAAACCTGACAGTTAGCTATAGGAGGGGAAAAAAAAGAATACAAGAAAAACCACGGGAGCACTGAGCAGGATTTTGTTGAGAACAATAGGGCTTTTTACTACAGAAATATACACCCCTGATGTTGGTGGGGATGAAGTGTGGATGTAGGGCTTGTAATTATATTGGAAAGACAAGTTGATTTATTATGATTATTGTTATTATTTTATTATTTTTTTACAACTTATAGAACAATATCGAGACTACTGGAACATAATAGTGATCTTGACTTGATGAACTTCAACTTTTGAGTTGAAACAAAGATTATCCTCTATTTGAGCTAACTTCTGTGTTCAAGGCAGCTTTTGGACTTACATTTGCAAGTAGACGAAGCTTGAAATGTTTTCCAGTCATATCGAACTTAGTCACTGGCATATGAGCTGCACTCACACTGCACAAGATGCACATCGTCACTGCCAGAGGGTGCAACGACATTACTAGCTGTGCAGTGCTAAATTCCAACCTGAGCCCGAGTCACATTACAGATAGTGAGAAGGCCTGATTCATCATCCTGGGTCCTCCAGTTCCATCTGCATCCCTTCATCTCCCTGTAAAAAACAGTGAGAGGGAATAAGTGGAGGAAGGCATTTCCCTCTCAAGATAGAAAGCATCTCTCCTCCTACGGACAAAGGATTTGAGGTGGAGGGCATCGGGATTTGAGCTGGGGATAGCAGAGGCATCAACAAGCTCAGTGGACTAAGAAGGATGACCATAGGGGGAAAGCCACAGATTAAAAAAAAAAAAAAGGACGGGACTTTACCAGTAGGAAACAGGAAACTCAAAACTGCCGGTGGGTGGGGGAGGTTTGGACTGGAAAAGGCAATCAGTAGATGCAGAGCCCTCGCTACATTGACAAATGTGGCCTTTAGTCACGCGGCGGTAATGAAAGCCATTTTTCTGGATTTGGGCTGAGTATGGTGCCGTGAGAGGTGGCGTTGAGGGATAGTTAAAGCCAGTAAAATATGAGTGCATTTGTTCGTTGAGAAAGATCAGTGATAAATGCGGAGACTAGATCAGATTAGAGTAAGAAACATGAATAACAAAATGAATTACAGCGAGTGTTTTGAACGTGTAGGCGGACCTCCCCAGCCATTGGCACGTAAAATCAGCTGCGATGTGGGTGGCATGTGTCACAGATATCAGGTCAGCCGTTTCCTCCGCACTCAAGAACAAAGGGACTTGCTACGCTTTAAATGTGGGAGCATCTGAGGTTAAGAAAGGGGGACACAGCAAAAGCACAATCAAAGGTTAACATGCCAACTTGGGACACGTCATTTGCCAACCCATTAAACAGGTATGCTGCATCGCTGTAATTACTCTTGCGCTCATTTCCGTCTGAATGTGTTCATAACCCTGGCCTAATTGGCCTCCATACTATGGCAAGCCATTTGAGCATTTATTCCAAATCCCTGATATCAGACATGAGTGTGTTACACTAGTTCGATCTTTTTCAGCACTAGTTCGATACTCAGCCACACTAGTGACACACTTTGTCGAACTAGTTGCATACAAACTTCAACTAGTCATTCATTTTCAGCAACATGTTAACTTGTCAATCATGGATTATTCCAACATGTGAACTTGTCACCCGTGATTTCCTGCACTAGTAAACAAGTGCGAGCTGAAATACTCACTAGTTTACTAGTGGCGGATAAAACAGTAGCTAGTTTACTAGTTAAAGCCCCTTGACGCCTTGATATCGAACTAGTGAGTGTCAAAATGTTACTTGTTCACTGGTGATGCCCCAAACATACACTAGTTGCACTAGTGCGACATAAAATGTCGCACTAGTGCAACTAGTGAGGTCTAAAATGTTCACTAGTAGAACTAGTGGATGCCAACCTGCTCACTAGTAAGCTAGTTGCACAAAAAATAATGAGGAGGTGGGGCAGAAATGTGGCTGCAGGATTCCTATTGGATCTGCAGTTAAAATACACCAATCGGGATTCAGATTTTGTCATAATCACACCCACTTTATTTGCATGTTTTACACTAGTTTACAAGTTGTCCTGAGGATTTGCAGCTAGTTCACTAGAGGATTCTCATTATTGGTTACATGTCGACGAGTGAATCCAGAAATCCAAACTAGTAAACAAGTTGCAATCGATTTGACCTTACATGTTAACTAGATGGTTTCAAAATGTGAACATGTTCACTAGTCAATGTAGAGATATCCACTAGTTGCACTAGTTGGGCTCATTTTCACTTTACATGTTAACTAGTGATACACATGTTTCCTCACTAGTAAACTATTTGGGTTCAGAGTGACACACTAGTGAGCTAGTGACACAGATTTTCATTTCACTAGTTAACTAGTGGAACGTATTTTGTCTCACTTGTCAGGCTCAATGCTGAACTTGTATAGACTTTGACTGAACATGTTTGACAAAACTGGGAACTAGGTGACATGTGCACACATCTAGTTTACTAGTGAAATAATCCCATTTGGCTAGTTTGCATGTTTGACAGTTACAAAACTTTACAAGTTCACTAGTTGTGCACACATGTCAACTAGTAAGCAATTTTATTTAGCTAGTATGATGTACATGCCAGCTAGTATGCCAAAAACATGAGCTAGTGCAACAAAATCCCTACATGTTAGATATTTGCTGCACTCGTTGTGCATAGTCGCTCACTTGTGCTGATTAACACCAACAAGTGAAAAGAAAAGCCCAACATGTAGGAAAAATGTCAAACGTGTTCAGTCAAATCTTGCACAAGTTCATTTCTTGGTCTGACTAGTGAGACAAAATGCCTCCCACTAGTTAACTAGTTGAATAAACATGAGCGTCTCTAGTGAACTAGTGGCTCACTCTGCACTCAACTAGTTTACTAGAAAGAAAACATGTGTTTCACTAGTTCACAAGTGAGGTCGAAATGAGACCAACTAGTGCAACTAGTGGAAATTGTAGCATTTACAAGTTAACTAGTGAACATTTTGAACCTTACTAGTCAGCTAGTAAGGTTTGGAAGATCCAACTAGTGTAACTAGTGGACATAATATGCCTTACTAGTGAGCTAGTGATCACATTTTAAACTGACAAGTTCACTGCTATATGGCAAGCCATTTGAGCATTTATTCCAAATCCCTGATATCAGACATGACTGTGTTACACTAGTTCGATCTTTTTCAGCACTAGTTCGATACTCAGCCACACTAGTGACACACTTTGTCGAACTAGTTGCATACAAACTTCAACTAGTCATTCATTTTCAGCAACATGTTAACTTGTCAATCATGGATTATTCCAACATGTGAACTTGTCACCCGTGATTTCCTGCACTAGTAAACAAGTGCGAGCTGAAATACTCACTAGTTTACTAGTGGCGGATAAAACAGTAGCTAGTTTACTAGTTAAAGCCCCTTGACGCCTTGATATCGAACTAGTGAGTGTCAAAATGTTACTTGTTCACTGGTGATGCCCCAAACATACACTAGTTGCACTAGTGCGACATTAAATGTCGCACTAGTGCAACTAGTGAGTCTAAAATATTCACTAGTAGAACTAGTGGATGCCAACCTGCTCACTAGTAAGCTAGTTGCACAAAAAATAATGAGGAGGTGGGGCAGAAATGTGGCTGCAGGATTCCTATTGGATCTGCAGTTAAAATACACCAATCGGGATTCAGATTTTGTCATAATCACACCCACTTTATTTGCATGTTTTACACTAGTTTACAAGTTGTCCTGAGGATTTGCAGCTAGTTCACTAGAGGATTCTCATTATTGGTTACATGTCGACGAGTGAATCCAGAAATCCAAACTAGTAAACAAGTTGCAATCGATTTGACCTTACATGTTAACTAGATGGTTTCAAAATGTGAACATGTTCACTAGTCAATGTAGAGATATCCACTAGTTGCACTAGTTGGGCTCATTTTCACTTTACATGTTAACTAGTGATACACATGTTTCCTCACTAGTAAACTATTTGGGTTCAGAGTGACACACTAGTGAGCTAGTGACACAGATTTTCATTTCACTAGTTAACTAGTGGAACGTATTTTGTCTCACTTGTCAGGCTCAATGCTGAACTTGTATAGACTTTGACTGAACATGTTTGACAAAACTGGGAACTAGGTGACATGTGCACACATCTAGTTTACTAGTGAAATAATCCCATTTGGCTAGTTTGCATGTTTGACAGTTACAAAACTTTACAAGTTCACTAGTTGTGCACACATGTCAACTAGTAAGCAATTTTATTTAGCTAGTATGATGTACATGCCAGCTAGTATGCCAAAAACATGAGCTAGTGCAACAAAAATCCCTACATGTTAGATATTTGCTGCACTCGTTGTACAGTCGCTCACTTGTGCTGATTAACACCAACAAGTGAAAAGAAAAGCCCAACATGTAGGAAAAATGTCAAACGTGTTCAGTCAAATCTTGCACAAGTTCATTTCTTGGTCTGACTAGTGAGACAAAATGCCTCCCACTAGTTAACTAGTTGAATAAACATGAGCGTCTCTAGTGAACTAGTGGCTCACTCTGCACTCAACTAGTTTACTAGAAAGAAAACATGTGTTTCACTAGTTCACAAGTGAGGTCGAAATGAGACCAACTAGTGCAACTAGTAGAAATTGTAGCATTTACAAGTTAACTAGTGAACATTTTGAACCTTACTAGTCAGCTAGTAAGGTTTGGAAGATCCAACTAGTGTAACTAGTGGACATAATATGCCTTACTAGTGAGCTAGTGATCACATTTTAAACTGACAAGTTCACTGCTAAGGCCAGAACACCTTAACTAGTGTACCCAGTGGACATTTGGCCCTTACAAGTGAGCATGTCAACTGTAACATTCGATCATTCATGTCTCACTTGCGACTCGAACACCGACATGTTCACAAGTGGGCTGCATGCAAATGAAGCAGGCGGGACAAGAATTTTGATTGGTCGGTACTCAGACAATGAATATTCAGTCTTAAAGCTTTAACCCTTACGCGCCCGGCTCGTAATACCTTAAGAAGAAAGTAGAGTAGTGATTTTATAAAAACAATTCATACTTTTGATTAATCTCTCTCTCTCTCTCTCTCTCTCTCTCTCTCTCTCTCTCTCTCTCTCTCTCTCTCTCTCTCTCTCTGTCTATCTATCTATCTACCTGTATATATATATATATATATATATATATATATATATATATATATATATATATATATATATATATATATATATATAAATATATATATATATATATATATATATATATATATTTTTTTTTTTTTTTTGCAGTGGAGTGCAAAAATAGGTGCAGAGTTGCAAAAAGTAGAAAACACACACACAATGTATTAACTATCCATCCATCCAGTTTCTGATCCGCTTTATCCACACAAGTGTCGCGGGGTGTGCTGCAGCCTATCCCAGCCGTCTTCGGGCAGAAGGCGGGGGACACCCTGAACTGGTTGCCAGCCAATTGCAGGGCACAGAGAGACGAAAAACCATCTGCGCTCACACTCACACCCAGGGACAATTTAGACTAGAGTGTTCAATCAGCCTGCCATGCATGTTCTTGGAATGTGGGAGGAAACCGGAGTACCCAGAGAAAACCCATACAGGCCTGGAGAGAACATGAAAACTCCACACAGGAAGGCCAGAGCTGGAATTGCACGGAGGTCGACACGCTAACCACTGGACTACTGGGCCACCCGTGTATTAATTATAAAGTCATTAAATATTACATTAAAAATACATTCATAATATTTCACTAATTTCATCAATGTGATACTACTGTATACCAATTTTGCACCCGTAAAATTGGATCGATAAACACTGTGTAGATACTACTGTATACAGCACAGGTATCAAAGTCAAGGCTCAGGGGCCAGATCTGGCCTGCCACATCATTTTATGTGGCCCACAAAAGCAAATCAAACATGGCAACATCCATGATGCTTGCTAAAATCCATCCATCCATCCATCCATAAATCCATTTTCCGAACAGCTTGATCCTCACTAGGGTCGCGGGGGGGTGCTGGAGCCTATCCCAGCCGTCTTCGGGCAGTAGGCGGGGACACCCTGAATTGGTTGCCAGCCAATCGCAGAGCACACACAGGCGAACAACCATCCATGCCCACACTCACACCTACGGACAATTTAGGGTGCTCAATCAGCATGCCATGCATGTTTTTTGGGGGGAATGTGGGAGGAAACCGGAGTGCCCGGAGAAAACCCACGCAGGCCCGGGGAGAACATGCAAACTCCACACAGGGAGGCCGGAGCTGGAATTGAACCCGGTACCTCTGCACTGTGAAGTCGACGTGCTAACCACTGGGCTACCGGCCGGCTGCTTGCTAAAATATGTACCAAAATTTTCAATTATCATATGTAATAAATAAGAGACTAAGCATTTTGTTGTGTTTTAGTTTTTCTTGTTGCGTGGCTTTTTCTTGACTTTTTGTGACAAGATTTTTCATTTGCAATTTCCCTTGTCGTTTGCAAGAACTTTTTGTTACCCTCATTCTTCTCCTGGTAATTTTGTTACCAGCGTTTTATGTTGTACTTTATCGGTTGTGTGACCTTATTTTGTAACTAAAGCATTTTTACATTAGAATTTCTTTTGGTATACGTTTGTGGATCCGCTCCTATTCGGATTAGTCGAACACCCCAATCGGCTGGAAGTAGACGTATCATACGCAGCGAAGTTATTTGGCGGGCCTCCTGCAGATATGAGCGGCAATTCAGCTGAATCTGTCACCGAAAGTGATTTCAGTGAAGTTATTAATCGCGTCTGGAACGCTCTTGACGTTGCAAGACGAGAATTGGCGGTGCAGATGGACGAAAATAACCTATTGCGAGCTACAAGAAGCACTTTTCGGAGACGAAGAAGAGCACGCCCGACGGCAGGTAAGCTAACTTTGACACATTTTATTGTCGCTATAAATGTTGCTATTGCATGAGTGTCAATCAATGTTACGAATAATATGATAAAAATTAAATAATTTTGGTCATATGCCTTTTATTTGGTACTGTGTAACTGAGTGTAAGTATATAATAATGAGAGAGGAATCGAAGATTATTTGCCCGAACGTCTGTGGCAATCTTGAGATTAGAATACCTGTACCCCAATTTGCTGAAGGTACAATTGACAGTTGCATATTCTGTTCCTGTATACAGAAACCCAAGCACGTGTTCATGGGATACACGGAGTCTGGAGAGTAAGGCTATTCCTGTTGCCGAATTCCGATCATCTTACACTCCCACCTCATTCGGAATGCTGCAAACTGACCAGAATTGGTTTGGGTAATGCACAAATGACATATTTTCACAGTGAGATTGTATTTTTACCCCCACCCCATGTGTTACTGTTATTGCTTCATTGGATGTGTAGTCCTGAACTGGCTGCGAGCCATATCACTCCTGTTCAAAATTTTGGGGTAACTCAGAAAATCCTTATGCTTTAAAGAAAAGCAATGCTTGTTTGTATTCTTTTAAAAACACTAGCAATGTCAAGGTTGGTATTTCCAATTAACTTAATGTTATTGTCATTGATAAACGGTGGGTAAGGGTATACGTGACCTCAAACGTAGGAACAGTACATACCCTTGTGCTTTTATTTTAAAATGATTTACACATAAAATGATGCTCATGTGTTTGATTTTTCTTTTTTCTGGGGCGTGGGTATTTATTTTACAGGGATCCCAAGTCATGATCTGCAAGGGACAAACTCCCCAAGTGTTATGCACAACTTTCATGGAGTCTCGCAGAGTTTAATAATTACATCTGTCAAAGCTTCCCATTAGTTAGCCTAAATGTGATTGGATTTCATCTCGCAAGAGCTGATAAGTCGAGGCGTCTGACTAGAATTCAGGCAAACACTTTAAAGGACCTCAAAACAGCAGTTGGCAGAAGCAGAATATATATTCTTCCC
The DNA here is from genome assembly GCA_026261675.1 of Hippocampus mohnikei. Classification (NCBI taxonomy): domain Eukaryota; kingdom Metazoa; phylum Chordata; class Actinopteri; order Syngnathiformes; family Syngnathidae; genus Hippocampus; species Hippocampus mohnikei. The sequence continues at coordinate 12,212,961 of JAKGUB010000556.1, read as the reverse complement.
CAGACCAATATTACACTGCCGTTAGAGGTTAGTCTTTGTATTGATCAAACATTCCTTTTGGATATTAGCACTGTGACTGATTAATAAGAGTTTGTCTTGTCAACGTAGATCGATGAATTTGAAAATACTCACGCTGTACCAGAGACATCCCAGCCAAATGAACAGGAGAGCCTTCCCCAGTCTTTTTCTCCTCCACCATCCACAACAATGATGGCTTCACCTACTGCTACCTCAACAGCTACCAGACCTGAGGTCTCACCCAGTGCTCAATCTCAACCCCTGCATCATCAGGTATCGTATCTCTGCCCTCACCCGCAGTCCCTCAGGTCATGCCCTCTGCTCCTGCAGTACCAGTTCCCTTGTCATTTGTCACATCTTACAACAATTCTGATGCAAGTTCTCAGTCTTTGCCCCTCAATGCCATAGCTTTGTCTTCATCGATGAACAATGATGGAAGCTCAGCAAGCACAGGCTTGGGCTCTTGTCAAGTAAGTATTTGTCCACAATGTTGTAGTTTATATTTAATAATTCAGACTGGAGGCAATTGTGAGCTAAATGGTTACAATTGGAGATTAAAAGGCACCCTCTTGGTGTACACGTCAAAAAAGACAGCTGCATCTAACTCTTTCCAACAGGAGCCGAGTTTAGAGTCAAGTTTGGATTCTGCACAGTGGCTCAATGCAGGGACCCCAGAGGTATATCCCCACATGGAGATTATAAATAATCTGTCATATGTTCTGAAAATATGACTGCAGACATGTTCATGTTATCACATTATAACATGCACCGTTTGTACTTTTGAAGGTATTTTACAGAGCGACATGCTTGGAATCATTGAACAGGTATTTTGTAGGTTTAGAAACATGTAGCATATGTGACACGGAATTCTATTCAATTTCTGTTCTGTCCTCAACACTTGTGCTGTGCCCTGTATATTGACACATAGTTAAACAGCACTTTCTTATTAATACTCTGGAGACAGTTTTGTCCTTTATGAAGGTTTGAATATAAGAGGCTTTTTCTCCAGCAAAACTCTATGGAAAATACAGAAAGCAAATAAATGATTTGTCACTTTGACTCTACGGACACCAATGTGAATGAACAAGAAATTAAGGAGATCCACATGCATGGATTATATCACAATACATCTGTAGATAAATCAAATGCAGTACATCGATGATGTAAATGGTATGAGAGTCTGGGGTTCCAGTATGTAATTATGATTTGGGTAATCTGATTTTTAGGACTCGTGTGGATGACTTTTTTATTGATGATTCTGAAGAAGAGAGGTCAGATGATGACCTCATGGTAGTTGCTTATGAAAATGACAGTCCTCCATCAGTAAGTTAGAGCTCTTAAACATAACATATGCCAAAAATTTCAGGAGTTGTTTCTGACACTGCATTTTAAATATTCATAAGTGGAAAGAATTGTTTTGCCTCTCTCTGCCGTTGTTTTGCCATTCATTTCTAATGTACAGTACTGTTCTTTTAATATACATTAGGAAGAAGTGGATCTTGCCACTATTTTGAGGACTTTTTACGAGGATCACATTTCTGGCAATCCGGTATCCACCGTCTGTATCAGAAGGAGTAAGCTTCTGGAGAGTGCCATTAAAGCAATCTCCAGAGTGACTTTCTGTTGGACCCATTCACCACACATAGAGTTTGTAGGAGAAGAGGCAGATGATATGGGGGGACCACAGCGGGAGTTTTTCAGGTATGAATGGCGGTTTTAATTTTCCATTTTCAACACAGGGGTGCTGGAGCTTATCCCTGCTGTCTTCAGGCGGAATGCGCACAGCACTCTGAACCGGTTGCCAGCCAGTTGACTGCTCCAAATTGTCAGCAGGTTTGAATGGTTGTTCGTCTCAGTGTAGCTTGCGATTGGTTGACGACCAGTTCAGGTGTACATCACCTACCGCACAAAGACAGCTGGGATGGGCTCCAGCAAGCCTGCAAAGCAATTCATAAGATGAATGGATGGCTGAAAGAACCCCTTTCCTTTTGATTTTCATCCTAGACTCCTGATGATAGAGATACAGACCTCCCTTGGAATCTTTGAGGAAAGGCTGGCCAGGTCTTTCTTGGTTATGACCAAACGGCTCTAGACCAGCAGAAATATTTGAAAGCTGGCAAACTTATCGCTTGGTCAATTGCTCATGGTGGTCCGTGCATTAAGGCCCTGGATCCTTGCCTCTTCCAGTTGATGTGCGGCCAGGAGCCAACACTGGAGCAGTTTGACTGGCATGTGCTGCCTGACCCAGATGTGCAAAGCAAAATCAAAAGGGTACATCATGATTGTCATTTAAAGATGTATTTGTAAAGAGTTAAACTGCTACCAGTTGCTGTTTATTTCTATGAAAAGAAAGTTCAGTCTGAGACTCGGCTGCATTGTTCCCAATCTTGTCTCTCAGATTCAACAGTGCAAGACAATTGAGGACCTGATAGCACTACAACATGACTTGGGGGACTGGATTTCTGAGTGTGGCATCCCAGGAATATTTAGTGCCAAAGTTGAAGACATGCCAAAAATCTATGCGTATGTTGTCAAGCATTACATCTATCTCAGGTAAAAACATGCAAAGGAAAGAAACATTTCAACTTTTAACTGCTACGAAATAGTGTCACTGAGGTGATGTAAATATGTAGATTTCAATAAGACTCCGCCTTGACTAACTTATATTTTGAAATCTTAAAATTGCAACAAGTTTTGAATTGACAACAAATCGTGATGGACAAATAGGCTTCATGAAGTACTTATTTTTTTGACTTCTCTATATGGCACTCACGGTCTAAATGTAGCCCCAGATTGGTTTGTGTGCGCCTATTGGGTAGTTCCGTCCACCGATTAGGCGCACATAAACCAATCCGGGACTACATAAAGATGCACTAGTGTATATCTTCAAATCAAGAGTACCATCTAGAAGAGTAAAAATTATCACAAATGCTTAATTTCCCAACATTTCCGGTTTGGCAGACTCGGCAATACTAGTGTTGCTAATTCTCAGGACAAAAATAATGTTGCTCTTACAAATTACAGAGGTCCCATCCGAATATCAGTTGGAAATGTGTTTCTCATTGATGAAACAAGAGACAGATGACATTAAATCATGAAAAGGTGTACGTATAGGGGTTTTTCCTTTCTGACCTGGTCATGACTGCTAAAAATGGAAAGCTATTGTAAAAACATAATTATGACTACATACCCTACAGTCATATGACTTTGGGCCCAATTATGCATTTTATGAAAAACTCCAAATGAATATCAGGATTCAAAACTGTTATAGACTAATATACTCTGCATATGTTCTTACTGTTGCATTATAGAACAGCCAAGATGATACATCAGTTCACAGAGGGGATTAATGCATTTGGAAAGTTGTGGGACCTGGTCAAGAAAAACTGGATCGCTTTCTTGCCCCTGTTCACCAACATGCAAGAACCTCTGTCAAAGGCAGCCTTCAAAGCCATCCTCACTTATAATTACAGTGACAGAGGAACCAATAATCGGCAGACAGAGGAGGATACCATCTACAGCTGGGAAATGGTTTTGAATATGATTGAGGGTAACTTAATCAAGCCTTTGTTGCAGAAATTATTAAATACCTTGCACAAACAAAATGGCACACTTAAAATTTTCACTACTTTTACGGACTGATCAAAGTGCTATTGTCGGATGTTTTACCATTTGAGGACAATGTAAATGACACAAGAAAGGGTTGTTAGAAACTTTAATGAAATGCAACTTTTTTTCTCCTTACATTATGTTCATATAACCCTAAATTTGTTACACGAGGAGATGGTGAAATACTGTCAAGATGTTATGTTTGATTTACTTTTTTTTTTGTCCAATGGCAGACAAAGTGTTTGAAATCAGATTTGAAGACCTTCTCGTCTTCATCACTGGAGCGGATGAAGTTCCTGTCCTGGGTTTCCGCGACAACATCTGCGTCGATTTTTATGACCAGGCTGAGGGCATGCGACGTTTACCCCACGCGCCTACCTGCATGTTGTGTTTGTACCTGCCGAGAGGAGTTACAGAGGAGAACGACCTGCAGCAGATGCTCTCCCAGGCAATAGGCGACTCCTTGGGCTTTGGAAAGGTGTAAAGGTGCGTTTATCTCCCTTCAATAATATTTCTAATCGTTCTTGCACACACCAGGTATTTTTCCTCAAGTCTGTTGTTTCATTGATTGCATTTTGAACATATTGCATGTGCTCTGGACTCAGGTTAAGTTGCTGTGATATAGTCACTGGTTGTTCAAGACCTCACTGTTTCCTTGCAACTGGTTGAGCTGTATGTCGTGTCTTGCCAAGCCAGCTTCGAGATTTTCTTGGCTGTAAGGATCATCTCCAAAGACATTGTTGAGGGCTGTTGTTTCCTGCTCACTGTTATTAACATGCCCTCCATCCAAATTTGTGTTGGAGTGCGGTTGTTTGCTGTTCTCATTCTATGGTTGTTCCAACCACATTTGAATAAGCACAGTCGTTTTTCCATTTCTGGCTTGTATACGATCTGTAGTGCCATTTTGTGAATGTTGTCTCCGGGGTTCAGTATTTGTTCATCTTCAAACGAATAGAACAGCGTGTAAAAATAGTGCACAACCTGATGAAAAACATCTCTCCAAAGGCGTTCGATACGTTGATTGTGCACTGACTGGCCTGTAATGTGCCTTGCGTGCTCTTGTCCCTGCAGTAGGTTCATTAAAAGAGCAACCAGAGTGTTTTCACCACCATGGTCGGATCTTACTCTGGAGGGTAACCCATACAGGCAGGTGGCTTGGACAAAATATTTCAACACTGTCAAAGCTGTGTTGTCTGTGCTGCAGTTGAGGTACGTTATTAGCCTGGAATTCCCATCAATGCCAGCATGTGTCACAAACCCCCACCTGTAAAACAAACATAAAAAGAATAATGGATTAAATACAAGAAAACAATAAAGTTTCACATCTTGTTTAAAATATTATCTCCGTAGAGATGATATTGCTGTGCACTTAAGACTACATGGAGGCAATTTGGAGTTTGTGTAACTTGGATATACAGATGATAAAATTCAGTTTAATCTGTGCTGTCCATACAATATGGCTTTCTAATGCTCCCACGAGTACAAATATAATATGATCCCTTATTACCGAATGAGACGCATATGTCCATCTATGTGCCATAAACTATTGGGAAATGGCACATAGTAAGTTCTTCTAGCCACAGTCTGGCTCCATCTCTGGGCTGCAGCAGCTGGGTCAATACGGTTGAGGATTTCTCGAACTCTTTTCCTTTGTACTACAATACCATCAGCACGAAGGTATGCCCTCATCATCTGCAACAGGTTCATAAAACAACACAATAAAGAAAGTACACTTTCACACTGAATATAATGACATATACATGAAGGGACAAGAGTATGTTGCCGAACACTTACTTCCGAGCCTGATCTGGGAAATTGGCTGTGCAATCTTCTGACATGCTCCTCCAGGTCAACATCATGAATGGGAGTAAATCTATTTCTGGCTGAAATCTGAAAAGACTTCAATTTTTTATGCAGGTATGAAGAGGAACAACCCAACATCCCTGCGATGGCTCTCACTGTAAAGCCCTGAGTGAGGAGCAGTTCAGTTTGATCCCTTGTAATGTCAAGTGCTGGTCTCCCTCGTCTACCTAAAGTATGGAAATAAAAGGATTAAGGAATTCAAGCAAATGAATCACTACGTGTTTTTATATACTGTATACAGTACAGCCATATACACACACAGATGTACATAAAAGTATATGCAGCTTCAAACCCAAAGCAGCTATTTTATCTAACCATTTTACTCAAGAAAAAATAATTCAAAATTACAATTAAATAACTAAAAGTCCACTAGTTATTGCTTAAAAGTGTATAGCCATCGTGTTACTTAATAGTCGACTGAGCTGCAGGAAAACTACTGGTATAAAACGATGTTTGACGGCGATTGAAGGTAAGTCACCGCAGGTCGTCAGTAAAACCCGTGTGCAGTTCGAAGAAAATACATACAAAAAGTAATGTCAAAAATCGTAGCCATTTTACCTGTGTGCAAACGATGTGCCACATGGGAACAAACACGCCCACCATTAGGAGCGGGTCCCGCAATGATGACGGATCGGAGATCTGTTAGACTTTGAATCAAATTTTGAATAGCATTAGCGCTAAACTGGTCACTAACTCTTCTTAAATTAGCAAATGAAATGTTTATCACGCGTGCTTCACTTTCACCGGCAGACCCTTGGCGACAGGCACTCTCTATTGCCCTGCACCTTCGCCGAATACGTCTCAGACGCTGTCCGCCATGGTTCAAAAAATTAAGTGGGCACAGAATTTCTAAAATCATGAGCCCTGACTGGTTGGATTACTGTATACTATTCTGAAACGGACAGCCAATAGGATACCGTTGCATGTTTTCGTAATCATCCTTATTATGGCCTTACATGTTCACTAGTAAGCTTCAAAATGATCTTACTAGTGAACTAGTGGGCGTTTTGTGAGCTTACATGTTCACTAGTAAGCTTCAAAATGATCTTACTAGTGAACTAGTTGGCGTTTTGTGGCTTACATGTTCACTAGTAAGCTTCAAAATGATCTTACTAGTTAACTAGTTGGCGTTTTGTGGCTTACATGTTCACTAGTAAGCTTCAAAATGATCTTACTAGTGAACTAGTTGGCGTTTTGTGGCTTACATGTTCACTAGTAAGCTTCAAAATGATCTTACTAGTGAACTAGTTGGCGTTTTGTGGCTTACATGTTCACTAGTAAGCTTCAAAATGATCTTACTAGTGAACTAGTTGGCGTTTTGTGGCTTACATGTTCACTAGTAAGCTTCAAAATGATCTTACTAGTTAACTAGTTGGCATTATGGAATAAATACTCAAAGGGCTTGCAAGCCCTTTGAGTATTTATTCTTCCGACGTGCTCTCTTTCGTAATGTATTGTAGACCAATGAGAGCACGTCCGACAGACACGTGGACTTCGGGCAGCCAATCATGATGCATTTCGAGCCAAACTGCGACAGAAACGGAGGAGAAAACTTTCAGACGCATTGAAAGCTTTTGGGGTAAATATTACTCTTATTGTTACACAAAATGTTGTTTTACGATTATTTTACGCGGTAAAGTTATTGTGTAAATGTCAAATATGTGGTCGATTTATCAAGATGAAGCCTGCTTAAAAATTTCCTCCAACGATTTCGAGATGTGTCCGACTTTGACAGCAATGGCGGCAGTTCAACGCTGACAGTCGTAGCCGGTGGCAGATTTATTTCGGCAGGACTTTCTAAAATCTGCCGTTTGCTCTGACAGTTCTCTGTCTGACAGTCACATTTTCTCTTATTACTCACAAGCTAATTGACATAAAAAAAGAGTTAAAGATAATGTTTGGAACATGATTTTGCTATTACTGTTTGCTGCCTTAGTTCGTTTGAATTATTCGCTTGCCTGCATTACATAAAGTACATTTAAAAAAAATATTAATATGACTGTAACTGTGTGTAACTGTTTTACTGGATCTACAACTAAACTAAACTAGGTCCTCATTTCTGGGAGAGTCCACAGCACCTCTGCATCACAACCATTCTGCCGGCACACCTTCAGCAGCACGATGATTCTAACGGGAGCTGGAGGGTGATCAGCTTCATTGAAGAACAGGAGGAGAGGCACAGCGTTTGTCATCTGTGATATGCTTTGAGACTTTTCTCCGAATAAAAAAACAGTGTATGTTTTGTTAAATTCTTGATATAGTTCTTGTATTTAAATATTTTAACAATCAAATATTTTTCAACTGTGTTTTGGATATGAATTGTATGAAATAAATCAGTGAAGCCCCAATAAAATTATACTCGATCTGACCTGCTCGAGCACACTGCTGTCAACCTGCTGTAAACAATGCCTTCATTTATGATTGTAGAAACCTCAGAACGGTAAACATGTGAATTATTTTATTTTAAAATATAAGAAACCTATGTTTTTCAATTGTGTTCATTTTCGTTGTATTGCACGACAAAGATAATAGATGAGCCGGTTTGGGGACATCATCAACCAAGCTGCTGCTCCAATTGCAATGCGATATATTGTCCTGCTCTCCTAAATTCGCATCTACACCACAAATTATAGCATCCTGAACTGATTTAGCAACACCTGAAAATTCACATCATCATTTAGGAGAATATGTTGCAGAACTGTTGCATTATATGGTGCCGTATTCATTTTATTTAGTATAGCATACATATATAAAAGTGGAAAGCTACTGTAGAGCTGTACCATTACCCTCATCTCCGTGTACATAATAAATAAACATCACCTACAGATACATTTACTGGTAAAAATTGATAGATTCCTTCTGTATACTGTAGATATTACGCAAATGGCAGTAAATAATTCAGAAAGCTCAGAATCAGGCTTTACAGGGTTAAGTTTTTGCTGGGTGGAGCACTTGTCAGGGAGCCAATAGGATGTGTTCACTTCTGGCACTGTCCTGCCTCCTGATTAGCATTTAGCGTAACTAGTGTGACTAGTGAGCCATTAGTGTTTCACATGTTGTACTAGTGAACATTTTGCCGTCACTAGTTAACTAGTTCAATCAAAAGACCATTTAACTAGTTGACTAGTGAGTAGGGTGACATCCACTAGTTCCACTAGTGCGACATTTTGACTTCACTAGTTCGACTAGTGAAGTCAAAATGTCGCACTAGTGGAACAAGTGGATATTTGGGGCATCACTGGTGAGCAAGTAACGTTTTGGACTCACTAGTTAGATATCAAGGTTTTAACGGTCTTAAACTAGTGCACTAGTCAATGTTTTATCCTCCACTAGTTCACTAGTGGATATTTTAGCTCCCACTAGTGAACTAGTACAGGAAATCATATGCCACTTGTTAACATGTTAGAACAATCCACGTTTCACTAGTTAACATGTTAACACTTTTTAAATCTTACTAGTAAACTAGTAAGACTTTGAACCTCACTAGTTTGGTCCAGTGGGCCACTAGGGCATAAAAAGGCTGACTAGCTGGGAAGTTCCCTCTGCTTGTGTGCTTCCAGGTGTCACTAGTTGGAATTTTGTCAGCACTAGTTGGACAAAAGTGGCACTAGTTGCCAAAAATGAGTGGCTAGTGAGGATTTCCATGCAACTAGTTCGACAAAGTGCGTCACTAGTGTGGCTGAGTGTCGAACTAGTGCTGAAAAAGATCGAACTAGTGTAACACACTCATGTCTGATATCAGGGATTTGGAATAAATGCTCAAATGGCTTGCCATAGGCCTCTGTGCTTTCGTTATCACGCCATTAACCTCTTTATACGTCGGAGCGTCGCAGATGCTTTTGCTGCTCAACTGAGGATTGGTCCTTTGGCGCAGAAGGCCCCGCACTGACAGTACATTCGCATTCAAACTGCGGCCCGTTCCCCTCTTTCATCCATCTATCTATCTAAATAATTCTCGCCGCTCGAAGCCTGCACGGTCCTCGTCTGCTCAGTTCTTGCCTTTATTTGCCTCTTCCCGAGAAGCACTTTATACTTCCCGGGGGTGCCATGTACTTGAAACAATAAGGCCATTAGCGCCTACTTGTCTCAACCTATGTTCACACTTGAAGAACACTGCCGAGAAAAAACTTAAGAGACACAAACCTCTGGGATGGTTAGATCTTTCCTTGTTGGTCTGCTAACAAAGACCGACATTGTTAAGTGGGCTACATCGCCAGTCATAAAAGCTATGACAATTTTCCATACATAATGAATATCTACAACTGTCAAGCCCATCAGATAAGGATGGCAAAATCCATTAGGCTTGTACCATGGGCTTTGGTGAATTAGGCAGCCCTACATTTTCAACACTTGCATTATTTAATCATCACTAGCGGGGCAGAGGGCCTGATGCTCGAGGCGGGACCTGGGGCTTCGGTAGAGTAGCGTGGCCTCGTACGGAGCCCTAATGAGGGAATGTTTGCACAGTAGTGTCTGAAAAGTCAACGTTGTTTGGGTGGGTATGCAGTGATGGGTCAATTTGTTGCCTTCAAAATCACAGTACATAAACAAAATCTCAAATGCTCTTTCCTTGAGAAAACACAGTACAGTACTGGATGAATGATGCAGCCTAATGAGCACACAGGTATGCTACGAATTTGCGATATTTGAACCAATGTGTTATTATTCACTCTGCTTGTGTGTCCTGGGCAGGCACATGCAAACATGCAGACATCCAATGGAGGCCCGAGCCCCTGCCCTTTTGTTTTCTGACGAAGGAGTTTTTTTGTTTTTTTTTAATGAATTCCTCTCTCTTATATTTATTCCTGTGCTGACAAATATTCCCTGTCAAATAAACATGAATTGAGAAAAAGAAAACTCCAACTATCTGGTTGGGGGATGACTCTCAGTGCACTCTGTCAGACGCTCGCCGCCCCTTCTGCCTTCTCCCGCAGCACGGCTGTAAGCGCAGAGGCAGAGGCAGAGGCAGGCAAGCAGCAAAGCCCAGCCATTCTCAGCACTGTTTTGATTTTGTCTCTGGTGTTTTTAATCTTGGCAGTGAGTGGTGAAGTAAGACGTTTTTGAGTCACAAATGACAAGACGAAACAGTTAAAGTGTGTCTTGCTAACGTACACGTATGAACGACTGGCTAATGTGTTTGGGTTAGCGTAGGCTCTTCATCGTGGGCCTTCAGTCGTACTGATGCGCATCATGATGTATTGTCTGAAAACCTCACTGGTGTGTACGTTGTGTGCTAATGAATTAAAATGCCCTAATTTGCACACATTTGCAATTGTCTAGGTATCGCAGGTATAAAGAACGAAAGAAAACAAATCACTACAGATCTTAATTTATTGGAGGGGATAGCTTCCCCGACATGTTTAAATCAATAGAGAACTTGTTTATTGAATTAGGTGGAAATCTGCTGATACAAACAGATATAGGGCAGTTAAACAATTGCCATCTAAATAGACCGAGACGTCTTTTGGGAAGATTCTTCTATTAGAATGAATGAGACCAAAGAGCCATGAAGTTTAATTTCAAAATGGCTAGAACGGTGGTTCTTAACCTTGTGAGAGGTACCAAACCCAACCAGTTCACATGCACATTCACCAAACCCTTCCTTTGTATAAAACAAAAATATCACTTTTTATAAATTCCAGCCATAAGAAACACATTTATTAAAAGCAGAAAAAAGTAAATAAAATTTCAAGAAATAAGTATAAATTGTTATAATTTTACGACGTACTATGACGACAGTCACACGTTGACTACTGAGCGAATTAAATTACCCGCAGCACTGATTGGACAAGCAATGCAATGTGATCATCTGCAGCCAGTGATGGCCAAGCGGGCGTGTCATAACTAATAGACATGTTGAGTCGGCTGTGTCTTAACCTCCATGACAAAGGCTTCGTCGAACCCCTGAGACCGATTTGCTGGGGTTCGATCGAACGTAGAATGGTTGAAACTCACTTAAAGTCAGGCAGGCTTTCCGTGTGGCCAGACTATAAAAAAAGGGGGGGATCCCCCCCCTCTTTTCCCTCTAACATGGACACACACATCCACTGATCACTAATTTAAATTAAGTATTCATTCCACACTCATCAAACACACGCCCTTTGGCCACTGGTTGCTGGCTATGCGACATCTAATCTTGCATTATTGATTGGGCAGACTAGAATCCCATGACAAGCCAACAATGGGCTTTGTGAGAGATACTTTAATTAGCGCAGCACTCAAGATATTTTCTGGGTTCCCGGATTCAGGAAACTGTTATTTTATGGCAAGTATGATGGAGCTCACAGAGAAAAGGAGTGAGTACAGCTGTATGACACAGGCCCGGAGGACAAAAACGGGTTTAGAACCTTCGCTCTTGTATTCATGGAGATAGCAATCCTCATTTAGACTGCATACATTAGAGCCTTAATGAGAATCACAATTGGCAGGGTCCCATGCTGACTAACCTGCCATGTTTTATTCAGACCCTAAATGGCAGCGCTGAGTGCTTACTTGCTAGCTCAGCTCAACTCAGGCCCAGTTTTATGGAGCCGTCACCTTTGACGCGCTTCTCTTTACTCTGCAGCCAAACGCAGGAGACCTCCTCTGGGTGAGCAGTGGGATGGTTGCCATGTCATCCTCCGCCACCTGGACCTGTGTGGGCTGAACTTTGGTGGCTGTGACACACATGAGGCACAGTTGGACCTTGAACAATTGCGCACGAGCAGAGGCACGGATAGACGACGGTCCGCAGGGCCACATAACGACATGACAAAGTATTCTGTGAATTAAAGCTGCCAAGAAAGTAACTAATAACAGGCAACTGGTGGAAAAACAAAATCCAACTAAGAATCCCAGACCCAAATGCGCAGGCACATGGACGATGGGAGTAGCGAAGAAACGTGGGAGGTAGACGGACAGGCATTCAAATGTCTAGTGACAGTGCTGTTGTCCGGCTGCTGTTCCCCACAAACACGCAGTGACATTCCTTTATGCTCATGTACGGTGCCGAGCTTTGAAGCTGTGGCGGGCTGCTTCCTGTGAAATGGCATCAAACACGAAGACGGCCATGTGGCAAAGCAAATGCACAATTAGAACACAGTGCTGCAGTGCATAGCAGATCTGCAAATCACAACAAAGGTTTGAAAGCAAAGCCAAACACAGAAAAAAAAAAAAAAAGAGAGCACCAGCAAAGCAGTTTACATCATTATGCATCATTTGAGAAGCGTGCAAACTTCAACCATTGGTCACACGGCAAAACAAACCAAGGAGAGAAAAATAGAAGTGTTCGCTCTTCCCTTAAAAAGCCCAACGAGCTGGAAGAACGTGTTGGGCTCCCTCATTTAACTGAGAAGTGGACGGTTGGCAAATGACTCGGTTGCGATGAGAGTCAGGCATAGAAAAACCAAAAAAATGCATACCTTACAACCAAGGATACCAATCCCATCCAGAAAATCTGATCATCTACACAGGTTCCAAATCAATCATGCAAATTTGCATGGTTAATTGGATATATTTTTCTCTATACATGCCAGAAAAATATGGCATGTTGTATTTACTTCATCAAGTAGTTGCACAAAATAAAATCAACCGCATCCAGGTACATTCTTTAAGTAGCTGTGTAGTCTACAAAAAGGCGTAATGAAGATTCCAATATTTTTATTAGACTAATTCAAATTGAGCTCACAATGAACTGTGAGCATCGTGAAGGGTGAGAGGCTTCTTGCCTTCACTTGTGGCATCACAAATTGGGCAGCTTTGTTGTCACTTGCACTCAGGATCAATAACAGCTCTCCGGTCACAATTCTAACAAAGGAGGTCGGCATCTCAGTGCGTCTGTAATAAGCTTTCCATTATGCAAGCAAGAAGAAAGATTTTATACAAACTAGCATGGACAAATGCAGGGCTTGTTGTGTGGAGATGAAAAGAACTTTAAAGAGGTTGAGGGGCCAGCGGGCTCCAAAGGAAAATCAGATGAGGCTAACCTTGGTTCCTGAATGGTGAGCTACATGTTGTGAAGGATCCTCACTCCACACATTTCACGATGGGTGTATTCGAAGAAAGTGGACATTTTTTTTTGCATTCACTCACAGGTCACACAATCATGTATACCTTCAAAATGCTTTTGGATGTTCCCAGTCACCCAAGTCGTTTCTTTGTGAGGGCATTGAATCGATCGCAGCTGGACTGCTCTGTTTGTCTTAGAAGATGTTTTGCCCAGACTGGTCTGACCTAACCAAGCCTTGTTGCATGAACTGATGAACCATTCTCAGATGAGAGGCGAAATGTCTTCTAAGATGAACAGAACAATCCTGTCGCGATCGATTCAATACCCGGGGGGTGGGGGGGCTGCCAAATTTAATAAGAATTGCTATGTTCTTGCAATGACAAGATTTTTCATTTTTATACATTGTATACTGCAAGCTAAATATTTCACACGTAATATATTTCTTATTTTGGCTATAGGTTGTTGTGGTGTATACTGTACCTCTGTTGCCTGCTGCAGTGAACTGCCTTTCTCTTTCAAGACATCGTACTTGCATTGCATCACATGTTTAAATGTACTACATTGAGTGTAAAAGATGTCAGTAATGTTCCCTCTAAGATGTGCGCATGCATGAGCAATTGCGCACAGCTCTTACCCTCAGCACGCACCACGCAAACACATTTCTACACAACTATCTTCATTTCCACCTCGGTTTTAAAGTGCAAACAGGACACCACACCATTCTGGGCGGCCTTTTGGTTCATGCTGTATATCCCACCATTGTCCCCCTGCAAGACCAAATCATATTTGGAAGGTCAGCCGGCAGACTTTTTTTTTTCTTTCTTTCTTTTTCTTTTCAGAAGCGAGACACGACAACACAGCACACTCGTAGACTCTCTTGGTGAATACAAATGGCAAATTAGCTCGGCTATAATCACAAATGCTGTGCATGAGCTCTTGCAAATAAGAATATTAAGCTCTCCTCTTTTGTACACTTGAATATATCGTGCAAAGCATCATTTTGCTCCTCTCAGTGAGTGGCCATGGCAGTGCAGCACATCTAGATATTAAGGGTCTTATTTGGGTGATTACAGAGAAAGTCACAGTCAAGAAAGACTAATTCAGACACTGTGAAGAAGCGTCAGTCTTAATTAACCTCACACTGTTTCACATGCATTAGCGCTCACACGACAGAACACCGAGTACCTTGTGTAAGATCAAACGAGGCTGCGGCTGCCAGACAAATAAGAGCCTGCTTAATAATGCTCATCGTCTGTGTCAGCTTTTATTCACTTTGATCTTATTAACATTTGCAAAATACGAGGTGAGGAGAGACACACTTGACTTTTTGGAATCAGCTGCTGATGCAGTCTGAAGGTACACTGCTCATGGTCACAGCCATTTCTTTTGTTCCGACATCTTCCAAGAGGTCATTTTCACAATGTTGTCGGTTAGCAAATACTTGGATTCATGTTATGCCTTGTACTCATACAAGAAAAAAAAAAAAAATATATATATATATATATATTAAAAAAATGCCCTTCCTCAAATTGACAAGCTCAATTGTCAATATAAGCAGTCCTTCATGCAGTACAAATAGGGAGCTCCATTTTGTGGAAAGTTTCCATGGAATATTTTTTGTTGTTTTTGTTATTCAGATAAACAACGGAAAACATGGATGGTGAATAGAATAAAAAAAGGACACATCAATCCTTTTGGATCACAGTGAATTTAGTGGAGTCTTGTCATAGACTCATTTAGCACGTTTATTCCTGTAAATTTATTCCTGCAATAGAAATCAGCCAAACGTTAAAATTTCCTCCCAAAGGTTGCAGAGCTGTGTCCCGAATATTTTCCAGAGAAAGAAAGTAATCCATCCCACTTCAAATTCAGAGATTGTGGTAGGGCGTTTTCAAGATGGCACATCAAGTCCTGGGTGGCCCGGTGGTCGACTGTTTAGTATGTCAGCCTCACAATGCAGAGGTGCAGTGTTCGATTCCAGCTCTAAACACTCTAAATAGTCCCGAAGTGTGACTGTGAGTGTGAATGGTCGTTCGTCTATGTGGGCCCTGCGATTGGCTGGCAACCAATTCAGGGTCTCCCCCGCCTACTGCCCGAAGACAGCTGGGATAGGCTCCAGCACGCCCCGTGACCCTTGTGCGGATAAGCTGATCAGAAAAGGGATGGAAGGACATCGAGTCCTGGCCCTCGATGACCGTGGAGGAGCGCAGCAGTGTCAGCTTTGCATGCTGACATGACAACTGGTCAAGAAAGGCATACAAACAGATAATTACAATGACACAATGAGCATCATGATAACGCAGAGTGGCAGCTAGTTTTCTCGGAGGTTTTCAAAGTGGTTTGTAAAAGTCTGCTTCATTTCAACCACAGCGGGAGATAGTGTGCAATGGCTGCAGGCAATGTGCTGCTGCTGCATGTAGCCCCCCCAGAGGATTGTGAAAACTGGGCGAGACTGGGTCAGGTATGTAAATCTTTGTGTCTACCCAAAGAGATACCAAATGTGATGCAATTCTGCATGACACACATAAAGAGTGCGGAAAGTTTATTCCGTGGTTCACAAGTAAGACAGACAGCGCCCTGGAGCAAACTTGAAAGTTCCCGATATCGTTGCGTAGCGTGAACAGAATCGCTCAAATCAAAGTATTTACATGAAGTAGGTGCATCACTGAAACCGGATTTGAGGCTGGGACTTGGACTTTGTGGCTCTGTAGTGGAAATAGGTGTTAGACAAAGTGCACCAAGACTGTTGAATATTAATTCCGTGTTTGTTCTATTATAGCTGAAACAAACATTTTTTATTCAGAGGGGTTTGCAGGGGTTTTATCGCCTCGGGACTGTACATTGAAGCAATTCAGCTAAATTAGCATAGCTGGTATAAAAGTGTTTGCAATGACACTAATCTGGAGGCAATTGTGAAAAATGTCGAATAATCATTAGTTTCAATAATGATGTTAATAAAAGAATTTATGCTGGGACTGCAAAAGACTTTGTTTTGGAATTAAGACTAATTGTATCCCTCTTCTGAATAAATCATGTTAATACTGGTGTAGCGGCAACTTTGAGTCCTTTCGTCGCTACGTCAGCAGGGCATGTAGGTTTTCTGACTCGTGCTTTTCTTCGACGGGCTTTTCCTTTCAACGACGACGACGACAATGAAAACACGAGGCCGCCATAGTTGATCCAAAAAAAGGGATTCGTTTTATTTCCTCTTCTACACAAATTAAAGATTTACCAAAAAATGAAAAAACAGAACTTCTACCATCCGTTAACACGAAACACTTAAACGAAACACGATATTAACAAGTTCCACGTTCTACGTTCCACGTTTCACATTCCACGTTTCACGGTCAAAAAAAAGGTGTTGCTCCATGCCCTACTGTCTTCCTAATTAAACTTACATAAACCTGGCCTCTTAACAGGCTATAGACAGGACAACCAATGGAGCCCAGATACTTCGATATCTTAATAAATTTGTTCCAAATAAAATAGCAAATAGCAAATATAAACCAAACATATTCAATTCAAATTATTCCAAAAGCTAAATATATAATTTAACCAAATTTTCCTTATGGCTCTAACAACTGGAAAACAGTGAGCCCATGTTCAGCGTAGGGAGATACCTTCCAGACTCAATAGGTAAAAATCCGTGATCTGTTCAACCACGATGTCATGTGAGTAGACAGAAATTCTACGTTCGCACACTCACTCACCCAATGTAAGTACAGGATCAAAACGTGATAACAGCTTGGTGGAATATCGTTAAACCAATCTATGACCACCAAATTGTGTTATCGTTCTGTGAATCTAGCATTGCAATTCTCTAAGGTACACAAAACAATCACTAAATCCAATGTTCAAAGTTGAGAACAGATGATGAACTCATTTTGGTCAGTGAACACTGAGATGCTAGCTTAGTATTACATTAGCACTTGCAAGGCAGCGATGACTCCTACAGGGGCGGCTGCCAGGCTCCCGGGGCTAAAGGGGCCTTGACTAAGATGTCAGGAGCTAAGAATATAAATTGATTTTCATGACTTCACACACTTGAGAATTTTTTGTTTAGTTTTTTTAACACACCGCAAGCATGTTCGTCCAGAAGTGTGGAAATGCTAATGTGGAGTAAACATTTTTGACCAGCAAACTATTTCGAATGTATTTGCAGTCTGTCTAATTTAAGCTAAATACTAAAAATGCCATGGAGACGTATATGTGCAAAATGCTGTGTTTTTAGCATTGACCCTACATTGTATCAGCGCGTTCTGAACATACCTACACACACAGGGTATGCTACAGCACAAAAAAAGGGTAACAGGAATTCTATTGGAGTGGTTACTTGTGAACTTTTTTATGTTTTAAAACTTAGATGAATCTGAACTTAATAGATTTCTGATGGTGCTATAACACCCCCTAGCCCCGGTGTGGCATTGTGCATGAGGCACGCCTGCCTCAGGAGCGCCTGCAGCGCTTCTGTTGTTTGCTGAGCAGTCAGGTGTTCGGGTGATTTGCACCAGGTTGCAACGCTGCAGTAATTCATCATAATCATCAGAGCCGTTGCCGTGTGCATGCAGGTATTGGGCATTGATTGTGTGTATGCCCTAGCTGAAGCTCTTTTTTGTACTGTATTTTTAATGGTACAGGACTGTTTATATTTGAAATGCTATTTAAGTGTTTTGCAAAAAGATATGATTATGCGGATGATGTTCAATAGCGATTGGTTAACACTATTGAGGCCTTCTTAAAACAACACTGAGCTGTTTGTCTTCAGGTGTAATATTCTGGTAGAGGTTGCTAATGGTCTGTTGGCTTATTGCCACATATTGGTCTGAACATCACCATTCTGACAAATAAAAAAGATAAACATCAGTGAGATAAGATTGTAGCCCCCAGTTGGTGTGGTGAAGAAGGGACTGACAATTACATGCACTTGCCACGCAAGTTCATAAAGTAAAATGACTAATTTTGCTAGCATGACCACATGTTCATAAAGTTGTTACCAGATGGTGCTGACGCTTTACGTTTGTTCCACCAAAGAGCGGTTAGAGGGTTTCCACCAAAAGAAACACACACACACACACACACACACACACACACACACACACACACACACACACACACACACACACACACACACACACACACACATCAACTAACCAACAAAGCTGCTTCGACTTCACCTTAATCCAGACCTAAAATGACTCGAAGCTGAGGGGCGTCTGCAAGGAAACCGACATGTAAATGTGGGGTAAACGAGGTTAAAAGACAACTGAAGCGGAAATAAGGAAGCAGCAGGAGTACTGAGAGATGTGTGAGGAGTGAATGAAGAGACCTCTCTACGACTGCAGCACTCTCTACAATTGAGTAGGGAGTGTCCCTATTTGCTGAGACAGCACCAATAAATTGGACGCGTTGAACATGACTGTGGATAAAAGGTCCAGATCTGATGAAATAATTAAAGGAGCAGTGAGATGGATCCAGCGCCGTGAAGCAAAATAACAAATGTTCAAATAGTTATAAGATGACAGGAAGTACAAATAGATTACACTCCTCTTGAATAAAATATATGCCGTCAAATAAATTACAAGACGGCAGCCATTTATTATCGTCGTAATCAGTTTCAGAGTGACTGCAGACTGAACCAACAAGACAAATTGCACATTGCGAACAATCAGGGCGGCTGAGAATGGCCAGCACTCTTGCTATGATGGGCTGGTATTCTGAATGCACCTGCGGCTCAGCCGGCTCTGTAAAATTAGCACTTACCACAAAGCCATTTTCCGGAAAAAAGCGAGGAACACTATGAAGAGGGAGGGAAGAGTGCCCACGGTTTCTGGGAATGGACAAAGCGCGGATGGCAGCGGCAATGTGAAGGACAGTCAAAAAGGTGTCAACAGTTGTGTTCCGCTGCAATCGTCAGTGTGATTTAGCTTATGGAGAAGCAGGTGGGCTGGTTGTAAAAACGAAACAATCCTTGACTTTAAACAATCAACAGAATAGAAGACACCAAAAGCCACTTGGCGACACAGTTACAGCAGCATCACGTTATGCTTCGGGCATTTTATCAAAGGCATTTTTCCATTGATATCGTGTCGATTGCAGTACATATTGATATTGAACTATCACCCAGTCGTAAATATGCTTTTCAAAACTACTGCGGTTGTGGGAAAAGACCTTTGGTCTGGTAGGGTCAGTGAGATCTGGGCGCAGAGTCCATGCAGGCAGGCTGAAATAGTCAGGCTACACACGAGACTTTTCAAAGTGGCTGAATGCTACAAACTGAATGGCCGATAAGAGACAATTTGGCACTGTAGTCGACCGCCTTAAGAACAGGCAGCTGCTCATTTTGTTCGATAAGGTGCAGCTCCTGGCTGGCTTCAACACCCCTATGTCCAAGCCTTCAAACACACACACACACACACACACACACACACACACACACACACACACACACACACACACACACACACACACACACACACACACACACACACACACACACACACACACACACACACACTACCGTAGACCTTACAATCATGTTGTTTTTGCATGTGACTGCAACAACTATCAGTGCTGTTTTTGCCAGAAAAAAAGAATGCCCTTTCACGCGCCAAATTAGTTTTCTGCACTTTTGTGCAACGGATCAAATGGCATTAAATGGCATGGCCTGTGGTCCCGCAATGTTTGCTTGAGTCAATAAATTCCAAACAAAAGCCACGCATCCTGCGTCAGTGGACTCCAAATGCAAATTGTGTTGACTAAATTAGTCTAGTTGGGTTTATTTGACTATTTTACCAATTGGTTATCTTAGAATCCATTTTCTGCCCTTTGAGCTTCCATCCATATCCATCCATCCATCCATCCATTTTCTAATCCACTTATCCTCACAGGGGTCGCGGGCGTGCTGGAGCCTAACCCTGAACTGGTCGCAAGCCAGTCGCAGGGCGCATAGAGATGACTTACCATCCGCGCTCACACTCACACCGAGGGACAATTTGGAGTGGCCAGTCAACCTGCCATGCACGTTTTTTGCAATGTGGGAGGAAACATTAAATTATTTTGTTCAATTTTATCCCTTCAACTTTGTGGGGGCCGTTTGAGACAGGCTCTTTTGTTTTCCAACATGAATGTGTCCCGTTGTACTAAGAAAGAGCAATAAAGGATAAAGAACATGAGAGTCCCCCCATCCACAACAGATTGGCATATTTCCTTTCATAAACTGCGTCACTTTTTGCGCATGTTATTCCCAGTCTGACAGTTCCAGGAAACAGGTGAGAGTTTGCCTTGAAGTTGAATGTGTTCCCTCACATTCTCCAGCAGACCGAGTGCGCAAAGCCCAATACTGTACTCCAAGGCATCCTCAAGGTTAGCAGAACTGCTGGATTCATGTTGACCTGTGTTATCTTGACCATCAGTTTACGAACGGTCACCTTAGCAGTACAACACATTCATTGTCACGATGCTCCCCACATGCCAGAAAAAAAGTGGGATCCTTGAGGTGATATAACAGCTGTCGCCCAGTGTGAGAGCTCCTGTGACCCTTTGGACAAGAAAGATTCAGTTAGGTTTTGTTTTTTTTAAGCGACAAAATGTGCTTTGAACATAATGTATCACTCGCTTAGTGACGTAATGTGACAAGACCTGCGATTCAAGCGGTACATCCATCCTGTTTTTGGACCATTAGTCCTGCTTTCCTGGATTGACTATTTGGGCATCCATCAAAGTCCAACCCATTAGTTCATCCACTCAACAGTGCAGTTATCTAGCCACCCACGCACTCATCCATCCATCCTACCAGCTTGCGAGCCAGCCAGCCAACAGCCATCCACACAAGCAATCCATCCAGCAACCTGTCCGGTCATCTTTGAGTTCATTTGTCCATTAATCCAATGACTCATTTGCCTATGATCCACCTGTCCGCCAAACCTTTTAGCCAACTGTCCACCTGTGCATCCTTCCATTCATCAATCTTTCATATACTGTATGTCAGTCTGATATCCTTTAATGTTGAGTATTAACTATATTTGGAGTGTTAGTAAGCAAAAAGGCGAAATGAATCCATTCACATTGTGATGTTTTGCCTAATCCATTTGTCTCCATGTGTTACGTCTTCCCTCTCGATCATTGCAGCACTTTGCTCTCTGTTGTGGCCTTGAAATGAGCTTAGCCAACTTCCCAAAACTTGCTCGTGTCAACTGCAGCAGTTTCTCATATTTGGCAGACTGGACTTTTTTGAAGAAGAAGGAAATGCAGAAAGTTTGAAAAAGTGCAGAAGAAAAGAGAGTCACGCAGAGAGTCTTCATTAATCCAGCAAACCATGTTTTAAGGCTCTGGGTGCAAGATGATGCCTTTCAGGCATACAGTGGATTATTTTTATTCTGGGCCTGGTGCACTTTTTCACTTGATACCTTCTGTTTGAAATTGCACCTCATTGCCAAGCGCAGACATCACGCATTACTCACCGCTGTTACGTGCCTTACGAATATGAAGAAGAAGCACAATCATTGTTGCTGAAGACTTTGGCTGCAATAGAGCCGAACAATGTTGCACATCCTCGGGACCACTGTTATCTCAGGATATGACACCAAGTTATTATCTTCGACACAGAGGAGACAAGCAGGATTAAAGCAATCTCTGGCCCTGTTTAATGTAAAGGCACCTGGCGAACGGGAGAGGATCGGATTTGTCTCCCCACCGGAATGTAATTTTGTGCCTTTGACAGAAGCTAATTCAATCACACAGTGCCAAGTAACAGTGCGCCCAAATTCATTGTGCTCACTAGAAGGGAATTTGAAAATAGGAGCTGGGTGGAAAAGAAGGGACACAAGAGACAAAGATAGACTTGGAGCGGAGAGGCTGGTGAGGAGAATGAGTCTGGCAGGTGGATGAACACATACGTTACTTCAGCATGCGTATTCACGAGCTTATCCTTTGAGCCAGATATGGAGGAAGACTGTGCACCTGTCAGCTCCACTCCATCTAAAAGACACACTGGAGTAGAGATACACAAATCGTGTAGACACGAGTTTACATGAGGTTGGTGTGTGTTTGAGTCGTATGCTATAACAGGATTGAAAACAGCGTGGTACCTCAAGCTGCCATATAACACTCCATTCATGTGTAGATTATTGTTAATGATTCCAGACCCACCTGCAAAAGGGAACATACAGTATTCGACATGTTGTTAGGCCTGAAAGGGCGCACAGATTCTTACTTTTTTGGCTTAGCAGATCCCCACCGTTGACATAAGCACACATTCAAGGAATATACACACTCTGGGTGGAGCAATTTCTAAAATTTTTGTAGATTTTTGCGTGTTGTCATCTTTAAATGAAAGCATAAAAATTGTGTGATATGAAATATTCCAATTCATGTTTTATGTACAGACGCTCCCCAGCTTACGAACGAGTTACGTTCCGAACGATCGTTCGTAAGGTGAATTCGTTCGTAAGTTGCTTCAGTGCCATATTTTGTCTGGAATGTATGTTTAAGGCTTATATGTTTGACATCCATATAACGGGGAGAGAGCTTTTCGTCACGTTCTTCCGGGCTCGAGGGTTGGCTGCCCGGTAAACTAGCAGCGGCTTCAGTTTGAAGCTCCCGATCTTTCTGTTTATAATGGTACCGATGGTCGAACGATTCATCTTGTATTCACGTGCAACGCTCACCATTTTATCACCCGCATCAAGCTTCTTTATTATTGCCACTTTCATTTGAAATGAAATGGCTTGCCTCTTCTTTACACTTCCACTCTCACTAGAAGCCTTTCGCTTTTCACCAACCATATTGAATAATGGATGCACGTGATATTTAACAACTGGGCAGAGTAAGCCGGATTCGGGGTGGATGCTGGGCGAGCTCTCACAGCGCCACACGTCGGTATTAGCGGCGGAAAGAAGCACTAACAGTACCTGTACTCGGAAAAGGCGTGCAATACAAAATCTAACTTTTTTTTTTCTTTCTCGACATACCCGTAAAATGTTCGTATGTACCGTTGTTCATAACTCGGATGTTCGTAAGTCGGGAGCGTCTGTGTATATATATATATATATATATATATATATATATATATATATATATATATATATATATATATATATATATATATATATATTTTTTTTTTTTTGGTCATAGCACAGTACCGCTTTTATTGTCCATAGAGGGCATAAATACAAAGGAAAAAAAAAGAAGTATATGTGTATGTATAGCGTTATATAAAAGTATTTACATCGACTGCTGCACAAGGGTTATTAAATGATGGTGTTCCCTCACTTGCTTGCGTTATGTTTCTTTCTGGTTAAGTTTTGATTTTGTTTCTTTTTGTCACCACCTGTTCTCATCATCAGGGTCCCTCATGTTTAACCAATCAGCTCCCTCAACCCTTTGTGTCTTGTCCAGGTGTTCCTCGTTGTCTCGTCACTTTGCTTGTATTTAGTTCCCAGAGTTCTGTCAGTCTTTGTTGGGTCATTATTGTGAGTTGTGAGGATGTGAGTGTCTGTGTGCTCTGCTCCTGTCACGTTTCGTCACAGGTTTCTTTTGTTACTTTGGCTCCTTGTGATTTCCAGGACTTTGTTAGAGCACTTGTAGTTAGTCATTTTCCAGTATACTCCTGTTTGTATTATTGTTGAATACATCTTGGTTAGTTCCACCCTGCTCCTCCTGGCCTCCTGTCTGCCTATTGGGGTCCACCACCACCACCAGCACCACTCACCGTGACAGCTTGGACTGCATTAAACCAAAGATCTCAGCGCCATACCTCTTGTGCACTCCAGAGGCTGTGCTAAGTCGGTGAGGGTGAAACATCATATTGCTCATTTCGAGTCATTTCAGCTCCTTCGACAAGCCGGTGACAGTCGGCTGACTAGTGCTAACGTGCGCCGTGGGCGAGTGGGCACACCTGGCTCATATAAGTTCACCAACTGCCCAACGGCCATAATTGGATCCTACCACCTGGCCAAATGTCAACATTATTATAACGTTATTATTAATTTGTCCAAAAAAGATCTGCGCTAATCGCAGACGACTACAGTCATCATATTAGCGCAGTGAGTTATAGATTTGTATTCATTAGTTATTTGTTTGATTGTGGTGAAAGCAGGGTTGCTGGGCAACCAGCTCAACTACCACTCGTTTTGCATGGGCTCCAAACATGCATTCAATCATGAGCAAATTATTCTGAATACATTACTTGTATCGGATTCACTGAAAACAGAACGTTAAATCACATCACAACAACAAAATCAAAGTAGCCTGTTAGATAACACATGTCACATCGCTAGTGAACAACAATTTGTATCACTTCTGGATCCACTGTGCAAGTTAATTTCACATTTAAAGTGTAACATATTTTACAATAGATCCTGTGGTAATCATGCCCCGTGAAAACTCCACGCTGCAGGAATTAGGGCCACCCTCAGAATTAAACGAGTCACGCAGCTTTGGCGATTGTGCCTAATTTCCAGGATCCGTATGGTTGAGTTGTCAGAAGTCTGCGTGAGAGAATTGGCGCACCTCAAAAGTGTGTAAGCCAGGTGCGTTTAAAAAAATCCGAAAAGGACAATATGCTCTCAGGTAAAAATTTTGAGACAACACAAAAAACAAACAAAAACATTTTTTTAATGCTCCTACACGCTTGAAACTTTTTTTAAACTTGAATATACACACCTTTGAAACTTATTTAAACACACCAGGCAACATTTACAAGCATAAAAGACTTGAAAGCATTGATAAGTGCTGGGTGCTGTGAATAACTTTAAATGTCAGTTATGCCCAGAGCATGGAATTTTTATATCTGGTTGTTATGTTGAGGGGGAACAGAAAAGCAGTCTCGATACAATGGCTGTGTAAATCCATCCTTCCCGGAGCATATCCAAGCGTTTTATTTTCTCTGGAATGGTCAGAAGCTTCCTCTGGTGCTCAACCAGAAACCTTTGAAGATGTTGGATGCTTGAGGGCCATTGTAGGGCTTAAAACTGAACTGTTCGATGTTGCTATTACCCAATCGCTGTGTTGTACAGAGGGGTGTGGGACACCTGTGAGTGAGTTATTCACACGTGCAACGCAACACTATAACAGGCAACAGATAACAACACTCTGTCAGTGTAATAAGTGTGACTAAAGGAGAAAATGGGCAAAATTGAGAATGGCAACGCTGCAGGGGTGGCTGGGTAACCAACTCGGAACTTGCCATTCGTCCACTGTACGTGCAACATCAAGTGTGTGAAAATTGGAAATCCAAATGTGCAGGTTCTCTGACAAAAAATGTGAGATATAAAATTATTTCTGAACTTGCATTTCATCCTCCTTGAACTGTTTTTATGCTAAAATAATCAGGTTGTCACCCCCAGAAAACTCTGAATTGAATTATTGGGCAGACGCTATTCAAGCTTTCTGGCAGACCATGTCTGTTCCTTTTAAAGTTATTGAAAGTGTCATTTCTGCCACCAGCGTTGCATTAATGGCGTCACAGGTGAGGTGACAAAATATTTCTTTGCTGCCACCCACAGTGTCACCACGTCCATCTCCAAGTAAGGCTCGGATGTTGGAGGTGCATGACGTAAACATTTCAGCTGCGTATTATCAACAGACCGTCTGGAAAGTATTCACAGCACTTCACGTGTTACGTTCAAGCCTTATTTCAAAAGGAAATATTTTTCTAAACATTGCTGGAGAGATCTGACAAAGGACCCGATGGAGTTTGAGAAGTTCTGACAATAGCAATGGCCAAAACTGCCCAACATTGGTGTGACAACCTTGTGGCATCATTAAGAATTGAGGCTGTTATTGGTGACAAAGGTGCATAAACCAAAGTTCCGAGCAAAGGCTTTGAATTAGAATGCGCAGTACATATGATTTTTTTTTCTTTTTATCAAATCTCTTCTAATCTATATATTGGTGTTATGATGTGGTGTTGAGTGTACCATTTTGTGCAGAAAAAATAGTACAATACTACATATAATAGAAAAAACTAGTAATATGATAAAACCATTGAAACCAGCACATATATTGAATAAAATGAAAAGGCTTTTCTTTTTACACCTTTATATATAAATCCCTATCTCATTTTCAAACTTGAGAAAACAAGTAGTCTGGCTGAACTTCCGCTTCACCATGACAGACTGATACAGATTCTGCATCGCTGCACCGTTCCATCTGCCAATCTCCCGTGCCATCCTTGCCTCACTCGTGAACAAGACCCCAAGATACTTGAACTCCTGCATTCAGGGCAGGATCTAATCCATAATTTGGAGAGGCTCACGCCACCCTTTTCCGACTGAGGACCATGGTGTCAGATTTGAAGATGCTAATTTTTATCCCAACCGCTTCACATTCAGCTGCGAACCATGACAATGAGAGTTGGAGATCACGACTTGATGAACAGCAGTACCGCACTGTCTGCAAAAAGCAGAGATGCAATCATCATGCCACCACACCTGACCCCCTCAGAGCATCAGCAGTGCCAAGGAATTCTGTCCATAAAGGTTATGAACAGAATCGATAGGTGACAAAGGGGAGCAATGGTGTTGGCCAGCCCAAATGAATTTGACTTACTGCCGGCAACGCGGACCAAAATGGCATAAATTGTACAGCAACCAAACAGCCAAGAAGGACTCCTTCTTCAGGTTGATGGCTTCTCTCACCGCTGTGGTCACCGAACACCTTCTGGCCACAGCTCTGGTCGGCTAGCGGTGTGGAACATGGACCACTTTGACTCAATGGCCATCCATATTTTGTACTCGTCACAAGGGGTCTTTTGAGCTGTGTTGTGTTTGGGTGACCCTGTTGGGGGCATCAGGCTCCAGGCAACTTAGCTCCTAGCATTACTGGGGCACACAAACTCCTCCATCATGAGAAGGTGACGGCCACACTAAATAATAACAATGATTTTTGTTGTTGTCATTGTGAAAAGTTTAAATGTTACAACAATTAAGTCATTAGTCTCTTGCTCTATTTTTGGTGGCTCTATATGCCTCATAATTAATTGATTTACTCTATTGACTGTGAGCTGAAGTAGACTGGAAGTGACTTGGGATCTCTTAGCATAATATATTCCTCTGATCTATTGATCACTTTGATTGGCTGGAAACCAGTCCATCTCTTGCCTCAAGTCAGATGGAATAGGCTCCAGCTCAGCCATGTATGTATAGCAGTGAGGACAAGCACGATGGAAAATCGATGGATAGAAGATAAGAGCAACCCCCAGTATATGTGGTACAGTGCATTACCTCTCATACAAAACCGTCATGAGTGGTCTAAAAATGAATGAATTAGTGAGATTAATGCTCTGTTCAAGTTAGAATACAAATTGTGAACAAGAAGAGTACACAAGAGATGAAATAGTGATGACACCAATCCAATGCTAATCCATCATGGCAAACACCAAACACTTTTCAGATTGCCCCCCAGCTAAATGTGGGCTTTCTAGACTGATCAAAGCACTCTTCACTTCTCGATTGCGGTACTCTACAGTCCTTTTATCTGACCGTAAATAGTCATTCCAGGGGGATGTTTTTAACGCGATGAGTCACTATTTGTTTTTACTTAGACGATCAGCTCTATCAAATTACCACTGAAAGCTAATTGTCGACTGTGCCTGCATTGGACAAGTCTGACAAATCTAAAAAAACGTACTGTTGCTGTTATTAAGGTTGCATTCCTTTCAAATGAGATCAAGTGAAAGGGCAGACTGTGTGAGCTAGACAGCTGGGTGGGAATGAAGAGTGAGTTGTTCAATTCATAAATAAAGCTTCCACTAATTCGGGCTAAACAGCTGTACTCACCAGTCCACACATAAGATCCTCCCTCGGCCACGAGGGGGTGCTGTTGCTGTGTGCAGAGCTGCCCGGTGGCTCGGCTATCCTATTGAGACAGATGAGATGTGGCTTCAGCCTCAAACTGATTTAAAAGAAGCAATTGAATCTGTGTGGACTGTGATGGGTTACCCAGAGCACTGCAGAGGCGCATGTCGAAATAATGAGATGCATTTGTTTACCCCTTCACCCTCCCACACCGCCCATGCGAACCCTCTTCCCGGAGAAGCGTCTATTGACAGTGCCTTTGCTCTCAATCTATTCGGGCCGGATTCTTCACATATCACTTGTTGTGCTCGTGGCAACCAAACAAATCTTAAACTAAGAATAATGATATGTACACGAATGAGGCAGGCAGGTATCTAATTTCGTCCTTGCTTGCTGGCCAATTCTTCTAATCTCTTTCTCACTCCATCATGTCTCTGGTGGTTAACCCCCCTCCACACCGCCAACTCCCAGCTTTCCGGCTTCTCCCGACGCAATCCTTCTTGACCGCTGCAGCTAAACTACACAAGTGCGGAGGGAAGGTGTGTTCCAGCTCATGCTGGAAATTACAGCCCCTCCATCCGTCACATCCACTCAGGCTAACCATGTGACCTAATCAGCCTAGTCAGGATGAACTTCAACACACACAGGTTTGTACAAATGCGATAGCAGAGAAGCTCTCATCCTGTTCAATTTAGCAGACATGCACTCAGAGCAAATAAGAGAGAGCAAACATGCTGTTCTTTTAATTAACTCTTTCCCCTCACTCATTGTCAACTTGCCTGTCTGCTTTATTTATTTTTTTTTTTTTAAATCCGGTCGCCTGCGTTCCCTCTGTGTCCCGGCTGTCTTATTAAGGCGCGCATGTGAAGAGAAAAATAGAGAGGCATGCAAATTCTGCTCAGACGAGAAACAGTGAGCCGCAAAATTCAATTCATTACACAAATACAGACGGATGGATAGATAAGGCAGATAAGAAGCAGATTAACAGGCACACATCAGTATGCATAAGCAGCTTTTTTTCCCCCTTCCCTTTTTTGTTCCTTTCACATAGAGAGACCCACTCACTGCCTTTTCTTTTTTATGCACACAAACTCAAAGATAAACTCAAGTGGACAGCACAAGCACACATGAAAACAGTCAGATGAATATGCTCGCAGGCTTCATTTGTTTTGTTTTTCTCGAAAATCAACCACCAGCATGTCGAACTCATTTCCTCAAAGATATATTACAGGGATATCAGAAAATAATTTGGCCTCCAAAACGTGCTAAACCAAAGGAAATAATAGAGAAGAAAGACAGACACAAATCAGCTCTGTTAGTCAAGGATAAAACGCAGTTTTAGACATGTGTGCACCATGAGGCACACATACACACACACACACACACACACACACTTTAATTTGTCTTGAAAATACCATTTGAGTGTAAATTCGACTTCCAATGGACATCACACTTTTCTTAGATGTTTGAAGTTTCCGACTGCCAATTTGGAGGTATGAAACATTCAAGACGAACTCAATGTATTTTTGGGCAACATTTCACGTCACTAAGTCCTCGACCTGTAGACAAGTGTAGTAATGCAACTCTACAGTATAAACAAGCCAGACTTGTTCTTCCAAAGGCCACATACAGAAAAATAATACGATGCAAAGGCCTCTTTGACTTTGGCCACTTTCTTAACGCTTTCATGGATGATCCGCTAGGACCACCTGATGTTCTCGATGGTTCTGAGAGCTCTGCTCTTGAAACCATCTGTTCTTGCAGCCATCCAGACTCTTGTTCAAATGCCGCGTGAGGAGGATGGAGAGTCCTGCTGAATTGTCGACCCATAGCTTTGTGTTGCAGTTTCCAGAGAGATTACAGGGCTGATGTTGTCGGGGCTCTTCTGTGAATCATCTCTGGTTTTAGTTCAGTGTTGTCTGTCAATATGGAGCCCAGATATACTTTGTACAACATTACCATTGTCGAGCTGGAGAGTGGGTGGATCTTGACTGTCAGCATATGGTCTTTTGACTCTTTTGTCTACATGTCCCGCAATTAACCAGTTCAGGTCTCCCCCTTCTTCTCATCCAAAGTGAGCTGGGATAGTCAGCCAACCGTAGTGAGGGCAAGTGGTACAGAAAATGAGTAGATGGAAGGCTTTAACAAAGTAAAAAACAATGAATATGCATCACTTTTTCTATAAATCTCCCCAAGTGATTACCGGTACTTCTCTAGCATTTTTAGGAAATCATAGCGTGCCGTCATTGATGAGCTCTTTGCAGAAAAAGCCCACGGGCTAGTCATCTGATCATTGGCAGCGACCTAGTGCTGGCAGGTACCACGTTGATAACCACTGATTGGTTCAACCTTTTCATGCCCCCTGTAACGTGATAACATGATAAACCGTCCACTGCAGTAACTGCTGTCCCTGAAAGGGTTATAGTCTTTCATCATTAGAGGTAGCAGTATTCTCATACTCTCAAGGTATAGCATCGTTCTGGGCTTGTAATAAACACGCTATTTAAGTTCTTGTCCTTTCACGGGGTTATACTGGGCAACTGTCAGATCTTTTCATGGACACAGATGAATAAAGTCACCATGCTCTGTGTTGCTTGCACCATCCCTTCTAAATTGTTCTATAATTCATAACAGGGAGTCCTGAAATGAAGCCTCATTACATTCTCTTTGAGTTCTAGTCATTAGGCACTGCTAAGATTGAAAATAAAAAAGCATCACCACCCTGGTTCCTAAAATGTCCTCTCTATCTCCCCAACAAAAAAAATATAATAAGCCTAAACATATGGGGCACATGTGCATGCATATCTCAGTAAGACCCAACTGGATGACTAAGGCAGTCTAAACTCAGAGCACATGAAAATGTATTTGGAATATTTGCAAGAGGAATCCGTACATCCATGCAATTCTCTCAGGGGAGAGATAGCTGTTCATTAATAGGATTGAACGCTTGAGCTAATGGTACCGAGACACAGGATGTGTCAGGTATGTGATTGGCAAAGTGAGGGGGAACTTTCAGTTGAGGAGGGGCTTTCAGTGGCTGGGCTAGAGGTTGTTATTGTCATGGATTACTCACTGGCACTTGATCTGCCTATTGCAGTAATCCCCCATCTAAACTCTGCAGGAAGACAAAAACACACGAGAGTTATGTTACACTGATGTAAATGTCTTGAAAACATCACTTTGTAAGCCGACGGATGGGTCTTATTGACATTTTTGCCGGCTATTTACTGCCCGTGGTGATCCATCTTGAATTAGCCAGTCATGATGCCACTCCCGCTGACCCAAGAATCCAATTATACAACCAGCAATCCCCTGTTTTGTTTTCACACTCTGCCCCTCTCTGCCACTGTATCCCCTCATAAAGCGTTTATAGTGTTTTGATTTGATGCAGGGCTTGATGGGCTACGACCACGGTTGAGTGGCCAGCGGTGCGGGGCCTTGGGAGCTGTAGTTCAATGATGGAGAAGGCCGCGGGAAACTCATCAGAGACAGTGCTCTTCAAAAGGACGCGTGGTTTTCCCAGTCCCAGTTCAGCACTAACACGAGATTGGATTTATCAGCTCATTATCAAGGCTCAGATTAGTCATGTATTTTGAATCAGTTGAGTATGTGAGGTGGAACAAACGACCCTTTTGGAGCAACGCTGCGAGTGCATTTTGAAGTCGGTCCCTTCACACTTTCGCCCTTCATAAACGTCACAGCTGCGACTGTCCATCCTCGACAATCCACAGCTGGAGAGTTCGTTCCCAAGACGCCCAACTAAAACACTAGAGAAGCACAGGAGTGTGGAGAGGATTCTCAATGGACGATCAGCAGATGTCCTCCTAAACAGGCTACAGCTACCAAAAATGCTTGATGCAACCATCCATATTTTTATACCACAATCTTGTTCAGGGTCAGGTGGAAGCTTGAGGCTATGCAAGATGACTTAGGTGGAGAGGCGCTGGAATGACCACCAGTCAATCACGGAACTGACGCAGCGATACACTACTAATTACAATTACACCAGGGGGGCACCACTGAGTCTTCAATGAATGTAACATACTGTGGAAGGAGCATCTAGGTAGAACAAGCCCGAGTACAGAGAAGACATGTGAATTTCCCTCAAAAAACACCCACCCGCTCACCTACCCCTGTCAATCACTTCATCAGGCCATTCATCAGCCCATAGGGCTCGACATAAAGACAGGCCACCATTCAGACTCACATTTCAAGTCGTCAATTCACCCAATTTTTCATGTTACTGAATTACCTTGACAACATGCCAGACCGACACAGCAAGGACAGAGATGCGAAAACCTCTTGCCAAGTCACAACAGAGTTCACAACGTTACCGCTGCTCCACCGTGATGCTACACAAATACAAATTGAAACATACTTTTTCCATTTGTGACCGAGATGAAAGTTGGTTGACTTGCAGTGTGTGGGAGTCAAGTCTGCCATGGCTGCAGGTGTAGGCCTGCTGAAGGACACGAGACAAAACACTTTCATTCAAAAGGAGATGTCTGCGCTCTATATGCCTCTTTATATTCTACACCGCCACCACATCCCTCCCATCGGCCCATTGATGTCAGGAAAATGTGCTCTCTTCCCAGGAGGAATAGTAGAGTGAGGCTGCTAGAATCGCCACGGCAACCCCCCCCCATCCCCCACTCTGAAATAAACCCTGTCCGTAGCCAGAAAAGCCTGGAAGCGAGGCAGCGGGGGAGAAATGGGCATCAGGACTTAAATAAATGAACTTGGCCTGGACAAGAGAGTCTCTCGTCACATATGGGCTTGCTCCCACAAGAGCAAGGGGCATAAGATGGAGATGTTGTTCGAGGGCGAATATGAGGCGGTCCAATATTATTGTATTTGTGCTACTTAGTACTCACCCTGGCATAATTCATGATTATTCAAACAAAAGGGATAAATTGCCATGTGGCATTCAGTGAAAGCAGGATATAGTCATAGGTAAAGCGTGGTCTCGCACAGTGTACCATACAGGGTGTTAATTTTAACACCAACAAAGTGTCAATGTGAATCCACACCCCTACTAAAGTAACATTTACAAAAGCCCGTCCGTATCTCACTGAGCGGTGAAGGTTTGCAAGTGTGTGTGTGTGCATAGCAAAAATCACAAGGCAGCAAAACAGACAGAAGACTATGGACACAAAACAATTAACAATACATACTTAAGTCCATTTGCTGGATGCCTACATGGCCAAATGAGAAAACCTGACAATAATTGATGAGGCCTTGTCTTCCAGATTGGGGAAGGACACTTGGATTTTCATATCATCTTATTTCCATGTTACATTTTGGCAGATTGTTTGTCAAGCAGCTGATAAATGACGATCATTAGACTGAATAAAGTCAACTGGGCTCTCACCAGTCCCCAAAAAGTCATTTTATGAGCCCATGTTTTTGTTGTGCAAATACCGTGATGTCAAACTTCTGCTTACCTCTCGCAAAGTTTGATGCCATCCTGCAAGTGACGAAGACAGTTGTCTCGACTCTAACCAATGAATTTCAATAATTCCGTAAGAGTGTTCAATTTAAAATACGCATCAAGGTGACACCTCACATTTAACAGCATATCAGTGGCTATTTGATTGCTGCACAGTGTTAAAGCAACACCGACATTCTATATACATAATAAACATTCAAGAAAACACTACGAGCTCATGCCATTCCAACTAATATCTCGGGATGGCTTTATGCAATGGAGTGTTCCAAACTTTCTTATTTCTAAAATTATATAATACTGTGTCTTTTTTTTTTCTCTCTCACTTTGAATGAAAGGTGAATCGTTTTTGAGTTGGAGGATGTTGATGTTGTGGGAGGGGATAAGCTGTAATGTAAATAGGAGTTCTACAGCAAAGAACAGACTGAATTCAGTGACTTATCTTTGGTGTAGCCGGATTCAATATGCCTGCGACACCTTATCTTTCACTTATGCCAAGCTTTATCAGTAGAATATTGAACAGCTCTTGATAAGCCGACTGACTGCCAGTTAAGAGGACGGGAACAGTGTATGTGACAGGAAAACTGGTCTCAATATACCATTCGTTGTTTTGTTGATCTGAGGAACTTTAAGAGTTGCTGAAAAACTCACTTGGTACTGGACATGATTGCAACACGGGCTTTGGACTGACTTGCTTGACACTCAAAGGGGACGTCAACTGGACTTGCTAGTGGCCGGGAAAGGGCGGAGGGAGTCCTTAGTGTGCGTGTCACATTGAGTTGCGATGGGGACACTAAACACATGTAAATTATTCATAGTCCCCCTCTTTTTAGGTCAGAAAGTGAGCTCGGTGTATGAACCGCAAAATCAATTTGTACAATGACAGTCAGACTTTTTATTGTAGTGCCGAATGCGACTAATTCTGGGTCCTGTTTGAGTGGATAAAAATAGCCAATCTGCTTGTATCTTTGAAAGGGAAACGTCACACTTTCTGAAGAAGCATTAAGCATTCAGTTTTGTAACACTTTACAAGAATGGTAATGATAAGGAAGGTTCATAAATGGTTTATAAATTTGGGTTAACCGTCTAAAACTTCAAATCAGTCCCTGACAAGAAGAACAGAAAGTAAGGCTATTTATTGCTACACCGATTTATCCATTTGTCATTCTACTTGTTCTGAATGAGTACATTTTATCACACTTTAAAATAAGTCACAAATACAGAGTGTCCTGAAAGCCATTCTACACTTCCTTTTTTATGTTTTTTTTTGGGTTAGAGTGATCAAATTCTACCTGTATTGACTTCGTTTTGTTTAAAGTGTTCAAATGGAAGATTATGATGCTCAAAAAGTTCAAGTCGGCACAGGTAAACCTTCATCACTAGCCAAAGAATAAACTGAATTGAGCAAGGGCATCACATTACGGTATTAAATTAAACTCCTCAAATGCTGAGCCCATCGTCTGCTGGACATTGTTTATTAATGATTTACAATGCAATTGTAATATTGTCATGAACCTGTTCAATACAAATGAACCGGTCCAGTATGTAAAAGCTCGCCTACGCATCAAAGATATATTTCACTTCAGAATTAATTTTCATAACAGTAAATGAAATCCAATCTCAGATTCGCAACACAGAGTGAATAAAGTGTCTATTAACCAAAGCCAGGCGGAGCTCTTCTCTACGGGTCTCTCATCTGATAGCCTGGCATGCCAACAAGCCATGATTTGTTTGATGCATTGCCAAAACCTGTGGGGATTAGATGGTGTGCAGTGTGGCTTGTGCAGCTCCTGAATCGCTGGCTCGCAGCCTGCCAACATGTGCAAAACAGCATTTTGGTCTGACAAACATTCAACCTCAAATGCATATGTCAACTAAGCTGGCAAGGTAATTAATGCCAACCAGAAGCAATTTTCACATCTAAGTTATCTTTGAGTGCGGAGAGCGCAAGAGCGAGAGGAGGGTATTAATCATATCCCTCTTTGCTAAATAACTCACAAATAGTGTAATCAAGTTGGAGGGTGTGTGTATTTATAGCACGCGAGATGGCGGATGGCTACAGCGCAATTTGCTCATTTGCCCATTAGTCTGTATTTATATCAGCGAGGGCCTTCACATTTTGGAGATACAGTATATCTTCATGGCTACTCTGTCCGCTCCAGGCAGATTTATTGTCGCACGGTGCACACGTAAAACCACGCATACGTTCTCCAACAGAGGGGCTCCAGTTGTTACGATGACGAATTTGGGCGTCTTTTTAGAGCCGCCGTAATCAAGTGGTGTGACGAGCGACCTCTCACCCAATGTCATCTGGGATTGGCTCCAACCTCCAGTGGCTCTACATGATTAGTGTTATACATAATGGATGAGGAGCTCATTTTTCAGGGGGACCGCACAGTATTTTAACAGCTACAAAACAGTCAGCCCATGAATATGAAAAACATGTAAAATATTTGATGGCAGTTCAACACGGTTAACTGCTTCTGTTGTTAATTTCCGGCCCACTCAGCACTATAAAAAAGTTTTGAACGTGTTGACCAGTGTTTAAACAAGTCTGTGTTTTCAGTGTGCTTACTTTAAAAAAAAAACATCTCTGCACAAACAAATCAAGTGATTTCATATTTCAATATATGCATGTGAGCTTATGGAAACTGAGGGTGAGATGTGGAATTTAAGAACATGTTGAAATCAATGCTGACCTCTCGTGTATTCATGATTGGACGACTCAAGATTTTTTTAAGCATCTCTAAATGGCATTGAGGGCCACAATCAGTGAAAGCTGGGGGATATTAAGTGCGGTTAAGTGGCATCTTAAATGATTTTGCTCTTTCTCTGCGTTGTAAAGTGATTGCATATACTGTATCAGCGTGCTTCCTTTTTCTTTTTCTGGCCAAGGGTACCTGCAATTATGGCCATTTTATTTCTGAATGAGACTTTGATAACTTGTATTGTATAGTTGTGTGTGCGTGTGCGTGCGTGTGCGTGTGCGTGCGCGTGTGTGTGTGTGTGTGTGTGTGTGTGTGTGTGTGTGTGTGTCGCACCGCGCTGAGGGTTCCTTGTGTTTGTCTGGTCACATCCTGTTTTATTTTGAAAGAATGACTCGCCTCTCGTTTTGGTTCACTTACCCTTCCACCTGTGCCAGTCTAATTGTCAGCCCTGCCCTGATTGTTTCCACCTGTTGCCCATTACATTGTGTATAAACTATAAATGGTCCTTGCCAGTTGTTTGTCCTGTGCCAGTGTGTTTCGTCCTTGTGCGTGCACTCCAGCCTCTCGCCACAGATCTGACCAGTACTTGCCTTGTTTCCACAGCATTGCCATTGTGAGTTGTCAGTCGCTGATCCTCAAATAAATACATGTTGTTACTTTGTACCATCCAACTCTGTCCTGTGTCCAAGCCTGGTCCTGACAGTGCGGGAGTGTGCGTATGTGTGTACATGTGAGAGACCCTACGTTTGCCGTTTTCTTCTCCTTGTATTGTTCTTGGCTGTGGACTACCCCTAAATTGTAGCATTTTTACCCCTAAAATTTGAGACCGTCAATTTGCCATCTACCACAGATTTGGTCACGTTTTCTGTTAACCGATAATAAAGTCATAGAAGTACCAAACTTCATGAATGTTTTTTTTTGTGACAAAAAAGTATCTGTTACCATCAGTACATCAGAAAAAATCTGATCTGTGGAAATAACTGGAAACTAAAGAGAGCCGTGACATTATGTTCTGTACAAGTGGATGTAAACTTTTGATGACAACTGTAAATCAAGTCTTGTGGTGCCAATCATTAATTGCTACCGTTTGGAACCTTTTTATTGGGGTACTAAGCGCAGTAGTATTTTAACCTTAATAGGAGGGTAGAGTAAGACACAGTTCATACGTTTCCATGCAACGTTCTCTCCAACTGCACCACATCATACGAACAGATTGAGAGGTGATTTGTGATGCTGAATTTAACATTGATGTTATTTGGATGTTTTGTTAGATAAGAGCATTTTGTACATCGATTCATATTCATTGGATGCTTGGGATATTTTCTTTTAGATTTTGGCCGTAATTCCTGAATGTGAAGCTCTTTCACGTTTGTCATTGCTGCTATAATAGCAAAATTCAATTGAATTGAAGATGTATATTGTGAATATCTTCCTCAGCTACAGTGAGGAATATTAAGGAGCTGTGTGAGAATATCTGTAAGAAAAGCAGCCCATTTTTGGGTTATTTTTTTCTGTTATTGTATTACAGTGAAGAGCAGCTTGTCATGTTATGTAGGTATAGTATATGTGCTTGCTGTGTGCGTGCAAACTGCCGACAATCTAGGTGAGGTGTTGTGAACAACCGCATCACCTTTGCACGCCAGTTGATCATAAGGTCAAATTGTGTGATCACATAACTTACTTTGAAGTCCAAGCAACAGCTTTCTTGTGATGGGTGTGTGTCCTAAAATAGGATGTCTGATGCAAGGCTCAGGCTAACATGATGCCTAGTCTCATGGGGTTGCCAATCATGTAGTAGCGTGGAAAGCCTGGCGGTCCTCCGTCAGGTCCCAGGAGGAGGCCCTTCTTCACCCACTGAACAGTCCCTGAGGCCCACAGCACCTCACATTTCAACACAGCTGTGCCTAACATGCACACGGTGAGGTTCCTGGCTCTCTAACCGTAAGGTTTACTGGGTCTGAGCGCCTGGAGACATGAGAGGCGGAGAAGGGGACAGCAGGAGAGGGAAAGGGGCTGATGGTTTTTAATGTAAATGGCTGAAGAACAAAGGGTGCCGGTGCCCGTGTGGCGACATAAAAGAAATACATGACAAAATATACACCGCAGGGATGAAGTGTTGTGGTCTTTTGTCTGTCGAGTCTCCCCTCCTGTTGTGTCTGCCCACATTATTCATCCTGGCATATGTTTTATTGATGGCCAACCACAGTGATACGGCCTTAGAAATGAGTCAATAAAGTAATTACTGCAAATTAAATCCCCCCATCTGCCCTGCAGACAGGCTACTGGTGTGAGCAAAAGTCATGAGGTTTCAGCGATCTACCTTCACCTCGGTTTTTCAATGTCGATGTCCAAACAGCTAATACCTCCTGGGAGGTGTAATCATTAGCACTTTAATCCCTCTTGTTTGTCATAGGTGTGGGTGGACGTTGTTCAAGCACAATCTTTAAATGACCCACTGTGGTGCTGTGTGTTTGATCGTGGAAGGTGATCTTTAAAAAAAGACTGCCCATGAGGCTCAGCCACTGTGGTGAGGATTATATGATTAGCACGTTATGAATAATTTCAATTCAAGAATGCAAATGCAAGTGCAAACTTCAATTAGCGACCAGTGTTATACTCAGGTGGGGATCAATATTTAAGCAGAAGCCCATTAAGAAAGCCAGCTTGAAACTGCCGGGCCCCAGGAATCATGACCTTGATTGGCGCAATGACCAAGTTGTTTGTGAAATGCACGCTCGGTTGCATCTGACAACATGAGTGAGAGACAGAGCTCGGCAGATCAAGGCTGAACCAGTCACC
This sequence comes from Hippocampus mohnikei, assembly GCA_026261675.1. Taxonomy (NCBI): domain Eukaryota; kingdom Metazoa; phylum Chordata; class Actinopteri; order Syngnathiformes; family Syngnathidae; genus Hippocampus; species Hippocampus mohnikei. The sequence continues at coordinate 12,173,736 of JAKGUB010000556.1, read as the reverse complement.
TCACGTCAAACATGAAGGGCAAGATTGGCCATTACATGGGATGCATGCAAACAACCAAACACAGGCGTACATTTGCATATGGTTTACATAAATGAATACGCAGATATATGCTGAAATGCTAACAGCAAGTAGTAATGGGCTCAATAAAAACGCCATAGAACAAAATGTAGAGTTAAAAGTCATTTCCGTGTGTCAAATGTTTCTTAAAAGATATATTTGAAGACAATTTTGAATGGGAAAATGAAAGTTTTGTCTTTTAACAACAAAATTAAATGCAATCAGGTGGGGGGGAGCAAAACATGAGCGACACAGTCGAACAGCGCATTAATCTTAGAGCGGGAGTTTGCAAATGGTGCATGAAATTAGCCTGTAATTGAACCTCAAATATTAAATTATTAACATCGATCTTATTGTTCCAACAAATCTTTTCACGTTTGTTGTGTGCAATCGATTCCATTGGTGGCTAATGCTGAACAAAGCCAACATAAGATAAAGTCAACATTTGACATCATTGTTTTTCATAATTATGAGCCTACATTTTAACAAATAAAAGTTTCCTCAATCTCACTCACTGGTACACTTGACAAAAAAAAAGTCACCTCGCCAAGAGAGTTGTTGTCCATGTCTTAATTGTAGTCGATGTTTTACCAGCTTCCTCACAGTCAGTCAGTCAGCCTATCTGATGATGACAGAAAACTAAATGGCTGCAGCAGTTGCTCTTCTCTTTCGGTAACACACACACACACACACACACACACACACACACACACACACACACACACACACACACACACACACACAAAAATCGCTGAGTCTAGAATAGTGTAGTATATGGGACAGATTAAGAGGAGATGGCTAACCTAATGCAAACCATAAGCATGGTGTGTTGTATGTCTTGTCACCTAAATAGAGTACCTAACTTTCTATTTGAGGATTCAAAAAGAAACAATGTTCATATCAATTTGAAAGCTTCATTTGGGGAGGGGGATGGGGGGTATGAGGGAGGAAGTTGGCCAGGCTGTCTCCTTCTGCTTCCATCCAGTCTTAATGCTAAGCTAAGTTAATAGACTCTTGGCACTGTTCACTCGCTCCACTTAGCTCTTATCTATCTTCCTATCGAAGTCATGGTATACAATTCAACTTGGCATGCTAAGGATGGAAGGCATCTTTATTGAAGGCCATAAGTAACACCAGCAAAAAGGGATTAACAGGAAGTGTTTGCAACGTGAGCAAGTATCATACCGGTACTTGTCTGACTTCACATGCCGAACAAAGCAAAAATTTAAAGGCCAACTGTGAAGTAATTTCAGAAAATCTCAAATTAAATATTTTTGTGTCACCAGTGAAGTAATTAGACAAACTAGATGAAATACAGCATGAAAAAAATTCTCTCTCGATCTCAAGTGTACGAGGCCAGTCAGAAATTAATTCGGAAAGCGATGTTTTAAACTTATCTGAGGAGATCCAGGTGTTTAAAGAGTTGGAGGAAGACGGGGTTGTTGGCAAGATATATATTGTACCTTACATGTACGAGCCACATCCTCAGGATTCGGAAAATGTTGTGCCCGAATGGCCGAACATGGAGCGGAGATGAGACCTATTTCAGCTTTGGTTATTAGCCTAGCGTTATTGTTTGCAATTCGATGCTGTGCCATGCTGCAAATTGCACACAATACCTACTTGGTACATGCATTTCCGCTAGAACACATAATAGTGTATTGGTGTCCTACATTGTTATTGCTAAGGTAGTTCTGTTGCGTTGTCGGCCACTCCGCACATTATATCGGCAGCATTTTTGGTTGCAAACCATTAAAGAGGATTCCATTCATGCACTCATATACTGTAGTTTGAAATATTTGGAAACACCACACAATCATGCAAAAAACATGCAAACTCCACACAAGAAAGGCTGTTGTGCCAACCAGTGGTCCACCATGCATGTCATCTATCCAATAATACTTTCAAAGTAAAAGCATGTAAGCCAGTGGAATTTCCGGAGTGGCACACAGTGCTTGCCATGGTATTGGATGATCACTATGTAGTCAAATACTGTGGAAGCCTTCCTTCTGTTCGAACATGTTTTTAGGGGGCAGTTGATGATGGTTCATTTGCGTCTCGAGAAAAATACAAAGAAAGACAAATGATCCTCGTTTTGGTAATTACTGATCTTTGTTCAGAGAGAAAAGTACTAATACGACATTACAATGTAAGAGAAACTCATCAGTAAGCCAATTTCGACAAAAGTCAACATGGCGTCTGAAACAAGATTATCACAAAATCGGATGACACGATGAGATGAAGCGTTTAATTTCGGAGGATAGTTCCAGTGAAGCTGCAGCACCGTAGATGTGTGTTAATGCCAAAGCCAAGCTTGAGAGCTCACTCATGTAAAAAGATTAGAAAAACATGTGTTTGTGGGAATTTGATTAAGGCCTTTATAAAGTCAAGGTTGCCACTGCTCAGGTGAGCGGAACGAGGATGTGACTTGAAAAGGCCACAGTTACCATAATGATAGCTCCGTGGTGACATTTGAGCCTCTTACCCCAGATGAGACTGAGAAAGGGTAGCGCGGAGGGAGACGCAATCCGTGCTGACATGAAGTCCATTTCCCCACTGACACCTGACCTTCAACAATCCTGAAAAATATATAATAGGCCTACATGACCTACACGTTCTCTTATTGGGGTTGGGGGGAAAGAACCACTTTTGTACAGCCATGCGTTGAATTATATTACAAGCTATCAAATTTTCAGTTGCTCTTGGCTCAAGGTTCAAGGTTAATTTTGTGACTTGGGGCTAGTTTTCAATACTCTATAAATATTTATGAAAATGTCCAGACTGCATCTGTCCTCTCAAAATGTACTTGATGCAGCTTTATTTTGTTTGTTTGTTTGTTTGTTTTTCAATCACAAACCATGGTAAAAGGGTTTTGATCAAGCATTTATTGACACGGTTTTGGTTTTTTTAACTGCATGAGTCACATAGTAAGCCTCTGTGATCAGAGCAATAAAATAGACAAGTGGCGTCGTGGAAAATAGTCACCCAAAAATGACATTTGTAGAAATGACAAATTCTCTGAAGAAACATGAACAAACAGAATAATGCATCCTCTGCACTGGTAGTATCGTGGTACATGCTGCTGCCTGTTATGCAGATAGTGAGAGTTGGATTACATGCCAGTATCCCCAAAAATGAGGGGTTTAGAAAGTAAGGACACCTGTAGAAAGTATGGATTGGTGGTGTCCATCCTTAAATGCATTTGCTCCAGGAGAAGAGCAATTCATAATCTACCTAACTGAAAAGCATCATTCTACTGTATCTATCTATCGATATCAATCCATCCATCTAGCTAGCTATCCATTGTTGCCTGTGAAATGAACTCTATTGAAAGTTGATTTCACTTTACCACACATTTGACCATTAAAAAATAGCATGCAGAATCACAGGAAGGTTAGTATAGATCCACATTTTAGAACAGCTGCAAGGGCATCCGAGACAGCTGCGCCATTCTGTCTGACCTGGACAGGTAGATCTCTGAAGGCGGCAGCCATAACATCATCAAACGACTCGCTACACCCCATTCCGGACCAATTTAATGCGAAACTTCATGAAATCAGTCAATGAGCAGAAAATGAAGTTTCAACGTCCAAGCAGGCAGATGCAGACCTCCGTCTTATTACCAGACATAAGCCCCCTGGCCCCGTGGTGCCAATTACTGTAGCTTATGGAGGCTGTGTTGTGAACCGTTACTGCTTCAATGCTGAAGTGCTGTTGGAGAGGCTTTCTTAAAGATGCAGATAAGATTATCGGCAGAATATAATCACATTCAAATATGGCACTCTTGTAGAAGTCTGATAACACACACACACACACATATAGACACAGAAAGAGGGCTAAAAGATTTGCCAGTATATTTTTTTCCTTTTCTCATCTGCAGAAACTCCCAATACAGTCTGAACTGAGCTAGTGGTCCCTCAAGATCTCAGATGGCTTGTTCAACCTATGCCTTTTAAACAATGATTCCATTCTCTTTGTTTCCAACGGAGCAATTCCCCTTTAGGATTGCTGTGAGTGGAAAATTAGATTAACTGAGGATGTGTGAAAGCAGAACGAATAGATTCCTTTTACAGTTGACTCACTTTTGGTCCATTAGGAGCAGATGATTAAGTTCTTTTTGTTGAAATGGGGCTGTATATGAAAACTACATTTGTTTCATCCGTTTTATACCACTTACCCTTTTGAGGGTTATGGATGTGCCACAGCCTGACTCTTGGAGAGAGGCGGGATACACCTTGGCTTGTTTGCTATTAATTGGATTTAATTAATGATATATTTTTGGAATGTAAGAGGAAACAGATGGAGAAAATCCACGGAAGCACGGGGAGAACATGCGAACCCAACGCAGATCAGCCTGTGCTCTGAGCCCAGATCCAAGCAGTTCAGCAACGTCCTAACTATTTGGCGAAACCAATTGAGGCATGTGTCAACTTACTTCAACTCAAAGCCTCAAAGTATTTACTGGATTACCATGACTTCGGTATACACTCACAGACACTCAGAAAAAGCGGCAAAACTTTGTTTCAACTTTCAGCACCTGTACCTGCATATAGAGTGCACAGAAATAAGAGTGAGAAGACGACGAGGCAGAAACGCTCAAAAAAGTGGAGATACTTTTTGTCATAAAAAGAAACGGAAGAAACTTTTGAACTGGTGTGTGGATTTGCATACAAGCAAGCAGATTGCGCATACCTGTTGAGTGACGCCAAGGCTCAGGAGTGTCGTTTTTTTGTCTTTGTGAGCTACAGATGACTCCCTGAAAACAAGTGTGGAAAGGAGGGAAAGAATGCCAATGGGAACACCTCTCCACCTCATTTCCTTTCACTTCACAATTGAATAGAGAAGTATGGAGAAGAAAGATGCTGGTTGCGGGAAAGAGTAAAGCGCGAACCAGAGACGTGCATCCAAAGTGATGGTGGCAGGTGATAGGTGGTCATGTGAAAATGAGGATGAGAGCCAAGAAGACCCTCAATATTTTAGTGTACAGCAGGGTTTGGCAACTGACAGCCCACACTCTGAGTGGCCCTTTGAGTTAAAAAAAAATAGAATTAAAAATAAATAAATCGAACAACCCCTCTAAATTCTTCCAAAAAGGCTGATAAATGTTCAAAATATATATCTTACATGGAAAACTGGAAAATGGAGCGGGGGGATCCTGGAAATCTGAAGAAAAAGCTAAAATATTAAAAAGTATTGAAAACAAAGTCTGCAAATATGTGAATCCAGAAGTGCCAAACTGTGAATATGATTGTATTTTAAATTTTAATTCCAGCACTCACCACTAGATGGCAGGCATGTCTGAGTTGCACTTATACTAGGCCTTACACAGCCCTATATTACATAGTGAGTAGGCCTAATATTTTTTGTGGCTTTGGAATGATATGCTGGACAAACGTAGTACCTCAATAATATTACAATTTTGAATGGTCGATACGTATTTGTGAAAAAATGCACATCATGAGTCCTTGCACTTAATGGTGGTTTCTTGTTCAGTAGTTTTGTGCCATCCTTGAATGGCAGTTTTTAAAGCAAGAAAGCTGAATGCATTTACGAAAAGAAAAAAAATCACAGCATGGTTATTTTGTTGATTGCCTCACACCCTTTGTTGATTGGTTAGGATATTGCATTTTTTTACCTGTGCATTGAAAAATGTATTCTCAAAAATGAAATATGTCAAGAGCAAGTACAACCGTCATCTGGTTAGGGAGTGTGTGGTACTACGTGATCCCCCAGTATTACTGATGAAAACTTGTGACCCCCCTCCAGCATTTAAGTTTAAGGAAGCTTGAGGGAAGTGCACTTATTAAACAATGCAGTTGTTTTCCCAAGTTAATGATGTATTTGCGGTCATGTTTCGTCCTGCCTTTGTGCGAAATATTCATGGATGTAATTTGTTTTGCATTTAATTGCTCTGGTTTGGAGTCATGCAGCCACAGTACTCACAAACATACACTCACAAACACGGATGCAACAACACAGCTGCCAGTTTGGAACATTTACTGAATACTCATATATAATGAATGAAATTGAGAGCATCCACATCGACGTATTTTCTATATTGAATACTCCCAGTGTGACGTGCTCTGCGGCAAGGAAGGAGACGGACACAGGCCAAGGAATTTACTTTTAGTCTAGTGCTGCCCACCGCCCTCCCCCTTTGCGTATCCCCCAATGTCAATTATATACTTCCAACTGAATGGTGGCTGGAGAATACCACCATTTGCTCAGTCAACATCGAAAAAGGCTTGCCTCGACAGGCAACTGAAAGGTCATATTTATTTTCCACGTGCATGTATTTTTCATTTGAGTCGCCGACAGGTTACACTGGTTCTCCTCCCCCATATGGACCTCATGGACAAGTTGAGCAGTATCAACTCAAAAGCAGCAATTGACGCACCCCAGCCAGTACATGTATGTTATTTTGTTAGATGTTCCGAATATGTTCCCCTTCCTTTTCGTATGATAGACGATCTAAGTGAAAGAGACGATGTCCAGATGATACCTAACCGAACCGACTGCATAGTTGAGATGAGGTCGATAAAACAGAATGAGCTAGAGCAGTGAAAATGGCTGTGAAAATAGATGAGACCATGTGATGAGAGGAGAGATGTCATGAGATAGACATCAAAGATGATATGAGCTAAAATAGATGAGATAAATGAGATGAGGAACTAGATGAGAAACATGGAATGGATGGACGTACTAGATGAGAAGAGACGGCAACGAGATATAAATGATCATCATGTTTGATAAGATGACAGCAAAAAAGTTGATTGATGGATGAAAAAGACCGGCTCAATGAGATGAGAATTGTGATATGAAAGTTATCATGAAAAGACAGAAAAGTTGGGAGATAATATAAATTACATTAGAAAATAGATGAGATGAGGTGGATGCAATTATAAATGATGGTAATGGGAATGAGTGTTTGTATTTTATTGATATAGTGTCTCGGTAAATTCTGTGCCTAATGGCCCTGTCACACCTTGACGATTCAGCCAGCGTATGCCGACGTATCAGAATTTCCCTAAAATGCTGGCATACGCTGAATTATCGAATTTTTTTTTCAATTTTGGGCGTATACATAGCGTATTCATAACGAGTTGGACGTATACATAACGTATCAGTAAATTATATAGAACGTTATAACTTATAGATAACTTATTCCAACGAATGCCTAGCGTGTTGCCGGTGTACACAACTTATGCCCAACGATAGTCTAACTTATGCATAGCGTGCAACAGCGTATTGCCGACGATCACGTGTCGTAGTCTATAAAAAGGCTGCCGCTCGACGTTTCAAATCATAACTGCACTAGACATTGCAGTACCAACATCTGTTTGGGGACTATCCCCCCCCGGTCTAGTTAAAATGGTATAACCCAAGAGGCAAGGTGCGGCTTGCCATCGTTACTGTGAGTTGCTATTCACGCTATTAAAGCAGCAATCAAACGCCATTATGACTTGTGTCATTAATAAACCAAACAACATCAGCGTCATGCCAAAGAAAAGTCTGGGGAGCTCATCAAAGGTCTCGCACAGCCTCATCCCATCACAGCCACTGCAGCCTTCGCCAACTACGTGCGTGACAGCCTGGTCAGCATGTCCAAGCGCAAGTTCCGGAAGGCACGGATGTTGGAGAACAGCTAGTAGGTATTCTCGTCTCAGCCTTGCCGGATCCTCCATCTCTCGGATGATATGAACATCTGCTCACCATGAAATCTAGAGGAGTACTGACGGGTTCCTCCTGTGAAGCCCATTTTTATATCCCAATTCCCCTAAACGCTACCAATACGCCATTATACGGCAGCTGTACGTTAGAAACACATTCAGTAAGTTCTGTGGTCGTCCGGAACATGTTAAATACGTCTACATACGTCAATATGCGTAGGAGATAAGTTCGATATAAGTTATACATCCGTTCAAAGCACGTTACTCATAGGTTTTGGGTACGCTAGACATTATCTCGACGTATTTGGACTTATGAGTAACCTACATTTAACGTGTTTGAACGTGTGTCAACGATCGCATAACTTACCTATTACTTATGGCCTGCGTATACGGGACGTATAGCCATACGCTGACATACGTTGAGAAATTTTGAGCATGCACAAAATTTTTTGACGACCTCGACGTACTTTGACGTATACCAACGTGCTTCAGCGTGCTGTTAACGTATACAAAACTTACCCATAACTTATTCGACGTACGCCAGCGTATTTGCCAAATTTTTCATACGTCGGCATACGCTGGCTAAATCGTCAAGGTGTGACAGGGCCTTAAGAAGTGTAGTCCACAGACCCGATTTTCATACCCAGCATAAATATAGCGCAACTCTAACGGTGCACATGGGCGGGGTTTTCTGTCGTTTGGTGTTTTCCTAGACTTTGCACAGGTTGAAGTGGGCCGTTTGCGTCATCGCGCGCCGTTGTGGGATGGAGTGTGCTCCTCTCACTTCCATTAAATTCAGGGCAGTTGAAGCTCACGCATGTGCTGGACATTGAGGAAACAGAAATAGGCGGAGGGAAGCGATAAGATGACATCATGGTCATGCATCATGATGTACAGATCACATGTAAAAGAAGGGGCAATAGAGATGAAATGTGATACACAAGATGATAAATGTGATGAGATGATGGACAAGATGAATTGAATGAGAAACAAGCTTGATTACATGAAAAGATCATCCATCCATCCATCCATCCATCCATCCATCCATCCCAGCTGTCTTCGGGCAGTAGGCCGGGTACAGCCTGAACTCGTCGCCAGCCAATTGCCGTCCATTTTCAACAGGGTCATCGGGGGTGCCGGAGCACATCTCAGCTAACTTCGGGCAGAAGTTAGCTGAAAAAAACTAAAAGAAAAAAAAGGACAATGAGATGGATGAGCTTAACAAAATGGATGCCTTACTAAAATGATTAAAATTAATTGACCTCTGTAGAAGTCATCTATTTTACTGAGATTTTGTTAATAGAATAAACAAATAAATATGAATGTCACACACTATGACTAGCCTATACATATTTCACGTTAATAAGGGGATTGAATGAAATTTGCTTCGCACAAGTTGAATCATTGTTTTCTTACTTTAGGAATTAATTTATGAGTTCAGCCTCCAAAAATGTAGTCTGTCAAAAACTATGGCAAAACAAAACCTTCCAATTGAAATTTATTGCAGTGCGCCTGTGTAACACTACATTAGTTTAATGTAATTGTACCTAATAAATTGGCTCGCGAGGATCTGCCAACTATTATCTCAGGGAAAAGTGCCGCGGAACCCCTACATTTGGGAAGCAGGCAATAAAAAGAGAATGATAACGACACACGCATATTGGCACAAATTCAACGACTTTAAATTTGTGTTCTTGCATTCTGCGTGGTTGCCAGTGTGAGTGGGTATGTGTGATGTGTGTTTTTTGGAGAGTGGGTGTGAATGAGTGGCTGGTTTTGAGTCCCACATGTTAGCCAGACCGAGCTGGTCCAGCAAACAGTCATTAGATCTAGCAGGAAGGTTAGTTCTACCCCTTTCCGAAAGGGAGTGTGTACAGCATAGGTGGGAGACGGGAGGAAGATGGGAGGCGCAGGATGAGGAGGAGAGAGGCGAGGCGAGGGGGCTGTGAAACTCAGGTTCACACAAACAGCGCTGTCAGCAAGATTGGAGCCAGATAAAGGAAGGAGAGAGAGAGAGAGAGAGAGAGAGAGAGAGAGAGAGAGAGAGAGAGAGAGAGAGAGAGAGAGAGAGAGAGCTGAGTCTGAGGGATGGACAGAGGAGCTGAAGATGAATGGCGAGTTGAGAAATGCTGGGAGGGGAAAGAAGAATATTGCAAAGAGGGCAAAAAGAATTCATGTCAGGTGGTTGGACAGGCAGAGGGTGAGATGAAGGGGACATGAACGAGCAAGGTAATGGAGCGAGAGAGAAAAGGATGGAGTATGGACGGAGAAAAAAAATACTGTACAACGGACTACGGAATGACGAATAGAAGGTGAGGGAAGGAGGGAAGAGCAGCAGGAAAGAGGGGGGCCGATCGGCGGTAGGAAGGCTGACAGGAGGAGTTGTTTTTGCAACCCAACAGGAAGTCGACTGACTCAGACCAGCGTGACAGGAAAAGCAAGGAGGACAATTAATTAAAGGCAGAACAACACAATGTGTGGAAGTGGAAAGTGCATCTCCAAGAGCTAAAAATAGATCACCATTGCACGACATGTTGATGTCACGGGCGAAAAACATCAATTAGGGGCTCCAATTGTAATATTGATAAAATACCACCAAATACCGACATTCCCCTTTTTACCATTTGAGTCAATTCTCGACTAATTCATGCTGTAAAGATTCTATTGTAAGACTTATTTTTAGAGCCCAAGTGGAGACAACATTGGATAATGAGAGTGATGTGTTTTTGAGCACAAGATCAATTATAGAATGATATGACAATATGCTATATGACACACAATGTTTACCCATGAAGAAATGTTGACTTTTTCCGATTTTATAGACCCAGGAGGGATGTATGCAGTCCATGACAACACTCTAAGTGGCCCCTTGAACAATTAACAACAAAAAAAGACAGATAATTTTTTTCTCTCGCATTTATTCATTTATTTTTAACAAAACCGGACAAATTCTTCAAAAAAGCTGATTAACATGCAATATTTTTTACGAAAAATAGGTGGGAAGTGAGGAAATAAATCCCAGAGAAACCACAAAAAAACCCGCAAAATAATTTTTCAAAAAATGAAAAAAATACTGCAAATATGCAAATTTGCAGGTATAATCTGTGCCATGTCTGTCTGTTTGTTATCAGGCACAGTTGAAGCAAAGGGCGTTTCCCTTTAGTAGGCGCACCTGTTCTGCGTTTACCAATCAAGCCTGCCATGTATTTAAGGACTGCCAAGCTGCCTGGTCCCTTCTCATATTATTGACCTTGCTTGCTGTTGTGCTTCAAGTGTTGTATTGTAGACCTCGGTATCTTTCATAGTCGCTTTTGTCTTATAAGAGAACTTTGTATTTTCATTATTCCTTTTTATCGATCTTGATCTTTGGTTTCGTGTTATTGGACTTGTGATCTTTCGTTTGTGTATTGTCTTGTACCTTGCCTGTGCAAACACATTTGGTTTTATGTATTGTTTTTTTCCTGGCTCCTTGTGACCAGCGATTTCAATTTTGTACTTTGTCGGTGCGCTTTTCTGAAATAAATATTTTGGTTATCGTACTTTGTCTGAGCATGCATTTCTGGAATCCGGCACATTATTCGGTTTGGTTCAGATCTTGACACTATGAAACTGCGAATATGCTACAACTGTGGTTTTATGTTGGAATATCGAAATTCATCCCTAAATGGCAGACATAGCTCAGTTGTGCTTGCCCATTCTTACATGAGTAATGCAAATGGAATAATTTGATTGCTACTTTGGAATGATATGCAGACAAAACATAGGACCGCAATAAAATTTAAATTTCAAGTGAGTTGATTTTTGTGGGGAAAAAAAATTAGTTCTTGAACTTTTGTGCCATTCCTGAATGTTAATTTTCATGAGAGAGAGAGACCTTTGCACTGAAAAAAAAATCACAGTATATAGGTGATGCATCCCTGTTATAGGCAAAGAAACCGGACAGACATTTTTGTTGAGTTGTGAGCAAAATGTCATCCCAAGCGACGTCTAATATTCCCTCAAGTGACGGAGTAACTGCATGGCATTTATTACACGTGCTGCAGTCTACATTTGCTAAGTTTGTCTCCTTCGGTGTAGCGCATCCTAAGAAATATAATTATCAATTGTTTCACCTACAATTACATTGAAATAATTACAATGTGATAAAGCGTTGGTTTTTTTTTTGCTTATTATTGAAATTGATAGTGTTTTTTAAAAATAATGAATCGTGAAAAATCAACAATTTTTTACGCACTGTTCTTATCAACATTAGTATGTAGAATTTCTCTGATAATATGTAGCTACAATGAATTCACCCGTGACAATTTAAACATGAAAAATAAACAATAACAGTGTTTCACAATTGGGTCATGACCATGCTGATACTCCCCCCCCCAAAAAAAAATCAGATTCTGGCTTCTTTGTAGGCATGCAGAGGTCAAACCACATGCAACATTCAATCTGCAAAGGAGTATTTTAAGCACCCACTATTCTTTGCAAAGTGGTGAACAAATAAATAAATAAGCAGATCCAATTCTGTGGGCTCTGAAAACAGAACAGACTATGTGCGCTGAGCTGCCGAGTATTACCTCCACACTCTGAGCCTGGGCATTAACCACACAGCCATCTGACCCAGTGATCTGATTGGAGTCGCAGCTTCTGTTGTCCGCTACAGTGCAGCTGCACAGTATCAGACAAGCTAAATCTGTAGACAAGGTCAACATATTTTGTTTTTTTCTTCCTCCCAACCAATCTGGCTCACAGGCAATGTCAGGAGCTTTACCAGCTAGCCACAATGTGGAAATGACAATTCCAATCCACAAGAAAAAAAGAAGATAAAATGGAACAAAGGGTAAAAGTTCTCCAAGTCTGACAGCATAAATAGAGACAAAATCCTTTTACAGTAACACTTTCTTCAAAATACTTTTTCAAAAATACATTTTGGACTGGGACATGAACTTTGTCCTATTTCTGCTCTCTAAAGCAGGCTCTCCAAAACATTTTCAGCTAAAAATGGTCTATTGCATCATCATTATGACTAAAAAGTGTACATCTTGCACCAGATAAGCATGGCTTCATGATTAGAAAAAAAAATCGAATTGGCATAGCAGGATGTCTGGCACATTGCTGAATGTTTTCAATGTCAATAGATAGAGGTGTGTACAGCTAATACATGATTTGGGAACGGTATCATCAGTGGGTGGTTGGCTTTATTGGCATTCAGAAGTGAGTTCTTGACCCTTAAACAATAACCAAATTTCATAACAATGAAAGAGTCTGACATACGGTCAACGCCCAAGTGGAATCCACAGCTTATGTTTGGCGCTAGCGCTAGATGTGTCTTCAACTATCCATGTGTCCATTTTCTTGACAGCAATTCTCATCGTCCTCATTTAGCTCACCAGAGCTCATCCCGGGTGAATATGCACGAGAGTCGGAGTATACCCTGGACTGGTCGTCAGCCAATTTAAGTGTGCATACTGTGAACCATTCCCACTCACATTAAAACCTTTATGAACAATGTACATAGAGTCTTTCAATGACCAAAGAAGAATGTTTTGGGAATGTCCGAAGAAGCCCACAGAGCACACAACTGCACACAGGAGACTGAAATGTGCGCGTGAATGACTGTTTGAATAAATGCGCACTGCGATTGGCTAATGACCAGTCCAGGTTGTACAGTAAACTGGCATAGACTCCTTTTCACTAGCAACTTAAGGACAAGTACTGTCAAAAGTAGGAACAGGATGTTGATTGACAATGCCCGGCTAACTAAAGACAATTAAGTTTCAAGAACTGCGTGCACACAGACAACTTGCCATCAGGCTTAAGACTGATTTGGGAAAAGCCCAGTTAAACATACCGACACAATCTGCTGCTCGCCTTCAAACCCGATGTTTCCCTGTACATGTTGGCAGTGTCATGAGATCAGGGTGGCATATCCATTTGTGTGTGTGTGTGTGTGTGTGTGTGTGTGTGTGTGTGTGTGTGTGTGTGTGTGTGTGTGTGTGTGTGTGAGAGTCGGCTGGAGGGGTTTGAGGCAACCAGCTGTGGTGTCCAGATTGGGGAGGGATTATTCCCCCAAATCTATGCCATTTACCTCAGATGCTTAACAAGCTCCGACACAGCCGCGGTAATTGTGACTTTTATTTTATTGTTGGTAACAAAAACAATCATGCAATCAAATTACAGCATGTTGATGATGCGTTATACTGATCTGTGTCTCGGTGAAGTACAACAAGGGAATTACATTGCCAGTATGCGAATCACGATAGATATATCATGGCAATCATTAGTAGGATGGACATGCGACTAATCATTGTATTGGATCAAGGGATAGATTGGATGGCTTAGCGCTAATTCGTCTGAAGCATCCACATAAACGAATATGATGATAAATATCACTGACTCGCTGCCGGCAAAATTAATCAGCCGAGAGCCAAGGAAAAAGTAAAAGTTTTTCAAAAGGCCACTCCTCACTGGCAAAAGGAGAACTCCTCATCTAGCAGACTCCCGTGTAATGTCAGGAGGTCAGAGGCTGGACAAGATCACTGAAACAATATTATTAGGCCAGTGAAGGAAAAGGAGGCAGGGTCAGATAATAAGACTCAATCTGGCTGAGTGAAAATGGCTGGGAGGGAAAGTGCTGACACCTGCCTCGTTCTTCCCCATCCAATTGCCATGCAGCGCTAACTCTGTGCTACTGATATTCATGCCGAGCTGTCCGTCCACGGCCCACAAACTTTAACTGCCGCCTCCGCCTCGTGATTCTCCTCTCTTCCTTACTCCTGCGTCTCATATATCAAGTAGAGAACATGCAGGAGAAGATGAGTAGAGAGGACATAAGAAGACCGTATTGAAATTTGAGGTCAGAAAAGACCATTTCTGAACCCACTCTGGTTTTTTTCTTCTTTTATACAAATCCAACTCTTCTGCTTGTAAATATATAAATACCTCCAACCATTATGTACGTGGAATGGTGGTGTGCACATATCAAACATGAAAAAGAGAAATAAACATTGCGCCAGCGAGCTTCCTCTAACAAGCAATTCAATATAAAGACAGTGCTCAGGCAATAATGTGAGAGATGTTATTGGCTCTGACAGGGTGGTGGGGGTCAAGCCACATTGGGATTTTGCCCAAAAAAACAGTGGGATTAGTGAGCACACCAAAGAGAAAATGAACAAAAACAAGACATAAATAAACTATATCAAATAGCCGCAACACGAGCTTTGAAAAGAAACAATGACCCCTTTTCGCGCTTCACCATTCATAAACTCATCTCGTCGCGTTTTTCTCTGTGGGAACCATATATTTTCTCAAAAACTCAAAAATTTTCATTTTCTGTAAACACCCCCGTCCTTCTAAGGCATCATCATGTTGGTTGAAGAATAGCTGGTGGCGCAGTAGCTAATGTTAGCCACCAGCTATTTCAGCAACTTGACAAGATTGTCCAAAAAAGGAAAGTCTGTTAAAACGCCTAGTCTTGTTAGAATGGCCACTGTAAGTTGTAAACACCGCACCTCGAATTTGACAAATTAATGATATGTTCCATCCAAATTGAGTTATTTGTAATCTGATTGTCATGTCTGTCCGTTTTGTTATCAGCCACAGCTGAAGCGAAGGGGCGTTTCCATCCAGCAGGCGCACCTGTTCCCCATTTACCAATCAAGCCTGCCATGTATTTAAGAACTGCCAAGCTGGCTGGTCCTTTGTCATATTATTGACCTTGCTTGTTGTTGTGCTTCATGTGTTCAAGTGTATTCTAGACCTCTCGATACCTTTCATAGTCCCTCTCATTTTTTCCTAGAACTTTGTAATTATTTTATTATTCCTTTTTATCGATCTTGGTCTTTGGGTTTGTGTTATTGGACTTGTAATATGATGTTTACTTTTTCCTGGCTCCTTGTCACCAGGGATTTCAGTTTGTACTTTGTTGGTGCGATTTTTGAAATAAATATTTTTTTGTTATCAGACTTTGTCTGAGCCTCTATTTCTGGTATCCAAAACATTATTCGGTTGGCTTCAGAACCTGACACTGATAGTGGTCAACCATATTATCAGCACAGAGTTAAATTCTGTTCTCAGGAGATTGTTTCTTTTATGACCGGAGGAGGTCAGGTAATGAAGTTCTCAGATTCAATTCATCTCGCGTGTGATTAGATCGAATAGAGGAGTATTGTCACCTCAGCAATGGAGCTAAGACACTCTTTCTAGTTGCAATAATACATGTGGTATCATTTCATCTGTTACAAAGCAGGCTTTCACTTGTGGGCGATGTGCAGTGAACTGACTGATTCCAGTGTTCATCATTGCCTGCTTCCATTTTGATTGGTATCGTCATTTAAAATGCATTTCAGTACATTAAAATATCTCAAGTTCAAGCAATAACAATCAAACTGCTCCATGCCAGATAAATCTCTCTCGATTTCACATGCCGTATTTAATCTGATTTCTGTAGGCTATTACTTACTGTTTACCCCAAACATTTTTAGATTTACAGACGCTCCCCAGGTTACGAACGAGATACGTAAGGTGAATTCGTTCGTAAGTTGCTTCAGTGCTATATTTTGTCTGGAATGTATGTTTAAGGCTTATATGTTTGACATCCATATAACGGGGAGAGAGCTTTTCGTCACGTTCTTCAGGGCTCAAGGGTTAGCTGCTCGGTAAACTAGCAGCGGCTTCAGCTTGAAGCTCCCGATATTTCTGTTTATAAATGGTACCGATGGTCGAACGATTCATGTTGTATGCAAGTGCAACGCTCACCATTTTCTCACCCGCATCAAGCTTCTTTATTATTGCCACTTTCATTTGAAATGAAATGGCTTGCCTCTTCTTTACACTTCCACTCTCACTAGAAGCCTTTCGCTTTTCACCAACAATATTGAATAATGGATGCACGTGATATTTAACAACTGGGCAGAGTAAGCCGGATTCGGGGTGAATGCTGGGCGAGCTCTCACAGCGCCTCACGTCGGTATTAGCGGCGGAAAGAAGTACTACAGTACCTGTACTCGGAAAAAGGCGTGAAATACAAAATCGAACTTTTTCTTTTCTTTTTCGACATACCCGTAAAAATGTTCGTATGTACCGTTGTTCGTAACTCGGATGTTCGTAAGTCGGGGAGCGTCTGTATATCACTGGTCATCCAGTGAAGTCAGCTGCTAAGGTTACTTGCCACTGCTAGTTATTACAATGTTTTATTGTGTTAATGTTTTACATTAAATGAAAGTATTAATTTTCTTGCAAAACAGATGGAAGTTTTTGCCCCTCAGTGTAATTGTCACTAACCACGTCAAGTACTGATGACCTCTCAGTCCATCTCTGCGGGCGCGATCCCAGTGTTTAGCTTGCAACCTTGTGACTTTGTTTATGTTTTGTTTTAGGGCAGTGAAGGAATAATTATGTATTTTAGTTGTAGTTGTCATAAATTTGCATATTAATAATGATGAATTGATTTTGCTTGCAATGAAAAATGCTTTTGTTTGCAATGAAGAATGCTTATGCTATTATCAAATGAGAATGTTTTTGCTCTTAAGAAAGATATACTTATGCTATTAATAAACATATGCGCTTACTTATAATAAAGAATGCTTAGTACACTGTGTGACAGTTCGGGGACCTTTCCGAGAATGTGGTTGGAAAGAGATAAGGTAATAAAAGAAAACACTCCGGCTCCTCGAGAGCCATCTCCTGCCTGTTTTAGATCTCTCTCGACTTCAACACACCCGATTCAAAAAAAAAAAAAAAAAAAGTCGTCATGAGCAGATTTAAATATTCTTATCGGCTGCAGACATGTCATTTCCTGACAGAGCTAGACATTTTATACATCATGCTGCAGCGCCATGGTAATATCACAACGCTGATGCTTATCTTTTCGTATCAAAATATATATGCGAGGATTATTAAAACAAGAAGTGGTTGGAGACCTGGAGACGAGTGGTTGTGGACCACTATTTGTTCCTCCAGTTAATTAGAGTTCTGTGCTGTGTGTGTATATGTGACATAACACCCATTTGTCTTTTTTTTATTTTATTTATTTTTTAGTTTATATGTATGTGTTTGTCTTTTTGGGGGTTTGTTTGCA
The DNA here is from genome assembly GCA_026261675.1 of Hippocampus mohnikei. NCBI lineage: Eukaryota > Metazoa > Chordata > Actinopteri > Syngnathiformes > Syngnathidae > Hippocampus > Hippocampus mohnikei. The sequence continues at coordinate 12,155,940 of JAKGUB010000556.1, read as the reverse complement.
GCATTCAGAAGTTTGTTCCTGTCAGCCACCGTAGATTACAGTTTAGCAGGGCGGCAAAGTCGGGAAACTAGAGTACCGGTATTTATTGTTTCTCAATTGTGTCTTAAAGTATACGAGGCAGAATGAAGTGCACAGCATGGCACTGACCAGCAGTGGCACTCTCAATTCGCGCCGTCTAAAGAAACAGACCACATACAAACAGCTACGGGAAGTTAAGGTCCATCTACATAATTCCTCAGGGCAGCATAACTGTTCTGTACGAGACAGGCATGGAACCACGAGTTCAGAGATTTTCCCATCCTACGAAGTTTATCAATGTTGATTATCATAATGCTTCATGTTTCCTCATACAATGGTGCCCTCACACCGTCACCAAGCCCGTAATCTATTTATTTACATACCCAATTGATTTTTCCCCATTGAACAGACATGATTCCTTTCCAGACTGCTAAAAAGCATCACCGTTTTTTGTCGGATTATTCATCCACATTTATATAAAAAACAAACAGCAACAACAAATGCATAAAAACAAATCAAATAGGGAATGTCAAGAAATAAACAAAAAGTCGATGACATTAAGAGCCACCCTCCAAATCCGGCTCTGGCTGACTTTTCATCATTCAAGTGCTACTTTTCAATTGGTATTTGTGTGTTTTTGAGCTCTGTTGTCTCTGAAGCAAAATTTGAGTTAGGCCTTAGTCCCATATAAGCACGGATGGACACGGCAGTCCCGGAAAGTGCCGGATCCCGCCGGATTAAGATCCGGGATGATCCGTGCTCTTTCTGGGGTTTTCGGTCGTCCAAAAACCATCACGCCGGTGGTAACACGGCAGCTACACGGTCGAACCCGTACAAACACGGCAGCAACACGGAATCAACACGGTGCCCACACGAATGACCAAGGATCGGCACGGACAGTCAAGGCAGAGCGGCGGAATAACACGAACCTACACGGCAGTGACACGAACAATTACGGACCAACACGACGCCTACGAATCATCCCGGCGCCTACACGGCGGCGACACGAACACACACGGTCCACCCGGACCGTCAAGAACGTGTATAAAGCTGGCTAATTTCCGGTTGTTCAAATTTCCCCTATTTATATGAGCATGAGCCATCGTCCGTGTTATCCGTGTTCCTCCGTCATAGTCCGCATTAGTCCGTGTTTTCACCGTGTTTGCACCGTGAACGTCCTTGTTGCCACCCTGTCTATCCGTCATCGTCCGTGATATTCCTTGTTCTTCCATGATAGTCCGTGTATCCGCCGTGTTTCAACCGTGTTGTATCCGTTTTGCACCGTCTTCGTCCGTAGTAGCTCCGTGTTGATCCGTGAGGGTAGTCCTGAGTTGACACTGTCCGGCGTAGTCCGTGTAACCACCGTGAAAGTTCCGGAGACAACCGTACCTCTGCCGCCAGGATTCTTGATGGTCGGGGTGTGAATTTTTCCCGGACTGTCAAGGACATACACGGACAAACACGGCAGGGATACGACTGTCCCCGGACCCTACACGGCAGCTACACGGACCTACACGGCAGCTACGCGAACCTACACGGTTGTTGCCAACTCCCGGACCTTCACGGACGAACACGACAGTTTTGAACTTCCCAAAACCACCGTGTTGGCCTCCGGAGCCCAAGGACAGTGCCGGACGTTCCAGGACGAAGAGGGTTCACCGCGGAGCTACACGGCGGCTACACGGTCCACACGCCGGATCGTGCCGGATGTGGTCCGTGTTGATCCGGCACCTATATGGGACTAAGGCCTTAGGCTTGCAACACAACGTACAACCACGGCCAAGGAATGGCTGGTAACTAGAGTACAATGATATTTTAGGGAACTCATAGCTCTGTGGTTGATCCGAAACATTTTGGGCCCATTTTGGAATAACAAACGTGCAACCTTTGAAAACGCAGAGTTGAAATGGCAGTATTGTTGGTGGACAGATGACAGTGATATTTATTTCTAGGGAAATGGGCTGTGGGGGTGGGGTAAACAAGAGGAACGACAATTGTTTGAGACCAAAACGATGGCCTTCAAACATATGCCTTCATAAAGGCTCCAATGTGTCCTCACAGGAAGAGAAAAACAAGCATTAAAGGACACACACCTCTGCCAACTCATCGGCTTTTGGCTATGCTCGGGTGGAGCTTGCCATCCTGCCCGTACCATTTTCAGAAAATCTACTTTAATTAACATATCAGAGGGCCAAACGGGGCTCAAGCCCTTCTCTGCAAACTGTAATCTGCCCAGTTTGAAGTGATCAACCACACAACGGACACAACGAGGCCTGCCAAGGCAAACACAAGGATAATCCAGTTATACCTGCTTATACGCCGGACGGCTAAAAGCACTGAACTGACACTCTCGCTCAGACGGGAAACAGCTTGCAAAGCATTTTCATCCAACCAAAAGTGTTTTGATGATCTTTTACTACAAGGCTTGAGCTCCAAACTGCAGTTTAGCCACATGATGCCAAATGAGCGCCTCCTTCTCCTCCACCTGGAACAAGATTAAATATCAAGCAAATGGGGGTGCCCTTCTCTTATTACTCCCCAGTGGCTTTGATCACTTAATTTCCACCTGTACAATTTGCCGCCCCCTGGGTGCCCCTGCCTCACTCACAACACTTCATCTCTTCTTTCTTTTAACTTTCCCCCTTATACAAACATTGTCACACACACACACACGCGCGCGCGCTGTATTTTAATCTCAGGGTGTCAGTGAAATAGTGAAAGGGGGGTTGTGCTTACCTCCGACTTGCACACCCCCTGGGGACCATCAGGCAAAGTTGAGGGTGCAACAGATGGAGGCTATTGTGCCCCCAAAAGAAAAGTAGGGAGGTGGGGGGATTTTAAAGCGTGTGTGCATGTCTGTGCATGTTTGTGTTGTCTTTTCAGGGCCGGAGGAAGAGGGGCTAGGGGTAGTTGAACACAAGATGTTTAAAATCTGCTTGGTTAATAGTCTCCTGGAATGCCACCTCCTGCAGTTTTAATGAACCACCCCAAGTGAAAAGGCCCAATGGAGCATGCTGTGTTTGCCAAAACAGTCCTTGGTTTGACGTTCTTTGACCCCTGCCACTCCCACGCCACTTGAAGGCCGTTTCCATGGTGAGCAACCGAGAAAGTCTACCAAGCCCGAGATGCTGAGATCAATTTCAGACACTAAATGTATCTTGTTGCCCCTCTTTTCTCATCCCGCCAAAAACAACCATTTGGGTGAAAAGTTTTTTTTTTTTAAATTCAACCCAAACTTTTTTCTTCAGAACGCTTAGTCCTTATTAGCCCCCGAAAGGCTGAAGACACACATAAACAGACACAAGTATAGCTGCGCACATCCCCATAAACACAAAAACTAGCCCTGATTGTCAACAAGGAGCCTGATTATTCAACATACACGTGTGTATTCATAGGGAAGTTTGTGCCATGTGTGTGTGTGGGTTAAGGACTAATAAAGTGCATTGTCCCTAATTAAAGAGTCTTTGTGTACTACAGCAGTGGTATCAGCTCAGCAGTTTCAATACAGGGTGGCCATGTTCTCATTTAAATAATTGCAGGAAAGAAAAATGACATATAAGGGGCCAAACAATTGAGTATTATGGTCACACTGAAAGAAAACACGACCAGAATAAAGTTGTTATCACAGGGGTCCATTATTTATGACAAAGCTCCATTCCTACAGCTGCAATGCAACCTGGAACTGGAAAATCAGAACACACTAGAGCATGTCGTAAATCTGAAGTACGATCAATATTTGTACGAAAAATACTTATGGCCTATTAATATAAAAGCAAATGAAAAATAGTACGGCCCTAATTGACCGTGCCATCTTGAGCCGTGTGAAGACATTATATTCTTACGCCACTGTGCATGCAAGTTTGATTAAGCGACGCTCATAACCTCAAAATATCATAATTCTAGTCAATATTTTTCCAAAAACAAAATTATAAAGCGAGCCTACTTTCTCCTGCGCTTGGGATATATCATTCGTAATCTCGAAATCCACACTGTATGTCGATAATCTATTCAGAAGTATTTATAACAAACCTAACGCCTAAATTCCTATTGAGTATCTCTGTAGACAAAAATATATGTCAGTATTCCATTTTTAATGTTCCTTTCTTCAAATAGAAATAACTGCAAACAACTTGAAAGGAGAGAAATCATGAAAAGATGATGGAGCTAAACATGCTAGGGGATAGATAAATGAAGTGCAGTGAAACAAGGTGGGAGGGTCAGTCGGGTCTGTCTGCCTTCCTTACGACTATTTGTCCTGTACAGCATGTATACACAAAAGGTGTTTTGTGTTTTCTGAGCCATTCATTCGCTGTATGCCATTGTCATGTCACCTTGAACATGAAACTGAGCCATAGGAGACACGGCCATAGGGTCACAAGCTGCTAAAAAAAAACGTTACATGTAATTCTGTATAACACTATCGAATGCTCCAAAGCCTGTGATGACTTATCTTTCCACATCAAAATTCCACATCGAGAGGCTACATATATGTGCCATAATGTATGCAGCATAAAAGGTCTCCTCTGTTATAAGTTGAATCCGTTGCGGGCCCCCGCTGCCATTTACCTGCAGCAGGCCTTTTAAGAAAACAAAGTGGAAATCCTGAAAGGGTAATCAGAGCTGCTCTTCCTGTCTGACATTCATGAGCTCAGCCTTCTAATGGCACCATTCATTATAACCCCTATTTAAATAAACACAAGCTTAATGATATAATAACAAGTGAGGCAGGCTGCATATACCATCATAATCAGCAGGAAAGAAAAAAGTACCAAGGAGCTAAAGCAACTCTTGCCTTACATCCCCCAAAGCCAATCTGGCTGTCTCCCACACACGAACACGTTGGTCTCAAGGTGAGTTTAATTAGGATGAAGACTGCACAAACAGGTGAGGAGATGGATGTATTTAGAATGTGCAGTCGAGGCGTGTTGAGTGGGTGGTGAGGGTTTATTTACAACGCTGCAATTGGAAGAAGCTCCATAAACTCGGACAAAGCAGCAAAGAGGCACATCTTGACTCACTGACAAAACATACAAATATTGAAAGCGTTGAACTACATAGAGCCACGGAGTGCCACCCGCTGACACTCTTATGGAACCAAACTGATTAAAATCTTATGAATACGATGCTCATTCATAGTTGTTGAGTGGCAATCCCTTGGCCATATGGCATATATTTGACACGGTTGTCTGCCACATATTTCAATATGCAAATTGAAATATGACAGAAGCTTAAAGTGGTTTAAAATGTGGCATCATTTTCATTTTTAATAATCCATAATAATAAAATATGTAATAAACTACTGCCCTGAACTAGGCTAAGCGTATTCTGTAGCAGTTGGGAATACCATTCCTAAACTCCTCTCATTCTTTGTTATAGTTTCACTCTCAGAAATGCTTTAAAAACAACAACATTTTGATATGTTGCATATTGCCTTACAACAAGCAATCCGGCAATTTTTGTGTTTTTTTTTTTTTTTTTTTTTTTTTTAACGTGAAGCAATTAGTGGCTGCAAACAGGTCTGCCAATGACAACATAATACATTTTGATGGAAAATTTCCAATCTAAAGGATGCTCAATGCTTGAACATTATTTATTGTATTCTTAGTATGTCAGGAAGGGCATCTGGATTAAAACTTTGCCAAACATTTATGAGTGCACATCCTAAGATGCGGAAAGCGCGTTCGTAGGCAGAAAGAGAAAAGCAAAAACCGAACCTAGACCTAGAAGTGCGCACTTGCTTCAGCTTGGTTCAATCACGGTTCAGCTAGCAAATATCAGAAAACAGCGGAGTATTTATTTATCTATTGATATGCATATATCGATATACTGCATCTCTCCAATTAACTACATATATATATATATATATATATATATATATATATATATATATATATATATATAGAGAGAGAGAGAGAGAGAGAGAGAGAGAGAGAGAGACGGACGGACAGAGAGACAGATCTTTTTTTAGAAAGAATCAGTCATTACTTTTGTTGCTCTGTTGTTGGTGCAATTAGAGGTGAAAATGTTAAGAAAGAAAAAGGACTTGGACATTGCATTTGCAATGCAGAGAGGTTTAGATTCACTTTGTACCAGAGCGGTGATGAAGGCGTGCTTCATGGAGGCATATTTTGACTGTAGCCAGTGCACATTTTGGGCCTGCTGTTGGATGAATCAACATAAGCAAATTGAAGTAATTGCACCGTAGCCTGCCCAATGGACCCGTCTGGTTCTCGGGAGGAAAGAGAGCCGAGAGAAGGAGAGAACATTAGTGAATCCCACTAATTGCTCACACACCTGTGCCGTCCACTTGACTCGGCTGGGGATTTGAAAGCGGGTACTGCAACAGGAGGTTCCTGATATGGTATTTTCCCTGTTAAAGAATGATGTTGTTTAGCTGATCCAGCATATAATGTGTCAGCTCTCGTCGAGGATGCAAATTGTGCTTCCAGAAGAATATTCATCGCTCCGTTTGGTCGTGAAAGCTGGAAAATTAAAGCGGCCAGTTTTATGACCATTCTGTCTGAATAAATGATGATGTTCCTGTGTAAAGCATTAAAAAAAAAAAAAAGTGAATCATGAATGTGAACAGAGGAAAGGACCACACTGTTCTATTCCATTTAGCAGGGAATTGGGCATTCTTTTTCTGCACACCAGTATACCATATGATTATATGGATAAAGAACATCCTGAGTGTGACTTTACCAGCTTGGTACAGAATACAAACCCAAAATGCATATACGCAGATGTTATACTCTCCAGTATTTCCAATATACTGTTCAACGCTGTATAACTTTGTACAAAATTGGGTATTATTTTTTTCGCCAATGATAGCAATCCACCCAGGTCCTTCGGCAGAAAAGCAGTACCAAACCATGACGCCCCATCCGTCGATCATACTTTTCAGTTGATATGAGGATTAGACGCTGGCGTGGTGTGCCTTTTCTGCTCCACGTATAGCATTGCACGTTCTTTTCAATTAACTTTGGTTTCATTTTTCCAAAGAATATTTTGCCATAGCACTGTGGAACATCCTTTTGTTTGTTTGTTGTTTCAGTAACGCCATATGGTGGACAAAGTATGGGCTTAGGTGGACATTAATCACATTCTTGTCAATGTTGTGTATAAGATTTTTTTTTAAACAATCAAACAGAGTTCTGGCACATGTAGAGATCAATTACTATTACTAAAAGGATATTTCATATGATAAAAACTACAAGAATATAATGCTGTCTGAATAGGGACTTTTGTGATACGTAAACAAACGTCTATTGTGTCCCATGGCAGGAATGCCACACTCCATTCCACCTTTCAAGTAGCAATGTGTAACAAAACATTTCAATATTGTGTTCTAATACTCATCAAACACACAAGTAGAAATGCACTTGGTGGAGCGCAGATGTCGTCGATGGTTAGAATTGTTTTGAAAAGCAAAAAAATATACATGCTGAAGGGGAGTACCGGCACTAATTGTTGTTCGTCCGAGGACATTGTGGAGTGTGGGTCTATCTGGAATTGGCAGCGTGCGGAAGAAAGCACCTTGATGGCCTTTATTGTGAAGTCACATACGGTACAAAAACGGCATTAAAAGGGAAGTCAATCCAAATATAAGTTGCACGCCACCGTCCTAGTCTAAACACGGCATTCTGGTTACCGTAATAATGCATTTGTGAAATATGAATTAAGCACCCGTAACCTACCGTTTAAAAAAAAATCTCAGGCGGGGGCTATTTTGCCACTTTCTGTCACCTGAAAATGACATCACAGTTGCTCAGGGCAGCAACCAATTATGCCTCAGCTTCAGAAAACGTGTGAGCCACTTTTCTGGACATAAGAGTGACTAAATATAGTATTTCACACACATTCATTGTTCAACGTCACCATGTGCAGTACATTTGTGGCAAACACACATTTATTGGTGATAGAAAGACAAACAACGACTCTTGTGGGAGCGCACGTGCCAACGGCCTGAGTCTGCAATGAATGCATGCATGGTCACTGACAGCAATAATTAGAATTATTGGGTTGAAAACAGGAAATCAAAGGAAAGCACAAAAATATTATTAAAATGGAACATAATTTAGTGGAATAATTGATTTTCTTTTCTTTTCTGTTTCTTTAACTCTTCATAGAGAGTTAACGGCCAGCAGGGGGCCGGGCAGCATCCCAAACTGCACATCCCTGCTTTACGATACAACACTGCTGGGGGCAAGGGTACCCTGCATGAGGATGGCATGGATTGCCTATTGTGTGGGTGTCATAACAAACTAGAGTAATGTTCACTTACTGCACATTAATCCCCCTCCCCCACACATACATACCTAATCATTTGTTTGAAATCCCCAAGCAATGGTTGACTCCCTTTTTGTATGCACCACTGCCTTGAATGAACCTATTACACACAAAAAAAGGCTCCTGCAGGTGGACAACATTTGTGCAGAACCATCTGTTCAAGTGTACTTTATTACTTTGTTTTCATTTGTGATTCTGACCCAACCTTCTTTGTTCCACTGTGGTCAGGTGAGGTTAACACTCGATAGATTGTACAAAAGAGAACAAAAAGGGCACCATCTGCAAATGTTCAGAATAAAGGGACGTTTGAGGGAGTGGTACAGATCACAAAGCCAAAGAAAAAAAGGCTAAAGGCTCTTGTACCCTTGGAGTCGAGTCTGACTAAAATGTAACTAATGACTCTAGTCTCGCCTCACCAAATGGCAACCTGAACCTTCCCTGTGGTGAGCGTCACTGAAGTGTAGCTCTGTGAAATAGAATTCAGAGCAATGTGGCTCCTTATCGTACCAGGGGAGAGGGGTTGAGAAAATAACAGTTGGAAAGCACATTTATGAGCTGTGGAGGAAGAGAGAGAGATGGATGCGCTCTGTTGTGTGGGAGGGCGATGAGTCCAGCAAGTCTTAGAATGCCATATGCTACCTTCAGGCAGGCATAGTCCTGCGATGGCGAGGGGGCGAATAAGGCGAAAGTGACTGGCGTCATTAGAGCTGGTACGACACGGCATGTGCCCAGCCTTCACATGCCTCCGAGTGTGCCTGATGGACGGAGGGGGGCCGTATTGAAGGAGTGAAAGGAATGCATGAACCTGCATCATTAGATAATGAGCTTGGTGTTCATCACGGGGAAACGGCAGAAAGCAAAAACAGAAATGTGCGAGTGTGGAGAGTGTGAATCAGGAGGAAGCCAGACAAAAATGAATAGACGCGTACATAGTTAGGAAACATACAACACCGCTGATTATTGTTCTGGTGCCACCAATGAGGGCTGAAGCCCTCAGTGCTGCCAGGCAAATGTCCTTTATTAGTCACTTCAATAATTAATCACCCTGGGAGCGTGTCATTGCAGCCATGCACTGACCCATTTCCTTAGCATTCTACTCACAGGACTGTGTTGTACCCCATTCCCGCAGAGCCCCTCTGCCCACATGTCTTCATTTGGTGAGGTGTGAGGTGCAGAGCCCAATCCTCTTGATCACGCCCGGTCATTCATTTGCCACTTTTCTCGAGAGGAATAAAGCAGTCTCACTGGTGCCCAAAAATGTTGGAAACCATACAGGGAGGCAGAATAGCGAGCTCGGCTGTGGCCCAATGGGTTTTGCAGCCTTTCTAGTTGAAATATGGAGCCCATATGTAGGACGGCCATGCGAAAGTGGGGACCCAACAGGGTTCCTTTAGGCTTTGATGCTCATCGCTACAAAAGCAGATGGCCATGTTCTGTTCCTCCAACTTTTTGTGCCTCCTCGTCTTTTATCCAATCCTATCCTGCCTATTAGCCCCCCGTCTGTCATGGTCTAGCAGCCTTGTGCTCATCCCTCAGGGGCTAAGGAATGAAGTCAAGCTTCCCTATTGACACGGGTCTCACTGCAAAGCTTTGAATAGAAGTCAACCGAGTGAAAAGGCATGTTTTGGAGGACAAAATGGAAGAACGCCAGATCAATACAGCTGGGCTATTTGGACCTGAAATGCTTTGGTCACCATGTGCTCTGTCAAAGCAGTGCGAACCACAGGTGGCAAAGAATTTTCCTGACCACTGGTTCAAAAGTAACAAAAAGTGTTAATGGTAGAAAAATCCACGTGCACCTGTCTGCAAGATGAGATCAAACCAGACGGGCAGCCCACTGTGTTTGCGCTCTATACTGTAGATATTTCTGTCCTTGCTCTAAAAGCAGGCGGAATTCATTACAAAGGTCCAGCAACCAAACTGTTTGCCCTTCGCACCCAAGCAATTGCTAAATCAGAAAGGCGTCAGAGAGCTCCAGGCAGACGCGGTACAAACAGGTTTGAAGGCCCATCTGCAGTAATCAAACAGTCCCTCCTGCACTTGAGCTGCTCTCTCCTCTGCCTCTCGATGGCACAAGCCAATTAACTGTTAGTTACAGAGCCACAGATGAACGCCCTAATTGATTACATGGCAATTGCCAATTCAATTATCAGTTTTGGCACAATGTGCTGACCTGAGAGATTGAAAATTCCCGAAGTTTGTCGACACGGGTGTATTGATAACTTTATAAGACTATGCCTGAGAATTAAATGTTCAAATTATGAAAAGAAAACAAAAAAAACTTTCATTTAAGAATCACTTGTGCAACGTTTTGTCAACACCCATAACCTACCTAGGTATTCATGGTAGGACAAAAACGTTTGGGGATACACAAGCCCAAAAGTTTGGGAACCACTGCTCTAGGGTTGCGGGGTGCAGAAAATACTTGGATGACTTTTTTTTAGCAGCGCTGCTCCAGTGAGGGTGGCTGACCCTTCTGTTGAGTGTGGACCCTTAGGGTGCATCATTTTTGGATCTGCGGTGGCAAGTGTACCCCCTGGAGGCGGACCTGGAAAAAAAGTAAATCAAGCCAACCCTTAAAGACTAAAATTTAATATATAACGACCTACGAACAATTCAGCTCACGAAAAGCCTCTCGGCACGCATTGTCTTCATAGCTTGGGGACTTAGCAAAGAAAGCAAATCCGGCACGAGAGAAACTGCATTTAAGCTGCTCATTTCCTCATTCTCTCATGAGTGAGCCGTGGAGAGGGTCATTTTTATGATATTTTCAGAAGTTCAAGCTAATGTCATTTTACTGATCAAAAAAATTTCGGGAAGTGATAAATGGGCCATTCCGGCCAGATGGACCCGAGGGGAAAAATGGGAGGAGGAATACATCTTCTCCACTGAAAGTGGAAAAATTCTTCTTCCACAGTGTCATGGGGTAATTTTGATTCCTGTTTTTTTGAGCGGGGTTGCTTAATTATGTCTGCTTCTCTATGTTTACTTCTTCCTTTAAATCATAAAGTGAGAAGTCACATTGTCTTTTAAAAGATCAGTTTGTCACACATGGTCATTTTTCATCATTTTTTTATTGCCTCACACCCGCGAGCACTTTCTCTTTACAAAAGGCAGTGCATTTTTGGGAGGGGACGACGCTGCTTCTGGCATCCGTGATTGGATGAATGCATTGCACGTAAGTGGAACTGTGGCCTTGCGACAACATATACGGACATATTGACATGATTACAACGGCATTAATTATTTGTTGCCTGTTTCCAGAGAAGCTACGATTCAATAAATAACATACATAGTGTAGATACCAGTCGCTGATGGTGTAGTGGTACACTTGCCGGACTTGGGTGCGGGCAGCGTGGGATCGGTTCCCACTCAGTGACGGTGTGCATGTGCTGTGCCCTGCGACTGACTGGCGACCAGTTCAGGGTGTAGTTCGCCTTCCGCCTGAAGTCAGCTGGCATAGGCTCCAGCAACTCCCCGCAACCCTCATGCTGTAGAGTGTGGATAGTATTTTCTGAGGAAAATAGAATTACTCCAGAACTTCCACGGCTACCACAACAATCATTTGTGATTGGATGATCGAGGATGCGGAGGCGTAATTTCTGCCTACATGTGCAACGTATTTCCGCCTTCCGCCGTGAAGGGATGCAAAACATCTTCAGTTGACAACAATGCATTTTACACATTGCCCATGATGGTCACGCAGCCCGAGAAGAACCACAACATAGATTCATCCGCTACCCCGTGCCAATACTGTTCATGTATGGAAAATAGTCTGTCAATATCAGTAGTTTCTCTGAAAATTGTTGGTAAATTGTTGGTAAACATGCAGCGTTTGTCAGGTGAAGTTTCACTGTATGCATAAATAAACAGTAAAAACAATGGGATATAGGTGCAAAATTAAAATTTGGAAATCTAAATTCAGATGGTGCTTGGAGCATCATGATGAGGAGTGAAAACAAACTGGCAAATATGTGGATTGTTTATTCATTGTTTCTGACTTACACTTCTCCTCTGCTTCCTGCTCCACGAACCACTTTGTTGCCAGGAGCACACAAAGAAGCTTGGATGGAACAACAGAGGCAGACACACATAACCACGCGCATATCTACACGCATTGGTATGTGTACCAGGCACAACAAATAAATTTAGTTTATTACCAGATATAAATATTGATAAGGGAATGTTCTATATAGGTGCATATGAAGAGGTCAAATTTACATATGACACACACATACGTAAACATGAAATATATATGTACATGATTAAGAAAAAAGCAATACACACCCCTCAGTATATATAAACCAATATCGGAAGGCACTCCAGGACAAGAGGCCACTTCATCAGTAAAGCATTTTGGAGCCTGAAAATGCAAAAAATTCCTTGCGTTTAAAATGGAACATGGAAGTTGCAAAGAAAAAAAATCATCAAAAAAAAAAAAGACATCCTAATAGGATTTGTAGTACCGGTAAATAAAAAGATGGTCTATGTAGTCTGAGTTAATTCCCAAACAAGTCTGTCTGGACAATGAAAATGGGAAATAAAAAAGTTACCAAAATAAAACTAGTAACATCTCTCAGGCTCCCTTAACAGACTCAGCGCTGACAAAACACAACGAAAAAACATTTCACATTTTTACGTGATCACGCCATTACAAAAACATGCACAGGTTCGCCAGTTGAATCACATGAAAATCCATCGCCCTTCCAACATCCACAAGACTATTTTTTCTCCGTCATGGAGGATTGCTCACGCTAATCAGGATGGAGAAACCCTGGGTGAGGTGTTAGCGCTAACATCGTCTCAAAAAGTGCAGTCTGAATAATAATAATAATAATAATTTCCCATGACAGATCCGTATCTCACTCTTCAAGGTTTTGTTGTTCGAGCCAGTGCGAGATCAGAACCTGAAACTATTGGAGGGGAGAAAGCCAATGGATGAAGTCTATTCAACTGACTCTACCCATTCTCCCTCAAGGTCTCTGCATTTATATCTATATTGCTTAATGGTCTGCACACTAGCTTATGGCCATGGGCTACATCTTTAATGTGTATATGTTGTTGGGTGTCTATGGTTCTATGAATTTCCTTTACCTAGCATTTCTCCCACTGCAGGGATTGGGAGACAATAAAGATGCAAAGCAGGAGGTTACACGAGTCTAAAGCCCTGCAAGGGTTTCTCGCAGAGAGTAGCATCTCAACATTTTTTGGAGGTCTTTATCAAAGGCAGGCTTTTAAGGCCACATGCTCCACATATACTCAGATGGGCTCCGAACTTCTGACCCATGGCGCTGATGTTTTTCCAGAGGCAGGGTGTCCCACTACAGGAACAATTCCCTGCTTCCCTTTAGTGTTTTTCTTTACAAGAAAGAAAACGACCTTAGTGACAGCCTCTACTCTGAAATGTGCGGGAGTGAGGATGCACACTGTTCATCATCGCAAAGGACCATCTTCCCTAAATGTCCCGAGCACCCCTTCCTACCAACACACTAACCCAGTACATACTGAAGTGCATCTACTGCCCATATTTAGTCACGCTGTATAACTTTCCCATGCTCGCAGCGGAACTTTGCGTCCTTGAAGAAATCATCAGTTAATATTGACACACTCCTTAATTAATGGAGACCTTGCGGAGACGCACAGACCGTCGGAATGCGCCAGTTGATGAAAAGCTAAGGATCGGTTCAGAAGAAACGAAAATTCCGATGCCACACCATAAGTTTCGGTACTGCCCTTCTGATGATTGAAATATGTTGTGAATCCCTTGTACCTTCACACTTGTGACCACTGCAGCCATTTGTCTGTAACTCATTGGTGCCCGGAATATTCTACGAATAAAAGCTTCGAAGAAACTGTTCATCGTCTCCAGCCTGCATTTGGATAGCCAACATCCTCATCATCCGAAATTAACGAACACGCGGAGGAAAGAAGGCCATCTGCCTCCCAACATTACATACCCAGAAAGCCAGTACATACACAATGGCGCACAGAGACCAGCATGACTCCCTGGGCTTCCACTCAGAGATGAAGCAGCATTGTGGGAGAGGTTTGGCATAGACAAGATGGAAAGTCTAGAAGAGAGAGAGCAGCAAAAAGACAGATTACCAAATGGGAAGACCACGATGCGCACTGCATTCCTAATCAGCTGGCTGCTGACTTGCAACTTTACTACTTTCATCGAGCCTGTACAAAGTCACCTGTGAGATGAAGTGAAACAAAGTATTCCAGTGACTGTAAAGTGGGGGGTGAAAAGAAATGCCTTGTCTCAGATGGGTGTTTGACTACAGTTAGTTTATCGAAAAAATGTATCCGTCAAATTTGCTTTATTTCAAATATTTGTAATGGAATGTGATTATGAGCGGCCCGGTAGTCTAGTGGTTAGCACGTCGGCTTCACAGTGCAGAGGTACCGGGTTCGATTCCAGCTCCGGCCTCCCTGTGTGGAGTTTGCATGTTCTCCCCGGGCTTGCGTGGGTTTTCTCCGGGTGCTCCGGTTTCCTCCCACATTCCAAAGACATGCATGGCAGGCTGATTGAGCACCCTAAATTGTCCCTAGGTGTGTGTGTGAGCGTGGATGGTTGTTCGTCTCTGTGTGCCCTGCGATTGGCTGGCAACCGATTCAGGGTGTCCCCCGCCTACTGCCCGGAGACAGCTGGGATAGGCTCCAGCACAACCCGCGACCCTAGTGAGGATCAAGCGGTTCGGAAGATGAATGAATGAATGAATGAATGTGATTATTTCTGCTTCAATGTTCTGAACTCCTACTTAATAGTACATTCCTTTTTAGCTGAATTGCTTCAAGATGTAATTAATCAGAAATCCATTCCATCCCCCAAATTCTTAACAACCCATGAATGCAATCAATGATTATTCTACCCAAACGTAGTCCCAACAGTCTTACAATACTTTGGTATAGAAATTGGAGGACAAACAGTGAATTCCCATTGGATACATTTCAGACTAACCCGTGACATTCCCCAGTGCCTCTTCTCACTGGAACTCGAATAGTTCTCCAAATAAATGGCAAACCGCGTTTGCTTCAAGCTTTTTATTTGTCACTTGCAGTTGATGGTTCGTGTAAACCTGTCACATAAAAGAGAGAATCAGATACCGTGTGTTGAAAAACCGAAATGTTTAGCTAAGCAAATAGAATTCCATCGAATGAAAGTCAGCTAGCTTGATTTGTGTATTATGTGAAATGCAATAGGTGGGCAAACGGAAATGAGATGTGATAGTGATTAAACCCTAAAATTATAAACATCTGCTACTTTAACTCACACACAAGAGCAATACTACTCACAGACATAAAGACCAGAGGTGGGCATTCCATCAGCACTGATCAAAAGTCTGTCAATCATCACTGACGGATCCCTGTTTTGCTGACAATTGACAAATGACGGGAAAATAAAAAATAAAAATAAAAAATAAAAACGGACTTAGCACTGGTGAGGTGGCTGTTCGTCCATCAATGTAATGATCACTGAAGTAAGTTCGGTACTTAAGGTTAGCTGCTAGCGCAACCCTCATTGTCATGTGGGAGCAGTGCGTTTCAAGTGTCTAAAACACCAAATTTTCCTTGACTAATTTTCGAACTTTCTACAGTAGCTCATTGGGTATGTCATTCTTTGGAAATCGTGACAATCCTGTCATCTAACGTACCAACAAAATGCTTACTTTCACTTAGCAGAGGAAACAAGTCACAAAGCCGTACAACTTCGATCACCTACACGATTCCACTTGCTCCTACTAAAACCACAAGAATGCAATTTCTGAAAGCGGTCAGTGTTTGCTCGGGAGTGTAAGTGTGACGGAGGTTATTCCTTTTATCCTTTGACCCAGATTGAAAGCAGAACAGAGCAGGACATGAAAGACATGCACCTCCCTGTGGTGCAGGGTTTATGTGCGACCTGAACACAGGCACACCGGCACAGCCACCCGAGCAGAAAACACTATTATGCACACTCACAGTCTAAACAGCCACTCATGGTGCATATGCTCACAAAAATGTATGCACGTGCACACATCATCAAAAGGAAAAAAAAGTCATCATCATAAAATTAAGATTGCCCGAACATGGCAGCACACCTGCAGCCGTGTTCCTGACAAGCCTTCCCCTCCTCTTCTCCATGCACGCGGCATATTAGCTCAAATCAGTGAACATGCATCCGCATGCACGTATTATTACAGCTCGCTATTAATGGGCAATATGCAATGCATGTAGATTCTCAAGTCGATTTAGTATTTGCGTTGCTATTGGCAACCTCTATAACACAGTATTATTAACGCTGTTCACAGTTATACAAGTGATTACACGGTAACAATATATGGATTTCTGCCGAGGTTAAAAGCGATGGACTTCAGATTTTTCCATTTCTTGAGCAGGTCAGTGTGATTATACTGGAGCAGTGTGACCTCAAGTTGACATGGGTGAGGAAAAAAGGGGTTGTCAAAGGCAACAGTGGTTACGTATGTTCAGGTCAAAGGTTGCTCCTCTCTTCAGGACATGGTCAGGGCAAAAGTAATCTAAGTCTAACACCAACCAATGTGTTAAAATACATGCTACAATCTCATTTCTATACATCTATCTATCTTGAATCGAGATTTTTGATACAAATAAAATCACCCCTCATTTGTTCTGTTTTATTTTAGAACACGCGTCATTTTAAGCAAATAATTAAGCCTCAATACGATCTGTATAAATATGGTCCGACATTCTCCACTCATAAATAATGGAAAACATTTTAATTTAATTCAACGCAAAAAAAAATTCTCGTCTCTTCAATTGTGAGAAAGAGCTTCATTTAACATGTTTGTTGCTGCACCAGGGATAGGGGGTGCTAGAAATAGGTCTAGCCCCTGTTGAGCCACCCCATCAATGTCTTGATTCATTTATATATTTATTTAGGTTTAAAAACATTAAAACGTTCACAAGTAGCCATTCTGTTCCAATACAATCCCAGTTCCCGTGTTTGTGTTGCGGCTGTATTCCGTATGTGTTTGTGAGGGTAAGGAGGGGTAGGGGTGAGTCTTTCCATTACTTGCAGGTTAGGAGACAGTTTGTAGATTCAACTGGGGTGGAAATGAAAGCATTAGTGTCGAAATGTTGTGTGTGTGCGCGGTGCGTGCCGGCATCCCTGTGCGCTGAGAAGGTGAGAGCAGAGCGCAATTACTCACGCGTGCATCTTGGAGGGAACATGGTGCCATCCATCTATGTGGTCTGTTGCGCATCATTTCACTTCTGACACCATTTCTCACAGAGCTCTGAAGAGTAGAAACCTCTAATTTCAGCACGTGCACATTGGTTCAATGGACTGATAAAAACCTGCACGCTGGAGCCCACACCAAAGGCTCTTTTGGCATGATAGCCAGACTCCATGCACAACTGTATTGTCACAAGGACACACAAAAAAAATTGGGATTTACAATAAAACTTTACGATTACAAAAAATAATAATAATAATATCCTTCAAAGACAATGTTGTTGTTGCTTTGTTGCTGCCAGGTAACATTTGTGGGGCACGATCATTTGTGCCCCATAGGCCAACAAAAGAATTGGCAAACTAGGGGCTAGCGTCCTGCTTGAGAGTTGGCAGGAACAGCCAGTCAGACAGTAATCCAAAATCAACACTATATGTCTGAAGAAGAAAATTATACAAAATAAATTCACCTGCATTTTTTCTTTGTATTAAATACAAAGTACAATGCTACAAAATGTCAGTCTGTAAGGGCCTGCGCTGGTGCCCCTCTTTCTAATGCAGCATCAACAGTAACAATTTCTTTTATGATTACAAAGCTGGATGGATTGTCCAAATTTTTTAAACCGAAATTTCTGAATGCAACCCTGTCATGGCCGGAACGTGATGTTCTGGTTTTTAAAAAAATAAAACCAAATTGAATAAATTGATCGAAACACGCCGCTTATGTCGTCGACTCCGGTGACGTAATGCATCGCCGCTTACTCATGGACTGTGTAAGCTAGCAGATGAGTCCAAAGTTAACCGAAAGTGAACCACTTCAGGCTAACCCTGATCTCTACTGTGTTCATCGATTATTATGAGTACAACTTTTGGAGGATATAGACAAGATGGATCGATGGGAGCAGGGTTGGAAATTCACGCTGACATAGCTTGACTAGCATGTCGGCTCGCTTCACCCTCTTCCAGCGGCGTGCCCATGCTACGTACAGTGTAGCCGCCACACCGGCTATTTACTCAGAAAAACATTGCGGGTTTGCGTGTGTTGGTGAAAAAAAGTCAGAGCGTAGAGACCCTAATGCTTAGCAAGTCTTGTCTCGCGTAAGTAAGCGGCGTCGGGTCGCTTAAAGCGAATGAAAATGGAAAAAAACAAAGACGATACTAAGGAGCGTATCCAGAATAATAACGCGTAAACAGAGTGATAAATATCCGCATACATCATGAACAACAGGAAGACAACAGTGATGACACTTTTACATGAATGTCAAAATCAGTTTATTGCCTGTGTTATGGTTGTGCTACTGACTGTTTAAAGATAGCGAATGAAATGGAAATTGCTATACTTGAGAAATACCCTGTCCCGGACACGGCCTCCTCCTCATCCGGGCCCATTGAAGCCTGGGAGCTGGAGCGCATGGTTCCGGCCCGTGTTACAATGCAAAAGGACAAGAGGGAATGAAGAAGCCAGAGGGGGCTCGGAGGCATAAAAGTTCTTTTCTTCTCTGCCCTTGCCTCTTCTCTTTGAAGCAGAATAGAGGGTTGCCACGGCGATGAGGTTGGTCCGTCTCCCACAGTGTGGTGTGGGAAGAGCAGCAGCTTGCTGTGACATTTACTTAGGAGCAAAGGAACAGACACCACAGTGGAGAAAAATGCTTCAACATACACCGAGTGGAGAGAGAAGCAGCTGGCATGGAGTAAATGACAAACACCTGTATGCTCGCACATTCAAAATTGACTTTCGCAGTATTTCGGGCCTCCCACTTCATTTGCTCTCATTTTCATCTCACCAGTAAGCCAACACATATTTCCATCAAGATCAGACTCACTGCCAAACTCATGTACACAACCAGGCGTTTTCACATACACAAAATGCACAAACAAACACGTAAAGCACTAAGCTCCGGCCGCTCTAGGGCGACGCCAAGCCGTGAGCATGCCAGGAAGTTCTGTCGTCCAAAAGTGGGAAACTTGGCAAGTGATTGTTGTGAAACACAGCTTTTGTTTCATTTTTCGGCACAGGAAATGGCAAAACAACAGAACATTTCAGCAAACTCTCTTCTATTGCTTATCTTCTGGTGCAACCATGGACGCTTGTGCTTGCGCTAGCATTTTGGGAACGAATGGCTTTTCCTGCAGCTTCAAACTGAGTCGGCGTGGAGGGTCTCCATAATCTCAAACTCGAATTGAAAAGAAAACAGGAAGCCGGATCGGAAGATAAGAGTCATCGTGGATGTAATGTGTTCGCAGTAAAAGCATTTTATGAAATGCACCCATGTGCTATTTACTTTGGGGAATCTCATGAGAATGCGAATGAGCACATTGGAATACAGAGGGAGCTCTGTCACACATGAATAGGCTTTGTATTGTTTCAGCCTGGAGCGCCAGTTGAAAAGTTCACTTTTAGCCTAGATCTCTTATTTTGGACTTAAAATAAAGGCTTCTTTAATGAACGAAATATGTTTTAGGGCCTCTAAGATAAGTAGAAACAATGCAGTGGTGGGGTGGGACTTATTCACGTATGCACGTCTGGAGTTGTAACCTTCTAATCTCAAGCAAGTCCCAAGTCAAGATGGAAAAAAAAAATCAAGCAAGTCACGCTCAGTCATTTCTTGGTTCAAGCAAGTTACAAGTCAAGTCATTAACTCTTGCTCAGTAAGTCACAACATATGTTGGAGTGATAATAAAATGCCCCGAGAATTGTGTCGGATATATTTTCATCACTGCTTTAAACCTACGTCGCTTGAGAAATATTTTCTCATGCTTGAGCGGCAATCATCACACTTTGTACTATCAAAGGTTCCAAATGTGTTTAGTATAGTGCCCACGCAACTCCTGACTGAAAGCTATGCTGTCGAGATAACAGATGGAAATTCCCCCACACTTTGCGGGCAGAGTCAGAGACTGATAAGGGAGAGACAAATTCCGCAAGATGACCGGAGCATCTGGCGAGACTTTTGCTGAAGTGCACTGTAAATCTCTTAGGCATGAATTGTTAATGTTCATAAGACAAAATTAAACTCATTCTCTGTCTGATTAATGACTCCTTCCATGGGCTTATAAACAAATGTACCGGAAAAAAACTGCTTCAACTTTCTCCTCCCTATAACTTTGCTTTTTGTCTTAAATACGCTCTCAGTATGGCTTCCAAGAAACAGAAGGCACAAGTGATTGTGACATTACAAAGACCTGGACACCGCTTGTGTTCAGGATTTATGGCGGTTGTATTCATTTCTATGGGAAAATGTATCTAATTGCCAGTAAGTTGAGCAACAAGCTTGGTCAAGGAAAGAATTAGTCTCGTAAGTAACTCTGCACTCACCTTTGAGCTCTTGAGATTCCTATTACCCAACAAAACCCATGCGTGCGTGGATCGAATACAGTGCAACTTCTACATATCTGAATTCGGACATGACCGCTCACAATTTATGATGTTTCTCATTGCACTAAAAACATAAATTGGGTTTTGCAACATGTGGTCTGACATAATATTGTTGTGCTGTAGTGCTGTTGCAATTTTTGGCCTGTGAGTATGACAAATACAACACTTCGCTCTGGTTCACAGTCACTTTTTAGTCATCGTCACTACCAGCAAATAATTGCGAATTATTTTTATTTATTTTTTGCCACTAAATTTGGCGAATTGTTGTGCCTAAATTCCCCATGTTTTACTCGTTACTCCTGCCCTCAGATGTGTGCCATTGGCTGGCTTCAGCTGATGTACATTGGACAACACTAAATGAGGTTCGTGATTGGCTGGCTTCAGTGTTGCATTCGAAGGCAAGCGTCAATATTAGATTTACATGCAGTATCAAGCAGGGGGTCGACTGGTGAGCATGTCCGCCTCAAAGTGCAGAAGTCGATGGTGGAGTTGGCATGTTCTCCCCGTGCCTGTGTGTGTTTTCTCCAGGGTTTCCTACCACATTTCAAAAACATACCTGGCAAGTTAATGGAACACTTTCAATTGTTCCAAAGGTGTGAGTGTGAGCGCGAATGTGTGTTCGTCTTTGTGTGCCCTGCAATTGTCTGGCAACCAGTTCATGGTGCACCCCGCTTGCTGCCCGAAGACAGCTGGGATTGGCTCCAGCACGCCCCGCGCGTGACTTTTGTGAGAATAAGCAGTTCGGATAATGAATGGAGATGTGTTTGGAAGCAATATAATTAAACAACGCTGAATTTGATTATATCATTTGAATGCTTAGTTTAATCCAATTTTTTTTTTTGCTTATCTGATTCAAGGGCCAGGATGGTAATAACATGTATTCATTAAGACTTAATGCCCAAAAGAGCACTTTCGCTGCCCCCCGCCACCCAAAAAAAAAAAAACATTCACTCATCATACCAAAATTATGCAGTGTTGTTCTTGTTTAATATTCCAGATAAAATATTAACAAAACAGTGGTGCAATACATTACAACGACTTTAATGATATGTCATCAATCCTCATGCCGGCATGGTCAAACTCTCTTCACTCCCGCAGTGATGTGAGCCCAAATAACGTTCAGCAGAAGCGCCATCCTTCTTTATGTCTAATGTTATCAGCCGCCGGGGGCTTTCCCTCCAAACCAACATGGTCTCAAACGTGCTCTGTCACTGCCGTGCGTCCCATGTAGGGGAGTGTCAGTCTCAGGGGGTCACTAACTCTGCCGTAAATGAACTCTGGGATAGAAGCCACCCGAGCGAGATGACTTCTCGCTCGGGTGGCTTACTAGTGCCAGGATTACTTCTCTGGCACTAAATTATGCTAATGCATTCATTTTCGAAAGCACAATGATTATTTAGAGTTCATTGCCAACTGTTTCAGATTTGACTCACTTGCTATTTTATACAGAGACATTTTCTTTTTATTTTGCAGGCGCTTGTGTTGGCACGGCAGTCTGCACAATTTAGGTTATTAAATTACTCTTCTTCCCCCTCACTCTAATGTGTCCTTGATGTGTGAATGAAACAAATCAAATGTCATTTTTTTCCCTTCCTGAATGTATCATAAGTGACAAATATACAAAATGATATTTGAAGTCACTATGGTTGTGAAAATGGCTTTGCTTGACAGTACATTTATCACACCGTTCCACCAGTCGCAAGGGTCTATGTTATCACTATTTACTCAGTGGACACAATATATTAGAGCCGTAACAGAAATTCTGACCTGACAATGGACTATTTTTGAGACAGCTGGCAACATGTGCTTTTTTTTATATGGTCGCATCGTATTTTTCGGACTTAAAGTCCCTCCGGAGTGTAGGACGCCACGATCAAAAAATTCATCAAGAGGAAAGAAAAAAAAAGTCATTATGACTCGCTTAGAAAATACTTGCTAGTTCGGTACAGGACAAGTACATCATTTGTCGTTTATATTTTGTTCCATTACTATGTTTAATGTTTAACGTCATTATAACAAGTTAAGAAGTTAAAACACGTGATGCTTTTTTGTTTCCATTGCAATGGAGGGTGCAAAGTGGCACCCGACAGTGAGCGGCCTTAATTAAGGCATGACATTTTTCAAGAACAAGAGAATAAAATCATAAAAATACTTCCAAATGTACGCATTTATTTTTAGATGAGCAGGATGATTTTTTGTTCACAATTAAGGATGAGTACAATGTTTCATCCATCTGTGTTGTCTGACTTTTGACGCGTTGCCAGCCTGAATGTGAATAAAACTTTTACGTAGGCTCCTGTTAAAAAGTTGTACATGCTCAGTAGCCCCGACACGATATAGATTTACTGTACACACCACCAGCCTCTCAAAATGAGGCCAACATCATATTCGACTTTTAGAAAATGTGGCTAATTGGAAGGCCGTGGGTGTTGGCTCGAGTTAGAGATGCAATATGGAGGAGGAGAAATTGAATAATTCCATGACGGCTTGCAAAAAAAACGCCTTTCAGAGGAGAATGTGTTGGAGAAGCTCGATATGAATGAGTGCAGACTTGATCAGCCGAGCATCAATGTTCATCACCGTGCTAATAATAATGCCAACAATGTGAGTATATTATTTATTAGTTTTTATTTAGTTCTGTTGTACAGCAGGTATAGTATTTAAAAATATTTGACGAGAAAGACCGTTAAGGGCAGTCCAGTGGTTAGCACGTCGACTTCACAGTGCGGATGTACCGGGTTCGATTCCAGCTCCGGCCTCCCTGTGTGGAGTTTGCATGTTCTCCCTGTGCCTGCGTGGGTTTTCTCCGGGTACTCCGGTTTCCTCCCACATTCCAAAAACATGCATGGCAGGCCGATTGAGCACCCTAAATTGTCCCTTGGTGTAAGTGTGAGTGTGGATGGTTGTTGGTCTGTTTGTGCCCTGCGATTGGCTGGCAACCGATTCAGGGTGTCCCCCGCCTACTGCCCGGAGACAGCTGGGATAGGCTCCAGCACCACCCGCGACCCTAGTGAGGATCAAGCGGTTCGGAAGATGAATGAATGAATGACGAGAAAGACCGTTAAGGGCAGTCCAGTGGTTAGTGCTTCGACCACACAGTGCAGAGGGACCGGGTTCGAGTTCAGCTCCGGCCTCCCTGTGTGGAGTTTGCATGTTCTCCCTGTGCCTGCGTGGGTTTTCTCCGGGTACTCCGGTTTCCTCCCACATTCCAAAAACATGCATGGCAGGCCGATTGGACACTCCAAATTGTCCCTTGGTGTAAGTGTGAGCGTGGATGGTTGTGTGTGCCCTGCGATTGGCTGGCAGCAGGTTCAGGGTGTCCCTGCTTACTGCCCGAAGACGGCTGGGATAGGCTCCAGCAACCCCCACGATAAAGCGGTTCAGAAAATGGATGGATGGAAAGACCGTTAAAATGTTACTTCAAGTATATAAAGGCTTACTTAATAATGCTTTTTGAACTAGGAACATATCGGTTGGCATCCAGTGCTCCAGAACATATTGTGTTCGACTTTAGAGCTTCCGCTGTATACTGTATTACAAAGACATCTTCATGTTGCTCCCAAAATTTTTTTGACATCCAAGAGATGACAATTTCAACATTTTTTTCCTCTGCCTAAAATCGGAAACCAACCACCCGCCTTTGTCCCGACTTTGCAAATGTGGATGTCATATTCCACCTGGGGTTCTGCATATGGTTTGCAGTGTGATAGTGCTTCTTCGAATCAGCGTCAGGAGACCTCAGGATAATACTGACTGAATATGTTTGTGTGTTTGAGCACATTTGCTGCGCTAGTGAGCACACTGATAATGAAAGGAGACGTGGCTTCCGACCACTGTGAACGGATGCTAAACTCAATGATAGTGTGTTTCTGGAAGGCTGAGGAGATGGCCTGGAGGATTGTGGGGGCACGGGGAGGCCAGAGGATCTACAAGAGCCTTTTGGTAAAAGGCAAACAAAGTTGGAAAAAATGCAAAGGAAGTTTAGATCAAGGTGATGCTTCCAAAAAAGTGAGAATGGACAAAGTCAAAGGTAGCTTTTCAGAAGCATTGTAAACAATGCCGAGAAATGAGAGCCATGCCCAGATGTAGCGTGTGAAGCAGCATCTACAGCTTTAATTACAATAACACCCCCCACCCCTCGCTCACTCCACCTCACTGTACTCTGCCACCTGTTTCCATTTCAGGGCTCCTTCGACGTGAGATAAATCCAGGATACAACATTCAACACAAGTGATGCAACCACATAAGCCCCCCAGCTCCACGCCGAGGTACTCATCACCACCACCACAAACAACCCCCCGCGGGTATCTTGATGTCTTATCTATTAGGATGTGAGAGTGAGAAACAGAACAAATCTGTCACCCAAGACATCTCGTCCATGAGGTTTGTTTCTTCTTTGCGGCCGGATTGATTTGGAGCGTCGGCCGCCCGGCTGATAGAGAGATTGTGGCTCCCAAGAGGCCAGAGAGTCGGCTTTCTTTGCAGCGTGATGAGCACGCTGCCATGCCAAGACCGTGCTGTGCCACTGTGGCGGTATCTGAAGCCGGAGATTACATCTACTCAGCTGGGATTGTTTTCATGTTGCTCTCGTGCATGGATGCAAGAAAGACAGTTGCTGCATTTGTGGCCACTGGGAAGTTAAAGATTTGCCACAAACGATCGACCTCCAACCCCTCCAATTCGATGTAAACTACCAACCACAAAAAAGCGACGACCAGTATTTGTTGGGTTTGTCAGGAGACAAACTTTGTTGGCCATTTTCTTGGTGTCTGTCTGTTGCAATGCCGCCCACCCTAAAAAAAAATAATCTTAATAAACCGTCTTCAAACAATACATTTATTTAGCTTGTCCATCATTAAATCAAACAATAAATGCCACACATTAAGATGAAACTAAAATGTCACTTTAGAAAAAAAGATATAGATACTTACAGTCTCCCTATGGTGCTTTGTCACGACTCAATTTCAAATGGTGTTTTTTTTGTGGGGTATTTTTTTTTTGGGGGGGGTGATACAAATAATCTGTATATACATTAGATACCATTGGACCTCCAAAGTCTAACACAGTTTTTTTTTGTGATGCTGGTTGACAGCTAATTTGTTTTATTTTTCCAAAAGTGCCTCCATAATGAATAAGTAAAAACAAGTAAATTAATGACTGTATTAAAAAGTAAAATAAACTAGAATTTCTCCCTTTGAACACGTTGCATGCACTGTTTTAATAAAATGTTGCTGGAGTTAATTGATTTGACCTTGCTGCTATTTTGTTTTTTTAGTGAAATAAAAATTCTTGGCATTGTCTCTGGTTGTTTCCATGCTAGTCGACAGCTGCCGTTATGCTTTAGGCTGCACACTACTTATGTTAGCAACTGCTTGGTGAAATTAATTTGTGAGTAGTACTAATTGGAGTGCTTCATATTCAGCCAAGCTCCATTTCCGGTTCAGTGGTTATTATCAAACATTTCCCCATCTCCAAAACTTAGTACCCTTCTGTTGGAGGCATCAAAACAAAACATGGAAAAATGATTTTGCCTGCAAGGTGTCACATCTTTTAACCGTGTAGGCACTTGTGGTGCGAGAGAAAGAGGGCACGCGTGAGTAAAATAACTTGGAGTGTAATATGGCGTGCCTAATGTCTGTAAAAGAAAGTCATGCAAAGAGGATTTGTGGCGAAAAACCATCAGATCAACTCTGTTTCTGCAGATTTGCCTCATGAGACCAAGCAGCAGAGGCCCGGGCTTATCTGAATAGAGGTGAAAGATTGATGGGGGTGAGGGGGATGTGTAAGCAGTACAAGCCTCTTATAATTGAAGATCTCTTTCAGAGAGAAAAAGCATGTGAGAATCACTCCCCACCCCCTACCAACACACACACACACACACACACACACACACACACACACACACACACACACCACTACCCCGCCTAAACCCGTGAGCTGTTAACTGCTTTGCCTCGAAATACTGCTGGGTTTCAAATGATCAATCAAATAACTTAGTGGCAATTTAGACTGGTTAGATCTTGTCGATCAATTGTATGGATCCCAACAGTCAGCGCTCCATCTGACATGTATCGAACCGGGCCGTTACAAACAGAGCGACGCGAAGCATCTGATAAATTCTGACAAAAACGCAAGCATGAATCAAGAATGATCGTAATAAGCGCAAGATACATTTCAGCCTTTAAAGTAAAAGTAATTAACACGGACATGTCTGCAGAAGATAAAGGACTACACGTCCATTTTTTTGCTGAGCCTGGCTGATCCGGGCAGCTACATGGAATAAATAAGATTACCCATTTGGACATGCAAGTAAATCTTCCTATATTGGAGCAGGGAGAGGGGCTTGGCGACAGGACCAAAGCGGTGAGCTTTATAGAGGCCAAGACAGTGGCAGCCATGGGTGCTGAACACAATTACTCCCTCAAACAAATCTTTTTATTTCATTTTTAGACTCGCCGCATTTTTCTTCTTCTTCGGGGCTTCAGAATGAGTGAGTTTTCACACCCACCCTCGGCAAAACCATTCATCTCTGTGGACTTGAATGGTATATTGTATCAGATAATACTCATCACCATCGGATTGGTAAAAAGGCTTCATTATAGAGCCCCCTACTTTTCCTCCCTCCTCGGCGTCGCTTCTCACGCAGCGGCACAAAAATGTGACTAAAATGGAACTCTGAACATCGCCATTGGCCAAAAAAGAGAAATTATTTCTTTGAACTGTGCAGTCATTGTACTTGTAGATGATCTCATCAGTTTGAGTGGGCTCCTGTGAAGAAAGATAAACTACTGTAGGGGTGTGCCTTATTGTATCTTTGTTTACTGCGATTACAGCCTAACTGCTTAACTGAAAGCAGACACTTGTGAGGAGCTTGTTGGTCGTGTTGAGGAGCCATCTGACATGAGTTTTGCATGAGAATGAAAACAGAAACATTGCTGCTCTGACCATTGCTTGATGCAACAACAGCATCTTGGAGTCTAAAAATGCAAACATATACATATATATTCCTGTATGTAAAAAAAAAAAAAAATCCTCGTCTCACCCCTCGGGTGGTGTCCGTCCCCCATTCAGCTCGGGTCCTCTACCAGAGGCCAGGAAGCTTGAGGGTTCTGCGCAGTATCCTTGCTGTTCCCAGCACTGCACATTTCTGGACCGAGATGTCCGATGTTGTTCCCGGAATCTGTTGCAACCACTCATCTAGTTTGGAGGTCACTGCCCCGAGTGCTCCGACCACCTCAGGCTCGACTGTCACCTTTACCTTCCAGGCTCTCACCAGCTCCTCTCTGAGTCCTTGGTATTTCTCGAGTTTCTCATGTTCCTTCTTTCTGATGTTTCCATCACTTGGGACCGCTACATCCACTACAACGGCTTTCCTCTGCCCTTTATCTATGAACACGATATCCGGTTGGTTCGCCATTACCATCTTGTCAGTCTGGATCTGGAAGTCCCACAGGATCTTCGCTCGGTCATTCTCCACCACCTTCGGAGGTGTTTCCCATTTTGACCTTGGGGTTTCCAGTCCATACTGGGCACAGATGTTTCGGTAGACTATGCCAGCCACCTGGTTATGGCGTTCCATGTAGGCTTTCCCTGCCAGCATCTTACACCCTGCAGTTATGTGTTGGATTGTCTCGGGTGCCTCTTTGCACAACCTACACCTTGGGTCTTGTCTGGTGTGGTATATCTGGGCCTCAATGGCTCTGGTCCTCAGGGCCTGCTCCTGAGCAGCCAGGATGAAAAAATGTAAATATCAAATAGATGATACAATATAATAATATATAATATTCTTTTAAAATATTGAAACGTGTCAATGAAGTATTGAACCAAACTGTGAATCTCATGTATCATTGCACCCCTAATACACAAATAGTTAAGATAAGATAAGATAGAAAACCTTTATTTGTGACACAATAGAGAAATTCGCAATCTACAGCAGCAACATTTGGAGGAAAGAAAGTAGAAAAAAAAATTCATGCATGAACAATTTCCCCACTTTAAAAAGTAAAGGTGCTTCGAGGTGCCACATACAAACCAAAAGAGCCAGTGACACAGCAATCACCTCCACTGCCTTTAATGATTGACATAAAAATGGCTGGCCAATGACTGTGGGCTGTGAAGTGTCTTGAATTAATTCACATGACTGGAAAAAAGTCCAAATGAGAACTTCCTGTGTTCAGAGATCAGGAAGATCACAAATAATGCATGACTGCCAAACAATGTTAATGACGGATTTGGGGCTTATGAGAGGAAATATTTTGGGACTTGTTAACAAAATGTAAGCGACATGAACATGAAAAAAAAAAAAAAAGATTAGTCCTGTAGAAATGCTTTACGCACACACAACTGCTATGGGAGGAGGGGTAAAAAAAAAAAGATTTTTTTTTTCCAGTCTCTTAACAGACCTTGATCTTCTCAAATCCTTGTGTATCTGATGTTAAATCCATGTAATGTGGACTAAGACCTGTGCAGAAATACATACAGCTACAACACAGAACAGATTGTGGGCGACGTCTTTGCCAAATCCTTGCTTGTTTGCCCTGAAAGAAGAGGAAAAAGGATAAACGGATGGGTTGTAAGGTTGTCTGACTATGAACGTGGACTGTTGCATCAAATCAAAGCAATTGGCATCATCGTGAAATTAGACTTTTTTTTTTGTCGATATTTCAAGCTTTTGGAGCCTGGGAGGGGCATTTTCAGTGCTATGTGCAAGCTGTTTTGTGGAAGCTGTTGCTGCAGACACTCAAACAGTTCGGAAATACATTTTTTTCGGGTTTCGTCAGAGAAACTCGTGAGATTATTGCATTAAATCAGCTATTCGGCCTTGATGGTTTTTAATCCCTGTGAAAAATCTCAACCAATTTAGGAGAAAGATGCAAAAATGATGGTGGAAAAAAGCACATATACTGGGTTAACGGTATCACCCAGCCTCTATTTAGATAACAAATTGCAGAGGAAAGTGAAAAATTACTTTACTTGCAGATCGGCTATAATGAACACACACACACACACACACACACACACACACACACACACACACACGATCAGTTATTTCTCTTTTGTGCAGCCTGCACTGAACAATGAGGCAAGCTTTTTTCTGCAAACATGCCAACAAATATTTTTTTTTTCAAGCTTATCTCCATAAAAACACCCATGCGAGATTCCCTACTGAGTGTGGCTTTAAAACACCCGCCGCACACTCACTTGTTCATGCTCCTATAGCATGTATTAATTATCCTGTCACACTCAAAGTTGGGAGAAGTACTTTCTTGACTGTCGCTCTGCAATCTTTCTTTCTGTCTTTCTTTATCTCTTTCTTTCTGAACCAAAACCACATCCAATTATGGTCCACTCCCCTGCTTGGGGATATTACATTAAAAAAAATACACCGAGAGACAAAAAAACCCCAACGTACTGCCACCCATACAGCAGCAAAGACATGGAAATATTTTCCTGAGCTAGAAAAATAATAACTAACCCTTTCCCACCGCGTGTGTTGATGAACACCTGCTGGTTGCAGCCGACCGATTTCAGCATTTTGAACCTACCAGATGAGCAGCAGTCAGGTAAAAATTGTATTTTATTTATTTTTCATTTTTAATGGCTCCAAAAGAGCATGCAAACAAAAGGCTGGAGGGATGCTGAGGTAACGACGGCCATGATGAAAAGACTGCATCAAGTTGACTCGTGTGGGTGATTTGCATTGACCCGCACTGCTGCTATGCATGCACAGATAACAAGTCAGTATGGATATTTATGTAAGTGTCAATCCAAAATGAGCATGCTTATCTTTGAAAAGACTGCTGTTTTGGATATGATTGCAAATGGGCAGTGGCAAATCGACTTTAGACCCAACAGTTGGCGATGGTTAACATTCCAATCCGTATTAATATAAACTGAAGGTCAGCAAAGTAAACAGCAAAGTTAAGTGTCACTAAATGCCTGCAGCGCTCTTTTTGATGTGACTTCCTTATCCTGTGACTCCCTGTTTGCCGGGGCATTTATGCAAGAGCCCCTCAAAGTTCCCTAGCAACAAACAGCTGTGCAAGTCCATAATGTACAGCTAACTTGTATTTCATGAGCTTTATGATCAGTCGTAAATGTTTTTCTGATGTGTGATGAATAACATGATGGTTAGAAGAACGCCTCAAAGCACGGTCAGTAAGATGTTTTTTTGGTGTTTTTTTTTTTTGGTTTGACTATCGTACGCTTTTAACACTAAATCGGTTCATCTCAGCCCTATAGTTGCCTTGGTTTGGAGCAGTCGATTTTCCTCACGTATCGGTCATGACGAGTCTCCTGCATTTCCTTCTTAGCATGTGACTGGTAACCCCTGTAAGGATATAAATTTTTCCCGAGAGGAGAATGATTGCATCAAGAATATGGGCCAAATTGAATGGAGGTAGTGACACAGTTACAACGGAATTTATCTTGCCGCATCGCTTCAAAGGTTATAAACAGAGCAAACGTGCAGACATTTACTCTTTGTCATCCGTTTGGTATCAAGTGAAACTTTGCCAATATGTGTCAGTCAAAACCTGTCAAGCCAAGTAGGTAACAGACAGTAGAAATGAATCGCCTGTTTTAGGTTCCTCCCTACTCCAACACACCTGATTCAAACACACCTGATTCAAACGAGGCCTGAACACCTGATTCAAACGAGGCCTGAACAATTGATTCAAACGAGGCCTGAACACCTGATTCAAACGAGGCCTGAACAATTGAATCAGGTGTGTTGGAGTAGGGAGGGACCTAAAACAAGCAGGATATGGCTCTCGAAGAACTGGAGTTCCCTACCCCTGTCCTAGGAGTAGGTGTGGGAGCAAAAGTTGGACCATAGAATTATATATATATGTATATATATAAAAAGTGAAACAAATACATGAGACTCGATCATCTTCACAGTCCTGTAATGCGTGGAGAGCTACAAAGCCAACGTGGATACGAACGTGCGTGCCGGGGAAGTGCATCGATTCAGTTTGTGAAGTCAGGGAGAGTGACCGCTTTAATGAGGTAAGATTACCACACCACAAATGATGAAAAATTCATGGTACAAGTTGGCGCTGGCGTAGGCCGTCACTCAAAAAAAGTCATTTGCTCTTTGATATGCTCATTTGCCAACTCAGCAGGCAGTATTGTGTGACTGGAAGACACACACACGCACACACACACACACGCATGCTCACATACACTTAGGCCTGAATGTTGAAGCTATTACCGTGAATAGCCTTTAGACACACACAAAAAAAGCATGTGTGCGTGTCTGTGTGTGCGAGCTTGCTTGCATCTCTGCTTAATGTATATTGAAAGTGCACATGAGCTGTTTGTGTGTGCGTTGGCAGCAGAATGTGTAACGGGGGGGCAGCGCAGGTGAAATGATGCATACTGAATGTTAAACTTGCCCATCTCGTTGGCATTGCAGTGCTTGTACAAACTAACTCCGATAAGTGCATCTATGGAAAAAGTCGGCCAGGCTTTATCTTGTCATTGCAGGTTCGATCGCAGATAAAAGGATTGGGCTAACAAAAAGTGAATATATTAAAAAAAAAAGTAAAACCAAGCCTGAGCCAGGGTCTGACTTTCCGCTTCAGAGCGTATCGCCACCGCTCATCAGCATGGCCTCGATCACCCTGGACTCACTGAGACCGCCGAGCATGCTTTAAGATTACATTTTCCCCGAGAAACTACTGATAATAGGTTTTGCTGCTGATAGTTGTCCCCCACCACCATCCCGACGCCCACCCCAGGCTATCACCAGTAAAATTTTGCTCGCATGTAAATTCAAACAGCTTTTCAAAGCATTTAATCCCACACTGTTGTTAACATATACTCACTTCTCTAGCCTGAGCGTGCCCCTTCTTTTTTAAAATTGTTTTTATTAACTCTCGATGCCTTCCACCCTCTCTGTACATTGTCTCTATGTTTGGAAATAAGGCTCCAGCAGTGGATCCTTAGGGTGATGGTGATGGAATGTATTTGAAGGCCAGCAGCGTTTCTCTTTCCAACCTGCATGCAAAATCATCCCAACAGGGAATCTCTGGCTTCTGTTTAGGACACCAACAGAGAATCGAGAGCGCCATGGTAACAATGTGGCTCTT
Source organism: Hippocampus mohnikei (assembly GCA_026261675.1). Taxonomy (NCBI): domain Eukaryota; kingdom Metazoa; phylum Chordata; class Actinopteri; order Syngnathiformes; family Syngnathidae; genus Hippocampus; species Hippocampus mohnikei. The sequence goes on along the minus strand of JAKGUB010000556.1, from coordinate 12,122,966 downwards.
GTAAAAAAAAAAAAAACAAGAAATTGGCAAATATAGGTCTCCACGGTTAAGACATTTTACTGTCTAATAAAGTTAAGGAGAAGAAATTGGCAGAAGGAATGCAACCAGTTACAGTAGATGTCTGTATTGTGTTCTTGTTTGTTTTGTGTTACCTGAAATTATTTGCACGCATGGCAAACTAGAGGCGGCAGGATGGTGACGTAGTCGTTAGCAGGTCTGCCACACGCAGTTTTGAGGTCTTGGCCGTCCTGTTTAGTGTGTCTCCTCATGCTTGCGTCGGATTTCTACGGCTAAGTCTCGTGCCAAAAACATGCGTGTTAAGTTAATTGAAGCCTCTAAATCAGTGGGCAGTTAAATTGCTGGAGGGGGCCACAAATTTGCATCAGTGCTACTAAGGGTCACGTAGGATCATGCATTTCCTAACCAGATGTATGACAAAAATTATATTTTAAGTTTGGACAAAATATATTGCATAAAATTACCATTCAACGATGGCACAAAACTGCTGAACAAGAAAAGATTATTTCGTACATTTATATCACTTGCAAGAGGGAAAATATAAACACATTTGAGATCAGCCAGTGTCCAGAAACAATTTGTGACTATACAGTGTAGGATTCGCTTCATTTTGTGCAGAACTGAATTTTCTCAACAAAACAAACAAAAAAGGTGATCTCAAAACATGGTCCAAACTGAAGCGAATGGACATTCAGTATTTAGAGACTTCTTTCTTTTTCTCAGAGGCGCATCGGCGCCGCCTATACCGGGAAAAATGTTGACACAAATGGATTGACTTTACTGACAACCTTGGAAAACGCTGGCCACAAATGGAGAAACTTAAAAGTAAAAGCTCATGCAGTTACGCTTTTTTTTGTGTACCTTAAAAATATTTTTCTGCCTTCCATTTTCAATGTCAAATTTCAAAAATGAAGCAAATACAAACAAAAAGGCCAAATCTGATTTGAATCAAATATCCATCCATCCATTTTCTGATCCGCTGCATCCTCACAAGAGTCGTGGGGGGTGCCAGAGCCTATCCCAGCTGTCTTCTGGCAGTATGCGGGGGACACCCTGAACCGGTTGCCAGACAATCGCAGAGCACACACAGACGAACAACCATCCGCGCTCGCACTCACACTTAGGGACAATTTAGAGTCTTCCATCAGCCTACCATGCATGTTTTGGAATGTGGGAGGAAACCATAGTACCCGGAGAAAACCCACGCAGGCACGGGGAGAACATGCAAACTCCATACAGAAAGGCCGGAGCTGGAATCAAACCCGGTACCTCTGCACTGTCAGGTCGACGCGTTAAACCACTGGTCCACCAGGCCGTTGAATCAAATATTCCACTGCATAAATACCCAAAGTACAATAACTATCTAATGCACAATAAGCCCCAAAGTGCTCCCTATACAAAAAAAAAAATTAACAATATAGTTATGCTGCTGTGCATGTGCGTGCACACAAAGCTCTCACACAAACTCAATTATAGTCAGTGCTCTCTGTATTTTTATTTTCCTGCCTAGCAGAGTGCTCAAGAGATTATGGTCTTGGTAATTGAGAGTATTCCTACTGAAACTGAATGTTTCAGCCTGCTTTCCAAATGGAAAAATAAAACAAACAGGCAAAACATTTAATTGATTTCCACTGCACATTTTTTTTGTAGTGACCCAAAGTATTAAATATTCATGGGCCATTAAAAATAAAAGATGCACATTTTATATATCTGACCCTTGCTATGCGCAGCCAAGTCTATAATCTGTTCAATCCGGTACATTGTCCCACTCAGGGGTGAGGCGGGGGCTGTTTGTGCAAAGAGAAAAACACCATTAGTTTCCCACATGTTCCGCCTTGATTAGAGATGGAGGAGAGAGGCTCCAATCCGCTCATTTGGCACTCAGAAAAGCATACAACTGTCTTCATAACACGCCGTTGTTTTCAAATAAAAAAGCATTTTTTTCTCCCCACCCCTTCATTATAACATTTTGATAAAATAACTGAAGGGGGATTCGGAATGAAACCAAGGGAAGTCATAAAATGTTTAATTAAGATGTGGATAAGTTTGGAAGAGAGAATAGAAAAATTCATTCTTCAGCATCCCTTTATGGAAGGTGAGGGACATAGAAGAAAGCCAATGAAATAAAACCAGGAAATGGAAAGCCGAGCTTCATTCCCCACAAAATACGAGAAAAAAAATGCAATGTGAAACCTCCCAGTATCTCTTCATCTCAAAACGAGCATTAACTTTCAGCCTTACAAACCCGCAAGGACATCTGGAGACGTCTGAGAAAAGGTCAGCATGCTTTTTTTGTTGTTGTTGTTGTTGTTTTTTTAGTTCTCTTGCTCGCACTTCCTATTTTGCTCTTCAGTGAACATCTTTAAACGTCTGCCGTTATACGACTGGGAATGGCTCGGCTCAGTGTGAAGCTGGAGGAAATTTGCATCGGCTGCCGAATCCATGCTGGGTTTGCGTCACGTTTTGAGACGAAACCCAAGTCTAATCAGCCCAAGCGGGTTGAAAAGTGGCCGCAGGTAGCTCTTCCATGGCAGGGGCGTATTGAGACTGCCCTAGGATGGGTAGGGGGGTTCTGTAGTGGGGTTAAGGCCAATTATGAAAGGCAGTGACGGATCGAAACTTCCTGTTTGTTTCGTGTGCGACTGAATTCCACCTTCATTAGATCCTCGTGTCTAAATAACATTCCTGCTGGCCAAAGTTAAGTGAGCACCGACATCTTCACAGTGTGCAAGAGAGACACTTTTGTTTCTTTGAACAGCCAATTAAATAAAAGCAACAAATCTTCTTGTTCGTTCTCTATCGAGAGATGTCCAGAGCGAAAGCCCACTTTTTCCCCAGGATCATCCATCCATTTTCGATTTTTTTTTTTTTCGGAGTCCAGGCCACTTATTCAAAGGACACATATAGAGACCAAGATGCACTTGCATTCACACCGTCACTGAATTGAAAGTGAACCCAAGCTGACCTGCACTGGTCATACGAGTGAACAATTCCACATATTACTGCCTTTTATCATCATTATCTCAAGATTTACTTCCACTGGACACTTAATTAACTTCATCCTTATTTTAAAACGGCAGCAAATTGTATATCTTCGCAGACAGGGTTGCCGCATATGTCTGATTTTTGCCGCTAAGATCACCGAGGAATTCAGGAAAGTGACCAGAAGTCCCAATAAATCCAATTTATTAACCCTGGAATTGGATCTCTATTATGATAGTGGTCATAATATTGTTACTGGTATGTATGCAGTGGATATGTACACACACACACACACACACAGTAGCTCATGAAGTTCTTGATTGTAACTATTGATCAGTGCATGTAAAGACTTAAATCAGGGAGTTCCATTTGAGAACATCTTGATTGTGTATAATTGATTTCGTATAAAAATCCGGTTTTACAATATTTGCTAACGGATGGTTTTGTAGTTTACGTTGTGTTTAAAAGACTCCAGCCTAGTAAGAATATTTCACATACAGACAACAAAACGATCCCGTAGACCGACATAAAAATAATGGCTATATTCACCTTGGTGACAGTCTGTTTACATTTCAAAAGAAAAGAAGCCAAATGAAGCATCAGGTTATGATTCCTCCAGTGGGTCAAACAACAAACCTAAGCATTCCTCAATTCAGCAATTAGTTTCTTTACTTAATGGTTTCTGCAGCTCTGACGTACCATAATTAGACTTGATAAATTCATTGCAGTTCTTTGTGTAGACATGCATGAGTACAAGCCAGCAATTGTCGTAGTTTGCAGGTGCTCATTGACGAGATATATATCCATTATACAGGTCTATATATATATATATATAATGTATTTGTATTTTCTGTATATTCTGTTTATTATTCTTATTTTTTTAACAACAATGCCATCACTTATATCCTCCAAATTGTGCCAGTCGGGAACAAACAATGGGAAGTGTGTCACTCGAATCATGTCATGCAAATTCAGCCTTTAAGATGTTTTCAAACGTTTGTGTCTTCAGTAGACTGTTGTGTTAATGGTCCCTTAATGTAATACTTCTGAAGGATGGAAAACAAATAACATCATTACCTCAAGGGTAATTGTTGTTGTTCTTGGCACCACATAATCATGTAAGACTACTTCTAAAGCAGATATTGAGCTTGACCCTCAATACGTGATTATCTTTAGGGGTCAAGCGGTGTCGTATGAGGGTCATGTTCTACCTAGTAACCACGCTGAGTGCCAGTCATCTTCCTCCATGTTTGTTTCTTCGCATGCGCTGCAAGCGGTGGCAATGGTGCGATGCGGATAACACACTCCCCGAAGATCTTTTCACAAGTTAGGTGCCGTGGACATCAGCACGATCAGCATCTTGACTGAACGTAAAAGTGTGTCAGAGGCTAGCGAAATACACTGGGGGTGAACCGCTGCTTTGCTATCTCTAACTCTTTATCCTCTTGTCATTTAACTCTCATCCCTGATTTCTTTGCTAAGCCGACTCCAGCTGGATAACCCTGTAAATGCTTGAAGCCTCAGTCAGGTCAGTGCTCCAGAATATGCTTAATTACAAGCACGGGTGTGGATAACCATCAACGCGACACAAACATCGTCAAGATATAGGGCAAGTGACACTCAAAAACAGCTTGCAGAACCAACCATATCCATTGTATTATTTACAAAATAATCAGGAACTTCTCACTTTGGATTGGTTAGAAAAGAGATTTTTTTTAAAAAGTGGACTCGAAAATAAATCTTTTTGCTTTTGTGCTTAATGATATCATCTTTTGAAACTTTTTTTCCAAGCAATCGCTGTGACATATGGAGCTGTGCGAGGGGAGAACTCACAGAAAGTTAATCTGCCCCTGATTCCCATGGCTTGGCCATACTTCCCCCCTTTTAATAAACTAGGTCACAACTATGCACAGCCAACACAGGAAATGGGAAGAAAAAAAAACAGCAACTAAAAATAAAAATGTGGAATAGAAAAGGCAAAAAATCCTCCCCCAAAAATGCACGAATCAAAATGAGATCATATTTGTTGAGAGATTTTTCAATCACTTGGGTTTTTTTTGTTTGTTTGTTTTTTTTTTTTTCAATATTGCAAAGTGAGCTGTGCAGGTCAAAGACAAGATGCACTGTTGCCCTGCTCTACAAACACACGTGAGTGCCACACAAGACAAGCAGCCACCATAGAAGCACAAGATGAAACACTTACAGGAAGGTGAAAGTGTCAGCACATGATGCTATCATCAGGGGTGCACATAAGAGGTGCGCAAGTGTACGTGCACACTGAAAATTGAAAAGTGCACTTTTGCGTACCGTTTTTTTGTTGTTTAGGGTGGGGTGGGGGCAGAGAGTAAAACAGGGCTTGGGTTTTTTTACTTGTACAAACCAACAAATCTTTTGAGTGAACGCAATGAATGGGGATACGTCATGAAGTGATTCGTTCCTTTCTCAGTTCTGTTCATCTCATCTTCAAGCGTGTTCACAAAAAAAAAAAATGCAACTTGGTTGCTTAATTTCACACTTGATGAGTGGGTGGGGAACTCCATGTTTGAGGAACTACCTGAACACATACGCTAGATAATCATAACATGCCCTCTTGAATATGTTGTTGTCACGATAAAGATTATTTGATTCATTTTGATGACTATGTTGTTTTGGCATTGTTATGTTACGCTTTATTACCTCACTGAGTTTGCTCCTTTGCTAGCACAATAGCTAGCAGAGGAGAAGAACTCAGTAAGCGCTATTTGTAAATAACCAACATGAACGACAGTGGGGGGTTTTTCTTTTGAACAAAAATATATCGGAATACGTTTAACAGGCTTCCTGTGCCACTAAACATGATTTAAATCTATTACATAAGCAGTTACGGGTGGTGTAACAACAGTTTTGTTAGATTGAGTTGATGTTGCTCTGAGGACAGCTTTGGGTGAGGAAACAGGAAGTGACGTGTAATCTCCGATGTTACGAGACTAAGTAACTTACTTGTACTTCAAGAGTTATCCCAATAGTATACTGTACAAGTTCAGTAAGCAAGATGCTTTAACCGTCCACTCTGAACACATGTTCTAATGTGATGTATTCAGGGTAGTATGAGTGTTACTTCCTAATTACCAGCTTGGCAATAAACATAACTTCATATTATATTGTGCGGTAAGATTCATGCAATGTGTAAAAATAATGTTGAAAATTGCCACTGCGACACCCATATCAACGAGCATCTTCTCCTGTCCTCTCCTGGGGATTTTGTTGCAGTTTGTCGTGGCAACCCTGCAGGCATGCTGTGTCTCCTCAAAGCTTCCGCAGCACCTCGGATGTGCTTCTCGTGGGGGAAAGACCCAAAAGGAGAACCTAGGACTTCGAAAAATAAAGTAGCGCAGGAGAGCAGAGAGATGAGACAGATGAGGAGAAAATGAGAGAGGTTTTCATGTTTTCAGCCTGTCCTTTTGATGTGCACACCAAAACACAGCAGCCCGTCCCAGTGGCCAACATGACAGTCGGCTTGGCAGCCGCTGTGCACGCTTGGGCCTCAGCTCCGCCTCCATTCCCGCCCTGTCCTGCCGCGCTCATCCCTTCCCGATCCCCTACCTCCATGGCTTCTCACAACACAACCTGCCTTCACACATGCCAAAACACAGTTGGCACCCCAGGACGGATCCTCTCATTTTTGCCAAGCAGTCCCTGTGTGATGCCAACGCTTTTGGAAACAACACGCATAAAACTGGCGTGTTATTTGATGCACAATATTGCCCACTTAGACTCAACTTATTACGAAAACAAAAACAAAATCTCTTTTGTGTGTTTTAATGCCATACTGGAAAGAAGTGTTTTTATTCATCAAGAGGAAAAAAAAAGGAATGTTCTGATATTACAGTGCTATGATAATGGTACAAGAAAAGCAACACAATATGATGTCCGGCAAAGCATTTACCAAAAGAAAAAAAAAGAACGTTACAATTAATTAGGAGTTGTTTAAAAACATGAAGGTAAATTATGCTCATTGCAACATTATAATGACACGTAATACATTATTTTTGTAATTCGGTGGATTTATTCCTGCAAAAGCACAACTTTATTCTTGTCGGAATTTTGCTTTTCAATTCAGTCTTTGTTGTTATAAAATGATGACTTTGTTGTGATAAAATTGTGGCTGTATTATCAATTTAAACTCAGAATTCCACTTTTTTTCTCATAATTTTGCAAAGCTATTCTAAGTAGTCCATGACTTAATTGAATTTATTTATTTATAAAATGTCAACTTGTTTTAAATTCAAAAGACATTCTTGTGAAATTACGGCTTCTTGGATTGATTGACTTTATATTTTTTATGACTTTTTATTTTTTTTATAATTCCGTGACTTTATTCTCTCAACATTATGACTTTATTATCATAATTCTATCACTGCCTCCTTGTTAAAATTTCAACTTTATTTTCACAATGGACAAAAGTCTCATCACACAAATATTACTCATTTTATGAATTAATTCTCAAAAAATAATGTCTGTAATGTTGTAATAATTTCATGTTATTCTAGCATTCACAACTTTAGTCTCCGAATGCCGTAACTTTATTTTCTTAAAATTATTTAACTTTATTTTGAGAAGAGTACAACTTCATTCTCGTAATTGTATGACTATAAGTGTCACTTTATTCTTGTTCTATCATTTTAGTCTAGTACAGGTATAATTTCACTCTTGCTGGATTTTAACTTGTATTTGCAACTTTTTCTTAATTGTAATTCTGATGTGATTGTCATTATTCTATGATATTATTCTCATGAAAGTAGGACTTTATTCTATTTTTGACTTTTCTCTCTTAATTAAAACTTTATTTCTGGACGCATTCTGACTTGATTCTTGTAATTCAGAAGACAGTATTCAAATGTTAATTCGTTATTTTCAGCCTGTTTTGACTCTATTCTCTCAAAATGTTGTCTGAGTTTCTTTGAAACTCTCGTGCAATATATTTTTCATGTTCAATAATTTTTTCATGTTCTTTACATGTGTGAGAGATCTCCAAACAGCTGTTTCTTTCAATAAATTGGAATGACGGACCGAACATGCACAGGTCCAAGCACACAACTGGGCATCATTGTTTCAGCACAGCTGCAAGGCAAACACACACATTGACATAATTCTTTTCCATTACTGAATTCCTAATCACAACAAGGCCTGTGCCAAATAAAAATAATTACAGCAAAGACATGAATGCTAATTAGGACCCGGATAATAATGATGTGCATACATGGCCAACTGTGTTGTGATCATCCCAGTTATTGTTCTTCATTGTCTTTCATCTCTGTTAAGAGGCGAGGAAAATCAATGGCAGGCTCTCAGTGCAGCTTGGCCAACTGACAACGATGATGGCCTGCGTCATTCACTCTCTCACACACACACACACACACACACACACACACACACACACGTGCACACACACTCATACGCAAGCACAAAACTATACACACACGTGCGCTCTCATATCTTATACACACACACACACACACACACACACACACACACTCAATCAGTGGCTGATGTGAGGGAGATTACTATCAGGGTGAAGCTGGGTTTTAATTGATCTTGGTCACAGTTTAATGTGAGGCAAGGATTACCCGTTATCAGTGGAAGAGAGAAGAGCTTTGGAGAGGAGATATCGCAGTCCCTGACGTTAAAACCCGCTGCCCTTGATGACAGGAATTCAGCGATGTGACCCACAAAGATGTGAGACTGCTGCTGGGGAAAAAAAAAAGTAGAAAGCTGGCCAGTGGAGACAGGCGACATCAAGCCAAATTTAATCCCAATTTTCCCTATGACGTTTTGGTCCACATCTCGGCTATTTCCAGCATTGCAAGGCGTGAGGGCTGGAGCAGTTGCTATGTTGTTGTTTTTTTGTTTTTTTATCCAGAACGTATTGTGCCATCTAAGTCATGGAAGTGTTTGATTATCGGCAGGTGAATCACCAGCTAAGGTTAAGCCAGGGTTGCCCTGGCAGAGGAAAACAACTGAGGAATAAGATCAGTCCACTGTGGTCAACATTTATTACTAAATTACCTGTTTGGACCATGAATTGCAAAAAGGACTTTGGGTCTAAATGCCAGGACAAGATTAAAAAAACAAAAAACGTGCCAGATGGCGAAGCTTCAAACATCACAGCTAAATACCTGCTTCATTCTATCTCATCTTCTAACCAAAGAAAACAGCCAGGGGATTCTAATTCGAGCAGAAAATATAAACAGACATAAATTTGAAAACCAAACAAAAACACAGAGTAAATGAGATTTGTGTGTTCGGTCAAACAACCCAAAAATCTGACTTGGCCACTATTTTGTGAGGTGGATACATGTGAAGATAACCATAGAACAAAAAATGGGTGCTCACTTCCACGTATGTTGGCAACATAACCCAAATTTGTGTGCAAGTCGGAACAGACCATCATCTATCACTAACCTAGAGTCACAGAGGTTTTTTTTGTTTTTTTAGAAGTAGATATATAGCCTGCTTTCAAATTTTATCCGCATCCAGATGATACGATTTAGTGCAACCATTTGACAAAATAATATTGAGTAAATTCAGCACACAATTCACTGTAGCATGAAAATAGTGAACCCAGAGAGACTTACAATTAAACAGCTTCATTAGGGAGAGAAGTTTTACTTTTCGTTACATTTGGTCTTACGATACCGCGGTCATATATTTGTATAAGAATGACAAAAAAATTTACTTACGGTTTCATGATAGCTGGAATGATTTGACTTTACATCATTGCTTGTGCAAAAAAAAAAGTATTTTTTGTAATTTGAACAACTCGGAAGTCAACTAGCATCACGGAACAGATTGTTTACAATGTTGGAGGTTTGACTGCAACTGTGATGCCATGAATCTTTACATGACACTCTCGGTTTCACAGCTCTGCGTTTCAGTGACAGCGGGACTGCTAGCTTCAGGGGGTGCAGACAAGAAAAACAAATCATCCCAGGCCTTGCTTCTTTCTCTTCTCATTTCTCCTCTTGGATGCTTTTCTCATTCAGCGCTCTCCACTGACAGTAGACTATAGTTCAAGAGCCTCTTTACAGTGTCCCTCACCCCACTCCACCCCCAGCTGCAAGGTTTTCTCCGAGTTCCCAAGACAACACTTAAGAGGCAAAAGATGGATGAAAAGTCAGGGACAGCACGGTGTTTCATTTCTCTGCACAGGATCCGCTAAATGAGACAGAATTTGATTGGCGAGCCCTTGCGTCATTCGTAACTTGTGCAAATGGTCTGTCCGGCATTGTGTATAATGAGCTTGCCCGCGAGATATACTGTCGAACAAGATAGTGTCAGCAATTAAACTCCTTTCTCACACTTAACTCCTGATTCACAACATTATTCAACAGTGTGACTGGCACGGTATTGACTCTCCCTTTGTATGTGCTAATCAGAAATGTTATATGCATGAAGTATTCAGCTCTGTCGTCAAATATGTATACACACTGGCGCACATGCACACACACACACACACACATACACAAGAGCCATTATGAGCAGGAAACATCTCGGCCCCAACTCATTCGGAGCCATAAAAACATATTTATGGAAGCATCAGGCCATTGAGCCACAGAAATGTTTGCCATTTTCTTTGCGCTCTATGATTCCATCCAAGCATCAAGATTGATTCAGAATGCTCCCACTGTGCACCATCCCCTCGCCACCTGCAACCTGACCACCTCGAGTCCACCTTGCCATTAGAACGATGTATTCTGCAGACGCTCTTTCTTTTTGTTATTGTTGTTGTCGTCGTTGTTGCTTCTAAATTTTATATATATGGTAAATTGAGATATTCAGGCATTCCAATTTCCCTTTCAAATGATATATAATACATGGGAGTACCTAAAAAATTGACAAGGTTACAGCAATTGCAATAGTGCCAGGCTAAAATCCAGAGTTTTGAGAAAAACATCTTGAACGTTTTGGCACGTGCATCTTTCAAAGGGGGCGGCACGGTGGGTTGAATGGTGAGCACGTCTGCCTCACATTGCAGAAGTGCAGGGTTCAATTCTGGCTCCGGCCCTCCTGTGTAGAGTTCTCCCCATTCCCGTGTGGGTTTTCCCCGAGTATTCCGGTTTCTTCCCACATTCCAAAAACATGCATGGTAGTTTGATTGAACGCTCTAATTGTCTCTAGGTGTGAGTGTGAGCGCAGATGGTTGTTCGTCTCTGTGTGCCCTGCGATTGGCTGGCAACCAGTTTAGGGTGTACTCCGCCTGCTGTCCGAAGACAGCTGGGATAGGCTCCAGCAAGCCCACGACCCTCGTGAGGATAAGCGGATTCGAAAATGGATGTTTTAAATAGACAATGTCTTTTGTTTTATGTTTCAGTTGAACAGTAAATTTCAGCTCGGAGTGACAAACGAACAGCTTGAAGCACACTCTGCCTCTTATTTGGAGGACTGTGCAAGAGAGAAAGTGATAACAGGTGCTAAGGACGACCTTAAAAAGTGTGTTTAGACAAGTTCAAGTGAGTTTCAATGAGTTTCAGTTTGTTTTGTTTTCACTTACCATGACAGGGTCTGGAACGTACGTCCCCATTTCCTCTCATTATTTTGAAATGCATACAGTATTTTGTACTTCTGCAAATTCCGCTTTGCATATTACCAGCAGTTCATAGAAAAAAAGAGGTACCGTATTTTCCGCACTATAAGGCGCTTCGGAGTATAAGGCACACCTTCAATGAATGGCCCATTTTAAAACTGTTTTCATATATAAGGCGCACCGCGTTATAAGGCACATAGAATAGAAGCTACAATAGGGTCTGCGGTTGCGTGAATCATCCACTGATGGAGCTACGCTAAAGGGAATAGAGTACAATTCAATCCAACTTTATTTATATAGAGCTTTCACATCCGTTACAGTTGAAACAAAGAACTTTACACAACATTTAAAATACTTTGTCCAAGAAATCAGAATCGTGATCCATATATAAGACGCATCGGATTATAAGGCGCGCTGTCGGCTTTTCAGAATCAGAATCAGAAATTGAGAAAATTGAATGCTTTTAGTTGCGCCTTATAGTGCGGAAAATACGGTAATTGTACGGATGATATGAGTGATGGTCGGTGCAGCATTTTATTGCCCGCAAGGAACAATACAAGTCTCGTATTGTTGTCCGTGGAGAGACAGATTGTCATATGGTAGGGCACTGGCAGTTGAACAATCCCCAACAACAGTCGTGCCTGGCAATTGTCAAACTGTCATTTCTAATGGCCACACTGGGCCATAAAGTGACACGTGCAGCAAAGTTGTGTACCTGTGTGCTGGCGGGGAGCCACCGTTATTTCTGCATGCGCACTCCATCCGTTGGGGTAAGAGCTGGAGGCTTGCAGTATTAATGTGGGGATTGGTTGGGATGCCAAACTGTACTGTACTGTTCTTGCACACGCATGGATCTATGTACAGTATACCTAGGCATGCAAGAGCTGTGTTTGCATATCCCAGCAAGTGTGCAATTGGCGTCAAGCTTCCCCGCAATGAAGGACTCACTGGGCTAGGCACTACTACAGTCATTACATCCACGCTTTCGCACAAGCAGATGGCGAAACAGATGATCCCCGCTCATCTCACTCATGACCATCCATATTTATTTCATGGTTGCTGGCCCACAGACTCCCCATGCCCATCACTTCTCCATGAGTGCCTTGGCAGGGAGATGGCTGCCGACGCACACAAGTGTTTGGAAAACAAACCAGGCATGAAAAAAAAAAGAAGGCAAGTGAGAAAGAAATAAAGTGTGAGGAAACATGAGGAAAAAGCTGCCAAAGGCAAAAAGAAAAACAATGCTTCTCGCCAAACGCTCGCCCATCAAGGCTGCACATTGATCAAAACGCAGCAAATCCATGAGTAGTTCTGAGCTACTGTTTGTGACGAAGGTCCTGGTCGATGCTTGTTGACGTGATTTATTCCGCTTCTTGGGGTGCCAATAAATGAAAGGTCTGATTGGTTTAGTCTTTGCTCGCAGCCTTTGAGGTCTTGCTACCTGTGACTGGAGGGAAATGAGCAACCAATCCTGAGACTGACTCCTGGAAAAGCCCATACATAAGCAGCCTGTCCCCTGGAGCCCGGCCAGAGCTAAAAAGCCCAATTTGGTCCGCACCGATGCTGTTAAATGGAACAGGCTATGACAAGAAGTCATTTTAAAATCCACTTGACCAGCTCAATACACGCTGGGTGACATCAGTGCCGTGTAGCTTTTTGCTGAGGCAGGAAAGTGGGCCCCTTTTACCTGATATCCTCATTATTTCCAGCCTCGCTTCTCTGTTTTATGTGCAGATGTGGGCATTAACTGCCCCTATGATATACATTCTGCCGCCATCATCACATCTTACCTTGGCACTCGCCTTTATCCTCCTCTCCCCCGCTCTTTTATTTTGCATGTCTCAACGCGTTCCTAGCAAACACGGCAACGTCTTGGACGATGGCTGAAATTTAGGTTAATCATAGGAAGTGACATAGAGGTGTCCCTCCAGGGCGAGTGGCTGAGTGAGCAACTCAATTAAGAGCAAACAGCCTCAGACAGGGCCACCCATGTTAGGGCTGATCTCTCAGGGCTGCAGGCGGTGACGGACGGGTGATCTCTGCAAAGTCTTGCCTCGTGTCTCTTTGCGCTCCTTGGGCACTCGGGACTGGCACTGGCCCCTCACAGCCGGGGGGAGTGGGTGACCATGTGCTCCACTTACTCAGTCGCAGATGATTCAACATAACCGAGGTGCAGGGGAAAGGGGAAGCCGCAAGCGGGACATGTGACACAAAATAAGAAATGATTCGACCGCAGCTCGGTTCCGTCATCAGTCAGTAAAAGGAGGCTTCGAGATTCAGGGAAAGGGAGTTTGGGTGCGTCGAAACGGGCATTTATCTCCATCCATTTTCCCTCGGAGCGTGACTTCAGGCATCAAGGTTCGGCTGGTGATCAGGACAGCTTGTTGCCATACAGTTTGCAGGGCCACAGAGTGCCAAGAGGCTACAAGGAAAAAAAAAAAAAAGTGGCTTAATCAAGGCTAAGAACAAGCCCGTACATTTAACTGCCATCATTTCCAATTGTAACAAGCCGATCAGGAACGTCGATGCCCCCGGCGAAGTGCTCCTATTAAGTTGTTGAACCCAATAACAGGTAGAATTTAATTTTAAAAAAGATAAATGTGATCTGCAAGATTAAAAGAGGTAAAAATGCGTTTGGATATTCATCTCTCTGGCAATATTGTGTTAATTGCACGGTTAAAAAAAACAAAAACACCACACTGTTGAGCAAAGTAAATATGTATTTGCAGTGTTTCTGTTGTTGTTGTTTTTCCCCTGTTCATTAGCATACCGGTACATGTTTGAGTCGAGGCAGCGCGGTGCTCCGGGGCACACACACGAGAGTGAGTAACAAGCAAAGTTGGCAACATTCAGCTGTCAGCTTACACAAGGAGATGGTCGGGCATGAGAAGAGTGCACAAGCTCTACTGCATCTTCATTATGACTAATAAGTGTACAACTTCCACCAGAGCAGCATGCCCTCACAATTACACACAAAATATGGTGTTTTTTGGAAATGGGAACTGGCACATGCTTGCATTTTACAATGTAACAAGAAAGGGAGACAGGCATTCAGAAAACTTTTGACAATGTTATTACAGTTACCTTGACAACGTTAGATTCCAAGTTAATTTATTAGTTACATTCAACAGATGCTGACAACCCGGCTTAACACAAAATTGACAAGCCGTTTTGACAGTTAAATGGAAATACATTTTTAACAGTGACGTTTAAGAATTGAAGATGTTAAGAATTTTATTTTTTTAACTGAACACGAAATGAAGAAACACTTTCTTGCATTTAGCATAACTAATTACTGTAGTTCTGTTTGAATAGAAGTGTCTTCATAGATTTCCCTGAGCATAAATGTCTGCTTGTTGTTATATTTAAAAAAATAATAATAAAATACTTTCTGGACTTCATTTGACATAATTGTGCTTTTTAAGATAGTCTCTTTTGAGCTGACATATTTGTTAATAATAATATCACAAATTTGTTTATAAATGATTACATTTGAGGACTTGGGGTGGCCCGGTGGTCGTGTGGTTAGCGCGTCCACCTCACTGTGCAGAGGTGCAGGGTTTGATTCTGGGTCCAGCCTCCCTGTGTGGAGTTTGCATGTTCTCCCCGGGCCTGCGTGGGTTTTCTCTGGGTGCGCACTGTGCATACGTGAAGACTCGGATGTTTAATATTGAAGCTACTCAGTCTCAGACTGACTTGAAATGTATTCCTTTGACTTTATAACGTCTTGTAAACTCAACTCAACTCAACTGTTTTTATAGAGCACTTTGAAACAGCCATCGCTGCATACAAAGTGCTGTACACGGAGCAACTAACATATATACAACAATAAAGCAATAAATCAGTAACAACAATGGTAGAAAGCACCAAACAGTAAAACTAAGATTACATCTCAGTCATGCTGAGTCAAATGCCAAAGAATACAAGTGAGTTTTGAGGCGGGTTTTAAAGATGGTCAGCGAGGGGGCTTGCCGAATGTTCAGTGGGAGGTCATTCCAGAGAGAGGGACCAGCAAGCCTTATAAAGCCTCCTCTCGTTGAGAATTTAGAATTACTCATGTTAAAACATTTGAGCAGGGCATTTGGTTTGTCCAATGTTTTTTGTGTGACGTCCACATCAAATAAACATCCACCCATCCATTCTCTCTATATCACTGATCCTGTTCAGGTTGCGGGATGCTGGAGCCTATCCCTGTTGGGTTCGCTCAAAACTGCACCGAAGGGTACAACCATTCCCTCTGACAGTCATACCATCGCCGAGTTGGAACTGAACCAACGCCGCCTGCACCTCAGTCTGGCAACATGTAGCAGTACACCATCTGTGCCTATCAAATCAACAAATAAAAACGTAACAGTAAACTTGCCAGGTGAATCATCCCCATAAACGCCTCCGTCAAATCCAGCCTTCACTTTTATCAACTGGGAAAAGAACGTGCGTGCTGTAATTACTTACACACCAGCATTCAAGAGCCTATTTCAACTCTATATACATTCAGACTACAAACATAAACAGATTAATTTAAATCTGGCATATTACTGCAGTAATGAAAAATGACCCTTTTTAAGGCCACATTAGTGGATATGGATATGGAATTTCAATGGCAGGTGTTCCAGAAAACTCTTGACATGATTACTCCCCAAAGTTATGCGCATCCATATTTACTTCGAACACGTAACTGCACTCTGACCTCCCTCAACTTGTACTCTCTGGAGGTCTGCAAAATAGTTGCTTTGTGTTTGTTTTTAACTCCAGGTTCATCTGACATGACTCGTGATATTTTTTCATGATTTTTATTATGATTTATTCATTTATTTATTTTTTAAAACGTGTAGTCGAGACATGTCCCGAAACAGACACATTTGAATTGTTGTAGGAAAACTATTACTGGACATTACATTCTTATTTTAGTTACATTTGTTTTGTATTTAGAATAATGATATGCCAGTGTACGTTATGCATATCTCATTATATTTAATTGACGTATTCCTTGCGATCAAAATTCTTTGGCATGACTGTAATTAATTTGGCAATTACTTCCTTCAAATTAACAAATACTGTACTCGTTGCCTATATGCAAATTTTTTCAGCTGGAATGGAAATGAAGGCACAATAAAATGTTGCACCATGTGTTATACATTCCTCCTGCCCCAGTAATTAGATCATATGAACATGAAAGTAAAAAAAAAAAAAAAAATAGGCTACCTTTATTACAATAGTTTTAATTATATATTATATTCATCTATTACCCTGATGTGTTACATTTATACTATAATTCAAATTCTATCATGACTCCAGCCAAGAAAGTTGTGGTGTTTTTGAGGCTTGGTTAATTAATTGCTAAGATGCTGTGTTCCAAAAATTCACAAAGCTTGTCAACATGCAAGAGTGGAATAGCATGCCTTGGACTCATCAGGGAGGATGCACAGTGTAAAAGTCAGATACATTGAATTGACTGTGTAATAGACGTAATAGACATCAAATAGAAACAACAGCTTAATAAAGTGAACCAGAATCTGATTAATGCAAATCATGTTTAGGAAAAAGAAAGAAAGAAATACTGATTTTCTAAATTTTAAATTTTAAAATTTAATCTTAAATGTGCCTGGTTTGGTTGTCTTTTACCATTCAACCTCAGAGGTCTATTCATTAGGTACACCTGCTCAATCTCGTGATATCCAATTCATTAGCTTTATCCAAGTGTCTGTCTTGACAAAGAAAACAATGATTTTGATAGTCTACTCTCAAATAACTACAGTGTATGCATCTGAAACATTTAGAATGATAAAACCATGATGCAAATATGCCTAAACTGATTATATTCCCGTCATCAATCACACATGCTCAGATTGGCGGCCGTCAGTCTTTATCATGGCCTCTTTGGCCGAATAGAAAACAGTATGACAACCAAAGACTGAAATGTGCTGTCCGACGTCACCTCTGACTAAGTGCAGGTGGTGGCGTGGTGACCTGCAGTCTCTCGGAAAGGATAATGAGCCTCATTGTTGGCAGCAGAAACAGTGGGGGAGGCTAATGTTTCCTCATAATGACCTTCCATCCTTTTAACAAAAAGCAGCAAAGCCTTTTTTTAGTGATGAATCTCTGCGCAATCCAAAAGAAAATAACCACGGACCAAACATACAAAGAAGCGCGATCGAGAGCATCAGTGACCAATAAGAAAGGCAACACCAGTTGACATTTTCAGGTCAGCGTCACTCCGCGCTTCATCTCCGGCTTCGTCTCAGCTAGTCTTGATTAGCTGCGGTGGCTTGCAGGGCCTACGTTCAAAACCGCTCGTCCACCGAGCTAATTGGGAGCGACAAACAAAGTAGCAAAGCAAGACAAACAAACAAGCTACTATGCAGTCAATGTCTTTTGAAGGTGCTGAGCAGTGCCAATGTGTCAGTGCCGACCTACACTGCCCCCCCATTCCAACCCCGTCGGGTTGTGGTGCCTTTTGAGTATGTGGAGAAGGAGGAGGTAGACGGTGCCATCAAACACATGTCATCTTTCTCAAATGGGCAGGGAACAGAGGTGACCCAGGGAACTGTTATCCTCTGTGTGTGTGTGTGTGTGTGTGTGTGTGTGTGTGTGTGTGTGTGTGTGTGTGTGTGTGTGTGTGTGTGTGTGTGTGTGTGTGTGTGTGTGTGTGTGTGTGTGTGTGTGTGTGTGTGTGTGTGTGTGTGTGTGTGTGTGTGTATACACATGTGCATCACAAACTGATGGGATCAGATAAGAGACCTGTCAAACATGGAGACGAGTCACAACCAGGCTGAACTTCTGCAACAACTATCTTCCATCTCCCTAATATTGCCAAGATTGTCATGCCTTCACATACGGAAAGGCATTGGAACATTAATTTGATATCCTATGTATCCAGATTAAAGTCCGTGTATTGGTAAGCTAGCAATTCAGCACTTTAAACTAAAAGCTATGGTGCGCCAGACTGTCTTATGAGTAGGAAAAAAAAAATCATCATCGAAATAATCCCACTTCTGCTTTCCACTGCGGTATTTCTGCACAATAGTAAGACATCTACGTTGGGTGCTGGTCGACCTACGCTTTGTTCAAACAGTGATCCATTGACTTGTTGAGTTGAATTTCTTAAGTGACCAACTTGTAATTCAATTTAGTGTTGCACATCATTTTTCTGTGATGAAATGCGTTGAATTTAAATCATCACTTCCAGTTTCCCAGAAATTCGACCAAAAGTGAGTGCATCTGTGTGGGACGTTTCAAACCAAATGTTTTGGCAGTTTTTTTTTTTTTTAATGATGAGTCTCATTTGAAAGCTGGTAAAGTGTAAAATGTAAAACAGGTGAGAAATTCATCAGCATTTTGTTTTTGTGGCAGTTGGAGGCCACCAAAATCAGCAAGTTGGCCAAAACTGAGGATAGTCTGCAGTCAAAATGGCCATGTAGGACATTTCAAATCTGATTTATTCCAATTTTTGCCAATCGGATTTAGGATGATGGGTCTCTTCCAAAAGGTGGCAAAGTCTAGATTGTCAAACAGGCGACAAACTCAACATCATTTTGTTTTAGTAGCAATGGGAGGGCACCAAAATCCACGACTTGATCAAAAGTGAATTTACTTTTTGATGTTGAAAATGCAAATGTTGCACAGTTTGAACTTAATGTATTCAATTTTTGCTAATCACATTTTTCAAAATAGGTCTCATTTGAAAGAGTATAGTGTGAAACAAGTGAGAACCCTATCCCCATTTTACTTTTGTGCCAAGGGAAGGTCACCAAAATCACCAACTCACCCAGGATTAATGAGGAAAGCAGAATGGACAGCAGGTGAATGTTTGGTCAAACTAATAGCGTGAACTTTATGTGACGTATTTCTGTGTACTTTCCAAAGTAATCCATAGGATATACACTTGTGTTTCTGTTTGCATTACGCCAAGTGTGTTTTAAAACGTGCAAACACGTGTTCAGCCACACTCTGTTTCTGTCACGTAGTGTTATCTTTTGCGTCAGCCACGGAAGAACACAACCAATCATTCCACGCGTCCATATGTACACAAACACACGCTACCAAACATGGACATGTGGTATCACACACACCCTCCATCCCCATAGTCGACTGTTTGTTTATATCTCCCGAAGCCTACTTGAGCCACAGCCTGGCCAGCCAACCATAATATTTGCCATGTGGCAGTCACAACACATTTGCTTCGCCCAGGTCTGCGCGAATTGAGTCAACAGGTTTCAGCTGCAATGAAAGCATGTCAACCTAAGAGAGCACTAATCAATCATATTACACTTCAAGCATGCATGGGTTCAACCGGAGCCTAGCATGATCCTCCCTCCCACCTTACGCTTTCTCTTCCGCCTTGGCGTTGTGTTTGACTGCTGAGCACAAAGTGCGGCAGAGCCTTAATGAAGCCAACAGGCTATTCACATGGAGAATAATGAGCAGGTTTCGGTTGAGAGGGAACCACAATTTCTAGTTTCCATTAAGGCACTTGGGTTACAATAATGAACGGTACCACGGGGATGTGTGGTAAATATACCGTGATTAAAAGGTCAACACAGCTCAAGAATTGCATATTTAGAGCTATGTCCAGAGATGCATGGTTTGTTTTACTAATGCATTGATGCAAACAGGACTTACAATGCAACGCATGCTAGGAAAACTAGCTAAATTAAGTTAGACAATGTAAACAATGGCCCATGTAAAACTAAACCATTTTCTGTCTTTCATCTATTCAGAATAAATAGCCATATCCCCGTGCAAGAGCCCTAAGGACGGAATCCTTACTGATATCAACCAGCTTTACTGCAACCGGTCAAACTCGCAGAGAAATCAAGCGATTGTCTATCAGCGGAACTAATCTATTTCGCTCTTCGAAAGGGCCCCTTTTTCAATTGAAATCATGCGCGTCTACCTAATTTGACCAAGACCCGCTTCAATACAACACATATTATGTGGAACGGTTGTACCCTTCAGCAACGTTCCTTTACCTGAATGTCTCCGCTTTGCAAATGGGCTCCAGATTTATGTGTCACTTGGGATGAGCCTCTGAGCACAAAGCATGAAATAATACCACTAATATTTACATAAGGTTTCAAACCCTCCTTATCCTCCTTTATCTACCTGGTATCGAAATGTTCTCATTCAGGTAATCCGTGCACTTTAGAAAACACAACGTGGCTTTACAACAGTGAGTGTAAAAGATAATTAAGTGGCAGGGGTAATTGGGCAGCGATATTGCAGAAGTGAGTGCGGCAAGGGCACTATGAACCAGCTCTCAATAACTGCTTTCCAAAAACCACTTGGATGATTTGACCTTCTAGAGGAAGTAGCAGGGTAAGTACACAGTACATGAGGACGTGATGGAGGCAGGGATGAAAATACAATCAGGATGCAGTGGAAGGAAGTGAGCGAGTGGCTAGCTAATAATAGATATAGGAAGGTGATGTGCACCAACAAATATGCAGGCTAACTGCTTTAAATTGGGTCTTATGGGAAAATGAGTTCATTATTTGCACAACCCTGCAAGATGGATGTGCAGATGTAGGATTACATTTTCATTTTTGCTCTAATAGAAGGCTGACATGGCATTTACAACTTGATTAGTGGAAAGTAAGAGATAGTGAATTCCGGTCTGATTTGGCTTTGCCATAAAAATAAAAAAAAAACATGCCCTTTTCAGTATACAGAAGCAAGATACCATCATTTTCCAGTTAGCCCATTTTGCTGCAAAACAACATATATGTCGTTTATCCATCCATCCTTTTTCTTGCCCGCTTATCCTCACAAGTGTAATGGTGTGCTGGAGCCTATCCCAGCTGTCTTAGGGTAGGAGGCGGGGTACACCCTGAACTGGTTGTCAGCCAGGGCACACTTAGGGATAATCTAAAGTGTTCCATTAACCTGCCATGCATGTTTTTGGAATGTGGGAGGAAACCAGAGCACCTGGGGAAAACCCACGCAGGCACGGGGAGAATATGCAGACTCCATATAGAAAGGCCGGAGATCGGAATCAAACCCTGCACCTCTGCTGCTGTGCTAACCAGTCGTGCCACCCTATGCAGTTTATATCACACATTTTTCTGTCTGCTTCACAAGGCGAGGTCGGAAAGCTCACAGGAAGGGGACGAATCATACCGCCTTTTGAAATACAAACAACCTTTTCCTTTTCCACATCCTCAAACGCAAGCTGTTAGGCTGCCCCGTCTCCCAAGATGTCCCAAGTAACAGATGCTTTTCCTGAGCCTCTTGACGAAAGATGAAGGAATGAGGCTACAGGAGCCACTCTGTCAGATTTGACTAAACAAACACCCATGTTTGCTGTGAACATTTTTTTTTCCGTGCTGATGTTTTCAATTCTTGAAAATTTGAGCTGTCACCTCCTTCGCACCAAATGCCAAAATGTGCATGTATAAGTGCATAATCACAGTATTTATGTATTTTTAAGCCACCCAGCATCCCATTACCTTTCTTATTTTTGTTCTTTATGGATATTTTTTTTTAATCTATAAAAAGCGGCTAGAGTCAACAGGTTTTTTTTTTTTTTTGGTTTCCTTGTCACCTATGTGGTGACTCCCTCACCATTTTTCTCACAAAAACCAGCACTGCCAATGCTACCAATTCTGCCTTATAGCAAAAGAGAGAGAGAGAGAGCTATGGGATATGTTGATCCCAAAGACAGCTGAGATACACTAGTCGATCTTTATCCTTCTGTCTTGGCCAGTCTTTAGCCTGAACAGAAGGGACCATTGTAACTCTGTCTCCTTTGGGTGGCAGCTGGGTGAGTGAAGCATGCACACATAGATGAAGACGTTTGCCATTTTGAACAAGTACAAGTAAACTCTTCTAATCTTGCAAATGAGTTCCAATAGGCACCATGGTGGGAGGTTGAATATTCGAGCTCTGTTCATGTATTTTTATTTTTGTTAACCCTTTCACAAATGCATTTTCTTCCAAAAGAGAACCAGCGAGACAAGATGCAGAGGGAAGATGGGCAGCAGGCATCGACTAAAACGAGGAAGCCTAATGGATTCGTTTCACTTCATGGTTCAGCTACAATTTCGGAAAAAGCAGCGCAAAATGATGACCGCAAATGTGAGTGCTTATGATAATCAGCAGAAAAGTATGATGCATACTGTATTAATGGTTACACTGAAAGGAATGTGGTATTGATTTAGAGCACGCGGGTATTAACTTCCAGGCTTTTTAGCTTTCAGTATAGAATATACATGTAAGGGAGCCATGGTCTGTGTGTATCTTTGCTCTATTTGTGTAAGACCGTGGAAGTATGTTGACTAAGTGTGCCAAAGCCATTCCAGATGTTACATTTGACATCTTGTCATCTCCACTTAGCCTAGTCGGGGAGTAAGTCTATTTAGATGTAATGCCCCTCAAACAAGGTGGTTATTTGGAAGGATATTTGGCAGCATCAGCACACTTTGATCGGCCCCCTTCCTCGTCAGACTGTCGCCCACCCCCGCTGACCTTTTGTCAACCCAATGTGACGTGCACCTTTTGAGCTGGGACCATTTGACAAATAAGTGATGACCGTTCACATTTTTAATTTAGGAGCAGGATGCAATATTAATCACAACTCAAAACCTAGATTTATATTTTCAAAAAGAAGTCTTCGGTCTCTTTGGCCTGCTCTGCTGATCTGCAAACCCCCCACCCCCACCCCTTCTACTCCTTCCTGGCCCATAACTAATCCTTATGCCTCTCACATAAACTGCAGGTCTGGCCCTACGCTGCCCAGTCACACGACATGAAAAGTGTGAGCGTGAAGGAAGGTTTCTTACGTCGCGCCAGACAACGCTCTCCTGTTCCTGCCTCTCATTTGGGATTTCCTCCATTGTATTCCGGTGTCATCCCATAGTCAGCATAAGAGCCCCTGAAAGGTAGATAACTATTAATAGAGTTTGCAGAGCACTGCAGTCATACGGATGGCCCCCGCAGTGCTGTGACTAAGTTGAACTGATGTCTCCAGTGACAAGCGTCCGTGTTGCTGTCATCCGGGACGTGCACACACTCTGCATACATTAGTGACTGCTGCCCCCGCGCCCACGCCCCACCCCTTACCCTGCCCCTGCTTTTGGATGGCACCACAGCTGTCCCAAAGTGAATCCCAAATGAGAGGATCTGTCAGGGTTTGTTTGCCGCAGGCCTTGATTTGATGCTATTACCGCTTAGATGGAGAGATGGGTTCAGGCTGTTGCAGATGAGAGCTGCTGGTGGACACTTGCCTCAGGTCTGGCCTGGTGGCACCAAAAGCGCTTTTTGAACAAACAGAGAGCTGGAATCAATTTGATTGTTGTTGAAGGGATTTTCGTAACCCTCCCTAAAAACAACATTTATCCCTGATTCTTCAGCAGCCCTTGTGTTTGCTTTGCGGGGGCTGTCCTCCCTGCAGCCAGATGTTCTTCATTCATATTTCTCACACACAGATGTGCATGTAAATAATCCATGATTTCTCCTTCTGGGTGGGTGCCTCTCAAGGTAGCAGATTCATTTTCTATTTGGCTTCTTTTGATCTTTAAAGGCAACATATTGCTTATTTTTAATTGCTTTAAGCCTAAGTCCCATATAGGTGCCGGATCAACACGGACCACATCCGGCACGATCCGGCGTGTGGACCGTGTAGCCGCCGTGTAGTTCCGCGGTGAACCCTCTTCGTCCTGGAACGTCCGGCACTGTCCTTGGGGCTCCGGGAGGCCAACACGGTGGTTTTGGGAAGTTCAAAACTGTCGTGTTCGTCCGTGAAGGTCCGGGGAGTTGGCAACAACCGTGTAGGTCCGCGTAGCTGCCGTGTAGGTCCGTGTAGCTGCCGTGTAGGGTCCGGGGACAGTCGTATCCCTGCCGTGTTTGTCCGTGTATGTCCTTGACAGTCCGGGAAAAAATTCACACCCGGACCATCAAGAATCCTGGCGGCAGAGGTGCGGTTGTCTCCGGAACTTTCACGGTGGTTACACGGACTACGCCGGACAGTGTCAACTCAGGACTACCCTCACGGATCAACACGGAGCTACTACGGACGAAGACGGTGCAAAACGGATACAACACGGTTGAAACACGGCGGATACACGGACTATCATGGAAGAACAAGGAATATCACGGACGATGACGGATAGACAGGGTGGCAACAAGGACGTTCACGGTGCAAACACGGTGAAAACACGGACTAATGCGGACTATGACGGAGGAACACGGGATAACACGGACGATGGCTCATGCTCATATAAATAGGGGAAATTTGAACAACGATTCACTCCTTTCCTGTGCTACCGACGCTGCAACATGGGGGGATCAGATGACGGCCGAGAACAACCTGATGCTGATGAGATGCCAGCTTCAACTGCAAAAAGCTCAGGTTGAAAACACTATCCTCATTGCTAAAGCGAAGATACGAGATAGAGAAGCCGTGAAAAAAGTGGTATCTACAGTGAATAGAAGGAAAAAGAGAACCATCTGGGTCAGAAAATGGGATCACGGAAATTAGCCAGCTTTTATACACGTTCTTGACGGTCCGGGTGGACCGTGTGTATTCGATGTCGCCGCCGTGTAGGCGCCGGGATGATTCGTGTAGGCGTCGTGTTGGTCCGTAACTGTTCGTGTCACTGCCGTGTAGGTTCGTGTTATTCCGCCGCTCTGCCTTGACTGTCCGTGCGATCCTTGGTCATTCGTGTGGGCACCGTGTTGATTCCGTGTTGCTGCCGTGTTTGTACGGGTTCGACCGTGTAGCTGCCGTGTTACCACCGGCGTGATGGTTTTTGGACGACCGAAAACCCCAGAAAGAGCACGGATCATCCCGGATCTTAATCCGGCGGGATCCGGCACTTTCCGGGACTGCCGTGTCCATCCGTGCTTATATGGGACTTAAGTATGTACAAATAGTCGGGTCTCTGGAGTGCCTGGTCACGTATCAGGTGTGAAATTAAACAAGCAAGTAAGCCTTAATTATTTGTTTATTCCCCTAAATGTACTGTAAGGGAGTCGTTCTGCGCTTCTGTCCTGATGTTACATCACAGTGGGGCAAGTTTGAATAATAGTCACCCTGGCATCTTCCTCCAATGACAGGATCAGCTCGGCTGGGTAAAGATCCGAAGCCACTTTTAAACAACACCATGACACAGTCTAAAACACTATCATTAATTAAAAAGAACACAACCCCCCATTCCCCTGCATTTGTGATTGACCAAAAAGGGGTAAACAGAGCTTCATTCAGTTTGGTTGGCTGCGCAGAATAACATTAGCTAACAGTGTTAGCTTCTGATAATGGGCAAATAGTTGCTTGGTTAAGTTGTTGACGTGGTGGGAGTTTTTTTTTTCCTTTAACACTAGAAAGCCCAATTTTACCATAACTAAGGAAGGTTTTGGTTTTGAAGGAGTATGCATAGATGAACAAGCTTTAGAAACACTTACAACTGCCCAAGATGCACTTTTCACCCAAAGTCAGCCACGATAGGCCAGAACATAAATCGGTACCATGACCATGATCAGGAAAAGCTGCAGTGAAAGTACTGAATGCGTTTTGTGTACTCTGGACTACAACTCTGACAGGATTCAGCACAAGTGAGCACAAAGTATGTTGGTTGAGGCTGCTTCACTGACTGAGCCAGATTGGAGAAGATTCCCCGCTGTCACTCTTCTGGTGCAAGGCTTTTTTTATTCCCTGTATCACCCGAAGCAACTCTTTCTTCTCTGTGGCAACCATCAGCTGCACTGACAGCTGACCCAACGCGGAGGTGTGCAGGCAAGTCAACCAGAACAATAACAAAACTGGAGTCAGAAAGTGGGGTAGAGGAAGACAGTCCCCTAATAATGGCCGGGCCGCGGCTTGACATGCTATGAAAAGTGACAGTGGACGAGTCATTCATTATTTATATCAGTGCGGAGCTGCATCAGATCACGGCACGAAACAAGCAGCCAGCCAGTTGCGGGCCGCTCATGTGATCGAGCGAGCTGAGTGACGGGAGGAAGATGTGATTGGAGATGGGTTCTCATTCGGACTCTGCACCTGGGACTGGATTCACCTGGACTGCTGCTGACTGCGACCATGTCCCTGGGATGTGAGGTCAGTTTTGAGGCATGGCTTCATCAGATTCACAATGTATTTACAGCGGGGAATTTGTTACAAACCCACCCTTTGTTTAAAGAAAAAATGTATCCATCTGTCCCTCTATCTCTCTCCGGTGTACCTGTGCTTGCGTGGGTTTTCTCTGGGTACTCCGGTTTCCTCCAACATTCCAAAAACATGCATGGCAGGCTAATGGAACACTCTAAATTGTCCCTAGGTATGAGTGTGTGTGCGAATGGTTGTTTTTTTTTTCTCTGTGCACCCTGCGATTGGCTGGCAAGCAGTTCAGGGTATACCTCGCCTACTGCTCGATGGCAGCTGGGAATGGTTCCAGCACACCCACGACCCTCATCAGGATAAACGGATTATAAAATAAATGGATTGACATATAAATCTGTATATTTCTATTGGTTTATACCTTCCACAGATTGTAAACATATTTAAAGCTTAGCTGTTACAGTAATCATTAACATTCAAACAACCACTACACTCACAAGCATGGAGCAGCAACACATACGAAGTGACTATAAAACGGAACTCACAGACTTATATTCTGCTCTGTGCGAACAATGGCTACTAATGCCGCTAAATAGGGGACCTTCTCTGCCTCTTCTTCTTGCCCCATAATTACGCTGCATTTACATTTAGTAGAGCTCAGTGCTGCACATAATCTTGCAGCACAACATGGTATTATATTCACGGTACCCCATTCAAAATTCAACTTGCCTGCACAATTTATTGTTGTACAGAAAAACCGAGGGTTCATTATAGTTTCGCGAGACAATGCGCATTATTATATCAGAAACTTGCACGAGCGTTTTAGCCACCACTCAACTGAGATATTCATCAGTGAGTGTCAGAAGCGTTGATTCGCAGTGGCCAATCTATAGCTATGGATTAGCAGAGGTGTTCAATAATTCTGTTCAGGCAACTGAACAGAGTATGTGTGTGTGTGTGTGTGTGTGTGTGTGTGTGTGTGTGTGTGTGTGTGTGTGTGTGTGTGTGTGTGTGTGTGTGTGTGTGTGTGTGTGTGTGTGTGTGTGTGTGTGTGTGTGTGTGTGTGTGTGTCTATTTGTGTGTGTAAAGATGTGACGGACTCCATCAGGGCATTTCTGGCATACTGGAATGTGCATGACATCAGGAACAGATGTTGCACATGGCGAGGCCCATCAAGGGACAACAACACTGCATCAGCACATGAATATTTTAGACAGCTTACTGCTGTACTTATCAGCAAAGACACAGCTCGGCTTGCCGTGGACCCAGTCGATGTGAGTTTACATTCTGGATGGGGTTGTAATTACTACTTGAACGAGTGACGTGAAAACTGAAGTGTTCTCATGAGAATGGTGGAGAAAAACGAGACAAATATGAATTTAGTACATCCAGAAGTGAATGTGAATCGAGCAACCACGTGATCCATAAACTTGACGCATGTCAAGGTGAATATGTTCAAGTTGTTCAAATTGTATTCATTCATTTATTTATTTATTGTTGTTAATGAAAAATAAATCAAGTATACTTTGCACTTATTGCATAATGCTCTGGGTTGTTTGTTTGTTTTTTGTCAAATCCATGAATTAAAAAAAGCCCGTTATTTTTAATGCATCATTTCATCTTCTTGTGAGCGTTTTTATGTGTTTTTATGCAAAAATAGCACGATACCAAGTAGTTGGTATTTCTTCTTCTTCTTACTATATTATCCAATATTTATTTTAACCAGACACATATTCAAATAAGGTACATATGTCTTCATTTTGGAGCGACAACAAATTAATTTCATTTCCATTTGTTTCAGTGGGAAACTTTTCCTGAGTTAGCAAATGATTCCTTCCGTGGTACAAAAACTTTAATCAGAGGCATAAAAGTGCATGTTTGAATTTTGTGTTGGGTTTTTATGTTGGCCCCATGTTTCTTGTGGGTTTTCTCCATGTACGCTGGCTCCCTCTTGCATTTCCAAAGCCGCCATGTGTGAATATGAGCGGGAATGTTTGCTTGTCAATATGTACCTCGTGATTGACAGGCGACCAACAGAAAGACTTTAGTGAGTATCCAAATTGGATGGCTTCTGGAGAATTTGACTTAAAGGTCCTGTTGTGTTTGTGTCAACTCGGTACACTGAGGATGCATGCACGGGTTGAGAATCAATTTATGGACCAAAGTGTGTGTGCCTCCTTGACTATAAATGGTGCTTTCAACCTCTTAGTATTAGACTTTTATCAGCCTATTGAACTCTTTTCTGGTTGACATATTAGATCCCCACATACCCCATAACTGGTAACAATCTGGCTTGTGGCAATCAACGTTTTTTGGGGGGTTTTTTTGTCAGTGTTGCAGCAGCAATTTTAATGTGTGCCGCATGCTTTATTTCCACTCCAAATAAAGGTGCATAATTCCCACCTCAGTGTGCTCTGAAGTTTCATAATTAGTATACATGCTGTAGTAATTAGAGGGATTGTGTATATAAATATTGCAGGAGTAAAAATTTAGTAGGACTAGCGCGATAATTCCATATCCTCAAATGTCATGTAAACAATGTTGACAGTTGAAGTGCTTCCTTCAACACGCGCATGCTACAATAACATCAGGCGAGCTCTTTGCAGTCAGCCCTGGAGTCTAAACACACTCAATGGGCATAGTAGGGTCTACTGTGAAGTTGGCCTCCTGGTCTGCTCCATATCACCAGAGGAGTTTAGCGGCTACATTCCTGTAATCCACACGGTGTTCCCAGCGCCGCTTGAACCAAAAGCCTCAACCTCTCCTTGACCCCCCCAAGGAAAAGAATCCCTCCACTCGATCCCCTGGGAGACTTTCATTACAGACGAAAACAGGATCCATGGGTGGGCAGATTCATATCCTGATTTTAGGGCGGAGGACATGGATTTGATATGAGGCTGAAAATATTCCTATAGACTGCAGAGTGAACCACGGGTCCGGGTTGAGCTTTAATGGCCCTCCTCTGCTCGTCAATCACACGGGGAGAAAATGCACAATTGCAGATTTCATGGCAGGGCAGTGGGTTGACGTCATATTAGCAGAACAGAAGGGAGAGAGCGAGTGGTTTTGAATTGCGAGGGGATAGCACCTCCTGGAAAAAGGTGGATATGTCTGTGTGAGTTACGAGCTCGTAGCAGCGGTTAGAGTTATGGCTGACACAGACCCGCTCAACATTCAATATTACAATTACAGTAAAAGCTGGTGTAATGTTTCTCATATGGGGAGCAGCATAAACCTTGCAACCCCACGGGGACCCAAAATGGACATGCAGGATACATATGTTCATCAATCAATTCCATTATATCCGTACAGTGTGCAATTTGCCATATTCAGTCGCTCTAAACTTCACGAGGGGTGCACCCAAGTCCCTTGTTTGTTGGGCATAGTGCGGATACCCGCTTCACGCTGACTTTTCATCTTGCATTCCCGAATGTGTGTGATCTGGTTCTGTGTGGTCTGTGACACAAATACGCAGCAGAGAGTGAGTTCAATTTCCTCTTGAGGATTAGTCATGAGGAAATGTAAATTAATGAAAAATAAAGTCACACAAAATGAGTTGCAAAGAACTCAATGTGCATGTGTTCTGCTATTTTCTTAGATGTAAGACGTAAAAAAAAAAAAAACTTGACTCTCCAAGAACCACCATGATGCTCAATAATAAAATACAATAGAGTGGTCGGCGTAAGTGTTCCTCAAAAACAATATGGAAGTCAGCAAAAAGTACATTTAAGGATAAGTGAATTTGGCATTAATACGGCACGATGAAAGAATTAAAAAAAAACTTAGATGTGTCTGACTCAATTAAAGTGTATAAAAGATACCGTAAATGAAAATTACACCTCAATAAAATGTAAAAAAGCAAACAGTTCCTATTGATTAAATGCAAATGGAAAAAAGTTAAATAGAACCGAACTGTACTTAGGAAGTTATTCTTTTGCCAACCATCAGAGGAAGCCCGAGTACCAGGAAGAATCACTCTTCCAGTCGATGAGAATAATATGTGCTCAGGGCTTCTTTTCTCAATAAAAGCACTGTTGATTAATCAGAATGTAAAAAATGCGTCCAGATATGATTGAAAGTCATGCGGAACGTTCCCACCCAGCTCAAGGTTTTCAAACAAAACAAAACGCATTCCTCAACTTGTGCCTCATTCTCTTTACTTGGGAAAGAAAAATGTCTTCTTTACCTCGCCAGGATAACAAGGTTGATTTATTCACTTTCATATTCGTTGAAGCCGAAACGCCCCTAATAACATCAAAAGAGGGAGCGAGAAGTGTGAGTTTAAAGCTTAGCATGACGGACATCATCTTTTTAATTGACCCGGGGGTCATCATAATATTTTGTTAAATTATTCTCATTTCCTTATGAATCCCATTTCCATATATTGCCTCTCATACCTTATTTATTACCTCCTTACCATTACCATGCAGACGACACCCAAACTGTCACCCCTTTCTCCCGCTCAACAGTTTAGTAAATATCAAACCCTATCTATTATTAATAAACCCACTGCTGAAAATCCCCTTTTTCTTCATCAATTATTCACACAGTCAAAAGCTTGGGGAGTCTGGGCGCCCACCGTTTGATGCCGCGGTGGCCACTGTAATTAAGACTCACATCGGTGTGTATCATCTGCCCTCATCTACCATCCATCTGTGTGACATCATACATGTCAATGCAACAGACACAATGGATGTCCATTTTAGTAGCACAGCACAACTGGTGGACCCCCCAACCCCCGCCCCACCGCTGCTTTTTACAGCTCACCCAGCATCCCCGCAGCCGTCATCCTACCTCCAGTCAATCAATGATGGATTCACACGCAAACACCAGGTCCCACACGCACACGCGATTCTTTCAATCTCCTACCTCCGAGCACCGACATGCGAGCTGCTTGGCTCTGTGATGTTTGTAAAAATAACACCGTAGTGTGGATTCCTGTGCAAACACACATTCATGCACGCGCACGGAGCCCTCATCCATGTGCTCCCTCGCACTAACCTCCGTCGGCTTCCCGGCTGTGCAAGCTGTTTCTCCCATCAACATGTGTTTACTAGCAGGGGACCCTTATGTTTGCATTAGTGAGAGGCAATAAACAGAAAGGGGCTGCCCTGGGGTCTAAAGAATACAGTTGGGTTTGTTTTTTTTCGTGGAGAGAGGGGGTAAAAAAATGCGATGTGGATTGTTCAATAGGTGATAATTTTCCCCCAAAGTCCACACATGCTACACGAATGCTGAGTGTGTCCACTTTGATGATTTTATTTTCACCCTCTCGTGAAGCGCTCACCACCTGGTTGTGTGGACCGGGCGCATGTGTGCTGCCTGTGTGAGTGAATTGAGGGGCGGGGGGTGTCAATGCTAAATAAAGGTCTCTTGACTGCTACAAAACACACACGTGAAAGATGATTTAAGCAGATGAATGCCGGGCCTATTATTTTTGGTTAATCAATTGATCCTTGAATAACGAATGAAGCAGATGAAAGGGTGCGTCTATTAACAGCCACAGGCGAGTGATAGACTGCGTTGTTTTCATCTCTCAATAAAAGGCCTTCATTTTTGTTGAAATATGACAACAATTCTCTTCTCTTTGTGCGCGCCCGCCACATGACAACGGGCTCACTTGAGATCAAACTGATCCTGGAATAAGGTCCATTTTCTTTTCCACTTGCAAAGAAATATTGCCCCAAAAAAGCAACACCGTTTTACTATTTGGGTCGGAATGTAATGTCATGTTTGGCGGCGAAAGAAACGATTCTGAGCTTCATCGTGTTACGTTACTTCCCAGAGTAAAAATCCATTTATTCACTTTTATGTTAGGACTTTAGATGTTAGTGTTGTTATATCCTTTACATTGCGGTGTAAAACTGAATTTTCTTAAACATCACATTGATATTATTAATATTATTCCCATTTGTAATCATGTATTTGGGAGGGCAACATCTATTTTGAAATCTGAACTATACGTTGAATTGTTTTCATATTGTCATATGTAACACCATCACACCAAGAAGACTTTCAAATATTTCTTTTAGATCATTGAGCGATGCGAGCGGGGTCAGACAAGAAACAGTTCTCAGTAGGATGCATCGCTGCAAGCTACAACATCCACAAATTGAATTTCCCAATTGAGGGATTAGTACAATAAATTCAGTTCAATTAAAGAGCATTATTATCTTTGCAAAGGCAACATTTGGAGATCCCGTTCTTGCCTCTACGTGATCTCATTAGGGTTGTTTCTCGAAAAATAAATGCACTTTATCTATGACTGAACTTAAGGATAGCGGCACGGCGGTTAATTGGTTAGCATGCCAGTGTAGTGCAGTGCAGAGGTGCAGGGTTCGAATCCGGCTGCAGCCTTTCTATTTAGAGTATGTATGTTCTCCCCGTGCCTGTGTGGGTTTTCTGCAGGTACTCCGGTTTCCTCCCATGTTCTAAAAACATGTGCATCCTGTCAATGGAACACTCTAAATCAGGCATGTCCAGCTCCGGTCCTTGAGGGCCGTTGTTCTGCCTGTTTTCCATCTTTCGCTGCTGCAACACACCTGAATCAAGTGATACGCTCATCAGCAAGCTCTCAAGAAGCATGAGAATGATCCTCATCATTTGAATCAGGTGCGTTGCAGCAGGAACACACGTAAAACTGGCAGGAGAGCGAGCGGCCCTTGAGGAGCGACTTTGGACACCCCGACTCTAAATTGTCTCTTGATGTGATTGTGAGCGTGAATGGTTGTTGGTCTTTGTGTGCACTGCGATTGGCTGGCAACCGGTTCGGGGTGCCCGAAGACGGCTGGGATAGGCTCCAGCCCGCCCCGCGACCCTTGTGAGCATAAAGAGGATCAGAAAATGAATGGATGAACTATGGGAGGGCGGCACGGTGGACAATTGGTTAGCACGCACACCTTACGGTTCTGAAGTTGGTGGTTCAGGATCAATTTGACCTTTCTGTGTGGAGTTTTTTTGTTTTTGTTTTCCATGTTATTGTGTGGGTTTGCTGCCGGCTTCCTCCTACATTTCAAAAACATGCGTGGAATGTTAATTGAGGACTCTAAATGGCCCTATTGGGTGAATGCGAGTGCGAATGTTTGTCTAGATGTGCCCTGTGATTGGCCGGCATGCAGCTTGCACCTCAAAGTAAGATGGGATACACACAAATGAATAGAGATCAAGTCAACTGCCATTGATTGATTGATTGAAAAGCAAGGAATGCAGTCATGTGACATGATGTGAACGCTGAATTACTTTGAGTGCAGAGGCTTTTTTCCACTTTGGCGTGTCATCAAAAATGGATCGTTTAGAATTACATTTTAGGGTACTTTTTTTCCATTCAAGTCAAGGCATTGAATCAGTGCTTCTACTTGCACCGCAGTCTTTCTGCACTTCCAGTACAAGGTTTAAATAATGGCCACCTCCGATTATGATAGCGGCCGTTAACGCCTGGGCGTCTGCACAGCAAAATGCTTATTCAAGCACACGTTTGACTCGGGCTTACTGTTTCAAACGAAGCCCTCCCCTTGACGCCAGCTCAGCCAATAGGGGGGCCGAAGAGGCGGGGGAAAGGATGGGGGTGTGAGGATAGATCACCCTTCCCACCACCCCACCGGGGTGCGTGTGAAGCAGAGGGGCTCCACACACCAAGCTTAGTGCCAAATGTGGTGTAAGCTCCCAACAGAGAGTGTCAGTGCGCGTCTCCCGTTGGCAAGAAGCAGAGAGGAGTGTGCGTGAGAGGTGCGTCTGTTCCATACATATAACAGCGAGAGAGTCACTCACACGGAGGAAAAGGAGGAGGAGGAGGAGGAGAGAGGCAACTTCAGCCGGCTCCATCATCACAAGTGCGCACAGTCCTGAAGGCGAGCGCGCAGCGGCGAACAAGTGGACCGCGCTTCCAGCCCGTGGCTTTGATTCTGCAGAGTGGAAAGTTATCAGGAGTAGGAAACATGCATCTGTGACTCGACTGAAATCAAGTGTTGGGACTTATTCACAGCGATTGCACTCGAGTGGATCGTATCACGGGAGAGCGTGCGAGTGAGTGGACCACCAGCAGCCCCGCACCAAACAGACGGAGCAGGCGTTTATCCACGCGGCCACGGGGGAACGACTACAATGACCGTGCTTTACCTCATCTTTTGCCTTATGGCCTCAGGTATGGCTCACTCTTTATCTGTTCCTTGTTGTCTGAGATGGACATTTTAGTGCGTTTTAAGCCGCGCTGCGTCAAGGCGGCCGGTGCGGCGCGCCGCTCCGCGCAAAACAACGCAACATTCACGCATAAACTCGGATGTGGAATTACGCGTGCAATTAGTTGGGCAAGCATGATTGCATCAGTGGATCCCACACTGTATGGCGAGTGGCGCGGCAGTGAGTGGATTACACGCACTTTGCTCGGGATTCTTGCGGGGAGCGCGTGAAGATGGTCACCGATGCGGAGACACTGTAGGGAAAGTTGGGCTACATGTTGTGTGTTGTCAAACTGAATATGTGAGGGGGGTGGGGGGGATGAATAAAAAAAAGTCTGCGTACATTCAATAGATTTACGTGCTAGGAATAGAGAGCGCATTTGTTTTTGGCTTTAATTTTTTTTTTTGGGGGGGGGGGGGTGTTACATCACCGTCGCCCCCAATACTTAAATAATCCTTATGTCAAAATACTGAAACCTGAAAACAGCAGATTGATGAACAAAGTCAAAGGGGCGTCCTTTTAAAAGTAAGCCACCCGAAACTTTCTGCACTTCCAAGCATGATTTGGCTCCTGACTGATTGCTAATAACTCGCATATGTCCTGATGCAAAAAATAGCTCGCGGTAATTAACACTGAGAGACTGTGACTTATCAGCATTGTGCCAGAGCGAAAGAAAACACACACACACCCACACAATGCAAAAGCGTGTTAATTTAACACCTTGAGGGAAACAAAATATGTCTGCATCACAAGCCAGAATTTCAGGTTATTTAACAAATGGTAGGCTATTGTTTACTCAAAAGCCATTTGTTGGGAGCACCTCTGCACCATTTACCCCCCCTGCCCCCTTCGTCATGAGGGGGGCTGGGGTTGAGGCTGATGGCACGCCAGCAGACCTTTGCTCTCTGACAGACGAGCAACAGCTGGATAAGGAGGGAAGAGCCGGTAGCAAGGCAGTGGCACTTTACCCCCACTCTTTCCAAATCTAGCACACATTCACACACACACACACACACTCGCGCAAGCAGACCCAAATCATGAAAATGGTAGCAGCTGCAGCCCCAATTAGATCGTAAGACACCTTGAAGCGCTTTTTTTCTTGTTGTTCTTGTTCAAGCTTTCACACAGTCACTCCAACTCTCCCAACTGTCCACTTAGAACCTGTTTGCTGCACACAAATGAATGTGGCTTTATCATGGACAAAGAACAACCTATAGGTTACCTTGACATCTTGCCGCCCTTTTTTTTTTTTTTTTTTTTTTTTTTTTTTGCAGGCCTATTGATGACTTATTTTTTGTCTTTTAATGCCACTGCTGGTCACCTGTTGGGCATCATCAACCTGATCTGTAAGGCTCCAGCCCGCCAGCGAACCAAACGAGGAAAAATGTGATCAAAAAACGATGTCTGTTTCCAATTTCTCACTCTGACCTCCACTGTCTCCACTTTGCTGCTGTTTACTTGCCGCTCTCAATGGCCTCTCCAATAAATGTGAGATTCTGAATGTTAGAGACCCTCACTGACTGAGGGGCTGATGCTTTCCAAAATCAGTGAGGTTTTCAGGCGCTCACAGTTCCGTTTTGGAGCACAATACAGATCGCTCCAATCTGAGGCAAGTAGTGGATAAGTGATGGAGAAAATGTGGTTTGGTGCTGGTTGGATTTCAGTTGTTCATTTTTGTCACCATTTTCTGCTACGAGACGCATGATTGCACGCAGGGTGTATACCGTCCTTTTCCCCACTCGCGCTTTACTTTCCCGTTGAGTCCCTTTTGGCGCCTTGAGGAATTTGATTGGACTCTACATCAGTATTCTGAGTAATCTTCTGCGAGCGCTTTTTTTTTTCCTTTAGGAAGCTTGTGTCTCATCGTGCAGAGTTCAAAGGCTGAGTGCAGAGATTACAAGTTTCTCCTGCTTCCCCTTTAAGTTGTGTCGCCGCTCCATGGTGCATCGGCGTGGGAAAAAAAAATCACCTCATTCCTTGCCAGAAGACTTTATTTGTTTCCCTTTACTCTGTTTTTGGTGAACACGTGACAAAGGGTCATGCGGACATGCAAGTGCATCTTCTTAATGAGCTGACACACACGCACACGCACGCACGCACACACCTACAAAACCAAGCATCATCTCCCCTCTTGCCCATTACTAGAGATTTGTCTTATCCTTGTGCGGTGCAGACATGTTTGTGGGCCCAGTGACAGCCTGGCCCCCAATAGGGTGGCTTTAAGAAAGTATGCATATTTCATGAGCTATGGTTCTTTGAATTCTCGTGGAGGGAGAGGGGGGGGGGGTGCGTCATTGTGGGTGGAGGAGAGAAGGAAGAGAGCCTTTTTGCAGGCATAGGGCTTAGATGTGTCACCGGTGTCTTAATAATTGCACGCGGCGGGAAAACACTGGGGACAAGCGGCGGAGCGTCGTTAACCTTTTCCGCCGCATGTCGAACACACTCACTCGTCATTTCTCTTAACTTCCCCCACCATCACCACCCACCATTCATACTTATTTTATTTCCTTAGCGGGAGAAAGTTTGTTGGCAGGAACTTCAGCCAGTCAGCCAGCTTTGGACACGAGATGCATAGTGTCGATCCAGCAGAATCTGGATGCAGCTGACTCCTGGAGAGGAGTGTCTTGCATTATTTAGGAGGCGAAGTCATGGTAAAGATGCATTTTAGCTTACTTTGACTTCCTGTCTCTCTGTGTATTGGTTTTTGCTGTTATTTAAAATAGTATTTAGATCATCTATCTGTCTGTCTGTCTGTCTGTCTGTCTATCTATAAGCAGACAAAGGGCAAGAAGCAGAAGAGAAGCAGACTTAAGTATATTCGTGCCCAGTGCAAGTCTGGTACGCTGTCTAACTGTGCGAATGGGCAGGCGACACAAACTGTTGGTATTTTTCAAAGGCACGCAGCTGCACCAGTGTCGCCGTAAACACAGCCGACTCGCTTCGTCGCCCATGGGCTCCTCTCGGTCCCTTTGAAATAGGCACGCGAAAGGCGAGTATTCCTTGACACGGCAGAAGCAGAAACTGATTTGCCGGCGTCAATGCAGGAGGTCAAAGCGTGCAAAGTATGTTTAGAAGAAACTGCGAGCAGACTTCCATGGAGCGATGATGTGAAGTTACCTAAGGTGATCACAGATCACATCTAGAAAGTGACCACCTTGAAGCCCGGTGTTCATGTCCATGTTTGTTATGATATGACGATAATAGTACCGTGTTCACTAAATTGATTTCTGCAATGCTTCAGCGGGTACGATGCACGCTGTTGTCATATAAGAAAAAATGAAATACAATGCCTGCCTGTGCCAAACGTCTGTTTGCCTGCACCTCGATCAAATTCACCCAAATCGCGTTACACCACCTGCGCCAATACTTAGACATGGTTTTAGCAGGTGCAAAGTTCAGTCTTCTTTCAGCCTCTAAATTGTCAGGTGTGTCAAAGGTGTGTCAAATGAAACGCCCTGGGTACCCCAGAAAAGCCCAGCATGGCACAGAGCCGTCTGCCAATTCCCAAACACACTAAATGAGGCTTGCAGTCCAGCGCACCTGCGCCGTCCGTGAATATCGAGGCCACGGCGACTATTTGATGAGAAACCACGATTTTAGGCACGAGGGCTTCTAACAGGCGCTCTAATTTGCTCCTTTTCCCTCTAAACGCTCATTTTCCGCAGGAGGCACACTCAAACAAACAGTTATGAATGACCAAGCTGTTAAACAATGGCCCGCTGCTTTCTCCTCATCCTGTAGACACGGTGCACACATTGCATTGTGATCCTTCATAAACAGCCCCTACACGTGCGCAAAGGAGAAAGGAAACAATGGCACTTCATAATGTCGCCTGCCTCTAATCAGCTTTGCCATTTGGGTAAACACAGATAAAGAACTTGGCAGTATGTCCCCGTGCATTGTTATCAGCTGTTCGCAAATTAGCCCGCCGTGTTCGCTGCTCTGACCCAGCACAGGAAGCCAGGTAGCGAACTGTTGATGGCACTTGTCCTCTTCGGCCCACCCATCTTCCTTTGTCTTCACTTTCTCCTTGTGCACATCCTCACCTTGTCTCCCTTTGGGCCAGTCGGCACATCCGGGAAGGAAATGACAAAGAAACAGGACAATGGAGGGGGATTGTGTCAACTTCCTGCCTTTGCCTGGAGACATCTTCCCCGGCGACTTCACTTTGGGCTGGATCGTCACCGTGCGACCCGAAATTGTTTACTCTTTCATTCTCCTTTGCTAACAACGTAAGGGAAAGATGGGGAGGACTGAGAATTAATTCCGAGCATGTCATTAAAACAGCACCTTGAGGGATTAAGTCACGTTTATACAGTAGAAGATATTTTGAGCGGTTGGCTTGCATTTACCTCCGCTTTTTCCACAAGCACACACACACGGACACACATACACGCATCCAATGACAATTCCTGCCCAAGGGCCACACAGTATACCTTCAACATACAGCAGTAATAAAGTAACAGATTCATTTTTATCCTCCAATCAGACAAGAGAAGAATGTCATACCTGGTGTTTGCACACACACACACACACACACACACACACACACACACACACACACACACACACACACACACACACACACACATTCACAGAAAATTGAAACGTGTCCAGTGCAGCACAGCAATATGTGTTATCTTGTATTCCTTAACCTTGTATCAAACATAGCTCGGCTGTAGGAGGATTATGTAGAAAAACAAGCTTCAGTAGAAATACCTCCACCACTCTTTTTATCCTGCAAAGAAAAGAAGGCATTCCGTTGCCATCTCCAAACAGGAGAAGATCTGAAATATTGTGCAGGATGCAATGGGCTGATGACATACGCTCATTCCCCACAAGTGACTCACCATGAATTCACCGACGCATGTACGCATGCAGTCACCGGGGTCAAGGGCACCCATTGTTGTGATGATAAGTTGACATGAGTGTGCGGCATCTTCGGGGCTTTGTGCCTTTTCTGGAATGATTAGTCAAAGTCCGATTGTCTAATTAATAATTCTCCAAGAACACGGCACGCCATCTTTTTTACAAACTACACATATGAGAAAAACGGATCCTCGTGCATATAACATCGTTTTTCACTGCAACACAATTGCTGCTTAGTCATAAAAACAGCCTGGTTGGCAGTATTCATTCAAATGTTAATTATATGAGAAAAATTTGTGGATGCCTTTGCACATGCAAGTACCGTAGTTGAGATGTTTGAAAAAGCAGAGCATCGTGCCAGATTTCAGGAGGTGTTTGAAGCTGAACACGTACTCGATTGTTTTGGCTCAAAGTGGAAGCTCATCGCTGGCAAAGATATCGCTCAAGGAAAAAAAAAACAGATCCTAGCACTTTGCAAATAATGTTGGAATATGAGGCATTTTTCCAGTTGCGCTGACGTACAGCCTAATTGTGAGGTTCGGCCACGGCAATCGTTTCTTCTTGTTGTTTAATGAGCTCGGATTGCCAGGGCCAGTATTGTCTTGCTGACTCAAGCATGAACCAAAATAGTGGCTTGGCGGCGCATCAATCCCGTTTACAGTCGTATTATGTCTGTCTCGTGTTGTTGAGAAAACGGCGGGATGAATTGCCTTTGCTTTGTATTTCTTTCCCGCGCCGCTGATTTTTCTTTCTCGCCTCGAGAGGTCCGAGAAAGATGTCAGCCAATTTGCTATCAACTGAAGGATGTCAATCAAACCGTATTGATCTGGCTTTTAACTGCGACTTCTCCCGATGGCAAAACATGGTAATGTTACTGAGCTGTGTTGAAACGCGAGAAACGGCGTATGTGGGTGGCGGTTGAAGCGGGAGGAGGTAAAGGTGTCTCTCGCTCTCTCCCCAGCTGCCTTTTTGGCCACAAAAAAGCAATGTGCAAACCGCCATGGGCTCAGCATGGGAATAAGGGGGTGGGAGAGAGGCAGACTGAAAAAAAATGGGAAGGGTCAAAGGGATTTACTGCCAGGAGCCGAACATCTCAGGTAATGGATATGCTTGAATTGGTGGAAAGCAAACCTGCTGCTTTTCTCTCTTTTTTTGGCATGGCAGGGGTGAAAGAAAACAACCAGGGTGTAACTTACCTCATGCTCTGAAGGGGATTTATGGAAAGTTGATATTCCAGCACCTGTGGGGCCAAACACGAGTTCTCAGGTGTCTACGCTGACATGCGCGGGGCGGCCGTATGCGTCCGTATATGTCTGGGTAGAGATGTGGATGCGTATCATGGGAGGCTTCTTCTGCCACATTCCCGGGAAGCCGCACTAAGGAGGCCAGTAACAGTCGGATAAGTGCTTGCCAAGCTGGCTGAGGTGAACTTAACACCCTTGGTAGAATGAAGCAGCCCAAACCATTGTTCCAGCACATTGCACCCGTCTGAGTGAGGCATCCTACTTCTGCGTCGATCCCAGGGGGCTGGAAGGAGGAACGAAGCAGAGAAGAGGGACTGATTGTTCCCTGCTCAGACTATCCACAGATGGGGCTATGGCACATGATGTTTGCTTTAGAAAGTCCCAGGCGTGTTCTGTGAATGCACCGGAGGATAGAAGAGAAGGCAACGCCGGTACAGACAACAGCGGAGGGAAGAAATGGCTGGAAAAAGGACCGAGCTGCTTATGATGTCAGTGTTGGAACAGAAGACAAAGCATACAATGAAAATGGAGTTGGAAGTTGCCACTGTTTCCAAGCGGAGACATATAAAGCTGAACATAATGAAGAAGGGAGGCAGAGGAAGTGAGAAAAAGGATGAGATGCAGGGCTGCATCCATCATGGGGTTTGGTGCAGGATCCATTTGTACCTATTGTTCTCCATAATTTGTTTTCTCAGAAGCTGCAAAGGGAGGGGCAAAGGGGAGAGACAGCCGTTATTTTTTGTGCTAATTACATGAGCGGAGACACCGTCATTAGGTACATCGCTAAATAAAACAATAGGCTGCAAAGGAAATACATGTGGAGGGATAGACGGACAGTGATGGGCACAATCTTCTGTATTTTATACATTCAAGTGATCATGTTAAAAGAAGCTGGAAAAAAATAAAAAGATGGGGGCAAGGATTGAGCGAGCGAGGATAAGAGACGGGCACTAAAAGGGCTAAGAGAGATAAGATGGAAAAGCCCTCCTCTCAGATTGCTCTTTGAGGTGCATGCAGACTCGGTGCAGGTGGAATTGTGTTTAATACACTCGCTAGACATGGGAGGAAAGGGAGATGTTTGAATGGAGGGTGGGAGGGAGCATGAGCGCTCCACTCTGCTTCCTCGCATCAAAGGTGGAGAGTGGCTTCGGCAAGATGTTTGTTGTGGCTAGTTGGGGAGCGTCTCCTTGTTAGGTCACGGGGTCGACCCGGCCCACTCTTTGGTTTGGGTGGTATTACATCTCAGAGCCACCACATAAACTATCAAAGAAGCCAGCCAACAACGTGTGTGTGTGTGTGTGTGTGTGTGTGTGTGTGTGTGTGTGTGTGTGTGTGTGTGTGTGTGTGTGTGTGTGTGTGTGTGTTTGTGTACGTGTGTTCGCGTGTAGCTTACACAGTGGAACCTTAAAGGATGAACACGACTATAGCTGTTCCACAAAACTGGTCGACCTGAAGCAACTTGGCCCATTGACAAAAATGGAGATCAAATGAATCTGTTAACTGCCGCGCAAGCGTAAAAATAAGTACGATAGTAAAAAAAAAATACGACGGACTGTTATGAGTACAACTTGGCATTGACTGTGACTGAGGATGACCGAAGGCGAGCCCCCTCACAAAAAGACTCAAACTGTCGTTTTAAGATTCCTAACTGGCTTGTCGGTGTAAAAAGAAGCTCTCCGCTGCTAATAATAAAAGGCACAAAGAATTGATATCGAAGCGTTTGAGCTTTGTGGGAAAAACCTTTCTAACTTCATGCTATTGATTCCTGTTTTCAGTTGTCATTGTCACTTTGTGCCATGTTGTACTGAGTAACCAGGACACATGCACTACTTTCCTACATAATGGTGGTTCAACCTCTGAAACAAAAAATTTCCTGAAACCTTTGGTCAAACTGTTCCGAGGTTCCAACGATAGAATCCTGTCTTGTTTTCTTGTGTGGCTAATGCTGTAGAGTCTCATCTGTTGCCACACTGCATTGTCCTGTTGTCGTCATGTCCCAATCCACTTTGGCAAAAGTCAAGAGCAGTAAACCGGAATTGTTCAAAAGTAGTCTCTGAAAACATATTTACGTCTTATTTCTAAACATAACACACACGTGTTCAAAGTGCTCTTTGAAAAAATGCACAAAAAACAGCCGCAAAATTCATACATTTTGGCACTGCTCTCTTCTTTGTTGGGGGGAAAAAACAAAACACATTTTGGGTCTCGACCCACCCGTTGAGAATCCTTGCAAAGAGGGCATTTCCATCTTATCTGTGTGTGTTTTTGGGTGTACTGAGCTTGTCAGTGGTCTTTCGGGGCAGAGATACATGGAAAGATAAATAAGCCCCTAATGAAGCCCCTGTGGAAATTGTAAACTTGGACGAAAGCGACAATTTCTCACGTTCACACACCAAGCGAGTGTGTCGTTTATTGAACACCAAAAAAGTTAACCGCGCAAAACTCAGACCCGCCGAAAGAAAGTTTCCATAGCCACAAGCAACTTAAACATGGCGGTCCTTAAAGGGACCGCAATTACTTCTACCCCGTTAATAATTGGCCGTGAACTCTGACAAGCATATGGAAAAACATTGCATTCAAACATTTGTAGTTGGTGGTGAATTATATACATATATAGAGGTCACTACACACGTCCCCCCAGAATTCAACACAACAAAAACAGACACTCTAAAGTTCAAGCCGTGGGGGGCGAATCCGGCGGCCGTAACGGCTACGCAGGACGGGGGAGTGAGGAAGCGCATCCCCAGGGGGAAGGCTCGCAGGAACCGTAGAAAGTGGAGACGGGGGAGGTACGGGGGAGGGGTCGGAGGGGAGAAGGCCAGGAGACGAGCGTCCAGCAGGAGGACGACCCCGCCTCGGCGGGCGAGCCACCTCAACCGGCCCGGCCAAGTCCAAGTGAGCTGGCTTAAGGCGGTCCACCGAGACCCGCTCGGGTTTACCCCCCATGTCAATTACAAAATGTTTCTGTCCTGCCTCTAAAACCCGGAAGGGGCCCTCATAAGGGGGACGCAAGGGCCCTCTGTGCCCATCAACGCGAATGAACACATAACTAGCCGACAGGAGGTCCTTGGGCACGTGAGAACCTGGAACACCGTGGCAGGAAGTAGGCAGGGGGGCAAAGAGTCTGGCATTGTCCAAGAGGGCGGAGCGTTGCGCCGTGGCCGACCAAGGAGAAGAAGTAGTTGGCACAAAATCCCCAGGCACCG
The DNA here is from genome assembly GCA_026261675.1 of Hippocampus mohnikei. Classification (NCBI taxonomy): domain Eukaryota; kingdom Metazoa; phylum Chordata; class Actinopteri; order Syngnathiformes; family Syngnathidae; genus Hippocampus; species Hippocampus mohnikei. The sequence continues at coordinate 12,078,860 of JAKGUB010000556.1, read as the reverse complement.
CAGAGGCTGGCCATAAACCAGCTCCGCAGAGGAAGACTGGAGATCTTCCTTGGGCGCCGCCCTGATGCCCAGCATGACCCACGGAGCCTGTCGATCCAGTTGCCGTCTTTCAAGGTGGCACGAAGAGCAGCCTTCATCGACCGTGGAAACGTTCGCAAAGGCCGTTGCCCTGTGGGTGATACGCTGTGGTGCGGTGCAACTTCACCCCTAAGTTGTCTGCTACTGCAGTCCAAAGCTCAGAAGTGAACTGCACGCCGCGATCCGAGGAAATATCCGAAGGGGCGCCAAACGGGATATCCAGGTGCCAATAAACGCCCGTGCCACGTCGGCGATGTAATGGACGACAGCGGGCGACTTCCGCCTAACGTGTGGTGCGGTCGACCATAGTCAACAGGTGCGTGTACCCCGAGAAGGGGCAGGGGACCAACCAGGTCGACGTTAACATGGTCGAAACGTCGCTCAGGCACGTGAAAGTGTTCCAAAGGGGCCTTGGTGTGGCGTTGCACCTTGGCCCGCTGGCACTGCACGCAGGAACGAGCCCAATCTCTTACATCCTTCTTCAGGCCGTGCCACACGAACTTGGCTGCCACCAGCCTCTGAGAGGCCTTGGTCCCGGGTGAGAGAGTCCATGGACAGCATCGAAACCGGGTGCCGCCAGCTCAAGGGAACCACAGGGCGAGGGGTGCCTGTGGAGACGTCACAGAGCAAAGTGGTTCCGGAGCTGCCAAAGACCATGTCCTTCAGCTGCAAACCTGTAGTGGACGACCGGCACTGCTGCACTGTGGTGTCGGTAGCCTGGTCCTTCGCCATACCGCGAAGTCGAGACCTAGGTGGACCGCCCCAGCCATGGCCCTGGAGAGGCAGTCGGCAACACAGTTGTCTTTCCCGCCACGTGCTGAATGTCCGTAGTAAACTCAGAGACATAGGACAGCTGGCGCTGCTGTCGGGCGGACCATGGTTCTGTGGCCTTGGACATGGCGAAGGTCAAAGGTTTGTGGTCGACATAAACTGTAAACCGGCGGCCTTCCAGCATGTGTCTAAAATGGCGGATGGCGAGGTACATTCCAAGCAGTTCACGGTCGAAAGTACTGTACTTCTGCTCAGGAGGCGTAACTGCCTACTGAAAAAGCGAGAGGCTGCCAGGTACCGTCCACCCATTGTTCAAACACCGCCCCACCGCGTAGTCAGAAGCATCTGTGGTCAGTGCTACAGGGGCAGAAGAGGAGGGATGTGCCAGCATCGTAGCTTGCGCCAAAGCTGCTTTTGTGTCCATAAAAGCCCTGACCCTGCTATCGGTCCAGTCTACCGTGTGCTTGGGCTTTTTGCCTTTAAGGGCCTCATAAAGAGGTCGCATGGTGCGAGCCGCTCCCGGGATGAACCGATGATAGAAGTTCACCATGCCAAGGAATTCCTGCAGGGACTTCACGGCGACTGGGCGTGGGAACGCTGCGACGGCTTCCACCTTGGACGGGAGAGGAACCGCACCTGCCCTCGTGACCCTGTGCCCCAAGAAGTCTATGGTGGAGAGGCCAAACTGGCACTTCGCTGGGTTGATGATGAGTCCGTGTTGACTGAGTCGTTGAAAAAGGGTTCGGAGATGTGCCATGTGGTCAGCCGTGGAAGAACTTGCTACCAGGATGTCATCAAGGTACACGAAAACAAAAGGAAGGTCCCGCAGTACAGAGTCCATCAGACGTTGGAAGGTCTGAGCAGCGTTCTTAAGTCCAAACGGCATGCGCAGAAACTCAAATAGTCCAAAAGGTGTTATCACTGCTGTTTTAGGGATGTCAGGGGGGTGAACGGGCACCTGATGATAGCCCCTAACGAGGTCGACTTTGGAGAAAATCACCTTGCCGGCTAGATGAGTTGAGAAATCCTGGATGTGCGGCACAGGGTAGCGATCGGGCGTTGTAGCGTCGTTGAGCCGTCGATAGTCTCCACAAGGGCGGCAGCCGCCACCGGGTTTAGGGACCATGTGGAGAGGAGAGGCCCAAGGGCTGTTAGAGCGGCGGACAATCCCCAGGCGCTCCATGTTGTCAAACTCCGTCTTGGCCACAGCCAGCTTGGCCGGGTCCAGGCGCCGAGCGCGGGCGTAGACCGGTGGGCCCGTGGTGGCGATGTGGTGTTCCACCCCATGCCTGGCAGTCGCCGAAGTGAAGGTGGGCTGCGTGAGTGCAGGGAATTCAGCGAGGAGGCGGTGGAAAGCGTCCGTGAGGGGGATTATGCTGGAAAGGCGGATGACGTCTGCCGGACCGAGTGTGCACGCGTAAGAACAAAAAGTGGCAGCGTCTATCAAACGTTGATTTTTCACGTCCACTAAAAGTCCATGAGCGCACAAAAAATCCGCCCCCAAAAGAGGCACATCGACGCGCTGTGACGAAGTTCCAACTAAAGCGCTGCCCACCGAAGCACAGTTCCACGAACCTCATGCCGTAGGTGCGAATGGGGCTCCCATTAGCAGCTGCCAAAGGAGGGCCGTGGCTGTCAGCTACCATGTCGATCTGCGATGCGGGCAAAATGCTGCGCTGCGCCCCTGTGTCGCAGAGGAAACGCCGTCCAGAGATAGAGTCGCAGATGAAAAGCAGCCCGCCAACGTTACCGACGCTCATGGCCACTAATGAGCGCCGGCCGCGGCGTTCCGCCCGCCGAAATAGCACGGTGAGCGGCACTTTTAGCCTTCGGTCCGAACTTGGCGTGGTAAAACATAAACCAGCAGCCGCCGCTGGTGCGGACAGCCGCCGCGACGAGTGCGTAATCCTCGGAGGCACCAGCGGCAGTCACGGGGAGGAAAGCCGCTGCACAGTGTTGCTGGCTGGCCAGGAAAAATTTATCAGCCTCCGCCGCGAGCTCCCTACAGTCAGTGATAGCAGTGTTAGCTAAAGCTGCCCTCACCTGGGTGGGTAACTGGCGCAGAAAAAGGTGAAGAAAAAGAAAGTCCGGTTTGTGCTCGCCGAGCAGCTCGAGCATACGATCCATTAACTCGGAGGGCTTGCCGTCCCCCAGGCCGTGGAGAGAGAAGAGTTTGCCGGCTCGTTCGGCCGGAAAGTTCGAAGGTTTTCAGTAAGTGAGTTTTCAGCGCATCATATCGTCCTTCTGTCGGAGGAGACTTGAGGAAACTCACGACCCTGGACGCCGTCGAACTGCCCAGCGGAAACAATGTGGTAGTATTTTGTAGTATCCACAGTGATGTCGCGAAGGGCTTAACTGGGCCTCGGTCTGAGCGAACCAAGCAGACGCAGATGATTCCCAAAACTCGGGAGCTTGAGCGAAACAGCGCTCACGGACATCTTCGCGGTCTGGAATCGCCCAGAAAAAACGTCGAGGGTCACCAGTGTGGAAATTGTAAACTTGGACGAAAGCGACAATTTCTCACGTTCACACACCAAGCGAGTGTGTCGTTTATTGAACACCAAAAAAGTTAACCGCGCAAAACTCAGACCCGCCGAAAGAAAGTTTCCATAGCCACAAGCAACTTAAACATGGCGGTCCTTAAAGGGACCGCAATTACTTCTACCCCGTTAATAATTGGCCGTGAACTCTGACAAGCATATGGAAAAACATTGCATTCAAACATTTGTAGTTGGTGGTGAATTATATACATATATAGAGGTCACTACACCCCTCCATCAGCGGGCAGTTAAACAGCTGACTAAGAGATTGAGGGGCAGCAAGGGCTGATTGTTGGCTCATTCAAAGTGCCGGGAGGAGGCTCTCGAAGCGTAACACTTGAGATGAACCTTTCTTTGCTCCACAGACCTCAGCCTTTCTTTCTCTGAACACTCATTTTGATCCACAACAGCAACTCAGGCTTGCTCCCTGATTGCACCAGGCAGTTCTTTAAAAGGCAATTTCAACCGGTGGGGCCTTTGTTTAACTCCACCAAGTAGGGGCACATTATAGCTATTGTGCTCTTCTATTGGGTTTGAAGGGATGCGTTGCAATCATTAGGCATGTGATATTTTGTTTTGAAAAAATAAACAAGGTGGATCTCAGAACTGGCCTGGACTAGTTTTTTGTGGGGGCTGAGAGAAATCAATGGCCCATTTCAACCTAATACAGCCATGACCGCTGTGGTAATAGTGTGAAAATGGGCAGCGTTCATGCGGCTCTTTTATACCTCCAGGCTTGGATCACAAGTGAAGTCCAATTCATTCCCACTTGAATCGAGGCGGGGGGAAAAAAATGTTCTCAAGAGCTTTCAAAAGACTCACATGATGCCGGCGAGAGAACAGGTTGCTTTTTGTTAGTTTTGTCAGAAAACGGATGAGGCTGCCATTTTGACAAAGGACAGATATTCTGTAACACCGAGCTGCAGTTTTCCAGAGCAAATAATGATTCCTCTCCACGGCCTTTGGCTCTTTGATCCCAGGTAATGTGCTAACAAGCAGCGCGGGTTCATGGAATACCCACCACACTCGGCTGTCTGTTCACAGCAAAGTGAGTGTGTGTGTGTGTTTTCTCACCAATTAATGAATTGCTTTGTGTGCCTGCTGAGGTGACAGTGGCCTGTATCTGGCAGGGTCTGTCTCCCCCCCCACCCAACACACACACGTTTGTGTCGCCGGCCCTGGGCCCTCTCACACTATTAATGAAAGCAGTCTCATTAGTCCTTGTGGTTCTATGTGCAAGACAACTCTGGACCATTGTGAGAGCGTCTAATCAGGGGACCACTCAAAGGCTGAGGGCTCCACTGCACCAATGATGAAGTTCACATTTAAAAAGGAGCCAACGAGCGTTCTGTTTAATTGGGACGGAGGGAAATACCGAAAGGGGCCCGTGTCCTTTGGGGGATCTTGGTCACCGAGATTCCTCAACTCCAAAGAGAGCAGTGAAGAAACTTGGGTTCCCCTTCTTTCCTCTGCATGTCACATGATTTAATCTGCTCAATATCAAATAATTTCTCTGAGTATTTACTCCCTAGTTTAACCTTATCCCTAATCGAGGTTGGCCAAAGAAGAAATGAAGAGTCCGGAAGAAGGAATACAAATGGATCTTGGAGGGGTGCCTTAATGAGAATCAGTTTGCCATTTTGCCGGGTCAGATGCTGCAACAGCTGGCAAATAGATAGAGAGAGAGAGAGAGAGAGAGAGAGAGAGAGAGAGAGAGAGAGAGAGAGAGAGAGAGAGAGAGAGAGAGAGAGAGAGAGAGAGAGAGAGAGAGAGAGAGAGAGAGAGAGAGAGAGAGAGAGAGAGAGAGAGAGAGAGAGAGAGAGAGAGAGAGAGAGAGAGAGAGAGAGAGAGAGAGAGAGAGAGAGAGAGAGAGAGGGTTCGGAGACGAGACCTAAATGAAGCCATACAACAAAGTGATGGGACTTGTGCTGTTTGCTTGATGTTTGGGTCTCTAACTTGTGTCCCACAGCACTTAACACGCCCGGAGCCATCTCTCCTGGCGGTTAATTAGAATCCAATAAGGTTGCCTCCTGTTGGTCATTGTTCCTCCAGTGTGTTTACCCTTTCCAGAGGCTCCATTCACTGCTTAATCTGCCGAGAAGCTGAATGTCAATAGGTCAGGCCAAAACTCCAGAGCCCAGAGAGGGCGGGAGGGAGCCATTGAACAAAGGGGAAAAGGAGAGAGGATCAGGGGATGAAGGAGAGGGCTCAATTCTTTCCCTCCTTGCGATATTTTTCTCCCCGCCACCGCATTCTTGTTGTTGTTTCTCCCCCATCCCTTCTTCGCCTCTACCTCGGCTTTTCTTCTCACTTCTAATCCGTCCTCTTGATTGTTCTAAGCTGCTTTCAGACAGCCCCTGGGATGCTGGGTTGGGCAGTAGGAGACTGTTTTAATTAAGAATTAGGAGAGGACTCCCTTAAGAAGGTTGCTTTTAGTGCGGGACGGACAGAGCAAAGTGAAGGAGTGAAGATGTCAAATGAAGGGCTCAAATCAGACAATGGGAAATGGAGAAAGCTTTTTTTTAAAAAAATAATAATAAAAGCTGTTTATAGACGTGGAGGCACTCGTCCATTTGCTCACAAGATCCGTCGGGCTCGAAGGCATCCAAGGGGCTAAGCCAAATTGGATTTTTTTTTTCATCTGTAATCAAGCAGCACAATCTTTACGGATCGATTTCAACTTCCTGTGATTCATACAATATCCTATAAGGGTGATATGGGATCAGTATTAGCCAGCAGGCAAAGTCAAAGACTTTAAACATTCGATCTAATGATGGATCATCACTCCACATGGGCTGTGAAGCCTGCGACGATTCACTTGTTTGTCACCAATCCAAACTGGAGGTATCTCGCTTCTAATTTTGCAGAGAGAATCGGGAAACGGCCTAAGTGGCATGCGAGGTGGCTTTGAATGAAGTCAGACATCCATCCTTTGTCAACAGCTTGTACTTTTTCAGTGCCGTGGGGAGCTAGAGACTATCCGAGCTAACTTTGGGCAAACGGCAGACGAAACTCTGGACTGGTCTGACATCAGTTACATAGCACATGTCGAGAGAGACAAATCACAATTTACATTCACAATCGCCAGGAGGGGAACCGAACTCACGCCGCCAGCGTGGAAGTGAGGAGTGAACCACTATATAATTTGTGACTAGATGAAAAAAAGGGGGTGGAGGGAAACAAACACATGCACACACACACACACAAACAATGATTAGACAGGCTCTGTGAGGGGCTAAGTATGCATGTGAGTGAGATATGAGTCATTTTTTAAAAGTCTAACTTCTTGTGGTAATAGACTCAGCATATGTAAAATGAGGGTTTGCCTGCGAGTGTTGGGGTGTAGCCTGAGAAAGGAAGAAAGGACACGTGTTTGGTACACTAGTTCTTAAGTGCACATCTGTCCCAACTAAGGGCCATAGAAAAGTTAAACCCCAGTGCAAAGACAGAGCGCACAATGAAGTGTTTAAGTCAATCAAACCAGCAGACGTAAGTGTGGCGGGTGCTGAAGTGCCAGAGGCCAAGCCGAGGTCGAGAGACCAACCCTCGGCATTCTCTGCCGTCACACATCCCGAGACACGGCCGCCATATGTCCACTGTTCCATGCTCAATGAGGAAACCAGCCACTGTTACAAAGACGCATTCACGGCCACTTGATGCTGAAAACCCAGTGGAATGCTACGGTATGTTTGGGAACAGAATGGGCCATGAGAATTGACCAAATAAAATTGAAATAAAAGAAGAAACACCGCTCGAGAAGAGAAATGATGGTATCCTATAGAGCAAATCACAAAAACAATTTAGGATCGACATGCCGGGCCTGTCGTCGGCGTTATGACTTACTTATGAAACAGCACATATGCATGCACAACGTGTGTTCTCCTGCGTCCGATCTGAAACAAAATTTGGACGACACTCAATTTTCTATTAGGCTTCTCCTTATTACGGTTAGAGTTGAGCTAGAGCCTATCGCAGCTGGCCTGGAGCAAAAGGTGAGGCACACCCTGGACTGCTCGCCGCCATCCAATCGCAGGGCACGTCTGGACAAACAACCATTCACACCGATGTTCACCCCGATGGGCCATTTAGTTTCTTCAGTGAACTTAGATGCGTGGTTTTGGAATGTGGGAGGAAGGCAGAGTATTTAGAGACATCCCGCGCAAGCACGGGAGGAACATGCAAGCGCCACACAGGAGAGCCTGAGTTGAGATTCAAACCCAAACCTCTAAACTGCCCCTGAAATTAAGACTGTATGTGGCTTTAAAATTTGACAAATACAAATAATATGACTCAGATGGATGTAGTCAATGTGCTGTCTAAAGCATATAGAATCATAAATCCAAGCAGGAATTAATGCACGCGCTCATGCCTCCACCAAAAGTGTCAGGTCTCAATATCCATGCTCATGAATTCCATGCGGGTGCCAGCCTTGTTTAGCTGGTTTGGCAATTTGGCACGCCGCGTTGCACTTTGGCGGGCGGTGCTTTTGACTTGCGCTCAGCGCATGCGGCATGTTGGTAGGATACAGTCATGTCAACGTTATGCCTGCTGGAACCATGTCTAAGTTTTGGCGCAGGGAGTGTAATGCAATTTTAGTCAACTTTGTGGCTGTGCACGAGTCGTGGATGGCCTCATAAAAAGACAACAGCAGCCTACGAATAATTGTCGTGGATGTTGTCGGCGGCATGGCTTTTGGGGTGGGGCGGGATTTCATACATAAAAAAGACAACAGCATGCATCATGCCTACTGAATAATTGCAGAAATGTAGTCATTGAACACATTGTTTTTATTATTAGAATCTTTTTACAGCTATTTTTTTAATCACCCCGGTGACGGCGGCATGGCTTTTGGGGTGGGGCGGGATCACACACAGGCATGAACGATCAGGGTGGAAGGCGGTCTTCAAATCCCCACCTCACGGATGTATGCTCTCCCTCGCCAACTTTATCCGCCCGCTGAGGTCTGCTTACCGATCCTCATGAACGTATTTTGCATGCCAAAAACCTGCCGCAGATCACGAGCGAATCAGTTTCTGCTTCCGTCATGTCAAGCACTTTCAGCGTGCATTTAAAGGGAACAAGAGGAGCCGCTTTGACTTTGAAATCAAGTCAGCTGTGTTCACTCTCACAATGGTGCAAAACATTCACCGGCTTGTTCGGGTCTGCAAAAATACCATAAATTGGGCTAGCGCACCCTCATGCAGAGTAAGATTGCACCTTGCGCCAGATATGTGCAAGGCAAGAAAACCGATTTCTCACGCTCCAAATCGCAGTTGTGATGTCAATGAGCCTTCCCTGATTGTTTTGTATTGGGTTGCTGTAGGCTACACGGTTACTTAATACTGTATACATTTTTTAGTTTCTTGAAATAAAATCATGCTTGTTGCTTTTCATCAATCATTTCATTTTATAGGTTGATTTTGTGCTACTATAGTGTCCATCCATCCATTTTCTAATCCGCTTTATCCTCTCAAGGGTCGCGGGGCATGCTGGAGCCCATCCCAGCTGTCTTCGGGCAGTAGGCGGGGTACACCCGGAACCGGTTGCCAGCCAATCGCAGGGCAACTACTTAATGTAGTTTAATCAATTTGCCTCCTAGTTTGGAGATTAAAAAAAAATTCCAGTGGAAAAAAACAACAACAACAAATGAAAGGAAAAAAAGAACAGCACAGTGATATGAGTTTGGGAGAAATGCATCCACAGTAATTTTGTTTTTTAAGTAAAGTGGGCTGATAAACAATATTATTATTTTGCCCTCAGCATGTTACAGCACCCCCCTCCTCGGCACCCCAAGAGTCCCCCAGTACACGGTGCCTCAGTCACTCACAAGGCTCTTAATAAGGCCACCAGTAAATGCCAGGGAAGATATGCCGGAATGAAAGATCTTTTTTCCTCATACTCAATCTTTGAGGATGAGTTTCCTGGTGTCGTGGGGGATGGTAAAAATGCAGCTTCAAAGAGCAATGCTACATTTTAAAAGAAACAATAAACCCATCCACTTATGAAATAATGTTTTTTTTTTTGCCTTTCGCATCCCGTTGTGTGCCAGCTCTGGGGACTTTTGGCAGACATGAAAGCTGAGCAAAAGGTAGCGGAGGAAGCCCGTGCCAAAAAGATAAAGTGTGCCGAGCTCCACTGGGAGGGATGCATCACACAGATAGTTCATTTTTTTTCACTGTAGTCATTAATATCCAGCGCAAAAAAAAAGGTCAAACCTGACTTGAAGCCGTCCAGTATATCACAGTTACATTTATACATCAAACCCTGCTGTGATGTCTCATCAGCTCGGTCACACAGGAGAGACCCACACTGCACATTATCAAAGATTGATGGGCTGTCCTAGTTAACGACAGGGGGGAGTGGTCGCGGAGGGGGGGGGGGGGGGCTTGGCTCAGGAACTTTTGCATAGTCAGAGACGTTGAGTGTGCATCGCATGGTGTCGTCTTAGCATTGCAAACATCATTAGCGCGGCGGGCTCATGCTTTGCCACGCCATCCTCCCTCGCGCGCAACCTCTCGACCCGACCTCGAGATAAGCAGCAGAACTTGCAAATGCAGTATTCTGAGGTCAGGGCTCTCACACTAGAGGCTGCTGGCAGATGCAGAGGCTTCAGCCCGCATCTCCTCCCATCCGTCACTTCTCTCCATCCATCGGCTTCTCTGTGAACGGAGGGGGAGAACACAAACAACCCGCAACCTTTTTTTTGGTTACAACACATCTCTTTAATTCTTCGCCATCTCGCCCACTTCTTGTTCGCACCGCTTGCTGCTTTAATAATATATCGATTAATTAGTTCACTCATTAATCATTTATTCCTTAATCATGGCCTGATTTTTCTTAGGGAAGCGGTGCAAATCTGAAAAAGCCCGACTTCAGATTTCATTCTAATTACACTCCTTCACTAATCAACATTTAAGAGATGGAATTTTAGGAAATGAGTTTTTCTCCTTCCTTTCTTTTACTCAATACAAAGCGCAAGTATTGAGGCCAGCAGGTAACAGCAACCCGCTCTCCTCCCCCGCGCTTTTCTTCTGGCAGCTCATCTGTGGGTTAAAAGGACGTTTCCATTTACAAGAAATCAAATGAACAAAATGAGCATTTGATGTTGAATTAAAAACTTTTCTCCCCGGATAAGTCGACATGCCGGTAAAACAAGGAAATTAGGTCACGCGCACCTTTTCATTCGTAAGCAACCCGACTCTATACAGCTCGACCGTACTTGCTGTTGATGATTTTCCACTGGCAAAACCCAGTACTGTCGGTCCTACGAAACCACTCATGGTCGCTCATTGGTTGATCAGATTCGTCATTGCCGCATTACTGCAATATTTGACGATAGATGGCTCGAAATTACAAAAAAATACACACACATGCTAACATTAGCGTTCCCTGTACCTTAGCTCTACATTGCAGTATTATGTGCCACAATCTCCGCTTTCCCGCGGTGGCTCATTTTCTTGCTGCCTTTCGACTCCTGTTGAACAAAATTTGTCTTCTAAACTTTGTTACTGTTCGCACGGCATGGTGGAAAAGCAGCAAATGAGAAAATGTTGTTTATAAATACTGTCAAGGTGCCTTTGTAACAATACAAAGGAGGAAATATAGTGAATCTTAGCATTTTATTGTTTCCAGTAGATTCATGGCTCCCAATGGGGGTAGAAAGTAATTTGTTTAATCGCCGGGAGTTATTTTCTATGGACGGAGAGAAAACATTGTTAATGTGCAACATGAAAAGGAAAAAAGAGAAGAGGAATATTAAAACAGGTTTAATTAGAAGTGGTCTTTGTGCTAGTGTGTATCCATTGCAAGCCGAGGCCAAAATACAGCACATCTGCTTTCTCAGAAGAGACTCTTGTTGGCTGCTGACACAAAAAAAATAAAAAGAATTATGTATCAAATTAAAAGAGAGCTTCAGTGAGATGACAGCAAGTCGGGCATTAACCTCTAAGCTTTAAAAAGCACACATATTAGGCAACGCTAATGAGACTCTCATTGAGCGTGCTGTGTTCTGTGTTGGAAAAACACACAAAAGCACGGCTTTGACTTCAATGTGCTGCTTTGAATTAGGTTGTCACCCTTACTCATCACACCAGCAGCTAACATTACAAAAACGAACAATGGCGTCGATGGCCTTTTACTGTAAGTGAGAGGCGCACACTTGCATTACAATGCTCATTAAAAAATAATAATAAAAGGAGGGGGGGTATTAATTATGAAACGCACTACTTCCTATCCGATCGTGAGGAGCCAAGGGGGTCTCCAATGGGCTCAATTAGGGAGAGTAGGCCACAAATCCCCAGACTAAATTAATTGACACCCCAGGGCATTCGGTCCAGACCCACTACAGAATCTATGTAGACTTTCCTTGTTTTCATTTCACCTCCTTTTAGCAAAAGCAAGAGATGGAGACTATTTCAACGTTATCTCCTCATTATTTTGTGGATTTTTTTTTTAATAGCATTTATTAGCTCGCTTCATTTGTCACGGAGCGATGTTGTCACATGACGCGCACTTCTGTGTTTTCTACGACCGCTTATTAAACCAAACAGCAAAATAAGTTTGACTGATCATAAAGTGGAATCGGGAGGGAGTTTGAGAGCGAAAATTAGGGCTGTGAGACAGAAGGAGCAAAGGGCTGGGGACAGGGATGGGCTGGGACGATGACGTAAATCCAGCCTGTAGCTTTGTCTCGCAGAAAAAAAACACCAGAGGCGGGGTACGCAGAAGCCAAACGATAAGACTGGCTCAATCAACATCAACACTGCTGGCTGATGTGTACAGACAATTTTCATACCACCCTCCACTTTTTCCTCCTCCTCTGCATATGCCTTCTTATTTCCTGTCCTCCTGCCAGCCGAGCCTGTCACTTGCGATCCCTTCAGCGTGGAGTCGGCACTTCTATAGCTCATGGCGTTAGAGTGTAGAGGATGTGTGCATGTGTGTTGACGTTCAAAAGCAATGCTGGAATTATACTCCGCCGGATGCCTATGCCCTGCCCACCAGCGAGCCTAAAGATGCGGCACTGTGACAGTGAGTGTGCAGCAAGTGTGAGAAGATAGCGGAAGAAGGAGTCTGTTTGCAGATGCACACTGTCGGCACTGCAGCACAGCAACTGTGAGCTGAACCATTCATATTCGCTCCAGCACTGAATGTGTCACATCAGCAGTCTTGGTCTCACCCCCCCCCCCCACCCCCACCTCCTAGGCCTCCCCCATTTACTCTTCTTCTTCTTTTTTTTTTTTTTACATCCTTCCTCCTCCCTTGAATACATAGCACTCTATTATAGCAGGTACTCTGGGAGCCACGAATGCAGTTCGCATCACTGCTGCGTGCCAGCTCAGTAGAGTGAGAATACTATGACATGACAACAATGTAGTAAATGTGAGAAAGTTGTTCTTTGTGGTTTTTAGGTGACAATAGTGTCCCATTCACAAACAAACAGGACTGTAAATGTTGTTATTTGCACGCTCGGCCAGAGAGAGTAGACCATATACTTGTCCTCCATATCCAAATGAATCGTATGCGTGCGTACCCTTTGTTCGGATACGTGTGGGTTTAAAAGTTGACATGTTAGTAATGCATCTCTGCTGGTCGCAGTACACAGTAAATTTCTTTGAGTACATTTTACACTCTAATCGTGGAGTTTTATACTCTGAAAAAGACTTTTTTGTCCCAGTTGAAACAGGGTAGAGAGTAAAATGTATGAAGTAAATTGTACTCAAAGTAGTGGGTTAATTGTACTCCAAATGAGTCATGCACCTACATTTTACACTGAGGAGAGTAGGTGGCCATGTGAAGAAGATTTAATTTCACTCTAATGGCCATTTGTACTCCAAAAATATTTAAATCCTACTCAATTAGAGGGAAAAAATTGTGACTCTGTAAAATTTATATTGCCATTTTTACTGTGCAGGTTTTCATTTGTGGCCTCAAGTTGGGCAAATTTTACATGAGGAGCACGTTTTACAAAGTCCTTCATATTGTTCAAATACACTATTAAAACTGCAGATAGCATTCAGGTTGCAGGCTTTGTGGAGCCTATTTCAGCTGATATTAGGACCACTGGACTAGTTAGCAGCCAGTCGCAAGGCATATACGGAAAAACATTGACAATTCAGAATCTTCAATTATCCAGAAAGGCCGAAAACCAAGATTCCTGGTCATCGCACTGTCTGACAAAAATGAAAATTGTTTTGAAAAAATAAATTGAATTTCTCAGTCAAGTGAAGACTCAAAAGTGATGCTATTTAAAAGCTTACGTATGTGCCAAGGTTAGACTCTGAGCACTTAAAAAAAACAAATTACACAAGCAACAAAAAAAGCACAGTGCTAAAATGAGAACAGTGCCACCTACAGCAGTGGAGGCATACATACTCTACCTCAGCCAATTGTCAGATGCTCGTTCTGCATATGCAGGGAAGTCAAATTGTCTGATTTGATGTCGCAGGCAAGCTATGGCATAGCTAGACAGCCTCTGAGACAGGCTGATAGCTGTGTTACATCCGTTCTATCTATAGCCCACATCTTTGCAATTGCAGGCCATCCATGACTTTTGCAGTTTTTATACTCTGTTTTATTTTAACATGTTCTAAATCTCTTTCTGCTGTCATGCTGACACGTCAACATAGTCCTGTGAGTCTCGCACAGGGATGCAGAGCACGAGCGAAGGGACAGAAAATCCAAGAGAAAGGAGAGGAGAAAGTGATGACAGCTGACATGAGCGGCAAATCAGAGCATTGTCACAATGATGTCGGTGATGATCAGCGCCTTCTCACATATGATAGGACCCTGCGAAGTGTGGATTGTAGAGGGAAATGCGCAAATGATAAACAGACACATTGAGAGGGCGGGGGCATTGATTGGGGCAGAATGCGCTGGGTTAGAGAGTCAGGGTAGCAGCCATGTGGAGAGGAGGGGAGGAGGGGTGGGGTAGGGTGGGGAGGGAGGCGCTGGTTTCGATGAGCCGGTCCACTCGCTTAAAAGGGGTCTCGGCCTCAGCCAAGATTTTCACAATAGAATAAAGGCCGGGAGGGGATGTGAGGAGGATTAAACTCCGGCAAAACAGCTCTTAAAAAGCAGTTAGATTGCAATTTGGGCAGAAAAATGCAGAGTAGGAGGAAAGGGAGCGAGAGCGGGTGAGTGGAAGTGCAGCCGGCATGCATTAGGGAGTGATATATTTTTTAACAGGGGTACGAGAGAAGAGACCATCTGCAGTGAGAGCTGCCTGCAACAGTCAAAGAAAACATACATGCTGGGCATTGCGGTGTGGCCAGTTGGTGGGTGGTATCTCTTGGCGGGTTCTTTGAAGCCCTCAAGTTGTGTACAAGTCATGCTAATGAGTTGAGTACACTCCAAACATGAGATGGGTGCTGCGTCCCCGTGGGGCCATTCGGCTTGAAAAGACTACCTCAGCACTACTTTTTTTTGTTTGTTTTTACACACGCACATGCACAGATACAAGAGTCGAAGGAGACAAAAGACTCAAAACAAAGGGATAATAATTCTATACAGAGAGAAATGGAGCTTGCATTTCCAGCCCGATTTAGAAGCCTTATCTCGAAGAGGCACAATGGATGGCATTTGGGGAGAGGGGTTGTTTATTCCAAGCTTGACACTTTTTTTTTTGCCAATTGCCTTGTTTTGTGCGGAGTTGTGTATGTGCATGCGTGCGATTGTATTTTCTCCCCATTTCCTTCACTCTGGAGTCTATTAAGGGAACCTCACACAGGCTTGCATGACTTTAACATCCCCCCCAAAAATGCACTTTTTCATATTTTGTATACACACATATAATGTGTGTGTGTGGACTGTGGGGGCACTCCAAATTGTCCCTGGGTGTGATTGTGAGCGTTTATGGTTGCTTGTCTATCCGTGCCCTGTGATTGGCTAAGCGCATATATATATATATATACATATATATATGTATATATATATATATATATATATATATATATCTATATATATATATATATATATATATATATATATATATATATATATATATAGAGAGAGAGAGAGAGAGAGAGATATATATATATAGAGAGATATAGATAGATAGATAGATAGATTTATATGTATATATATATAGATATAGATATATATAGATATATATATATATATATGTATAGATATGTGATGCAATAGAAAGAGGTTCTTGAGAGAACTATATTTGAAGCTGACTTACTGTTTTTTTTCAGAATGGTTAATCGGAATGGTGTAACTGAATAGGAGTCTTCAGGGTGAGGTGATAAATATTCGGTGCGCTGTATGATAGCTACCCATTATAACAAATGGTCATCAGCAGTGCCATTACCACACTCAGCCTTAAGCTTCATAGCCATCAAAAACACAAACACGCACACACACACACACACACACGCACACACACGCTGGCAGATTCAATCTAATTCTCCCAGGGCAGATGTCCAGTGGTGAACGGATCACTGCTGACATCTGTCCATCTTATCCTGATCCGGCCTGATGTGAACGTACCCCTATCAGTTCACATGAAGGAAGCGGCGGCGGCAGAAAAGCTCTTTAACAGGTTCAACCCTGAAAAGTTGCTTTGAATTTCACTGTAAAACCATGTGACACAACCAGCAATGTCTCAACGTCAAAGTAACACTGCTAAATGTGCCCCCCGGTGCTTGACACTTTACTTTTCCTATTAACACGCGCATATACACCATCTCAAAACGTCATGCGGCATCTGCAAGAATCACACACACACACACACACACACACACACACACATTCACGTACACAAACTTAGCGCCATATGCATTCAGTGGCGTGAAATGATATTCCATTTGGAGAAATCCGGATTAAATAGTGTGAGCCCAGGTTGTTTGACCTTGTTACAGCAGGCAGGAAAATTGTACACACACACACACACACACACACACACACACGCACACACACACACACACACACTGATATACATGTGTGTATATATATATATATATATATATATATATATATATATATATATATATATATATATATATATATATATATATATAGCGGCTGGATAGCTCAGTTGGTAAGGCATCGGTTTGGCATACGGGAGACGGTGGTTCGAATCCCGCTTGGGGCAAAAAATGAGCACATAACACCATCCAGTGTGGGTCCTTGGGCAAGATCCTTCACGCTAATGCCTACCTCATACAATGATGAGAGACAATAAAATGAATGACATGCCGGCTCAGACGTCGCCCGGCCAAACAAGGTCTGCGTCAGGTGCTGGGGAACCAGAGCACCTTGATGAAAAATGGGCTACTGGAACAAAGCGGAGATGGGCGAGATGCGATAACATGACTCTGTTGGAATGCTACTACTCAAGCAACCCTAGTCAGAGGGTTACATGCAGAGAATGCAGGCTGAATGGTTACTTGAAACCCACAGTCACGGTTGACCACGAAACAACTAGTAACTCAGTGTTCCAACATCCACAAACGGCAATTGCTGTCACAACTTGAGATTGATGAGGTACAACGCAGGTTCCATGGTGAAGGGCCCCAGGCTGCCAGATCAGAGGAGGAGGTCATACCAGAGATTGGGAGGCAAGCCCCAATGAATGCAGATGATGAGATTGGGAGGCCAGCCCCAATGAATGAAATGCTGAGCAAGGCAGCAACTGACCTGAAAGCTAAGATCATGGCGAGGATGAAAGCTGGGCAACCTAGAAACCGATTACAACGGCTATGTGAAGTACCACCTGAAAGTCTCATGGAAAGTGTGAATGCAGCACTGAGGGCGATTCCTACCACAACGATCACCGAAACCAATGAGCTGATATACGCTTCAGCATCAGTGATCCTAGAAATCCTTGGCTATCGGAGCAACTATGAGACACGTTACCCACCATGGAAAAGACGGTTGGAGGCTAAGATCAAGGCGGCTCGGAAAGATGTGAGTCAATTGACGGAGGCCCAGAGAGGTGTGATGAAAAGGCCGATACCTGAGAGGTACACCCAGATGACCATACCTGAAGCACTCGAAACTGCCAAACAAAGGCTCCAAGCCTTGTCCAGTCGCCTAAAGAGGTACACGAAAGAGAATGAGGCCAGGCGAATAAACAGGCTGTTCGCAACACAACCTGCGAAAGTGTACGCTCAGTGGCAGGGTCCTAACAGCAGAGCTGACCCACCAAGACTGGAAACTGAAAGGTACTGGAAAGGAATATGGGAGAGGAGGTTGCACATAACAGCAGTGCACAATGGCTGGTGACCCTGAGAGAGGAGCACAGCAACCTCCTGAGCAGAACCCAGTTACCATAACAGTGGCAGACATACAGGAAAGAGTCTCAGATATGAAAAACTGGACAGCACCAGGCCCGGACATGGTCCACACCTACTGGCTAAAGAAACTCAAAGCACTCCATGAGCGCCTAGCAACACAAATGAACCAGTTGCTGAAGGATGGGACTCACCCAGGATGGCTAACTGAAGGGCGAACGATCCTGATCATGAAGGATCCCTCAAAGGGTACAGTCCCATCCAACTATCGGCCAATAACCTGTCTCTCCACAACATGGAAGCTCATGTCAGGCATCATTGCGGCTAAGATAAGTGGACACATGGATCAATACATGAGCGAAGCACAGAAGGGCATTGGTAGAGATACCAGAGGAGCCAAACATCAGCTCCTGGTTGACAGAACAGTCACACAAGACTGCAGGTCCCGACATACCAACCTGTGCACAGCCTGGATTGATTACAAGAAAGCCTACGACTCGATGCCACATACATGGATCACTGAATGCTTGGAGTTGTATAAGGTGAACAGGACCCTAAGAGCCTTCGTTGCGAACTCGATGAGGATGTGGAAAACCACACTTGAAGCCAATGGCAAGCCACTTACCCAAGTGTCCATCAAATGTGGCATATACCAAGGTGATGCACTCTCCCCACTGCTGTTCTGCATAGGACTGAACCCCCTAAGCCAAGTAATCACCAAGACAGGCTACGGATACCGCCTCAAAAATGGAGCTACGATCAGTCACCTCCTCTACATGGATGACATAAAGCTGTATGCTAAGAGCAAAAGGGACATAGACTCCTGATCCACACAACCAGGATCTACAGCAGCGACATCGGGATGTCATTCGGGCTTGAGAAATGTAGTCGGATGGTGACTAAGAGAGGAAAGGTAGTCCGCACTGAAGGGGTCTCACTCCTGAAGGAACAATAGCAGACATTGAGGACAGCTATAAGTACCTCGGTATACCACAAGCCAATGGCAACCTCGAACTGGCAACAAGGAAAGCGGCTACGGCCAAATACCTCCAGCGGGTGAGGCAAGTCCTAAGAAGCCAGCTCAATGGCAAGAATAAGACCCGGGCAATAAACAGCTATGCCCTGCCAGTGATCAGATACCCTGCAGGAATAATCAGGTGGCCAAAGGAAGAGATTCAGACCACGGATGTTAAGACCAGCTCCTAACCATGCATGGAGGGTTCCATCCCAAATCCAGCACCCTGAGACTGTACGCAAGCCGAAAGGAAGGAGGCCGGGGACTAGTGAGTGTGAGAGCCACTGTCCAGGATGAAACATCCAAGCTCCATGAATACATCAAGGAGAAGGCTCCAACGGATGATGTACTCAGAGAATGTCTCAGACAATGGGGAACAGAGGATGAGGTGCTGGAAGAGGGACCATCATGGGAGGACAAGCCCCTACACGGGATGTACCACCGGACCATAAGTGAAGTGGCTGATCTCAAGAAGTCCTATCAGTGGCTAGAGAGGGCTGGCCTGAAGGACAGCACAGAGGCACTCATTCTGGCTGCTCAGGAGCAGGCCCTGAGCACCAGAGCCATTGAGGCCCAGATATACCACACCAGACAAGACCCAAGGTGTAGGTTGTGCAAAGAGGCACCGAGACGATCCAACACATAACTGCAGGGTGTAAAATGCTGGCAGGGAAAGCCTACATGGAACGCCATAACCAGGTGGCTGGCATAGTCTACGAAACATCTGTGCCGAGTATGGACTGGAAACCCCAAGGTCAAAATGGGAAACACCTCCCAAGGTGGTGGAGAATGACGGCGAAGATCCTGTGGGACTTCCAGATCCAGACTGACAAGATGGTAATGGCGAACCAACCGGATATCGTGATCATTGATAAAGGGCAGAAGAAAGCCGTTGTAGTGGATGTAGCGGTCCCAAGTGATGGAAACATCAGAAAGAAGGAACACGAGAAACTCGAGAAATACCAAGGGCTCAGAGAGGAGCTGGAGAGAGCCTGGAAGGTAAAGGTGACAGTCGTGCCTGTGGTGGTCGGAGCACTCGGGGCAGTGACCCCCAAACTAGTTGAGTGGTTGCAACAGATCCCGGGAACAACATCAGACATCTCAGTCCAGAAATGTGCAGTGCTGGGAACAGCAAGGATACTGCGCAGAACCCTCAAGCTTCCTGGCCTCTGGTAGAGGACCCGAGCTGAATGGGGGACGGACACCACCCGAGGGGTGAGATGAGGATTTTTTTTTTTATATATATATATATATATATATATATGCCGGAAGTAAAGAAATTGCAAGAAAGTGCAAATGCTGAATTTGTGAACAGAAGACGGTGCAATATATCCAAAACAACTTGTATATTTGTGCTATCGTCAAAAGCCGCCATAGTGGAAATGTAAGATTAAAAAAATAATGATAAAAACATTTAATATAACATGTAATGTGTGAACATGTTTACAACATCTTGTCTGGCATCATTGGAAAAAATGCATGAAAATGGCCAGTCATTCAGGTGGCCTGGCCTTTTGCTAAAACTATTTCTATGTTGGTTCAACAGCTGTAAACAAATCCATCCACTTATTTAGCAGCTACATCAAGTGGCCTACTCCTTCTCCTTTTTGACCTGTATTGGAAGCCGGCTGTGATGTACAAGTCCCGGTGCCCACAGACTTAAATCATTTTGTTGTGCTACGTTGTTTGTCCATTTTTTACCTGGCATGTATTTGCCCTCTATGTGACGAAGTAGCATATTCTCACAGTTGTTTGGCTCTGATGCAGCTTTATAAATTTGCACCTATCCGCACAAACTGTACATATGTAATTGCATCATGACATTGTGCAAATTTACGTTCGGCATGACCACCATTTATCTCATATACTTGTTGAGCACATTTTTTGTGGATCTTGTGCTGTTTCCGTGTTTGTTCAAACACCACGCTTGTCCCCTGGTTGCATCTGCGAGTGGCTGAACGTGCGTGGCCGGAAGCTCACGTAACTTAGGCTGAAATGCTATTTTGAATGAAAGAGGTGCTAATGTTATATAATACGTAAATAAAATGGTTTTCAGACTTTTCACCAATAAAAAATAAAAACTACATGAATGCTCTTACTTTGTGATTAGATGGTAGAGGGCGGAACTTCCGCCTCCAGGCGCAAGGGGTTTCCACTCGAGCTAAAAATAGATTGGCTTTTGGGCTCACATACCCAATGTGGCAGTACAGAACAACCCCGGAGTGACCGAGATTGTGCATGTTTGCTGTCATGTCTTATTTTGCGGATCCGATAATTGACATGATTAATAGATGACACAAATGATATGACAGTACAGTCAATCAGCGATTTTGCAAAAAAATGCAAAATATCGGCCGTTTTTGATCCACTCAAACAGATCGGTGTAAATTCTACCCTTTGTTGGTGTACACGGGGTTTGAAAGCCGACATATAGGAATGCATCTCACAGTACAGGTTTACATTTGAAGCTAAAAGTCTGGCAAGTAAGTCAGAGAGACCATTTTATTTGCATTGCACTTTTCACGAAAGGCTTCGTATATACACACATACGCGTATACATACAAGAGTTAAGAAACAGACTGCTGTAAATGCTGAATTTGTGGCAATAAGCTATAAAGGTAACATTAATCCAACACATGCAAAACGACTAATCCATAGAGTGGGAATGTAGGGAATACATGAATGAGTCCATGAATAGAATTAAGGTAGGGAAGCAAAACAAGTCAAATCCAGTGCAGTGATTTGGGCTTTTTAAGAGTCACATTTGTATTTTCGTCATTTTCATTTCTATTTGATTCAATTGCAGCCAATAGCAAAGCTCCACATGTTAAGTCTGGTGAGAAGTGTGTTTGCGGACTGCATACTTGTGTGTGAGTGAGAATCTTCAGACTGCCTCCACCGTTCCCTTTGTGTGCCTCTGTTCCTCCCTCGCTCCCTATCAGGAACGTATTCATGTAATTAAGCCGCTAATACACCGTCAAAGAATTGTCTAATTCGGCAACGAGGAATTAAAGGAATCTGGCATGAGTCATTAGCCAGTCGAGATGTTCTGTAGAGCCTTTTCAATAAGGGATCTGGAGAGCTGTGAATCACTCGCTACAGCACACAATCGTCACTCTATTTTTGTATGGCTCCATATGAAGCATTAATTGCTAAGTGTGAGCATACAAAATTATGTGTGGGTGTGGTATAGACAAACACTTCGCAGCATGTAATCCGTTTAAACAATCAGCCAATGAAGTGAATTATTACCCATTGTACACAGTTAGATACACTGGGCCAGATACCTAATTGCAATCTTTTTTTTTTTTGCACCCTCTCTTTGGCAGCACAAAAAGAAAAATCGCAATCTGCTTCTGCTGGGGGAGGATTATGAAACTGCTCATTACCTTATGAATGTAGAATGTTAGAGTGTAAAGTGACACTTTCTGATGGAAAATGTCGGTCCTCATTCGGCATCCGACAGCCCCAGTTCCAAGGCTCACTGGCATGCTCAAATTGGTCCCCTTTTGATTCACACACATGCAGCCTACCTGCCGCTCAATAGGCTATTCGCTAACACTTTTGTGAGAGTGGGGCGCCAACACACAAAACACGAGTGCACCAATGACACATTTTTATTTCTCGGGTGAGCTGTTCGTAACATCCTCTGTGGGTCAGGTGGATAACACAGGCTTTATGCCACCAAGCAGTTTGGTCTGGTTCAACTCGGAACACATTGGTTCGGTAAACCCATTAGAAACTCAACTCAACTCAACTGTATTTATAGAGCACTTTAAAACAACCACCGCTGTATACAAAGGGCTGTACATGGACCAAATATCATATCTACAACAATAAACAATAAATGAATAACAAAGACAGTAGAAAGCACAAAACAGTAAAACGAAGATCAAGTCTGAGTCATGCTGAGTCAAAAGCCAAAGAATATAAATGAGTATTGAGACGGGTTATAAAGATGGGCATTGAGGGGGCTTGCCAAATGTTCAGTGGGAGGTCATTCCAAAGAGAGGGACCAGCAACGAAAGTTCTTGGTGCCTCTAATAATGTCTGGTCTGCAGGTGTGTTGGCGTGGAGGAGCTCAAAGACTTGAAAACAAATAATAGGGTCTTAAAAAGAATTCTAAAATGGAGAGGGAGCCAGTGAAGGGATGGTAGAGTAGGAGTTATGTGCTCCCTCTGACGAGTACCAGTCGAGAGGCAAGCAGCAGCATTCTGGAGCAACTGGAGATGCTTAATGGAGGATTGGCTGACTCCAAAGTAAAGTACATTACTGTAATCCAACCAGGATGTGACAAAGGCATGAATTACTCTTTCAAAGTGCTCATGAGAAAGGAGAGGTTTTACTTTAGCCAGCTGCCAAAGATGAAAGGGCTTCAATATTTCATACTGTGCCACGAGTCAACAACCTTTCCGGTCCAGTTCACTTGTGTAGTGTGGAGCGACCACACACAGTTGCCCATTCCGACTGATCGAGATTCAACGGTAACATGGTGAACTGAACTGAGCTGTTCAGTTAAAACGTGGCATTCAGAGAATTCGCTTTCCTTATTCAATGTTTGGGGTGTCCAAAAATGGATTTCACCATTCATAAAAGAACGCATAAGACTGTGTTTTTACATCTCGATAACACTCTTGCTGGATGCACGTGTCACCAGAACCACACGGTATTAAATTCAAACAATCATGAAGAAATTTCTCCATTTTGAGACTAATAAAGGTTTTCTTATCTTATCTTAAATGCTGCCAAAATGATATGAATCAATCATCAGCCGTTGGTTCAAATGCTCAGTCTATAATTTGAAGTCACTGAGCACAGTACAGTTCTATTAGCTGCAGTACGGTTTTGGAAGGGTAAACCCTGATCAGGCTTTCATTGTGGGGTGTGTCACTAACATGAATCCATAACGGAACGGTTTTTCATTACTTACTATTGCATATCTGTTATTATATCTGTTACAGCTGCCTACTGTAACTCTATCGTGTTATAATCGTGTCCCATGAAGGTTGGTACACTGAAAGAATTGTGTCTAAAATCCTGTACGATACAGATCGGTTTTCTGCATACCCTTCGAAACATTTGTTCATCGCAATGCAAAACATTTAAAAAAAAAAAAAAAAGCTTGGTTGAGACTGAGCTTTGCTTTAATTATGCTGCTAGGTGGCAGAGGCGGTGGGAGGGAGAGGCTGAGGGACAGGGTTCAGTCCGCAGACCCTCCCTGAGATGAAGTGGATAATTGAGTGTGGAATAAACACTGCCAACAAGCAGCCCCATTCAAACTCAAAAAGAGAATGGCGCAAGAAAGAGGAGGGGGAAGTGGGAAAAAAAGAGGTTGAGAATGCAAGCAAAAATCCCCGCCACCATGCTTAGGGGATGGGGAGGGGCGGGGGGATGCTATTGAAAAGCTATTAAACTTGCATTTAGCAGGATTGATTGAGAATGAAGAGACCTATTAAAAGAGAGGGACAAGAGGACAATAGCGTGTCTCTGGTTGCCGTATGTTGCCCTCTTTTCAGCAGCTTTCTTTACTTGTGACGGTGGTGGTGGTTTGGGAGTGGGGCGGGGGGAGGGGGGGGTAACCCTGTCTGTTTAAGCAGTCCAACCAAGAGAAGCAGTTCAGGAAGGGTTGGGGGGGACGGGGGGACTTAGCCCAGAATGAATAGTGGCCTCTTTATCTCCCCCAGTCCCCCTTCCCTTCCATTCTCCATTGAGCAACAATGAAAGAGAGAAGGAGAATGAGTTTTTTTTTTTTAAAGTCTCCCGACACACACAGAGAGCCCACTTAGATAACCAACCAACTGTCTCTTTCCCCGCCTACGGATTAGTTACCTCTGGAGTGCTGCCATCTTCCCCTTGGCTGTATAGGGTTTGTAATACTCAATCTTTATCATAGTGCCACAAACATTTGGAAACCATATTGCTGTTGTGTCTCGCTGCGCGTGTACTTTGGTTGCGCGCGTGGATGCGTCTGAAGGCCGGCCAACCGTTCCATTGAGAGTGTGTAGCGCACTTCAACACAGCGGCACAACGGCGGCAGGTGTCTCTGCTGAATTTGAAGCGCCTCACACAAAAGGGGTCCCTGGGGACCTTTGGTGCTGTTTTAATTGTTGAACATCCATTTTTACTTAAAGTACACTGAAAGAGTGGCAGATTTTTCCGCCCCCCCGAAGTGCTTCGCGCTAGTAAGCATACAAGCATATGGACTTGGGGAAAGAGTTAAATAAGTTATAAGGCAAAGCTTCTTCTTGGAAGGGATATTTATAGGGGGGGGAGATATTTAGTGTTCACACAAATCAGCGCCCACCATCTCTTTAAAATGTCAGTTTATTGAGCCATCACCTTCACTCTTTACAGGGCTACTTGCACTCTCCTAACCCTACACACCTGCTGCCATTCGCTCGGTGTGAGGCGTTGTGTTGCAATTTGTACACGATTTGCCCTGAAAATGTCAATTCTTGTCAGATTCACAACATGTTTCTCCTTCTGTCCTTGCAGCCGCCACCCGAGCAGCCTACTTCTCCCAGCAGCCTCAGGACCAGGTGGTGGTGTCTGGGCAGTCCGTGACTCTACCGTGTGTCATTGTGGGCTACCGGGGGATGGTGCAGTGGACCAAAGACGGACTGGCTTTGGGCGGAGAGAGAGACCTACCAGGTATGATCTCACTCTGCTTCTCACCCAAGATGGCTGAAACTGGACCTTCAAGGTTCATTGTCTACATGCCAGGCCAACTGTAATCAAATTTGTTTTAGTCCTACAATCACACTGAAATCTAAATCAATGCCGTGCCGCATTTAACAAGAAAAATGAATGCACATACACGACTCACTGATATTCAGCTTTCGGGTGAAATGCACTTTCACATTTGCAGGTGAACTTGATGTGACCTTCTCTAAATGTTTGAATTCCGGTCAGTGTTTCGGTTCCTCTTTTTGTCCAACTTGCTGTTGTCTTACAAGGAACTGGACAGATTTTTGATACACGGAAAGGATGCCTTCTGTGCCTTTCTGTGACTCAGACAGTCTCTTTTTCTCTGTTGCAACCCACTGATGACACTCTGTAGCATTTTTAGTTCAGTGCCCACCTTCCTTACTCTTGACTGGTGGTGAAAGAGAATCTTTGTGAGTGTGGTGCTCTGTTTTGGGGATTTTAGGAGCACCCCAGACACATATCTTGATATGTTTAGCATTTTTTTAATGCTTGTGTCTGTGTACTCAGCTTTAAATAATGAACTGGTTCAATAATCTTAATATGCGTGGCGTAAGCCAACTGTTCTGGAGCTTTGGAATCTGCAAATTTTGAACTGAATGTAGCTAATCAAAATGTCCTGACCAATAAGCAGGTGGCAGTAAATAAAACAAAATATGTCGTGCCCAGCATCCAGCTAGGTTTTTTTTTTCAAAGTGGCTTTCCCAGACGCCAAGAAGTATTTTCCAAACCAAGTTTTCTGTTGGTGACAAAGCCATCTCAACAGCGCTCCGCTTCTGCTCCTTTTTGAAACCCCTCACGTAACATCAGCGTACATCCAGGGCCTTCTTCTTTGTTTTAGCGAGTTCACATGTGAGCATGCACGATTTCTGCCTCTAAAGACAATTACAGTGGAAGAAAACCTTTATGCAATGACAATAAAACGAAACTTTGTGTGAGGTGCTCTGTCTTGAGATTTTCAGAACACCCCATCCATTTTTTTTCATCCTTATGTATGGATTCTAAAAAGGAAGATTATATATAGCATACACTTTAAGGTTGAAAAATATTTGTGTGTGAACCTGGCCTATGTGGAAGTACCAGTACATTTTCTTTAAGTGAGTATACTAGAATACTAGTTTCTTATCCCGATCAATGGCAGACCCCATTAGAAACCAAAGCGCTCTTCCTTCAACATTTAGGTTTTACAAGATTGAATGGTGAAAGGTTGGCGACTGCTGCGCACACATAACGTGATTTGCTGTCTAGCTTTTTAAGGTTTTTGTAGGAAGGTAGATAATCGATCAACTTTTCGCACTGACATTTGATGGCAGACGGATTGCCTGTTGGCCCCAGAGGCCCTGCCACCTTCTTTATTGTGTCTGTGCTTCAAGGACAGACTCCTCATGTGTTTCATTTCCCACCTCATGCTGCTCTTCACACATACACACACACACACGCACGCACACACACACACACACACACACACACACACACACACACACACGCACACGCACACTATTGCTCAATCCTACCGAGGTGCCGCCTGCGTTCATTTGTGACTTAAACAGCTTTTCCACATTTCTTAGCGTTTTGTCCAAATGGGCTCTGTAGTCGTGTCATTATGTGTTTATTGTTGCTTGGTTTGTGGCTGACTGTTGTGTGCGCTGGCTTCACGCAGGCTGGACGCGCTACTCCTTAATGGGCGACCCGCTATCAGGCGAGCACAGCTTGCTGATCGATTCGGCAGAGCTGGTGGATGATGCCGTGTACGAGTGTCAGGCGACACAGGCGGGCCTGCGCTCCCACCGAGCCAAGCTCACTGTACTAGGTAAGATACGCAGCTCAGACTGCCACAGTTTGAGAACAATCCGAACACATCAAACGAGACATAAGTACAAAGACGGGGCATTCTAAAAAAAAGGAAGTCGTGCACAATGCGTAATTATCCCATTCAGAACACCAGCGGGCAGACAAATGAAAACTGTATTGCATTCTAGGCAATATCACCGACCTCTTTAAAGGCTTTACCATTAATAAAATGATTTCTTATCACCACTCGGCAATAACCCCTCAGTGATAACTCTAATTTCTTGATGGAAATGAAATGCTGGGGGAATCATTCTGTTAAAGCTCAGCCAAGAGAGCCTGATGGAGGAAGGAGAGAAAAAAAAAAGAGAAGTAAACACTTTCAAGACTGTGGACGTCGTGGCTAATGTGATTGCAGGAATCACAAATGACTGGAGTAGTCACTTGAAAGTCAAGGTCTGCATAGTTAGCACATTTTACGGTGAGCCACAACATTTGTCAACCGCAAGGCAGTTTTTACATTAACGCGATGTGAGTGATCCACTTCTTCACGCAGACATTGAGGGGTGAGGACCGGGGTTCGCAAATGATTGTGTGTCTGTCTGTTGAGTGGGTGCTGTGGGGGTGTTGGGGGCATGCAGGTCTTGTGGGAATGAGCAAAGCACTGCTGGCATCTGGTGGCATTTGAAGGAATGTCACTCCCCATGTATCTACTTCAGCCCGGCAAGCGTTATAAAAAAGCAAGTCAGAGGCGACAAGCATCGGACACGACATGATGATGGGAAACTTTACCCATTCAAGCAATCTTATCGTCATTCGTTTACTTATCCAGATTTGAGCGATAAGCGTGCAGACGAGTCTAAGTATGGACTGGACCTACAGGTGATGGCTCCTGAAACTTAGGTGAATTGTCTTATATTGGCAGAAGTCTCATTTATCAAGCATATACTCATCCTTGATTCCTTTGATGAATCGTTTTTGTATTTTACTGCAATCGCTATTTTAAGCTAATCGGATTGCCAAAATGTCTACATATGTGTTCGATCGCTTTTGTCATTTGTTAATCGATCTCAATGTAGGTTTACCATTGTAATTAAGTACTTTTCAGTCACACTGGAAAACAAATACCCAGACATTATTTTTTTTAAAGACGAGGAAATGAAGATCACGAAATGCAGGCAGCAACATCTGCACTTGACTGAGGTGTGTCAGAAAAGTCCCAGGACTGACGTCACACAAGATGTATTTCCAATCTAAAATACAAGTTTTGCCCCTTCAAAGTAATCCCCCCGGAGTCCAACACACTTACGGTACCCAACTTTTTTTTTTTTTTTTGCCACGCGTTTGAAATGATTCCCCCGAGATCCTCAGCAGCTTCGTCGCCGTGGCCGTCATTTGATTCTGAGCAAGAAAAGTATGACAACATCTTCATAAAGTGCACTCTAATTGATCGAGACTGGTGGATGATGGGGAAATTGTGCTCTTTCATCGACAGAAATGAGAAGGAGCGCTTCCCAGGCTAAGCGTTCATATAAGAAGGCAAAACAAGAGCTAAAGAAGGTGCAGGGGGACTTTTTTTTCCCTGTGCATGTATATTTGCGTGCAGTTGCCTGCATGCCAAAGCAATCTGGAGTTAACGTCTGGAGTGCAGTCGGGGGAATCGGCATGGAAATTAAAATCACCTAGCACTCGGATTCCATTAGTGTCCGTGCAACAGCAACGGAAGGACCTCTGACAATTCAGACGTACACAGTGAAATTGGTTCGGTGGAGGGAGCGAAAAAGGCCAACACAAACCCTACATTCACGCCGCTTCTTATTGGTCCGGGAAATGGACGCCCTCATCAGGGGTGGCACGCTCGGCTTGCCGGTGCTGTGTGAGAAACCATGCAAATAAATGAACAAATAAGCAATTCGGTCCAAACCTCGCTCAGCAACAGTGGGAGCCATTGCAACAATAATGCTAGCCTCTGAAAAGAAAATAAAGGATGCAAAGTGGGCTATTTTCTCCTACGATGAGACATCATAACTGGTTTGAACTTGTTTGCTTCTTTTAATGTCACAACATTGGGGACATACAACAACGTGATCCGTGACTCGAGCTGGATCAGAAATTATTTTTCTGAAGATAATACGCTCCTACTGAGTAGAATATTCATAACACAATGTTTATTGTTGTACGTTGCAGTGGTGCCCAAATCAAATTGCGGTTTGCTCTTTTAGCCATCTCTCCATTTTCCTGGATTCTTTTCCTGTGGGTGAGAGCCTGGGTACACCCTGGACTTGGTCGCCAGTCAGTCGCAAAAGCATATAAACAGAGTCAGTGAATTTCATGTGTTTTGTATTGAGCCATGAGTGTGTTATTGCTTTACAGTCCCTCCTTCAGACCCTTTGGTGGAGGGAGGCCCCGTCGTGCGTCTAAAAGCCCACACGTCACACAACCTCACCTGCAGATCCTACGGAGCCAAGCCTGCTGCAGAGATCACCTGGTACAGAGATGGAGAAGTCATGGAGACGGCCATTTACTCCAAGGTACATGCAAGGAGCGAGTTCTCACCATCATCCCCCCCCCCCCGGTACTCACCCATGATGTGTTCGCAAGAGGTTTGCAAGCAAAAACCTTTCAAATACAGTCCACCTCTTGCCTCTAGTTTTCCTCCATGGTTTTCAATCACCACCCATAAAGTTTGCTCAAATGGCTCTCTGCAGTCCCCCTCCCATTTTCACTCACGCCTCTCCACTCCGCCCGCTCCCCCTTCGACTCCGACTAACCCCTTGCCCCCCCCCTCCCGCCCCCGCCCTTCTGCTAATGCAGTGACACTACAGCATAACTGGAGCATGCCAAAGCTCAGACAGGCATGAGGGTTTCATACAGTAGAGTTTCTGCAGAGAGCGAATCACCAACACAACAATGCAGAAACACAATGGTGGTGCGGCGGAGCGTGAGTCAGCCATGGCTGGGAAAGTGTCACATTTTTCATGCTCTCTGAGCACGCTAAACGACGCTAACCACCACATTTAAGGAGGCGAGCGCTTGCAGTGAGAGGGGATGGCAGGGAAGAAGAGAGGGGGTACACACAAGGAAAAAAAACAAAGAAAAATTCCATCCACTAACATTGAAAAAAAAGGGTATATTTCTTGCTGAGGAAGGCAAAGAGTCGCTTCATTGATTTTGGTGTCCAGGAGAAATTGCCCAGCGTGTCTTTTCTTTTTTCCAGAAGATGTGACATTTCTGCCACGTGCTGTCACCACCCAAAAACACGCTCGCTAGCAATTTGGCCATTACACTATTCTCCCTTCTCTGTGTGTGGGTGTGAAAGAGAGTGAGCAGTATGCATTACCCTGAGAATCTACACCTTGCCTCACTTAGGCGTATTGATTTCTGTAAGCAGTAAATAGATTTAAAAGACGATGACAAACAAGGCGCTGACGACAAACGCTCTCAGAAATGTCGGAACAGCAAAAAATCCCCGCGCTGCCTCGTAAAATATACTAATATATTTCATCGCCGGTGCCAAAGAATTTTAAATTAAAATAGCGTTACTGGCGTACGCATCAAACTAAAAATAAGATGACATATAGCTGATGTAGTATGGCTTGCAGCTGAGCCTAACAGCTATTGTGTATGGTTGCCAGACACTGATGGAAGATGGGAAGAGGGAGGCAGCTGTCAGCATGCTTCCAATCATCCCAGAGGACAGCGACTCCGGCCGCACCTACACCTGCAGGGTTCTCAACCCAGCTGCCCCTGCTGGAAGGCAGACATCCATCACGATCAATGTCCAACGTGAGTCCCAAACATGCACTCAACCGCGTTCTCATCCAATGACAAGGAGAAGTGGTCATGTCAATATCGGGTCTGCTAATTTTTGCATCACATCTTGCAGACCCTCCATCTGTGGTTTTGTCAGTCCAGCCTCAGACAGTGACCGAAGGCGCCAAGGTTCTCTTCATATGCACCGCTTCAGCCAATCCGGAAATTATTGGCTACAGGTAGACCCGCCCTCTTTTGAAGACGTTTTAAATTGAGCAAAATGAAGGATATGTATTGTCTCTGCTGGTAGGACGCTATGCTGAATAGCACATCACCACGACAAGGGGGGGAAAAAAAGTGCACGTGTTTGAATAATTTGCTTGAATGAGCACCTTGATTGGCAGCATTTGATTATGATTGGCACACGCTACGAATGAGCTAATAGCCACTTTGATATGCATGGCTAAGTACCTTCCCTGAACTAATAATCTGAATGCATGATGTGATTATTCGTCCGCCGCAGGTGGTCAAAAGGAGGAGTCCCCATCTCTGAGGCGAATGGCGACAGTCTGGAGGTGACCGTGGACCATTCCTACTTCACAGATCCGGTCTCCTGTGCGGTATCCAACTCCGTGGGCAGCACCAATGTTAGCACCCTGGTTGATGTTCAGTGTAAGTTGAACCGAAGGACTGTAAACAAAGCCGCTACATTGTAGTTGCGAGGCATATGTGTTAAGCGATAAGCATATTGATTCAAACGGTCTGCTTCCCCGCAGTTGGCCCCAGATTGCTGTCGGGGCCAAAGCCAATGACTGTGGATATCGGGATGGATGCGGCGTTCACTTGCACGTGGACTGGAAACCCTCCCTTGACCCTGGCTTGGACCAAACAAGGCTCAAGCGAGGTAAGGCGATATACAGCCATCTTGAAAATTCAACACTTCACCACTGATCACCGTCACCTTCAGAGTGAAACATTCACACATGGCCTTCAGGCATGACGCCTTCACACTTTTCTCTCTACGCATTCTTCAAAAAGCTGCGCTCACCATGCTCCCTGAGGTATAACGCCTCTGGCAGAGAACTGTCTGTCCACTGACAGATATACACAACATTGCTGTGCTGCGACTGGCTGTCATCGCAGTAAATCAATCAGACCAAGAAGCAGTCAGTCAACCGGTGCGGTTAAAACGTCCGCAGCTTATCAGGCATCAGGCAGCTCTAGCAGCATTTGAATAACCGTTTCATAGAAGAACATTGCTATCCTGGGAAAAACAAAAAAGCATTTTAGTGCAACACATCAGCACGATCCCACAGGAGCGCCTTTCCTCGCTACCAGTACTACTGTTGAAGACACGCAGGTGAAAATACCTTGAGTGAAAAACAAGTGGAGATGCCGTGAGCGCCGTCGTCACATCTGAGAGTGAACGCCTTCGGCCCCTCTGAGGGAGCAAGCTGACATTTTTTTTCAATCCACCCACCATCACTGTCCCTCACATTGCCAAGAGAAATAGATTAATTGGGTTACTTTGTAAGTGTGTTGAAAAAGAAAAGTGGCAAGTGCGAGAGGGGACTGTGTGGAAATGGGTGGGAGGCCTGAGTGGAAGTAAATGGATTAAGCACAGCTTGATAGAATGACAGGATCAATGAGCTAAGGAGTGATGTGAGTGCAGCCGCTTCAGAGGCCCACTCACACCATTCCGCGGTCTATTGTGTCCTAACAATTTAAGGACAACAATCTCACCAAGCATCTCCCCAGCCTGTGTTTCAGTGTTCAAATATTGCGATTAGAGACAACCAAATTATACCAAATCCGACAGTCGCCACCGGATGATGCAACTTGTGAGGCGGGTTTCCAAGAAGTACAAGACCCACAGTTCAGTTCATCTCATTCCAGCTTGGGGTGGTAAACCCTGATTTGATTGGCATTTAACCACCATGTGTTAAGGGAGGATGGCCGCATCAATTACGTAAATGGCTTGATATGCCGTTATGAACCGCAGCATGATCGAAAAGTCGTAGCGTATTGGCCCGAATATAAGACGGCCCTGATTATAAGACAATCCCCTCTTTTTCAAGACTCAAGTTTAAAAAAAAGACGTTTTGAACACCAAATTATTTTTGTACAGAAAATAATTACAGTACATCTGAAACAAATGATTATAACAATATATTTGAGAGAAAAAGCATGTTATTTTGCCTCATTCAAATCTTAATATCTGAACATTTAGATACGTAAACTAAAATGCAAATGTAAATTACATCATAACTTCTCCTCAGCTGCCGATTAACCTGGCCAATCTTCAACCCACTTTTCTCCAGATTGTCACTACGTTTGTCCATTTTCTGTAATCTCTTCTATTATTTTCTTCTCTTTTCATTCTTACCGCTATTTTTTATTTTTCTTCTTCGTGCTACCGCTATTTTTATTTTCATTCTTCATGAGAGGGGTTTGCTTTGGCCCAGGGAGTCAAGTTCAGCATTCGCTTCAATGATATCTGGCGACATCTAGCGTCGTAAATTGGTCTAGACCCCGAATATAAGACGACCCCCTCTTTTTCAGTCTTATTTCAATGCAAAAAACACCGTCTTATATTCGGACCAATACGGTATTTTGCTCACGTGAGTAATCATTCTCAATCAACCGACAGACTGATATGTTCGGAGCTCCAACCTTTCGATTAGTTTAGAAGACTACCGAGGGGAAAATTGTTTGACCTAGTAGAAGAGACAGGAACAGCACCGGGAAGCTAACAAGGGATACAATTTAATAAAAACTTCCATGCTAATGAGACATTTCAAAAACACCTGTTCCGCTAAGAAATATTTGCCGATTTCTCATTAGCGCACACATTAACCGGCAGTGATCATCTGCCGTATGCACCTGCTCCTCCAACCGCAGACATCTTACCTTGTCGCACAGCAAAGTGAGAGAGAGGAACACTGTCTACTTTCATATCCTCACACTTTAACAAAGATTGTGTGTGGTTATAATTAACATAGAATATACTTTTCTAACACACTGAAGTATGTACTTCAACAAAAGGATGCTAGAGACCTGTAAGGTGCGCATTCGTTAATTTGGTATCTGTTTTGAATTTTTGACTCAAGGCAACATCTGTACTGCTCAGTACAAATCAGCCTGCACGGGAACCCCAATGTGATTTGTGTGGAGTGGAAAAACCTCCAGTCTCATTGGCCTGTTCTGTCTTTCACCAGGTGCTAAGTAACAGCAACACGTTGCAGATCAAGTCTGTTACCCAGGCCGAGGCTGGGACTTACACCTGCAAGGCCATCGTTCCACGCATAGGAATTGCAGAAAGAGATGCCACTCTGACTGTAAATGGTGGGTTCCCTCCACAAATGGATTACTTTGACAATTTGCTCTGTCAGAATGTTTCCTCATTTCTCTGCTTGTCTTCTGTCATTTTTAAATTATTTTTTCCTCTTCACACTAGGCCCCCCTATCATCACAGCCGAGGCCACGCAGCATGCTGTGAAGCACTCCAAGGGCAAGCTAGAATGCAGGGTGGGAAGCAGCCCACCGCCTTATAAGATCGTAAGTGAAACTCTTATCGCCCATGTTTGTGACATACATACTTCACCACCCACATATGAGCTATCACTTGGTAGACCCTGACCTCACCTTCACACTTTTGCACCAGGACATTTTCAGCCCACTAATCAAGACGTACACACATATTCAGCGGTGTAATTGCACTGGCATTAAATGAAGAGAAAGAAGTTGGGGGAGCTGTGGGAGACGGGCTTCCTACAGGTTTCAGCCAAACTGCATTCAATTAGCGGCCCGAAAGGCATCACTCAGCTGACCGTGTTCAATCATGAATTTATGCTGGGCTGAGAGAGGATAATTGGGGAGCCTGAGTAGAGGGACAGAGAGGGGCGGGGGCCCTCTGCCCTGTGCTACAGACAGCAAAGTGGAGGCCCACTTCAGTGTGGCTGCCTCACCCTCCTCACGACTCACCTGCAGGTCACACGTGGGAGGGTCCTTAAACATTAGCTCGTGAGACGGGTCAGGCTCATAGCACTTTTGAGGTCAGCAGAAAGAAAGTAGTACAGAGAGCAATGTGGGTAGCAGAATGAAGGGATCAAAGGGCGTACTTGTATTTTCTTTACTCACTAGTGAAGAAACGTGTGCCGAAAAATCTTTCACCCATCTATTATGTACGTTCTTGCTCCTTCCCACAGGTATGGTCCTTTGGAGACATCAGCCTTTCGTCCGGTTCCTCTGGTCGCTACTCAGTGCAAACGGTAACCAGTGACCATGGAGTTGTGTCCTCTCTGGTGCTCTCTGAAACTCTGGCGCCTGATTTTGAGCTGCGTTACAACTGTACTGCTTGGAACAACTTTGGCACCGGCACGGCTTTGGTCACGCTCAAGGAACAAGGTAAAGGCACAACAAAAATGGTGATATAAACCTAACCTGCTATAATAATTATTATTTTTCTCATTATAAGATCATTATTATAATTTGGCGCCACGGTGTCAGCACTTCCACCCACAGTTCTGAGCATGGAGATTCAAATTCAGGATCTGGTGTTCTGTAGTGCAGTTTGCGTGTTCTCCCCACGGTGGTGTGGGGTAGTGATGGGATTTTCGGCTCTTTTCGGTGAACGACCATGTATAGTAAGGCGTTTTTAGACAAAAAAAAGACCATGTATAGTAAGGCGTTTTTAGACGAAAAAAAAGAACATGTATAGTAAGGCGTTTAAACAAAAAAAAGACCATGTATAGTAAGGCGTTTTAACCCGAAAAAACAACCATGTATAGTAAGGGTTTTTAGCCGCAAAAAAAGACCATGTATAGTAAGGCGTTTTTAGCGAAAAAAGACCAGTATAGTAAGGCGTTTTTAGACGAAAAAAACGAACATGTATAGTAAGGCGTTTAAACAAAAAAAACGACCATGTATAGTAAGGCGTTTTAACCCCCAAAAAACGATCATCTATATTAAGGCGTTTTAACCCGAAAAAACAACCATGTATAGTAAGGGTTTTTAGCCGAAAAAAATGACCATGTATAGTAAGGCGTTTTTAGACGAAAAAACAACCATGTATAGTAAGGGTTTTTAGCCGAAAAAAACTACCATGTATAATAATGCGTTTTTAGCCGAAAAAAATGACCATGTATAGTAAGGCGTTTTTAGCCGAAAGAAAAGACCATGTATAGTAAGGCGTTTTTAGCCGAAAAAAACGACCATGTATAGTAAGGCGTTTTTAGCCGAAAAAAACGACCATGTATAGTAGGGGTTTTTAGCCGAAAAAAATGACCATGTATAGTAAGGCGTTTTTAGATGAAAAAAACGACCATGTATAGTAAGGGTTTTTAGCTGAAAAAAATGACCATGTATAGTAAGGCGTTTTTAGCCGAAAAAAACGACCATGTATAGTAAGGGTTTTCAGCCGAAAAAAACGACCATGTATAGTAAGGCGTTTTTAGCCGAAAAAAACGACCATGTATAGTAAGCCGTTTTTAGCCGAAAAAAACGACCATGTATAGTAAGCCGTTTTTAGCCGAAAAAAACTACCATGTATAATAAGGTGTTTTTGGCTGAAAAAAAAGAACATGTATAGTAAGGGTTTTTAGCCGAAAAAAATAACCATGTATAGTAAGGGTTTTTAGCCGAAAAAAATGACCATGTATAGTAAGGGTTTTCAGCCGAAAAAAATGACCATGTATAGTAAGGCGTTTTTAGACGAAAGAAAAGACCATGTATAGTAAGGCGTTTTTAGCCGAAAAAAACGACCATGTATAGTAAGGCGTTTTTAGCCGAAAAAAACGAACATGTATAGTAAAGCGTTTTAACCCAAAAAAAACGACCATGTATAGTAAGGCGTTTTCAGACGAAAAAAAAAGACCATGTATAGTAAGGCGTTTTTAGATGAAAAAAAAGAACATGTATAGTAAGGGTTTTAGCGAAAAAAAAGTATAGTAAGGCGACCATGTATAGTAAGGCGTTTTAACCGAAAAAACGACCATGTATAGTAAGGCATTTTAGCGAAAAAAAACGACCATGTATAGTAAGCCGTTTTAGCGAAAAAAATGACCATGTATAGTAAGCCGTTTTTAGCGAAAAAACTACCATGTATAATAAAGCGTTTTAGCGAAAAAACTACCATGTATAATAAGGCGTTTTAGCGAAAAAATGACCATGTATAGTAAGGCGTTTTTAGCGAAAGAAAGA
This sequence comes from Hippocampus mohnikei, assembly GCA_026261675.1. Taxonomy (NCBI): domain Eukaryota; kingdom Metazoa; phylum Chordata; class Actinopteri; order Syngnathiformes; family Syngnathidae; genus Hippocampus; species Hippocampus mohnikei. The sequence goes on along the minus strand of JAKGUB010000556.1, from coordinate 12,041,772 downwards.
CCATGTATAGTAAGGCGTTTTAGCGAAAAAACGACCATGTATAGTAAGGCGTTTTTAGCGAAAAAACGACCATGTATAGTAAGGGTTTTTAGCGAAAAAATGACCATGTATAGTAAGGCGTTTTTAGCCGAAAAAAAACGACCATGTATAGTAAGGGTTTTTAGCTGAAAAAAATGACCATGTATAGTAAGGGTTTTTAGCTGAAAAAAATGACCATGTATAGTAAGGCGTTGTTAGCCGAAAAAAAACACCATGTATAGTAAGGGTTTTTAGCCGAAAAAAATGACCATGTACAGTAAGGGTTTTCAGCCGAAAAAAACGACCATGTATAGTAAGGCGTTTTTAGCCGAAAAAAACGACCATGTATAGTAAGCCGTTTTTAGCCGAAAAAAACGACCATGTATAGTAAGCCGTTTTTAGCCGAAAAAAACTACCATGTATAATAAGGTGTTTTTAGCCAAAAAAAATGACCATGTATAGTAAGGCGTTTTTAGCCGAAAGAAAAGACCATGTATAGTAAGGCGTTTTTAGCCGAAAAAAACGACCATGTATAGTAAGCCGTTTTTAGCCGAAAAAAAATACCATGTATAGTAAGGGTTTTTAGCCGAAAAAAATGACCATGTATAGTAAGGGTTTTCAGCCGAAAAAAACCACCATGTATAGTAAGGCGTTTTTAGCCGAAAAAAACAACCATGTAGAGTAAGGCGTTTTTAGCCGAAAAAAAACGACCATGTATAGTAAGGCGTTTTTAGCGAAAAAAAGACCATGTATAGTAAGGCGTTTTTAGCCAAAAAAAACGACCATGTATAGTAAGGGTTTTTAGACGAAAAAAATGACCATGTATAGTAAGGCATTTTTAGCTGAAAAAAATGACCATGTATAGTAAGGGTTTTTAGCGAAAAAATGACCATGTATCGTAAGGCGTTTTAACCCAAAAAATGACCATGTATAGTAAGGGTTTTTAGCTGAAAAAATGACCATGTATAGTAAGGCGTTTTTAGCGAAAAAACAACCATGTATAGTAAGGGTTTTTAGCGAAAAAACTACCATGTATAGTAATGCGTTTTTAGCGAAAAAATGACCATGTATAGTAAGGCGTTTTAGCGAAAAAAAGACCATGTATAGTAAGGCGTTTTTAGCGAAAAAAGACCATGTATAGTAAGGCGTTTTTAGCGAAAAAACGACCATGTATAGTAAGGGTTTTTAGCTGAAAAAATGACCATGTATAGTAAGGCGTTTTAGCGAAAAAACCACCATGTATAGTAAGCCGTTTTTAGCCGAAAGAAAAGACCATGTATAGTAAGGCGTTTTTAGCGAAAAAACGACCATGTATAGTAAGCCGTTTTTAGCCGAAAAAAAATACCATGTATAGTAAGGGTTTTTAGCCGAAAAAAATGACCATGTATAGTAAGCCGTTTTTAGCCGAAAAAAAATACCATGTATAGTAAGGGTTTTCAGCCGAAAAAAACCACCATGTATAGTAAGGCGTTTTTAGCCGAAAAAAACAACCATGTAGAGTAAGGCGTTTTTAGCCGAAAAAAAACGACCATGTATAGTAAGCGTTTTTAGCCGAAAAAAAAGACCATGTATAGTAAGGCGTTTTTAGCCGAAAAAAACGACCATGTATAGTCAGGGTTTTTAGACGAAAAAAAAAGACCATGTATAGTAAGGCGTTTTTAGACAAAAAAAATGACCATGTATAGTAAGGGTTTTTAGCCGAAAAAAATGACCATGTATCGTAAGGCGTTTTAACCCAAAAAAATGACCATGTATAGTAAGGGTTTTTAGCTGAAAAAAATGACCATGTATAGTAAGGCGTTTTTAGCCGAAGAAAACGACCATGTATAGTAAGGGTTTTTAGCCGAAAAAAATGACCATATATAGTAAGGAGTTTTTAGCCGAAAAAAATGACCATGTATAGTAAGGGTTTTTAGCTGAAAAAAATGACCATGTATAGTAAGGGTTTTTAGCCGAAAAAAATGACCATGTATAGTAAGGCGTTTTTAGATGAAAAAAGACCATGTATAGTAAGGCGTTTTTAGACGAAAAAAACGACCATGTATAGTAAGGCGTTTTTAGCCGAAAAAAACCGACCATGTATAGTAAGCCGTTTTTAGCCGAAAAAAACGACCATGTATAGTAAGCCGTTTTTAGCCTAAAAAAAATACCATGTATAATAAGGCGTTTTTAGCCGAAAAAAATGACCATGTATAGTAAGGCGTTTTTAGCCGAAAAAAAAAGACCATGTATAGTAAGGGTTTTTAGCCGAAAAAAATGACCATGTATAGTAAGGCGTTTTTAGCCGAAAAAAACGACCATGTATAGTAAGGGTTTTTAGCCGAAAAAAATAACCATGTATAGTAAGGCGTTTTTAGCCCAAAAAAAAGACCATGTATAGTAAGGGTTTTTAGCTGAAAAAAATGACCATGTATAGTAAGGGTTTTTAGCCGAAAAAAATGACCATGTATAGTAAGGCGTTTTAACCCGAAAAAAACGACCATGTATAGTACGGCGTTTTTAGATGGAAAAAAAGACCATGTATAGTAAGGGTTTTTAGCCGAAAAAAATGACCATGTATAGTAAGGCGTTTTTAGCCGAAAAAAATGACCATGTATAGTAAGGGTTTTTAGCCGAAAAAAATGACCATGTATAGTAAGGCGTTTTTAGCCGAAAAAAACGACCATGTATAGTAAGGGTTTTTAGCTGAAAAAAATGATCATGTATAGTAAGGGCTTTTAGCCGAAAAAACGACCATGTATAGTAAGGCGTTTTTATACGAAAAAAAAGACCATGTATAGTAAGGCGTTTTTAGACGAAAAAAATGACCATGTATAGTAAGGCGTTTTTAGCCGAAAAAAAAGACCATGTATAGTAAGGGGTTTTAGCCGAAAAAAACGACCATGTATAGTAAGGGTTTTTAGCCGAAAAAAATGACCATGTATAGTAAGGCGTTTTTAGCCGAAAAAAACGACCATGTATAGTAAGGGTTTTTAGCTGAAAAAATGACCATGTATAGTAAGGGTTTTTAGCCGAAAAAAATGACCATGTATAGTAAGGCGTTTTTAGATGAAAAAATGACCATGTATAGTAAGGGTTTTTAGCCGAAAAAAATGACCATGTATAGTAAGGCGTTTTTAGCCGAAAAAAACGACCATGTATAGTAAGGGTTTTTAGACGAAAAAAAAAGACCATGTATAGTAAGGCGTTTTTAGCCGAAAAAAATGACCATGTATCGTAAGGCGTTTTAACCCAAAAAAATGACCATGTATAGTAAGGCGTTTTTAGCCGAAAAAAACACCATGTATAGTAAGGCGTTTTAACCCAAAAAATGACCATGTATAGTAAGGCGTTTTTAGCCTAAAAAAACGACCATGTATAGTAAGGCGTTTTTAGCCGAAAAAAACGACCATGTATAGTAAGGCGTTTTTAGCCAAAAAAAACAACCATGTATAGTAAGGGTTTTTAGCCGAAAAAAATGACCATGTATAGTAAGGCGTTTTAGCGAAAAAACGACCATGTATAGTAAGGGTTTTTAGCGAAAAAATGACCATGTATAGTAAGGCGTTTTTAGGCGAAAAAACGACCATGTATAGTAAGGGTTTTAGCGAAAAAAATGACCATGTATAGTAAGGCGTTTTTAGCGAAAAAACGACCATGTATAGTAAGGGTTTTTAGCCGAAAAAAACGACCATGTATAGTAAGGGTTTTCAGCCGAAAAAAACGACCATGTATAGTAAGGCATTTTTATCCGAAAAAACCACCATGTATAGTAAGGCGTTTTTATCCGAAAAAAAACGACCATGTATAGTAAGGGTTTTTACCCGAAAAAAATGACCATATATAGTAAGGCGTTTTTAGCCGAAAAAATCGACCATGTATAGTAAGGGTTTTTAGCCAAGAAAAATGACCATGTATAGTAAGGCATTTTTAGCCGAAAAAAATGACCATGTATAGTAAGACGTTTTTAGCCGAAAAAATCGACCATGTATAGTAAGGGTTTTTAGCCGAAAAAAATGACCATGTATCGTAAGGGTTTTTATCCGAAAAAAACGACCATGTATAGTAAGGCGTTTTTATCCGAAAAAACGACCATGTATAGTAAGGCGTTTTTAGCCGAAAAAAACGACCATGTATAGTAAGGGTTTTTAGCCGAAAAAAATGACCATGTATAGTAAGGCGTTTTTAGCCGAAAAAAAAGACCATGTATAGTAAGGGTTTTTAGCCGAAAAAAATGACCATGTATAGTAAGGCGTTTTTAGCGAAAAAACGACCATGTATAGTAAGGGTTTTAGCGAAAAAATGACCATGTATAGTAAGGGTTTTTAGCGAAAAAATGACCATGTATAGTAAGGCGTTTTATCCGAAAAAACGACCATGTATAGTAAGGCGTTTTTATCCGAAAAAAACGACCATGTATAGTAAGGGTTTTTAGCCGAAAAAAATGACCATGTATAGTAAGGCGTTTTTAGCGAAAAAAGACCATGTATAGTAAGGGTTTTTAGCGAAAAAATGACCATGTATAGTAAGGCGTTTTTAGCCGAAAAAACGACCATGTATAGTAAGGCGTTTTTAGCGAAAAAACGACCATGTATAGTAAGGGTTTTAGCGAAAAAATGACCATGTATAGTAAGGCGTTTTTATCCGAAAAACGACCATGTATAGTAAGGCGTTTTTAGCGAAAAAATGACCATGTATAGTAAGGCGTTTTTAGCGAAAAAAAGACCATGTATAGTAAGGGTTTTTAGCCGAAAAAAATGACCATGTATCGTAAGGGTTTTTATCCGAAAAAAACGACCATGTATAGTAAGGCGTTTTTATCCGAAAAAAACGACCATGTATAGTAAGGGTTTTTAGCCGAAAAAAATGACCATGTATAGTAAGCCGTTTTTAGCCAAAAAAAGACCATGTATAGTAAGGGTTTTAGCGAAAAAATGACCATGTATAGTAAGGCGTTTTTAGCCGAAAAAAACGACCATGTATAGTAAGGGTTTTTAGCCGAAAAAAATGACCATGTTTAGTAAGGGTTTTCAGCCGAAAAAAACGACCATGTACAGTAAGGCGTTTTTATCCGAAAAAAACGACCATGTATAGTACGGCGTTTTTAGATGAAAAAAACGACCATGTATAGTAAGGGTTTTTAGCGGAAAAAAACGACCGTGTATAGTAAGGGTTTTCAGCCGAAAAAAACGACCATGTATAGTAAGGCATTTTTATCCGAAAAAAACGACCATGTATCATAAGGGTTTTTAGCCGAAAAAAATGACCATGTATAGTAAGGCGTTTTTAGAAGAAAAAAGGCGTGACCATGTATAGTAAGGGTTTTTAGCGAAAAAATGACCATGTGTGTATAGTAAAACGTTTTTAGCCAAAAAAGGCGTTTTTACGACCATGTATAGTAAGGGTTTTTAGATGAAAAAAAAAGACCATGTATAGTAAGGCGTTTTTAGACGAAAAAAATGACCATGTATAGTAAGGGTTTTTAGCCGAAAAAAATGACCATGTATAGTAAGACGTTTTTAGCCGAAAAAAACGACCATGTATAGTAAGGGTTTTTAGCCGAAAAAAACGACCGTGTATAGTAATGGTTTTCAGCCGAAAAAAACGACCATGCATAGTAAGGCATTTTTATCCGAAAAAAACGACCATGTATAGTAAGGCGTTTTTATCCGAAAAAAAAGACCATGTATAGTAAGGGTTTTTACCCGAAAAAAATGACCATATATAGTAAGGCGTTTTAGCGAAAAAAAGACCATGTATAGTAAGGGTTTTTAGCGAAAAAATGACCATGTATAGTAAGGCGTTTTTAGCCGAAAAAAATGACCATGTATAGTAAGGCGTTTTTAGCCGAAAAAATCGACCATGTATAGTAAGGCGTTTTTATCCGAAAAAAAGACCATGTATAGTAAGGGTTTTTACCCGAAAAAAATGACCATATATAGTAAGGCGTTTTTAGCCGAAAAAAAAGACCATGTATAGTAAGGGTTTTTAGCCGAGAAAAATGACCATGTATAGTAAGGCGTTTTTAGCCGAAAAAAATGACCATGTATAGTAAGACGTTTTTAGCCGAAAAAATCGACCATGTATAATAAGGCGTTTTTAGCCGAAAAAAATGACCATGTATAGTAAGGCGTTTTTACCCGAAAGAAAAGACCATGTATAGTAAGGCGTTTTAGCGAAAAACGACCATGTATAGTAAGGCGTTTTTAGCGAAAAAACGACCATGTATAGTAAGGGTTTTAGCGAAAAAATGACCATGTATAGTAAGGCGTTTTTAGCGAAAAAACGACCATGTATAGTAAGGGTTTTTATCAAAAAACGACCATGTATAGTAAGGCGTTTTTACTCGAAAAAAAACGACCATGTATCATAAGGGTTTTTAGCCGAAAAAAATGACCATGTATAGTAAGGCGTTTTTAGCCGAAAAAAAAGACCATGTATAGTAAGGGTTTTTAGCCGAAAAAAATGACCATGTATAGTAAGGCGTTTTTAGCCGAAAAAAATGACCATGTATAGTAAGGCGTTTTTAGCCGAAAAAAATGACCATGTATAGTAAGGCGTTTTAGCGAAAAAATGACCATGTATAGTAAGGCGTTTTAGCGAAAAAATGACCATGTATAGTAAGGGTTTTTAGCCGAAAAAAATTACCATGTATAGTAAGGCGTTTTTAGAAGAAAAAAATGACCATGTATAGTAAGGGTTTTTAGCCGAAAAAAATGACCATGTATAGTAAGGCGTTTTTAGAAGAAAAAAATGACCATGTATAGTAAGGGTTTTTAGCCGAAAAAAATGACCATGTATCGTAAAACGTTTTTAGCCGAAAAAAACGACCATGTATAGTAAGGGTTTTTAGATGAAAAAAAAAGACCATGTATAGTAAGGCGTTTTTAGACGAAAAAATGACCATGTATAGTAAGGGTTTTTAGCCGAAAAAAATGACCATGTATAGTAAGGCGTTTTTAGCCGAAAAAAACGACCATGTATAGTAAGGCGTTTTTAGACGAAAAGCGACTATGTATAGTAAGGCGTTTTAACCCAAAAATAACGACCATGTATAGTATGGGATTCAAACTCATGGGGTCTCGGTAGATGTCAAGTGGGACGGACCATTAAAGATTATACCATACTCTGCTATAAATAACATAAATAATATGTCTTTCCTTTGTTTTGGTCTAAAGATGCACAAGAACACTCAGAAAATATTGACATTTAATGAAAATATCTTTCACAAACTCGCGGGTATGTTTGACACCCTTGTTCTTGGCGATCGTGAATAAAGTGCAAATAAAAAACCCATTACACACACTACCAAAACGTGCAAGCCAACTTTATTCATTTTTTCACGATGCTTTGTTGATCAAGGCAACTCCGCTGGAATAGTTGAGACGCAAGTCTCGTCTGGATGCTTGCAGGGGTGCTTTCTTCTGTTGGTCCCAACGGGGCCGGGGGCTGAAGAACCTGTAAAACCCAAAGGATCGCGGTGAAATCAAACTTCGTTTCAGATTGGGGAGGAAACATCGGATGACTTTCTGAGGGCCCCAATAACTTTTCCCCCTCAAAGTATTCACTGTACAGTCAAACCTCGGTTTTCGAACGTCTCGGTTCTCGACCAATTCAGTTTTCGACCAAAAACTTCGAGTTTTTTATGCCTTGGATGACAAACACATTTCGGTTCTCGAACAAACTGAGCGCACTTGAATGCACTTGAATGCAACCAGTTCTGCATGTAGCCTGCCGCTGGCCCAAAGTCAGCTGGCCAGGTTCCAGGTAACTCATGTTCCTAATAAGCCCATACAGAAAATGGAAATAGCAAAAACCTGTCTGGTGAGACGATCAATCAAACAACATGTCAATTTGACACATTTGATTACCAAATAAGTGATATTGTTGCATTCTAGTCCTGCTACATCTGATGAATACCATTTTTTGTCATACGGCAAAATTAAAAACGAATCTGCTTCTGTACCAAGTTGAATAGTTTTCTTTTCCATGTCCTGGGCCACCACTATCAAAAATTCACTTAAAATCAGTCATGGCGTTTTTAACTAATCCTGCTCGCAAACTCACCAACCAAAGGCAATCAAAACCTAAAACTCTCCCACTGAAAAGCCCTTTGTAGACAACATAATGAAACTCTCAATCCTTCTGCAAAGGAGCCCAGATTAGGTAAAAGCAGAGCCCATGCCTCTTCTTATCTTAATTATACTCTGCAAATCGATATGATTTAATCAGCAGATGGTTAGCTTTAATGAATATGTTTGCCCTTATAACATAGATATTGATTAAGGCCAAAAGTCAATTCGATGGAGTCATGTGTTTTAGGTTGGACTGATATTCTCCATCACTGTCGCAGAGGCAAACCCGGCATCTCTGGCTGCATTCCACTAAAGTGATTTTAAAATTACACGGGAATGCTGTAGCCAGTGAAAGACTGTTGCTGCAGACACACACACGCAAAAAAAGGTCTTCTCTTGTAATTTACATCACTGAAAGCAGAGTGAGGTCCCCAGAGAAACGGGCGGTGGTATCTCCTGGAATCTCTAATTAGATTACTTTCTATTGCTTCGTTGCATGTCAAGCCTTGTTACCTTTACCTCAGAGAGATTAGAGACAATAGCCAGGGAGTGTGATACCAGATTGCCCACGCAAAAACGTACATTCGCGGTCACGGTGAACTCAGGTTGAATCCTATATGCGCTGCCATTTTGAGGATTAGCAAATTAAATGGAGTATCTTGTCTAGTTTTTTTTTTTCTTCGTGTCCTGAGAAACCATCTCACCTCACCCCGCCTTTATTCTCATTCCAGAAGCCCCGCCCATGTTGTTAATTGTTGGCGGATCAGTAGGTGGCGGCTGTGTCCTGCTCATTTGCGTCATCACGCTGGTCTCCATCTGCTGCAGGCACACAGGCAAAGGTGAGCTCAACGGTCAGTATGGGAAAGACGTCTCGCTCCAAATTTTTCCAAATCATACGATTGCACCGCTATTCCATTTCAAGTCGCGTTAGATAACAGCTTCTATGCTTCATTTCTTGCAGGCAAAAGATGTACTCGACTCTCCAAGAGTGACATCAGAGTTCAAATTGTTCACAGTGATCACAACGCCACACGTGGCAATGATGACGAGGAGGATGTCAAAGAGCCAATGGTAAAACATTTCTCATCTGTTCGAGATACACTAACGCCATTCATAGCGAACATCACATCCTGGAACAGAGTCGTCTTGTTCTTATCCAAGTCGGGTCTTGTTCGCTGTATTTATTCATCAAAATATGCGTGGTCTTCCCTCAGGCTCCAAATAGTAGCGAGTCTCCCGGGACATCTCGCACAGAACACAGTGATCTCTTGGAGGAGGAGGAGGATGAGCGATCGGACAACAAGGTAAACACTCACTTGAAAAAGACTGCCAAATAGCAAGAATTGATCATTTCATTTTTGGTATCTGAAGTTTGTGATATACTCCAAAAGACACTCACCTCTCTATGCACTCAAGGACCCCACCAATGGCTACTACAACGTGCGCGGCCACGAAGATCGCCACATACGCGGCGGTGGCTTCTCAGAGTACGCTCCAAACCCCCGGCCTGTCTACACGCCATCGCAGCTGCCCTCCCCAAGCCCAATGTACGGCCAACATGGCACCCAACCACGAGTCTACGACTTTGCCCACCGATACGCGACCAACACACTGACCCAATCCACGTACGAGCAACAAGCCTCCCAACAGCAGCCATCTCAACCAGCCACCATTTATCCCGCTGACCCCGTCTACAGCGGCTCCGCTTACCTGCCCGCAACCTACGGCCGCGCCTTCACCAGCTACGTCAAACCAGCCTCTTATGAGAAAATGGACGCCTACGACCAGTCGGACGAGGCCAGCAAGGTGTCCAGCTCGTCCCGCTTCTCTTACGCCTCATCGCAAATGTCCTCCCAGCAGTCTACAGACTACGGCCGACCGTCACAACGTATGCAGACGCATGTCTGAATTAGACAAGGGACGTTGGAAATTAAAAGAACCGATAAGTCGTCAACAACGTCGTTGCACCGTGCACATGGGGGAGAACTAACATGAACAGAGATTTTGTCAAACTGGACAAGTAAACTCATTCAGTACCACCCAATTCGAGACCAAGCCTGAAAAGACGTTTAAAAACGTCTTTGGGAGTGAATGAGTTAAGCGGAAGTCACTTCAAGGCGTTGACGTGGCGAATGGAGGTATTACGATCTCAACAAAGCCGGAGATTTCAGCAGATTGCGTCATTCAAGTTCAACAACTAAATTCAAGAGTGATACCTCACCAAGTTTGTGTCTGCATGATTGACCACACATGAGCCAAACATGTGTCGGTATTCGATCGGTGGACTCGGAAAAACAAAACTTGAAGCGGCATTCAAGTTTACTTCACGTCAACGCCAAATGTGAAACATCAGCAATGAAGTTCCCACCGCTTAAAACGGACCTGAACAACCCGCCATCAATTGTCTTTTGCTGTTTTGGTTTGGGCATGCGAAAGGAATACTAAGCACATTTGTGTGTCGATTACCAACAAAAGACTGGGCTAGCCACAGGAAGAAATGAACCTGCGCAATTTGGGAATACTTTGGCCTGACCTGGACCCTCGAAAACAACCGGACCACAAAGTGTGAATCTTAGCCTTGTTTTCCATGAAGAATGATATGCTAACCGTGTGTTTTAAAAGAAGGCAAATGAAAAGGCCATAAAAACCCAAAGATTGTGAGCATTTTACAGGGTTGGGGTCCCAATACTCATTCCTTGCCCCAGTCCTGTTTTCTCCAGTGTTTTGTGATTGCGGAGGAGCAGGGCAAAGTAGGGTACTGTATTATACCGGAACAATCAATTGTGATAGTTTGTAAGTAACTTGGTGGCAATCTTGAACTTGAACTGAACTTGAATGCCACGTCAGGTGGGGCAACACATCGTCACTCGTCAGATGGACGGTTTACATCGAACTCAAATGGTCTGAAAAATGTTTACAAGAAACAGTACTACCCTGGAAATATCTGTACAAATGGCCTAAGCCCATGTTTTCTCTCTGTTGCATGCAAACGATGTGTCTAGTGAAAACCTTCCGCATTTAGAGTCATGTCCATTTCACGTTCGAGACGTTTGTTTCTGCACCTGGCTCAGTTGCATTCTACCTTGTGGATGTTTCAGTGTATGATGCCTGTACTGCCATTTGACGCTTGTTACCAGGCAGCCTGACGAGAACAAGTAAATAGTGGAGGCAAAAATCATCGCTTGTCTTTATTTTTCTATTTTATATAAGCCTTAATGTACAGCGTGTAAGCTGCTCTATTGTAAAATATCTTTATATAATATGTTATCAGTCTTGGTTGATTTATTTCGAGACACATTTTCCTGCTTTACATTACCAATCATTGAAAGCTTTTTATTTTTCTTGCTATTTTCTTTTTTTAATCTCAACTAATTGCCATTTGCTTGTTCATTATTTTAATGTATCAACAATTTGATTTGCTAAAATAAGCTACCATTGCTTGTATCTTTGTACACATATTTATATTTAAATAAAACCATTTCCGATAAAGTCAGCTTTCTGTGTGGAATTTTGAGCAGCTCCATTGACAATCAAAGCTTCCCAAGTAGCAACAATGATGAATACATAAATTAGCAGTGCTATGTTGATTTTCCTATTCCCCCAGTGGTGCTCGGATTTTAATGAAGACAGATGCCATCGTACAAACCCCGCTGAATATATACGCTCCTCGCGGAACACGGCATGGCCCATCTCGTGGTCTAATTGAACAAAGCTGTGACAAAAAGCAGGTATTATTGACAACGCGAGTTTGTGCTGTCACCTGTGTTCCCCAGGGAGGCACACGGCTCGCCACAGGGACGTGAGGAACATGCTCATTAGCTCAGGACGATGTCTCACCAAAGATATGCTTTTGTTATGCACGACAAAACAAATAGAGGGGGGGGGGGGGGGGGCATGACCTGGTCAAACGCAAATCAAAGAGGAAATTCAATGAGGAATTGGGGAGAGGGGGAAACACAATCAAAATGGTTTATTGCTGTTACTTTTTCATGTAGAAAAACAAAACAAGGAATGATATAGACGGCCACTTAATGTACAAGTATTTGTCTGCAGTAAACAGCATGATTTCTTTTCCTAAATATTTCCCTTTTTAATAAATAAATTTAAAACTTGGGCTCCTTACACTAGAATTTCCATCAAATGAAAGTCATTTTGTAAAATAAACCAGGAGTCCATTTTTACATTAGTTTGCATTAGTTTGCCATAATTGTGGAACCAACAACAGAGCCCACCACATTCAGCAGAATCATTTTATCCTTGGCTAAAGGGAAATGAATATGTCGCTTGGTGATTTTCTAGCACTTTTGTGGGCTTTTGATGGATAGATTTGACCTCTCATTGACAAATATTGATTATCAAGGCATATTGATAGGCTGCTTTTCCAAGGTTTTTTGCAACTTAAGACATTGCACCCCCCCAGAAAAAGCAAAAACATTGGTGTGAAGGCTATAAACAAGCATTGTTCCTATTTGTTAGCTAAAGCCCCAAATCAATTAATAATCAAAAAATTAAAAAGCTCTTCAAAAACACATTGAAAATGTTTTTTGGGTGTCCCTAATGCCCAACAAGGGGAAAACATTGGCAAAATGCAGACAAGACTCATCTTTCATCTTCGGATCAGGATCTTTGTTCGATGATATTTTAATCTGTAAACAATGATAAGACACATAGGTTGATTACAATAGTGAATGTGAGTCAATGTGGCTAATGTGTGTGTCATTGTTGGAGAGGGAGGAGGAGTTAAACTACAATAAAGTGCTTGGAGTCATTCATGTGAGGGTCTGGGTCCATGCAACAACTCCTCAGTATGCTGCTAAAAAAAACAAAGACAGTCGGGAATGTTCCATCTCCACATCCTTTAGCCCAAGCTTCACAGCTCATCCTCCCTTTCCTGTTCGTCACATGATCAAACACCAGTCTCCATTTTGATCCATTCTCTCAGTTTGGTGACACGAGTGTAGACACCGGGTTTGTTGCGGCGAGCGCAGCCCTCGCCCCAGCTCACTATCCCGGCCTGGAACCACTTCCCACTCTCCTCAAAACACACCAGGGGGCCCCCGGAGTCTCCCTGGTGAGCGGGGGGGTCATAAAAGAAGGGTTACGAGTTTGGCACGGGCGGTGAGAGCACTCACAGGGGTGTGAAGAACATCTCTCTATTCGCTTCCTCTCACCTGACATGCATCAATTCCTCCAGTTAAGAATCCGCTGCAGAGCATCCGGGAGGTTACCTGGCCCTCCGTGACGACATTGCACACGGAATCGTTGATGATTTTCACCGAGGCCTTCTGTAGGAGCTGCGCCTTTTGACCTGAGAAAACAGGACAAAGGGGTCAGCGCTCCACAATGTTCGCGGCTGAAATCAAAGGTGTTAATGGGCCGGATTAGTGTTGGCTAATGAAGGTTTAAGAGGCTTCCCGGAGGAAGCGGCACCCGTCTTGATGTATGGATATGGCGAAAGGCTTAATGGAATAGAGCAGATTAGGAAAAAAGATGAGAGGGAAGAGAGGCAGGAGAGAAGTGTGCCACGATGTGAGGGGGAAAGAAGCAGGGAGGACATTAAAGGAAAGCAAGAGGAGGGGATGAAATGGAAGAGATAAAAAGAGGAAGCACAGAATGATGGAAGATGAAGGGCTGAGATGAATAGCTCGTTGCGAGAGGCATGGGGGAGGAGTGCAATGTCTTAATTTTGATGAGTGTTGGATATGCAAAGTGGTGAAACACACTCACACGCATGCACCTCGTACTACGGAGTGGGTCACCCATAATTGGGGAATAATAGTTGAAATGTACGGAATGGGTATAATAATTACCCATCTTAAAAATAGAGCAGGACTAAAGACGTAAGCAGAACATCCAATGTATGCGGAATACCTCCTTCTCGGAGCGCGCCCCAACCCGTGACCGTGCAGGACATGCCTGCGGGGAAGACGTGGGAGGGAGCGGGTAGGCAGATGGGTTGGATGGTATTAGTCAATTCCAGAGGCTCGTCGAGCTCCAGCAGGGCAATGTCATAGTCAAAGGTCATCTGGTTATAATCTGGGTGGCTGATGATCCTCTTCACGGAGCGGCGCTCGACATCATCGGGCCTATATTGGTCCTGCATGCCGCTGTACGTTTGCCAGTTGGCCGCAACGTGATTTCTGTTTCAGCAAAGGGGTCGCAAAGGTTATGTAACTGCATCAAAGCTGGACAATGATGGAATACTTTGTGAAATAAAGAAATTCAAGTCAACATTATTAGTCTTCACAAGGTGCAATTTACATTCTTTGTTTAGTTGCACTGTCTACACTCCTTTGGATGATGTATTGCAAAGGAAAAGCTATTAAGTGATTCCCATTTGCAGTCTAGTGAATACTTTGGTGAATGAATGTTGTTCTATTTTGCAAATATCAATATGTCGTGGAAATCTGCAGAAACGGTCAACTTCCTGCTCAATTACGTTGAAGTGCCTCAAGTGGTCCAGCATGGATAGTGCTCCACCTACAGGCCACTATGATGAGTGCAGCTCTGTCCTTGCCCAAAATTAGATGTAAATGTGGGGCGCCCCTGCAAGGTTTTTCGGAATTAACTGTATCATCGGGGGCTCTTTTTCAGACTATGAAATTTGTATAATATGTCCTCTGTTGTGCATAGTTTCCATCAAAAAGGGTGCATAATGAGATCTGATAAAATTCCAAATATACGATGAATAATAAAACAAGATAAGAGTATGCACAAGAGATCACCTCTGCGTATATATATATATATACACACACACTTGTATGTATATATATATATATATATATACACACTTGTATGTATATATATATATATATATATATATACTATATATATATATATATATATATATATATATATATATATATATATATATATATATATATATATATATATATATATATATATATATATATATATATATATATATATATATATATATATATATATATATATATATATATATATATATATATATATATATATATATATATATATATATATATATATATATATATATATATCTCGTGTCTTTCAGCTGTGACTCACGCTTGGTCGGAGGTAACAAAGCAGTGGGCAGCTGAAAGGAGCCACTTTTCCGAGATGATGGAGGCCCCACAAACATGACCGTAGGTCATGAAGTGCAGGCTGACCTGCCAGGGCCATTCTCCCAGCTCTGCATTTTGGCCTCCTACGATCCGATTCAGTTTATACGGCCGGGTGCCACAATCTGGTAACATGAGGGGAAAGAATGTGAGCTGATGATGAAAAATGAGATAAAATGCCTTCAAGCTATTCTGTCTGTTAGGAACACTAATAAAAGGCAGAATGTCACATTATGTGATCAAAAATGAGCAACATGCACAAGCCATACCCGAAGGCTAAATCTGAATAAAGAAATTATCCAGATAAAAGCTGCGTTCAAAGAATTAAAAAAATAAAGCAGTCAATGCCTAGGGCTTTTTTTTTTTAAGCGGTGAAAGGCACAGCCCAACACTACTTTTTTCATAATCTCCTTCAAATGACAATGGGGAGATTAAAGCCACTTTCAGATGAATACGGAATGGAGCAACGGGAAATAAAGATCAAGACAACTACTTACTACAGCCGGCTTCATCCGAGTGATCGGCGCAGTCGTCGACGCGGTCACATTCGGCGTTGACTTTATTGACGCAGTCGCCACTCATACACTTGAAGCTGAAGTGGGAGCAGATACCCGGAGCTGCGACGGTCGGGTGAGGACAAGCAGTAGCCCAGATCAAAACACGTTCACTATTCAAATCGACCGCTAACTCCAACCAAAACAACATCGCGCAATCAGTGAGACTTCAAAGTGAGCCTCAAATGCATGATGCATTGTGATGGAGCAGAGTTCATTAATTAGCTGTATTGACCCGGCTCGAGGTCTAATATCCTGCTTTATTCACAGAAGTGAAACTAAGCAAAAGTCAAGAGTGGCCGACAGGAACAAAAACCATATCCATTGTGAGACACAAACATGGAAGGAAGATTTTAAGGCAGCTCCTTTGTAAAGCCTAAACCGTGCTTCATCCACTGTGGATGAAGCACTCAATGGCTGGCGTAACATGCTTAGAAATCACTCTGCTGTGGATTTTCAAACGCATGACTGAGCTGCAAGAGAATAAGCGGCAGCGCTTACAGGTTTTACACGAGGCCTCGTCACTGCCGTCCTCGCAGTCTGTCCGGGTGTCGCACACGACATCCTGTGGCATACACGTTCCATCCCCGCAGCGCCACTCGTTCTCCTCGCAACCTGTATGTAAATGGACAAGACATTAGAAATACCACGGAAGAGGGCAAAAATGAATACAAACAAAAACAAAACATGGTTTTGGTTGACTTACTACAACTTTGCTCGTCGCTGCCATCCCCGCAGTCATTAACGCGATCGCAAACCCACAGTTTAGGTTTGCACAAACCATTGCCGCAATTAAACTGGTCCTTGTCACACTCTGTAAAGGGAAACACGGGAGTCACATTTTAAGCATACGAGGAAGGAAAAGGAAAGTCAGCGTTTCAGGCCGAAATGGCTCACAATATACGTTGTGACACACATTGAAGCTTTTAACATCAACAACAGAATTAGTAGAACATTAGCTCCTCAACTGAACTCAACTTTATTTATAGAACGCTTTAACACAACCATTGCTGCATACCAATTGCTGTACATGGAGTAAAGTAAAATTGTCTTGGTGGTCGGCACACATTTGGAAGGCCAGGAAACAGATCTGTACACGCTATGAGGAAAGTGTCCGAGAAAGATCACAGAATAGTTAGAAACAAAATAAACTAGTATTTGATGTCTGGCATTTGGTTTAAAAAGTAGCGCATCTTCATTTTTTGTGCCGGGGCAAGTCTAGTTTGCCCCATAATTTAGCAGAACGCTATGCGCCTATCTGGACGGTCCGACTGACCGAGAGTTTTTTATTACACGCCCCCTGACAATTTTGTGAAGGAAAGTAAAGTAGACATGAGATAAGATAAAAGGTTAGTCTAAGTTGTGGGGCGGGTGGTATAAAGGGATTTTGGAGGATTTAATCGAGGCATGGACGGACGGAGAGATTCTAGAGCTCCGCACGCGCGTGTCGCTGATGCCATCGCATTTCACTCATGACTATGACAACAGAATTCATCAGAATCCCGCTGAATTGTTATAGAAATCAATTCGTCCAACAAATTATTTTTATCTCAAATGTAATATATTTTTAAAAGCACCCTGTTGACCGCGGCACAACACAAGGGAGTGGTTGTCACACACAGACGCAAAAACAAGGGGCAAGTTTCCTTTTATGGTCCTTCATCACAAAAGAGACTTCACAGACTCACAGTTGCAAAATATTCACATCATCTGATCTAACCCCCGCCAAAGAGGACATGAACACATGGCTGTAACCGGAGCCTAAAAGGTAAGAAAATCCTAAGCTACTTCAAAGATAACCTTTGAGCAAATTCATCAGACAGTTGATTATTTAGAGAGGAAACGTACTGCACTTCATCTCGTCGCTCATGTCACCGCAGTCGTTCCAGCCATCACACTTGAGTTCTCTGGCGATGCAAATACCGGATGCGCAGGCAAACATGTTGGGGCAAGCTGGAGCAGAACAAAAGGACAACTGAAAAAAACCAGGATTGACGTTGTATATTTTCACCTTTTCTGTAGCCACCTCTCGTTCCCATTGATTAGAGCAATTATATATCCATTTGTGAAGCCGACATCAAGGGTAAAGGGCTTTCTAACGGAGTGCTCCTGAGTGACAATGCAAAAAAATAAATAAATAAAAGCTGGACCCAATAAACAATGACGATTAGTACTGCTGGAAGTTCACTGTCTAACCCTTGATCAACTCGCAGCTCCATTTGACAGTCAGGCAGCCACCTCACTGCCACCATATAACGGAAGGATTTTGTCTCGTGTGTCCGGAAAGTACGATGCAGATCTCACGCTCAAGAGACTTTTAACTCACGGTTTCCAGGATCGTAGGCATTGTATTCAGCACTGAAGCCTTTGTCGGTGTACGACTCGTCAGAGTGGAAGGTCACATGCAAGGTATTCGTGTTGCTGGTCAGAGCCAAAGAGGACAACTCGCCACAATACCTGATGCAAAAAGCCAGTGATTATGTTTCAAGGAAACTTTTTGAGGATGAATTAGTCAGATATATTATAGCCCGAGAGCAGGAGGAGTTGAAGGGGAATAGACACCCATTTTCTGTTTTTTCAGTTACACTCAAAGGACAGTTCATTAGGTACTGCACAACCAACAGGTTTAAGACAAGACAACTGATGCTAACTCTTCACCCATGATGTTGATTGAACAACTTTTATGAGTGAGTTTGTAGGACAGGCGGTGCAGAACTGCACTGAATCATACGTATTATTTTGATTCTCATGGAGTTCAATTAAGTAACCAAATTATTAGACCCTCCCCATTAAAGTCTGCCTGCATTGGAGGCAAGTATGATGTGTGCACATCCAATCCAGCAGGGGCGTCGCTGCTTGTTATGCATGCCCGCTGATCTCCCACTTGGTCATTTAAGCAATATCGCTACCTGTAGGACTGGAGTGGAACAGCATTGCTCAACACAAACACAATGATTTTCTTTTAATCAAGCAGGCCAGGCATACAAGATCAGTCCTGCCTAACAATGACAAAGCACCTCAATATGCTCAGTACTGCATTTTTGAGACAACTCTAACCGCATTTTACATGTTAGATTGTGCAATGTAACTAATGTTGTGTCCAGTGAACACATATTTAGATTAGACTCAAACAATGTACAGGAGTGGGTTAAATCGTACTTTTTGCCCATAACTTCCACATAATCTTTGTGACACACACGGGCGTCCACCCCGGGCTCTTTCATTCGGAACAGGTTGAACTTCACACGCACCTTTTCCCCAGGGGGGACCTAGATCACAGACAGAAGTGTGTGTGTCATTACAAGCCGAACTACCACAAGTGTGCCAACATATACACATACGCACACGGGCACACACACACACACACACACACACACACACACACACACACACACACACACACACACACACACACACACACACACACACACACACACACACACACACACACACACACACACACACACACACACACACACACACAAGGACATGTAGCTGTAACACTTGTAAGTGGATGCATACAAGCTGCAGCTCAGCTCCATCTGCGGCAGCCTGACACATGAAGACGGAGGGGAAACTGAACAGCTTGGCTTCTATAATGCTGCCTCAGCGCTCCTCTTATGGCAGACTGATGGAAGGGGGAGGAAACGGCACAGGGCGTTTCACATAAAGGAGGAGGGGGAGGTAATTGTTGCAAACCTTTATAGTCCACTTGCAGTCCACAGCGGGAGGATAGAAACTAGGGTAGAGAGGGGAGGTGAAGACTCCCGAGTTTGCAGTGAGGACGCCGCCACAGGTGCTCACTGAAAACAATGCATCACACGTTTAATCTCACATCAGCAGGGACATAAGACTGCTGTAGGTGGCACAATTTGTGCACTTGCCTTCAGGTTTAGGGATGGCTTTGTACACCGCCTGAAAGCCAGGCCGCTGCACCTCACCGTCAGTAATCAGGTTGATGAGCATGATGTTACCAGACGACACCACCTCCAGAGGGTTGGAGGGGGGTCTGTGACCACACTTCCTGGGGGACGTAATACAGACAATATGCGATAACACATGTATTCTTTGCCTCTCGTTTTCCTACACTGTGAAATAACACATAACATAATATATACAGTGGCTATAAAAATTAGACACACGGCTGTGCAAATGCCTGCTTTTTGTGATATAAAAAGATGACGGCAGATCATTTAAAAACTTTGCTTCTCAATGTGAACTATAACATCTTTTATTTTTGTTAAGGACAGAGGTAAAATTCAAGTGTGCACATCTTATAAACGTGGGCAATCACATTCAAACGCATGTTAAATGGGAGTGGGCACCCATCTGCCACCATTTAAAGTGATACTGGTTAACCCCAAATAAGTTTCAGTTGTCCTTGAATTCTGTAGCAGAGGTCTTCCCGGTGTAACCAGGGTTGAATGTGTGGCCATAAATTCCCAAAGTTATATTTGGCACAAACAAAGCACTGCTCATCACCAAAAGAAAACAATACCAAGAGTGAAGCATGGCGGTGGCAGCATCATGCTTTGGGTCTATTTTATTATGTCACAAAAACCTGCCATGTGAGGGGTTTTGTAGATGGGGTTTTTTTCCTGCAGCCACTGCACTTGTTATTTTGTGCGATGCAAAATTATATCGTGTTGAGAGACGTATTGCGATTTTTGCACCCAGGTTTTGTTACACACTATTAGTCTTTCAATAGGTGGGGAAAGGTGTACTCGGACAAATTGAGGGCCTTGCATTAAGCTTTGAGTGATTTCACTCTAAACATCAATGTCACAAACAAGATTGAAATGATTTAATTTGAAAATAAATCAATAAATAAGCTCGGCGAGCAGGAGAAAGATAAATAAGGAGAGATGAGATTGCTTTGGAGGAGATTCAAAGTCAAACGGGGAGGAGGGGTATCAAAAGTTTGGAGAGAGGTGCACGCGTGAGAGAATGAGAGCAACCCGACACATGTATCCCAGTCAAATAACATCTTTAAAGACTGTTATGTCGTGGCTCTCATAAAGCTCCCTGTCATCTTGGATAAAACCGATCGGATTTCGAAAATGTTATCCACGGTGCGCCGTCGTCGTTCTGCAGTGGATTCTGAATGAGGGGTTGCCTCCAGTTTCAGCTAGTGTTGCCTTCAAGGGCCTATAGTTTTGAGTATTGAATCCTTCCCCCCACAGACAAAGGGCAATTACACACAGCAGCGTGGCACGATTAAGGTTGGCACCCTTCACAGATTTGAAAGTAAAGGTCTTTTTGGGCTCAACTCAATTTCACTGAGGTCGAGAAAGTTCACAATAAATGCAGCGCTAAAGCCCCCAGGGCCAAATAGAAGCGAGGAGGGGAGGGGGGTGAGGGGGGCTGTTGTACTCACAAATACGGAGAAAGGAATGAAGTGGAACATATTTTCGACCCACATCAAAACCTCTTTCATCCCTAAACCCCTGTGCAACATTTCAGTCAAACACAAACTGATTCCTCACTGTTGTCCTTCGGGAACGCTGTAGGACTACACTTCCTCTCTGTCTGATCTTCAAGGATAAATAAATTAGACTAACATTGGTTGAGCCCTATTAAACAAATCCCGCTCCAAGAGCTTTAAGTTCAAACGAGAGTGTGATTTATGTCAAAGTGATGGACTGATGCTGTTTTGGAGTAAAATGAGTCTGTTTAATGTCTCTTCGGGGAGGCAGCTACGCACGGAACGCACCCAATGACAAACCTTAATCCGTCAAACTTTGAAGTTTATGTGGCGTTGCACACATCGTATCCATCTTATTAGTGCAAGGGAATGCTGTCACTCACTCTGTGATCGCCTGAGAATCATCGGGACTCAAGGAATCATAAATGGCGACAAAGTCATCGGAGCAGTCGTCCTCCACATGGAAGAAAGGAAACGTGACAGAGATCACGTTTGTGGCCGAGGTTCGGATTTGCCACTGACAGCGAGACTTCGGGGGGTAGCTGCCGGGGTATCCCGGAGATGAAAACTCGGAGGCCGTCTCTTCAGCCTCCAAACGGAAGAAACATTCACCTGGAAATGACACATTGAATAAATGACCTTTCCTACTCCCGTTACACCTGTACGACCTAAACAGATCCAATACAAGCATATACAGTATAACACAATTCTGCCTTTGCAAAGACAACAGGAACAGAGAGCGATTCATTCAAATGTATTTCTCACTTATTTATTAGCAATCTTTTTTGCGGCTTCCGAAATTCAAAGGGTGCTTCCGCTGACGAGCAACTTTCTGTGGAAGTCAACTGACAAATAGTCAAAGAACGATGATTCTCAGGAATAATCGTGCTAAAACTGAGGGAGCGCAATTAAGTTCAGTCATGAATAAATGTATCTGCAAATCCACGCATGGTCCATGGATACTGGATTGATTCTGATTCAGGTTTGAAGAAAGAAAATAAAACATTTCCAGTCTGGGCCATACTGAGACACAAAAATGACATCCATGAGGGACTGAAATTGGACTGACTGTACTCACGAGCTCGGGGGTTCCTGGCCATGCGGGGGTCAGTGACTGGAGGCAGACAGAAGAGAAGCGAGAGTGTTAGAACTACAAAGAAATGCCAGAATATGCGAGTGACGCTGGGAGGCAACTAGATCTTGATGTAGAGCTCTTAAATATTTAGGCGTGCACATTTTCTGTTCCACTTCACCGCCTTTAGGGGGACCGGCGATGCTGTGAAAAGCGCTTTCTGATCCATCTCACCTTGCCTTAAAGCAGCAAGTCATACATCTCAGCTTAAGGATGGGTGGCAGGGACATCAAATCACACCCGCTGAAATCATTTTCAAGAGAGCCGAAGCCCTCAGAGTCACAAGGTCAGCTCTTGGCTAGTGGCCAGCTTGTGGACAAATGCAATGGGAATACCAGGAAGACAGGATGAAGAATAATGTCCGAACGGGCCATACAGGCCTCGGCTAAAAGCATTAGAGGACCCAAACTGTATGAATGCACAATCTGCAGGTGCGCTACAAGCGGAGCGGTCTGCTAGATGCTTTATCATCTTATCAGCAGAACTCTTAAGTGAGCTCTTCTAATGTAAAGCATACTGCACAGAATAGCAAAACTGATAGGAGACGACAGCGAGCTTATTCAGCTCCGCATTCTCAGTCTTTTATTTCTGCTGACTGCTAGGCTCAAATAGAGCGGGCGTATACGCGGGCTGACATCGTTGTCACAGAGCAGCGTTTCCCATCTAACTATAAGCTGCTACATTGATCACAGATGCCAAGTTTTCATTTTTTGTGTGGCTGCTCTACTTTTTTTTGGTCTCATTACACGCAGCCCTAGTAAACAGTGCAGGGACAAACAAAGTCACCGCCTCAATAAGAAAACAAACGGGATCATTTCATTGGATAACTATTGCAGAGATGAATACGTTTCTCATACCACCCACATGTGATTATCTTTTTGTTTGTTCAAAGATCCTGTTGCTGAAGGCTGGATCTTTCATGCATGCAGTGAGCATGAAATATATTACAATACATTGATGATTGTTTCAATAAAAAACAGACAGTCAAAATTGCATTTTTGTTAGGAAGTGCATGGTCCTATGTAGCCCCCTATGTAATTTAAGGTGCCCACCGCAGGTGCATCCAGTCATTGCCATCAAAGTGTGTCTGTCAAATTTAGTGTATATTCAAAATGTCAAACAGAAAGCCATGCTTACATGTGGCCGTGATTTCACTGATCTTGATCTGACCGACGCTCCTTGTCCTTTGCTGCTCCTTTATTCCATTCTCCAAGATCTCTGACACCAGCTCCTCAGTGAGCTCAGGCACAACCTCGAGATCCTTTACTGGGACATCAAACTGGGACCAATAGTAAGCTATCACACCCTCGCTGTGGCAAAAAGACAAAAAAAGTGAAGCCAAGACAGTACTGAACCAAGTTGGGGGCAAACTGATCACTCGGGGAATAAATTCGCCAATACTGAGACAAAACCAACAAATTAAGCGACTGTAATCTCATGCTGATGTTGCTATTGAGCATGGGCCATGGTGAATACCCACTGTTTTGCAATGCTGCCAAAACAGACAGAAACTGAAGTTTCACAGAAACAAATATCACTTTTATTGTACTAGCTGGTGTGCAGACAAAACAAAGAACTTCCCTTTGGTATGTATGTGAGGCCTCATAACCCACTTGGGTTAGCAATGAAAGCCATCTTTGAAAGCAAAAGAATTAACATAAAGTTCAATAGCATCCTAAAGGCTGTCATGAACTTGGAGTGACAGAGTAGAACTGCAGGGGGAGGGGAGCTGCACCTTCCAGAATATGCAGCTTTGCGTGAATCATTCAACATATGAATCACCTCTTTGATACACCACACCTCTGCTGCCCGTAGATTCCAGTAAGTCAGTTCAGTAAAATATGCATTCAGATTGATAAAATGTTTTTAAATTTTCTAGAATATGTTTTATAGCCACAAGAAAACGAAAACAGCGCATGAATGCTGAGGGATTCTGCAAAAAGGAAAATCAAATTCAATGAGGACTGTAAGCCTGGTTAAAATGCATCTAACCATTAATTATGCTTAGTATTGCCCTTTGCAAGGTAATTGACGAAGTGCGGGGAAGGAGGGGGTCGTGTTGACGAACGATTAGCAAAAACACAAAAACAAAAACAAAAAATAGTCTGTCGATGTGTGGCCTGTTACCAAATGGGGTCCTGTCATTCACATCCATTTTAATGTTTGCTATATCTTCAAAATGGGCTTTGATGACCAATTTGAATGAGGGAAGGGGGGGGGGATAACAGAGCCAGGTCGGTTGAGTCGGGAGGTTGCTCCAGCGTTCCGATGCTCTTTTTAGCCGGGAACTGTCTGATGCTCTGGGCATTGTGAGCAGCAACGTTGTCATGGTGACGCACCACGCCACAACTCCCAGCTCTGAACAACTCATGCACTGAACGAAGCAAACGTGACAGCATTTCTCTGAAGACGTGAGGACTGTTCATCTGGTTCACATTGAAGGAAAAACTTTTATAGCTCGGGTTTGAAAAATATTATTTGTAAAACCCGACGTGGACCATATCTGACCCAACTCATTATTGAATGGTCAATGTTTTTGTTTGTTTGTTTTTAATTACCAATAATGTAGTAAAAGTCTCATTAAGAAACACAAACTTCAACAACACGTTATTAACTCGCTCATTTGGAACCCAGCAGGCCTTTATTTTATTGCTTGGTTCATAAGCATGATTAAAATGAGTGAAAAACATTTTTAGCACCACGGCTTCAGTGTGAATGCTTGTTTATGGAACCTTTATCCCCCAAAAAACAAAAAGTACCTGAATGCTGTGACAACAGACTTTGTGTAGTATGTAGCAAGTAACGGATCCTTCTTCAAGTTTTCCTCCAGCTGTGTAGGGAAAATGTACTTTTTAGGAGCAGATAATGAAGATTTTTTGTGTGTGCTTCCCTGAAGACATCTATTCTATTTGGATAGGAGTATTTTACATAATTTGAATGAAAACACATAACTGTGGAAGTCTCACACTGTGGAAGTCTTGCTTTCAGTTATTGAACGAGAAATAAGAGTGTTTTTTGTTGTTGTTGTTATTATATAGATATGGAACAGCTAGTTTAACGTGCCTAAACACATCTGCACATAGAGAATATAGGACTGCATCAAGGATTTCTGGGCCTTATTTTTACTCATGTATGCTACATGTGTTCCAGGTGTTGGTATAATCCACTGTGCAAAACACATGTTGTACTGCTAGCAGTGGACATGGATACAGTCCCAATTTTTTATTATGTGTTTGATTATTTTGACCTGGAGCACAGTAGAAGCACCGCTCATGACATTTAATAATAACTTTCGCGGTAGTGGTGGTGTTGATTTGATGAGCTTTCAGTCATTTTAATTACTAATGTACTAATTTACAACCAAAAATAATATTTGCTGAATCAAACGGAAAAATAGGAAGTAGATGGGTGCCAAAAATCATTAATTTGTGGGCCAGATGAAATATTTCACTTTATGTGCAGTGAACTAACATACAATAAAATAATAATAATAATAATAACAACAAAATAACATACACATTTTACCTTCTGAAACAAATTATTGAAATAGACAAACTTTCCCTCGGTATTCTAATTTTCTGGTACACTCTCAAAATCAGTCGGCTTTCTACAGTAATTGGCAATACTTAAATGCTACAAATGGTATCCAATGAACTAGCTGGCATAAAAATACGTCTCATCATGGCACAAGTGGGCATGCTTGATTATGACCAGCTTTTCATTTGATATATTCACTGAATTTATGACTTTATTACTGCGTTAGTGTAGTTTAGACCAGGGGTGTCAAACTCATTTTTGTCGCGAGGCACATTGTAGTCACGGTTTGCCTTGGAGGGCCGTTATAAATTTGGGGAAACCATATAAATGTTTAATCACCTCCACATATTACATACACAGCGCACAATAAATTGATGAATAAATAGTTTTAAAATCAGAAGTCAAGAATAATGACTGTTCTTGTGGATTACATATGACAATTTGAAATTTTGGTTCAGACTTTAGCAAGCAACGTGGAACTTGACATGCTTGATTTGCTTTTGCGGGCCACATAAAATGATGCGGCGGGCCAGATCAGGCCCCCGGGCCTTGACTTTGACACCAGTGGTTTAGACTATGGGCATTGAGTACAATTTCTGAATTATTGAAATCAGAGGAACGTCACTCGATTGTGAATAGAGAACCAATGGATGCTCGCTATCATCATTCCTAAAAATTGTTCACTCAAACAACAGACCAAATTCCGTATATGAGGGTGTGAAAATGTGCACACCATCTTTCAACATCAAACTCACAACTGCCTCCAGGTTGACTGCCAGTTCTTCAAATTCGGGGCTGCTGGTGTCTTCCAGCTCCTGTTTGTATTGGACATCAGGCAATTTCATGTGGCCGCTGAACACCAGCACCGAAGGTTTGAGCTGCTGACTTATGGTGGCTTCTTCGGCATCCTTAACTTAAAGGTGAGAAGGCAAAGGAGTTTTTGAACCGCACATCATTTCAAATGTGTTTCTTTTTGAACAAACAAACAAAAAAACACCCTAACAATTTTTAAAGATGTGCAGATTGATCTTGAGTTGAGAGGACAGATAACGTGGCGCCTATGTCGAGGGACCGCTAATCAAGACTTCAGTGTGCCTTTCTGTCAGAACTCGCATGTGAAAATGACAGGGAAACTCTTGTTTCTGACTGACTTTTTCCCCGTCGCATTATTTAAAAGGAGAACGTTGGCGCTGTCACTTGAGCTAAAGCTAATGGGAAATCAAAAACATCCAAACAAACCCGTGTTGCAGTCTCCTGTCAAAGAGCTTTTCACAGCAAGTATAAACACTGATTCTGATGCTGGCTTTTGTCTGTGCGCTTGCTGACGTTGGCGGAGTAAACACTTCAAACATCTTATTAAATCGTACAAAGAATATTTTTGATTGATGCAAAAGGAATGTCCTCATGATGTTCATAAAAGCATAGCAGGGTACTTCAAGTCTCTATAAGATGGAATATAATGAGGCAAGCTTTCAACAGCACTCACAAACAAAAAGCCAAATTAGGAAAGCGGCTACAGCGGCAAGGACGAGTACTGCCACTAGAATGCCGATCAGAACCCCGAGCTTCCGCTTGGATGGGGCTTTCTCCTTGCTGGTTAAGAAGTCGATCCGCTCGTGGCGGTCACTGTGGCCCTGAGGGAGGGAAATGAAATATGAGCTTGTTGCATAAAACAAATCAGACTTTAATTAAACCGTTAAGATTAATTCCTGCAGGGAAGTTGTTTGTCTTGACATCGATTGCCACAGGGTAAGGAATAATCACTCTTTTTAGACAGTTTTTACTAATCACAACAACTTTTTATTTTAATAGTCTTGCCACGCAAATAAATATGACATGGAAATTGTGGTTTATACACATCAAATGAACTAAGCAACCAAATTCAAGTTTTGACATTACTTTTAGAGTGTGTAAAATGCACCTGCCATCTAGCGGTGAACTAATAGAATGCAATGACCTCCGTTCACAGCTCGTCCATTTTGAAGCACGCACACTGCAGTGCCTGAGAGATCACACTTCGCATAAGGTTGCAAGAGCAGCATGCAGTAACAAGCAACATGCGAAAGTTTGCAGGACCGGTCCAACCTGTTCAGGATTGTGACAAAAGATCCCACATTCATATACCGGTAGTTGGGAATGTGCTTTTAGACACAGAATAAAAAAGTGTGTGTGCGTGTGTGTGTGTGTGTGTGTGTGTGTGTGTGTGTGTGTGTGTGTGTGTGTGTGTGTGTGTGTGTGTGTGTGTGTGTGTGTGCGTGTGCATGCGCGTGTTGCATCTAGATGTCTGCCCGATGTGGTGCTCACTCATGCAGGCGGTGTAATCAACACACAATGAATGCAGCGCCTGAAGGAGATGAGCGAAGAAGCCCGAGCGCCATTAGGGATGGAGAACCGCATTGGTATTAAATCAATTTGTCAGACGCGCTGCCCCTTACGATGGGGGCTCAATTACATGAGTCTCGATGATAACTCACTGCAATTAAGGCCTATTCTTACTCAGCGCTGGCTTCCACACACGCTGTCTAAGTGGAATCTCAAACGGCAATCATGGGCCAGAATGAGAGAAAGCTTTAGAGATGGGGTCAGCAAGTGCTCCAGGGTCTCTCCCTCTATCAGCCCTCCCCTCCATCAATTAATCACGCCTTAATAAAACCATTAGGCAAACTCCATCATGGCCCATTCTTCACTCTGAGAATGAGATCGTATCCCCTTTTTAACGATGTGAAGCATTCTTCTTTTGCTGAACCCTGCAAACGCAGCAGAATCCAGCCACTTTCTTCACAGACGAACCTTTGCTCCTTTTCCCCAGCAACACTCTAGTCTTGGAACTAGTCTTGGAACTAAGCGTCCCCGCCTTTACAAAAAAAATAAAATATATATATATATATATATATATATATATATATTAAAATCTTTAGGAGTGTGCGGGCCTCCACCAAGGCTGAACAGCTGCATCGTTTCAGGAGTACAGTATCTTCCACCCATCAATCAATTTTCTGTACCGCTCATGCTCATTAGCGTAGTGCTGTAGCCTGTGCCAGCTGACTATGGGCAAGAGGCGAGAAGCTGGGTCAACCCTCAACTGGTCGCCAGCCAATCGCAGCACATATATGGAGGTGGTCGCTGTCGGTGGCCAACTTTCCATCTCATGTAGCTTCACAAATCAAAAATCAAACAAATCAACTTCATTCAACTGTCTGAGAAGTGTTGTGAAACTCGACCACTTCTTGACTCCGCGGGAGCCTTAAGGCATTCTGTCACCTCAAGATTGAAAGTTTGTACTTTTCTTTCCCTTCTTTTTAGACCAAACATGTTAAAATAGTTAGTTGGTTAAGATTTGAGTAGGCTTACTTTGTTAAAAATTGAGAGCTGCAATGCTTAGTTGCGAAGGGAGCCCATCAGCCAGGAAGGCAAGTTTGCATGCGGATGAAATTCCGCCGATTAAACAGTGTAGTCAGATCTTGTTTTTTGTTTGTTTGGTTGGTTGGTTTTTAAAATTGCATCACTCATGGATCTCAGACCTTTGAAATAGTTGTGAAAAATGATGCAACCACATGTCTTAACTTTTGTCAAAGCTGCAGTGTGGCTTAAAATATATATGTTTATATATTGGGTCCTAAAACGATGTAGCAGAAATGATGCATTTTACCGAGCAATGTGCTGCCACTTGTCTCCCTTTTGAAAAAAGCTAAGCAAACATGTTTTAGCAGGAAATAATGAAATCATCAACAGGTACTTTTTATCCCCATCAGTCTTTCCAAACTGAATAAAAAATGTTTCGGACTCACTCAGTAGGGAGGCAGTGGGCTCTGCATATCCTACATTGTCACAGCTCTGACACTGAAATGTAGACTTCCCGGGAAGGGGGGCGACAGAAGCTACGCACTGCAGACTGCAGTAAGGCGCTCGCTAGTTCAGTTGTTCTTGAATGGATTTGTGTCCAAACCAGTGATTGTCAACTGGCGGCTCAGGACACAAAAGTGCATCATAAACCCCACTGTCCTTAGAAACCAAAGACAAAGTCCTTAAATTATTAGCAAAACAGCTTTTAATGATTTGATGGTCGTATTTGGAAATACGGTCGATCTACGTCCCAACCCTCATCTATGGTCACGAGCTATGGGTCGTGACCGAAAGAACGAGATCCCGGATACAAGCGACCGAAATGAGTTTTCTCCGCAGGGTGTCCGGCTCTCCCTTAGAGATAAGGTGAGAAGCTCGGTCATCCGGGAGGGGCTCAGAGTAGAGCCGCTTCTCCTTCACATCGAGAGGAGCCAGATGAGGTGGCTCGGGCATCTAATTAGGATGCCTCCCGGACGCCTCCTGGTGAGGTGTACCGGGCATGTCCCACTGGCAGGAGACCCGGGACGACCCAGGACACGCTGGAGGGACTATGTTACCCAGCTGGCCTGGGAACGCTCCTCCAGGAAGAGCTCGAAGAAGTGGCTGAAATGTTACTGTACACAGTGAATATTACCCTGAATCTTGATCAGGAAAAAAAAAAACTATTGTGAATCTAATCATGGTCCTGACCCAATCTTGTTTTGAAATCGTTCAGCCCTAGTACCAAGTCCCTACATAGATCATAAAGAACAATTTTGGGTAAACGTCAAGGAATGTTACTCACTTGTGCTCTAGTCACAAGCTACTCTGAAAACAAGTGCAGTGTAACTCAGCCTTTGGCTTGCAGACATTGCTAGCAATCTGGTTTTGGCGGTATGTCAAACTCAATTGAAACTGAGTTTAAAAATGTCATATTCTGTGCAAGTGTTTTCAGAGACTATTTTTTAAACAAAAAATTATTTGTTGTTCTTAGTTATAAAATTGGTCATGGCTTTGCAACAATAGGAAGGTTAGTTTTGATTGATGAAACATTAATTTAAAAAAAAAATTCACAAGATGTTTTAAGCACTACTCTTGATGATGGAGTGCAGCTATGCACCATGTCGATTAGGGCTGCAAATATTTTTTTTAAATAGTCAATTCATCTGTCGAATAATAAATGATGTGATTTAGAAAAAAATTGCTTTCATTTCCATCCCTTCATGAAAAAAGAGGACTTTAAATTGATACACAGAAATGAATGATTCAGTTACCTGTTGGCCCGTAACACGTAATAAAATAAGCAAAAATATGGATGTTTATTATCCAAAGGAAAAGCAAATGTTTCATTTTGATTCAACACAAAGAGAATCAGTCTGCCTTCACAGAGGAATACAGAAATCTGAGAATATTTATTGTTGGGAGGCTGAAATTCTGAGGATTTGGACAATTTTAAACTAAACAAGGTTTCTCAACAATTAATATAAAAAATAACCAGCAATTAATTATTTGTCGATTTATCGTTGCACCTCAACAGTTTATTGAATAGCATTTTTTACAATGACAATCAAAAGCGAGCATTAACTGTCTTTTGCAAAGGTAACACTCATAAAGCTGCTGTATTGGATCTCATTATATTGTTTAGGTCTACCTGATGAGGTGGGCAAGGGAGTACATTAGTAAACAGCCCGATATTTTACATTCTGTATTGTATGTTCCTGGTTTATAACAGAAACAATGGGGAGGTCAAGTGAGAATATGCTTGGTGGTCTACTTATGTCATAATACTGTACCTCAAAGGTGGTTTGTGTTACTCGAGAGAAAATGTTCAGATAACAGCACAGACAAAATGAGCACGACATTTAAAACATCACTGAAAGATGTAACTGTGTGGAAAGGAGTTATGCAAAACTATTTCCCTGACGCACGGTGAATGTGAGCAGCACTATGTAACCATTAATGAGCCTTTGGAGAGAAAACTTCACCTTTGGTCAGTTGTCACCTCTGCTGTTTAAGTATGCACAGTATTAATACTCTGCTGGACATACGAAACAAAAGCAAACAATATCCTTGCATGATCTCGGCTTTGTGCGTCCTTCTCAAGTATTTGACTGGCGAATCTTTACAGTTGGCCTCAAATTTGCTTCATCAAGTAAAAACAAATGTCTGGATTATAATAAAATAATATTTAAAAACAGCAACGGTCTTGAGAAATGTTAAAATAAGGTACATTTAGTCGGGCTACAATCGAATAATTTCGTATAGCGTCTTGCAAACAGATGTGCTCTAATCCAAATGTTTAAGTGGTGAAATAAAATGATTTAGTGGATGAACAGTGTTTGAAAAAAATAATAATAAATAAATAAAAAGCGGGGGTGGGGGACGTTTAGGGACCACGAGTGTGGCTCATTGAGATACACTGAACTGATGTATGATAAGTAAGCAAGTCCTGCTTTCAGATAAGTAATTTGCAAGAATTAATTTTTTAGTTATCATTCATTTCGGTCAAATGTTTTACCGTTTGTTACGTCAATCCTTGACCAAGGCCAAGTGCATCAATAGTACAACACAACAAGGCAACTCATTGATTGAGTTGCGGCCTGTTTCACTTTTCTGGCGTGACCGGTTTAATTTAGCGACATGGCGTGTGTGAATTCTTTAGGGAAAAATAACAACATAAAAATCAGTTTCGGGATAGTGACTCACGTCGTATCTCGCGGCATACATCCTCAACGACGCTCCACACCAACAGGAAACAAGCCCCCTTGATCCTCGGGAACCCCCTTTGGTTATAATACAATTTACAAATTACAAAATCAACGTGTGGGTGGTGTTGAAAAGCAGTAACCAAATGAAGTTATGCCCCAGTTAAATGAAACTTGACAACAACTTCCGGTGTCGACGCGGTTGAGAAACGTTAGAAAAGTTTTTTTTTCCTGACACACCTTTCTCACGCCACGCCCACAAATACCTACAGCCGCTGCCGTAGATATATGTACGTAGATACCTCATTAAACGCTTCAGCCGTAGCTATGATCGGTCCACCATGTTGAATGTGTCACATCAACCTGTCAACGAGTTCAGGTAGCGCAGTGGTCCTAGGTTCCTATTTGCGGCCATCTAATTTTAAGAGGTTCGAAAAATACTATAAATTTGACATGGCCCGCATGGCTTGTTTACAAAAAAGGGTGGATGTGAGCAGAGGGAGAATGGAGGGTGTCAGGGGAAAAATGCACCACTAATGCTAATAAATTGGTTTGTATACTGCAGAGCTTTTTTAAAATGCAAAGAAACAAATACATTTTTACCACTACAATAATAACATTAATTGTCTTCAAAACATTGTGGAAATAAAGATAATTCATTTTTAAGAGCAAAGTATGTGACAGCAATTCTGGCAAACAATTTTTAGCTCCCAGAACATTTGTCACTGAAGCATGTTTTTTTTTTTAAATATATATCACAAAAACTGGCATTTGAAGAGGGGGTTTGAAGATATTTTACATCCAGGGGAAGTGCTTTGTCCATCAATCCGGACTACTTACCAATTTACATTGGTAAGCGTTCATTAATTTCCTCGTTTTCCCCTACAATTGATTAATTAAAATGCATCTAGCTATTTATATGTGCCGTTTTCATTTATTCAATTACACAAGTGGTTAGTATGGTCTTTTATTTTGCACTCATTTATTTAATTAAATCAGTATTTAGTTGACTTATTGCATGCAATATAAGAAATAGATTTGAGCAAAATGAACTTCAACATATGCCATGAGTTGTGAGTTATTTCCTGAAATTACAATCAAATTAAAATCTCTATGTTTTGAAAATTATATACCTACATATTGTTAAAACAAACAATTTTACGTACTTTAAATGTAACTTGTTTGACCTAAATGACAACGGCACGGATATACTGTATCGTCAACTGCAGTTGAACGTATCAACGCGTGTTCCCTGGTGTAATATAAATCTATCACCACTAGATGCCGCCCTTTACCAAGTAGAATGACCGCCCGAGTCTCAAGCTTGTGATAAAGAGCCGCAGAAAGAGGGCTTGGTTCTGTGAGTCTTGGATGATCCACATCGCAGCCACACTGCGACTGGAGAGGCGGTTAGCAGGACGCAGAGACGCAGGAGGTGTCTCAGGAGCATCACTTCGGCTGAGCTTATGTTGGACTCACTCGTTTTACTGTAGCTACTCGGTCGACTAAAAGCATTCACAAAGGGAGGACAACAAAATGGGACATTCCGCAAATGCAATTTTGCTGGCCGTGCTGTCCTTGTACGCGCGTGGAAACGTCGAGGTAAGACTAAGGCGCAAATATGTCTTTTTCTATACCCTTTCTTTTTTTTTTATTTTAAGTACGCGCATGACTGCAGTGTTAAAATTGTTTTACTACTCCTGAACGCACTCCACAGTTTTATTGCTAACACTCGTACCGAGATTTAATTAGTAAATGCATCCTGCAGCTACCAGAGTGATGACACAACACATCCACACACAACCGTGACCGTGCAAAATACAAAGTGTAGATATATTCCGATCAGCTATACATAGTAGATGATGATTGAACAGTATGGAGAGAGGTGACAGTATTTGGCTGGCTGCGTCAAGGAAAAGGGGGGCCTGCATCTGATATGGAAGATGGTGGGAGGATGGAGATCAAACAGCTTCTCCTTGTCCTGCCATCTGCTCCTGTCAGAAGGAATACACACGCTTTTCATTTGGAGAGGATGGCTGCACCTTGGCCCTGGGAATGGTCATGCATATTCAATCACCGGGTTGACACTGAAAAGACATTTAAAGGCCGTAGTGCATGAGATATGACCAGGTTTCCCTGCATAGCATCAAAATGCATTTAGATGAATGCACATTATACTGTGTAGAGTTAAAATCGGAGAGCCCGGGGTCAATCTATGTGAATCCATCTTCATGACTATTTGTAGAAGAGATAAATGAAGTGGAGAACTGCAGATCAATGGGCTACCTCGACCTCTCTCCAGTCTCATCTCCACGTACAGCTGTATGCACTGTACCTTTCTTACCTACCCCAGGGATTTTGTGTTTTTGTGGATGTTAGTTTTGGGTGCAGCTATTTATATTATGCGAGTATTCTTCCAATTACATTTTGGTGAGAATTCACAAATTAAAGGTGTGGTAAAAGAAATGAGAATATTAGAAAGACCTTTCTACATGACTAACTTATAACCACAATAATAAACGTAATATTAAATAAATACTGATCAGAGACTGTCAATCAAAATTGTCAATTGTTTTAGATTTCATTAGATTCAAGTGGTCATAATCTGGCAGGGGGTACACCAGTTTGTTCAGCTTTTTCATTTGAGAGGAGAATCCATACATTGATTATTTTATTCACACTGTTTGATTTAAAAAAACTGTCAAATAAAATTCTGCAAAATCTCATTAAGAGTGGATAGAAATACATCCGTCCATCACATCTTATTCTGACCACGGTTGCAGAGATGCTGAGCCTTTTGGGGTTTTTTTGTTTTTTGACAGGCCCTAACATTAGAAAATCAAAAGCATTTCTTCAAAAAATATATATATTTTCATCATGTCAGTTTGTAATTTATTGTGATGATGTAGGTTCTAATTTCCATTAGGATGAGAATCTGTCAGTCTCAACTGGCATGGGTCTTTCTTGTTTTTATTATATTTAATTGCCATATGATCCTCTGGAGAAGAACTCCAATATGTTTTTCGGTTGCAGTGTGTGTATATGTGTGGTGCGGTGACGGTGACGATGGTTGAGTCATGATGTCCCCGCCTGAGATGATGTTTATGTCAAAAAATGAGGAGTGAATGAAGCCCGCCGCCCCCTCCCCACCTCTCGGAGAGGCTTTTTTTTTAAACGTTTATTTATTAGCCATCTTCAACAGTGAGCCTGTTACAGTGGGGTGACGTGCCTCCTTTCATTCTGAAATAATTTCACATGTCTAAGAGCCTTAGAGGGATTACCGTGGCGCTGAGGACGATGAGGAGGAGCGCACATACACAGACTTGCCCATGAAGGTTTACATGCTGAAGATTACACTGCGAGAGGGCTGGCTAGCTGGATTACCCCGCGTATTAGTCATAATAGAAGTGTCAGTTTGCCTTGATTTACTCAGTGCGCGGCTGAGATGTGTGAATGGGGAAAATTTGCTGCAATCCCCCTTTTGTGGCGTGGCATTTTAATTTATTACTGAGATCTGAAAAATAACTCCCAACGTCTACTGGGAGAGTCTATTGACGAAGTTCATCATTGTCTTGTTGCAGACGCTCCTTGGCTCGCTGGTCATGTAAATAATGTTCAGTTCTGGCTCTAATTAGCTGTCACGGCGGCCTTTCACACAGTGAGCGGCGCTCTTCCTGACATGCAAGGTCATCCCTGAGAAGATGACACACATTATCACCTTCACGGGCTGTTTGTGAACTTGTGAAAGAACCATTTCGTTCAACATGGATGGAGAAGGGAAGGAGCTGTCAATGTCAATATGACAGCCTTCACACGGGGTCATTGAAGCATATCATGAATACGACTGATGTACTGTTGTTTCTTTTGCTATAATGTGGATGTACATGAAAGGGTTTCTCTCTCTAGAACAGTGATTCTCAAAGTGTGGTACGAATACCATTTGGAGTACTCGAGCTCACTCTTCTGGTACGTGAAAGAATCACTGCCCAAGTACAGTTCATTTGAATATAACCTTTTCATAATTGTTTCCAAGGGATGTAACGATACGGCCAATATGATGTCGTTGTCGTCACATCACGATATTAAAAGTATCTATTCAATGGGCCAGATTGTTTTCCATTTGTACAGTTCCAGCACCCTACTGATGGTTGGTTTACAAGGGTCACGGGGCTTGCTGGAGCCCATCCCAGCTGTCATCAGGTAGTAGACGGGGGACACCCTGAACCGGTTGCCAGCAGCCAATCGCAGGGCACACAGAGACGAACAACCATCCACACTCACACCCATACCTAGGGACAATTTGGAGTGTTCAATCAGCCTGCCATGCATGTTTTTGGAATGTGGAAGGAAACCCGCGCAGGCTCGGGGAGAACATGCAAACTCCACACAGTGAGGCCGGAGCTGGAACTGAACCTCCGCAGTGTGAAGTCGACGTGCTAACCCTTAATGAGGACAAGATATACAAATGAATGGAAGGATGGCATAACTACATGGGACACACTTCTTGATTAATCAATCGGGTGCTGAATGCAAAATTATTCATCTTAGTAAAACATTGTTGCTGTGTGCGAATGGTTTGGGCCCTTTTTTGTTCCCAGTGCATGTTTGAAAGCATGGTTGTGTTGTGTGGAATATCTTGGCCTCAACAAATCGAGCTATATCTCCAATTCCATAGTGTTCTTCAGTTAAACTTCCTGTTGGTGCAATGGGCAGGTGTACCTTCGTGACATGCTTGGATGTTGATTGTACAGTGAGCGTTAGACAGCTGGAGCAGAAGTCAAAGCATCCAAGGAACCAAAGCTGGAACAGAGCGTGATGTACCAAAAGAGAAGAGAAGAGCAATGGGGAGAACATTCGAGACTGGCGTGAGATGAAATACAAATGAGTGAGTCACAAAGTCACTGTGCAGTCACCGAGCAGCCCCCACCACCTCCATCCTCATCAGCACGAGCAGAAAATGTCGGGCTTTACTCGGGAATACACGTACGTACACACTCAAGCACCGCCCACGTCATCTGCCTTTCAGTGCAATAACATGAGAGGATTTGGGGGAGCGCAAGCAGTTTTTTTCTCTTACTCTGCCTCTCACACAAGCACACGCACGGCCCTATCCCGTCACTTAATTAATTTTGGAGCCAAGAGTTAATCAGGTTCCACTAATGGATTCCTGTGTGCTTAGTACCTCTCCTACTGTATATCCGAGTGCCAGTGGGCATCAAAAGCACCATGTTATTGTATCACATCTCTAACCTCCTGTTCTCTGCATTTTGCTTCCCCTTAAGCTTTGGAGACACACGCATCCAAATGTAGAGGCGTGGCTTCAACTTGCGGGGTCGGACTAAAGACGCAGCAGCACTGAAACACAGGAAAGGATTATTGCTGATATGGAGCACAGCAGCCCAAGCCTTTATTGTTTTTTTTTTTGTCATGCCTTGAGATAAGCTGGCAACCAGTCCAGGGTGTACACAGCCTGTTGGGTTCTTGAGTTATTGTTTTTCTCCCTAAAAGTACAATTTTTGGGGGGTTGTGGGCTGTACATGTTGGAATGAGTTTCCCCTGCAAATCAGAGTGTCTTCCTTTTGTCTGTATGTTTGAACTCCGCTTTATTTCCTTCATTTTGATCAGTTATATTTAGTTATCTTATCTATCCATTTTCTCGACGACTTAGCCAGTTCAGGGTCATGGGGAACTGGAGCTTACTGTATCTCAGCGAAAGCAGGCACAAATGAACATTTTTAGTCAACTTCCGTAGTTTGAAACAAGCGTTGTTGTCCTCCACTATAAATCTCCTCCGGCAAACAACAGTTTGATTGGCTCATTATGATCACAACAGCTCTTTACAATCTGTGACCAGACTGGGAGAGGAGAAAAAGACACATTACGGCGAACATAAGAGTATTTCATCTTAATTTGACAGTAATTAACCGTGGTTCTGCATCCGATCATGACCCGGTTCGAAGATGGCCGCACAATCTGAATACCTTTCTGACGGTGTGTCAATCATAACTGAGTACTATTGTCTTTATAAAGATGGAATATTTGAGACACCACCGTGTATTTTCCAACCTGGTTTCAGATGTTTGTTTGAGTGACGAGCCATCCTAATCTCATCCAGCTCTGGAGTTTTGCAGGGCAAAGTTATCAGTGGTGCACAAGGTCTTCCTTCACACCCTGCGTAGCTTCCTCGGGTTTCCGCGGTTCAGTTCAACTCAAGGGCGAAGCGCGACGTTTGGTCCTGCAGCAGCCAGCTGGAGGTTTTAACGGAGGGCCCTTTGAAAACATCTGCAGTTCAGTGATAACACTTGTCCTCCATGTACGAAAAAGGGGCTGGGGTGGGGCCGCAGTTAAATAGATCGAGGGCCGACTGGTGAGAGAAAGCTTTTGCCTTGGCACCGTGGAGGATTTGAGAGATGAAGGAGGAGAGAGAGACAGACAGAGTGCAAGTGGAGGAGAATGTTATGTGGGTTGCAGGGTGGAGTGCATGTTAATGGAGACCAGCCCTATTTCAGATCCAGCAGCTGGAGGAGCAAAGAGATCCATCTTTGTTATGAGCATGTATTCATAGGTGGCCATGAAATGAGATGAGGAGGAGGAGACGTAGAAAAAGGTTCAATCCGGTGTTGCAGGGTTTTGGTAATTGGCGGGATGGACGGTGCTTGCTTGCTTATTCTTCTTCCAGTTGTTCAAAAAAAAAAGACAAGCGTTCCTTTATTGTCGTATACACCACAGCGACTGCTGTATAAGGATGGGCCGCAGAAGGGGCGGCATCAATTATTGAAGGCCGTGGAGAGGACTGAGCGTCTGCTTGTCACGCACTCTTTCAGCGGGTCCCTCACCGCTCACGCTCCCTCGCTCGTTACGTCCCCTTCTCCCCACCCTCCGGCCCCTCTCCTCCACACACAGCAGAAAATCCCCTCGTCTGTCCCCTCCCTCCCCGGCTCATCTAATCTCACCTCTCTTCCCCCTTTGCCTCATCCGCCTCATCCGAGAGGCGCTCGCTGCCCCTCCCCTACGCATGGCCCGTGACATCTTTGCTCTCGCTCATGAAGTCTTTGATTTTGCTTGAATTATTCAACCAGTTAACTCTGCACCAACAGAAGAGGTTAGGGTTTTGGCTGTGTCTATATGTTTTGTTGACAGCCGCGGTGTCCAAAGGTTTTCATTTCAGGGCTGCATAAAGACAATCGGAAGGATGAAATGACTGCTTGAAATTATTTTACTTTAATTCATTAAACATGCTGAAGTAAAAAAAAAAAAAAAAAAAGCAGGCAATGACTATTTAATTTACATTTTGTAGTTATTTTGAAAAACTGCAACATAACAGCTTTCTGTGAAAGGTGATAAGGCAAAAAATAGTTGAGGGTTTTCAAGATTTTGGGGTGGCCTCAACAATACTAGATCCACCCCTGCACTGAAGAACAGCTGATTACCATCTCCACTTTCAGAACCAAAATAAGAGGAAATGCTAGTTAGCTGGCCATTTTTCAAACTGGTTTACTTGAGCCGTTTTCCTGGATTTGGACTGATTTGCAAGGCCCGCAGATTATTGTGTTCTATTGCAACAAAAGCATGCAGCCTACCAAAAGAAAGAGGGGACTCTCTTCTTTCAGCTGCAAAAAAGTACCGTATTTTTCCCTTTTTTAGCAATCACCATTAGAAAATCAGATTTCTTTTTTCAGAGGGGAAAAAAATGGAGAAAAAGACCTTTTTGTAAAGGCATGCATTTCAAGCAAATTTCAAGTATGGCACCACAATTTTTTTTTTGCTTTTGTGCCATCTCAAATATCTAAATAAGACAACATAAAACAGCATTAACAACACCACGAAAGACAGTTATTCATACAGTTTATTAATGATAGTATTTATCACACCCTCCCTACCCAATTCCAACTTTTTTTCTTCTAAACTAGCCTTGTGAGGCTTTGTCAAATGTCATTTGTAGTATATGCTGCGGGCCACTGAAAAATGGATGACAGGGCACAAATAGCCCACGGACCGTAGTTTGGATAGGCCGGTCTAAAGCATGTAATTTATTTTTCTTATCAGTATAACTTAAAAATCTGTGCGCATATATGGGGGGGAAAGGGTTGGTTGCTGTGGCATTAGCCAATGTATTAACATCATGACCCAATTCCCAAATTCTGGTGCTCATCCAAATCGGGATTGTCAGCATTTCAATATGCTACAGGATCCACTGGTTGCCCAAATCAGCTCAATTTGATAATATACTAGTGAGTTCAGTCACTATTTTGGTTATTAAAAAAGGGAAATAAATGGTTTGTTGGGCATTTTCTTTTTTTTTTTCCAGCATATGGAAACCAATTACTTTTTAGCGGTGCTTTTCGGTGGAAATTCCATTATTTTCAGAGAACTGGGAAAAAAAATGCCTTCCTCTCTCTTGAGACTCAATGTTCCCACAGTAATTGACTCTGTGGCCAGTGAGACAGAGCTTCTAGCAGTTGACCCAACGTGTTTTTCACACACTTTGCACAGATGGAACACTCTGTCCAAAGTCAGAATTTTAACCTTTTTCTGTACATCAGCGGTTCTTAACCACTGCAAGTCAGCCAGGCCACAACCCCCCCTTGGGCAAGCAAGGGAACAAAGATTTATACAGCTCATCTGCCTTTGGAGGGTGCGTATATACCCTGCGGTCCCTAGTTAATCATATGATGAACAATATACACACTAAAAACGATTCACACTCACATAAGGGTCTGTATTTTCACAGCCAGTGCAAGTCGAGTCAAGTCTCATTCCACGTGGAGCTGTGTTAGACCGAGTGTTGGTATTTTTGCAGATGCGCATAAGCCGGCGCTCGAGGGCACATTTGAAAAATGATTCAAAGGCCAAAAGTTGTGGCATCCAGCTTGGTTCTGGGCCAACTCCTCTCATTCCTTTTAAATGCACTGTATGATTTATTTGGAAGGGCATTGCATATTAATCATTAATATACAGTCAATAGATGCCAGAGTCATGCAGGATTAATCATTTTAGGTGGGCCTCACTATTGCAAAAATTCTGGAGGGTCTGTGTTGCTCAAAACCTTTTAAATTCTAAAAACGAATGATGATAAGGTCATGATATTATTGGTGTTTTATTTGAGCTCTGAGTAGTGTGCATCTTTTCAATGGGGCCAAGCAGAGAATGAGTCACTTAAATGGCATGTAAACAAGCAGCAGGCAGCGAGGTGGAACGCAAAACCAACCATTAGGCGGGTGATCATTGACGTGCTGAGGCGAGAAGGTCCAATCAAAAAACATATGCGGACTCCACCATGAAAGAAAACAGAGGGAGAGAGGAAAGACTTTACGCGCAGGAGAGAGGAGGCAAGAGGGAGACTGAGTGACATGCAGGAAAGTCTGTAGGGAACCAGTTGCTACGGTAACAGGGAAGGTAGCCTGCTCCTGGGGGTGGTGTTACCATGGAAACCAACCTCAGTGGCCAAGTGATGCTGAGTAGGGGAACATGAAGTAGTGGGCTAAAAATGAGTCGGGTGTTCATGGGCAAGTGAGCGGGAGCTAATGTGAAACGTGAGCGCCCGCTGCATCACGTTTGTCTTCCGCTCGACCCTCCTCTACCCTGTAAACATGTCGGCAGCCAAGTCAGGAAAGACACTTGAACATGCGCCGAATGCTGACTGACAACATGGAACAACACATTTATTGTATGGAAAAAACA
Source organism: Hippocampus mohnikei (assembly GCA_026261675.1). NCBI lineage: Eukaryota > Metazoa > Chordata > Actinopteri > Syngnathiformes > Syngnathidae > Hippocampus > Hippocampus mohnikei. The sequence continues at coordinate 11,999,741 of JAKGUB010000556.1, read as the reverse complement.
AACATTTCAAAATGAATAAAAGAATGAAAGGTTTTTGTGTCACACCCTTGCATTAAACGCTCTCCAGTGAAAAAATCATTTAGCTCTAAATGAAAACACTGTCATTGGTTTGCGACAATCTCATAATAGCTCTGGCGGCACCCACCACACTGCCTTTACCCCACTTCCTCTTTATGGTCCTTTCACAGAATGCGCTGTATACATTTATAAAGTGAATGCTTCATTTCCATAAAATGCATCGAGCAGACAGACTCCCGGGGGAGTGGCATGATGAGATTGCAATTGAAAGCATGCATAAATATGAGACGGAAGGAGAGCGAGAGATATATGAATGTTTTAACCCACCTCCTCCCCCCTTTGCTGCAGCCGCCCTCCCTCAGCAGGTTATTATACTCTGACACATGTATATGCGGCACATAGTGTATGTATAAAAATAAAGCAGGGCTTGTCAGTTTAATAGCTGACCATATGCATGTCTAGGCTTTTAGCATGTAGGCTTTAAATCCTTATCGAGCCTTTTATTTAATTTCCGTAAACAGCAATTGGTTCAGGGGGCCATTAAAAGAAATAAAATGCCGTATTCCTTTTAATCTACTAACATGCTATGATGCATTACATGATTTGCATCCACACAAAACATGATCATCACTTCAGCTTTTCTAGTGTTAGTATGAAGGTGGCTGCTTGTACTCAACTCTCAACTTGACTTTGTTTAGAAGGCTTTTTTACAACTGTAACAAAGTACCATTAAAAATATCGCTACGGGTACTAGTACTACTACTACAACCTATCATCATCATCATCATTATAATAATACAACTATAAATTACCAAGCAAAAACTGTCTTTCTGGGGCAAATGTACACTCTAAATTGTCCAAAGGTGTGAAATGTGAGTGTGAACCTGCCTCACTTAATGAAGTTGGAAATTACGTCATAGACCTCCATAATAGACGTGCAATTGCTTCGGGATGCTATCGCTGAGACAAAACGATGAATGAATGAATTTCGGTTGGGGCTAGTACGGATTCATAAATAACAGTGAACCATGGTGGTCCCCTTGATAGCATGTAAACAATGGTTTCGGAGGGATTTGGAGCAGTATCGTGATGACATCAGAGCTATATGATTCAATGTCAAGTGATGCTGCATTTGGGACTTGGATAGTTAGAGGGACCCCACTTGGAGCACAGGGCATTCCAATCAGGCATAAACAAAACACATGGCTGACAACTGCAAAAACACATCAGTTGATTGTTTCTTTCTTTATTTCATTATTTATTTTTGAGAACATTTTAAAAATAGATTTTGACATACTGTATAACCTCATAGAAAGTTTATGTTTTAGCAATATAGTTTTACACCAATTTCAATGCAAAACCCACTCGACTCGCTTTGCGTGCTCAGTGTAAATCTTGCTTGAAGCACGATCTAACGGCGCGCATGGGTGAAGTATTCTTCCTGATGTGATTTTCACAGACAAGCACAGCTGAATGGCCGTTTGCGCCGTTGCGGTGTGAGCACAGCTGACTAGCTTCCGGACCAATGGAAAACACTCAATGACCTTGAAAAAAAAATCCTATCGCATTTCGATAATTTTTCAAAATCATTCAGTCCTAATATATTGATCTGCAATTGACTGGTGACCATTCTATGGTGTACCTAACCTCTTGTCCAAGAAGGGTCCAGCCTACCCGAGACCCTAGTGAGGATCAGCAAATTGGAACAGATGGTTGGAATATATATATATCGATATGATATTATACAAGTATGATTGGAAGCTGATCCTGAAGTTACCTTATCATGAGACAAAATAATTAAAATCATTCGTTCATAATCTAAATGGGAATATTTGGGTCAATATTCTTTGCATTCCTGGCAGAATGACAGTTACAGAAGATGGTTGCTCGTTGTCATTGTTTATATTTCGATCTGCCTGCAGAAATTGCAATTGTGAGAACATTGTGGGTTTCAGCCGACCTGCAGCAGTGAAATCTCTGCTAAGCCTTTGATTCTTTCAATCCCCCCGAGGTAGCGCTTCGGCTTGAAATCACATCTGCGGGCTCTCAGCATTAACATGTTGGCACTCCCATGTTGTCTTGCTTAACTGGGATGGAGCTTAAGCAGCGTTGGTTATGTAATAGCGCAAAATAAAATCCGTCGACAAAACCACCATGAGACCATATCATTTTTTTGTCTGACAAGATTGAAGAAATTCATATGCATTCCCTGGTTTTGTGTGTGAGCTCGTGTTATGCAGGATTTTGCCTCCCACGCTCTCGACAGGAGGTGGTGATAGGTGATTTGTTCAAAAATGTCCAACTGTGCTGCGTGTTTTTGTCTTCGAAAAACGCTCGGCGGCGTCATGGTTGCATGCGAGTCACGAAAAAACACTTTTTGAAATGTGGGCGGAACAGTCGGCATCACTTGGATCACTTGAATCTTACTCACTGGATAAAACTGGAGAGAAAACAGTGGGATTTTGTTTGTTTTGTTCTTTGGATTATTTGGGCGTTCATCTGAATGGATGAGGTAGTGGCTCACAAACGATGGCCTGTATGAGCAGGAGATAAGGCTAAAGAGAGGACATGTGTGAACAGGATTTTTTAAATCATGAGTCATGGCAGTGTCAGCTCTGAAAAGTGAAATCTCAGACCCCTTGGGCATGAAGCTCGCTACCATGGTGCAAGCATTCATCAGGAAATTCTCTTATCTCGCACAATCTTGCGGGAATTCATCCCTTATTACTCTTGCACCACAGGAAGGATTCGTCAGCCCTGATGAGAGCTGCTCTGTGTAAAAACAAGAACATCCAAATGATGTGACGTCATCGAATGATTGTTCTTTACATGTGAAACTGAAGAGTTACCTTAGCCATTGAACATTCAGTTACACTTCAAGATAGCTATGATACAAAATATTGCGATATACAGTATGTCACCGCAAACTATATGTACTTGTTTTTAACGATTTTTTTTCAACTCAATTTCTTTTTTAGTTCAAAGCTCATGTGCACTACATAGACCAGTGGTTCTTAACCTTCTTAGAGGTACAAACACCCAACCAGTTAATATGCACATTCACGAACCCTTCATTAGTGAAAAATATCTTCCTTTTTTTTTTTTTTTTTTTTTTTACAAATTCAACATATTAAAAATGCATTTATTATAAACAGAAAAACATAAATACAATTTCAAGAGATAAGTATACTTTTTTTTTTAATTGTGCGACGTACTATCACGAGCAAGCAATGTCATGTGATCATCTGCCACCAGTGATGGCCAAGCGGGTGTGTTAAAACTAATTGACATGTTGAGTCTTGTGTGTCTTACCCTCCATGGCAGAGGCTCCGTTGAACCCCTGAGACCTATTCACTGAGGTCCTGGGCTTCGATCGAACCCAGGTTACACACCGCTGGCGTAGACTAACAACAAGGATGCAAAAAGAGTGTCGCAAGTTTACAATATCAGATTCAGTGTTGCCAACTTATTGATTTGGTAGCTGCGTGTAGTAATTATTTTTCAGTATCTGATTTTCAAAAAGTGACTAGTGAGTTTAAATCCCACTGAAAAACTGAACCATCAGCAGAATTATTTTTACATTGTTTTCTAGATGAAAAGAAAGGAGCCCAGTGGAAGGCAATTCCACTCAATCATTGCCAAAGACAGGGTGGCCATTTATACATTGCAAGGTGATTTATCGACATGTTGCTAACGTTTGGCACTATTTGGCTGTATGTGCATCCGCACCATGAATATTTTGCCGAGGTCACCTTGCCTGCATGAGAAAAAGTTCGAGGGAGATGGCAAAAGGAATAATCGCCAGCCGAGCCATGCAGATTGTTGGCTCGGTTAAATTGTTGACCTCTTAAATTGAACAAATCCACGCATTGAGGGTTGTGCTTTTGTCGAGCATTTTTCCGAGTGGAAGCACATGTTTTCAAATTAGCTGGAAAGAAAAAAAATAAACCATTTATTTCTGACTGGCAACTAGACTAGGGTATACTCTGCTTCTGAACCAAAGTCAGCTGGGATGTGTCGTTATTTTAATGTCCACGTGTGTTAAGTTGTGCATCGTAAACAAATACTACATGCATAATATTGTGTGACTGTTGGCATTCTCATCTATCCTAGCAAAACACTGCATCAATACATCCACTGAAAACACGTTTTGTATTACTTTTGTTTTTCTCTTGATATATGATGAATTGACTTCTATTAATAACTGATCAAGGGCAGCATGTTGGACAGGGCAAGGGTCTTGAACGTCGGTCTCACAGTCAAGAGGTCGTGGGTTTGAATCTCACCTCAGCATCTCCTGCGCGGAGTTTGCATTTTCTCCCCGTTCTCGTATGGGTTGTCTCAATTTACTCCTCCTTCCAATGACAGTTTCTTGTCTTTCCTTGCAGCATAACAGCTAAATGCAGCTTCACCATGTTTGCTTTGAATTCTGGGTCCCACTAATTGACCCAAGTCTCCAGACCTCAGAGCTCTACTGGGTTTCCATTCAATCATACAATCAGGAACCAAACCATTTAATGATTTATAGACCGGTAGTCATAACAAGTGCTACACAAAATGGATAGATGACAACTAATACTTCTTCTGTATGTATTAATCATTTTGCATGAAGAATGAAGTTTCCCTTCCAATATAATAATTATCACGAATCGTTACAGTAAAATACTGCCATATCATTCTATCGTAAATTACTCTGTTATTTCCCAGCCCTATTTGCAGCGAATCAAATGTCAGGAGCCAGTTTTGGCTGCTGTTTGAAAACCCACATGAACCTTTGCGATTATGGGGCCATCTGCTCCCACTGGGCTCATCTGGAGGCTGGACTGTTGTAATCTGGCCTGATGAGGCTGGAATTACAGAACACTATCATGGCAATACATATTTTGCCATTAAATGCTAAAATGCTTGGCATTGCATGAATCAAAGAACGTACAGCGGTGAATCCAAAGCTTCAAAACTAAGCTAAAAGTCTAAATCAATTTGTTTGTTGTATTTTGTGATACCACCACAGGGTAGCACTAATGACGATAACCAAAGAATCAGAATGGACCTTACCTAAGGCAATGCATTAAGCATTTGTGGTAGAACGGTGGCCGCTGTCCATTAAAAAAAAATCTGTCATCAAATATGTAAATAATCTGGGGTTATTCAATAGGTATAGTCCAGCCGATACTGCAGCATACAACATCAACTCGGTTTTGAGTTTTAGCCCGTTTCCCATGTCGTCGTTATGTGTTACCACCCCGAATGGAAGTGAGCGCGTCACCATATGCTGAACTGGAAAGTGCTGCTTTTAGGTGTTGCGTCTTTGTTTGTGTGAAGCACATTGAGTTGCCTTGTGTATGAAATGTGCTCTATGAATAAAGCTGCCTTGCCGAAGGCTGCCTGCGGGCATAGAGACCATTGTAACTTACACAGTACAATCAGTGGCGTAGCAACACAGCTCGCACCGTCAGATGAGACAGGCCCCAGCTCACCCACCACCCGAAAGAGAATTGAAAATGGTGGAATCGATAAAAATGATATTTCAAACATGCTTATCCAACTTAGTAAATGTATATTACCTTAATGAATGGGTTTACTGTACATTATTTGGTATGAGAGGTGGAGGCTGGGACGTATTAAGTTTGACTTTCGAGGTTCTATTGTACTCTAAATTTTGTCCCGTTTTTGATAAATTGCCAAATGAGTATGCAGTGGCACAATATGTGGAACACAATGCGTCATGTTCCGTTCACTCTCTGAATAGAAAATGAATGTATTCAATTAGTCTTCAGTCAAAGATGGATAATAATGAGTTGCAGTGTGCAGAGCTCCTTCCTCCTTTGTCCCCCTCCCGCTCAATGAGAGGCCCTCAGACTAATGTTACCCCTCTCTGGTAAATGCATACCGCACCAGGAAGACGTCTGATGGACTCTATGAATAATTAACTAACATGATTACAGTGATGAAAGCTCACAAATCTCTCGGGTCATTTAGCACAGTCCGAGGGAGCGGGAAGTGGGAGTGTTGAGGTGGAAGCTCCTGCGTGTCAAATATTGTCTCAAAGCTGTAAAGATGTAGCGATATTAAAACACAGACTGCATGGACGGAACTCGGCCATCATGGGGGAAGACGAGAAACAGGGAATAGAAAGAAAAATTGAAGGAGGCATGTTGAGATCAGGAACACCCACCACTCGAGCTGTCTCCGATGCTGGGGAGCACAAAGACAGTAGAACCTTTGTGCATGTGTGCCCGTTTCATTCAAGCACAGTTTAATCATCCATCTGATTCTCTTCTATGTAAATGTATCCTCCGCACGCTAGTGGCAATTAATGGCGGTTTTCAGTCACGACATGATGTCACCTTATATAGAGGAGGACTCGGTGGATAGATTTAATAAGCACCGGTCGTTATGCATTCTCCATCCGTCCGTGTTCTATGCCGCTTCCCCTGTTTGAGGTCACGGAGAGTTGGAGCCTATCCCAGCCTGGATAGTGACGCACAGGGCACATATGAACACTGTCAACCTTTCTTACTCACATTCACGCCGCCGCTGAGTGGGAACTGAACCCACGCTGCATGCATGCAAGCCAGGCAACAGCAGCCAATATTCACTGTGAAATGGAGAAATGCCAGTTTGCATGATAATAAGTATGATAAATTGGGACGGACCATAATGGTTGGATTGATGATTTTAACCAATTTGGTAACTGGTGTGATTTAGTTATTCAAATTTCTTGTAGAACCATCCATCCAGTTTATAAAGTGCTTTTGCTCGTCCAGGTCGAGTTTGAGTCCATCTCAGCTGACTTCAAGCAAGAGCGAGGGTACACTGGTTGGTAGCCGAATTGCAGAACACGTACAGAGGAAAAAAAAAAATTGTACAGTATGGACAATTTTGAGTCTTCAATGAACCTCGCATGCATGTTTTTGAAATGTGGTGAACTACAGAGGATTTCTGGAGCCCAGAATCTAACCCTGGAACTCTCGACTGCCAATGTTTTCAACACGAGGTCACTGTGCTGCTTTGTGCAAATTGATACTATTGGTCGGTCCCGACATGGGTATATTATTTATTGAGCGATCCATCCACCCATTATCTGAACCGCTTATCCTCACTGGGGTCGTGAGCGTTCTTATCCCAGTTGACTTTGGGCCCTAGGCAGGGTACAACCTGAACTGGTTGCGAGCCAATCGCAGGGCAACCACTGAGACACACAATCATATCTAAGGACAAATGATCAATTAACCTACCGTGCATGGGAATGTGGGAGGAAACCGAGTGAATACCTGGAGTGGAGAAAACCCACGCAAGGAGGCCGGGGCCCGGGCCCGGAATCGAACACATGACCTGTGCACTGTGAGGGGGACATGCTAACTAGTCAATGATGAGTGCAATCTGTTAGTTTTTGTTGTTGTTTGTTTTTTTTTGGGGTGGGGGGTTGTTTACAGTATATTCACTGAGGGTTCACTGTTTCTGCAACATTTTTGTGTTTCGCCATTACTCTTGCTTATTCTCAATATGTTATAGGTTGTTGAATGTGTTTTGATTATTTTAAAAGAGTGTTTAATGGCCTTGTAAAATGTGCCATACATGCTATAAAAATATGCCTGGAGAGTATTTCAAGAAGCTGTTCAGAGATGAGATGATGGATGGATTTCACTTGCCGGAGGAGTGTTCTATAACGCAACGCCCGCGATGGAAAGGGGGGGGGATCGCCGTATGTATTCCTTGAGGCACAGCATCAAAGATTTGAGCACAAATGTATTGCACGAGTTGTTTTGTGTTATCTGTGTCTCAGTCAAACAAAAGCACGTGTAACATTTAGCAAGACAACAGCGCGATTGTGTGCCGATTGCGCATTCATGGGATGGTGGAAGGAAGGAAGCAGATTGTAAGAGGTGACAAATGATGGGTGGGCTTTTCCGCTCCGCCTCTCCTGCCCTGGCTTGCCTGCCAGGGCAGAGCGATTGCATCATTAAAGAGGATGAAGTCATGCTGCAACAGAAGGGTGGAACAGGTGCTGCAAATTTAATTTGATCAGGGGGGATGATGCCTGAGGAAAAAAATAAATAAAAAATCTACTGCTTCGGCCTGAACTCAAACATGTCCCGTTGTCTGTTGCGTTTCTCCTGAAACAATCTGCTCTTGGATTTTATTGTTCTTCTAACCCATGTTTAAGTGCAGCTCCAATTAAACATAATCATAGCCACACATCCGTAGTACGACGTCTGCGGTTTAGTGCCTTATTGTCCCCGTGGGAACATTTTGTTTGTTCGTGATGCTTCCTGCCATGGAGACTGTGAAGCACACACCCAATTATGTAGCAGTGCCGTCAGTCGAAATGAAAAACCATTGGAGCAAACAAAAGGGGAAGAACGTACAGCACAGCGGAGAGAGGCAGAAAGTCAATGCATCGCTCCTCTTTTCTATCAGCAGGCTCTTATTAATGATGCAGCACTCTTGTGTCAGCCCGCTGGCACAATTCACTCTCATCATCACCACGAGATGGCATGTGGGACTCACCAACGCAGAGTACAGCCGCACTCTGCCTCACTGTGTCTTGACGCAGATGCACAAACTGTGCTGAAAGCCTACTACCACGCTATTTGGGACATTTACTTCCGCAAAAGTCAGACTTTACTTCGATCTAAAATGCAACTTGCAAAGGATTGCATCCGGATGAAAAGTGGTTTGATGTTAACAGTCTTGGCCTGCCAAACATGTCGTGTTTTTTTTCTTCCTTTAAATCTGGGACGGTAATAACGGATGCATCCATTCATGGTCCTTTAAGAATAGTGAAAATTGTGTGGAAAGGAGGCAAAATGGAGTTAGCTACTGGTTGCAACCAGCAGAGGGGCTGTTGATCCAATCTCTAGTTTGTGCCGTGAAAAAAAACCAACAACAACAACATGACTAGCACTGTCACATTGATGAAACCTAAATAGTGTGAGTAACCAAGTTGACGTGGCGATCCTGTCAGGCATTACAGATTTTGTGGCATTTTAAGTTATTTGGGGTCTCCTTTGACCACCGGGATGTTCCTGCTTTGCACAAGAATGAATGTGACAGTTACTGTCCTTAGAACACACATTTAGCGAACTATGGGTCAGATAAACACTTCAATTTAATGATTCACGACCTTATGACGGAAGACGTTTATCATTGCATACCGCATTGCAACCATGTGAACAGATGAGCAACCGAAAAGGACACAAACTACTGTATTTTCCGAACTAAAAGTGGCCTTCCATTTTCTTAAAAGCTCACAGCGCACCTTAAAATCCGATGCGCCTTGTGTATGGTCATTACGGTAATATGTCGACCCCAAAATGGCTCCGTGCTAGAGACATGATTACATCACGGAGTTCAAACTTAAGGCGATCGGGTTTCGCAGTTGAAAATAGAGCAAGAGAGTTCAACGTTAACGAGTCAATATTATAACTTGTTGTTGGTTCAGTGAACTGTGTCGCTGATTTATTAAATACGTTTTACTGACATCTGATCGTCGCTATATAAATCAGGGTGTAGTGTTCTGTTCTGTTGGCATTGCTTTGAGCGTAGCTCCATCTAGTGGATGCATTGTGGATTGTGTCTTATAATGCGGTGCGTCCAATATATGAAAACAATTACAAAATAGGCCATTGATTGAAGGTGCGCCTCATAATCCAGTGTGCCTTTTAGTGTGGAAAATACGGTACTTCATTTTGTTTCTTCACAAGAAGAGTTGACAGTTTGTTGAAAGGGCATTAAGTTGCCCAACCCACATCTGGATTACTACTATGAATGTTTGTTTCTTTAAAATGCATTCTGTACAACAGTGGGCTCTTTTGGAAGGCGTACCGTGCATATCACTAACTGGTACAAGAAAGTACTAACGGATAGATGCAGACATCTCCTCCTTGGCAGAAGTAATGAAACACCTGCATAACTTATAGATGGTGTTATTGCAGGGCTTTCCGTCTGAATTATGTTTTTGTGCTTGCCTGCTGCACGGTCCTTGCTTACCAGCATGTGGAGATGCATGTGATTTCACAACGAACTGGGTCACAAATCAGCAGGAGGCTTTTTACATGGCTGGTGCGGCTTTGGGACAAGCTGGGGAAAAAATAAACAAAAGTGAGCATCTTAAAAGCAGTTCTTGCTTAACGGGGTTCATCATGAGAGGGGCATCTAATCTGATCCGAGATCAGGCTGGTGTACAGCCTTGCTCTCATGGAGGCAGGGAGCCTCGCGTTCCTTATGGACTCCTATTGATGGAGGCGGGAGTGCGGTGATTCAGTTGCAGTCATTCTGCATTGATTTTCTGCAAGTGCACAAGTGGAGAGTAGGCAAAATGAGAGAGCTTGGACCGGGGGGAGCGGCCGAGGTTATCTTCTCAAATATCCGGAAGTACTTTTTTTCCGATATGGCGCTGACCTTCCCCCGCATCAAAAAGAGAGGCTTGCTCAGACGTCAGCTCAGCAGCTTCACAGGACAGCAACCTCAGCAAATGCATTCCTTAAGCAACTACGCCCCGAAGCCATCCAACACAGTCAATAAAAGTCAAACAAGCACTTATTTCACTTTCTAATTTGGCTTCCCAGCCCTCAGAAACCTGATGTGATGAGCAGCTACTTGCATGAGAGCCGGCGTGAGAGAAGCCTCATGCCAAGATGAAGACAGAAGCAAGGGCCAAGTTCCAAGAAGCTTTTTTATTGGCAGTCTCACGGAGTTATTTTAAAAGGCAAGATTGTTGGAAAGACCACGTGACAAAGAAAGAAAGCGTATCCACAGCGGGGGAAAGAAAAAGCCTTTTTTTCTCCTCATATTTTGCGCAAAGCACAATTATTCCCAGCATGCAAGCTCATGTCACAATATGAAAGTACCGTAAAATAAAATACAGCTGCTTGTCACTCAATACGCTTCGATATAAAATCAATGTTCCTGATTGAAATCCCATTAATGCATTAGTGTACCCTCAAAAAAAAAAAAACACCACATATTGTTGGGTTACTTTTTATGACATTGAAAAATAGCGTACGGCAGTATTCGTGCATTGATTTGTGCCTTCAAAAGGCGTGGCTTTGTGATTGAGGTTAGGAGCCGCAGTTGACTAGTTAGTTACCAGCTCCGTGCTCTTTGTGAGTGCTTTCATTTTGTATTTATATGTGTGACTATTGGTCTAGTTAAATAGCCGACATTGCTGAAAGGCAGCTGCAGCTCTTTTTATTTTCCCTTCACCCTAATGTTGGAAAGTCCGAAAATCACTTGATTATATTTTGGTTCACAGCACAGAGTAAAAAATCCATTCATCCATTTTCTCGGACCGCTTTATCCTCACAAGGATCGCAGGGCGTTTTTGTGATATGTTCCCACAAGCTACTTTTTGCTTCATGGAAATGAGAATGAAATTGTATTAGACAGGTGGGACTTGAGGATTTGTGAAACTGTAGTAGAGCCCGAAAGTGGGGTATGTGCATCATTTCTAACATTTTGATTTGTTCAATGGGAGAGGGCCCACATATGTAGAAAGAAAATGGCACATACTGTTCTTTAAGTGTGGGCTGTACTCGAGATGCCCAACACATAACGCTGTCCACACAATGGCTGTCCTTTCAATTCACGTCACAGAAGGCAAGTTGTTTGCTCCAAAACAATTTGCCGAGTTGTTTTGACTTCTTTCAGTTGGAGGTCAATACAAGGGACAATTTGTTCTGTAAACTCTGATTACTTTGTTGAAGATGCAGGGAAGCCAAGATTAAAACTGAAATTATTTTATCGGTTTGTTGCCTTGAAATTTGGAGTCCACTCAACTTTTTTTTTCACAGTGTATAAACATAGAGAGAAAAGAAATGCTCAAATCGGGCCCGCAAAAAGTTGACCACTGCGTGTACCGGGGCACCTGTAAACTTCCAATTTGTTCATATTTAATTTATATTCCCCAAAGGAAGTCATGCAAAATGATCTCTATGAATTTTAATTAGGACTTCAAACAGTTGAGCTGCAGCTGGCCCAAGCAGCGCTTCTCTTTGATCAGGCATCACTCTCCTATATATATTTTTTTTCCTTCTCACTTTCTTCCTCCGGGCAACACTCTTCTAATTGGTTCAGCGCTGCTTCCAGCCTCCCTGTCATCTTTTGCTCTATCTCTCAAGTCCATCTGTAGACCTAAAAAGATTGCCGCCGTGCAAATGACCCTATTTATTATCAGATATTTGGAAAACCGACTTCATATTCATGTTCTGCTCGAACAAAGCCTACTAGAGGCGATTTTTTGGCGCTTGGTGCCACAGTGAAACTGTCTGAGAATGGAGTTGGGTTTCTTGTTTGCGCTGATTGGAGAGCCCGCTCTTCTGGGTGTGCGCTGCACTGTTAATGTAGTGAAGTGGCTCATCGGTCAGTGAGCTCGATTTAACATCTGACTCGCAGGCCGAGCGGCGGTTTGTTCCTCAGCGCGAGGTCCCACGGGTCCTCCCCGGGTGCAGGCAACATATTCCACGATCAATAACAACACCCAAGAAGGCTGTCGTCAGGGGTAGGGGCGCGCGCTCATAGGAGGCTATATATTGTACTGCATACTGTATGATTATTAGATTGTATATATTTACATCCCGCACGCCTCAACCCTTTGGTGCTCCCGGCAAATGCAGCAATAAATTGGACTTCTCATTCGCTCTTACTTGTCATTGGCTTAAGGGACTAACAGTGAGCTATCAATAGATCTTCCTTGACTCTGAGTTCTGTCGATATCCTTTTAAAGCGCGATTCCCTAGTGCATTACTTTTCTGTTTTGATACCTCACCCTCGTTCAGTGCCTCAGCGCCGGGTTTATTGCGAGAGTGCATCTACCAATTACCCGTGAGGCCCACTTGCCCCCCTGGATCAGCCTCACTATTATATGTGACTGGGTTTGTATCGACTCGTCCTCATTTCTGTTTGCTCCCCACCCACCTCTTTCCTCCAGGCCCTGTCTATGAGCGAGGTAAACGGGCCCGGCCCCCAGGTGGCAGAACCACAGATTGCGATGTTCTGCGGCCGTCAGCTGCTTCACATGAACCCGCAGACGGGCCAGTGGGAGCCAGACCCTCAGGGCCGCAAGGACTGCTTCAAAGATCCCAATGAAATGCTCTCCTACTGTCAGGAGGTAGGCTTGACAAAGGATGGCACATAGAAACATTCTCTTTTATTTTTTTATTTTATTTTTTTTTTAAGAGTTCAGATCTGCCCAGAACGTGATGATCGACTGTATTGAAGATAATCAGTAAAGGGATGTTTTTGGAATGTACAATATTATATTTTATTCTCATAGTCTACATAAATAATTAATTAACATTGATTATATAATAATTAAAAATGCACGCATTCAATATATGACACAATATCATATTCCGTTTTATATCACCCCCTTATCAGCTCTTTGTTCCTGATTACTGAGTCCTCATATAATGGGACAATCGCATAATTAACGCCCCCTTCCTTGGAAAATACTGTTTGTATTTATGAGGAAAGGGCGAAAAGCGTCCTCTGGCGGTCATACTACGCATATAATCAGTGTTATTTGATGGCTCGTGCGTTCTACATTTGTTGACGTCTGAATAAATCTCGGGGTGCGCCTCTTCCTTGAAATTCACAATTTTTGACAGTGGCCCAAAGCAATGAGTTGATAAATTGGAACGAATCAGTCGAGAACAGTTAACAAAATGGTAATAATGAAGCATTAGACAGAGGCCTTGCATGGCGTTACAAAGACGCATGAGTCTTTCCCTTTTATAGTCTTCTTCCTACACACCCACAGCCATTATTTGACCCTCCTCCTTCAACCTGTCCTCTGACCAAATGTCCCCTGTCTCCTCCTCTTGCCTTCATTCCCTCTGCTTCTGCCCCTGCATCTCTCTTCCGACACTTCCATCTCTGCATGGACCCGCACGACCAGATGTACCCAGCGCTTTCCATCTCCCACGTAGAGGAGGCAAAAAGTCCCGTGAACATCCCTTACTGGTGTAAGAAAGGCTGGAGCCACTGCCAGGCACGCCGCTTCATAGTGGTGCCCTATCGCTGCCTAGGTAAGCGTACTGATATAAATCATGCAAATGCCTGACATGCCACGCGTCATGAAATGAGAAACAATAGTGTCAACTTAATTTCCATGAGAAGGTGAGGAAATCAGGGAAAGTAATGTTCTGTCATTTAATTTACAGCCCGCTCTGTTGTATCGACTTTTTGTCGCACGTGACACAGAGAAAAAAATAATGTACTTAAATACAGGAACTCGCGACAAACCAAATGGTCATGAGCTTCAAGTGCAGCACAGCACGGCAAAGAGCGCACGTCTTCATTAGCGTAATGCTAATTGTCTTTCTGCAGTTGGGCACTTCAGGTTTATGCAATTTCGACATGTAGGAATTATTTGATAATAAACGGTGGCATTTTAATGGCTTGTATACAAATGGAAAGATTTCTGAATTACCTGCCCACTCAGTGTAAAATTAAACAACTGAATAAAGGTTCTGACAATTGACCTTATTAACAGCTTTGTATAAACATAGTCGGGTGTCTAGAGTGTCTGCCCCCCCCAGACTAGTGTGTAATTGAACGTTTTATGCATATTTCTGAAAATGTGGCTGTAAGTGGAGCGTTCCCGATTTACGTGCAAAGTAGATCATAAGTGCAACATATATTTCCGCACTGAAGCACGCAGTTCTTCATTCACCAATCAGAGGGTAGCGGTGCGCCAACACAAAGAAAAATAATAATAATAAATAGACCCCTGGTTCTCTGTGTTTGAGGAAATGGCCATATTTTAAGGAAATATGCCAAAAAAGGAGTCACTGATTGTATGTCTCACTCGCCTGCCAGTCGTGCGGGCAGCGTGGGTTAAAGAGACAAAAAAAAGAGAGACAGAGAGAGAAAATATGTTCAAATTAGTTTCGGTGACCGGTTCCCCGCTTTCGACTCTTGTCAACCCAGACCTGGACTCCAGTCATAGAAAATGGAGGGATGATTGTCACAGTGCGATTTTTGTGTATTTCCATATTGGTGCAGAAGGTGAGTATGTGAGCGAGGCCCTGCTGGTTCCAGACCGATGCCGTTTCCTTCACCAGGAGAAGATGGATGCCTGCGAGAGTTACGTGTACTGGCACAACATTGCAAAGGAGGTGCGATACATGGCAGGTCATCGAAATGTGTGTGAAGCAACAAAGATGACTTGTAATGTTCTTCTCCCAAAGGCGTGCACTGTAGACAATCTGGAGCTTCACAGCTATGGGATGCTTTTGCCATGTGGAGAAAATTTCCGCGGGGTGGAATATGTATGCTGCCCAGGTCGAAGCAGCACCAGCAGTAAGCCAGAAATTGAAGAAAGGGAACTCCTCACTGGCCACCAGACCACACAGAATCGCGGAATACTCAATTCTGCGTAAGACACCCCCCGCCGAGAGATTCGGTTTGACCGCTTAGCATGTCTGGATGTATGGTCACCGCCTTTTATTTCTACAGCAGCAAAATGATCGAACCCACCCCGAGCCCCTCCCCCGACACCGACATTTACGAGACGGATATGGAGGACGACGATGACGAGATGGTGGAGGACGACGAGGATGAGGAAGAGGAAGAAGAGGATGAGGTGGATGAGGATCCGGTGGAAGAGGAGGACGAAGAGGAGCCCATTGCAGTGAGAAACCCAGAGAAGTACGAATACCCCATCGACTCGGGTCCCTACCAGACAGCTGACTATCTGGACTCATCCTACTATGACAAAAGCTACAAAGCCACAACCTCACCACCTCTGATGAAAGGAGACAGCGGTACTTGTACTCATCCCCCTCTTGATAAGCACAACCAGAACTGATGTCAATATTTATGGAGTGATCCAGTGCTTCACTTTTTCCGCATTTTGTGATGTTTTCACACGCTTTGGATCCTGCGGCTGAAATAATGATGCAGCTAATTTATGGATTTTTTTTACAGGCTTCGCGCCACCAACACATTCTCCGCCAATCTCAATTCCCCCTTATGCCTTGTTTCGCGCCTTACCCCACAGGTATGGTGTTCACAAGAACGAAGGGTTGTCTCAGTTCGCAGCGGGCGGGCTTGGTCTCACATCAGGAAGCAGAGACGGCTCCAAATTATATCCGACAAACTGCGGCATGGTGTGAGACCAAGCCGTCTCACTTGATGTCACAAGAACGTCGAGGGGAAAAAGTCGCAGATATACACTGTTCATTTCCGATGTTTATCAACTGTGTCCAAGGCAAGAGCATTGTGAAAACGCATTTGTGGGGAAAAAGACTGGAATTTGGCAGTAAAATATAATGCGGAAAAAAAGTGAAGCACTGTGACTATTTTTCTGATGCACTGTAATTTTCAACTTTGAAGCCAGGCAAAGTCAAAGCAATTACCTCTGTTCCCTGTCGCTCCCATTGCAGTGACAACCACTCGACCCACAGATGGCGTGGACGTTTATTTCGAGAAGCCAGTGGACGACACTGAGCATGCCAACTTTCTGCGTGCCAAAACAGACCTGGATGAACGACGAATGAAGCGCATCAATGAGGTGAATTTCACAGGGTGGAGAGTACCTGAACAGGATTATAAATTCTGCTGCTCTTTTTGCGCCATTTTTGGCATGAGAAATTCAAGTCGAGGGTTGGGCGATTTGGCTCAAAATTTATATCAACGGCAAAGATCACAATATAAAATTAAGGCATAACACGACCTTCCGTTAAATGTTAAGCAAGCCCCCTCACTGTCCTTTTATTAAATTTCATCATAAAATACATTTTTATTCTTTGGCTCTACATTGTTTTAGTGCTTTATGGTGTCTGGTGTATTTTTGTTTTAAATTTCTTGTTTTTATTGTTATATGACAGATTTTTAGTCCGCGTAAAGCACTTTTTATGCAGCAATAGTTTTCTCCTCTATAACTTAAGTGGAGTTGAGAAAATGGACTGATAGATGGTTGGAAGGAAATACCAAGATCCTTTAGAGCAGCGATTTCCAACCAGTGTGCCGATCAGGTGTACTGCAGAAAATGATCTTAGTTTTCTTTAATTGATTAGAAAATTATTTCATTAATGCAAATAATGCGCTGTTGTTCTTCTGGTGCAGGGATGCCCAAACGTTTTGGACCAAAGAGCTACTTTTAGATTAACCAACCTCCCGCGGTCGACCCCTTACCGCACACGCGTGCATACGCACGCACTTACACGCGCACGTCCCGATGAGCAATAGTCATAACTGACTGAAACAGAAAAATAAAGTAGACACAAAAATTTGCGAGTTTGTGAAAATCAAATCACTGCCTACCTTCGTAGGGACCTGACGCGGAGTCATGGCTCGATCGTAGCTCACGCGTCGCGTTTTAAAATGCTTCGCCCTGCACTCCAGATTTCCATTCTTTGCCCTTGCGCTCGGTGAATTGTACATGAAACAAACGCTGAATTAGAATAATAATAAAAATATAGCGCAACAGCTATGATCGCGAGCTGCCTTTCCAGACTGCTGTCCGCTAACAACTTCCGGTGATGCACGTCATGCGGTACCTTATGTTAAAAGTAACCTCCTTTTTTTATTTTATTTATTAAGTTTTTTTAAATATTTTTTTGTGAACGCGGGACTAATAGGGTGCTAAGGGTGCAGTGTGAACTAACTCAAAAATATTACATATGTAAGTTGAGGGGTTAGTAGGTTTGTTGAGGATACGCTCTACTTTACGAATAGGCAAAAGGAGAAATGGAATCCTTAGAACGCAGTTTTTATTCTTTCAATGTCTGCACCTCCGAACGAACGAGAACACGCCTATTTCCGGTTACACAAACACTTCCTGGTTTCCTTCAGCCAATCAGAGAATATCAACATAAACTTGTTTCAGCAATTATTAAACGGAATATAACCTAGGTAACACTAATACAAAAGAATATAATGCTAAAATATAAAATGAAAATAATTCATAATTTAACATAAGATTACACATATAAATAACACGCACACAGACACACAAATGTTTTGGGTTGTGTTTTTTATTTCCCTCTACAACCCTCACGATCGACTTTGGACCAGTCCGCGAGTTACAATCGCGATAGACGTATTGGCGCATCCCTGTTCTAGCGTATCAATGGAAGTAGCTTAACAAGACCCACATTAAATTAAAAAAAAAGAGCCACCACAAAAAAACAAAAGACATAACATGAAAAAAAATACAAATAGAAATCAAAAACAGAGCTTAATAAAAGACTGGAAATACAGTAACTCTTTAGAGGGGTACAAAAGATTGTTGTTTCATCCTTCCAATAATATTGGTAATCTTCAAAAGACCAATGAATAGTTGTGATTGGAAACATTGAACTGGGTTATAACTTACAATGCCGGCGTGTTTGCAAAGCAAACCAGGGTGGAGAAAAACACTCTTAACACACCACAAAATAATCTTCCAGAGACATCCAAGGGACAAATCAAGCTCAAATTACCGCAGGCCCAGTTATCGGTGGCAAGTGTGTACCCTGCTTTACACAATTCAGAGCCAAAAGAAATACATTCAACAAAACAAATTTGGAATCATTTTGGGCTTTTCCCTCAATATTGTAAGAAAGCAGTCTATGATCTTGCCTGTGCAGTTTCAATGGAAAAATCGTATGTGACTGTTTTCCGACATGAAATCTTTCCATTTGTTAGATCATGAAGGAGTGGGCTGAGGCAGACAACAAGTCAAAGAATCTGCCAAAGTCAGAGCAGCAAGCCCTAAATGAGGTATGTGTGTCAGATGGTATAATGGCGTAGCTGCTTACATGGCCTCCATTTTAATTCCATCATCATCTGCCTGCAGCACTTCCAGTCCGTGCTGCAGACGCTGGAGGAACAAGTGGCGGGCGAGAGGCAGAGGCTGGTAGAGACTCATCTGGCCAGAGTGGAGTCCATCCTCAACAACAACCGCCGGCTGGCTCTGGAGAACTACCTGGCTGCGGTGCAGTCTGACGAGCCACAGGTCAAAGATAAAAGTCATCGAAAGCGAGTCGTCGGAAAAATGGCCAAGTCGAAACATTGCTGTCCTCCTTGCAGCCGGAGCACGTGCTGCAGGCTCTGAAGCGATACATGGCAGCCGAGCAGAAGGACCGCAGACACACACTCAGGCACTACCAGCATATTGTGGCTGTCGACCCGCAGAAGGCTGAGCAGATGAAATTCCAGGTGCCTGACTCTTTGATATTTACTGCTGACGACTGCAAATTCTGTATGGGCTTCTAGTGTCACTTCAATAAACTGATTTTTTTAAAATGAGATAAAGGATCTATTCATCCTCTTGAAGCGGCGTCCAAAGGTAAATTTTGCTGATGACAAAACCAACTTCATTCTTTTTTTGCCCTAGACTTTCCAAAGTAGAACATAATCCCTTCTGCGAAGTTGGTTGACTTCCAGTTCTAATTATTGCACACTGGTCAACAACTTGTGATTTTTTTTTTTACATTTTGTTTTAAATCAGAGATGCGAGTACTGTAAATCTTTCTTGATTTGTTTTTTTTTTTGCACTGATTCTGAATCTGCCCTCATTTTTTCTCTAGCACATCTCATACATTTCTTGATGTCATTACCATTACAACTTTAATACAGTATGTAATATAGTCATGTATTTGGTAATAATTATTAAGGGACAAGTTCAGGAACAGTTGGATTCTTCTTTTTTTTCCGGAAACATCATAGCTATAGTATAAATTGCAACGCATGGTAAAATCCTATCCTGTAAGCTTTTATTTGTCCAAATTAAAATTTAAAAAATTAACTTCTTGCTTGAACTTCAAATCGTACCACATTTGAGTTCACGCTGTCCTCTGGGTCCAATTCAAAGTCAGATCCATTGCAGCTTGCTGTTCAAACTTGTAAATTCCGTTTTTTTTTTTTTCCAGGTGTACACACATCTGCATGTGATCGAGGAGAGGATGAACCAGAGTCTGGCGCTGCTCTACAAGGACCCAATCTTGGCCGAGGAGCTCCATGATGATATCCGTATGCTGGAATATATTTGGGGTGTCTTGGAAAGTTTGCATTTAAGATCACATTTACCAAAGTTTTAAATGTGTTCACTGCAGAAGACCTGGTGCGGGCGGAGCGGGGCGACATCAGCGAGCTCATGACCACGTCCTTCTCTGAGACGCACACCACCGAGGAGCTTCTGCCAGCTCAGAGTGAGGAAGAGAAGGATGACGAGGAAGAAGAGGAGAGAGAATTCCAGAACAGGCCTTATCCTCCTCGCGTTGGTACGAACTGTGTCTGCATAATGTTAGGTCTGTCGCACAAGGCTGTTTTTTCTTCCATTAACATTGTCTTTCCTCCTTGTCGCTACAGACTTGCAATCGAATAAGAAAGGTGAGCAAGCCTGTCTATTCATCTGCTATACAGATGGGGATTCGCTAAACGCAGGGGTTGTACAAGCTATGCGTAACAATGGGGGTGGGGGGGGGCATGTCATAGCATTAAACTGAAACCCTATGATTGGTTGCCCTATCCTGTTGATCCATCCCATACAAGTATTTAGAATGTAAGGCAAGTATTCACTGCTGCATGCTTCTGGAAAACTTGCTAAATATGATTTCTTAACACCTTTGTTCATAAGACCTACTGTATTTGTGAATGAGGTGTTCTTTAACCCAATGTGATGATGATTTTGTGTTTGCAGGAGATGAATATGACTATGCCACATCTGAGAGGGCTCCTACTTACGAATATGAGGAAAAGGTAGCATTCTTTGTGTGTGTGTGTGTGTGTGTGTGTGTGTGTGTGTGTGTGTTTCATGATAATAAGTGGTCATGATAATAAGACCACCTCCCACCCACAATCGCGCTTCTGTCTCTGAAACGTCAAAGTTCATTATATGTACACTGAAAACATTTTTCAACCCATGGTTGATCGCTACCTAAATGTTTCGGCACATTCTGTTCCCTCGTAGATCAACACCTCCGTGGAGCTCAAGCAGGTTGTCTACAAGCCCGATGAGATCGAGAGAGATGAACTGGTAAGAGCGACGTGACCCAATGATCAAAGGTCAAGAAATGAGTGATAAGCATGGCCATCACTTTGCATCTTTCTTTCTAAAGCAACCTGACGCCTTGGAGACATTTAACCGTGGAGCAATGGTGGGCTTGCTGGTGGTGGCTGTGGCCATCGCCATGGTGATGGTTATCAGTCTGTTGCTGGTGCGCAGGAAGCCCTACGGCACCATCAGCCACGGCATCGTGGAGGTAGGACCTGACAAATATACAATCGAGTCCCGCATGTTCGCTCAAGTTTCTTTCGTCGCATATGATGACTGAATTCACGTTTGTCTCCAACAGGTGGACCCCATGCTGACCCCAGAAGAGCGACAGCTCACCAAAATGCAAAACCACGGCTACGAAAACCCCACTTACAAATTCTTTGAGCAGATGAACTGAGTTCGTAACAAAAACGCCCGCTGGTTTCGTCCCATCGTCACGGCGGTGCACCGACCACGCCACCTGTAATGGATTGAAAACATTGAGATTTCATTAATTAATTACATAAGCTCAGTCTTTAGTTCGTATCCATTGTAAATGACCAACGATGTCAATCAATCATTACCGAAATGTGAATAGTGAATATTATACTTCACCTGCTGTAATCTCCATTGGATTAGATCCTGCTGCAAAAACATCCCATTGAAACAGTCATCACAGTGGCATGACGTGACCTACTGACATACCAGAAACGGAATGGTGCATAATGCTTTAGAATATTTATTTTTCCAAAGTTGACTTCATATTGTCTCGCATAGGTATAGTACTGTATCCATGTAGATGAGTGTGATAGGCAGCCCGTTCGTCCTCATTTACAACCGCAAACGACCAATTAAATGAAGTGTACCTCCATCAAACTTCAACATTTCCAATGAGATCAGATAGCTATTTTTTCAAAGTATATATCTTATTTAATTCCAAGTATCGGCCCTCAACACTTGTTTTACATAAGTTGGCAAATATACAGCAAAATATTGAGCCGAATTAAGTTTATTTATCCTGCAAATATGTGTGGTTCCCTTCTAAAAAGTTGCCGCTCCAAACGGTCACTGTAAATAACAACCGACGTACAGTTAGCCCCCCCAAATGATTCACGTCCCGTTCGGATTATCGTTTTTTTGTCAAATGGGTATCTTCTGCCTGGAAATGATACAGCAGAAATTGACTTAAAACGTCTTTGTTGGCGATATTAATATTTAAGATATTGGATTTTATTTTTTTTCCGAGTCATTTCCATTTGGACAGCACCTTCTTTTGCATCATTCTCAAGGATTCTGATGACTTGGAGCGCGATCGACATCATTTTAATCCATTTGAACCTTACTGTACCGCGGCTTACTCTCACATTCCAAAAACACGCTTTATGTTACTTTAACTGAAGATTGTAAATTGTCCAGCTGTGAATGTAGGTGTGAATTGTCAAAAGTCAGCTGGCTCAGCTCCCGCTTACCTACGACCTGAATGAAAACAAGCGCGACAGAACGGATTTATGAACATTACAAATGCCTGTATTGAGGATGAGTCGCAATACTTTTTCCAAAAGAATATCTTTAGACACAACATCATTCAGTCTTTAGACGCTTTTCTTGTGTCAAACCAGCCCGAAGATACAGTAACTCTTTTTGCTTCGTCGAGCGTATGATTAATTCCGGAGTCAAGTGTATATCCTATCCTCCTGTAGTAGACGTCCTGGTTAGACGTTCCTTTAAATCGTTGGTGTAATGGAGTAATACTAATCAACTAGTGCATTGTGCTGTAAACGAGAAGGAGAAGCATTTTCCTTACATGGCTGATTGAAAACGGACTGTTGTAAAAAAATAAACCAGCACAAGATGACACAGTAACTTATTTCTGAATGTATTTAAGGTAGATGTTGAGATTCCATTCCCTTAGTTAGTGACTTTATTTTCCCCGTCGTTAATCCCGGAGTCGTGACGTTAGGGCACGCGACATGCATTGACGCTCTCGTCAGTACGTACTTGGTAGCAGCTTGCTCATAATTTGTCAAGTGACTGTCAAGGCAGAGGAATTAAAAAGCCGAAGTTGTAAAATACAGAGTGCAGTATATTGTGTCGGTATGTGTATTCAATCCTAAAAAAACAAAACCAAAAAAAAAACAGCACACTTCGTTATAAGTAGTGATAGAATGCCATTAAGCTACTCGTCTTGACATCTTAACACGAAATATTAGCACTCTGTACATGTGTTCTTTTTCCTCTTAGCTCTGTGTGTCATTTTACGAAGCCACTTGAGAGGGTCATGTTGCAGGATGTGCTGATAATCCCGTTTTGGAGATGATGCAAAACACACACACACACACACACACACACACACACACACACACACGGTGGAGTTGTGACGGTGTGTTTCATGAGGCGGGTTGTGTTACGATGGGTCACAGCCTTTGTATAATTTGTACAGCTACGTTAGTGAATGTCCACAGTTTAACGATACTACTGAAACCATAGACGACGAGAATACGCTTGCCTGTTTTTATTTGGATCGCAAAAACCACCACCGATGGTTCCCTACCAGCATTTAGCAGATGTAGTAAGGTATGTAATACCGTAGTTACGCCCAATGCCATTTCTTCTGTTCAATTCTCTCCCTGTGAAAGACTAAAAAATGTCATTGAGATTTTAATTGCTGCGTTATTGCCTTTTACAATGCTGTGTTTTTTGGATGTAATTATATTGTATTTTTTATTTATATTGGACGTAATTATCAGTTGGTTCCAGGGTCATGGTTTTCACGTGTCATTTTAGAAGCTCGTATTGTAAAACAATGACATGTTTAAGATAAATGTGAATTGTAGTCCGGTGTATGCAGCCTAATCGACAGCGACAGTGTGGCACTAAGCACAATCCAACCAAATTGCTCTGTAAGTGCTGGGCATGGCTATTTGACCACATTTCCTTGAGCAATTAATGAATTCTTTATTTTTTATGATTTTTGTTTGTTTGTTTGTTTTTTTTTCAATGTTCTGAACTGAACGCACACTTCCAGGGCAGAATAATGCTGCCCGCGGAGTTGCGTCATAGCTGACGCCTTCTTGGATATAGCTTAACTTCCTCTTTGTGTTGCTGGACTTCTTTAGTCAACAAACTCTTTGAGATTGATTGAAAAAGGCCTCTGCTGGTGGCAGCTAAGTAGCGCACGCTCCATTTTGCCTCACTTGCTCCAACTTGCGAAAAGTCATCAATCAATTTCAGACAAAGGCTCCATTATCATGCCCATCCGTGGCTTGTGCACACAAATATACGACACTAGTTCACTATTGCCCCCCCCCATACGATCCGAAAACCAAAGCCATGTACCAAGAAGAAGCAGCTACTCGAATTTGACAAAAAGTGTTCTCTGTTGTGTAAATGTACTTGCAAGCAATCGGAGGCTGTAAAAAAAACCACACCAAGCTAATTGATAGTGAAATAAAATTGAATGACCCATAAACGTTGTCTTCTTTGTTTTCATTGATCTTCACTTGGACCTTTTCTGTATCTGAAACGCAGCATTCGGGGAACTTGACACAGTTAAATTTGTTCGGCAGGGTGGCACAGGAGATTGAAAAGCCACACTGCATCTAAAGGGACAACCGTGTGGCTTCGTGGTTTCTGAACATCTAGAAACAGAAGCATCAAGAGTAGAAGGAAGTTTATATGTGAGGTTTCTAGTTATTTGCGCTAAAGTGACAACTGTAAGTCTGGCGTTGATCCAAATGTTAAAGTCTCAAAGAGTTTGCCAAGTTTGCTCACAGTGCTCTGATTGTCACCCTAGCTGGATGAAGAAGTTCAACTTCTCATGTTCTGTGTTTAGGAAAACAACATAAGCAAGTACATTTTACTCTGTTGAGGAAATGCCGTAAATTCCGGACTATAAGCTGCTACTTTTTTCCCAAACTTTCAACCCTGCGGCTTATTCAGTGATGCGGCCAATTTATGTAATTTTTCTAACGGCCGCCAGGGGCGCTCGAGTAGAAAAGGTAAGATTAAGACCGGCCTTTATGACACTGTTTAATTCCGACACTGAGGACGGTGACTTCGATGGCTTCAGTTCACAGGAGGAAGATGAAGACGGCTCACCGTGATTTTTACACGTACCGGTATGTTCTTTTACCAGACCTGTTATACTGTGTTGCTATTCTGTTGCTAGCGTGTTGTTACCATGTTGCTACAGTTTTACTGCCGCATCACAGGCACCGTTTGGGAAGAAATTATATTATTATTATTGTTAAATTATATTATTAAAACTTTTAAAACTCTGTGTACCGTCTTTCTTTGTAAATATGTTTACATGGTTTAATGTGGGCACATGCGGCTTATATACAGGTGCGGCTTGTGTATGTACAAAATTGGTTTTCCTAGTAGTGGGTGCGGCTTATAATCAGGTGCACTCTATAGTGCGGAAATTACGGTAGATACATTTTTCCTACCTGTCTCATGTTTAATAACCAATGGGGCATTTATAGTAGATCAGAATGCAAAAATGACATGTTTTATGAGAAAATAATACCATGTCAAAAGTACAAGGTTCTCATGAGAGTTGAGTTACATTTCATACAAAATGAATGCAGGTTTGTAAAATACCGACACGTGTGCGTGTGTGTGTGTTGCTAGTTTCCTTCCACGTCACACCAAATGACTCCACACTGTGCCCGACACTGTGACAAGCATCAGCAAACATCACGCTTGTCGTCGCAGCACTTAAAGCAATTGAATACTTGACACAAATACTGACCACCAACCTGCTAATTAGTACTAAAGAGTGGGTGGCTCCACACACATTTCCTTCAAAAATTACAAAGAAGTGTCTGTCGTGTCTGGCATGAACATCGCACAGGTTCCCTTCATCCAAACCACAATTCTGACAGCGAGTTGTATTACTGTGAAAAAAGATTGTGTGGCCGTACAGTGACAGTTTAGCAGCCTTCGGCAACAGTCATCACGCTTGTGGTTCCTCAGAACTCCACAGCTCACAGACGTCCACTGTGGTAAAGTGACTCATATTTACCACGACGTGTGTTACATAGCAGCCTGCCTATGCATTTTCTTTAGTTCACTAACGCTTTGATTCATTCAAGAAAGCATGCAGTGGTAGCAAAGTAACAATATTTGGTACCGTAAGTGGGGGACTAAACTCTTATTAGGCAGTAGAAACAAAAAACTTCAATCTAATACTGATTGATTGTATACTGCATTTTGTGGGGTATTAAACTTGAGAACAGATGGAAAATCTGCCTCAAAGTTGTTCTTTTTGCAATTAGCTTGCATGAGCAGCTGTCGAATTAATGCAGTGACATAAATTTCCTTGGGAACTACCTGGATTTCTGCATTAATTGGGCATTAGATGTGATCTGCTTTTGATCCAAGTCAAAACTGTGAAGTGCGTGGTGTTTCATGGTTTGGGACTGCTTTGCTATCTCAGGGCCTGGACGCCTTGCTAGCATCAACAGAAAAATGAATGCCCATATTTTTCCAAGACATTTTGTAATTTGAAGCCATCTGTCTGTCTTATGCAGGTCTGATCTGCAACTACAGGAAACATTCGGCAGTGCTAAAGGAGGCTAAACCAGTAAGTACATTTGAAGGTTGACATTTCCCACCCTGCACCATATTTTGGATGAAGATGAGATCTTTTTTCAAGTTCAGTTCAAATCACTTTTTCTTGCAAATGTTTTATTCCATTCTGAAATGTTGATGATTAATGTACCAAGTTTGGTTTCTTTCTTTCACTGGAGATGACTCGTCTGCCACAAAAGCAAAGCTGCTCTCGCTGTAGAAATGTTTCCCATTCATCCCCAGATGACATTTACTATGCAAAATCATGTAAATGTGGAAAAACATTCGATCGGGTTAATTTGTGACATGAGAGCGCAAATGTCACACACATACAGTGACGTCTTGCTTTACAGACAATAACCATTCATACTTTTTTGTGTTGTGAACATAAATATTTATCAGAGGCAGAAACAGATCGCAAAAATACCCAGAGTGGAAAGTAAAATAAACCATCGAACAACTGTCACATTTAAAGAGTCTCAAAAGTACTGCAAACAAGGGTGCTATTTTTTTCATTTATTTTAGATTTATATGAACTTTGGTTTTTTTTTTTTACTAACAAATGATTTATAAAGTTGGAAAAAGCTAAATCGAAATGTATTGTTTTGGGGTTGGGGATTGAATGTGAATATTCTAAGTACAGTACACTGCACATCTGTCTGCAAAACAATCGTGCAACCATTAAAAAAAATTAATCATATTTTTCCCTATAACCAAATATGGTTTAATTTGATTGCTCATCAAAGTATAGAGACTAACGTCACCGTGTTGGATGATCTATGACAGTGTTTTGAGTGCGACTAGTGGCTAGATAAATCATTATTTTTACTTTTACGTGCAATACATTTTATTTGAACCATTATTTAAGTACTTTATTTTCCTATATTTGCTCACTTTATCAAACTGTACATAATACATACAGTGTCTTACAATAATATTAAATAGACTTTTTAGGAATAAAACCAAACCTGTTTTTTTGGGGGGGGGTGTTGAATAAACACTTGGACCAACTACTTTCCTGTATTTTGTGTTAGTCATTACAGTGGAGAGCAGATGATTTTTTAAAAGTGGTATTTGGTGTAAAAATAAACACAAAAAAAAGATGAGTTAATCCCCCCTCCCCTTTTTAAGCAGCTTTAACCCTTTCAGGGACAGCGGTTACAAGAGTGGACAGTTGATCATGTTTTCGGATATCAGCGTGCATGGAAGAGTTAAAGACAAATGCCAAAATATATTGCGTTTAACGATCAAAGTTCTAAGGAAACATACGTCTCAACAACACATTGTACCACAAGGTCTGGAAAGTACTATGCAGCCTCTGCTATTTTAACGCTTCGCTTGACAAATCTCTACCCCTCCAGCCCCAACTCGTACCATATACAGTACCCTTATATAGCCCATATATGCATGTTTCCTGTCACAGATGAACATCTTTTTATGTGGTTTGGTGTCAGAGCAAAGAAAATGTTCACATAGTGACCAACAATTGAGCTTGACATATTACGACTTGCCACATTCGGTCAGAAATGAACTGATTTGTTATGTTAGTTTAAGTTGGAGGTGACCTGAGGCATTTTTTCATTCAACTGCAGAAAGCATGATGACTTTGATCGCAAGGTAGATGAAGGTGGGGTCTGCGTTTTTTTTTTAATGATCAAAAATAGGCTTGATAAATGAAATCTGTGTGCCCCACATCAGGGATTTGTTTCTTTTTCAACCCAGTTCTCATGGGATGGTTTAATCTAAAGATGCAATACCAATTTTAAGAGCTCATCAAGTGTGTCGTGGAAAATTACACAATTTCACTTCAATGGTACAAAAACTATCATTTATTCACTGAATACGGTATATGATCAATGTTTGACTGGAAACGAATCGAGGGTTTATTCGGCCTTTTGGCTGAATAAGTCCTGCAACTCTTAAAAGAATAAGCAGTACAGAAAACAGATGGGTAGATTTGCTCAAAATAATCCATTGATGTTCATCTAGCTATGCTAGCGACGGGTAGTGGGATCTGAATTTACGAGTGGTACATTTTCAAATTTGAATGATTTGATTCAGTTCAAATCAGTGGTATTACAATTCAGTTCGATGTGGTAAAGCTGTAGCAATTCAAGTTCATTAAATTCAAAGCACCAATGAATCAAAACCATTCATACCAATTTATTTTTCCTTATACTAATTCTTGGGTGTAAACCATGAGATTTTTGTAATATCTAAAATATGTGCATGTGTCTAAATAAGGTTTAAAGAAGTAAACTGGACCTTACTGGATTTTGAGGATTAAGCAAGGTTTTGTTTTGTTTTTAAATATCTAGGCTGCTATGGATATTTAGGGCGTTTCTACAATGTATTTATTGTCCACAGGCAATGGCCAAATTCATACAATGGTGTGCTGTGTTTATTCTTCAATTTGGTGGCGAGTTCCACACTGTACACTCAATCCTACTGGTGTCCCAGCCACACAGCTGCGGTGGAAACATGAACCAAACCAAAGCCAATCAATTATATACAGCGACTCTTACATTCAACGTTTTTTTGTCTCAGGATCTGTCAAATTCCTTCTCGTTAACTTTGTTGCCAACGGAAAGTGGCTATTGCAAGCTTAGTGTCAAGCTCCTCAAGTCCAACATAACGTAACAGCGTAACAGCTGGTCAGTCACGCCTTCTATCCCTGATTGGTTGGTTTTCATCAGGCGCGGTGGTTTTCTAAAAATCAAAAGAGAGGTACAAGATGGCGCCAGAGGGGGGGGGGGGTTCCCCTCAAAATAATTTGCTCTTTTATTACTGTTAGGCACTACTGATAGTTACAACAAAAAT
The DNA here is from genome assembly GCA_026261675.1 of Hippocampus mohnikei. Taxonomy (NCBI): domain Eukaryota; kingdom Metazoa; phylum Chordata; class Actinopteri; order Syngnathiformes; family Syngnathidae; genus Hippocampus; species Hippocampus mohnikei. Next base: position 11,970,361 of record JAKGUB010000556.1, on the reverse strand, counting down.
GAGAAAAAGTGTTTGGGGTTTTTCGCCTTCGATTCCTATATAGACTAATTGCCAAAAACAAGGTAGCAATAAATGTACCAAAGAGAGAGAGAGGGATGAAGGGGAGGGACCACAAACACGAGAGGAAACTTCCCTCATTAAATGTACATCCTCAGTGACAAGTCATCATTGCCATGATGTAAGACGACCCATCATTCACCTGGAAGAATATTCACCATCGACCAAGTAAGTGTCTCATCAACTTTTCTGTAAGTACACACATTCGAACGCACTCGTCTGATGACCGATCATTACCTTTAATGTTTTGGAATTTTTGCGGAGGATCGAGGTCCTTCTTCTTCTTAAGCACGGAAGCTAAAGCTCATGTTCATGTCCAGTCAAGAGACGGTTGCTCCTACAGGTCACAACATTCGGTACAATTGCACAGTTTAGTGTCATTTAATATAGAAAAATATTAGAAATAGGTCTCAGTATGATGCGGGAGTGGGATTCCAACTTAGTAATATATTGCACACACTTATCTCTTTGATAGAGTCCATCAAAAGTGAGCATCATCAATTTTTAAAAAATGATTTAATTAGACTGTGCAGTGAGGTTAAATCAAAAACGGTGCCAGCAAAACATTGCAATTTTGATAGAACACATGCAAAAGTCTTAAAATACAGTAAATGTCATCGAGAAAGCAATGTCGACAGAATCACAGGAGAATGTACAGTTGTGGTTGTACGTTATTTCCTGCGGCAGAATGGTACAACCTACATTTCTGGTCGAGGGGAAGAAAACTGAATTGCGTGCTAATGCTTACATTGACTTGACCATGACCCTAAAAATAATGTAGTTGTGAAAAGCTGTACTGTCATAGCGTTTCATGTCCAAAAGGTAGTCACTGGATGCAAAGCTCTGAAGGTTGCAAAAAAAAAAAAGAAAACTAAATTAAATAATAATGAAATTTTAAAAATGTGATATAAGGGTGTAATAATTTTCACAAAGCTGCTGTTTGATTTCTGTGGCAGATAAGGAAGGCTTCTATTGTAAATAAGTAGCTATAGAGTCTACACATGTACAGAAAAATACAAAAAAATAAGACGCCAAGGGAAAGCAAGTGTTTTTGATGTTTTGAATGTTTTTACATTTTTGGAAATAAATGACGATATTTCCAGAAATGTGAGTGAGGATAGGTGATGATATTGGTAATTGGCATTTGGAAGTTACCGTAATATTGTCAGTAAATTAGAGAGTTTTAAAAATAATTATGCAAACATTTACCTATCAATAGCAAAATCAGAGAAATGTATTATTTTGCAAAGGACACTGTATTTTTCTTTTATGTATGTGTTCATGCATCGATACGGTATATCATTTGAAGGTTTGGGGTCACTGATACATGGCCTTATTTCTAAAAGAAAAACAATGTTGAGAACAAAAAAATTGAAATAAAGTAGGTAAAACATTATTCGTTTGGTTAATATGTAAACAATGCTTATCCAATTCCTATCAAAGAAAAAAAAGGATATCTACGTGATCCTTAACTTTTAAATGGTAGTGTACAGTTTTATATACTAAAAATAACAAACATTAGAATGTAGTGCAAAGAATGTAACAGAGGATTAGAATTATACGAATCAAGCTCATCCATGATCAATCATCCAACACAACAATGGTATCTCACAAACAGTACATTTTGCAAAATGATAATTTTAAAAACTGCCGCACTTTCTCAAGAAATACTAGTAAATTAAATCTCATGTTGTTGAATTTACTTTCCATCTGTGTAAGGGGGTTGCTTGTAGAAAGTGTGGCTCATCACACGCTGCATCATCTTAAAGGTTCGGTTGTCTCAAAGCCATCCGCACAACGTATTATACTGTGTGTGTGTGTGTGGGGGTCCTCTCTTTTAAGTCTAGTTATAACTTGAATTTGAGATATATGCGATCCAAATGTTGTTGCAATGTTGTCGAGTGTTTCGTCACGGTTTCAAACATTGTAAGTACTTTTGTGGCTTTACAACCTGCATGTGATATCTGTCAGAAGACACAATCCCAGTTGCCAACAATCAAATGTGATATCAGATATGATACTATGCGTCCATGAAAAAAAAAAAAAGACTACCTCTGAGGTCGGTTTAGATTCGAACGGATGCCTTATCAGACAAGGGACTAAATATTGGTAACATCATTTATCAAGAACTAAAAGTTCCTGGCAATGTCGGTGCAGAAATGTGCGCTCCAAATGGACCGGCATCCTCACTATGAAGGCATGCAAATGAATGAATTATATTCAATTGTAAGCATTACAATACATCATATAGAGATAAAAACAATTTATATATATATATACACACACACACACACACACACACACACACACACACACATATATATGGGGAAAGTGAAGGCATATATATATAGATATATATATATATATATGGGGAAAGTGAAGGCATATATATATATATATATATATATATATATATATATATATATATATATATATATATATATATATATATATATATATATATATATGTGTGTGTGTGTGTGTGTGTGTGTGTGTAAGAGAGATTTTTGGGGAGTGTGAGAACAGTTTTTCAAGTGTGTGCGCGTGTGCGTGTGTGTGTGTGTGGGGATGGGGGATTGTGTTTTGGTATTTTATTGGTAGCAACCTAACAAATTAACGAAAAGCTCAACCTGAACCCATTTTTTCCCTCTGTTCCTTTGTGTTTACTTCAGTGATGATTCGACTCAACAACAGTCAATACTTCCATTTCCTGCAGTGGGCCAATGCTTTACGGCGCTCAGGTTCAATGTGTGATGCCCTCATTTTGGTGAAGAACCAGACATTTCAAGCTCATCGACTGGTGCTAGCATGTGCTAGCAGACGACTCGAACAGAAACTCGCCCAAGCGGACACAGACCGAGAGGTCCACTGTAGACTGGAGGATCTCTCACCAAAAACCTTCCAGCAGGTCCTGGACTTTGCCTACACACAGAGTCTGGATGTGTCGGAAGATGACCTGCAACAGCTTCTCCTGGCTGCTCAATTTCTGGAAATGCACCCGCTGGAGGAGCAGTGCCAGCGCCACTTGGACACACTCAGAACAGGGCAGGTGGGTCAAAGACACAAAGGAACCAGTGAGAGCGATGAGGAAGAGGAGCTCAAGAAAAAGAGCGATGCGGAGGAGAAACTCCAAGAGGCTCCTATCACCAAAACCAATATCACGGAAAAGACAACCGTAGAAGAATCAAGAAAAAAGTCCAGAATGACAATTTACAGTCGAGGCAGCGTCATCACCAGCTCAGTCTCCAACACATCCTCCTCTCCTTGGACCATCCCAAACCACATGTGGAGCTGCACAAGCAGCCTGAGACATCGAGCCGAGAACGACTCCACCTCACGAGCAGCTCAGCCCTGTCAGCCCACTGCAGCACATGCCATCACTTTCCCCACACCGCACATCTTCCCTCTTCAAGGACCCCATTTCCAGTCTCCGAGTAACCGCTCTATGGTAGAAGGCTTGCATCCACTTTATGGACAACGGCTTTACTTTGCCACCACTGAGACGGGAGGTAATATCAAACCGGGCTTGCAGGTGACAAGAAAAAAGGCAAGAAAGAAGCCAGACAAAACCAGTGAGATCGGGTAAGTACCATAATGCTCTTAGTATTATTAGTAGTATATAGAATATACAATTATATATATACACACACACACACATATATATATATATATATATATATATATATATATATATATATATATATATATATATATATATATATATATATATATATATATATATATATATATATATATATATATATATATATATATATATATATATATATATATATATATATGCACACACACCCATATATAGGGCAATATGGCAATATGTGTGTATACAATCAGATGATAGATGACAACGTTATATCTTAGATTTTCCGATTACGATTGATATGTAATAATATTTATATATTATGTAATACATTACATTGCATGATTAAGTATTTTAATATCTGACAATGGTCAACACATTTTTAATCAGATGAAACGAAACTTTGGAGATGTTTTTTTTTTTGCACTGATTCCGATGTTTTTTTTTTCTCTCTAGAACATCAGGTTTTAATAATAACAACAATAAAAATAAAAGAATCATATTATCAATAGTGATGTATGTAATGCAGTCTCATATTAAAATATCTTTTGAAATATTTTTGGGACAGATTCGGATGCCAGCAGTCCTTTACATGTTATCCGTTCTCTTCATTATCTGTCTGCCTGAAATGTTATGAATCATCAGTCTTTTTTTGTTGTTTTTTTTAACCTCCAGTTGTGCTAGCATGACATGATTTCCATTCATTAACTTGATTTTTCCCTTCAGAGCGTTAAAACACCCGACTCATCGGCATGTGTTGCTTTTAGAATGAAAAGGAACAAAAAAAGTCAGATCTCCAAATATCAATAATGTACCGTAGTTGTTTTTTTGTTTTAAATGAATTGTCTCAAAACCGACTGAACACTCTTAATTGTTTTAGAATAAATGTGCGCTGCCTCTCATTCCACACTGTATCACCCAATTGTGTGTGTGTGTGTGTAGGGGAGTCCCCTAAATTTCTCCCCTCCTTTGCACAAATCAAGATTTTACACCCACTGAAACCCTGCTGCGTGGCAAAAAGCGGCAATTTCTACACTCTGTGAAACTGTTTTGGAACTTTGTGGGGGTGAAAAAAACCCCAACTATAACTGTGTTTCTTTGAATGATCCTCTTCCTCCCACTTTGATGTAACATGACAGTATTTATCCTGTAGTCGAGACGAGAGGAAGTCATAGACTCAAAGGCCACGACATTAGGTACACTTGCACAACATAATGAGATGCATCACAAGAGATGCCACTCTGTCTTTTCTAAATGATGAAAAGTATAATAATAATCATAGCCTATTATTTACATTAATATCTCTCAGACAGTGTATTTTTTTAATGGCATTACTCTGTAATGTTTCTCAGGTCTGATGTATTTATTTCGTTTTTGGATTTCGCTCGACTCTGGTCTAACTGTGTGGAGTGGAGTTTGTGTTTTTTTTCCCCGTCGCTTGCTTGGGTTTTCTTCAGGTACATTCAGGTACATTCTAAAAGCATTCACATTGATCCAGACTTTCAATGGTCCATCGAGTGTGAACGGTTATTTGTCAACTGTACTGTATAGTGCAGGGGTGCCCATTACGTCGATTGTGATCGACCAGTGGATCAGGGACTGGTCCCAAATCAATCCGAGGGGTGTAGAGGAATTTCTTTTTAAAATAATTGTGTCTCTGTGCATATTATATTTTTTTGTGTTAATGCACACTGCACCCTAATCATTCTATCAGTCTCCCTTTCACCAAAAAATATTTAAAAAAAGAAACTAAAATAAAGCGGGTCATCTTTAAAGGCCCTGTCACACCTTGACGATTCAGCCAGCGTATGCCGACGTTCTGATTTTCCCTAAAACGCTGGCATACGCTGAATTATCGATTTTTTTTTTCAATTTTGGGCGTATACATAGCGCATTCATAACGGGCTGGACGTATACATAACGTATCAGTAAATTATATAGAACGTTTCGATAACTTATAGATAACTTATTCCAACGAATGCCTAGCGTGTTGCCGGCGACACAACTTATGCCCAACGATAGTCTAATTTATGCATAGCGTGCAGCAGCGTATTGCCGACGATCACGTGGCGTAGTCTATAAAAGGCTGCGCTCGACGTTTCAAGCCCTGTCACACCTTGACGATTTAGCCAGCGTATGCCGACGTAGGAAAATTTGGCAAATACGCTGGCGTCGTCGAATAAGTTATGGGTAAGTTTTGTATACGTAACAGCACGCTGAAGCACGTTGGTATACGTCGGAAATCGTCGAGGTCGTCGAGAAATTTTAAGCATGCTTAAAATTTCTCGACGTATGTCAGCGATATGGCTATACGTCCCGTATACGCAGGCCATAAGTAATAGGTAAGTTATGCGATCGTTGCACGTTCAAACACGTTAAGTGTAGGTTACTCATAAGTCCAAATACGTCGAGAATACCTACTAGCTGTTCTCCAACATCCGTGCCTTTCGAACTTTCACGCACGTAGTTGGCGAAGGCTGCAGTGGCTGTGATGGGCTGAGCCTCTGCAGACCTTTGATGAGCTCCCAGACTTTTCTTTGCCATGACGCTGATGTTGTTTGGTTTATTAATGACACAAGTCATAATGGCGTTTGATTGCTGCTTTAATAGCGTGAATAGCAACTCACAGTAACGATGGCAAGCCGCACCTTGCCTCTTGGGTTATACCATTTTAACTAGACCGGGGGCGGGGGATAGTCCCCAAACAGATGTTGGTACTGCAATGTCTAGTGCAGTTATGATTTGAAACGTCGAGCGCCAGCCTTTTATAGACTACGCCACGTGATCGTCGGCAATACGCTGCTGCACGCTATGCAGCAGCGTATTGCAGTTCGAAGGCACGGATGTTGGAGAACAGCTAGTATGTATTCTCGACGTATTTGGACTTATGAGTAACCTACACTTAACGTGTTTGAACGTGTGCAACGATCGCATAACTTACCTATTACTTATGGCCTGCATATACGGGACGATAGCCATACGCTGATTATCGACCGAGAAATTTTAAGCATGCTTAAAATTTCTCGACGACCTCGACGCATTTCGACATATACCAACGTGCTTCAGCGTGCTGTTACGTATACAAAACTTACCCATAACTTATTCGACGTACGCCAGCGTATTTGCCAAATTTTTCCTACGTCGGCATACGCTGGCTAAATCGTCAAGGTGTGACAGGGGCTTAACCTACGGTGGCGTGTGACTGCATCACCGGAAGTTGTTAGCGCTCAGCAGTCTGCAGTTGCAGCTTGTGCTCAGAGTTGTTGCGCTATTATTTTATCGTTATCATTGTTCTCATTCAGAGTTTGTTTTGTACAATTTACCGAGGGGACGGGCAAAGAATAGGGATCTCGAGGGCTGAGAGAAGCATTTTAAAACGGTATGCGTGAGCTACTATCGTTAACAGGCTGCAAAAGTGCGCCGCATGCCTCAGCGTCAGGCTGTTGCTCATCATGGCATGCGTGAAGTTGGTTGATCGAAAAGTAGATCTTCGGTCAAAAAGTTTGGGCACCCCTGGTATAGTGTATGTGCCCTGCGATTGAGTGGCAAGCAGTCCAGTTTGTAAGCCAGGAAATGTGAACAGTTCCAAACAGCAATTGCGTGTGCTCAAAGCCTATAGGCTTCAGATACAAAGTTAAAAAAAAATGTTAGGAAAAGCCTACTAAAATAACGGAACTTTATTTGCCGTTAAACATTTACATTTAAAACGTGGCAGGTGTGTGTTGACACCCCTTTAACATGAGTCCAAATATGATTGGATCCTTCTGAGCGCAGCCACATCGGCAGTTTTAACAGCATGTGCACGCACGCTTGTGCAATCACATTATCTCGGTTGTTCACATTTACTTCCTCTCCTCGAAACGATTTCATTTAGTTTTGCTATTCAGTTGGACAGCCAGTTGGATCATAGGTCGCATGATAAATGTGTGTGTGTGTGTGGGGGGGGATTGAAATGATTTATCTTGGTCTCATTTTATTATGTATATCACAAAACCTGCCATTTGAAAAGTGGTGTGTAGACTTTTTATATCCACTTTTTATATCTACCAGCATGTCCGACTCATTTTGCGGCTAGTAGACACAAGTAGAATATGGTGTCAACCTGTAAAGGCTTGCCATACAACTAGTAAAAATTGTGGCAGTACTCATAGCATCATGAATAGGAATGACGTTTTTTTTTAATTGTTTCTTTTTACAGAGTCACTCCTCGTAATTAGATGTGCAGAGTCCATTTTTAACAGTAACCTGGTGTTTGACTTCATATCGTATAGTGAGTTATAAAAGCTGAGTGTAAACAAAGTAAAAAAAAGTCATTTTCTCCACAGTTGCCCAGGAGTGCACAAAGCCAACATGGTAAAAGAATGCCACCACTGCAGGTCACAACCGCGTCGTGATCCTGCCTCCTCGCCGTCAGGTAACCACAGTAAGCCAACACACAATACAAATCATATAATCGACATAATGTACAAATAAGCAAGAGCACGCATCAGTGGTGTTGGTGCAGAGTGTCGTCAAGCCGATGCGAAAGATAATGTCACACTTGAAAAAAAAAAAAAGCAACACTTGCTATGACCTCCAATGATGAACTACGCAGTGGAAAGTAACCAAGAGAGTTGTGGTTTCGCGAGCATAGTGCAGCATGTGGTTTACGAGATGCAGCTATGCTGCAGTACAGTATGTCCTGCACACGAGTGTGGTGTGTGTGCAAAAACAACATCACACAATCACGCACTCAACGTGTACTATTATAAATGTAGCCGACATGGCTGGATTGTATACTGTCAGTTCTTCGAAACCATACATATGCATCAGCCCCCACCCCCCACCCCAATTGAGCTCTTTTGAGCAAAAATGTACTCACTCAAAACGTTAATATTATTGAGGTACTGTAGAGTACTGCATTTGTATTGCATGTTATTCCAAATCCACAACAACCCAAAAAATATTAAGCCTACGCAAAATGTACTACAGGGCAGTCAGTCTAAGACCCGGACGGTGCAAGCACAACTAAGCCATGACTGCCAAGTAGTGTTGAATGGTGATATTACAACTTAAAACCATGCAATGGAACCCGACTATAAGTAAGAGACCAGGCTGGTACGTTGGCCCCTTCACCACATTGTTTCACCTCTTTCACTTCAACACTACAACAATGTCAGAAAAGTCAACACAATGCAATGACATGATGCTGACTCAAATCATCACACAGCTGATTCAACTATGGCATATTTTACAACATAGTCAAAGACAGATTGGGTTTTTTTTCACAATGATATTGACATGTATGAATGGAACTACATCATGTTGAAATCAAACCATAATGGGTTGATTTTCTTGCACCTTGCTGTTGAGTAGGCGAAGCCTGCGCATGTTGTCACCTCTTTGTGACAGACAATGAATGCCGATTGAATGGGCAAGACTTGAGAGGAGAGAGACCCTACCAGTGCCGACACTGTCCTAAGAAGTTTAGTCTCAAGCATCAACTGGACACGCATCACCGTATTCACACAGGTGAGTAAGTGAAATTTAAAGAATCTTACAGGATCTTGGCTGATCCGTGAGAACTGCTTAAATGTAAAAATAACAAACCTCTTGATGGCCTCCTCTCGTGCCAAAGGTGAGAAACCCTTTGAGTGTCGTCTGTGTGGTCAGCGCTCCCGGGACTTCTCAGCCATAATCAAGCACCTGCGGACTCACGGTGGGGCATCCCCTTACCGGTGCACCCTGTGCTTAGAGTTCTGTAGCAGTCTGGTGGCCATGCAGAGGCACGTCAAGAGCCACCCGCTGCACGAATTCCCCCCAGACTGGAACATCAGTTGCACATACCTGTACACGTCACATATCAGTCAACACTGACAGCTTTCAATAGGACACATCTGTATAGTGTAATAATGCACTTGCCGTCTTCTCGCATCACCTGCCAGTTTGGAGGACTTGATCTATGTTGACCTGGTCCTTCTGTTCGGTTTTAAAATCAAATATGACCTTTGAATGTAAAATGTTAAGGTTAATCCCGAGTTATCCTCAATTGTGAACATTGACTGCCCATTTGTGAAAATGTGGCTTTTTTTTTTAATTCACACTATTGCATTTCAATATTAAAATGGATGGTTGAAAAACAGTGTGACATTTCACTTACATAACACAGGATTGGACAAAAGATTGCAAGGGCATAGGGATGTGAGATTTCACTCCAGCCCTGCTTTGATTCAAATTCCAGTTCCCGACCTCAATTCGATTTTAAGTACTGTACATCTTTTATTTTTTTTTTACATCAATGCACATTTTAGGCAGTTTAAATTGATTTTAACAATTTTCGATGAATCGTTACATCCCTACCTACAAGGGCAGCATTCTTCATTCAAGTATCACTTTTTAAGAAGTTACAACCGTTCTCATGTTAGGCAGCTAATCATTTTTAGCATTTAGCCCCAAAGCTAGCAATAACGCATCAAATGAAACAAGAGAAACTATGCCAAAAGTATATGTGATGATTTTTTTTTAACTTTCTTACCTGATAGTTTTTTTCTTGGGGGCTCCAGAGCAGGCAGTTTTTGACTCGGAAGAGGCATGAGGCTTCACCAGTGAGTTGAATTTGTAAGTGGGCATGGACTGTCTTGATGACATAACCACATCTGGATTCTGAGTGGTCAAACTGAGAGGGTTCCAACCATCCCTTTGTTACAAACATCCCTGTCTCCCCCTACATAGCATGAGTGTGTGACCTTTGCCACCTGTATTTGCCGTAATAGACTGCACACACAATCCTGAGATCCATTCATCTTCCGAACCGCTTGATCCTCATTAGGGTCGCGGGGGGTGCTGGAGCCTATCCCAGCAGTAGGCGGGGGACATCCTGAATCGGTTGCCAGCCAATCGCAGGGCACACAGAGACGAACAACCATCAACGCCCACACTCATACCTAGGGACAATTTAGAGTGCTCAATCAGCCTGCCATGCATGTCTTTGGAATGTGGGAGGAAACCGGAGCACCCGGAGAAAACCCATGCAAGAACAATAAAAGCTCAATGTTTAAAAAAAAAGACCCTGATATAGACAAATAAATGCAACTTATTTGTTGAAACGTCTTAACATCTTTATTTAAACAAATAATATAAATAAAAAAGTGCATAGAAAAATTAAACAGGTTTAGAAATACATATACAAATATTTACAAACTCAGGGTTGATTTGTACATGGTAACAAAGACATCAATTTAAAGATCACAATTTTCCTCATTTTTGTCTTTTAACACTTACTTTAAAATAACCCTACTATATATATATTTATATATATTCGTGTGTGTGTGTGTGTGTATATTTATGTATAACATATAGCTTTCTGAACAGATGCTGGGTAAGACGTTGTGGACCTTTTTTTAGACGTCTGATTACAATTTTGCATCCTTCATTGCAAACCCAGTAACACACACACACACATACACACACGCACCTAAAACAAAGCGAAGTCAAGTGTTGACAAGCAAACACCAACTCTGCAGACATTAAAACCGAGTTATCCTCTGTTTTTGCATCAGTATTCCCAAACATCTGTTGTGACAGCTGAGGTAGAATCCTTGCAATGAATTGGGAGTGACTCTGTTCTCTTTTTTTTTTCTTTTTTGTGTGTGTGTGTGTGTGTGTGTGTGTGTGAGATTGACACTAAACAATCTGGGCTCCATCCCAGTGATTGGACATGCAAAATGGGCACAAAGGTTGACACACATTACAGACTGCTCAAAATTGTTTGGGAGGCGGGAAAAACAGAAATAAGAGGAGCGTGGGGCGAGGTGAATCAACAAGGGTTTAAGGAGGCAAACAGTGCTCGCTTTACTTCTGTGGCATTCTCTAAGACCGTCAGTTTGTTGCCACAACATAAAAAAAGAAATAAAATTAATATATTCTTTAAAAATACCTGGTTCAAAAACTGAAAAAAAGCCATAAATGTATGATTGGATTGCCTCAACAGAAATTTCAAGTAAATTAGTGAAACAAAGGACAGCACTTGTAAACAAAACAAAACGGGCACTACAAATGGAGCTGTACACCCACCACCGTTATACAAAACAAGCCTTTCACCATTAAAAGTAAAAATCAAAAGGCAAATAAATATCACGACTAATTTTAAACAGTGTGAATTCAATTACGCTCATTAAAGACAGTACTGAACATCACTAAGAACAACAATTCCTTACTATCTTAAATTAGGTGCCGAGTGCATCGTCCCCAGGCTCCGTTATCGATGGCTTGTCGTGACGCGAAGTGTGCACTCCGTGTTCACAGCAAGCCTGTTGCGGGAGCTGGATGCACATACTCAGTGGCAATTTACACTCACGTTCTCCCTGATTTACAGATCAACAGTATCGGGTTTCGCAAAATGGGAATTTGTACGGCCATTTACGTGCAACTGTGGGACAGTCTTGTTGGAATAGCTGAAGAGTAGAGCGGAATAAATAACTCTTCAAAAACTCTGATTCATCACTCTTTTGGTTTGGGTAGTGTTTGCTACATATAGTGTAGATCAAGGAAGTATTTTCATTTCACCGAAATGTTTAACTTAAAATGGACAGTGAAGATGAGTTTTTCAATGTTGTCGAGTACTGCTCGGGTGAATTTATTTAAAAAAATATCCGTTCTGTGCAGGGTGAATACCCAGCTAAACCAATCCTTATCTGCAGGACATCTCCGTCCTGAGGATACCCTTCACTGCTTAGCACCATGGTTGTCATCTGGAAGGGGGGGGGGAAGCAATAAAACATCCACAAAAAGAGATGTGCAGCATAAAATAAGGTTTGGGTGAATATATGGCTCAAAAACGGACCTCACTACAACACAGACGGGGCAATAATGTTCCCTTCACTACAGGATGGAGCAACGGTGATAATGAATGTACTCTAGAAAGGCGACGCCTCTCCTCTGGAAAAAGACTCAAACTTAAGGAATCTCTCAAAGCCAAGCTGCAGCTTTTCAACATTGAGTTTGACAGATAAGGCTTGATGTGTGTGTCTCCAAGAAATGTGAACCAGAAGTCACGGCCATATTATAAATATTCAAAACGTGAGTCGTCGTCACGGGCAGCCTAGGGTACCCTTCAAACACGCATCAGTGTAGGACAACCTCCTTTTTCTGCTCCTCCTAACTACGCACATAGAACGGTGTCAACTTGTCTCAATAGTGGGTAATTTGGGTTCCGCGCTCACTGAGCGCCTTCAGCATTTGAGAGCTCCATCCAGTGCCACCTTAATCAAAGGCTTTCTAGTAAACAAGAATGTCTTAGTCTCAGACGACGACGGATCTCTCAGTTGAGGAAACGTCGACAGCGCCGGGCGCCGCAGTTACAGTTGAGCTTGTTGCTGGCATCCTCAATGGGGAACTTGTAGTCATAGGTGAGCTCCTCCCCCCTGTAGATTTTCCTCAAAGCAAAGATGACAATGTGCTTGCGGCCCTCTACATTGATCACTCGCGAGTAGCAGTTGGGCTCGCACGAGTGGTTGATGAATCTGGCCGCATTGCCGTGCATGGTCGCATCCACCACATCAAAATCATCGATGCGGAACATGTAACAGCCAATACCCTGGCAGAAAGAACACAACTTGTTTTACTGTTTATTGTATATGTTAAATTGCTCCATGTACAGCACTTTGTATGCGGCGATGGCTGTTTGAAAGTGCTCTATAAATACAGTTGACTTGACTTGACAACAAACTCATTTGCTCCCTTTCTTGTCTCCTTTTTTTTTTTAATCATACAGCATTCCCTCACTTTGGAGGTCACTTAGAAACAAAAACAGTTTTCGATGGAGCAATCAAAAATATGACTGATTCTAAGGAGTTCATGAGTAACAGCTCGACTTAGGTCACGCCATATGTGGATCTTGTCAGTATTGTGTGTTGAGGTAGCAGTTGTAAGGTTTATTTTAGGTTTCGGTTCATTTAATCTGTTAAAAGCCAGTGCTGTGGCGTAAAGAAAGTGCAAATAAAATCATGATCAAATTAACTGAGCAGTCAATACCTGGTCACATCTAGCAACACTGTGTGATGGAACAAGGAAGTGCGCTTCACTCCTGGTTGATGGCAAGTAATGGGTGAGATACCGCTAGTTTAGCATGTGGCTTACGCAACAACATGGATCATGATTTACACCACCAAATGGTAAAATGACCGACCAGGATTCTAACTTTGGCCACAATGAGACACGGGATTCTTGTTCAGGTTTAAACTAAAAAAGAAACTCGAAGTTTGTAATCCAACCCCAGAATTCATTCGCTGGCGTAAATAGGATCAGGATATAGGCATTTTGGGTGCGAGTCCGAGATTTACTGCTCTTGGTTTTTGTAAAATAAAATGAATCCCCCAAAAATGTGACTCAGTCTCCCGAGTGATTTATATGGGGGGTTTTTCTCCTTCATGATGAGTTTTTTTTTTTTGAATGGTGCAATTTATACTCTGGAATAGTGGCTCTCAATTTGGGTTCAATCGGTCTCTGAATCGGACTCAGGGTTCGACGAAGCCTCTGTCATACAATTACATTTAAAAAAACTATACTTATGTCTTGAAATGTCATTTACTTTTTTTGTTTTTAATAAATGAGTTGTTTAATGTCTTGAATTTGTAAAAAAAAAATCCTATTTTTATTTTTCACAAATGAAGGGTTCAATGAATGTGCATGTGAACAGGATGGGTTCGGTACCTCTAACAAGGTTAAGAACCACCGCTCTGTGGCGACTAATAGTCACAAAAATATGGTACTTCCCCAATCAACGGAGGTTGAAACTGATGAAAACAACATACCTTGCCATCGTAGTACTTCTCCCGTTTATCAGTGAGCACCGAGCGAATGACAATGCCAGCATACTCGATGACCATCTCGCCTGCTTCAATGTTCCTCTTGCAGAAGAGTCCACGCCCATGAATTGCAGACCTACATCAAGTAGGATCAGAGATCAAATGACCTTACTCAGAAACATTGTACAATGGTGCATTGATTCTTGAATTTAATTTAGTCAGTGACCATGAATGGAAATCCCCTCCCTCCTCCGTCCGAAAACCCAACAAAAATTGTAATCTGTTTTTAAATAACAAAAAACTGCACTCTATAATAGATGTTATTGTACTTTTGCTGGTCGCTGATGGTGTAGTGGTACGCTCGCCTGACTTGTGTGCGGGAAGCGTGGGTTCGGTTCCCACTCAGTGACGGTGTGGAAGTGAGGGTGAATTTCTCTCGATATGTGCCCTGCGACTGCCTGGCGACCAGTTCAGGGTGTAGTCTGCCTCCAGCCCAAAGTCAGCTGGGACAGGCTTCAGCAACTCACCCATGACCCTCTTCGGGATAGGCAGTGTTGAAAATGGATGGATGGATGGATTTTTGATTCAATTCAATGCTGTTCCTTTGATGTGTGCGCCTTGGCCACCAGGGGCAGTATAATACAGAGGTAAGGAATTAAGGTACATGGAGATGGTTTCTCCTTAGTGAGCTACAGACAGGGTTTTCCAGAACTTCCAAATATTTGTAATGTTAAGTTTTCACGTATCTTAGATTTGATTTCAAACAGAAACAGAAGGTGCATAGAGTTCCCAGGGTCAGTCGCATCTCTTATAAAGTTAATCGAAAATGTAAAATAGTTCAGTGAAGTTAACACATTTATAAATTTATTTATCATCAGCCATCAGATTTTTCATAGCCTCTATTGCAGGATGCAAACTTAATATCACTCAAATCTCATGAAAGTTCTGTGCAGCAGACATGTTTGTTTGATTGTGCCGATGTCTACACTGTGTGAAGGAAGGAAAGAGATAACGCTACACTGCACACAGGTTGGTCTCTAGTGGCTGCGGCTGCAAAGTATGTGCTACAGGTGATTGGCAATAAAAGGCATTGATTGACATAAGCCAAACTCGTACTTGTCACACGAATCAGCCAATCGATTGGAGAACGATATGATAAACTCTAAACATGTTAACAGCATTCCGAAACAATTTGAGGAGCAAAATTCAGAGCTGACCTGTACACGCCGACAGCCTCCTTTGATGTTCTTTCCAAATGTCTAAAGCGCATGGCCATTGGCAACTCCAAACTAGTGGCCCGTCTAAGACAGAAGAGGATTCATTCAGCATTAAGTTAAAAAAATATAGTAAGACTGCTAGCATAAGGCTTAAAACGGACGCCTGACCTTGTGGACTTCAAAAGAACATCATCTTCTTCATCATCATAAGACCCAATGTCAGGAAGCTGCCTATGTTGAGATGCTAGGAAGTTGAACATGTCAAATGTGGATTTTCTGTTGAGAAAGTATTTTCAGGTTTAAATTAGTATTTTCTTCCTTAGTTCAATGACTGAGTACAAAGGAAATATTTAACTGTACTCCTCTTTTACTGCAAGATCACGCAGCATTTTATTCACACACACCTAAGGTAGAATTCTGAGCGGGCACAACCAGTGGGATTGACAGGAAGATCATCTTCTTGGTTGAACTGCTTGAAGAAACGGAAGGTGTGATGTTGGCAGCGGTGCGCTCCTTGAAGTTGTTCCAGCAAGAAGACCACAGCATCGTGGAGCAGACCGAGCATTCGGGCGCCTGTGATCCTCTGGAAAGCCAGAGGTCTCAACTTTGCAATTGCTCGTGCCTCTTGCACACCATCTATCACAGCTTTCCAAGCCACTATCGGGACAGTTGGGAATGAATCTTGTTAAAGGTAAATCCATGAGAAATGAATGGGGTTGAATTTTCCAACATCAGACTTACCCTCAATAGTGTCTGCCTCCACATTGAAGCCATCATCACTGCTTATCTGGAATCGCAAGTGAGGCTGATCTTTATTTGCCAAACATTCGTCGTCCTCATCAGATAGCAGCAAGTCGTCATCCGAGGCGGAACCGGCCCCTAAAAATGCAAATCTTTATAAACTAACACAAATAGTTTTATCCTAGGTCAAACATGCCATGAGTCTCCTAATTGATTTAAGGTACATAAATAAGACTATTTTGGCTGTAATGCATTTCCTGTGTGAATAATATCAATGTTAAAGGTACCAGAGTATTTCTTCCAGTCAATAAAGGTGCCGTGCCCCACTGGCTCCCAAGTTTGTTGCTTGCCATATTCATCCCGAGACATACAGTCCCATGGTTCACACCTGGAGAAAGACAAAATAAATAGATGGCCCAGACAAAGCCAATAACCTCTCCTGCGCCCTCTCGCCTCCTCGCTGTCCTTCATACGCCATCAAGAGTCTACAATCAAGGTCAAATATTCAATATTCATTTATCATTTTTATTCATCTTTTAGTATTTACTTCACATTTTATTCTCCATATGAAACACAGTTACTAACTAAAAAGTGTTTTTAGGAAATTTTTGGGGGGTGTCTGAAACAGATAAACTGGATTTACTTTATTTCCTACGGGAAATATTGCCTTATCTTTCGTATGATTTGGTTTTAGATCAGACAAGCGAGGTCCCAATTTGCAAACATTTATTTTGTTTTCAAGCAACAATAACTATTAGAACAATTATGGTATGTCCGCTATATAGGTAAGGCGTCCATTTATTAATAGCGATCCATTTTTTTTATAACACTTATCATTGGGGTTACAAGTGAGCTGGAATTAATTCCAGCTGACTTTGGGCAGGAGTTGGTGTATGGCTCTAACTGGTAGAACGATATTATTTGGGTTTTATTTTTTAAATGCTGTTGATTGTTATGATACTTACATCAATTTTTAAAAGTAAATAACATTTTATTCCAAACAATATTTAATATTGGCAATGAAATGTAGAACAATAAATAAAATACCTTGGATACATTTTTAAAAATCTAGAAATAAAGCAGACTCAGGCGCTGTTCACAAAAATGGCACTTGGGCAAATATTGAACATCTGACAGAGAAGTAGACAGAGTCACTAAGGCGTAGAAAAAAAAGTACCGTATTTTCACGACCATAAGGCGCCATTAAAAGTCTTACATTTTCTCCAAAGTGGACAGGACGCCTTGTAATGCGGAGCGTCTAGTGTATGAGCCGAGTTCCAAATCCTGACTGAGAGCCGACACGCTGTTTATATAGAGAAAAGGCGGAAGTGGGCGTGAACAGGCATGCAGGAAAGCAGCCAGCCAATCAGTGAAGGGTAGGCGTGTAAGTGGCCCGCGAGTGTGACCAGGCGTGCGGGAAAGCAGCCGGCCAATCAGTGAAGGGTGGGCATGTAAGTGGCCGTGAGAGAGGACGTGAGAGAGGCCAGCCATGCGGGAAAGCAGCCGGCCAATCAGTGAAGGGTGGGCGTGCCACATGGCAATGAGAGTGACGAGAGGGAACCCGGCGTTTTTTTATGGACTACCGGTACTTGCACAATTGTTCAATTCGGATACAGAAGATGAGGACTTTGATGGATTTCTGGGTGATGATTGATCGAAAAACGTGAGTACATTGTAAGATGTCGAAATAAAGTACAACCGATCTCAGTTTTGCTTCCGTTGCCTTTTTAAAAACGTGTTTTTAGCATGTCTTAGCATGCTACGCTATGCTTCAAGCTAACGTGTTTTTAGCGTGCGTGCATGCATGCCGTATGTTTAAACTGGCGTATGTTTTACCACCCCTGGCTGCGCCCAATAATACAGTGCGTTTTGTGTATGTGTAAAATAGAGAAATAGCACCCGTTACTGAGACTGCGCCCTACAACACGGTGCGCCGAATGGTCGTTAAAATACGGTACTGTGTTTCCGGTAACCCAACCGACCGAGAATTTCTACCTCGAAAAAAAACTTACCGGTCGGCATTTTTTTTCAAACCTTCTACATTTTTGTGTAATAATAATAATAATAGTACATTTCATTTATACGCGCCTTTCAGAACACTCAAGGACGCTTTACAATCAAAACAAGAACAATAAAACCACAGACAAAATTATAAATAAAAGGAAAGATGAATTTAGAGCGTTTACATTGGTGCAAACTCTCGCGATATTCACGTTGCGTCGTTTGCCCTGTCGTCTGTCAACAACATTGAATCATGGCGACGACCACGATCTCCGTGGTCGCCGCCATGAGTTTCAACCGCGTTTTGTGTGTTGCAGTCGCATGCTCGCACCATAATATTAAGAAAATAGCATCCACTGCTGGATCGAAAAGATTCAACAAACTATTTGACAAACACCACGGGCCGTCTAGGACGCGTGACGCAGAGGTAACGAGATGGCTGTAACACCCAGCCGCTGGGTACCCAACTCTCTCGCCGCCGAGCGGGGGTTTCAATCAGTGGCGATTGCTCTCGGACTGCAAGGGAAGCTCGGCTTCCCCTAAAATGTCAAAGAATAAGTGATCAAATATATGAATGTAAATTTCATTGTGTGTACATGTCATTGACTAAATATGCGCTACAACGTGCTCAACTTTTGTTCCGAATCAGCTTCTTCTTACTGGTTACGACGCGACTCCCTTCTCATTCATCCCGCAGCTTCGCTGTGCTTTAAACGGTAGTGAGTTCAGGGTAGGTTGTCCCAATGCGTTGAACGGAGACGAGTCATTGGATACAAGCTGGTTTTTGTCCCGCCCACGGACGCTCGTCGTGGGACTGGATGGCAGTGGGAGGGTACCGGACGCCAGGCTTTTCTGCATCAGATTAGATGATCTGTCTGAGCCCGTGTGCCAGTTCGATTGACATTGAAATGAGCCAGTCACCGAGCTTTTAGTGTAGACGTCCGTCGCGAGCAATTTTTCAACTCGCATTCTGTTCCAAGTTGAGCTGGAGACTTCTCCTAATCATTTTAGCGACACTCTTTGTTGTAAACAAACAACTAGCGACAAATTAATATTTTATTTCTGGTGGGTTTTATTGTAGTTCCTATAGTTGTAGGACACTAATTAAGTACCGGGAAAAGACGCCTTGTTGGTATGACAGGGTCACAGATCATTTTCTTGAAAAGGAACGGAGCTAGAGTAGAATTCACGTATAAATAAACGGACACATTTTATGATGTCGACCAAAATTGAGCTTCCCCTCTTTGACAGACGAGCATCTGGTTTCAATGTCTCCTTGTTTTATGTTTTATGGTTATTTTGTTTACGTTTTTGATGGGGGAGGGAGGGAGAAAAAAATATTTAAAAAAAAACTTTGTCCGACCTACCGACCCTATGCTGAAATTTCATGTTACCGGAAACACACTACTTATTTTTCTACACCTAATACCTCAACAGGCAATATCCAACCAATCAAGTTTCCAGTTGGTTAAGACTAAGCGCCAAGTAACAGCATTAATTTGGTAACAGTAACAAGTGACATCATATCACAACAAGCTGATCAAAGCAACTTGCTTTGCATTAAGACTCATAAAGGCTTAAAAAAAAAAAAAAGCAAAATATTTTTAAAAATGCCACTTTTTCAACATGTTGAAGCATGCCCAAACATTATTTAGTAGTTTCTTACCCAGAGCTCTCAGAGTCACTTTGGCGCTCCTCCTTTAACTCATCCAGGTTCAATATTCCTTTAACTGTCGGAGTCTTGATGCGAACTCCAGAGGCCCTGCTGGAGACACTTGGTACGCTCAGTCGGTTGCACTCATCCTCGCTGGTAGGTTCAGAAGCTAGAAAATCCACTTTGGACTTTTTTGTCACTATACGGTCAGAAAGTGAAGAAACTCTCTTCATGCGGACGTGGGTGCGAGGGCGGGAGGCAGGAGCCGGTGCTGTTTTGGGGCATGGTGCTGGAGCTTCAGGCTCAATGAGTAGGCCAGGGGGCAAAACCAGTGACGAAGGGCTAAGTGTCCGAAGCCCGCTCCACTTGGGCGTGTAGTTGCTTGCCATTGCTTGGTTTATAATTGCTTCGGCACTCTCCGCAGGTGATGTGTCTGAACTCTTTGTTGATAAAGAACACTGCCCAACTGTCTTGGAGGACTTTGATTTTTTTGATGCACTGGACTCTTTCTTTTTCTTTGGTTTTTTCTTTTCTGAGGCAGTTTCCTCTTTGGGCTTTTTTGGATTATTTCTTGGCTTTTTTACATTAATAGATGACAATGCCCCATTGCTATTGTGAGTAAGCAATTGCGTAACAGTGGTAGCATTTTGCTCTGCAGTAGTCGCTGAAGTGGAAGCGGTTGACATTATGATTGGTCCAGGAGGTGGAGTAGACATGTTTCCGGCTGCTGCTAGTGTGGCGGACAGTGCATTGCTTTGCAAAAGACTGGCAATCTGAGTGACACAGTTAAAGGATGGAGCATTAGGATTTGGCAGCTGGAATGTGTTGCTGTCTGGATTCTTTACGAAAATCTGCCCAAGACGGTTCACCAACAGGACATGAGGTGTGGGGTCCACATTTGGACCTCCAACTTCCTTCACAGTAAGAATGGCATGACCAGGCAGAGCTGCGGATACCATAGGCTGCTGAGGTTCGAAAGTAGGCCTTGGTGCAGAAAAGTTTATCGAGATTGTGTGACCAGATGAAGCGTCCTTCTGCATGGATGAAGAGCTGTAGCCATTTAAAATCACAGCGGATGTGGTGGTTTGGACTGGTGCTGGAGCAAACCCACTAACTCCTGCGAGAGAAGATACCGAAGCACAGGAAGAAACAATAGTGACAGCTGTTGAACCCAAAGGCTTTGCCTGGGTGGAGTGCATGGGTACCGAGATGCAACCAGAAGTTACTGCTTGGACAGATGTCCCTGTTAACAAAGGTTCGTTTTGGAGCGCAACATTTAGCACAGTTTGCGTCGGGTCTCCGACAGACGCTAAGGTGGCTAATTTGTTAGACAAGGGGTCTCTTTGCTCAAAGGTTGAGCCTTGTGATGTGTTTACGGGCTGTAGTGGCATACTTGTGAGCGAGGGCAGTGTGGAACCTGGTAAACTGGGACACATCTGAGTAGAGTCTGAAAGTCCGTGAGAAGGACATTGCACATGTGTCGATTTTAGGGCACAGTGGGCATCGTCATCGTAATTCGTCGTGGAGTTACCAGTTATGTGGTTACCTAACACAGTGTGGGCAACCGCCGATGGCACAAAGTGGCTACTGTCAGATTTTAAATTAAGGGGTTTTGACGCTTCAGCCTGTTGGGATTCCGGTTGTGTGCAATCTAATACAGGAACCATCTCTCCTAAATTGGAGTTACAGTCATGTGTCTCCAGAGTAGTAGGCATTCCAGAGGCAAACTGTAGAGAGGAAGTTTTTAGAATCTCCTCTGAAGAGGAGCTCTCAGGCACCTTCGTCAGTAAATTAGGGTTCCCGTCAAGGGCAGGAAGCACGTTTTCCTGATTTCTGTCAGCTTTTTCCATTTTATGATGAGAGGCCACAGACATCTGTGATGAGAGCAATCCCATACTGATCTCTTTTGAAGATCCTGGAGGATTTTGAGATGTGTGTATGGGGTTACTGACTGCAGATAAGATCGTCAGAGATGATGAATCTTTGTGCTTGTAATTTGATGGCACTTTGAGGTTCTGATTCAGACTTCTGTTGGTTCTGGTAAATGTTTCTGATTCAGGGATATCATTGTTAGCTAGGTTCTTGGTTGGAATATTTTTACCAGAACCATCAAGTTTCTGAGGATCATCAGTTGTAGAGATGCTTGCATCACTCTCTGTTCCATCATCTACACCATCCAACTGAGCCATGTTCCTGGAGGAAGTAGATGTGGGAGACTTGGAATGCTCTTTAGATCCAGGACAGCTGACAATAGTCCGAGAGAAGTCAAAGTAATGTTCCATATCTTCATCAGAGGAGGTGTTGCTTAGGTCAGTCCTGCCTGAGGCTGCTGAATGTGGCAGACTGGCAACAAGGGACTTTTTTTTCTGAATCTCTTGGGCTCGACCCCAAAATTCTTCTTGATCATCCCCTTCCACTACTATTTGTCCACCACAATTCATAGCCACAACTTCATTCAGGACTGTCTCTTCAATCTCCAGTTCTGTCCTCATCTCCTGTCCCAGAGTTATGCTGGGATCCTTGTGATATGAAGTGAATGTAAATTCGTCGTCATCTTTCTGTTCATCCAAATCTCTCTGAGGTGAAGTGCCATTTGCAGGAGAGACATCTTCTGGCTCTGGTGATGCCAAGAAATTGTGCGGCACTTCAACAGAATCTGAGTGGCTCAGATCAAAAGATAACCGAGTCCGGGGTAAATTCTGTACGGATGGAGAGAAAGACAGATTTGGAGATGCAAATGTTCCTGCACTGTCCTGCCAGGGAGACTGAGGGATGAAAGCTGAGGCACAATGGGTCTTTGCATTACCAGGGCAACGGACTGAGGAAGCATTTCTGCCCCCAACTGGGCGGCCTAATGAAGAATTTATCAGGCTGTCTGAAGTAGCACTTGAGAAAAGCGGGGAACTTGGAAGAGGTTTTCCTGCACGGAGTGTGACTGGTCCAGTTGGGGGTCCCAGAGGAGCAGGAGATTTATTAGTGCGTAGGCTGGTTGCCTGTGAGTGGGGGTTGTGGCGTCGAGCTCTTCTGGTCTCCTCCAGATCACTTACTGTTAATATATGGTGAGGTTTTATTGGGATTGCTCCTGGAAAGAAAACAGAACCAATCTAAAGCTTAAACTGTGACTAGTATCACTCGTTCTGAGTGACTAAAAGCCCAAAATAAATAAATAAATAAATAAATAAATAAATAAAAAGAGGGGGGAAAAGGATCATAAAAGTACTTTACCTGGTGATGGCAAAGGTCGGGACATTCCTCCAGCTGGTCTCCTGGTTTGTGGATAGCTAGGAATCTTTGGCTTTGTTGAATGATCCAGTTTTGTTGATTGAACCGTAACAAGACGTTCCTCGGGTTGGGCCTGTGATTCTGGTGTATCAGTCATTTGGGCCTCAGATTCTGAATTAAAAAAAAAGAAATACATTTCTATATTTGTATAATTGATTCTACTTTAGTAATCGTCCTAATTGACAATATTTGCTAAAGAAGACACGGTGTAAATGAAGCAAGATCCACACCCAGTAATGGATAGGGGTTGTGCTCGATGGTGTGATTGTTTCCTTGGTCAGGCATCTCCTCAATGGGTTTGTCTGGTATTAACGGTTGCACTTCACGGACTGTGCATGTATATTTGCATTTTTGCAGTGGATTTATTGTGCTCCAGTACCAGCGAGAACACCTGAGGAAAGAAATCAGGAGCTTTAAGAAATGTTCAAGATGTAATCTCAAGTTTAGATAAAGTGAAAGATAACTTACTGAAATCCCACAGGAAACAGTTTTCCTTTGTTAGCCGAAAGTTCCGAAAGGACACCAAGTTTATCAATCTGGAGAGAACCTGCGTAGAGAAAATGTATCCAAATGATTCAACCAACAAGGATGGAGTCAGTATTAAAAGAAAAAATTATGAAAAGTAGTGGTATAAGCCATACCAATCATGACATTGATTAACTCTGGCTCCAGCCCAGTGAAGAACTTTCTGCGAAGGCTGATGCCTTCAAAATCCACATATACCCGTCGGTTTACTTCAAACTCCTGACCGGTTATCACCTTCACAACGCCAAAAAGAAAAGAAAAATTCCTTATCACGCACAAAACACCAAACACGTTATTCAGAAATAAGAGCGCAAAACACAATTACCTTTCCACTGATCAGATGCTTATGTTTGTGGCAGTAGACCTTCTTGTCATCCTGGAATACACAGTGGCGGGAGCGGGCACACATAAAGTGATAGTTGCTCTGACAAGAAGTCAGGCAGCAGCCAACTGTGGCACCTGTCTGGTTGCATCGTTCACACCGCTACCAACAAAATAGGATTGATGGGGACAGAATATTATTTTGACTTGATGGAACAGCAGCAGTTGAAAAAATATATACTGTACGGGAGACCTGATGGGCAATCAGAAATTATGATGGCGAAATAAAACAATGTATATCAAAACGAACCATTAAGCGACCCCTTGTGACGGCACTGTGCACATGTAGTAAGGAGCCATTGTCCTCTTCAAACACCTCAGCTGACCACAGACAGCAGTTGACATGTGCCCACTCATTCTGGCCCAGGTACAACAACCGGCCTGCATCCTACAAAACACCACAAATGTTTTGGAAAACCTTTGTCAGTAGTCAAGCAAAAAATTTCCATCTTGCTATTAAATAATCAAAAACTTCCAAAGGACGTCAATGTCTCAGACATGTTATGTGAAATATATTACTTACGTTGGGCTTACGGTCTCCATATTTTTGGCACAACGAGCATTGTCTCTCATCATCCTTCGACCAGCCTGTGTCCAGATCTGCTTTTGAAAACCGTCCCCTTTTTCCTGGGAATATGTGGGGGGAATTTTTTTTATTTAAAAAAATGCATCTTCAGAAAAAGTAAAATTAGAAATTAAGAACAAAATAATACTAAAAACTGCATACCTCTTTTTCAAATGTAATATTTACACATTTTTAAACAGACAGAGAAGCCCATATGCAAACAAAAATCCTAATCACTTCCAATTTAGTGTTCAGAATATTACCTTTCAATTTATGCCGGAAAGCACTGCTGGTTTTGAAGTGGTTCCAGCTTGAATGCTCTCCAGACATCGGAGGACCCACTTCATCTTTCCTTTCATCTAAATTTTGACCACTGTCATCCTGTAAGATTTCCAAAGGAGTTCTAGATAGGAGCTCCTCCCTCTCCTGCCACTGGGCATAGACATGTTCCGTGGTAGGAGGATGTACAGCATGCGACATCATCCCCCTGTAGGAAAATATAGGCAAGTTTATTAAATTAGCAATTGTGCATTGCTTTCAATATTATTCACACACAATTAGGGAGTCCGGGGGCCAAACGTGTTTCATCTGAAATAAACATGTACACAGTCCAACCAAGTCATTACTTACATGGGCAATGTTTTGGTACACGAGTTCCATACTTTTGGGTCTTGACTGTTGAACCAATTGAAGACCTCTTCAAGCAGCTTCGGACGAAACAAGAGTCAGTTATAAATTTACCAAACATCATGAGCAACGGATAACAGCTGCTGTTTGATTCTCATCTGACTTGAAATTTTCAACAAAATGTGTACAAAGGTGAATACAAAAATGGTGTTGTTTCATGACAGCACCTACAAAAGCACATATTTTTAAGGACATCCCAAAATAAAATAACAAATAATTGTATTATCACCAATACCTTGAGTGTTAGTGAAAACGTCTATCAGCTGATTGATGATACAAAACATTTGAATAAAAACACACTTCAAGCGAATCAAGCACATTTTTATCGAGGGGCACCAGAGGCTGAAGAAAAATATATACCTTTAAATAGTATGAGCGTGCGAGGGCAGTGGGTCTTTGCTCTTCTGGAAGGCTTTCTTCTTGTTCAAGCCTTTTTCTCACCACTTGTACTACATCTTCATGGAACATTTTCTGTCAAGAAATAATATAAATTTTAGCACCCTGATTGAGTCGTTGTTGCGTTCCAAAAAGCTCTGATTGTCTTTTTAGCTTTTGTATTCACCAAATTCTATTCAATGTCTTCTCTGACAGGTGACATTTTACAACGGTCTTCATACATACTGAATACAGATATAACAATTACCCACTATGTCTAGTGCTACAAATACATTTTCTTGCATATCCACATGAACAATATCCATCTACTGCTAATATTTTTTATTTTCAAATACGATACAATCATTAAGTGGACATTCAAATCAATAGAATAGGAGTAGTGATAATATAAAAGATGTTCTTAGTTTAAAAATATCATTTAGATGAGAATGTGTTTGGACTCACCAACGTCGTATAAAGGCCTTTGTCGAACTTCTTGCCCACAGCTCGGAGGTCACAGGCGGGTCGTCCTTCGATTCCACTGTCAGGTCCTCCCAACTTTTCACACTGCATAAAACAGTAGCGTATGTGCACATTGTATTTTATGATTTCTATTAGAACCATTTTGCAAAGTCTCTAAGCCAACATACAGTTGCAAGAAAAAGTATGAGAACATTTTGGGGTTACCTGGATTTCTGCATAAAGTGGTCATAAAAGATGTTCTGAGCTTCATATTAGTCACAATAGACAAATCCAGAATGCTTGAACTGCTTTCTTGCAAATGTATTTTTGACATGGCAAAAAAGAGCTACGTGTCTAACCTGGGAGCAGGTAACAAGATGCTGGGTGAGAGTGGAAGACAGCAAGCAGGCGAGAACCTTCTCTACTCCAGATCGCAGCTCGATATAGAGAAGTTCTCTCCAAGCACTTGGCTGAGTCACACTGCATGGCCGACATGAATACACCACACTCTCTGGTAAGCTGGACAGGATCTCATACAGTTCATCTGAAATAAATTGACAGAAAGAATTTAGCAGAGATGTCAAAACATAAATTGTAAAGAGTCTTTTGTTAGGCGTAGAAAAATAAGTAGTGTGTTTCCGGTAACATGAAATTTCAGCATAGGGTCGGTAGGTCGGACAACGTTTTTTAAATCTTTTTTTTGCCCCATCAAAAATGTAAACAAAATACCCATAAAACATAAAACAAGGAGACATTTTTACTATTATTGAAACCCCCGCTCGCCGCCAGAGGCGGCGAGAGAGTTGGGCACCCCCCGGCTGGGTGTCTCGTTACCTCTGCGTCCCGCGTCCTAGACGGCCCGTGGTGTTCGTCAAATAGTTCGCTGAATCTTTTCGATTGGATGCTATTTTCTTAAGATTATGGTGCGATCATGAGACTGCGACACACAAAACGCGGTTTAAAGTGTTGTCGGAGATCGTGGCCGCCGCCACGATTCAATGTTGTTGACAGACGACAGGGCAAACCACGCACACGCTCAACATGAATATCGCGAGAGTTTGCACCGATGTGAACGCCCTAAATTAATCTTTCCTTTTATTATTTATAATTTTGTCTGTGGTTTTATTGTTCTTGTTTTGATTGTAAAGCGTCCTTGAGTGTTTTGAAAGGCGCTTATAAATGAAATGTATTATTATTATTATTATTTGTGGCATGTTATAACCACAGCCACAGGGTCAGTTTACGACGGCGTGACGTCACGGCCGTAAAAGTGTTCATATGAAAAGGTAACTACAGTACTGACAATAAACGGCAGTGAGCACATAGTCAGACTCCCCGCGTTTTATTAAACACAGCAATGGCAACGAAGATGGAGCTTCCACTCTCGCCTCTTCCTCCGTTCTTCGCCCTGCCTGGTGAGCCGCCTGTCCCGTGGCCCCGCTGTTTGGAATCCTTCGAGACCTTTATTGAAGCCGTTGGGCTAGCCGACGAATATCGCGAGAGTTTGCACCGATGTAAACGCTCTAAATTCATCTTTCCTTTTATTATTTATAATTTTGTCTGGGGTTATTGTTTTTGTTTTGATTGTAAAGCGTCCTTGAGTGTTTTGAAAGGCGCTTATAAATTTGTGGCATGTTATAACCACAGCCACAGGGTCAGTTTACGACGGTGTGACGTCACGGCCGTAAAAGTGTTCATATGAAAAGGTGACTACCTGTACTGACAATAAACGGCAGTGAGCACAGAGTCAGACTCCCCGCGCTTTATTAAACACAACAATGGCAACGAAGATGGAGCTTCCACTCTCGCCTCTTCCTCCGTTCCTCGCCCTGCCTGGCGAGCCGCCTGTCCCGCCTGTTTTTTTTAACACTCTCACAGATCTAATTAGCTGTACTGGATCAGCCCATGATTTTTATTTCAAATGTATATCAAATGTTGTGATCAGCTGTGGTTCCCCACATATATGTTAATCTATGTGGTACAGTGATAATAGAATTTATCGCTAGCTGTCAATTTGCAACCGATGTAGTACTTTTTGTTTTGCTGCGGGGAGTCTGTGCTGTTCTGCACTTTGGGTGCGTCTAATAATCAATACCACCACAGTCCTTTGTGATACGTTATGGCATAAAAAGTACCTCAAATCACTGAGTTATGAGAGCTATATATTTTAAATTTGAGATTTCATTTTAGAGCAGAAAATCTCTCTTAAATTTAAGCCAAAACAATTTTTAGTCAATATACATTTTTGACGAGAGGTCAGAGAAAAATAGGGGAATAAAACGGCTAAAATAAAACAATTCATTTGTGCAAGCTAAATATTACCTGTTAGATCCTCACACTTGGCATGTACCCAGTGGTTACATGTGCCGCACTGCATCATCTGACTGTCATAGTCATTGTCCTCGTAGCACTTAAAGCAGATTGGGCAATAGTTACCTAATGAGACAAAAAATATATTCAGTTAAAAAAAAAAAGACACTAAATGCCATTTGAACTATTGGATTACTAATAATAACGGGTCCGGAATGAAAGAAAATTGCCTCAACGTAACAAACATAATCTGTTTACCCTGTTCATAGAGTTGGGAACAGTCTGGACAGAGTCCTTTATCGTGGTTCCAATCTATGTCCCAGCTCTTCCCCGGTGTGACCCCGCAACTCCTGCACCTGATGCATGTCATACAAACCTACAAAGAGACAATCCCACTAATGTGTTCCACAATCTGAGGACTTCAAGGAAACATGCATGCGTAGGTATTTTTAAGGTGAGAACAACCCACCCAAGCTTTCCTCTTCTTGTTTTGTTTTGGATAATTTGGTCCAAGACAGGAAGCATGATAGCAGTTCTGACATCGTTCACACTCCAACAAGGGCTGAGGGAGAATATTTGAAAACTGCAAGTGATGTAAATTTAAAAAGACAAAAAAGTATACACGTGAGTTGTGGTGTCTACCTTTGATTGCTTGTTTTTCCTGCCACACACACGACAAAACTTGCAGTGACGACAGCACCAGTTTTCCTTGTTTTCCACTGAGGGGCGCTCTGCCTCTTCGAGGCAAAACCAGTGAAAGGGCTCACAGCACACTTGGCAATTCAACATCTAAAAATGAAAGACATTCAAGGTTTATACACACATTGTAGTAATAGTTCTATTTTAATTTTAGATATTAGAGCATTCCAAAATAAAATTACCTCATGTTGACCTTTACTGGCACAAAGTAGGCATACATTTGGTGGCATGTTGGGTGCAGAGGTCAGTATACTTAAACCGCCCATGTTCCAAACATTCTCCAAAGTACAGTCCTCCTGAAAAGCAATTTCCAACACAATGACTTTTACACATTACTTTTCGAGACAGTGTCAACACCAATGCTGCAAAGATGAACCTACTAACATGTGGAGAGATGTGAGAAAAGGAAAGGCAATATTTCCAAACATGGTAAACAAGGTATAAAAAAAAGTACTAAACATTCAGAGTTCAAACGCAAAAGCCGTTGCCAAAAACAGAACCACAATTACTAGCAGATTGCTTATCTTGGCATCGTTTGGTGGTGCGTCTCCGAACCCTGCAAAACCAAATACAGTACCTGCGATGCAAGGCTCAAAATAACCGGCTTCGCATCTCAATTTGCGAGTCAAATTTAGCATTTTGTACCTCATATGGACACAATGAAAAGCAACACTGCGAGCGGGCACAACGTGCTTACGTCACAAACGAGCAGGAAGTCTTAAGTTATTTGGTTGATGGTGCAGGAAGATGGCAAAAATGTGGGAGCATTTCGATTTGAAACACAAGGTGAGCACCGTGGCGTGTAATCATAACACAGACCTTGCTTTCCACCGAAGATGACCACTGTGAAGCCATGCATGAAGCAAACCCAGGTAAAATTAACGTTCCACAATTCACTGAGATTCATGTACCTTGCTAAAATATTTGCTCAGCGTAGTAGGCATGGCCAGTGTCGTACGCCAAGTAGTGATATTTCGTAGGGTTTTGGTGAAGTCAAATGAAGGAAATATTTGTTTCTTCTAATGTTCTAAAATTTTGAGTAGAATAACGAATATCTGTCTTATTCCTTGTCAGCTGGCACTTTCTCTTTTGTATTAACAGTTGCTCTTAATTAAGCAAGAAGAGATTTCACCGAAATATTTGATTATTCAATATAAATTTCAGTAGGATACTCAAATACTAAAATATTCAATAGCTGCAGGCCCACAACTCCCATTACAATGTCATATTTTTATTATTTTACAAAACCCTTGCTTCATTCAAATCCCCTCGCTGTGCTTTCGATCGAAGGGGAATAAAGCCAATAAATCTTCCGTACCGTTTTCTAATCTGGATTGATCGATTTGTAATAAAATCTATGAAACCCACTCACCCCCCCCCCCAAAATACCTTGAAGTCGACCCGGATTTTATGGGTGGGTTTTGAAGACTCAACCTCCCTCTGCTCAAAACCATTGGCTAGGGCAGCCAGGACACTTGGTGGTGTCTCCTCAAACGAAGCCTGTGAAGACAAACCCTAAAAAACAAACATAACTTGAATGTCAGAGGGAACATACATCTTGAAGTACACATGAACCCCCCCCCCCCCAAAAAAAAACATGTCTGGTACGGAGTATTACATACACTTTGGATATCCTGTGTTACTTTGGTATACTACTAAAATGCCATCAACAAGGGGACATACCCAGCCCATCCACCATGTGACCCTTCATACACAACAACAGGTCAGTTGGGTCAAATTTGAGATGTGTAGATGTTTTTTAAAAGACCCTTGAAAATGCTTTCTAATAATTTAAAAGATGTGGAGATCTGGTAATATTTGCGGAAGATATGTCAATTTAAAGATAAATTAAGTAGATGGAGAATGGAGAAAATTGTGATCAAAGTTGGTGAAATATCCACCTTAGGAATGCATACCAGCACTTATTTGGTAAAGTAAATGAAATCAACACAATAACACAACAAAATAATTCAAATTTTCACACAAATATATCAATATTCTTTCCACTTCATTTTTCAATAATTGTTTACATTTTCAATTAATTGAGAAACTATTTGTATTGTTTATTAATTATATTATATATTATAGAGATAATTATGAATCAGGCGGCACAGTGGGTGACTGGTTAGCACGTCCACCTCACTGTGCAGAGATCCGGGGTTTGATTCCGGATCCCTGCCTTCCTGTGTGGAGTTTGCATGTTCTCCCCATGCCTGTGTGGGTTTTCTCCAGGTACTCTAGTTCCCTCCCACATGCCCAAAATAGACATGCTAAGTTAATTGGACACTCTAAATTGTATTTCGGTGTGACTGTGAGTGTGAATGGATGTTTGTCTCTGAGTGCCGACCGTGGTCGACTGGTTGGGCACCCCTGATTTAAGACATTTCAGATTTTCTAACCTTCTCTGGTTTGCGTCGAACAGATGGCCCTCGATGTGAGCTAGATTTCCGATGCCGGATCTCATCATCTGATATATCTCCTGGGAATCCATCCACTGAAACAAAGTCTTCAGAGGACAATCAATCAATAAATGTTAACAATGCCTCAAACTCTAACTCTTAATCTCGTATATTGCAATGACATGCACAAGTCAGCGATAGCTCAGGGCTGCTCTGCTGAGTTTTACTTTACCTGAACTCAAACGAGGCCCATTGCCTCTCCTTCTGGCTGGTGAAGATGAGTTTAGATCCTTTTCATCCAGATCTGACTCATAACCCACCATTTCAATGTAGACCCGCGGCTTTACAACACGTTTTGGCTGCTTCCTCACAGATGGACTGTTACTGTCTGCCTGGAGGCCAGAAGGCGAGTCAACCACACCCTCCATCCCTTCATCATTACTTGAATGATCCCCACTCAAAGAGGACCGCTGTCGTTTCGAACCTAAAAAAGAAAGCACAACTTGTTGATTCAATCGCTTCTAAAGTTGGTATTTCAGAGAACGTGGAATTGAAGGACAGGGGTGAGAAATCACCTTTGGGTGCCGTTCTTCCACTTAGTCTCCGGGCTTTCCTCTCTTCAATTTGATCACATCTCTTGTAGCTTGTGGTGATGAAAGTAAATAATGGTTATTATTTGCAAATAATTCTCATCCATAATCTGAAAAAAATAAATAAATTCAACAACTTACACACAACACTGTCGTTTGGTGTTGGGACCACCAAACTTAGGTTTGTCAAGGCAGTTGATGCATCTCCCACAATCCTCTTCATGATTGCAACCCTTGCATACACCACACCTACGAGAGCGGTACCCAAAAGGTCCAAGTCCTTTTCGTTTCACAAAGCTGGAGGTCTTCTTGACCTTCGTGACTTTTGAATCTGAGAAATCAGGACTGTCTGATTCTGATAGAGAGCCATCTGCAACATCTGCAACACATGAAATTAATGGAGAAACATAAGAGGCCTAAGAGGCAATTACGGCTTACAGACGTCCATGAAAACAAAAACATTGTGAACATCCGTCTAATGTTTTTGGGGTATGAAGTGGGCAAGAGAGGAGTTTTGGAGGCTCTGCCTGGCTGCATTCATCAGGCTCTGCAATCGCAAATTATTTTTTTCCTCTCTCAAAGGAACAATACGAAACCTAACATGATTAGTTCTATCTAAATTATGACAATACTTGCATGGCATTTTTTAAACAAAATAGACCAGGAAACAAGTAAAAAGAGAAAAGTGCCATCTTATAGCACGGCTTATGTAATAATGAGCATGTATGTGCCTGTTCAAAACTGGCGAAGGGTAGGTAATTTTGTCAAACACCATTAATATTTGCACAATTATTGTTTATACACACAGCCAAATGGAATGAAAGGCAATTAGTTTTCAGTGGTGTGTTGTTTTAAGTATATGCGTATTGTACAACTTTTCAGATTTACAAAACAACTTTTTTTTTTTTAATCTTAGACGACAGACATCTTTGTTTTAAAATTCGGACAAAAAGTTAAGCGGGTTACCGTGGTCATCAGCATGCCTTGAAAGGTTAAATGAAAAACAAAAAAAGTAAATAGTTCCCTAAAGTTTGACAGCAAATACAATTTCCAAAATTCAAAATAACTGAAATATTAAACTTTCACGTCACATTGTTTAAATTTTTTTTAAAAAGGTGTATTAAATGTAAATCAATACTTTCCTTCAGTAAACACATTTTTAAATTGATCTTTTATCAGATGTCAGATTATTATTATTTTTGAGCCAATGCCAATTTCGGTCACAAATGCCAAATATTGGCGCCGATAATCTGCCCGGCAAATAATCAGGTCCATCCCTAGGTAAAGTATGTGCATTAATAACAAAGAAAAAGAAACAGGAAGTGACTGCGTGAAATTTGTCTTTTTTACCCTTTGCAATAGCTGAGGGGGAGATGCCTGTTCGTTCGTGCAGGGGTAGAGCGCTGAGCCGGGGAATGTCATCTGGTACCAATGCCCGAGGCTGCCCAAGCACCACAGAAGCAGCGCGGCACACATGTTTGATGCGTGGGCCTCCTGCTTGACGGAACTCTTGACACAGTGGCGAAATGAGCTGCAGCTAGAGGGGTGACAAAACAGAACAAATGCTCAAATGCTGATGGACTTGCACGGTGATGCAAGAAATATCAGAGAGATCAATTTGCTCAAACATTAAATATGACAATGTTTCGTAGCAGTCACATAGAATTTGTCTGTTCCATTGGGTCCATTTTACACAAAACCCACATGGAAAATTCCCTGTGATCTTGAGACCCCATAGATAAAGGGAAAGGAGAAAGATATTTAGTTAGATCAATTGTTCCCCGCAAACCTATTGATTTGCGCACTTACTTGTCCTTGAGATGGCTCTATCTTGATAGGTACATCAGGCTCAAGCGGCACTCTGCGCTTCCTTCTCTGTCTCTTAGAGGTCAAATTTCTCGCTCGGACTCCAGCAGGTCCAGATAACAGCTTCAGATATGCAAAAAAAAAAAATGCACCCAATTAAGCTTTATTTATTTATGGTAAGAATTATTGATGAAGATCGCCATTGTCTCCAGGGATGTAACGATATCCAAAGGTCACAATACAATATTATCACAATATGAACCTCACAATACATTAATTATGACAATATTTTGGGAAGTTGGAAAAAAAACTCTCAATACTGTATACATTTGCTAACGTATACTGAAATCTCATACTGGGAAAAAAAATGCACAATATTGTGTTTTTGTACATAACAGCACTGACAGAGAAATAGAATTTGCCTGCTATGTTATTGTCAGTTGCTCTTATTGGCTCAGCGGCAAAAAGTATCAGGATATGATGTGCTCGGCTGATAACACTAATAACACGAAACATTGAGGCACTTGGTAATCCACACACATATTGTGAATCAAGTCAATTTGCGAGGGAACTCAAACGTGTTTCGATCACCTATATCTGGCGATTAGCGTGGGTCTTCAACGTAGATGGCCAAATCATGCCTAATTCAAATTAAACAGCACTAATAAACTAACAACAATGTGCTAGAACTGCACACTTGGAAAATAACCTGGCCTATTAAATAGATGTGGAGCTTTTAATATCCTGACATGATGTTAACCATATCGAGGCAATTTTAAAATAGTGATATTGCCGTTTCTGTTACATCCCTAATTGTCACACCAACCATGTTCTGACCTCCTCCACATTGCCATACCCTGCCATTCTCTCAGGACTTCATCCTTCCTCCACCATCCGTTCTGCTGTCTTTCCAGCATAAGTAACAGAGCCTTCAGCCACACTGTTAAAAATCCATCCATCCATCCATTTTCTGTTCTGCTTAATCCTCACAAGGGTTGCGGGGGGTGTAGGCGGGGAACACCCTGAACCCTGAACCGACCAGCCAATCGCAGGGCACACAGAGACGAACAACCATCCACACTCACACCCATACCTAGGGACAATTTGGAGTGTTCAATCAGACTGCCATGCATGTTTTTGGAATGCGGGAGGAAACCGGAGTACCCAGAGAAAACCCACGCAGGCCCGGGGAGAACATGCAAACTCCACACAGGGAGGCCGGAGCTGGAATTGAACCCGGTACCTCTGCACTGTGAGGTCGACGCGCTAACCACTGGATCACTGGGCCGCCACTGTTATAAATTATGATGGTTATTATTATTCCTAATTGATGTTAGAAGTCAAGAATTTACCCCTGAGGACTTCATCTGTTTCTGTTGGTCAATCTTCATGAGCTGGACTTTGGCTTTTCTGAGCAGGTTGAACATTCGTTTATTGGCTCCAGTTAGACGCGCTCTCTGTGAAGCTCCCTTTCCCATAGGCGCAGGATGGTCGTCTTCACATGCAGCTGACTCCTTTGTGGACTGCAGCTCGGCTATCGGTTCAAAGGAACATGTTATTGCTATTTTACCACTATACATGCTCAGAAGTCACCTAACAGAAATGCCTTAGCTCATTAGAAATAACAGCCTTCTTAAACAATGGTGCTTATACCTGAGTGAAGCTGGATGGTGTTCTTCCCTGCTGAATCCTTTTTTTCACTGTCCCGATCAGCAAGCGACTTGGACTTTGAAGCTTTAATGCAAACTTTTCTCACAACACCTGGAGTGCCGAGGTCTTCTATCTTGAGCTTGGATTTTTCCATACCAGTGTCTGTGTTACGCTGCCTCAGGCTAATGCTCATGGCCTCATCATCAAGTCCTTCAGCTAAATCTACAGACGACTGAAGAGATTTGCTACCTTCCACATCTGTTGCACTTTTGCCTTGGGCAAGTCCTTTGTGCAACTTGTTCAGTCTTTGATAAATCTTAAAGTGGGCGGCTTGCTTATTAAACTTTAGGGCTGGGGTCTTTTTCTGAGCATCCAAAAGGCCAGCGGAAAAGGCTTCTCTGGGTTTTTCAGCTGGGGGAGATACAAACAGATCCTCGCATTGGTCCTCCGTAGTTTTGTCCAGTGTAAAAATTTCCTCCGTCAACTCTGCAGGCAGATCCCACTTCAAACTGGAGTCCTTCACAAATGAGCTCTTCTTTTCCATTTTGATGCTTTTTGACTCCGAAAAGAGACTGGCAGTGATATCTGCCGTATCATCCAGATCATCAGATGAAAAGAGGTCCAGATCCAGTTGAGCTTCTCGCAATATGTCATCCTCGTCAACAGGCAGGACGGGTGAAATAGTTTGTCCCATCCCTTCATCTCGCCTCTTTGCCGTGCGTATCTGCAAGCCCAGTTGCAAACCTTTCTTGGGGGAGTTTCGACGTGGCAACATGGACATTCCAACATCATCCATAAATCTTTGTGGGGTCTTGATCACTCGAGAGGATCGAGCACTTACAACAGGCATGATGAAGTGTTTGATGTTTTTGACAAACTTTGTTTTGCCAGACGGCACGTCAACTGCATCTGCTCGTGGCCCATCCAAGAATGAGTCAGTTTCTTCCTCTTTCAAATCACTGCCCTCTTTGTCAAGCCCAATTTCAATCAATGTTGAAAGAATAGACTCTGTTTGTGGCCTTTTGGGGTCTAACCGGATGGAAGATGGTCTCTTTTTGTACTTTTTATGCACACCAACCAATTTAGGACCAGAGGAGGCTTGACCACTACCTTCTGATTGGATGGAAACGCCCTCTTCAAATGTTCCCTGTCTTTCTGGTGAGCTGAGAGGAGCAAACTTTCCATCTGTGTTCCTGTGTTTGTGCTTCTGACGCTGCCCAATTCGAATTTTACGCCTCTTTTTTCCTTTCTTGTGGGATTTCTTCTCTAAGCATAATGTGTTTGGATTACTTGATTGACTCTCCGAATCCACGGGCAGCTGAAAATCTATCAAGTGAATGTCTGTTTCCTCTTTAACTGGTAGCTGCTTCGGCTCTTCCACCACAGATACAGTGACCTCCTTTTCCTCAGGCTCCACACTTTCTTTCGCCTCGGGCTGACTTGCTTCTGTTTCTAAAGCCTTGTCTTTCTTCTGTGGGCACTCTGTATTTGCAGGTTCAACAATAACCAATTCTGTACTGACCGCACTTTCTTTAGGTACAACAGCCTTTTTCCTTTGCGCAGACCTCTTTTTCCCTAATTTATTATTGTCGCGTCTCTTGGGTTTAGAAGGCACTGGCAATGGTTTGGTCTCATTAATTTGTGGCTCAGCCTCATTCTCCAACTTCTGCGGCGACGCGTCAACAGGCAGCACTTCAACAGGCACTGCTCGAGGAGCATCAGTTATCTCTGAGGACTCCTTCTCCAAGCTTTCAGAAATTGTGCAAGAGTCCTGCGAGGATTTTAGAATCGTTTCCTGTATGTTTTCAGGGAGAACTTGTGAGCTGGCCTCTTCTGATGAAACGTGATCAGGTACTTCAACACCCACCTGTGGTGCATTTCCGACCTGTGGACTCGTTCTCAAACGTCGCTTCGGTGGAGTCATGACAGGCTTACAAATGACCGGCTTTTTGGGAGGCAAATCAAGGCTTAATGTTCTCCTTCGTAGTATCCTGGTTGGCAGGACGTCCGTCTCCGGAGATAGGGCCTTATCTTCTTGAACTTTGCCCGCTTCTTTAGTAGAATCATCTTTTTTTTCAGGCACAGGGCTAACCTGCTGAACCAAAAAAGACATCTTGGATTTTTTATGTCTGCCGGGAGAGGAGAGTTTTTTTATTTGAAAAGGTGGGACAACTTTCCCACAATCCATCTGAGTGGCTTCTTGAAGAGAGCTTCCGTTTCCTTCCTGTGTAACTTCCACTTGTAAAGAAGAAATTTTCTCGCATGTTCCTCCTGCCTTGTTTTGGCAGTTTTTTTCTTCACTGCTTGCTGTGGTGCTCTCCTGTGAGGCCCAATTATCCAATTTTAACGGCTTCTCCAACCCCATCAAACTCTTTTCGACATTGTCATTTAGAGTGGACAGATCCACTTCAGAAATCTCTCTAACACTCTCTGTAAGCTTGACAGTGTTTTCAGCAGGCTGGATCTTACTCACTGACTTAACCAAGGATAAAGTCCAAATGAATTTTTTCCGTTTCTTTTTTCGAGACGACTTCCCACTGGACTGTGCATCATATTTGGGGTTCCGCATTTTTCTCAACTTCAAACTTGGGACCCTCCCCTCAATGTTCAAAGGCAACCTATTGATGGGTTGCATGGCTAATGGATCAGTTTTAGTGGATGATGCACTTGGGTTTTCTGGGACTGGAACATCCTTGTTTATTCTTTTACTTTGTCTCTGTCTGCCCCTCTTCACGGACGGTTTTGGCTCAGCTTTTCTGGTCAATTTTGACTTTTTAACAATTGTATCACTTTTTATTGGATTTTCAGGATCAGCAGCAGCATCCAAAACAGGTTGCGACAGCGAGTTGGTGACTCTATTGCTACGCCGAATGGCTTGTTGGTTACGTGGCGACTGCTTTGCCACTGTCTTTGACTCAACAGTTTCTTTTACAATGTCAAGTTGATTCATTGATTTTCTCGCTTGCGACTTCTTATCATCAGCCACAATGTTGGCAACAGGCTTGCCAAGCGTCCCCTTTGAAGCAGATCGTCCACGTCTTCTTGCAGGTAAAGTCCCAGCTCCTTTATCATCTGCAGCCTCCTCAGGAGGCTCAAGTTTTAATTTAACATGAGCACTAGAAATGTTTTCAGCCTGGATATTCTCAGATTGGGGCTTCAGCTCTGTTTCTTTAAGCTTCATCTTCTTGACAGACTTTTCATGAGGTTCCTTTACTGTTTTGATTTTCTTTTTTGCAACCAACTTTATTGTAATCCTTGGTGCAGGCGACAACACTCCACATTTGGACATCTCCTGATCAGCGCTGTTCTTAACTTTCGATCGTTTTCTGGGACCTTTAACAGGCTCAGGTTTGGAAGATGCAGTGTGTTTCTCCTCCACCAAATGTTCATCTTTATCAGGGTCAGGAGGACAAATAGATGCTTCATCAGCTGGGATAATAGGCCCTACCTTCACACTTTGTCTTTTTGATTTTGTGTTGACATTACCTATGAAAAAAAAATATAAACACATATATATTGTAAATATACAGCAACTACAACATAGACATTTTGTGAAAAACAGCATGTTTGTATCTGCCATTTAATTTAAATGTTAACTTGTTCATATATAATTAAAACATTCATAGTAAGAATTTTCTACCTTTGGAAGGGTTTTGTCGAGACCATAGTGCTCCTTTAGAGCTTTTTCTGAGAGCTTCAAAACCTTGGAAGTCATCACCCTTAGGAAGAAAAACAATAATTAACACATGCAAACATTTTGATGTGATTCCAATGGAAGCAAACTCAACAAAATCAAGGTCCAAACACAAACACACTCGCAGCAATACACACACACACACACACACACACACACACACACACGACTTGACAGGGGGTGCTTTTCAATTTTACTGATTGAATTCCAATATGTAACTAAAACATGGCATTATGACAAGCGACTCTACTTGTACGGCCTAGTTGCATATTCATCCATATTAAACATTGACAGTAATTTAACATACAGTACAAATAATATTTGATGACAGTTGTTAAATTCACTACAACTGACTAGTGAACAATTAGAACGTCAACCAAAGATTATTTTATCATTTGGGCTGCAGGTGAACCAAGTATATCATGTAATTTCAGTGACATCTAACAGCCAAACTAACTTCAAGTAGTGACAACTCGGTATGACGTACCAAAACTAAAAACGCATGGTGAGTACTGTACCTCCAAGTACTGCATTATTAAAACATATTGAGAAAGAATTGTGTGTGAGTAAGAACATCAACAATACATTAGTCATTCTACTTTGAATATAGAAGGCTCTCTAAGCATAAAAAATAAACAGTTCCTGCTTGTCTGTACTTGCTAACATGTAGCCTCTGTGCAAAGCATTACACATTGAATTAAACTCTCCTTAGGAGTGTCCATAACATATTAGTATTACGAGGTAAGTACTACGGTTACGCGCGATATTGCGTAATGTGTTTAAAAGACAATCGTGTCAGTAAAATAGAACAGCTCGCAGCACGGCAAGCTGCTGTGTGGGGCACGGGTGCTAGCCTTCCCCGTTCTTTGTGTTCGCTACGATTAGCTGCCAGCTACTTTGGCCCGATAAGGAGCGGGCCATTGGAGAGCTAATTGCGTTTGCTGTTTACAAATTGGCGTATTCACTCACTGGCTTTCATGAAATATTCAGGAGTAAAGTGTCGCGGGGTGACATTTACACACTGTCTAGCGGATATGGCAGCACAAGAGTTAATGTTGCCGCATTTTGCCCCTTACAGACTGTATTTTACAGTGCGACTCCGTAAATGTCACGAAAATCCCCGCTAACATTGGTTAGCAAATCATGTTAGCATAAGGGGGGGGGGGGCTAACGCGTTAGCCTAGCACAGGATGTTGACATTTCTCCATGACACCAATAGAAACACAGTTGGAGACAGCACTCATATGAGCGCATTTAACTGTATTGTAATGTGTGGAAAAAAAAATAAGGATACTAACTCCTGAGTCGGTTTGGGACCTCACCTCTTCACTCCCACTAGAGCTGTACCCAGCCTGGCCAAGGGTCTTGTGGCTTGCCTCTATTCCAAGTAAGCGCAAGTGAGACTGGTCTTCGTTTAACGATACAACCAGGTTGGCGGGCCTTGGCCCTCCGCAAGTCACATCATCAGCTTCTAAGCCCGAGCGCCCGAGTTGCCAGCGCTTCTCGGAGCGCAAACGACTACGAGACGACCAAGGCCGACCGGGGAAACGACCTCTGGCCGTAGCGGTTCCACCTTGGCCTCCTCCGGCAGCCGCGGTTGCTGATCCGCATCCCGCTGCCGCCATCATTGCTTCGATAACAACACACACCGATGGCTAGCAGACTCGAGCGACGAGAGACAAGAGGGAAGGCGCGAGATGGGAGGGGGTTGGCGCAATGCTCTATGGGAAAGAGAGTTTTCCTCAAACATTACAGGCGATGTTACGCTTTGTAGACACCTGGTGGCGATTGGTGCAAACTGCAATGTCAAGCGAAAATTGCGTTCTTTGGATGGATCTGTGTGGAGCAAGAAAAACAAACGATTAAAATACATTTTACATTTGTTATTTTTAGGAGTTGTGACTTAGTTAGGAGCCGGCCCACGACTCAATGTAGCCCCCAAAAAGACTAGCGTTTGAAGCAATTTATTTCTGCCAAGAATATTGATAATTCCCTGTTGATTTTCCCCTTGAGTGCAATCAGTATAATAAATTAAAAACAAAAAAATTCCCTTAACAAGATCAGACTGGTGTGGATTTATACAGCACAACGTTCAAAGTGATAAATCAATCAGAAGGATGGTGAATATTGATTATCAAGGAAACAGTTGTCAAACTCAAGGCCAGGAGGCAAATAAGCTCCACCACAGATTCATTTTATGCAGCACACAACAAATACATAAACAAATAACACCGT
Organism: Hippocampus mohnikei; assembly: GCA_026261675.1. NCBI lineage: Eukaryota > Metazoa > Chordata > Actinopteri > Syngnathiformes > Syngnathidae > Hippocampus > Hippocampus mohnikei. The sequence continues at coordinate 11,928,649 of JAKGUB010000556.1, read as the reverse complement.
TTTGGGAGGCTGTTGTCTGTAATTGCTCTGTGATACGCCTGTGCACTACTAGATGGCGCTATTGTACTTTCGGTTGCAGGGTGCAGGCAAGGAACGAAAGAAGAAAGCAGAGGAAAAGTCACAAAGAAGACGGGAGGGAAGAAGAAGGTACGCGGAAGTAACGTAGTTTGTTGCCTCTATTTAATTTTTCATCACTACCCGCTTTTCTCCGAAAATCGATAGGTACATTGCTCTTAACCGTGTAAGGAAACATAGCGAGTAAACGATTATTGGTTGACTTTGTGTTAAATTGTCATAAGCGGTCAAGGGACTGGGTTGTGGACGAAGTTGTTGGAAGCTAGCTTGTTGTAGCCACATGTAATTCTTCATACGGTTGACATTACTAAATTCGCCATTGAAGTAATGCACTTAAAACTCCTTTCACAACTACGTCGCTTTCTAACTTTTGTCATAATGTATCTTTTTTTAATTTTATCCCCCTGTCAGAGGACAACCCACACTCCCACAATCATGAATCTGGAAAGACTGCCGAATGAGGAGAAACTTGGACTTTGCAGAAAATATTATCTTGGTGAGAACAAATCGCATTTACATTGAAATTAAAAGTCACTGTGTTGAGGTCACGACAACATAGCAAAGAAGATCCAGATATGCTTTTGTTATGAGGGAGAAAGTTGAATTGTTACGTTACAAACCTGTCTCGACAGAAGAATCTATAATGTAAGATAAGAGAATTGGCGGTGCTATCCCTATCCATAAGTAAGGTGAATTTTTCGGTATAAGGACTTATAATAAAAATAGAAGCTTACTTTTTTTTTCAACGTAGACTCCCAGCACTGTCACACACTTTTCCCATCTGTGCACAAGCTTCCATGTTTTTCCTCTGCGTAAAAATCTTTGGACTGATGTCTCAGCAAGTCGCTCGCAACACTTTTGACTTCATTGTCACTTTCAAATTTTCTGCCTCTCGTGAACGCTTTTAAGGGACCAAACAGGTCTCGGCTGTAAGGGGGATGAGGGAACAGTTCCTCGCCCAGCTCATTGATGGTCTGCACCGTTTGGGCTGTTCTGTGAAGCCGTGCATTGTCATGATGCAGGATGACTCCTTCTCACTGATGACCCCTGTGTTTGTTCTTTGTCTTTCTTGACCTGCCTCAGTAGTGAACATTACTTTGACACGACAGAAAGTTTTTTGTCATGACATGCTCGGATGGAGAAAAAAAACCCAGGCAATATTTACCTGTTTGTACCATTTGATAGGTTCCTAAATTTGGTCCAAGGAGAGTCTGTCACAATAGCCGCTTGTCCAGATCAAGCCACCGTTCATTTTTGAAACACTGTTAACCATTTGATATGTCTTTTTGCAGGACGCAAATGTATAAAATCCTTGTGCATATTAAACAAACTATCGACACGCTCTTCTTCACAATTCCAGATTTGGAGTTGGGGCAATGTCTGCATCCTGTCAAAATACATCTTTCAAGACACTCCTGATTTATGCGCTCGAGCCCCTCACGTGTTCTTAAAAATAGCTTCCTTGCATGATAAAATAAACAATGCAATGTTGTATAATGAAGTGATTGCACAACTAAATGGGCCAAAAACCAAATACTTGCAGATGAGGAGAGGGAGGGGACTCTTGGCCAAGTACAGCACACTCCAAATGGCCGGGTGTCAGTTTAGTTATTTAAGGCCCCCCCAAACTCTACAAAGTGTCATCATAGTGAATGATGTTCTTCAGGTGTTAGAGTGACCGCCCAAACTCAGTTCAAATGCATTTTGTATTGTTAATACTTTCTGTTTCCCTCAGGTGGATTTGCTTTTCTGCCATTCCTTTGGCTTGTCAACGTTGTTTGGTTTTTCCGAGAAGCTTTTGTAAAACCAGCCTACACTGAACAACTGCAGATCAAATCATGTGAGTGTGCCAATTGGTAATGTTTTACCTGATGTTTTAAACATCGACACAGAATTTACTACGTACACCAATGACATGTTAAAAAGTAAGAATGACATGACAACACAACAAACATGACGAACCATGATGAAAAAGCCCTTTGCCACAGAATTGCATGCCTGCTAGAAGTTCAATAAAGTAGTCGAGGGTTGCTGGTACGAGCAGAAACGTTTAATGGTGTTTTTTTGTTTTAGTTTTTTATCATGTCAACTGACAATGGCATTCTTGTGTGTTTGTTTTGACATCCGTGTAGATGTCAAGCGATCAGCACTGGGGTTGCTGTTATGGGTTGCAGTACTCACCACTTGGATCACCATTTACCAGCACTACAGGGCCCAGTGGGGGGAGGTGGGGGACTACATCTCCTTCACAATTCCACTGGGAATTCCTTAACCCCTTTTTGTTTTGCATTCTCTGACTAAATGTGTTCACCAAGTAAGTTCTTATGTATGTTTGTATTTGTTTAAAATAAATCATGGACTGGAATGTTCACATTTAATGTATGAGTTTGTGCTAGACCATTGGTTCTTAACCTGAGTTCACTTGAGCCCTGGGGCTCACTGAGGTGTGTGTGCTGAGGGCATGGGACCAAGGGATGTCGTTTGTTGCAACAATGACGACGCTCGGAAAAAAACTTGAGAGTGGTGATGTCAAGAAGTGGCTTGGATAGGAGAGAGACATGCTTTGACTTCTACAAAAAACAGCAAATTTCCCACCAAACCATTCGTATGTGATACACACTTTCAATTATTTTTTTTTTGCTGCTTCTCTCTTCCTCCTTAAAACGAGCAAAGCCAGGGCTTTCTTTTGCAACAATAACAGGTACATATTGTGCAGTCAACGTCTCATCTAAACCAGCAGGAAAAGCCTTCCCATTTACTTCCTACGGTAGACTGCTACCTTAGCACCTCCCCAATATGGGAAAGGTTGCACCAGGGCACCGTCATTCTTATAGTCTGCCCTGTGGACCGTTCACATTGAGGGAAGTGCAGGCCTTTTCACAATGACTTAACTTGGCAGGACATAGCCCGCCATCGACAAACCCATTCATTGCGTGCGCTCAAGGAGGCCGTTTGCCGTTACGGTTCAATGCCTCTGTAAGGTGTTGTGGTGACACCCGACAGCGCATCCAGTAGGAGAGACGTTGACGAGTGTTATCAGTTTCAATTTTTTCCAATTACGAATGGTTCGGAATGTATGTACGAAAGTTGCAGGGCTCAGAACCTCCAGCAAGGTTAAGAATTACTGGGCTAGATCTAAATGACTTGTAAATGATGAAACCATGTTAACCTTTACCTTTCATGTTTGTGGATGAGCACTGTTTTGCTCTTGCTTGAATGGCAAATAAAAACTGATCAATTCCTATGCGTTTAAAATTCCTGATTGAAACAGTGACTGAGAAATCAGCATAAAGTCATGCAGTACAATAAAACTGTATGAACGCGGGCATGTTTTTTGACTCATCTGTGAGGTATGTTGTGGACACACATAATCTGAAGTGCAGTAGAGGTCGCCTCAAGTCTGGACAATTATTGGCGCCTGTTGTGAAACCCAATACTTTAAACCCCTCAAAATGTGCCCTCAGTTTCCTATTATCATTTATGAGTCAGAACAGAGTCAGTGCCATATTTAGAAAGTGAAGTCAAAACTTGGGTGACGGGTTCCAAATCGCGGGATACAGTATCACTCCGATGTGACAACTATCTATATCAGAACATTCTGTACTTTTCAAAGGAGAGAGACATGGTTGATATTCAAAGGGGAATGAATTAGGTCCTTCTATGGATGTCTTTTCTTTGGCTGCTTTCGTGACCCTAGACCGATGTGTTCATGTTTCAAAGATGTCCTTTTTCATTGATCAGTAATTGTTGATTCAATCACTTGCACAGTGAAAGTACCACCAGAAAACCTAACTTTACAGACATCTGAGATTTACTGTCATACAAGTGGAAAAAGTTAGGTATCCACAGTTTTGAAGAAAAAACAATGACGCATGAGCTCCTTGAGTGAACAGAGATAGCTGCTTCACATATACATAGCTGACAATCCACAAACATCATGTCAACTAACCATATTGTGCAGAGGACCACCTGACATTCAATCTAAATTGTTCAACAATAAAGCCAAACCAAAAAAGGAATGTTGGTGAAATTACAGTGTTTGACTTTGGGAGCATTGGACCTGACATTATATTCCAAGCATTCTCTGTTAGTTACTGTAAATGAATAGATTTGAAGAAAAATAATCATATTGTGGAATATAATGCGTGTGCGTGTTCTCCATCCATCAACATGTTGGGACATCCGTTACCAATGATGAGTGGTTCAAAATGTCAACCTCATAAGTACTTTTAAACTCCACAAACCATCTTTAAGCTACAATAATAAAGCGGGATTGTTTGCTAATCATAGAAAAATATTTTGACTTGGTACGTTGACTTAATTGATGGGCAAACTTACTGGCAGCTCACGTGCAAGTGGCATGTGTTTGAAGCGCCCCTGCCGTCTGTTGCTGCCTCTCTGGCTTATTGGCCCAGGCAGTCAACCACCACCCTAGCTTTTGAACTTATTTTTAGACATACCCATCTTGAAAACCGACATTTAGTGCATGTTCAGTGTGATGACTAAGCGATAACAGTTAGTTGATGACAACGCCACAATTAACCCCCACCCCGATCAAACGGTTGGATACAATTTAGATACACAATGATCCCATTCATTCACCAATAAGCCTATGACAGCTGCTTCAGTCCCAAAACAAACTGTCCTGCTGCACGAACAGGATCCCAAGGGTACACATGCTCAGAACATAACAGAAGCAAGGTGTCCCTATAAATTCCCAACTCATTATGCAACTCCACTATATAACCCGGCCATGCTCAGCAGCCCGCAGTCACAGAGCCACTCAAAATCACACTCCGCACAAGGAACACTTGCTACTCCACTACACTCCACTGAAGAGAAAGGTAGGTTGTGGCCCATCAAACAACTTGTGCTCTGATATTTTGCTGCCATAACTCCCTCTTAAGTTTTTTAATTGTTTTTTCCTCAGATCTGACAATGGATTTTATCCAACCGTCCACACTCCCCGTTGGTGGCATCCAATGGGAGAAGGTTTTACCGACACTTTTTCCTCGTCTCGATGGGACTTACGGACAATATAGCTGGACACCCCAACTGCTAATTCCAGAGATTGATAGTACCACGGCTGCAGAGGTGAATCTGTTTATTTACTTAATATTGGTTTAACATAGTTGGACAAGATAAATGATTTATTTAATTATGAGTGAGCTTTAAAGTGGGCCACTATATGCAGCCTAAAAGCTTTTAAGTGGAGAGTAAACCTCCGTCTCACACTTACATGTGTATAAATAAGAAACATTTAAATGTTTGTGCTCCAAAAGGAATTTAAAATTGGAGCTGTTTTAATGTCACTAAGTCAAGTCAACTTTATTGTCAAATATGCTTTGTGGCGCAACATATAGCACAGATGAAATTTCTTTCAGGATTCATTTCACTTTTATATTCATGATTTATCTGGTTTGATTGGATTCATTTAATCTTGCGAATTATTTTATGTTGACAGGCAATTTGCGATGACAGTGGATTTAAAGTTCAAGTGGATGTCAAACTTTTTAACCCCAAGGATCTCCTGGTCAAGGTGGTAGGAGATTTTGTAGAGGTACAAGGGAGGCACCAAGAAGAAAAGGTTGGTGTAGTCAGTGCATGGTATATTGCAGTATTTTAAATGATGACTAAGGCAACAAGTCACTGAACATTTTATTCCCCTTACCATGTTCTTTTAGAAAGATAGTCCTGGGATGACAACACGGCAGTTTAACCGGCGCTATCGAATTCCAAAGGGAGTAGACACCATGGCTTTGGAATCGGCAGTTTCCCCAGATGGTGTCCTGATCATATCTGCACCCATGCTGCAAACAGAGATGTCCAGGTCTCAGCCATTCTCATAAAAGCCCATATTTGTTGGATTCTGATATGGCGCAGTCTCAGATTTGTAAATAACGCCATTGCACATCAACCTTCCATAATATTTTAAGAATGCACACTTTGTAAATATTGGTGAGATTTTGTGTGATGATGAACTTTTTATTGTATTGTATTTATTCCATAAATGCCAATAAATTACATACAAAAATCACATTTTAAAAATCGGCATGAGTTACTGCATCAGGCTGGGGTATCCTCTTGTTTATCCAGGAAATTGTGCAACATTGAGTCCACTTCACTGGAAGGAATAGAACAGATACGATCTCAAAACATGACAGAAACGACATGAGATCTCAATTTAGGCTATTAAATGTTCAGTTGAGCAAATATGTTTAACTGAGATGTTACCTGATTTGCTCCTTAACACATTTTCTTTGCGTGCGAAGGACTCGTAGTAAAGGGTCGTCTTCAAATTCTTTCTCATCTGAATCTGACAACAATGAATCATGATTACAGGAATTCAAAGAGTCTTTTTTTTTGTTGTTGTTCCCATGATATGCCACTCATATTACAAAATTAAGTGTACGGTATGTTTCGGAATGCGGTGGGGGGACAGCCGTACATGTGTCACAATGTAGTGCTCACAATTAAGAGTTGGGGTAAAGGTTGAGTGCCCTACGTTGCCCCCTCGGCTTACCTTCAGCCTCTTGCAGCAGCTGGAACATGACCTCCATTGAGGTGTTCGCATTGCAAGAAGAAAGTGAGGATTGTGGAGGAGCAGGAGGCGATGGGACAGCTGCATCTTGTGGAGAAGAATTCTCCGGTGGGAACAGGACCTCTGAGACAACCTGTCAGATTCAATTACAAAATCCTCCCGGTTAATCCATACACAACACTATGATTTCCTTACAAATCCATCTGACAGGGCTATTTACATTTTATACTACTTGATGTGGTACTGTCATTTATAATATTCTCAAACAAGATGATTATAATTTCAGCGCTGTTAAATGTGTCCATTTGTTTACATGTGCTTACGTGCTGTTAATTCAGTCTGATCTAGTTTATGCAACATGTCAGTTCAGGCCAACGTCAACGCAGACCTCCATCATGGAATAACTCCTCATTCGATGTGACACTGGCATGGAAAATGGAGAGCTCTTGCTACTTTACACACTAATGTAAAGGACAGTCTGTTTAGTCAGGCTAGTGTAGCACATAAGTGTGTCTGCAATCGTTTAGTATGTTTGTATTACTGTTACTGTTCATGTTGACATTGTCAAATTTCTCAACAGTAACTAGTCAGATGGATGCATTTTATTCGGTAAAATTAAGAATGAATACTGTATTTTCAATTCATTAGATGTTAATTGACTTTATTGTTGACCTAGGAGCATTTAATAATAATAATAATTCATTTTATTTAAAAGCGCCTTTCATGTCACCCAAGGACACTGTACAGACAATGAGGAAAATACAATATAAAAAATAGATAAGAGAAGTATTATATAAAAACAGGACATAAAATCACAAGACATGGGAAGTGGGAGAATTAGGTATTGTAGGCAATCCTATACAGGTGAGTTTTAAACCGGATTTGTCAAATGCCCATCCCTAATATCAATCAAGGTTGGGATGGTAATCTGAAAACAAAACACTGTCATATATTAAAACTGCCCGTATTTCCTGACAGTGGAATATTATTATATTAATCTTTTTTTTTTTTAAGTCATCCCTCTCTGTCCCTGTTTTATGCCTCTAATTTTGACAAGAACAGCCAATCATCGACTGTAGAGACAGAAGGCGTGACCAAGGCGTGTTGTCAGTTATTTGTTGGCACACGCGGCAGCTGCGCAGGAACACTCAGCATCCTTTGTTTCCATTGTACATTCCACAAAGTAAGACTGCAAACTGGTGACAAACACTAAGTGCATGACAACACTCCAACATGAATAAGTCATGCTAGCAATGTAGCAGTAGTGGCTAACTAAGACTGGCTTATTTACGAATGTGCTCGTCTTATGCACATTCACGTCAACGAGGGGCACAGCTTCGGTCAGAGATGCAAGGGGGCAGGAAGGAGAGGAAGGCTAAATCAAATCTTGTTAGCAGTTTGAAAACTGCTAACTCCCCTTGTAATGGGACATAATTTACATCAAGATTTGCAATGAAGATGATGACAATAACGTGGATACAAGTGGTGAAGTTGTGTACACGCTGACCTGTCCTAAGGCACGATGTAGCGGCGATGGCGGTGCATGACTGCCTGTATCGTTGCATCTCTTCTGCTGCTGTGGATCTGCACGTTTCTTGATCTTTTTTGTAAGCTTCTGATCTGCAGAACTTGTAGCGCTCGTCACGTCAGCATGCTCACAACATCCAGTACACCTGCAGAAATTGCACACGAAGCAGTCAACGTGAAGTGTAAACGCAAACCATGACACCGGGTACACGTCTTTGGATTGTACCTTGTCAATTTATTTTGCTTTCTGATGATCCTCTCTCTCTTCTCACTGTCACCCATTTGCTTTGCTTGGGCTTTTTCAGTTTTAGACGTCTTATTTGTTATTCTGGGGTTCTCCTGATGATTTCCATCTACAGGTCGAGACTGACTCCCTTCGTCCATGTGCCTAGAAGGACTGTCAGGTTTTGAAGGATCGCCAACTTTGATTTCTGTAAATCTGGAAGGACAGCCTCCTTCTGAAGGTCTTGATGGACTGCTGCCTTCTCGAGGCACAGAATTCCCTCCATCTGTAGGTCTAAAAGGACAACCCACATCTGGATGTTTAGAAGGAGCAGGAGGTGGTGTTGGAATGTGTCTGTGAGGAGGCTCATCTATGTAACTGTGCTTTAAGTTTCCAGAGACTTTGGTTTCTTTATTTAAGGTCTCTTCCGGTTTGTGTGGATTGCCATAGAACGTGCTAGCATCAGGTGACTGCGTGGGACAGGGAAGAATATCACAAAGGTGATGCATGTGCGCAGGAACATGCTTAAGAGAGTGTGGTTGGGAGACTTGTATATCAGAGGCAGCACTGGCAAAGGGGGCGGAGGTTGACGGGTGATGTCCAGGGGCTTCTTTGGGAACCGGAAAAGCCCCTTGGGAGTCTTCGGGGTACTGAATACTTGAGTGCTGCTATGGATGATATAAGCAAACGCAAAATGAAATACATGAAATACATATCCAGTAAATCTAGCATAAGAGCTGCTGTCAACTGACACAACCTTCTGGTTTAAACAGGCAGATGTCTGGCACTTTTTGTTGGAGTAGTTATGATATGATTGTGCAGAATACAGAATGAACTGCACCATCGGTGTACAGCATATAAAGAATGCTGTAACTATGACTCCTACCTTGTAAGGATGGACATTTACTGTGGAAAAGTGGAGACTGGGGCCCGGGCCTCTAAATGTGGGGGTACAAAGTCTGGAGTTTTGCCGGGACTGACATTGTTCACTGGCTTGCTCCATCTTTCTTCTCAAACGCCACTGTGAAAGGATGTCGTCAGGGGGCGCCGGTAATGAGGTGACAACGTATCGTTGGTGGGGCATAGCTGAAGCGGAGTCCAACGTGGCCATTGCTGCAAAGACCAAAATATACACAGCAGGGAGGAGTTAACACTTGAAGAACACACTAAATGCAGAGAATGTGACAAAATTACCGATACGACGTGTGTCTTACTCGCTGTAGATTTGATTGAAGTGTTAATCACAGGTCTTTGCATTGTCTCATTTATATAGACTGGAGAAGAGCGATCTGAGCATCCCACACCCTCTGAACTGACATGAATTGATCCACTGCTGAGAATACTGTCACTGTTAAAAATTACAATAAGATCATACAAGTTCAGGAATGAATTGATGCAATATGATTTATAGGAACTAGCAGCTTTGCAAACCCTCTCTGCAGAAGTCTACTGGCCCTTTCTTGAAGGTGAAGTATCTCTGTGTCCTCCAACTCACTCTGAGATGTGTCTGATGGAAACTGAGTTAAAAAAGAAAAAACTTTGAATGGGAAGCTAGACATTTTTGTGAACATCTCAATGTTTAAGATTGCATTTGGCAAAGAAAAACTGGTCTGTTTGGTCAATTTATTTCAAGAGTCCAATTCAAAAAGTAAAACTCATGTCATAAACTGTATCGGCTCACTGGGTGAAATATGGCCTGATTTTGTTTTTAATAATGCATGGTAATAGCTTGCAGCTAACAAAAAACTTCACCATCCCAAGATTGAATCAATTGTATTGCAAACACAGAAATTAGGTAGGAAGTGACCTACCGAAAAGTATTTTCTTATCCGTTTAATGAATCTGTATAATATACAGTAGCTTTCACGTTTTAAAATGAATAGCATGAACTGAATAACTTTTCAACTTATTAAGGGGCGCCTGTATCTCAAACATGATAAACACTAACAAAGATTCTGAAAAATATAATTTGGATAGGTATAGAGCTGAAATTGTAATTACATTAGAATGGCTGTTTATTTTATTTTATTTAGCATTTTCCTCAGATGATCTATAAAAACAACCACAACAATTATCAGAGAGGCCATAAAACCTCTATTTATATAAGATGAAGGTTTTATGGCAAGAAAATGCTATATTATTGCTCATTCCCAGTGAACATACGTACATATGCATTCATATTGTAGTCTCCTCTGCATGGTGAAGAATTAAAGTCATCAAGTGGGCGGTCTGCTGGACTGAAGATTGCTTGGCTTTGGTCATCTTTTGGATCTGGCATGAAAAGAAAAAAAGGAGATATTTTCACATTTAAGGAAGATGATCATTTGATCCCAAATGTTGTACCTTTGTATGAGATCTTAGTTGGCGTAAAACTAGGACGTAAGGATGAGGAAGGCATCCACCACAAAGGTACCCTCTCCTGTTCAAATTCAGAGGACATCAACTGCCGCTCCTCTCGACTCAGCGGTTGGCCATAGCGAAAACGATCAATGTACCTGTGAGAGCAATGTACCCGGTTCATGAAGCAATTTTACAGACTAAATCATCATGATTTCATTTGTCTTGTAAATCTCAATCATACTTTGTCACTACTGAATCCTGGTGAGCTTCTAGTTGAGAGGAAACAGTCAATTTCGGAACTCTTGAGGATATTGAAGGTCCTTCCATGTCAAATGAGGTTGGAGAAGAAACCCGGTCAATGGAAGGTCCAGAATGTGTAAACAAAGATGATCCGTGTTTGTCAGGCCAGTGATTCTCATTTTTGTCATGCGTGTGCAATGTTCGATGGTCTTGCTGGTGTGAACGGACAGGAATCAAACTCTACAAAGAGAAAAATATGTTTTTAAAATGCAAACAAACAAGTGGTTTCACACCACTTATGTCCATATAATGAGTACAGTAACTTATGTCAGATATACCTGCTTGTTCCTTTTGTTTGGCAAGTCCTTGGTGCGAGACTGGCTGAACGATGACTTCCCCATTAGAAAAGCTGCTGGCTCGGATGCATTCTGCTTAATTGTTGCGGAATGTCTAAAATTTAAAATATAATAATACATATTCATTATAATCATACAGAGGAAACTCAGTTTGCATTCATTTGTCTGTAGTGAGATTCAAACTGTAAACCTCCAGTTCCAAAGCCCAAAGTTCTTGGTTTGAGTCCCACTGTGAACAAATGTGAAATGGAAACGACTGTACTTGTTGGAGCGATTCTATTTTGCTTCCTGATTACCGTCAAGGAACCCTTGAGCAAGGCACCAACCCTACTACGCCCCAGAACAATAAGTTTTGGACATACTGTATCTGGTCTTGCTTGAGCTTACCTGGATTTCATGAAAGCTGATGCTGTCAAATAGAACCAGAATAGGTTGCCAAAACAAATTGTGCTTAGCAAAGGATGTTTAAGAGTGGATTAGGGTTACTTAAAAAGTTCGCGCGTGCTGATCCCAAATTACAATGGTTTTAGAGTAACTTAGAGCAGCCAGTTGCGCACTCAAGATATACACGAAACAGAAGTTCAATAGATTCAAACGTTTTCAGACTACAAAGTCTTGGTAGGCAAACATACTAATCTGCTCCGTGTACCCCTTAGAAAAGAATTGTATCCATTAGGTCTAACCTCAGCCTACAATGGTACCGCCGTTACTGACAAAAACTGCCAAGCGAAAGAATACTACCGGTCGTTGTTGACATCGAGACTATCAACCAATAGACGTGGGGCTTGCTATGAGCGACATAATAATTGACCAATCGTCATGAGCGTAATGGATTCCAAAACACCAATCGGTAAATAGGAAAAGGACAGCGCGCGGAAGTGGAAAGTCTTGTCGGAGGCTAAAGCTATAATGCTGAGCCTTATTTTCTGTTATGGACGTTGCGCGTTCACATGCTAAGAAGTCATTTAATTTACACGTGAGCATAATTTACGGAATCGGCGAAGAATTTTAGCTGTATTTGTTTCTGCGGTGATATTGTGGAGTGGCGAACCACGATTGGTGATTGAAGCTAATGGCAAGACTTGCTAGCTGTTTCAAAACATAAGCAGTCCCCGATTTGAAAGAGGACTACTGTAGCTGGATTACTTAATTTTAAGGCCGGCACTACCATAAGGATACAATGCATCACGTCAAGGTCAAAGTCGAAAGGCCAGGTAAACTGTTGTGTATTTTCATGCTACACTTTATTACCTTTACTGTAGGAAGGAACAGATTAAGTCATCTCTTTTTATTATACTCCTTTCTGTATGTATGTAATATTATGCAACTCATAAGTGTTGAGCATTAGGGACGGTCCTGTTTATTGGGGGTTGTGACATCGGTAAAAAATGAAAAGGTTTCAGATTAAAAAAATTAAAGCAACATTTATGCTTAAACGTTGGCTCAAATAAGGGAGTGTGTGTGGATGTGAACTGTCTCGGCGTGAGTTATAGCCGAAAGCAATTCTTGGTCGGAAGAGCGTTAAATTCCCAGTCATGGTAAAGCGATTCACGTGCATAATCCTTAATACAAGGGAATCTAAGTATTTACACCAAATAAATAAAATGTTGTCTCTTAAGATGTGGAGGGGGCCGCAGCACGCAACAGATTGGATTCTATTTTAAAGGGACTGGTGGAGAAAAGTGAAAATGAAAGGTTAGTATTTGATTCCATTTGAAATGGACTGATAGTCATCTGATCGTCATAATTAATGCGATTGCACTTTGAGCAGGGAACAAAACGAGAGTGAGGCTGGAAAAATGTCACTTGACTCGATGAGCAAGTAAGTCCAAGATGTATTGAATTAACTATACATTATGCATAGTAGTGTGGTGAATGTTATTGTAATATTTCAATGTACATTTATGAAAATGTAGATGTCAGCTTTTTAATCATAATTCTCTCTCTTTCATAGGGATTTGTCCCCATTGTCTGCTGGAAAACGGTAAATATTTGCTTTTTTTTCATTAAAAACATTGCATGCAAAAAAATGTGACATATTCTTATTTTAATTTCTAGGCCATCTACAAGATTCCCACAGCATCGTCGCAAAAAGCGCAAAGAGCTGGATGAAAGCATAACTGAGAGCAATACTCACAGACAAAGTAAAATAGATATTTATATCTATTTATATGTTTTTACCCCTTCAAAGAAAAGAAATCTCAAAGTAATATGTCTCTTCAGTGTCCTGTTGGAATGTATTGTGGTTGCTGTGTTGTTGGGGTTTTTTCTATCTTGAATTGACCTCACTATATCTGTTTTCCAGATGCTTACATTATAAAGTTGTTTGACCGAAGTGTGGATCTGGCTCAGTTTAATGCTAGCACCCCCTTGTATCCTATTTGTCGTGCATGGATGCGAAATAACCCGTCCGTTCGAGAGCCCAGTGAAGTATCCCCAAGATCTCCACAGGTCATGCTAGAGGAAGAGGTAAGGGCCATTTATGAAACAACTTAACTTGAAATCATCATTATGCTAAGATCCTGAAAAACTCTCAATTAATTTACCATGTGCAGGTCACAGACATGATCAATGGCAAAGAGCAAATTGTATACAGACTACCTGCTCCAACCGCATCTCCCATCAGCCCTTCTGGTGAACCCATCAACCTCAGGATCCCACCAACTGAAAAACCCACAGTCACCAAGGTTCACGACATATTCTTGTTACTCTGTTCGACACATCAGTGTATTGCAATGTAATATCATTACATCCATCCAGTCAAGGAAAAAAATAAGGTGCAACTTTATTTCTGTTACAGCTGCAAGATGCAGCATTTGAGTATGGTTTTTAAAAGAGTCACATTGCTGGTCATGCATCGTGGTACTACGTCTTAAAACACGGGTTGTCTTTGCAGGATTTTTTTTTTACACAAAATAGCTGTGACGTTTGACAGAGACTGAACAATTCTCCAAAAGAGGCAAAACGTGTGCGTCAATCTGTTTGTCAGTCACTCAGTTGAAGTTTACTGTAAAACTGATACCTAAACAGAAAGAATTAAACAAGGAACGTCCACTACCGTAATGCTTACATTGACTAATGTGTAAAGCTCCAGACATGATAATGAAAGTTAGCACCAATTTTATGGGCATTCTAAACTTACAAACATAGCAGCCCCAAGTGTTATATGAAAGTATGATCACAAATCATGATCACACGGAAACAGATGTCGGCATGCATGGACTGTATTGTGCTTCAGCATGCAACAAGTGCACACCTTGCACCAAATTACATTTGGTGTAAGGGGTGTTTGGGCTACTGCGATTCTTGAAGAGACAAACTTAAACGGTGCCTGTGTCGTGTTAGCTAATGCACTTAAATATTAATATTACATGAATGTTATCTTCCTGTTCAGTTAACAGATTCTGTGCCTGTATCGGGGTCCTACCTCTGTGACCACATGGAGCGATGGAAAAAGATCAGACAAAAGTATGTGACTCATGTTATTAGAATCTGTTCATATGAAATGTGCGGAGTGAAAAAAGTCTTGACCAGGTATTAGATTAACTTGAAGATTTCTGTCTACAGTCAGCCCGAGCTTTTCACAGGGGTTGGGCACCAAGACCTGCTCCAAATATAGTACATTTGTAAAAAGTAGATGCCCCTCTTAGGCGTAGAAAAATAAGTAGTGTGTTTCCGGTAACATGAAATTTCAGCATAGGGTCGGTAGGTTGGGCAAAGTTTTTTTTTTAAACATTTTTTTCTCCCTCCCTCCCCCATCAAAAACGTAAACAAAATAACCATAAAACATAAAACAAGGAGACATTGAAACCAGTGCCGGATGCTCGTCTGTCAAAGAGGGGAAGCTTAATTTTGGTCGACATCATAAAATGTGTCCGTTTATTTATACGTGAAGCTCCGTTCCTTTTCAAGAAAATGATCTGTGACCCTGTCATACCAACAAGGCGTCTTTTCCCGGTACTTAATTAGTGTCCTACAACTATAGGAACTACAATAAACCCCACCAGAAATAAAAGATTAATTTGTCGCTAGTTGTTTGTTTACAACAAAGAGTGTCGCTAAAATGATTAGGAGAAGTCTCCAGCTCAACTCGGAACAGAATGCGAGTTGAAAAATTGCTCGCGACGGATGTCTACACTAAAAGCTCTGTGACTGGCTCATTTCAATGTCAATCGAACTGGCACACAGGCTCAGACAGATCATCCAATCGGGTGCAGAAAAGCCTGGCGTCCGGTACCCTCCCACTGCCATCCAGTCCCACGACGAGCGTCCGTGGGCGGGACAAAAACCAGCTTGTATCCAATGACTCGTCTCCGTTCAACGCATTGGGACAACCTACCCTGAACTCACTACCGTTTAAAGCACAGCGAAGCTGCGGGATGAATGAGAAGGGAGTCGCGTCGTAACCAGTAAGAAGAAGCTGATTCGGAACAAAAGTTGAGCACGTTGTAGCGCATATTTAGTCAATGACATGTACACACAATGAAATTTACATTCATATATTTGATTACTTATTCTTTGACATTTTAGGGGAAGCCAAGCTTCCCTTGCAGTCCGAGAGCAATCGCCACTGATTGAAGCCCCCGCTCGGCGGCGAGAGAGTTGGGTACCCAGCGGCTGGGTGTTACAGCCATCTCGTTACCTCTGCGTCCCGCATCCTAGACAGCCTGTGGTGTTCGTCAAATAGTTCGTTGAATCTTTTCGATACAGCAGTGGATGCTATTTTCTTAATATTATGGTGCGAGCATGCGACTGCAACACACAAAACGCGGTTTAAACTGTTGTCAGAGATCGTGGCCGCCGCCATGATTCAATGTTGTTGACAGACGACAGGGCAAACGACGCAACGTGAATATCGCGAGAGTTTGCACCAATGTCGTCCTTTTATTATTTATAATTTTGTCTGTGGTTTTATTGTTCTTGTTTTGATTGTAAAGCGTCCTTGAGTGTTTTGAAAGGCGCGTATAAATGAAATGTACTATTATTATTATTATTACACAAAAATGTAGAAGGTTTGAAAAAAATGCCGACCGTAAAGTTTTTGTTCGAGGTAGAAATTCTCGGTCGGTCGGGTTACCGGAAACACACTACTTTTTTTTCTACGCCTTAGAATCGTCTATATAGTGAACAACCCCTGTTAATTATGGGGGATATTTTCCAGACACACCACCTAGTATAGGTGAAAAAATCCATGATAGCATACCATATGAAAAACCTTTTGGGGATAGGTTTTCAATCCCACATGCGTTTAACATATTTAAACTTATTGAAATATGCATTAACTAAATGGCAAAAGTGTAGAAAATACTGCCTGTTTTGAAGAATTGTCTGTGTGTTTGATATGTGGACCCTGGTAGGGTGTGGGGTGATGTTGGCAAGTCTTTGCGTGAGTGTGCTCAAAACTTAAAAATGCATGAGCAACGGTGACTTTGCTATTTGCCATAAACCAGTTTCCTACAATATAGCTGCGATCTAGCCAGATGACAGTGAGGAAATCCCAGGTGACCAGTTTGAAAGAGGCTGAAGACGGCAACTTCCAATAAACACCTTGTAAAAAAAATTGCATGTCCACGATGACAAGTATCCCAAACCTGTACTGAAACTTTGTTTATGTTTACATGTACTGCCGAGTACAATGTGCATTAAATGTGAAAATGAATAATTGCCACTTATTTTCCCTTTTTTCCCCAGATGGAAGGAATGTTCAAACAAGAACCAGTTGCGCTACAGTGAGAGCATCAAAATCCTTAAGGAGATGAAGGACTTCTATGATCACTAATTGACAACACTGCAAGTTCTCATGTACTCCCCTTCAAAAGTATTGGAATAGCAACACCAATTCCATGCTTACATTTGATATGCGGTGCAACTTTTTAAGGTCAAGATTAGACGCATTACTTGTGATGAAACACCAATTTATTTTATTAGGGGAGCAAAATTACCTGAGCAGATACACTTAAATGGACAGAAATCACTAAGCCTTAATTTGTAGTTAGTATTTATTTGTATATCATATCCTTGCAATTTCTGCATCATGTGTATCCCATTGGCACCACCATACTTTGACATTTGTCGTTTGTGATTCTTGAGCTGAGCTCAAAGCCTGCATAAGGCTCCAAGGAGTGAGGTTTTACTAATGTACAATTGCGCAGCCGTAGCTGGCATTCATTACATCTGTGGCTGAAAAAGCGAAACATGGAGAGCCTCTGCCACTGAATTGCTCATGCACAGTCAATGAATGGACCCAAGAGCCTTTCAAGATACGTTATCAACTCCCGTTCATTTATAAAGCTTGCCAGAGCAAATGTGGTTCTTTTTTGCAGTCATACTATTTTGTTTGTGGTTCATTAAAAAAAGTAGTACATGTGACGCCGCAAAATGTTTCCTGGCAACAGTCTTGCATTGGAGTGAGTTATTTGTATGTTTTTGGTTTGTTTGTTTGTTTGTTTGTTTATAAATGTGTTTTCCTCTCTTGGGCAGTTGTGCAGTTAAGTTGTGTTGGGCCACATCTTTTCTGACAAAAAGTAGCCTTTTTTTATTTTTAAGTCTGGGTTAGAAACATGCATGCAGTGTTAACATGTAACCAAACTTATTTTTGATTCCTCCATATGGCAGGTGCAATTAATTAAAAACACCTATGTAAAAATATAGTGCATACATGAGCTTTGTGCGTCATCCTCAAATAATTAGCCAGGCAGAAATGCAAAACCCATGTGAAACTTTAACTCTTTATTTTATGCACAGACTAGATGGATAGGAAGTGGTTGCTAGCATTCCAGTCATATCGAAATGATAATGATCACAAATGACCACCTAGATGACAAGTGGACGGGCGCATATTGGCATCAGTTTTCAGGAATGGTTTGCAATTTAATTGGAGGCGATGGTTCTGTCAATCCAGCTGCGCAGGTAGGACACACGGGCGTACACGGCAGGGGTGCGCACGTTGCAGTTGGAGGTGCCCCAGGACACGATACCCACAAGGTTCCAAGCTCCACCGTTGTGGCACACCAAGGGGCCACCAGAATCACCCTAAGAAACACAAGGAAAAATGTATGTTAGATTTCTTTGTCCAATCAGATTTCAGCCTTGCACACCTCTTTAAGAGTGTGAAACCAGGAAATAGTTTTTCACTTTTGTTATCTTCCCTGTTTCCATAATTGTGTACTGAGTAATGCATTCCAACCAAAGATTGTCCAGCCATGTCGGAAATCTGTACTCAGCTGAGTGCCGCCCCAGTTGTCGCTTAACTTGTGTGTCAAGGAGAAGTGGGAGAATGTAATCTTACCTGACAGGACGAGACTCCGGAAGCACCAGCACAGATCATAGCATCAGTGATTCTGTTGTAACCCCAGTACTGCTTGCACTGAGTCGGGCTGAGCATAGGCAAGGAGGTTTGCTGCAGGTAACGGGGGCTTGCTGTGAACACAAAGCATCGAAACCTTTAAATCTTCCATTGCGCCGACAATATTTGACGTGCGTTTGTCACTAACAAGTTTGTCCGGTCCTGCCCCATCCAGTGGTGACACATTTGGTTCCGGTGGGGATGCTGGTGCTGGAGCTGGCCAGGCACACAGGAGACACTGTCCTGGTTATCTGAACTGGAGAGGACAGCTTCAGAAGGGTGATGTCGTTGTTGAAGTTCTGGGAGTTGTAGTAGGGATGCGAGATGGCCTGTATGGAAACATCAACGTTAGCATCTTTGCAACACAAGGACATATTTGTACTCTTGTTAATGCGCAGTTGGATATGTTGACACTACTTACCCTGGCGATGGTCTTGACCTGAAGTTGCTCTTGGTTGGATTGACGATCGTGCTCACCCAGGATCACGCGGTGGCTTCTGGGACTATACAAATAAAAGAGTTATGGGGGGGATTAGGATCCAAATGATCTTTTTCGCTGAAAGTATGTGTGAAACAAACTGGCACTATATAAGCAGCTAAGAGTAAAATTAAATCAAGATGAGTCAAAATCAGTAGTAATAAAATCCTAAAAGTAATAAAATGGAGTGCATCAGGTGCCGTTTTTCTTTGTATTACATTTGTTTATTATAATTAGTGGATCATTTGAAAGTTAATGCGTTGAAATGCAGTTACCTCTCCATTCCTGTTGCCATCAAACATGCAAAACGCATTTCAATATTTCGCAAGAGCAAATGCCCGTGTTACGTCATGTTCCCAAACACTTTGTCAAAGATCTGACGGCCACTAGCAATGCAATAAATACAACAATGAGCCACATAAATATGTTATTTTTTGGTGTTGGTGAATATTAGGCTAACTCCATGTATGGCTCACGATTTGGCGCCAATGTTTTTTTTTTCACCATTTTAAATTGGTTAATATTGTGTAAAAATAACAAAACGAAGATACACTATTAGTATCGATTTGTGCAAAATATGAATTTTGACTGCCCAACAGCGATGATTAACACCTGTGCTAATTTACAACGAAGATAAAGATACTCAACACTTTCTACAATGTGGAAATACTTCTATTTCCAAATGAACATAAAAACGGACGACACTTTGGCTCCCACCTTGGCATCAACCGGGTGTATGAAACAACCAATGGGGAGGTACTTACGACACACGGCAATGAGCTGCGGTAACGACCCATTGCTGGTTAATCAGAGATCCGCCGCAGAAGTGGAATCCCCTGCCATCCTAGGAAATACAAATTGTGTCTATTAAAACCTTTCATCTTTTTGACAAAAGTTGCGTTTATAGTGGTATGGGATGGAGATATGGTTGGTGAGCATACCTGAAGTGAGACCTGCCACGGCCAGGATCCAGGCACAGCATTCTCGCCATTTACAATCTTGTTGAAGCCGCTGACTTGGGGAGTGATTGAAGGCCTCCCACATCCTGAGACCAGATCACAATATCAACACATACAGTATTCCACAAGATTTCAACATGTCTGAAAGACACAACCAAAAGTGTGGGTTTGACAAATGGGCACCGTCAAACTTTTTAGTTTGACAACCTCTGCGAAGTGTGCTGTAATTGAGTGAATGAATGCATGTGACTCACCCAATGCAGAGGCAACAAGTGCAAAACAAGTGATGAACAACAACATGGCTTTGTCCGGGCTGTGAATCACGTCCGTGAGCTTCTGACATGTGGGACGCTTGCTTTTATAAGAGCCTGTCCTACGCTGACCATGAGCTCCATGTGTTCAGGTGCGATAGGTCTGGGAACGGAACAACTGCAGATAAACACTTGGAATGGAATCAAAACTGTCAACAAATTCTTGGACTTTTGATTGGTTTTCACATAAACACCATAGAAATCCGCCCATCTCTCTGTCAGTTTTCTATACCGCTTTTCCTATTTCGGGTTCACATGCGAGTGGAGACTAAACCAATTGACTTTGGGGAAATGGGAAACTACATCCTGGACTGGTTTGAAGCTAGTCATAGGATGCACTTTAAAAAAAAAGAAAACATTTTGCACTCATGGGTCGCGATAATATGTACACTTGCACATTCTATCAAGATCCCTGTACGGTGTTTGTATCAAAATTGCTCATATGTGTAAAACATGTCACTTTTTGATTCGATCTCATTACAGTAGATGGCATCGCATGTATGCGTGATGACGTCACCAGTGAATGTGTTTGTCTTTCAAGGTGATATGTGTATTTAAAGTTATAATCCTAATCTAAATATATGGATGCTAATGGTACAAAATAACCCGCACAAAATAATTCCAAATTCGATCTTACACACCAAATAGACTAAGAAATAATCCTTTTCTCTCCTTTAAGGATATACATTTGCAATACTGTACAAACATGTGCATGTGACTTACAATACAGAATTGTTGAGACCGCCAATGTCGTTCCATGCCAAATCACCCAATAGATTTAACCAAGTAGATTCTGATTTAAATGAAAGTTGGTGTAGTCGTTGATAGTGATGGCACAACACAAAATCTCAAATTTTAGGTCAATGGGAGCAGGGGTTGTGCCATGGGGCGGCACGGTGGTTGACTGGTTAGCACGTCGGCCTCACAGTGCAGACGTGCAGGGTTCGATTCTGGGTCCGACCTTCCTGTGTGGAGTTTGCATGTTCTCTAATGGGACACTCCAAATTGACCCTCAATGTGACTGTGAGTGCGAATGGTTGTTCGTCTATGTGTGCCCTGCGATTGGCTGGCAACCAGCTCAGGGTCCCCCCCTGCCCCCTGTCCGACGACGGCTGGGTTAAACTCCGGCATGCCTGTGACCCTTGTGAAGATAAGCCAATTAGAAAATGATAGATGGATGTTGTGCCATGACTACCAATAAGTACACCCCAAAATCCAAATTTTCTTGATTGAACCCACTGGATGATTTGGTATGGAACGACCCTGATGGGCATTTCCTTGTTCAGGTGCACCAAATGCTTTCATTTTTTTCAACACTTAGCATGTGTAGATAGTTGTTGCACAATTACAGCAGCACATCTGTGTTATATTTTCTGTGACTGTGAAGCTTTTCAACCAAACAGTTTAAGAAAAAAAAACAACCGCACAGACATTGCCATCTCAATCTTTATTGATATGGTCTATTTTAGTACAGGAAGCATTCGTTGAATTGAGTTATGTCATCAGTGGATTCGTCAAAATGTAGACTTCGATTAGCCTGATACTTTAACTGAACTTGATTTAGAACTCTTCAATGTAAAGCATTCACATTGTGTGCAGTTGTTTTTTATTTGCTAAAAAGACAATAAATCACTACATTTGGAGATAGTGTTATTTTCATTTGCTAGTGTATGTTTTTATTTAATGAGCAAAGCTTGAAGACAGTAATGTCAGGAGATGAAATTTCAGCACTACAAGAGCAGGGTGTTCAGTCAACCTCCTCAATAGTCGGCCCAGCGGAGCCTCCTTCAGCTCCACCAGGGAAACCACCAGGCATCCCCCCTGGCATTCCACCAGGCATTCCCCCTGCCGTGCCCCCTTGGTAAAGTTTGGACATTATGGGGTTGCAAAGTTTCTCCAGCTCCTTCTGCTGGTGCTCGTACTCATCTTTCTCTGCCGTCTAAATTACAGAAAGGAAAAAAAAATGAATGAAAAAACATGAAGTCGCTTGTTTGTAAATTTAGGAATATTTGGAGACAATATTTTCACAATGCACAGAGTTGTCGCTGGATTTCAGTCACTCCTGATTAATCTTTACCTGGTTCCTGTCCAGCCAGGAAATGACTTCGTTGCACTTGTCTATGATGGCTTTTTTGTCTTCTGGGCTAATCTTGTCCTGAAGCTTCTCATCCTCCACGGTGTTCTTCAAGTTGAAGGCCAAAGACTCAAGGGAGTTCTTAGCTGTGACTTTTTCTCTCTGGGCCTCGTCTTCACTCTTGAACTGCTCGGCCTCCTGCACCATCCGCTCGATGTCCTCCTTGCTCAGTCGCCCTATGGCAAAGAGAAACCTCGATAAGTTTGACTACTTTCGTGTGGTGTATTTTATGCTCTCGGAGAATTCAAGCACCTTTGTCATTGGTGATGGTGATCTTGTTCTCTTTTCCGGTGCTTTTGTCGACAGCAGACACATTGAGAATTCCGTTGGCGTCAATGTCAAAAGTCACCTCGATCTGGGGGACGCCCCTGGGAGCGGGCGGAATACCGGTAAGCTCGAACTTGCCCAGGATATTATTATCCTTGGTCATGGCTCGCTCACCTTCAAAAACCTAAAATAAAATGCATACGGTGAAATAGTGATGTGGCGCAAGAGTAATAAATTGGGAAAATGGGGATGGCGCTACCTGAATGAGCACACCAGGCTGGTTGTCAGAGTAAGTGGTAAAGGTTTGAGTTTGCTTTGTGGGGATGGTGGTGTTCCTTTTGATAAGCACAGTCATTACTCCTCCAGCGGTCTCAATTCCCAGCGATAAGGGGGTGACATCCAGCAGGAGCAGGTCCTGTACGTTCTCAGACTTATCGCCAGCCAAGATGGCAGCCTGGACAGCTGAAGAGCGTTTCCACATACAACGCATACAGTTTCCACATTCAACATATTTTCAAAAATTCACGTCTATTCGAAATAGAGTTACTTACCCGCTCCGTAGGCCACCGCCTCATCAGGGTTGATGCTCTTATTGAGCTCACGGCCGTTGAAGAAGTCCTGCAGAAGCTTTTGGATCTTGGGGATACGAGTGGAGCCACCCACAAGGACAATATCCTGGATCTGGGACTTATCCATCTTGGCGTCCCTCAGGGCCTTCTCCACGGGCTCCAGGGTTCCGCGGAACAGATCAGCATTGAGTTCCTCAAAACGAGCTCTGGTGATGGATGTGTAGAAGTCGGTTCCTTCATAGAGCGAGTCGATCTCAATGCTGGCCTGGGTGCTGCTGGAGAGGGTGCGCTTGGCACGCTCGCAGGCGGTGCGCAGGCGACGCACCGCTCGTTTGTTGGTGTTGATTTCCTTTTTGAACTTGCGCTTGAACTCGCCAATGAAGTGATTCACCATTCTGTTGTCAAAGTCTTCACCGCCCAAGTGAGTGTCACCCGCAGTGGACTTGACCTCGAAGATGCCATCCTCAATGGTCAGAATGGAGACATCAAAAGTGCCTCCCCAAGGTCAAAGATCAGGACGTTGCGCTCACTTCCTACCTGAAATACACATTTCAAAATCAAAATCGACCTCACTGGATGTTCTGATCCATGTGGATTTTTCTTGGTCTTTCTCAAGCGACTCCATCTTTCTCCCAGTGTCAAAAACAAGCAATATTAGCTCCAACCTCTGTCAGCCCGTAACTGACTGATGATTTGGGATATAACGCAGAGTCTGCTATCACTCATCCATGATCCTGAATAGGCTAAGCATGATAGAATTCATTGGATAAATCGTTTCTATATTTGTTTACCTTTTTGTCTAAGCCATAGGCAATGGCTGCTGCAGTGGGCTCATTGATGATGCGCAGCACATTAAGCCCTGAAATGGCCCCAGCGTCTTTGGTGGCCTGACGCTGAGAGTCATTGAAGTAGGCAGGTACAGTGACGACTGCATTGGTCACAGTCTACGAAATAGAAGGATTGGTTTCAAAAACATTCTTTGGTATTCTATGAAGCTCTATTTAGCCAAAATGTGTTCCTACCTTGCCAAGATAGGCCTCAGAGATCTCCTTCATCTTGGTGAGGACCATTGAGGAAATCTCCTCGGGGTAGAAAGTCTTGATCTCTCCTTTGTATTCAACCTCCACTTTGGGTTTAGTGGAGTCATTCACAACCTTGAAGGGCCAGTGCTTCATGTCTGCCTGGACCACGGAGTCATCAAACTTACGCCCGATCAAACGCTTGGCATCTGCAGACAGACCAAGAACAGACCTCTCAATTCTACGTGGTTGACTTAGGGAAAAAATAAATCGGTATCATTATGTTGTATTTACCAAAGACTGTATTCGATGGGTTCATGGCCACTTGATTCTTGGCCGCGTCTCCAATCAGTCTCTCGGTGTCTGTAAAGGCCACATAGCTGGGTGTGGTCCTGTTTCCTTGATCATTGGCAATGATCTCCACTTTGCCATGCTGGAAGATGCCCACACAGGAATAGGTGGTGCCAAGATCAATGCCAACTGCTGGTCCTTTCGACATCCTGAATAAGGCAAAGAAGGATTCATTGTTTTTATTTTTATTCTTAGGTCCACAGTTGTGTAATTTATTGCATGTTAGTATTGAACACCCTGTTGTGTATGTGCAGGGGTGACTCATGAAATACTGCCGCATTTATTACAAAAATGATTTTATACTGAACAGAGAATGATTGTATGAATATGTTTCATGTTTGTAGCCAACAACGTGGGGCATTTTATAAATAAAAGGAAAATTGGTTCGGCACACCAACAATGAGTAAAAGTATAGAAATAAAAATTGCTGTATACGAATATATAAAATATAAATCATAAAATGCAACCAAGTAGTGTGTGTCTGAATTATGCTTTTACAAACATAAAGTGCTCACTTTGAACTGACACCTATGGCACATTTAGGGGAGAATTTAAAACAAAACGACTGATAATCACATTGCCATTCACTTCCCCCCCTAGACTTGCGCTTGCCACTCCACCCTCATGAACACAACGCTATCGTGTGACAGGAGCACTGATCCCAGAGCAGTGATCAGTGTGCGTTTGTGTGTGTGTGTGTTTTGCAACAGCTGGCTCCAAATACCTTGCTGTTACTATAATAAGTGCCATCTTATCACCATGGGAATTAATGGTCGCCCCCCCCCCCCCCACCCCCCAAAAAAGCTAGGATCATTATTGATGGCAAAAATCATTTGCAAGGCTGCTATTCAAATAAAAGGCCAATACACACATACATTTAAGATTAATTTATTCATATATGGGAAGATATTGCATTCTGGACATGCCAAGATATTTGATAACTTTCTGGGCCATGCTCATAGCAGCAAACAGGGACAGAGCTGACTGTCATTAGGCACTTAATGAAGCTGACAACCTTTTCTTTTCCTCTATTTGTAATTTTACCCGAAAGTTTGTTCACAAAGTGTGTTATTTTGAATTTTCACTTGTCCTGTTGTGTAACACCAAAGAAATTGCTGACACAGTCCAGCTGCTTCTCCATCCACAAGTTTCCATCATGACAAACACACACACACACACACACACACACACACACACACACACACACACACACACACACACACACACACACACACACACACATTGTATTATGAACATATTTGATATATCATTATTTCGCTTCTACTTTCTACATATTTTTTCTTATCTTTATTTTAAGCTTTTAAGACATGACATTCAGCTGATACAGAATCTCAATAATTCAAACGTAGTGCTCTGGACTATCTAGACCTAAACTGCCTGTTATTGATTCAGTTTCAGCCTGCAGTCAATAATCCATGCAAGCATGATGATTAAAATTTATAAAAGAAAAGAAAATTGAAAAAGCTCTCACACGTGGCAGTTAAGCTTTTCAATGCAGCAATGAAGCGAGACAAACTATGAAGCCAGGCTGGATGCAGCACAGCTAGAAATCGTGTTACCTTGTTATGTCAGCTGTTCAACTTTAACTGGGATTATGTTGTGCTAGCG
Organism: Hippocampus mohnikei; assembly: GCA_026261675.1. NCBI lineage: Eukaryota > Metazoa > Chordata > Actinopteri > Syngnathiformes > Syngnathidae > Hippocampus > Hippocampus mohnikei. Next base: position 11,902,285 of record JAKGUB010000556.1, on the reverse strand, counting down.
ACCCCTGACTTCCTCTCCCGTACTCCTTTCTGCGTCCTGGCAGGCAGACTAAGAGGGCGAGGGCATGTGCTCACCCAGTGTATATAGAGCAGGGGGAGCCCTACTGGGTGTCAGATGAGCCCCCCACAGAACGTTCTAGAACTTTCTGACTTACCAAATAAGCTTGTCGGTCTACCAATAAGTGGACAAAACTATTAGGACAGCTGACCTTTCGATATACAGTGCTAGGAGGTGCAATGGCCCCTCCTTTTGCTGCTCTGACAGCTTCTATTTTGGGAAAACTTTCTCCATGATTCATTCTGAAGTCTCACAATATCTCTTCTCATTCACCTCAAATGTGTTTGAACTCTCCAAAAATTACTTGGAAATATGAATTTTGATTCAAAGGAATGGATTGATCCAGCCTTAAACTTACTCCTGTATAGTGTTGCTGAGAAATGTCACTAAATAATACCCTTGAGGTTAAATGCAAGTGCATATTGACGTGTTTAAATGTTAAAAACACATCATCCCCCCCCCAAATAAAAGACTGTTTGCAGTACTAAACCACAAACACAGAGTTTAAATGATTTGTAGAACTGTGTGTATATCTTTTTGATGGAAATGGCTCTACAAATGCCAAAATACTGTAAGAAGAAACTACATTATTTGAGTTATGTCTACCGGTACATCCCCTCTTAAAAAGATGAAAGAAAATAAAATGATTTGGCAAGTACAATTTATAGGTTACGTAACATTAAAGGTTTTGAAATGGCCTGTACTGTATTGTTCTATTTTTTAATTATTATTCCACCCAAAAAAAAAAACCTGCCATTTGAACAGGCGTGAGTAAACTTTTGATATCCACCATACAGTAACTGAAAGCTTTTTATGGCCTTTTATCACATTTTTGTGGGATTTTCAGATCAAAGATACCAATTCACCATATATAAATTAAATCTAATTATTAGCATCAACAATATTATTAAAATAAGTTCATATCGTTTTCCTCCCTTTCCATTCTTTCTGTCAGTGTCTACAACGTACACGCTTGTTACATAAGTCATTTTAAATATAACCCGAGTATGTAAGTAACACCACCTGTTGTCTGTCACCTTCCAGTGGCTAAATATTGCATTAAGCCTTTGTAACAAGCCTTAAAAAGGCCAATGTTGACGTGTCAAGTTAAAAAAAAAATAATAACAATATTTTTTTTAAATCCACAGTTCATGTTTGTCCACTTTCAAACAATAAATACTTTTCCATAATAATTAAATAACCTATCTGCTGATAACATTTTACCTCTGGACTATTAAGAATAACAACAATGTATGCCTTTAAACATGTTTGGTCACTTATTCTAAAAGGGTGACAGGGACTGAACCAGTTGTTCTTATCTTGAAACAAATAAACTGCGAAGCTGATAGAGAAAGTCTTCTTCTTTGCTTTTGTGCGCTCTACAGCGGCAGTTCATGGAGTCCCAAGCACAGCGTTTGCAGTAGTTGAAGAAATGATGCTCTGCTTTCTTCAGAGTGCTGTTCAAGTCCAGTGTTCCATGAAGGCTGCGCAAAAGACAATTCACATTACCTGCTGTTAATTGCACTTACAAAGCATTAGAAATACCTGTAAGTACTGCCACCAGGCACCTTTTTTAACAGGTCCTAACAAATTGTGTACCCAAAAATGTGACCAGTGAGCGTAACGCAAACCTGCTTGTGAATTGAATCAGCTGGACTTCATCTTGACATTGTAACAGAGTGTCTTTGTGGTCCAAAAGGATGGCTGCGCAGATGAACAGCTCGAACGTAAAGTCTGTATTGACGGCCTGCAGCTCCGACCCACACTTGTCATCTGCAGACAAGGCAAACACATGGGTAAAGCATAACGGTTGTGTTGTATTCTTTTCTTTTCAACTTCTACTCAAGGGGCTCTATTTTTGTGACAAGTGGAAATACTGCGTGCCATGTGGCATTTCTGTGTGCATGGGCGGCTTCGACCGGTGGGTAATTTTACAGTGATGTGCAGGCTGGATCTGTGAGAGGATGGGCTGCACTGCTGTGGGAGTGGTCACAGCCGACTTCCCTCATTGCCAATCAAAGTGGTGCCTTTCAATTCCCTTTAAATGCGATATGCTAATCACGCACGACATTAGAGTCTAGACATGGTGGACTTTGAAACTGTGGCACTATATGGAATGGTTAAAAAAAAAAAGCAATACATTGATTTGGCGTGTTTGATGCATGCTATTTGTATGTTTGTGAAGGAAATAGGTCACACAAGACCAGCTGTCTACCCAGCAGCAATGTTAGACCTGGACTGTGTAAGTCTAAGGCTGCCACCGAATCGTCACTCTATTACATTCCCTCGGCTGCACTGCCCCACCATCGTGGCAGAGACCGGTCTGCCAAATTCACAAACAGGCACAATGCGACTCGTACGGATACGAAAATCAGGATCCACCGATCACCGGCATTCGCGCCATGGCACAGGTACACTATCTACGAAAATAGACGCTCACCTGGACAATATTTTTGGGCCAGCCTTTCCTGATAACGGGCTCGGTCTACACGCTGGGAAATGAGCTCCAGGTGGTCACAACTCAGGATCTCAAACAAACGTAGCGCATCGCTGTGTTCGAATTCTCTCTGGAAGCCTAGCAGCAGCCATCTGATGTATCCCCCACACGCACACCCACACACAGATGTGCAGAGATATACATGTCGAAAAAAAATGTTGATTAAACAAAAGAATAAGTCACATCGATCATTTTATATATATATATATATATATATGGCGGCCCGGTGATCCAGTGGTTAGAGCGTCACAGGGCGTGTTGGAGCCTATCCCAGCCGTCATCGGGCAGTAGGCGGTGACACCCTGAACTGGTAGCCAGCCAATCGCACGGCACACATAGACGAAAAACCATCCGTGCTCACACTCACACCCAGGGACAATTTCGAGTGTTCCATTAACCTGCCATGCATGTTTTTGGAATGTGGGAGGAAACCGCAGTACCCAGAGAAAACCCACGCAGGCAGGGGGAGAACATGCAAACTCCACGCAGGAAGGCCAGAGCCATAATCAACCCCTGCACCTCTGCACTGTGAGCCAGACGTGCTAACCAGTCGACTACCGGGCCACCATTCTGCATAGTGTAATCACATATTTCAATGTGGGCCCCATTAAGGATGAAAACTGACAACTCATTTACCTGTGACAGAAGGTGAAGCTCTCCATGCTGTCTGTGACCAAGTGGACATGAAGTTGAGGGTCCAATTCCTTTAACAGGGCCGCCTCCAACTCTAAATGACATTTATTCAAAATCTTTCATTGACTTATGTTTCAGAGCAAAGAACAAACATGTCATAATTGACAGTTCACTCCACCTATTTTTCTGTGCAGGCCATCTTCTTGGAAATCCTTGGCAAATTTCTCCATGTAGCAAGAAAAACTCCAGAAACTGTCAACCTCGCAGTCCATAACCTCCAAGAATCGGCTGCACAGGTCGTTCATTCCTTGCGCGTAACTTACCTCTGTAACACAAGAAAAAGTTGCAGTTGAAACCCTCCTCCCACAAAAACATGAACTTCATTAATTGTTTACCTGGATGGAAAGCCGCATAGGTGATGAGGATGTCTCTCAGCACCAGCAGATTCCCTGAACCTTCACCTCTGAAATACAGTACACCCCAAAAAAAAAAGTTAAAAACAAGGCAACTGGTTGAATTCGGGAGTGAATTTCAAAATGTCAGTCAAGGGTGTACAGTAATACGTCATTTTAATTCCCAATGTATCAAGATATCATTGAACAATACCTACGTATCCAAGCCACTGAAAATACACAAACTTAACCTCCTTTGCAGAAACAATGCATAGTTTTAGAATTCCATTTTATCTAGCTGCCAAATTAAAATAATTATATTTTTTGAAGGTCTGTACTGGTAGTAGCTCAGGTCTCGGTTGGTTCTTGGGACATCTTTATTAATAATTCGGATGGCTTCCTGTAGCTCTTCCTGGTCAAAAGTAACACGTTCAAACAATATCTGAAAACAAGCACAAAACAACAGGACATAACACATTTTCAATACAATTATTTGACACTTTATTTGAATATAACGAGTACCAGGCAACTTTGAACTGATTGCAAAATCGCGGTACACTTTGAGCTCTTTTTTTCCTGAATATATTGTGTTAAGCAGAGGTTTTTGCCACTTGCAGAGTGTGCTCTGACAAGAATGAAGCAGTAGATGAAAATGAATAGCCTTGATCCTGTTCACAGTCAGTCTTGCCATTAATACACAAGATAAAAAGAATGCTTCAAGAAACGTCAGTCATGGAAGGCCGGAGCCGGAATCGCTCTCTCTGCGCTGTGAAGCTGTGCTTATAGTCGATCACCGTGCCGCCGCTCATGGCATGTCATGTTTTAAATACACTAGCTCCTGTTGGGTTATCTTCCTTGAACCAAAAAGGTGCCCATCAAACAAACCTGCGCTTGCAGCTCCAAAAACATCACCCGGTCTCGGACCTCGTCACTCAAGTTGTCAGCTTCTTGCTGGACAAGTGCCTGCCTCTGGTTAAAATAGCCCACAGCAGCCACCAGCTCAGCTACCAAGCACATATGATAGACAATCATAATCACGATCAAGACGTCATCGTCTATGAAACAGAACGTTTCGGGAGTTTACCATCGGTGCCATTGAGATGCATCTGTACAGCCGAAGGGAGGAAGTTCTGCCACTTTGCCTTCATCACCTGGTAACGCACAGTCAGCTGCTCCTGAAGCAGAGGACGCTCCAAAGCGGTCGAGCTGCACGGGTACATCCCGAACAGGAAGCGCCATGCTAGGCCACGCTCAGTGGGAGATACGCCACCTAGACACGGATTGATGGTGTCCCGATTGTTAATGGTGGAATAGGTTTGAAAATTTCAGGGATGTTTACATTTTAAGTTTTCCACATGAGTTAATGGGAAAATTGATAGTTTTAGGTCTAAATTGGAAACAATCAGAATAGGATTTTCTGTCATTTTAGAAATGGAATGCCAGGAAATACAATGTTAATTTCATGTTGTTATTTTTTTTGTTTGTTTGTTTAACTGCACACCGTGGGACCCAGCACAAAAGCAACAGACTTCTAAAATTCCTGTAGAACATATGCTGCATTTAAAAAGTTGCCAGCTAAACATCCCATAGGAAAAAAAAACATCCCAAATATTGCACATTTTTGTGCAATCATCATCAAAGCAGGTCACATCAGGCAATCAGTGAAGTGGAACATAAGGGCAGATGTAGTGACCTTTGCTCTGCTTCCAGAGGATTTGAGACTCATGTGTTATGCAATGTTTTACACAGCTGATGGGCTAATCTTTTTCCTTGAATTCCTACATCCATGTTCGTTACTATTGTCCCAGCACATTCAGAAAGAATATTTATTGACCCCGATTAACAGACCTGAATCATTTCCTTTTGCCATGATGATGGCTTTCAAAAGGAATATTCACATTCACAAAGGCAGCTCTGAAAGATTAAGCCTCGTCATTTCTTAGCTTCACACACGTCACTGAACTCACATGAGTTCAAGCTCATGTGATTTTTTTTTAACAAGTCTTGCCTTCTTTTTAAATGCCATACTTTCATGGCAACTCTTGCTTCAGAGCTGTTTGAAAGTGCACTTCCAGAAAATGTGGGCAAAGCATCACTTGACTGCCTCTAGCAACATGCACTTCAACTTCTGTGCATGTGACCATAACCAACTCTTTGTTTAGATAACCACAAGGCCTGTGTGTGATTTGTAGCTTGCACTTTAATGTTCTTGTACAATGCACACTTCATCGATTCTAATACCTGGACATTTTGTTGTTGTTTTTTATTTTATTTTTGGGGCCGATTATGTTAACATTTGTATAAATGTTACTTAATTGTTTTGATTAGGATTCAGGATCACGGGCATGCTTAGAAAAGGAAATTAACAGATGCATTATGTATGTTAACATTATTAATATTTTTAGGCCAATGTTTAGGTCAGTTATGTTTATTTTGGTTTAATTATTATTTAGGGTCGCGAGCATTAAAAAAAACACAGAGATTAACAGGTAATACCTAATTTAACATTACCATTTATAGACCAACTTTTGGTCAGCTTTTTTGGGGGGGTAGTAGAGAAAATGTGTATAATTATTACTATTGTAATGATCATTCGGGATCATGGGCATGTTAAAAAAGCCGAATTATCGACTTAAACGATACATTTACTAACGTTATTATTAGGATAACTGGTCCCTTTTTAAGGAGACAACATAAATAATTGACATTCATCTTCACCACTGAGTCAAAGATCGATACCGTTTTGGAAAATGTGCATTCTCAGTCGGGACTCGTCCACCCTCCCCTCGGTGTCCATAACCCCGGACAAGGTGAGCCGTGCCGCAGCCTGAGCCGGCGAGCTGACGCCGGCCAGCCTCCTACGGGAGCGGACGCGCGGCTCCTGGCGTCCGGCTTGCCCGTTCCCCTCCTCCGATGAAATAACACGGTCCATCGGTGTGGTATTCGCACAGTGTCAGCCAGCCGCTAAACCGAAGCGCAGCCGAACTTGTCATCCCTCGTAAACGGCACGTCTCTCGGACTTCATTCTTGTTTCTTTTTGGGGATTGTTGTGCAGCGTCAAGAGACTAACTTGACTCACTTTCCAGATGGAGTCAGGACTCAAAGTACACTTGGAATTTGTCAATATCGCCCTCCACCTAGTGGTATATTCATCAAACAGCACACCTATCGATCTATCGATCTATCTGTCTAGTATCCATCATATATAAGAGCCTCTGATTAATCCCAAATCAAGTTCAGTTGTTCTATTAAGCCAGGCATGTCCAGCTCCGGGCCTGGAGGGCCACTGTCCTGCCTGTTTTCCATCTCTCCCGGCTGCAACACACCTGATTCAGATTAGCAGCTCCTCAGCCAGCTCTGAAGCAGCATTAGAAAATCATAATGATTTGAATCAGGTGCGTTGCTCCTTGGAGAGCTGGAAAACAGGCAGGACAGCGGCCCTTGAGGACCGACTTTGGACACCCCTGTATTAAGTTTTTCAAACCATAACACAATTTCCCATGTGCTTGTGACATTTTGCTAGTCTTTTTTCCCCCACCCATACAGCTGGCATTTAAACAGGGGTGCGTAGACTTTTTAGAACTACTGTAGTTCTCCCACTATGCCTAAAGTGTCCTACCCATGGGAATAAGTTGTTGGAAAAGTGTGGGTGTTGAAGCCTTTTACCATTTTAAGTGAGGAAGTTGAAACAGCAACACTCACACCCCCCACAGTTGAGTCACCCCTCATGGAAAGCAAATATTTTGCCGTCACCAAGTGATCGTATTTTTTTTTCCAAGATACAATATTTCTGTTTATTTTTGTACTGAAACAGGAATTTTTTTCAAAATGTTTATGAAATAAAATTTGTATTCATAATAAATTGCTTTTGAAAGAGGCGTCGTAGAATTCCTGAAAATTACAAAAAGAAAAATACAGTAAATATTTCAGATTTAAACAAAATGAACTCATGTCTAGAACTAAACCCCCGCTTTTCAATACTTTATTGATTTCAAGTTAAAGGACCACATTTTCCATTGGCGTTGAACTTTCTTCCTGGGATTTCTCTCCCCCTCCGCTTGCCTGACTCACACACATCGACTCACACCACTTTTGAATAAGCAATTCGATCTCTTCTCTTCTCTTCTCAGGTCCCAAAAAGCAAGAAGTGATATATGTCCTGCAAGCAAGAGTTGGTCGTTGGAATGGCAAAGATTTGATTTTTGGTGGAAACATTCATGAAATGGAAAAAAAAAATCTGCCAATTAATTTTAGTCTATTTATTTTTTTGTTTGTGTCTTGATTTCTCTTTTTAGTGATTTATTCATCCAATCATTTGGATGGAACAGTGCAAATGGATAGATATGCAAATCTTTGCAGCAAATAGCCTACGCCAGATTTAGCACATGTATTCTATTCTACATTGTCAACGTGAGGCAATCAGGGCCTGTTTTGAATACTCAGCGTATATGCTGCCTTGTTCAACAAAGAGCCACAAAAGTAGATTTTCATATTACACAAGCATAAATAAAACCTGTTGCTTCGACGGGGTCGAAGTGTTCTCATCTATTTGAGTGAAAGTTGAAAATAAAGTGAACATTCACTGCTCTGTTCCAACTTCCTTTTTTTTTTTTATTCACCACTGCAAAGCAACAGGAAACACACCCAAAAATTTCACATCACCGTCAGGATTCACGAGCAACGACCTTTCCTTTCAAGCATTAACGAGCAGTTCAATGAGCCGCTTTTTCGGCTTCGGATTGCGCTTGTGTCAAAAAGTGGACGCATTTAATGGGAAGTGCTGTCCAAAGTCAACACGATTGGAATCGGACTTGGGACGTCTGCAATGGATCATCAGCAACCTTTGATTGAGCTTGCCATCATCATTCTGATCCTGGCTGCTCATTCAAAAGGTGGGTAGAGCCGCCATTTGTTTTGGATGGTGTCACGTGGAATTTCTTATTCTCATCATTATTATGATGATGATGATGATTATTTCTATCTCCAGGTGAAACATGGGGTGTGAAAGTCAACCGAAGCATCACCGCAGTGAAAGGTCAAAGTGTGACCGTTCCATGTACGTTCAGCTACCCACCCGAGTACCACACAGAAAACCTTGGGCTCTTCTGGAAACTGTTCCAGAGAAGCGCATTCAAGACCTACGACCGGGATACCAACGCGTTCATTTATCACCCCAATAGCACATTTGTGGTGAAGAAGTATCAAGGAAAGACCTTGATGGTACCAAAGAGAAACGACAGGAGCTGCACCCTCAAGATTAAAAACCTAATGGACAGCAGACTGGTTATTTACTTTCGGATCGTTGCCAAGAAAAGCTTTAGTTTTTATAACCAAAGCGTCACGATAACTGCGTCAGGTGAGCATCTTCTCAAAATATCGTCGTCGTTACAAATCGCAGTTGTGTTATTGAGTATGTTTCATAATACGTCATTTCTTGTCTGGCCAGATGCTATGCCAGGCACATTCAATCCAGGTAACAGCCCAGTCTTTGATGTTGACTATTGACGCTGCAATCAAATCATGTTATTATGTTAGGTGTCCCCTTTTTTTTTTTGCAGGAATTATTTTCCCAACTTCAGCCATTCCAAAAGATCCACAATGTATGTATACTCATCCGTTTGAAATCTCAAGTGAGCATTGCCTCGTTGCTGACCATGCTGTCTCTTTTCCTGACAGCTCTAATCTACAGAAATATGTTACAAACAATCTGCATTGCCGTCTTTGTACCGCTTGCGGCCATTGTTATCCTTCTCTCTGCTGGATTTCTCCTTTGGAAAAGGCACGCAAGGTGAGCTTCAATCAGTCGAGCTAGATCCGGAAAATATTCGCAGCGCTTTGCTTTGTCCGCATTTTGTTGTTTGAGCCTCATCTCAAAATGTAACACATTCGTTTTTCCCACCCCTCAACATTTTGCATAATGACGACGTAAAAAGTGTTTTTTGTTTTTTTCCAAATGTCTTCTATCTATCTATTTGTCTCTCGTCTGTCTTTCCATCGGCCACAGCAAAAAATAAGAAAGCCATTTTGTTTTTCACAGGTCACAATCATTTGGAAGGGAGGGCTCTGGATATTATGCCAACTTCAGCAGAAAATCACCAAACCAAGCCACCAGGTATGTATCATGGATGTTGAAACATTTGCAAGGGTTCCACCTAAGTGATGTGGAAAAAAGATCAACAACCAGTTTCAGTCCAAGTCAAGGAGAAATATGCTGGCCAAATCATCATCTACCAAATGTCAAAAATATGAAGCAGTCAGGAGGTGTTGGCTGTAGGCAGGAGAACATTCATTGCTTTTGCTTTTCGCTTTGCGAGAAAAGCTGCTTCGCATTTATTGCCCCGTTAATTATCAAACATCATACTCGGCCATACTCCACAGACCTATTTGCAAACAAGCCATTAAAAACTCTCCCAATGCTCCCACTTTACGAAAAGGATGAGGACCAAACCACAACTCTCTTCTCCTCCGAGAGGCAAAAACGTGATATGAATTCATGACCTTTTAACTGAAACATGTCTGTGATTCAATGTACAGTTTTGTCTCTTTCGATGGTTTTCTCTCCCATTTTCTAGAAAAGAAACGAACAACAAACACGACGATAAAAATCTTCCAGAGAGCAAGGTTATAGAGGAACCTGTTTATATTAATTTACAGGTAGGATTCACGGCCACAAAATTCATATTCATCCTGATTGAAGCTAACTTCGCTTACCGTCTTTACAGCAAGCTGCAGGTCAGCCGGACGGACGAGGAGGGGATCACAGTATATATGAAAATGTGGATCACGCTAAATAGCGCACTCTGCTAGCTTGTCCGCCACTGAAAGTGTACGGCTCGCCAAATACAGCTAATGAATAAAGGCGCTCATCACACATTTGTGAGCAAACAAATCCTTGTGTTGCATGTTCTGATCTTCCAGTCCAGGGTGGCCAAAGATCAGCTGAGATTGGCTCATACTCACCCAAGACCATCATCAGGACAACCGTTCTAGAAAATTGATACCACTGGGATCGAAACAGGAGGTCCAAACTTTGAAAAAGGGTTTCCCATTCCCAGTTGCTAATGGTGTAGCGATACGCTCGCCTGACTTGTGTGCGGTCGGCATGGGTTTGATTCCCACTGAGAGATGGCGTGACTGCTTGTGCGTCTTTATATGTGCCCTGCAACTGACTGACGACCGGTTCAGGGTGTCTTGCCTTTTGCCCGGAGTCAGCTGGGACAGGCTCCAGCACCCTCCCGTGACCTGTTCAGGATAAGTGGTGGTGAAAATGGATGGATGAATGGAATCAAAATGAATTAATTTTCCCAGTAGATGTGGAAGAAAATTGAATCAAATGGCCATCCTTTGAATTTATTGAACTAGCCGAATCGAATTCAAAAACAGTACATCGCGTTTTACAGATTCAGATCAACAAGCAGGCAAATTACAAAGGTAAAAACATTCAGCATTCATGCTTTTCTTTATTTTGTTACTAAACGGAAATGACATACTGTGATAAGTGTAAACAATTTTTAAGCACACAATAGCATGTAACACATGAGGCCCGCATACATACATACAGTATACACAGTATATATATATGTGACTATTGGGAATGTGTGACGATAACAAGTCAGGGGAGTTGTCCTCTTTGTCTTGCACAATATGTCTATGGATTTGTCAACTCACTTCCTGTGTTGTGAGCACTGATGAAACTTCTGCTCTGTTCATTTCTTGAGATTGAAACTGTTCACTACTTTATGTTTAAGTACAATCTGAAAAATATATGCAGGAATCGGCAACCGGTGAATATTTATATGTCTCTCTTATCCACCATTGTCCTTTCACAAAAACTATGCCCCCCCACCCTTCTAACTCATCGAAATAAAGCAAAACACACACAAAATAAATCCTGTGATGATACTGACTGTGCATGAGATGATGACGACCCGTATGATTACATTTTTGAATTCTAAAATAATCTTTGACACATTTACTTCACCAGATTTTCAGCTCGAATACTCCTTTGCATGATTGTGCAAGGTGTCACATGACACAAGAACATTAAAAGTTTGTATGTGTGTTTGTGTGTGTATGTGTGTGTGTGTGTGTAGAGAGAGAGAGAGAGAGAGAGAGAGAGAGAGAGAGAGAGAGAGAGAGAGAGAGAGAGAGAGAGAGAGAGAGAGAGAGAGAGAGAGAGAGAGAGAGTCAATCTCTACAATGCCCACCCACTCAAAAGATTAAAATTAAACGCAATCAATGTACACAACAATGCAAAATGAAAAGTAGTGTACAAATCAATGGTGGCTAGAAAAGCAACAGACCCCCATGATGCATGGCATCAATTTCTGGGGTATTGTTTCATGTAAGCAGAGTAACACAACATAACATGGATGGATGTAAAGTGCTTTGTTTGTGTTTATTTTTGAAACTACACTCAGCTTTTTACGATATTGACATTGATCTGGAATCTTGTAATCATGCGACAGCCGTAACGTAATTAACAATACTCTCGAGTTGTGTGGTTGTAGTGAAAACCTTTGCATTTGGCCACTGAAGTCCTTTGTTGACAAAATGAAAATCCCCAAAAGTGATAAGGTAGTAGTGAATGGTCACTACATATTGTGTAATAAAGTAAAGTCCTAAACGACTGTTTGACCTTCTTCCTTCTGCACACAGTAGAGTAATACAGTGATTGTTTACTAATGTCCTTGTTCCGAACACAGCCCCAAGTGAATATTTTGTTACTTGCCTATTTCCAGCATGTGGTTATTTTGTCTGGGTGACATTCATTTTCAGGCTAGACAAGGAGCTGTGATCTCCAAGTGAGATCTCCAGGTCTCCAGAAGTATAACAATGTAAAAATCCACTCGATTTTTTTGCTCATGCCTTTCTGCAAAAATGAGGGCAAATGAAATTATATGTCTCATTTAATTGAGCCTGTACTATCTTTTTAAATTTTGGACGGTTCGTGGATTTACTACACTTACTAAAAAACCAAAAGTTACCTACACTGAAAACTATATGAATCAGAATTAAGAAGATAAATTTGATATACTTATAAAATATAGTATTACAGCTGTTTGTTCTTGTTTTGGATTTTGATCAGTTTATCATTTGTATTCAAGAAATGCAGTAATTATAATGAATATGAGAAAATTTAAACAAAAAGGAGAAAGACTAATTATAAATATACAAACCAAAAGGTGTATAAATAAAAAGTATAGTATACACTATGGTAAAAGTATTTGATGATATGTAGACTTTTTCTTCTTCTTCTTTGTTTTGAAAAATGATCCAATTCATATTCTACACAATAAGCTGTAGAACTAGATAAGTTGTTTACTTCTTCCTACTCCTTTGAGCATACAACTGTGATGATTTGTTTTTCTTTACATACTTTTTAATTTTCCTTTCATAAATTTTGCTTGCCTTTTGTCAATCTGTTACTGTGTGTACTATATATGCTCAATAAACAATAAACAACAACAACAAAATATTCAACAGTACTAAGATACAAACGAAAAATACAACAACACAAACACTGCGCATGCGTCAAATCCTTCAGGTCAATTTTACACATTGGCGTAAACTGCATCACAGTCTAGAGTCCACTCAGCCTGTGAAGAAAAATAAGGTTAATCCCCTCCGAGCAGACATAGAATGAAATAACTCACAGGAAGTGTGAACAAACCTCACTCGCGTTGCCATAGGTATGATCAGCGTACATGCTGCTTTGATCCTGACCAGCCTTAGTGTTTTTCCTGGAAGGGAGGCAAGAAAAGAGACAGAAAATGACACGTTTTCCTTTTGGAATTGCAGGTGGAATTTTTTTCCGTAACACGAACACATTTGAACCTTGCTGCTTTGACAGTTTGAAAGGACTCGACAGTTTTCGGTGGATGCTCTGAGGCAGGCACGCCTCTCGATCGACCCCTGGTGGCAAAACAACAGTATGTCATTTCATTGAGTTTCCTGGTGTAAAAACAAACAAAAACGGTCGGTTTATGCAACAGTTATGATTGCATTGTCAAAGACAGCAAGCCATTTTCAGCACTTTAAATTGATTCATGAAATTAATTTAACAAAGTTTTATTTAAAAAAAAAATACGTGTATGTATTTGAAGCCTATGTTGAGAGCAAGTTTGAAAATACGTCACAGACACCACGTCGTCACAGTAAATACTGCTTAAGGCAGACATGTCCAGCTCCGGGCCTGGAGGGCTGCTGTCCTGCCTGTTTTGCAGCTCTCCCTGTTGCAACACACCTGATTCAAATGATCAGCTCATCAACCAGCATCCTTAAAACGATCCTGATGATTTGAATCAGGTGTGTTGCTTCGGGGAGAGATGGAAAACAGGCAGTACAGCGGCCCTTGAAAACCGACTTCGTTAGTGCGTATATTTGATATTTCATTCATTATATTGCTCAAGCACATGGGTGTCATGTGTATGGCCTCGCGTGCTAGAACCAGACCACTCAGGGGTCCAATCTGGGATCGTTGACTGATTTGCAATTTTTCATAAAAGGAACTGCCATTGTTAATCGTGTCCGCTGGAGGGCGCACTCACGACCACATAAATTAATTCATTCATTTTCCGATCCGCTTTATCCTCACAAGGGTCGCGGGGGGTTGCTGACGCCTATATCAGCCGTCTTTGGGCAGGGGGACACCCTGAACCAGTTGCCAGCCAATCGCAGGACCACATAAATGAGGTCTGAAATTGGCTGTTCCTCGTGATTTAATGAAGAAGATACTTGAGGAATTTCAACCCTGCTGTAGAAATATTGTAAGATATTGAATATTACAAAATGTCCATCAGCTGCTTGTATTCAAAGGTTTTCAAGATTTGTATGGGGGATTAATGTCGATCTTAAATTATTTTGAGATCATTAGTTGTTTTATAAAAGGTATACACCGGATATAGAACCTGATCTGCCAAAATGTTGAAATAAAAACACAGATTCGTAATTTTGTTGGTAAATTTCAGATCGCTGTAATAATTTGCAATTAGACTCTCAATGAGATAATAATCAATCAAAGTTGTGACTACTGTATTTGCACCCCCCAAAAAGGGGAACATTTTGAAACTGTTGTTGTTCTCCTAGTACTCTAATTATCCTCAGAAGAGTATAGTTCGAGCGTGTTTTTTTACCCCTCCCCTCCCCTTGTGGTTTCCTTTCTAACTAAGATCTCGGGGCGCTTTACAGCGAGTACCGACAGGCCCTTTGCACTGTATCCCATGTTCGTCATTGTTTTTTTCGTGTTTCTTGTGCGGAGCGTGCCTGTTAAGTGATGTTTCGTTGCACGAAAGTGTAATGACAATAAAGATCCATCCATCCATCCATCCAAGTCGCACATGGCATGCTGCATGATAATAAGTCAAAATTCTCCACTTTTGTTCCGACTTTTTGAGTGTTCAAATGTGGAGGTTCCTCTGTAGTTTTGCGGTCTCTTACCATTTTTTCATCATCACTACTAAGAGAATCACCAGCATCACAACACCCCCAGCTGCAATAATAACATAAAGATACAGCGTCTTGCCTGTATTAAAACAAAACAGGGTGGGAAAAAAATCTTAATTCATGTCATCCAAACTGGTCATTCAATCAGGTGAAATACTTTCTTCCATACTGTGAACTGGTAAAGTGATGGCGGCGCTGGCATTTCCCATGGCGTTGTTAGCCACGCAGTAGACCGACTCAGAAGAAGGAAGAAAAGCGCGCAGAGTGCCGATGGTCACGGAATCATGTCGCTCTACGTCAGGCCTTGGAAGGAGTGTGTCAGGCAGTGAGAAATGGACATTGCTGGGGGGTCTGGACTCTGCAATGCACACACACTTTACCATCTCCCCCTCGGAGGAGCAGGATGAGACGCTCTTAATCACAGGGGCATCTATTGAAAATAGGCAAGAAAGTCACATTTTAACCCTTTACATACTGTTCATTTGCATGCACGCATTGTATGATGTGTGTCAATTTTAGCCCAGGGCTAAGAATATCCTCATAATAATGGTTTGTATCAAATTATGAACTATAGTACAACTTTTTTAAAATTATCCTGTCTGAAATTGCTAAACGTCAGTGAAATTTGACCCGAACAGTATGTCAGGGTTAAATCAAATCACCACAAAAGTGACATGATTGTTTAATTACATGTCACGTTAAGCTGCGCGGGTGATGATGTTGCTCTTCCCAAGGCGTTGATAGCCGTGCAGTACAGGGCCCCCGTGTGTCTGGAGACGTTTGCCAGGACGAAGATGCTGCCCTTGTGCAGCTCAGCGCCGTCTTCGTTATGCCACTCGTAGCTGCTGGCGGGAGGGTTGGCGTCGCAGCTGCACTTCAGGCGCACGACCTCGCCCTCCTTCACGTTTGCGTTGAAGTTGACGTCTACGTTCACGGGGGCGTCTGTTGGGAAACACACGAAAGGCTGCAGTGGGGTGTGCAGAATTTTGTACGCACATTTAGAAATGAAAACACAGATGGGCCTGGTCATTCACAGGTAAGGAAGAAGTCAACAACAACAAAAGTGTGTTATTATTTAGAATTTCACACTGACACCTGTGCACCAAGCACATGTGTTAATTTCTGAACCCATCTTATGTTCTAAAGCAGGGGTGTCAAACTCATTTTTGTCGCGGGCCACATTGTGGTTCTGGTTTCCCTTGGAGGGATGTTATGAATTTTGGGAAACCATATCAAGGTTTAATCCCCTATTCAATCTTACATACATAGCGCACAACAAATTGATGAATAACTAGTTTTAAAATCAGAAGTCAAGAATAATGACTGTTATTGTCGATTACATATGACAATTTGAAATTTTGGTTCTGACTGTAGCAACCATCATGGAACTTGACATGCTTGATTTGCTTTTGCGGGCCGCATAAAATGATGTGGCGGGCCAGATTTGGCCCCTGGGCCTTGACTTTGACACCTATGTTCTAAAGTAACCAGCAGCTCATGCTTGAACTGTTTCCATCTGGAGTTCCTTACGCACTGGCGCACAATATCCCCAGTTAGAGGGCGCACCGGGCGCCATTTTTGGTGCACTCTGAATAACCAAACGGTCAGAATGAAGCAGTGCGCGCTTGCAGCGTATTCCGGATGCGTCCATAGTTACAGAAATTACACATGAATTGTAATCAGTCAGCCTTGTATGCCTTTTAGTTCCTGAAAGCAAAACGATGCCAGTATCGGCCAAACCTAAAATATAAGGTGTCGGCCCAATTCAGATATCTGGTATCAGTACTCGCCCCTCCTTATTTAATAGTCAGCATCTGCGGTGATGATGTATTCCACTAACATGTTTTTGTCATGTTATTAGATAAAAATGTATTCAAAACTGCTCCTGATAAAGTATGTGGCACAGTTGTGTGCTGGTACAGTATTTGGGTGGTGGGGTCGGGGGGGGGAGGGGTATTATAATGCTGATTTCTATAATTGTGACATGATAATGTTGGTAGTAAAGAGGTAGATTCAGTCCCCATTGGAGGCCACCTGTTACTTACAATTCACATTTATGATCTTGGATGCTTCCTGTTGCTGCCCCCCCTTGAATGTGACGTGGCACCGCAAATGTGTGTTGTTCTCAGCATGGGCAAGATGGAAGGTCAGTGTGGACGTAGCTTCCCATTGGCCGTTTTCCAGGGGTCGCGTCTGATAATGTTGATGTCCAGAGTGACTCCATAGGATGACGGGAGGAGAGGCGGGGCAGGAGTGAGTGACAGAACAGGAAGCAATCACAATTGGTTGTGCCGTGTCTTCCGTCACGGTTAAATCGACAGGACTTAATGTACCTGAGAATACAGAAAAATGTTTTGTTGTAACAATTGAGTTGGAGAACTGTAATTAAATGACAAAATGAAATGTGTCAGTGGTTCAAATATCATTTGTGAAAAGTGGTAGTGCACATATTTGTTTAGCTACGTGTGATGTCACGTTAATTTGTGTGATTGTATTATTTAGGTTAGTAGTTGGTTTGTGTTGAATAATTTAATTCCTGAATATAGCAGATTCATGATTGTGTCCATGCTACACGCATAGTGTTAGCGCAGTATGATCCTCTCCATTTTAAATGTTTTGCTGCCATCAAGTAGCATCAATTTTTTTTAAAAGCTTTGGTGAGGACATGATGGAATAACTGTGTCATGATTCGGTTTGGGACCAACAGGTGGCACTGCCGGGCTCCCCCTGCAGCTGCACACCTGTTGGTCGTTTGGCAATTAGTATAAGAGGACTCCCTCCCGACCGCTCAGGGTCGGGTCATTGTTGCTTTTTGGCTACTGTCAGGTTTGTTGCCGTTTGTCTGCTGCTGTCAGGTTTGTTTCGGTCATGTTTCTGTTATTGAGTTTTTATCTTCAGTCATGTGTTTTGTTTGATACTTTGGACTTTGTTTTGGATTTAGTTTTCTGTGTTTTATTAAATACAATTCATCAGTACACCTTGCTCCTCCCTCGTGCCTGCTCTTTGGGGTCCACCACCACCACGCAACGTGACAAACCATATGTTATGATACAAAAACACATTGCCTGCTGTAAACCGCTTTGAATTGCGCTATGCCCACAAAGTGTTATTGTAAAGTGTCCTTGGGTGTTTTGAAAGGCGCTTATAAATCAAATGTATTATTATGATGATTATTATTATTATTATTAAAGTCAGACATTAGCCCATTCAACCACCCCCGTATTAGGACCGCCTCTCTCATGTTCATAAAAGACCATTTCTCTTATGTGTTTTAGTGCAGAACATTTCAGGGACAATGTATCTTGATAGGAACTTTTCGTCTGAACAATCCATGTATCATTTGATCATTTGTTTTTCAGAATAAAATTGAAGCAAAAAGAACACATATTGAATGGTCACAAGAGCTATAACTACGTACACAGTATTGTTCAGTATTACATCCTCACACGTAGCTCATATAAGTCTGCTAGAAATGAAAGATTTATACTTACGTATCATTTGTACGGAGACGGTCTTGTATAGGTAAGAGAATTTTTCAAAGCCTTTCATTTCAACCCTGAAATGAAAAGGCCCTTGGTCGCTTTGTTGAAGCGGGTCAATCTTTAGCGAGCAGTTCTTCTGTCTTACATCTCCCACCAGCTCGGTTCGACCTTGATACAGCTGCTTTATCTTTGAGTCATTTGGGTGATAGATGAGGTGATTTGCTGCCTCCAACCAAATCCCGGTCAATTCATTGATGGCCATCTGTGGATCGGGATAGTTAAATGAGCAGGGAATCACGACACAAGATCCGGGGAGTCCTTTCACTGACGATGGCAACTCAATGGTCCAAGACGATGCCTTAACACAGATGACTGCAAAAGAATGCATCATACCAATGTGATTATTCTCTGTGGAGGGGAAATATTTCAATGAAGAGATGATGCCATACCTTCAGAGAAAAAGAAGAGAAATAATAGAGAACTATTTACAGTATTCATTTTGTCCGACGTGACCTGCAAATAAAGTCCAGGAGGGTTTCCAGGGTGTGGCACAAGTACGACCTCCCTCCAGTGTGACAGGGTGACGGCATTTTGCTTGCAACGCATCCAACCACGTGTGAAGACAAAGACAGCACTTCAGATAGCTGAATCATTTGCTTTCATTTTCGTGTAGTAGTTATTTTGTCCTTTAAAAAAAAAAATCATAGTTGCGTTTTAGTAGTGACTGTCAGCCAAAATCCATATTTTCCTCATGCTTTATGTCATAAACTAACTCAAAGAAAGATACAGCGCATTCTCTCCATTTTGTGTTTATTCCTTCTCATTGCCAAAGTGTATCTTTTTAAATGCCTGAGTAAACACCGATGGTATCGTTTCCATCTTTGCAAACGGAACATCTTTATTTTAGTCACCACGACTTCCCCTTTTGTATTTTTATGCTTGCCTTTGGACAATGTTAATCATTTCATGAAACCACTGTCGCCAAAAAGCCCACCAATTTCTCAATATAAGCCTGACTGTTTGATCGTGTTGTGTGTTTTACACACACACACACAGTCTGGATTTTAAACCATCTTTACTTGGGGCTGACTTCATTTCTGTTGGCAGTTGATTCCATTTTCATGCAGCATAACAACTAAATGCATCTTCACCATGTTTACTTTAAATTCTGGGCTCCACTAATTGACCAGATCTGCAGATCTAAAAAATGTACACGCTCTTTGACTGCCCATTGTGCATTTTTTTTTACTCATAATGATTCATAATAATAACTTATTCTTGTATGATATTAGATTATCTTGAATGTTTTCTTTCTTTGAACTCTTTAGAAATCTAGGTGAATAAAAACGTAGCATATTTCATTGTGTGAAAAAGTTTGCCATAATATTCCAATATTTTGATGTAAACTTGTATCGTATCTAAATAATAAAACACATTGTCTTCACACTTTTATGTATCAGAAATGTACAATCCAATGCATGAAATTATACATCATACAGATCTATGAAAAACAAGGTAAAAACAATGGAAACATTGTCGTATACATTTCAAACAAAGACGAGTACTCTCGACGCAGTACCTATCGTTAAAGGTGTCATCATGACAGGATTTCCGCTTCTCACATGACACACAAACAGGAAGGCCTTGCTCCTTCAAAGCAAATATTGCAGTTTATCAGAACAATACACTGAAACAAACAAACAAACAAACAAAGATGAACCCCAGTTTGCTATTTTTGTCCTGAATTTCCTCCGTGGCCCCATTTCCTGTTCATTTCCTGACAAAACTCAAATACAGGAGAGTCTCTCCCGGATTGGAGCTGATCACGGCTCCCCCACAAAAGCAGGGTTCAGCATTCCACTGCCATTTGGATAGCAAATGTCTTGGTCCCGCAGAGCCAGGTGGACATAATGAACGCTCTCTGTCAACGGGAGGTTTTTCACAGAGCGTCTTTGCTTTTGTTTGACGCTCCAGAGATCTTCTTCACATTGGGTCAAGAAATCCTCCAGCTTGACGGTATCTTCTTTGGGCCGTCCCCAAGATAGTCTCCTTGGACTTGGGTTGATGAAGCTGAAGGATGCCAGGTTACCCATCACAGGAAAGGTTCTTGATTTGAAGAGATGAAATGGGAAACATTGACAAGTATTAGCCCAAAAAAGAAAAAAAAAGCATATTCAGCAATTACACGTTGAAGAAAGTAGGATTACCAGAAGAGGTCTTTACTCACTGGCCTTAATGTTCCAACACTGAACCTGAAGTTGTTTCCCCCTCCTCATTTTAAAGTGTGCCTGCTATTAATGGCATCTGATTAAGGGGATTTAGGATTAATCATGGCGGGAACAATACAGGTTGATCACTGCTGATTAATGGCTCTGAGTGATAAATTTTCACTATTACTAACACAGCCACTCAATCTGGAACAGGAACACACAATCAATTTTAAAGAGGAAATGTCATCTCCATGGTAAGATTTGCTTTGTATGCAAAACCTTTCAGGTAAGCTGGTTCATCGACAGTTCAGCACAAAAGTGATTCATATCCATGCCAATTTAAGTCAACTGAATTTTTGTACGAAATGAGTGAGGATTTTTTTTTTCTGTACATTTTGCACTTTTTATTATTGTTAACGTTTTGAAATGACTACAGACTTTTCCATATCCCATATTCTTGATTATTTTGAAGAAACACAGTCTTTTGCATCATTTTAGCGCAGGGACCAGCAACCGACAGTCCGCACCATGAGTTACCCCAAACTGTAGTTCCGCTGTATTGAGACAAGAAGGAGCGCTGACTTTTGCCCAAGAACTGAGAACACCCTTTCATTTGCATTATTACTTCTCTCTGTACTTCTAATGTTTAAATCCTTCCTCACATAGTCACAGTCTTGAGAGTTTCACCTGCAGCTCCTATTATCGTTTTGGTTCGGAAAAACTTTTTAAAAATTGTTTTTTCTTTTTTGTTTTTTTTTGCTTGCTTGTTTTTGTAAATTCACATTAATTGATCAGCCAAGCAGAAGCTCCAGCAGGTAAGAAACGTGAAATATTTTCCATACATTTAATGACAAATTCACATTTCAATTTTTAGTTCACACTGGATGTGTCAGACAGTATGAAATTAAACACAAGAAATGTCAAGTTGGTGCAGCGACTCAAAAATGAAACAGATGGCAAGGAAATGGTTTAAGCCTAAATCAATGAAGCAGAATGTCATAGCTGCTATAAAAAAAAAAATCACATAATTGTCACACGAATAGAAAAATACAACTCCCAACTATAAAAAGACACACATTTCAAAACATGATGCATTTTCGGAGGTGAAATGTTTCTTTTTCTCAGAAATTGTTGCAGCTGTATCAAATTGAAGAAGCATGAATATTAAGAGAAGGCTGATGGTGTTGTGTGTGCTAATAGCAGGTAACAGAGTCTTTTGTTGTTAACAACAGTATTCTTTTTTTTAAATCAGTGACACATACCGCCATCATTTTGAACATTTTCTCTTTCAGGTTGTCGTGGTGCTATTAGTAGCGAATGGAAGGCCACTGTTGTAAAGCGCATTGACGCCCTGGTAACTTCCTGTGTGGTGTTACCCTGCTCATTCAGCCATCCGAAAGAACAACTCCCCAGCTCCAGACTTCGAGGGATATGGCATCTTCAAACGCAACGTGACCAACGCATATACCATCAGGATGAGACAAATATCTTAGCCAGCTTTCGAGATCGCACTCGATTGTTGGGGCATTTGGGTCAGGGGAACTGCAGCTTGGAGATGACGCAAATCAAAGACTATGACAATGGACCTTTCTGTTTCCGCATTGAATTAGCGCCAACGGAAGACGATACATCCAGCCGTGACAAATTCTCCTTTGTTGAGGACTGCGTCAAGTTGAAAATGCTACGTAAGTCAGCAAGGACTTCTTGGTCCATATTAGGGATGGGCATAAAACCAGAATTCCAATTTGAATTATGTGGAACAAGGTGTTTATTAAAGGGGAGACCAACCCCCCCCCCCCAAATATGAAAGCAAAAATTATATTGTATTTGCCAGCACGAGTGAAAACGTGGTACTGTTATCAATATTGTGCTTGTGGATTAAGCGTTAAACAGGATAATTCGACAATCGTTTCTGAAGTGTCATCAGATTGTAGAGACATATCGACAGCAAAGGGCAAAATCTTCCTTGCGCAAACCCCATGTCATGGATCTGTTTGTGTCCAACAGGTGGCACTGTAGGGCTCCGCCTGCAGCTGCGCACCTGTTGGTCATTGTGTCGTTAGTTGTCACTTTAAAAGACTTGATGCCTGACCACTCAGTGTCGGGTCATTTTTGCTGTCACTGTTTCTCTTTCTGTTAGTGTTTTGCTTCTGCCATCGGTTTTTGTTTGTTACTTTGGATTCTTGTTGTTTCCAGGACTTAGTTTGTTCTGGATTTAGTTTTCTCAGCATTTTATTAATACAGTTTGTCAGGTTCACCCTGCTCCTCCTTCTTGACTGCTTTTTGGGGTCCTGACACCCCGTCCATGAAAAATATCGATAGTAAAGAAGGGCGCATCCAGACAATCAGGTGGGTATGTAACGACAGTCATGTTCGGCAGGCAAAATACCCCAAAAGATTGATAGATAAATAATCTAGTTTAGTCAAATGCCCATCCCTAATCATCAATATTAGCGCATATTGTCGAATTATGTGTTATTTAACTGTTTGAATGATGTTCACAGCTGCCCCTCCAAAACCGACGTTGACCCTGCACGCAAACATAGCATATGAAGGGCTTCCTTACACCGTGGTCTGCTCAGTGACCTACACTTGCCCCACCCACGGGCCCTCGCTGACATGGAGCAGGGGCAATGCACACGAAGTCACCACCGTCATCAAGGAGATACACAGTGGGTTTTGGGAGGCTCAGTCCATCCTCATCATCATTCCCGAGGCGAGGGACGACCACAGTGAAGTCACTTGCAAGGCCAGCTTTTACGGAGGGACGTCATCCTCTGACAAATTCACCCTGTTTGTCAAACGTGAGTGAGTTCTTTTGCTTTCACTGAAAGCGCAGACAAGTCAGATTGTCGATTAATAGGTTGGACCACAAACTGTTTCCTGAAACTTGTTCTACTTTGATTTGATTGAATTTAAAAACTAAATATTCCAAATGACATCACTGCTGAATTTTGGGCAGGGTGCGCCACTGCCAGCCCAACCCACTGTGGCACCTTCGCCAAGCTTTTATATGGTGTTCCCAGACACTGGTGATTTAAATTTAAAGTAACACAATTATTATAATAAAAAAAATATATATATATATATATATATATATATATATATATATATATATATATATATATATATATATATATATAAAAATAATATTAACAATGTGTACTTAAAATTATTTAAAGTTTAAAAAAATAAGGATTAAAAACATGGGATTTAAAATGTGATATATGAAGGGGTAAAAAGGAAAACATTTTGATTGAATATTAACAGCAGAACGAATGTTACAGAGCCAGATGTAAAGAAAGCAAATGATAAAAAAAATTCAGGCATCTGGGTAGGTTTAATCTCTGCCAATGATCAATGAGTGTACAGAGCAGAATAAAACTTTTTGCTGATTAGCATACCTTGGTAAGCGAGGCTAATTGCTCATAAGCGACTTTACAGGGCACTGTTCAATATTAGACTATTATCTGTGTGTGAGTCTCCGTGTGTATTGAATAATATATTCCACTTGTAATATTAGCTGAAAAGCGCTTTCAGTTCTGGTTTTGGTGGTTTCTTGCAAACCACTTGAATTTTTGTAGCCTTCGAAAATGCAATTTGCAAAACAATCGAATCATTGGAGTGTATTTGGATTTGAAAATGTCTTATTTTCAAGTTTATATAGCGTGCCGATTATCTTTTGTATCGGAAAGTCAACTTGAACATTCGTTTTTTTCAGGCACCAAAAACCATCACCACATCATCATTCCTTCAGTGGTAGCAGTTGGAATCACTGTGCTCTTCGGGGGACTCTGCATCTTCATGGTGAAAAAATACAAGTGAGTTATTTGAGAAACATCTTTAAGCAATCTGATGGATTAACTGTCTTCATTTTGTTAAGAACCTTTATGTGCTTTCTGCTTAAGGAAACGCATTTCAGAACTTCAAGATCAATACAGGTGAGTGCTGATGAGAATGCCGAGATAGCGCCGCGATATACGTCTGAGAATTTTGATTGTTTTTGTCATTTAGCATGCGCGACCGGCTTTCGAGGTTGTCTCGTCGCAGGTGAGAAACTTGAGCTTCATCGGGACTTGTCCATGAACACGTCATCAAATTCATCTCATTTTCAGGTCTCGATCGGACCATTTGGAACTAGAGCAAGCTAACCAAAGGCAACACACACACACACACACACACACACACACACACACACACACTCGAGACGAAATGTTAATCACACACGAATAAACCATTGGGCCTACTTGTGTACAGTCCCTACTGAGCAGAAAGGAAGTGCATCTATTTCTCTATATATTTATAGATATGCTTCATTTGAATAGTTTCTGTTCTCTATTCTGAGCTGACGGGATCTTTAAAACTGTTTTCTCGGGGCTTTTCACCCAAAAATGTTCAAATGACTTGACAGCTGCACCAGTTCAACTTTAAATATTTTTAAATGAATTTCTTTTGGCAAAGTCAGTGAAAGAGTCGATTGGTGGAGATATTTAACTCATTCAGTACCAGCCAATTCTAAACAAAGTCTGAAAAGACGTATAAAAACGTCTTTGGGAGTGAATGAGTTAAGCAAGGCTAAATTTGACAGGGATATATAGTGCCTGCATGGGTTTTCTCCAGGTACTCCGGTTTCCTCTCAGATTCCAAAAACATGCATGGCAGGCTGTTTGAACACTCTAAATTGTCCCTAGGTGTGAGTGTGAGCGCGGATGGGTGTTCGTCTGTGTGTGCCCTGCGATTGGCTGGCAACCGATTCAGGGTGTCCCCCGCCTCCTGCCCGAAGACGGCTGGGATAGGCTCCAGCACCCCCTGCGACCCTTGTGAGGATAAAGCCGATTAGAAAATGGATGGATGGATGGCTATATTTCCCACTGTGTATCTACACATATGAATTTCACTTTTTGAATTGAACTACCAAAAATAAATGAAAGCGTCCACGATATTCAAATTTATTGGGATGCACATGCATGCAGATCTGATTCCAGATATTTACTGTAAGAGCTGCAGTCAAGTGAAAGATTGCTCTATGTTTACACTTATTCACAACATGTTTCATTGCAGGAGACCGAGAGAGAACATGATGGAGCTGAATCATTTGTAAGTGGGTCGAACGGACAGAAAGGTACTCGAAGTCAGTTAGTCCGACAGTAAACATGACATTTTGTAAATGGGATCCACGCAGACCAAGCACTTCGACATCTGGAGCTGCACAGAAGTTCTGCAAACCTCCTCGACCATCTCCAAAAGGTACCGACCTGCACTCAGGCCTCATCGCAAAGAATCAAAAGCGAGTTATTCAAAGATAATGTTGCAATATTAGATTTGTATCATGACTTTCATAAAGTGGCAATGTTGTGAGAATAAAGTCACAATTATTTTCCTTGTAATATTACAACGTGCTTCTCGTAAACTGATATTGCATGAATGAAGTTGGGATATGACAATAACAAATTTCTCATTTCATAAATGACAAAAAAGCTGTTATGCTGCCAGAATGAAGTCGCAATATTACGTGACAAACAGGATTTAAAAAAAAAATCAAGCAACTTTAATGTTAGTTTTTCTCTACTATTACAACTTTATCCAGATTCCCTTTCTTTTGATATCATGGAATAACAGTGTTATTATGGCTATAAAAAGAAAAAAAAATCACATTCTTACTCTTTTCCAGTGAGAAAATTTAAAGGATAAACATCTTGTCATATTAAAAATAATTTACATGAATTACACATGTATAGATTTGTTCTCTTTTGAGGGGGAAACTAAGACCCTTTAGTACAAACTAAAGAACTATTTGTTTCTAATATTTTCTTCTTTTTTCTTCATCTTCCTCAGCCAGCCCGGATCTTCCAATTACAAACCGGTAAGAGCCTGACTCCTAATTATTCCACAGGCCTTAAAAGTCAAAATCAACTCAAACATTTTACTTAGAATAATATGTTCTATGTGGCCTCACTCGTCGAAACGCGGTATTCTGATAAATAGAAATAATTGGCAAAATCCACCCGTTTTTATCCATCTGATGGCTGTCAACTGAACGTGACATCACAATTGCTCGGGGCTGAGGAAACGACGAACCACGGCTCACCGGTTTTCTCAGTTTGGTGGTGTGACGTTCGCAACCCGAGCCATGATTAGTAGTTTCCTGAGCTTTGAGCAACTGTGATGTCATTTTCCGTCGACGGCAAGTGACAAAATGGGGCAAAAACAGGTGAATTTTGCTGCTTAATTCATATTCACTATATATACACACTGTATATAAATCAGAATGCTGTGTTTTGACTACCGGGGCCACATCGAAAATATTTTAAATCAGGATTTTCATTTGACTTCCCCTTTAATGACTGTCCTCAGTAACTTCTCTTAACCCGCTCGCAGGACATTTCCGATGCTGATGATTACGAGAACACAGCATATCTCAACGTGTACAGGAACTGCTGAATTCAACAGCTCACAAACATCAATTTGCATTGCAGCCATTGGTCAAGTGAAATATAATGCAATATTTCAATTTTATTCTGCTTTAACTGAATATGTTCAGGAAAACAATGACTTAGAAAGTGAAGGAGATACAACCATATGTTCAAATAAACAGAAAATAAGAATGAATTGTTACAAAATAAAATAAGAGGAACAAGAACTGATGTGATGTGATTTGTGCTATTTGACGAATCTGAAAGTTTGGATTTCGCCGTCACTGCTCATTTCAAAAGTCCCAAAACAGTTGTTTGGGCTGCAAATGGTTTAAAATGCTGCAATTCATCTCAATTCAAAAGCATGGAGTATTTCAATACACTATGTGTAACAGGGCCCCGTGGTCCAGTGGTTAGCGCGTCAACCTCACAGTGCAGAGGTCGTGGGTTCAAGTCCAGCTGTGGCCTCCCTGTGTGGAGTTTGCATGTTCTCCTGGGCCTGTGTGGGTCTCGTCCGGGTACTCCGGTTTCCTCCCACATTACAGATTGTGATTGAACACTTTAAATTGTCCCAAGGTGTGAGTGTGATCGCAGATGGTTGTTTATCTGTGTGTGCCCTGTGATTGACTGGCCATCGGTTCAGGGTGTCCCCCGCCAACTGCCTGAAGACAGTTGGGATAAGCTCCAGCACCCCCCGCGACCTTTGTGAGGATAAGTGGATTGGAAAATGGATGGGTATGTGTAACAGTGTAAAAAAACAAAACACGAAAACAATGTCTGCCAATTTTCTTTTTTTTTCTTTTTTGGCAGAAGTAATCAGTGTTTGAGTACTTCCGGTTAGTTTGGACAGCAAATCTGTTAAAAATTAGATAAATGGAGCGATTCAAAAACAAGATCATTACATGGCGCTTCATCTCGTTGACACTTGAATCGCCAATGCTTTCGCGAGGTGGTAAGATTGACGGAAGTGGCACGTCTGAGTTTCACATTGCAGACACAAAGGAAATGGAGCAAATACGTATATTAGAGTCTGAGAATTTCAAACTACTTTGCTTTTGCTCCAAATCAAACACTCATCATCTTCAAAATTTGTTGTTGATCATTAGCGAGCAAAACTAGTCCCAAAAACTCATCTTATAAATGCCAATGATTGACTTGTCATGCATTGCAGAATAGTAAACCATTTCCCCTCGCTTATTTTTGTCACACTGCTCATGCCCCCAGCAAAGGCATCCTCTGAACAATGTTTTTATTTTTACATTATTATACCTTTGACCTTTTCTCATTAGTGTGGTCTTACTAATACTTTGTAATACATTTGTCAAGAGCAAAAGTCAGTCAGGAAATATATTTTCACACTTTGTCGCTTGAATTCTCTATTATCTTTGTTCTGCTGTTGCTGAAAAAAAAGTATCTCATGATAGTGAGTACAGCAGTCACATTTTTGTCAATATTTTATTGTTACAAAGCTGAGCTGAAGAAATGATACCACCCAACACCAAGCCATTAAAATGCTGGCAACAAAAGTGAGCACACCCCAACGTGAATATGTCTAAATCCCAGTCCAGGTGTGAATGGGGAGAAGGCGTGTTACATTCAGTGTTCTCGTTTTTCAGTTACTCACACTGTCCACTGGAAGTTCAATGACCGCATGGCAAACAACTGTTTGGGGATCTGAAACACCTTGAAACTGAGCTGCAGCATGGAAGCATCAGAATAGGCCTGCGTTAAGGCCAAACAATGAGATACAGCAGTGGCGCTCCCAAGAGAAGGAGGCCGGCTCTTGGTCTACTGCCACTGTTGCAATAGTCTCCCTCACAGCAGGTGATTCGGGTTCCAGCAAGCCCTTCCAGTTGTTCCGTATTGGTGCACATTTGCTTGGAGGCACAGCCCTTCATGGTTGTCTTTTGGCCCTTGATCTCCACTGAGAAACAAAGTCATACTTGTGGGCATCCATGTGTACTGTTTGCAGAGAGAAAGGCAGCTTTGCAGGACGATTACCTGTTGTGGAGATGCAGTGGTACTCATTGCCTTGACATTCCACAGTACTGGTGCACTGTAGCCCATTGCAAGTGAAGCATTTTCTACCGCTGGGCCTGGTCTTGCTGTAGTCTGTAAAATAAAATCAGCGAGTTGTACTGTGCGGCACTGACGGGATAGTGGTTTACTCGCCTGACTTCAATCCAGTTAACTTGGGTTGAATTCCCACTCGGCGACAGAGTCAATGTGAGTGTGAATCGTTGTTTATATACAGTGTATACAGTATATATATATATATATATATATATATATATATGATCTGTGATTGGCTGGCAACCAGTCCTTTTGCCAAATGTCCGTTCAATTCAACTCAACTGTATTTGTAGAGCCCTCGAACCCTTTCCTGTGCACCCTGTAAACTGATAACACGATAAGCTGCCCACTGTCATAACCGCTCTCCCTGAAGGGGTTAAAACGCCCACCGCTGTATACAAAGTGATGTACATGGAGCAAAAATAATTCATACAACAATAAACAATAGAACAAAAACGGTTAAACTAAAAATCATGTCTCATGCTGAGTCAAATGCCAAAGAATAAAAATGAGTTTTAAGATGAGAGGGGCCAGCAACAGAAAAGGCTCGATCTCTCTGAGCCTCCGCCCCTGATGTGCAGGGACAGATGAACTCGGAGAGGTAAGGTGGTGCGAGGCCATTTAAAGACTTTAAAACAAAGACCCGACATTTGTTTCAGAATTGTGAAAAATAGCTCTCCACTCAATTTTCATTTCCTTTTTCACTAAAACAGCATGTGGCATCTGACTTATGCTACATTTTACAAAGGCAAAAAAGCTCCAGTAACATAAATGTGTTACCCGGTGCAGGAAGGCTGTTGCACAAGTCGGTAGTGCAACACTCGTTGGCGAGTACGGTCCTGGTCATTCCAAAATTGACTGAGGCTTGTGCACAGTGTTCAGAGAAGCTGCAGCTTTTCCCGTTGATGTCTGCGATCACTGACTCGCCTACAAAAAAAAGTGCACAGGCGTTTCGCTCGTAACCAAAGTGAGCAAGACATCAACACACACATAATGGAAGCAGTGCAGCCAAGATTACGAACTGAATGGTCAGTTGGGAATAAATTATTTACATTTCATGAGAGAAAATATTAGAATTTAGGTTGTAAATGTGGATCAGGGATTCTGATGGTGTTTGGGTCAGCCGAGAAGGCCTTGCTGGCCCACCACTGCATAACTCACATCCTCGGTGGTCCTAACATTCAGTACCTGAATGCATGATGATTCTGAGTGCGCTACAATGAGTCGCCATTGGGGGGCATTCTTTTGTTGTCTCGATGCAGGTGGCTGAGCTTCCTGCTGCGCACTCATAACACTTCAGCGTATAGGCTGGGAAACAAAGGAAATCCCACAATTTTACATTGAGTCCAGTAATCTATTCCATTAAACACAGACATACATACACACAAACTTGCCTTTAGGAAGGAGTAAAATCCCAAGGAGGAGCAGCCGGTGATGCATTGTGCGTGATGGCCAACAAGTGACTTTTCATTGGGTTTGTTATCCCATATGTGATCAGCTCCTTCCAGAAGGAGTGTTTTATCCTGAGACCACTCCCATCCATCCTCCTCTTTACTTGAAAAAATAAATAATCCACATGCATTGCCACGCAATCATTTGTTTTTTATTCAGGATTTTATTTTTAAACTCACCTGGTGGAAATACTAGATCTAGTCACTCAACATGTCCACAATCCCAAATTAAATTTGCATTTTCTCACAATGGCACAAAGCGAGTGTTGTTGCTCTACCTAGTAAAGTTTGGTCTACAAGACATGCCAACTTTCACCCATGCAGTAGCTCAAAACAAAGATGTGGTTTTCAGTGACCAGACACTTTGCATTGTTGCGTCTTTTTTCACAGTAGTTTAACAAGTGTTTGAAAAATGCATCTGCGACTCTCCTTTCTACAGACATGTGAGTGCATTGCACTCAGCAAGTATAGTACAAAAACCTATTTAAAAAAGTAGGCAGATCCAAAGCCACAATATTTTCTTCAATGCCATTATGTTTTCACAATGGCGTTCAAGTTCAAATCATAATTTCATCATCCCAGCACTGTCACACTGGTCAGAAGAGACATCAGACTTCTTTCCCTCTTTCAACCACAACTTCGCACAACATGTAAACTGCAATCAAAAGCAACAAATCTCTGCGCATCCTGTATGCCAATGTCAACGGCGCATTTAAATATTTGAATGACAAAAGAAAATTCTTACTGCTTTCAAATTTCTTTGGTTTTATCTTCACTCTTATGTACAGCTGCAGTTGTGTTTTTTTCAACATTAATACATTTGAGCTCATTGGAGCTAAGCAAAATTTCATTCACAAATCACATTCACAAACGGCTTTTATGAGAGAAGTCTTCCACCGGCTGTTCAACGACAACAGCGCAGTCAAACTGTCTCACAGGTCAATAACGGACGTTTTATCATGTGTAGACATGTCCGCACAACTGCTTTTCAGTCTTTCCCACCCCTGCGGTGCAGGGCGCAGTTCCCACAGCTGAACTGCACGGATTTCCCTGGGAATTAAGGTACGGTACAGGTAACCTGACAAGCAGCTCCAAAGGGTGATGTCATCCTTAGCCAGTGGCAGCCCATCGTTTTTTTCCCCCTCCAAGGCTGCAAACTTTTCAAAGCCATGTCTTCCGTTTCTGAGTCCTTCAGTGGCATGGAGCTCTGGAAAAGCATGAGGACGCCACTTCTAGCCCAGCAAGCGGCTGTATTCAGAGAGGGCGGAGGATTTTTTGACACCATCCCAGATTCGAGCGGCATAGTGAAACCTGTAGAAATAGAAACAAAAATACGGTGGAGACTTGCACTGTTGTTGCATCTCTGTCTACATGGCAGGGCGGGGCAACATTCTACATTTCAGAATTCAATTAAAATAAATGAATTTCAATTTGAATTGGGACTCCACCTCACAGGATGTTGAACTGATTTTGAACTACAGGAAGGAACACACACGCACACACACAGACAGCTAAAAAAATAAAGGGAAGACTGAAACAGCGCAATTAAATTCAAAGTGTTTCCCTTTATTTTTTTGAGCCACCAATTGCCCACATTACATGCAGCAGTGTTGACATACCAGTTCTTTTCAGTGAGGATGGTGTGTGACAGCTGACACCGGGGCATGGCCAGTATTTGGCTGCGCAGCTTGGAGATCATGGTGGAGAAGGAAGGGTGTCCCTTGTAACCCGGGAGCAAGGAGAAGAGGGGATACGTCATTGTGGGTCCTAAACAAAGTACGCCGGTGAGTTCAATGCACAAAAAGCTGAGTTTTTAAAGTTGACGGCTATTGTCTGACCGCCTTTAGTGAGATTATCCTCGCTGTCAATGTCCTGCATGGGGAGCAGGAACATGTTGACTTCGGTTGTCATGTAGTTCTGGCCGAGACCAGGGAAAATATTGCAGTCCAGCATGGACACTGAACCTAAAAATATATCATTACATGAGTCATGAGCCTTGAGGTGGCATTTGTTTGGTAATCAAAACTCATGCAGTGGAAACTCTTATGTTGAATCTGCAAAATCTTATGTAAATCTTGCAAAACCTCTAAGTAATTCGGGCATGCATTTTGCTTTCATTCCACTTTAATAGTACTAACAATAAGGGCAGCTTTAACAAGGCACGGTAATGTGAAATGAGAAGAACAACAGACCTTTGTATTTGAGGTGAGAGTGGGCCATTAATTTGTCCACCACCATATGCATGTCTTTCAGATTCCTTGGGCAGAAGTCCTCACGTCTGCTCTTATTCTGGAGGAACACTGGAAGCAGGAGAGGAGTTTATTATTATTATTATTACTACAAGTCATTAAAAAAGGTGGGTGGATGAGTGAGTGAAGAAGTCCCACCTATGTGCGGATAGTACTCCGCGCCGTCCTCACTACCAGACGAGCCCGTGCTGTCGTGGCTTGCAGACGGCGTGGAAGGTTTCAGCATTTCAGCCGTTTGAAGAAACCTAACACCCCGCAAACCCCCCGAAAAAAAATCACTGTATGCTTAGATTTTTACCAGTGGTTAAAAATCAGGGCCAGGCCTTCCCTGCTGGCATAAAAACTATCAGAAGCACTGACCTATGTTTGTCATCAAAATTCTAATATTTGTTCCATGAAATGGACCCCCCCCCCCTTCAACATTGTATTCATTTTGTGGCATTTCCTTGAGCTGCACTGCTTCAGATAGGCGTCAGTGGATATAGCACCGTTTGTTCCAACAGACTGCAGCCTCTGCGTGATATCACCCTTCAGAATCAGTATTGCTGGCCGATGTAACAACTAAATTATATTAGCATTGGGACTATTTCTTTAACTGTTCAGAGATCAAATTCGGCTGACACAATAGTTACGTGATAGTGGTAGTTATTGCAGATAGTCAGCCGATTGAGGTAGTCCCCACTAAAGGTGAGGACCACAGTGCAAGTTGTTCTCAACAAGCTTGAATTTGTCCACGTGTCTTCCTTGAGACCAACGGTGAGAACGACATTACTGATCTTATGAAAGAGCAGAAGACAAATATCCTCTCACGATATAAGAAATGCCCAACATTCCTGAGGGAGGACCGGGTAAGGTTTTTGTTATTGTCTCCCTGTGTCCCTATCCAGTTTATTTTCATTTTCAACGCCGAGAGGTCTTGAATCGACAAGTACCCACCTGTAGAGGTTTAAGTCAGTGAACCAATCTTGAACCACAATGACCACGTGGCACACTGTAAACAGGAAGGAGGCAATCTGAAGAGACTGTACAGAGGTTAACGGGAGGAAGTTAATTCAGAACTACCTCATTGTCTCCAGGTACAGACAATATTTTTAGCACAGGGCGGCCTCTAACCTGCATCTCCACATAGGTGTAAGGGAGATTGTATTCCGGGGGCAACTTGCGATCATTGTTGATTAGGTGGTCCAGAATAGAGGGACTAAGCATTGGCTGGGTGGAACAAAACACACTTTTTCAATGCCTGTCACCCCAAAATGGCTCAGAAGTTGACATCAATAATATCAGGAAAAATTGAACGCACACACAACATGAGATGTGTTTCCACCACTTCCCACCTCTTGTGAGAGTTACGGGAATGTCTTTTTTTTGGGGGGGGGAATTTGTAATATTCTCTGTAAGGATGAGCGATGAATCAATTTTATTGATTAACTTGAGTTTGTTACTCAGGGCTCTTTCATTGTATTTTATTTCAAGTGAATTTCTTTTGGGGGTTCTTGTGGGATAAAAAAAGTTCCTGACATTCTATTTCACAGACAAGTCACACAATTTTGTTTTTACACTTAAATGATATCTGTTAAAATGGTAAAAAAGCAACATGGTCACATCAAAAGCATGTATTCGATTTTGTGTTGTTTTAATACAGAGCTGGTAACTTTGTTTCGCACTCCAGAGTTCTAATGTACTTCCATTATTTTGATTCCCCACCTGGGTGTCCAAGAAGATGATCCTCTCCTGCGTGATGAAGAAGTCAATTCCTGTGCTCTGGTTTCCACCTCGCTCCTTCATCTCTTGAGTCTGCGCTCTGAATGCGTAACCCCTGTGCACACCAAAGACCAGGTTCTTCTCAAACATGCATGTTCTTTTGATGAGCTTCACATTCACTGAAAACATTTTGAGGGTGTAAAACCTAAAAAAACATCATCCATGCATTTTCTATAGCCGCAAATACATTGCCAACATCTTGCCTTCTTTTCTCTCTCATTTACACTTGAATGGCCATTGAAGGGTGCTGCGTGGGAACATGCTTAATCCAGTGGTGATATGATGAGGGCAGTTTGAATCCATTGCGTCACCGTTCTCGCCTGGGAAACTAGCTGGATTCCTTTGTACATTTAAGAAACTCACGCCCAGTAACACAAGCATGCAGGTTTCAAATGTTGCATGAATGCACTAATATAAAAAGGAGCTCTTGGTGTGTACTAGACAAGAGCAGGTAGGTTTAACCATAACGCCAGCGTGTGTTGAAAGAGTGCGCCATCATTCCAAAAGTGTAACGGAGGCATAGATAAATTTAAGAGCTAAGATGTTCAAGTATTTCCAGTTTTCTGACATTCTCCCTCAATATACAAAAAGGATTATTCGTTACGGCCCACTTAACATTCAACCAAATTCTAGTTGCAAATGCATTTATTATACATGGTAAACACAAGGCTATCAACAAACAGATCACATATATGCTTGTTGCTTTTCTTTACGCGGCCCGGTAGTCCAGTGGTTAGCACGTCGACTTCACAGTGCAGAGGTTCAATTCCAGCTCCGGCCTCCCTGTGTGGAGTTTGCATGTTCTCCCCGGGCTTGTGTGGTTTTTCTCCGGGTACTCCGGTTTCCTCCCACATTCCAAAAACATGCATGGCAGGCTGATTGAATGTTCTAAATTGTCCCTACGTGTGAGTGTGGGCGTGCATGGTTGTTCGTCTCTGTGTGCCCTGCGATTGACTGGCAACCGATTCGGGGTGTCTCCCGCCTACTGCCCGGAGACAGCTGGGATAGACTCCAGCACCCCCCGCGACCCTAGTGAGGATCAAGCGGTTCGGAAGATGAATGAATGAATGCTTTTCTTTACCTTTGGTCTTCTTCAGGGGTGTTGGCTGACAGCAAAGACATGACAGTTGATTTCCCAGTTCCCTGCAAGCCAATGACTCCCACCACCAGCATATCAGTTTGGTCCCGCAGGTACTGCACATCATAAAACAACATATAAACTTCTGAATGCTTAGGCATTAAAGGAAAGTCTACACGCTGATGATATCACCTCCATGGCACTGTCACACCAGTTCAACTGCTCATCCACCAGCTTGATGCTGTGCTTCATCTTCTCTGGTGGGATGAGTTTAGATTGGCCGACCAAAGCTGCAATCAGATCGTTTTATGAATTAATCTGTGAATCTTCTCTGCGCTTTTAAGATGGAAATCAATGGTAACTCACGATCCACAGCACTGCTAGTTGCAGAGGCACCCATTCCTCGGTTCTGGATCTGGTAGACGGGCTGGGTGGGTCGTTGGCCTTCCCTCTCCACTTTGGAGGGCCCGGGACCGGTAGACTGAGGCGTCGCTTCTGGAGGAGTGGTAGGTTTCACCGTGTCGTCCCGAGCCTTCATGAGCATGATCGGCTTGTCAAGAACTGGAGCTGCGCTGACAACCGTACTCTGTAATGGCTTGGCCTTCAAAAATGTCCAAAAAGGAAACAAATCAGTGAAGAGATGAAAGATAAGTTATTTCTAGCACTGACCATTTCAAACGCTATCTTGTTTGACATAACCATTGAGAGGTTATGAATGTCACGCAACTGACTAATTTGCGCAGTGGCGTAGGGATAAATTGCTACAAGAAGGCTTGCTAAGTTAGTTCAGTACTTATTGTCTTTCAGTTGATTATTTTACATTCCCAGCCTCGCTGTGTTTTTCAAATAATTATTTCCTATGATTATAAGAATTCCAAATCTAATTTTTATCCATTCACGAATTGCTTGGTCAAGCAAAATTTATTGCAACCGGTTTTGCAGTCAACATCCATCAATACATTTTACAGTAAGGTCAATTGGACCTTCTGCCATCTATTGAACGAGTGAAGAGTGGTTCTGCCTGTCACTAAACAACGTTCTTGTAAATAGATTAAATCGATACTGTATATTATATGTCGTCATCAAAAAATCTTTTTGGACTACTTAAGTGTAATTGAATAATCTCCCGCAGCACCAGATGACCTCAGACAGCAAAGTGGTTGGGAATTACTTATGGTAGAGGTTAGTGTACAGGTACTTGTTTGATAAAGACGTTCATTTGTGAATAAATAGAATACCCTTTCCCCGGGGGGCTTTGCCAGAATGATGGGAGTCTTCTGAATCAGAGGACCTTGTGGTTCCTCACTTTCGTCCTGAAAACATCAACAACCAAATGAGTCACACTGAGGACGTCGGAATAACTGGTGTTACCGTTACGCGTTACCCTTCGTTCCCGCGGTTGGTATTCTCGATCCCGACTGGGACCGGACAGGTTCTGGCCTGGAGGTCCAATGTCCCGGTCGCCACGACGTCGCCTTCTCCTACGCCCCGGTCCATATATGCCAGGCTGACTGTGGCCTGATTCTGACATGTTTGCCACGCACTTACTGGTAATCAATTCAATAAGCAGTTACTCGTAATAAGCAATTTCCCAGATAGCTAGCTAGCGCCACTTAATTTACCTAGAAGCGAGATGAAGACAACTTTCTGTGTCCCTCTCTATGTATCCACAATAATAAACGTAGTCTCGCCAAACATAGGAATAACCTAAACTCTTTTATGATGACATAAAAAAGCATCACCAAACAATAAACATAAAGCCACGCTTAGTATTTGTGACATTCAGATTAATTTAAACGTTAACCGTTTTCGGGCTAAACTGTCCTTTAATAGCTTTCACAATGAAGCACCACTGGCGTTACACATCAAGCCTACATGTGTCTACTAAATGTTGACGTTGTGAAACATATTGGAACATCAGTTGTTCCGACATCATCGATCATTGCTTATTTTAACGTATTGAAAGAACTTGAATCACACATTATATGAACAACAATATAATTTTGTTTTATTGATTTTTTTTCATGCGTATGTTTTTTATGGTTGAATTCCTTTTGATAACTTCACGTAAAGCAACTCGTTCATTTGTAAATTTGGCCCGCCGCGGTGCATTCTGGGGACGGGAAACGACTGGGTTATTCTTCCGGTTTGAAGAGCGGCGTCCATCGTCTACATCGCAGTGTCTTCAAATGTATCAACGTAAGGGGCTTTCTTTCTTTCCTAATATGGCTCAGCGTCTTAGAAGCTCGCCCAGTTGATATTTGCTTGCCCTGGACGCAAACCTACACAGACGCCCTTTTATTCCTGACTGTAAATCCCCCGATACAAGTAATTTAGCTAACTGTGAGTTATAATGGAATCATTCGAACCAACCAACAGCTTTGTATTCAGGAGGGGTTTTATGTTAGTTATTAATTATATTTCACCATGTTACAAATTAGCGTGTCACGTTTTAAGCCTTGGTTGTGCTAGTTTCTTAGAATACCAATGAAACTGCGCAGAACTACCTGAACGCCTGTTTATTTACAGGTGAAGCTTTAGTTGTCAAAATTAAGGCTTGTTATCAAAAAACCCATCAATACTTTCTTAAATTGATTCCAGACATGTCCAAGAACCACATAATCCAAAATTATAAACAATACAAGTGCACCCCCTCACATACAGTGTGTGCTATTCAACATGATCTTTACTGTCAGTTACAGCCTGAAATTTTGAATAATAATAATAATAATACATTTCTTTTAAAAGCGCCTTACATAGATATCACCAGATGCTGGATTCTTCCAGGCATCGACTGCAACTGTTTTCATTTCCTGCTAAATGAAATTCATCAGGCTGCTTTTTGTCAGCAGTCACATCATCTAGAAATACAAGGGTCCCGTTTTACCATTTTCATTGGCAAATCTAGGAGTAATTCCTAATTGGCGTTTGAAATCAAGCGTTTCCACTGTTGCATCTGTCATGTCAGTTGAAAAATGTTAACATGATGCTTTGCTTTCAGACTTTTCATAGGTCGCTTGTCTGAGGGCCCGAGCGGTGATGAATGTCACACAATGAGGTCACACAAGCACAGGAGGATTCCCGTCGGTGGCAAGCGAAATGGTGAGAGTGCGGTCAATGTTTGTGCAGAATGAGCAGCTTGATGTCCCACTACACCAGCCACAACATTACAACCACCTGCCACATCTGCAACATCAACTTCCGACATTTGTCAACGCTCTCCTTACACTTGGACAATGCACACTGTCCGCCGGTGTGCTGGAAGTGCTCTCAGTCTTTTAGTAATGTGTGGGACCTTAACAAACATGCGGAAGAACACTGCTCGGGCTCAGTGGACCAAAGGAGTGACCTAGCGTCAGACATGGAGCCGGCGACGAGCCTGGAGAAGTCTGAAAACAGCGCAGACTACAAACCGGGAAGACCCCTCGACTCTGATGACGTGAGCACAGATGAGTCAACAAGCAGTGCCACTGGTGATGATATTGACTTTGACTTCAAAGCAGCTCAAGGTGATCTCAGTGACGCAGAATCAGATGAGGACACAAACT
The DNA here is from genome assembly GCA_026261675.1 of Hippocampus mohnikei. Classification (NCBI taxonomy): domain Eukaryota; kingdom Metazoa; phylum Chordata; class Actinopteri; order Syngnathiformes; family Syngnathidae; genus Hippocampus; species Hippocampus mohnikei. Next base: position 11,862,996 of record JAKGUB010000556.1, on the reverse strand, counting down.
CGAGCTCGACGGAGTCTGCTGATTTCGCAGACCATGCCAGTAGAGGCAAGTCCACCCTCCCTGCTATCAAGGACTCCATTTGCAAAGAATGTGGCCGAGGCCCCTTCAGGTCCATTAAGCTGCATCTGCGTCACTGCACCAGCCTGTTGGGCAAAACATTTCAATGCTTTCGCTGCAAGATGTTCTTTCCTAACGAGGCGGCTCTCAAGGAGCACCGCACTTTCTTGTACTCATGTGACGTCTGCGGCCAGGTGTTCAGTAACTGGGACGCGCACCATCAGCACCAGCCTCCCAACCGAGGCCGCTTGTGCTTGATCTGCTTCTGCTCCGAATCCATGCCCAAAGTGTGTGCCATATGCAAATCCTTCTTTGTCAATGAAAAGTTCTTGTTGGCCCATGTCACCCGAGTTCACACGTCGGTGGTCAGCACCAAGTTGTGCATCATCAACAAACCGTTGGGCTTGACGGACAATGAAGCGTCGATGAATGCGGTCACAAAGACTACTCCCAAGGTCGTCATCAACACCAAACACGTCATTGGACATGGACAGCTCCCTGCGGACCACACATATTCTTTTTCTGATGAGGTTGAGACAAGCCACCCTGACGCATCATGCTCAGCTCCACTACCCACAATTCTGGCCTTGTTGGAAAATCAAAGCCAGGAGTTGGCCTCGACAAAGCGCACAAACACTAGCCGGTGTTCCAGGATGCTGCGCACCTGCCGACAGTGCGGCACCATCCTTCGGCAGCCCTATCTAGCCATTAGCCATCGCTACCTCCACCGAGGCAGCCGCTCGCACCGGTGCCAGTGCGGCCGGGCCTTCAAGCACCGGCTGCACCTCCTGCGGCACTGTGTGCAGCATGCCGAAGCCAAAAATTATATCTGCGTCAACTGCGGGAACACCTTCACCGGAGCTAGACTCTTAGCCGAGCACCTGAAGGGAAAGACTTGGAAAAAGAAACAATGCCAGGGAAGGTGCAGGATGCCCCTTGCATGCAGCTGTGGGCATTTCTTTTATCGGGCATCTGCCTACATATGGCATCAGATTAAAAACAATGTGAAAACCAGACATTTTGAAAACGTCTGTAAATGACAATCCCTAATACAAAAGTGTTGATGAGCAAAAAGGATGACCTACTCATGATTTCAATCACACTGTTCATTAAAATGCTTATTTATGATGAAACTCGTGTCAACATCCCACACCGCTTTCAATTCCAAGCATATCCAGAGCAGTTTTAACGACGTGCAAATTCCAATTTATTTTGACAACAGCAGGATACAAGAAACGTCACTGATTTCAGCAATATACACATACAAAAAAAGAAAATCTCCAGTTTATCCTCCCCATCGAGATAGTTTGTCCAGTCGTGTGAGGTTTTCTAACAAAGTGCCTCCTTTCCAATGAGATATGTGTTTTGGGATTGATTGTTTGAATGGAAGATGTACAGTGAAACCCTACTAACGAATCCAACCTTGCCATGAATAGAGAAAATTGCAAGAAATTTACGCCCACAAAATGAGGTTAAGGGTATTGATACCCACATGATGGTAGCAAAGAATGTTTTAGGAGCAATGATTTATCAATTGACAACTTCTCAAATATCAAATTAATCAACAACTATTTTGATCGTCAATTCATGGTTAAGAGATCTTGTTTAAATTGTCCAAATCATCGGAATCGCAGCCTTTCAAATATTGTGTTTTGTGCGAAACAAAAACTTTGATTAAGCTCCCAACCTCAGAGGGATTGAGGAATCAACTATTTAATTTATTTTTGGAGAAACTACGAAGCATTTTGGAACCAGTATTGTTTTGATTTGGCATGTTTCATGGGGGATTGCTTCGTCAACGTAAGCTTTCACATGCTAAAATTACATTCTCAAATTTTAACAGGAAACAGCGACACATTCACAATTGGATCAGAATGCATGCCGAGCGGCCGATAAATCAGCGGGTGTCACCATGGAGATGGTCTTGGGAAAAAAAACACGGAAATATAAGCAACTACCAATCAGAGGAAGGCATATTTAGATAATAATGAAAAAATTGTGAATTTGAGAATGTTAATAGTGAATATGCGGGGTTCACTGTACGTCATATGTTGTGTGGTTCAATTTTCCTGTGTTGTGATAATTTGTGGGTTTTAATGAACTGTCAATATTTTCATTCCGACTACAGTATACGCAACCTACTCAATGTCCACTAGGTGGCGTAGTTAGGCCACTGACGACCAGCCAGCTTGCACCCTGTTATCAATGTCCCCACAAAAACTAGGGCTGCATCCCATAATGAAGATCTTTCATTTGACACGAACACGACAAGATTTTAAACAATTTCAAATAAAGGTGTCTTCGTCTGCAACATTGCGTTTTTGTTAAGCTGTGTTGAAACATGTTGATCTCTGCAAAGCTTTCATGAAAATGGATACTATCACCAATGAGTTTCAAATAAATAAGGCACTGATGAGTCCAATCAAAAAAGCCCTTAAAAATGGCATCTAATAATAATAATAATAATAATAACAATAATACAGAGCAAGTCTTGAAGCTTGACAGTGTACATTTGAAAGCTCTCGGTGAGTCCTTCCACAGTCGTGATTGGTGACGTATACCCAAAACTGGGTCCGAAGATAACCTCTTTCCACTCGTCCAAAATATTGGAAGCAAGTAGAAGTAGCTGTGCACAGGTGGAGATGTTCACCGCCTCCCTTTTGTAGGCATTGTCGGGACAAAAAGTTCTTTTCTGAAGTGAGGGCAGTGGCCGTGTCACCTGCAAAAGAAACACATGATGACGGTGCCATAGACAGACCAACAAAAGCACATGGTCGCTGTGTTCTCACTCTTTAAGCAATGGTAATTGTCTTAATTTTCTTATTTTCTTCATCCTCTATGAAAACGGACAAAAATTTCTGCATTTTACTGTGTCATTCACAGGAGTTGTGAAAGTCTTCTTCGTTTGCGTCTTCATGACTGCTTTATACTGCCCATTTACCGTACATTTTGTTTTTGTATAGTATTGACAATTACGACACAATAGTGGTATTATTAAATCAGATAATCCCCACTGAAGGCCCCCGGGATCAGATGTAGTGCCCGCCACTGCATTATGATACCCCTCCTCGGCCATCTTGTGCCATGTTGCTGATCTGCACAGCATCAGCCATGAGTGTTGTGAACTTTGTTTACCTGATCTCCTGGTTGCGGTGACGTAAGACCTGAGACAGCAGCTTTGAGGTTTCTTGGAAGGAGCGACTCAGCTCTTCGATTTTCTGCTCCATGGACAGGATCCGTTGCTCCAGCTCCCGATACGAATTATTCCAATTAGCGCTGAGATCACACATGATCATCTGCATCTGGTCATGCAAATGCAAAGGTTTAAGTCTGGATTTGGTTTCCAACCAAAACATTAATTTAAAACACACACATACTTTTGCAGTGGTCAATATTTCGGTCCGAAATCCTACAAGGCTGCTGCTGGAGGAAGGATGACTTACATGTTCCACTAAATAAAAGCTAATCACGAAAAGTAAGCAATGAGAATGTGCATCTGTAAGGAAACAAGGCCAGTTTTCCATATAAACCAGTCGCATAAGTGCATCTTCTCGGAAAACCCTCCGTATCCTGAGTTTATTCTACTTGAAAAATGTATTTCTTCTTTAACCCTTTCATGCACCAATAATAACCTGTAACCTGATAACATGATAGGCGGTCCACTGTAGTAACCACTGTCCCCGAAAGTGTTAAATGGCCGGCTTCCCATTTCTAATAAACAGTTGAATTAGTGCTTGATCACCTATTGACTGACTTAAATATTACATTGGTTGTTTGGGGGGGAAGGTCCTGCATTGTTTTTTTTTTTTTTTTCCATTCGGCCAGGTGTTAGGTGTTAGCAATGAAAACAAAATATGGTTTACCTTTGGGAGGTCCACCATCTCACTGACGTAATCGCGCAGTTTTCTCTGTTTGAGGCGCAAGTGACGAAATCTGCAGAGGACAAGGTGAAATTTTTCACACTTCTTTTTTTTTTTAAACATTTTGTGTCAACGGTATCGAGTAATTTCCTGTGTTTACATAATAGAACTGCACATCAGATTTCTTACACAACATATGCCATTCAGTGACAAAGACAGAGAGTCAGCTATGTGAAGCATTACACTGCCATAAATAAACATGAATGCCTATTTTTGGGATTGTCATTTATGGACAAAAATAACTGCTGACTTGGTAAAATAGGAAAATGATGACTTATGAAATTCTACATAAAGAACACACACACACACACGCGCACGGATCCTGCCTGTAGCTGTCGTAACATACACTCTGATGGCCTCCAAAAGACATCTCTGGTGTCTTCGGTGCTCTCCTCGGGTTCCTTTGGTCAGGTTAGCTCGGTGCAGGAGCCAGCACTCGCGAAGCACGTTTGCAGCAGCGTGGCGGATCTGAGTGGTGGAAAGATGTATTCTACTAATTTGTCTTATCAATGACTTTTGTGGCACAGGAGAAAACGGGAGGTGTCCATCTTTGTCCTATTCCGACATTGTGCTATAGTTGGATGCAGAATTCCTGGGAAGGTTGCATCTAAAGTCAGAGCAGGTCTTGGTCATTTTTTGCTTGTAACCAGTAATGTTTACAGTGAGGAAAATGATCATACGAGAAAGCATTTCCTCCACATTGGCAGTTCCATACTTATGTATAAAACAGTCTCTCTGTATGACAGCTTTTCCCCTATTGCTCATGGATGTGGAACGTAGGCCACCCTGTGATTAACGGGAGTTTACTGGATCTTGTTCTGCGGTGATGCACAGTACCGTATTTTTCGGATTATACGTCGCTCCGGATTATAAATCGCACCAGCCAAAAAATGCATAATTAAGAAGGAAAAAACATATAAATCGCACTGGAGTCTAAGTCGCATTTTTGGGGGAAATGTATTTGATAAAATCCAACACCAAAAACATACATGTCATCTTGAAAGGCAATTGAAAATAAAACTAAAATAGAGAAACAACAGGCTGAATAAGTGTACGGTATACTAACGTTACATGACTGACATGCCTGGTAATGTCAGTAACGACGTAACATATTAGCGTTATTCAGATAATTCTAGCATAAAGAACATGCTAACAAGTTGACCAAACTATCAGTTTCACTCCAAATCACTAAATCCAATGAAATCTTCATCCTCCGTGTCACTTTTAAACAACTTCCCCAACTCGGGAGGTAGACGATGCGCTGCTTCCTCATCTACGTCGCCTACGTCAGACTCATCGTCGATTTATCAACACAAGCCGAGAGCGCCCCCTTGTGGTTTAATAACACGTGAAATGACATAATCATGTGTTAATAATTTCACACATAAGTTGCTCCAGAGTATAAGTCGCTCCCCCGGCCAAACTATGAAAAAAACTGCGACTTATAGTCCAGAAAATACGGTACATAGAATCCCAGCCCAGCAGTGAATAGCAAAAATCTGCGCGTATTGTTTAAATGCCTATCGATGACACAAAATGGCAACAAAGCCCCGCTTTTGTTTAAATTAAGCTCCTCAACTCACTTTATCATAGTTCATTGGTACCAAGATCCCACAACACTTTGGTCTAAGCACCAAGCAGTCATTAGGTAAGTTTTCAGTGAATAACAGTGGATAGGTTAATGAAAAAAAAATCCACCAAAAAAGTTCCCCGTACACAGCAACCAAATAAAAACAGCGCGATCTGCTGGAACTGCAACAAACCTGCCCCCGCTGCTCCTTACGCAACGTTGCCACCTCTTGCATCACATTTTGTATCTTTTGTCTTTGATTCTATTCATGCATACTTTGTTTTCCTGCCCAATCACTGTAGCGGCCCAGTGATGATGTCACGCCGGCCCCACTGCGAGTGTTATTAATAGAGGCTGTCAGTGTAAGCATCCAGGTGTCTTCCCTTGTTCCCATCAGTGTAAATCTGGACTCGAAGGATGCACGCACACACACAAGGACCAAAACAATCAGTCATGTATAAAGATGCACCTTGTGACAGGATGCAGCCACTGGAAGAGAGGAAATGGTTGTATCCTTCAAAACAGCGCACGTAGTTTGCTAAGAAACACCGCGTATGGCTTCACACCTCACAAAAGAAATCATTTAAATGATTCAAAAAGCTTCAGGGCAGTATTTCTTAGTTACAGTTTGTTTATTAGACGCCTCCCCTTTTTGGAATCCGAAGCAAACACTGAATAAGTCCTGTTGAGTCCTGCAAATAGAGTAACGCCTCTACAAGACGCACAAACACGCACACACTCACGGTCATGTTTGCTTCTCCATCAGCTCTTCCTTGGAATCCATTACAGTCATCCCTCACGCCTCACTTTTAGCGGCTTCCTTCGATCGCAAAATTGTTTATTATTTATTTATTTATGGGGGGGGCTATTTGTTATGTCGCAGCATTTTGAAATACAGTAAATCCCCCACAATCACTGATTTCAGGTTCGCAGTTTCACAATTTTGTTGATTTTTTTTTTTTTGTACTGTTATGTTTTTGCTGCTGTGAATTGCGAAAACCGGAGTACTCGCTGGACAACATGCAAACTCCACACAGGAAGGCCGCAGCCAGAATCGAAACCTGCACCTCTGCACTGTGAGGCGGACGTGCTAACCAGTCGATACCGTGCCGCCAAGACTAAATATTAAGTGCCATAAATGCTATAAAAACATGCTGTGGGAGTAATCCACAATGTTTTGGCAGTGCACTAAGGCATTGTTTTTCTTTGTGTCTTCCTCATCCAATGTGTCTCTATTGTCCAGCAGTGGAGATACATTACGTCTCGTCCGACCCAATACGGGCGCACGTATCTGTGTGTTGAAAATGTTGCCAAAAAAGTGAAATATATTAATACAGATGTGTATTTTTCAGCTCTTATGCATTTTTCCAAGATAAACTAATTCATTATTAGCGGTCAAACAACCGATGCAAAATTAATGAAGCCTTACTTTCAGCTATTTAACTCAAGTGAACAGTGTTAGCTCATTTAATATAGCTTACCACTGCTAATTAAATGAATTGTAATCTCTTCAGGGTGGTCAAAGACTGACATAGCCGCCGGTGCACACGAGCACATATTCCCACATGACCTGCCGTTTGCCGACGTCAAGTCACTCAACGCAGAGTGGCTAATGGTTTAGCCAGTTAACAGCCAGCCAACTCTGCGCTCGTATTCGCAGAATCCGACATCCCTTGTAAAGTGTCCTTGGGTATTTTGAAAGGTGCTTCTAAATAAAATGTATTATTATTATTATTATTTAACAAGCCACGCCCCAAGTGGACAAAATAATACCTGCATCTCACATGCATATCATAGTGGATTTGATGCATAAAGCTTTAACCCTATGTTGCATACGGGTTACTTACAGTAACCACAACTTTAACTCATATTGGTTATTCAAGTTACCAGTTTTAGTTTTTAAATCCACCGCGAGATGTCACTAGCGTGCGCAACAGCGGGAGGAAAGGTGAAAGAGGGTCCACAAAATGTTGAATAATTTCTATCCGTGAGATGAAAAGGTCCAAATACCCTATTGTACTTGTGCAGAAGAGTATATAGAACATATAGAACACAATAAATAACAGTTTCTATGTGTTACCTATCAGTATTGCCATGCTTTTTGGCAAGGTAATTGTAGTGACCATTATGCACACAAGTACCCCCCATTATGTATTTTTTTCCCAAAATTGTGAATTTATTATGATATTTGGCCATAATCTACCCTAAATTTAAAAACAAACCACAATTGAATAACTCCTGCAGAAGCCATGCAACATAGGGTTAAAATATACTATAGATGACGAATACAACTAACATGGTCGCTACTTTAGCGATTCTGTCTATCAGCGGGGTGGTCAGAAATGCAACCCCCGCAGTCAACGAGGAATTACTGAACAACAGTAATCGCGCCTTGCCTTAACTAAATTTGATTCACAGTATGTGAATGTTTGTTATGCTGTAATCACGTGAACAACAGGAGTTCATGGTTTTCATGCCCACCATATGAAGGCTACCATTCTGTCAACACACACACACACACACACACACACACACACACACACACACACACACACACACACACACACACACACACACACACACACACACACACACACACACACACACACACACACACACACACGAGTTTCCTGCCAATCACTGCCGCCGTCCTGAACTGACACAAGTTGCTTTCCGGACTAAAGATGATTTCCTCTGTTTGACGCCTTGAAAAGGCTGTAAAGAGGTTGACCCGGGCTAAAAATAAATATGAAAAAAAAAACTACAAACCAAAACATGTGCATGACACATCGAAATTGGTCAAGTTTCCACTTCTCCCAACATGCTGACCAAAGCGTTGAGGTGAGCATGAATCAAGTATAGCCAAAATAATAGATTTGTAGATACTGTAAATCCAAATATCTTTCCGCTTTATTATTATCGTTTAAAATTCCTCCCCTCATTTAGTTGTTTTTAATGCTGTCTCGGTAGGTCGTGTTGCATGACAAAACCTTTCAACAATTGAGCAACCAAATATTAACATGCGCAAGGACAGACTTGCTCAAGCCAAAGTAACATTCTCCCCTGCAACCCACACAGATGGTCTGTTCAAGCGACAATACAAAATATATTACATAAAACACAAATCTATCACCTCACTCACAAAATATTACAATTACAATTTACAATTTGCTCCTCTTTTATTACTGTTCAACGTTCGCGTAAACTATAACAACCACTCAACAACTCGTTATGACTTCATGACAGCACAACTTTTCATTAGGTCATTAAATCGCAATTTTGGAAAATGGTCTTTTGGAATTATTAAAATGTTATATGTGAAAGTAAATGAATGCCACATGAATTAAGAATGTGTCTTTTGTAGCTCTTACCCCTTTTGAGATCTGGATGTCCAGCATGAAAAAGTGCACATGCTTCTCCCCTTTATTCAATGCCAGCTTCTTGGTTACCACAGCGACCAGCATTGCGGTGCAGGCTACACCCTGAAAAACGACACAAACACATAAAACTGTCCATCACACGCACCAAATGAAATCATCTCTATGAATGTAACACCAACAAATATTGAGACCGTGGCAACATATTCCTCTTGAAGCAAAAGAATAAATAAAATAGGGCAATGTCGCTCCTCATACCTCGTATGGTTTTGTCCTATAAATCAATGTTCTATTTACACACAGGGTTCAAAAGTTAAACACAAGGCTGTGTGGCACAGCTATATTAGTGCCGGTTTCCTCTGAGAATAGCTGGCAGTCTTTGCTGGGCACAGGACGACAGAATGATGAAGACAGACCTCCAAAACAAAAATACACACACTGTAATACAAACACACACGTCACAGAACACGCACTGAAAACACCGAAGGAACCCCATGACCACCACAAACAATAACAAAAGCACATTTTACCTTTTTTTTCTCTTCAGCTTGCATCAGAAAGAGAAGGACAAAGTGAAATGTAAGAAAGCATTTGATTTGAATCACATACACTATTTGGACAAAAGTAACGTGAACAGGCCAGTGAACTATATATTCAGAATTCAGCATCCACCTATTAATGGATATTTTGTGGGGGACCTTTCCTGTGTTATTTTCTGGAAAAACCTATGTGCGGTTTTATTATAAGTAAACAGCAAAATTGCTTTGGTGCTATCAGGTGGCATCTTGTTGCCAAAGAACTATGATGATTGAAGCGAAAAGATGCATTTTCACAGAAGTCCTTTGCTGCCATTTTGTGGCATCTATAGGCAATTATAAACCCTTTTGAGTTACTCATTGCTCATAGATTTTCACATTTCGCAGCATGGCTCCATCCCAATGCCGCGCAAATAGTGGGGGTACACTGTACCGTATTTATTGTACCGTAAGGCACACTTGAGAATCTTTAATTTTCCCCAAAATCGACAGAACACTTTGTAATCCGATACGTTTTATGCATGGATGCCAGCTTGTCAGTTCAGCGTCTTTTATCGTGCAAGCTCAGCGTGTCTGGGGCAGCGCCTTCAATGTTACAATGTGGAACCACAAAGTAAATGACACGGCCGGTTCATTGATATTGCACCTAACATTATGGGACACCTTATGGTCCGACAAATATTCTTTTCCCCTTCAATGATGCCTTAATTGTATGAGAAAAAGCATATCTGTGTGTGACAAATCATTACTGTCTATGCCAAACAGTTTATTCTGCTGCATTGACTCCTGTTTAGTGTTTTACAGTGTTGTGTTGATATGTGGTTCAGAGCACTAGGAGAGTGTGAAAGAACCATACACAGCGACAGCATCCTACTGGTCACACAGTGCATTTTGAATCTCGGCTACGCCGTCTCCTTGTGGAGTTATTCATGTTTTCGACAGGCTTGTGTGGGGTTTCTCCAGGTGCTGCAGATCCTGCAACATTTTCAAATTTAGGCTGTGTATCAGATCTGTCCAAATTACCATTTAGCTTTTTTTTGTGTTTGAAAGCAATGTGTCCCAATGCTTTTGTCCATATAGTGTACACAGGTTAGCCACATGGAATCGCATCCTCATAGGCAAACTGTCATGACCTATTTTTGCTGATGTAGTTTAGATTTAGTTTTTAGTTTTATCATGTCTGAGGTGGCACGGTGTTCGACTGGTTAGCACGTTTGCGTCACAGTGCAGTGCAGAGGTGCAAGGTTTGATTCTGGCCTTCCTGTGTGGTGTTTGCATGTTCTCCCTGGGCCTGCGTGGGTTTTCTCCGGGTACTCCGGTTTCCTCCTACATTCCAAAAACATGGATGGCAGGCTGATTGAACACTCTAATTGTCCCGAGGTGTGAGTATGAGCGCGGTTGGTTGTTTGTCTCTGTGTGTCCTGCGATTGGCTGGCAACCGGTTCAGGGTTTACCCTGTCTCCTGCCTCAAAACAGCAGAGATAGACTCCAGCACGCCCGCGACAGTCTTCAGGATAAGCGGATTAGAAAATGGACGAATGTCCCTTTTCATGTCTTTTCTGTCTCGTTATGTTTTTGTGTCCACCAGTCATTCAACCTTGTGTTCAACCAATCAGCTCCCTCAGCCACTTGGATCTTGTCCAGGTGTTCTTCATTCTCACCAATTTGCTTGGATTTATGCTGCATTCAAGGAAGCTGGGAAGTCTGAAACGTCCTATTTGGATTGTCCCAGTTATGGCCTCAAAATGTTCACAGTGAATGTAAACAACAAACATGTCTGATTCCGATAAATTTGTTGTTGTTCTGGTTCATCGCAACACTTTTTGACCTCCAGCAAACCTTATTCATAATTTCCTTAATTTATATCAACAAAGGAATATATTATCTTCAAAGCATTTCATTCTTTTCACCAAATACCTTTATGCAGGGAGATAACGCTATATCGTCACGCAGTCAGTACAAATCGCATTGTGTGACTCGGACCTCTCAGTTCAAGGGGGCGTTGTAGTGCGCTTTTCCTGGTAGGAAGTCAGAATTCCTAGTTCCTTGAATGCAGCAATAGTTCTGTGAGTTCTTTCTGTCTTTGTTGGTGTATTGCTTTCGCTTATATTGGTGTCCCCTGTGATATTTGTAAGTCCATTGCCTGTTTTGGTTTGCTGTTTTAATTTTTAAAATCATATTAATTTAGTATATTTTCATGTTACATGCTTTGTTTGCCCTAATTTTATTTTTGGAAAAGAAAATTCCTTTTGTTTTGAGTACATCCTGCATTTGGGTCCACCTTTCTGCCACCCCCACGAAAACCCTCAACTCACAACACATCGCTGTTGTCTGAATTATGTCAGAGGTAGCGCATCTTAAGCAACGTCCGCTTGCCACCATCTTTCAGGTGCACGAGCAATCGGGTGGTGTCTGACTGCCACCATCACTCCGCTGGGAAATGGAAATTTATCTTTTCCGATTGGTGGGCACAGGTTGGCACACCCTCCTTGTAGTACTGCCAAAGGCTATAAAAAGCCCCTAAAAATGGATAGGATGGAAAGCTTTGCCTTATAAGGGGAGCTTATAAAAAGCTGATGGAGAAATAGAAATGATGGTTTTCCATTCTCATTCCCACATCAGCAGAGACACTCACCACTCATCTACTTTCACATATACACTGCGAACAGAGTAAATGCCAGTCTTCACTCACTGTTGCACTCACTTGTTATACTCACACACCCACTCCCCCTTTCAACAGCACGCGGACATGCCCTTTTACAATGCAATTCAGTCAAACAATGTCTTACGTATTCCCATGAGACGGAGATATTTGTTTAACTTGTTTGGGATAGTGCATGACAAGTTTAACTCATTTTCGCGATTTAAAAATCCTATTATTAGACAATGATGACAAGGCACGTTTCCCTAAAGCAAGGGTGGGCCAAGTATAGCCCGCAGGCCACAAACACACGCCTGTTCCGTTCTGTAATCCTGCCCGCTGAGCAATTACAAAGTCTCCTGTGGTAGTATTCATGTTTATTGTATTTATTTAGCTGTTTCTGTTATGTCGGTCTGTTTTGTTTTCAGCCGCAGCTGTAGTGAAGGGTGTTTCCCGCCAACAAGCGCACCTGTTCTCCATTGATCAATTAAGCTTGCCATGTATTTAAGGACTGCCAAGCTGCCTTGTCCCTTGTCGGATTATTGACCTTACTCATTTTAGTGCTTCAAATGACCTAGACCTCTCGATACTCTCTATAGTTGCTCTTGTTATTCATAGGGTCTAGTTTGTCAGTATTTTTTATTTTTCTTATTGCTCTTGGTCTTTGGCTCGGCGTTATTGGCTTCTTGAAGTTCCGTTTGTTTATTGTTGGTGTTCCCTAATGCCTTGCCTTCAGCAAGCGCTTTTGTTTATGCATTGTTTCTCCTGGCTCCTTGTGACCAACGGTTTCTGTTTGTACTTTGTCGGTGCGCTTTTCTGTCAATAAATATTTTTCGTTATAGCATATTATATGACTCTGCAGTTCTGGAATCCAAAACCATGATTCGGTTCGGCCCTATTTTCTCATTTTGAAGAAATATTTTCTAAAAGAGTTTTGAATTTAGATGGCATCTTAAATATAATGATCCAACCGCAACACAAAGACATAAAAGGAGGCAAAAAATATCTCATACATAACCCCTCCCGGGCCCCCATCGTATTTTTGTTTTGTTTTAATAAATATAAAACATCTTAATATATTTTTGTCTGATTTTCCAGTATTCAAAGAAACAATATGAAAGTTGCAGTAGGACACGTTGACCTGTGCACATTTTTGATATACTGAAAAAAAAAAAAAACATTAGAGAAGGGTTCATTTAAAAATAAATCATTAAAATACATGATTAAATTGTACTCATAAAATTAATAACATTTTACATATATATTTAGCCATTTTTGATAAACGTATCTTGAAATGGCCTGGCCCGTCTATCTATAGCCCTGTTCACACGGGCAGATTTATTTCGGCGCTGCTCCGGAGTATTTTGTTGCGATATATTTTTACACCGGAACAAATTTTGTGGAGCGTTCACACGTACAAAACCGCTGAGCGTCACAGCTCCGGCACAGCTCCACTTGCGTTCATACGGGCAGTTTCTGCTGCGGAGCAAAACGACAGAAAACAAATGAGCTGTCGTGTTGGTTCTTTTTAAAACGTATACACAACTCAAGCAACTACTGTACAGGCACGTCCTTCTCCTTCTGTGTCTCCGTGCCTTCTGCTAGCTAGAGAGTGACCGCCCCGAAAACGTAAATCAACGATGAGTTCAATGACACTCAGAAAAGTAAACATTTAATGCGCCAAACACAAAAATCAAGAGATGAACTCACAAAATAAATTATATGGAGGGCGGGGGGTTGTGAACACACAGCAAAGGAACAAACTACACAAACAACTCCGAGACAGTCCAGTCTCCTACAAAAGGAAAGATGACGTTTGGGGACTAACCCCCCCGTTCTAGTTGAGATGGTATAACCCAAGAGGTGCTTTGCTACTTTTAGCAGCCATGTCTTGTGTCGTTACTAAACAAAAACCTGACGGAAGTCCGACAGAGCACGAAAGCAACGCATTCTCGCCGTACGTAATCAACTCTTCTCATGCGCAGCGAGGCTCCCCCCGACCCTTGCAAGCGAGCATTTGCTCTGGAGCAAATTTAACCCAGTTGCGTTCATACGCGCACATTTGCTTCGGTACTGCTTCGCAAACGAGCATTTGTTCCGGACCAAATTTTTAAACCACCTCCCTGAGGTGGTTTAAATTTGGTCCGGAACAAGCTGTTTTCGGGCACTAGTCTGGAACAAAGTTGCACGTATGAACGCTCGAGAGGAGCAGTTGCGCAGTAAGTCCGGAATAAATCTGCCCGTGTGAACGGCCCTTATGTAGGTGCCGGTGCATGAGCAAGAACATTTTTGGTGATCGTCATCCTCAATTAACTATTAACTGGACTGTTAATTGACTAATAGATAGACAAACAAATGTAAATTTCGACACTCCAGCTTTACAGCTCCTATTATCACTCTGCAGTGGCTATTAATGCGACATGGATGGTCTGCTTCACTGAAAAAAAAAGTAACTATGTTCACTTAATAGCCCATACTTGATGTCAGGCTTTGAAGAAATCCAACAACAAGAAAGCGTGGTAAAAGAAAGTACAATTAGGAATGGGAAGAAAGCAATTAAAAATGAATGTTAGGCAGAAGAATACAGAATAAAATATGATGAGGAATAAAACAGAGTAGATTTTCTTTAAAAGAAAAAGGGTGTGCGGGGGGGGGGACAAATGTAGGTCAATTTGATTGAAGTAACTAAAGTAGAAATGAACACTCATTCCTCGCCTCAGAAAAGGCAGATGAAGCTGACCTTGATGAAAGGAACATTTTGCACATGATGCAATATGCGGAAACAGAACAGCAACGAAACATCTTGTATGCTTTTCTCTTATCAACTTGGTCTCTCCATGAAAAAAGTAGTATAATTCTGAGCAAGTAAAACCAAGATAAAGCATCTATGAGACCGCAACTTGCACGTCTAGGCAATAAAAATGAACGAAAGTGTAAGTGAGTTACCATGACTCCGGTGAAGAGACACACCGATTTGCCACAACGCGTTTTGGGCGCCACGTCGCCGTAGCCCACCGTCAGAAAGGTGATGGCGATGAGCCACAAGGCCGTTTCCATGTGATCCGTCGAGCCTGCAGTCTGTCTGCAGTGGAGAGGAATAAACACAGTAAGTGATAATTCTTCTTAATTTACTTTTAAACTGCAACACAGTGCTTAAATCAAAGCCAAAATTAAGCTAACAAAATTAAGCTAACGAATTAACATGGACTTTTATTTTGTGGAAACCATTAATTGCTATCGTTAATAATTGTACATTTGCTCACGATTGTGATATGTCCTCACCTAGTGCTGAAGTTGACCGTATTAATTTAAAACATTCAGAATAGAAAAACACAACAACTGTAATGTAATTTCATGAAAATAAAATGTGAGTCAAGTGAGATTTATCCTTAAGGTAAAATTTTGCAGAAAAAAAATTTTTTTAAATGAATTGATGCCTTAATAAATTATATTTTCAGAAATATGTTGGAATCATCAATTTCTCCGCATGGAGGCAGGTAAGACCCCATGTTGGCAACATTGCAGACAAACACAGGCCGGCGGATCTGCGAGAGTGAGTGCTGCGGTCTACGGGAGTGGTCACAGCCAATTTCAATCAAGGTAACATAGTGGCACAGTTTAGCATCATCTGTTTCTGTTTTATATTTTTTATGAAGTAAAATTGAAAAAGAAAAACCATCTTAAAATTTGCAGGAGGGATTAATTGAATCTACTGTATATCTTTGACCCCAATTCACTTCATTTTCCATTCAAAGATTGTACAGTGTGTCTGCTTTACAGTATCTTTTCATGAGGTAGGTTGTGTCTTTTCGAATCATTGGCCAGTTTGAACAATTCACATCATATTGCCTCAATCTGAAGCCACAAGATTTAAAAATGTACAGGTATCTGTCATCATACGGACTGGACAAAACATCTCATGTGTACCTAAGTCTTATAAGGTGTGGCCTGTTAGTCACATGAGCAACTCGACTCGCTCTATGTATAAATGCAAACAGGTTTTCTTGAATACAATGTCAACAACGGTCGGCCATTCAACACTCAACTGTATGTCTCGAGCTAATCACAGCCAATATCGTAAAGGTCTAACTGGAAAGACAAGTTAAAATGACCATCAAGATTTATGGAAGAGTAAAACTTTCGACTATGAATGAAATCCAGAGCAAACATAGACATTTTGTGTGCTTGTGTTCGTTTGCAGTGCAGGGCTTAATTGAACAAGAATAAAAATGACATGACAAATTAATAGTTCAAACGTTATACTGACAATATTGTCAAATATGTTCATTAACGCTGTTACTGTATTTGCAAGTGGAAGTCATAATAATCTTGATTCCATCCATCCATTTTCTAATCCGCTTATCCACAGAAGGGTTGAGGGCGTGCTGGAGCCAATCCCAGCTGTCTTCGGGCAGTAGGCGAGGGGGACACCCTGAACCGGTTGCCAGCCAATCGCAGGGCACAGAGAGACGAACAACCATTCGCACTCACAATCACACCGGGGGAAGATATCGAGTGTTCCATTAACCTGCATGTTTTTGGAATGTGGGAGGGGAGACATGCAAACGCCACACAGGAAGCCCGGAGCTAGAATCGCACCCTGTACCTTTGCACTGTGAGGTGGACGTGCTAAGGCGTAGAAAAATAAATAGTGTGTTTCGGTAACATGAAATTTCAGCATAGGGTCGGTAGGTCGGACGTTTTTTTAAATCTTTTTTTTTGCCCCCCATCAAAAATGTAAACAAAATACCCATAAAACATAAAACAAGGAGACATTTTTACTATTATTGAAACCCCCGCTCGCCGCCAAAGGCGGCGAGAGAGTTGGGCACCCCCCGGCTGGGTGTCTCGTTACCTCTGCGTCCCGCGTCCTAGACGGCCCGTGGTGTTCGTCAAATAGTTCGCTGAATCTTTTCGATTGGATGCTATTTTCTTAAGATTATGGTGCGAGCATGCGACTGCGACACACAAAACGCGGTTTAAACTGTTGTCGGGGATCGTGGCCGCCGCCACGATTCAATGTTGTTGACAGACGACAGGGCAAACCACGCACACGCTCAACATGAATATCGCGAGAGTTTGCACCGATGTGAACGCCCTAAATTCATCTTTCCTTTTATTATTTATAATTTTGTCTGTGGTTTTATTGTTCTTGTTTTGATTGTAAAGCGTCCTTGAGTGTTTTGAAAGGCGCTTATAAATGAAATGTATTATTATTATTATTATTTGTGGCATGTTATAACCACAGCCACAGGGTCAGTTTACGACGGCGTGACGTCACGGCCGTAAAAGTGTTCATATGAAAAGGTGACTACAGTACTGACAATAAACGGCAGTGAGCACATAGTCAGACTCCCCGCATTTTATTAAACACAATGGCAACGAAGATGGAGCTTCCACTCTCGCCTCTTCCTCCGTTCCTCGCCCTGCCTGGTGAGCCGCCTGTCCCGTGGCCCCGCTGGTTGGAATCCTTCGAGACCTTTATTGAAGCTGTTGGGCTCGCCGACGAATATCGCGAGAGTTTGCACCGATGTAAACGCTCTAAATTCGTCTTTCCTTTTATTATTTATAATTTTGTCTGTGGTTTTAATAATAATAATAATACTCTTTATTTATAAGCGCCTTTCAAGACACCCAAGGACACTTTACAATAACAAAAAACACAAAACAATACGGGTTGAGCAGCGGCAGCCAAACGCGCCAGTGGTCACTCAACCGTAGGAGTCTCTCTCTCTCTCTCACCTCCAGGACATCTCCACGGGTTTTATTGTTCTTGTTTTGATTGTAAAGCGTCCTTGAGTGTTTTGAAAGGCGCTTATGAAATGAAATGTATTATTATTATTATTATTATTATTACACAAAAATGTAAAAGGTTTGAAAAAAAATGCCGACTGTAAAGTTTTTTTTCGAGGTAGAACTTCTCGGTTGGTCGGGTTACCGGAAACACACTACTTTTTTTTTTCTACGCCTAACCAGTCGCCCACCGGGCCGCCCATAATCTTGCTGTTAAAGAAAAATCGATGTACTGTATTACATGTCTTGACACATTCCCTCTGAAAAGTTGTCTTGACATTTGTTTGACATCACATTCTCACATGTATTTTTTTTTGTCATTATATCTTAAACACAAGCCATGGTACACAGAGAACTACGATCAGGGTGATCTCATTATCGACTTTCCAAGGGAAAAATGGTCCCTGACAGCGAACACAAACCATGCTAGGGCACCCATCGACCTCCATTATTATTTTGGGGCGGTCCTTGGGGGGCATTTCAATTTGTATTAGGAAGTAACAGAGAATAAATATTCGTCCCTAGGGTCAAATTGTTCCCATTTAAAACTTATTTTAGCTGACCTGGCAATTTTTGGCAGCATTCTAACCTTTTATACAAGAAAAAAGAAGTTTCACTATGTTTATAATAAAATCTGAATAACAAAACACTGTGTAAACAAAGCACGTGCAATGAGAACCTAACCATTGTTCAAGGTCAAAGAAGACGAGCCTTGCAAACAAATGATTGATGCGTATGGTAATGCTGTAGTTACTGCTTAATTTACTTCACTTTTTGGACACACCAACCGACTTAGGTCGTGAGACTTGGTGAAGTCTTGCATGACAATCTTAGTAGGTTTTGAGGATTATTCATACTTTTTTTTATTGACCTCAGAACCTCAGAAACTTTGCATTTCATAGGTTCTACTGTTGTATGCGCTTTCGCAAACAGTTTGACTTGAAGTGAAATCACTTCATCATCAGTCCACATGCACTGATTAGTATCTATACTGTTGATGTGTTTCGTACCTCTCACAAAGGGTCAGCATCCAGGATGCCGTGAGCCAGAAAAAGAGGATGAACACCAGCAGGGTGCGAGCCGGGTACTTGTTCATCAGCACCTTGAGTACGAAGCGGAAGGTAAAATTGATATTGTTGAGCGAGCCAATGCTCCTGTAGGAGGCGCTCAGCAACACTTTGCTGTGCAACAGGACAGCCCGGTGCACCAGGTACAGGCGCAAGAACATCAGCACCGACAGCAGCAGCTCCAAATTCGCCAGGGCCGTGTTGTGATGGTTGGAGTCACATAGTGGAGGTGAGAAAGACGAGTTGCCGTGGAAGCCCACCTCCCAGTATGTGCCGACGGGATGGATGGCGCAGGCTAATAGCTCGAGAGTGATCAGAAAAACCCTGTGGCTGGTCATGGCGATACGCCAGTCTACCTGGTTGTGATCGATGATGAAGAGCTGAAAGGCATAGGAAATTTTATTACATTCAATCTGAATTAACATTTGAAACTAGAATATCCAGAATGTACAGAACCATCGTCCTGGTGTTGCCATTCTGCAAATGCAGAGTCAGGACCGGTACGAATTCATGCAAAAATGGGTCATGCTCATACATGGATGTGATATATATGTGTTAATGTGCAAAGGATAATATTACATTGGAGGAAAAAAAAACTATCATAATCTTTTGGGATAACAGTTCCAGCAAAAACCTTTTGGCTTTAGAATAAAAACAACTACAAACATCAACACAGCGATATACATCATATAATAGTCTCCATGAATGATTAATGCAGTTAATGTTCCCTGCTTGCGCTAACCAAAACAATCAGAACGTTAATGTGCTCGATGTGATGAGTTGATCATTGCGAACAATAAAGGACAAGAAAAATATCACAGGTGGTAAACACTGTGAGTGTGTTCGCTCTTCCTTATCTCTTTTCAGCATGCATGGGCCCCTCCTTGTATCGCACACGGCTCCTAACCATATTTTAAAACACTTTAGGTAATAAGACTGCCACAGCAAATGCTCTGCCTCAGGAGTAGGCAGTGCATTTGCCACATGGGGTTCAGTCGGGACTTTAATGCAGCTCTTAATACCACTGCTATCACGTGGCAATTATAGACGTTACCAATACTATATAAATGTGCAATACAACGGCACGCAACTGTACCACGCACATCATTTGTAGTAGTAGTAAATCAATAAGGTGCCTATCCCAGCTAACTTCAGGCAAAAGGCGGACTACACCCTGAACTGGTCGCCACAAACAACCATCCATATCCACATCGTCACTGAGTGGGGAACCGACTCCATACTGCCCGCTCAGGCGAACGGACCACTACACCAACAGCCACTTACATTAGATGTATTATTATTATTATTAAAGTAGTAGTAGTGTTATTAATATCCATCCATTTTCTGATCCACTTATCCTCAGAAGGGTCGCAGGGCGTGCTGGAGCCTATCCCAGCTGTCTTCAGAGAGTAGGCGGGGTACACCCCGAACTGGTTGCCAGCCACTCGCAGGGCACATATGGACTATTATTATTATTGCTTTTTCTATTTTAGCTGGGATTGTTAGAACAACTATGATTGGTTCAAGAAACGGGGTAGTTATTTCGTCTAACGCCTGCTAGAAATTCTTAAGGCCAGGGCTCTGTTTTCGTAGATAGGCACATGGGCGCTAGGCATGAAATCTGTTGCATCTTCAATTTTGTGCCAGTGCGAGTTTCGTTTAACGTGTTTGGGAAAATGGCGGACTGCGCATGCTGAGCATTCTGGCGGACTGAGGCTATTTTCTAATACAGAGAGGAGACAAGACGTTAGACAAGCTGAAATCAGGTCTAGGTTGTGGCGCAAGTGGTGTAACACAATCTTGGTGGATTGATCAAAGCACAGGCAGACAGATTCTGCACTTTGTGTGTGTGTGTGTGTGTGTGTGTGTGTGTGTGTGTGTGTGTGTGTGTGTGTGTGTGAAGAAATTCAAGTACCCGCTTTACAGCGGTCAACTTTACATCATCTACAAGTGAAGATCTTGAAATCCGATTTGACAAAAAAAAAAAAAAATCCAATCAATTCAAACATTCACATCTACTACAAAGACTGTCAGGACGAAATGAATGCAGTTTAATGAAACGAATATTCAAATTAAGGGTGCAAATGCAGGTCATTGCTTCTGACAGTGTTAAGGCCAATAAAGAAGGGTTTACCGGTTTGAGTGTGGTTCACCACATAAGAACTTTCTGCACTTTTTTTCATGCACATGCATGCTGTAATTATGAGAGAGTGTTTATTGTGTTTAATTTCAGCCCAATCCCTTCATGTACAAAGTATACTGAGTTCACACACAACGGCCATGTGGATTGGAAACATGGCGCAACTCCAAATAATGTGTATGCTCATGTGGACAAAGTTTTTGAGCAGGGATTTCTATTCTAAAGTACATATCAATTTACCAAAAAGAGTGTGCGTAATTGGTGTTGAGACTACCATCAGCGAAGTGAGGCCAGCGACAATTGCCCTCCAAGTCAAAGTACATTGTTTTGGACATCTTCTGGCATGTTGCACAAAAAATGGCAGGCCACACCCCGATGAGGAGTTGTTCTCGCACGCAAATCAAAACAGTACCGTGAGGCAACCCAAATTATTGGAAACAAAGGAACTCACCCTGATGTCCTTGTAATGGAACGCGATGATGAAGATGAGGAGACAGCCAGTGGACAGGGTGATGGAACAGTTGATGATTAAGGCAATATTGGTGCCCTGGACAAAGGAAAAACAACATTGTGACTAAGTAAGAAAAAATTTGATATAGGAAGCAATTAAATATCTGAGTCTGGATTGATGATTGAGGTTTTTTTTAAGGAGGTCAAGATTGTGTTACATCTTTGAATATACATGAAGAAAGCTGTTGTTGACTAAAACTAGATCACTTTATAAGAGCCTTGATCCCTCGGCGGGGATCAGAAAACACAAAAGCAAGTAATACCGAACCACTGCAGTTCTTTAGAAAGCGCGCACTGATGGCGAGGCCCTTCAGAGAGCTCAACGCCAAAGATAGAAAGAACATGACAATAAATCGATTAGCTGGCCAATAGGGGATTATCAAATTCACTGATAAATATTTTTCATCATCAATCGTTTAGATATGAATTTCAGTGTGTGTGTGTGTGTGTGTGTATACATATATGTACATATATTTACTGCTGCAATATATGTGCCCTGCAACTGGCGGGTGTCCAGTCCCGGTCGTACCCGAAACTCATCTGGGATAAACTCCATCGCACCTGCCACCCTAAACAAGCGCAATTGTGAAGGAATGGATCATTTACAGATGCTTCTCTGTCTATCCAGATCCGATCCATGCAGGACTCCACTGCAACTTCTTCTCACAAGGTCTTTTGTTTCAAAGTCTGAAAGCATCCATTACAAGGTCAGTGGAAGTTTTGACGCCACTCAAATGTGATTTACATTTCAAAAGTTAATGACAAACATTCAGCATCGGGGAAAGTTGAGCGTGTAGGTAGTACGATGTGACGCCCCTGTTGGCATTCCCCACGTTTTTCCCTCCCGTTTCTGCAATAGCGTCCACACTGTGTCTGTATTCCGTCAGGGTTCTAATTAGCGGACTCCACAAAAAGGCTGAACATTTCACCACATTCCATAACAGAGAGTTCAACGGCATGTTTCCTGCCAGCTTTCTAAATGCGTTTTTGTAATGTTTTCCTGTTGGAAATAGTCATTTAGAGCCCGATGAGTTTAATTTTGGGTTAACCTTCGCACAGATTGTTTCTCACAGTCTTGGACGAGACATCATCGGCAGGTCGGTGAGGGGAAAACATAATGAAAATTCAATGCAAAGGTTTCGGTCTGGTTTATTGGTAATGTAATAAATAAATGGAAGCCAAGGGAAGTCACCTGCACCTGATTTGGGGATTGTATGGTATATTTAAGAGTTTCACAGGAAATAAATAATTCAACGTAATCATTTTTGTAAGTGCACTTTAGGCAGCTTTGTCAAAAAAAAATTCTCATTCACATCATTTTGTGGATCAGGCTAAAATATCTTATTAATACATTGACTATGGTGCTTATCGTCATGAGTGTTTTGGGTGGCAGGGTACACCCTGGACTGGTTGCCAGCCAATCACAGGACAATTCATTTTCACTCCCATTCACACTTTTGGACATGTTAAAGTGTTCATTGAACCTTACAGCCATTGTTTTGGGAATGTGAAAGGAAGCCAGAGATGTGATTTCTAAAAACTGTTGCTGTCCCCTTGTAAAAATAAAGTTGAAAAGTCATCATTAATTGAATAATCATATAATCACAGAAAAGTGCAAGAATAAAACCTAGCAAGCTGAAAACCTTTCATCTTGGTCTGCCTTTGGAGGGCATGGGCAAGTGCACACTGCTGCCTCCAACACGGCCGTACTGACCATCTCCTGCATTGGCTTTCAGACTGCCCATGCAAACGCTGACATTATACACTAAATGACGCGGAAAGTTCTGAGGTTAATCTAGCTGCAGGGGAAGAGGCCAAATGTGGAAAAGTCCTCCCGAAATAGCCTCTTTTTCGTGCACAACCGTCAAGGTCGGGCTTAAAATATAACTTTTGTACGTTGCCATTAACTTTGATGGGCCCTCCACTTTCACTACCAGGCAGCATTAATGCACTGGAGTGGTTTTCAAAACAAACGCCAATTAGACTGCAATCAATGCTGGATTACTTGGCCAGCAAAGAGTCTGCATGGCTAATAGCTTTATACAATGAGGGGTTGTGCATTCAAGACAATGAGGAGTGGAATACAGATATGAAGGAACAAAGCAGCCCTTAAAAAAAACCCATTATAGTGCATGTTAGTAAGCCCTAATTGAACTGCATGAAGACATCAGCATTTTTCCGCCTTTCTTCCTCAGTTACCGTTCAGCATAAAGATCCCCCCCGACAGGGACAAATCTTCAGAGAATATTTCTCCGTTTTAAGCGAAACACCTGACACTGACTTCTCCCGCCCTGTTGTGTGGAAAGCAATTGCCACTTGTTTCATTTCACTTCCATGTCTATTTATCACTGACTCCACAGCAAGGCGGTCTAATGGTTTGCATGCATGGGAACCTTTCTGAGCAAGCTTGCCTTTGTTATCCACTGTGATCTGCATATTGATGTCAGGAGTTTGTGTGTCTGGAATTGGAGTCACGAATCAGCCAGGGGTTCAAAGCCCCTGCGCGGGTTTGGCAGGACTTGGGCTGTCTGCTCGCTAATGAAAGTTGTTATGACGACAGACAAGGAGGCGGGTGGTTTTATGGACATGGTAGTTATAATGCAGAAAAAAAACAGCGATATGGTTCAACATTAGACTTTAGACATATCTGATTGGATTGGCTTATATCATCTACTGAATGCAAAATCGATGAATGGTTATATTATAATTTGCTGATGGATCAATGACGTCATTGATCGGATACCGCCCATTTTCAGTGTACTGATGTCATGATTCGGTTTGGGACCAACAGGTGGCACTGCAGGGCTCTCCCTGAGCTGCACACCTGTTGGTCGTTTAGCAATTAGGAGTATAAAAGGACTCCCTCCCGACCACTCAGGGTCAGGTCATTGTTGCAGTTGGCTACTGTCATTATTGTTTGTTGCCGTTTGTCTGCTGCTGTCAGGTTTGTTTCGGTCATGTTTCTGTTATTGAGTTTTTATCTTCAGTCATGTGTTTTGTTTGCTACTTTGGACTAGGTTTGTTTTGGATTTAGTTTTCTCTTTCTCTTTCTTTAAATACAATTCTTCAAGTACACCCTGCTCCTCTCTCCTGCCTGCTTCTTGGGGTCCCCCACCCCCACGCAATGTGACAATTGAATGTTTATCAGAGTTTTGGTCTTTTTAATCTTTTCAATCGACTCCTTGAAATTTTAAGCTTGAGCGGATATTTGTCAGTACAGTGTATATATACTATAGCCTGTAGTGACAAGTACAGTTTGCACTCACCAACAGCAAGAATTGATTAAGTACAAATGCATGTTACTGTCCTTAGGTAGATTTTTCAGGTTACTTTACAACTTTTAACTTTTATGCCCTACTTTTGAAAGTAGATATACCTCCTACTCCTTACTTTGTCAAAATTGGCCAGTTCCATTTCTTTGTAAGAAGGCACGTAGGAATGTCAACCGTGAACAACGACAAGAACTGATTTGGAGAAGCAAGATATTCCCCACTGATGGCCTTGTTCAGAGTTTGGCATTGTTCCTGGCAACTTCAAACAAGTGAAAGTTAACAAAAGACAGATATTATTTTGTGTGCAGTTTTGTTTTATTTGTCTTATTTTTACAACTGTCCATTTCTGTCTGTACTTTTACTTAAGTAGATCAGTTGAACCAGTATTTAAACTTTTGCAGGTGTCTGTCCAAGTCGGTCTAGAAAAGTATGGTACAGTTCAGCGAGTCCTTTTACCACCTCCGCCAGTAAATGACATTGACTATTTCATAGGATTATCAGTTTTACCCCTTTTTGTGTTGAAATCCATACTTTCATGCAATCTTTGTTGTTTTTCTTTTCTGCTTTGTCCAAAATCTAGTTGTTTAAAGAAGGAGAACGTGTTCAGTAAACGCAGAGTGGTTTTAATAGAAAAAGAAGAGTGCTAGTTAGGCGCACGTACCGGTTTGTAGAAGAATGGGCACATCTCAATATGGAGGATCATCAGCAGTATTCCGAGCAGAGCTGAGCCCAAAGAGAGCGCGCAAAGCCGCTTCTTGTCCTCCAGCAAGAACTTTCTGTTTCGCAGCCTGTACAGGTCGTCTCCCTCCATTTGAGTGCCCCTCTTGCCGGGAAGAGACACGGGCACGGAAACCTCCGCCGAGTCCCCTCCGTTTCTGTGCACTAAGCCGTCGTAGTTCCCACAATCCACTTTGGAGATGGCGCGCTTGGTCATCTCCATCTCCAGAGCGCACACGAGGCGGCCCTTGCGCCTCTCGTCGCTTCCCCGTGGTCGGGATCTTTCCTTCGCGTGTCTGGTCCCTTCCTGGCCACCGGACATAGTGTCAGGTGTACGCGTCCCTCGTCGCGTTTCACGTTCATGGAAGCCGCTAATTGTGGAAGTACACTTAACTCCCTTTGGAAAAAGAGAGGCGCGGCACTGTGGTACGATTTGCACACACCGCTGTATGCCAGGCAGTCCGTACGTATTTCTTATCTTATCTCATTTGCATGTGTGCGTGCGGCACATGCTGCGCCCTGCACGATTCACGCGGCGTGTTTGCAAACAAACCGAGTGGGTTTCCTGCCAAACTCCCAAGGAATATGCTGTTCCCATAAAAAAAAATACGTGTTGGCCTACAGCAAGTCACAGTGAAGTAAAAAGAGAAACACTTGCCAGCCTCAATGCAGGGCACAAAGCCTGATCTCCCCTTGAGGAATTATCTTGAGTAGAATAAATACAAACTAAAAATACCCCTATCCACTGCCGTCCGTAATTATTGGACGCTTGGTTAGAATGTGATAAAAGCCTCCAATAAAAATCAAAATGAATGTGTTTGTTATTGGAGAAGCATGCTCTCATACTGAAAACTGTAGAAATGCTTCCCCAGACACAGAATTAAACTCCTCCCATGGCTATCTCGGTCCCCAGACCTCAACCCCATGCATTGAACACGTGTGAATGGGGCTCTAGAGGAGAGTGCAGGTCACCGGATGATTTACACTCGAGAGACTGCAAAAAGGAACGGACGAAAATCCCGATTTCTGTATTCTCCCAATTGTGAAACATTGAAGGAGAACAATGATGTTTTGTTGGCAAAAGAGACTGCATTAACATGCAGTATGCTAAAAATGGTGTTAAGAGCAAAATGTAATCACAGATGGCTTTGTGTCCTGAAATGTATTTTTGACAAACTTATCAAAATGAATTTACTTTTCCCCCGAGCACAGAATTTTTTTGAGATATTTGACCTATAAAAGCTTGTACAATACGTACATAATTTACAACGCATTGTAATTCATAGTTTCAGAAAAAAGTCCGCCTGTTGCTGATCCATAACTCTTCATTCATGAATATTACTAAATCTAACTAATTTTAATTCTGATGCAATTGAACAGTGGTATCTGAAATAAGGTGGCCAAAAAGGTGTAATTTCCTCAAGACTACTTCAAAAAATAAAAATGAAGACAGGCTACTCGGGCTGTATTGGCCGTTAATTGCTCTTGGGTGGCTCCTAGTGGCCGCTGGGCCCTATGCAGGTGTTTCATTTTCATGTCTCGGTTTTTCGTTTTTTTGTCAGCCTGCCTATGTTTTTTACCCAGTTATGTTTTTTTTTTTAATCTCAGGTGTCAAGCGTTGTGTTTAAGTACTAGTACTGTAAGTAGGATACTGAATCTCAATTGGGCCTGCTAAATGTAACAAATATAAACCTGTATACTATGCATTTCAAGGCCAAGGGTTGTGGCTTGTTATATTTTGCTTGAAAAAACGGCACCAGTATTGTACAAAAATAAATTGTAGTGCATAAATAACAATCAAGTGCAAGGGAAAATAAATTCACTTGAGAACTAAAAAATGATGCAACCATTGCACTAATGGATGAAATCAAAGAGCCGAGGACTTTGTGACACAACCTACGTAAACAAGTAGCTGCCATGTTGCTCTCTGAGAATACTTAGAATGCGGGGTTCCCAGTTTCCATTTTCTATTGTGCTTGTCCTGATAAAGTTCATGAGTGAGCTGGAGCCTCTGGTTGTTGTTTTGGCGTACAATTAATTACTTGGCATATCTTTAACTGAGGGCGGGGCGGCACGGCTGGTTAGCACATGAGCCTCACAGTGCAGAGGTGCGGGGTTCAATTCCGGCTGCGGCCTTCCTTTGTGGAGTTTGTATGTTCTCCCAGTGCCTGTGTGGGTTTTCTCCAGGTACTATGGTTTCCCCCCGCATTCCAAAATCATGCATGACCAGTAAATTGAACACTCTAAATTGTCCCTTGCTGTGATTGTGAGTGTGGATGGTACCTACTGCCCGAAGAAAGCTGGGATAGGCTCGAGCACACCTTCAACCCTTCTGTGGATAAGCGGATTAGAAAATGGATGGATGGCTATCTTTAACATTTGATATTCACTGTAAAGAAGAATTCACTGATAAACTGCTCAGGCGGGGTACACACTGGGATTGTTAACATCATACGCATACAGCTGATTTTCAAATGTGAGGGACCCCACACGTCAGAGAAAATATTCAATTGTGCACATGCACTGCTCTTATAGTGTGTGGCCTTCTCGACATGACTGGCGCCAGCGCACAGCACATTACATAAACGAAACCTCTGACATTAATGGGCCTGCCCTATCTAAATCAACTGACTGGCATAGTATCACAGCGCATCCTGAAAATATAAAGAAGAAAAGGAACCAAGTCAGCCAGGGGTGTCCCAACTAATTTTTGTTGCCACATCATTTTTCTGGTGTCCTTCTGAGGGGCCGTTATGGCTGTGAAACCAAATGTCTCATCACCTCAGATTACATATACGTAACAAATTGATGAATAACTACCAGTAGTTTTAAAATCAGAGGCCAGTAAAAACTTCAGGTAAATTGGTAAGAAAAATGCTTGCAATATTTCAACGTTTCAATGCAAGAGTGCAGAAAACTAGCAATTTGATATTTTAGCAAGAAACATTAAGTTGATAATTCTTTCACATACCACGTAGAATGTGGCGGGTCGGAACCTGTGAGGTAGGCTAACTGTCAGCTGCTATACATTGGGCTTGCTGACTCTTGTCATTACTGTGGTGACAGACATGTGAGACAAACAAAACTGTTCGGGCTACCCCCTCCCCCAAACACAAACACACACACATGAAAAGAAACACAGCAACTCTTATTAGTAAAAATATACAATTTACAATATCAGTGAGTTTCAAGTCGAGTGATCTCCAACAGTGACCAAATAAAATTACACAAATGACATTAAAAAGTAAAAATCAGTCTTTGTTATATGCAGTATTGGAATTATTTCAAGGCAGTTGAGTGAAAATAATTTTCTTCTCCCTCTACAGACAGGCGTAGTTACAAGACTATAAAAGACTAAAACCCTGAATCAGATTTGACAAAAAATGAACACTTATGTGTGCACAGTGGACCACTACATCGCAGCATCTGCGAAAGAACATAGAAAAACACCACCTGAAAAAAGGCAATTATTTGGGATAAAGTCTATTGCAGAGAATCCCTGAGCTTATACAAGCACTCAAGTGACCGTGCAGATTTCATAGGACCCATGGAAAAAAGCAGTAGTAGTAATCAATCAAATTCAGCAATACATCTGCCGAGAATAAGTAACAGAGTATAGATTAAAACATTAGACACTTCAAGAAACAGTATGTTCAAGGAATAACTTTAAAACATCTGACAAGTTAAAAAGGTGACAGTTGTGGAAACGTTCATCTTCTGGCTCATGTTTGGCTAAACAGGCTCAGCTGAGGGCGGCAGTCCGGCCATCTCATCGTTCACAGGTTCCCATGACGGTGGAGCGGCCCGAGGAACGATGAAGTGTGGAAGAGGCTGCAGTAAGGGGGGAGGCTGCGATAAGTAGTGCACAAACACCTGATGGGGTGGTGGCGGGGGAGGTGGAGGCGCAACCACTGTGGTGAGGAACACCGGGGCGACATTCACGCAACGGGACCAGACTGGTACAGGTTGGCAGAAATATTGGACGCTCTTTGGAACCTGAAGATTGGAAAGAGACCAAAGACATGATTACAATAGTAATTTCCTGTCTTATCTGCCCACTAAAGTGCAAAAATTGTATTTGCGGCCCAAATTGCAAACGTATCCCATATTTGCTATAAATACCGCATGCAGTGCGCAATCTCAGCTTGTCACTCGGACTTAAAACTAACAACTTTACGGTTGAGCTAAATATTTTGCTGCATTTCTCCACAATGCCCTGTAATTAACTTCGTCAAGCTAAAATTTAGCATGTGGTTGGGGCCAACTTTCAGCAGCAGAACAATACACACCAGGTTCAATAAGAACCAGGAACAAAATGTATGACCTCGAAACTTACAGTGCATGTCTTTGAAATTACAGTGTACGCATTTTACCACAGGGCATATGTTCCTGACCCACCTACAATAGGTGCAAATCCACAATATGAAGAGCCCATCAAAGACCTAACACCAGGTGGATTAGGGCTGTACGATTCTGGCTAAACTGATAAACCCGGTTATTTGGATTAGTATTGTAATAATCATTACTGTAATCACATGTATTCATCATGTTAAGAAAAGTCCATCTAAGATACAGTGTGTGACACTGTGAGAAAAATGATGTTCAACACGGTGTGAGAAAAGCACAACGGACAATAATGTTTGTCAACCGAAAAAAGAGACGGAGAGATTTTTAACTCTAATTTCGATCTCAATACTGCTATAAAAAATGAGAAAAACATAGCCTACCAAGTGTCTGCAGTATTTGACTCTATTTGATCCGCCTCCGTGCCATTTCCGAATTCTGGGCACCATTGTTAACTTGACAGTGTCATCTTTCTGTGGCTGCTTTTTCACCGGTGCCTTTTTCTCTTGCGCGCTTTCTGTCTCTCCGTCCTTTGCCTCTTCCTCTGTGTCGCTGGACACAGCCGAACCGCAATCAGAAGATGTAGCAGAGTGATAGTCGGACGTGTCGTGGTTTGTCGAGACCACGGGAGAATCCTCCTCCTCTTTGTTCATGCTCTCCTCCTCTTTGTCATCGTCTGTGAAACTGGCTATCGAGAATGGATAGCCATTCTCTCTGGATCTGTGGGGGGGGTGGGGATGATGAAACGTTGATTCATCACATTTTGAAGTTCTTGATGATGCTCAAACTCCTAGACAGTGACTCACCTCCCGCACACCTCCAGCGGGTCGATCCACACGGTAACTTCTGGGGGAAGACAAAGATCACTGGGTGTGAGCTCGCTCTCCTCACAGGCCTTCAGGAGCACCTCGTCATTGGGTATTCCGTTATTTATCCGGATGCATCTGGACAAAAAGGCAAAGTGACGTTTTAGATCTCCCGATTGACATATCGATTGTTAGTATTAAGAGTAAAGCTGCAGTTCATTTCTTGCGTCGATGTAGCACTTTTGAATGACGCTCCTCCGGTGTAATACAGTACACCTATTGTTCTGTTCCCACAGAGGGAATATATGCCTGCGAGTATTGTCGTATGCTCTTTTTTTGTGTCGCTGCCCTACATGTGGTAAAGTTTAAGGTTCATAATCACGGCTAGACGGTTTATAGCACTCGGCACTGTAGGGTAGCATTATGCTAGCAGATATTGTTCGAAGAGATTCAATGGTTTTGGTTGAACATTTTGTTTGTGTTGATTCAATGGTCTCCCTTTTGTTTTGTGTGCCAGTTTTAAAATTAACTTTGAGGAGTGAGTGATAAACAAGGTGAAGCAAGCACGCTGCGTGGCAGAAGCGCAGAGGTGAAACGTCCTACTGAGGCTACGATAAAATGAATACATTTGATTAAAAGATTGAACAAATGATATATTTGTAGGTTAAATGTTTGTTTTTGTTTTTTTAACAAGAGTTCTTGCAAGTTTTTTGTGTGTGTGTGTGTGATTGCATGATGAGCCAAAACGTGCTACAAACGTGAAGGTTTAAAATGTTATATCCTCCTTTTTCTTTGGCTTTTTTTTTCTGTGATGGCACCACAGCAGAGAGAAGTGTGAAAATTGGCATCCAACTAGAAATGGAACTTTTCGTGACGTCCGTAGCGGCATAGCAATGAAAGTGGTACACGCCTAAGAGTTGCTCGGTACAATTTTGATTGCTGAAGCGACAGTAAGTCAACAACAACAATATAACAAGAATGGAATGTACAGCCCAATCAGCCATGTGCAATGACAGAAAAACAGTATTCCTCCCTCTCTTGTAGGTTGACAACCTTGCATCAGAGAGTTCATGAAACGGCATGGAAGCTTTCAGATGATAGGAACTAAAAATGATCAAGGGTGTCATTTTTGCAATATTGTTACAATAAATGCAACACAATGTTGCATGCAGTGTGCTCATTCACCTGAACGCCTGGCCTTTGCTCGGGCAATCCGGGTACCAGTGGCCATCATACTTGTCGCATAAGAGCTGCTGAAGCTTCTCGGCAAACAATTGCACTTTGGCTGCGTCAAGTTTGCCTCGTGCGACAACAAGCCGCTTGAAGAAGTTGACTCCGGCCTTCACCTCTCTTTTCATGCTGCCTGCACAGATGAAATGAGAAATCACTTGCACTTGTCAACAATGTACAAAACAGGTTTTCACAAGGGTGTTTTTATAAGCAGTCTACTGACAGAATGCATGTTGAGATTTTTTGTGTGTCTGTGTGTGTGTGTGTGTGGTGCAGCCACTCCGGGGCAAAGTGAGAGAGTAAGAACTTATCAGTGATAACGAACGTCCCTGCACAGTTGACCATGAACCGTATGAATTTTATTATTTTTTTTTCTTTTAACCTTTAACAAACATTTCATGAGGTACATCCAATGCAAGTGCAGTTTGGCTTGAATTAATGTCAGATATATTCTTGTTACTTTAACAATATGATTTTCATTATGCTGATAGTTTGCAATTGGGTAGATTTAAATTACTCCTACAACAATATAAATCAAAACTCAGCATTTGATGCACATTTGCTCCTTTGCATAATATTGCAATGGCCTGGAAGTGTACAGTAATCTAAAAACAAGAACTGGACATCTTACAGCAGGAGCCGAGTGTTGGTCAAAACAAGCTGGAATAAAGTCAAAGAACAGCACATACAAGCTGACAAGTATTATGACCTGCACATTGAGCTGGCTGTTTATTTTCAGATAGTGTGTCCGTGTGAGGATGTTGCCAGTGTCAGCCTGACCGGGGGAAAGGAGCACGTCGATGAAAAAACGGCCAAGGCAACTCCAGCTGGGCTGCCAAACTGGCTGAATCAACTGCCCATGTGGCTGACAGAAAGTTTTACCTTGAAGCTGAAAGTTATTGGAGCATTCCGCTACTAATCCTTCATTGTTTGCAGAGTTGTGAAAGAAACTACAAAGTAACCTGCAAAGCCAAATTCCCTTTCAAAGTCATACGATTTGGAGTTGAAAATTATCAGTCCTAAGAGCATCACACGAGAATGACGTCTCACGAAATGTCAGCATATGTTGGGAGACTTCAACCTAATGCGCATTAATTTTACTTTAGAATCAGAAGAATTTTTGCTCTACTTTGAAGACAATAAATCGTCCTTAGATGTGAAGGTGAGGGTAAATGGTTCACTGTATGTGCCCAGTGATTGGATGGCGACCAGTTCAGGGTACCACGCCTCTCACCCAAAATCACCTGGGAGAGGCTCCAGATGACCTACAATGCGAATGATGATAAGCAGTATAGAAAATGTGTGCATATATGGGATGGATGGATAGGAAGGCAATTGTGTGTTCTCAGCTCTGTTTGAATGGTCAAAACACACACGTAACAAGGAACTCGACTCCTGCAGTTTTAGTCTGCAAGGCGTTCAAGACGCAAGCGTCTTTTCCAGTTTGTTGTTTCTCTGCCGGCGATAAAGCTGTTTTCTCCAGCAAACTAAATCAGTCCATTCTGACGCATGACTATTCATCTCGCCACATACCTGGCCTGTCATTTTGTCAGGCAGTGACATGCATGCCGTTTCTCGTCCTAGCATCCCAAGTTGCAGATAAATACAACCTTGTACTTGACTTTATCCCGAAGTTGTGTTTATGGAACTGAAGGAAGATAAAATTATTCTTTCTCCTTCTTCTTTTCTTAGTTTATTGGCCACCGACTGTACAGGAAGCGAAAAGCATTTCCATATATAGTCAATGCAGTCAACTCACGCAAAGCTGCCGTATTCACCCCCGCAAACAAATGCACACACGAAACAGACGGGGCATGTTTTCATCAGATGTCCGTGAAACAGGTGTCTGCCATTGGCGCCCTGAGAGATCCGTAGGTAATTGACCCTGGTCACGACAATTACACTGATGGACGACAACGCACGCCCGTCAGTGCTTAGTCGTCAATTCGAAGTTTCTTGTCATTTGTTAGCAAAACGGGTGTCCATCAGTCAGTACTGACAGAATGCCCACCTCTTGCTTTAACATAGCATACTCCACCTGCTCTTGGTTTATTCACCTCACTTAATGTTGATATTAGAAAAATACCCTCGGCGCCTATCTTTTTAAATAATGACCACTGTCCGTTTGTTTTAGTTTCTTATAAACCAAGTTTTTTCTTTCCGATAAAGATTGTTGCAAATCCATCCATCCATCCATTTTCTGATCTGCTTTATCCTCATCAGGGTCGCGGTGTTGTTGCAATTCATGGACGTATATTATGGACAAATAATGCCTTCTTACTCATTGTAGTGAGAAATGAAGCCCCTGGGGGCCACTCGCTAAGTGTACCTAACTTGAATGCAGTGATCTCTCAGCTGCATTTTCATGTTATTTTCCATCTTGACAACAAAAATGCCAGTTCCACCAATAAGTCTGGGAGAAGCAGGACATGCACATTTAATCAATTAGAAAACGATTATAAATGTTATCTTACAAAGTATATCTCCAAGCGCTAATCAAATCTGTCTGCATGACATTGTCAGGACCATGGGTTGAAAGCAAAGGCCATTGTAGTCGGCGTGGCATCGTTTTCAAATGGTTGCTTGACAACCAAAAGCTTTAATATTTGTGTTTAGGATTTTATGAAGATGTATTTGTTTCCAGATAAACCTTGATATTTATTCTCTTCAAATTATTATGTACAATATTTTATGAAAGATCACTTTTGCGTTTTAGGTTCACACATGCCGGATGGCGCGAAGGAATCGGAAAGATTAAACATGAGATCATCTGATTCTATTTTCAATGTATCTACTGTCAGTTTACAAGGTGCACATGGTATGTTATCTTTGTGTATTCATTTAATGTTGTGTCAAACATATTATTGTAATGTTGATTGTTAATGTTTGGAATGTCTTTTTCGTTTTCTCTGTGTTTCAAAATGGAAGGGAAATAAACAATTGCGGACACCAGTACAAACCGTTGGTCTTGGGGAGGAAATCATTTGCTGCAAAACGTAAACCTAACCTAAGCCATAATTAACAATTCATATTACTGAGATAAATATTCTGTGAATGGTGGATGCAAACAGCGAAGTTCCTTCTTTGAGAGGTTCTCATTACTCCATACAGGGGATCTCGGTGTAAAAAACATGCACTCATAAGTGTTTTCAGCAGAAAAAACAAAACAAATCTAAGTTGACAATTGGCTGTACTCTGACTTCAGCACAAGGGCCAATATTTAGCCCATCAGTTAGTCCGAGTGTGAATGAGTTAATTCGCCAAAGCCAAAGTAGGGAGGAGAAATTGGTTTGTTTGTTTTATTAGGCCACCGCCCACATATATAGGTCGGCAACTTATTTAAATGATTTATTACCACTAACCATTATCTGATTAATTTCACCTCTATTTATGTTAATGTATTTGATCCTATCAGTGGTTGACCCCAAAAATTGACCAGGCCAACTGCCGTTATCACGGGATCTGCAGAGAACATCGCGATCATACACTGTCCTCTTCAGAATCAGATTACGGTACTTGAAAGTATGTCTTTTATGATTCATATAACTATAATCAGCCAACTTTACATTTATCATTCACGCAGAATCATCCCATATCACGGAAATCAAATGACAAGTGCGACTAGAGTATTAGAATTTATTATTTAGGCTCGGATGAAACCCAACAAACTAGTTTTTACATCCTCGTCCCACAGGAGAGACGCAACAACAAAGCAACAGAAGCAACACGTGTCCGTGATCGGATGGGCCTAATGAGAAGCATAAAAAAAAACAAAGTCATTATTATGAAGGCTATTTGGTTTCGATAGTAAGCGAAATGCTACATTGTACTTTTTGCGGCATGCGGAAACCCCCCTTAGTGGAAACTCAATTCAAGTGGGTGAAAATAAGAAATAAACGTGACAACTATTTACTGCATGAAAAATAGTAGCAATCACTAGGTAAAGACATTAATTTTAACAGTAGTTTAAAGTAGTACGAATATTTTGTACAGTACTCAAGTTCATGAGGTAGATGCGGCAGATAGTAACGACCTTAACTCGAAAGTGAGCCGTTACCCCAAGAAACATATTATAACACAAGCGCTCTTAAAAATATAGGGGACCAGAAAACTAACTTACCGTTTGAGTACTTAAAAGTGTCTGTTCATTGAATATCCAGTCGACTTGTCTGATCGCGATCGCAGGCTGACTCTCTCTTTGCTGCTGTTCGGAGTTATTGTGCTCGGTGCATGCTGCTTCCTTGTTCTCTCTCCAGTCCGCGTTGCCGGCTGCCGCAAGCGACGAGCAACATTACCGTCAGTTGTGTGACTCACTTCCTGTAACCAACAGTCATGAAAGCGCGCTGACCAGCTCGGCGCGACAAGCCGCGCCCCTGCCATACCATATAAGGGCAGACAGGTAAGTGGCACTTGTTTGAAGCTATGGCGACTCTAAACTGTGCTTGGACGTTGCTACTCTCCGTTTTAATGTTAGCGGCTGGATACGTTTGTTGACAGTCGAGTCTGTTAAAAACAGCGCTCGACCAAGCAACAACCGGGTGGGACAGCTTGCTCTGAACGTATGAAGTTTGTATACTTTTCTACGTACAGCTACGCTAGCTTAACTGATACCATTCCTCGTGGTGTAGTGGGTTATTATTGAAAGAAAATATTGTGGAAGTTGACTCTTTATCTGGGCTTATTTGATTGTGTTTAACCTCTCCGGTTTCTGACGCATAAATATGGTACAATACTAAGTACAGTATTCCGACAACGTGCCCAACTTTATAATTTGGATGAAAATTCTATAGATGGTTTCACCAGTCTGCTGAGTGTTTGTTGTGTACAGTGGAATCTCCGAAGTCCAACACTGTTCCGTGACGCTGATTGGCTCCCAAATTGTTTAGAGTGCAACGAAAAACAATTTTATTGTCATGAAAAAATCGTGTTTGACAAAATTATTGGTTGATAATCCGCAACCGTGAAATGAAAGGCATTGCAGGTCATAAAACATCATTCGCATCATTAAACTGACTGAGAAAATACCAAGATGTGCATAGCTATTTTCTGGGCAAAAGTTGCCTACCTTCAAGAATTTTAATTATAAAACAGATTGTTTTGAATCGCATTTTTTTTCTTACCAAGTAATTCCAGCAATATTTCTTCATTATGTTGATTACTTAAGTATCTAATTCAGGGGGGGATGATTCTTTTGTGTGTCTCCAAACGTTTGACTGATACTGTATATAAAAATATTAAAGTTACAAATAATTATCTAATCATGCAATAGGCTGCTTATTTTGCCATATTACAAATATGTATTTTTAATTACATAAAAAGTTATTTCTTTTACATTCATGTTAAATACCGGAATATCAGCATCACAATATTCAGCACCCATATCACGTATTGCCAATATCATGTAGTCCTAATATTATATATGATTGTGTATCTACGTGTATATACAATAAAATACAGTTTTATTTATGTACAGTCACAACAGCTGCGGTTGTGACAAAACGCTTTACAGGTCATTTAACATAAAATAAAAGGAATATATATGTACACAAAAAAATTGTATGTTTAATTTGCTCAATTTTATTTTGTAAAGTGGCTGCACACAATACAGTACCTGTACAATCTTTTTTTTTTTTACTTGTCTCCCGCTTGAGAGGAATGGAATGTGGTGACCACCGTGCGTGGTGAGTTGGCTCCCTCTATTGACCAGCTGCCACTGGTGTCTCTGTGAGCTCGTCAGCTGAGCCTTAACGTATCCTCCCTTTCAAATGTCCCTTTATCCTACATAATAAAGGTCTTAAAATTGCCACACATATAACAGCCAGTCATTTTCTATTTCACTTGTCATTGTTGAGTCTTGGGCTGGTTTTGGATGTGAGATGGGTCACCGTGGTGACCATGCGACTTTGAAGTTGACAACCTTTCACACTCACATTCAAACCTAAGGCCAACTTCACAGACGTAACGTGCCTGTTTTTGGATTGTGGGAGGAATTCGAGGCAACTGGAGAAAACCTGTGGAAAGAGAGGGAAAACATTACCATACATGAAGTTTGAAGGAGGGTTTTGAACCGAGAGCCTCAAAAGTGTGAGGCAGACATGCTCATCTCTGGGTTCCCTGCTTTGTGTTCGAGTTTCATTTCATGCAAATATTTTGACGAATTGATAAATGGCTGGAATGAGTGAATCCATCAACCGAGTGAGGGGGAGGGGATGAGTTATACTTGCCTTATGGACTGATCTTTCTAGTTGTAATGTGGTCACATCTTAATGTACGCTGTGATGGTGGTCGATGCCCATTACAAAAAATATATACCGGTGTATATCATTTCCTCAATCCTATAAACCATTTGTACTACCGGTAATGATAAAAACGTATCTGTTTTTACTTTAATTACTTTAATTTACTGTCCAGTTTAAAGCCCAAGTTTTTTGTTCAATTTTAATGTTGAGTTCCAAATCAGGGCCATTGAACTTAAGATGCTCCACAGAATTTAATAAAGCTGGGTTCTCTCAACAGTCTTATTTGATCATGTTCAATTACATTTCTGAAGCTTTGTCATGCGTGAATCCCATAAACGCAACACTGGTTCGACACTTTGTGTTTCTTTCTTTTTTCAGGGCCTTATCCTTATCTCAGAGCTGTCCCATGTACCAGTATTTCCCCTTTACAAGCCACCTGGTGCTCTTTAGACCGCAGACCTCCAGCCATAACAACGTGAGTCAGTTTTTTGAAGGCAGATAATGTGTACATAAATGCTCACTTGTTGTGGCAGCTTCCGAGACTGACAGACTGCTGTTCTTAAAACATTAACCAATCTATAATGTTGTGTGATTGATTGGAGTTATGGTGCCTTATCAAAGCCCCATTTCTCCATGCAGCCTTTTGGGTCAGAATTTGTGTTGTAATTTATAGTGGATGTAGAGTATAAATGTACTCTGTAAATTCCAAAGATATTGACATTAGATTTCATCAGTAAATCAAGAAATATTTTTAAAGAGGGACTGTGTAACCTCAGTCCATAAAAAATAGAGATTTGCATTTGAAAGTTGACACTTCTCTAAACCAAATCAAGTGTTTTTAGTCTTTTTATGATGTAATATGCACTATTAGATTGTCCAAAGTATGATTAGTGAGAATGTTTGTACCGGTACATCATCAACATGGTGCCCATGGGCACCAGGTAGCCCCCGTGGACCACAGGAGTAGCCCGCGGGCCTGTTCTAAAAATAGCTCACCGGTGATGGGTCAATGGGATTTTCTTATGTTTTAGAAGTGATCATTTGGAAATGTGAACACTGTCAGAAATGTATAAAAATAAAGGTTAAATGGCTCGGTGAATGAATGCATGAATGACGTTGTTAAATGCGGATATTTATTTATTTGTTATTCATTGTGAGAAATTATTACTGTAATCCCTGTCTTTACATAAATGAATATTTGCAAATATTATTAAGGGTAATTTGAGCACATTTGTTATTTCAGAAGTGTGTATCTAACTGGTAGCCCTTCACATTAGTTAGTGGCCAAGAAGTAGTTCTCAGTTTCAAAAAGGTTGGTGACGTTTTTTAATATGGTATGTGTCCTACAATTTGCTGGTGACCGTTCCAGGGTGTATCCTGCCTCTCACACCAAGTCAGCTCAGATTTACTTCAGCTCACCCATGGCGATAAATGCTTTATGCTCCTTTTGTGTGTGGTGTAATTTAAATGACTTAATCAACTCAACTCAAACCTATTTCCAAAGAATTTAAAAATAAATAAATAAAAAGGAGGGATTTAACGAAGAATACAACACACCATGCACATACCGGTAGTTTTTCCCAGCATTTCTGAGTCT
Source organism: Hippocampus mohnikei (assembly GCA_026261675.1). Taxonomy (NCBI): domain Eukaryota; kingdom Metazoa; phylum Chordata; class Actinopteri; order Syngnathiformes; family Syngnathidae; genus Hippocampus; species Hippocampus mohnikei. The sequence goes on along the minus strand of JAKGUB010000556.1, from coordinate 11,823,180 downwards.
CCAGACATCTGTCATAGTAGCAAGACTGACCTGGCACAGTATTGCCCCAGAGCATCCAGAATACTGCAAAATGCAAAGGAGAAGAAGAGAAATGCTTTTCCTCTTTCATCTATAACTGCTTCAAACAACAAAGTGTATGCAGAAAAAGTGGTTAAGATTGCATGACTGTCTGTTGTGTTGTAATAATTTGTCATTTTATGTTAACTGTTGTGTTGATGGCGGCGCGGGTACCCGCAACGGCTCCTAATAAAATTGACTTGACTTGAAATAGAGGGGGCTGTGCTTGCTGTTAGCCTGCATAAAAACTACGGTTACACCGCAGTACAGCAGTCTTCTCCTTGTCATTTCTATTGTGATGAATGACTCGAGAGACACCTTGTACAAATACTCGACGCAACTAGGTAGTTGCTCCTTTATTTGTACTTTGCTTGCACATTGCTTTCTAATTGGCTGTTCTTCTGTTTCAGTGTTGACCAGTACACATAGGGATTTACTTTTGTAAATATTGAAATTGTTGGGGGCGGCCCGGTAGTCCAGTGGTTAGCACGTCGACTTCACAGTGCAGAGGTACCGGGTTTGATTCCAGCTCCGGCCTCCCTGTGTGGAGTTTGCATGTTCTCCCCGGGCTTGCGTGGGTTTTCTCTGGGTGCTCCGGTTTCCTCCCACATTCCAAAGACGTGCATGGTAGGCTGATTGAGCACTCTAAATTGTCCCTAGGTATGAGTGTGGGCGTGGATGGTTGTTCGTCTCTGTGTGCCCTGCGATTGGCTGGCAACCGATTCAGGGTGTCTCCCGCCTACTGCCCGGAGACAGCTGGGATAGGCTCCAGCACCACCCGCGATCCTAGTGAGGATCAAGCGGTTCGGAAGATGAATGAATGAATGAATGAAATTGTTGGCCCCTGCCTTTTTTTTTTTTCACCCCCCGAGGATAAAATCACTCTTAACATTCTACACCAGTGATTCCCAACCAGCGTGCTGTGGCACATTTGTGAGAGATTTTCCAATAATAATAATAATAATAATACATTTTATTTATAAGCGCCTTTCAAGACACCCAAGGACACTTTACAATAACAAAAAACACAAAACAATACGGGTTGAGCAGCGGCAGCCAAATGCGCCAGCGTTCACTCAACCCGGAAGTCAACTAATTGGACGGAAAATGATTTGCAAATGTGTTGTTAATTGAGCCAAGTATGTACAGTATCAGGCCGGACAATCAAATGCTCTTCCACTTGATGAGAGGTACATAATTAACCTGTGTCTCCACCTTTTGCAATCATATTGCTCTGTGGCATACTGTAAAATGTTTTCTCAATGTGAAGTATGTGTCTTGGTTCAATACAGGTCAGGAAACACTGCTCTACACCACAGAATAATCAGTCAGGATATTTTAGGGGCATCCAACAATCGGGCCTTTGCCTGGAATGAGATTGATTGAATGCACAAATTCGGCCCCACTTAAGCAATGTAAAAAGGGATGTGATATGCATTTTTAACAACCACTGTTCAGTTAACTTCTTTCTTAGTGCCGCAAAAATTAGTCAGCAGCTACAATATTTGCGCAATGACGCACACTTGATTTCCTGCAAGGTTTCTCATACCGGCAGCTTTACTCTGTGATTTGTTTCTCTTTGTGCCCACTAGAGTGCAGCCTTGTGTCTCCAAACAAATACTGCACGTGTGACATGTACATATACAGTATAATAATAATAATAATAATAATACAGTATAAAAATAATAGATAAAAAAGAGTTTAAAAAGTAATTATCGCTACTGCTTCATTGTTCAGTAATAGTTCCCACCCTTTTTGTTTTGTAGCCTCAAATCTATAAACCTCAAATAAGATTTTTTTTTTTTTTTTTTTAATTGAACATGCTTTATTTTAGTCCATGCTAATGTCCATCCATCCATCCGTTTTTGAATCCACTTAGCCTCGCGAGGTTTGCGGGCATGCTGGAGCCTATCCCATCTGTCTTCGGGCAGCAGGAGGGGTACACCCTTAATCGGTTGCCAGCCAATTGCAGGGCACACAGGACAATTTAGAGTGTTTCATTAACCCTTCACAGAGTACCTGGAGAAACCACAACACTGTAACGTGCTAACCATTCTTTCACCGTGGAGTCGGTTTGTGTTTTACAACTGTAATTTAGAGTGTTTCATTAACCTGTCATTTCCACTGAGGTCTTGCTGTGGGCAGTGTTGGGGTATTTTTGGGCAGTGTAACATTTCTCTGTGGATTATTCTTAACTGCTGCCTCCAACTAATCACACTCGCTTTGGCCAGAGGGCAAGTCGAGAATAAATTGCAACACAATTTTTGTGGGATAGAGATAGAAGGGGGCATATGATGGGAACTCCAGGTGAGGAATTGTGTACACAATGTTGTAAAACATGGTAAGGGAAGCTTTTTGAAAGTCTCTTTAAGGGGATACAAAATTAATTTTCATCGTCATAAAAATGAAGCAAATGTGTATTCGTATGTTATGAGCATTTGTGTTTTTTCTCTTTTAGTCAGAGTTTTTTTTAGGTTTTATTTGTTCTCAGGATTGCATGCTGGTCCAAATGGCCAGCCCGCCAGTTCTTGAGCTGAACCCCTGGAGGCCCTTCCTGTTATTAACTGGAACACTGATTGCATTACAGAGTCTTTAAACAAGCACTTAATTTTCTCTAAGCGTCACAGGTTGTTCGGTTCATTTCTCCGTGTATTTATTTGCTTGTTCCTCCAAGCTGTGCATCACCTTGCTGAATTGATTTCCCCTGTTGGTATGGCGTTTGTGCTGCCCAAACACATGCTGCGAGCAAGGAACAATCAAACCGGGACAATTGTGATTTAAACACATTTTTCACAAACAGACATGAGTGTTTAGCCATTCAAGCCAGCGGTTGTAGTCTGAACACGTCTGGACCCCTCAGTGTGGGCCACACGCGCAGGCCACATGCAGCCTGCTTTGCCTTGAAAAACATATTGATTTCTCTTTCACGGGGAGCTTAATGCCATCGATCGGTCAGACCATTTCAAGATCAGTGTAAGCATTCCTTGCCTGAAGTCACATGCCGGCTCTTTCCCTCAGGTAATGACCGACCTTGAGCCTGGGACCTGCTTGTCTGGCTGCACAAGTGTGTCTTTATGGCAATTCAGGCCCTCCACTCTGGTCCTATCATGCGGTCAACTTGCTTGTGCATTCCTCACAAAAGGTATGAAAGAATGAAGCTAACACCTCCTTCTTTGACCTTTAACATCTTGTCTCCTCCTCCACTTCACTGTGGACCGATTCCTCTTTGTATTTGCAGTGTATTAAACCACAGATCAGATTACACAGTGAAAACGCATGCCATACTATACTTAGCGTAGACCCGCACAGACACAAAAAAAAGGAACATTTTTGTGAAATAGACAACAATTTTTAGGATTAGTTTCATGGCGACAAAGTACAAAGCTGTTTGAACTTGAATTTTAGCTGAATGAAGGAAACGCGGGTTTGATCCTGTCATTGTACAATTCCATAAATTAAGATGCCGTTGTTTTGCTTTATTAAGATTTACACTTGATATGAAATTACAGTATACTGTTTGTGCCATTGAAGGATAAAATAAATTGTGTTCTCAATGCATGCATGATCAAGTTTTCCGCAAGATTCTCGGGATGTAAATCCAATGTAAAGATGTTTTCTCAGCAGTTCAGATGGCCTTAAATCAACCCTGATATCATTTTAAATCAGCAAGCAGACTCTCTCTCACTCGATGGAATGTTGCTTGTGGCTTTTTAATTGCCTATATTTCATTCCCACTCCTTGCTTTGGTCCCATCAAAACACAGAATGCATTACAGATCCACTCCAGCTTTGGCCCCTTCAAAACGCAGAATATATTACAGATCCACTCCACATCAAAGTGGGTTGGGAATAGACAAAACAAACATGAAAAGAATGAAGCATTGTGTACACAAGAAATAAATCACATCTTGAGGGATCGCACTAGTGCGACAACTAATCCACATGCTTGAGGTCCCAATAAGCGTACTTCACTTGGCCGTTATGATACATACTGTATATGGAGGACTTTGTGATGGTCTAAAATTAAAACGAAAACCCATGAAACTTATCATACACATCAGGCTTGGCAAAATGATTTCATAATTCAGTGAGTTATTGTTTGGTTTTCTAATTAATAGCTCAGGAGTGTCCCGTCCAATTTTTTTAATGAAGCAGCCCCCGGCTGTACATACCTCTATGAAAATTGGGAAGCACATGGAACAGCTCAAAACCTACAAAAAAAGTTTCTTGGAGCCATACCCTTAACCAAACAGGAAGTCTGCCGTTTTGAATTTTCTTTGAAGGTTGACCCCATTCTTGGCCTTTTATATAGGTCAACAAACTCCTCAGAGATTTTATCCTAACGGCTTCAAACTCGATAATGTATCCACATGCACAGCCTCAGATATTGAATATGAGGGATTAGTTCCCATGGGCTTGTCTGACCAAAGCTTCATATGAGTTAAACCCTAAAATGCAAGAGTATACCGTATTTCAGACAATAAGTCAAGTTATTATGATTGGTTTGGCCATTATTCACAACAGAGTCTCAAAGGGCTTCACAGGGCCATTGCTGACAAAAATTGGCGACTTCCCATCATCCAAAGTCCCATCCGGGCAATGAAAAATTCAAAATCTAATTTCGGGGAAAAAGAAGAAACCTTGTGAAAGGACCACAGATGAGGGTCGAAACATGTTTTAAGACCGCTAGCTTTATTCTTTATCCTCTGTGAATCACAAATAATATTAGTGCCGTAAGAATGAGGTGAGGGGAGCTGCAACATCTCAATGAATGGTATGTCCATCTGTTTGTCTTGGACTGCCCCCAGTTGGTCAAGGCGCTTGAACAGTTTAGCATGCTGTTCATCGACTTTTGTGTGTGGTTGGTGGTGGTGAGATGTGGGTGGTGAATCCTGTGTTACCTCTGCTTCTCCCTTGCGGGATCATTGCAAAATGTATGCATCAGTAAGGGAGGGGCACGTGTCAAGGAGAACAATTGAACATATGCAAACCTCTGCAAGAGGAGAGGTGTAGGGTGGTTCAGTTTACAGTGCCCTTGTTGGCCTCCGACTGAATCTTTCCAGATCTCCTGACTGGCTTCCTCCTCTTTTTGCTGCCTCCACAATCCAATCACTCAAGGTGAGCAGGCGTGCCCACTCTCTTAACACTTTTTTTCCCCCCTCTCAGTTGTTTTGGAGACAAAAGCAAAAATCTGACCCTAAGCACGACGAAAATGTGTTATTGTGAAACGTATCAGCAGTTGCTATGGAGATGAGCAGATCTGTTGCGTGGTCTGACGTTCACCTTGCACTCTCTTCTTGACTGTTGGCTGCTCCAAGCACACTTTATTCCTCCCAATCAATATTTCAGCAGCAGTCATCAAACACATTAGGCAGTCCATTAATATTGATGCAGCCCTTAAAATAACAAAAGAACACATGTTCTCATTAGGACGTCATTGTGCTGATTTTGGTGCACGCGTCGTAGATCAGCGTACAGTATTCGGAAATGTCATTTCATGTGACACTAGAGGCTGCCCTAGCCATGAACCACCATTTATAAACCTTTCCCTTCCCCCATCTGCATTTCTCCCTCGCCCCCTTTTTGCTCCTCTGTGCTTTCTCTCTATCTTCCTCTCCCCCGCGCACACAAATGCACGCACACACTCACTCTCCTGCAAGCTGAGTGTCTTTCCTGTATGCTGGGGGGCCAGCGGAGGGGAAGTACACTGAGAAAGAAAAGCACTGGAGTTCAAGTGCACAGGCTTAAAGACACAGCTGGCTCTGACAAAGGAGAATATCACAAAGAGGAACAAAACAGCCGCAAAAATGGAAAAAGAATGACTCGTTGACAAGCTTCCTCGGTATGTAGTATATGGCTCATATCAGAGGAGAGCGGGGGAAATTCAAAAATATTTGAACAGGAAAATTGAGGAAATTTGTCTCCTCCCCTTTTCCTTTCCACATTTTCCCTCCCACCTTCCTTTCTCTGAATTGCCGCCCTCCCTCTCACTTCTCCTTCGTTCCTACCATGCACACACACACACACACACACACACACACACACACACACACACACACACACACACACACACACACACACACACACACACACACACACACACACGAGGCGATTGATGCGCTCTCCCTCCTTCGCTTTTCCCAGCTCCAGCTCTTTACACCTCGTGAGACTTTGGTGGCTCTGGTCTCACACTACAGAGGAACCGGTTCTGCACAGCCGAAGCGCATGCCATGCCAGCAGCACCTCTGCCAGCCCCTCATTTTACTGCACACGGCGGACAAAATGTCAAGAGTGGATTGGCGCAAAGGCTGGAGGGAAAACACAAATGTAAGGCTGCTAGTTGAGAGGGACGGCACGAACTCCTGAGTGAGCCACTTGGTGGAGAGGAATCAAGCGGTTTGAAACACAGGGCAAGGTAAAAAAAAAAAAAAAACTATTAACTTTCTCTTTTAAAGATCTTTAACAAGCAAATTGAACACATTTTAGTTTTATATTTAATTATTTTTTTTTGGGGTACAGTAGTCTCTTACTTTGTCTACGTGGAGCATGGTTTGCGTAGTTTAGAAAGTACTGTAAATGTTTCGTTTCCCACTCAACTGGAATATTTTCCATGCTTCTACTGTATTCTGATAATGGATTTTGTCTCCAATATTTGCCAAATACTTTAAGGTGTAGCCAGAAAGTCAGCTTTCTGCAAACCTTAGACTGATTTTAAGGTCCATTCGGTTGCTGAATAGTTGTTGAAACACTGTTGAACTGATTTAAGTGTGTGTGGATTTTATCATTGACGGGACATGTGTTGGTCTAAATTGGCTTTTATCGAACTATTTAAAAGATGAAGAATCATGTGTGCCACAGTGATGAATCTCACACTCGATTTGACAACTTGTAGCGTTCATGCACTCAGTGCTCTGTGTGCCCACACCTCTTCGTACCTGTGTGATTGTGTCCATGCGCTTTTCACCTCCCGGTGTGTTTCCAGCCTCTATTGTGTCTGTTTCTCTCTACATGTGCCCTCCAAGGCCTGTGATGCATCGTCTTTCAATCTAGGCTCTTAACCAGCCTGCCTATCTCCATGGAGACCCGCTTACAGCACTCAGGCCTTGAACTCCAGCGCCAAAACATGCAAATTGACAAGGGTACCCTGCTTTTCTCCCTGCCGGGGAGCGGCATTCAGCAGAGGGCAGAAAATGGCATCGGCTGACTTTGTTGTTGATGGTCTTCATCGCTGTGCATTAGTTCAGGTTTTGTTGAGACTAATTTTTGGAATTTGGAAAGTCAAACCAGATATCTGACTTGGGCTTTTTTGAGTTGTTTATTTGATTACTTTTACGAACCTTTATTTGTCCAGTAATGCAATTGAGCACAGATTCTCATTTGGAATGCCAACCTGGCAATATCTAGGTTTCAGTAAGTTTATGGGTAAGCATTAGCATGACTTTTACAGTGACACTTGCAAGTTACTCAGATTGTAAAATTACTCCTATCTGTGTTTGCACATAATGAGGCAGGTTTATCTTCAGCAATATTTACAGCATAATGCCAGTTCAATGACAGTTCAATTTATAGCAATTGTCGGTCAGGCAGTTTTATGATTCAATAGCAGGAGTTAACGGTAGTTAAGTAACACTAAAGAGGCATAAAAATATATTACACCTACAGTTTTCACTTTCACTATTTTTATTTAGTGCAGTATGGTGTTAAACACAGAGATGGGGTTAGACTAATGGTGTTTGCACTATATGTTTAAGAGGTTAGATTCAAAGGCATAACTGAGAATTGAATACGCTGGTGTTCTGCCATTCGTGCCCATCAGATTTTGGATTGATTTCTCAAAGGCTCCGCGGCGACAGTTAGTCTCTTTAATGATGACTCTTGGCCACTACTATTCTCTGGGGTGCTGGCAGCTTAACCAGTTAAGATGTTGATGATTAATTGAATAATTGACTCCCCAAATCAGTAGCAACATCCCTGTTTAGATGGCTATGTTTACAATTGTGGTTTGGTATCCGTGATCAATACAGCGGAACTTGAAAACGTCTCGGCTGGGACATTTGCTTGTATTGTTTGAGGAACCAAGTTGAGATGTCAAAAGCTGTCCTCAAAATTCCTTGAGGCTACCTCATATTCCAAGTTTAGGTTAGCCCAACAAAAATGGCAAATCAGATGCACGTAAATAGAACATACTTCAATTCGACTTTTGGCCCCTCAGAAGGCATTGCTGTCATGAGGCTCTGCTCCGTCAACTCATTGGAACATATTTATGTCATGAAAAAAATCTCAAGCATTTCAACAAAGATTAGAAAGGCATTCCATCGGTATGTGTGCCAAACACCAACCAGTGAAGGCAAATCTTGAGTCAGGTTTCTTCAAGGTTTCTTTCTGTCAAAGGGTGGCTTTCCTTCAGACTGTTGCAGAGTACGGTCTAAACATTTGAGAAGAATGGCCTGAGATGTCCTTAGTGTGAACAAACTCCTTCTGCTGAACAATACTGAATACTTAATGACAGAACGAAACGGATTACTCCTTCCTCTGATGTTTTATCGGTTATTATTACCACATTCGGCAAGAAATTCCCATTAATGGATGTGTGACATTAGAACAAAAGAGTGCCAAAATGTGTAATGAAACACAACTCGTTCTTCACACTCAGTTATGCAGCCTTGGCGTGAAGGACTACACACAACAAGGCACGATCCATCCAGTTAGCAGACAGACAGAGAGATGTGCACCATGTGACCATCCACTATGGATGTGCTAAAGCTCTTACGGTCTGAGTGTGCTATATTCTCACTGGACTAATTGTCCAGTTGCATTTGTCTGTCTTCTCTAGGACACAGAGTTGAAATGGGGCTGCATTGGGAGAGCTCCATCTGCATAGCCACAGGGCTTTCCCACTTCATAAGCACCGTTTACCTCAGCTAGACTGAGCAGTAAGATGAAAGTTGAATTCTGTGTTTCCTCCAGCATTTTCCAGTCATTTGATGAGCAACAATTAGCTTTTGTTTTGAAGAACATTTGTATATTGTATTTTTCTTAACCCAATAAACACCACTTAAATAAAACACTTTAACAAATGTGCACGACTGTTGATGCAGGTCTTACTTTATATATATATATATATATATATATATATATATATATATATATATATATATATATATATATATATATATATATATATATATATATATATATATATATGTGTGTGTGTGTGTGTGTGTGTGTGTGTGTGTGTGTGTGTGTGTGTGTGTGTGTGTGTGTGTGTATAAAAAATCGACAACAAGATGACAGGTAGGAAACATGCTCCTCGTGATCAAATTAAATCAGCCAGGATTTAAATCTTTCACTGTCGGATGATAAATGGTGATGATAATCCTCAAACGGGTTAACCCAGCATCCATTTGCGCATGTCATTGAGAGTCAGGCGGTTTAAAACACATTCCCCATGGTTTTTGTGTATCATAGCTAGTGAAACGACCTTTTTAACATACTAGTTTAAAGCTAATCTCTTCAGGCAAACATTATCGTCATATGTGTGGTATTTGGGAACTAATTGTATATGCCCTCGATGATATAGTGTCCCCACCAACACTCAGGTACATAATGCACTGCCTGAAGATCGGTGTTGTAGTAAGTCTGAAAGCAAAGATTTTCACTTTGTCTCTCAACAGAAATCTTTGAAAATGCATTCATTTGTGGGTGTGTATGCATTTGTTGTCTGTCTTGTACTGAATTTGCGTGCTACATAAACCATTTCATTATTTCTCTGAAAGGAAAACGTCCTTCGTCGACTTGTAAGCGAGGCATCTTTGTAGCAAAACTGTATGCCATGTTAGCATTTTGTCATGATTGATGTCTCTCATGTTTCCTGGATGCTTGGACTATGGATGGTATTTTGCACTTTTGCTTCTCAAACATTTAAGGAGTCACGTATTTTGAAAGTTGAAAAAAATAGTTGGTCATTTGCTTTTTTGTGAAATTGTCTGCCCTTGTGTCATACCTTCTTTTGTACATAATTCTTGGACAGTGTTTTTTTCTGGAATTGTTTATTGACAAGTACCTCTTCTATACCCAGAAAAACTTGCTTATTCGGCACCAGGGCCAATGCTGTGCTTAGTTGGTGCTTTACAAGTTCTTATGAAAAACGTGTTAGGTTTTCCACCGGCAAAGCGCCAAGTAGCGGCACATCCGCGATTGCTCTTCTGGTGGCACAATTGTGCCAGAGTTCACCGCTCAACAGTTTTATACAAAACTTCCGTGTGTTCAGGGAGTCATTCCTCTTTATCTACGATCGTCATGATAACCTTCGCCCACCGTCCCTTTTTGGACCACTGACCCCTATGAGAAAAACTCTTGTGAATGGCTGAGGCACTATGAAGACAGTAGGTTGATCACGCTCTTTTTATTGATGCAGCAGTTGTTTTGACTGACTGTGCTGTTATTGTAAATATCGGTGGTTACACTATTTTCATTCATGTCAGCATGACACGGCTGTCGTCAGCACCTTATAGTCCCTGTTCAGAACAAAAATCAAACACCGCTTTGAGGTCAACAGCCGTTGAGGGAAAGATTGATTTCTTTTTTTTCCACCCAGTGTCTTATGCTTGTCTATTAAATTAGCCCATTAGCTGTGACTTGTTAGCAGATCACTCTTCTCAAACACCTCTCACAAGTAAACAAGTTAATTGTGCAATGAATTGGGTTGGCGGGTTTGCTCAGGTGGTGGAGTCGTTGCATCTCAACTGTGAGACTGTAGGTTAGTTCCTCCACATCTTGATTTCCTTGAGCGAGATACTGAGTGCCTCTAGTTGAACCCAAGACTGCATCATCAGTGTGTGAATGAACCATTTACAGTACGTTCATTTCACTGCACCATACGCCATCATCATTGTGGCAATCGGTGCCATTGGTCAAGCCTCTTTTGGTATTTTGAATTCAAAAAGGCTCTTTATACAGGAAGTTCATTTACCCTTTAGTCTTGCTGTGTAGTCAGTCATCTTGCAGGCTAATTGAGCCAGTTGCTTGAAGCTATGTATGTATTCTTTGGGACTTCATTTGCCAGAATGCTCACCATGTACTTGCAGAGGCCAGTTATACCCTGAACAGATTACCAGTCAGTCACAAGGCTGGTATTTAGATACAGACAACCATTCACATGTCAATTCACCTGCAAGCGATTCAGTGTCTCCAAATCTTGCATGTTTTTGGTTAGTTTGTGGAGCCTGGCTGAGCCGCAGCATAATGAATACATTTTGTTTTCCCTTAAATTCCCCCGTCTGACTTATTTTTTTTTTAAACAATTTTTCTGGATTTTAGAGATTCACGCTGGTGGAATTGGTTAATAAACCATCACAAATTATTTTACACTTTTGAGTTGAAGTGGCCCCTTTTTCCAGATGAAATGTGAGAGCGATAGTTTGTTACAGGTATCTCAAAATAATAACAAATGATATATCTAGTTTATCAGTCTGAACATCGGCTCATCTTATCTGGTATTGTGCATACAATGCTCTGCATTATGGGAAACACATGCTCGCCAATGGCAGTAGTGTTATCTGCCTGTGTGCCCTCTCTCTGGTGCCAGACTTGGAGGAGGAGGAGGAGGCGGACACTGTTTGAAGAAAGATGAAGGCAGATAGAAGCAAACAGTCTGTGACTTGGATCGAATTGTTGGCGGGATTGAAAAGAAGAGAGGGGAAAGTAACATTGGTTCTAGGCCTTTATCTGCTCACTAAATTGTGACCTCCATCTTTTTCAAGGTGGGTTTGTTGATGTGCAACTTTCTTTTTCATTGCTAAGGATGTTCTCATTATTTATTGGTAAATTCTATCTTCAGATTTTTAATTGAATGTTCAGTTTAAATTGACGCATCATTCATCCAGCCATTTTCTAATCCGCTTATCCTCAAGACTGCCACGGGCGTGCTGGAGCCTATTCCCGCTGTCTTCCAGCAGTAGTCAGGGTACACCCAGAACTGGTTGCCAGCCAATCGCAGGGCACCCACAGACAAACAACCATCCGTGCTCACAATCACAGCTAGGCACAATTTAGAGTTTTCCGTTAACCTGCCACACATGTTTATGGAGTGTGTAAGGAAACCAAAGTACCCGGAGAAAACCCACGCAGGCACAGAGAGGACATGCAAACTCCACACAGCAAGGCCGTCGCCGGAATCGAACCCTTCACCTCTACACTGTGAGGAAGATGTGCTAACCAGTTGTGCACCGTACCGCACCTGACGCATCATATTAATCTGAATTTGTCTTATCGCAAAGTCAAGTAAACATTTTTCTTTGCAATTATATGTTTCAGGTGTCCTTAGTCGTTTACTCAGATGAATATTTCATTTGAGGAATAAGCATGAAGGAGATTAATCCACCCTTTTCAGCCTTCCAATGAGGCTGACATTTATTTTGGCTCCGCCCCCGACGGTCAACTGAGATTGAAGTCAAAGTGCCCATGGGCTTGACTTGTGAAACCAGGTGAGCCATGACGCTCGCAAGGGGAGCCCGTGGGAACTGTGACATCAGTCTCAGTTACCAGTAGGTGGCAGTCATGAATAAAATGTCAGCCTCCTTAGATGGCCAAAAACAAATTTAAGTTCCTTGTTTGACTAATCTGCACGTGTATTTCCTCGATATTCCTATTAATTCTCATTGTAAAAACTCACAGTTCTGTGATGTCAGACCAAATTTCATTTGCAGGTGATCCTTTTGAGCTTGTCAAGATGCCAGTTAAAATCGTTAGTCAACATGTTTGTGTTTTAGCCTTGGTGGCAGTCTGTTCTTGATTGAAAATACATAGGTCACCTCCACAGCCCTTAGCGCAGTTTGAGTCTGACCTTGTTGTAAATAAACAATGTTTCATAGGCGGAACACTTAGGCTATTTGCAGAGCATCACAAACAAACATTTACTAGTGTCACGAGTAAGGAGGAAGTAGAAGCTGCCCTCGACCGTTCGTGTCGCAGGGTCACATCTGTAAGATGAAAGGAGAGGCCGCGGTCGGCTGCCTCCATACAGGGATGGAAAGGTCAGGAAGTGGCCCCAGCACAAACACCAGGCTCATTGTTCAAGTTCAAGGTAATGATGAGTGGTGGTTACATTCACGTAGGGAAGGGTGTGCTGTGCATCTTTGAATGCCGCATAAAGCCTGCTGTTGTGCTCGCATGTTGGCCCAGGTGTGTTCGCCCGCTCAAGTACATGAACGAACAAAGTCACAGCCAATGTCAGAACGCCGTTAACCCCACTGCCCCAGCCCCCCCTCACCCTGCCCTCTCCTCTGTTATGTCTGCTCAGTCGTCAGCTCCTCATTAGCTCCTCACAGGGGATTTCCTGTTCGCCCCCCTCTCGTCCTTGTTCCTGTTCAACGTTGAAAACTATATTTGCACTTTTCCCACAACAAAATATTGCAGATTAAACCGTTGCTTGTGCTGAATTTAGAAACAGACGGTCAAAAAGTTACTGCATTGAGAGTTTCTAAAGGGTTTATAGTGCATAGCAAAACCGTTGGGAAGTTGGGGCTAATTGATTACTTTGCACTCCCAAAGAGGACTGGCGCACACATATACACAGAGGCACATAATTCAGAGTCTGACTCACCCCCTTAACAGAAAATCAATCGCAATACTGGACTGATTAATCAGTCCCTCTGTAGCCCCCACTACCCCCCTCCCTCTACTCACCACCTCTCCACTCCCCTCAACCTCACTCGCCCCCTCTCAGCTCAGTATTGATTTGATCTGAATGCATTTGCTTGCCGTTTATCCGTTATCCCGTCCCCTCCCCCCATCGCGGTCACAAACTCCCACTGCATCGAGCGGTCACAAAGAACCTCTCACCAAAAGGAGTGTACTGCACGCACGGTATCATACACTCACGCATTTATGTCACTGCATCATGTCAGTAATTCTATAGGTGCCCATTTGTATGCATCACTCAGTGGGATTTGACTTCATTATTCCGGGGTGCAGATTTGAAGGGGGCTTTTTAGGGTGCAGGTGCATTAAGTGTGTGTGTGTGCATTTCTGTATTTTACACACACACGCACACCAGTCTCACAAGGCAGCATTCTTAAAAGGCTTAACTGACAGCTCATTTGAGCCCCCCTGCTTTTCCCCTACCATTCTGGTTGGTGGCACACAGGTTGCCATGACACCAGACTGTTTTGTCTGCCCTTTGACCTCTGTAAGGGGTGCTGTGGTCAATCAGGCATTACATGTGAGGAGCAAATAGTAGGGAGGAGAGGGAGGCGGGGGCGCATTTCCTCTGTAAAATTGAGGTCCAAAAGGTTCCTCTATACATCCGCTTTGTAGCTGGCAGAAGGTGGGGAGCCTCAAGAGAAACTGGCGGTCGAACAAAGACACATGTGCACAGACATGGCTCGCGATGCCTAAATGAACTAGGCTGCTGCAGCTCCCAGCCGGTAGGGAGTTATTATGCTCATTGTGAAGCCGGACAGCTAAAGCTCTTTGGCTGCTTCTTTTGAAGTTCTGTTTGTCGGACCCGAGCGGGAGGCTTAGCACTTTTCCCTCAATTTAGATGCTTTGCAGATATCATAAATTCAATACCGCACAATGTTTATGCCGCAGCAAATTGTGTGTCTGCTTTGCTGTCAAGTGGTAATTGTATGACATTAAAGTCGAATGATTTACCATCAGTACAGAGTCATGTTGTCAGAGCATCCGTTTACACAAATGCCAACAGTCAAGACACAAATGAGCAATCGTCACCAAAATGCCATATTGAATCTTTATTGACGTTTCATAACATTGCTATATTTTCAGACAGAATTATCCAAAAACAAAAACTCCCACATGGTATCCTAAGTAACAAATTGATAACAGTTTGGTTAAGGTTGGCTTTAATTTGATCAAATGTCTCCATGGTCTCAAGAGATGAAACCACGACCTTGTGAACATTTATTATGTGTAGATTAGTTGCTGTTCACACGTTAATGCATTTTAAAGATGCTGCAATGCTCCAAAGATGATAATGTGTCTTCCACAGCACTTTCAGATGATGCTATCCGAGTAGCCCATGAACGTCATGGTTTTGTCCACTTGCTGCAGATCTTGACCCCGTGACCTTTCGGTTCAACAATGATTTAAGTCCTGAGGCTCATCTTGTGTTTGTGTGTTTCAGCTGCATCTTTTCTCTTCTGGCTGAGTTGCACCTGCTCCATGTAAACCAGGAAGGCATCAGAAGGTAATGCCATTTTAATGTTATTCATGTGACCTGTCCGTATTTCTTCTTCTATTCACGTCCATCTCTCCCATCCAAAAGCAAATTCACCGACCTGAACACGCATTGACTTTTGAACAGAAGTATTTCATGAGTGCAAAAAGACTCAGGTCTACGTTAGTTCATGTACACTCATGCAGAAAGGCCTGCACAACATACGCAGCTTGGCGTTTACACCAACATCCTCCAAGTGAATAGTTTTCTTCAGTTAGTGAGCGCGAGCACACAAAAACTACTTTTTAGAGTGGCTGAATATATCGACCAAGTAAAAATACATTACCTTCTGGTGAGGATCAGGATAAAGTTGCAAAGCCAGGACTTACGGTGTTTAGGTTTTTATCATTTTCCTTGAAAATGACAGATAATGACTCTTACAGTCCAAACATAAATTTGTAACACGGGACTCAAATTAAAATACGCAGTTGTTTTGATTTCACATTTAATTTAGACTCAAGATGAAGATGGGCGGAGCTACATTTGATTGGTGCAGCTCCAATCAAGCTATTGTGTTCGTTCGCAGTGGACTGTGGAGGGAAGTGCAGGGATGGAAAACAAAAATGCAAACATTTTCCGATCCGCTTTATCCTCACAAAGGTCGCGGGGGTGCTGGAGCCTATCCCGGTCGTCTTCGGGCAGTAGGCGGGGGACACCCTGAACCGGTTGCCAGCCACTCGCAGGGCAGAGACGAACAAACATCCGCGCTCACACTCACACCTAGGGACAATTTAGAGTACCCGGAGAAAACCCACGCAGGCACGGGGAGAACATGTACTCAACACAGGAAGGCCAGAGCCGGGATCGAACCCATGACCTCTGCACTGTGAGGTCGACACGCTGTCGAACAGTCCAAAACACAAAAAAATATTAAAACAAAAAAAGAATCAAAGTAACAAACAAACACGCAAGAAGAACTCACCACCACTGGGAAACCTGACTGCAAAAACAAAAACGAATCGGCAAAGACTGAAAGAAACCAGCGAACTAAATACTAGCAAACTGACAAGACGACGAGGTACACCTGGACAAGACACGAGTGGTTGACTGGTGCTGATTGATAGACAGAAGGAACCGGGCTGACGAGGACAGGTGGAAACAAAAACGAGTGAGACAAGACATGAAGAGAGAAAAAAAGAGACAGGGAAAACGTGACAGCACGTGAAACAAAGCCAAATCGAGTCCAAACAAAGTCAACAAAAAAACACATCACGGCAGTGGATCATCCAGGTAAGCAGGTCATTGGCAAGATGCTTTACTTTGAACGCTCCGCTTCATTCACTTTGACAGCGCTGTGCTTGTTTGCTTTCGCGCTGCAAGAGTACGCGTCAGTAAACAAGAATGGATGTTTTCCGTATGTGCTTAGAGCAGCGATGGCATTTTCCATCAAGGTTGAATTTTCAGTTACGTGTGAACTTATTTGTCTGTCCGTGTCAAACTACTCAATGAAATTTATGAACAAAAAGTCAAATACTCCCACACAGCTGTGCTTGAATGTTTTCAACAGTTGATCTCTTGACACAGGTCTGTTTCTGGATCTCAAGTATAGAATATTGGCAAAGGTTGTGGAAAACGTCTTTATTTTTTCTTCAGACATTCTGACCAATCACCAAACACCAATCGCAGCTGCAACTCAGCACGCTTAGGTTCACATCTGTGCCATAGCAACAGTTTGGTTAGTTGCCAGGCTGTTTGGGTTGCCAGGCAAAGGGTTCCCATGGCAACGCTCCTTTTGCCATCTTGGTATAAGAGCCTGGTTTGAAAAACAAAATCAGCATTGCAACATGTCACACTCTTGCTGTATTGTAAGGGAGTGGAAGTGAGGACACGGCAATGTTTTGATGGTGAAAATGGGTACTTGCTGAAACGGGACCGAACATTCAGCTCAGCCTCCATAATCTCTATGTTCCATCGTTTAATCACCCCCACCAACTCAAAGCTTTAAAACAACGCACATCATTTACGATGTATTTCTTCTTTGTCTTTGAAGAGCTATGGCCATCAGCTTATATAAAGAGAGGCGGGCCAACTTGTGTCAACGCCAGAGCGTGATAATTAAGCGAAACCGTGAAGTAAAGCCTCATTAAACGATCACCTCGAAGACAATTTCCATAGCTATGCCTTTTGCCAGGCAAGCCTGCTGCTACAAAGGGCGGAGGGAGCAGGAAGCGAGAGGAGGATAGCTGACACTGGCACAATTGCACCGCATTTCTGCGTGATTTGCCTGCGAACGTACGACACGGTGGGAAATAAGGTAGAGGCGGTGGGCGCTGTAGAAATTCTTGGTGCGGCTGGGGAAATGCTGACGGAGGGTGGCTAAAAGGGTAAGAGGCGGGCTACAGGGACTTGTGAGTGTTGAGCGCTGGGGGTGGCGGAAGGGTCAGAGTTAAGAATAGGATGAGGATGACAATCAAAAACAATAGGTGAAAGTCTTGTCAAAGTCTATCAGATTGTCTTTTTTTCCTCATATTGTCTACTCATAGCTGCAAAGTTCAACAGGAGGTCTAATGTGACAAATCTCTCTCTTCGATTTGCTTCTTTGCTTTTAACATTCTTTCCCACGCAGTAGTGCCGCACTCCTACACAGGCTTGTCTTTTGCCAGCAGTGGCTTTACATTGGAATGGTGTCAACGTGAGACAGGATTCAGGGAACCCAAGATGGATGACGCCGCAGCAGCCATCAGTTTTGTTTTCTGCTTGATTGCATGAGATTGACAGGTCTTTGCGGCCATTAATTGCGGTCTGTCAAAATGCTGTCAAGCCTTCACAACTGCTGTCAGCTGAGCTGTCGCAGACCTTCCAAAAGTAGTGCTTTTTGGTATCTGGAACAGTTGTGAGTTTCGGGGACATTGGTTGTCGCAATGCTACATTCTAGCGGCTATGACAGTGAAAACAAAACACCAATGAGGCGACACAGTTTTGTGTTTGGTTTTGTTCAATTCGAGGGGTTCTGGAAATGTGACAGACCCGAGTGAAGATGGATAAAATTACAATTGCATGAAGTGGATGTTAAGGCTGAGAACATGCCAATGAAGCTAATTCATTGAAGACGATAATACTGGTTAAATATCATGTCATGGCTCGCCCTACTGTAAAGTAAGAATTACCCCCCCCCCCCCACCCCCACCCCAGTGACTTCAGCCACAATGACTGCGCAATCTCCAGCATTTGAGGAATTCTTTTTTTTTTCCTCCAAAGGTTTGGGTCATATTCCAGATTGTGCGACCTTGAGGTTCTTCAAATATTGAGGGACAGTACTGCTATCGTTTACCAAGTCCTTGTTGTCACGCCTGCTTTTTCAATGTGCAGTCTCGAGACACTAGAGTAACAGTGAGGCACAGTCTCCAGTAGAGGGCATCGCATGCTTAGAAATACATGAGAATCCCATGAATGAACATGGAGTCAAACCTTCAGTAGTAGTCTGCTCACGACGTGAGAGTTGTAAATATGCGGCTAATTCATTGTTGTTTAACTTCTCACTCAATCCGTTTGTGCCATTCAGGTTTTCCACTTACACGTTATCCTGCGGCAAATGAAAGAATCAATTCTGCTGCTTACGTTTCTGTCCAGCTGGCATAGACATCTGAGAGCAAAGATGCTCCATACAAAATGGGAAAAAAGTGATACATTTCGAGCCTTAAAATAAATCAAATGTTTAACCTGCTTGGGAAGCAAAGGAAGATTGTTTAGCGTGTCTGGGTGGGGGTGCAATCCGACCGTCTGTGCTCTGCAGCGTGAGGTAGTTGGTTGTATTGTTTCGCATAATAAACAGCACGGAGATAACTGTACAACCTTCTAGCTTTCCCTGCGGAGTCACTTCTTGCCACGTCTAATGTACCCCCGGCCGAGAGGTAAGTATGTTGTTACTCTGCGAGCCCATCGCCTTGTGGATAACGACGTGACTCATTCATTTCTAATGTTGCGTCTATTATCCCCTCCAGGCCTAATGGTAGCCGCTGCACAGCCATCAGGAAGATTTTATTATTATTCGTCAGCCTAGCAATGTGTCATGCGGAACACCTTCTGGTTTGTGGCAGATTAGTCTTGAGGTCCCACTGTACTACAAACACTTTGGGGGAGGACAACCTGAGCCTCCCATGGCCTAAAGCATGTCATGTACACGCCAAGCATAGATGTTGTACATGGCCTCGCGATTGATATTGTTTGTCCTAAGCAGTAAATTGCGTGCACCCCCCATAACACAAACGTAGAGTGGCCTTGTCAATGACTTTGGGCTAGCTTGCTTACATGGTCGTAGACGTCTCGCCACACAATCCTTTGCAACCCTGCAGACTCTCCCTCTCGCTAATATATTCCGGGTTTCAACCCAATAACCTTACCTCCTCCTCCTCCTCGGTTTGTCAGCTTGCGGTATGCGCCGACTGTAGTGCATTATAGCCGTCTCTCCTCCCACCTCCCAGAAAAGGGGCATCTATAAGAATAATGCTGATTCGGCACTGCCGGTCGTCTTTATCATCCCTGCAGCACGCCGCCCTCCTGCCAGTGGAGACGGATGAACACCTGACAGTAGTGAGGCGTGTGGGCCAAGGATAATGAGCATGGTGGAGAGACAGCAGCATCTCGAAACGTCTGGCTCGTTGTCCATTCGTCCAACATTTAACGTTATTTACATTTAATTTTTTATTCATGCGCTGCTCTCGTAGTTTGCGGCAAAGAGTCCACTGCAAACCGACCTTAACTTGTGCTTCTCTTCAAGCATCTGCAAACGCTATTCTTGCTTTGTTCCCTGCGATAGCGGCAACGTTCTTGGGGGAGAAAATGAGTGCGTCTCGACCCTGAGACAGACAAGGCAGACGCCATCCCAGACTGATGATGTCATCCCCGTGGAGCACTCCCAATGCTTTGTCTCTTAGTGGCACTGCAGAGTACAGCCGCAGGCGTACGCACACACTCGCAGACACGGATACACACCCACACCTGGCTGTCACTTTCTCGATGTGACCGGGAGTTATGCTCCGACCTCTTGTGAACTGCCTTTGCACGAGGTTTCGCCACAAAATGGCTCCCGTGTTAGCCGCAGCCTTGCAAAGCCAGTGTGGCAGGACACGCACAAATGGCCGAGAGCGGGCAAACCCTGTGCACTCGGTTGTGCACGTGTAGCTTTGAGTATGGGAGTTAATGACATGTGTGCTGCCGCATTAGAACATAGCGCACAGCGCTTGGGTTTCTGCGCAAAGTGATGCCAGTCGGTCCTTTTGTCAGACTGAGGTGAGCAGACATTGTACCCAGACAGTCGCATCCCGGGGCAAATACAAGAAGACTGAAGCTGAACGTAGATGAACTCGCACAGTATATATGTAGGTCTCAAAACAAGAGGCTGCCTCATGAATATTCATCAGGCGTTATGAATGTGTAGATTGTTTTTCTAACCTCTAATTTGGGCAGAAAAAAAAGGTTGGCATCATCGTCCATGCATATGTATGAGATCCTCATCTGAAAGCATTTTTAACAGGTGAAAATGAGTTTGTCTTAATCGATTCCCATCACGTCAGCTCTCGTCTTTCACCGGCAGGCTTTTACACATCCTTGCTCAAGCTTTCTTTGTTAACATCTCTTAAAAGATTGTCTTTTTGTTTTTTCTTATAGGGCACAAACTAGAAATGTATTTAATCAGTTCAGCAAAAAGTGTGACACACTGCTCATGTTCTCGTCTGAACACTCTCAAGCCATTAACATGTAAAGTTTCATGTCTCCTCACTTCTATGGAGGTTTCCAATTTGTATTTACTGTACTGTTATTTTCCAGTTTGCCCAAAGGCCGTAATTTGGTTTACCCTTCATGGTCAGCTCACTGGTGTTAGTCTCATACTTGAACTGCCTCCAGACTTGGATGGGTACCTCAACAAGAAACGGTTACAATTTAGAGAAAATCTTGTGAATTGGAATGATAATACGGAAAACTAAAGAATGCTTAAAAAAAATCAAAATAAAACTGACTTTTCCAAAAACAACCCATTTTGGAATGTTTCCCATAAAACCGAAATTGATATGAACAACAAAGCTTTGATAAGAAGTCATCTCCCAGATAATGCCATTGCCTGAATTCACGTAACGTCCCGTGTCATCTTCTTGCAGTTGTCTTCTCTTGACGCTCTTCTAGAGGCTGATCCTTCCATTCCCACAAGTTTTGAGGTACGCCGACATCTTTTGCGATATGCTGACATCTCGCGTCAAGTCATGGTCAAAGGTTTAGTGTGTGTACGCGTTACTGTATTGTGTCATGTAGCCCAAAATTGCCCTGAAGAGTACTGATCAGTACTTCTTGTGACTTTAAAAGTTGCACATATTCAGAATTTTAAAATCCACTGCAAATTGTTGACAATTGAAGAAATGGATAGAGGGCTGCTGGATTATGAAAAAAATATAAATCGCCATTATTTTGGGAATACTTGAAATCACAATTATTTATTCATTTCTTTTTGGGTCCAAAACAAGAAAAATTTAAACAAAAACAGCAACAAAAAAGACCAATCAAATTCTTCAAAACTCGTTAAATATGCAAGTTCCTTTTGGACCAAACAAAATTTACAACATTATTTATTTCTAAACAAATAAATGGTGCATTCTAAAAATGAATCTTGCCGAGAAAAGAACACTGTCTCCACTGTGAAAAATGGAGGAGGCTCTGTTACGTTTTGGGGCTGCTTTGCTTCATCTGGCACACGGTGTCTTGAATTTGTGCAGGTTACTATTAAATATGAAGACTATTGAGGTATTCTTAGAGAGAGGTGTGCTGCCCGGTGTCAAAAAGCTTTGCCTCAATTGCAGGTCATGGGTCTTGAAATCGGACCATGACCCCCAAATACACAGCTAAAAACACCCAAGACTGGCTCAGAGCAAACCATTGGACAATTCTCAAGTGACCTTCTGTGAACCCTGATCTAAATCCGCCGGAAGTAGCCAAAACATGCCATTTGGAGAAAACACCCCTCAAACATTAGACAACGTGGAGCGGTTTGCTCATGAAGAGTCATGGGCCAAAATATCTGCTGAGGGCTGCAGAAGGATCATTGACCATTGCAAAAAAAAAAATTGGGTTGCCGTAATTGCCTCAAAAGGTTGTGCAACAAAATATTTACCAGTGTTTTTGTCCAGGACTAGTTTTTTTAATTCTTTTTGAATCACAATTTTAAAGCACTTTTTCATTGAGTCATTTTCATAGATTTGATATTATTACACAGAATTGGTTTTGTCAGAGTCAAGTTATTTCTGTGACCACTGCAGATTTATATTTCATTAAAAAAGGAAAGCTACAATTTTGTCCATGAGTATGTTGGATTGGCAGAACAGTGTCCCGTACCCGAGACACAAGTCTCTCTTGTCGAACCAAAACAAATAGCTCGCTCATGCAATACGAAATAGATAACATTAGTTGTGTTTCTGAACAAAATACTCAAAAAGTCTGTTGCATGAAAACTTCTCTAACTATAATAACTTATCCCCAAATTAATGAATTGTGATGACGTCAACGTAGCTCATCGCGACCCGCCGGTTGTTGACAAAAAGACAAAAAAGCAGAGCATGAGTGCCAAGTAAATCCGTTGATGCTCACTGACTTCGCCCCGAGCGTGATGTCACGTGTATCGTTTTTGACTTGCACTGATTTTTTTTCCAGAGTAAACTTTTAATTTTAACCAAACTGTTGCACTGACTGCTTTGTACCCGTGACATCAAGATGTCTCGTCTCGATGACCTTTTGGACGTGCGACAATTTAACATGTGTTCACACACACGTCTCGTCAACGTTAGCACCATGGGGTTGCTAAACCATGATATCACGGCATTCTGATTGGCGTACATGGAAGACCTGAAGGTTCACTACACTCCTGCGCTTCATATTTTCTCTCTATGTTCATCCTATTAGAGGATTCTGACCCTCCCCCTTCATCCCCACTTTCGAGCTCGCGGCTTTGACACCAACCCACCCCTCCCTCCCCATCGCTCTCACACACGTGCATGCGCCCTCTCTTGCGTGGTCTCACACAAACGCACACATCCGTGCACTCGTTGCACTCTTATTCCCGCCCTCTACCTCCCTTGTCTCTCTCACACACACACACACACACACACACACACACACACACACACACACACACACACACACACACACATCCACAGACACACACACAAACACACACATACATACATGCAAGTGGCTGACAGACTGGTGTGTGCAGACGTGAAGCTGTGAGAACGTGAGGGGGGGGAAAGAGGGACATGGAGGGACGACGGAGAGAGAGTGAAAAAAGGAGGAGGGGAGAAGACTTGTGATGCAAACAGGCGCGTGGCGACGAAATGCAACACGGAGGGTGAACGATTTTGTGTGTGCGGTGCGTGTCGCCTCCCAAGTTTTGAATATTCTGTGCATGGAATAGCTCGTTGGGGTTCAAGCGAGCGTGATGCCTTGTGTCATTTGCTTCGTTGCAGCATCGTGGCGGCAGCCCTGCAGAGACAAAAGGTTTGCAGTGGTGCGTGGATGTTCGTCAGGTAGGCAAGACGCACAACAGCACAACACTGCAAATGCAATCAATATTCCCTTCTGTGAGCTACCTGCCACTGGGCTCGCCATCTGGCGTAAAGCAGCAGGGGAGAGGCGGCTGCTCGAAAGGAACACACTCAGCATGGAAAAGTACGATTGGAAGGTAATTCTTTTTAAAAGTCGCTCCTGGTTTCTGTTGTTTGTGTCCTTAAGCGTTGCGTCCCTTTTTTGAAATGACTCATCTGTTCAATGCGATTGTCAACGGCGCTCGGCTGCAACCCCTGTCACATTATGAAAGCCGCTTTCGAATGTGACAGGTGAATTAATCAAATGAGCTGCTGTCGACGAATTGAAACGCTGGCCCCGCAATTGTTGTAAAACATACGGCCATGAACCTAATAGACAAATGTTACGTTATGTCGCATGTTCATCCTTGTTGTGGCGTCAGTGAATGTGAATGAAGTCTCTGATGCGGTCGTCGTCTTCCCTCTCAGGTGTGACACAGCTGCCTCGATTGTGCCCTCTAACGTGAGCGAAGACGCGAAAGGATCACAGGTTGGTTACCTTCAGGCCCGCAAAGACCACCTGGGTATACACATGAACATGAGCACACATTCACTGTCAAAAGAGTTTCATGCTATGACATCATACTTGGACCAATTAGATGTTTATGTGCCTTTTAACACACGAGTCGCCCCGTTTTCTGCTTTGAGCGGACCGCCCGTCTCTTGTTTTTAATTGAACTGGCTCAGACTCATCGCATGTTTGAGACAATTTAAATGGTATGTCCTTCATCTTAAGTGTTGTTTTAATTTTCCTAACAGGCAGCTGTGGAGCGATTGATGCACTCGTGTTTTTCTGAAAGGTAAGTGTGATATAGTGCGCTTTTTCTGTTCCCGTTTTTTTCTTTAGCACATTTCACCTCACTGCCGGTCTGTTCGACGCCGCAATACGTCAAGAAATTAAAAAAATGATTCTGCTTTGATTGCGTTTGCTCCTAATGTTTACGTACCCGCTGTGATTTGTATTAGTTGTCCATCAAATGGCCCCGTGCCAAGCCAAATGGATATGACATGAAGACGGACGTGACCCAGCGGAGATTGTTCACTTGGTGTCTCGACAGACGATCGCTCGTGAGCGTGGGCCGCAGGAGACGGATCGGTCGGTGCCGCAGAATCCAAAATGTGAGATGAGGTCACGTCTTTGTCTTGGCACTGCGACCACTGTTGGTCTTCTCTTCTCGGTGGGGGGAGGGGGGGGGGCTTTTTCTTTCGGTCGCTGCCATCGAACCCGCAGTGGCGTGATTTCATTTCCGGGTATGCCCCTCTGTCCCTGAGACCCTTAACCTGTGAGGTCAAAGCAGGTCACAGGTGAGGTCCTCGGGAACAGGGCTGCATTCAGTTTCAACGCTCCTTTCAAAGCTGCGGTCTTGTTTTCGATGTAATATGTTCTATAGCCTGTCGTATGAAGCACGCATTTGTCAAGATTGAGCTCAATCTCTCATGCGTCAAAATGTGATATTTGAAGCACCTGCAATTAAGTGATATAAACTATAACCTTGATAATCACAATGCAGTGAACCTCTGAAACTGAGCTCAAATCAAGGGTGGGGAACCTTTTTTCGTACCAGGGGTCTCAAGTTTTTCTGAAGTCCTCCGAAGGAAAAAATAGGATGCAACAATCAATTTGAATATGTTGGATGTAATGAGCATTTGTGAGTACATTTTGGGGGGGTCCATTGATTTTAAAGTCCTTTTTGAGGATTTATTTTTTTTAAATTGCATGTGGCAGTCTCAGATGGCTTCGCAGGCTGTAAATGGCCCGATTTGTTTTCTCATGCCCCCCACACCCCCCAGGTGCATCTCACCACGTTTCCAACGAAGCTCTCCGCCATGTGTCCAACTTACACTTTTTTGGAGTTTGCAGCGGTCAAGGTTTGATCACAAGGTTGAGGCCAAACAAGGATGCTGCAAGGTTCTCCACTGCAGCAGACAGCCCCTCTCAGTCTCAGGGGCGACTCTGTTGGCTGGCTTTGTGACATACACCCTAAACGGGGCCAAGGAAGCCAGTCAAGGGTTGCGACCCCGCCAGTTTTGCCACCATCGAGCGCTTTTACCATTTGTACATTTTGCTGCTACTGCTATCAATAAAATATGACACGCAAGTTGTGACTCAATGATGCAGACTCTTGATTATTGCTCTCTTATTTTAAATGGCACCAGGGTCGCTAAATGTGTTTGTTGAGGTCATTTTTGTTTGACCAGCAAAAGCTGATCCGTTTCAGGGTGGGGAAATCACATTTCCTCAAAGTAGTGCCATCCTGTCATCCGCGGGATGAAAAATGCCCCTTGCAAATAAACGCTAACCTTTTTCCACCGGGGGAAAATAAAAGTGAAGTAATTGCCGCAGTACAACATTCACAAATAGACATTCAAAAGTGAACTGCTGAGCCTTGTTGTGAATTCATCTGCTAACCCAAATGGAAGTTGGGATGTCACAGATGTGATGAACGGCGTCTGTATTGATTATTTTTCCAGCAGACCCGTAATCACTCCACAATGTTGTATGCATCCACATTGATGTCGCTGTGAGTTGCATTGCTGAACAAATTTATTAGACCACCTCAAAATGCAAGGTTTATCACTCTGATGCTGTAAATTAACAGCACTAGTAATTACTCAAATAATTTTTTATCTGCAATGGTTATTGCACCAGTTTGCAGAAAATCTTTAAGTGACATATTTTTAATGCTAAACTATAATTGTCCATGATTTTTCAAGTCTTATTTCCTTTCAGAAAAGGTAGTGAAGTGTAGATTTTTTTAAGATGCTCTTAACTTGCATTCCTGAATACAATTAGTTTTCTAATCGTTGAATGCTGCAGACTTTATATCCTGATTATTTTTTTGTTGGAGCCATTTATTTTTCTCATTTTACGACTTGCGATCCCATAAAAATTCGGTTTCTCTGATTCGTGATGTTTTGCTGCATTTCTCCTGAACAAACTTCAATTTTCTTTCTTAAATGCAGCTTGACTTTGTATATTATAACTCAATGGTAACCTTTAATATTTTTAAAAATTTGGATTGGATTGGATAAACTTTATTGTCAAATGTACTGTATGTGTAACATACAGCACAGATGAAATTTCTTCCCTCTCAACATAAAACAAGAATGTTTTATGTTAAAAAAAAAAATGTTTGTTCCAATACACGCTTTCCTTTGTTCCAATACACGCTTTCCACCACCTGCAGTTGAGTAAATAAACAACACTTGTGTGGAAATACGGTAGCTTGTTTTTAAAATGTGTGAATGAGTATGTTTTTATGTGTTGTAGGACATAAGATTGAGGCAAAGTGCCCTTGGCAGCACGCATCAGAGCCAGATTGAACTCTCTCACCCTCCCTCGCGCTTTCTCTCACTGTCTCACACACACACACACACACACACACACACACACACACACTTGGGATTTTCCCTATGCGCTTGCAAAGTTTGGCAGTCCAGCAGCAGACTTTTTGTCTAAAATTGATTGGCTTGTCTGCAGCGAGACAGATGAACGCATTAGTAGCCCGCATACCCTGCCACTGGAAATATATTAAGTTGGTGTATTAGGCACCCTGTCTGGTTGCCATGGTGATGTAGCCATAGTGAGGAGGGAGGATGGTAGACAAGTGGGGGATACAGGATGTGATGAGGCGGTCGGCATGATTTGTAGTCCCGCCTGCTTGCTCGCTCTCCCCCTTTTGTCACTTGTGGCCTCACTCACCTCTTCGTCTTCCCTCCCTGTTGTCCCTTTCACTGTCTTTACACCTCCATTGCCTCATTTGCTCACCACCACCAAGAACGTGCTTGACTTCCTTTGTTCCTCCTGGACTACCGGTTAGACTTCGGGGCTTTATTTCTCTTGAGGCGTTCTAACCGACATGCTTCCTACCTCATCCCCCACCCTCCCGACACTGTATATACATCAGCGTTAACCCCACACACACACACACCCATCATTTGCTCGCTCCATCTCTCTGCTCTGCAGTAAAACTGGTGCATTGAGGTAGACCGGAGAAGACGAAAGACGTGAGTGTGTCGGGAATGTACCTTTTGTAATTACACATATGGAGCTAGACCAGTCACTTCATTAAGAAACTACGTGCCGATTTTAAAAAATATCTTAACTGATGTATAAAATACGGCACACTTCACAAAGGAAAAAATTACAGCGGTTGGGCGTCATGCTCTTGAGATGGCCAATACAGTGCACCTCGCTCACAGTGACGTCTGTACCAAGACACACCTGTGAGAGGCAGCACGTTGCCACATAACTTCCAGACTTGGAAGAAAAAGCCTGTTGATCTTATCTGGTCACCACATTGCATTTTCAAACGTTTCTCCATTTCTATTGTGTTGTGTGACACATACAAACGCTCAACACACCCAAATGCTCTGCTGTCTGTCGATGCTGTCTATATGGCAACACTGCAGGTCACTTTGAAGAACTTTCTAAAATGGCAGCACCGTTGACAACACACAAATCATTTTGGTTCGTAAAGAGCAAGTTGACCATTGTCAGCCTAGAAGGTTACGGGGGGGACAGGATAATCGTTCAGGATTATCTTTTGGAGACAGTAGACGGTCTGGCTTTTGCTGATGTTGATTGTGAGAGGACAGAAGGTCAAATTAGGCCCGATTGTCGATTATGTGTACCAAGCAGTGTGCAGTGACACATTCGTGTGACATGAGAGATTATGTGCTGCGAGAATTTCGCCAATTTCTCTTAATTGGTTTCAGAATCTGCCTGAACCTCAAATCAAATCCATCGAAATTGCATTAATCACCTCCGCCGCAACTTAGACCTGATTTCAGCTGCTCGAAAGTTTACTTTCAGCCACCAAATTGTCAGGTGCGCCAGTGGCGTGTAAAAGGAAGGTGTTCGTGTTTGCACGTCGTATTTGTACTAACAATCGGTGTATTGATTGTAAACAATAATGAATTACCGGTAAATGAAAATTTTACATATAAAGTGCTGTAATTCAAAATAATCTTTCTAGTTGCCCTTTGACACACAAGTTTGACCACACAATTTAAATATAAATAAATTGTAACATCAAATGTTGTGGACAGCACCAACTGTCTCCACAAAATGATCACTAGCTTTCTTATTCTGAACCATTTTCAATTATTAATAAAAACTGAACCATGAAGTGGAGAAAGGTGAGTTTGGAAGAGTTTTCTTGTTTGTATAACGAATTACACGGAGTCGTTTGCGACGATGTGGACAGTACCTTCAAAGTAACATATTTCAAAGAAACACAATATAGCATGGTAA
The DNA here is from genome assembly GCA_026261675.1 of Hippocampus mohnikei. NCBI lineage: Eukaryota > Metazoa > Chordata > Actinopteri > Syngnathiformes > Syngnathidae > Hippocampus > Hippocampus mohnikei. The sequence goes on along the minus strand of JAKGUB010000556.1, from coordinate 11,794,065 downwards.
AACTTTTGTCACATGACATCCACGATGACGATAAGTACTCGTTTTTTTACATTTTCACTGAGGCTTTGATATGATCATACAAACGTGCAAACCAATCACTATGTCACTCACGAAATGCAGAAACATCAGTCGTATACCGGGTACATCGTCTGAAAAAAGGAATACAAACTAAAGTCAACAAGGTGCAAAGAGTATAAGGCACAGTGGAGTCCTTTTGAATCAAGCTCTATTGAAGATAAATCACGAACGTGTTGCAGCACAAGTATTTGTGTACAGATCAAATTCTTCAAGAACACACAAGTGAGATAAAATACATAGCAAAGACAAAACGACGACATGAGAAGTCATACTCAAACTTGTGACGTCACGGTGACGCTTCACTGGGTTTTACGTAAGTGGAACGCTCGTTTTTGTTGAATTTGACAATTTCTTATGCACAATTATCTAATTTTAAAATGTCCACATTTGTCTTGTGCTTTTTACTCTTGTGTGTGTTGGGTGGCCTTGTCAGGCCGTCCGTGGGCTGCTTTCGGTGCTTCGTGAGTCTGAAGAAAACTTCTCAACTGTGTGCCGGCTACAAAATGTCAACGTTTCATTTTACCAACGTGGACAGATGCTTCACAACCCTTGACCGTATCTTCAACGACAACCCCAAAGTGATCGAGGCCGGGGCAGTCGGTATGGATTCCTTTGGGAACACTTGTACTATCTCGCGCAGCGCTGTCAAAAAATAAAAATCCCCTCTGGGGGCAAAACGAAGGCTAAATGGGCTACTTGACATTCTTCAAATTTCATTTATTAAATGCGTTTTTTTTTTAAATCCGCCGTGTCCCGTAAGAGCTCATCTCCAATGTCAGTTATTTTGACAAAACATATTTTCTACTAAAGTAAATGTTTTGTTTTCATCTCTGCCATTCAATCACCTGTAGCAACGGGTAGAACAACTGCGTGATTTTTTAGCTAGAATCCAGAAAGTACATAATTAGCCCGCATATCCACTTTTGTGAATCGATATATTTAGTAAGAGTGTGAGAAAGACAGCCAGAATGAGCTACCAATAGCATTAACATTATAGCATCAAAAGATGAATGGGGGGATATTTCGGCTTTAATTTCTCAATACAGGGTGTTTCAAAAGTCTTGCGCACATTTGAAGTCCCCATATCTCCTTAGCTATGAATGGTAGGAAGATAAAAGTTGTGCCATTTTAAAGCTAATTACTATAAGGTTTTTTTCTCTTTTCACCCCCATGAATGCCGTTCACTCAACCAGAAAAGGCGTTTTGTATGCTTGAATTTGCAAAAACTGAATCATGGACTGTTGTTCAACATGCATTTTGCAGAAAAGTCGGAAAGGAGCCACCAGAGAGGAAGTCCATAGTGAGATGGCATGGTAAATTCATAACGGATGGGTGCTTATGCCCAGCTAAAAGAATGGGACGCCCCTCAACTGCTTTCCAGCGGAGCCCCCGTAAATCGATCAGAAGAGCCCGCAGGGAACACACCATGCGATTTCTTTTTGTGGGGATTTGTGAAAGGATTGGTCTATGTCAGGGGTAGGTAACTCCGGTTCCTCGAGAGCCATATCCTGAATGTTTTAGATCCCTCTCTACTTCAACACACCTGATTCAAACGATCAGCTCATCAGCAAGCCCTGGAGAGGCCTGAAACAATCATGAACGTTTGAATCAGGTGTGTTGGAGTAGGGAGGGATCTAAAACAGGCAGGATATGGCTCTCGAGGAACTGGAGTTCCCTACCCCTGGTCTATGTGCTCCCTATTCCAAGAGACGTGGATGAGCTGAAGGCACGAATAACAGAAGCTGTTGCAACCATTGACAATGCAATGCTGGGACGCGTTTGGCAAGAATTTGACTATCGGCTTGATGTGTGTCATGTGACCAATTGTGCTCACATTGAACATCTTTGAACATTCCATGTAAAAATTGAGATTACAAGCTTTCTGAATTTACCAGATGCGTTTTTATATCCTTAATAGTTTCCGAGATATTCAATGTCAAAATGTGCCCAAGACTTTTGGAACACCCTGCATTTAGACCTAGATGGGTGAAACAACTCAGGACAGAACATCTTTCGTTTGAAGCGTTCCACTTTTTAAGCGAGCAAAAGTATTGCAACAGACACAAGCGTAAAATGAATATTATTTGGTCGCCTAACCATTCCTGGCAATAACTGCGACCCATTGACCTCATCACACTGTTGCATTCTATCCTTCATTTGAAATGCTTTTGTTGGCCTTTACTCGAGCCTCTTTCAGTTTGTTTCTTGGGGTTTCTCCCTCCAGTCTTCGCTTCAAGAGGTGAAATGCATGCTCTTTTAGGTTAAGGTCCGGTCATTGACTCGGCCAGCCTAACAGCCTTACACCCCCCCCCAACGAAATCCTTTCTTGTGTCGGCAGTGTGTTTTGCATCCAGTTGCATCATGATGCTTCTCCCGATTAGTTTGGATGCAGACAAATTGTTTTTGTAGAGTTACTTCCACCATGCTTCAAACATGATCTTGTGTGTTTGGGCTCATAAGCAGATCCTTTCCTTCTCCATACTTCAGCATTTCCATCACTTTAGTAGAGGTTACGCTCATCGGGTCTCATCAATCCATACAACTATTTTTGAAAACGTTTGTGGCTCATCTCTGCACTTCTATGCAAACTCCAATATTGACTAATACTTTTAGAGGGAACTGTATTTGCTAAGGATTTCCACAAACCTTTGGAAAAAAAACAAAGTCACTTGGTCTTTGTGTATGTTAACAGGGAGAGCCTATGAGGCACAGCTGCAGAACATCATGAAGTCGCAGATTCTGCCCCTGGTGAATGAGTTTCATCAAACAACCAATTACGGTAGCTCGACTCTTAACAGATATGCAGCATTGCTCCTAAATAAAAATGTTAACATTGCTCCAAAATGACATTTGAACACAGCTCCACAATAACATTTAACCTTGCTGCTTCATCATATTCGAACAAGGCTCCTTAGTAGCATTGTAGCAGCACTCCTGGATGGCATTTTACATTTTACTTTATTCCAAAATAATATACCGTATTTTCCGCGCTATAAGGCACTTTGGAGTATAAGGTGCACCGTCAATGAATGGCCAATTTGAAAACTTCTCTTATGTAGGGTGCACCGCATTATAAAACGCATAGAATACAACTACAATAGGGGCTGCGGTTGTCTTATGTATCCACTAGATGGAGCTACGTTAAAGGGAATACAATACAGCTTTATTTATATAGAGCTTGCCTAACCGCTGCAGCTGTAACAAAGTGCTTTACAGAACATTAAAATTATTACGTCCAAGAAATCAAGGATATTGATCCATATATAAGGTGCATCGAATTATAAGGCGCGCTGTTGGCTTTTGAGAAATTTGTGCTTTTAGGTGCGCCTTATAGTGCGGAAAATACAGTCATTGATTTGACATAACTCTAAAATGGCACTTAAAACATTGCTCCTAAAAGACACTTGAGGGCATCTCATTACATTTTAAAATCACTCTTCTCCAAATTGACATCATAACCTTACTTTAAATTGAAATGTTATCATCCTATGAAATTACCTTTGAAAATTGCTCCTAATTTGTGCTTTTTTTGTAATTTTTTGATCATCGGACTGAATTACTTTATTTGTATTGCTCTAAAATGAGTTTTTCAGCCTTATTTCTAAATGACATTTGATCAGTTCTCCTAAATGACGCTTTAACCTGGATTCAAATGACATTTTTTGCCAGCGCTCGTTGGCATTTTTGGCATCGAATGAATGTACGGCCTTGTTCATAAATGACTTTTGAGCATTACTCCGAAAGGACATTCTCGGCATCTTGAATTGTCATGTTAGCCCTAAAATTAGGATGTTCGAGTTTCAAAATGATGCCTCGCAGCTTGAAATGTTGAGTGAAAAGTGTATGTGTGTGTCTTTCTCCTCTTTCTCCTGTCCTATCAGACATCGTGTATGAGAGCAGGCTGCAGACAGCAGCCGACAATTTCATCGCTGAAGCCTCCAAACTGCCTCGAGGTGAGACGTGGTCTCCTCCCCTTCCCTTCATCTTTTCATCCATAGTGAAGCCCGTGTTGAGTCATTATAGCTCCCTCTGATCTCTGCGCTCTCACTGTAATAGGCCAGTTATGTTATCACGGCTTTTCACACAGCGTGGAGAAGACAAGAAGCTGTCAGGTCGAGCAACAACATCAAATATGTCCAGTTGTAATCACAGTAACTCTTTTTTTTTTTTCAGCCACTGGATGCATCCCCCCGTGCGGTTAGTGCTTTACGTCCTCTTTAAACCTTCACTTTGCACAAGGCCTCTTGACAACATTTAGAATGGAATATTTCAAAACATCCAACCAGGCTTTCAGACTGCAGACGGCCATTACGACTGTGTCAAATGCAAAAAAGATTTCTGCAATTTTCCTCTTGACTGCCCAGGTGAGAAAGAAAAAAAAATATTGAAATCCACACTTGACACATCCTTACATAAGTTTGATTTCACCCTCCCAAGCATCCTTGTTCCTGGAAACTCTGTGCTTTTGATCCTTGAAATGCTCTTAGTATCAAGTCGGGATTTGGAGAAAGCGACTGGAGGCGAGGTTTTATTTCCACACATTATATAATTTGCACAAGGTTTCACTTTAAGCCCTTGGCTTTTTTATGCAAGGTGACAGTCGGCTCCCACACACTATGGTATCATGTCATCCCCATACAGCACGCCTAATGCTCAGTTCCACTTTTCTCCTCAGAGACTCGGCTTAAGTGGAATCATTAAGGAGCGTTCGGTCTGCAAAAGGTGACCCGGGGAATGTTATATACAGCCCGCGTGTCCTTTTGTGCTTATTTTTCAGTTGAAAACAGAACAGTGGAAGAGAACAATCCAGTCCAAATGTTGTGCGATGTGTCATTTACATTACCCCAAAATACCAAGATCATGAAGATTTGGAAGTTTGCAGAGCAAGTAAGTTTTATCTCTGCTGTGACATTTCTCAGACTTACTGCACTTGACGAGTCGGAAAACCAGCCCGGGTCGGTGTCCATTGCCCCACTACAAGACACATGTGACATAACTTTGTGCATATTATTAATGAGACAATTAAATCGCCACGCTACTCGGCAGCCCAGTCGTCGTCGGTGTTCTGGGATCAAATCCTGGCCCGGGCCTTCCTGTTTGGAGTTTGCATGTTCTTCCAATGGTGTGGGTTTTCTCTGGGTCGCCCATCTTCCTCACACATTTCAAAAACCATGCATATTGCATTCATTGAAGTCTCTGAACTCATCACTCCCAAAGACGTTTTTAAACGTCTCTTCAGACTTGGTCCAGAATTGGCTGGTATTGAATGAGTTAATTGTTTGTAGTTGTGAATATTTTTTTAACTCAAATTGTAGTGAAAAACTGTCGTCAAATTAAAGAATGGTGTTTGTTAGGTGGAAACTCGGCAGATGGAGTTGTTTGAAGAAGTGACGGTAGGGGAGGACAACCTCTACTCCATCTCATCTACCAGGACGCACCACCAGGGCACCTACCAGTGTGAGATCTATTCAGATGAGATATCCATTGCCAGAATTTACTACTATCTCACAGGTATGAGAAATGACATGAAAAACTGTACAATCCTTTGTTGAAAATCAACGTCCTTCCTGTCATTTGCTTCCTATTTGTACAGTGGGCCGGCCCGCCCCGTGAATATGCGTGTATAATTGGCGTCCAATGAAAATGCATTGAGGGGGAAAAAATAGAAGTATTACAGTATTAGGAGACAGGCGGGCCAGTGGTTAGCACGTCGACCTCACAGTGCAGAGGAGGTACCGGGTACAATTTCAGCTCTGGCCTCCCAGTGTGGAATTTGCTTGTTTTCCCCACATCTGCGTGGGTTTTCTCCAGGTACTCCTGTTTCCTCTCACATTCGAAAAACATGCATGGCAGGCTGATTGAACACTCCAAATTGTCCCTAGGTGTGAGCGTGGATGGTTGTTCGTCTGTGTGTGTGCCCTGCGATTGGGTGGCAACCAGTTCAGGGTGTCCCCTGCCTACTGCCCGAAGACGGCTGCAATGGGCTCCAGCACCCCCCGTGACCCTTGTGAGGATAACCGGATCAAAAAATGGATGGAAGGATATTAGCAGACACCAATGCTATTAGCTAACACCAAGGTTATAATAGTTCTACATTTTTTTTATGGTAGTATTTCATTTTCACTTTTTGTATAGCAGGTAGTGTTTGTTGTATTTTATTTCTTTTTTTTTGGATTGTTTTATTTTTAGGGTTTTTTAATAGCTAGTATTTGTCATTTCTGCATGAGAGTACCCTCAGCATAATCATCTTTCAGACAGTTGTAGTTTGACTGTCAATTGAAAGTGGCTCTGGATTTTGGTCCAACGTATCTGATCATGTCATGGGTGGAGAAACTCGGGGTCAAGGCGGTTGTTATGCAAATGATCCCCACTGTTGTGCAACAGTCAGATATAAGCAGCCACAAATGGCGTATTTGCGTGTTTAATTTAAACTATTTGTATACAAGCCATTAAAAACAAAAATTTCCCTGAAACAACTAAAACGTGTGTTCAGTAAGTGTTGAACCAGTTAGTCGATGACGTTTAAAACTTGGAAGTCGACTAAAACATGGCCATCTTGTCTCCCTATTGGCCAGTTAACTGAGGACTTTGAACTCTGCTCGATTGTAATGCTCAACAGAGCAGCAAAAATAAGATGGTTGCGGATAAGGATTGTGCTTAGCATTACTAACTTCAGCTACTTCTTCTTCTTCTTTTCCTTTTGGCTTTTCCCCTCAGGGGTCCCACAGCGAATCAGTTGCCTCCATCTAACCCTCAACTTCAGCTCCAACTATGTTATTGAGAACTTCTTACGTCATACAACACCAACAACACTTGTATCGCTTTCACGGCACTGTGCCATAGCACTTGCACAACATACGGCGGTACAATGCTACAAGCGTCTGGATGTAGTTTTGCACAGTACGGTGTTATGTAATACCGGCAGTGGCACAAAGATAGTTTGGGACTGCTTTGAATTTTTGTCGTCGATTAATCAACTTACATGAGACTTTCAACATCTTGTCGACTATTTTAAAAATCTGTTGGCATTAAACTGCCACACTACTGTTAACAGGTTGTTTGTGTTTATTACTAGTAAAAGCACATTGGTGTGGGTCAAAAAGTGGTTGTAAGCAGCAAATACAGCAGTAGTCACTGGTAAACTGTCATGTATAAATTCCTATTCTTTTCGACTAGCCTGCAGTGTTCCCAAAATTCCTTTTATACACATGGCTAACACTTCATGTCTCTGTGTTCTACGTTTGACTGTTTCACTTCCCCAAGTGACCCCCCACGTCGTGACGGGCCATTCCGAGCTGCAGGAGATATTTGAGCTGTCTCTGCTCCCTGGAGGGAGGTTACACGCCGAGTCGCCTCGCCCCTCTCAGTACCTCCCATCAAGCGTGCTCATCGCCATCTGCTTTACATCTTTGCTGCTCCTCCTCATCCTCTCCTTGGGGTGAGATGAGGTTATTATTTGCATACAATTGCAAATGAACAGCCAGGAATATCTATATAAAATCTCTGCATACACTTCTCAATTGAATGTATTTGTTGAGCTGCCTTTTCCTAAATCCTTACCATGGGTATTTCCAGGACTATCTTTTTGGAGAAAGCAAGGGGTACTGAACGGACCAGACGAAATGAAGACCTGTGATCCTGAAAGATACATAGAATAAAGCCTTTCCGCCCTGTTCTTTGAAGAAAAAAAAGGCAATGTTTCATTCTTCTCACCACCAGAGGGCGAAAGAGTCAATCTTTAGGAACAGCGTCGACTTGAGTGGGTGGTTCATAATAATAATATATCAATAATATTGATGAAAATAATATATAACATCAATTATTATGAATAATAATATCGGGATAATAAAGGAATTAAATATTATATATTTTGTCATCCAGTGATCAGGTTGCGGTGGCAGCAGCCAAAGCAGGAAAGCCCAGACTTTCCCTCTCCCCAGCCTCTTCATCCAGCTCTTCCGTGGGAATCCCGAAGCATTTCTAGGCCAGCCTCATTTACAAATAGTGGGTGATAAATTGCGTGTTCACCCACTTTGATGACAGCACTATTGGCAACAGGTATAAAGGTGCTGGAAACCGCCATATTGAAAATAATTTTTGTTGGCACTTTTTTTTCCACACATTTTATATTTTGACATTTTCCCCTTTTTTACGGTATCAAATCAGCAATAGAAAATGAGTTGGTTTCTCTTTAAAAAAAAAAAACAATCGTTATGGACAATTGATGGCCTGTGCTTGACAATTGATGGCCTGCGCTTAAGTCCAATTACAAATCACCACTTTTAGATCGGGTGTGGGGCATTTCTCCCGCTCATGCCCATCCAGGTTGCACCGTCTTTGCCCACATGAGCATTGGATTGTGATCATTACATCCAGTTCTCAAATCTCAACTGCTCTTGAAAGTGTCTGTTACGCAGTACACCAGTGGTTTTTCTTTTTCAGGGCATTACAAATTGTTGTCTTGTTTGTGCCCCCCCCCCCTTTTTTTGTCGAGTAGGTCTGATTTATTTGAGTTCTCAGCGTCAAAATGGTTTTCTTTTCTGCCATAGACAGCTCTCTGGTCATCATGTTTGTTGAACAGCAAACAGGCAACAAGCACTTTCTCATGCTTAAGCAATCAGTCTAAAAGACTACACCTGAGCAATTAGAAACACCCATCCGTCACGTTTTTCAATACTTTTGCTCCCTTGTTCCTCACCTGTCATCTTTTGAAGGTGAGTCATTAGATAATCAGGAAACAAAAAAAAAACACCTGTGGTTCAAGATATGCACAAACTAAGGTAAGCGGACAGACTAACGGGGGAAAGAAGACCGCAATTACAAATCGCCAACAACGGTATCAATTCTACCAAAGGAACGAATGAACACAGAAAAGACCAGACTGGGCTCAGTCGAACGTCCTTCACTCTCAACCGGTGAGGCAGCGAATGTGTGGAGCTTGCTGGACACAATGCCGCACCCAGAGCAGAGTTCAACTGGCATTGCTACAGTAAGTTTCAACAACTGTGTACATTTCAAGGGAAGATTCCACTTTCTCCTTTCGGAGACATAATTATTACCTCCAATTACAAGATGGATAATAAATATATTTACTGTTTATGGTGTAATTAAAACGCGCTCTTGGTTTAAAAAATATATATTTTCCAATTTTCAATCTTTTTTGGGGATGGTGGTGGTGGAAATTCACCATTATTGACTCAACAAAGCGTAGGAGGGGAAAAGTGGTTAGGACTGCACGACTGTCCGTGTTTTATGTTGTGTTGTGTTTATTATTTTATATGTTAACTGTTTTGTTACGCGCTTTGTTACAGCTGTCGCTGTTGTCAAAGCGCTATATAAACCAGCATGTATTGTATTGTATATATACTCTGCAATTTGTCAGCTTTTCCAAAACACCTATCTGCTCTTTTAAGAAGACACCAGTAAATCTCACCTGCGATATGAGTGTCATATTCAACTTTTAGGCTCGTCAAGATTCCAGCACATTCTATTTAGTGCAGTTAAGAATTTGAATATTTTTTTCTTTCTCTCTCTGATTTTGTTAATTTGATTCACACCCGTATGAAGTTTCGTTTGCTGTTTATTTCGGAGATATTCTGGAACGTGTCCTTCGAGCCTTGTAGTTACACATTTGGCCACGGGGAGACGGTGCCACGCGAAAAATAACCACCCTACACGCCCCTGTGAAGGGGAGGTCTTGGGCACGAACTGACATTGGAACTTCGTCGTTATTGTTGTCTCGTTCAGGCTTTCTTGTGTATTTGGATGAATTTCAGAAAGTGGAGTACTTGCTGAACACGTCAAAGGCAAAACGGCACACAGGATGTTGTATATTTGATGACATTCATCACTAGGGCATAAAGTCTTTGTGATGACAACCTCACCCCCAAACACTTGACGTGTCAGAAGGCCTTTGTGGTCAAGTGAAGAGTGGGTCAAAGGAATTTCAAAGTTGCGTAACATTCACATATATATTGTCTGCAGTGCCAGTTGTGTATTCTGTTGCTATTGAATTTTTCAATTACAAAGGAAAAATGTCCCAATACACGCATTTAAATTAGAAAGGTAATAATTAAACACGAGATACAGAGATTCTATATCAATGAAACGAGTGCTATTAATCACCGCATATTGTAGCAAGAGGTGTGATCTTCGTGTTTGCATCTGTCGTGGTGGAAAAACTGGCTTCATAAAGCGAGGATGTTGGAAATGGAAAGTGGTATGGATTTTATGGCCATTATGGTTTTTCCTCCCCATAGAGATTCACTGTAGAGAAAAAGCTTAATGTTAGAAAACTACAACCTGTCACCACCAAAATCAACTGCAAATCTACCTATGCCCAGACCAATCTCTGAAAATATCAAAAACAATTCCTTCAATATTTTGGATTTTATAGATATTAAGGGTTTTTCTCATTAAGCGACATTCTGAGTGTGGACCTATGGAGATGAAGACTGTAACGATTAGTGCGATCGTTTTGATGTTTTCGGACGTTGATGTGGGCATACATAGAGATGTACACATGAATTTTGGTGGCAAGTGGTCATGGTTTTCTAGCATAAAGCTCGGTTAAGGTTTTTAATGGAGAGGAAAATGCTTAACGCCCGTAAAATCCAAAATATCAGGGCGATTGATTTGATATTTTCCGAGATTGATGTGGGAATGTGTGGAGATTAGTCATAGTTTTATAACATTAAGCCACGTTAAGCGTTTTCTCGATAGTGAATCTCGATGGGTAGGCAAAACCTTCATACAGACGCTCCCCAGGTTACGAACGAGTTACGTTCCGGACGATTGTTCATAAGGTGAATTCGTTCGTAAGTTGCTTCAGTGCTATATTTTGTCTGGAATGTATGTTTAAGGCTTATATTGACATCCATATAACGGGGGGAGAGCTTTTCGTCACATTCTTCAGGGCTCGAGGGTTAGCTGCCCGATAAACTAGCAGCGGCTTCAACGGGGGAGAGTAGACAACCGGTCGTCGACCCGCGCGCCGGACGCCTCCCCGCCCGTTCCACCGTCACACGCCCGCCCCCCACGCCTCTCCCCGCGGCCGCCTTCGAACGTCGCCTCCGCAGTCCTCCTCCGCCCCGTTTGGCACTCGGAAAAAGGCGCGCAATACAAAATCTAACTTTTTTTTTTTTTTCGACAGACCCGTGAAAATGTTCGTATGTACCGTTTGTTTGTAACTCGGATGTTCGTAACTCGGGGAGTGTCTGTACCTGTAAAATCAAAAATACTGTGGTTATTGCTTTAATATTTTCAGAGTTTGAAATGGGCAGGCGTAGAAATGTGCATGTGGTGAATGGTAGGTGGGAATGTAAAAGAAAATGGTTGGTTGTATGTGTTCTTCCGCCTGCTGGCGACCAATCCAGAATGTACATCGCCTCCCAAATGAGTATACACACCAGAGGAAAAGCGATTTGATAAGTGGCAATACGCCATGGATTTGATTCTGCGCTGCGGCCTTCTTCTGTGGAGTTAGTATGTTATGCCCTTACCTGTGTGGGTTTTCTCTGGGTAATCCAGTTTCCTCACACATTACAAACACACGCATGGTAGGTCAGGTGTGATTGTGGATGTAAATGGTTGTTTGTCGACACGTGCCCTGCAGTTGGCTGGGCACGTGGAGTAGGCGGCAAAATTCTTGAACTGATTTGTTCAAGAATTTCGCTGCCTACTACCCGAAGACGCCTGGGATAGATTGCTACACATCCGGGAGTCATGTGAGGATAAATGACTCGAATATCTATTGCGGCCATTTTCAACACCGCTTAACAGGGTCGCGGAGGGGGCTAGAACCTATCCTAGCTGATGACAAGCGAAAGGCGGAGTACACCCTGAACTGGTCGCTACTCAGTCGCAGGGCGCACAGAGACGAACAACCATTCATACCCACATCCACACTGTCACTGAGTGGGAACCGATCCTATGCTGCCCACACACAAGTCAGGCGAGTGTACCACGACACCATCTGCGGCTCAGATAATGGATGGATATTTGGCAATATATCAGTGTAGATCGGAACACTAGTTGGTACATAACATTCAGTACATGAGCAAAGGTGGTATGGGATGACATCAGTGATCTAGTTCTTTTTAATTTGCCTTGCGTCATTGCTGCATCATCGCTGTTCTGTCCATGAATTTCATCTTTAATCTTTTCTCAGCGTTCCACTCAGTTGTTCAATGTTTCACAATCATTTATTGGTTGCCAAAAAAAGCCCTCAAAGGCTCAAAATGGGTTGCACATTTTCTTCTTGAATGAATCGGAAGCCGTTGTGCAAAGTTTGATGCTCGTACCGGTGGTGAAAACCGAAGGGTGTATTCTAGATGTCATCCACTACTGAGAAGGTGAGTCATGGTATATTGGGTACAAACATCATGATTGTCATACACGTCATCGCTTAAAATAATTTACATTTGGAAAAAAAAGAATGTGAATCATTTCAGTATTTATATTTTGCTGATAGTGAGCAAAGCTTGAAATAACTTTCTAATTTTGCAACATTCTAATTTTGCAGAACGATTTTTTTCAAGTTACTATCAGGGACCAACACAAAAAATATGACAATATAATGAATAAATAATAGATTTTTTCCCCCATACAATCAACAGTGTTTACTTCTTATATTCACATTGTAGATAGCATCAAAGTGTATTTTCTTGTCTTGAAACATCAGTGGGGCAATGTAAAATATAACTTTCAGTTTGAACTTGAATGGTCTGTTTAAAAAAAAGTAATGTAATTTGGAGAACAGTGATTTCGCAGCCCTCTAAAGTGAATCAAAATACACAACTCTATTGTGAAAACAAAACAAAAAAAAACACTTACCGGTAGTTTATTTTCTTTTTAGAAAATGAATGATTAAGATCACTGCTTGGCCTCCGTTTGGATTGATTTTAACATGACGTTTACAAGCAGTGGGTGGCCTGGTGGGCCAGTGGTTAGCGCATTGATTCCAATACAGGTATAGATTCTGTATTAGAATCTATGTGATTCTAATATACTGAAGTTTATAGGCTGGTCATTCCGGCTGATGTAGGCTGCAATGTAATTCATTTTTGGTTCATGGTTATATTGAGGGCTATTGAGGACAGGATACATTTCTCTCCAGTGGCTGCTATTTTGCTGTTCAAACTTGGGTCCCCTCCATTCGAACGTGGTTCCAGTTTGACTTCTGCGAAAAATGTGCTGGATAATCCAAGCACTTAATTACAATGTTAAACGATTATGTGTCAATCTTAGGTTATCTTTGCAATTAGCTTGACTTCTCCCATCTTTCCTCTTTGTCCCTTTTGTGAGAATGATACTAGCCAGAAGTTTAGATTATTTGACGCCATGGAGATGAGGATTACTGACTACACAACACGTTTAGCCGCACTAGCTAGCAAGCCAAAGCTCATTGCCAAAAATCATGCCCAATACATACATTTCTTTAATAAATTAATGGCACTATTCATATTGTGTACAGGAAGGGGACAAAATACAGAACAAGCCACTTAATGTATATTTTGTTTGAACAGAAACATATTTGATGACATTGAAAATTAAACCTCAACAGTCACAAGGAACCAAAAAAGAATAACAACCATACACACCGTCACTGAGTGGGAACTGATCCCATGCTGTCCGCACACAAGTCAGGCGAGTGTACCGCAACGCCATCGGGGACCTCAAGTGGAACATGTAGTTTATTTTCTTTTTAGAAAATGAATGATTAAGATCACTGCTTGGCCTCCGTCTGGATCGATTTTAACGTGATGTTTACAAGCAGTGGGTGGCCCGGTGGGACAGTGGTTAGCGCGTCGACCTCACAGTGCAGAGGTCGTGGGTTCAATCTGGCCTTCCTGTGTGGAGTTTGCATGTTCTCCCCGGGCCTGCGTGGGTTTTCTCCGGGTACTCCGGTTTCCTCCCGCATTCCAAAAACATGCATGGCAGGTTCATGGAACACTCTCCCTTAGTATGAATGTGAGTGAATGTTTTTTCGTCTCTGTGTGCCCTGTGATTGGCTGGCAACCAGTTCAGGGTGTCCCCAGCCTACTGTCCGAAGACGGCTGCGATAGGCTCCAGCACCCCTGCGACCCGTGTGAAGATAAAGTGGATCGGAAAATGGTTTACAAGCAGTCTTGTGGTCAAAGTCACTGCATGTTGAAAGGAATTAAAATCACTTGAGTGCTTTTGATGACAGCATCATTGCAAAGTTTTGAAGAACATTTTGTTTTGTTCCAAGGTGGGCAAGGAAATTAATGCAGCCGTGCAAGGTGGTTCCATGTCGTCAAGGGAGACTTTGGATTTTTACTCACTCTCTACTCTACCTAATGACGTACAACTACTCCTAATCTCAACACTGTTTTTGTTTTTTTTTTTTGCAAGGAAGTGACTTAAAGCAGAGTTGAGGAGGTGTGCACTGACAGAAACGAGACTTAACGTGCATTTATGTATTTGTTGCTAGGCCCACCAATTGTGGGCCAAATGGGAAAAAGGTGGCGACACATCTGAGGAGGTTATCTCGCTTTTTCCTCGACTGCTGATAAAGCACTGATAAGACAGATGCACACCTTCATAAATTGTTCAGATGGTAAGAAAATTACTCTCTGAAAGGTTTTATCTTGATGAATGAAGTTTCCTTCTTGTGATAATCAGTGTTATGCATCCATATCATTTTCCAATCAATATGCAGATATTCACTGATGAAGGTTCAACATTTTGAATTAATTTGCTTTTATATACGTTGGCTCATTGCTATTTCTGCATGGAGTTCTTTGAGAGATGGTTGTTTATTAATGGCTGAATTTAGTGACGATGGAATAAATGTGGCAGTTATGTAATTATACAAGTAAAGACGATATACTTTATGTGCCTCTTTTAATTGCCTGCCACATGAGGGCAACCATAGTGCTGATGTGACACTGGATTCAAATGATTTTGACACACCTGCCCTAAATGTTCCCCTTACATCATACACGAGTGTGCATGTGTGCGCGCGTTGTTCTATTAAAAAAAAAAAAAATTGTGAATCGTATATGAAAAAAAATACAACAATGTAAAAAGGAAAGATAAGGCTTTGCGAAATTTGCGTGCATATACTCAGTTCAACGTTCGCAACCATCCCAAAGAGATTGCAGGCGAATACCTCGAATGTGTTATCATTAATTACTCATCAGACTGCCTTTTTTATGGGCTGCAGATAAAAATTGGTGGGGGGGGTGTCCCCTGCCTACTGCCTACTGCCTACTGCCTGAAGACCGCTGGGATAGGCTCCAGCATGCCCCGCGACCCTTGCGAGGATAAAGCGGTTCAGAAAATGGATGGATGGGTGGAGATATATGTATATATATATACACACACATGCATTAGACATATATACATTATATATAATAATAACATATATAATATACACATATACGGTGTATATATACATATATATACATATATTTATATATATATATATATATATATACTGTATATAATGTGTGTGTGTGTATATATATATGTGTGTGCGTACAGTATATATACTGTGCATACATCCATATGTATATACATGAGCTTACATAAGTACATACATATGTGTTCCATACAAATATGTACCATATGTACATACACACAAATGTACATACCTACCTACATGCATATTACACATACATACTGTACGTACAGTATGTACTGCACATACAGTACAAACATGCATATCATTTATACATAAGTCTATTGTAGATGTGATATCTGCTGTGTATAAATACATATTTATGATTTCATTATCTTGTTCTTTTCATTTTTTGCTAAAAAGACAAACAAACCAAAAAGTCAATTATGTAATGAGAATAATGTACTGTATAGTGCTTGAGATTGACACCCCTGTCCTTGGTCCTCGGTGCTCAATTACATAAGCTGTGTGTGTGTGTGTGTGTGTGTGTGTGTGTGTGTGTGTGCGTGAGACTACAAAAGGAATTATTGCCCTTTGCCTCAAGCTTAACACCGTCATTTTGTCCCACACCCATCGACCTCTCACCACCATCTCACATAAACACACAGACATACATGGAGTGACTGCGTCAAGGTTGGAACATTACAAGCATGGGTGCTTCCCACTCCCCGTGCACTCTGTCTCTGTAATGTCTTCCTTGAACAACCACCGTGTATTTTTTTTTTTTTGTTTGACACATCCCAAACATTCTAACACTTTTTTTCCTCTGTGCATCCACCCCTCATATTTTGGAGCACATAATGTCGACTTGAGCCGTCACCTTATCGTGGTGGAGGGGTTTGTGTGTCCCAATGATCCTAGGAGCTAAGTTGTCTGGGGCTTTATGCCCCTGGCAGGGTCACCCATGGCAAACAGGTCCTAGGTGAGGGACCAGACAAAGCACGGCTCAAAAGACCCTTATGATGACCAAAATAAATGGACTTAAGTTTCCCTTGCCCGGACGCTGGTCACCGGGCCTCCCTCTGGAGCCAGGCCTGGAGGTGGGGCTCGATGGCGAGCGCCTGGTGGCCGGGCCTACACCCATGGGGCCCGGCCGGGCTCAGCCCGAAGAGGCAACGTGGGTCCCCCTTCTCATGGGCTCACCACCCATGGGAGGGGCCAAAGGGGTCGGGTGCAATGTGAGCTGGGCAGCAGCCAAAGGCGGGGACCCTGGCGGTCTGATCCTCGGCTGCAGAAGCTAGCTCTAGGGACGTGGAATGTCACCTCTCTTGCAGGGAAGGAACCCGAGCTGGTGTGCGAGGTAGAGAAGTTCCGACTGGATATCGTCGGACTTACCTCCACACACAGCCTGGGTTCTGGTACCAGTTCTCTCGAGAGGGGTTGGACTCTCTTCCACTCTGGAGTTGCCCACGGTGAGAGGCGCAGAGCAGGTGTGGGCATACTCATTGCCCCCCGGCTCAGTGCCTGTACATTGGGGTTCACACCGGTAGACGAGAGGGTAGCCTCCCTCCGCCTTCAGGTGGGGGGATGGGTTCTGACTGTTGTTTGTGCATACGCACCCAACAGCAGTTCAGCGTACCCACCCTTTTTGGAGTCCTTGGAGGGTGTGCTGGAGAGTACTCCTGCTGGGGACTCCCTCGTTCTGCTGGGGGACTTCAATGCTCATGTGGGCAACGACAGTGAGACCTGGAGGGGCGTGATTGGGAGGAACGGCCCCCCCGATCAGAACTCGAGTGGTGTTTCGTTATTGGACTTCTGTGCTCGTCACGGATTGTCCATAACGAACACCTTGTTCAGACATAAGGGTGTCCATATGTGCACTTGGCACCAGGACACCCTTGGCCGCAGTTCGATGATTGACTTTGTGGTTGTATCATCGGTTTGCGGCGCATGTTTTGGACACTCGGGTGAAGAGAGGGGCGGAGCTGTCAACTGATCACCACCTGGTGGTGAGTAGGCTCCGATGGTGGGGGAAGATGCCGGTCCGTCCTGGCAGACCCAAACGTATTGTGAGGGTTTGTTGGGAGCGTCTGGCGGAATCCCCTGTCAGAAGGAGTTTCAACTCCCACCTCCGACAGAGCTTTTCCCATGTCCCGAGGGAGGCGGGGGACATTGAGTCCGAGTGGACCGTGTTCCACGCCTCTATTGTTGAGGCGGCCAATCTGAGTTGTGGCCGTAAGGTGGTTGGTGCCTGTCGTGGCGGCAACCCCCGCACTCGCTGGTGGACACCAGCAGTGAGGGATGCCGTCAAGCTGAAGAAGGAGTCCTATCGGGCCTTTATGGCCTGTGGGACCCCAGAGGCAGCTGACGGGTATCGACTGGCCAAGCGGAATGCAGCTTTGGTGGTCGCCGAGGCAAAAACTCGGGCGTGGGAGGAGTTCGGTGAGGCCATGGAAGCCGACTTCCGAGCGGCTTCGAGGAAATTCTGGTCCACCATCCGACGTCTCAGGAGGGGGAAACAGTGCACCACTAACACTGTGTACAGTGGAAGTGGGGCGCTGTTGACCTCGACTTCGACGTTGTGAGCCGTGGGCGGAGTACTCAAGACCTCCTCAACTCCACCAGCACGTCTTCCTTGGAGGAAGCGGAGTCTGGGGACTCTGATGTGGGCTCTCCTATCTCTGTGGTTGAAGTCACCGATGTGGTTAAAAAGCTCCTCGGTGGCAAGGCCCCAGGGGTGGATGAGATCCGCCCGGAGTTCCTCAAGGCTCTGGATGTTGTGGGGCTGTCCTGGCTGACACGCCTCTGCAACATCGCGTGGTCATCGGGGACAGTGCCTCTGGATTGGCAGACCGGGGTGGTGGTCCTCTTTTAAAAGGGGACCGGAGGGTGTGTTCCAACTACAGAGGGATCACACTCCTCAGCCTCCCTGGTAAGGTCTATTCAGGGTGCTGGAGAGGAGGGTCCGTCAGGAAGTCGAGCCTCAGATTGAAGAGGAGCAGTGTGGTTTTCGTCCCGGCCGTGGAACAGTGGACCAGCTCTACACCCTTAGCAGGTTCCTCGAGGGTATGTGGGAATTCGCCCAACCAGTCTACATGTGTTTTGTGGACTTGGAGAAGGCGTTTGACCGTGTCCCTCGAGGAGTTCTGTGGGGGGTGCTTCGTGGGTATGGGGTACCGAGCCCCCTGATACGGGCTGTTCGGTCACTATACCACCGATGTCAGAGTTTGGTTCGCATTGCCGGCAGTAAGTCGGAATCGTTTCCAGTGAGGGTGGGACTACGCCAAGGCTGCCCTTTGTCACCGATTCTGTTTATAACTTTTATGGATAGAATTTCTAGGCGCAGCCGAAGCGTTGAGGGGGTCCGTTTTGGTGGCCTCAGTATTGCATCTCTGCTTTTTGCAGATGATGTGGTACTGTTGGCTCCTTCAAGCAGGGCTCTCCAACTCTCACTGGAGCGTTTCGCAGCCGAGTGTGAAGCGGTTGGGATGAGGATTAGCACCTCCAAATCTGAAACCATGGTCCTCAGTCGGAAAAGGGTGGAGTGCCCTCTCCGGGTCGGGGAGGAGATCTTGCCCCAAGTGGAGGAGTTTAAGTATCTTGGGGTCTTGTTCACGAGTGAGGGCAGAAGGGAGCGAGAGATCGACAGGCGGATCGGTGCAGCGTCTGCTGTGATGCAGACGTTGTATCGGTCTGTCGTGGTGAAGAAGGAGCTGAGCCAAAGGGCGAAGCTCTCAATTTACCGGTCGATCTACGTTCCAACCCTCATCTATGGTCATGAGCTATGGGTCGTGACCGAAAGAACGAGATCCCGGATACAAGCGGCCGAAATGAGTTTTCTCCGCAGGGTGTCCGGGCTCTCCCTTAGAGATAAGGTGAGAAGCTTCGGTCATCCGGGAGGGGCTCAGAGTAGAGCCGCTTCTCCTCCACATCGAGAGAGCCAGATGAGGTGGCTTGGGCATCTGATCCGGATGCCTCCTGAGCGCCTCCCTAGTGAGGTGTTCGGGCATGTCCCACGGCGGAGACCCGAGGACGACCCAGGACACGCTGGAGAGACTATGTCACGCAGCTGGCCTGGGAACGCCTCGAGATCCCCGAGGAGAGCTGGAAGAAGTAGCTAGGAGAGGAAGTCTGGGTTTCCCTGCTAAAGCTGCTGCCCCCGCGACCCGGCCCCGGATAAGCGGTAGAAGATGGATGGATGGATGGATGGATAATGTCGACTCAACATATTTAAACTTTTGAAGAGCTCTTTTCTAAAAAAAAAAAAAAATGATCATGCCAATTAAAAAAAAGGATCTTAGCGTTCCCTTCTAGTGTGCACAGTCTTGACTATCTGCGGTATCAACATGATGTGTCAAGTGGTTTGAACCTTTAACTTGACAAATTAAAGAAATTTTGGCATTCGGGTGGCAGGAAAATGGATTTCAGCAGTGGGGGTGTTACAGGTAGAGTCCTTTTAGTTCTTTAATGTTCTCCAAATGCTTTATCCTTAATGCGTCATGATGTTGCCACCCTCTGTACTCATTTACTCAGTCCGTTAAAAAAAAAAAAAAAAAAAAAAATTAACAAGGTTTCGAGTTCATATAACTAGTCAGCACTTTTACATCATGAAGTTAAAATGTATTAACAGCTTACACAATGATTCCATAAGGTGCTACGTTCTAAATACAAATGAGGTGTGTCACAAAAGATTGATCTCAAACTACAAACTCTATGACGGTTCCCCTTCAATGTGGGCAAGGTGATCAACCATCTTGTCTACAAAGAGATCCTGCAGTGTTCCCTCATGAGCATCCCACAGTTCCTGGCAAAGAAGAACATTTTCGCACAAGAGCAAGCTTCCTACTCACCTGATCTGTCTCTGTGTGATTTTTTCCCCCATTTTTTCCAAGATCAAGGCAATCATAAATTGCCCAGTTTTCAAGATGTGGGCGTCATAAAAATGGCTGTTATGACAGAGCTGAAGAGGATGCCAAAAGAATCCTTTCAAGAGAAGGCATGTCAGAGAAGCTTGCCGGCGTGAATTTGACTCCGGGGGGGATTTCCGGGGGGACACGCCCCAGACATAATGAGGACAAGCGACAATTGATGGATGGATGGATGCATCTACCCAGAATGCAATGCATTTTGGTCAATAACTCAATAAGTTGTTCATATTGCACAATCGTCATTTTAAAAAGAAAATCCTAAAAATGAATGACCGATTATGTAGGGTTATGCCAAAAATATTTTTAACGGATGTTAACAACATTGTTGTGGTATTTGTCATTCATTGTTGAACGGTGATTGAACAGAATCATCAAAAATGTTGGGTCTGGATAAATATAATTTTTCCCCAGACTAATCAAATCAAAATGACAAATCAATCAAGCAAATTGATTTGTTCCCTATTTGTCCCATTCCTAATGAGTCATTCAAATAATATCCTGTTGTGATCAATTGACATGCTAACTAAATAACCTTCTGTTGGGAAGCTGAGGAGGAGGTTTCCCCAGCACCTGATTTGTGTGGGGGCTTGGGAGAAAGGGGTAGGGGGGGGGGGAGAAATAATACAAAACAATGTTTCAAAGCAAGTAAGAATTGGGCGGCATATTTTTACTTTTCATGGTCCAGGATATTAAGAAACCTCAAGCATAAACTAACCAACCATGAGTGTGTGATTATGTACTTGGCAGGTCAGCATATTAAATCATCAAGATATGGGTCACTGTCAAATGAAAGGCATGAATATCTTTTTTTTAAGTCAGGAAAAATCATTTTTTTGGTTATATTTTCTTGTACACAAAAACCACTGAATATCAAAATTGCCCCCAAACGTGGAATAAGATATTGCAGTAACTTGATAGCCACTCAATTGACAATGCCAGGTCGTGCCAAAGTTTTAAGTTCAAGATGCATTTAACCACATAAATTCATACCTCATATTTATATATACTCTATGATGTTAAAAACGTATTTTTTGACTTAAATGTTAAAAATCAAATCTTGAATAAAACTCTCACACTTGATATTGACCACATCATTTCTTGGGCATCAGATCTTTTTACAGATCTGCTCTTCATTTAAGATGGGTGTCTGTGTGCATGTTATTAATATTCTATATTTTTGTGTTGGTGCACACTGCACCCTAAGCATCCTCTGTTTCATTTTCACACAAAAAAATTTTTAAAAATAAAATAATATAACAAAGACACCTTTAACCAACGGTGGCGCATGACCTACATCGCCGGAAGTTGTTCTTGGTGAGCAGTCTGCACTGGCTGCTTGCCATTACAGCTGTTGCCATATATCTTTTTAATTTTTATTATTGTAATTCAAAGTTTGTTTTGTGTACATTTCACCGATGGCACTGGCAAAGAATGGGAATATGAAGTGCCAGGACAAAAAAAATAAAAACGATACACGTGAGCTACGATAGTGACGTTGCACTGAAGACGCTGCCAAAGTGCGTCCCGTGCCGCGGCGGCATGTCTCGACTAAGGTAGGCACTGATTCCTTTTTACAAACGCACAAGTTGTTGTATCTACTTTATTTTTCTGTTTCGTATTCTGGGACATTGTGGCTGTTGCTCATCATGGCATGCGTGTGTGTATGCGTGCACGTGCGGTAGAGTGAATGGGACACAGGTGGAGCCAATTGTCATAAAGAGGAAGTAAAGTTTCTGAAACAAGAGGAAATGGGGACTACAAAATAAAATGCACTTGACAACATGAAAGACGGGACTAAAACGAGAACAGATGACATCTGGCATACATTTATTTATATTTCACGGAAATGTATAAACCTAATCATTTTTGTCAAGTATATCATTTAAATTCTTAAATATATGTGTAAAAATTGTTCCATATTCATATTCTACATATATTTGTATGTAAATCCGAAATTCCAACAATTGCTTTTTTCGTCATTGTTTTAAAGCTCTTTGAAGTTGTACTCTTACTGCCATGGTCCACTCATTGTGTTTAATGTATTCAGTGCGGTTTTTTTGTTTGGTGGTGGTGTTGTTTTTTTTTTGTTTGTTTGTTTTGTTTTGGGGGTTTTGAGCACTCAAGTCCTGCCAAGAATGTGCTGTTTCTTGACTCGGTGGTGGTACAGCAATGTGAGTGTGAGCGGGCTGTGCGAGCCTTTAAAAAGGAGTAGTAACCTTCTAAATATAGTCAGACGTGACTCAATGCCTCAACGTGACGTTTCACCGACACGTTGCTTGGACTTTTTCCACTGGTTTTCGCCGTCACCCCGGTAACTACAGATGCACTGTGGCCTCCAAGCAGGAAGTGTCAACTTTATGCATGTCATCATCAACATCTAAATGTACTTTGTTATTCTCTACACATATAGGGCTGATATTAGGGCAGGCATTAGGGCAGGCTGTGAAGTGCAAGACATTAAACAAAAAAAAAACAAAACACTTTTAAAAAGTTGTTGATACAGTCATAAATCTTTCTTTTGAAGATTTTTGTGTACAAGAGGGGTGGAGGGACTTTCTTTCTTGCGTGTCCTAGAAAGCAACCAGGGCCCACTTCATTTGTTTTGTTTCAGACTGCCATGCATCTATCATTACTGTAAATGATATGTTCTTGACGTCATCATCTTGTTTTCACAAGTCCTTCGGTGATCTTGTGGGACAACTAAATTGTTACAATGTTGCTGTGTTTTTCCAAAGGAGCCTTTTATTCGGGCACAAAGTGACTGAAGTCCCTGTGTCATACTGTTGTGTTCAACCTCCACCCACGAGTGTGCAGTCTTTCATGACAGTGTTCTCATGAGAACTTGTGTGCAAAGTCAGACCCTGGATTACGTGCGTACTCGTTAGAACTACAATGGAACATCTCAAATTGAAAACAATCAGTTCTGTGATGCTACAAATAATCTATTCCAGGGTCAAACTGTTTAAAATTGAGTTACGTTCCTACGGTGACGATGTAACTCAAACGTCTACATAAATTGGAATGCCCATAAATTGGAAAAAAAAAGAAATCATATTAACAATATAAGTATTTTAATTGGCTAATATTTTGCAAATACATACCTTACTTTAGGCGGCACAGTGGGCAACCGGGTAGCACATCCGCCTCACACTGCAGAGCTCCTTGGTTCGAATCCGGGCTTCGGCCTTGCTGTGTGGAATTTACATGTTGTCCCCGTGCCTGCGTGAGTTTTCTCTGGGTACTCCAAATTGTCCCCGCTGTGAATGGTTGCCTGTCTATGTGTACCCTGTGATTGTCTAGAAACCGGCTCAGGGTGTACCCTGCCTACTGGCTGGACACAATTGGGATTGGCTGCGGCATTCTCGTGACCCTCGTGAAGATGAGCGGGTCAAATCATGGATGGATATTTTACATTGTAAAGTGAAATTGTCCTTTTTAGTTGATGCTGACAGTTGACTGCATTCTCCACATACGATAAAATGATGACAGAACACAGTCACAGTCTGCAGTTTTGGTTCGCTGCAGATGAACAATTTAAGCTTGGCTTGAATTTCATGAATTAAAGAAGGACTCAAATCAACACTGAATATTCTTCTTGAATGTAAGCGTCAACCAAGTGTCATTCTCAGAGTTAACAAGTTGTTGAGATCTGCTTCAAACCCTAAATATACCACAGAGCCCTGATCCCAAAGTTTAATATATTTCAAAATCATCTAACAACATTACCATTAAAAATAAACATCTCACAGCTTCTTTGACTGTGAAAGCATTTACCGGAAGTTCATGCAGGCGTGCAAATTAGGGGAAGAGTCGCCGTAACTTTAAAGGACCACCCAGGCTAAACTTAGTTCCTCCCTGAAAGCTTGTCTCTAAATCAAAATGCATCACTCAAGCATACTGCTTGACACCAATTCCTATTAAGATAGGGCTTTGGCAACCACGAACATGCAGGGGATTGTTTTCTGATCATTAAACTGTGCTAACGCAGGAGCAAAGTTATAAAAACAAAACAACAACAACAACAAATATTTCTATGACAGACACTTCAAGGCCATTCAAACAAAACAATCCAAATGAAAAACAGTTAAGGATGGCAGTAACTATGAGTGCTTTTCTTGTGCCACGTGACAACAAACTAGTTCAGTGTGTTGCTGTTTGGATCTTGAAACTTCCTGTCGGGAGCCTTGTATACAAGAACATGCTCTAACAGGCTATACTGAACATTTTTGTCATCTTAATGTTTGTTCAAGAGTAAAGACAAGGTAACCACTATATAAAAAATGATTACCTTTGTGTCTGATTAGTGGTTGGCACATCAGCCTCACAGTTGAGAGATTCTATGTTTGAATCTGAGCTCAGGCCTTCTTGTGTGGAGGCTTCAGGTTCTCCCTGTGCTAGCGCTGGTTTTCTTCGGTTACTCTGGCTTCCTCCCACATGCCAAAAATGCATGTTAAGTTAAGTGAGGTCTCAAACTTGTCCATAGGTGTCAAGAGGAGTGTGAATAGTTCCTTGTCCATATGTGGCTCGTGATTGGCTGGCAACCAGTCTAGGGTACACCCCACTTCTCACCCAGAGTCAGTTGTGCTGGACTCCAGCTCACCTGCAACCTTAATAAGGACAAGTACTATAAAAAAGGATGGGTGATTTTTTTTTTTCTGCAAAATTTAATGAGCCATTTTTTTCTTCAAATATAAACGTTGCCCTCACAGCACATCCGACATTACATTTGATTTACCCTTTCGGTGATGGCCATTTGGTGCATCCGGAAGCAGAAGCAGACCCGGAGTATTTTGGCAGCTCTTTTCATTGCTGAAGCAGTTCCGAGTGGTGTAATGTGAAGAGGGTGAGGGGGATGGTCGGCACAAAGTAACCGTGGTGCAAAATTTCAAAAGAAAAAAAACTAATGTAGTTGTACAGAAAAAAAATTACACGTTTGCAACTGGCAGCTTGTTAGCATCCATTGCCCTGAACTCCCCCCACCCCTCCCTTATCTGTTACGAAGACAGCTCTCAGGTCCAGACGGCCTTTTTCTTTTCCTTCTTTCTCTGACTATTATCTGCTCTCGGTATGAAAATACCACGATCAGAGTGACCAAAATTACCATTCTTATCAGTATTATCATAACATTTCGAAGAGAAATGTAAACAAAATTAAAGTTAACACATTTTTTGGAATGTAAAAAATTTAAATTCAGAAACCCTATTGACCATTTGGCACTTTAGAAATTGTAGTCTGTCATGATCATGCATGCAAGACCCAACAGAATCAATTTGATTATGACTTATGACTTACTTAATATAATGCTTGCAATTACATTTTGGATGGTGTCCAATTTTGGCTGGAGAGGACAGAAATGATTCCCCGCACTCCCAAATTTTTGTTCCTGAATTTTCTGCATATAGGTACATTATCTTGACTGAACTTTCCATCTGCTGTCGAGAAGAAAATAGAATACGCCCACACTCCGCTCGTGTCCTTTTTGTAGGTGGTCTGGGTTCTGCCAGGTTTCTTTGGACCATAACATATGTGTCTGATTTTTTTCTACGCTGTCTGAGTTGCATCGCCTTCATTTTTTTTCAACAGTTCTTGTCTTTTTTTCACCTTGTCTTTGCTGCTGTGCTGAGCACCAGATGGGAAAAGTACAAAAATAAGGACACAAATCACAATAAAATAGCTAGAATGGCTTGTTGAATTCTTTGCCGATCGGTTAACTTTTGATTAAAATTTGCATTAACCCAATCCAAGATGTCAACACTTCCTGTTATGTTGAAAATGTACATATTTTCGTTTTCTGATGCTGCTTACTGAAATCAAATTAGTATTTATTCTAAATATATCATATAATGATACATTCAAAACTGAATCTAAGATAAGCTGCACGTTGGTCAGATCCACTTATCAAGGCAGCTCATAGCAGACGCACCGACTCAGCCATTCTCATCAGTCACCAGCGTTTGCGGCTAGTGGCTAAAAGCTAGCTGCTTTACAGGCCATTCTCCCACAACAGCTGGCCGCAAGCTACGAGTGTCTGGTCATTAAAGGCACTACAAATCTTTTTATTTTCTATTTTTAACAAAACAGCAATATAGTTTGTTTGTTTGTTTGTTTGTTTTTTTAGGATGGGCGTGCTACAATGGTACTAGCGCTTATGACTGAATGAACCTTTCATTTTAAACGTTTGACAAACACAATTATACTAACTGTACAACATGGGAACCTTCACCACCACTCGTCTGAACAGGGCATTCTTATTAATGTGTATGTGGAATATGAATTAACCAGCAAAATCGCCCAAACTTTTTTAATCCATCTTAGGGGTCGGCCATTTTCTGTCCACTGAAAATGACATCACAGATGCTCAGATAGCAACCAAATATGGCCTAACTTGTGAATGACATATGACCAAACTCAGAAAACAGGTGAGCTGTGATTGGCAGAAACATTTTGACATGACTTCCTCTTTAATGTAACGCTCTGCAAACCAACGGTGATGTGCATCCTTTGCAACCATTGCAACAGTTTGGGGTTAACGGGAGTGGTGCATATCTACGACTACTCTGAAGGGACAGACGTAGTTGCACAACAACAACAAAGGAGAGCACTCAATGACCAAAATAAAATTACATTTAGTGTTCAAATGAACATTAATTTAAAATAATGTCCTGTTCTTTTAATAAAGGGATGAATATGTAAATATGTTTTTTCAAAACTTATTCAGCGATTAATCTGAAAAAAAATCTACAGATCAATCGATGATTGAAATAATCATTACTATAAATCACTATTACAAATCCAAACAAAACAAAGTTGAAACAGCCTCTTGGAATAGATTGTGTTGGAATTGGGTCCATTCAACTTGTTTTTGCACGTGCCACTATCTGACAGCTGTGCCTCGATCAAAAGTGCACTTTGTCCCATCTGTTGCACTGGTAGCAGTCTTATTTTCTCGCTTTTATGTATTGAAGTAACCGCAGTTGTCTGGAAAAGCGGATGACTTCTTGCTAAACTCAAGAAATAGATGCAATTAACTCCGAAATAACTGCACGCGGAAAGTCCATACTCGTGCTTCTAATGCGTCGTGAATTAGTCCAGTCATGCAGCCCGGCCAAGACGCTTCCTCCTTCTTGACGTCAGTGAGGGAGGTAAGCCCAGACAGGGTGGGGGAGGACAGCCTAATTGAAAACAGCCTCAAAGGGAAGCAATGCCGGCCTTTAGCAAGAACTCTCATTGAACACAGTATATCGCGAATGAGTCAACGCCAGCGCGAGCCTTAAAGGAAATGCAGAAACTTTTACTCATACGATAAAATGTTTTCTTTTGCCAAACTACAAATGCTTTGACAACCACCAGAGATGTTGACTCACAGAGTGTCCGCATGAAAACGTTTTTTCACAAGAGCTGTGGTCTAGTCAACATTAACTCTGAACTCATCTTACATCTGGGTGAACAGTGATCTCCTGCCTTTCTCCGTGGCAAATTCTGTCACTCGTGACCCTTTTGTGTGCAAAGCAGTGGTTCCTAACCTGGGTTCGATCGAACCCTAGGGTTTCGGAGAATCGGTCTCTGGAGTTCGATGAAGCCTCTGCCATGGAGGTTAAGACATGCTCAACATGTCAATTAGTCCTGACACGCCCGCTTGGCCATCACTGGCTGCAGATGATCACATTACATTGCTTGTCCAATAAGTGCTGTGGGAAATTTAGTTTGCTCAGTCGTCAATGTGTGACTGTCGTGATAGTACGTCGTAAAATAAAATGTAAAAAAACCCTCGAATACTTATGTCTTAAAATGTTATTTACTTTTTTCTATTTTTAATACATTCATTTTTTTTAATGTCTGGAATTTGTAAAAAGTCATTTTTGTTTTTCCACTAATGAAGGGTTCGGTGAATGTGCATATAAACCGTTTGTGTTCGGTACCTCCGACAAGGTTAAGAACCACTGGTGCAAGGAAACATCAGTGGAAACTGGAATCGAATACTCCTCATGCCTCACTATCAGCTGATAGAACTATGGGAGTTCTCCCAGCCTAAATAGCTGTTTTCTTATTAGTGGCCAGGAATGCAGCATGCTGGTCTAGTATTGGGCAATTTGGAGCTTCCCCTCTTTGAACTCCAGCTTCCGCTCACATTCCAGAAAAGATGTACTGTATGAAAGGTTCAATGAAGACTCTAAACTGTCCATAGGTGTGATTGTGTCAATAATTGGTGGTTGTGGTATATGTTCCCTATAACTAGCCAGACCACGGGGTACTCAGCATCTTACCCAAAGTTAGCTGAAGTAGCCTCTGTCTTATCAAGAACACTTGTGCTAAATGGGCTTTCACTTATATCGCACGTCGCTCTTGCTTAAAATCCAGAAAAGTCTTTTTTTTTCTACATGAAAACAATGTTTTCCCTGCAATGTTTATATTTGCTTGACTGGTATATCTATGATGTTGTGACACCGTTTGACAGCGATTTCAATTTTGAATCGCCACAAAATTTGTAGCGGGCGGGCGGCCACTTGTTGCCGAACCACCCCCACACTGCACGGCAAGAAGTCGATTTCAGCCACGTTGGTCAATGTGTTGCCGCCCTTTGCGTGTCACAGAAAGACGGCAAAATTATCCAGGTCACAGCAAATAGGAAAGTTTTTCCGCAAATAGTTTTTTTCAATTCTTCACATAAGATGCTGTGCTGCCCACATGCAAAGGCCACATTCCATAACATTTGCCTCGCACGTACTAATCATTTATCACATCCACACCTACAGTCAGAATATATACATCCATCACCCTTAGAGCTTGGACATAACCATGAGGGACACACTTGAGTGTGGAACAAAAGTTTATTTCAATAGTCAAAAGCTACACAAATGTTTGAGCAACATTGCACACTGAGCAACACTTTATTTCTGATGTTGGCAGATTTCGACATCATTTTCCAAAGAAAAAGATCACACGTGAGTCAACAGTGAAATTAAAGTACTTGAAAATGCACCACATTTTCAAGCTTTTATAAGTTGCGCTTTGATTATCTGGATGAAATCTCGCCAATATCAAACGAGGTTTGACCCAAGCTATCTCAATCATCTTCGACCAAAGTCATACTAGTACAAACAGTGTTTGAGTCAACGTTATACCTCTTGCTGCTTTCAACCAAATTCACCTTGTGTGAATCAAAAATGGTTTTGCGGGGACTGCGAGTGTTTGGCAACCAGTTCAGGGTGTCTGCTGCCTACTGCTTGAAGACATCTGAGATAGGCTCCAGCATGCCCCGGGACCCTTGTGAAAATAAACGGATCAGAAAATGGAGGGATGGATGAATGGATGGTTTTGCGGGGAGCCATTCTGCAAATATAAATATTTCCACATCAACCAAAGATTCAGCAAAGTGAGCCTCGAAGTAATAAAGACCGTGAGCTGCGTTACAGGAGGCCAAAAAAGCAGCCTTCTGACTCATGACTCCTTCTCGAGAAAAAAGAAAAGAAACACAACTCCTAGGTACAAATACATGCACGTGATAAGCCGTTTATAGCAGTCACACTTCTAAGTAACACGAACTTTATCTCAACCATCACAATAAACAGGCCGTTCCAGCAAATCCATGCCATTTGCTTGTTGTCACTCCCTTAAAAAAATGTCATTGAGGGCTTTTTTTCAATCATATCTGAAAATACAGACATTGAACTGTGTGTCTTCACCCATCTCGGGCAACTCCATTATTTGGGGTCATTGTAATGAGACTTCCCGCGACCCTTGTGAGGATAAAAGCGGATCAGAAAATGGAAGGATGGATGGATTGTAATGAAACTCCCTATTTGAGAAACATGAATGAAATCACCCAGAAATTTTTGCAGTGAATTAGCAAATACATGAAAAAGGAAATTATGCAAATCACATGTTAACACAAAGCACATTAAAGTCAAACTCATCCATCCATTTTCAATACCGCTCATCCTGAACAGGGTACTGGAGCCTATTCCAGCTGACCGTGGGCAAAAGGCGGACTACACCTTGAACTGGTCGCCAGTCAGTCACAGGGCACATATAGAGATGAACAAACATTCACACCCACGTCCACACCGTCACTGAGTGGCAACCGATCCCACGCTGCTCGCACACAAGTCAGGCGAGTCGACCACTACACCATCAGGACCCAAATAATTATATCCATCCATTCATTCATTTTCTGATCTGCTTTATCCTCACAAGGGTCGCAGATGGTGCTGGAGCCTATCCCAGCCGTCTTTGGACAGTAGGCAGGGGACACCCTGAACCAGTTGCCAGCCAATCGCAGGGTACAGAGCAAGAAACAACCATCCGCGCTCACACTCACACCCCGGGACAATTTGGAGTGTACAATCAGCCTGTTATGCATGTTTTTGGAATGTGGGAGGAAACCGGAGTACCTGAAGAAAACTCACGCAGGCCCGGGGAAAACATGCAAACTCCACACCGCAAGGCCGGAGCCCGGATCGAACCCACGACCTCGGCACTGTGAGGTCGACGTGCTAACCAGTGGACCACCGGGCCGCCAAATAATTATTATGTTTAAAAATAGCGTCAAAAACAAATGTAGGGATTTTAACCTAGCCCCCTTACTCTTAGTCTTCCCATGGCCTACAGAGGAGCCCGGGACAGAAAGAGACTGGAGCGACTGGTCAGGAGGGCCAGTTCTGTCCTGGGCTGCTCCCTAGACACTGTGGAGGAGGTGGGCAACAGGAGGATGCTCGCTAAACCAAAAGCTATGATGGACAGTCCCTCCCACCCCTTCCAGCCCGTCCTGACAGCGCTGGGTAGCTCCTTCAGCAAGACACTGTTCCACCCGCGCTGCAAGGAGAGATGCTGCCGCTCGTTCCTACCGACTGCTGTCAGGCTGCTGAATAAACATACGTGAAAACCTGTATCCATTGTAAATAGCACAGCCACCTTATGCTGTGTTTTCCATGCTATTCCTAATTTATTATATTTATTCTACAAATATATTGCTAATGCTATATTTTATATTGCACTTAACTGTGTACAGTTCTTTTCTGAAACATTTATTTTTGTGCAATGAAACACTTTGTTCCCCCCACCCCCATTTTGCTGCTGTAGACTGCAAATTTCCCCAGTGTGGGACAAATAAAGGTTATCTTATCTTAAACTGACTTGTTTGTGTGGTTCTTCTTCTTCTTTGAAATAAAGTGTGGATAAAGCGAACGTAACACAAATGTGTGAAACGTAAAAGGATAAAGGCTTTAAATGATTACATTTCATGGTAATATCTCATTTGAGGAACCGAAGACAGGCAACATGTTTTTTTTTTTTTTTTCCCAGCGCTCTAGATAGTTTATCTTAATTGTATGCCTTAAATGCTGACAAATCACTGTGTCACTTTACTTGATGGAAAACAAATGAATTTTCTAGTTAATTTTATCTGCATCTATATTTGCTTTCCTCGTGATACAAATGGCACTGATTAGTTGGGATGGCCTTTACACAGTTCTGAAGAAATCGGAATATCGCCAAACCCATGCCACTCTGTCCTACTTTACTTGTTTATGCTGACTGCACCTGTCTAAATATAGCATTACTTTACTGGTCGTGTTTCCCTTTGCGATTGTGCCAATAAGGCCACCGCCTGATCTGTCTTTCTCATTCTCAATTTTTTTCCGATTTTGATGAACAAAAATGATGGCTCTCTTCGTTAACAATGTATTTAACAAAACATTATCAGGTAAAAGATTTAGATACCAGTGACTTGAATGCCATTTTGACACAGATGCAGTATTTTTCGATTCCTCAAAACTCTGCTCCAACTCATTCATCTCCTCATTACTGCAACTCCAGAAAGCCAAATTACAGGTGCTTTTCAGATCTGATTTTAATTAATGAGCCATTGGTCACAGAACTTCAAAAATAGTGTCGGACGTCTGTGACAATTGATCATTCCGATTGACTGTTAGCTAGCCAATCAGTGCATAAGAAAAAAGTACACAAAAGCAAAGCCTTAGCAAAGAAATGGGACGATCTTGTAAATTAAACTCAGGAAAACGTTGCCTTTTACTTCATCTACGTTTAAGGCTCAATTCCGATTTTGTTTTCCTCTGTGATTCTCAGATATGTATCAGATTTATGTCAATGCAACTGCATTCTGAACGGGCAGGTCACATTTATCCAACCTAGACATCACTGAAAGATCCAGCTGCACTCCGCTGCAGGCAGGCGGCGGAGAGAAAGCGCTCCGGAGGGAGATTGATGGTTTGAATGTACGTGAATCTGCCAAGTTGTTTTGAGTATGATTGAAGCTTATATATTCCTTTAATTTATTCCCACTTGAAACATGAGGCATAAAGTGGACATTTGTGGTGAGAGGAGTAATCCACTCACACAGACAGACAGTTCATTTACTACACGCGGCGATGACATGATGTCATCCCCAAAAATGTTTTCTTCCTCCCGCATCACGCCTCTGTAGATATGAGATGATGAAAAGATTAGACACTACTTACTTCCATAAATGCTACATTGTGAGTGACACCGTCTCTTCTTCGGCACATGTGGGTCACTTCAGGGACGTGTATATTCACACACCAGGCAGACCCGAGCTCACATTTAATGTGTAATGTGAATGCATACAGCCCCCCTCAGAAAAAAAAAAAAAAATCTGCTTTCACCAAAAAATACAAATTGAGCATTAAGACCTGCAGTGTGTACCTGGCCTAAAACCTGTTCTTGCTTATGAGTGTACAGTTTTGGCCAAGCTTCTGTAAATATCTGCATTTTATTTCATGAAAACCTTGACCACACTTGGTATGATAAATCATGACGTTTTGCTCCCCTTGACTTCTCAGTGAGATACTGCGTCATCCTGGCCACCCTACTGAAAAATACAGTACAGGATATGGCTGATCTGCCCGTGAACATGTTACCTTTCATCGTGGTTTTTTAAAAATGGTCAGAAAACTCTTTCGGCGTTCGTAATCTATCTATCTTGGTCTACCTGGCACGATAAACAGTTTTATCTTTTTTTAAGTTTGGGAACATTTTATTCGCTTGCTATCTCGACTGCTCTCTAGTTAGAAAAATGTAGCCTTTATGATGTCCTATTTATGTTTTTTTTTTATTTACTGTATATCCATATCCTATAGATTTAAGAAATATTTACTTGTTAAAATTGTATCAAGTCTTGTCTTGCCAGCTATAGCTACACTGGATAGATAACTTACGGTCAAAATTACCGTATTTTACTGGCAGCAGTGATCCAGTAAAATACTCTAAGTTTGAACAATATCTTTCTGTGCTTATGATTTCCAGTATAATAGCCTGCTGTAAATGTATGTCTTGTTAACATACGCTGGAACAAAATTATTGGGTGAAATTTTCCAGCAAAGTCTTTCCAGTTTTACACCAAATGCTTAACAGCGCCGCTGTGGAGCTCTCTGGTTTTAGATGTGTGATTTTTAAATGATTTGGATACAAAAACAACAGAAATATAAAATTAGAAAAATATTTATTTGTTCACATTGTCTCTTCACGTGACGACATCAATCCATTGCAAATTATTTATTAATCATGTAAAAACGACAACAACAATCCTGATACATTCATACTTCACACATGTGAGTGGACGTAGATACTCCTGCATCATTTTGGTAAATGACAGCAGGAATGTCGCTGTTTGAAAATGATGTTTGCCCTTCATAAAGTGAAGTCATGTAAAATGGTTTTATTTTCATGCGGTCGGCGGTGCACGCCTGATACCTGCTTCTTTGAACAAATAGCAAAAAACGATGTTGGTCCCTCAGAACGTGGGAGTGGTCTCTTATCGGGAACTCAATGTTTTGGCTCAGAAGCTTCCGTGAAGGTCTCTGGAAGCCAAGTGGACTCCCTTTTTCTCACATCACAAATGCAACGATTTTGACAAAGGGGATTCCAAAGCAAAGGTCCTTTTGAAATGTATGTACAGATGTGGACACATGTCCTTTTTTCAAGTGTGCAACCCTGCAGAAAAGTCTCCTCAGAACTCCAGTGCAACAACAAACGTGGTGAAAAGTGGTTTGTTTTTATGGCTATTCACATATGTACAACCACGTATTCCTTATAAATATTTCCACGCGCAATACCCAGCATCCTGTTATGTACAGCATTTCTATAATCTTTTGATGTATGGATTATGTCTCTCTTATTTAAGTGCATAGGATAGGGCAAAAGCCCTCGGTACAGTTTCATTTCCATGTGCAACAACATGTTTGTGTCAAAGTATGTTCTGCTCCTTTCACTAATTAATACTTCCTTTTTTTCTCTTGCCTGCTTTAGCAGCTGCATGAAAGCCCCTTTGTTGTCCTGAGATGGGTGACAAAATAAATTAATTAATTTAAAATAGCAGACGTATAATAAATTAACTCGCCGGGATGTCACTGGGCGCTCTGGACCTACACATTCAACTTGTAACTTTTAGCACGTGGCCGGCATGACCTGCGGAACCACACCCAGTATAAAACCATCATGATGAGCCAGTAACACAAGTAGACCACGCAGCCAAAGATAAGAAAGTCCGTTTCCATTCTCTTGGCTGGAGTAAACCAGTCCATTTGACTCTCTCTGTAGATTGTGTAACCCAGTCCTGATAATAGAATGGCTGCCCACACTGACAGCGGCAGCAGGGGCATGTAGTTCCCCACAATCTTCCGCCGGCCCGACGTCCCCCAGCTGCTCTTGTTCATGGTGAGGATGGCGAAATACTTGGCCGGCAGCAGGCTGGTCATGTACAAAGCCGAGTAGAGGGACATGAACACCATCACCAGGTCCCTGCGCAGGATGCAGGCGTACGCCGCTTTCACCAGCCCGATCAGCTGGATGCAGCACAGTACCCACAGGATATCCCACAACGTGCCCGTCCAGAACAGTTGGATGATGGTGGCCGTGACGAAGAAGGGGAACACCCCCGACACGATGGACTCGTATGTCATCCACAGGTGGTGCTTGTGCCACCACATGGCATTGAAGAGCCACTCGCGGAAATAGGACTTTGTCCAGCGGGTCTGCTGGTTGAGCCAGCGCAGAAATTGAGCTGGCGTCTCTGTGTAGCATTTGGAGCGAGATGTGTATCTGGAAAAGAAAAAGATCAGTGGAGACGCCACGTTAGAAGATTCAGATACGCTGCCAGCTCGAATAAAGTGAAAGAGCGATCCTTCCCGATGCACTGTCAATAGGTTTATTGCTTGAGACAGTCACACACACAAATACAAAATGAATACACTCACAAGGAGCACTGAGAAGATTAATCAGGCAGGGCAACCCGAGCTGGAGTCAGAGCTCTTGATGTTACGCACTAGGCCACCAACTACTATTATATGGCTTTTATATTTAATACAGAGGAGTGACGTCATTATAGAATGAGGGTCTGCTGACACAAAACAACTGTTAACTATGCTGCTTCCAATTTCTGAAGCCGTTTTCCTCTTTATGGTCATGGGAAGCTGGAGGCTATCCCAGCTATGATTTTGGCCAGAGGTTTCGCCAGCTATTTACTATGTTGCTTTCATATAATTGTTTCCTTCATTTGGAGAAACAAAATTTGCCTTAAATGTAATTTTGCCATGTATGTCTCACTTCCCATTCCTCCAGACAGGATGCCATGTGCCACAACAGGCCAGTGGAAGTGCCTGGCCTGTTGGGTGCAAATGACACGACACAAATTCTGACTAGCAAGCAGGAGACCTGACCAGGAAAATTCACTGAAGCAATTCAGTGGCTTGACAGCGAGCCTTTTATTTCAGCAATAAAGTTTTATGTTGAAGCACAAATTAGTGTGGAACACAGATTGGCGTCTGATATCAATACCATTAAGACATGTGGCCAACCTTACTGTCAAGAAAGACCACTGGCGGTGATCTTATGCAATTACGGCAGCGCTCTATATTGATTCTTACTTTGTGGCGTATCCCATGCTCAGCATACGGTTGGTAAGATGTCTGTCATCTCCAAAAGTGCAGTGAGTCCCTAAAAATTTCTGATTGTACCAAGATTCCAGAAATGCCTGAAGCAGATCATTCCTGTAGAGCCCTAAAACAGAAAAACGACAAATTTATATTTATGGCTACAGATTGGAATAGTGTCAACCTCGCTCCAGAAATAAACATACCCAAGGGTCCACTTATGCAGGAGACGCAGTTGAAAAAAGACTGACAAGACCGCTCTATGTTGAAGGCCATCCAGTAGCGAAGACTGCTCATGAAGCTTATGTACGAGTCCTTCATGTTGAGGATCATCACATCCCCGCCGACTGCGCCGTACTTGGTGTTACTCTCCAGCACCTTGCACAGCTCCACTGTAGCCAGGGAGTCCAGCTTGGTGTCCGAGTCGCATACCTGTACAGATGAATGGGAAACCGTTGGAGCATGTATGACATATAATTGATGCCGTCTGCCTGTCGTTACTGTTGTACGCTCCGTTTGTCGCCGTTTGTGTGTGTTGCTGCTCCATGTGTGTTAAGGAACCCTTTTTTTAAGCTTTATGATTACCGTACCATCTACGCAAATTTCCATTAGCCTGTCTACAGCATTTCACATTATATGTTAGCATTAAGCTAGCGGGCTTAGGATAGATAAAATGAATGGCTTAAATACAACACTTGTGCGCTCTTTTGTCCTCATGAGTACAACGATTCACTCCTCTCTATATGAACATGACACGGGATGTAACAACGTTATCACTGGGGGAAAAGCGAAGGCTTAAAACTACGTGCTAAACTGTTGTATCCAATGTCCCACAGATTTGGAACCATCTTGAATCTCATCTTAAAGCTGCCCAATCTCTCCACATCTTTAAGGGGAAACTAAACACTGAGTTATTGTGTCGGCATTTATAATTTGTTTGAATCTACTGACTGTGATCAATATCCCGTTTGTCCCTAAACTCTTAATTGAATGTATCTTTTTGTGTCTTGTTTTGTCTTGCTATGTGTTTAAATATCATGAGCCGCCACAAAATAAGTAGCTTCTAGTGGTTTCTCTTTCACATCTTGTCATTGGGTAAAGTTCAGGTCGCACTCATGATATATATGCAAGGTGATACTTGACATGACATGATACTTGAAATAAGGACAAAGTCAAAGTAGCTGTCCAGTTGGATTTGCAAAGTTGTCTTACTAGTGAGGACAATGAGCATACTAGTACATTGATCTTAAACTAAATGTCAAGAATAGCATCTAAATGTTGGAGCATTTGTTGGTATCCAACTACAGCAATGAACTGTCTTAGTGAGGACAAAGAGCATATGATAACATAAACCTTCAGCTGCAGCAGCATATCAAGGATATTGAAAAAAATGTCCAACATCCTGAGGGGAACTGGAGCGAGAGAAGAAATTGACTTACCTGGATGTAGTCGACTGAAGATCCGAGGGCCTTAAAGGCAGTGTACATCACTTCCCGCTTGCCCCCCCATTTCTGCATGATGCACACATGGCTCTTGGTCTGAATCAGGTGCTCCACTTCCTTTCGCTGGGGGTCCTCTCCTTCAAAGAAGAGGCTCACGGCACCGGTCTCCTCATTGAGATGCACCTTATTGGGGTCCCACGTGTGGTAGTTGTTGTTCCACACGTAACACGCTGGGTCCTGGTCGGCAAACACCTCCCTGAACATCTCCATCATGTAGCGGTCATCGTCGCTGTTCCCATCTACCACCATAATGATGCGTAGCAGCTCAGGTGGGTACTGGAGGGCCCGGACAGAGTTGAGGCACTCTCTGAGGTAGACGGGGTCCTCCTGGTAGGCCGAGATGGTGAAGCCGATGGTCTTGGTGAAGGTGCATGGCTTTTTGCGGCTCCTCATTTTCCCCTGCTCGATGAAGGCGAAAAGACTCTGGACCAGCACGTGGAGTGAAAGCAGGAGGCCATAAAAGCCAAAGGAGATGATTCCGTACAAGGAAGTGGCCAATTGGAAACCTTCGACGTAGGCCCACACCATCACACCAAGAACGACCAGCGCAAAAAGGAACGTGAAGATGGCTCGGAGTATTGAGCCCAGCTTCTTGAGGAGAGGTTTCAGCTCCATTGTCTTCACCTATATGAAAGCACACACACGGGATAAGATGGAAGGTCAGTGCACCTGTTCAAGCGCGAAAAGAAGAAAAAGATCCAACAAAGTCAGCGAGTGGTTTTATGAGGACTTGTTAAAAAGAAAAGCCAAAGTAACAGGCTCCCGGACCTACTCTAAGTATGTGCTGTCCTCATTTGAAATCATGGCAAGGGACACAAACGTTAGAATAACAATTGTCAAAGCCAAGTAGATTATCGTTTTTGTCTCTCCTGATTCTGGGGCTTTAAAAAGAAAAAAAAAAGAAGGCTAAAAATAATTCCAAATGAAAGCTAATTCAAGCATGACTGCTTGTCCAGTAAAATGTTATTCATAACCAGGGACAGATGACTAAAAATACAATACTTTGTTGTCTAATATCGAACAAATGTGATTTAAGGATAAATGGTAATACACTAAACTGTACAGTTTCACTCTTAAGAGATATTTAACTAAAACGAAACACTTGGGGAAACCTGTTAAAGAATATGAATACGAATAATAATAAGAATCTATCAATTTTCTAATCCGCTTATCCTCTCAAGGGTGGCGGTCATGCTGGAACCTATCTCAGCTGTCTTCGGGCAAAGCTGTTTGCCAGCCAATCACAGTAAAATCATAATAATAATAATAATAATAATAATAATAATTATAATTATAATTATTATTATTGTATATAATAATAATAATAATTATTATTGGTAGATATGCTGCGGGTAGGTACAAGGTGGATAAATGACTGTAGCAAACACTTCACACAATAAATAAGATGATTTATATTGCTTGATCGTTTTTTTTATTAATGCTGTGCATAATTGGTCTAGTTTTTTTCGTCATAATTTTAAGAGCAAATCTATCCAAAATTGAAAATCAATAGTATTTGTTTTCTGAAATCGTTAAAACTCGTACCTAAGTGATCCTTGGGGATTTAGCTGAACCTGGCGTTGCGCTCTGGACGCATCCACTCTCGCGTCGCTCCTGTGTGCGCGGTTGTGAAGGGCTTTGACTTTATAAGCTCCCGACTTGGATGTGGAGAGCCATCTGCGAGCCGGCCCAAGAGTGAGTGATGATCGAGCGACGCTCCCCCTGAGTCAGCCGTGCGTCAGTGCGACTGTGCAAGGCGGTGGTCCCTTTGGCTGAAGAGCGCGCCCATCCGCGCTGCTTTGTTGCCCCGTTTTTTTCTTCTTTTTTTTTTTCCTACTCAAGCATCACCATGCATCATGTCTGTCGTCCCCTGATTCCG
The DNA here is from genome assembly GCA_026261675.1 of Hippocampus mohnikei. Lineage (NCBI taxonomy): Eukaryota > Metazoa > Chordata > Actinopteri > Syngnathiformes > Syngnathidae > Hippocampus > Hippocampus mohnikei. The sequence goes on along the minus strand of JAKGUB010000556.1, from coordinate 11,754,406 downwards.
AGAAGAAAAATACCTCACTTGTATTGCACGGTCCTGCCTGGGCTTTTTATCTCTTTCCCAGCCAACCTGGCAAGACCTTTAAACCCCCCGCCCCCCACCACCGATATTAAATGGCAACCCATTAAAAATCATAACCTGGAAGAATACTCCCCACCCTTTTTAATTTCACTTTCATTCATACATTCCTTTTTAAAGCATTTCAATCGAATCGGCCTTTTGAAATTAACACAAAAGAAATCTTGGATTCCATCCATCGAACTATTTTCTCATCCGCTTATCATAACGGGTCGCGGGAATCCAAGTTTTCTCCTATCCAAACTAAATGCCGTCCTCTGCTGGCCGTTTTCTTACACTACCCAAATAAAATTGCTTTTTTTTTTCTTAGGCCAAGTGTGGCAATCGTGCTGACACAGCGTACAGTCTGTACTTATGGAGAAGCAGATACTTATCAAACTAAAGTCTAGTAAAAGTAAATGTATTGATTCAAATGATTTTCTTCAGGGGGAAGCCACATCCTTTTTTTTCTTTACAACATGTTGTATTGGGCCCCACTAGTCTAAACACAGGATTCGGATTTATATTGCGTCGATGGGGTATGAATTCAGCAGCAAAATCGCCCCGTTTTTTTTCATCTCACGGGCGGCCATTTTGTCACTTGCTGTAGACAGAAAATGACATCACGTGCCTAAGAGTTTACGTCATGACCAATCCACATCCATCCATCACTTTTCCAAACCGTTTATCCTCACGTTTTTCGTAGACCTGCTGGTGCCTATGAGTCTCCATCTGGCTTCCAGCGTTGTCTCCAAAGCTTCCTGCCAAAGAGAATCTCAGAATCTTGAACTCTCCCACCTCCAACTCCGTCTTCTGGTTTGTCTACTGTCCTCCCTTTCCTTTCACTTAAGATGGTGCTACTCTTTCACAGATGAGCCCTTCCACTTAAATAGCACGATGAGAGGATTTTTGTTTGTTTCCTTTGTTTTCTTCTTAATTTTAGTGAACTGACACAACTAGACTGTAAATTTCCCCAGTGTGGGACAAATAAAGGATATCTTATCAACAAAATTAAATGTGTGTCAGAGAGATGCAGAGCCAGGAGAAAAGGTCACAGCGACACAACAACCGAGCTCATGTACCTATCAATTTATGTGCCAAACATGCCTAATCTAACAGTATCATGCATGTTTTGGGGGACCATGTTCCCTCATTGCATCATATTATTCACATGGCCTTCTAGGGACTTCAAAAATGGCCTTCCGCACCACTGCCTGAAACATTTTTTGTTCTTTTTACAAGACAATCTGTTGAGCTCTTGTGAAAGTCCACACCCTTCCTTAACCGCACGAGCTGCTTGAACCATCAGCACATGCAGCACACACTCCACGGCAGGCACAAATAGAAAGTCACCAGGCAGCTGATGTCATGTGAAGCAGCTCGGCCAGTCCATGAGTATATGAGAGGAGGTCAATTAAATGTGTTATTATTCTGACCTTTCTCTTTGGGATCTGTTTATGTGCTCAAATGGACTTTACAGATGATGATGTTGGAGGATGACGTTTCTTTTAAAGTCAACTTTCAACAAGATGGCTGCATTCTTGAATGACTATTCAATGGAAAACATGGCATTTTTAGTCTAAAAACTGCACATTTTTTCTGGGTGGGGGAGTGGGGGCTTTTTTGGCTGCGATTGGCTGGTAAACAGACGAGGGTGTAGCTGCTCTCGCCCAAAATCTGGCGGGATGGGCTGCGGCTCGACCATTACTTTCAGACGATAAGGTATATACATAATTTGTCTTCCTTAAAAAAAATAAACATTGCAACGTTCATTGTCGTTACTCTTCTCCATGGGAAACGAACAGAAACATTTTGACTTAATGTGACTTGTCACCTTTAGTCATCATTACTCCATCTCACACACACACACACACAATCACAAAAACTTCAACGATATTAAGATGGACCATGGTTAGTTTTAGAGGACTTTAAAAGCGTGGTGCATTATACATTGTTATTTTGAAAATGTGTCAATTAATTGAACTGCACATAATTATATCAAATAAACAAATGAATGTACATATGAAATGGCTTATTTGACGAATGTTTTTTTTGGTGAAACACATTCAATTAGCAAATTGTTTTAGAAGAGAACTGAATCAAACAATACATAAATAACAAAGAAATACATTTTATTCGCCATGACTAAATGAACGCAAGAACTGTTAACAGGTTTATAGAGCTTTCTTGGACCGCATAGTAAAACGGGGCAGGCCGTACTTTGCTCAGCTCCAGATGTAGAGTCGATTGCGCATAACTCTGTTAAACAATGGCTTTGGCGCAAGGAAAGAAACGAGGCGATATCATTCCGTTCCTGTGAATTTGGTCAACGCACGCCCTCTCCAGTGAAGCGCGGGTCAGAGCTGGGCGGTTGCTATGGCAACAACACGTCAACTTCACCTCGCGCTCCACCAGCACACGCGACCAACATGTTGCCCGTAAGGTCCAAAATGTCCAAACGGATGCTACAAAACCTGGCGGAAAGCATTTGCAAGAAAACGATCCACTGTGAGTATGATTCGCTCTTTATTATTAACATTATTATTATTTATTTGGAAACTAGGCTCGGAGTGTTTAACCATTGCGCAACTTTTGTCTTGATGATGCGCTCATTTGTCCTTGTTCTTGTTTTACTGGGCCTAGTCAATAAAAGAGAAGTTGAGTGCCTCATCAGAGAGTTTCATGCCTTATTAGAGGAGCCGGCGAGTTCTGCAAGGTCAGTCGGCGGCTTGGACAGGTGGAAGTTAAGAAGCTTCCTGCACAACGCCTTTGGACTCACTAACGACACCATCATGGATGGGGGTACAGCACTCTATCACATACAGTGGATACAAAAGCTCTACACACAAATATTCAGCTGCTAGTTTTTGGGTGAAAAATTAAATGGCTTGCGTTTACATGTTCCGGAATAGGCACGTCCCGTTCGTGGTAATATAGTTGTGCCGAACTTTCTCCACGTGACGACTTCATTGTGTATATTTAATGCCATGGAAATATCGGGGTACCCTTTTCCTGAATGAGACCTTTGAACACTGAGATCCCTCGGGTACCATATGGAAAGTCAGTAGACCATAGCACGTGCTCAACCCCATTTAAGATGAGTTTGAATGTAATAAGTTACAGTAATTGTCAACACAGCTATCCTCCATGCGAGGGTGTGCACACTTGCGCAACCATATCATCTCAGTTGTTTATTTTTGCTTCACTTCTCGAAAAAAAAACATTTCAATTGAATTGTAAAGGCTTTAAATCACTTAAATGGTTGAAAACATTTTGATTTACCTTATCGTTTTATATCACGAAACCAGGTGTTTGAACAGCGGTGTGTGGACTTTTTATATTCACTGTATATAAAGTCACGCTATTATCGAATTGGTAATAGTACTCACACTATGTACTGTAGTAGAAATACAGTAGAAGCTTGTGTAACAAAAAAAGACCAGGAAAAGTACTGTAAAAGTACAGAACTAATTTACTTAAGTAAATGCTCTTAAATGTAATCACGTATAAAACATTTTTTTACAGACTGTACTTGTTTGGATAACTTCAGGTGTACAGGTGTAGTTTCTCTCTAATTAACTTTCATTGTTCTCATACTGAGAAATCTGCCATCAAAACAACACCTAGCTTGCAAAGTGACGAACAGGAAATGCTAAATTTTCATGAGAACAGAGAAAATATGTCTCACTTGTGTGTTTTTTGTCTTTTTTTCTCTTCAGATTAGATGGAGAAATTAGGGGCTTGTTATTGTAAGCCTGTCCCAAGACACATTTTGACATTTTTATCATGAATCAATCTTTTCGTTAACAACATTAAACAATTCATTCTGGATAGGAAATAGCTTGCTTATCCGAATTTGTTGCGCCATTGTCGTAGAGGCTTCCTGGTTTACTCTGCTGTCCCTCTTTTCTCCATGAAAGACCCTCAAACCTCAATCAAGCAGCATGTCAACCATATTTGACTTCACCTCCCTTTATTGATCTTTTTACGTTATGTCATGATCACCCACAGAGGAAGAACCTGTTCAATTTTGCTGAGGATCTGGATAATGGTGTAAAGAAAATAATTTCTTCTCTCTGTTCATGGAATCCCATATTGGTGCTTGAGTAAAAATTTCAGCACATTTTATCCATATGATCCCAATTTACAATAGACGATATCGCAACACACTTTAAACATTGAGCAGGCAAACACAAATACAGTATCACACCGGATTTGAACATGTCAACAGCTCATCCTTGGCAAATCTCCGTGCGATTGACTCAAATTAATGACAGCCTTTAGATTTGGACACATCACTGTATTTTTTGGCTCCTCTACGGCACCTGTAAAACAAGCCAAATGTGTCAATCTATTGTGACATAAAATGTGCTAACCAGGAACGAATACTTGACGTTACTGTCTCTCATCCTGCAGTGTTCCGGACATTTGACAAAGACAATGACGGTTTGGTCAGCTTGAAAGAGTGGATTGAGGGACTATCGGTTGTTCTTCGGGGCACCTTGGACGAAAGAATAAAATGTAAGTCCGAAAGCATACAATTCCAAGGAGAATTTCTCCCACTGGGATTCTTTTCTCTCCCGTGCTCCATCATTCCTGTAGACTGCTTTCACGTGTACGACTTGAATGCTGACAAGTACATCACCAGGGAGGAGATGTTACAAATGCTGAGGTACAGCCTCAGACTACCTGGGGAGGAGGACCCATACGACGGCATCAAAGACCTGGTGGAGATCACACTCAAGAGGATGGTGTGTATCCTATTGAACAGCAGGTTTTGAAAAAAGGACAGAAACACTGAACTGGTGGACATTTTAATTCTAAAGATAAAGACGGGCAAATTAAGTTCACCAGAAAAGGTTTTACTGTAAGGTGGACCCTCACATAGTCGTGATTTAGCATTCGCGGATTCATGCATTCATGGTGTGCTAGAGAGTACTCCTGCTGGGGACTCCCTCGTTCTGCTGGGGGACTTCAATGCTCATGTGGGCAACGACAGTGAGACCTGGAGGGGCGTGATTGGGAGGAACGGCCCCCCCGATCAGAACTCGAGTGGTGTTTTGTTATTGGACTTCTGTGCCCGTCACGGATTGTCCATAACGAACACCTTGTTCAAACATAAGGGTGTCCATATGTGCACTTGGCACCAGGACACCCTAGGCCGCAGTTCGATGATTGACTTTGTGGTTGTATCATCGGATTTGCGGCCACATGTTTTGGACACTCGGGTGAAGAGAGGGGCGGAGCTGTCAACTGATCACCACCTGGTGGTGAGTAGGCTCGATGGTGGGGAGGACGCCGGTCCGTCCTGGCAGACCCAAACGTATTGTGAGGGTTTGCTGGGAGCGTCTGGCGGGATCCCCTGTCAGAAAGAGTTTCAACTCCCACCTCCGGCAGAGCTTTTCCCATGTCCCGGGGGAGGCGGGGGACATTGAGTCCGAATGGACCATGTTCCGCGCCTCTAGGAGGCGGCCGACCTGAGTTGTGGCCGTAAGGTGGTTGGTGCCTGTCGTGGCGGCAATGCTGGTGGACACCAGCGGTAAGGGATGCCGTCAAGCTGAAGAAGGAGTCCTATCGGGCCTTTATGGCCTGTGGGTCCCCAGAGGCAGCTGACGGGTATCGACTGGCTAAGCGGAACGCAGCTTCAGTGGTCGCTGAGGCAAAAACCCGGGCGTGGGAAGAGTTCGGTGAGGCCATGGAAGCCGACTTCCGGACGGCTTCGAGGAAATTCTGGTCCACCATTCGACGTCTCAGGAGGGGGAAGCAGTGCACCACTAACACTGTGTACAGTGGGGATGGGGCGCTGCTGACTTCGACTCGGGACGTTGTGAACCGGTGGGCAGAGTACTTCGAAGACCTCCTCAACTCCACCAGCACGCCTTCCTTGGAGGAAGCAGAGTCTGGGGACTCTGAGGTGGGCTCTCCTATCTCTGTGGTTGAAGTCACCGATGTGGTTAAAAGCTCCTCGGTGGCAAGGCCCCAGGGGTGGATGAGATCCGCCCGGAGTTCCTCAAGGCTCTGGATGTTGTGGGGCTGTCCTGGTTGACACACCTCTGCAGCATCGCGTGGTCATCGGGGAGAGTGCCTCTGGATTGGCAGACCGGGGTGGTGGTCCCTCTTTTTAAAAAGGGGGACCGGAGGGTGTGTTCCAACTACAGAGGAATCACACTCCTCAGCCTCCCTGGTAAGGTCTATTCAGGGGTGCTCGAGAGGAGGGTCCGTCGGGAAGTCGAGCCTCAGATTGAGGAGGAGCAGTGTGGTTTTCGTCCCGGCCGTGGAACATTGGACCAGCTCTACACCCTTAGCAGGGTCCTCGAGGGTACGTGGGAATTCGCCCAACCAGTCTACATGTGTTTTGTGGACTTGAGAAGGCGTTTGACCGTGTCCTCGGGAGTTCTGTGGGGTGCCGGGAGTATGGGTGCCGAGCCCCTGATACGGGCTGTCCGGTCCCTATACTGCCGATGTCAGAGCTTGGTTCGCATTGCCGGCAATAAGTCGGAATCGTTTCCAGTGAGGGTTGGACTCCGCCAAGGCTGCCCTTTGTCGCCGATTCTGTTCATCACCTTTATGGACAGAATTTCTAGGCGCAGCCGAAGCGTTGAGGGGTCCGTTTTGGTGGCCTCAGTGTTACATCTCTGCTTTTGCAGATGATGTAGTACTGTTGGCTCCTTCAAGCAGGGCTCTCCAACTCTCACTGGAGCGTTTCGCAGCCGAATGTGAAGCGGTTGGGATGAGGATCAGCACCTCCAAATCTGAAACCATGGTCCTAAGTCGGAAAAGGGTGGAGTGCCCTCTCCGGGTCGGGGAGGAGATCTTGCCCCAAGTGGAGGAGTTTAAGTATCTTGGTGTCTTGTTCACGAGTGAGGGCAGAAGGGAGCGAGAGATCGACAGGCGGATCGGTGCAGCGTCTGCTGTGATGCGGACGCTGTATCGGTCTGTCGTGGTAAAGAAGGAGCTGAGCCAAAGGGCAAAGCTCTCAATTTACCGGTCGATCTACGTCCCAACCCTCATCTATGGTCACGAGCTATGGGTCGTGACCGAAAGAACGAGATCCCGGATACAAGCGACCGAAATGAGTTTTCTCCGCAGGGTGTCCGGGCTCTCCCTTAGAGATAAGGTGAGAAGCTCGGTCATCCGGGAGGGGCTCAGAGTAGAGCCGCTTCTCCTCCACATCGAGAGGAGCCAGATGAGGTGGCTCGGGCATCTAATTAGGATGCCTCCTGGACGCCTCCCTGGTGAGGTGTACCGGGCATGTCCCACTGGCAGGAGACCCCGGGGACGACCCAGGACACACTGGAGGGACTATGTTACCCAGCTGGCCTCGGAACGCCTCGGGATCCTCTAGGAAGAGCTCGAAGAAGTGGCTGGGGAGAGGGAAGTCTGGGCTTCCCTCCTAAAGCTGCTGCCCCCGCGACCCGACCCCGGATAAGCGGTAGAAAATGGATGGATGGATGGATGGATGGATTCATGCATTCAGAGAATTTTTGGAGGAATTTATTACGTTATTAGCGGAATCCCCCACTTATTCACCCTTTTTCCCCCTTGATCGCCGCTTATGCACGTTAATTTTTTTTTTTAATCACTTCATTTGTTTTAAGTTAGCAGTAACCTCCTCTGTAACTTCCACAAGGAGGAAAAGATCTTTACATCAAAATTCCGCTGCTTTATGTCATCACCATTCTCAGGATCACGACCACGACGACAGGCTGTCTTTGGACGACTTTACGAAGTCGGTGAAAGAGGTGAACCACGTGCTTGAGGCTTTTGGAACGTGTCTCCCCAACACCACGGTGCGTTCGATCACTTGTCAAGCATCTTCACCCCAGAGACGTTCTTTCACTGAAGATGTTTTCTCTCTCTTTCCAGAGGATTGAGACCTTTCAGCGGCGTGTTTTTCAGAGTCAAGTGCACGGATGATGCGTGTGGCATGTAACCATAGCCACAGGGTGAGTTACGACGGCGTGACGTCACGGCCGTAAAGTGTTCAATATAAAAAGGTGAGCACTGACAATAAACGGCAGTGAGCACAGAGTCAGACTCCCCGCGTCTTATTAAACATAACATTGGCGACGAAGATGGAGTTTCCACTCTCGCCTCTTCCTCCGTTCCTCGCCCTGCCTGGCGAGCCGCCTGTCCCGTGGCCCCGCTGGTTGGAGTCCTTCGAGACCTTTATCGAAGCCGTGGGGCTAGCCGACGCTAGCGACGCGCGACGGCGGGCAATGCTTGTCCATAGCCTGGGCTGTGAGGGCCAACGCATCTTTCGCACCCTCGGACCGGCCACGAAATTCGCGGACTGTGTGGCATTGCTCTCCGGACACTTCGCTGCCCCACAGAGCAACATGGTACGGCGAATTGTCTTCCGGCAGCGTCGACAGCGGCCCGGTGAGTCGGTCCACCATTACGTCGCCGACCTCCGGGGCCTAGCCAGCCTCTGCAGGTTCGGGGAGTTGGAGGACGAGATGATTAGAGACCAGCTAGCCGAACACACGACGGACCTCAAACTGCGGGAGAAGCTGTTTTTATCCCCGGACGACACGTCGCTGTCTCGGGCGGTGCAAATGGCCTTCCAGCTCGAGTCTGCGGCCCTGTTAGCATCCCGGCTAGCCACCTCGGACCCAGCTGCAGCCCTTCCCCACCTCGCTCCACATCGGCCTCCTTCATCGCATAACGGTTGCTCTCACGGCCCCACTCCCGACACCACTGCTCCTCTCGACGAGCCGGAGGTTAACGTCGCGGGACGTCGAGGCGCCACGGTGAGGCAACATTGTGGGAACTGTGGCTCTTCATCACACTGTGGGAACTGTGGCTCTTCATCACACTGCACACGTGCACCCGCGTGCCCGGCGCTAGGACAGAGGTGCCAACGTTGTGGTAAGCTCAACCACTTCGCTAAAGTTTGCCGCTCTGCTCCTGCGCCTGTGGACCCCCGACCCCACCCAACCAACGCGTCTGGCTCCGCCACCATCCACTCGGTGGGCGCCTGCACCAGGCCATTCAAGTGGTGCACGGTCGAGCTGGACGGCGTGTGTCTGTCTCTGCTGCTGGACACCGTGGCCTCTAAGTCGCTCCTGAATGAGTCCACAGTCCGGCGTCTTTTCCCACGTATGACAATTAAGCCTGGCACGGAAGACCTGTTCGGCTATGGACACACCAAGATCGACATGGTTGGCACAGTGACTTTTTCCGTGCGCTATGGCGTGAGAACTCTCCCAGCTTTCACCTTTCAGGTGTCCCGCAAGGCGCCAACCTCCTCGGTTCGACCTGTTCTGTGCCCTGGGCTTCTCTATTTCAGACAACATGGGTGCCACCGTGCTAACCGTCGCCACGCCCTGGCTGCACCGCTGGCCCTCGTTGTTCGCTGGACTGGGCTGCCTCACCGCCTTCAATCACCGGCCGCTCCTGAACCAGGAGGTGACCCCGGTCATCCAGCCTCTGCGCCGTCTGCCCCTCGCCCTACGTGCTGATGTTACAGCCGAGTTGCAGAAACTTCTGGACGCTGGCATCATCGAGCGGGTGGACGCATCGCCGTGGATCTCCAACCTGGTGGTGGCGCGGAAGAAGACGGGTGGCCTGCGCCCTGCATCGACCTCAGACGGGTGAACAAAGCAGTAATCCCTGATAAATATCCTCTGCCCACTACAGAAGAGCTCTCGCCAAGTTTCACGGCTCCACAGTCTTCTCCAAGCTCGACCTCCGCCAGGGTTATCTGCAGGTCCCACTGCACCCAGAGAGCCGCAACCTCACCGCTTTTGTGTCGCACATGGGCGTCTTCAGGTACACCCGCATGCCTTTTGGACTTAGCTCCGCCCCAGCTGCTTCCAGAAGATCATGGCCACCATCTTTGCCGGCATCCCTGGCGTGGTCGTGTACCTGGATGACATCGTGGTGCACGGTGCGACGGCAGCCTCACACGATGACCGCCTCACCAAGGTGCTTGAGGTGCTCACCCACCACAACCTCACGCTAAACGGCGAGAAATGCATCTTCTCCGCGCCTGTCATCGAAGTTTGTGGGTTTCGCCTGAACGCCGACGGCCTCAGCCGGCTCCACTCGAGCGTGGAAGCAATCCTGCGCCTGCCTGAGCCCTCCTGCCCTGCACAGCTGTCTTCATTCCTGGGCATGACGGCATTCTACCTGCGGTTTCTCCCACTACTCCCAGACCACGGCGCCATTACGCGCACTCCTCAAACAGGATGCTGCCTGGTCCTGGACACCCATGTGCTCCGCGGCGGTCCGTCAGTTGAAGACGCAGCTCACCTCGCCTCCAGTGCTCGCCCACTTCGACCTCCAGAGCCCGACGCTGGTGACCTGCGACGCGTCCAACGCGGGCGATAGGGGCAGTCCTGTCCCAGCTGCATGGCGGGACCGAACGCCCCGTGGCGTTTGCCTCACGATCTCTGACTCCCACGGAGCAGAGGTATTCTGTGGGGGAGAGGGAGGCGCTGGCCTGCGTTTGGGCATGTGAACGTTGGCACATGTACCTTACGGGCGGCACTTCACACTCGGACCGACCACCAAGCACTCACAACCCTCCTGGCCACAACAGGGTCGGGACACAAACCGCTGCGCCTGTACCGGTGGTCAGAGAGGCTACAGGCCTACAACTTCACAACAGTGTTCACACCTGGCAGAGATAATGTTGTGGCTGATCTACTCTCCAGGGCCACGCCCACCTCAGCGCCAGACACCACCCAGGATGGATCAGAGTCAGAGCTGATCCTCATGCTGCACGAGCCCCTCCGAACAACCGTCTCCTGCAGGAGCTCCAGTCGGCCTCTGCACAGGACCCTGTGCTTGCCCAGCTCCGCACGTTCATCCAGAAGGGCTGGCCTGCGAAGGTGCCAGAGGAGCTGGCGCCCTTCCACCGGGTCAGAGACGACCTTTCCTGCTGGAACGGTGACTGCATCGCCCGGGGGCTCTGCACGGTGGTCCCCAGCTCTCTCGAGCACGCATCCTGAACATGGCACACGACGGTCACTTGGGCATCGTGAGGGTGAAGCAGCGTTGCAGGAGCCTGGTTTGGTGGCCAGGCATCGACAGGGACATTGAATCGATGGTGAAGGACTGCGCCGCCTGCCTGACCAGCGGTAAGACGGGCCCACCCCCGACGCCGCCTTTGCAGCCCCTCCAATGGCCAGCGACGCCGTGGTCCCACATCCAGGTGGACATCTGTGGGGAGCTCCATGGCACTCCTCATCACCAGCGGTTCCTGTTGGTGGCCTACGACCTCCACTCCAAGTGGCCGGAGGTCCTCCCCGTGGGGTCAGTAACCACACAACACGTCACTGACTTTCTTTCCTCCCTGTTTGCCCGCTGGGGTGTGCCAGACACCGTTACCACGGACAACGGGCCCCAGTTCCTCTCGGCCGACTTCGCTGCCTTCGTGGGGGAGAGAGGGATGAAGCACATCAGGACGGCCCTGTACCACCCGCAGGCCAACGGGGGGGTGGAAAGGTTCAACCAGACCCTCAAGAACGGCCTGAGAGCACATCTGGCCGAAGGTCTCCCATTCAGCACAGCCCTGCAGAACACACTACTGCACTACAGAGCCACGCCACATGCCACCACAGGTAGCTCTCCAGCCCTTCTGATGCTAGGACGGGAACTCCAACTTCCCATGGATCGACTACGGCCTCCCAGGAGAGATCCTCCAGGCCCTCCGGCAGTAGGAGCCTCTGTCGGCGACATGGTGGCAGAGACGCAACGCCGGATGAAGCACCGCTACGACAGGGCGCGTCGAGTGAGAGGACACACACTCAAGGTGTCAGACTGGGTCCGTATCCGCCGGCCCCATCGGTCCCACAAGCTGCTATCCTTCTGGTCCTCACCCCAACAGATAGTAGCACAACTGGGCCCAGCTACGTTCGCTTGGCTGGCGGCTCCGTTGGCATGCCAGCCGCCTTAGGCGCGTCAACCCACCGTCAGCACAAGAACAAGCCGCCGCGGCTGATCCGCGCCATACTGCCGGGGACTGGGATTTCCCTCCGGTAGCCCCAGGAATTCCACCCGAACCCGAGGTGCCGGGTGATGCCATCGGGCCGAGGCCCCGCCCTGTTCGGGCTCGTCGGCAGCCCCTGTACCTCAGGGACTATGTTCTTCTTTCAGGCTTAGGTTAGCGCATAGCTGGCGGAGTGGCAGAATGAACCGCATGACTATGCGGGTAAACAGGTAGTCTACCCTGTTTACCCAGATAGGTTGGCCACGTTCTGGCCTTAGAGTTGTGTGCTGTTAATGTTTGATTGTTTTTGCACTTTAATAAAGGGGGGGTGAATGTGGCATGTAACCATAGCCACAGGGTGAGTTACGACGGCGTGACGTCACGGCCGTAAAGTGTTCAATATAAAAAGGTGAGCACTGACAATAAACGGCAGTGAGCACAGAGTCAGACTCCCCGCGTCTTATTAAACATAACAATGCGGTCTTTCGAATATAGCTGTTTTTATGGTTGCAACATCCATTTTCTTTGGCGCTTGTCCTCATTAAGGTTGCAGGTGAGCTGGAGCCCATTCCAGCTGACGTTGGGCAAGAGGCAGAAAGCACACTGGAATCATTGCCATCATTGCACATAGCCATGCCCATTAACATTCACACCGATGGACAATTTTAGAGCAGAGGTGCCCAACCAGTCGATCGACTTGAGACCGGTACCCCGCGAACTGGTCCCAAGTCAATCGCGAGAGGTCTAGGGGAAAATGGATTTTTAAAAAAAGAAAAGAAAAAAGGTGTGTGTCTGTATGTGTGTTATATTTGTGTGTTAGTGCCTACTGCACCCTAAGCAACCTCTCAGTTTCACTTTCACAAAAAAAGTATTGAAAAATATTACAACAAAGCAGGTCACCTTTAACCTACGGCGGCGCGTGAACTGTATCACCGGAAGTTGTTCACGGTCAGAAGTCTGCAATTGCAGCTTGCGATCACAGCTGTTACCTTATATTGTTTTCATTTTTATTATTCTCATTTTAAGTTTGTTTCATGTAAAATTCACCGATCGCACTGGCAAAGAATAGGAATCTGAAATGCCAGGAGAAAAAAATTAAACGATAGACGCGAGCTACGATAGTGACGTTGTTGCACTGAAGACGACGCCAAAGTGCGTCCCGTGCCGCCGCGGCAGGTCTCGACTAAGGTAGGCGCTGATTCCCTTTTACAAACTCACAAGCTCTTGTATCTACTTTTTCTTTTCGTTCGTATTCTGGGACATTATGGCTGTTGCTCATCATGCCATGCGTGTGTGTGTGCGTGCATGTGCGATAACGGGTCAATCGTGTCAGGCCGGTTGCTTGAAAAGTCGTTTAATTTGAACCAACAATTTCATTACTTTCATAAGAAATAACCCAGAATTTTGACCCAGCACAAACAATTAAAAAATTGAGTTAATGATTCAACCCAACTGTTTTAGAGTGCACACGAGCATGGAAAGAACATGCAAAAATGTGTAAACAAATCCAAAAGATGTTCAAAGAAGTCATTTCAGTGGTTGTTTTATGAAGATTTGTGATGAGAATATCAAGTCAAGATCAAATTCGCCGACGTGGTTTAATCTTTTTCCCCACTGGTTTGAGGTCAGGAACAGATTCCACCTAAAAAAAAAAAAATCATCTTATTGAAGAACGTTCATTCATTATAAAGAAATTCAATGACAACCGGGATGAGCATTTGACTAAGGCTGGATTTACGATGCAATTTTTTTTTCTCTAATAATGTGGATATGCATAACAGCAGTGTAAATTTGAACAAAACAAAACACATGTAATCTGATATCATCAGATCAGAATCTGGCCTCTTCCAAATGCGAATGAAAATTTGATATGTACTGGATACCTGCTAATGTGAATGCAGCGTAGATGCAAAGATTGTGGATATGAAGTATCCCATGACTGCTAGCTTGCCATCATTCAAATAACTCTGTGTTGTGTATAAAAGGAAAAACCCCACAAACGGACACATTTTTTAAAAACACAGCAAAGCTATACAGATAGACGAAAAGTGATGTGTGAAAAGTGATGATTGCTGAAGGACACTAGTGGAGAAATGCGTTAGTTACCCTCACTTATGTCATGATCTGTTAGTTTTTATTTCTGATTTCATCTGCTTTGTTAGCCTTGTTTTTGAAGAATGAATCAATTTTTTTTTGAATTCATTTTGCACTCCTGCCTAGCCTCCCTGCTTCCCTGCACTTTGGTCCTCAACCATGCTGATTTCAAAACTAGTAATAAAAGTAAAAATGCGATGAGACGATTGAACGATTTTTGTGGTTTCACGGTCATAATGGCCCCCCTGAGGGAAGACATAATTCCAAAGTGGCCTGCGACAAAAATGAGTTAGACACAAGACAAAAGCGACATGCTACCTGTTTCATTGTGTTCCTTATCAGGTTGACAGTTGTGTTCAGCGAATCGTTGTCCATGTCCACTTTAGGAGTGTCCTCGAGTTTTGGTCCAATGAGTGGCTCATTTTTTCCAATGAGCTCAACCGGCGAGTGTAACACAAGCTCTTCCATTTTGCGTTTTCTGCTCTCCAAGTGTGTTGTCCTCGGTACAAACGTGACCGCAGACGGCTGATTCGAAGCCAGTCTAACGCGTGGACCTAAAGATTTATGTGAGTGTTTTTGGCAGTGGTTTAAGTTTGATGAGGCCGCCTCCTCTTTCGCATCAGCAATGGCGTTGTGCAGTGTCCCCATTTTGTCCTCTGTTGGTAGAGGCCCATGGTGTCTTTTGTGTGTGTTGTTGTGATGTTCCTGAGGAGGAAGTGGCAGTACAGGAAAGGATGAATGATCATCCACGTTCCAACATGCTCCTTCATTGTCATGGGCACTCGCTTCATAGTGAGTGGGGATGACAGCCGGTGTGGGTTCTGCTGATGTGGGCTCCCTGTTCACTGCCGCTTCCTGCTCCCTATCTTGGACTTTAGATAGAAGAATACAAATTTACAATTAAAATGTAAACATACATTGGGAAAATGCAAGACAAAAACACTGTATTTTTGGATTGGAAATGAGGCTGATCATGTTTTTCAGCTGATCGGTATCATTTTAAAAAGATCAGATTTTTTTTTCACTTTCTTAATTTCTAAAGTCAATAAGAAAATATTTTATTTCTTGACTTGATTTGAACCGATGCTGATTTCCAGCCTTATACTGAAATGTATCATCTTGGGATCCCTTTATACAAATATAAAAGAGAATAAGTTTAATCAAATAAAAATCAAACATTTTTTTTCTTGATTTCTTTGTTTCTTTTCAGTGTGGCCTGAATACTAAGAGTAGGCGTGCACCTCTCTTTTCCGCCATCCTCATTACGTATCTCCTCCGGTCCTGCAGCTTCATCCTGGTGTCCTCCACAGTCTCATATTCAGGGACGTAGCAAACATGCAGGACACCGCCATAGAAACTCTTCTCATCCATGTGTCGTTTGGCAGCTCTGAAAAACACAATTCGCGTTAGCCTTGTTATTCAGATGGAATTTCATATTGTGAGGCATTCGATAACATTTTAACAAAGTAAAAATACTTTGTTACAGCATTGAAGTAGATTTTTTTTACGTATCTGAACTTTATTTGAGTATTTATTTTGACTTTTAAGACCTACATTAGAAAATGTTAGCAATATTTATAACTCACTTCCCAACATTTGCAAAAAAAAATGTGAATAAGTTGTTTTGGTTGCAAATGTAGGCGGCCCGGTAGTCCAGTGGTTCGCACGTTGGCTTCACAGTGCAGAGGTACCGGGTTCGATTCCATACCGGCCTCCCTGTGTGGAGTTTGCATGTTCTCCCCGGGCTTGCGTGGGTTTTCTCCGGGTGCTCCGGTTTCCTCCCACGTTCCAAAAACATGCATGGCAGGCTGATTGAGCACTCTAAATTGTCCCTAGGTGTGAGTGTGGATGGTTGTTCGTCTCTGTGTGCCCTGCGATTGGCTGGCAACCAATTCAGGGTGTCCCCCGCCTACTGCCCGGAGACAGCTGGGATAGGCTCCAGCACCCCCCGCGACCCTAGTGAGGATCAAGCGGTTCGGAAGATGAATGAATGAATGAATGGTTGCAAATGTTTGGGCCAAAACACTCTCTCTCTCTCTCTGTTAAAAAAAAAAGACATGCACTATACAACATCATTATTTTTTTTCTTCTCAGTTCCAGCACTATGTGAATCATTATAGAGGAAACTATTTCGTGTGCGTGTTTTTTTTCTTTCAATGTGCTAAGCTTATATACCATTGATAATATATCATTGACAAAATGTCATGTTTACTTTTGTGAAATAGTATTCTATTACTTGAGTACAGGAGTAGAGTTCTGCTTTCACCTTCATCAGTATTTTTATTTCTTAAGGGAAATATTTGTTCAGTACTTCTTAAATACAGATTGTGAATCCTTTTACCACCGTTATTGCATCATTGTCACGCAACAATAGTATGAACCTGGCACTAGTGAGCTTCTGGAACTTGACCAGGTAGACTTCTGTGAACTCCTCCGCGGGGTACTCGTCCAGGGGTCTGTACTCTTGCACGACTCCATACAAAGCACACAGCTGTATGAGCTCAGTCATAACTCCAATCGCGGGAACCCCTTGGACCATCACGTAACACGACTCCAAATTGATGGTGTACACCTGACAAGAAGATTAGAAGAGAAGACACTGCTCCCAATGCAAAGAGGTGTGTTTACCTTCTTTTGCGTAGGACAAGAAAGCAAAGCTATCTATCACATTCAATTCTCGACTTTATATGAGATGACAGGACTTTTTAGATTACTGTACCTTTACGGCCCTGGCTTTCCTCCCCTCTCGATATTTAGGTCGAGAAATGCACACTTTTCGCTGTTCGTGGTGTTTGTAAACATCGGGAGCTTTCCAGCAGCTACTCTTCGACGCCGCCATGCTTGGTAGAAATGTGTTTCCGCTAGCGCTCTTTGAAAATAAGAGGCAACCGTCAAAAGCAACTGGGTGTTTTAAAGTACACTTCACGGTTAAGCTTTTGTTTTGAAGCAGGACAGGAAGTAATTTACAAAATAGTCTCCAGTACAGCTAAACGTTAAGTTTCCTTGCTACATTTAACAAGACCCCCCCCCCCCAAGTGGCTCAAGTGCTCCATCGCATTTGAACCCTGAACGCGAACGCTGGCATTCGCCGTGGGGTGGGGCGCAGCCGCATTCCCCCCCAACCCCCCTCCCCCAATTTACATTTGTGCAATTGCAGCGTCCTTCAGCAATCTGGGGACAAATTGACCTTGACCAACATCTCCTGAAAATCAATTGATAACTCAGAGTTTTATTTTAGAAAGAAGAAAAGCCATGACACTTGTCAAGATGTTCCAAAATTTACATTGAATTTAAATTTCCCAGCCTCCAATGAACCTAGGCACACTTCGGCTTTATGTATGTGTGTATATACACAGGTATATATATATATATATATATATATATATATATATACCTGGGTTCTGCATAGGACTGAACCCCCTAAGCCAAGTAATCACCAAGACAGGCTACGGATACCGCCTCAAAAATGGAGCTACGATCAGTCACCTCCTCTACATGGATGACACAAAGCTGTATGCTAAGAGCGAAAGGGGCATGCATAGACTCCCTGATCCACACAACCAGGATCTACAGCATCGACATCGGGATGTCATTCGGGCTTGAGAAATGTAGTCGGATGGTGACTAAGAGAGGCAAGGTAGTCCGCACTGAAGGGGTCTCACTCCCTGAAGGAACAATAGCAGACATTGAGGACAGCTACAAGTACCTCGGTATACCACAAGCCAATGGCAACCTCGAACTGGCAACAAGGAAAGCGGCTACGGCCAAATACCTCCAGCGGGTGAGGCAAGTCCTTAGAAGCCAGCTCAATGGCAAGAATAAGACCCGGGCAATAAACAGCTATGCCCTGCCAGTGATCAGATACCCTGCAGGAATATATATATATATATATTCCTGCAGGGTATCTGATCACTGAACTATATATATATATATATATATATATATATATATATATATATATATATATGCCCGGAGACAGCTGGGATAGTTGTTGACCAATTAAATAGAACTTCCTGATTTCCCACAGCACAATTGATTACAGTATATGTCACAGCACACTAATAATAGTTGGGAATCACTACAATAGACAATAGATTGCTTACCTTTGTGTCATTTCTAACCTATTGGCAGGCTGTTGACAGCTGAATCGATCCTCAAGGCTTTCAAATAAAATCTGAAATCTTTGAGATTCCAGTAATGTCCCAAATGGCTTCCTCGCAGATGATGTACACACGCTCCTTCAGTAGCTCGAGACTTAAAGTTCCATGTACTGTAAATAACCAAGTATACAATTTTTTGTTTGTTTCCTCTGCATTTAAGTTCACGCACAACCACAAAAACATGACCGTCCAATTGCACTTTAATGCAGAGCAAAGCCGACTAAATACTACATTCGGAACTACACTCTCCATTCAGTGATTATGGACAAAAGCCAGAGCGTGTAAATGCTTTGCAATTTTAAAGCCACATCGTGTACAGTGTCACAGTATTTTTTGCTCTTGTGATTTACTGTTGTCTCGACGGTAAATGTCATGTTAGTACATTTGTGTTCTGCTCAGGATTTTTGCACATGACCAATTTTCAGCCATTTTATAAAAACATAGTTTGCGGTGGTGTTAAATAATTTGGAAAAGATTGAGGATTGCCAACATCAGCGTAATGCTTACCAACATTATAAATCGTTGCACACTAATGTAAGCCCTTGGATGTGACCAAAAAACATGTCAGTCCAGTTATATTGCACCTATAAACGTTTTAAATAAAAAAAAAAATAAAAAAGTAATTCACACGGTCTGTGCTAGTGTGGGGAAAAAGTGGCATAAAAGCACATGTTCTCACATGATTTATTTTTAGTCTTTTTGCACCCACATGCTGTGTGTTGCCACACTGATAAACCACAAGGACATTTCACGATGTTCTCACATCAGTCTTCCAAGTCTAGCCTGTTATCATTGTCTTCTTGATCCACGTGACGTAATTGCACACTTTTGTATACACCCCGGGCTTCTTTCTCAGCGCACAACCTTTCCCCCACGACACGATTCCTTGGAGAACGCCCTCACATGTCATTGGACCCCCAGAGTCACCCTGTGAATGAAACAAACACATTCTGATGGCGGGTGTGTCTTCAAGAGGCAGGAACACACTGCTAGGGGACATCTTCAAATTACCTGGCAGGAGTCTTTGCCTCCCTCCAGATAACCGGCGCAGATCATGTTGTCGGTGATTTGGAAAGGATATGCATTAAAACATGCATCATCACTCAGGAGAGGGACATCCAGGCACTGCAGCGTATGAGGAAACCTTGCTAAATAAGAATGGATGAGTGAGGATTTAGTGTGCGCAGAAAGCAAATCGGCTTTTACAGTCTGATGATGATGGGGGGTTTTTTGGGACAGTGGGATCTCCAAAGTCGACTAAAACCAAGCTGAAATCAAATGACTCATCATCAAACAAATGAAGTGAGGAGTCAAACACTTACTATGCTATTGTTTTTTGTTTTTGTATATTCTCAGCTAGCCCTGTTCAGCGCCAGGTACCTATACGTAAAACAATGCAAATACGTGATACAGAGAGATCACCATATAAAAATATGGTTTTACCCTCTCGCACGCTTTTTTTGCTTGGAACGGCATCACAATTAGTAAATATACTGTTAAAGTCCATTAAAAGGGTGACTTAAAAAATGGTGGTACATATAGCGAATGATGAAATAGCAAAGGAACATGGCCGTGTATTAATAATTAACCAGTGTTCAATAATACACCTGTGATATACTCAGCATTATCTTTGGCGATATGGTTGATGCGAACTCTGTGTGCCGCAGGGGTGACTCTCTCCACATTTCACTTTTATTTTATTCTTGAAGATGGACTATAGTCACTTCAACCAACTTGTTTCGGTTCCAGGTGCGTTCATGTTTTGTTATTTACAGTAAATGAACAAAACTGATATTTAGAGTAATAAATAATTGTTTTAAATGAATAAGTATGTAATTTAGAGAGAAAAAATACATTAATGCAACAAATAGAAGACTCTTGATAATATAAATGCTTGGTGGGTCAGATTCATATGTATTCATATGTATGTGTCTTGCTGGCCATGCTTTTCCCACCTCTGCTTTAACTTACTGAGCTGGTCTACCAAGCTTTCTGACATATTGCCTGTTGTCACATATTATAGCAAAGTTGTTCTAAAATTTTAAAAGCATTTTTTTCCCCAAAAAGTATGACTTGCATGAATTTAGTCACGTGACTCACAGCCTTCATCACTGGGACGGATGCTCCCCCAACCAGAGACATGGCACATGGCCCCATCAGGGGCACATTCAGAAGGGAGCGTCGCAGGGCGCACGTGGTTGTTCAGAGAGGCGGGTTCACTCAGTTTGATGAGCATGATGTCGCTGTCCTGTGTGCGGGGGTTGTAGTCGGGGTGGCGAATGAATTTTGCAGACATGATGTGCTGTTCAGGGCCCTCGGGCTCCCAGATGTCGTGCTCACCCAGTCGCACCTCGACATTGGATCTAGATGACGCATATTAAGTGTCATGAATACTCCTGTGTGGAGGCTCATGATTTAAAAGGTACCGGTTATGGTGATCTTCTTTCTCACTTTGTTCTGCAGTGGGCAGCAGAGAGCACCCACAGTGGGGACAGGAGAACTCCTCCACAGAAGTTGTATCCCGTGAAGAGAGACACTTGGTAGGGCACTGAGTTTCTTGGACACTCGTACCCACCAACTATCCTGTCGTCATCTTTCAGGGCAGCTGCAACTAAAGTTAACAAACCATCAAAGTAAATATCAATCAGTCATCACATGTATGGTGGATATATACAGTACATTTATGTAGAAGCATGCTTCCACAATTTAATTGACCTGTACATCTTAAATTTTACATATATATATACTGTATATATATACTGTATATATATATACTGTATATATATACTGTATATATGTCATATATATGTCAGACAAATAAAGTCTAATTAATTGAGAATCAATTAAGTGTTATGAAAGTCTATGCTTCTTTGCTATAGAATGCAATTTATTTTTACTTTACCTGCAATTCCACAGAGAGCAAAGAAAACCAACAACTTCATCCCGAGTCCAGCAGTGTTCATGTGACTTCAGCATATTCCTCTCAGCAAAGTGAGTGTTCTTATCTCCTTGAGTTTTTTTGTGTTTTTTTTTTTTTGGGTCACACCTCAAACATTAGACATCTGCTCCATTACCCATAAATTGATTATGTTTACAGTTCAGTGGATTTAGTGTGAGCACACCTGTGTAAAAATGAAACAAAACTAAAAATACAAATAAAAAATAGCATTTTAAATGCCAAAACAATAGTTCACACCGAGGCAAGTCATGCTGCCAGACTCATGGCCAAAATGTGTTGATATTGAAAATAATAATTCAACCTTTAACATGTATAATTATATTGGAAAATAAATCAATAACGTATGTATTATAATTCCAGTTTTGAAATGTTCAACCGTGAGGTTTAATGACAGAAATGTGTTCACTTTGCTAATGAACTAAGTAGATTCTATTCACAGATTACAATCTTTCCAATTTGGGTTATTTTTTTTCAATGCATGTTGGTGTTTTGTTTGTTCTTTTGTTTCAGTAATATCGATAGCTCATTGTAATGGCAGGAAGTTTGTTGCTATATCGAAATACGTCATGTTCTTAACGTCACCTTTCACATTGCTAAACTAAAATGTGAGTCACCTGTATGTTGCCAGTCAATAATTCATTTTAGTTTATGGTTATTAAATCAGAAATATGAATTCATTATGCAGTGGCTTTCTGAGTCATAGTGCGTTACTCATGTATGAACATATAGGCGGTAATCGACAACAGACAAGAAGACAGCAAAATGGGAGAGTGCGTTGAACCAAACCCTGTGATTATACACTTAAGGCTAAAATACAACACATTCCCTTCCAGCACAGGCAGGTTCGACCTCAGTTTTGCATCAACCCCCATCTCCGTCTTGCAACTCGGGGCTTATTCTTTTTGACTTCAAATAAAGCAAAACAGCATTTATTGGCCCCACCTTGTCAGGTCATTCCTTGGAACAACTTCTGCTACTATTCTTGTATTGGTTTCTCTGAATTCAATTTGACGTGCAAATCATTTTACTGAGCTGCGGTTTACTCTTTCAATTGTGAATAACAATGGATACCACGAGTGGTGTCTGTTATGCCGCTGGAGTGGGACGGAATCCTTGTTCATGCGCCATGTTTGTTCATTAACATGATATTGTCAATGGGAGCAAACCAATTTCAACACTTTAGATTGGTCATTTATTTGATAAATACAAATACATAACAAAGAATGAAAATCACCCACATATGTGGACTGATCAATAGTATACATTTTGGAAAGAAATATGAAATTGTGACATAGGAGGTTCCGTCCTGACACCTGCCAAATGCAACATAATGGTGGCTCACCAACCAACCCGGCGTATACGCAACCTACTTCCGCATTCGGCACAACGTACTTCCTCCTTGTCTAGGTGAATGGTGAAAGGCCACGCTGACTTGGCACCCGTGGGAACTTCAAACATCAACAATGTCTTTTGTTAACATGCCACCACGGTGCCACCAAACATAAAAATAACTGAACTTTCATCTTTGTTTATGTTTACGTACATCCTATCATATTTGTATAAATAAATGATGTACACTGGGTTGAACATTTGGCCAAAGACACCAGCCGTAAAGATTTTCTTCATTTATTCTGTTGTAGTAAGTTCGACTTCAATCATGTCCTCAACGTGTTGTCTTGCTCGTCACTCCAGCATACGCAGGAAGTCGATGATCACGTTCTGGTTACAAACCAAGAACATTACTCCTTTTACTGTCTGAAGTTGTTTTTTTCAAACATCCTATTTCTTTTCCAATGGTAACATTCTTAACTGCAAAATCAAGACAAAGCATTTGTTATTCTTGATCAAGCTTTGATCCAGAAAGTAAACCGCAACCATGTGTCTGATTCCGTTTTTGTTTCCACTTGTTCCGAGGCAAAGTTCATCGATCTTGCCCAGTTGACCAATACCGTCGAAAAATGCGGACAGAAAGACACACAAATGATTCGCAGAGGTCACTCTTTCCACAAACTGCGGCCATCCCTCTTTGAGACACTGTATCCCACTTTGCCGTGTGGTGCATTATCGACTGAAGACTAATAAACATCTCTTCATCCCCGTTAGAAAATATGGTACTAATTGTATTTAGTCTCGTTCATAGTTGCTATTGTTCTTGCACGGACTGCTGACCCCGTTTCAATTTCCTGCACAGCAGGAGAAATCATGAGAAAGCATGCTGCATACACATCTTCCCCGATTTGTCAAAGAAATATCACTTTGTCGACGATATACTGCATATTAAAATGGACGTTGTGGACAACGGTATAAACTCAAATAAATACATTTCTTAATAGAAATGAACTCAGTCAATCAAGTGTTAAATTTTCTCGCTGTGACATGTGACACCCAGATGCCTGTTTATTGACACATCTGCAGAGCAGAATTGATTAAACTGGGTAAATAAAAGGCATTTGTTTAAAAAACAAAACGTTTTTGCCTTGTATCTGAACTCAATTATATAGATAATTACATAGGTCCTAATGTTAATTTTAGTCTTGCTGACCTTGCAACGAGTAGGGAATTGTGTTTATTTGACCATCTGGTGCCCCCTATTTAACCAGTTCCGGTTCCCCTCATCTCATTCAACTGTGCCTCCAAATAAACCGGTCGAGAGAAAGAAAGCACTGTATGACTTATGCATTACCAGGCTTCTTTTCTGTCACATGGAGCCAAGGTTGATTATTCATATCCCTTTGGTCTGCTGGAAGGCACCAAACGTTGTGGTGGAAAATATAAGGACCAAAGTAAGGAAGTGGTTTTGGTTGTTGAGGCATAGCTTTTTTCCCCCTTGTGTGCGGTGTATTTTGTGGAAAAAAAAAAAAAGAACGCACCAATGAGGCATAATGGGGGCAAGCACAGTTGGCACTCATTTTGACTTGGAAAAACAAAATCCCCGACCGTTCCACACTCGGGGGAGACCAAGATCTGACTCCCAGTCAGCGCCGCAACAAGACCAACAAACTTTTGAGGGCTCAGCTTTCTGCGGATTCCCACTATTTGTGTCTTTATGACGCCGCCGTAACCGGAATCCACAAGTTCCATCACCATCGTCTCACTCAGGCCCCGAAAGAAAACGCGGCGTGCTTGCTTAACTGTTTTGCACTGCATAGCTATGATAAATACCAGTTGAATTACAGTAGAATGACTGTGGAAACTCCACTATGTTATTAGCGCTTTGCTGCGCCACACATAAAGACACGCAGACAGTAGCGTGCATACATTGTGCTTTAGCACGATGGGTTATTCCCCCACCTCCCCAAATCCAATATCATGAATAATAAAAGCCACATAGTCCAATTGCGTAGATCGTTCTGTTCTGGCATTCTCCTTAAGCCTCCACTGGTTCCTTCTACACACCCAAATTGGTATTTGTGTGGTGTACGCATAATTGCAGGCTTGGTTGGTAAATCAAGAACTTTGGCAAAGCTCCGCACTCAGAAGGCTTCCCTCAAACTATAGCCTTGAGATGACTATTAATATCCCCTACAGACACCAGCAAAACGCTGTGTCTTTTGCTTCTGTGAGAAGACTGCGTACAAAAAAGGTTTGGGGTTGGAGGGGGATAAAAATTTGTCAAGCGCATTCAATCTAATTTAAACAAAGTCGTCCGTCTGTCTAGACTTTAGCTCGAACAGACGCGGTCATTTTTCGGAGGTTGCTGAAGTGCATTTGTTGGTCGAGGTGCAAGCTTTGGTTATTGCTGCGTCCGAGATACAATAGTTGGTGATGAGTCCTCCCACGCGCTCCAAAAAGGGCGTTGTTCGAACTCAAGCTGAGCGTGAGCGTGTGTAAATGGACACAATCCCTGACTTGGAGTGTTTTTTACTCCCCCCGTTTCCCATTCTTCCTCCCCCTCACATCTGGACTATTGGCAGGGATCTGTTCCTGTGTGGTTGTGTTTGTATATTAGCGGGGAACTCGGTTTTGGGGTTGGGCAGGTCTTGGTAGCTTACTTTGCAGTTCTGATCATCTCGCCGTTTTGAGCAGCATATTGCGTTTTACCACACCAACTTGTGAAATAAACAAATGTCCAATTATCATTCTAAAGCTCACCGCTCGAAAGTCAAATGCACCTGAAGTTGTACAGTGTGGAATTCGACTAAATCTGAGTCTGAGCATGCATTTTGCTTTTTCATTGGCTTTTGTTGCCTTTTGGCAGCATTTTTTTTTCTCCAAAAGTGCAAATAAAACTAGAATAATGCCCAAGCATACCTCATGAGCGCTCAGTTCAACAATCATCAGAATACTGACACTGCATGCGTTTTGCTTTTTCTTTGGCTTTTTGTCTCATTCCCCCCCCCAAGCAGTTATGTCAAAAGGTCAGCGCTGTTGTGTAAGACAAGACAACAGAATAGTGCACATAAACCTTAACACCTGACGAGAGCTCACTTGCGCCGGCATCAGATGACCAACTCTGTGCATGTGTTTTGTTTTTTCTTTGGCTTGTTTTTGAAACACTTATGACAAATGCTCAGCGCTGTTATGCATGACATGGATTCAGAACACCACGCAAGTCCAGCATACGTCAGGATGGCGTCAATGACTCTGCGAGTGTGTTGTGTATTTTCTTTTGACTGTGCCTGAGATTTATCAAGTCTAGGGACCAGCTGGAACCATTTGTGATGAGAAGAGCACAACATGAGAAAAGAAGAACACAGGAAGTTCCATTGTCTCGTAGCGGGTCGTCACCTAGTTAAAAGGGGAAGTCGATCCAAAAATGTTCGACACAGCCCCATGAAATCAAACATGACAGTCTGATTAAAATTGCGTTTGTGGACTTTGAGTTAAGCATCTCAAATCTACCATTTTTGTCCATCTCAGGGGCGGCCATTTTGCCGCTTGTTGTCGATTTGAAAATGACATCACAGTTGCTCAGGTAATGGCCAATCATGCCTCGGCTTCAGAAAACAGGCCGTTTTGGGTTTGACTTCCCCTGTGAGGTGGACTGTTTTAAAGTGGTCAGCTTTAAGTTTAACTGTATAAAATTGACACGGTTGACCAATATGGGACTAAAGAATTTGGCTCATCCGAATTCCCTGATAGTAAAACGATTCAATATGCAGTTTCAGTAGAAACATCTAATGACTTCCATGGCTCATCCTCTGCTGTTTCTTCACCATCGCATCGCTGAAGCACAGTCATGACGGAAACACCGCATTTCATATGTTTTGCAACATTCCTTTAGTGACTTAAAAAAAAAAAGTTCAACCATCATCCCAATCTCATGTCAAACCGATGTATGAATGTGCGGCAAGTTGGGCTGCAAAACCAAAAGACTAACCCTGCGGGAGGAAGTGTGACCACAGGGTCAAACTGAGATGCCGACTGAAAGGTAGAGAGCTATACTTGAGGTCCCTCAAGCAAGAGATTGATTTTCACTCTCTCCGGGGCCAACACTCCCACTCTGTTTCATGCATTCCGCTTGCTCGTGTTAGATGTGTACATGTTCATCCCAGTCAGTTGATGAAGCGCTTATGTTTCAATTCGGCCACATGGTGTTTGAAACGCATTGCGCTTTTACGCCGCCGCGTTGAAGCACTCAAATAGAAAGGCTGCGAGCTAGTTGTCAGGAAGAATTACCATATGCTTTGAAAATAAATGAGGTCAAAACTAATCTCTTTATTTGTAACTCTTTTTATGATTTTTATTTATTTATTTTCAAGGGCTGTGTTTTGAAGCCATGCCGACATACCAATGTAGTATCTGGGCGGGTGGATTACATGGTTTGCGGATCCCAGTTTGGATACTGCCCATCTGGAGATTCCAACATGCTTCTTTTTGGGCATGGCCTTTGACTGCCAACTTTTTAGGAATGTATGGTTGTGAGAAAGAAGACAAAAGCATTCTTAAGTGACCAGAAACATGCTGACCTGTTCTCTTTGAGACCTTTTTTGACTTTGCTCTGTGAAAGCTTTACTGCTGGCTATAATTCTCCTTAGGGCGTCAAGTCGATCACTAAATTGATCGACCTGTCTGTTTGTCCCTTCGTTGGTTAATTCGTTCATCTTTCTATCCAGCTCTTTCTTTATATTTAATTATCTATCTATCTATCTATCTATCTATCTATCTATCTATCTATCTATCTATCTATCTATCTATCTATCTATCTATCTATCTATCTATCTATCTATCTATCTATCTATCTATCTATCTATCTATCTATCTATCTATCTCTCGACCAATATCATCCATCCATAACTCCATCCATCCATCATCCATCTATCAGTCTGTCAACGTCTGTCTGTCTGGCTATGTATCTGTCAGTCTTTAGACTCGGTCATTCATCTGTCTGGCCATCTGTTGGCAGAATTGTTTGATCATCAATCTACTCTTCCTTTTGCATCATTCTTTGGCTCAACATGTAATCCAATTCAAATCGACATTGCAACGTAGAAGAATGCAGTTTTTTCGAATTGCAAAGGGTGCAGTTCGAAGGGAAAAGAATGACTTCATTTCAGTTGGTAAATGTTATTTTCTCTCTCTCTCTCTCTCTCTACCTCTGTCCATATACTCTCTCCATATATATATATATATATATATATATATATATTTGTATAATGTCGAGACAAATTCACTACTTAAGAAGTACAGTATATATGTTTACACACCACTGATTGATGAAAAATGACCCAGAGTGACAAAGCTGCAGATTTTGTTTTTTGCATGACTGCTTTAATCTGAATTATGCATCCATCCAATTTCTGATTCGCTTATCCTCACAAGGGGCACAGGGCGTGCGGGTGCCTACCCCAGCCGTCTTTGGGAAGTAGGCGGGGCACACCCTGAACTGGTTTCCAGACAATCACAGGGCACACACCTAAGGACAATTCAGAGTGTTCAGTTACGTATGGTTGTGAGAAAGAAGATAAAAGCGTTCCCAGTTAATGAATGTGAATGAATGTGGGTGGAAACTGTAGTACTCGGACAAAACCTATGCAGGCATACGCAGAACATACAAACTCCACACAGGAACGCCGGAGCCAGAATTGAATCCCTGACCTCTGCACTATGAGGCGGACATGCGATTAAAAGACTGCAAGTCGAAGTGTTTTGGAAAAACTCTCACTGAAATATCGGAAAAAGTTTTTTCATTTTAATTAATGGTTTATTTGTCTTTATTTCAGCATGAGCCTAACTTATAAAACCAGAACATTCATGTATAATACATTTGACATTGTTTCATGTCAAATGCATAATAGATCACAACATAGAGGGCAAAAAAAAATATTTTTCAAAATCATTCAGCCCAACATCCCTTCTTCCATCCATCTTTCTATCAGCTACTTTCATCTGTTGTCCATCTATCTCCAAAGTACATATCTATTTGTGCTTTATCAAGAGCGTAAATCAAAACTTCGTAGTGTTCATCCACTCACGTCAAAGCCAGGCAAATGTTTTAAAGACATAATTTTGTCCTTCCACGCCTGTTTTGCGTCGGACCCATCAATGTCCAAAGTGGAGTGGACAGCTGCGCTGCAGAGATTTTTTTTTCTCCCAACGAACAGCTTGGTAACCCTAATTATTGACAGATGCTGCTGTGACTTTTTCTTTTCTTTTTTTCCCCCCCAAATACACACCAAAAGAGGACATGACAAATATGTTACCTACATGCCCAGATGTCATTTCAAAGTCAGCACACAGCAATTAGAGTTAACCTCAAGTAAACTGAGCTCGGCCCACGATGAGAAAAACATGTTGTGATTGGTGCAAATGAAGAGACAGCAGCTCCTCACCCATCTCAGGTTGTCACCTCAACATACCACTTTTCTGGATTGTGCTTCTGTTTTCACTTGTGGACTTTCCCAAAAGACAAATGTTCTTATATGTATTCCCAAAAAAAACCACACACACACACACACAAAAAAAAGACATGTTGTGACACGGCATCACTCTGTCCTGACATACTTTGTGTGTGTGTGTGTTTTATCTTCTATCAAGTGTGGACAAACTTGTTGATGGTTGATCTCTCCAAGACAGGATCGCGGTGCACAAAAACATGACAAAAGCACGGAGGGGTGTTGGAGTGGGGGTAGGTTCAGGGGCGCTTGTGGTCCCGCCTCAATGTGGCCGGTGACGTCAGACATTTTCATGAGACTGGGTCGAGAGGTTTGCAGCTTGCAAGGAGCAGTCAGCGTTCTGCTTCGGACACATCTACACGAGAAGAAGGTATTGTGTGTTTTTGTATTTGATTTAATTTGAAAACAATGTGTATATTTTTAAATGACGCCCGACATCTATATTAGGACGCACTTTTTTGTTGTTGTTATAGTAGTTGTTTTTCGAGTAAATAAGAGGCAATTGGAACTAGCAATTGGGCTGATTGCGACGTGTTAATTAAGCAGGAGTTCACGCTCGCTGATGAAGTGCTTTCATCCGGTGTGGTTTTTCTAATGAGCCCAACTTCGTTGTCTGCCGTTATGAATTGCACGTACATGTTTGTTTTCATAGAAAGATGTTTTCCCACCACAGAGCAATTATGTTGCGCATAGAAAGAGGTCATCATGGGGAGGGGGGGGCATGAAGATACTCTTGAAATAACCGGCAATTTATTGTTGCAGGGTCACAATTAAATGTAAAATAATCATCGTATAAAACTGTACAAATGAATCCAGTGTGAATAAATATTAATAAAGAAAAACAACTACTGCCGTGTAAAATACGGAATTTGAATTGTATTACTGCAATCAATTTATTGGTATTTTTAAACTATGTTTTTTTCTCTCATAAAATTACAACTGTGTACTTTTTCTTCCCTAATTGATATGTTAGATTTTTTGGGTATTTCTGTTGCAGGTCTCAGGACAATGATGGACGTAATGGGTGCGACGCCCTACTATGATATAAACGTTTCTGACGCCAGCATCGCAAACGGCACGTTTTACGACGACGGGGACGAGTACGACGACGGCGACGACCACGCCGAGCTGAGGCAATCTCTTAACATCATGTCTCTTATCGTCTACTGCCTGGCTTTTGTCCTGGGCGTGTTGGGAAACGGCGTGGTGATCTGGGTAACTGGATTCAAGATGAAGAAAACAGTCAACACCGTTTGGTTCCTCAACTTGGCTGTGGCCGACTTCCTCTTCACAGCATTCCTTCCTTTGAGCGTGACTTACACCGCCATGGATTTCCACTGGCCCTTCGGCAAGTTCATGTGCAAGCTGAACAGCACCATCAGCTTCCTCAACATGTTCGCCAGCGTCTACATCCTGATGGTGATCAGCGTTGACCGATGCGTGTCGGTGGTGTGGCCCGTGTGGGCTCAGAACTATCGCAGCGTGCAGAAGGCATCCTGTGTGAGCCTGGGTGTTTGGATCCTGGCCCTAATCCTGAGCACTCCTTACTTCATCTTCAGGGACACCGGGCCGTCATACAACAATGACCAAATCATCAACTGCTTCAATAACTTTGCCTTCTCTGATGATTATGTCACGCCACAAGTGACCCAGGTGCGATACTTCCGCCATCAGGCCATGACCATGACTCGCTTCTTTCTGGGATTTGTCATCCCCTTCACCGTCATCGTATCCTGTTACGCCGTGATAATCCACCGCCTCCGTCGGAACCGGACCCTGGCCAGCCAGTCGAGTCGCCCCTTCAAGATCATCGCTGCCGTCATTGCCACTTTTTTCCTGTGCTGGGCTCCCTATCACATTCTAGCTCTGATCGAGTTGGTCAATCACATGACTGATTATGAGAGTGAAGTATTGGACCACGTCATCACTATCGGGGTCCCAATAGCCACCAGTCTAGCCTATCTCAACAGTTGCCTCAATCCGCTGCTCTATGTATTCATGGGACAAGATTTCAAAGATAAAGTTCGTAAGTCCATACTGAAGGTGCTGGAGACTGCTTTCCAGGAAGAGATTTCCCGCTCGTACACCTATACAAACTCAATGGTCACCAGTCGAAGCAAAGAGAAGTCCCTTTCTGAAGCTGAGGTATAAAGCTGCCCATGTTAAATACTGTAATTGTACATAGCCATTGTATCTGACAAATAATCACAGTTTTTTGCCTCAACTGGTACGAATCCACACTTACAATATTTACAATGTGACTGTTCAAAACATTGTAACCAAGCTGTGATGCATTTGTAGACTGTGGGTATTTTTTTTTATATCATGCTAGCTGTACGGTCACTCCAAAGAGTAAAT
Source organism: Hippocampus mohnikei (assembly GCA_026261675.1). Classification (NCBI taxonomy): domain Eukaryota; kingdom Metazoa; phylum Chordata; class Actinopteri; order Syngnathiformes; family Syngnathidae; genus Hippocampus; species Hippocampus mohnikei. The sequence goes on along the minus strand of JAKGUB010000556.1, from coordinate 11,723,008 downwards.
GGTGCAACTTGAAACCAATTAGGGATGTGTATAAAATTCTGTGAAATGATTGTGAAGGAGTTAGTCAGTGTGGAGCGGTTGATTGTTGTTAAATTGTGTTATGAAGCGATCAAGACCAAAAACATTGCGCACGACTTTGCTGCACCCCAATGAGATTCTGCTGATTCACTCTCGACTGGCGTAAATAAGAAATGCATGAGGTCAGTTATGGAAAGTTAAGATACATCACTGCAGACCTCGGCTGTCCAGCGGTATTTTTACACTCAATACGACACTGGCATGGAAACAGGAGTTTAAAACATTCAGAGAGCTGCTCCCATCTCAAACAAATCCAGAGAATTTAGTCAAGTGCCTGTCCCAAGTCCCATCTATTTATTAACTGTACATGGAGTGTTTCTGCAAAGAATGGCCAGTTTTGTTTGCCCACATTTCATTCGAATTTACATCAAGTGAAACTGGACTTTGCCACAAAATAAGAATTTTGTATTTTCGAGATATGCTTCAAAATGGCAAGAATCAAGGCAGACAGGGTAGAACAAATAAGACACGTACAGCTACTTGAAACATAAACAAAATCGTGGGGCAAGTCGACTGAAACGATAATCATCATGGAAGATATATTTTCCACGTAATATGGGATCATCTATATTACTGCGAAGCAAACTCATTCAAAAAACACTTTAATTCATCTAAGAGACTGTTTTCTTGTTTCAGTATCCTACTCCTGTTTTGGGTAAATACCGAGTTGAAATGGGCCTGTTACTTACCGGTACTTCTTTTTTTCCCCTCAATGGGAACACTGAGTTTTCTATTTATTTACCTAAAGTGAATGATGCACCTATTTGGTTGTACATTTGAGGTGCCTATTAGTGGCGACGCCATTACTTGAGGAAATGATTCTACGATACAGTAATTGTCATTTGACAAGTCCTCATTCTAGAAGCAGGTTGTTTATTTGAATAGATAAATAAATAATACTCATCAGCACCAATACCAAACTTGCACTTTCAACCATGTATTTTTATTTTTACTCTAGAACTGGAATAAACTGCATGCGTTAGTACGTTATAAATGGCTGTTAAAGGCTCTTCTTACTAAATGCAGGCTATACTGTCACTATCCAAAGAAAATAATCTTTCTCAAAATGTTCTGAGTTATTTCTTTTAACTGATATTTTGTTTGTTTGTTTGTTTATTTTGCCCCCAAAAAAAAACAATAGAAATGACTCCACATATTTCAAATGGACGTACAGGACACGCTTTTCCTAGAACAGCCTTACACAATACAGTCATTCGTACTTTTGTCCCCTCTAAGTAGTTACGGACTCCACATATCATGGTATGCGTATTGCTATGTAAGCACACGACCTGTCTAAGAAAGCTTAACTGTTATGTAAAAAAAAAAAATGTAAATGATTTAAAAAAAGAAAGTGTGTGTGTGTACAATAAAAGTGATCTTGAAGAATTCGTTCATTGAAGCTGCTTTGTAACATCCATTCATGTGTTCTCTCTAGTGACCTCCAGTGGCTCAACAAAGACTCTTTAAATCCATGTAAGTCTACTTTGAATTCTCGATTGTCTCGAAGTTTTATTGTTTAAAAAACATTGTCAAAAATTGTATGGGTATCTTTATTTTTAGATGTCAATAATTCTATTCTGCCATAAATGATATCTAGATGACGTAACAAAACACAACTGGTTAAAAAAAAAGCTGCTTTTCCACATTTCCCTGTACAGTACTGTAAGTACAATTTATAAACATGTGGCTCACTCACGAGCACTGTTTAGTACACATTTCTATTGCCGTTGTTTTTTTTAGGTGCTTTCCTTTGGTTTTGTTTTATATTCAACCAGCAAGGGGCACTGTTTTGCATTTCTCATAATTTCATGAAGCAAACAATTTGAGGCACAGGGTCTGCAGTACATCGCATAGTGGAGCGTATTGCTTTTATTCTCCTGCAAGTCAGCGATTTCCATGTTGCATGTGGCACTATGAAAACCTTAATGTTCATTACATTTGAACCTGTTTGTTTGCTGCAATGGGGAGGTGACTTGTGTTACCTTCAGTTTGCTTATGACCCCATGATGCCTTGTGTTGCATTATGAAGTCTGCTCACATTCCAACCGGTCAAACGTCTTTACAGAGTTGTTCCATTCAGGAAGGTCGTATTTCGACTCTGAACTTGCCAAGTTCAAGGCACCCAAAATTGAAGGGCTATCATGTGAATATTTTTATTGAGAACCGGCCACGGTCTCCGTCAGGGTCATGTACTTTGTGGCCTAATTCCAGCCTATTCCAGTCTGGTATTGGCTCTGCTGTTTGGGGGATTTTTAAATGTGTGCTTTGGCTTTTTCTGCTTATGATCTTTGTTGCTGGCTTTATTTTCTTGTGTTACACTGTGACTTGTTTGAGTTGACTGTTATGGTTACCACTCATTAAATGTTCCTATTCTTTCTCAGAGACCCAACAAGAATGGCCACATTGGAGCCGTTAGCAAGACCCAGCAATTATCCAGATGCACAGAACCCAACGAAATGGTACATTGCCACAAGTGTGTGCAGGTCAACTTTGCGCTCATCATCAGCTTTAAGACAGCTCAATTGTCTGAAAATTTTTGAACTCTATTTATAAGCAGATCAGATAATGGATGTATGGATGGATGGATGCCTCTTCAGTCGAAACAGAAATGGTGTTAAATTGGCATCTCTTACGCTGAACAAAAAGTAGTTAGTTTTCGGTTGCACAAGATTAAAATGCATCTTATTAACTCAAATAGTTTATTTTTGTGGCAAACACAAGAAAATTACATCTGTGTTTTGGCCATGTAAAAAGGGGCTTATGGGTCTCAATGTCCATCACTAGCCAATGGTGGGCAAAGTCGCCTTACATCCTGTTTCATTCCTTCATTAAGCCCACCGAAAAGTTACCAGATCAAGAGTTGTGTGTCTTTGTTGCATTTATTTCAAAGATTTTTCTTAAAATGGGTGTATCAAATGTATTCTTTCGGATTTTATTAATGCTTTAATGTCTTTTGATGCATTACAGAATTGGATCATTGATTTAATGTAAATTCAATTGCAACACGATATCTATATATTTATGTAAATAGTCCTAGATATAACACATTTGTAGAATTAAGCACTCTAATATCCGCTAGTAGGGCATTCCAGAGTGCTGAAGCCTGAATAGAAAATGTTATAGAATGTGTCGAGAACCCCCCAAAAAATGGGCATGTTGCGGGTCGTGGGATGGAGTGAGAATCCATCAGCGTTTCAAAATGAAACATCAACAGAAACAAGAATAAACTAATGTGAGCATGTTGGCCAAGCTTTGCGCACGTCTCCCAAGTTTGCGTGTTCTCTTTGCTAGTGTGAGTTTCCTAAGCTCTAACTTCCCTTTAGTTTCGGAAACTTTCAAAATGTTTTTTAAGATACTATACACACAGAAAGAATAAGGGTTTTAAAGTGAAGTGCATTTGAACTTTGAGTCACCCCAAGTGGGTAGTGTCATCACACCAGTTGCTTTATTAGACCGATTGACTTGGGTAATTTCGCCTTTTGTCCCAGCTTCACCCCACTGGAGAGCTTTGAGAAAGGTACGGTACATATTATATTATTTGAGTTGTTATTTGGCTCGGGTGCATCTCAATAAGTTAGAATATTGTCCAAAAGTTCATTTATTTCAGTAGTTCAATAAAAATTGCTAATTGATATATTTCTACATATATTACTTGGATTAATTAAACAACAAGCACACCGGTAAATACTTTTCAGAATGACACTCGCAACCTAATTTTTGTATTAAAAATAATTTTGATCAGTTCCCATGGCAAAATCTGATTTACTGAGAGTGTGAATTTTTAAAGAATCACCGTCTTTCTTAGCTTTAAGTATAATCGTGAAAATGATTATTTTTTAAATATATATAGAAACAAATCAGCACATGTTCCACCCTGTATCATACCACCAAATATGAGTTTCAATATTCATATGGAACTACTGAAATAAATTACATTTTGCAAGATATTCTGCTGTTTTTTGGAGATGGACCTTAATTTATGGTATCATTATTTCTAAAGCCGAGAAAACTAAGTGTTTTACAGCTCATAGCTACTGGGTGGCCCAGTTCATTTTTTTCCCTACATACTGAATATTTACTTGTAAATAGGATTTAAAAGACACTGACAGAGACTTATAAGACATAATTCATGACCTTTAGTTTTAACTGTTATTATTCTTGTGCGGAAGGTTAGTGTGGAACATTCATCCAGTAATTTCCAGCCACTGAGGAATGTGCCGTGTTAGGTCATCAGGGATGACACAGAAAAATGTTCAATTTCCCTTGGTTCGAAAAATATTGAACATCATTGTACTGTATTTTTCATCAATTCAGGCAAGTATATCAGCTTTGGGTTTTACGAAATGATTGTAAGTACATTTGTGAGTAAATTAATATGAGCTCATCATTATTTCAACATTTAAACTTTGTGACATTTCTGCTTTTTATTGAGCTGTAAGATTTTTTTCCAATGTTTTTTTTTTTTTTTGCCTTGCCTCAATAAAGGTTGGGAAACAGACAACAAACGGATTCACTCTTTTCTAAAGTGACAATAAATGAAGTTATTAGACAAAAACCTCCATCACATCATCGTCATCTTAACATTTTGTCAGACTTAAAAAATAAGAGGACCTACGACATGACTCTGAGGCACACTTTTATTAATGGACAGGAATGAAATTTCGCCCACATTCATGCTTGGCGTTAGCTCATATCAATAAAGATTGAGTTCAGGGGTTCGTTGGCTTACAATGGAGTGTTCTTTCTACGGCAATGACAAAACACACTTGTCCACAAGTTCGAACCAGCTATAGTCCATCACTAACCGATGCTAATGCAATAATAAAGTCATAATTACAGGAAATCTATGAATATATGAAAAAAAACACTTCTAAACAATAAATATGAAAATATCAAATGAAAACTGTGTATTTCATACCATGCCATTCGAAACCTCCAAACATATGTTGGTATTATCTGAAACTGAGGACCCCTTGTACGTAGACATGTACACAACTTTCATTGGTTAGCCAACAGGAATAACGACATAAGGAAGTAACCATTTCATTGTCAACGGAGGAACTTGCAGCATGTTGCATAACTGCTTATTCTGTGAACAGCATCACTATGAACCACGATGGGGAGTGTTTGGATGAAGAAAAAAAATAACCTGTTTTTCTTTGCAGGTTTCAGGACGATGGAGGTCATGACATCTGTCTCTCCCATTAATAAAGCCGCGGTGCTGGGAGAAGACTTCAATGAGACAGATGACTATTTTGGCAATCATACAAGCGATTCAAATTCTCAGTTGAGGGATTCTCTCAACATTATGTCAATTGTCGTTTACTCCCTGGCTTTTGTCCTGGGTGTGCTGGGCAATGGCGTGGTGATATGTGTCACTGGATTCATGATGAAGAAAACCGTTAGCACAGTCTGGTTCCTCAACCTCGCTGTGGCTGACTTTCTCTTCACAGCCTTTCTTCCTTTGAGTGTGACGTACACTGCTTTAGAATTCCACTGGCCCTTTGGGACGTTCATGTGCAAACTAAGCAGTGCGGTTAGCGCTCTCAATATGTTCGCCAGTGTTTACACCCTGATGATGATCAGCATTGACCGATGCGTTTCCGTGTTGTTGCCGGTTTGGGCTCAGAACCACCGCAGCGTACAGAAGGCTTCCCGTGTGAGTCTGTGTGTTTGGGTGCTGGCTCTGATTCTAAGCGCTCCATTCTTCATCTTCAGGGATACGAAGCCATCCTTCTTCAACGAAGAGGTCATTAACTGCTTCAATAACTTTGTATTTTCTGACGATTTCACACCAGAGCTAATTCAGCTCCGACTGTTTCGCCATCGGGCCATAACCGTGACTCGCTTCCTCCTGAGTTTTGCTATCCCCTTCACCGTCATTGTCGCCTGTTACGCTGCCATCATCCATCGCCTCAGAAAGAATCCCAACCTGGCCAGCCAATCGAGTCGCACCTTTAAGATCATTGCTGCCGTTATAATTGTTTTTTTCCTCTGCTGGGCTCCCTTTCACGTCATTGTTTTAATGGAGCTAACCAGTCATCAGTATTCAAGTGTACTCATCCAAAATGTTGTAACACTCGGGCTGCCAATAGTTACAAGTTTGGCCTTTCTCAACAGTTGTCTAAATCCACTGCTCTATGTGTTCATGGGACAAGATTTCAAGGATAAAGTGTGCAAATCCATTGTGAAAGTATTGGAGAATGCTTTCCAGGAAGAGGACACTCAAGCAGACTCAAAGACAGTTGAAACCAGTCAGGGCAATGAAAATAGTAAACCCTGACTTTCTCTAAAACAACATGTTGCCAACAAATACCGAAACATCACAATGGAAATAATTGCAACAAATTTACGGTATATATTCCTGTTTTGATTTTGTTGTCTGTATTCTTGGTTTGGGTGTCTTAAGTTTTTAATCATTGACAGGATGTCTGTTAGTAAATATATTGTTCCGGTATGTTGTGTTAAAACCCCACAGCCAATTAAATTGTGTATATGGCATTCCACCAAAAATACAAAAGAGGAATGTGATACAAAACCTGTGAGACAGACCTTGCTTTCATGGCAGCACAACAGTGATACACAAGCATCTAAAAATCAAGCTTGATGTGACTAATCCGATTTCTGATGAACATGGACAGTCATCTCGGTTAGCGATTTGGCTCGTTATCGACATGGCAATCGGTGGTGATCAATGTAAATTGAGGAGTTTTACTTTCTTGTCAATTTCAGAGCATGTGCTAATACAGAACATTTAGAAAAAATATCCTTACCTACAAAAGGTTCTTTCTTGCTCCTTTATCATGATTGTACACGATTGTGCATAGTTTTTGTTTCCAGTTTAAAATGCACCACACATTTACAGCTAACAATGTTACAGTCAATAAATTGCCTTGATTTTAATTTGTAAAACATGTCAAACCAGCAGAAAGCATATCAGGAATGCTGGTACAAGCTGCAAAATGTATTCTAAGTTTGATGTACTTTTATGTTAATTAGATGATGGGAGGCGGCAAATGTATGGGGACATTCATGTAACCACCTCAGTAACTGAGAAGTCATTGTTAAACATACCATCCACAGTCAGTGTTTCATGAAATAAAATGCACACACATGCAGAACTTTGCCAAACACACTCATAGTACAAGCAGGAAGAATTCTGAGTAAAATCAACTTTTTCTGAGCATTTTTCTTATCCATTGCTTTGCTTCTTTGTAGTATCTCAAGGCCTACTTCTATACATGTCACAGAAGGGCCAACGCCATTTTGCAGAATGCAATTGATGGCTCATTCATTCAAATGACATCTAAAAAGCACATAGACATAAAAACCTCATAATTCTTTATGATTCAAAATTTTACGAAGATTTTTAAATTATAGGTGTTTTGGTATATGTGTGAATTTTATTTTATGAAACCATGGTTGTGGGTGGTATGATTAATAATGACTTATCGGCTATGTTATATGCTTGCTACAATGTGAAAGTCACAATTTTGAATAACACTGACAGAAGGTAACAACTGTTCTTTACCAAAGTACATTGTTTAGAGTTTGCATTCAGAACAAGTGTATTTTTTTTCTTAAAATATGCATTTGACATCAATGAATTGTGGTAGAGTATCAAGGGATTTAACAAGGGATATCTTTTATTAGCGATACAAAGCCGTCCGTACATTTCGAGACAAACAAAAACAGTAATTACTGTGAAAATGTGATTTGATTTTTCCTTTGTTGAGTCCATCTACATTCAGCCATTTGTGGTACTGTATGTTTTATGAAATACTTCATAAAAGACACGGGAAAAATACATTCAGTATTTCACCCAAAAGACTAACATCTTGTGGTGTTTAATGAAATTCCAATGTTGAAATAATTTTAAAGAAATATTCACAACTTTGAAACAATTTTATATAATTAACTGTAAATGGAAAGTGAATAGGGCGGCAGGGTGATCAACTGATAAGCACATCGGCCTCACTGTGCAGAGTTGCAGGGTTCGATTCCAGCTCTGGCCTTCCTGTGTGGAGTTTGCATGAACTGTACTCCCCGTGCCTGCGTGGGTTTGCTCCAGGTATTCCGGTTTCCTCCCACATTCCAAATACATGCATGGCAGGTTATTGGAATTCTCTAAATTGTCCCTAGGTGTGAGCGTGAGCGGTTGTTCGTCTATGTGTACCCTGCGATTGGGTGACAACCAGTTGAGGGTGTATGCACCCCACCTACTACCCCGAAGACAGATGGGATATGCTCCATCACACCCATGACCCTTGTGAGGATAGGCGGATTAGAAAATTGACGGATGGATGGAAAGTAAATCAGTATTCACTTTCCATTCATCCATCACTTTTCATCCATCCATCCAACCTCATTTCACCCATACTACAGTTCTGTTGGTAGCTACCAGAACAGCTAAGAGTTCGTATTTTGACAATATATTCACGAGACGTTGGGAATAAATAAAAATATATATATATATATATATATATATATATATGTGTGTGTGTGTGTGTGTGTGTGTGTGTGTGTGTGTGATTATTTACAACAAAAGGAAAAGAAAACGCACAAACACTGCTCTTTACGTGATGCCACCGAACGCATCACATGCAGCAGAACGGCCGCGCAATGTACGGCAATGGCGGCCGCGACCAACTGCGGACACACGCCAGCCACAAGCACAAACAGCCAAACGAAAAACGACACGAACAACCACATACAGCAAAACCGACAGGGAACAAACATTACCTGGAACACAATATGGCAGGCAGAATGGAGAAGTCGCATCGGGTCTCGGACATAACTGAGCAACAGAAAAGCACTATTAACTTAGCGGGTAAAACTTGCATTCGACAAAACATAAATTAAATAACAATACAAAAAGGAATTTGGACTTGGGACAAACCAGGGAACTAATTAAACACATCATACCATAGAAAAAGGGAAACCAAAGTGAAATATTGTCTTTAAACTATAAATGAATCCGGACCGTGAATGAAATGCGACTCACCATGTGACTTCCCTCGTAGCTCTAACGAAGCTACGGTGGGAAGCCGGTGCCATACTGTGGGCGGTTGCGTCACTTCCGCCGTAATTTAATAAACTAAATATATCACCCCGTTACATACACCCCCCTTAAATTATGCAGAAGTGAGGCAACACGCATGAGAGACAGCAGAAAGACAGACAAAAAAAACATGGTTGTCGGGCAAGGATGTACAAGAGAGTCAATTACAGGAATTCTTCTTAAAGAAGTGTGAAGGAATGGGGTGGTACCAAAATCCATTCCAATCACAGACTAGTAGAAATGCCATTTACATTTCACAAAACTGCACATAACACCCATTAATGAAGAACCATAAAGATATGATGGTGCCAAATGGCACACAGCATCAGCAATAAGAAAAAAAAATCTAAATGAAATGGTCATACTAAACCCATATTAATGTAGGCATCCCGACTCTCTGATAGGACATCTCACATATAAGCCTATCAGGGGGCTTAACAGTTCTACCACACCTTGTGAAAGTGACGGGGCCCTGTGTGTCCTGTGGTTGTGTGCAAACTACCTCCTCTAGCTCAGTCTCAACTGGGGGTGAGTCGGGAGTCGAGTGTGCAATGTCAAACACCGGGTCTGTCGAAAGTTCGGTCGGTGTATGGATGTCATGGCCTACTGACTGACCCCTCTCACTGACATCCTCCTGACGCACATCAACAGAGTCACATTCTGCAGATGAGCACTCACGTTCTACCTCGGCCTGAACCGGTGACTGCATGAGCCAGTTCTCAGTGCGCAGCTGAGCGTCCTCCTGATCATCAAAAACTGAACTCTTGTCACTCCCACAACGTGCATCCATTTCTGACCCATCTGAACATGACCCATGCTCCATCTGCCCTGAGAACGTCAAGAAGTCAATCGGGAGCAGTAAGTTCCTGTGTACGACCTTTTCTCTGCCTGTGGCACCATCCCGGATCCTGTACACATTGATCAACGGCCTCACAGACACTACGTCATAAGGGGTCGAGTCCCAACGATCCGCAACTTTCCTTTTTCCCTTCTCGCCTCGATTGGCTAGCAGCACTCTGTCACCTACAGCTAATGGTGAGCCCTTGACTTTGCGGTTGTAGATCTGGGCGTGACGGGTCTGTTCCTTGACCGCATGCTGTCGAGCAATCTGTGCGGCCTCAGAGAGATCTTTCTTTAAGTTGCACACAAACTCATTGTGACTCACAACATTGGCATTCTCCAAGACATGATGAAACATAATGTCAACGGGCAAGCGAGGAACACGTCCAAACATCAAGTAGAACGGTGCAAAGCCCGTGGTCTCATGCACTGTGCAGTTATAGCAGAAAGTCAACATGTTCAACATCTGTGGCCATTTGGACCTGGACTTCGGGGGAAGTGTTCTGATCATGCTTCCAAGGGTCCGGTTGAATCTTTCCGCAATTCCATTACCCATGGGGTGATACGGCGTAGTGTGGGACTTGTGCACTCCCGCCATCTCGAGAAGATCCTTGATGAGTCTACTCTCAAAGTTAGCTCCCTTATCCGAATGGATCCTTTTGGGGAACCCATAGATGCAGAAAAACTTGTCCCACAGGCAGCGGGCAACTTGCTTTGCTGACTGGTTCCTGCAGGGAAGGCAAGAGCCAACTTTGAGAAATGGTCTGTCACAACAAGGACATCGGTGGTTCTCTTGTCACCCGACTCCGCTGTCCAGAAATCGATGCACACCAGTTCCATTGGAGAGGAAGTGCGGATGTTCTCCAGGGTGCCCGGCATCCGGCTCAGGGTCTTACCCAAGATGCATCTCTGGCATTGCCTCACATGCTTCGTGATATCTTTTTCCATCCCAGTCCAAAAGAACCTTTCACTCGCCAGAGAGGCGTCCTTGAACAGCCCTGATGACCAGCTGCGTCATGAACACCATGCAGAACTTGATGCTTCAGAGACCCAGGTATGACAAACTGAAAGACCCGGCGGTTCATGTGGCGATCTTTCCTCACTCTGTATAGAGTCCCATCACGAACTTTCAACTTCTTCCAGTGCCTCAACAACATGAGCACACAGCTCGGCTCAGCTGCTCTTTCGCGTGCAGTGGGCCTCCTATTCCGCTGGACATAGAAGAGGACTCTGCTGATTGTAGCATCTTGCTGCTGCAGATCGCGTAACTGGCTATGGGGAATGACAATGGAAGGATCTTCGTCAGGTAGCTGGAGTGACAATGGGGTAGCTCCAGGGAGCCGAGAGACACCACCAGTCTGATGGACATCCAAAACTGCAGACACCTCCTCCGCACCAATGGCACTCCCAGACGACTGATCGGGAGCTTCCCCCTGAGGACTTCCTCCATCATAATCCCCAGCCGTGTGAGCGGCCTGACAGTTGTTGGTCAAACGAAAGCGTCCTGCACCGTCTCATTAACAACTCCTTGGACCTCATTCAGTAAGGACAGGTAGGGCTCTTTCACGAGACGATGACTCACGCAAGACTGGACAAAGGGTTCTCGACTCAGGGCATCAGCCACCGTGTTCTTGGGCCCTGGGTGTGTGTGTGTGTGTGTGTGTGTGTAATCCTTACTAAAATAAGTTTACAAAGATAATTATTTTCCCATGGTTTGCCATGTTGAAAGAAAGAGATGTTTAAAAGAGAAGATTCTCTTTGGATGATAAAAGCCTACGACTGTTGTTTACTACCAATATATCTGTACAAATGGAAATGTAAGGAACACGAGCCGTTTGTACACATAGCTAACCCTACTAATTGCATCATTAGCTCAACGCAACTCGTTAAATCCAAATAAAAAGCGAGTTGCGTCGATAGGTAAAGAACGATTTGACGTCATCTTCCTGCCAAACAGGATCTTTGGGCGGTCCGGCCTGTAGCTACGGACGTCAGGAAGCGGCCAGCTAGCAACAAGCTGCGTGATTGGGAACCAACACAAATCGCTCTGGTTTGTCAACAAATGTGATCGATGTCGTGGTAAGTGCTGTCTTCATTAAAAATCAGACCATAGTGGTTGGGTGACGTTCGTTATTTAAATGTGCCATTTATATGACGATGTGCTCAGGGTGGCTAACGCTGTCTAGCTCCCGAGCACGAACTGAGACAAAAGCATCGAAATAACATAATGAGATGGCGCACGATATTGTTCTTGCTTTCGCTGTTTGATCTTGAAATCGTATGTATGTTGCGCTTTAGGGTGAGTTTTATGTCGCACATATGCGGAGAAGAGCCATAACAGGCCGCTTTGGAACGGAGATCTCCAGCCTTCATCTACCGATTGCTAGTCTTTTTTTCTTTTTTTTTTACCCTCCCGCTGACATGTTCTCCTGTTTCCAACATGCTTCTACTGTGCCTCCTGACTCTATATTTCGTAAGGTGGAATGTTTTATGTGTATGTAGTGACATATGGTGTTGTGCATGAAGTGAGTTGTGTTGCATTTCCCTTTGGTTACACATACAAATCGGTCACTGTGCTTCTCAAATGGCTTTTGAAACCGAATATTGTTTAAAGATTACTCCTCCACAGCATGAAACCGTTTATTGTAACAGCCTTAGTGTTATTCAGTCAGATTCTCAACCAGTGTGGCATGACCCGTTAGACTGCCGATTTACACGGAAATTATCTACAGCCACTTAATTCGAATTTATTTTAATTACTACAAATACATTATCTTTGTCCATCTATTGTTAATGGCGATGGATCGTGACAGGCAGAACAATAAAATGCTCTTCCACTTGATGGCAGCAAATACACAATTAAAACGTATATCCAGTTTTTGCCACATTTTAATTTTTTGGGGTGGTTTGCTGTGAGATCTATTTTTCCTAATACAAAATATGTGCTTCGGCTCCAAAAATTCTGTGAACCACTGCTTCCTGGTATGGTAATGGTAGTCCTTCCAGAGTGGTGAGTGGTTGCCCTAAAATGAGCATCTTAGACTTGTGGAAGAGGTTTTGACATGTTGCATTTCTAGCACAGTGGTGGCCAACCTGCGGCTCGCGAGCCGCATGCGGCTCTTTGGCTGGTTAAATGCGGCTCCCAGGGTTTCACATGACAAGCGGCGAAAACACCTCCGCGATGAGGCTGCCATCAAGCAACGGCACTCTGTACAGCAGAACTTACGATGTCAGACTTTGTGTGCCTGTGTGTTTTGATTTTGTTCATGTTTGGTGACGTTCCGACAGTCGCTCATCTTGGCGTGTGTACATATGTGTGCGTGGTTGGGCGCCTGCATGCGTGTATTTCAGGGCCGTTCACACGGGCAGATTTATTTCGGACTTACTCCTCAACTGCTCCCCTCGAGCGTTCATACGTGCAACTTTGTTCCGGCTTCGTGCCCGAAAACAGCTCCCTGAGGTGGTTTAAAAATTTGCTCCGGAACAAATGCTCGTTTGCGAAGCAGTACCGAAGCAAATGTGCACGTATGAACGCAACTGGGTTAAATTTGCTCCAGAGCAAATGCTCGCTTGCGGGGGAGTGGCCTCGCTAAGCGTCAGAGGAGTCCATCCGGGTACTTGCCAACATGCATCCTGGGTATTTTGCGCTTCAAAACATGGCGGGTCTTTTCTCTCTCTCCTGCGGCGTCTGATTATCGACCACATCGTTGATTTCTCCGGAGAAGAAGCCATTTTGTCACAAAGAAGGAGGGGAAATGGTACTTCCTTTTCCCCGCCTTCTTCTTTCTTTACGCATGCGCATGTTTTACTTCCGCATTCCTGTCGTTTTGCTCCGTAACAGGAACTGCCCGTGTGAAACCAAGTGGAGCTGTCCCGATCTGTTCTCGGGCTGTTACGCTCAGCGGCTTTGTACGTGTGAACGCTCCACAAAATTTGTTCCGGTGCAAATTTATATCGCAACAAAATACTCCGGAGCAGCGCCGAAACAAATCTGCCCGTGTGAACAGGGCTATACTTGCGCGATCTCGTCAATCACGGGAAGTTCATCACTTCAAAAGTCGATCTTCGGTCAAATATGTAGCAAGCTGACCCAAGTAGCAAGTAACCACTGCAGCTCACATGTAGACAGTGCCTGTTTCGAGTGGCAACAATGGAATACTAACCTGAATTGAAGAGGATTGTTCAAGAGAAGGAATGTCTGAAGTCCCTACACAAAGCAACATGCATAGTAAGGAGAAAAACGTTCTTATATTTTATTTGTGGACTTGGTTGAACTGAGAGTTTGTGTGTGTGAGACACTGCACACAATATTCGTTGTTGAAAATTATTGGCCTGTGGTCTTGGGACTGTTGTTTACAATAAATACAATACAATTTACAATAAGAAAGAGGCTCCGACACAGATGTAAAATCACAATTGACACCGCCGCGTTTGTGGAATTTTCTTTAAAAATTGTATTAGCGCTGAAAACGTGTGTGCGTGTGTGTGTGTGTGTGTGTAATCTTTACTAAGAAGTTTACGAAGATAATTTTTTTCCCATGGTTTGCCATGTTGAAAGAAAGATATATTTAAAAGAGAAGATTCTCTTTGGATGATGAAAGCCTACAACTGTTGTTTGCTATCAATATATCTGTACAAATGGAAATGTAAGGAACATGAGCCGTTTGTACACATAGCTAACCCTACTAATTGCAATATTAGCTCAACTGAATACTATTATCCCTCATTTATCGCAGGGATATATTCCAAAAAGAACCCGTGAGATATGTGAAGGCGGCTTATTTGTTTGTTTGTTTGTTTGTTTGTTTGTTTATTTATTTATTACATATTCAATACTGTATTGAAGGAAACCAAAGCTTAAACCTTTTTTTGTCCCCAAGCATTAAAAATATCAATGTTCTCTTACAAACAACTCTGTTTTTAGAAATACTGCACAGAATATTTTGTCAACATTGTGGGTTTTACATTTACATACACACACATGTGTGTACGCACGCACTGTGATCCCTCACTTATCACGGTTAATAGGGACGCTGCCGCAATAAGTGAAAAACCGCGAAGGAGGGTTTGCTCCCCCATAGGAATTTTTGTGTAAGTGCGCGGGTACCATCATTTTAAAAATATGTAAACAGTAGTTATACATATTTGAGCAGCAGTACATGTATTTACTTAAACCTTTAATTATAAAACCTCATACAGTAATTAACTTTCATCAGCACTGCCCCATGAGAGAGATGAAGAGACTTGTGTTAATGGCGTAGAAGGCTCTCACTTTATGTTTTGAAGGTGTAGCCGCCATTAGCCTCCAGCTAGCACCTGGCCAGCTATCCCCGCGCAGCTGACGTGTTTATGATCAGGCAATTAATCGGTATTGATGAGGAGGAGGCAAAGAGAGACGTGCTGCTGCTGCTACAAGCCCAATCACATCCGTCTCTCTCTCTAGGGGTGTTCACACGGCAAGATTTGCTCCGGTGCTACACCGGCGCTGCGCCAGTAGAGTGTTCACACATGCAAATTTGCTCCGGCGTAGCCCCGGAGCAAATTTGATCCACCTCAGGGAAGAGGTTTTTAAACCACCTCCCTGAGGTGGATCAAATTTGCTCCAGAGCAAATGCTCGTTTGCGGAGCAGCACCGATGTAAAATGGTACATGTGAACGCTACAATTTGCTCCGGAGCAAATGCTCGTTTGCGAGGGGGGAGTAGCCTCGCTATGCATGAGAAGAGTTCATTACGTACGGCGAGAATGCGTTGCTTTCGTGCTCTGTCGGACTTCCGTCAGGTGTTTGTTTAATAACGACACAAGACATGGCTGGTAACAGTAGCAAAGCACCTCTTGGGTTATACCATCTCAACTAGAACGGGGGGATAGTCCCCAAACGTCATCTTTTGTAGGAGACTGGACTGTGTCGGAGTTGTTTCTGTAGTTTGTTCCTTTGTTGTGTGTTCACAACCACCACACCCCATATAATTTATTTTGTGATTTCCTCTCTTGATTTTTCTGTTAGGCGCATTACATGTTTGCTTTTCTGAGTGTCATTGAAGTCATCGTTGATTTACGTTTTCGGGGGCAGTCACTCTCGAGCAGAAGGCACGGAGACCGAGAAGGAGAAGGACGTGCCTGTACAGTAGTTGCTTGAGTTGTGTATAAGTTTTAAAAAGAACAAACACGACAGCTCATTTGTTTTCTGTCGTTTTGCTCTGCTGCAGAAACTGCCGTGTGACCGCAAGTGGAGCTGCACCGACGCTGCGCCGGTGCTAATACGCTCACCGGCTTTGTACGTGTGAACGCTCCACAAAATTTGCTCCAGTGTAAATTATATTGCAACAAAATACATTGGTGCAGCGCCGGAGCAAATGTGTGCCGTGTGAACACCCCTTCTGTCTCTCTCTCTCTCGAAAAGCAAATGATTAAAAATATCACATTAGCTGCAATTCAATGTGCTGTCATCGTTTGTATTACATTAGGACACTGCGGTGTCATCCACCCATCCATTTTCTGAACCGCTTTGCCTCACTGTTAGCATTTAGCTGAGTCATCTCGCTCAACTCAGCTGACCCGCATATATTCACGTTCCCTCTGCCACCCACCAAAGCCGACAACAATTCAAAGAGGTCTCGCTGGTCGGCCATCTCATCTGGGATGTCGAAAGTGCAGTGAAGCTCGGTTGTCCTGCTTTTGTTTACGTTGCTTTCATCAGCGTGTTTGGTGACTGGGCGTGATGTTGGCCGATAGCAGCTCCTGAATGAATGTGTGTTCTGATACCGCTTGTGGCAATAAAGCAATTGAGGAGCACCGGCAACTGTGTCATCCTTGAAACACAAACGGGGTTATTACATTGGTGTTGGAAGAGGGATTGCAGATGATGACCACACTCTGAGAGAGTGAGAGTTTTGCAGCACGCTTCACAAAAGGAGAGGAGACTTGGAGGAAGGGATTGAGGATAGATGATCCCGGCGGGGGGAGTGAGCACCGCTTTTGAGAGCCCTTGCCAAACACTTTCTCCACCCAGGCGTGCGTTGAGTAGGGGACAAGTAAACCCCAGCAACAGGAGGCAAGAAACGTGCTCTGCTTCTATGGGTACTCTGTGGAGATTTACAACATGGGCTCTCATAGTACCCATTCCCTCCACACTCAACATTGGAGATGGCATGGCCACGGGGCACAGTCAAACTGCCACTCTACAACGAAGGACATCCAGAGGCTGACCTCGCCCAGATCCAGATGGCAATGCAGTTTAATGCCTGGTCTCTTGAGGAGATAGTAGTCCAGGTCACCCTTGCTCTGGAGGAAAAAGTTCTACAGATCCTTATGGACGTCCACCCACATGATCGTCTTGATTGGCAGGCTGCCGAGGGAGCCCTGCAACAGCGTTTCAGTCTTCCCATGTACACCGATGTTGCCAGGTAGAAGGTGTTTAATCACGGAGAGGAGGTGAGTGTTTGGGTGTCTGTGCTGCAGACCTCCACCATCAAGCCAGGCCTCAAGAGGAATTTGACTTAGAAGCATTTATACGGGGGCCCCAACCAGATCGGCTCAAGGAGCACATTCATCTGCATGCTCCAAAGAGCCTGGCAAGTACTCCAAGTGAACATGAATTTGTTGAGCATGTTTTGGCTGGAGGAAAAAAAAGACCTTTCCAAATGAAAACACCAAGGCTGCTAAACAAAGTTGGAGAAGACCAGTACAAAGGATAATTACAATGAGGGCATGGCCTGCCAAGCCACCAGTGCACCCAAGTGACAACGCCACTCCTGCACATAAAATGAAGACCTACCGACGCCAAATGGAGGGATGCTACCAGTGTGGAGAGCTGGGGCACATCGCACGCTACTACCCAGTGCGGGCATCAAAAAAAGCTCACCTCCAAGTAGTCTTTAAAATAAGACGGCACCCTGTCACCTGTGATATCCACCACCTCCTGGAACCAATCTCAGCTCTGACTGGGCAGTCTAGGCAAGACTCATGGACTGTACCTCAGCTGCAGCTTAGCCAGCAGTGCACGATATTGGATACTAGGTCAACCATCACATTGCTATGGATGGTCCTACTTGGAACCCCTGCCCCCATGACCACCAGAAAAAGGCTCACATTTCTACTGTCAGCAGAGGGAACAAGGCAGGATGCTGGGCGTGGTGGCTCTACCAGTTACCATGGCTGCAGCAGTGGTAGTCCACAAATTTCCCCTGGCTACAATGCAGGACACCTGCATCATCGGGTCTGACATGTTAACCCAACAGAAAGCAGTGGTTGATGGCTCTGGAGCTGTGCTGAAGCTGCTCAGAGAATGAAGAACGGCATTAGCCCCCTACCACATATCCCTTAATCATTAACAGGCATAAAATCAAAGGCTGCCTTTGAAAAACAGTTGCCATCAGCAGCGACGATCCAGCCACTTTCCACTGAGACCAACCAAGCCATTGAGGAGCTGTACAGACAGATCTGTGAAGGCTTGAACGAAAACCTGCGCGTCCAACTTCGGGAGCTGTTGGACCACTTGGTATTGTCTTTGCTGCCAGGGACTAAAACTGCACTTGCACAAATTTGGTCCAGCGACATTGGAAAACAGCACCCATCCAGCTGCAGCCACGCCACCTGCCCCACCTGCCATTCACCAAACACGAAGCGGCTGAACAAAAGATCCAAACAATCCTGGCAGCATGAGTCATTGATCCATCATCAAGATGGGACATGGCAGTTCTTTGTGGATTACAGTCGCCTCAGCAATGTCTCCCAGAAAGACTCGTACCTGTCTTGAATCTATGACATCATCGATTACCTCATTGGGTTCTGCTAGTTTAGCCACTTGATCGGCAGAGCGACTATTGGCAGGTGGAGTTGACACTAGAAGCATGTCCCAAGACTACATTCTTCATAGGCCAAGGATCATGTCAGTTCAAGGTGATGCCATTTGGAGTTTGCCATGCCTCGGCCACCTTCAAACGGATGATGGAGACGGTCCTGATCAACATTCCATGAGAATTCTGTATGGTTCTACCTTGATGACTTCCTGATCCATGCCACCAGCTTCCAGAACACCTTGTACCATTTGAAGGAAGTCGTCACCCGGATATGTTTGGTTTTTAACCATTCCATTATAGATTTTGCTTTATGTTTAAAATCATTATGTTAGAAGCTAAACCCAGTCTCAGGTCTTTTGCAGACTGCACCATTTTTTCCCCCAAAATGGTCTTGTATTTGGCTCCATCCATGTTACCATCAACTCTTGCTATCTTCCCAGTCCCTGATGAAGAAAGGCAGCCACAGACCTTGCACGATGCTTCCACCACAATGTTTGACAGTGGAGATGTTCTCAGTGTGATATGCTGTGTTACTTTTACACCAAACATTACATCGTGTTTTGCCCAAACCGTTAAATTTTTGTTTCGTCCGACCAGAGCATTGTCTTCCATGTTTGGTGTGGCAAGCTTCAAACAGGATTTTTTTATATTTTTCTTTGAAAAATGGCTTTCTTTTTGCCACTCTTTTCATACAGGCCAGATTTGCACAGTGGACAGATTCTCCCACCTTAGCTGTGGATCTTTGTAGTTCACCTCAAGTAAACATGGGCTTCTCGGCTGCATCTCTTAGTAATGTTCTTCTTGTTTGGGCTGCAAGTTTAGAGGAATGTCCGGGTCTTGGTAGGTTCGCAGTGGTTTCATCCTCTCTCCACTTGAAAAGGATTTATTCAACAGTGTTCCGCGAGATGTTTAAAGCTTGTGTAATATTTTTATATCCTGGTCGAAGGTTAAGTTGATTCGCATCCTGTGGGATTCCCTCAAAAATGTAATGTTCTTGTAAACAGCCTTGTGTTGTATTACTGACATGATGTCCCACTTTTTACATAGCTGATGACATCTGGCCTACCTGGTGAAAACAAGTCTAACCAGGGATTCCACATCCATACCGGGTAGAACTATATGGAACACACTGAAATGTAACGGAACTACTTTGTAAACGGGGATTTAAAGAGTATTTCCTTAGGCGTAGAAAAAAAAGTGGTGTGTTTCCGGTAACCCGACCGACCGAGAATTTCTACCTCAAGCAAAAACTTTCCGGTCGGCATTTTTTTCAAACCTTCTACATTTTTGTGTAATAATAATAATAATAGTACATTTCATTTATACGCGCCTTTCAAAACACTCAAGGACGCTTTGCAATCAAAACAAGAACAATAAAACCACAGACAAAATTATAAATAATAAAAGGAAAGATGTTTACATCGGTGCAAACTCTCGCGATATTCACGTTGAGCATGCGCGTCATTTGCCGTCGTGTGTCAACAACATTGAATCATGGCGGCGGCTGCGATCTCCGAAAATAGTTTAGACCGCGTTTTGTGTGTTGCAGTCTAGCATTACTACACCTTGTGATGAATATTTTATTCATAAAGTTACCATGCTACAACCAGTATATTATAGAATAACCAATACTTTTTCATATTATTTTTCACAGCGATTAGCCTACAAATCTAATGACCAATTTGCCATGTAATCGTGCCTCGCGTCGTCCGTCACTCGCTCTCGTGTTTTGTGCATACGTCACAGGTGAGTTTAGTGATACGCCCTTCGGACGATTCATACGAAAAATCAGACTGGCATTGCCATTTCTTAAATGACGTAATTAGTAGACCTTTGTGAGTTTTTTTCGCCGCCATCTCAAACTTTCATCCGCGCGATTCCTCAATTTGTGGACTAAAATAGCAACCCGCATACGCACCTATCTGTTGCGTCCCCCCCAACACTCAAAATGAAAGTAAATTCGAAGAAACACAGCCACACACCACAAACACACAGAGGCACAGTGAAATCGCGTTGATCACACAGTCAAGTCGTGTGCGGTGACTTTAATGGTTAAACTATGTTTCGGTACCGTAAAATGACGCCACGGAAACGACACGCTACCGGTAACTATTGTTACGTGAAATCCTCAGGCTTGCCGTAGTTTTTTGTTTGTTTGTTTTCCTTCGGCGGCGAGCGGGGGTTTCAATGTCTCCTTGTTTTATGTTTTATGGTTATTTTGTTTACATTTATGATGGGGGCGTGGCAAAAATATTTTAAAAAATAAAAACATTTGTCCGACCGACCGACCCTATGCCGAAATTTCATGTTACCGGAAACACACTACTTTTTTTTCTACGCCTTAGTATGGACTGAAGTGGCCGTTACCCCATCATTTATTGACAATTAAGGACCTTCAGTCATTTATGACATTTTCAGATTACTTCAATGAATGCACTAGCCCACGGGTGTCAAAGTCAAGGCCCGGGGGCCAGATCTGGCCCGTCACATCATTTTATGTGGCCCGCGAAAGCAAATCACGCATGTCAAGTTCCATGATGCTTGCTAAAGTCTGAACCAAAATTTCAAATTGTCATATGGAATCCACAATAACAGTCATTATTCTTGACTTCTGATTTTAAAATTAGTTATTCATCAATTTCTTGTGCGCTGTGTATGTAAGATGTGGAGGGGATGAAACGTTTATATGGTTTACCAAAATTCACAACGGCCCTCCAAGGGAAACCGTTACTACAATGTGGCCCGTGACAAAAAGGAGTTTGACATCCCTGCACTAGCCTATTTGTATCTGTAAATGAATGTAATCTTGTTTAGCTCTAGTAAATCCGTGGTCTATTTTCAATATTATGCAGCATTGATTGAATTGATATGAGGGGTTTTTTTGGGTGTTTTTTTTGTTGTTGTTGTTTTATTTGGAGGGCAGGGGGGTATCATGGTACTGATATTACAAGAACATCCACTCTTCTGCCTGATCTTTAATCTGCTTCACTCCTATTCTTTCCCATCACTATTGTATGATCAGCAAGTAAAAGGGAAAGCAGAATTAGATAAAACTTACACCACCTGATGTACAAAAACTACCGTATTTTCACGACCATTCGGCGCACTGTGTTGTTGGGCGCAGTCTCAGTAATGGGTGCTATTTCTGTGTTTGACACATACACAAAACGCACTGTATTATTGGGCGCAGCCAGGCATGGTAAAACATACGCCAGCTTAAACATACGGCCTGCATGCACGCACGCTAAAAACACGTTTTTAAAAAGGCAACGGAAGCAAAACTGAGATCGGTTGTACTTTATTTAGCCATTTTACAATGTACTCACGTTTTTCTCTTCACCTCTTACACGCTCACCGACTGGTACAAGCTAGGGACGTGCCTTTAGCGTCCTCTTACATGCCCACCCTTCACTCATTGGCGACTGGTACCTGCAAGGGGCGTGCCTTTAGCGTCCTCTTACACGCCCACCCTTCACTCATTGGCAGACTTCCGCATGCCTGTCGTCACTTACGCCGCCTTTTCTCTATATAAACAGCGTGTCGGCCGGAAGCACGCTCAGTCAGGCTTTGGAACTCAGCTCATACACTAGATGCTCCGCATTATAAGGCATCCTGTCCATTTGGGAGAAAATTTAAGACTTTTAATGGCGCCTTATGGTTGTGAAAATACGGTACTTTGAGTATTAAGAATAAATATCAGTGTCAACGGAAAGGGTGGTGCCGGAACGTCTGTCTTATCAGTGGTTGATGTACAGTAAATTGTGACGAAGCAGTAAAGTAATGTTTCTCACATTATAATCATGATTTTAATCTTTTGTTTTCCCTTCCAGGTGCTGTTAAAAGATGGAGAACCTATGAGCATGCGGAGCTTTGAAGGACACATTGTTCAATCGTGTTTATTGAGAGACTGAGGACTTTGGTTTCTAACCCCTCATGGAAATTATTTTTGTGACTTTTTCTCTTCATCTCGCCTAAGTGATGCCTTCAGCACATGGACCACATCATTTCATTATGGAAAGGCAGAAAGCATTGAATAGTGTCTCTTCAACACAATTCGGTGGAGATCCATGTACCTTCATCTGTACAGAGTGTGGTGATGGGTTTTCTCATTACCCACAAGTGTTAGCCCACATGGCTATTCATGGACCTTTGGAATCGTTTTCTTTCGATGGATCTTCCAATGGATTTGAAGTCCCTCGAGAATACGTGCTGCAAGAAAATGGCACATTAGCAGTTGTAAACGGCTTTCCGCTGTCTCATTCTTCTGCGAAACCACCTTCTCCTGGAGTCCTGCCACATTTCACACCCTCTGTCAAACCTTTGTCTCCTAGTCCAAGGCCCCAGCCCATTCCTGAACCAAATTTACAGAAGTCAATGGACTTGAACAATGCAAAGGAAAAGCCTTCCAAGTTCGATTACCGTTGTGAAATATGTAGTAGATCATTCAACAGCTTGCAAAGTTTACGTACCCATCATCAGTACAGGAACGCAGAGCAAAGTTACAGGTGTACATTGTGCTGCAAGATCTTTGAAGGTGGACAAGCACTAGAGTCACACCTCCAAGAACATGCACGAGAACGGTTCCATTCCTGTAGCCATTGTGGAAAGCGATTTGTTAAACCGTATGCCTTGGTTGCGCATCAAAAAGAGAGTCATATTTCTGTAACTGCTGAAAATTCAAAGAACAATGAGGGAAACAAGTTTAACAAAATGTATCCATGTCGGAAATGCAAGTTACAATTCTTTTGGTTGTCAGATTTTCAGACTCACGCACAGCACCATTGCAAAGGTAAAGCGTCAAATGCTGCATTTGCATCAGAAACTGACATAAAGTCCAAAAACAACAATGCTAGACCAGCTGAAAATTGTTACATTAATGGCAACTTTATTGACCTCAATAATGACACGAGCCATCAGAATACAAGCTACAAATTTGACACTACACTATCTATCACACCATACAGATGTGGTTTATGTGGAGATCGTTTCCCAAATTTAATCAGACTTAAAGAGCATCAGCTCACACATCGGAATAGGGAACCATACCAGCAGAATAAAGAATTGATCAACCCCAAGCAAAAAATAACACTTAAATCTCGACATAAAAAGGGAAAAAGTAAAAATGGCAAACTATTTTCCTGTAAGGTCTGTCAGCGTGTCTTCAATCATTCAAGTAGTTTGTCAAGGCACATGAGATACCATAAGGGTACAATGCACAAATGTACATTTTGTGGAAGACAGTTCCCTCAGCGCTGTGATCTAATAAGGCATCTAACTCTGAATCACAAAGATGACATAGAAAAGAAACCAGGATTGAAACACTTGTTAGTACGACCAGAGGCCCACAATTCAGACAAGAAACAGCCCACACCAGACGTAGATCTGGACAGGATGAGACCGAAGAAAGGAGGCCGGGTCAACTATAAGTGTCAAGAATGCGGGAAGAGATTTCGGCTGGCATATGTTTACCAGCGTCATTTGCGCTCTCACAAAAGATGTCACAATAAGTGTCCCATATGTCCTGCTAAATTCATGAGTGCTTCCACACTTGAAGCTCACCTTAAGAATCACCCAAGCGGTTGGCATAAACCCATTGTGGAACAATCATCTCAGGCCGCTGGTACGAATGGGAAGCCTGTGAAGAGTCATGCCGATGATATAGAGGACGATGACATGGTGGACCACACCCTAAATGACAAAGGACATTCCAGTGTTGTTTATGAATGCACTGAGTGCACAGAGACATTCTTGCGCTTGGAGACATTTCTTCAACACCAGACTTCTCATGGCTCAGAGAACAATGGGTAACTATGATGTTTGTCCTCCAAGTCATTGTTTTTTTCGTTTGTTTGGTTTTTTTGTTACAAAGTATAGAGCTCTCAAAGAGCCGAACATTTTCTTACATGTAAATGATTAATGGTGGTTCAACGTTTAGACAATTTTCTGAGGCGTGTGGACCGATTTTTTTTTTAGGAGATTTTCAAAAGCCCTGACCAATACTAAATACTTGTGCATTGCTAGTAAACATACAAAGTTAAATACATAAAATTTAATTGTGAGCATTGTCTCTCTGTTTCACATTGTAGTTAAACAGAAAATTCCATCCAAGAACTAGAGAAATAATTGTTACTCTCCATGGTATCATCAACGGTAGCCCACATTTGTCACGGTTTACTTTCATTGTTATAGTTTTTTCCCAATTTTCATTGCAACAGGATGGTTATTCATTTGCATTTAAAAAAAATTAAATTTATGAACAAAAATTATTGGATGTTGTATACTTTTTCCTCTCCCTTCATGACCATGTTTTTGTTTGCTTGTTTATTTGAATGGAAAATGTTCATGGAAATCTCAGCAGGTGAGGTCAGTAAAATTATTTGTTCATGATGATACTCAAGCATGGAATCGCCAATATGTAGTCCACACTTTTGACTGGCAAATATGTTCGAACCTATTTGTCGGTACAGTCCAAGACATCCATCAATAAAATTTTCACAGAATTATTACTTCTATCAGATTTAAGTTCTTTCTGTGACCACTGTGGGCTTTTCTTCCATTTACAGAACTCTATGTTGCATACGGGTTACTTCAGTAACCACAACTTTGACCCCCCCTTCAGGGCCAACATACCCCTGCACCAACCTTTAACTCATATTGGTTATTCAAGTTACCAGTTTTAGTTTTTAAATCCACCGCGAGATGTCTCTAGCGTGCGCAACAGCAAAAGCAACATGGCAGCCTCCATGAGGAAAAGGTGAGTGTGAAAGAGGGTCCACAAAATGTTGAATAATTTCTATCCGTGAGATGAAAAGGTCCAAATACCCTATTGTACTTGTGCAGTATATAGAAGAGTATATAGAACATATAGAACACAATAAATAACAGTTTCTATGTGTTACCGATCAGTACTGCCATGCTTTTTGGCAAGGTAATTGTAGTGACCATTATGCACACGAAGTACCTGCATTTTGGTTACTCAAGTAACCATCATGAATACGAAGTTCCAATGTTATGTCGATGTTTCTTTTCATTTCCATGTTGTTGGCTAAGTTTTTGTAAATTGATTTTTAAGTCCCAGGCATTGTGTTTAGGCTCTAGTATGATACGTTCCTTTTTATTTCAGGAGGTTCACAGCTCAGCAAGTGGTGCAGACACTGGATAATTTTGATGATATACCCTCTGGAAGTGATGACGATAGATTATCAGCTTCAGATTCTGAAGGGGATGAAGACTTTCAACCGTCGGGTGAATCTGAGGGTGAAAGCTCTGGTGGAAGTGATGCTGAGGACAGTAATGATGCAGTTGATCTGAATGACACAGAATTGGCCGACTCAGGTGATGAGGAAAACTCTGAAGATGAAGATGGTGGTGTTGCTACAGATGAGAATGGGGGTGGTGCCCAGCCAAAAGCAAAAAAACAGAAGAAACAGTAAGTTGAATACCCTATTCTGTAATCAAATAATGTAAATTTAGTTTATAAGCAGCTAGCTAATGATTTATTATCCATTTATTTCAGAAAGAAAGTTTGGAAGTGGGCTGAATGTGACATCCCCGAATTCACCTTGGAAGACATGCCAGTGAACAGTCTTCATGGAAAGGGCCCTGTTGAGGCTGCTGTGGATGAGATTGATTTTTTCAATTCATTGTTTGGTGAAGAGGCAATTGAGCTGTTAGTGGTAGAAAGCAATCGTCTCAAGCTGCAGGAAGGCAAGGACGGAGTCAAAGTGGTGACCAATGCTGAAATGAGGAAATTTTTAGGTATTGTAATTTACATGTCTGTAATTAGGATGCCATCACGCAGAGACTACTGGACTGATGACACTAAAGATAGAAATGTAGCTGATGTTTTGACAGTAAACAGATTAGAACAAATCATGAGTATTTTACATGTGAATGACAACAACCTTCAGGCTGAGCGAGGCCAACCAGGGTATGATAGACTCTTCAAAATCCGCCCACTGATTGACATTTTGAACAGAAACTTCAGTGATTGTGCTGAATTTGAAGAGCATATGTCGGTTGATGAACAAATAGTACCCTTTAAGGGTCACCATGGCTTGAAGGTATACATGAAGAAAAAACCAAAGAAATGGGGATACAAACTGTGGGGCCTGGCAGGTTACTCTGGCTTCTTCCATAAGTTCTTTATCCAGGGTGATAATGTTACGGTTGAACCAATCAATGAATCCATTGGAAAAAGTGGTCAGGTAGTTCTTGACCTTACCCAGGAGTTGCCACAGGGCACTTTTGTCTTCTTTGACAATTACTTTGCATCGCTAGACCTTCTCAAAGAGCTGAAAGATAGGGGTCTACATGGTACATGCACCATCCGAGCAAATCGACGTGGTAATTGTCCACTGAAGTCAGAAAAAGAGTTGAAGAAGCTCCAACGTGGTTCATCTGATTTCAAGAGTACAGAAGGCCTCACAGTTTGTGTATGGTTCGATAATAAGATGGTGTCTGTTGCATCAAATAAGTGTTCTGTGAAGCCATACAGCTCTGTCCGTAGGTACAATAAGCAAGAGAAGAAGCATGTTGAAGTTAGCTGCCCTAGCCTCATAAAAGCCTACAATAAGTACATGGGTGGCGTCGATAGGTGCGACATGCTTCTGTCATTCTACAGGATTCACCACAAAAGCCGCAAATGGTACAAGCGTTTGTTGTTCCACTTTGTGGATTTGTGTATTGTGAATGCTTGGACACTGAGGAGGGCTGTCACTGGGGAAAACAACAAGCTGTACAAATTCAGACTTGCTGTTGCTTTCTGCCTGATGAAGGGGGTGCCAAATCCTGAACCTGTAGTCAGGGCTCTGCCAGGAGCACAAGCAGGAGATCAGCGAAGCAGAAAAAATGTCCAAAACAACATCCGATACGATGGACATGGGCACCTCCCTAGACAGCTAGCCAAGATCCCAAAGCGGTGTAAGATGCCTGGTTGTGACAGACGCACCAAATTCATGTGCATCAGATGTGAAGTATACCTCTGTGTTGATAATAAAAGTGAGTGCTTCTACATTTATCACACTAAAGCCAGAATTTAAGACTAGTCAAAATTATACAATAGTCATAAATTGTACTGCTGAGACATGAAATTCAAACCTATAGTCATAGAGCAATAAGCCGCAAGTTGCAATAGCTGGATGTTTGGCAAGTCGTCCGTCCATGGTAGTGAAATTATGTAGAAAATATACTTTGTCATGAAATATTGCATGTGCAATCATTGTTAAATAGATAAAACATGAAATAAACAAGTTTGAAACAAGAAATGTGTCTTTTTACTTACTTTGACATTTTTTAGGTGGCCGAACTCTGGACACATGATGGTTACTTCAGTAACCATACAAGTACCCCCCTATTATGTATTTTTTCCCCAAAATTGTGAATTTATTATGATATTTGGCCATAATCTACCCTAAATTTAAAAACAAACCACAATTGAATAACTCCTGCAGAAGCCATGCAAGATAGGGTTAACAAGAGGCTGCCGCAATTGAATATTTAGCAACACGTTTGAGCACCGTATTTTCACGACCATACGGAGGACTGTATTAAAAGGCGTAGTGTCAGTTACGGGCGCTATTTCTGTATTTAACACATACACAAGATGCATCGTATTATTGGACACAGGCATGGTAAAATGTACGCTAAAAAAATACGGTAACATGCATGCTTGCGTATGTTATTAAAAAGGCAGCGGGAGCAAAACTGAGTTTGGCTGAACTTTATTGAAGTATTTAACAATGTACCGTATTTTAACGACCATTCGGCGCACCGTGTTGTAGGGCGCAGTCTCAGTAACGGGTGCTATTTCTGTATTTTACACATACACAAAACGCACAGTATTATTGGGCGCAGCCAGGGGTGGTAAAACATACGCCAGTTTAAACATACGGCATGCATGCACGCACGCTAAAAACACGTTAGCTTGTAGCATAGCATAGCATGCTAAGACATGCTAAAAACACGTTTTTAACCCTATGTTGCATGGCTTCTGCAGGAGTTATTCAATTGTGGTTTGTTTTTAAATTTAGGGTAGATTATGGCCAAATATAATAAATTCACAATTTTGGGGAAAAAAAAAAATACATAATAGGGGGGTACTTGTGTGCATAATGGTCACTACAATTACCTTGCCAAAAAGCATGGCAATACTGATAGGTAACACATAGAAACTGTTATTTATTGTGTTCTATATGTTCTATATACTCTTCTGCACAAGTACAATAGGGTTTTGGACCTTTTCATCTCACGGATAGAAATTATTCAACATTTTGTGGACCCTCTTTCACCTTTTCCTCCCGCTGTTGCGCACGCTAGTGACATCTCGCGGTGGATTTAAAAACTAAAACTGGTAACTTGAATAACCAATATGAGCTAGTTACTGAAGTTGCTGAAGTAACCCGTATGCAACATAGGGTTAAAAAGGCAACGGAAGCAAAACTGAGATCGGTTGTACTTTATTTCGACATCTTACAATGTACTCACGTTTTTCGATCAATCATCCCCAGAAATCCATCAAAGTCCTCATATTCTGTATCCGAATTGAACAATTGTGCAAGTACCGGTAGTCCATAAAAAACGCCGGGTTCCCTCTCGTCACTCTCATTGCCATGTGGCACGCCCACCCTTCACTGATTGGCCGGCTGCTTTCCCGCAAGGCTGGCTTCTCTCACGTCCTCACTCACGGCCACTTACACGCCCACCCTTCACTGATTGGCCGGCTGCTTTCCCGCACGCCTGGTCACACTCGCGGGCCACTTACACGCCTACCCTTCACTGATTGGCTGGCTGCTTTCCCCGCATGCCTGTTTACGCCCACTTCCGCCTTTTCTCTTTATAAACAGCGTGTCGGCTCTCAGTCAGGATTTGGAACTCGGCTCATACACTAGACGCTCCGCATTATAAGGCGTCCTGTCCACTTTTGAGAAAATGTAAGACTTTTAATGGCGCCTTATGGTCGTGAAAATACGGTACTCATGTTATTTTTTGGGTCACTCCTCATCCTCAAATCCATCAAAGTCCTAATCTTCTGTATCCGAAATGAACAGTTGGACGGACGACGCAAATGTAATTTCCACATTTTACTTTCTACCGTCAACAAAACGCATTTTCATGTCACTGACCACACTAATAAATCAGTCGTTTCCTCCTCCCTCCAAAAGTGTGGGTCTGTGCGATTTCTGAATTTTGCTGTTTGTGGATCTCTGCCTGTGTATTATTCTGTGGTTTACGCGACAGATGCCACACATACAAGTACTTTCTGTACTCAAAAGATCAAGATTCCTCACAGATAGAGCATGAGCAGAACACAAACCAATATTCCGTTTATGGTGGCCACTCAGTCGCCCATGTGACCAAAATTCGGATTAGAAACGGGATAACCCAGGGGTCTTACTTGGTTTTTGCACGTTGTTGAGTTTAATATTGACTGCATGTAAACTTTATTAAAATACTGTGAATGTGAACAGAGCGATGCTCTGACTTTTCATACAGTTTTTATGTAATGTTAAGCTCCTGGGCTCCTAAACCTGGCCGTGGCAGTGCCATGGGTGCTGGCATCGGGTGTGGACTCTGTGCAACCCATCAGCAGCTCATTAGTCAATTTTGATTTACCAGTACTCCGCAAAGAAACCAATTTAGATGTCAGCATCCAAGTGAGATTTACATAAATTAGTGACATTTGCGAATGTGTCATTCTTTTGAAAAGCTCTTTTGGAATAAACAATGAGAATCAATTCCCAGCTGTGAGGGAAGTCTTTATTTTTTTTGTTTTGTTGCCATTTTGGTATGGTATTCGGCAATTTTGAAGCAATCTGGTTAAATGCACAAAATATCAGGTACAGTTCTCGAAAATAACACTTCTCCAAAGCTTGGGGGTAGAATTTGTTATTGTATGTTTTAATTGAATCGTACTATAGCAGATGTAAAAGTCCTGGAAAAGTCTCAAAGCCCTGGAAAATAATTTAAAGAGTGGGAGCCCTGTCTGGCCTTGGCAATGTCTGACTCTTCCACTGAAGGCTCTGGTGTTTGACCTCAGGGTTGTAACTCAAAGGTCCATGACTCATAACCAGCAATGACTCTCCCTTGCAAGTCTGGTCTCATGGGTGTCATCATCACCCATTCTGTCTATTGATTGGCAACCTGATGGAGGGTAGGTTGGAAAATCAGTTTCAGACATTCAATGGCGACAGAGAGCAGATGTTGCAGTTATGTAATCCAGAGCATTTACACTGGATAGTTTGTGACACGAGTCCTTGAACCTTTCTGCCACTCCTAGTATGTCACCTTGGGAAGGATCTCTTGTATTGATCTCCTTTAAAACGGTTATTTTGCTATTTCACCAAGTTAAAGAGTAGCCTCTCACACTGGCCATGAAAGGCGACATTTTCCTAACTTTTTCCTCCGCTCGCTGTTGCGTGTATAAGGCTACTGATAAGAGATGATGGTGCGGCCAGTATGATGGTTAAAATGCAAGACCAACTGTCCACGCCCCTTTGTGTGAAAACAATTGTTTCCTGTACGCTAATGTCACCACACATCCAATTATTTCCTGGGGCAAGGGAAAACTGCAGTATGAATGTGCACTATGTACGCAGCAATGTTCTGCCTCAGTGAGTTCTGTCTGAAAGGCACAGATGCATTAGTACCACCTCTCCACTTGAGCCTCCAGAAATGCAATGTGAAAATGGCTAAAGTTACAACTGCATTTAACCCAGTAGTGAGGAAGTAACGGTATATAGCATTGTCCTCTTAGCCTCTGCACTGTGCTCAGTTCCGTACAAGTTCATATTTTTCCTGATGGAATCAAAATGAAGCACTTTTTTAGTACAATTGTCCAGGGGGGGTGTCATAATAATACAGTGAATATCAACATGTTTGAGATGACTATGAAATGTAGCTGCAGTACTACCTTAAAATGCATGTTTAATTTCTTAATGTGCAGTGCTATGAAATAGTATTTGCCCCCTTACTGATTTCTGTTCTTTGCCTATTTATCACATACAACGGTTTCAGTTCCTCAAACTAATTTTAATATCACACAGAGACTACCCAAGGAAATACAAAATGCAGTTTCTAAATGCAAATTGAATTTATTAAGGTACAAAAAAAATCCAGAACTACCTGTTCCTATGTGAAAAAGTAAAAAAGCCCTCCCTTGTTGAATCACAAAGTAATTGTGATGAACAACAGTTTTGGGAAAGCTGAGCTCAATTTCACAGGCAACACCCTGCTACCACATTTGTTAAATCAAGAAATCACATAAATAGGCTATGTCAGACAGTGAAGTAGGCTTTAAGATCTCAAGAAACAATGCATCATGGCACAATTCGATGAAATTTAAGAAAAAATTAAATTATTTGTTTTAATCGATCAGTCTGGAAACGTTTACAAAGCCATTTCCAAGACTCTGCGACGACAGCAAACCACTGTCAGAGCCATTATGCACAAAAGGATAAAACTGGGAACAGTGGCAAACATTCCCAGAAGTGGTCGACCAGCTAAAATTACTCCCAAGAGTGCGACCACAACTCATCCAGGAGGTTGCAAAAGAACCTAAAACAACATCCAAAGAAATCCAGACCTTGCTGGCCTCAGTTCAGGACAGTGTTCACAACTCTACCATAAGAAAGATATTGTCCAAAAATGGCATCCATCGGAGAGTTCCCAGGCAAAAACCACTGTTGTCCAAAAAGAACACAGTCTCGTCTCACATTTGCCAAAATACATCTTGATGATCCTCAAGACTTTTGGAAAAACATTCTGTTGACTGATGAGTCAAAAATTTAACTTTTTGGAAGATGTGCAGCCCGTTACATCTGCCATAAAAATTGATAAAAAGAACAGTATGTCAACAGTGAAGCATGGTGGTAGCAGTGTGATGGTCTGTGGCTGCTTTGCTATCTCAGGACCAGGACAACTTGCTGTGATTGATGGGACAAAGAATTCTGCTGTACAACAGAAAATCCTAAAGGAGAACGTCTGACATTCAGTTTGCACCCTCAAATTCAAACGTTCCTGGATCACGCAGCATGACAACGATCCGAAACACAACAGCAAGTCCACCTCTGAATGGCTAAAAGGAAAAAAAAGGTTTGAGTGACCAAGGCAAAGTCCAGATTTGAATCGAATTGAGATGCTGTGATGTGTGGTCTTAAATGGGTAGTTCATGCTCGAAAACCCTTCAATTTGCCAAAGTTGAAGAGTGGGCCAAAATTCCAACATAGCGATTTGAAAGATTCATCACCAATTATCACAAATGCTTGATTTCAGTTATCGCTGCCAACGATAGCACAAATCATTATTTTCTGGAGGCAATTACTTTTTCACATTGGGACAGGCAGGTTTTGGATGTTTTTTTCTGAATAAAATTGGCATTTAGAAACTGCATTTTGTATTTCCTTGGGTTCTGTCTGTGTGGTATTAAAATTAGTTTGATGAACTGAAATCTTTGTGTGGGGTAAATATGGAACAACAGAAATGAGAAAGGGGCAAATACTTTTTCACGGCAGTGTGGTCATCCATCCATCCATCTGTTTTCCGATCCGCTTATCCTCGCAAGGGTCGCGCAGGGTGCTGGAGCCTATCTCAGCCGTCTTCGGGCAGTAGGCGGAGACACCCTGAACCGGTTGCCAGCTCCCCGAACCATCCATGCTCACTCACACCTAGGGACAATTTTGAGTGTTTAATCAGCCTGCCATGCATGTTTTTGGAACGTGTGAGGAAACCAGAGTACTCGGAGAAAACTCATGCAGGCCTGGTGAGAACATGCAAACTCTACTGGAATTGAGCTCTCTACCTCTGCACTATGAGGTCGACGCGCTAGCAACTGGACCACTGGGCCGCCACTGTGGTCATCTCAAATACATTTTCCCCATTGAAATTAAGTTAAATGCCATTAATCCATTATTGTCCCGCAATAAACAAGACCATTTTTGATATATATTTTCAATGAAGACAGCACTATTTTATAATTTGTAAGATTTTTTTACAAATACAAAACATTAAAGAATAGAAGTTACCATATTCTAATAACAGCACTGTGTAGCCAGGATGGTCCATTTTTCACTCAAAATTTATTTTTTAATCGGGAGGATGACGCTTGTATTTCAAATCTGTATGTTTTAGAGAAATCGATATAGAACCAGTCTTGGAACATCTCTTTCATCTGCAATCCCTTTCCCTCCCCCCATATACAGGTATATCCCTCTCCCTCCCCCCATATCTTTGGGTGACGTCAGAGGAGGAACTGGACACAATTTTGTCTAAATCACTGCACGTACTGTACAGTAGATCGCTTATAATGCCCGACAGCCACTGTCATGAGGACATTGCGCGCACACGCACCGCACACTGATTCTTGGCTTGTGGACGTATAGCGTTGATTGTGTGGCTGCACGAGGCATTGTTTGTCCTTCGGGTCAGGTCGCCGCACCCAAGTTCACTATCCGCTGACTGTCTGCCGGGGGCATTCTCGTTGACCACCAGGCTTGATGCCAGAGCTGGCTGCCGAGGCAGTCAAAAGGTCAAGCGTTGCAAAATGAGGGAAACCTATGACTGTCACCAAAATTTGATTGTTGTATTGATAATTGTTCACAGTTTTGGAGTCTAAATGATGTGAAGTGTTTTTACACATGCACAGTTAGTGGTGACAGTCCTCTGTAGGATTCCCATGGGGCGCAGCATGATTGCGAAGTAGGGAGTCCTCGTACTGAGACGATGTCCGTGGAAGCAGGGAGAAGGCATCTGAAGGTCGAGCCCAGGGAGCTGCACGGATTTTCAGGCAGCACCACAATTTAAGCAGGACAGAACCCATCGCTGCATCCGGGGACTGCCTTTCAGATATACTTGATTAAATTTAGTCATTTCCTTCCAAACTCCGACCAAAATACTTTGTCTTTTAAGTCAGAATGATTTAAATGTGAAGCGTGACCCTTCGTTTAGCTTGTTGCTACACCCAGTATATTTGCTTAAATGTTCAAAATTAATTTGAAACCAATTGGATATGGACAAAGCGGGGAAACTATAATACATTCCTACCGTTGTCCCTTCACTGACATTGTCAGGCTGATGTGTCAATCAAGCAGTCCCTACCCTCGAATTGGGCATTCTAAGATGTGCTTCTAGCAACAACAACAACAAAAAACCCTGAGTTTCCTAGTGGGGGGATTTTTGTGCTGACATGTTTACATATACAGAAGACCTATTACTAATGTGAATGTTTAAGTGTAATTACCGGTACTGTACATAATGTACTTTGTTTTGGATGTGGCCTTGTGTCTGACGTTAGGAGCTGGAGTACGTTGATTCAGTGAGCGCAAAAGGGTGTGACTGTTTTTCCATTTCAATAAACTGCTGAAAGTCCATCAGCAATTGTGGACTTTATATCATAGTACTGGACCTTAATTTCTCTTCCTACCGTTGTCCCTTCACTGACATTGTCAGGCTGATGTGTCAATCAAGCAGTCCCTACCCTCGAATTGGGCATTCTAAGATGTGCTTCTAGCAACAACAACAACAAAAAACCCTGAGTTTCCTAGTGGAGGGATTTTTGTGCTGACATGTTTACATATACAGAAGACCTATTACTAATGTGAATGTTTAAGTGTAATTACCGGTACTGTACATAATGTACTTTGTTTTGGATGTGGCCTTGTGTCTGACGTTAGGAGCTGGAGTACGTTGATTCAGTGAGCGCAAAAGGGTGTGACTGTTTTTCCATTTCAATAAACTGCTGAAAGTCCATCAGCAATTGTGGACTTTATATCATAGTACTGGACCTTAATTTCTCCCCCCCCAACTAGTTCACTGAAGCGGGGGACATGGGATTTAGAGAAGCTTCTCAGAACTGTTTTTTTTAATTCATCATTCGACTGCCCGTAAAAATCGAATTTGGGACACTTGTCTGTCACGGACCCACTGTATTTGGAATCACAAGGTTTTAATACGGTGCATCTGTTAAGACATTAAGTATGTTTTTTGGCTCAATTAGCATTGACTTGCACTTGTTTGAATAAAGACTTGGTTAAGGGATCATGAGATTTGTACTGCTACAAAATTTGAGACACTTGTTTTCAAGTTGTTGGACATGCTAGTGAATTTAAGGCACAGGATCAAATCGTTGTACCGTACAGTCGTCCACTCAAATACTGGCTACTATCAGACTTTGTACTTGAGTCTGGTATTCAAACTGACTGATGGTACCTGACACCAGCACCAGACTGTACTGGCCTACTCATTTTCACTGGGTCGTGTTCTGTAGATAGTGTTTACACAATTCAGGTTGTCAATCTGCAAGGGTTTCATTGGTCTTGAAAATGTCAGCCAAGGATGAATATGGTGTTATCTTGTAAATGACTCAACCTTTTCTGTGATTAAATTGCCCAGTAATTTCATGATTATTAGTAAGCCAGTTTTGTTAGTCATACCTGCAAGGTAAAGAACAATCAGTGTCTGCATCAGTTCATTGAGTTCTGTTATATCATGCATTTTCTATACCAAGGATACTAATCTCTGGCAAGCTGGGACGCATGCCAGGCAACTAGTCCGGGTGTGGGATTGGGATACGGTCTTGTATCCACACATCCCAAAAACAGAATAAAGGGAAAAATGATATGTACTTTTTTTTTCTACATGACTGAATGATGACACTCCAGTAATCAGCAATGGTTTATGGTCTTCAAGCTACTGAAAAACAGGCAAAATGCATTTTGTCCTCAGGTTCCTCTGGTTCAGATGATTGATAATTTTGCAGGTCCATATTGACCCGACATCCCTGGATTAGTGCTTTTCATACAGAACTGCGACCTGTGAGAAAGGCAAAACAAAATACTGTGTAACCCCTCATTTAGTGCAACGCCTGTTAAGCTATGCACGGCATTCACCTGCTTACACTCTATACCAGGGGTCGGGAACTACGGTTCCTCAAGAGCCATATCATGCCTGTTTTAGATCCCACCCTCCTCCAACACACCTGATTTAAAAAAAAAACAGTTGAATCAGGAGTATTGGAGTAGGGAGGGATCTAAAACAGGCAGGATATGGCTCTTGAGGAACCGGAGTTCCCTACCCCTGCTCTATACCCTGGACAACCCCGAAAGGGAAATAAGCTTAAGATCTACCAGGCAACTAGAATGTGTGACCGGCTAATTGACCCAGAAAGGGAGTAAACAAAAAATAACCATTAGCGATGACCGATAAGGAAATGACCAATTTATTTAACTAGAGGGTAACCTAAAGACAATAGCACCCCCCAGTGGTACCACACAGTATGACATCAAACTCAAGAATGGTCAAACCCCACAAACAAAAAAAATAACAATATCCAATCCTTAATCTGCTAATTTTTTTACAGGCCTGTTAAATGGAGTTGTGATGTCACCAGCCGGCCATGGCTAGAAAAGGCATACTCCATCAAAACACTCGTGGAGTTGGGTACTCATCCGCCACGGGTTACCGTATGTTTGCAAAGGCTGCTTCCACCTGGTGGGGGAAGCAGGATTTGGGGAGCCAAAACTACTCATGAAAAACAAGAAAAATCCCACGCCGTCCTCAGCGGATAGCGGGTTCTTTCCTCCCACCAT
Organism: Hippocampus mohnikei; assembly: GCA_026261675.1. NCBI lineage: Eukaryota > Metazoa > Chordata > Actinopteri > Syngnathiformes > Syngnathidae > Hippocampus > Hippocampus mohnikei. The sequence continues at coordinate 11,685,648 of JAKGUB010000556.1, read as the reverse complement.
GTCCTCAGTGACAGGGGTTGCGATCTGACGAGTTTAGCTCTGTCCTCAATCGTCAGATTGAACAATCAAGAAATTTTAAAACGGGTTCGACGTGACCAGCCGTCACAGTCTAAAAAGTGCGGGGAAAAAACAAGTTCGAAGACACAAAGTCGTAACGGCGAGAGAGCACACGTCTCCACGCACAAGCGGCCAGTGGCTAACAAACATTTCCTCTCCGCGAAATACGCCCACTCGCCCGCCTCTTTACCAGTAGCAGCCAATTATCACCATCTGAGCTATTGCCCTTGACGGACCGGTGGAACACGAATTACCTAAGAGGCGCACATAAAATAACCCAGGTAAGTGGTTATTGTAATTCATTTTGCAGTGAAACCTGAATTTAATAAGACTAATTTGGGGAAGGGGTCATCCGTTAGTTGATTGTCCATTAACTACACTACACTCTACAGTGTTAAATTGTAAATAAATACAGAAAAGCTTGAAACTAAAGTTTTAAATTTATGTCTCTGGTACTTGGGGTGATTGGGGTGGCTGATCCCTCACGCCACACTGTTAGTCCTCTTCTTTTTTTACCCACATTACAATTGCATTCTATAAGGGCTTGACAATAATGATTCCACCACAAATAACATGTTCGGGAAACTTGTATACAGTATGTACCAAATGACGAAAACTCGCTTAAGTGAATGCTTCATGTTTTGTTGAGCTGTGTGCCCATGGGAATGCAAAGGGAATGTCCATTCTTTCCGTTATCTTTGACAGGACCACCAGCCCTTTAACTTGATTGCCACATATGTCTATGGCTTTGATGGAAAAGTCGCCCACCATGGACATGGCCACCACAGGCACCTTATCCTGCTCCATTGTACCATCTGTGACAATGGTGTAACAACCCAGGAACATGTGGACCAGTCTGTCTGATCATTGGAGCCCTGATGCATGACAATTTGCAATGCACCAGCCGTTTGAGAATCTACCAACATTTCCGATGGCCATCATGCCCCTGGGTCCTTGACATAAGTGTGACGCTTTGGGTAAACAACGTAAAACTGTGTATCAATTTGAGACCATATATGAGTAACAGCAGGTACCAATGCAGGCACCCTGCCTAAAATTTTTTGCTTCTCAATTTTATCCATCTAGCTTCTTCCTTGTTCATCAGTTTTATGTGTATTTTAAAATACACTGATTATAATCATTTTAGCCGATTAATCAATTTAACTTCTACTTTGCTGTATATATTTTGTATCGCATGCCACACAGAGAGCCAAATCACACACTTGCAGATCTCAGAGTGAAAGGGGCACGGAAGAGTGCTGCATCTCATGAGCTGGGGGTGGGTGTTACGGTACCTTGATCAAGGGCACCATGTCAGTAACCAGGAAATAAACTACCATCTCTTTAGCAACTAATAGCCTTTTTCTTTTTTCCCAAAGCCAGACTTGAACCACAACCTTCTAGTTCTAAAGCTTGAGTCCTGACAAAAGTGTTACATTAACAAGTGCCTGCTATCTGGCATGTGGTGTACATGACAACTCTTCTCATTTAATTGAGATGACATAGGATTAAAAGCCAGTATCCATTCAGACACCCCCCCCCCCCCCCCCCTTTGATTCTGTTCCTTGGTCATTGCTTTATTTTAGACTATTCAAGGACACTGCAAGATACATTTTCTGATTTTATCATCCTTTACCTAATTATCTGCAAAATCAAATAAAGTGGTCCTGGTCATTGTAGGAGATCGTCAATCATTTTCACCACTAGAGGTTGTTTCCCTTGGGGACTTCTCGTTCTCGAGTCAGGCTGCGCCATTTTGTACTGGATCCAGCTCACAAAATGGTGGTCGGCGACCGATTAACCCTGTGAGGACGAGGGAGGCACCGGGGCTCAGAACAGGAGCAGACGCACCAGCAGTAATTCTGTCACTAACACAGCAACATTGAAGTATGGAAACCCACCAGGGGCTCACGTAAACCCCGATGAGGACTTCACCCCGGGACATAAAGGTTGTTGATTCCACAACGCAGAGCCAGAACACCAGGGAGGGAGGACTGACTGCAGCAACAAGGAACACCAGTGGAGGACCGGAAACAGTCTGTGAGACGATTCGCGCCATAGAGAGAAGAGGGGAGGGCTCTGCGCGACTCCCTTGCCCCTTGCTATTGGTCCTACTGAGAACCACGCACACATTTGCGGCACATTGTGTGAAAACCCCGCAAAGGAAGAGAAAATGGAGGATGGTCGTGTTCTAGTTGAGAAACTACAGCCAAGGGGTGGCAAGTAGCCGATTTCGTCTCACAGAGAACGACGTCCAGTTCACTTGACGACGACCCCCAACCCCTTCCTACGTACCCTACTGCTCTCCTCGAGCCATTATTGACAACAGCAAGGCTATTTTCAAGGAAGAAGTCCGTCTTTGGAAGGGAAGTTGACACGAAATAAAACGAGAGACAACTGCTGCGAGAAGTGAGGCAACGAAGAACTCGAGGACAAGACGAGGCACTTGAACGGTAAGGACCGATCAACAAATTTATGAAAGTCGTCAGCTGGTCTGTGTCAAAGCTGGCTAAGTAGCATGCTTGCTAGCGTGCTAGTTTGCCTTCCTAGCCGTCACCCAGAACCCGAACACGCAGGGGAGGGTATCAGCACGAGAGAACCACTCGATCCATGTCAGATAGTGCCCCCACCACTCTGACGTAAATATTCTGAGCCGGACAGTTAGTGGATTTTATTCTTGATCCAGTCAGTGAATTTACCGGTTGACCCCAAATCTCTGTCACTATCTGTGAATAAACAACACCACGCACTCGCACATTTTGCATGAAGATATACTCCTGTTTGGTCTCTGTCATATAAACGTTGCTTTAAATTATCTCCGTTAGTCTTTATTGAATGTACCCTTACTATAAAGAGAACAAATAGGTTGCCATTAGTCTTCAATTAACGTTCTCTTCATAAAAACAAAGGGGCTGCCAAGAGACTGCCACCAAAGTGTTAGTGGGAGCACTCTACTCTCTATTATAATAATAAGTGTCCCAAATTTATCAACATGCATTCCGATTTATTTAGGTATTTATTTGGTGGGACTGGGGTGTAAACTTCTCATAAGTAAATGCAAAGAAATTTGATCTGACTTAAATAATGTCATGCATCCATTTGTTTTCCCTTTCATACCACTCTTTCTCATGAAGAACCTCACAGCTGATTTTCGGTGAAAGGTGTGCTAACATCCTGGACTGGTTGCCGGAGGTCAGGGGATGTGGGGGGGGGGATAAACAAACATACATATATGTTCACATTTACTCATGTAAACAATTTTGAATAAATCCGACATGCATGTTTTGGGAACGCGGCAGGAAACTAGAATATCCAGAGAGAAGTACAGAGAGAAGATGCAAACTACCAACAGGAAGGCCCTAGCTGAGGTTCAAACCGGCAACCAAAAAAATGTCACTTTATGGGGAAATGTATTACTTTGTCAAACACAGGCTGACATGCTGCTGCTCTTACTGGTTTCTGATAACTGGGTAATAAATCAGTGCCATTCATGGTTTTGTTCAAATGCATGTTTGGTTATTAGCTACAAAGCAAGAGTAGAGCTCCAAATTTTAATTGGAAAAACTAAAATGTACAAGTTGTTTATCTCTTCAGGAAATGTTTTAATCAACATTTCATGTGAAAAAAAAGTTAATCTTATTGTGTCCTTAAACAATAACATTTGTATTTGCCGTTTGATGACTAAAATGTGTCGATTAGGTATGGATTAGATTCTGACGGTTATAGTTAAGACAACAAAATATCTCAGTGTCACATGATTGCAACTATAGCTCTAAAATGTATTGTTTTGAAATTCAAGACAATGTTATAGTAGCCATGTGCGTAAACTCCACTGGTTGGCTGTCAGAAGTGGTCAGACTCTTAAGCACACAATTTGAGTAGCGATCAACCAGTTTTTTTCAATGTATTTTGAGTGCCAAGTATTCAAACATAACTTCATTAATTAATATTTTTTTAAAAACATTGTTTGCTGTCCGTTTCTCTCTATTTATCCTTCCAATGATACCAACCTTTTGAAAATAGGTTAATAATTAAGAACGTTTTTGTAATTTGTAACTGATTAAAAAAAAGATCACACATAAAATCTTGAGCCTCATTAGGGGTGTTCACATGGCAAATTTTGCTTTTGCAGCACCGGGGCTGCCCCCGCAGAGCGTTCAAGCGTACACAGTTACACCGGTGTAGCCCCTGAAAACAACTTAAACCGGAGCAAATTTAACCCTGCTCATGGAGGTGGTTTAAAAATTTGCTCCGGAGTAAATGCTGGTTTGCGGGCCAGCACCGATGTAAAATGGTACATGTGAATGCTACAGGGGTAGACTCTCTATCCTTGAGAAGAGTTGATTACATATGGGTAGAATGCGTTGCTTTTGTGCTCTGTTGTACTTCCGTCATCTTTCCTTTTGTAGGAGACTGGACTGTCTTGGAGTTGTTTGTGTAGTTTGTTTCTCTGTTGTGTGTTCACAACCCCCCCATAGAATTTATTTTGTGATTTCCTCTCTTGATTTTATGTTTGCCGCATTATGTTTGCTTTTTTGAGTGTCATTAAAGTCATCGTTGATTTACATTTTTGGGGGTGGTCATTGAACGCCTCTCGAGCAGAAGGCACGGAGACTGAGAAGGAGAAGGACGTACCTGTAGTTGCTTGAGTTAAACAAATTAATAAAGTGTATGTTTTAAAAAGAGCCAACATGACAGCTCTTTGTTTTATTTCCGTGTTCATACTACTGTATTGCACCGCCGCAGGAACTGCCGTGTGAATGCAAGTGGGGCTGCACCAGGGTAAACACGCTTCTCTTCCGTCAGCAGCTTTTTATGTGTGAACGCTCCACAAAATTTGCACCGGAATAAGATATATCGCAACAAAATACGTCGGTGCAGCACCGATGCAAATGTGTGCCGTGTGAAACCCCTATTATCTAATTACGGAAGAAGTTGTTACAGAAACTGCTGCGTTTACAATAGTTTTACAGATTCATAACTTTCTTCGTCTTTATCACAGGAAAATAATATATCTCCGAACTGGTCAATAATAGACCTGATGATGCTCGTGTTGGAAACCAATACCAAACTGATATAAATTGTAAAACTGTACCATCAACTCTTGACCGGATCTTTTTTGCACTCTTCTGAAGTTCATACTGCAGGTTAATTCGTATTGTTATGCTTAGTGTCTTCTTGTTATTGTTGGGGGTGTGGGGGGGTTCCAATGTCAATGTGAGCAGTACTATTCCACTTTTTATTTTTTTAAAGTTATGTTCAAGGCTTCAGACAGTCCCTGAATCGTGGTATTTTGGACCTAAAATCTGAGAGTGGGCACTTCAATTTTTCATCTATTTGTACTCATGCGACCAGTATATTTGCTGATAGAAAGGGAAAAAAAGGTTTTCATCCATCCATCCATTTTCCGAACCGCTTAATTCTCACAAGGGTCGCGTGGGGTGCCAGAGCCTATCCCAGCTGTCTTCGGGCAGTAGGCGGGGGACACCCTGAATCAGTTGCCAGACAATCACAGGGCACACAGAGACGAACAACCATCCGCGCTCACACTCACACCTCGGGGCAATTTCGAGTGTTCAATAAGCCTGCCATGCATGTTTTTGGAATGTGGGAGGAAACCGGAGTACCCGGAGAAAACCCACGCAGGCACGGGGAGTACTCCACACAGGAAGGCCGGAGCGGGATGGAACCCATGACCTCTGCACTGTGAGGTCGACACCAAGTTTACCTACAGCATTCATCACTGTTGCGCTTTTCCTTCTGCGTGAGCATGTATGTCTCTCTCTCTCTCCCTCTGTCAGACTGTCTATCGGTGCTTGTAAACTTGGAATGGGCCATGTGATTGTTTGGCCTGACCTCTACATGCAACGCAAGCGTGCAAAATCCACAGAATTGACTGAAATATACCGTTTGAAATTCAGATTACTATCTTGAATGTTCCTATCTACTTACGAGACAATACAACAATGATATATCGCGCAGCTATATTTTGGGCTAACGTGTGCATTAATAATTGGACAGATCTCATCAATCTGTTACTGACGGATGCCCGTTTTAGTAATGAATGACTGGAAACTTTGGAAAACTGACGGATTGTGGGATTTCATCCATCACTGGAATCGTCACTATCTGGTCATTGCAGATGAACTTTCTCAAACCGTCACTGGCAGACTTGTTTTTCTGACAATTGATGGAAATGTGCCGATTAGAGGAGTGCAACCCTTAAAAGACTTTATAAGGCTTGGGTGTGGTGGGTTACAATTATTTTTCGTTGAGATTTATTTTTATGTCTTCCTTGCAAAAATATTAAATTCCTTCTTAATTCAACTTCATCCAGAGGCCTAGATGTCACAGAGTTCTCACCTTTTTCCTCAACCGCTTATGAAGTATGCTGTAAGAAAGTAATTCAGATAGGAACAAACATTTAAACAGGATATGAACTCATAAATTTCATCTGTGCTGTATGTTGCACTTACGCACAGCACATTTGACAAAGTTGTATTCAATTCAATTTAAATCAAGAAATACGTACTCAAACACAATATGACATTGCAGCGTGTTAATAAAAAATACAAAACAATATACTGAATCCCAAATACACCTATAAGAGAAAAGCGACCGTCATGAAATAACGATGACAGTGGCGGACTAACACGACAGTTATGGTTTGGTTTGAAATAATGACAGACTGATAATGACGGATGAGTGGTTTGGCTAATGGCGAATGACAAAAGATCGACAAGCAAAATGTACTCACACATCCAACTCTGGAAACTATTAGTAATATTTTCTTTTTCTTCCAATTACAGGGAGAAATTATTCATCTTCCAGATTGAAAAACCCACAAGCATTTGGAGACATCAGGTATGTTTTTAATATTCAATTAATGGTTTTGTATATAATGTGATCAGACCCTCAATGACCCGCCACCTTAACAAGGAAGAAGGGTCTGTGTTTCCCATTGATCCTAGGATCCCATTTGTCTGGGGATTTATGCCCCTGGCTGGTTCATCGATGGCAAAAGGATCCGAGATGAGGGACCAATCATAGTCCGTAGAACCACTATGATGAAATAAATATGTTGACTTTGATTTCCTTCGCCGAGACTGAAAATTCTTTGTGCTTATGTAATAACCAGCAGTTCAAAGTACCCACCCTTCCTTGGGTTGGTCTTGTTTTTTGGGGGGAGGATAGACACTCATGCATTCTGCATTTACCCCGGAGAGAGGTGCTGAGCAAGTGCGTTTGCACTTATTGCCCCCACGACTCCGATGCCTGTGGATTGAGGTTCATCCCAGTGGATGAGAGGGGAGCGCCCCTCCTCCATGGTTTGGGGTTAGTGGGAGGGTTCTGAAAATTCTTTGTGCTTAGGCGTAGAAAAATAAGTAGTGTGTTTCCGGTAACATGAAATCTCAGCATAGGGTCGGTAGGTCGGACAAAGTTTTTAAAAAATCTTTTTTTCTCCCTCCCTCCCCCATCAAAAACGTAAACAAAATAACCATAAAACATAAAACAAGGAGACATTGAAACCAGTGCCAGATGCTCGTCTGTCAAAGAGGGGAAGCTCAATTTTGGTCGACATCTTAAAATGTGTCCGTTTATTTATACGTGAATTCTACTCTAGCTCCGTTCCTTTTCAAGAAAATGATCTGTGACCCTGTCATACCAACAAGGCGTCTTTTCCCGGTACTTAATTAGTGTTCTACAACTACAGGAACTACAATAAAACCCACCAGAAATAAAAGATTAATTTGTCACTAGTTGTTTGTTTACAACAAAGAGTGTCGCTAAAATGATTAGAAGTCTCCAGCTCAACTCGGAACAGAATGCGAGTTGAAAAATTGCTCACGACGGACGTCTACACTAAAAGCTCAGTGACTGGCTCATTTCAATGTCAATCGAACTGGCACACAGGCTCAGACAGATCATCCAATCTGATGCAGAAAAGCCTGGCATCCGGTACCCTACCACTGCCATCCAGTCCCACAACGAGCGTCCGTAGGCGGGACAAAAACCAGCTTGTATCCACTGACTCGTCTCCATTCAACGCATTGGGACAACCTACCCTGAACTCACTACCGTTTAAAGCACAGCAAAGCTGCGGGAGGAATGAGAAGGGAGTCGCGTTGTAACCAGTAAGAAGAAGCTGATTCGGAACAAAAGTTGAGCATGTTGTAGCGCATATTTAGTCAATGACATGTACACACAATGAAATTTACATTCATATATTTGATCACTTATTCTTTGACATTTTAGGGGAAGCCGAGCTTCCCTTGCAGTCCGAGAGCAATCGCCACTGATTGAAACCCCCGCTCGGCGGCGAGAGAGTTGGGGACCCAGCGGCTGAGTGTTACAGCCATCTCGTTACCTCTGCGTCCTGCGTCCGAGACGGCCCGTGGTGGTCGTCAAATAGTTCGTTGAATCTTTTCGATACAGCAGTGGATGCTATTTTCTTAATATTATGGTGCGAGCATGCAACTGCAACACACAAAACGTGGTTTAAACTGTTGTCGGAGATCGTGGCCGCCGCCATGATTCAATGTTGTTGACAGACGACAGGGCAAACGACGCAACGTGAATATCGCGAGAGTTTGCACCAATGTAAACATTGGTCGGGTAGGGGGGTCTGTTCCTCCTAACCATGCGCTTTCAAAGGTCTCACTGTCAGTGCCCATGTGAGGACTGAAGTCCCCCCACCAGAATGGGGTAAATCCTCTCCAGAATCCCATTCAAGGATTCCAGTAAGGGTGGGTACTCTGAACTGCTGGTTAGTACATAAGGCGTAGAAAAAAAAGTAGTGTGTTTCCGGTAACCCGACCGACCGAGATTTTCTACCTCGAAAAAAAAACTTTACGGTCGGCATTTTTTTTCAAACCTTCTACATTTTTGTGTAATAATAATAATAGTACATTTCATTTATACGCGCCTTTCAAAACACTCAAGGACGCTTTACAATCAAAACAAGAACAATAAAACCACAGACAAAATTATAAATAATAAAAGGAAAGATGAATTTAGAGCGTTTACATTGGTGCAAACTCTCGCGATATTCACGTTGCGTAGTTTGCCCTGTCGTCTGTCAACAACATTGAATCATGGCGGCGGCCACGATCTCCGACAACAGTTTAAACCGCGTTTTGTGTGTTGCAGTCGCATGCTCGCACCATAATATTAAGAAAATAGCATCCACTGCTGTATCGAAAAGATTCAACGAACTATTTGACGACCACCACGGGCCATCTCGGACGCGGGACGCAGAGGTAACGAGATGGCTGGAACACCCAGCCGCTGGGTACCCAACTCTCTCGCCGCCGAGCGGGGGCTTCAATCAGTGGCGATTGCTCTCGGACTGCAAGGGAAGCTCGGCTTCCCCTAAAATGTCAAAGAATAAGTGATCAAATATAAGAATGTAAATTTCATTGTGTGTACATGTCATTGACTAAATATGCGCTACAACGTGCTCAACTTTTGTTCCGAATCAGCTTCTTCTTACTGGTTACAACGCGACTCCCTTCTCATTACTCCAGCAGCTTCGCTGTGCTTTAAACGGTAGTGAGTTCAGGGTAGGTTGTCCCAATGCGTTGAACGGAGACGAGTCATTGGATACAAGCTGGTTTTTGTCCCGCCCACGGACGCTCGTTGTGGGACTGGATGGCAGTGGTAGGGTACCGGACGCCAGGCTTTTCTGCATCAGATTGGATGATCTGTCTGAGCCTGTGTGCCAGTTCGATTGACATTGAAATGAGCCAGTCACTGAGCTTTTAGTGTAGACGTCCGCCGTGAGCAATTTTTCAACTCTCATTCTGTTCCGAGTTGAGCTGGAGACTTCTAATCATTTTAGCGACACTCTTTGTTGTAAACAAACAACTAGTGACAAATTAATCTTTTATTTCTGGTGGGTTTTATTGTAGTTCCTGTAGTTGTAGGACACTAAGTACCGGGAAAAGACGCCTTGTTTCTATGACAGGGTCACAGATCATTTTCTTGAAAAGGAACGGAGCTAGAGTAGAATTCATGTATAAATAAACGGACACATTTTATGATGTCGACCAAAATTGAGCTTCCCCTCTTTGACAGACGAGCATCTGGCACTGGTAAAAGTTTCAATGTCTCCTTGTTTTATGTTTTATGGTTATTTTGTTTACGTTTTTGATGGGGGAGGGAGGGAGAAAAAAAGATTTTAAAAAAACGTTATCCGACCTACCGACCCTATGCTGAAATTTCATGTTACCGGAAACACACTACTTATTTTTCTACGCCTAATGGGGACCAAGAGGACCTCACAGGCCAAAGTTTTTATTGTGTGTCCTCTCTCGTCACATGACAACTTGTCATTCTGTATTCTCCCACGAAAAAAATTGTTGGTCAGTGTATAAATAAAGATGAGTTGAGATTGGAAAGATGGTAATGCAAGCCTGCATTGTTTTCAGTAAGGAAATAAGCTCCATGGAGTTCCCTCCGTTGGTGGATTTACAGTTTTAATCTTGTTTCCCTAAAGAAATTCTGTGTTTAACCCAAAATATGACGGTCTTTCTTTCAATATTTCAGTTTTTCTTAACCAATTCGCTGTGGAACTTTGTATCTCTGCCCATTTGTTCGTTAAACTGGAAATCGACTCTGTCTTCCCTAAATGTTCTCAAAAGCACTGCAGCCCGCAAGTGGCCTGCCATAGCTTTGTGTCATCCCATTGCCTTGGTTAGACAGTGCAAGTTTGCTAACGCTTTGTAAATCCAAGCACAGCGTCGATCATTTGCAAATAACAGGCTTTGCCACCAGTTTCATCAAAGATCACATATTTGTTGACTCTTTTATTTTAATGATGACAACGACTCTTTAATAATGAAATCATAACAACATTGACTGCAAGATTTCATTTATGAGACTGGACGAAAATGATGTTGGGTGTACCCTCAGACATTCAAAATGCACACTCACCGCACATCAATTGTTTAAAACAAAGCTGGAGCGATTGAGAGCCTTCAGCCCAGTCAGATTGCCTCGACACACTTGCCTATCCCTCTGCCATGCAGTGTACAGTGAGTATGGATGAGAGGAGGCCTGTTGTGGCCAACCGATATTCAGTCGAAGAATTATAACAAATCCATCCATCCAGTATCCAAACCGCTTATCCTCACAGACTATCCCAGCTGTCCTTGGACAGGGGGGGGGGCACCATGGTTTAGTTGTCGATTGGTTGTCGGGTTCAATCCCCGGCCATTGTGACCTTGTCGTAGTGTACTTGAGCAAGACACTAAACCCCGAGTTGCTCCTGCCTGATGCTGTGTCATCAGAAGGTAAATGAGGAATCAGTGTACAGCGCTTTGAGTACCAAAGGTAAAAAAAGCCTTACATAACTGACAGCCCATTCACCATTTAGTAGGTGGTGTCACCCATGTACTGGTTGCCAGCCAATTGCAGTGCACACGTAGACAACCATTCATTCACGGTCACACCCAGGGACAATGTCGTGTCCTTGTGTGTTCTACATACTTGGCCAATAAAGATGAATCTGATTAATTAACCTGCAATGCATGTTTTTGGTATGTGGAAGGAAACCGTACCCAGAAAAAACCCATGCATGCACAGGGATAACATGTAAATCCCACATAGGAAGGCCGGAGCCCGGATTTGAAACCTTGACCTTTGCATTGTCAGGCAGCTGTACTAACCGCTTATCCACCCTTCACACAAATCTTCTTAATGTAATGTAGTGGAATCTATGGATCACTGAGGTGTAGATGATAACGACATGAAGTTAGATATGACCAGCACATACACTTGACTCTCTCTCTCTCTCTGCCAGTTGTAATGCCTACTTGCACTTACCGATTTATGAAATCGGAATATGTTATGTCATATCACCAGGCAGAGGTGGGCATTCCGCCAGAAGAGACTGACTCCCGTTTTGATGACAAATTAATAGAAAAACTGTCGGACTAAGTGTGGACGGAATAGGGTTTTCATCTGTCAATAACCAGGTGAGTACCCAAAAAACCTCAGTCTGTCACTGATGTGCTTCCTTTTCACTAATTACTGACAGAAACATCCACCACGTCTCGCGTGATTGTTTGCGGCTGTGACAAGACTTCGAGCAGAGCAGAGGAGAGGGTTCTGGTCTTCCGACAGGAAAAGAAAAACTTAAGCATCGCTAGTCAATCTGGTTACCTGTGGTTGTGTTGGCTGTTAAATGTCCGTTCCCATTTCCTAAGCCTGCTCCTTGTTTTGCGTCCAAACATATTGGTAGAATCTAGGCTTAAATCCTTCAAAACCAATTCCATTGAAGTTGGGACAGTGCTTTTTTTTTTTAAATTGTGGACATTATGTCCTCTGGGCCACAGAGGACAAGAACTATCCGAACTGTGATTGGACGCAAAGTTCAAAAGCCAGCATTGGTGATGCTTTATCCTCACAAAGGTCGCGGGACAATGGGGCTGTGTTAGTGCCAATGGCGTGGGTAACATTCACATCTGTGAAGGTACCATTAATGCTAAAAGGTACATACAGGTTTTGGAGAAACGTGCTACAATCCAAGCAATGTATTTTTAATGGATGCACCTTCATATTTCAGCAAGACAATGCCACACCACATTCTGCATGTGTTACAGCAGTGTGCCTTCATCGTGAAAGAGTGAAGGTACTAGAATGGCCTGCCTGCAGTCCTGTCTCCCATTGAAAATATGTGCCACTTTATGAAGTATAAAAGACAACAACGAATACTCCGGACTGTTGAACAAATGAAGCTGTACATCAAGCAAGAATGGAAAAGAATTCCACCTACACAGCTTCAACAATTCTTATCCTCAGTTCGCAACGTTTATTGAATGTTGTGAAAAGAAAAGGTGATGGGCGGTTGGCTCAGGTGCTGATGAACGACGAATGATGGCCTGACAAAATTTACTGACGCGTCCATCTCTCTAAGCAGGTATAATCTTACTTTGCCTATATTTATATGGGTGATGTTTATGACTGGAGATTGGCAAACTCTATTTTTTATATATGTATACGGTAAACCCCCTACATCACAGGGGTTTGGTTCCAGACCACCGCCCACAAAAGTGATGTCTGCAAAATGAAAACGCCCTTGAGTTCCTACTTACTTTTTTGGTAACAGTGGCACTTATTTTTTAAAGAGCTTTAAACACGCTTTTAAAATAACACAGATGTGTTTAAAAGAAACCCAAAAGACCCTGTGAAGAGGTTGGACGAATCTGATAAGAGTATAATTATCCACACTTTAAAACAGTTCGGTACTAATGTGGGCTAAAAAGCCACTCTGAGAAGAAGAAGCCAGTACACTTAAAGACACAAAAGGAAAAGCCAAATTATGGATTGCAAATACACAAAGGGACAAAGTTTAAATGGAAATTGATATGTTTGGCAATAATGAGCATTGTTAGGTTTGGAAAAAGGGGGAAATTTGCAAGCCTGAGAACACCACCCCAGCTGTGAAAGACGATGTTGGTAGCATTCAAATGTTGGTAGCATTACACGGTGTCTTTCTGTAGGAGGGATTGGTGCACTTGACAGAATAAATGGCATCATTAGGAAAAACGAGTACTGTAAATACTGAAGCAACATCTTAAAGACGTCAGCAAGGAAGTTGAAGCTTTGGTGCAAATGGTTCTTCCAAATGGGCAATGTCCCAGAGCACTGGTTTCAAACGGTTTTAAGGACACCCAAGTTGGTGTTTTGGAGTGGCCGTCACAAAACCGTGATCTCAATCCTATTGAAAATTAAGGGCAGACCCGAGGCCGGCAAACTTGGCTCAGTTTGACTAGTTCTTTCAGAAGGAATGGACCAAAAATACTGCCATCTGTAAGGAGGTTGTGGAAGGATATCCAAAATGTTTGACCCAAGTCATACACTTTCAAGGCATGGGGCCAAGTATTTATCAACTTTATCTACATTTCTGATTTAGAAGAAAGTAATGAACATTTCTCTGTGGGTGATCTTTCATTTTTTTCTGGCATTTAGCAGTGGAACCTTGAGTTACAAGTGTCCCTTTTAATGTACAATTCGACTGACGGATAAAATTTGGGCAGAAAAATTACCTCGATTTAAGTTCTATTTTTGATATACTAACTGTCTTGGCATGGACGAGCGGATAGATCTGTTATAAATCTTCTAGCTCTACGTAACCACCATTGGCAATGTGCATAAGACATTGCTGTGATCTGAAAACTAGTGATATTCTTCCACGGGTAAAGATGGAAGCAGTCGCTCGCATATTTAGACGGAAGTTCCACGCCCGGCCGGGTTCTTGATCATCCAATTACAAACTAATGGCTGTTGTGTTTGTGAATAACATCTGAAAGTCTATTTGTGAAAAAAAAAAATCTATTTACAGTGTTTATTTATTTAAATGTCTACGTAATGTAAATAATAAGCAGTTTATGTAATTGTAATCATCACATAGATATCCCTGCATTTTGTCAGGAGCCGGGAGTTCCACATACGTCAGTGCATTCACCCAATCACAGGTGCCGTGCACGCTTTGAATGAAGCTAATGTTTTGTTATATCGTGTACATAAACTTAAGGTTTCAACTTTAGTGGATAAGTCCGTTGTCCTATGATTGGAATCAGCCAGTGGTGTAGCAATAGATATTGGCTCTTTTGGGTTCTCTAAAATGCTGTTTTTCTTTATTTTCAGAATTTCTTAGAGATGAAACGCTTTGTCGGAAAAGCCCTAGTCTTTCTACACTGAAGAAAAGGTTGGACTTATTAATCATATTCATTGTTGTCTTGTCATTGTATACTATTTATATAATTTGGTGCTTTTCAATTTTAGGAAGAGTGCATATATTCCCAGATTCCTAGAAGACAATGGCTCATGAGTGGAATTCTTATTTTCAAACTGTCACACCACTGCCAAAGATGTTGAGTACATTGGAACCAGAAGGAAGTCTTGCCCAACATATTGAGACCTTTGTGGGAGAGGATGAGTTCTCCAACTCCACAGCTTCACACACTGCCCCTGGAGCAGACTCTACATTTGATCCAAACTATTACTCGACTTCTGGTCTTGGAAATGCCACTTCTGATTGTGCTTACGAAAACTACTTTGGAGAAACACCCTGGCAAACGGATGAACAACTCCTACTCAAGGATACGTCATTGAGATCTGAAGACGATGGTCATGATATTAAAGATGTGGCCATGAATGGATTGCCTTCATCAGGACTTGATGAAGGATCTTATTCAGCAGAGTTGCAAGCCCTTAAACCAAATTGTGAACTTTTAGCTTCATCGCTTCTTGAAGATTATTCAGATGTCAGTAGTTGCTCGGACACAGATATAAATGAAACAAGGCCTTCTTGTAAATTCATTGCTCATCCAACTCGACAGCCTGAAACGGATTCATCTTCAAAACGAAGTCCATCAGAATGGCTTTTCACGCCCTCTGAAAAGCTAACATTTTCAAATGAGATTAAAGCAAATTGCCCAGGTTCACCAACATTGATAGCTGGAGAAAATACATCTGAATCTCTACAAGGGACAAACAATTGTTATGTAAGAGATGATTGTAGCACACTACAAAATCAGCCCCCCTCAGGAATTCCAACTGAAGAGGGAGAGTCCGTTAAGGACTGCAGTGGCAAAGGGGGAGATCCAAGTCAAGAACAAAATAAAAATGTGGAGCACAATCAAATTGAAGGACACTATTCAGACATTTCTGTAAGTGACAGTGAAAACATGATCAGCACAGAGATTCACCCAGTTCATATGAAGGACCAAAGGACTGTTACACCTGAATGTACAAAAATATCAATTGCAAAGATGAAAGATGACAGTGCAGTCCAGCACAATCAAATTGAAGGATACTATTCAGACATCTCTGTAAGTGACAGTGAAAACATGACCAGCACAGAGATTCAACGAGATCATATGAAGGAGCAAAGGACTGTTACACCTGAATGTACAAAAACATCAATTGCAAAGATGAATGATGACAGTGCAGTCAAGCACAATCAAATTGAAGGATACTATTCAGACATCTCTGTCAGTGACAGTGAAAACATGACCAGCATAGAGAATCACCCAGATCATCTGAAAGAGCAAAGGACTGTAACACCGGAATGTACAAAAACATCAATTGCAAAGATGAACGATGACAGTGGACTGGAGAAAGGAACTGAGGAAACAAATAAATCATGCCCTCTGGAGAATGAAGTCAATGACAACCCTAATGCCTTTGGACCGCCAAAAGTAAATATGACATTGGATCAGGAGGATTGCAGTGCTTTCCATCAAAGTCAAGAAAACAAATTAGATTCTTTGGGTCAGGAAAATATTACTCCACCAAAGCAAACGAATACAGAATTCTCCAGTGTTCATGATGAAAGCATGGATATAGACAACCCGCTATCAAATACGGAGATCAAATTTCAAGACATTGAAATGAATAACAATCCATGTGTTGATATGATGTCACACTTTCTCCAACAAACCTGCTCAGGTATTGACACAAATATTTCTGTCAAAGGGAAAGTTATGTGTTTCCAGGAGGAGAATCAGACATCCTGTAAAGATTCAGACGGAACCGGTGTGGTTAGTGATGCTACTATTTTGGATGAGCATGTTGAGACCAAAAACAGCTTTTCTAATTATATAAAACCCTCGCCGAGCAACTTGAGCAATGAGAGCTATTGCAACAAGGATAAGGATTTTGGAGAGAGCATTCCTCCCTGTTCGAAAAAGTCACTTCAAAGTCCAGTGCCCCCAGAAAAAGAACATGCCAAGGTGTTATTGGAAGGGATGGACACTTGCGAGGAACAAAAATTGATGCTTGGTGACCGATATGGGGAACCTCCTGTGAAAAAACACTGCAGTGACCCTGACCCAATTAACCTTGAAGAAAAGTATACTGTCCAACCAATGACCAATGGCTTGGATGAGTCAAAAGAACAAGGCAGTGCTCTGATCTCCTCTTTCCAAATGAGGAAACGACTACAGCCTGTTGTAATTATGAATAAAATGGATCCCGCAAGTCATTCGTACCAATGTGCAGTTTGCAAACAAATAACCCACAGTGCGGATCATCTAATTGAACACCACCACCATCAACATTCAAACCAAATCTTCCAATTTAGCAAAACATCAAATCAATACCTAATGAGTAATGGACAGCCAGACAAAGACCAGTACATGGGCAGCACAACTGAAGAACCTCACCTTGTTTCTTTTTTTTCACATAAAAAAAGAAAATCCCATCATTGTACCATTTGCAATGTGACATTCCTAAAAATATTCAAGTATGTGCAGCACATGCGTTGTCACACTGGTGAAACGCCTTATAAGTGTGATGGATGCGGTTTATATTTTGCGCAGAATGGCTCCTTAGCTAGACACCAGCGTATCCCTGGTAGATGCAAGAATTCCAAACCACAAAATCCCATTGCAAAATCGAGTGACCATGAAGCTGTCAAGCTAGGTATATGGGAAACTACTACCCAACCATCACCACCACAAAAAGTTGATACTGACGGGACGCTGCTCGAAACTCTGCCTCGATGTTACATTAATTTGTTTGACATCTGCACAGCTAATGTATGTATCTATTGTGGCAAGCAATACTCAACGCCGAAGAAAGTCAAGAAGCATATTTATAACATGCACAAAGGAAATTCTCCAGGTGTTTGGAAAAATCCTACTTCCATGAAAATATCTAAAATAACAAACAAGGGGCCTTGGAAGATGCATTTTGAGAAAAATGAAAATATTGAAAATGAGATATTGCCGAAACATAAATGTCCACTCTGTCCACGCCTTTTCAGGCACGCAATTTACAGAGCGAAACATTTACGTGATTGTGTCAGACAGGCTGTTTATCATAGCAAGGGGAAGGTTGGTGACAAATTCAAATGTCCATTGTGTCATTCTACATTTACTCAGCAAAAAAATAGATACAGACACATTTACAATAGCTGCTTCAGAAAAACGCTTAATCAATTAAAAGAGGCAGTACAATCAGAGCAAAGCGTTGATAACAAGAAAGAGTTGAGAATGGCACAAGAACACGTGACCATAGAAAACAACCAGATGCAATCCAATTTGACAGTCTCTAAAACTAAACAGTCTCACAAATGTGGTGTCTGTCCAGCAGTTTTCCAGCAAGTGTCAGGACTCTGCAAACATGTGAAGAGACAGGAGTTTAAAATTACAGGCAAAATGATCAAGTATAAGATCAAGTCCAGCAACTCAAAGCTGCCACCCTTTGGAGAGACAAAGACTGAGGAGACGGAGAACGATGTTGAGAAATCAGATGAGGAGATCAATGTCTCCCTGAGCTGTCAGTATTGTGAAAAAAACTGTGACACGGAACAATCATTGAAGAAACACGAGCGGTGTCACAAAGGTGAAAGGCCATACCGCTGTCTCAAATGTGGAAGAGGGTTCAAGAATAGAGTCTACCTTATGAGCCACAAAGTTGTCCATCAGAATGTCCAGTGCACTCTTTGCAGGAAGATTCTTCCAAATGCCAGAAATCTTGTCCACCATGTGAAATTGCATCATAAAGGGAAACCTTTTCCATGCCCCAACTGTCAAAAGCAGATTTTGAATCCTACAGAGCTCCTCTATCATCTAAAATCACATCAAAGGGAAGGGAAGGCATCTCCTTTGGACGGGGAAGCATTGAAGTCCATTAAATCCGAACAACAGCCAGTTCAACAAAAGGCGCTACAGTGTTCTCTTTGTAAAGAAGTCTTTCATGATGCCGACTTACTAAGGAAACACAGCTTTACACACATAACTTCATGTCAATGTCCATATTGCAATCAGAAGTTCAAAGCCCGTCGTTATTTGCTACTTCACATCTCCAAACATAAAGGAGTGAAACCTTATTCCTGTACTTGGTGTGGAAAAAGTTTCTATCAAAAACCAAACCTGGAAAATCACATGGAATGGTGTGTGCCGACTCAAAACCAAGAGCATTCCGGGCCCAAAGTCCATAAGTGTTCATATTGTCCCCGAACATTTTTAAAAAGAATGCGTCTGCTGGATCACAACAACGGCCACAAGTTCAATACTCTGCGAGTCTGTACCAATTGTGGGATGTACTTTGGTCCAAATCAACTTGGTCATCATAAGAGCATGTGTGGAGAGATGTCACAACCCAACAATAACATATCTTCTCATGACGATGCCTGTCAAAACATTCTGCAGAAAAGCCAGACTATTAGTAAAAGCCCTCCTACTTCCAGTGCACCAAGGATGCTTCCATTTAAGTGTCCTCACTGTACAGAGAGGTTCAGGTTCAGGTCATTACTCTTAAAGCACACTGTTTCACACACTGCTGTACATTGTGGTGAACGCTTTGCATCCAGTGCATCGCAGTTGCAGCATGAAGAACGCTGTAAGGTTTCCAAGGAAGAGGAATCAAACATGAACAGTGAGGCTTCACTAGAAACGACAAACATCCCGGCTTGTATGGAGGAAGCGCAGATATTCCTCGAAAAAGCTGGAGATGAATACAAATGCAAATTCTGCACCAAGACATTTGTGAAGCCACGAAGCCTGCGACGTCATATTTTGACTCATAATGAAGTGAATCCCTACCGCTGCAAAACCTGTGGAAGCTGCTTTTCAAGGTATGACTATCTTAAGGTACACCATTCTCATTGCAAAGGAAAACGATTGCAGTTGAAAATCTGCATTCCCAAAATCAACTTGGATGATGTTGGCAAGGGCTGGCGGAACAGGTTTACCCATGAACCAGTGAAACGGCAGGAGGGATTTGACTGCAATGTTTGTTCCAAGAGCTTCCCAACTCAGTCTGGACTGTCCCGCCATGTTACAATATTGCATACTGTCAAATTGTTCAGGTGCCCATGTTGTTATTCAGGGTTTAAGCATGAAAAATCTCTGATATACCACAGGAAGTATAAAAAATGCACAAAGGTATCCAGAAATCAAGATTCTACTCCACGACCGGATTGTCTGCCATCAGAAAATCCACTCTGTGAGGAAACCCCTCCGCCCAAGTTCAAGCGTCGTTCGAGCAAAAAGTACAAGTTTCCCTGCAGTTACTGCCCTTTTGCTTTTGAAAGGAGTGCACAGTTAGAGACACACACCCGTTTACACACAGGCGAGAAACCATTTGCCTGCGATTGTGGCCTGCGATTCATCAGGAATGACTACTTAAAACGTCATCGCCTAAAGTGCACCGTCAAACTTTGTAAAACATGCGGTGTAGCGTTCCCAGAAAAAGAACTGAAAGATCATCAGACAACTTGTACTTCAAAATCATGCCAATCAACAAAGTTGGAAGAACCTTCTCAAAGCCTTACAAAAGGATTTTCGTGTGCGTACTGTTCTTTACGTTTTTCTTTATTTTCACAGCTTCAGGAACATTTTTTAAATGCACACAAACTGGAAACGAGTGATCCACCAGGGTCTGCCGCTCCTCTTCAACATCATCTTTCAAAACTACGAACTGCGAAAAATGATCGGCATGACAAACACCCCAGCGAAGGTACTAATTTGACATGTAAACTAGATACTGCACTCGTTGGCGACGTTTCTGATTCACTAGTGTGCCCAGTCTGCAATATGTCCTTTGAAAACAAGGCTGGACTAAAGGGTCATTCTCGTGTGCATTCAAAAGAGAGCCCTTACAAATGCAAAACATGCAAGAAAGGCTTTTGGAATAAAAATCTACTGCGCAACCACAACAGGAAATGCAGGTTTGCCTATTTCGCTCCAAGAGATACAGATCAGAAGCCAGAATCCCCCCTGAAAGCAGACCGTAATCTGACACTGCCCGATTCCGTTCTTGTGTTCAAAGATGAGGCACAGACAGACACTGGAGTTTTGCAGAGAAAGTTCTCATGCAAAGGTAATTTAAAGGAGTATCCGCAAAATGCAGATGGAGATCCGAAGCAACGCAGTCCAAACAAAGATAAAGTGGTTCAGTACCAATGTTCAGAGTGTGACTTGAGCTTCACCGATGGCTTGATGTTGATTAGTCACCTTGAAGAACACGGGAGAGAGGAGCAAGCGAATAAATGCATTTCCTGTTCAAAGTGTCGCCGTACTTTTTCAAGTGCCACAGATTTTGAAAAACACATGAAAAGTCATGGTTTAACCAAGAATTTCTCTTGCACATTGTGTCACAAGTCATTTTACACATCATCAGATTTGGAAATCCACAAATCATACCATGACTCAAACAGACCATTTGCTTGTGAACTGTGTAATCACAGGTTTTGGTCCAGGCAATCTCTTTGCTATCATTACAATGAAGAGCATCCTGACCAGTCATTCGCTTGTCGTTTCTGTAAAAAGACCTATGCCACCAAAAAGTCTCTCCAAAGACACTGCAGAAAATGGCACCTGAAAGAGCAAAAGAACTCTGAAAGCAGTCTTGAGCAGGAACCTGTTGTGGCTAATGAAAGCATCGGGGATGGAAGTAGTAGTGAGGACAGTGACTCAGACTCTGCGCCTTACTTCCCTTGCCATGTGTGTGGAAAGACATTCCCAACTTCAGAAAAACTGGAGGATCATCAAAAATGTCATCTCGGTGAAAAGCCTCATGAATGTGCAGAATGTGGCAAATGTTTTTTCCAGGCCTCCCAGTTGGAGCAGCACAAACGCATGCACAAGTCTGAGTTACAGTGTCAGGTGTGCGGAAGAGGGTTTGTGTCCCTCTTTGCCCTGCGAAAACACAAACATAGCCATGGCAAGAGTCGCCCACACCGTTGCTCCAGATGTCAACTGAGCTTCTCAGGAGCCTCCCAGTTAGCAGAACACATGTCTACACACCGAGAAGAAAACTTTCCATGTGACATATGCAATCAAGTGTTCCCTTCCAAGACAAGTAGAGCTGAGCACAGAAAAGAACACAGAGTTTCAATTGCACACCCCTCACCTTTCCCTGAAAAGTCATCTAAAGTCTCTCAAAGTTGCCCAGCGGAAACCCTGAAATACCATTGTGGTAATAATGACCGCTTCAAAGTCCGAGAGGACCTCTCGGATCATGGTTCCAAAATGCCCGAGGACCGCCCATATTCATGTTCTGATTGCGATAAACATTTTCTTCACTCATCCGATCTGAAACGGCACAGGGTCATCCATCGAGAGTCAACGTCTGATAGTGAATATTCGTGTAATCGCTGTAATACCACTAGTTCCTCCCTTGAGCACTTCCTCAGCCATCTGAAGACCCATGAAAATGAGCTTACTGCATCTGGAAATACTGATGGTTACACATGTCCCATTTGCAGCCAATCATTTCTTAAGGCCAGAGACTTGATTTCCCATGTTCCTGTTCATTCTCCGGATGCGCTAACATGCACAATGTGCAAAATGACCTTTTCTTCCAAAAATGAGCTTGCGGAACACAAGCAGAGACATCATCATTCTGTTTCAAAATTTGAATGCAAGCGGTGTGACAAGAGATTTGCGGGAAGTGATGCCTTCCATCAGCACTCCTGTTCCCGTAAACAGGAACAAATGGTGGTGACTGCAGGCAAGTCGCAGCCAGAAAATAACCATCAGCGGGCTGGGGAGGATGAAGAAATTGATGTCACTGGAGAGGAATTGTACAACTGCAGCACTTGCTCAACGCAGTTCTCTTCAAAAAGTTTTCTCTTGGAGCATCAAAACAAAGTACACTTAAAAGAAAAGCTTTTCAACTGCAAACATTGTACAAGATCCTTTGCCCTCTGCCATTCCCTTCGAAGACATGAGCTTGAGGTCCACATGAAACGGGCTCAACCAGCACCACAAACCAAGCTGAAATGTCCCCAGTGCTCTTCTAAATTCGACACAGCCCAAGATCTTTCATTGCACATAAGGATGCATGCCGAACAAGAAGTCGGACAGCACCGCTGCGATATGTGCTACATGTCATTTGCACACTCTTCTCAGCTTCTGCGGCATCAAGAAAGCCATGTTGGCCAAATAGTTTATGAATGCACCGAATGTGACAAGGTCTTTGCTTTCCCTCACCTGCTAGAGGAGCATCGACACACACATGCTTAGCTTTCGAAAGAATGGACAATATATAACATCTCCTCAATACTCCTCCTAAAAACTTAATCGTACAGTGTCTGATTGGGCCTCCAACAACATTTGTGTCAATCCCTCTTGAACTTGTTAATAAGTGTACTTATATTTGCTCGTGAAATTGTAAATATAAATTCCATTGTTGCACTTTGCAATGATTACATTGTTCAAATGTTCTTGAGGCTATTTGTTCTTATACTGTTCATGGAGTCTCTCATTTTGAACTATAAAATTGTGTATTGTAAAAAAAATGGTAAAAGGGTTCAATATTTTTAAGTTTTAAAAGCTTCATTTTCAAGGCATTGGAAGTTGTTTTCCGTACGTTCTCTTGGTAACTGTGATCTCATTGTATGCCTCGTCTTGTTTTTGTAGATACTTTTGTGATTTGAGTTAGTATTTGTTTGCAATTGAGGAAACTTGTACACTCGTTGCACACGTGAATTAAAGTATCTGGCCTGAACACAGTTTAATGGCTTTTGTTTACCAAATCTTCCAAAAATAAATGTGGGTTTGTTATGAGAATTGTCACTTCATTTAACCAAATAGTTCACTCTGTAAAATGTGGGTTGTCACTCGGCATGGCTGACATTATGTTCCGACAGTATTATACCACAATATTTTTGCTCACAGTTATCATAGTATTAGAATTACAGCTCTCAAATTAATCTGTTGAAATAATTTGGGAAATAAAACCTGCATCCCCCCCCCCCCCCCCCCCACTGAACACGATTTGTTTTCAAGCAAAATACAGAATATCTGTTCCAGAGGGTATACCATGTTCAGCTCAAATAAATGTGAACACTTTTCTGTGTTAATTCTTAAGTCACAGTGTTCCTATCACTGGCGAGCTATTTTTCAAACTGACCTCTGGGCTTCTCATGTGGTCTCCCTCCAAAAGGAAACCTCGACTTTTTAAAACCACCTGTTCAACCAAAGTCAGAGGTTATTCCATATTGTTAGATTCGTTTCCAGTAGGCGGTTGGCTTCCCTTCGTTAGAGAGTATTTCCTTAAGCAACAGAATTTCTAGGTCCAGCCAAGGCAGGGTATCGATAGGATGAAAACCAGCACCTCCAAATAAGACCATGGTTCTGAGTCAGAAAAGCATAGAGTGCCCTCTACAGGTCGAGAATGAGATCCTGCCCCAAGCGGAGGAGTTCCGTTATCTTGGGTTCTTGTTTATGAATCGCGATGATGGAACAGAAGATCAACAGGCAGACGCTGTGTCAGTCTGTTGTGGTAATGGAGCTAAGTGAAAAAGCGAAACTCTCAAAATGTTTTATGTTGAGAGGGAAGAAATTTCATCTGTGCTGTATGTTACACATAGAGTACATTTGACAATAAAGTTTATCCAATCCAATGTTCCCATCAATTTACATTGCGAAACTCTGGTCACAAGCTGTGGATTGGGAACGGAAAGGACAAGATACAAATAGCCAAAACCACTTGTTCTGGAGAGTGTCCGGGCTCTTCCTCAGAGAGGGGATAAGAAGTTCTGTAATTCGTCAGGAGCTCAGAGTAAAGACACAGCTTCTCCACATCAAGAGGAGCCAGATAAGGTGGCTCCTGGATGCCTCCCCGATGTGGTGTTTCGGGCATCTTCCACCCTGAGGAGGCTCCGAGGAACGGCCCATGCCTTGGGATACCCAAAAGAGCTGGACAGAAGTGAAAAAATGTGGCAACGCCAGTTGTTGCATCTCATTAGGGAAAACATTTTAAAACCTGTTTTTTCCTAATACAGTGGAGTAGGAGGATGACATTAAAAAATAAAAAAAAAAAAATCTAAAAGATAGTAAGCACATAACCGGGACGCTTCAAGTAAACACGTTGCTCGATGTCATAAAACTGTGATCAGTCTTCAGAGTTGAAGTGATCATCTCTACTTTGGTGGACTTCAACCACCCACTTCAAATATTAGAATGATCGGCCCCAATAATTTTAATTCTATGAGCATAGCCGCTCACTCAAGTTTATTGACAAAAACGTTTACTGTCCTTAAAATCTATAATATTGTGGCAATCCCAAGAATTTCAGAGGTTTACTAATACTAAAGTGGCACGGTGGATGACTGATTTCACATCCGGCTCACTGTACACATTTCCGGCTCGAGCCTTCCTGTGTGGAGTTTGCATGATTTCTCTGGGTACGCCGGTTTCCTCCTAACCATTCCATAAACATGCATGGTATGTTGATTGAACACTCTAAATTACTGCTAGGTATAATTGCGAGCACGTTGTTTGTCTACATGTGCCCCCCGGGATTGGCTGACAACCCGTTGAGGGTGTACCCCGCCTACTGCCTGAAGACAGCAGTGATAGGCTCCAGCACGCCTACGACCCTTGTGAGGATAAGCGGTTCAGATAATGGATGATTGAACATTTGGCAAGCCCCCTCGCTGTCCATCAAAACAGATGGACAGCGATTTTTTGATTTTTAGTTTTACTGTTTTTGTGCTTTCTTCTGTCTTTGTTATTAATTTATTGTTGTATATATGATGTTTGCTCCATGTACAGCACTTTGTGTACAGTGTTGGTTGTCTTAAAGTGCTCTATAAATACAGTTGAGTTGAGATGAGAGATCTCCAAAGTAAGAACAACTGATGTGGTCTTCCTGCTCTGGCATGGTAGGTAGCACATGGTCTTTTGTTAAATAACCTGCACTTTGATCATTTCCTTGATGATCACTTATAAAGTGATCATCAATTATTTTAGTCAATTTAGCATTCTCATTACTGGGATCTAATTAAAACTGGTAAAGTATTGGTGGCATTTGGATCAGTTATGCTTTGAATGGAATGGAAGTGATGACACGGATGGTGGTAGTCTGATTCTTCTGACTTCTGTGCAGGCAGCGTATGTTCAATTTGTCACGATGTGCCCTGTGATTGACTTGTGTTAAGGAATTTATTCCTTACTATGATTTTATTTAGCCCCACTCTGTTACTGGTTCTGTTCTAACACGAATGTATGTAGTAGGCTGTTAAAGGTATTTAGTGCTCACTGTGATTACAATGACCTTTAGTTCCCCGCAACCCCCAACACTTTTTGGACCTCTCCAGTGGACACGTTTGTCTCAAGCCTTTGTGTAGCTGATGTTGAGGAATTTCGCCTGACCATGAGTACTATTGACAAGAGTCTCTTTCCTGAACATCTGTTTGCACACTTAAAACAACGTATGTAGTGATAAGTTTGGTCTTCTTCCTCCTTGGTTAATCAACGGCCCCCCAAGGGTCTTCTGTGGTTACCCGCACCCTGATTGCTGTTAAGTGGCCCTGGGAAGACCTCTTATCTCAGGATGTATACACAGCGGGGTTCTGGAACTTGCCATCACACCAAGTGGTGGGTAGTGGTGGTCTGGTCTCACCCCACCACTCCCACCTTCTTCCAGCCTCACCGGTCTGATGACATGTTACTTTCTTTGTTTCCGATTTGCATGAGAGGCGTACCTCCCGCCTCTCATTATCATATTGTCTCTATATAATCTCATGAATGTGTTTCTTCTAGGCTTCCTGACGAGATCTGAGACTCTCAGGAGCCCGAATCGATTCGTGTTGCGCTGTGATAAACTGAAGAAAAGACAACGTGGTGTTGGGTCTTCTTCCACCCTATAGAGAAATAAAAGAACCTGTGTCCAAGGAGGGCCAAGGAAAAATTGACTGCTCCCCCTCCTCAACAACTTGCGAGCAGTCCAGTGTGGAGTGCCTTTTGCCTGACATCACCTGCAATTGTCTCCAGATCCCCGTGGCTCTAAACAGGGAAGGTTGTTATAGAAAATGGATGTGGATGGGTGGAATGGCAGTGCTACAAAATTTACCTCACCAAATTGAGCCAACCTATTGCTTGTCAGAAACATGGCTTCAGGCACCCTGATGTTTGTTTCTTTAGGGGTGTTCACACGGCACACATTTGCTCCGGCGCTGCACCGATGTATTTTGTTGTGATATATTTTACACCGGAGCAAATTTTGTGGAGCGGTCACACGTACAAAGCCGCTGCAAATTTGCTCCGGTGTAAGCTGTTTTCTGGGGCTACGCCGGAGAAAATTTGCATGTGTGACCGCTCTACTGGCATAGCACCAGAGCAAATCTTGCCGTGTGAACACCACTTTTGTCTTGAAACTGTGTAAACATCCATCCGTTCATTATCCGAGCTGCTTATCCACACAGGGTCTTATTTTTATTTATTTTTTTACATCTCTTGTCCTCATTAGGGTCTCAACATTCCAACATACCACGTTGGACAGGGTAATTCATGGGCCAGAGCCTATTACCCTGGCAAGCCAAACTCACTTTCTGTCTCTATGAATGAAATGGGTCTTGGCAGTTGCACCTCAACTGCGGCTCTGTCCTAGTTCAAAACTAACCATGCAATCAAATTGGTGTATTTGCTGTGACAGTCTTTATGAGAAACATCTCTTGAGTGACGGAAGTCCATCCTCATAGCATTCAAAGTGGTGCGCAGGAGCGACGATAGTTTGTTTCATTCATGATTAAACTCAGTTTTAAATGACCATGAACCCAAGAGTCATTAAAACCCCAGCAGCTGATGCCATGGGAAACATTTATTTCAAAAGAGGACGTGTTCACTTTGCTTCCCACGATTCCTGCAAGTCGGTTTTCTGACACCACATCTGCTCTTCGTTGATCGGTGCATTCCACTGTCGATTTGCTCACGTTTGCACCGCATCAGAAATGCCCTTGATGCAGCTACTGACCAGACTCCATTGTTGGTACAGCATTGAGTCTAGATTTCCAGGGTATGAGCCTATCTCACTTTTTCCACATTTTGTTGTTACAGCCTCATTCTAAAATTGAATACATTCATTATTTCCTCAGAATTCTACATCTAACACCCCATCATTACATGTTTCGTTTTTCATAAAAGTAAAAAATAATAATACATCACACATACCTAAGTATTCACAACCTTTGCACATACACAGAGTTGTCCTGAAGACAATCTTTCATTGTCTTGGCTGTGTGCTTAGAGTCATCGTCCTCTTGGAAGGTAAACTTTTGCACCAGTCTTAGGTCCTGAGTACTCCGGGGCACATTTTCAGATAGGATGTATCTGATGTATCTGATGCATTCATCTTTCCTGACTAGTCTCCTAGTTCCTACTACTGAAAATTATCCCCATAGCATGATGCTTCCACCAACATACTTGACATACTTGGCCAGGTCATGAGGGGTGTCGGGTTTCTGCCAGACAGGACGCCTGACTTAAAAAGACTTCAATCTTTGTTCTGTCAGACCAGAGAATTTTCCTGCTCATGGTCTGAGAGCACTTCAGGTGCCGTTTGGCAAACTTCTGGTGGGCCATGTGCCATTTACTAAGAAGTGGCTTCCATCTGGCCACTACCACACAGACCTGATAGGTCCAGAGTTGATTGTCTTTCTGGAAGGTTTTACTCTCACCTCAGAGGACTGTTGTAGCTTTGACACAGTGACCATTAGGTCACCTCCCTGACTAAGGCCCTTCTTCCCAGCTAGCGGTGCTACTGTGGCCATTATCTCCATCCAGAAAACTGGATGGGTGTAAACTGGATTTTTTGGAAGCTTTTACTGTTTGGAATAGAAAAGAATGGACCTGACTTATGCTCTGGTGGTGAATGATTGTCCATTTCTATATGTGGCCTGCGACTGACCAGTACAGGAAGTAGTCTGCCTTTAGTTCAAAGTCAGATGGAATAGACTCCAGCTCCCCATGTCCCTGAATAGTTTAAGCATTATAGAAAATCAATGGATCGATAGTTGATTGTCACTTTACCCCGCAGGTCAGGCACACAGCACATTTTGACAAACAACCATTTTGTCAAGTCAAGTCCAACTTTAGTAACAAATGTGCTCTATGTGCAGATGAAATTTCTTCCCTCTCAAGACAGCATAAAACAAGAGGAGCCGCTGCGGGTGCCAGTACCGCCATCAAAAGAAAAGTTAACATAGAAGGACAAAATAATACAGGACAACACATTAGACACAGGCAACCTGACAATTTGACAATAAAGTTGTATTTAATTCAGTTAAGTTCAATCCCAACCATGCATCCATCCAGCCGCAGACTGTCCATCAGCACCGACCTTTTCGCTGAACAAAGCGGGGCTGTGAGAATGCTACCTATTTCAGGAGCAAGACACAAGCGCCCCGGGGCTGTCCAGCAACGCCAGTCAAATGACGCCGACATTCCTCCCAATCAAAATCAGTGCTGGTACACGTGTGCCACCGAGAAGGCACAACCACCAAACACAGATTCTTCTTCTTTGACAAATGTTGTGGCCAGAAATGCTGAAAACAGTCCATATCAGGTCCACACGACGTAACAACAACACCATGTGACAAAACAAAAGCAACAAAAACACAAGGCTCTTGAAGAGCACTTGCCGTTGGCTGCCTACTCAGGCGCCATCTTGGAAAAAAAAAAACACTTTCACACCAGTAAACAATTTAGAATCTTTCATTAACCCATCGTGCATGTTCTGGAGGGAGCCAGAGTACCTGGGGGGGGGGGGGGGGGGCTAAATAAAGACAGCGACAGACCTAACTTGTGATTTACAACCAAAACCTCAGAACTATGGGGTGGATGTACGCACACACCCTAAGTGCTGCCCCCAACTGTTTCTAATGAAATGAAATGGTTGCTTTTGGCACACAATATACTAATGTCATCCCTGGTCGGGTACTACCATTGCAGTCTAGTGACTGCCTTCATGGGTTCTTCACAGTTTAGTGTTTGGCTGGCTGGAGGCTGCCTAAGGAACCACGTGACCAAGATTTCCAGGGGCAGAGGCGTTTTCACTGCAGGCGTGTCTACTGCGCATGCGCCTGGATTGCTCGATCCCGCAGCTGGACGTCACGCTTCCTCTTGGTTTTCCCCCTCCTCTTCCTCCTCCTCCTCTTCCTCTTGGCAAATCTTCACATTTGTTGGAGGCTGAAGCGGCTTTCCGAGAGCTCACGCATCTGCACGGACAGATGCCTCCGGATCCGCGCAGGGGTTAGTCGCTGTCTTTTTGTGCCCGCTTCCAATGCATCAGACACCGCGCTTCTGTGACAGGGTGAGTGTTTAAACGGTGCAACAAAAAAAGCTCCGGAGAGAAGACCGCGGCAGAATGCTTGCGAATATCCGTTGTTTGTGTGGCCTCTCACGGGAACGTGGCCAGCCACCTCCCCTCGCTTAGCTCTCACGGGTGCACCAACCCAGCAAGTGTACGAGCCTTGCATGAAGTTAGTGTTTTTTTTAAGCTCGCTAAACCATACCATGTGTTGCTTTTAGCATTCCTGTTAGCATGGCTATATCACTTAGCTAAGTGACCGAAATGGATCATATTTATGTGGTTTTAGCTTTAGCTTAGCATGCATTTTCATTCAGATTTGTGAACCCTGACCTCCATATACATTGGTACCCCTTGATATTTTGTGCTTTACAAGGTTGCCTTTTTAAGGAATCTCCAAACCATAACATACCTATTAAGTCAACACGAGCTCAGGTTGAAAGAAGCTAGTCAAATGAGAGGTGTATGTGTTTCAAAAGTACTCTTGGCACACAAAAGACACCAAACGGTTTCTCAATGCAAGCGCTGCTGTAAACCGGATTTGTTGAACAAGGTATGAATATCAAGGAAATTGGACGATAGGAACAGTGGCTGAAAGCAGCACATCGCAAAGCCTTTCAAATGAATTAGACGCTGTGAAAAATAACTTTTTTGCACATTTTCACGACTGATGTTTATGATCATCAAAGTCAGACAAAGAGACCCCAAGTAAACATAAATAGCTAATTAAAATTGTATCTATTAAAGAAAACAACTATTCAAAGCTATCTAGCCATGCATGAAAAAGTACTTGCATCATAAATGATCTGTAGCCAACCACATATTTTTGAAAAGTGGGGATCATTTTCAATAAGCATACCAAAGCCTGTACATACAGACCTGTTAAATCAACATATCACTTAAATAGACCCTATTAGACAAAAAATAAAGTAATTGATATCAGTCTAGAAAAGATTACAAAGCCATTCCTAAAGATTTAGGACTCCTACAAACCATTGTCCTCAAATGAAGAAAATGTGGAACAGTGGTTAGCAGACAGCCTAGTTCACCACACACAAAAATGAAGCATTTCTGACCTTTGTTTGAATTTTGATTATTACGGCAGAAATACACACGCACAGAAAATCTGGTATTTCACAAAATTCGAAAATTTCATGTGACTAAAAAAAGGCTGCTGAATAAAAAATAAAATGACGTGAAAAACAATTGTAAATAGCACAGCCACCTTATCTATATTTATATTGCACTTAATTGAACGGTGTACATTGAAACTGAAACATTTATTTTGTGAATACAAACACTTTGTTTTTCTTCTTTCTTCTTTCTACCCACAATCTTGCTGCTGTAGACTGTAAATTTCCCCAGTGTGGGACAAATAAAGGATATCTTAAAAATTATATCATATTAAAGCAATATGCCTTCATTACTTTATTGGACTTCCTTTTGCAGTTCAAACAGCATTAACGTGGCATGGCATGGAGGTGATCGGCCTTTGGCATAGTTTAGGTGTTATTGTACCCCAAGTTGCTTTGGGATTGGAGGGCGTCAATAATATTTTTCTACACAGCTGTCAAGTCAACAGTCTTCCCCATGGTTCCAAAGCCTACTAAGCCAGACTGAGGCTAAAGGCTAAGAAAATAATTAATTACCTTAATTACCTGACAATATTGGAACACAGGGAGCCTATAATGTTGAACTTAATCTTGATATTCCAATTTTGTGAAATACTGGATTTTTTAATGGCTTGGAATATTTAACTTTGTGTGTGGAGAACTAACATGCAAGTTTCATTTTTTTATTTTTTTGTTATTGAAGTAAATAGACTTGCTCTCAATATTCAAAAATGTTCACACCCACCTTAACATCGTCTTTGTAAATCCTCCTCCAGAGCTCCCGATAGCAATTTAAGGGGATTTAAGATGTATACATCCCCTTATGCCCATGGATATGAAGATATATTTAAATATATACAGGTTGAACATGATTTTCAAATTATTATTTTTTTGTGTTTATTTAAAACAACATCCCAACTTAATTGGAATTTGGTTTGTACAGCTTTGGAGACTCCCCCACCCCAACAATTTTTTTCCAAATGTACATCCTTGAGGTTCTTTTACTTAAAGTTAGAGTGGAAAATGTCTTAAATTTGACACCACGTAGCAGAGTGTAAACAGCCCTGCCACATTTGAATGATTACAAAAACTTGAAGTATAGGGGGGGAAAAGCCTTCAAAGATCATGAAAAGCCATTGTTTATTGTTTCACCATCAAATGCTGTGGGCCTGTCCACTGAATGCGCTGAAACCATGCCTTGCTCAATTGTCACCTGTCAATCAAATGCCGCTTCTCTGTCAATTATGTTCAAACAGGTGTAATGTATTGAGAAACAAATCTCTGAATTCACTATGCAGGGCCTTTAAGATGAGCCAGTGTGCTTTAAAGGGGACTCCAAACATTTGCTTTACAATATGTAATGCCTATTTTTCTTTACATAGTGTAAAGAAAAAGGTTGACTTTACTTCCCCTTCAAGCTCACACCAATGCTCAGATATCACCCTTTAAGTCTTGACACAATTCCAGCTTGCTAAACACCACATTAAAATGTTTGATAAAAACGCAAACATTGTGTGCAGTATCCAATGACATGTCTTTGTGTGTTATTTGCAGGAAGCAAGAGTCCATAATGCTTGGGCTCCAGGGCAGTGGGCCTCCATCCTCCAAAATCTACCGTTGCGTGGCGTGTTCGGCAACCTTCAGTGGACTGGCCGCTTTGCTCGTCCACCAGGCGACGCACGCCAACATGCTCCCCAAGGTCATTGCACCTCCTTCGACCCAGCCTGACATGAGCCTGCAGGGCGCCCAGGCAACAACCCTGAAGTCATCCAATCCACCAGCATTGTCTGACGGCGCCCCACCTTCGTTTTACATCTGTGATTGCGGGGAGGAATTTCAAGACTTTTGTCTCATGCTTGACCATAAGCAATCGCATAATTCTCTTTTAAAGTCACCCCCAACGACAAATAGTAATGCCGTCTCAAGTGAAACAGGGCCTGGTGCTGGTTCTCCTAATCTGACGGCAGAGTCAACTGTCGCGGTGACAGATTCGGTCCAGAGTTGCCCCACTACTTCAGGATCGCCACCTGTTAAAATGGAGCCCAAAGCCTGTGAAAGACTGGAAGAGAGCAAAGTGGTGCCATCAACTCATCTTGAACAATGTCAACTCGCTCAAGAAATTAAAGATGGGCAACTTGATCAGACATCTTCAACCACTGAGCCAATATCACAGACTGCGAGGGATTCACCGCCTGCTCATAGTAGTGACGATGAGCAACGAGTGGCTAAAAATAACAAATTAATGAAAATCATTGCAACGGCCTACATGAAGCACGCTTCCGTGTCGCCACCTCCAAACGACAGTCATGATTTGATCACTCCCAAACAGGAGGCCATCCCAGTTGATATAACGCCGGTGCAAGAATCTGAACAGCTACCGATCAATGATCTCTCTGTAGCGAAGTACAGACGACTACTCGCAAAGACCAGCATAAAGACAAAAGCTCCCACCATTAGCCGAATTATTGACTCCAGCACAAAGAAGATAGTTTCTCTGACTAAAATGCTCTCGCCCGTCGTGGTTCTTGAAACTCGTCAGAAACTCCGAGATTCTAGCAGTAATGCCCTTTTTGGGAAATATCAATGCGGCCGCTGTCGTCGGACCTTTGCGAACGCCGACAGACTCACTGAGCATCACTTCTTGCACAAAAAGGAGCGAATTAAGTGTTGCCGTCGCTGCAAACAACTCATCATTGGCAAGCTGCCTTTCACTGACAATCATGTCTGTGTGTCATCAGTGAAAAAGCCTGCGCAGGAGCTCAGTACATCACCGCTAGTCCCCAAAATGGTGCCGTTCCATAATATGAAAAAATCTTTCTTTTGTCCTGTATGCAAGCACAACTACGCCCGCAGGTACAACCTAAAGAAGCACAAGTGTCACGGCCCAAGGGCAGCCCTGTCCCAGACGCATCCCTCCGCTGACAGACTGCAAGCATTAAGATCAAGTAATAAAACCTCAGCATTCAGGGATGGTCAAGGTGAGCGTGGAACTAGCAGCGTTTCCGTTTGCACGGAAGCCCCTCGGGTCAAAGTCGAGGTGACCTCGACTACTTCGGATCAGTCTGAGATTTCAGATTGGTCTGGCTTTACCAAAGGCTTCCCGCCATTTTTGTCTCTTCCGATGGACCAGCATAAGGATGCCTCTGCAAGTGTCATGGAAGACAGTAGCTCGGATGCCTTGCCGAAGCATAACGAGAGCAGCAATGAAGGCCAGTGGACAATGCCCTTGGATGATGAAATGGAGCTGCTTGGTTCTTCTCAGAATGCTGCTAATGAAGATGAGACAGAGCTGGAGTCGGAGATTGCGAACCTGAGATATTTTGTCAGAGATGGTGTGAAACGTTACCCCTGTCCCAGGTGCCAGAAAACATACAGTCGTCCCTCCACCTTGGCCCGCCATTTACGACTGTGTGGGTTCAGGCCTCGGGGGCCCGCGCCCGTATCGCACGGTGCGAATTATGGAGGCGGAGTCCAAAATAGCATCACAAAACAAATGTTTCCTTGCTCTGTCTGTGGCAGAAGCTTCAACCGCAAAGATAACATGATGGTTCACAAGAGAAGATGCCAGTTGCAGCGGGCGGCAACTCGAGAACCGCTGCAGCAGCATTTGCCGGCCGGTGCAAAAGGCAGTCTGGATAATGACGCAAACAACTGGGGCATCATGTCACTGCCCTCCGTGCTACCCAGGCGGGTGACATGCGAGTGCGGGTTTGGATTTACATCTCCAAGACTCCTCCTGGAGCATCTCCAAAAGCACGCGCAGGAATCTTACACGTGTCCGACGTGTGGAGAGACTGTTAATTCCTGGGCTGACTACGAGGTTCACCTACAGATTCACATGCATCCTCATCACCAGCTGCGGAAGGGACTCCAAGCACAGCGATCGCAACCACTGGTGCTTCGGATCCAACAGCAGCCGCCTCAACAACCGCAGCAGCCGCCGCCGCCTCTGCCTGTACGTCAGCCTTCGCCAAAGGAACCAGTCCCTGAGCGCTCAAATGTCAACAAAAACCAGCGGGTGATATGCACACGATGCGGAAATACCTTTGCCAGCCGCTGTTCCCTTCGGAGGCACTTGTCTTGGGACCGTTGCAAAGGCGGGCGCCCTCAAAATACACCCAAATCTTATCGCTGCTCCCGCTGCAGCTCCGAATTCCCCAACATGGTCAGTCTTCTATTTCACCAGAGGAGCGGGGCCTGCAAACCTCCAATCAAGCCCGTGCGCTGCCCAGTTTGTCTCCGTTGGTTTGGCACTATGGACAGTTTGCAAAAGCACCTCTTGACTCACAAGCAGTCGGAATCCCATCGCTGTGATATTTGTCATTGTTCATACCCAAGTCTGAAATCTCTCAAAACCCATCGCAAGAGGGTGCATAATGTCATGTGTGCAGAACTCATGACTTAGTAACATTTTCCACTCTTTCTTATTTGTCTTCTCATTTTATCAGTGACACAGATGTGGGATTCCAAAATGCCACTTTTGATTTTTGTACCTGCTTTTATGATGTAAAAGAAGTCTGACGTAACACAAGAGGAAAAATACAATGGTTTTGTAGCAGTTTGCTGCTGTGGAATCAAGTGTAGTTTTGTCAAGTCCTGTTATTTCAGTTTCAAGGTTGTAAATATTTGCACTTAGTTTTATCCAATAATTGTTCTGTAGCTTGTTCTGGTGTTATTAAATATTCCAATTCATTTCTGTGTTTTTGTATTTGTTTCAGTTCTATTTGGGTTCATCCAAATAGTTGGCTCTGTAGTGTAAAGCGCAGCTTTGGAATTGCCTTGCAAGCATTCCGCAAGCAGATAACGAACAAACGGAAATCCATTGGGAATGGATTTGTTCAGTTTGATTTTAAAATTAATAATTTGTAAAATGATTTTTTTTAACATATATTTTTAATATTACATATTTCGTAAATTAACTATTGTATACACTTGTTTTGGTCATATCTATGCATTGAAATTTGTAATTGGTTGGTTCAAATGTGACTATTCTTACCACATTTTTTTCTCCATTATATTAATGTCTCGGTCGTTATATAGCACTGTCAATTATAGTTCTTGAACTAACTGTACACATATCTACACTGCCAACACTGGGCACAAAAATATATTTGTTTTATGTTGAGAGGGAAGAAATTTCATCTGTGCTGTATGTTCACATACAGTACATTTGACAATAAAGTTTATCCAATCCAATCCAATATTTAAAAAAATAACGGATATTATAAATACAAGGTAAATTACTTAATGTTAACTGCCATTGAAAGGAAATTTGACTTGGGAATATTTTTGATGTCCTGAAACTGGTGTATTCAAATACTCTGCAGCAATAGAATTAAGGGTATTTCTGATTTTAAGCGAAACTTAACTCATGTCCAGTAATGATGTTTAACTGGAAAATACTTCAGCAAAGTAAAATGTTCATGTAAAAAAAAAACTGTCTTTGCAGATAAAGAACAGGCATATTTTGCCTTGAAAAGGGAAGTTTAATATAGGTTAGGGTTTGGCTTTTTTTTTTGTATTTCCACGGTATCAGTCAAAATATTTGACGTCACAAAAAGCAGTGATGACCGTAAAACTAGTACCGCTATTCTGTCAATAGGGGTCAGTATAAACCTATCAACATCAGATGTACGCTTAGCAAAGGGCGCCATTCGCAGAGGAAGACGGGGTAGCTTTCCTTTTTTTTTCTCCCCTCAGTGGTGTGGTCGGATGCCTACCTACTTTATGCCCTGAACGCCGACACTCCAGCTTTCCTCCCCGTAAACGACATCGGATCTGCACTGACCCATTTTTGGCGAGCATTAAAATAGAATTCTCTTAACCTGCTTTTGACTGGCGAAGGTAAGCTAACGTTGTCATCAGTTAACCGGCTAAGGCAGTGCTTAACACGTTAGCATTAGCAGGCTCATGTTCCAGCAAAATAACGTCCGCGACTGGCAAAATGTCACAACTTGGCTCGTTTGTTCAAGAAATCCGAATGCTTGTATCCATTTAGAATCCGCTGTTGCGCGTATGTAGTTTTGTTACACCTTTATAACTGTTTGTGTTGAAATAGCGATTTAATAGTCAATCTTGGTTATCATGAACATTAAACATCAAATGTGGCCATCGTGCTCCTCTA
Source organism: Hippocampus mohnikei (assembly GCA_026261675.1). NCBI lineage: Eukaryota > Metazoa > Chordata > Actinopteri > Syngnathiformes > Syngnathidae > Hippocampus > Hippocampus mohnikei. Next base: position 11,648,301 of record JAKGUB010000556.1, on the reverse strand, counting down.
TCGAAAGGCTCAAAGAAATCCTTGTCTTGTTCTGTTCAAGATTTTTATTGAGGTGTTTATCAGAAGCAGAACAGCCTTTCATATTCAGAAGCTCACAATTCCCATTGCTGAAAGTCTTCTAGATTAGAAACTGTTTTTTTGGGTGATTTTTAGAAACAAATAATTGCACACACAAACATATAATAACGGTCATCATAAAATAACCGTTGTCCTATTAAATAAATTGTATTTTTCATGTTTTCAAACAGGTTTCACGTTGAAAGTAAATACTTCCATCCTAGCCCGATGATGGAGCGACTTCTGAAACCCCAGGAAAGCAGCTCCGTTGGAGATTTGAACACTGGTGGGATTTGCTTCAGCTGTGAACAGATCTTTTCCACCCAGCAATTTTTGGAGGAACATGTGTGCCCTCTTACAAGTCACATCTGCTCCTGCGGAACCGAGTTTGCTCTGTACGAAGACATGTTGAGCCACAACCTCACGCACGAACCGGGACAACAGGTGCTGCATCACGAAACGATAAAGAAGCGCCGATTTGAAAAACACATCGAAGAAGAGGAGCAGCTGAAACGCTTCAAGTTGGGTGAAGTTGTCTGGAACCTTGATGGTAGTTCTGGGTCTGCAAAGCAGTCTCCGTCGGCATCAGCTTTTTCGACTAAAATTTCTAAACCCATCTCTTGCGCGCCTAAAACACATCCGTCCACGACGTCATCTTTTAATGGTGACCAAACTGGATTAAACATGAAGAGTATGTTTTCAACTGTGGGAGCCCCAACAGTCGATCTTTGGATAATTTACCAGCCCGTGGTGTTGGTGCAAACAATCCGTAAGTGGAACCAGTGGAAGCCGTACACTTGCGGTAAATGTGGTGACGGTTTCATCACCAAGCGCCTGCTCATTTCGCACACTAGTAGTCACATTGCTGACAAAATCTGTGGCTGCATTGGATGTGGGCTGCTGCTTTCCAGCAGAAAGTTAATGCCTCGCTTCCACACGTGTAACTCTTCCAGCACCACGACCAAACTCAAACTCATAACAGCCAGACCGCTGAATTACAAGAGTCCAATCCAGGAGGTCGACCTGACTCGGAGCTCGAACAAGTACTCGAATGCGGGAAATGAAAACAATCAGATGCTTCAAGTCACCTCTGCCCTGCAGTTGAAAAATGTAAATGTGCGAACCTACAGCAGACTCTCTCAGGGAGGTCGCGCCATGACTTCCCAGCAGTTCAAGCATCAGAATTCCACGCTGAACGCCCCCCAGAAAAGCGGTTGGAAGCGTCCGCCCTCACCCGCAACAAAGAGCGGCAACCTGAGCAAACCTGCGGAGACGTCCCCCAGGGCGGCTGACTTCACGTGTCGGGTGTGCCATGTCTCATTTGAGAGCACTCAGATGCTACAGAGGCACAAGTGTCCCAAGGCGGATGAATTCTTGGCCAAGCACGGCCGTATCGGCAAGATGATACAGCCCAGACGAGATGTGGTGATATCCAAGGCCACTGCGACCCGGGTAAATGGTGAAAGGAGCTGTGCATTCCCGTCTGATGCCAAGAACCAACAAGTTAGTTACGACAAAGGAAAACATGCTGACAATGTGGATACGGAAGATGATAAGGAAGATGATTGTTACATTGTGGAAACCGGACAAGAAAAAACATCTGAAATGATCTACCAGGTCACCTCATCTGTCCCCATTAAAACTTGACGAGTTTGCATGTTCCCAATCATCTGCTTATCTTCATTCCAAATGAGTAAAATGTTTCCTGGCGTCTTCTGTCCTTTTAAAATACATATATGTGTGCGTCAGTTTAGATTTGATCAAATTAAATATTCATATGAATCTGGCTTATATATTGTCAGGACAGAACATTTGAATGCTCCATGTTTACCGGTGTATTTGGACATTGGCATTAAATTACAAAGTCAACCAATGTATGTTAAGATGAGAGGTGAGCCAGCAAGGCACTGTATTATAGTTTTCTTGTCCTTTTTCTAAATATGCTTCAGTGTGATCAGAATGCCTTAGGATAAGCGTTCACTTCCATGACCATTTTAAGTGAACTATGTATTATTAAACTATATTTTCTAATTCTCAATGAGGTTTCTTTTTTTTTTTCATGACTGTGCCGTTCATTAATTTTGTGTCCAAGTCATTCACAGGACCTGTAATCTGTCAGCCAATCTTTTGCCAATACTTATGGTTTAAAAATTTGGAACTTGGTGGGTTTTGAAGATCATTTGCAAATGTTGAAGTTTGGCCTGTGTGTGTGTACATGTGCGTGAATATATATTTGATACCCTTTTTCAGCTTGAGGTCCATGTACAGTACTAACTCACTAGTCAGACAATTTTGCACACTAGTAGAGCAAAGCCCCCCACACACACACTACTTAAACACACATCAGTTGGTTGTTTTGGCATACAGTATTAGTATTTTACTGCTGAGACAAAACTGCACGAGTTGACATCTGTGTGTTCTGTTTACAAGTAGTCCAGATTTTAACAAGTACAATTGTATGTCCCTCGAACCACCTGCACACATTCAACTCGTAGACAATTTTGCCTCACAAGTAACGTGACCACCAACTTACTTTGTTACTAAGTGACAACAAAGCATAGTGGAAGCCGTTTGAGTCTTTTTGATGCAGATATATAAAAGGAGTTGCACTAGTTGAACAAACCTAACACTAGTGGCAAAAACATGTCACTAGAAAGATAATCGTTCTACTAATGCACTAAATAGAGTGCGGACAATTCTGGACCTTAAGATGGAGATCCCAAGTTTATCAAACCAAAATAAATGCTCAAACGGCTTTCCATGCTATTTCTTGAATTGTGTACGTCGCTTCCAGTCATTTTAGGTGTCTCATTTATCCAGCAGGGGTCGTCGTTTGGCAACAACGCTAAACTGGGGTCATTAAGAATACTGTACCTTACTTTGAATCGTGGTACTGTACTGTATTCCCCGAGGGGAAATTCATTTTACGCTGCGCTGAATATTTTGTGTTGCACACCACACTACTCTGAGAAATGAATCACACAAATGCCAGGCGTGCAAGGGGGTTGCGGAATAAGAGTTGAAGAACATTGCGGGTTTCACGAACTTTTTCAGTTTGACATCACGATTTTCCATGGACACAATCCAAATGATAACCACGACAGGCAAGTTATTATATGCCCGGTTGAGGTTTGGAAAACCTATACTGTACCTAAAACTAATAACTGACTACTCCAGTTTGTATCTGATTGCCATTCAAATGACTGCTTCAAGTGGTCTTAGGTTAGCCAAAGGCAACGTAGAACCTCCAATCGCGCTGTTTTACGAGAAGAAATACGGCTGAGTATACAATTGAGCTGTTTTAAAGCAGCATATTCAGTGTATGTCGGTTGCGTGGTAATCAGTTTTCTGTTCCGCTTCGACTTCCACTACAGGTAATATCGAAAATTCCTACGGCACCTAAAGTGCACATTTCGTGCGCCAGACCCGACTGATAGACTCTTATAGGTAGCTTTGTGCTTCTACCACCACACCGACCCAGTCAAGTCATGGCTACTCTAAGGTGCTGAAGGATGCAAAAGTCGGGGCAGGCTTGCAATGCCCAACAGTCAGATTAATATATGTGGTGGAAGGTTTATAAAACAGCCACCGAGCTACGACGCTGCTTATAGCTTCGTGCTAGCCAGCGCTACCTAGCCGAGCAAGTCGTCAATGCATGGCCACCAGGGGACCAGTGTTGCCTCACCCACCCAGGCAAGCACTTTAACTATTTTTGAAATAAAAATTACCCTCACCACACAATATTGGCAACCAAGTATTGAAGAGTGTCATTGGCTTCGACAACGTGCTGTTGTTCACGCGTCTGTGAGTGTTTGTAATGAGCTAGCAACCTGGCCTACGATATGCAAACGCCATGTCTGTGCAGATTAATTTCATATTTTAAAATAGCAGAAATTAAGATTTTGGCACGAGGCTGCTATCTTGTTATCACAGGCTAAATATGGTGCTGTAAAATGGGCTCACTGAGGCGAACGTACAAGAGTGTTGCGAATCTACCACTTTTGTCATCTTTTAATATTAGTACAGTTAAGTGTTTGTTAAGAATTGATTTATTTGCTTTTGCCGAACTATGAACATACTGTTAAGTACAGGAAACTGGCAAGACTCCACGTAAAAATCTGCTTACCTTTCGGGAAAAAAAGCACTACAACGTTATTATGTTTTAGGAGTATTTGTGAGATTAATGTTTTTGTCCTTTTCATAACAATTCCTCTGAAGTTTTGTCAAGAGATTGACAGATAATAGCCCATTTGAAGTGATATTTATTTGCAGTTAACGAAAAATATTGGCATTAAAATTGCCAGCGCCAACAATTGAATTTTTAAAAACTAGATGTAGGCATGTTTATCAAACAGCTTTTCAGATGTGCAACATTTTTAAAAATTTGCATGTGCATACAGCACCAACAGTGTGAGGTGTAGTACCAAGGTTGTTCTGTGAGATGCAGCATTCCCCCTCAGGGCATTCAGACTGCCAGAAAATACAAGGGGTAAGGAAGTAGGAGTTGAAGAAGAAACATAAAAAAACTAGACCAACTGTTAACTTGTCTGGAAACAACATTGAGGAGGGAAAATGTCCCTGTCATTTTTTTCTTGATGAATGACTGGAGACACGTGAAATGAACAATTACACAACTCGTTGCGCCTCAATTTGTGTCAGGCAACAGCACAAACTTCATGTCGCCTCCCCACTGGCTATCGTTCTGTTTCACAATCATGAAATCTGTGGCTCCACGGACTTCTGTGTTAAACACACACAAAGATTCGCAAAAAAGAAACATTGAAGTTATTTAACATTTACACTTTTCATCCCCTATTATTTGCCAAGCAGATTGGGAAAGAAAAATCATTCGTAACATACCCCCACGCTGCAGGGTAACCTTTCAGAGACATCTGACAAACAGACTTTTTGAGAGTGACTGGAACAATGCTGTAATTTGGCCCAATTTTTGTTGTGTGTACCCCGCTTTAAAAATAGAGCGTCAACGTCCATGTATGTTTTTTGAGTTGCAGAGTTGTAATCCCTGTTCATTCCACAGACTCCTGACATGGGGAGTAAAATTTCCTTCAGCAGAAGGAGGACCGACCAGTATACAGTCTCTGAGTTAACTGCTGTGGCATCGCATCCTTGTAGTTCCTTTCATCCACCGACAGACTGCAAAGAGGTAGCTAGTTAGAGGCACAAATACCCATGTAGCCCTTGATTCATCCATCACTCTATTTTGTAGTCCGCTTACACTGTTCAGGATTAAGGCCACTTTTCCCCGTTCCTAGATCCTCCACTGGTCACCAATCAATTACAGGGGAACTGAGATGAACTAATTGAGTGAGAATTGATCCCGCAACTATGAGAACCCCAACTAATGGCTTGTAATTTCATAAGTAATCTTCATGATGGTTATGCATGTTCTGTTTTATTTGAATTTGAATAAGGCTATTTCTATTGATACATTTCTTGTTTAGAAATATTTTATATCATTTGAATTGAAGAGAGACTATATAAATAACATATATTTCTAATGTTTTCAACCTTAACATTCACATAAAAGGGAGGGAACCTGCAGAGGTCAAACCACTGCTTAGGCTGAAGATATACTCTGCTTGGAAAAAATGGAATCATCTTGCATCTCTGGATGTAATTGTATAACTAATACATTTTAAGAAAGATACTTTGCACATAATGTAGATACAAATGAAAAAAAACCCAAGAAACAAAAAAATCAGCACCTTGTCAGTGTTTAATAACTGGATTTCATTTTCAATCGAAGACTCAATAAAATACTTGTATGAGGTTCCTCTTTTCCACAGACGTATGGTACTTTTGAGCTTATTTATATGTATTTGTTACACAATACAGCTATGTCACCATAATCAACTCTAGTGCAAAATATAGCACAGTAGCCTAGTGACTACCCCGCCCCAAAAATCTTAATACATGGGCCGCATTTGCATGCCTTTTTTTTTTAAAGCATGGGTCTGATGAAACACTTTTATGACTGTGATGTACCCGTGTTGTTGTCATCTGTAGGTGACTAGAGCTACAGAATGCATTGAGGAGAAACAGGATTCTGAATGGGGGGAGGAAATGAAATCGACAAATCGATGTAAGCCTTTACCTGAATCTCCCTTATCAGAGACCCTGAAATCCGACGAGACTCTGCAATCCGAAGGACCTGTTAATAGCAACCGCCAACCTAATGCTGTCTCACAGTTAGGGATGGATGCAAAGACTGAAATGGCCCCTGCAAGTGTGTGCCACTTGACAACAGACAATCATGGATTACCTGTGGCGGGGAGAAGGACAAGAGGGCATCCTAGAAAAATGAAATCCTCAAAGCTCAAGGACAAAATGTCGACTTCTTCAGACAAATTTGTGGCAGATCAACACGAAGAGCTTGGCACTGCAACACGAGTGCCAACTTTCGCTAAAAGCCGCAATGCTGAAGCTCTTTTCTTATCTCACAAAGAGACCTCTCGAACTTGCACAGCCCCTGATCACAAACCAGAGGATGGGGTCCCTTTGCGGTCTAAAAGAAAAAGAGTAAGACCAACTGAAAGGCAAATGGCAGTTTCTGAAACGTCTGAGGATGATCTTGCCGGTCCGACACAAAAACTGAGAAGTCTAGAAGAACGACATCTCTCAGCACCAAATGAAAACAACTGCTCTGACGTCATAGTGGCCCCAAAAGTAATAGAGCTCTCTCCTCCTCCTAAAAGCGCAAAACTTCAAGCGAATGAAAAATCCAACTTGCAAATTGATCACCAAACCGCTGCTGAAGTTTGCGAACCGGATGTTTCGGTATCGCTGGTAAGCAGTGACACAGGCTCTAGGGATGTAGCAGAGCTGGACAAACTGCAGGGTTTGGATGGAAAGCCCCTGCAAACTCTTCCTGGCAAGCAAGTGGAAAGGGATGGTCAACATCACGTGGTGAACAAAGACCCACCAGAAGGAGTCGAAGGTGTCATGCCCCACATGTCCAAGCAAGTACTTCAACAAACTTATTGTAATAATTCCCCCAAAATGCAACCAGGCGACGGTAAAAGTCTCAAGGAGTCAGCGTGTCAGAGCAATTGCGACAATTCAAAGAATGCTTTCCCTCCTCCGATGACACGGCCAAGTAACAATGATACCGCAGCGTCCTCTGACCAACCCCCGAAATCTGTTGAGATCCCCTCCATTGTCAAAGTTGAAAACACAGAGGCAGCGCTGGATCATTTGGATCCCTCAATAAAGTCAAACGCTCATAGCAATTATCAGCAGAGTGCCAAATTGGCCGCCTGTTCTGCAGGTCAGCACTTCCAACACACCACTTTAAGACGCAAAAAAGGCCACAAGAGAAGACGGCGAGTACCCGTTTTGTTACGTCATGAGGCTAAAGGTGAAACTCAGTACAAAACAGACTGCGGCGATACAAACACCGAGGCTGACCAAAACATTATCTACATCCGAAAAGGGTCAAAAACCCTGCTGAAATGTGCTATCTGCAACCGTACATATAAATTTATGTCTCAGTACGTGATCCATCAACGCGTTCACACAGGAGAGCGGCCCTTTGAATGCCCTGAATGCAAAAGAGGTTTCAGCAAGAAATCCAACTTGAATCTCCATCTTAAGACACACGTAAAGAATCCCTCAAGTCAAGAAAGTCCAGATTGCAAAATGTTCTCCGATGAGAAATATTTTAGCCACATGGCGATCCACGCTAAAGGCCCAGACCGAGAAGATTCCAAGTTAAGCGTGGACGATAGCTCTGGAGAAGAAACTTTTGAGAGATCTTTGGCCTCTGGGAAGAGCGAAAGCAAAGTGTGCCAGTATTGCGGGAAGTCTTTCAAATTTCAATCCGCCCTCATAAGACACGAGCGTGTCCACACAGGGGAGAAGCCTTACAAATGTGGGATTTGCGGTAAAGCCTTTGGCCAGTCATATTTCCTCCGCGTGCATGAGCTGACGCATTGGTCGGTGAAGCGTTACAACTGTACGGGCTGTAAAAAGTCTTTCAGTCATTACAGCAATGCAAAAAATCATACGTGCAGACCTCCGGAAAGCAGCTCCCTAATTGAGCCCAGCCAACAGATAGCAAAACCCTCCCTGACGTATACGTGTCACATCTGCAAGAATGTTTTGGACAACCTGAAGAAGTTCAACAAGCACATGAGCGCTCACATTGGTACAAAGCTGTATCGCTGTTTGTATTGCGACAAACTGTTTGGCGTGCTCTCTGAGTTTCACGCCCATTGCGGTTTGTGCCAAGGAGAACAAAAAGGCTCCTGTGTTGGGGTCAAGGAGGAAGAGAGAATGTCGGTCGTCGTGTACACAGTGTCTGCGCATAGGATTTCATCGGAACAGAAATTAAACCCCCCGCCCGCAAACGGCAAAAGTGAAAACCACAAAAGACCACCGTCACAAATGATCTGCAAAAACGCCAACCCAATCAAACGGACAGTGACGCGGACTCGTCTTCTTTCACATTTTGTGTCAAAATTGAACAAACTCGACAACCGATCGGACCCCAGGAGTTACTTATGCCCCAGTTGCGGTCGCCTGTTCAGGCACATAGGAAGACTCCGGGCCCACATGCTGACTCACGCTCCGCATCAGAGTTACACCTGCTCCTGTTGCGGGAAGACTCTTCAAAACTGGACCAAACTGTGGCGTCATCAAAGAGTCCACCGGCAACGTCGCGGTCGCTTCACGTGCGCGTTATGCGGGAAAGGATTCCGTTTTGTGGAGTCCTACAAAAATCATATGAGCGAGCACCCGGGCTTCCGCTGGATTCACTCAAAGCCCAAGACTGTGTTCCTGCCTTACAATTGTGATCAGTGCACAAGTCGTTTTAAAACTCTTGATTTGTTGTTCAGTCACCAGCTTTGTCATTTCTCAGCACAGGTCATACGCCTCAGCCCTGTTTTGGATCCGTCCTTGTATGATCACTCTGCACAGTCGACCAGCATGTTGAATCCGGTGCCAAACCACCAAGCGGTAACACTCTCGTTTGAATCGGGAAACAACACCCTTGCGTCATCAGTCCCAAAAGGCAGAGCTCGTTTAGCCTCCCAAACTCCAGACTTGCACCCAAAGGACTCCCCCTTTCTGAGTTGGACTTCGTCTGACCAAAAGCAGGATTTTGGCTTGGATAAAAGTGCCCAAAGTGCCAGAAGCACACACATGTGCGAGAAACCACCCATGCGCCCCAGAAAAGATCGGGATGTGCTCAAAAAGCAAAAAGCACCTCAGAGAACTGCAAACAGATATTCATCTCCCCAAAAGGGGCTTTCGCAAGGTCTTATTTGTGCCATGTGTGGTCATGAATATGCTGTCCTTTCAGATCTTTATCATCATTATTTGCAACATGCGCGAGGCCAAGTGTAATAGCCTAATATCGTCATATAATGCCACCGCGAGCATATCCACTCAGCATTGCATTCTAGTACGTACCAGAAAACATTTTTACAGTACTGTACACCGAATGTATATATTTTTGACTTATGATGTTCAAAGATAACGCACGACAGAGCGTAACCATTTTTGCTAGTAATTGTCAGAGTTACCCATTAAAAAGTCACTAACCTTCGTCACCTCGTACTGGATTGTTTTTGTTTTGTCGTTTTTAACGTGCATCTTTGAATTCATTTTCAAGCTCTGAATATACAGAATTTAGCACAAAAAAAAAAACTCATCCAAATTTTGTGAATGACGAGCAGTTGTGTTGCCAGAAAAGAATGAATTGTTGACCCTCTGTCTTGACAAACTGCTGCCCTAAAGGCGCGTTCCCACGTTGCAATTTGTGGCATAAGTTTTGTGGCATGCAACACGTTGCAATGTGTGAACCCCGAAGTTGGACAGACTTTTGTGGCATGCAACGTGTTGGATGCGTGTTGCATGAAATAGGACCTGCTCTATTTTCTTGCAACGTGTTGCATGAACCCGACCAATCAGAACGCGTTGCGCTATCACGTGACAAAAACATCGCGTCATTATGTAAACGCGGAAGTATAATGGCGTCGACACAGAAATCCCCAAAAATCGGGGGTGTCACATTTTTATAGCTGCGGCCTCACTCGCTCCAACAAAAGTTCAAAATTGGTGCGATCCATTCGAAGGAAATTTCTGAAATTATCGGGGTCCTCGGCCGCCAACTCCTGCATCAGAGCGTTGTAAGCGCCGAGTTCTTGCCGTCTCCCGATCCACGGTCGTACCCAAAACGACCGTTTGGGTTTTGGCTCCTCTAGCTCGGCTAGTAGACCGATAGCTGCCAGTTCGAGGAGATCATCGTCGCTGTCGTATTGACAATTAGCCGCCATAGTCGCAGAACGAAATATGTTGCTTAGCAACGTTTAAACGCGCATTCGGAAAAATATTCTCGCGAGATTTGAAATTGTTTGCAACTGTTGCAACGTGGGAACACATTCGGTTTGCAACATCATATTTGCAATTTGTGTTATGCAACACGTTGCATAACACAAATTGCAACGTGGTAACGCGCCTTAAAGCAAATTTCAGATTGAATTTTGACTTGAGTGACTATTGGAAGAACATTTTTCACATTTACATAACTTGTTGCATGGATAGTGCTGTAGTTTGTCATCAATAAATGTCCTCTTTTATGTGCTGCCGCTGTCGGGCTATTTTTGGTAGATTTGCTGAGAAGACTTGGAAATGACCTCTGCACAAAATTGTGAGCTGTGGCTACAGTGTTCCTTGGAATTATGGTGGTTCTCGTTGCTAAAGAGCTTGAGTTACGGCACAGAAAGTTGCACGTGAAAAGTGAAAGTACACCACAACAATAACAGCAGCTTGAGGTTTACAATTTGCTAGGCTTCAACTGGTTTCTGGAACGAATGTTCCAACAAGCGATTGTCTTTAGTTGGATGACATGGTGCTGCGAATCCAGGAGTTGTAGTTGCAGACCTTAGCGTAAACACCAGGCTTGTTCCTCTGGGCGCAACCGTAACCCCAGGACACGACACCCTGAAGCTGGCCGTTACACACCACGGGGCCACCGGAGTCTCCCTGCACAGGTACCAAATGCAGCGTGAGCACAAAAGCTTTGTTTTGTTCGCTTGAAGAATCTGTGATCTTGTTGCTCGTACCTGACAAGAGTCTTTGCCTCCCTCCAGGAATCCGGCGCAGAACATGTTGGAGGTGATCTGTCCAGGGTAGGAGTTCCTGCAGCTGCTGTCGCTCAAGATGGGGGCGTCCAGGCACCTCAGACGGTCAGGGTAGTTGCCTGAGGAGGAGGAAAGGACACACGTGAGTGCTGATACATGAACGAGTGGATCCCCTTTGAGGGTTTTTCTTTGCTTAACAGACTTCCAGAGCCGCTCATGTTGCCCCATCCAGAGATCAGACAGCGGGTGCCTGAGCCGGCACAGCTGGAGGGCAGGGACACGGTGCGCACGTAGCTGTTCAGGGTGGCGGGCTTGCTCAGCTTGATGAGCATGATGTCGTTGTCCAGGTTGCGGCTGCTGTATCTGGGATGTCTGATGACCCGAACGGAGTTGATGAACTGCTCCGTGCCCTCGTTGACGGCGATGTTGTGCTCACCGAGACGCACCTGGATGCGGCTGCACGGAAACGCACATGACGGTGATGCCGAGTTCAAAGTCCCGCAGAAGTTTCACGTCAGCTGTGTTCCGACTTACGACTTGTAGCAGTGAGCGGCAGACACCACCCAGGTGCTGGAGATCAGAGAACCTCCGCAGAAGTGGTAGCCAGCGTTCAGAGACACCTGGTAGGGTACAGAGTTCTTCCTGCACTCGTATCCACCAACAATCTTGTCGTCCTCATCATCAATGGGAGCGGCAACTGATTGAATTCCACAAAGACCCAATGATAATGTCTCGTCGGGGTGACTGTTTTACAAGTCAGTCACCAAATAATATGTCCGATCGATACTCACAAGCCACTGCGAACAGCGCCAGAAGAATGAAAGCCTTCATCGCGATCCTTGTCTGAGCCTCGGTGTCTGCTCCGTTCTGATCCTGAACCTTTTAAAGCCTGCTGCTCGGCTTCGATCTACCACCGCTTCAATTTTTTTTCCCATCATACCCTTATCTTCTCAACGTGTGTGTGCGTGTGTGCATGTGTGTGTGTGTGTGTGTGTGTGTGTGTGTGTGTGTGTGTGTGTGTGCGTGTGAACGCACACCTGGAATGCAGCAGCCAAAATGTTGATAATGAGAGCATCGGTTACACTCTAAATCCAACATACATTACGTAACATGAGCAAGCAAAAAGCTGCATTTCATTATGCCTACCAAAAGTGAACACTTTATGTGAGCAACAAATTATCCATCAATTCAAACGGCCATTCTGTTTTGGACATTTTTAATATATCATTTAACGATGCCTTGGTACGTATGAAAGTGTGCTTAATTCGTCAAAAACAACATAGCAATTACATTTGGCTGCATATTAAGATGCATTTTGGGATTTGCTCCGAGATTTTCAGTTGTACCAACATTTTCACATTCTAATAAATATGAATCTATGGTAAAACCGAGCAACCCAAACTGTTTTGGGACATTTAAACAGGGATTTCCTCATGTCTAAGACAAACGCCCTCAGATATTTGAAATGGCAATTCGACAAGAATATGCCATGTCAAAATGATTCGGTACAATACTTATTCTGAAATGTGTATCATTTGGAAAAGCCCCCCCGCCCCCACCCCTCCTTCTTTTCCCACTCAACTATTTTACTGCTGTTTAAAACAAGGTGGTAGCCTTGGAGGCATCTTCATTAACTAGAGAGTTTTTCCAGTTTCAATTATTTTACATTTCTCTTTTCATAACCGTAAGCCTGCAATTTGCTCATTTCATCAAACAGCTTTGCTTTAAAGTTGACTCTTTGTTTTCTTTCTGATTGACTGAGGCCAACTACGCTTCAACGCAACATGCCGTTGTCACAGGTTTTTGGGGGTTTATTTGTTTTGTTTTTAGAATGACTCTCAGTGTTTTCTCTTCATTTCATGATTTTTATCCGTTTTATGAAACCTGATTCATGGTCTCACAATCTTACCCTTAATACAGTGGTTCTTAACCTTGTTAGAGGTACATAACCCAAAAAGTTCATATGCACGTTCACCGAACCTTTCATTAGTGAAAAATACAAACATATATTTTTTTATTTTTTTTTACAAATTCAAGACCAAAAAAAACGCATTTATTAAAAAGAACCCCCCTCCCCCCTAAAATTACAAGACATAAGTATACGTTTTTAAAATTGTGCACACAAAAAAAAAACAGCCAGTGACGGCCAAGCAGGCCTGTCATAACTAATTGACATGTTGAGTTGGATGTGTCTTAACCTCCATGGTAGAGGCTCCGTCAAACCCCTGAGACCGATTCACCAAACCCCAAGGGTTCGATCGAACCCAGGTTCAGAACCACCGCCTTAACACATTTCAGTACTGTGTTAATAATGGACTCAGCAATAGATGACTAGATGGGTACCTACATTGTCGGGATGCGGGTATGCCTGAAAATGTTCCCTTGTCATGTTTTCCAGCAAATGTTGCTTTAAAACTCTGTGCAACTCCTTTATATTAGTGCCGACCTGATAAACTTGCATTGGCTGATCTGAACATGCTAAATAATGGTCGCGACATCGGCACTTTGAAAAAGAGAGAAAATTCAAGTAATTCTCGTAAGTCTTTATTGCAAACAACTCATGCAGCTTTACATATGTGGTACTGTTGTAATTGATATTTAACACGAGGGCTGATGGTACGTCCACACCGAAATTCAACCCTTTAGTTGGATGACATGGTGCTGCGAATCCAGGAGTTGTAGTTGCAGACCTTTGCGTAAACACCGGGCTTGTTCCTCTGGGCGCAACCGTAACCCCAGGACACGACACCCTGAAGCTGGCCGTTACACACCACGGGGCCACCGGAGTCTCCCTGCACAGGTACCAAATGCAGCGTGAGCACAAAAGCTTTGTTTTGTTCGCTTGAAGAATCTGTGATCTTGTTGCTCGTACCTGACAAGAGTCTTTGCCTCCCTCCAGGAATCCGGCGCAGAACATGTTGGAGGTGATCTGTCCAGGGTAGGAGTTCCTGCAGCTGCTGTCGCTCAAGATGGGGGCGTCCAGGCACCTCAGACGGTCAGGGTAGTTGCCTGAGGAGGAGGAAAGGACACACGTGAGTGCTGATACATGAACGAGTGGATCCCCTTTGAGGGTTTTTCTTTGCTTAACTGACTTCCAGAGCCGCTCATGTTGCCCCATCCAGAGATCAGACAGCGGGTGCCTGAGCCGGCACAGCTGGAGGGCAGGGACACGGTGCGCACGTAGCTGTTCAGGGTGGCGGGCTTGCTCAGCTTGATGAGCATGATGTCGTTGTCAGGTTGCGGCTGCTGTATCTGGGATGTCTGATGACCCGAACGGAGTTGATGAACTGCTCCGTGCCCTCGTTGACGGCGATGTTGTGCTCACCGAGACGCACCTGGATGCGGCTGCACGGAAACGCACATGACGGTGATGCCGAGTTCAAAGTCCCGCAGAAGTTTCACGTCAGCTGTGTTCCGACTTACGACTTGTAGCAGTGAGCGGCAGACACCACCCAGGTGCTGGAGATCAGGGAACCTCCGCAGAAGTGGTAGCCAGCGTTCAGAGACACCTGGTAGGGTACAGAGTTCTTCCTGCACTCGTATCCACCAACAATCTTGTCGTCCTCATCATCAATGGGAGCAGCAACTGCAATGCAAGCATCACATTTTTACCTACAAAAAAAAAGATCAGTTGCCCACAAGAGAGGGACAAATACTCACAAGCTGCAGCACACAAGGCAAGGACAATGAAGTACTTCATGACTGTGTTCTGAAGTCAGTTGACCGACACAGTGGAGGAACAGGATTGGTGGGTTTATATACCTCTGAATTGTCTACTCTGTCAACTCTTTATCTAAGACCCACTCAAGGACTTTCCCATGTACTGTACAAAATGATTAAACATTATCCCACCTGGGAAGTGCACCAGCATGGTTTAAGATAATTTCCTTTGCTCCTTTCTAAATGGACACAGATGTAAATAGAAGTACTGAATACCACATACGGACAGATCGTTTTGGATACTGCCTTGCCCCCTTTCTATAATAATAATAATAATAATACATTTTATTTGTAAGCGCCTTTCATAGCACTCAAGGACACTTTACAAGCAAGAGCAAACATTAAAATCACAGCAAACATTAAAATCACAGATAAAATTATAAATAAAAGAAGAGATAAATTAAGTATAGTATGCGAGTCTGAATAGGTGGGTTTTGAGCTGGGTTTTGAAAGCGGGAAGAGAGTCAATGTTGCGAATATTGGGTGGAAGTGAGTTCCAGAGTTTGGGGGCACAGCGGCTGAAGGCTCGGCACCCTATTGTGCTAAGACGGGCAGAGGGTATAGAGAGGTGGAGGGAGGATGAGGACCTGAGTGAGCGAGAGGGAATGGAAATCTGAAGAAGATCTGAGAGATAGGGGGGGGCAAGGTTATGGATGGCTTTAAATGTATAGAGAAGTATTTTGATGTTGATTCTAAGTTTGACAGGGAGCCAGTGGAGCTGTCGGAGGATGGTGGTGATGTGATGGAAGGAGGGGGTTCTGGTGATGATCCGGGCTGCTGAATTCTGAACAAGTTGAAGTTTATGGAGGAATTTGTGATGGACACCGAGAAGAAGTGAATTGCAGTAGTCGATGCGGGAGGTGATGAGACTATGGACAAGGATAGCAGTGGTGTGGGGAGTGAGAGAGGGACAGAGACGGTTGATGTTACGAAGGTGGAAATATGCGGACCGGGTAATGTTATTGATGTGGGAGTGGAAAGATAGTGAGCTGTCGAGGAGGACACCCAGGCTCTTGACCTGAGGGGAAGGTGATACAGTGGAGTTATCAATTGTGAGGAAAAAACTGTCGGCTTTGCGTAAGGTGGATTTGGTACCGACGAGGAGGAGTTCTGTTTTATTGCTGTTTAACTTGAGGAAGTTATGGGTGAACCAGGATTTAATTTCTGAGAGACAGTGAGAGAGGGAGGAGGGTGGTAGTGAGGCGTCGGGTTTGCTGGAGAGGTAGAGCTGGGTGTCATCCGCGAAGCAGTGAAAGTGAATGCCAAATTTGCGAAAAATATTGCCAAGTGGAAGAAGGTAGATAATGAAAAGGAGGGGACCCAGGACAGAACCCTGGGGTACACCAGAAGTGACGGGCAGGGATTGTGAGGTGAAGGAATTGAGTTGGATGAACTGAGAGCGGCCAGTGAGATATGAGTGGAACCAACTTAGTGGGGTTTGCGTGATGCCTAAGGAGGAGAGTCTATTAAGGAGGATGGGGTGTGAAATGGTATATTTCTAATCATTATAGAGAAAAAAAGTTCAAACTGCTATTTCTATTTGCTTGGGTTGTCTTTGTAACATATTAAAATTGGCTTGGTGATGCAGGATCCTCGGTTATAAATGTGCAAAAAACTCAAATCAAATATTCTTTCACTGCACTATGAATTCATCAGAAGCATGCTCCGTCTCTTCCACACCTTGCTGAGCGATTATGTTGACATCTGACCAGTCCTTGTTGTGTTGAGTGGATGAGCAGTAGGACACTCTTGATGAGCTCAAGGTGACATCGATGTGTGAGAGGCTCTCCAGTTTGTCCTGATTAGATCGCGTTCCTTGTCCGGCTCTTTGAGGCACATTTCAGCCTGTTGCTCAATTGCTTTTTGCTTTCCTTCAATGATCTGATTCATCTTACTCAGGTGTATTTTTGTGGCACGTACTGCAAGATTAAAGACATGATTGCAGATTTATCTTCCTCCTTGGCGTTGTTATAATTGTTCTCTACATATTCATTCACCTTCTGGACCTTCCTCTTTCACTCCTTTATCGTTGACTCCATTTGGGGCACCTGCCTCTGCAGCCAAGTCTTCTGCAACTTATTCTCATCTGCTAAAGGTACCAGATCATGTCCCCAAGTGTTCTCCACACTGGACACAGAAATGCACCAGGTCATCCTGAAACAGGTCTTTATCTATCTATCTATCTATCTATCTATCTATCTATCTATCTATCTATCTATCTATCTATCTATCTATCTATCTATCTATCTATCTATCTATCTATCTATCTATCTATCGATCGATCTATCTATCTATCTATCTATCTATCTATCTATCTATCTATCTATCTATCTATCTATCTATCTATCTATCTATCTATCTATCTATCTATCACATTTGTATATTGTAAACAGGCAACGTATTAATACTATAATGGTAGTGTACAGTGGAGGAAACAAAAAAAAAATGTAAGATGGTTATATTTATTTTTATACTTTTTCTTCTATTCCCTTTCATAATTTTGCTACTGTAAATTGGGAATTTTTCCATTGTGAGACAAATAAAGGTTTTCTTTTTTTATTTTAAAATCCCAGTGGTTTCGAGTATTCAAATAAAATGAAAGTTTTACAATTACATGTTTACATTGTTCACAGAGCCTTTTGTTACAAGACATTCGTGTGATTCAGCATCATTCTGACAGCGTGTTAAGGTAGGTTTCGGATTGACATACATTTATGAATAAAATATTTTGCCAAATTTATGAAAAATAAAAAATACCACGCTTTACAAATAAAATAAACAAAACAAACAGAAGACACAGTTTCCCATTTTCAAGAATTCTTGGCAAAGAAACATAAAGACAAATGTACCGGTATGTAATACGTCCAAACTGCGATTGGCAGCCGCGCGCTCCCTCATGACGTCACAGGAGAGCGACGGTCTCCGGTTTGTGTACCCGCCTTTGAGATAACAGCTGCGTCGATTGTGTTTTGCCTTCCCCCTCTCTCCTCCGCGCCTCGTTGTCATGAGGTAGGAATAACACCACTTTTGATATTCTATAATAAGATTAGTAGCCGCAAGGCTTTTTGTACCTCTTCCCACCCGCGCCTTTAGCAGAACGTGTGCTAGCATGTTAGCTAGTGGCTAGCTTCTTCCTGGCTCTGTCACCGTGTCAACGTCTGCCCAGTGCGCAATTGTTGCGGTCGTCGTGTGGTCTCGATTTCGCATCGAAGCGCCGGATTGCAAAAAATGGGCCATTATAATCGTCTGTTTTGTTTGTTCGTGGCGCGTTTATTAAGCGTGTCACGTCTGTTTGTTGTCTTAGCGTCGGAGGGGATCCTCAGGCTGGGATAATGCAGCTCTGTCAAAACAGCTGGGCGGTCAGGTGAACAAAACAGGAGCTTATTTAAAAACTTTTTTTTAAACACAGGCGTTTTACATATTAGGGTTTGGGACCTGTACATGTTTTTATTGGGTGGTTGGGGTAAAAATGCAATTGTTATTTAAACAGGCACACAGATTTTTGATCCACACACATGGATCAAAAATGTGTGCTTTATAATGGGTTTATGAAGAGCGTATATGCAACCAAATCTCAGCTCATGTAACGCTGAAATAATGCAGTGTATTTATACAGCTGCAGCTGTCCTTAAAACTGGTGTCAATGGCTTGAATAGGTTAATATACAGGAATTAAAAGGGAATTAATAGCTCTTTAAATTCTGCTCTGTTTCCAAGATTACTGATACAGTGTAGCAGGAGTGGGAATTTACATCAGCTCTTTTGGTGGCACACCACTAGTGGGCTGTGCATTTGCCTCTTAATAGCTCCACCACCACTATTGTGCCGCGATTATAGAAAGCATCAATCGTACACAAAAACGCAATCCAGCCGCATGTCACTGTACCATGTGCATTATCACAAGAGGTTCAGAATGAGTAATTATCTAATAACTAAGAACAGAAACTCAGCTTTTAAATTAAATACATCATACCCAGTATCGTTGCAAATGATTAAATCACATCACTACAGATGTGGTTGAACATGACTTGATGTCACCACCCAATTGGAGGATGGAAAAATGTCCTGTGAGGATGAATTAGTATTCTGATTGGTTACATGGTGACGTGGGCCAGCACTACATATTGTGAAGACCCTGGGCAGATTAGATTGACAGGTGCCACATATGAGTTTGAAATCTGATTGGATCAAAAAAAAATTTCTAAAATCTACATACACAACAGGGAGCAGCGCAACCAAGAGAAATGAGAATAGGCTGCTGGGCATGGATAAATATAAGAATTTAGGTTGTAAATGTTGGTCAGAGATTCTGATAGTGTTTAGCCTGGCAGAGAAGGCCTAGCTCGCCCTGACCTACCACCACAACAGTGCAGTAAGTTTAGAATGTCTTAGACAGTAGCTCCGGTGATACCCAGTTCCGGTGTTAATGGGGTCACACTCGTCAGCACCAGAATTGACCGTCCAGTCAGTTCTACGCTAAAACCGGCCCCTGACCCATGACGGAGTACTGCGAGGACGGGGGGCTGCTGTATGAGCAATCTCCTCCCATGCACATCAAAGTGGAGTCTCCCGAGGGACACTCCGCAGGGGGGGCTTCCGACAACGGCTTCCCCAGGGATGACGACGACTCTGAGGGCAGCTGTGACCAGAGCAGTGGACCGCACGGGGGCCTGCCCTTCAACGTGGTAGTGGTGCACCCCAAACTCATGGCGCCCGGCATGTCCTCAGATGACCTCTTGTCCATTGAACAAAGTAAGCCCATGTTCATATTTAGTACACTTTTTGAGAGGAAAAAGAGCGCTTAAAGGACAAGAAAAGCATTTTCATAGGTGGGGCCATCAATTCATACTCCACACGGTGTATATGTAGCACATGGATACTGTACATTAACAAACACAAATACAGCACGACGACACCTTTTGTAGAACAGTCAAGTATGTGCTGCTGAACAGAAGCTAACGCTTTTCTGTGCAGCCAACAAAACTCATGACAGCTCTCCTTACCTTTCAGTTTTGATGTAGTGTTCGGCGTGAGGGTTGTTACTACATAGTTTACCCCACCTAGATACATAACAGTGGGCCACCACTGGTCATTCATAGACACATGTTCAGAAATAGTCTGAACAAGTTTCATTGGTTACTTGAGTCACAGTTGATGGGTGGGCAGGCGCCCCTTGCAGATAACTATTTGAATATAAAAAGTACATTTTCCATATTTCCTTTTGGGATAATATTGGTGTCGTGGGAGTAGTTAGAGCTGTTTATTCATGCAACAATGTTTAACGCAAAGTCACCAATGTTTTTGAAGTGACTTTTTTTTTGCAATACACTTTCATGCAAAGTGAAAATTTTCTCAGATGAATCAATGGAAGTAATTGTTCGAATAACCAATTCTAAAAAATATTCAATCGTCGCAGCCCTGTAATTGATTGATCGATCATTCCTACTGGACTATTTTCCACCTGTGTTTGTGTTGTCGGTTGTGTCCCCCTACAGACAGAGCTATGTCCGCTGCACTGGCTGCCAACAGCGCAGGCAAAAGAAAAAGTCGCTTCAGTGGCGCAGAGCTGGAGGTGTTGGTGTCCGAGGTGACGCGGTATGAAGGAGAGCTGTTCGGCCCGGCGGGGAGGCTCCGCCGACGCGAGAGGGAACGCATATGGGCGGGAATCCTGGAACGCGTCAACGCTGTGTCCAGAGTCCCGCGTACGCTTCGGGAGGTCAAAAAGCGTTGGGATGACCTAAAGAGGCGCAATGGCGGTCGGCTGGCAGACGCCCGCCACAGAAGCTGGTCTCTGCCCTCCAGCAGAGCGACCATGCTCGGACAGTCTTCCCAGTCCAGCCCCAGGCTTCAGCATGGCAAGCAGAAGCAAAACTCCAGACCAAAGCCCACTTTCACATGCTTTCCTGAGTCGGACACAGGTAAACTGGATGTCTGTCTTGGTACGATCGAGCATTTTGCAAGGAGTACAAAAAATACTGCATGACTGAAGCAGTGTACACGTGCACTAACTGCTTGTCCTCCCATGTTTTACGGGGTTAGCATTTGTTCCGTCTTGCATACAAATTTGGGTTACGTTGCCACCCTAGGAACAGCACTTTTCAACAGAGGGCTCCTGTATGAGAAATAGTACCCGTTTCGTTGGTTTCAAGGGTCTTTTTAGTCGCTGAATCACAAGATGACATTGTTTTTTCCGAAATGGCTTTAGTTTTTTAGATATTCCCTGTTTTTGGTTTTAGGCTGAGGCTGTATCTTTTCAAGCATGCTTATGCTGTATTCCTGCATTTTTGACAATGGCCATCATTATCGCAGAGTCGTCAATATGCAAATCATACTTCTTGTGAAAATTAAATGGAAATTTCCCAAATTGGCAAAGATCAGCAATAAACAAATGCAAAAACGGGTGAGGTCAAAGCACAGACGCTGCTTTTAGTCACGATCAACATACATTTCGTAAACTGTCAAAACACATTACGGTAATTATCAATCACTTAATTGTAAAGAAAACTGGAGCTAATTCAAAGGAATGGATGCCATTTTCAGTCTCAGCAGCCCAAAATGACCCTGAAATGCTGAGAATATATTTGCCACTTGAAATTTTTTGTTGTTTCCTCTTAAAATTGGTGCATTCATTTTTTTTATCCTCATTCGTTTAGATAATTGGTATATTTGATTAAATGTACATTTTTAACAATTTGAATATTTTTGTGCTAATTTGAATGAAATACTGTAAGTTATAACATTAGTACTTGAGAATGACTTGCTAGCGGTAAAATTCTTTATTTCACTTTTTTTTTTTTTTAACAATTCCTCAATGACCAGGCTCTTCAGTCCATTAAAAAAAGTGTGGCTCTTGATCGCAAAAGTTAGCACACCCTATGTGTGGGAACCATGCATTGGGCCTTGCTTCAAGCTACCTGCTCACAAAACACAATATTATGTTCATGTTTTCAGGTTTTGGAGGAGAGGGCTCTGAGAAGGATGCCTTGGACAAGGATGATGACAATCCAGAGCACGAGAGAGATGTTGGGGTTCCTGACTGTGAAGATGAAGACAACAGCATGGAAGACAAACTCGGCCTTGGATTAGGTCTGGGCATCGGCGCCCCTCCAACCTCAGAACGATGGCTGCCTCCCTCCCCGCTGTACAGCGCCCCTTTCCTCAATGGTAGCCCGGAGCCCAGCAGTCCCCAGCCGTCTCTCGGAGCACAACAGGGACCTCTGGAAGCCCCGCCGCGCGGATCCTGGCTTGAAGATGAACTACGGGGACTGGGAGAGGCAGCGATACAGCTCGGAAATCGCGTAGACAAAAGTTTGCGGGAATTCGCCGACTCTTTCCGACAGGACATGAGAACACTCGTCGCATCGCAAGAGGCGTTGGCGCTCAGTCTTCAGCAAAACAACGTCCTCCTGCAGAGGCTTTTGGGCGTGCTGGAGGCACAGCAGCAGCAGCAGCAACAACAACAACAACGCGTACAACAAACGCAGTACTCGCAGGTATCGCAGCAACAACACGTCGAACAACATTTACAGCAACAGATTGAAGGACCACAGCACACAGTACAACAACACAAACTACATCAGGTCCAGCTCACTCGGCATTCTGGCAGTCCTTCTCCTGGAGCCATGGTTCCTTCCCCGTCGTCACCCGACCTACAAGCCACGTTTCCCTCGCATCCACCCGCAGGCGTGAACGGGTGCGCGCAGAAACCGCGGCGAGGAAGAGCTTTCGATCACAGGCGCAGGAGACGACGCTGAGGACAGAAGGGACCGGGTGACAGTTCAAAGCACACACTTTGCATACTTAATCAGTAAGGATGTGACAGTGAACCTTTTTTTTTTTCTATCGCTGTAGTATTTGGAGTTTTGCTTCAGAGATACCAATTGCACTTGAAAGTTGTCCTTAGAAAGAACTATTAAACGTCAGCTTATTAGGGTGGCCTTAAATTCAACTGTACATATTATTATGCTATTAAACCTCCTGACTACCGTAATCGAGTTGAGAAACAACTCGACCACTTAAGACATACTTGCTCCCTGTCCAGAATTTACTTGAGGTGCTGGTGTTTACGTTCATGCTTTTCAAGAGAGCTTATACTGTATTAACAACATTGTCATGGAATGAAATGTCTAACTTTTAGAGAGTAGTATGGTAACGGTTAGGGCTTAACAATTTTGAAAAATAAGGTTATTGATTTTTTTCCCCCTCTCAATATTTCAAGATCCTCTTGACGTGTATTTTTTTTCAACAAACAAGCAATACATTAATCTGTAATATCAGATTTATTGCACCTGGTCTTAGAGGTGAACTCAACTGTATTTATAAGGCACTTTAAAACAACCACCGCTGTATAGAAAGTGCTGTACATGGAGCAAAAATAATTCATCCAATAAGCAATAAAACAATAATAACAAAGACAGTAGAACACACAAAAACAGTAAAACTAGAAATCGAGTCTCATGCAGTCAAAATCCAAAGAATAAAGATCAGCAGCGAGGGGGCTTGCCTAACGTTTAGCGGGAGGTCATTCCAAAGAGAGGGACCCGCAACGGAAAAAGGCTCAATCCCCCCTGCGCCTCCGCTTAGTTCTTGGTATGTATATTGTGTATAGTGGGCCAGTGAAGGGATGCCACAGTAGGCGTTATGTGCTCCCTCTTATGATTACCAATCATAAGGCAAGCAGCAGTATTTTGGACCAACTGGAGACTCTTAATGGAGGATTGGCCGACTCCAAAGTAAAGTGCATTACTGTAATCCAGACGAGATGTGACAAAGGCATGAATTACTGTTGCAAAGGGTTCTTGAGAAAGGAGAGGCTTTACTTTAGCCAGCTGCGTAAGATGAAAGCTGGATTCTACAATCCTTGACAGGATAAACGTGGCCTCAATGAGAAAGCATCTTTTAAATTAAAATAAAATAAAGCCTACCAACTGACCAAAATGATGCAGTTTTCTTCCACATTGCAGCCTTTGCGATTTGAAAATTGCATTTGACAGCGTTGTCAATGTCAACTTGCATTGGATTTATTGTTCAGCCCTAATACAACCAAACATACTACTCCCAGAAATATAAGAATATTCAGCTTTCAGGTGAAATTTCATAATGAACCTAGAGCGCACTCTTAACTTTTACAGGTGAACATAGTAAGACATTTTCCGAAGTTTTCAGTGAACATGTTAAACTATTTAATGTTTCATATCGATTGTTCAATTTTTGACTTGAGATCACGATGCCCCCTAAAAATTGATGAACAGTATCTTGCCATGGTGAGAGTGTAAACAGAATACGGGGAAATGACCATGAGCTTTTGAGTTCATAAGCAGTTTGCAATGGAGACACTGGAGGAGTCACAGAAAGACCTAGAAGTCGATTATCTGTCCATTCATGGATCAAACACTCGTTGGGGATTTTGCCAGTAAAATGAATTTGAAATGTTATCAGTATAATGTTCACCTGTAAAGTTGAGAGCGACATTCTGAAATTTCACCAACCAGCCCAATATGCCTAACTTTTTGTGCGTATTGTGTCTTGTATTTCAACCGCTATTGTAACAACATGCTAATGTATGCCTGTGTTTTAACAGTTTCATGGTGAATACTTTTTCAGCTTTGGCAACACATTAAAAATGTGTTGCGTTCAATGCGCTCTGAGACATTAAAAAAAAAGCATTCATTTTTGCTCGTATGCACCATCAAAAAAGGCTTGGGGCTTTCACATCACAGTCGGCTTGAGTCAAATTTTTAGGGTGGAAATACAGCATACTGTACATAAATATGTAGGGCAATTATACACCTGCATGCAGTGCAATTTGTGTGTAGATTGTTGTCTATAATTGCATATTGCTATCATATTTATAGTTTTGCAGAAGGTATATTTTGTAGGTATATATAATGTATTAACACACAAATAAAAGTAAGACTGGTCGCTCACCTGTGGAGTTTGCATGTTCTCCCCGTGCCTGCGTGGGATTTCTCCAGGTACTCCAGTTTCCTCCCACATTCCAAAAACATGCATGGCAGGTTGACTGGGTACTCCAAATTGTCCCTAGGTGTGAGTGTGAGTGCGGATGGGTTGTTTTTTTTGTCTACGTGTGCCCTGCAATAATTGTCTGGCAACCAGTTCAGGGGGTACCCGCCTACTCCCCGAAGACAGATGGGATAGTCTCCAGCACGCCCCGCAACCCTTGTGAGGATAAGCGGATCCGATAATGGATGGTTGGATGGATAATAATAATTAGATATTAATTAAGTGAGAACATTTTTCTTAATACCTGTATACCTTAATTTACAAGTTAATGGCCATATTATATTTTCGCTGTTATTTATCCAAATAACATTTAAAATGTGATTTGTCACAAACTTAATTTAAACTCTTCTTGACTTCCATACTTATTTTCGGCAAACTTTGGAGGTACTGTACAGTATGCTTTCCCTCAAACAGCTGCCGAGTTTTAATTTGAAAATCGACCCGTGATGTAACACCATTTCCGTTTTGAGCTGCGTGATTAACAGACCTTGGTGCTGTGGTCCACCAGGCCGTAAGTCCAATAGGGGGGAAATATGGCGACCATAACCGCACCGCAAGTCTCTGAAACGACGTGAACTTTCTGGTGAGTAAGTAAAGCACTTTCCACAATGCAAGACTGACTTGGTGGCATTGGCAAATACTATTATTTCACCCGGAGGGCGCTACGGTGGCAACGACGGCATATGTAATTCATCGGAGCCAAAAATGGCCGAGTCCAGAGGAGACGGACCGCGGAGGACCTTTGACTTCTCCGAATCCGAATCCGAGGACGACTCGGAAGGGAATGGTACGTGCTGTAGAGTTGTATTTTACTGCTAGCTTGAACCTTCCCGAAAAGTAAAATATAGTCCACCTTTAGTGTAGGAGGCGGTATTTATTTTTGTCTTGTTAAAAAGATGTACAGATAATTTGATTTCGTCCATCTCAACGATAAAGCCTACAGTTTATTGTTTATATTTTGCTGTTAGGCGCAACCTTATTACAAATCTGCAGGCACCTCATAAGCTGTGCTAACAAGTAAAAAACAAACTTAGTTAAAACGGAATCTTTTTCTGCGTATCAACTGAGTCGCAGGGTGACGCTGATTTGAATGGCACACCCCATTATGACTGCATTAAAAACATGAAAATTAGAAGTGAGGATCTTGGGTCTTCCCATGGTCAGACCAATTACCGGTAGCTTGATGATATTGATTCAGCTTTCCCTTTTTCCATAGCTGCCTGAAAGCGTTTAAGAAACAGAATGTGGATGTTCAGAGACACAATTTTCGAGCACAATTGCTTACTATTTAAAATGTGCATTAAACAAAATGTTTTTAACACAAGTACGATACTCCAACAAAATCATACACAGCGCACTCATTTAATCAGTAAGTCTTAATACAGTAGGCAAATTAGTAGGGAAAAGGAAAATACATTTTTTTTAGGGGATGCGTTGGTTTTAAATACTTTTTTGGAATAACTTTTACTTCTTCTGCAATTACATTTATTCTCACGACAACTATAATTTACACAAGTACGTGGATACTTTGAAATTTCATTTGGGGGACAGGAAATATTCTGTAATGGCATTTAGTAAATTTCCTATCAAACTAGTCCCTTGTAATTTATCATTTCACCATCAAATTTGCCCTGTTTGTACATTTATTTGTTTTGTATCGACTTATTTTGTTTAAGTGTATGTTTGTTTAAATTTTCAGTTTTGGAGATGACTGAGAAAACGCTCCCAGAAAAGCAAGCTCTTTCTGACGCTGAGGAACTATATGAGAAGGCTGATCGACCAAGCTCTGCGAAAGAACTATCTGAAGATCAACTGGAAGATGTGTACTCGATAGATTATGTGATTGAAGATCACGGAGAGACTGACAATGGGCAGGACATTGATTCAAAAAATAAGCATGAAAGGTTTCGTATGGTCTGCAACGAATGTGGAACGTCCTTCCCCCGTCGTGAGATGTTCTACCTTCACCGGCACTATCATGCAGCCAAGGATGAACTCGTTCCCCTCAACTGTTTAGAATGCGGACTTTCCTTTAAGGATCGTCGCAGCCTCATGAAACACAGACATGTGCATCAAGAGGAGCCAAAGTATGAGGAGGAAGCTCGTTTTCAGTGTGCAGAATGTGACAGTTTTTTCCCAACGGCGCCAAAACTGAGGCGTCACCAATGCACCGATACAGATGACATGCCTTATCATTGTACGTTGTGCCGGAAAGAGTTCATAGTAAGGTGTGCTGTCGCGAAGCACATGCTCCACCACTCAGAAGAGGGCAGCTGGACGTGCAAGGAGTGTGGTCAAAGCTTTCCAGACTACAGGACAATGCGCTGCCACCAGCGACGTCACCCTGTCCTCAAACCCTTCGAATGTCCGGAATGCGGCATGGCTTTCACACACAGCTCCGTCATGGAAGCCCATCGGCGCAAGCACACTGAGCGACTCCGCTCTTTCCTGTGTCCCGTTTGCGGCAAGACCTTCACATACAAGAGTCTGGTTCAAGAACGCCAGAATCTGCGCACCAGCGAGAAGCCCTTCCGTTGTCCTGATTGTGGTAAGAAATTTACCTTTGTTCAAAACTTGAAGGAATGGTGTCACAAGCTCAAGCTGCACGAAGCCACCTATCTTTCCTCTGCTTAGCAGCCCACCAAGCAGACCCCCGTGTCTGCACCGGCAAGTGGTTGTAAAAAAAAGAGCCAGAGTGACTAACCAAAACACGCTTTTAACTGTCGCCTTTGTCTGCAGACAAACAGCTCGCCATCCAACCTAAGAGCCCGCATGCAATTTCATGAAGTGGAGTACAAGTCACACGAGAAAAGCTTCAAGCCACATCCAGAGATTGAAAAAGGTTTGAGACAAGGTTACTCCTCTCCACACTGCTCTTGTACTCATTGCGATGAGATAAGTTTAGGATGACATTAGAGCTGAGCGATATGAAGATACAACGAAAGGAAAGATTTTATCGTGTCACTTTTCTACTGTTGTGTCTTACCGTCATTTATCAACTGCAGCAAACTGTGTGGAATCAGAACATCAGAGGAAGCTTGATTTGATGGGCAAAGGGTTTCAATTCAATTTTATGCCACCAGGTGGCAGACTAACCAACAATGCAAGGAAAGGAATGAAATACATTCTCATCTTTGACTACAAACGCAAGGTGCAAAATTAAATTGAAATCAATCATGAGGAGGGTGAATGCAATCCTTTTTCATGTAAACCTGCGACCAGTGACAGACAACCATTCACACGATCAGAAAGGTGAACGTACCGCTACACAATCAGCGACTACTTCAATCTACTTATTTAACTAAACGCATTTGGTGCTCATGTGTGCAGGTTTTGAAGGAGGGGGGTCCAAGTAAGAACTTTTTGGGACAAGGATGATGGCAATCCAGAGCACAAAAGAGATGTTGAGCACCCTGACCGTGAAGATGAAGCATGGAAGACAAACGCAGCCATGGATTCGGTCTTGGCCTCGGAGCACCCCCAACTTCAGCATGATGGCTGCCTTCCTCACCGCTGCACAACAATCCTCAGTCATTGCTCAGACCACAAAAAAGTCATCTGGAAGCCATGCCATGTGGCTCCTGGCTTGAAGATAAGTTATGAGGGCTCAGAAATACAACGATTCCACTTGAAAATCATGTGGACAAGAGTTGCTGACTATTTCAGTCAGGACATGAGAAAACTCGTGTTGGAGGTGCCGTTGGCGCTCAGGTTCTCGCAAAACATCGTCAGGAGACCCAGCAACAATACATGCAACAAATGCGCCACTTGCAGACATTGCGACAACATACATGAACAACATTTACAGCACAAGATTGAAGTAAATAAATGTCATCAAATATGGGCAAGTTGTAATATCATTCGAGTTATCAAAACACTTAATTTTTATGATCAGCTTCATTTTTGCACAAGGGGCATTTTAAGGACCCCCAACAAAACAGAGCATCTCAAATGCAGATGAGGGGGGAAAAGTGTAAATTCATCCTGAGCAGAAAAACCGAATGAGTGAATTTTTTCAGTGAAAAATGAAAGATAGGGATGTGAATCCCAATTTTCAAAAATATGAGGGTTCTCTGTACCACAGCTACAACAATATCTACATCAGCGTCGGCTCATTCTGCCTTCAGACAGGCCCTCAACTGCTGCCGCGGATGCGTTTTGAGTTCTTAAGATTGTCTAGATTTTAAAACTGCATATTACTATCACCTTTTTAATTTTGCCATAGCTGTGTTTTGTTGATGTTAAATGTACAGGGTGTCTCAAAAAAATGTACTCATAGGACCTTTCTTTTTCAACGAAACTGTCAATGGTGAGAGCTACCTCAACTTGCTTCAGGAATTTGTTGGTCCACAAATTACAGAGATGTTTGGTGATGACGGCGACATTTACTTTCAGCAAGATGGAGCACCTCCCCACTACCATCGCGATGTACGAGCTTACCTCGATGCAGTGTTACCTGACACATGGATTGGACGAAGGGGCCCCACTGAATACCCTGCGCGTTCCCCAGACCTAACACCCATGGACTTTTTTTTGTGGGGATACTTAAAAGACTACGTTTATGGCAACAAACCAAGGACAATTGATGCATTGAAATTGGAAATTGAAAGACAATGTCGTGATATGTTTCGCGACGTTTGTGAATCCCTTGGTGCGCGTTATCAGCGTTGTCTGAACAATAATGGTCATCACGAATTGAATGGAGTTTGCATGTTTTTCCTGTGTCTGCATGGATACTCCGGCATTCTCGCATGATCCCAAAAATATACATGCAGTGGTTTGAATGTGAGTACTCATGGTTATTTTTCTAAATGAGCCCTGAAACTGGTCAGCGACTAAAACGGCTTTTCTTCCTTCCCTGCCCCCTTGACCGAAGTCACATGGGATCGGCCCAGCTCCCCCGTAAAGCGCAAGCTGAATGGGGACAATCTTTCCATAAAATACAGGTAGATGGATGGTCGGAACAAACCTCCAATTCATGTTTTATTTTGAAACCGCTTAGCTCAACGTCATTTCCGCTTTTGTTCGCCGAATTTGGTGAGACTGCTGCTCGAGTCCATGCCAGGGGTGCATGGGGGGAACATGGCCGCCATATCCCCACCGGAGTCTCCGCAACGGCACAACTCCCCGGTGGAGGAAGTCCAAACATCAGGGGGCAAGACTGACTCGGCGGAACTGGAAGGCGACACTGACCAGACAGAAGAAAATACACTGGATCAATCTCGGGAGCGTCAGAGTGGCGAGCACTGTGGTAACAACAGCGCTTCCCTGCCCGGCCATTATAAGGTTATTGAGTCGGGGGCTGGAGGCGGCCAAACATGTAATTCACCGGAGCCAAAAATGGCCGAGTCACCAGGAGATGAACAGCGGCCCCTTGACTGCCCCGCAGACGAAGACAACGGTGAAGAGGATCAATCCCACACGGAAGAAAATAGTAAGTGTACTCTAACGGTGGTGTTAGGCTGTAATGTACTGGTAGCTTTAGCCTTCCTATTTCCTACTGCTTTCGCCCAATGTCCAGTTGTACACTGGACTGTACAATCAAGCTTGCACGACATTTTGTCATATAGCTTCTTTCTTTTGGCTCTTAAACGAATCGTTTTGTATCAACTTTAGATTTTGTATCAACATTATCTATATTTATAGAGAGAGATACATATAGAGTTGTTGCTTGTGTTTCATTGGACTGTTTGTAACTGGGAAAGTAAATTACTTGTGTTTTTACATATTTGGCAAAGAAATCAGATTTTTATTTACTTATTTAGTTAGTTAATATGTTCATAAAACAGTGGCTCTCATTTCAATTTCCAGTTTCAGAACCTGCTGATAAATTGCTGCCAGAAACGCAAGCTCTTCCTGGTGCAGAGGACATTCATGAGAAGGTTGAGGATCCTGTGGAAGATGTGGGCTCGATAGAGTATGTGGTTGAAGACCAGGGTGAGAAAAGGCAGCACAGTGAGTCCTCATCTAAGCCAAAAAAGAGTCGCATGGTGTGCAAGGAGTGTGGACTATCCTTCTCCCGCCGTGAGATGTTCTACCTTCACCGCCATAGTCATGCACATAAGGATGACCTGGCTCCCCTCACCTGTAAAGAATGCGGCCTTTCTTTTAAGGACCGTCGCAGCCTCATCAAACACAGACATGTGCATAAGGAGCAGGAAGAGGAGCCAACATATGAGGACGAAGATGTTTTCCAGTGTGCGGAGTGTGACGACTTTTTCCCTACGGCGCAAAAGCTGAGGGTCCACAATTGCAATGATCCAGATGACAAGCCTTATCACTGTTCGCTGTGCCGCAAAGAGTTCCATTTAAGGTGTTCTGTCGCCATGCACATGATGAACCACTCGCATGAGGGCTGGACGTGCGAGGAGTGCGGTCGAACCTTCCGGGAATACAAGAGATTGCGCTGCCACCAACGATGTCATCCAATCCTTAAACCCTATGAATGTCCCGAGTGCGGCATGGCTTTCAGATACAATTCCGTCATGGAAGACCACCGGCGCAAGCACACAGACCAACTGCGCACATACCTGTGTACCGTGTGTGGTAAGACTTTCAAGTACAGCAGTCTCCTCCAACAGCATCAGTATCTGCACACTGGTGAGAAGCCCTTTCGCTGTCCCGATTGTGGTAAGAAATTTGCCTTTGCTCAAAATATGAGGGCACACTGTCGCCAACATAGACTGCACCAAGCCAACGCTATTCCCTGTACCCAGCCCACCAAGCAGACTCCCTTGTCTGCACCGGAAACGGTGCAAGTGGTGCAACGGAAAGAGAATGCACGCCCGAGTGAGGAACCAAAACGCACTTTTAACTGTCCCCTTTGTCCCCAGACATGCAGCTCACCGGCCAACCTGAGAGCCCACATGCATTTTCATGAGGTGGAGTATGAGTCACAAGAGAGAAGACTCCAGGCACCCCCAGAGATTAAAAAGGTTTGGGATAAAGGGCACACCTGTCCGCACTGCCCATGTACTTACCGTGATGAGATAAGTTTACGATTACACATATTCAAAACCCATCAGAACGTAACGCAAGATTGGGACAAAGTGTCCATTTCCTCCCGAAAAGACTTGAGCTCCGTACCCAGTGAAAATCTGCAGGTACAACGCAAAAGTGATGACTTCCCCCCAAAAGATTTGAGCTCCGTGCCCAGTGAAAATCTGCAGCTGAAATTCAGGCCACACAAGTGCCCCGAGTGTGGAAAAATGTTTCGCCATCGCTCAGTGTTAGATCTGCACATGCGCATACATTCCAAAGACAAGCCATACCAGTGCAACGTGTGCGGCAAAGGCTTTCGATTCAGCAGCTACTTACAGCAACATATCATCATCCATTCGGGCAAGAAGCCTCACAAATGTCCTGACTGCGGGAAGGACTTTGCCTTCCTGCAGAACATGAGAACCCACCAGAAGCTGCATCAGGAAAAACCCTTCCGCTGCACCAGCTGCCGCAAAGGCTACAGCGACGAGACGCAACTGCAACACCATATGCGTTCGCATAATGGCGAGAAGCCTCACAAATGTAACTTGTGCAACAAGAGCTTCGGCTTGGCGTATCTGCTGCGCGACCACCTGAACACGCACACAGGAGAGCGACCGCATCTCTGCAGCGAGTGTGGCAAATCTTTCTCCTGGTTGAGCAGCTTGTTGGTGCACCAGAAGATCCACACTCGCAAGCGCCAGAGTTTTAGCCCGCTTAATTCTGCCCCAGCCGGCGGGAGGACAAGAGGCAGAGGGAGCAGGGGGAGGAGAGGGGGGAGGCTGAACAGTATGTCTCGATTAGTCGGGGGGCCTCCTCTCTATCCCAATTCAGGGGACATGCCACATTCTTCCATGCTCGCATCTCAAGAAGAATTGCAAGTGAGAATGCAGAAAGAGGCATTTCTTTCTGAACTACACCCGCCCCCTGTCAACTGGGAGTTAGAGGGTGACGGAGCAATGCCGGTCCCCTCGTCACAGCCGCCAGAGCTGATTGACAGCTCGTCACAGCCACGCCGGCCCAGTCAAGAGAGCGCACCCTCCTCTCAAAAAGCCGGCCCCTTGGGAATCGATGGAACGGAGAAACACGGACAACCCACGGCCACGACGTCGACTTCCTCTGGATCTTTGCACCATGACTCTCGCAAGGTGTCGTCCTTTGTGGACGGTGCGGCGTTGTGGAGCATCCGACCTCCTCTGTTGACTTCTCCAAACAAGGTCACTCAAGAACTCCAGTCACAAAGATGGCCAGGTGCTCCTGTGCCAAAACTGGAGACTTTAACGCTTCCTATGAAAGAGGATGGAAAAGTTTGGGATCCTCAAGCAATAACGTTGACTGTTAAGCAACCTGAGCAGCTCTGGATAGAAAGTGAGTCACAAAAGCAGAGGACTTCAGGTGTAGCAGGTGCACCGTCCTCAGTTCAGATAGACCAAAGCAGCCCCATTCCAGTATCTACTGCTGTTGCTCATGGGCTCGGTAGCACTTTGTGGGGCATTCAAGCACCACTGGGGGCTTCAAACAAAATGACCTCCCCTCAGAAACTTGTGAAAAATCAAGACTTCCAGCTACAGCAGAAGCAGGTGCCGACTGCTTGGGCCACTTTACCAAATCAGACTTCAACACAGAAACTTCCCATCCACATCAATCCCTTTGCCCAAACCATTGGCACAACAGTGTGGGGCTTCCAAAATAATCCTGTGGGTCCTCCGTTGCTTCTCACTGGGCAGCTCAAACCTGGGAGCGTACAGGACCTGCAGCAGCAACCCATCGGCACGGCCAATCAGATCATCCTAAACCAGTCGCCGTCTTTCTTCTCCCAGGCGCTTGGCACGCTCCCGACCCTTGCTTTGCCCGGTACTCACTCTCTTCACACCGTTTCGGTTGGTACACTGGCAAGACCGTCGCTCCCAAATATTTTCTTCACCCCTCAGGCTGTCCTGACTGCGAGGCCCCCCCTGCCACAGACTCCGGCCCTACCTCAGCTTGCCACGCGGACCGAAGCTCACAAACTCGGAGCCCGTTTGCCTTTTGCCCCAGATCGACTATTGCAGTGCATGATTTGCGGCTGTTCTTTCCCCCGAGAGCTGGATCTTCAGTTGCATTACTTGCAACATGCACAAGGAAAAGCTTAACAGTGCAACAGTAGCAGCAAAGCTTGATTTATTAATTTGTTACTTTTTCTATTCTGTTGAGCCCCATTTCTCTGGCGCTCACTTGTGCATTTTGACCAGCTGACTTGGTTGGGCATTAGAAGCCAAAAAAAAAACTGAGTTAGTTCTGCTGCACACTTTTTTAATTGTACTAATTCACTCTAAATAAGACTGCTGAGACTATTGTTGTGGTTAGAAACAGTAGTTGTTTTCTTCTTAAAAATGCTTTTAATATGTGTGTTGAACAACTTCTCAAGGGTGTGGACCAATTGACCATTTCATTTACTGCCAATAATGTCTGCATTTTAAAATGTTTTAATTTGTACATTTTTGGTCCTGTCTTGAACCATTTCAGAGGTGTATTTCATGTACAGTATACAGTGTGCCTTTTATGAGTACAGTCTGCATGTCTGCTATGCCGGTATTGTAGGCCTAGTTTGTTAGTAAAGTAGACGGAACAACTCACTACTCAGTGGGTACACAGAACTGTCCTCCATTTACGCTGAATTACTGTTTATGGAAATACCAGAGTACAGTGGATATGGAAAGTCTACGCACTCCTGTTCAAATGCCAGGTTTTTGTGATGCAAAAAAAAAAAAAGACCAAGACCAATCGTTTCAAAACTGTTTCTACCATCAATGTGATGTATAACCCAGAACTGAGAAAAAACATTTTAAAGGGGAAAAAAATAGACAACTGAGATAATGTGGTCTAGTAGGCTTTCCCTGACATTTTCATTTTTGCTTTATGGCAGAAGTCCAAAAGGTTTTGTGCCAACACTCACTGGTATTTGGAACTATTCAGAATTCCCGAAGAGAATATCCAAACTTTATTTAGGGTTATCAGAAGCACTTCAAATGATGGAATGTAATGTGCTGTCTCCTATTTAACATCGGTTTTAATCTGACTGGTTTATGAACACAGCACATGTGGGTTTGCAGCTGCACTCTTAATTTGATTTTATACATATAGATGTGGGTCATTTCCGGAATTGGAGGACATTTTGGCTTTCTAACTTTAGAATTCTTCAAAAATATATCTTCATGTTTCTGATTTTCTGCTACATATTCATCAATAATAGGTGAAAAACTATCCAAGGCTTGATCAGCTCATCTTAGATCAGTGGTACAATTTTCATTACATTTTTTATTTGGTATTAACATTACCTGTCACTGTAATCACAGTAACAGGGTTTGCAAATCCAGACAAATGTTTGATTTGTCTTGGGAGTAGAAGCTCGCTTTTTTTTAGCTAGCTGCCACTGACGACTTCAGGGGACAAACTTACCTGAAGGTAAAGAAAATAATGTAAAAATAATTGTCTTATTGTGATCAGGCATAACGGTTGAATGCGGTACAGTGAGACATTCAATCAAGTCTACCTATGTTATAAAATTATGAAAATACAAGAGAAGACAGACCTTTGCTCTACGCATTCTCTTGGAAAACTTGTCAAATCCACTGTATCATGTGATAGACTGCTTTCGTCTTCTGCCATACTAAAACAGGGTTGCATGCATGTGGTGGGACACATGTTCCACGACTAATACTTATTTAAAATGTTTATTAAAACATGTTTCTGCAGTTACAAGAGGTCGCTATGAAACAACTAGTATCAAACAATAAATAAATACATTTAAATTTAATTTTAACCGTTTTTGATTCAATTTCGTCACGGGAAGGGGGGGGGGGGCAAGAGCAAATGTCATTTTAGGAGTACTCCAGACTTCTTTGGTATCAGAAAAACTATTTTCGAGAATTCCTTTCTCTGAGTATTTTTAGATTTGGTCTCAGGATACATACATTTACTTCGAAGCTGCGTGTTTAAGTATTTTATATGTGGATTATTTAGAATTTGATCTGTGGGATGTAAAATGTCTTCCAATTCTCAAATGACCGATACATATATCCGGGCATTTGAACACGTTTTCTCTCCACCTTACTTGTACTTGCATCTGGGTTCTCACTTCATAAAAGTTGTCGTTCGAAAATTTGATAAAATGTGTAAATTTCCATCCATAATAAAATCAAGATTCTTTAAAACAGTATTTTGATTAATTGGTGTAAATAAGCCCTCAAACACAAGCAGTCAAACTAACTGCAGAACTACATTTTCTGTCCAATCATTTGAGCAAGGTGAAATATTCATCCTTGCTGTCGTGTATATTGTAACAAAATAAACTTAAACCAACTGTCAAATGTAAACTGCCCGTTGTTCACATCCAACGACCCATGATTAAAAAGAAAAAACTACCTAGCTAGCCATCCATCGTCCAATAATCTCTTGATGATGAGCCATTATTGGGAGCAGAAGAAAACTGATTAAAAACCTTGACAACCACAAGATAAGTACATACAATAATATTTGCGGTTTGACACCCACAATTGGTGATCGGGGGCACTTTTTATAGGGGGATTTAAACGCCATATGTTGTGGAAAATGCATATTGCGGATCATCAGCGGTTTTGGAAGAATTATTTGGCTTTCAAAAGAATTTCCTCCCAATGCGTTTAAATGGGCGCCAGTTACAGGCGCTCTTCTCGGGCAGTCCCGGTCCACTGTTGTGCAAATGTGGTTTTGCACGACGAATTCTGCAATTGCTTTTGTAATTAATTTGTAGCCATTTAACAGCATTCAAGTCTCGTCTTGTGTAGATCACCATCGTAGCAATTCTCTTTCCTAATTTATATATTAGCGACATTGCAATTACTTAATTTTTAAATTCTTGACCAGTTAGTGGTCGCATCACACACGGATACAAGTGGATAAATTATACAACTGGGTTTTTTACAAAAGTGTCGCCTTAGAAGGCGGAGGCCAATCAATCCCGAGCGTCCTTGCGGTCATCAACACCGACGAAGAAGAATTAACTTCCGGAGACGGATGAAACCTCAGTTCATTGCACGAGTTCGTTCATCTTTGTCCGTTCGCTTTTTTGACCGGGCTTGGGCCAAAACAGCTCCAACAATCTGTGCTCTTTTTGTGCAATAAATTCAGCAAAGATGCATAGCCCTGTACCCACTTTATTTTATGTTTTTACCGCTGCGTAACGGCTTATGCTCTCGCCGTTCTGCTAACTAGCGCCATCAAAGCAAGCTAGCGCCAACAAAGCCAACGATGGACCAAGTTCCGGCTGTTGTGTCGGAAGACGTCCGGACAGAAGAACAGTCCAGCATAGATGTCGCACCGTCCACCGCCGTAGATGTCAGCTCGGTAAAAAGCGATGCGCCGCCGTCTGAGGACATCGCGGATAGTGATCGCCCAGCCTCATCTCAAGGTAGAAACCTCGTTATCGGTCAAATAAACCAGAAATCTAAAACTAAAACAATGTTTTGTACCGTGATCCCCATTCATATTCTTCAACTTGGGAGGTATGTGCCTAAAATTCAAATAGTAATTGATTTACATGACACGAGCATGATCGGATGTCTTGAAGGTGGTTCTCGCGATGCAAGTATCATTTTCCTGTGACACATTAAAATTATGATACTATTAATTCAGTGCCAGCAATTTTCAGACCCTCCTTTACACTTGGGAGTGGACGAAAAAATAAATACCTGTGATTAAATGTCTGGACCAACATATTTGTTTTTTATTTTTTTGTAGAATCCGAGTTTCAAATTTCTATAACGTTGTTAATCCTATTTCTAAAAGATTGCTATGATTGAAAAGCGTGATAATCACAGTAACAAACCTTTGATGAAATTATATGTAATTAATTCCAGTTTCAAGGTGTCAAATTTAGTGATTATTAAAGAATTAATAGATCATGAAATTAATTGGCAAATATTCATTCAGATTTGATTTTGATTAAGTCAAGAGTAAACATTTAGTCATTGTTTTACTTGACATTATCAAAATCCTCTGTTGTCAGCTGCCTAATGGCAATTATGCTGTTTTCCAAAGTTCTAAGGAAAACGTCCTGATTGTCTTTTGTTTTCAGTCAATATAAACATTTGCAAACATCTGCTTTTACTTCAGAAAACAATGACCTATCCAGTAACTGAATCAGTTTCAAAAAGGATGTCGTGTGACATTGTTAAGGTTATTTGTAGTTTTTTTTCAATACACATTGTAAGGATGATAATATACAGTATATATCTTTATCCGGTAATGTCCTTTACACCCTTATGGTTGTGTTGAAGAAGCCAATCTTTTAAAATACTCTTTTCAACTTCGGTTTATGTTGTTACAGAATCATATTAATCCACAAGGGGAATATTTTTTTATTTCATTGAATTGTCAATCATCTAAAATGTTTTATCAAAATGTATCAAGGATCATGGGCAAATGACCATCTTCTTCCCATGGAAGCAGTGTAAAGATATAAAATAAATCCCTGAACAGAGAAAAAAAATTCCCCAAATCGTCAAGAGCAATCTTTTTCGATAATGGTCAACATAAAAAATGAACATAATTGCGAAAATGATATGAGTGGCATTTGCACATTTTGAGCATTCCTGAATTTTGCTCCTTAGGCAACACCAAAAGTTCTGTTACATTGCAGTAAATAGGAACTTAGTGAAAATCATGATTTGTTGGTTTTGTTATTTGAACACGGTGATTTCGTTTGCCACTAATGCATGGTTTATTTTGTGCACTGATATAAGAAGTACCTTTGTTTTGAATTTAAAAAAAATCACATAGCATTTTTCCAATTGTGAAGGGTTGGGACCTTGGGTGAATGTACATCTGAATCTTGCGGCATTCAGTGCTAGGGCCCGACCGGTTAATTGTCCAGATGGTTTAATCATCTGACATTAGGCGTAAAAAAAAAGTAGTGTGTTTCCGGTAACCCGAACGACCGAGAATTTCTACCTCGAACCAAAAATTTACGGTCGGCATTTTTTTTCAAACCTTTTACATTTTTGTGTAATAATAATAATAATAATAATAATAATACATTTCATTTCATAAGCGCCTTTCAAAACACTCAAGGACGCTTTACAATCAAAACTAGAACAATAAAACCCGTGGAGACGTCCTGGAGGTGAGAGAGAGAGAGAGACTCCTCCGGTTGAGTGGCCGCTGGCGCGTTTGGCTGCCGCTGCTCAACCCGTATTGTTTTGTATTGTTTTGTGTTTTTTGTTATTGTAAAGTGTCCTTGGGTGTCTTGAAAGGCGCTTATAAATAAAGAGTATTATTATTATTATTATTATTATTATTATTATTATTATTATTATTAAAACCACAGACAAAATTATAAATAATAAAAGGAAAGATGAATTTAGAGCGAGCCCAACGGCTTCAATAAAGGTCTCGAAGGATTCCAACCAGCGGGGCCACGGGACAGGCGGCTCGCCAGGCAGGGCGAGGAACGGAGGAAGAGGCGAGAGTGGAAGCTCCATCTTCGTTGCCATTGTTGTGTTTAATAAAATGCGGGGAGTCTGACTATGTGCTCACTGCCGTTTATTGTCAGTACTGTAGTTACCTTTTCATATGAACACTTTTACGGCCGTGACGTCACGCTGTCGTAAACTGACCCTGTGGCTGTGGTTATAACATGCCACAAATAATAATACATTTCATTTATAAGCGCCTTTCAAAACACTCAAGGACGCTTTACAATCAAAACAAGAACAATAAAACCACAGACAAAATTATTAATAATAAAAGAAAAGATGAATTTAGGGCGTTCACATCGGTGCAAACCCTCGCGATATTCACGTTGAGCGTGCGCGTGGTTTGCCCTGTCGTCTGTCAACAACATTGAATCGTGGCGGCGGCCACGATCTCCGACAACAGTTTAAACTGCGTTTTGTGTGTCGAAGTCGCATGCTCGCACCATAATCTTAAGAAAATAGCATCCAATCGAAAAGATTCAGCGAACTATTTGACGAACACCACGGGCCGTCTAGGACGCGGGGCGCAGAGGTAACGAGACACCCAGCCGGGGGGTACCCAACTCTCTCGCCGCCTTTGGCGGCGAGCGGGGGTTTCAATTATAGTAAAAATGTCTCCTTGGTTTATGTTTTATGGGTATTTTGTTTACATTTTTGATGGGGGGCAAAAAAAAAAGATTAAAAAAAAACGTCCGACCTACCGACCCTATGCTGAAATTTCATGTTACCGGAAACACACTACTTATTTTTCTACGCCTTACCTGTTATGAAATGGGTGATATATTTTTTGGAGCAATTTTTAAAAGAAACTGACAACCCCTGCCCCCTCACTCCCATATATAGCACTTATATAACATGTAGCACTCTTAGCACAGAACCATTATCCGCATATTACTGGACATCATAACCTGACGACCAAGCATCATTTCAAAACTTTGCCCTTGTGTTCTCTTCCGTGGTCGTCCTGCGGCTGGTATGATACTATTAAGGTTAGCGACATGAGGCTAACCCCATTTCATACCCCTTTATTCAGTCAAGTATTTGCCGTTAATGGGATTTTTTTCCTAGTTTGTCACAACATCCTGTTTCTGGTTAATTCAGAGATAAGTCTTTTTGGCCGGAAACAAAAAAAAGTGACTTTGGGGCCATTTTCAGCAGCCATCATTTAGAAATGTATCCTGCCCAGGTTTGTCCAGCATAGTAAGGAGGCTAGTGGACCGACACACTGGCGAAGTTGCCCCGGGCCATTGTTAATGTCCAACTCTGTAAAGCTATCATGGTCACCCTTTCCTTCCCTTGTGTGCCAAGCTGCTTGCCCACTTGCCTTTATCTATGACAGTCATAATCAAATTGGATGGATGGATGGATGGACGGACGGACGAGTGGATTAACATAGTCGGTCAATGACAAATAAAGCTTCTTGTGAAATACATCACGGATGTTTTAGCTCTCTTTTGTACCGTATTTTTAACTTCACCACAAAAAAATGTCAGGTGTTGCAAGAAAATATTTAAAAAATATATATTTATTAGAGCTGTCAGTTTAGCGCGTTTATATCGGGATTAATTTAAATGAATTTTATCGGGATCAAAATTTTTCTCGCGAGATTAACGCGGAGACGTCACAGCGGATGTGTTACGTTGCTCTATAAATAAACCAGAAACAAAACATCAAGCGCGCTGCTGCGTCCACGCGTTTGTTTGCCAGCCACGGCAGCACGAGACACTGAAAGCGGATACTTAAATAGCTCATGAATGGAAAGTTTACTTTTAAAAAGTTGCCAGACTGTTCCACTGACAAGACCAAAGTTACCTGTATGTTTTGCAGTCGTAAACCGAGCTATCATCATAGCACGTCGAGTCTGAAATACCACTTAATGGCCAAGCGCACAGCTGACGTTCTACTCCGCCCCCTTGTCTCAGACAGACAGCTATGGATAATTTCAAAACGAAGAAAATGGATGACACGACGAAGAACAAATTTGCTGAGCGACTCCTGTTGGATTGACCTGGCGCTTTAAGAGGCGGGGCTGCCACTGACAGGTGACGTTCGCGCGATGTATAAATAGCGTTTTGTTTCGTGAGTGAATACACTCGCTTCGTCGTCGGCATGGCTCAATGTTAAGCTACGCGAGTGCTTCTTATCAAGTCAGATGTGTAAAGTTAGCTTTTAGATTCGGTCATGATCGGTTGCTTTGGTTGCCGCATCGCTATGCAATCACAGTCAGTTACCGTTCGCAATCGGCAATTTAAACAGCGTGGGCTAAAATGTTGCTAGAACAGGGCTGTCTTTATTTAGCTCATTTTTGCATAGTTGTCATGTTTGTCCGTCTGCAATCTGACGTTTAAGCGAAGTAAATTGCGTTGCAGCTGGGGTAAATATGCGGCGCTCCACTTCGGGTTGGACCTTTGGGACTTGTAGTTATTTTGTTCGATTCGACTTGATATGTTCATGCGCGCTCCACTTCCGGGATTGAGTATTGGGACTTGTAGTTCTTTTGTTCGATTCGACTTTGTTTGTGTTGTATGGTTTCTTACGTTTAAAACAATGAATAATGATGACG
Organism: Hippocampus mohnikei; assembly: GCA_026261675.1. Classification (NCBI taxonomy): domain Eukaryota; kingdom Metazoa; phylum Chordata; class Actinopteri; order Syngnathiformes; family Syngnathidae; genus Hippocampus; species Hippocampus mohnikei. The sequence continues at coordinate 11,606,357 of JAKGUB010000556.1, read as the reverse complement.
ATAATGATACATAGTGAAATCAGGGTTGATTACATTATTTATTAAACGTATTGTTGAATAAAGGTATTCATTAATGACAATTATATACATATTTACATTGCGATGCAGAAAGATAGATATATTAATTTTTTACTGCATTTATGTGTAGTTTAGGTTATTACCTGCTTCTGATACTTCTGTTACAACTACTACTACTCCTACTTCTGCTGCAAAGTGCTCCAATAAATGATCCAAAAAGTACAGAGCGAGAGATCCTTCCATGCTGACCGACAATCCTAACTGAACAACCATTACTGATTGCCAGCGAGAGCCTCCATTACAAGAATCCGAAATGATGTCGACACAAAACCGTAGAGAGACTTCCGAGCAAGAAGGACCAACAGAATCAGCATAGCCTGACTGCTGTGTTCAAAGCAAATTTGAGAAAAAGCGAAGTATGCAACCATGGCTTAAATCCATTATAGGCTGAGTACTAGTTTACCTTAGATGTGCACTTTATAATGTTATATTGCGCTGTTTTGATTCCCTAAAAAGAGCTGTTCAAGCAGCTGTTGTGTGACAAAATATTGTTTTCACTGTTGTTGATGGACAGTAATATTGTGTGAGAGATAATGTGTGAATAACTGCTCCAAGTGAAAAATGTTCATGTAAAATTGAAAATCAAAATTGTTATTTCAGTAAATATTTGCATTTTGCACATAGAAAACTGATTCATGATTCCATGTTGATGAGAGCATTAAAATGGGGAAAATAGGACAAAAAAATATAAAAGGAAATTCAGAAACGATAAAAAATGAGTGAGCAATCATGATTAATTTTTAGTTAATTTGAGTTAATTATGACAGTTGAGTTTTTAATTAGATTAAAATTTTTAATCGTTTGACAGCTCTAATATTTATACATTCTTATTCTGCACTTAGGGCAGGGCTGGGCAATGACACTTGCAAAGATGTCACATGAGAAACTGAATGCTTGCTGCAGACTTAGCCAACATGCTAACAACAACTTTGCCCATTTTTAACGTATTTATAAAAATCATATTGTCTTTTTTCAATACAGCTTTTTGTGTAGATATGGTATGTGTTGTTATAATTTTAATAACTATACAAATTTTAAACAAAATTATGAGCGGCCATTAAAATTCTATCGTTGCACTTCAAAAAGTATAACACACCCAACACCAATTCATGTAAACTGTTCCCCGTCAAGACATATATAAGTGGGAATCCCGCTGACTGGAAGCGAATCGAATTGTTCCACTTTAAAAATCGAAGTATCTTGGAATCGTATCTTGCCCATGTATTGAGGCACGTATTAAATCGCCTTTTATTGGAGAGATGCACACCCCTAATGGTAAGTCCTCTTTTCTCCAACCTCTCTCTCTAGAATTTGGGCTAAACTGCTGCCAAGATTGCGGAGAAGCCTTTGGTGAGGAGGCAACCCTCTTGGATCATCGCATCCAGCACCCCAATGGAAAGTGCGCAATGTATTTGGAGCCAATGGATGATTCAGATATGGCTGAGAAAGACGAGGAAAGTACTAGCTCCTGTCAAGTATGCACATTGTCATTTGCTGATATGAGTGAATTCCGTTCCCACATGGAAACTCACCGCGTTCAAAGTTCTGACACCCAGCAGATTTCTGGGTCTCCAAAGCAGAATTTTTTTGAATGCTCTGAATGTGGGAAAAGATATTCCATGTTAGGGCACTTTCTCAATCATCAGCGTACCCATATACAAGCTTCCAAATCTTTATTTAATGACTTGGAGCAGTTACAGAAAAAGTCCTTTCAATGTGAGACTTGCGGACGAAATTATTCTCGTGCATCTGCCCTTGATGCCCACCGACGTTGCCATGAAGAGAAGTTATTTAAACGCCAATACAGGACTTCAGGACACAGGCCTGATACTGATGAGCAGCCTGCAGCCAAGCTCAGTAAAAAGGAACCTAGTGGCACTTCCGAGAAGCTTTTCCAATGTGCTTGTGGGAAATCTTTTCCTGCTTTGATGCATTTGAAGACACACCAGCGATTCAGCCACAATATCGATTGCTTTCCAAAAGAAAGGACAGAAAAGCTGAGGAAAAATGTATTTTACTGTCGGGAATGCCGGAAAGCATTCCATGGCCATCTTGCTTGGTTCAACCATGAGAAATGGCATGAAAACCATTCGAAAGATTCTCCAAACCGATTTCCATGTGAGGCCTGCGGGAAAGTGTTCATGACTGAAACGTTTTACTACAGACATCAGCGCATGGTGCACAGTGGCGAGGCTCCAGCAAAGTCATTTCTCCATCAAGTGGACCAGCTGCAGAAGAAAGCATTTGAATGTATAGACTGTGGCCTCAGGTTCTCCAGGCTGTCAGCGCTTCAATCTCATCAGCTTCACCACACAAGCTCTTTTACGGAAACGGAGAAATCGGTCCAGGAACATTCGCCTCTGCTCCATCACCAGGAAACCCTGGAAGGAGAGCTGAAAGTGACACGGCAGTTGAGACATCACGTCTTAGCAGAGGATGTTCTTCATGACATTGAGTCTGAAGATCACCCCAATGTTAATGAGCCCGAAGATGATGTGATGGAGAGTTATGAACCCGGGGACTTTAATGTCCTGGTGATAAGCGCAAGTGAATCGGACGAAGAGGCAGTGCAAGACTTGAGCCTTAACCTCGATTCCGAATCCGACCAGGAGGGCCATGGCAATAATTCAGTCAGTCATCTGGTTTCAAAACCAGAGCTTGACTTGAAAATTGTTCAGGTTGACTTCGACCATGCCAAGGAACAGAGCCCTCCAGCAGCTGAAAACAACGAAACCAAAGAACAGTATGATTGTCCAGAATGTTACCGGTGCTTTGTTAACGAGGCGTCACTGCGGGCTCACTTAGTGTGGCACAACTTTCATAAGGGGAGTCTTCAGACGAAAGGTCAGTCAGTGGAAGTATACACATGTGACAATGAAGCCCATAACTTTGCAGCAGGTGCTACTCCAGAATATAAACACGAAACTAACCATGAATTTAAGCAGACGGGTCTATTTGAACAGAAAACTGTAACATGTGACACGTGCGGTACAAAGCTTTCGCATTTGTCCGACGAACACGATGAACGACTACTTTGCCGAGATTGTGAGACGTCTAGCTTGTTAAACCACAAGCGCACCCGCGCCACAAAGAGCACAGAAAGTATCTCGCCCAGCGCAAAAGTGTACAATCCAAAAAACTCTTCTCGGCCCCAAGATTTACCACTGCGAGCAGTGCAGGAAAGGTTTTTGGTCTTTAGGAGCTTATTCGCATCATAAGCAAAGTCCAAGTCAATGTGTTGATGTGAGGCTTCGAACCGGCGTTACACAGCCGCTGCAACGTGGGCGTCCTCGCTCGAGCATGAAGGTCGCGTGTCCCGTGTGCGGTCGAAAGTTCCGGCACAAGGGAATTATGACGCTGCACATGCGTACACATGAAAATGGGAATCATCAATGTGAAGTCTGCAACAGAACGTTCCGTCTTTTTTCCAGTCTTCTCAGGCATCAGGTTGTGCATAGTGAGCTCCTCCCGCCACCGAGTAAGTCTTTTCAGCATCAGGTCGAGCAGCTGCAAAAGAATACATATAGCTGCCCCGACTGCGGGAAGCTGTTCTCTCGGGCCAAAGCACTTCAGTTCCACATGAGGTATCATGGAAATGAGAGTGGGCATTCGCCATCACCGCCGAGGTCTTGCGTTAGGCAAGAAGACTTTCAGTGTGCCACCTGCCTCAAACATTTCAGCAACAAGGCCTCCTTGCGAGCGCACAGAAAGCTCTGCGTTAAAAAAGAGCATCACGTAATGGAGTGTCACACCAAAAACCTCAATAATAATGAGTCGGTGAACTCTGAAGAAAGTGCGGTGAAGGTGCCGCATAAGTTTAAGAAGGAAATGGAGACGGTGGACATGGAAAGTCCAAATACCGTGTTTGAAAACGCCAGCGATTTGAGATACAAGTGTAACAGGTGTGAAAGAAGCTTTTCAGTTGTTGGGGCTTTGAACTTGCATAAAAGAATTCACGCCAAGGGTTACTCCAAAAAAGGAGCAAAAGCGACCTTGTGCTTATTGACGAGCGAGGAAGAGTTAAGACAAGATGACCAGTTTCCCTGCTCAGAATGTGGAAAGCGATTTTTGTCTAACTCTGCCCTTGGCTCTCATAAACGATGGCATACAAATGACAAACTTTCCTCTCTTAAAGAGCAGCTTCCCGACCGCTGTCTGCAGCAGGACTGCCAAACGTCCACACTGCAGCTTCAACCTGACATAAGAGCCAAGAGCGAGACCTCGGAAGGTCACGAAACATGCGCGCAAGGCCCTTTTTCCGATGAGCATCGCAACACTTTAGAAGCTCGAGATACTCAGACAGGTGACTCCTCGCTCAGTGCGATAAACTGGGTCATGAACGAGAGTGAATCCATCTCGGCAATACCGACTGCGCAAAATTACCAGTGTCCCCTCTGCTTGGCAAGCTTTTCCAAAGCCAGGGGCCTTCGTGCCCACACGTGGCAAGCACACTCCAAGAGCAGACAAGACAAACCAAAGAGCGAGTTAGACGCTCAGATCCCAAGTGTAGCCACAAGCTGTGAAATCAAGTGTGAAAATGTTACAACCGAAATAAGCAAAGACCCTTTAAGCAAAATTGATGCTTCTCCTTGGAGTGTCCCAAACCTTGAGTGTGGACTTCAGTGTGAAGCTGCTGCTACAATTCCTGACCATAAATTATGCCCAGGGTCTAAACTGGTGGTCCAGGCTCCTGATCCCTTAGGTGAGGCGTTACCGCTTATCAGCCGCCTCTCAGGACCAATCGTCAAATGTCTCTTCAAGTGCGGGAAGTGCGGCAAAGCATTCCAGACCGAGGGACAGTTAGAAACTCACAAGACCAAGGCAAAAAGCCGGCCTTTTTGCTGCGCCCTGTGCTGCAATGCCTTTCTAACCGAGAGCCAACTGCAGCAACACCTCGCCTGGCACGATGAGGTCCGATTTCGGCTACCCAACGAGGTTCGCTTACGTCTCAGTGCTGCTTTGAACACAAAGTCTGTCAGAGCCACAGGGAAGTCCTTTCCCCCTCACGGGCCAAAACAACAACCCGTGAAGCAAGAGAGCCAGTCGGTCATTAGTAGCCTTCATGGCGGCAAAGCCTTTCTTTCGTCATCCAAATTCTCAAACCGCAAATGTTTGCATTGTCAAAGTGCTGCGTGTGATTGCCCTCGCGCTTCTGTGACGGTGGATGACTTACGGGCCCTTTCTAAACACGACCGCACAGCTACTGGCGATTCCAGATGGCAAAGTGACAGCCCTGCCGCTGTGTCGTCAGGAGATACAGATGTCCTTACTTGCCTTGAATGTGGAGCTACTTTTAGTCAAGAAACTGATTTGCACCAGCATTGCACCAAACATGCACAAAGCATGTATTAAAATGTTTGTTTACACGTAAAGCTTACGAGACTTGAAAATTTGGATGAGGCGATGCATTATATGTCACTATATTAAATTAATTATCTGTCAATCCTCCCCATCCCAGGCTTTCCTTCACACTGGATTAGAGTTGTATAAATTAACAAACCCGCCTTGCGTAACCCTTTTAATACTTTCCACATACTCAACATTTGGGTATCATGGAGGCATTTACACGGTTCTAAGTTGAGAAATTGGAGCTAATAATTGCATCAAAATATATATACTTAGATTACATGAATGCATGTCACAAGCCTTTCTATTTAAAATTGGGGGAGGAAAATTGCTGCTGTCATTTAAAATATTGAAAAGAAGTCTCAAATAACAATGGCCGAGCAATTGTTCATTAAAAAAAGCCTGACATAGAGCGCTAATATACATCCATCCATTTTCTAATCCACTTTTCCTCATGAGGGTCGCGGGCATGTGAAGCCTATCACAGCTGACTTTAGGCAGCCGCCAGTCTAATGTACATTACGGCATGTACATATTGTTCTGCATGAATTGACTACTAAGCCCCACCCCTTTTGTTTCCATTGTTCATTTCCATATTGTGACAAAGCTATTTATTGATTAAAATTAAAATGTGGAACTTCTATTAATTTCTGATGGTTCTTAGTTACTTAAACCGCTTATTTTGGGGGAAGATTTGTGCAGTAAATATGAATTCAGCTATTTTTTTCTCCCCATAAAGTGACTAACATGCCTTTGCCTACATGTTTACATGCTGTTTTGGAACCTATAATAAAGGGATCTCTATAGTCTGAATTAGTGGCTTGTGTAATGACTTCACACCAGTTCACACAAAATCTGTGTGATGTACAGTGGTACCTCTACTTATGAAATTAATTGGTTCTGGAAGAAATTTCTTAACTAGAAAATGTAAGTAGAGATGCGTTTTCCATGTAAATGCCCTAATTCGTTCCAAGCCCCCTCAAAATTCAGACATACATGTTTCCTAAAGCATAAAAATGCATCAAGATATTTAACAAATACATGTTACAATTAGATTATTGCACAATACACGAGAGTTGTGCATAATGTAAAAAAACAATAGAGTAAAGACAAAAATGGTCATTTAACTTTCAACTTTCATATCTATCCGTCTACACACACAGACACGTTTGGTAGAGGTCCCGCTTAGCCAATGGGGTACCAGAATGATCCTGGGTAATAGCAAATGGAAGAGCAAGTATGTTGCGTTCAGGAAACTCGGCGCTGCGAGTAGCAGGCCATACTGTATTTTTACCTTTTGTATCTTAAATTTTCTTTTGTAACAAGAGGCAATATTTTCCTGTTGATACGTTTCGTAACTTGAAAATTTCACATGAAGACTCGTTTGCAAGTGGAGGTACCACTGTATATAAAAAGAACAATTCTTTCAACTTGCAGAGTAAAGTCACTGACAAAGTCTTCTTTTAGAATATTTGCTTATTTGAGTCATTGGCTTCATTGTCTCCTGCGTTTTATTCAAAGTGCGGGAAAATTTTGTTTGTCGTATTTCAACGTGCCAATATCCCCCCCCTTCGGTTTTGAAGTCATAAGTTCTCTGAGTTGACCTTATCGTTAGAAACATTGGTTTGTTGATAGCTTTTATGATATAATGCTAAGGTGGGGAGAGCACAGTATTTAGCCAATGATATAATTTTAAAGCCGGAAAATATATCTAGCCAGACTTCACCAATGAGTGGCATGTGTCATAGCAGTCAAAGGTTGAAAACAAGACATGGTTAAAAGAAAATGCATTTAGTTGACAGACCAAAGAAATGAAAAGACCATCATTCAAATCACCACTAAGTGCGCAACTGTTATGCATTGGCTTTGTGGATCAAGTGCTTCAGGACGTAGCAAATTGCCAAACAGTTTTGAGGGGGCGTTGTTTTTATAATCCATGTCATTAACCCTCCCCACATTCCTAAGAGGACCATGTCTTGTCGTCATAATTTGAAATCTGATGACTAATACAAATCTAACATCTGTGAGCGAAGAGATATTTGCTGCATCTCAATATGCGTACTGACCATCTTTTCTCACCTTTCCTGAAAACACTTTCCGAAATGCCTATAAAATACCTTCTTTAACCGTGAATTTCCCCCTATTTCTAGCCAAGCAGAGGAAAGTTGTGCAGGATAGCGGACCCGCAACCACTTTGGATGACTTGGACACTCAAGGGGAGTGCAAGACTGATGACCAGGACATTGACATGGATGGGATTCCGAAATCTGAGAGTGCTCACCAAGCGAGTGCAGATGTCCCTGATGGCCCAGGTTTATCGCCAACTGCACGCCCCATGAAGTCACTGTATAGGTGCCTGACATGTGGGAAAGCTTATTATTATCTGCTGTCTTTTCAAAAGCACCAAGCGCGACATAAGAGAAGGCCCTCCTTAGCTAAAAACCAGATTGGCGAAAGCGCTCATAAGTACAACTGCCCCATGTGTGGAATGACTTTCTACAGGGAAACCCGTCTCCGTGGTCACCTGCTGACACACATGTCGCGTGAGGTGCACAGATGCGATCAGTGCAACAAGACCTTTGAAAGCCTCAGTTCGTGGTTGGTTCACGATGAGTTCCATAAAACGAGGCCTTTTTGGTGTCTTAGTTGCCCCAAGGGTTTCAGACAAGAGGACTACCTGAATAGACACCTGCAAAGATACCACTTGGGCAAGCACAAGTGCTACATTTGTTCCAAGCGTTTTTCCACATCACCTCTGCTTAGCGACCACCTCAGCAGCAGCCACCCTTCATCGCGGGCCGACCTCGGTGCAACTAGACCAAAAATGGATGTAGTCGGGTCCGGTGATGAAGGTGTGATGGAGGGCGGAAACCTGCTTGCAAATCACAAAGAGGAGCGAGGACTGCAATTGTGTGTAGAAACCGAGGGAAGTTTGCAAAAATCTGGAGATTTAGAGAAATCTGGGGATCTCTTAGAGAATCAAGAGTTTGTTCAGTCCGACGTGCCAGATCGCGCGGAACTTGTGCACCAGCCCCCAAAATCATATACCTGGCCTGATGTTGAGGAAGTTAGAAAAGTAGGAGAAGCACAAATGACACAGGAGCTAGACGGGGGTGAGCAACCAGAACAAAACCAACAAGGAGAGCATCCCAAGTATTGGGAATTTGAATGTTTTGAATGCGGTATGGGCTTTGACGCCATCACTCAGCTTCATTTGCATTATGTTCAACATGCCGTTGGGGAGGTGCCGTTTCCTGACACTGAGGGGTGAACCTTCATTTATGTAAGACTGGTTCTTATGCCAGAGAGATTTCGGCAAAGGCGGGCGCTGCCTTTTCATGACGTGAGAGGGGGAGAGAAAAATGAACAGACTAAGTGATTGAATGGTTTTGCATATTTTTAATAAATGTCTCTATTGTCACCGTTTGATGTTCCTTGTCGTTATTCACCATAACGTGGTCAATTGTTACAGATACACACATCATTTTGTGAAAGTTCATGCAGACAGAAATTATTTGTGCTGTTTGTCTTTAATATATTTTGGATGAAATAAGTTATTTAACTTAACTATGCAGTAAATTGCTCTCATTCATAGTCATCCTGTTGAGGAAAAATTTGTCAAGTGGTGAAATTGACCTGCATTTAGTTAACAAAAGTAGATAACCATACATTTTCTGTACAACTTGTCGTCAAGAGGGTCACATGGGAGATGTAGCCAATCTCTCCTGGCTTTGGCCGCGAGTCAATCCCACAAAACATTCCTGATTACATTCACACATGTAAGACTATTTAGTTTTCAATTAAGGTCACATTTTTTGGAATGTGTGGAAGCCAGACCTGTCTGAGAAAACACAATCACTTGGAAAACAAAAAAATCACTCAGGAGGCCTGAGCTGAGATTTTTAACCCACAATCTTCACTAGTAAGCAGATGTGCTACACTTCCATGTTGAAGTAGAAAGTGAAATTAAAAATCTGTTGAGGAAAATCTGACAACTCAAACAACTTGTGATTGGCTCCATCTCACCTGTGACTCAGATCAGGATACACATTATAGAAAACATGATATAGATTTTGATTCATCCACTGAGCGAAGGTAAAATTGGTACAATTGGTACAATAGCAAAATTCACACATAGGGAAAATATAAAAAAGCCACACTGAAGCGAGATTAAATGTAAATATAAACAAAATATTCAAATGTTTCATTTTAATGGATGGCAAGAAATATATACAGCCCAACATTCGATTTGTTGCAGTTTGCATGTTCTCCCGTGGGATACTCCAACTTTCTCACACAATCCAAAGGTTCCATGACTATTATAAATGTTCAATTGTAAGAACTCTGAAGGTGGGCGTGATTGGTTAGATGATGCCCTGCGATTGGCTGGTGCCCAGTACAGGGAAATTAAAACGAAGCAAGTCGTTCGCTTCACCTTCCGTTCCAGTAGGTGGCAGTACTTCGCGTCAATTACAAGAAGACCCCTCCCCTCTTCGGCGGCTGCTCCTCAGTCGTGACGTCACGCAGGCTGTGGCTTCAGGATCTCCAGTTCTGTGGGCTTTGTGAGGAAACGACGTTGTGATGTTTATGTGGATAACTCAGATCAGGTAACATTAAATTACATCATCAAGCACACTCGTTCTCATGCAGTTATCGTTCTAAACGAAAAGCGTTTTATTATTGAGCGAGTCACAGCTGGAGTAATATCCCAGTAAATCACTGAATTTATGCTAACTATGCTACCGTTATATGTACAAATAAGGTGTACTGTACTGTGTTTATCCATCTTCAATTTGCGTCTTAGCACACAACTGATGCAAGTAAATGTATTTAACCCATTTATATATATCCGACAGCTGCACTCCCACCTCCCATCGCCCGTCTATTGTAATACAAATGCATTATCCCATCCATTCTCGTGCCTGTGGCCATCTGGATAGTGCACAATAAAGACTAGCTGATACCCACAAGTAGGTCATTTGTTGCAAATAATTTTAATGTAAAAAAAAACAGACTTGCGCCGACGCTCCTCTCCTTATCCTCAACTTCAGCAGCCATCCTTCCAGCCGCATCAACGCAGACTTTTTTCAATTTCTTCAGCTTTTCAAATAGTTCCTGTAGGTGTTTATTTACGGAACTGCAGTGCCCCCCCCCTTCTTTTAATATATGTGCGAAGAAAAGTAAAAAAAAAATGTAAGGGCTGAAACTCGTGTTTATGTACACTAAAGACGTATTGAACAAAAGTCATCAGTCGTGCGCGCACACCCTTCAGTGATCTCTGTTGATAAAGTCCACTTGTGAACCAGGGGTGATTCTTGGATTAGCGGTTTTCGGGGTAATACCACGAGCGTGCGTGGGGGCGGGGGAGGGTGAATCGGGGAATCCGCGAATAAACTAAAATGGTTATTTAAATAATCAAAATCTTTGGATGTTTCTGGAGTAAACCAGCCCCATACAGGTGACGGTGAGTACTAAAGTCAGTTCCTTGAACCCTTAGCAGGTCCGCCTCACAGTGCAGAGTTGTAGGATTCGATTTTGGGAAAAAGATGGGAAATATTTATGTTGAATGTCTCATTCACAGGTTTTTTGGGGGAAATATTATTTAAATGTGTTTTATTTAATTTGGAAATGTTTGGAAGCTCATCAGCATTCACACAATAATAGTTATCCTATTTGTGTTCTTGAGCCATAGAGACGTGTGAACTCGTGCAGCGTAGGAGCCATGCTCAGCCCAGCCCAACTGGAGAGCGGGCCAGACCCATTGAGCACCCAAACTGCTGTGGATCCACCGCACAATGACACCGATTCTACTGAGGAAGCACCAATTCAAGCAGGTGCACAAGAAAGAAGGCATGTATCCGTTGAGGAGACCAACGGAACCCAAATTGATAAAACACCTGCAGATGATTCTCTTCAACAAGTTACAGGGACTGTTGAACCCTCAGACAACACAGAAGAGATGGCGGCGGATCAAAGTCAAAACACAAATGCTCCATCAGAGTTGACACCTGATGCAAACAAAGATCCCGGGAATGAAGAACAAAATTCAAAGAAAAAGGACAGACGTTTCCCCTCCAAGAAAGCCATGGTAGATCCTCTGAAGATGGACATGACCAAGCCGTTGGTTATGCCACTCACATGTGAGTTACTTGACATCCTTGTGTCATTTTGTTAACACTGAGCAAGATTGTTGTGGGCTTCAAATGAAATGGCAGATTTCTTTTCAGCAAAAATCTGATTTCCAACCCCCACATCCATGTGTTTTTTTTTTCCAGATACAAAAAAAAAAATCACAAGTGATTGCAAAATAGTCTGCCGTTTCTGTGCAGACAGTGCTTTGTGGGCTTCTTTAAATTATGATAGCAGGCTGGATCCAAACGTAATGGCCTGTCTTAAAATAAAAAAATAAAAAAATCCGAATATGGCAACATTGAGCTAGCAAGACAGAAGCAACCCTTAATATGGGATTGTCTGATGTTAGACAGTAACCATACAAAATTAAGAAAAACAGTAATCATAGCAAAATAAATAAAGACCCACAATAACAACAAAACAAAAAACAACAATAAAACAACCCACCAAATTTTCTATTTCAATTTTTTGGCCTTCCTAGAATTAAATTGAGAGGGGAGGGGGAGCCTTGTATGGCACTATTCCAGAGACCAGCCCCCTCAGGACCCTTGTCACAGGTCCCACATCACATACCCGACCTGCCTAATCTGTGTGATACAAGGATTCCTGATTGAATTTTTGATTTAATTCATCCACAATTTTCAATGCAAAATCCTGAAGGTCATTAATGAAACCATAGTAGAGAGAACCACACTGTTCTTTTTACATCTCAGCCATTACTACTATTACTATACGGAATTCCCTCTGTTCTAAAATGAGTTTGGGCTATTTTTCAGCATCGGAGCTCTCCCTGCAGTGCATCGAGTGCCACATCATCTTCAGTGACTCCAAGAGCAAACAGCGCCACCTGAAATTGAGCCACCCAGTCGAATATGAGCAGTGCATCTTGAGGAATTCGCTATTCACCTGCTACCATTGCAACAGCCACTTCACCAACTCCACCGAGCTCATGGCACATCAGAAAACCCACATCGAAAGGAAACCCTTCAAGTGTCCCCTGTGCGGCCAGGCCTTTAAAAGGTTGTCCGAGCTCACGCTTCATAAAAAGGTGCACATTGGGCAGGATGGCTACACCTGTCCCGACTGTGACAAAACATGCAAAACAATCACACTGCTGAAGTACCACAGTCGTGTCCACACTGGGGAGAGACCGTATGTTTGCAAGGAGTGTGGGAGCAGGTTTAGCATGTCCCATGCACTGCAGAAACATAGGCAGTCCCACCTGCCCAAAACTGCCCAAGCTGGCGAAGATGCAAAAACCAAAGCACAACGGAAAAAAGAGCTTGGTAAGAGAAAGTATTAGGATGCACAGTGCAGAAATCACTTGTTGCTCACGGGATATATGTGTGTGAGACGATGGCATATATATATATATATATATATATATATATATATATACACACACACATACAGGGTCACACAAAATGATCTGACACATTTGTAGGTTAAATAAAAGGTAAATAAAGTAAAGAAACAAAAAAGTGTTTTCATTTTCAAAAGGTACATATAATGCGATTTTTTTTTCATATAGTGCCATTTTGCCTTTACAATGCCATTGTTTTTTCTTTCTTTTTCGAATTGGACTGGTGTGCATCACGCTTTCATTGTGGAAACGTTTATCAAAACAAAACAAATCTATTACTGCAACACAACAAGCATTCCGTTTGCACTTCAATCTTGGAAGACATGATCCTGTACCAGCTTGAAACACGATCTTGTTATGGGTTGCCAACTTCGGCATTGAAACGAAAATCAACTGGCAGACCTCGCACCGCCAGAACTCCACTTAATTTTTAAAACATCATGAAACAGAATGGCCTTATATGTACTTAACGCCTTTTTGCTTCTTTACTTTATTTGCCTTTTATTTAACCTACAAATGTGTCAGAACATTTTGCCTGACCGTGTGTGTGTGTGTGTGTGTGTGTGTGTGTGTGTGTGTGTGTGTGTGTGTGTGTGTGTGTGTGTGTGTGTGTGTAGAGAGAGAAAGATATATAGATACAGATACAGATATATAAATTCCTTATACCTGTATATTACATTACATTATGACTGGGTGCATGCGCAGGTATTATTTTTGTCCACTTGGGGTCCCAGTACTCACTTTGATGTTGCTCTGTGGTCAGTGACGAAAGTATTCACAGCAAAATCCCACGGAATAGAGAAAAACCTGTGACATCAAATTGGTTTATGGATGACAAAGTCTGCGATAGAATCAATCTGCAAAAAGGACAGCACGATATGGCGAAAGATTACTGTTCTTTGAATTTAATGGTGTGAATGTACCAAATGCCGTCATGCATTTCTGCTTCTTTTATCTTTAGATGCCTCAAAACCCAAGTATCCCTGCTCTCTTTGCAAGGCTACTTTCAAGAGTCCCAAGACGCGCCTTCGTCATCTTACAAACAAGCACAATGTGTCCCTCAATTCACTTGGTAAACCCATGCGAGCGAGGTCACACACGGATCACTTAACTCCAGTAATAACGCCGATATCCGTTGCCCAGCCGTGTTTGCTACAGTTGGAGCCCAATGGGCCTCTTCAGAAAGTCGACGGCAATATCGACACCGAGCCAATACGAAGGCTTATTGAATCTTTGGGAAACATTCAGAAGGTAAACCAAGTGGTGATTTTGGGCCAAGTGCCCCCTCATGCACCACCTTTGGAGGTTCAGCAGATCTCAGAGCTGTCCAAAGCAGTCAATTTAAACCTCAACCCACTCCAATCAGATTCTATGGAACTTACACCGGTGGAGTCCAAGACTGGGGAAGGAGACTTTTCAAACAACTCATGTGATCCGATGGAGCAAACGATCATACTGGAACCAATAACACCTGATGGACAGTTCATCAACCCGCCCTTCTCAGACTTGGGCCCACATATTATGTCAGGTGAAAGCCTGGTGCTTGGTCTTGCTCAAAGTGAACACAGGTTGGAGCCGGAGGGAGAGAAGATGCATCAAATTCATCCTCAACTTGAACTTAATGCAACCAACTCCAATAAGTTTAAACCGTTGGTCTTCCATCATGAAGGAACAGACTTCAAGCAAGACCTTGAGCAAACCGTCATCCTAGAACTAACCCCTGTCCTGACACCACCTGCTGAGCTCCAGCAATCACCAAATGAACAACAGCCACAAATCCCAACCCCTTCATTGGTGCCAACCACTGAACTGGATAAAACTCCCTACCAAAGTATGGTAAATGAGCATGACGCTGGCTCACCAGTTCCATCGTTGGGGCCTATTGTTGAGCAGAACTTAGCATCTGTACAAAGCGCCGTTCCACTGATGGGGCCTGCAGTTGAGCAGAACCTGACATCTTTGCAAACGACTCAACAAGATCCCGCCGCTTCCACTTTTGCCTCACCACAGGCACCCGCGCAGGCTTTAGGAGAAGCTGGAGATGACTCGCAGGAGAAGGCTCAATCGCAGATTCAAAACGTCAGTCAAGTTCCTGTGCCCTCATTATCTGATAGTGGAAACTCCCTGGAGTCACGAGAGCAGACTACACAGGGTGAAGAATTTCCGGTTGATCTAAAGGAGGACAGGAATCAGGTGGAAAGTCCGTCCGATGTCACGGATACTTCTGTTCAAAAGGGCCCGACACATTCATCCAGCAAACAGGGAGCTCAGACCTCGGAGTTACCCGTGAATGTAATGTCAGCTCAAGAGCTTGTGAAAGTACGCAAAAGAAAGCCAGCCAGGGCCTTGATCATACAAGGTTATATGCAAGAACTGATCGGGTCCATACTTGATGAAGATTTACAAAATGAAGGCAAACCCGCGAAACGCAAACGAACCAAAAAGTCCCATCTTGTTAACCTGAGCCCGCAAAAGAAAGAGAAGAAAAACAAAAAACAAAGAGTGCCTTCTCAGCAATGCCAATCTCTCCCAAAAGAACCCACGGTTGATATGGCACCAAATCTCTTACAGAATAAAGTGTCATCAAAGAAGAAGGGAAAGATTGCCATGAAAAGTCAAAAAGCAAAGAGCACGGCATCTTCGGCTGAGGTCAGGATGTTGTCGTTAACCAACGATTCGCAAGGAAGACAGAAAATGACGAAGAAAAAAATGAAAAAAGAAGATGCAGCAAAAGATCTGCATAAAAATAAACAAAAGCCTCCAGTTAAAAAGAAAAATCCGTCTAAAATCACAGCAAAGGGTCATTCCAAGAATTCAAAGGTAACAAAGATGACAAATAAAGGGCGAAAGAAAAAGGACGAGGCAATCAGCCCCAAAAGCAACCAAACCAAAGGCCAAGCAGAGTCACCTGGCACGCAGGTAACACAAGACTCTCTCCTATTGCTCAAAGGTCATAAGCAGCCCCAACTGAAAGTTCACAAATTGGACCCTACCAAAACATCTGGGCAAGAAATTTCACCTCGGGATAACCCATCCCAACACAGCGAAGACAACCCGGCAAACCCCAAAACCAAGACTGCAAATAATCCCACCGATGTTGCTAAGAAAAAGGGGAAATCCAAAAAGCGCCAAAAGAATCTCACATTGCTCTCCTTTCTAAAGACATCCCACCAATCGCCCGGAACCCAACTTGTCAAGCCAAAGACCGGTCTAAAACGCAAAATTTCCTCAAACGTGGAGACCGAAGGGGTGATAACCGCCGCCCATTCCAAGCGAGCATTAGAGTGTAAAAACTGCGGGAAGGTATTCACTGAAGTTGCCTCCCTTCAGAAGCACAAGGCGATGGTGCATATTTTAGAAAGTCCCGAGCTTACGTACACGAATGGCAACATTTTTGAAGGGGTCTCCAGATTAGGTGCCGACCATCAGGAAAGAGTTATTCGACTGATGAATCCGAGCACTGGTTGGGATCATGAACCGGATTTGGCCTTGGAGGCCAGGGAACCGAGTGTCTCATTTACTGCCGTGATTCCATCTCCATCTTTGCCTGCTGATGAAGGCGATGTTCAGTCTGCTCCGAAAGCATTCCATCCCATCAAAAACAGCAAGACTTCTAATAAGGATCCTCTCTTTAAAAGCACCACTTCATCAAAGCAAAATGAATCTGACAAACCGCAAGAACGTATACCCAAGAACCCCTGCTTAGAAACCGAGCACCCGGACATCAAGAATGATGCCGTTCTCGGGGTAGACCTCGTCCCCGATGGGGTGCGCAATGGGAGTAACAGCGCGGCTTTGCCTCAGGATAACACTTCCCCAAGTGAATCGGGTGAAGCTGCTAGTTCTGAAGCAAGTAGCTCGGAAAACACAACTGATGATCAAGCGACCGATGTGAGAAGTTTGCAATCGGTGTCGTGTTCCACGCAACAAGTAGGAGTTAAAGATGAGGAAGAGGAGGTGTTAGTCCAGAAGAAAAAGGAAGCGGGGAGGGGGGCTACAAGGTGCGGAGGAGTACATCGGAAAGGTTTGGATCCAGGTGCCGTCACGGAAACTGAATTGGAAGGAGAGCAGGAGGATTGTCAGGTTATTTATGAAAAACTTGAGTGTAATTCCCAAATTACTGATGAAGATGAGACAATGGCACAGACTTCCTTGGCAGATATTCAACCCAGACCTGATCCCCATAGAAGCCCTTCTACTGCCGCTATTATTTCCCCAACACCCTCCATCGTGGATGAATCCAGTGTGTCTCAAAGAAATTCAGACAGGGAGAGTCAGCCATCTCCAGGAATTTATCTTGAGAAGGTCGTCAGAGCTGAACCCGAGTTGGCCAACCGACAGCCGCACCTGATAACTTCCACGATGAATGAAAGACAGGTAAACGGTCAGGTGCTGTAACACCATGTTGCGGGCTGTGTACCTTACAAAAAGCATACAAATGAATACGACACTCAATGAACTCAAGGCTATAATCCCTTGAATGTTTTTTTCCCCCAAAGGATTTAAAGTGCACTGCTGAAAATGAGATGCAAGCTGTGATCAAAGTTGAGGAGAGGACATCAGATCCACCGCTTGGCGCACCCTCGTGTCTTAAAGAGAGCGACAAATCGGGAGCAGGCACGCAGACGCAGCAGAACCGAGACATTCAGACGGTTCTGGTGAAGCAGGAGAGCAGGATCACGCTTAATGACGCCCGGTCCACACTGCATAACAGACACAGGCGTTGGAATGTGGAGCAAGTCACTGACCGAAACTCGCCCAGCCCACGTAAGTGCTCATTCCAGAAGAGTTTGCAACCTCAATATGAAGCATCCATGCGTATTAGAAGTACACATTCCTTTATTAAAAAAATAAAATGAAAAAGGTACCGTATTGGCCCGAATATAAGATGGTGTTTTTTGCATTGAAATAAGACTGAAAAGTGGGGTCGTCTTATATTTGGGGTCTAGACATTATACCCATTCACGACGCTACATGGTGCCAGATATCATTGAAGCGAATGCTGAACTTCACTCCCCCAGGCCAAAGTGAACCCCTGTCACGAAGAATACAAATAAAATAGCGGTAAGAAAGAAAAGAGAAAATAATCGAAGACATAACATAAAATGGAGAAACGTAGCGACAATCTGGAGAAAAGTGGGTCGAAGATCGGCCAGGTTAACCGGCAGCTGAGGAGAAGTTATGATGTAATTTACATTTAAAAAACCAGAAGCCGTTCATTTACGAATGTGATTGCACTTTAGTTTACATATTTAAATGTTCAGATACAGTATTAAGTTTTGAATGAGGCAAAATCTATCAAATATTCAAATATATTGTTATAATCATTTATTTCAGATGTACTGTAATTATTTTGTATAAAAATTAATTTGGTGTTCAAAAAGTCTTTTTTTCAAACTTGAGTCTTGAAAAGAGGGGGTCGTCTTATATTCGGACCAATACGGTATGTGTGCACCTATGAGTCCAAAAGTAAAAATATGTATTTTGTTATGGTCAATAATAAACATTACCCGTTTTGATAATTTGGCACAACTGGGGGGGGGACGTCTCTACTTGTGTTCACTTAAATTGTACTTATACTAAGAAGAAAAGTCACGTTACATGTGGCATGTTGCTGTTTGAGAGCTCGTTGGCTCGACTCTTATGCTATCAAAGCAATGTGTTCAAAACAAATCCAACAAAGCCTCTTAACTTTGTGTGCTGAGCAAATTAAATGTCAATCTGTTCCGAAAATGACACTTGCTTGCTCACAGTCTCAGACGCTGAGGAGACGTCTAGCGACTGCCGCACGTCCCCTGACTCAAGCAGCAAGCAGTGCATCTTCTACCCGGTGAAGGCGGAAGAGAGGGAACTGCCCCTGGGTGCTGGTCACACCAACAGTGGAACACCAGACGCATCCGTTGATGTCAGACGGACGCCGCATCCAACCACTGGCTGTCATTTATGTGAGTGCTTGGCTGTTTTCAGATGTGTTGGCACTAAATTTAAGATCACAGAAGAGCTTTTGAACTGTCAATGTTTACGCAGACGAAGACACTCATCAGGACCACCATGATTTGAGAGGACCAGAGATGATGGATGTTCATGACTGTCCCGATGGACAAGGTTTGTTTTCTCTTCTTCACTTATAGGAGACTGCTGCACACATGTCATTATTTGCAAACGTGGAACTGTATGAATAAATGTTGTAGATTCCGGCTTGTTTGCACCTAAAATAAATCAGATGATGCACTAACATGCCAAACGATAGTTTACCCTTCACGTTGTCTCAGTTTGTTACAATCAAACATTAACTGTGAGCAACTTTGAACGCTCAGCAGAAGCGGAGTGTCAGCAACCACCAGACATGCGGCGTTTACTTCTCCAGACTTCTGATGAAGAGGATGCAAGAGTTTTCGAGTTGTCGCAACCTCATGTTGACGCAGAGGCCGAAGTCCTGGCCTACTTGGGCAAGAACCAAGGCGACTGCACACAACGACCAGATGGGACAACACAAACGTAAGGAGCAACTTTTTCCTTATTACAAAGAAAAATACTTCACTATGATACACATTATCCCCAAACAATATTCAAATTGAATATTAGAGGTCATTGTGAAATTTAGATGATTTGTGGAAATATTGTACTATTTTTTGGATTGTTATATTACAATTCAAGCCTTGTAGAGTCTGTGTGACAGGAATTATATAAGGAAATAAAAACCTTGAAAAAATGCTCAAACCGTCTTTGTTTTTTGTTTTTCTCAAGGGTGTTCAAAGCAGGAACGAGAGAGACCACCGAGCCCATTGAATACTTCTCCAGATATTTTGGCTGGGAAACCTGGGTGGAAATGGGCCGCTACACCAATCAAACGTCTAACTGCGTCACCGTGAAGGAAATCGCCCAGTTTGTTGGGATCCACATCGCAATGGGAACTTTGAAGGTTTGTGCATGCAGTTCTCGTTTGTGTGACTTTCACTTGTAGATGCAAGACTTAACTGACCTAATGTAGTTTGACTTTCCCCCGCCTGGCCCCCAGTTTCCCAGCCCGCGGCTCTACTGGGACAACTTGACGAAGGTGCCCTTGATTGCAGAAGCCATGCCGCTTTCCCGCTTCCTTCAACTGTCGCACTTGTTGAAGCTTGCCTCCCCTGCTAAGGATCCTCACAATAGTAATACAAGAGAAAGAACTCGTATTGACTTTTCTAATCATCCTGCAAACAGGAAGGACCAAAGGGGATTGGCAAATGACTCCGAGGACCCTTTGTGGAAAATTGGGCCGTTATTGTGCCGTTTCCAAAAAGGCTGCCAGACACTAAGAAGACGGGGTGACTTTGCAGTGGATCAGTATTTAATTCCCTTAACTGATAAGGTGCACGATAACAGGTTGGCTCTGTATAGCACCACATTGATTGGATTTGGGGGTTTTCTCCTTCATGTGGACCTGAAAGCGGATCTGCGCGATAAGGAGGATGTGATTGAGAAAATGATCCCCAAAGGCAGCAATGTGTTTCTTTGCAAGCAAGAACTCTCCACTCCCGCCATGCTGGAGCGCCTCTTAGTGGCCGGGATCCACGGTGCAGGCCGGGTGGGCGGAGCCCAGGGCCAGATCGGAGATGAGTTTGTTAGCTCAGACGGCAAACTGGTGCTGCGCAGGTCACACAGCGGCTTCATTCTCTCCACGGCAGGAAACTGTCACAGAAGCATGGCTTCGCTCATCAGCAACTTCGAGAAAGCCCAGGCGGCGGTGCGCCTCAACAGAGATTTGTTGAATCTTTACTCCATCCCGGTTACCACCTCACCTGCAGGTTGGCCTCTCGCTGTGCTCTGGTACCTAACAGATATGGCTTTGGTCAACTCCTGGCTCTTGTACAGACACAATCACATGACCACATCAGCAACGTTATCTTTTATGGACTTCAGATTGGCAGTAGCCAAAGCCATGATCCACTCCAGCGGCTCAGACTCTCAGAACTCTGTCCTCCCTCAATCCTCTCCGGCGAAAGCTGATGCTAGAACTGACCCACCTAACCCCGGCACAATAGAAGAAAGCCCCTCCCGACGCCGCAACACGGTACGACGGTTCAGGCCACTGGCCAGAGCAGTTAGCTGAGGGAGAAGGGGGCAGATGTCGTTTTGGCGACTGTCAGAGGACATCCCGAGTTCTGTGCCTCAAGTGCTGTGTCTTTCTCTGCATCTCGCGCAACCACAATTGCTTTTTGAATTTCCACAATCAGACAAGTTCGGGAAGCCTCTAGCACAAGATCTTTCTTTCAGTCTTACTTTTCTGCATGTTCCTATTTTGGTCATGAATGAGGTCACCACAAGCTGTTAGGTGCATCAAAATATTCATGAATTGATAAGAACAGTGACACAAACAAACACTTTGTCACACCAGCTGGGTTTTTTTTAATGCTTTTGCAGTGTGACAGTATATATAGTATATGCTTATCTACACAAATTCCAAAATAAGTTACTTTTATTTATTTATAACTGTTAATAGACAATGTTTCCTCATACAGTGGCTGTGATTTGAATACCCACCATCCCATAAAGGCCAGGAGTTTAATTGGAAAGAGGCTTTTACTTGTACAAATGCATTTTTATCCCCCCCCCCCTAAAAATAAGTAATGATCCTTAATTTAAAAACTAGTGCAATATGATTCTAAAATGTGTTACCATCAATTGTTATTACTGCTTGCATCAATCACTAACACATTGTTTCCGATGATTTTTCTGGTCTGTTCTACCTCTAAACTTTCTGTTAAACTTTGCAAGTCAATGTTGCATCCAGCAACTCTTTGAAATCCATCAAAAACGTCAAAAACGTCAGCTGTGCAGATGCCACCTGTTGTGGTCAAGACCCGTGCTGTGACACATGGTGCTATACTACAGTCACCTATTAGTGCCAGATTCCTATTTTTTTCCTGGATGAAGTGTCTGTTTGAGGTATGTTTTTATTATTTATGTCGCAGCCAGCAATAAATCTCTTGTTGGAGGCTACTATCAGGACAGTCTGGGTTTTCAGTGGGAAAAATGCCCTTACACGCCCTTAACCAGTATATTGGAACAGCACTAAATACGTCTGTTGTCTCGTTTTTGTTCTCCCTCCTTCACAATGATATGCACTACTCATGTTGGGCTTCTGAAACATTTCTGTTATGAAGTAACAAAATTGAAAATGAAACAAATTGTCAAGTATGTGACCTTTAAGAGTGTGTAAATTTGGCCAATTTTGCACACTATTAAGGCTGTATTTACCTCCACGAACAAGGTAGCTTTGTCTCAAGTTCATATCTTTGTCTCCTGTCACGAGTTATTTTTTTAATGATTTAACACTTCATGTGTGTGTTTCTGAATTGCGACTATTGTTTCGTCTGCTGTTGAATTGTAAAATTATTAATTTATTTTCTTTTTGATTGGGAGTCTTGATTGAATAAAGTTGCATTGGAGAAAAGTATCATAGGGGAATCAAGAGCAAAAACGCCTTAGAATCATTTAAACTTTATTTTTCTATTTTCACTGAAAACTTCCCATGAACATACTTGTATAAAATAATCCAAAACAGCACACGTTTGAAGTTTTGTGCTGCACTAAGTAGGAATCGCCTGCTGCATTAGGATAGGTTAATGATGGACTTGTATGTTCTTGACTTGCGAACAGATTTTGTGGTTCAAGGAACGTAGCTTTTTTTCGTGACCTCTTTGTCATAAGCACTTCATTCATAAGTACCGGTAATACAAAATGCAATTGCTCTAATTGGTCACCAATTGCCAGTATATCTACATTTTTTTCAAAAATCTGTTTTAAAAGATGCTAATGTATGCGAGATGAGAGAACATGAATTACCAAATGCAACATTTTGTTGCAGGCCTCATAGGGCTGTTATGACTTACATATAACAATATACAATACAATACATGCTGATTTATATAGCGCTTTCACAACAGCGGCAGCTGTAACAAAGCGCTTAACAAAGCAGTTAACATAAAGTAAAATAATAAACACAACACACAACATAAAACACGAACAAAAAGTAAAATAATGAACACAACACATGACATAAAACACGGACAGTCGTGCAGTCCTAACCACTTTTCCCTCATACGCTTTGTTGTTAAAGCAGTTTGAGATGAAAGAGGAGAGAATCAAAGTGTCCTTTCACCAGTGGATCAGAGACGTCATGCTCAAAATGTGCACACGTCGGTTACAAGCTAAGTTTCAAAGTCAACAAGAAGCTGTAGCATCCATTGACGAAAAAAGAGATTGGTTCACTTCTCTGTCCCATGCAAATCCATTCCAATTCCAAGCGGTGACTCTCAGTTCCAAATACGCATCGGCGCAGAAGCCAACGCTCCTCTCTCCTCATCCTCAACTTCAGCAGTTATCCATCCAGCCGCACCAACGCAGACTGTCCAACAGCGCCGACGTCTCCACTGAACAAAACGGGGCTGTGAAAAATGCTGCCATTACAGGCGCAAAAACACAAGCGCCCGAGGCTGTCCAGCACCGACAGTCAATGGCGCCGACATTCCTCCCAATCAAAATCTGTGCTGGTACAGGCGTGCTGCCGGCGCCACCACCAAGCACAGATTCTTCTCCTTTGACGAATGTAAGGGCCAAAAACGCTGAAAACAGTCCACATCAAGTCCACACGACGAAACAACAAACATGTGACAAAACAAAAGACAAAAACTACAAAAAGAACAAAAAAGCAAGGCTCTTGAAGAGCACTTGCCGACGGCTGCCTACACGGGCGCCATCTTGGAAAAAAAAAAAAAAAAAATGTAAGATATAAATGTAAGATCACCTTGTACTATCACATACAGTGTACACAACAAATTGATGGATGACTACTTTTGAAATCCGAAGCCAGTAAATATTAGCCAACAGGCAAACTCCGCCTAGAAAGGCCGGAAGGATCCTGATTCAATGGGCCAACCTCAAAATTTTAAGGTGGATGTGCAAACTGCTCGTCCACCGTGCCACAAATTGTGATTGTGGTCTACTATTTTTGTTTTGGGATATGCAATTGTCATGTTCAT
This sequence comes from Hippocampus mohnikei, assembly GCA_026261675.1. Classification (NCBI taxonomy): domain Eukaryota; kingdom Metazoa; phylum Chordata; class Actinopteri; order Syngnathiformes; family Syngnathidae; genus Hippocampus; species Hippocampus mohnikei. The sequence continues at coordinate 11,582,414 of JAKGUB010000556.1, read as the reverse complement.
CCTCAGTGTCTCATTCAGGTGTTGTGAAGGGCACTGCCAACTTTTCAAGTTAAAATCTGATTAACTGTGCACATTTTTAAGTCTCAATGCATTAATGGCACTGTAATGTCTTAAATGTGGCTACGACCGTGATGATGATGCCACTATAAACATAATAATACAGAATCCTCTGGAGTGAGTGTACTGTAGTGTAAAGATTTGATTTAAATAAAGGCAACCAATGAGATTTTCAAATGAAACTCGTCACCAAACTTTGATCACGTGACCAAATATCCTCATCGAGTAGGCGCTAAACGGGCGATTTTTATTCTTTTTCTCAGTTTGCTTGAGTCCAATTGCATGTGCACGTTTGAAATACTAATTGGAAACTTGCGCGCGTACAGCTTGAATTTGTTTGGCTTAGAGGTTCGTTTTTCTTGGTTTACTTCGTGGTTAGGAACGGCAGCCATCTTAGTTGCCCTCAACGGCCATGGTCTCGCATCAGGAAGCGTCCGACTCCGTTCTATGCGTTTACTTCTCGGGGGGTCAATTCTGTCAGTCCAACTAAATTTAAACAGCGCAGTGAGGTAATGTACTTGTCCATCAAGATCTTATTTCGAAAATGACTTTGTTTTTCGGGTTCGGTTTTGCCGCAATCATTTGCAAATATATTTGTTGGCGCCATCCATGGGGCCAAACTTAATGAAATGCACGAAAAGTGTACGATGCTCTTTGAGCGGCATTCTGTGTTGTTAGCGCTAACTCGCAGAGCACAGTATGGTAGCCTAGCATTACGTTGGTTCGCTACTTTGTCATTACTGCATTTTGGCGCGTATTTACTGTCCATAACCACCTACTAGGGGTATACGTACACATGACAATTTTTAGAGTGGTTCAGAATGAGACGAATAATGCGTTCAATGTGTAGATAGTTGCGCCCGAAAGTGTTTGCTACATTGTGCTAACGAGCCAGACGCTAGCGGCCTGGGAAGGCTAAAACTGAATTGACGTGAATTGAAAGATTAGCGGCGGAAATAAATCAATCCAATTAATTTACGTCGTTTAATACGTTGTAAATGCGTAGATAGTAAGTGTTGGCATCTCTCGTTTTTTCTTTAATCAATTGAATCTTAAATATTAGGTACCTCGCGAATGTTTTTAATGAACCGTATGGAACGATGTTTAGATTTGTATCGTTATAGCATAATAACATAATTTGATTTTTTTCAGAAAAAAGCAAATTCAACAAACATCATGAATAATCCAGTTTCCTCAATTCAACAATTGAAGATGACCTCTGGTTGATTGTGAATCTATAAACATAAAAAAGCAACAATTTTTACCAATTTTATGTTAATGTTGTGAGTGTTGGTTGAAATGATTTGGGCAACTAACTATTTGACCTACAATATTTTGTGCAGGATTTTACCGTGGCTCCTTAATATTCCATGATGGACTCTGACATTTTAAATATTGAAGATATTGTGATGGGACGGGGACTGCCAAATCCAACCCCACAAGCCCCCCCAGAAAAACCGGCGGAGCCGTTCAAACGGCCCATCACCTTGAATGGACCTCTTGCTCCAACTGCTCAACCCTGTGAGTAAAACATATCGTTGTATCACAAGACATTGTGTTGGATGAATAAAAACTATATTTAAAATAGTATGTCTTTTTGCCACTCAATACCATTCAAAGAAAACAAAAATATAAAGAAAAATTGACGTTTTTGTACGTCTTTCTGGTGGCTTGTTTATTTTATTTTATTTTTTTCAATGTTTTGGCTGAGACGCAAATGTTCCTGACCAAATCTCAGTGTTTCTGACTAGGGGTACACCGACTGAGTGGGATCCTTTTTCTTTTATATGCAGGAAAAATCCCAAGTCCTACCCTTTGGCCACAGGAGACAAGCTAGCTACCATTTCAAAACAAATATGACTCAAATGCACTTAACGTGCTTGTCTGGGGTTCTCACTTGTTGCCTTTTCTGTTGTCCTTTCAGACCAGCATGAGAATCTGCAGTGTTTCCAGTGCTTCATCACCTTCTGCAATGCCAAAGCCAAGGAAAGACACATGAAGAAGAGCCACCGGGAAGAGTACAAGCAACAACTTCAACAGGTGTGCTTTCTAGAATCGGCTGCAAATCTGACTTACTCCATTTTCCGTTTTCTGTACCTGTTTGAAGTGATGTGTTGCAACGCCTGTTTTCAGTCATGATGCTTGTCTATTTTGGATGCCCACATTTCCTCGTAAAGTAGCCAGTTAATTCCTCAAAAGCAGGGTAGCAGTCAGCCATTGGTAGTAAAGTTTTACTTGATGCAATGCACGTCAAGCTGTGACTGAAAATGCTACCGTATTTTCACGACCATAGGGCGCACTTAAAAGTCTTACATTTTCTCCAAAATGGACGGGGCGGCGAATAAATGTAAACACTTTCATCTAATTTAGACAGTAGTACTTTGAAGAAAGTTAGCTTCCCGATACAGGTTTTATTTATTTTGTCGTTTCCGTAGTACTGCGTAGTATCCCCACACAGTTTGCGGCAACAACATGGCTGTCAACAGAGAGGATCTTACAGTCAAGTGTCCCCAACTTTGCAATTAGGTTGCGATATGAATACATTTTTCGATTACTCAAGTGATGATTTTTCCTATAAGTGACATGGGAAACTATTGCGACTTGTTGTTGTCATCCTTATAAGATAAGAAAAACCTTTAGTGTCTCACAATGAAGAAATTTGCATTTTAGGAAACTAATCTTAATCTTCTGTGCCATTCCTCCAAAGGGCAACACTCTGTTTACATGCTACGTGTGTGACCGCACGTTTTTATCATCTGAGGAGCTGACACTGCACCAGCCCACACACAGCAAGGATGACAAGCCCTTCAAATGTGCCCACTGCAAAGAGAGCTTCAGAACATTCACTGAAGTGAGACCGATGTTTGTTTTTTGTTTTGTTTTTTTAATTGTATTGTATTGCACAGTGACCCATCAATAGTTAGCACGTGCGCATCACAGTTCTTGGTCTCTGGGTTCAAATCCTGGTTCTGGCCCTCTCTTGTGAAATGTACATGTTCTACCTCTACCTGTTCTTGGGTGGGGTTCGTCAGAGGTCTCTGGCATCCTCCCACATTCCAAAAAACATGGCTTAAAAATTTCCATTGCCGTAAAGAATAATAATTGTGAGCGTTTTTATATATCTGTCTTGTGTTTGATTTTGTCCAAATTCAGCTGGGGTACGCTTCAGCTCACCTGTGACCCAAATAAGAACAAGTGGTAAAGAAAAGAAAGGATCAATACTATACTTAATTAGTGTATTTTCTGGTCTCGTTTTTTGGCAGCTCACAACACACAGAAGGCACGTATGTCCAGAGAAGCAGTTGCCGTGTAAAGATTGCAACGAAACCTTCCGGAGTGCTGCGATGCTGCGTACGCATCGTCTGGCGCATCACCCTCGCCCCGATGTTGAGACAGCCGAGCATCCGGAGGAGCCCGCAAAAAGTCATCAGTGCAAGAAGTGCGGCCAGGGCTTTAACAGTGAGTCTGAGCTGAATGAACATGAGCAGAAGTATCCCGAAGGCCAGCAGTGCAACGGCAGCGCTCCGCCGACCAAGAAGCGCGGACGCCAAGTCAAGATTGAGGAGGTGGCAAGCACTGAGAAAAGGGGAAAGCGAAAGAAGAAAGACGAGGAGGTGGTCTGTGAGGAGGGGCAGGCTGCAAATGCAGGTGACACTCCTGAAACGCCGGCAGCCTCTGCAGAGGAGAAACCAAAAGCAGGTGGAGCAAAACGAGGGCGCCCTCCTAAAGCAGCAGTAGCTGTAAAATCTGAAGCAGAAGAAAAAAAAGGTGCTGCAGCTGATGGCGATGAAGCAACACAGGAAACCAAAGTTAAAGTGGAAGCTGTGGCGCCCAAGCAGCACGCATGTCCCGAATGTGACCTCTCCTTTCCCAGCTCACTTCAGCTGCGCACTCACAAGAAAGAGAAGCACACCGTCCGGAAAGCCCACCCGTGTGGCGATTGTGAGGAGAGCTTTGCCCGGCCCGAGCAGCTGGAGGCACACATGTCACGCGCGCATGCCATTGGCCGCTTTGCCTGCCCCACCTGCGGCAAGAGTTTTGGCCGCGAGCGCACTCTGAAGGCTCACCAGAAGAGCCACCCCGAACAGCAGTCAGAGTCCCCCAAAAGATAATTGTGACTGGCAGTTCGAGAAAACGACGAGATGCGTCCTGTTGTTTTAGGATCCTGATTCATCAGCTGATGACGTCTTGATAAATGGCATTGTAAGAAGTTTGGATTTCAAGCTGAACCTTACATGGGACATCTCATTGACTAGCTAAATGTTTCCATACTGTTAACAAAATAATAGTTGTTTTGTAAAAACATAGACTGTTCTGATTCACTTAATTTCTTTCTTTTATTTTTTTGTGGTGTGAATTTTAATGTTTTTTTTCTTGTTAACAAAAACAATTTGAAGTGCGTATTTTGTCAGCTCTTAGACGCCATGTTTTAAATGTTTGTCAAAAATAATGTACAGCCTCTGGTTCATATGTTTGTTTTTTTACACCTAATGTTTTGATCATGGCTCTATCTAAATTAACATGGCTACATTTTTTTAACAGGCCACAAAGTTTTGTTTTGAGTGCTGTAGATTCAGCGTGGACAATTAATCCACTATAATCATTATTTCTAATGACTGCTCTTTTCCTTTTTCACTGAGGTGAATTTCTATGTCATAGACATTTCGGGAATGAAACTTATGGCTCTATCATGCGTACAGAGTCCAACAGTAAATAATGTATATTAAGTGTCTTTTCTCTGGATTGTTTCTTTCCTACTGCTGTGTTTGGACAGTATAAATACAAAATAAAACAGGCTGTAGTCCATGCAGGCTTTTGAACAATTTTAGTTTTTATTTTCGAGTCATCACAATGCACATGTTACATTTATACAGTAAATGTAATAATATATTGGCACGAATCAATCAACATGGCTTTGGAACCGGATGGTCATGGTTCCCATCCCGCGGGATTAAAAAAAAAAAGGCAACTGGTTTTTTTAAAGATGTTTGTCTACTTCTGATTATTATTGAGGTGCCTTTGAGCCAGTTACAAATCACCCTCACAGCTTCTTTTAAATTTTGTTTTAAGTGAATTAAGGTGCTGCACAAGCTAATTTGAAACCACGGACAACCAGCTAAAAGAACAAATGCAGTTGTAACGGTGGTTTAAAAAAATTAAAAAATATCAATCTTACATTGAGCAAATGTGAAATTACGATAAGGAATGCAACAGGCATTTTAGAAAGGATGGAAATGATGTCGCATTGTGTACTGATATAGCCATAAAAGAGCCTCGCTCTCGTCCACAAACGACGTTGAAACACGGGAGGCGTTTAATACGTGTAATACCATTCCGGAACAATCGGTGCGCTCTCGTATCCACGGCTACTTCCTGCCTTTGTGGTGCCTCGTTTTCATTGCTGCCCAACTTGGCTAATAGAGTTGAGTGTTCATTATAATTGCGTCGTCAAAACACAGAATTTTGTCAAATAACTGGAGGACGTTGTCTTAGTTTATTTTGCAACTTACACAGGAAAACTGAATATGTTGACCGTTCGGCTCCGAGACCGAGAGCAGACGAGAGCGGCGAGTCCATCTGCCAGGTGAGCGGCGTGCCCCAATCAGGTGGACTACAGCCGGAATTCCAAGGATGTTTTCAACAAAGCAAATGTGGAGAAAGGACCACGTTTAAAGGATTTAACATGCTTCTAGCTGTTTGACAGGTGCGGCCAAAGACTTTCTCACAACAGGGATGTAGAAAGAGTGTGCTGTACTCACTCTCGCTCTCTAGTATTGGACGTTAAGTGCAGGCCTGGTGATTGGCCGCCGTGACGCCATCAACTATTAAAGACCAAAAGACAATTTCAGGCGAAAGAGACATTTAGGTATAAGAGACATTTAATCCTGGACGTTGCCTCAGGTCAGGGAGTCTGTGGCGGTCGTGAATTGTAGCAGTAACTGAAGTACATCAGCAACTGTCATCTGTGATCACACACGAGGGCATTCCCGTTATTCCCACGAATATTGACTACCTCCTTTTGGTTTCCTTCCCGGCTGGTACAATGTCTGTACAATACACAATTGATATCCAACTGACAGAGTTGGGCTTTCCCGACGTCCTCCTGCGCCAGGAAAGCCTCTCTACAACATGTGATGACTCACAGTCACCTTGCCCCTCTCCTGCTTTGACAAGCCCTGACCCACCGAGGGGGAACCAGCATTTAAAAGGGCAGCCATCCAAGCAGCTCAGAGGCCAACAGGCCCGCTCCTCGCCTTGGCTTCAGGCAGGTACTGGTCTCCGGGCATCACCAAGTCAACAACTTCGATCACCACAGAGTGAAGCGGATGCTGTTGGTGTGGCAACCCCCCTGGAAGTCAATGGGAACAAACCGGCGGTACCTCAACAGCAACAGGAGAAGAGCGACTCGGATGATAGTGACGTTTCAGTGGTCTGCCACGAAGATGAAGAGGATGATGAAGATCAAGAAGGGCTTGACAATGGTAGGCCGTGCCTGTGGCGAGTATGGCTGTCTTGTTGAAGTGCAAAATAGTTTAACTACTAGTTTTAGTTGGTGTAAGCAAATCCAGTATAGTACAGTATTTCCCTACAATTTACAGAGCACTGGGACCAAGTCCTTCTGTAAATAGAGCAAAACCTTGAGTAGTAATATCCTATAGATGTTGTATGGTGCCATTTTTCTATTCTTACCAATCATATGCGTACAGTGAACCCCCGCCTATTTGTTTTTTTGCAGGCTACAACACTCAAAGCCTTACAGTATTAATTGATGTTGAGAAATTACAGTATGTTATTATGAAGTGATACAGTTTGACTGAGCGACTAACATCTTTGTGCGCCGAGGAGGTGCGAAGTTTAGTCTGGGTTGTTACACAGGAGCAGAGCAGCAAGTGCATGTACCCCTAAAAATCATCTGGAAGCCATTTTTTAGAGAACTGTTTGAAGATAAGTTTGACAGAAAACTCAATTTTTAAAAGTCACAATTTGTAGTATATTTACTGTTTAAACTATTAACAGAAGTAATTTTCAACATTTTACAGCATGGCGTCAATTATGTTTGTTTTTTTTCACCAGGGCTCGGTTCCTATTCCCTGCGAATGCCAGGGGTTTACTGTGTAATAAAACTAAAATAAACCAAAACCAATTGCATCTTCAAAATGCCTCACAGATGTGATATACAGAGGAAGAAAGAAGGTGTTCTCCCTCTGTGGTTGTTAGGAGTACAGTCACCAAGCGTTTATGATGGATTGCACTTTTTGCACAAATGGCAAAATTGTCATTTTTATTGTCATGAACTTAAGACAAGAATGTGACAATCTCACAGCTCAACCGTCATTGTCTTCTCTACAGATGTGGCTAATTCTGGCAACTACGTCTGCAGTGTGTGTGGCCTGCGGCTCCCCTCTGACTTTAAGCTCCAGGAACACATGAACCTACACACGGGAGCCCGCCCGTATTGCTGTGCCGAATGCGGCAAGCGCTTCTCGCAGGTCCACAACTACCGTTTGCACCTGCGCACGCATGGCCCGAGCAAGGCGAACCGGCCGCACTGTCGCATCTGCCTCATGTCGTTTGCCTCGCACAAATCTCTGCAGCACCACCTGTCCAGTACTCATTTTGAGAGCGAATTCTATGAGTGCGACCTGTGCAAGCGTGTGTTCACCAGTCTTAAGGCCTGCGAGCATCACGTGGCATTGCACAATTCCATGCCGGAGGTCGTCTGCGAAAAATGCGGCCGCCATTTTACCCAGGCGAGATCCCTCAAGCGGCACCAGAAGAAGGCATGCTACCGCATCTACAAATGCACCGACTGCTCCGAGACATTCAGCAACAAGGACTGGCTCCTCAAACACAGCTTCTCCCACCTCGGCCTCCTGCCTTACACGTGCATAAGGTGCCACAGTCACTTCCGCCTAGCCAAACTCTACCGCCAGCACAAGTGTGAACCCGGGCGCATCCACTGCGTGGCGTGTCTGAGAGAGTTTTCCAGCCAGGGAGACTTCCTGCGACACAAGAAGGACACAGGCTGCTGGGGCAGCTGCGACGTCAAAGGGAGAAGCAGTGATGTCAAAAGGGACAAGATTCGATGTCTGGAATGCGGCCTCAGCTTTAGCACCACTGAGGAGCTCAAGAAACATGGCGGGGCTCACCAAAGGGTCCTCAAATGCGCAGAGTGTGGGAAGGGATTCCGCTCGGCCTTGTTGCTCATGTCCCACATGGGCGGCCATGCCGGCAACTCTCCTTGCCTCTGTCAGAGCTGTGGACTGGGCTTTCCCCATCAGCAAAACTACGACAGCCACCTGAAGACATGTGGACAAACACCCCGGTCTCTCAAACCTGCGGTAAGTGTGGACTAGTTGTTGACATTTCATACATCAATTAATTGAATGATTATTGTCAGCAGTACCTCAGCTGGTTGCGCATCATTTATTTCACAACATGATTAATCTGTAATCAATCCTGCGCAACAAAATGATTAGTATGCAATGAGATTGAACACATTGACTTTAAGAATTGAATAGAAACATATTTCTTTGGTTGTATTAAGTTTGTTGAGGTTTTATCAAACTCAAATCCACCTATCCTCGATCTCTCGTTCTGTACTTTTTTGATCATTTATTGGAGCACTTTGCAGCAGAAGTAGTAGTAGTAGTAGTAGTTGTAACAGAAGTATCAGAAGCAGGTAATCCCCTAAACTACACATAAATGCAGTAAAAAATTTATATATCTATCTTTCTGCATCACAATGTAAATATGTATATAATTGACATTAATACATTTATTTAACAATACGTTTAATAAATAATGTAATCAACCCTGATTTCACTATGTATCATTATCGTCATCATTATTCATTGTTTTAAACGTAAGAAACCATACAACACAAACATATCAAGTCGAATCGAACAAAAGAACTACAAGTCCCATTAGTCAATCCCGGAAGTGGAGCGCCGGCATGATTAACCCCAGCTGCAACGCAATTTACTTCATTTAAACGTCAGATTGCAAAGCTAACTTTACACATCTGACTTTATAAGAAGCACACGCGTAGCTTAACATTGAGCCATGCCGACGACGAAGCGAGTGTATTCACTCACGAAACAAAACGCTATTTATACATCGCGCGAACGGTCACCTGTCAGTGGCAGCCCCGCCCCTCTTAAAGCGCCAGGTCAATCCAACAGGAGTCGTTCGATGCAATGCGAATGATTTCAGCTTGAGTGGAGCTGTGGACAATGTTGACAGGCTTGCATGCAGTAGCCATATATTTAGCGATGGGTTCAGCAAATTTGTTCGTCTTGTCATCCATTTTCTTCGCTTTGAAATGATCCATAGCTGTCTGTCTGAGACGAGGGGGCGGAGTACGCACGTCAGCTGTGTGCTTGGCCATTAAGTGGTATTTCAGACTCGACGTGCTATGATGATAGCTCAGTTTACGATTACAAAACATACAGGTAACTTTGGTCTTGTCAGTGGAACAATCTGGCAACTTTTTAAAAGTAAACTTTCCATTCATAAACTATTTAAGTATCCGTTTTCGGTGTCTCGCGCTGCCGTGGCTGGCAAAACAAACATGCGTGGACCTGTGCAGCGCGCTTGATGTTTTGTTTCTGGTTTATTTATAGCGCAACTTAACATCCGCTGTGACGTCTGCCGCGTTAACCTCGCGAGAAAAATTTTGATCCCGATAATATTCATTTAAATTAATGCCGATAAAAACGCGCTAAACTGACAGCTCTAATATTCGATGCAGCAGTGGATGCTATTTTCTTATTATCGTGCGAGCATGCGACTGCAACACACAAAACGCGGTTTAAACTGTTGTCGGAGATCGTGGCCGCCGCCATAATTCAATGTTGTTGACAGACGACAGGGCAAACTACGCAACGTGAATATCGCCAGAGTTTGCACCAGTGTAAATGCTCTAAATTCATCTTTCCTTTTATTATTTATAATTTTGTCTGTGGTTTTATTGTTCTTGTTTTGATTGTAAAGCGTCCTTGAGTGTTTTGAAAGGCGCGTATAAATGAAATGTACTGTTGTTATTATTATTACACAAAAATGTAGAAGGTTTGAAAAAAAATGCCGACCGTTAAGTTTTTTTCCGAGGTAGAAATTCTCGGTCGGTCGGGTTACCGGAAACACACTACTTTTTTTTTCTACGCCTAACCAGAATATCCCTGGTTTTTAGTATATTTCTTATTGTTACATGCCAGACAAGTTACCAGTAGGTGCAGTAGATTCTCAGAAAACAAACAAGACCCAGCATTCATAATAGGCACGCTCCGAAGGCTGTGCAATTGGGCAAATAGTTCAAAGGGGTGTGTTCAAAAAAATAGCAGTGTGGCAACCAATCTCTGAGTTCTTCAACAAAAACACGTGGCGCCTATTTAAGGATGATGAAGCCAGCACAGGTTGAACATGCATTTGTGGAAATTGGGTCGTTCAAGACACTGCTCCGAAGAACGGCGTTCTTTGATTAAAAAGTTAATTGGAGAGGGAAGAACCTATAAAGAGGTGCAAAAAATTGTTGGCTGTTCAGCTAAAATGATCTCCAATGCCTTAAAATGGGTAGAAAAACCAGAGACACGTGGAAGAAAACGGAAGACAACTATTAAAATGGACCGGAGAATAACCAGAATGGCAAAGGCTCAGCCAATGATCAGCTCCAGTATGATCAAACACAGTCTGCAGTTACCTGTAAGTGCTGTGACAGTTAGAAGACGTCTGTGTGAAGCAAATGAAATTTCAAGAATTCCACGCAAAGTCCTTCTGTTACCAAAAAAGGCATGTGCAGAAGAGGTTACAATTGCTAGTGATGGGACGAAATGGGTCGAGGCTCCGAAGCTTGTGTCGCGTAATGGGAGCGGCGTTTCCACGAAGCTTGTATCGAAGCGCGCTTCATTTCGGCTGACTCGCGCAATCGCTTTGTGAGTGGTCCGACGCATTGCAAACACAGTACAGACTACGGTATAAATAGGTTGCAAAATGCAATGGCGATCGCCTGTTATCTCACATTTTGTGGATTTCGGGCTCCTGGACTTGTTACACCTGTGTGCAACTAGTGCAATCTTTTTTCGAGCCTTGTCCATTGCTTGCGATGGAACCTGCGTGAAAAAGGCGATTCTCCCCTGTATGGGAACATTTTGATTTGATTACTTCCAATAAGGGAAGGGAGAAAAACTACATTAATATAAAGGTGACAATGCAGCTTTTCACTTGTTCTTTTGTCTAACTATTGTTATTTCACAGGTGAAGTGTCTGTTGTGTGCAAGGGAACTTGTATACAACAATAACACCTTATCTATGTTGAGGCATTATAGAGCCTTACATGAGAGCAAGGAGAGCCATGAAACTGGGACATACCTACCCCAGCTTCATCCGTGCCTTGTGAAAGAATATTTTCTAAAGCTGGTGAAATATTGTCGGAAAAAAACAAAACGTTTAAAGCCAGCCACTGTGGGAAAACTATTATTTCTAAATAAAAATGAATAACAACTTATCAAGTCAAGTACAACTTTATTGTCAAATCTGCTGTATGTCAGATGAAATTTCCTCCCATTTTGTTCACATACTAAATTACTAACACAAGCACATTCATATCTTTGGCAAATAGCCATTGAATTCTTAACACTGTTGACCTGCTGGCCTTATGGACCACTTGATGGCGCCATAGAGTATAATGCACCATGAAGCTTTGCTACATGTGCAAACCAATTGGCTGCGAAGCTTCATTGCTTCATGGGGCTTTATTTGGCCATCACTACAATTCGCCATAGAACACATCAACTGGCCTAAAGAAAAATTGAGGAACATTTTGTGGACTGATGAAAGTAAAATTGTCCTTTTTGGGTCAAGGGGCCACAGACCGTGTGTGAGACGACCCCCAAACTCTGAATTCAAACATCAGTACACATTGAAGACAGTGAAGCATGGTGGTGCAAGTATCATGGTCTGGGCATGTTTCTCCTACTCTGGTGTTGAGCCCATTTATCGCATATCATGGATCAATTTGTGTATGTCAAGATACTTGAAGATGTTATGTTGCCTTATGCTGAAGAGGACATGCCCTTGAGATGGGTGTTTCAACAAGACAATGACCCCAAACACACCAGCGTGGAAATACAAAATAGTTTTGAGTTTGTACAGTCAACAGCAGACACTGCTATTTTCTGAACACACACCTTTGAACTATTTGCCCAATTGCACAGCTGTTGGAGCGTGCCTATTATGAATGCTGGGTCTTGTTTGTTTTCTGAGAATCTACTGCACCTACTTGTAACTTGTCTGGCATGTAACAATAAGAAATATACTAAAAACCAGGGATATTCTGGTTAGTCACATTGCACTGCTATTTTATTTTGAACAGCACTGTGTGTGTGTGTGTGTGTGTGTGTGTGTGTGTGTGTGTGTGTGTGTGTGTGTGTGTGTTAATAATTTTTTTTTGTATCATTTTAGACTGCTACAAAGAAACACCCTTCATCTAAGAAGAATTTTGAGACAATTCCCACCACAGATGATACATTGAATCCAGCACCAGCACACCCTGAGCCGACCCATGTGCCAAACACTGCGGCACCTGTCACCAACTCTGCAGTTCTGCAGTTCTCGACAGGGGATGAACCCGTCTCGGATAGCTGCTGGAAGATCACCCTTGACCAAATGCCCCCGCCTGGTGCTAATCTCGTCCTGTTTGTTCCCGCCAATATGGAGGGCCTGACACTTCCGCCCGGGATCAAACACGTAGTTCCTGAAGTCCAAAACCTAGGAGCGCACCGCAGCTTTCCTCCTGATCAACATCTTGGCATGTGGCCTGCCATTCAAGATGCAGAGTGCGCACCAATGGATTTAACCAAGAAAGATTCCAATCCACCACATCCTCCTGTGGTTAAAAGTGAGCCGATGGAGTATGAGGTGACAGGAGAAGCAGCGAGACAAGAATTGAACGGCTGTGTTGTGGATCTTTCAACAACATCCTCCATAATAAAAACTGAGACTCAATCTCCTGACTCAACATAGAAGCTGTTGGGAGAAATTAAAATGGAGGTTGACTTTCTATTAACACCCGAGAGAGACAATAATACAATTTAATGGCTACACTCAAGAGACTCAGATGTTTAAAGGTCCTCAGCAATACTAGTATCGTTTAGGTTAGTATACATCTGTTATTCTTTTAATAAAAACATTCCTACCTTTGGCACATTGGGATCATTTTATTTACAATAAAAATTGCAGTGTTAAATGGTACCCAATACAATTCATGCTCAATTTGTCCAATATTTTTTTTAAACCTTTTTTATGTGTGACAAAAATTGAAATATATAAAGGATATAAACTCTTTGTTTCTTATTCTTCAATATTTGAAATAATGTTTATGTGAAGCGTCACATGAATTGAACTGTGTACATTGACACTGAAACATTTATTTTTGTGAGTGCAAACACTTTGTTTTTCTTCTTTCTACCCCCCAATTTTGCTGCAGTAGACTGTAAATTTCCCCAGTGTGGGACAAATAAAGGATATCTTATTAAATATGTTTGTTCATGCAAATTCTGCAACTAGATGAGCAAAACATCCCACTTTTAAATTATTTAATATTCCAAAAAATGCATGCATATTGACATGATTTATTTAGGTTGCAATACATGTCGATTATGGCAGTGAGTCTGAAGTCAAAATATCTGTTTGGCGTGAATGATGAGAAAGTTGTCACGGCAGTGTCTGCGGTTAGATTGCAAACGATGTGGTTTGCTGTAGCTCATGGGCTACTATTTTTCAAAAGTAAATTTACAGATTGAGTGTACAAATTGTAGGTTTGTGTAATTAATCCAGTAAGGACATTTTTTTGACATTGGATTGAACTGAGCAGTGTGAATGCTGAATGTCAGATGAGCATGGAATAACCACAGAATCTTCCAAATGAGCTTAAGAGTGAAGCTCAGACATCAAGGTTACTGATGATCATAAGATCATTTTTACGTTTGATGAAGTCTCTACTCAGGAACTGTGCTTGCGACTTGCATTTTATTGCATGTGGTATTTCTGAAGCAGCGCTTGTTGGAGGTTGAATGTCGTTTAATGCATACTGATTTCATATTACGTAGCACAAACAAAGATTTGTGGGAAAATTATATTTGACCATTTGTGGGAAAATTATATTTGACCTACTGTCAATTCGCATAGAGCAGAACCAAGTACAAGTTCATCTAGAACAACTAAGTGAATTTTGTGATAATTATGTAAACATGTATTATGCATTTTTGTATCTTACAGTTAGGGTTCATTTCATGTCATGAAATCCTGATATGGCTTGACACAATACATATCTATACTGACTAACCACATTATGATCACTACCAAGGTAACATGATCATCTTTGATTCGAACTGTATTCAATGTTATTTTGGATATATTTTGCAGTGGTATATGTGCTGCATCGGAATGTGAGCTGTGCCAAGTAGACTATTTTGTTGACGTCACTTAGGTAAAATAAGATGCTAGAATATTATATGTGTTATTCGTAATACATAATAAAGTAATGTATTCAAAATAGATTTTAACAGTCTTTATTTATAACTTGTGTGTTGGACGTCTCAACAGCTGCATTTGACTTCCGGTCACATGTCTGAAACACCGGAAGTTACACATGCTAGCCAGCGATATTGATCATACAAAAAATGTGATTCTTTGTATTTTATTCGTCGTGTTTCTTGTACAGTTACCTTTAAGTAAAGTAGATAGTATACATTAAGTCGAGTTTGTGTGTATTGATGGACAAAGACAAGAGTAGCGACACTGTAAGTACTCGTAAATACCACAACAAAAAATCTTGCTAGCCCGTGTCACTCATTTTGTTCCGTATTGCACCCTGCAGCCTGACCAAAGCAATTGGATGGAGATGCACCAGTTTATCGGCGACCTTCTGATGTCTGGGAGCTCCTCAAAGGAGCAGCCCGACGTCATGAACATGTGGAGCTTGTTAAGTGGGGACACGCTCCAACAAGCCCGACCGATGCACGACAAGACCGAGGCGGCGCTAAGGAAAAACACGGCCAGAGACGGTAAATGTGTGGTTTTTTAAAGTTTGCAGCCTCCTTAATATGCTCGTGAAGGTTTCACTAATTAGTGAAGTGTATTATCAGTCAAACACTTAACGACGTTTGATGTACTGTTCTGTCGTTACGTCACGTGGCACTTATTTATAGCCAATCGAGAAGCGAGTTGCCTGAAGAGGACAAATAAATACTGTACATCGTGGCGACAGGCACTGCTACAGCGCGAAGCTTCAAGTTTTGATTGACTTCAGAAATGGAGGCTAACTCGATGATAAACCTGCTTATATAATAGCGGAAGAAATGGAGGCTAACTCGATGATAAACCTGCTTATATGATAGGCGTTACTCATTTTAAAGAACGGAAAGGAAAGATAGTTTGCTTTCAAACCTAGCCGTTTCTCAATTGGCGTTCTTGTCCGGTCGTACCTCCTTTGGATTTCTCATCAGTCGAGGCCTAAGTACTGTATAAAACAAGAACACAAAGAATACCCAGTTGTTGTTCTTGTTAGTTATCGTAAATCAAGGATGCATCAATTGGATACTTGTGAAGGCTTGGCTAGGAAAATATCCCAAGATGCATTTTGTGTCAGGACCCCCAAACATACATGTATTGGAAAGTTTGACAAAAAAAATATTCAAATAGGTCAATCCATAGTTGTCGCATTGTGAGTGTGCAGGGGGTCCAGTGTAGTAGAGGAAACGTGTGTATCATCCACCCTTCCCATTTCTTTGGGTGGTGGGGGTAATCAAGGGTACTGGCCACGCGTGAGCTGCAGGCTACCAATTGCTCATCCCTGGTCAAAGCAGATCCTTCACTCCCTGTACATATGTTGCCCCCCTTCCCCCTCTCATACCCCCATGTCCATTGAACAAATGGACAACACAAGAAATTCTGATATTCATGTGTCACATTTGACATATCCAAAAGATATTCAAAAACATAATCCTTTTGCTGTCATGTGTGCTAGATATGCGCCATGTCTGCACCTGCCCTGGCTGCCCTTTCTCATCTCCCAGAGCCTCGTCTTTACTTCCATGCTCGGAGGCTCGAAAAGAGCAAGGCCCCTCCTCCGCCTCCACCTCCACCAGTGCTCCTCTCCCACTGAGTTCGCATGAGAGCTGCCCTGAACCTGGCAGCTCATCTGAGAGCAGGCCAAACCTGGAAACTCCGCCATGCCGACTGTCCTCCTTGAGCCAATTAGCCTCCGTATTCCCTTGCTCCGCCTTCTGCCACACGCACCACCACTTCCACCACCGCCACTGCCCTATAAGCACGTGCCTGGCATACCCACAATCTCCCTTCCCCTGCCTGGCATCTTTGCAGGCCCGCCTGCACCAACGCGCGCCGGAGGAGCGCAGCCGCCCGCCGACGGCCCCCTCGCCGCACCTCTGCATGCACTGCCCGGCGTCCTTCTCCAGACCCTCGCAGCTGCTGCAGCACCAGCGTGCCGAGCACGCCCAGAAGTCTTCTGGTTTCCTGTGCACGCAGTGTGGGCGCACCTTCAACTCGCATAGCAACCTACGTATCCACCTCCATGTGCACACTGGCGCCCGGCCATACGCCTGCTCTGAGTGCGGCAAGGGATTCAGCCAATCGGGCGCTCTGAAGATCCACAAACGAATCCATACGGGCGAAAGACCGTACTCCTGTGGCTTCTGCGGGAGGGGTTTTCCCCACCTGGCAGGAGTCCGAGCTCATCAGAGGATCCACACAGGGGAGAAACCTTACCGCTGCAGCCAGTGCGGCAAGTGCTTTACCCAATCCGGAGCCCTCAAGATTCACATACGCATCCACACCGGCGAGCGGCCGTTCATCTGTAACATTTGTGGAAAAGCCTTCTCCAACCGCTCGGGCATCCGCTTCCACAACCAAACCGTCCACGGTCTGGCCCCGGAGCAGGCAGGGCCCAGGGGTGGCGCTCGGGCGCCCTCGCGCTTATCCACCTGCTGATCTGAACACTCCTCACAGCCCTGATTGCAATGCTCCGTCACAAACTGGCAGTATGTCTGGATTTGCATTGATTGGTGGGAACGCTGGCAAGGGTACGACGGAGGGAGATAGCACAAGGCTGATTTACGCGTGCGAGGACTGTGGCCTGCGTTTTAAAGACGCACCTTCACGGAACAGACACCAGACTGTGGCACACTACTCCGCAGAGGAGGGGGCTCCCAAAGATGGAAGCACAAATGAGGGTGTCAGTCATGACAGTGGAGACTAAGTGTTGCATTAAAGGTACAACTCCAAATTGTTGCCAAATGACATTTGTTACCAAAAAAAAACAAGTATTGCTCATAGTTATGCAGCAAACCTGAAATAAATGTATGATCGCTTCATATTATCACATCCAACAAATTGCTGAATAGTTTTGAAATCAGAAGCCAGTAAAAACATTTTGATATTAGGTGACAAAAATTGTTATAATATCTAAATGTTTTAAAATCTGAAGACAATTTGCGCTTTTGGTATTTTAGCAAAAAACATGAAGTCGACGCACATACTGTAATTTGCTTTCGTGGGCCGCATAAAATCACATGGTGGGCCAGATCTGGCTTTGAGTTTCACACCGGTTCTCTAGTGGTAATCAAAACCATCACTGAATTGAATATTCAAACTGTGCACAATGTGATTGAAATCCAGCACAGTGGATTTGGCAGGTACAGTCCAGTTGTGTTCAACTTTTGAGTGCAATACATTGCCATTCAATCATTTAGAAATATCGTCTTCATCGTTATTTTGCTTAAAATCATACTCAATGTGGAATACTTTTTAATGTATTATTCAAGCATTTTGTTCCCCTTTTTTTATTTAAGCACAGTATTAATGCTCAAACTGTGCATAATGTTACAGTATCTTAAGTTAATATTAAATATAATTTTAGCAATAAACCCTATGTCTTGCTTTTGATTATTACTTAACCATTCTACACTATGTTGTAGAATGGTCATCATCATGGTAATTGGAGAGCAAATCTTTATTTATTTTTGTGATACTTGGTGTGAAAAATGTGAGAACCACTAGTTCGGTGTTTGTCATTTGTGCGCTGTTAAATTGTGTGTGTGTTTTTTTTTAAATTGAGTTTTACAGTATTCATGTGGTAAAAGTGAGCCTCATTCGCCGATATGCTTTTCAATCTTTTATTGAATGCAGGCATAACAGTGAAACATACATGTGAGCTATTAGCCACAACTCACACCCAAACGCTCGAATGAAGACTTGCCAATGTCACATGCCACCCAGCAAGTCCTGCTTCTTAACTCATTCAATCCCAGCCATTTGCACTGGAGCAACCACCTCAATCTCAGCGTTTTACTGGATTTTGACTGATCTTGCAAGGCCCACAGAATATTTGGTTCTAATGCTATATACAGTAAACATGGTGCCTACCAAAATAAAGTTTGGATTCTCTTCTTTCAGCAGAAATATAAAATTGTATCTACTATCTTTTTCCATTCTTCAGCAATCGGCATTACAAAATGGCTGAATTTCATGAAAATGGTGATTCCTAGGCAAAAAACAGAAAAAAAGCTTTTTGTAAAAGCATGCATTTCAATCACGTGAGGCACCACTGCCACCTACTGGTCGCTCTTTTACATAATTTACAATGCAAACGGCTTATTCTCATTCATTGATTGCATCAGACACTCCTCTCTATGACGCAAAAAAAAGACGTAGACGTACACGTACGTCCTTGGTTGGCGGGGCCTAATTTTAAAAAGATGTACAAGTACGTCTTGTGGAATGAAAGAGTTAAAGGTACATGCATTTAAAGTACAGGTATGTAACAAAAATTTCAATACGTATTATGTTTACATTTTTTTAAATTCAAATACGTTTATATTGTGTTTTAGTAAGGTTAAATGTGTTTGTGTATAAATCTTTTTGTTGTTTTTTTTTTATAGGCTCAAATTTTAACCAATTGCAAGTGGGTCTGGGATGCCTCCAATATGATAAATGAGGTTCATTGTACAGGTATTCAGTTCAGTTTATGTAAAAAAAGGGATTATATGGGTAGAGAAAAGCCTGTTAAACCATTTAAAATGAACATTTTCAGAACAGATTTTTCTCCCATAATGACAGAAAAAAAAAACATGGAGTAAACCCTTTAGTTGCCTTGTTGGGCCATATAAAATGATCTTTGGGGCGACAACAGGGCTTAACCATGACACATGATTCGGTGAATGACTACAATATGAGCAATACAATAAAATAACAAAATCAACGTATTTTACCCAGCAGATGCTAGCGTACATAGCATATTAGCTGCAATGCTTGCCAACAAACGGCACATTGTTACTATGTTGTAAAAGTGTATTTTGTATGTTTCACAACCCAACAATGTTGACTCATAGCCGAGCTTAAACCAGTGATTCCCAAACATTGTAAAATGGCACGTTGCTGCACGATGAGGGATTATCAAGTGCGCCGCCGGAAATGATCTAATTTTGCCTAACTAGTCCAATAATTATTTGGTCGACAAGTCACGTCTTTCTTCATCTATCTATGCCAGTGACGTATTGTAGAGCAATTAATGCAACTTTTGTGCCTTCAATTTGTCTTATGTTAAGTGTGTGCCTTTGCTCATGATAGAGAAACACCTTCAACCATACATGCCAATAAAGCAGTCATATGTAAGCCAGTATGTGTTCTTAGGACACATACTGGTTACAAATGACCTGGAGGTACCCCCACCACACCTTTTATCCTCCGTCTCCATTATGTGTCATCAAGAAGTGAGTCATTTTACTTGGATTTAGTTTTATTAGTGTTCTGCCAATTTTTCTGCACCTGTTTGCTCATTAATGATTTCCAAATGTGCATTACAACCAAGATTTTCTGTTGACTTTGGAGGTTCCACTGTTGCCTCCTGTAATAGTTTATTTTATTTTTTTTTTCAAATATGAGATGGGAGTAGCTCCAGCTGGCCTGGTCACTGCTCAGTATCAGCAAGAATACTGAATGCTCACAGGACATTGTTAGTTACACTAGCTCAATCTACTGACATCAATTCTGTTTCTGTATGATGTTTTTGTTTGGAGAGCAGCATCACATCATTGTCAAAGTGGTTTAAAACCCATGTTGTACCGAAAGTTGTGACCCGTGATGGATTTATTGATGAGCTGTGTTCACGTGTAAAATAGCTTTGTCGTGCCTTACAAGTGAATTGTTTCTCCTTTCTATTCCCAAAATGATACTACAAAAACCTTCAATCAAGACACCGTTTTTATGCAACCAATAGTTGCATTATTTAAAAAAAAAAAGGCAAAACAGCTGTAATTAACTAAAAAAAACGCACAATTTATTTATTAAATGTTAACGTGAATCTTGAATTTAAGACAACTGCCGCACCATGAAGGTGACTGAATTCATATAAAAATCCAGTGTTGGTGTGTCGTACAGACATTTTTGTGCACTAATGTAAAAAAAAAAAAATGTTAGACAGTATTTTTTGTTTTTTCCTTCTGCACAGATACAATGTAGAATCTCAACATGTCCATTGTGCCTTTGTGTCATAAAATATTCTTTTATGAGCATGTTGCACTCAGTACTGTAAAAACAATTGTCCGGTCTACCTGTTCAATGTTAAGAGTTCATTCGAGCCACTTAGTGGTACTCTACATTATTTGGCTACCACGTCATTCCCAGTGCATCACAGTTGGAAGAAAAGGTGACTGTAAATACTAATGCATGCATTCTCACGTGTAATTTGTTGTTTTACTGTAAAACAGTTTTCTGAAAGTGCAGCTCGTGATCAAAACAATGATTTAATCAATAATAATAAACAAAAAATACATAATGAGATTTTGAAGGAGTCCTATTCTCTTTGTGCAACATTATGGAATCACTTTGTTCTCCTTTCAGAATACACAGTAGTACGCGACGGCCCCCGCATGACCTTTATGATCCACTTCGGGTTCTTGTGTCACTGGAGAATCGGCTGTGTCTGCTTTGGCCCATCTCGGACAACACAGTCCATCCCGGTTCCTGTGAGTTGGCCTCACAAATGTTCCTCTTACCGCTGTAGTAAAGAGTTACATGACTTTGGCTCGGCATAGACGACGCTGGCAGGTCGTGGTGCGTTGGTGTGGAGGGCGGGAGTGCAGTAGCCATTGTCCAGCATCCTATGGGAGGGGCACTCGTAGCTCCCCGGGGAGCCGGGAGATGCCGACAGCGGGTGCCCGCGTGCGCTGCTGAGAGTGCCCCCTGCTGTGGGTGCGCAGTCTTGCTCGCCGAACGGTGTGGCGTATTCGGGCTCTGGTGGAAGCGGCTCTGCATACTCCGGCAGGTTACCAGGGGAGTCGTAGTGGACGAACGTGAAGGGGATGGTGTAGGCCTCATCTGAAGAGGGGCGAAATGTAGAGCCCACCTTCTGTCCAGTAGCGGGTTGGGCATAGTCTACAAAAACACAGCATTTTCTATCACTTATGGTCAAAATATATTATTATTTGTATTCCATATTGCCTATGCAGGTAAATTATTTAATTTCTCTCAAACTATTAAAAGGCGAAGCTTATGATCCAAAGCATAGCACACAATGTGCTTACCTATCTATCTCAACGAGTCGCCAGGTTTATTATCCACTTGCGGTAAATAAAAGCTTCCTTCCACTTTGTAATAAAAACGAAGCAACGGCACTACATCAGTCAGTAATAACAGTTTTAATTAAATAAATAAAAGCCTTGTTTAGAAACAGACATTAACACATAAAGCATTAACTGATGTGCCCAAAGCAACAGCACCTACAGAGGCAAGTCAACACTCTCCCAGTTAAGTGATTCTTAACTATGGGGCGGGACTTGTGGGCATCAGGTTGTGGGCCATGAGCAGGGACAGCTCCAGGATTTTATTTCTCACCTGGGGGCAAAGCGAGCTTGACTGATACACAGGCGGGCTGAGAAAATAATGGATATATTTTTGAATGTCTCATCATCTGATGGACGGGATTAACTGGGGCTACACAGATTTTAAAACACTAATATAGACATACTGTAGACCAATATAACAGAGAATCCAGTAATTTTTCAAAATAAAACATCTTTCAGATTCCCAAATGAATAAAACGGAAAGAATGTAAGTTATTTTTTTTTTTTCTGCGCGGCCTGGCACCAAATGACCTGCGGACCGCTACCGGTCCGCGGCCCAGCGGTTGGGAACCCCTGACTTAGAGGACGGGCGTGAACAGTATCACATGATTCCTACCGTGTCAAGACTTGCATGTCCAGGTCGTCAAGTACAGTTTCTCTCACTGTTATGTGTAGGAAACCAACCAAACATTGATCTACAATCTACATGAGCAGCTGGGCCACCACCAAATGACACCCCCTCCCTCCACCCCTCTCTTTCCAGCCTTATAAGAGCCCACTCTTCTGCCTAGCTTGTGCAGTGTAGGGCCCAGACACCCCCACAGGAGCTCGAACAGGACTTTCTAATTAGACAGGCTGTACCGGACGCCAGTTTGTCTTAGCGTCACCCTTCCGTCCTGTTTATCAGTCTCAATAAAGGGGGCCCTCTGTGGGGCGGGGGTGCGGAGGGGTGTTTAGTGGAAGGCTCGAGTCAGGCTGAGCGGCCTTTATCGAGCGCCAATTATAGGGTCCTTTTCAGAGAGGCTCCGCTGGCAAAAGAAAGGAATGTTTACACAGTGACTGGGTGACGAGCTAAAGAATGGACAGCCCGCGGAGAGAGCTGAGAAGTCCGCCGTGACAGCCCAGTGGAGAAAAATGAAGGACGCCGGGAATGACAAGTAGAATCCCAATGGCCGACCAAAAATGACTGAATCTAGCCGCCTGGACAAACGACATCACTGATATCATTCTGACCATTGTGTGGGGGGCTCGGTAGGTTGTCGTGGATATTCCGCTCCAGCGGGTATGAGATGAGCTCTGATGGAGGACACGGGAGAGTCTTCTCCTGGAAACTTTGGCAACCTGCTCAACACAGTCACAGTTACTCTTTAACCCCGATAAACAACTCTGGCATCAAGTTGAGGGAAGAAGCACACTTACTTGTTGGCACGGAGTATTTCAATTGGGTTGCCTTTTTCCTGCATGGAAGCAAAGACAAACCATGACAATGTTTGACAAAAAACATTGACTATCTGTCCATCTACCAGCCCATTTACTCAAATAGACCTCAATTTATCATATGGGGAACATTTTCTGCAGCACAGGGGCACCAACACGGTGCCAGCGAGCACTAGGTAGACTCCAAGTACTTCGTGGGTAGCCCTCAGGCCCAGACGGTCACCCCACAGAGCCTTGGGTTCTGTTTGAGGTTTCTTCCCTGGAGGCAGTTTTTCCTTCCTTTGGTTTTCTGATACGCACGCATATCATGTATTATTATTTACAAATATCGTGAATTGTAGATTAATCCTTAATCCATCGACGTGGATGATGCTTCATGACTTTGAATGACTTTCACTTCACAGCTGTGCATTAATAAGCGCCTTGAGATGACTTCTATTGTGATTTGTCATATTTCTTTTTGCCTGAAACTGTCAAGGTAGGAAACGGACTCAACTTGTTAAATGGTTATTGATAATTATTTAGAGAAATTATTAACATTGGTTTCTTTACATAGATAAATATCAGTCCTAATTCGGAACATAATAGTTTTTGAGCAATCTTATTTCCGAAGTGTGTCTCAAACTTGGAGCTGTTTGCTTTAATTAGGATCCAAGAAGCAGCTCTCGGTTTCAAAAATGATGATGCAAAACAACTATCCAACCGCTCATGACATGTTATCTACATTATTGAGCTGCGGAGAGTCTTTTTTCTAATAAACGGCTCGCATTCTCTGCATTTGAGTTAACTCATTCACTCCCAATGACGTTTTTAAACGTCTTTTCAGACTTGGTCTAGATTTGGCTAGTACTGAATGAGTTAATAAAAAGCATCGGGTATTACCTGAGGAAATCTGGTGTATTAAAAAAAAACACACCTTCTCTTCCACCAGACTCCAGCCAACAAACAACAGAAGCACATGACTAGTCCCAGGACCACTCCCACTGCGACGATGACTGGTTGACTGGATCCTGCACAGCCATGAGTAAGTCATTTGTATTCATGCTACAGCATGAGATTGCCAGTGTGTCAAAAATACAGTATATGCTCTCACTCTGCTTGGATTCCACCAAAACGGGACGTTCCGTGGTCGTGGGGGATGTTTTTGGAGTCACCGCGTTAGCTTTGCCGGACGGAGATTCTGTTCGGCAAAAATAAATAAATCATGGCCGATCATGCCAGGAGATGAATAACAATTGAAAAAGACGGGAGACGATACCTACCGTCAGTTGAGCGAGATCTTGGCGTGACCTTGACAGGGCAGCCCAGGATTTGGAGTTGAACCGAACCTCGGCCATGGCGGCGCTGAGGCCGCACACGGACGAAGCGAGCCACGGCCGGAGGAAACAGGCTGTTGAGCACCCTCGGGTGACCGTCGGCAAAGGCCTCAAACACCTTGGAAGAGAGAGAAAGCTGCTTGATTTATCCTGTGAGGAAAAAAGAAACCACAAGAACAACTGATAATTTCTGCGCGACCACATCAGCAAAGGTAGACAACTCAACCTTTTCTTCTTTGCTGACAGCGTCTTTGTAAACTTTCCAGTTCTTCCTGTCTCTGCTAAAGAGCAGCGAGTAGGATTTGGCGTGGTTCTCGCTCGATCCGGTTGTGATCACTCCTGGAAAAAAAGGGAAGGGAGACACTGTTGTTTCACTTCGCACTTTGCCGGTGAGAATGTGTTGTGATTTTGTGAGGTGTCCCATCAAATGCGAGGCCTCATTACAGAGCACTTCCTTTTAAGAATGATGCGCTTCCTCCATTTACGTTACTGTGCAGTGTTTCGGGGGTATGAATAGCACACAATCACACAGCTGAAGGACACATGGTCATGTGGCGCAGGAAGTTGTTTTTTTTCCATTTGACCGTTTTCGATTTATGGCTTAGAAGTGTTTTTCCATGCAAGTATTTAGCGGAATTATGACTAGGTTACTCCAAATTTGGGTTAGGCCGCCACCGCCATGAGAACAGAACTCTGTCGTTAATCAAGGACACGCTTTACTCAGTAAAAAAAAAAAAAGTTGAATTTCTGATTTGATTCTTTTTCTGCTTCGCTTATAGAAAGCAAAAACAAACGAACAAAAAAATGACAATAACATTATTCAAAACAAGTTTGCTTAGCAGTTTGCTGTTAAAAAAACATTTGAGTGCTTGGACTTTTCTAATGTAGAGATGGACAGGTAGGCAACGCAATCACGGCAAAATATCTGGAAAGCACGACAGTGCTTTGGGTCAAACGTTTCCAAGCTGTTCAATTCATCTTATGCAAAAAATATTAAAGGGTGCCGCGTCTTTGTAAATGTTGAGGGTGATTTACTCTGTGATTGCCTTCCGATGGGGACCTTTCTTGTCACACTGAACAATATGCGAACATGGCTGTCCTCATGTTGTCCTATGCAGGAATTAGTTGCTAGTCACTTAAAAAAACCAATTGCAACAGGGATCTGAGAAGTTGCTAAATACAGTGATCAAATCAATGAGTCGGTAATATTGACTGCGTTTTCTCAACCCGCCCTACTCTCACCATGTAAAGGTGAAATGGTTATCAGTGGGGATGAACAAAAGAAGCTGCTAATAAAGAATCGATTTTCCAGATAAACAAATAAAATCACCATCACCCTGACAAATCCACAAACTAAACGGTTCCATTGTTTAATGGTCCCTGGCTGCTAGCTCTTAAAACGGATTTATCGCATTTCTAATAGCGTGGCTTCAAGGCCACACTATATTAAAACTAAAAAGGTTTTCAAGAGGGCTAATTTCCCTCTGAAAACTCCCGTTCAATCCTACCTGTGATAGAGCTTTTATCAGCGAGTCCAAGCTCCACCCAGGGCGACGGATCGTTCCAGCCTGCGGTCCAGACGAGCCCCTCGTGTCCAGGATGCACATTCTTGGCAGACCAGGACAGTTTGTCCTCTTTGTCACCAAAAGATGAGGCGTTTAAACCATACACCGTCAGGATGTTATTACATTCTGTTGAGTAATCAGAGGTGCTTGTTGTTGACACGATGCTGATATGTTTTGTAAACAGCCACAAAATGACATTTCTAAACTGCTGTAAACACACTTCAGAATGAAAATGTGACTTGAGGCTATCAAGCTGTACCTTGAGTGAACACCAGTTTCTTCTCAGATAATGAGCCCCTGTCCAAAGAGAAAAGTCAACATTCAAAAGAAAGCATTTGAAGGAGAAAGTGATAAAGATTGTCGTTTTTATTTTTTTTACACAATTTAGATCAGATAAACCCCTGCATTTTACGTTTTAGAAAGGATCCCGTTGGAAAAGGTGGACTCGTAAAGCGTCAGGCTCCTCTCACGGCTCACGCTCACGCGACCTCCGAGCTGGTCGGACGTTGCGCCGGCGTGCACTGCAGACTTACACAGCACCGATGTCTGTGGCGGAGAGGGCAGAGGTGAATTACAACTTTACTCACAGATCTAGCAAAATGACAACAACCGTGCAGAAAAATGGCCACTGAAGCCCGATTTCCACCAAGTGGTTCAGTTTGCTAATTTATGCATTTTATTCCACTGTAAAAGGGTTCAGATTTGTGGGGATGCCGGTTGCTCCTCCATTCAGGAGGAGCAAGGTACGCACATTGCACGGAGTTGATTGGTTATCTGAATCTGCCTCATTCCCGTGTCACAATGAATTACTCCGGAAGAAAACCAGTCATGACAAGAGTTCTGTTCCTTTGGTGCGGTTGTAACTCAAATTTGTTTGGTAGTTGGGTCTATCATTAACCTAATGCTATCGCAGGAGTAGAGGATTACCCCTCTGGATTATCATTCAACCCGCGTCTGGAAGTTTTATGTTTTGTTGTGGACTGGTCAGAGTTGATTGAATTCAAACTGTGTTGACCTGATCTGAACTACGAGGTAGAAACATGATGTTAACCCAACTATCAACTCCCAACTTTTAAATACCATTTACTTACATCTCGGTAGCCCCGATCGGGACCTCCCCATATGTCTCCAGTCACATTTTTACACCCGGCAGGGCAGTAAACTCTGAAAAGCAGAAGACACTTGCTGGGTAGTCTACTTGTTTAACAAGGACAAGAAACATGCAGTATTCACCAACCTCACATGCGGCAAGTTAAAATGAGACCCTCGTTGTAAGCAAGAGACCATATCTGTAACAACAAGGGAGACAAAATAATGTCACTTGATTTTGAATGGGATTTAAAGAACGACGTGAGTACGTATTAAAGGGCTTACATAACAACCCCCCGTCCCTTCCCTTTCCAACACAGACATGAGATAGCGCAGTGTGTTGCTATATTAGGGGATGAGCGGTCATCAGTGTTGAGATGAGCAAGGCCTTTGTGGCGCTGACTTGACGAGCACGGCGACTGGCTCTCGTGTGATCTCAGCTAACAGACGGCGGTTTGTGCATCCAGACATGGCGAGATTTCACAAACAAGCTACGGAAAGACGAGAAACTGTGATACAGGCAGCGCAGTCCGGATGACCTCATCCGGGGGACACTAAGTATAGACTCCTGTTCAGACCAGTTACATGACGCAGGAAAAAAAATATATAGATACTGTATATCCCTATATCTCTTTGTCAAACATGAGATGTCCCTTGTCAAATGCATGTCATGTGACCGTTGTTACATGGCCTTTAGTGGTCCTGGAGTTGCAAGAAGAAAAGAATCAAAGAATCAATGCTCACTGAACAACAAGCTGGAGCTAGAGGCCTCACAGTATTCCTCCCGCCATGATAACACGCGTTGGGTGCTGTAGTAACCGTGTGCGTCTCCGAACCCCTTAGCCTCGCCCGTAGTGATGGCTGTGGTACATACCAGGATAAAGGTCTGTGGCATAGGACAGTAGAAAGCCCCGCCCGGACCGATGTGACTCCGACTTGAAGATTATTGTCACTTCGTTGCTTGCGAGTGTCATATTCTTTTGTGACCCATTCAGTCTCCCACAAACCGGACCTGTTGAACATACAGAAAGCTATTTTAAATTAGCATTCAATTATGCATATCGTATATTAACTGCTAACCAATCCAGGATGGACACCACCTCATGCCCAACCCAACGTAGGCTGGGATGGGCTCAGGCTAACCCGCAAGCCTAATCAGATGATTAGAAAGAAAATGGCTCCAAATATATGGTATACGATACTATTTCAAATCGTTTGTCATTAGCCAAAACGATTTCAGCTGCATTCTGTTGACATTAGCAAGTGCTAAGTCAAAATAATTAGTGTATTTAGGTAATATTGAATTGTATTGCTCATATTAAATGAGTATACAGGAAAAATATAGATTTATTATTGCGATAACCAATCTAGACACATTGACATACCACAAGAAATTCAATTGCCAGTTGTATATTTATCATTACGCTTTTCCTCTTTGCCATCGCTAGTTCATTTTGTGATGTCATGGCAAAAATCATAAAAAAACAAAGGAAAAAAACAAAACACATTTAGCTAAATTCTGGCAAGATTATGTTTTGAACTTCCACTTTGGACTTTTCGGTTGATCTCCAAATTGTGCGATGTTTTGACCACTGTATTTGTCAGTTGAAGTCAATACGCAATGTAGTGTTTTCT
Source organism: Hippocampus mohnikei (assembly GCA_026261675.1). Classification (NCBI taxonomy): domain Eukaryota; kingdom Metazoa; phylum Chordata; class Actinopteri; order Syngnathiformes; family Syngnathidae; genus Hippocampus; species Hippocampus mohnikei. The sequence continues at coordinate 11,553,677 of JAKGUB010000556.1, read as the reverse complement.
AATGATGATCCTTTTGGGTGAGTACAGAACTGTATGAGGCATCTGTGAACTCACTCGCTGCACAACATTAGTGAGATTAATATTGAAGAGTTGTAGAATGTCCCTGCTTGTAGGAACAGTAACCCGGCAGAGAGAAGAGAACATTACAGTCATGACTCAGTTAGTACGGTATCCAGTAACAAACACAACTGGCAGTGCTAATCCTTCTATCATCAATTTCTCAATCGTCTTTTTGGTGCACAGCCAAATTTGTATGCCCTCAAGACACAACTTTGTGTCTCTGAGTTAGCATGTAAACATCAATGTGTCAAAGTATTGGCATGCCCTTGGCACGGGGGAACGTCTGCAATAGCACGGGAATTTAAAAAAAATTGTCAGAATGAGAGAAAAACAAAAACAGGATGGAAATGTCAAACTTGGTGACCGTTGAACACTTCTCACCTAGACTGGGATGCCCATATTTATCTGTGATGACGAGAGAGCCATTACTGCAACCGGGACTACTTTCGATGTCAAAATCCCCAAAAAGAAGTCGCAACGTGCGCCCTTCTGGGACACGAAGCGTCCACGTGCACCGGGTGTTACTGGGATATGTGCCCGGGTAGTTCTGTGAGGCTAAGGTGCCAGACTCTGTGCCCAGTAGTGTATATCCACAGCCATCACCTGAAACAAAACAGATAAACCCTGTTTCATCGGGTGGAATATAAGAAAGAAATGTTCTTGTGTGTTTCAGGAAGCAAGGTGATGCAAGCAGTTAAAGTGAAGTTGATAAATTCCAATTAATCAATCCTCGATTTAAAAAAAAAATACTGCATATGTAAGATAAAATAAGAAAACCTTTATTTGTCTCACAATGGAGAAATTCGATCCTTTTTTAATTCAATGCTGACATGGTTTGTTAGTGTTCCCATTCTGAAGCAGCCATGAGAAGCAGAAGATTTTCACACTTCTCCATCGCTAGCACTTCCTGTCTACGATAGACGACTAATGAACGCCCCCACAGAACACACACAGTAAACCACAGCTTGTTTAAAACCATCCATCTGTTAGCAAAGCGATCACACAGACTGTATATACAGTGTTTTTAAAAAGTCTACACACCCCTGTTCAAAATGCCAGCTTCAGTGAAATAATAAATAAATAAAAAGAGACCAAGATTAGCAATTTTGTTTCCACCATTAAAATGACCTTGAACATGTAAAACTCATTTATTCTGTGTAAAATTGAATCCATTTGGTTGCGCAAGTGTGCACACCCGCTTATAACAGGGACGTGACTATGTTCAGAATACCCCGATCACATTCACACTCAGTTCAGTGCTTAAGTGCATTCCACTGGTTTACACATCGTTGTTTTCTGAAATCGGAAAAGTTGAAGTGATAAAAGTCACAGATTTGTTTGCATTTTTGTTGTACTGACTTATGTTTCCACCACATTTAAATGGTAGACTTTTGTCAAGTTGTCATTGTGAACGCTGAAGAGGCCGCAGGTCAACGTGTCTACTAAATTTACAACTCTAATTGAAGTAGATAAAATTGTCCTTATTCTAATACAGTTTATTTATTGCTTGTGTTTGTTAAAAATAATATATGGGAAGAGGACCTTAAAAAAAATCACAAAGAAAAACCCCCAATATCAATTATTTTTTTCCTAAAACCATTTAGTAGTTTAAACTCTGAATTTACTTAATTTGTTTCATTTTTTTAAATGCTGATTCATACCACTCATCTGACTTCTGAACCGACATCTGCTCCTGCGACAAACACACGACCCAGACAGAAACACTAATATTTAGATTATCTAACTCATCAGTGGGCCGCAGTAAATAAATGAGCAATTCACATAGTGATCACACAGAGCTCGGTTTTGCGGGGCCGGTAGCAATAAGTTAAATCAAGTCGTCCAGGAATGGTCAAAAGATTAAAAATGCGGTGGTCACCGTCTGAACTTCATCCTTAGTACTCATCTTCCATATAAGGGTGCTCAAAGATTTGTTGAGTTCAAACTGCAGGATAACCTTATGTGCTCACGCTGTGTCCTGAAACCACACACACCAGCCCCCAACTTCTACACAATTCTTTCTCTCTTTTTCTGTTTTTGCCCCTCTTCAAGCCCCCTAAGGATTTCCTGGAAATGCCGCAGCGACATAGAGTAACCGCGGGCAACCGAGCATGGATTTGTCACTTTCCGATGGAAGGGTTACTTTAGGGAGCAGTACTTTGGCTAAATAATCCCCCCATTCTATCCTCAATTGACCTGTTTGGGGAATTTAGAAGAACGGTTGAGGCAAAGTGGATTCATATGGGGATAACAAGACCCAGTTCCAAATGTTCCTCTTGTGCTTTGCTGGCAGGCCCTCACAGGTTCACACAAGCAGAAGGGATGCTCACCTGTAAGAGCTGCAACTAAACTGCATTACCCTGCCTAATCTGTCAGTGGCCCTTTCTTGGACAAATATCCCGCAAATATTTCTGCATTGCTGAATATTTGACAATATTTTACGTGCCAATGTACAACAGTGACATTAAAGGACAAAAACTTGTTTTAACCAGAGATCCTGCAAGTATTGTTACATCAAAAAACTTCACAGTGACAAATGACCCAGCATCCATATTTCCCTTTTACAGAGGCCGCCCTGCCTCTATTACAGTTCTGTTACTTTACTATTTCTCAAGTAAAATTGATGGGTTGACTTCATCTCCCCCATTCCGTGACAGTCAGTTTTTACAGGAAGACCTCTTGTCGGTGGTGTACAGAGGTACGGAAAATGCCACCTTTTCATAGGCAGTCTCTTTTACACAGAGATACTGCAAATATTGACCGAACAAATTTTCACCCTTACCTTTTACACAGACCCAGGAGAAGACACAATCTGCGTTTTCACACAGTGTTACACCATCCCAGATAATCAGCTGTGAGACGATTACTTTTCGGACAAAAACGGTTGTTTGCGCACAACATAGTGTTAGAGTGAGTGTTACGTGTTAAATTTCATGCCGAAGTCCCACCTTTCCTGCATGCTGTTACACACAGAGGCGATCCCGATTTCTGTTACGGCTCTGATACCTCTGAATGCGTAAAATTTCCCCAATTTAATGTTCGTGCCCTTTCTTTATATCGGCGAGAATTTTTTTTTTTTAAAAGCACTTTATTAAACAAAACTTTATTAAGGGTATCTTCTGTTTACATTTGACATTTTCAGAAATTTGAAAGAATGGTGTAAGTATATGTCGTCAGGCACACGCGCATACCTTTGTACTTAATTTTTAATTTTACTTTTATATTTGTGGTCTAGATGTGCTTTTCAAACAATATTTACTGTAATTATGATTTAACCACTGCGGTAGTAGAGGTTTAGTGATTGACGCAGCGTAGTCTTATTGACTTACAAATTCAAACTCCGTCTGGAACCAACGACTCTGTGGAGATACACCGACACACAACACTAGAGGGGAAATAACATTTTTTTCCATTGTGCGTGGGTCCCACCTCCGCTCTGTCTGTTTCCGGGCAATTGCAAAGTGACTCAAGTTAATTATCAGCCGACGTGAGGAAACCTAAGCCACAAGGATACGGCCAAAAATAACGCAGTGATTGCACTCTTGAGTGTCGAGGATAATGATGGGATAATGTTTATTGATGTGGCATACGGATCCCACTTTGTTTGAGAAGATTTGTGGTAAACTCATAGATAGCTGCAGGTAAACATGAAGGGAAGGGATAAATGTGTCATACGTGATCAACACCTCCCCCCCGCCCCCCCTAAAAAATTCGTACTTATAGATATGAATGACCACAATATGATAGAACAACATGCAAAAGTGTAATAATTCACTGCGAATGCATACTCAACCTACCCAAATAATAAAAATGCATGTTTTGACGTGACAGTGGGGTGATGTTGGAGAAGAGTAAATGTAAACCCAGTTTTACAGTATGGCTGTGAGTTCCGGCAGAGATATAAAAAATATTTGTTACAATATACGTGAAAATATACGAACAATACCTGTATATGAAAATACGTTTAAACATTTAAAGGAGTTGCTAGCTTGCAAACTTATAGGGAAAAAAAGCCTCAACGAGTATTTGTAACTTACCCTCTTGGCCGTGGACGCGTATTGAAAAAGCGCAAAATACAAGGCAGAGTACAATTAAAAGTGATTTCAGCGCATCTCCGAGGTTTTCGCTCTTTGTTCTCATGGTTTTCAGTGCTCATTTGCAGGCGAGAAAAGTGTAAGCCGCGGAGGCTCTGGTGTGTTCTTGTGTTCTGCTCTCGCGACTGAGGAAAAGTTGTAGTGGAAAGTACTGGGTGTTTACTATTGGCCACGAGGCGCTTACCCGACTTGCGATTGGCCAAATGCCGCTGTCAATCAATATATCGCCCGCATTCCATTCCGTAGGGGCGTGCTTGTCCATACTGACCTAGAGTCAGTCTGCGTGCGCTTATTAATGGTTTACCTTTGTTTACAGGGTAGGTAACGCTGAACTCGGATCTACTGCACTTGTTCATAATTAATCGCTGCAAGTATGTCATATTGACACGTTTGAACACTCTACGTTTACGCCCCCCGTCACCCTTTGACAAAAGCACGTCTCCTCTCGAGGTGCGTTCCAAAACAAAGAGGTCGAAACCACACGAGTGGCATTTTTTACATTTATAAGATTTCTTTTTTAGAGTACATAACGCGCGCGCGCGCGTGTGTGTGTGTACGTTGTCTCTTTAGAGGCGTGATCCGGTATGGGTTGTGAGGCGCGCCAATCAAGCGGCGCCCTCGCACATAAGAGTAATTTGACCGATTTACACTGCATCGCGTGCGAACGCACCGCTTGTCGTGACAGCGGGACAGATGCTTCTCAGGCAAAGGCTGCCTTCAGTGCGGGGAGCGTGGACGCGTCACGGCGCATGCTCTCCTACGTCTCTGGCCGGCGTAGGATGAGGAGAACGGTGTCCCGCTCAACAACGGTAAGTCAAACTATGACAATGTTGACTCAAAGCTGCAGGTGTTGTGTTTGGGTTCGTGTTTTCTGTGTGTGTGTGCGTGTGTGTGCGTGTGTGTGTGCATGTGTGTCTGTGCGTGCCCGCGTGTGTGTACGTGTAGATCAAGTGGGTTTGTGCGCTGGTTGTGGAGTGTGCGTGCCGGGCTGTGCGTGACGCCGGGCCAGCAGACGTCAGTTTGAGTGGGTGATGGAGTGTGAGGGAGGCACGCAACGGCTCAAGCTCAGGCTACTTGCTAGTGTTGCTATGTTGGAGCGCTTGTATTTGTCACCTATTCATTTTTGAATAGACGGTTAGTAAATGCCACTTTGCTCACTAATATTTTATTGCTATTGTAGAACATACGGCTGCTTCTTTGTGCACGACTGACTTAGTGCGTTGTACAAATAATTCCATTCAAATGAACGCTGACTGTTACTCGTGTAAATCTTCTGATGGGGAGCATTTCTTTACGCAGTAGCGTATTGTGCAACAGGATCCCCCAAGCGTTCACCTCAAATTAGTAGTTTGTTTCTAAACTTACTGAAACTTGTAATTTATTACAATATTGACACTGCGGTAACCACAATAATGACAAATTACATTCATCACAATCATGTTTTGCATATCTTTCCTATAGCATCCAGACAGGTGGTGTAAATAAATAGAACAAATGCACCTTAGGGTAATAGCTAGATACACGACGAAGCTTTTTAGTAAATATATATTTTATTATACTTTTATGGATTTATTGGCATGTTGCTGTTTGCCTTATATATCTTATTTGTCTGTGCCTAGACTAGAAATAAATAAAGCTGATTAAAATATGCATCATAGCATGGTAAACGTGTTTGACATATATATATATATATGTCATGTATGTATGTATATATGTATATATATATACTGTCATGTGTATATGTATGTATATGTATGTATATATATATATATATACTGTATATATATGTATACTGTATATATATATATATATATTTATATATTCTCATGTATATGTATGTATATATATATATATATATATATATATATATTTATATATATATATATATATATATATACACACACACACCTGAGTACCTTGATTGGCATTATGAAACAATATTTTCTTATGTCATTTGATTCTCTAATCTTTCGTAAAAGTTTAACAATTCAAGACCCCCCCCCCCCACTTTTTAAATGTTTTCTCATTACCGCTATATTTATCTCATTACCGCTATATTTATATATATTTATCTTAAGTATAGATCTATATGATTCTTTTTCAATATTGTCATTAGCTGTTGATATGACATGGTCCCACTGCCCTACTTTTAGGCGAGTGCCATCAATTTTGAATCAATTTAAGTGACCACTATGCATTCTTGACCTTTAAGAATGATGTTATGCTGTGTATATATATGACAGGTTACTTTCACCTGTTGATTGCCATGTTGCTGTTTCACTGTTGAATAATACAGCTCCTCTCTTCCAGTACAAATTTTAGCTTAGTGTTAGGCTTCTTCTTCTTGTGTACATTACCTTAATGCATAGCCTTGTTTTGTACAGTGAAACCAGACTGTCTCATGTCTGGATTATTCCATTTTAAGACCAGTATGGGTTAATTTTCTGTGGCAATTGCATGTCAGACATCACGGCTTGGGGGAGAAGCTTTCATTGACGTGTGTGCGTGCGTGAAAATAGCGTCTGTGTACTGCTGTTAACATGCGTGGCTGGGCCTCTGTGCGTGCAGCTCTGTGAGGAGGGGTGCTGAGGTCATTGTGTCTGCAGGGGATCTCATGATGGAGAAGGAAGAGGAGGAGGGGTCCAGTGGCAATAACCATAAGGCTCAAGTCATCCTGCACCTGCAGCCCATCTTGCATGGGTAAATACTATAGATGTTGGAATACAGACAATGCTTATACATAGATGAAATAATATGCACTTGGCATCCACTTAACAATTCAATGGTCTCATACATGTTACATAATATTTCACACTGCTAGCAATGAATCGTAATATCAACCTGACTGTACACACATGGACAAAATTGTTGATACCCCTCTGTTCATGGGGGAAATAAAGCCCACACTGGTCACATAAATTACTTGACTGTGACAAAAGTAATAATAGAAAATTCATTAAATTTGAAACGTTGAAAATCCGACATTGCTTTTGAATTGTGGTTCAACAGAGTTACTTAAAAAAACAAATTCATGAAACAGGCCTGGACACAAATGATGGTACTTAGACGAAAAAGATGACACATAATTTGACCATAGGAGCATGTTCAACCAAGGTATGTCCTCTAATTAGCATCACAGGTATTTACAAACTTGTAATCAGTCACTCGGTCTTGGGTAACAAGTAGCCACTCTGCTGCTTGGTGACATGGTGTGTATCACAGTAAATGTGGACAGGAGGCGGTGAAAGACAGAACTGTCTCAGGAGATTAGAAATAAAATTATGGACAAGAACATTTAAGATGAAGACTGTAAGACCAGTGGGTTTTATGTTCCTACACTGGTAGGAATTTTATACAAGTGATCATTTAAAAATGAGAAAGATTTACAGGGATGGTCCTGCATTTTGATATTTCTTTTTGCTGCTTTATTAAATCGTGGTTAATATTTTTGTGAGAAACATTGAAAAGGAAGTCAACCCCAACATGTTATTGACAAGAATATGTTCTATGCAGCCCCGCTAGTCTAAACACGGCATTCTGATTCATATTGCGTTTGTGGAATTCGAGTTAAGCAGTAAAAGCCACCCGTTTTTTTCTGTCCATCTCAGAGGGAGGTCATTTTGCCATTTGCTGACCACCTGAGCAACTGTGATGTCCTTTTCAGTCGACATCAAGTGGTAAAATAGCTGCCCCCTGAGATGGACAAAAACGGGTGGATTTTGCTGCTTAACTCATGTTCTACAAACGCCATATTAATCAGATTGCCTTGTGTAGACTAATGGAGGTACATATAGAACACATTATTGTGAAAGTAAAATTTGGGGTTGACTTCTGTGACCAACGTTCTCTCATAGAATACCGTACATTTTATTATTAATAATGTATAATTCAAGGTAATTTGACCGTAGTTGTTATCACATAGGGGTTAATCAAAGTGCACAAATCAGTACTGAAGAAGAAGCTCTCCATTTCAAAAGGTTAGTACAGTAGTCGCTGATTTAAAGTCTTGAAAGAACCCAACTAGCATGTTTTTTGGAATGTAGGAGGAAGTGGGAATATGCGGAAAACGTTTCGTCAAGCATGGCAGAAAAATGCCAACTCCATATCATAGACCCAGAGCTGAGATTTGAACCCAAAGTCAAAGGACTGTCAGACAAAAATGCTGTTTGTTAAAGGTCAACTAGCTAAAACATAATTTAGTATGGTACTAGTTTTTTATATGTGACAATCTATTGCCCTCTGCAGGGCAAATTATGACATTGCAGATACAAGCAGCACGGTCTTGGCCGTCGAGACTCAACATGGTAAGTATGAGACACTGTGCCCTCAGTAATTTCTTGTCTAGCGTAAAACGGTGAAATTTGCAATGTCCCACAGATTTTGACTGAGCTACTTTATCGTTGTAGATGACAGTAAGTCAGAGGGCGAGAGCGTGGAGTATGGCTATCCAATTACTTGCGGAGAAAGTAGAGCAGTTTTACTCTTTAAGAAGTTTGTGTGCCCCGGAATCAACGTTCGATGCGTTAAGGTAAGTGGATGAATGCCGTCATGTCGCATTCCTTCTTGGCATGTCTCTCTGTGCTTGTTTGTTTATAAGCACACGCTGTCGACTTGTTTTTTCAGTTTAATGACCAGCTTATCAGTCCTAAGCAGTTTGTACACCTGGCAGGCAAAGCCACCCTGAAGGACTGGAAAAGGGCCATCAGACTAGGCGGGGTTATGCTCAGGTAGACTTTTTTATTTTTTTAATTGTTGTTTCTCTCTGTGTGTGTGTGTGTGTGTGTGTGTGTGTGTGTGTGTGTGTGTGTGTGTTTAACAGGGAATAGGCTTGCTGTTCGAATGATCAGTCTTTAGTTTATTCATCCCAATTCTTACTGCACTGCAAAATAAGTGAAAATGACACAATGGAAAAATATTATTGCAATGAACGAACATGATGGTTAAAATAAATGTATTAGCAAATATACAGGGATGGGGAGAAAAAAAACTTAATCGAAAAGGCAAATTAATTCTGGGAGTAGTTTTATGGTCTAATGACACAAATGAAACTTCTCGAAATGATGGAATTGGGGAATTTAAAGATCGACTGAATGGGAGAAGATCCTTTCCCAGGCTGGCCAAGTCAAACCCTCGCGCTGGCATGGGCAAACAGGCTACATTTGATTTTTAACTGGGAAAGATAGACCGCATCATTTGCTAAAGTAGGTTAAAAAAATTTTTAATGTATGATTTGTATTACATTTCATGAGAATGAATCACTCAATCATTTCAGAGACTAAATAGAAAACGTTAAATGTACATTTGATTTTCAAAAGTTATTATTTGCAATAAATCAATCAATCAGCCAGTTATTTAATGAGAGAAACAAGTACAAAATACATTTGAAATGAAAAACATATTTTTCCTGAATTAATTTGAGGTAAAACAACTATAAATGAATAATATTGCATCATGAGTAACTGATGCAATAATTATTTACTTGCACGACGATAGTGAGGGTTCAATTCCCACTGCAGTGACAGTGTAAATGTGAGTGTTAATTTGACTGAGTGTTAATTTGCCTTTTGTCTGTTTGTATGTGTCCTGTGATTGTTTGATAACCAGCTCACCCGCAACAATGACAAGCCAAAGAGAAAATGGATGGATTGATGGCTGTTAGATTTTGTCCCATCCTTACCTGACCTGAGTGCAGTGCAGCAAAACATACATCTACATTGTGTTTGGTTTCCGAGCAACAGGTGGCAGGATCAAATAACAGGCAAACAAACTGCACAGAGTATTGCTTTTCGCCACTTTATCATGTTTACTCTTGTTCCGAGGAGTATCCGTGAGTCAATACTCCAAGGCAATATCTGTTGTTTTCTTTTATCCCGCAGACCCCCCTCATCCCCATGTTTGAGAAAGTATCGGGATCGTCGCGAACCAACAGCCCTTAGCACCTGTGCAATATCACAGCGTTTGGGTCAACCTTCTCCTTTCTCGCAGAAAAATGATGGACTCCGGCCAGATAGATTTCTACCAGCATGACACGGTGTGCAGTAACACGTGCCGCAGCACGAAATTTGACATGCTGATCAACAACTCGCAGCTTCCTCTGGGGACGTCCTTGCAGGCCAACCCCTCGTCTCTGGCTCTTGAATCTCTCGGAGGGCAGGTGCCTCCCGTGACAGGTACACGATTCCCAACCGCTGTGCCTCCACTCATTGGTGCGTTGTGAGAGAAAATCCGGCATGTGGCAAATGACTCAATTTCACATCATTTTTCAGAAAAAACGTCAATTTATTTACTACAATTAATGTATCGTGTTCGTGTATCTATGTCACTTATGTATAGTTACAAGCAGATGAAAAAACAAACAAACGATGCTCTGGCACTAGATCGACGGACCGCGCAATTAATCTGTTGTTCCCATTCAAACAACAGAGTAACAGTTTTGTCGTCAACTACATGCGAGATTTCATTTTAAGTTATTACGTGGGCAAATTAGGACGAGATCATCATTATTTCAGTATATCACAGCGAGCAGGTGGAAACCTCCTACAGCACAGGTGTGAAACTCAAGGCCCAGGGGCCAGATCAGGCACGCCACATCATTTTATGTGACCCGCGAAAGCAAATCATGTGTCAACTTGCATGATGCTTGGTAAAATCTGTACCCAAATTTCAATCTGTCATTTCTAATAAGTAATGTTGAGATTTTGCAAGATTTATTTATTTTTTTTACTCTTTCTACAGTAACTTGAACAACAATTGAACAGACTATTAACTTTGATCTCTGATTTTAGAACAAATCATCCGTCAATTTGTTGTGTACTGTTGTTTGTCATAACATGATGACATGGTTAAACATTGGCTTAGTTTCAGCATCATGACGGCTCTCTGAGGGAAGCCGTAACTAAAAAGTGGCTCACGACAAAAATCTGTTTGACACCCCTTATAGCATATCTATTTTTTTTTCTTCACAAATCAATTCTATTGTCAGTCCTCACATGAGTGTTGTTTTGATAAATCACCCACATAAAAGTATTGCAAGAATGATAAATACCTTAGGGTACATACGATACACTGTTTTAATATTTAATCCTTTCAGGGACAGCGGTTACTACAGTGGACAGCTTATCATGTTATCAGGTTACAGGATGCATGGAAGGGTTAATATATGTATTAATATGCATTGATATAATATATATGTGTGTGTATATAGATACATATGTATAAAGTTTCACACTCGCATAAACTGTACCATTCTGTGAGCCGTTTGTCATGTAAAATACGTGCCTTGGCACAATAATGATTGGGAAATGCTGCCCTAGTAGTTGGCCACTTCCAATTTGCTGCATTCTATCGCTCATGTTTTCCCCTTTGGCGTGTTGTTCCATAAAGATGCTCACAGACGCTCCCTGGATTTAAATTATCTGTCTCCCGAGATAATGAAATACTTTGAAAGCTGGGGATTGGTGCATCGGTCTTTCCTCAGCCTTATCATTATTATAATAGAACCTCAAACCAAATGCCCCTTAGGTTGTGAAGTTTGCAATTAGACCGACAGTTTCGGGTCCAAAACACATCTCAGCTCTTTCTCTTTCTTGCACAAAGCATCAGCTGCCGTCACACCACCGCCATGCTCGGCGGCCGGGATATATGACTCAAGATCGCTGAATTTATTGCAAACTAGTGGATGCTGGCCGACTTCTGAGTTCACATTTCAAAGTGTTTTGTTATCCATGGGAAACAAGCACGATGAATTAATTTGTTCCAGTCTCACTCTCATAAATGTATTATTTACTTAATTAACTGTACAAAGCAATATTTTGAATTATATTTGACCATTGCTCACTGTCAAATATAGTGCAGAGTTGACCTTGCAACACAAAGTAAAACTAAAAGTGCTTCAATGGATGGGAACCATGATGACATTTGCCGAGCTACTGCGTTTTGTAAGTACTGCCACCACTTCAAGGAGTCTTGCATTTTTGTTCACAATATAATCCTTTCAGGGACAGCGGTTACTACAGTGGACAGCTTAACGTGGTATCAGGTTACAGGGTGCATTCATTCTCTCATTTTCCGATCCGCTTCATCCCCACAAGGGTCGCGGGGATGCTGGAGCCCATTCCAGCTGTCTTCGGGCAGCACTGAACCAGTTGCCAGCCAATCACTTGTCGAATAGCGTATTTCTCATGTGGTTGTGAGCCGGCAGTCGCTTTCATATCTTGCCATTCCATTCTATTGGTCTGATTTTGCTTTAAGCTTTGTGTTTGATCCCCCTCTCGTTTCAGGAGAGTCGCTGCATGATGCATCTGACTTGGAGGAAGCCTTGGAAGATAAATTTGGTGGAGAGTGGAGCTCCACGCAGCTCACCACAGCCAATGGACATGCAAAGAGGAAAAGGAGTGAACCGTCTGGTAAATCAAATGCACAGTTTTCGTTTGAGCCAAGCTGAAATTTAAATGTAAGAGCTGGAAGAAAAGATGCTTTTTATATCTGGCGAGCAGACTGCTATTTTTTTTCTGATTTATCTGTGTATGCGTTTGAGGTTCATCAGAATTCAGGGCAATATTTGCGAGTAAAGTCAGAAATATATATTTTTAAGAGTGTCTATCCTTCTGGGAGGAAACATGGATCAATGAGATACCCTGAATGTGGCATGTAAACTATATATATCGTCTAAGCTGCGTTGAAGAAAACTTCAGCCTCAGAAGAAGTTTGCAGTCTAACAACAGTTGTTTTTGATCGGAGAAGCTTGAAAAATATGACTATTATCGCTCAACAGTACAGGAAGTCAGTAGATTTTTGAATCATGAGCATGTTTCAGTCAAAATTTCATTCCATAAATAAGTGACTTCACTCAGAAGAGTTGGACCATTTTTCCTCCATTTTCTTGAAAATAAGACTTTATTCCTGGAATAGTACTTCTTTTGTTTTAAAAGACAAAAACTGTGTTCCATGCATGCAGGGAAGTCAGATTTACAGTAGTTGATGATACATCACAATCATATCCAAGCTATTAATTGGCCCAAAGCTAATGTGGAGAAGTGAAATTGTTTGTTTTATTGGCACAGCAGTCTTCAAACTGTATGTAGGTATTAAAAAAAAATATTAGACGACATAATTTATTGCTACCGGTAATTATTTTGTCATGTACCAAGCTGAGGTTTATGGACTCCTGGGAGTCTGGGGGGCCTTCGTTTGAGAACCCCTATCTATGAGAATGCATTACAAATGTGATTCTGCCTCATTTTTGTTTGTGTCTAGATGGCGTATTAAGCTTGTGGAAGGGTGTGGCTGAATGCGGGCTGATGAGGGAGGTCTTGTCCGGTCTTCAGGCTCACCTATTGACCACTCTGAAAGGAGTGGAGGTTCGCAACGAGAAGGCTGAGTTACAGGATACTGGTGAGTTCACACAGTGACAATCTGGGAAAAAAAAATGATTTGCTTTGAGTAGAATATTGAGCAAGTAAATGTTTCATGCAGAATGCCCCTCCAGCGAAATACGGCCTTCAAACATTCAAGTCTTGCAATGTGGCTGAGGATTGATGTATTTGTGTTGTTCCAGACGCCATCATTTTGAATTCGCTGTGCGAGATGTTTGGGCTTTTAGACTCTGTGAAGCAAGCGCTGGAGCAGCGGCGCAGCCAGAAGGAAAACGCCGATGGCGTTTATGGTGAGAAAGGCAACCTTTACAGCGATATTACTCATAGTAGAACCACTGATGTCAACCTCTTATTTGTTCAGACTGCTTACCAGTACTTTCTCACTAAAAAATGTATTAACCTCAGCTAATATCCGTCCAATCATGCAGTCAGCTGTGACCACTCCCACAGCGGCTCAACCCTCCCTTTCACTAATCTGCATTACCAAGAAATGTTGATGTCCTGAACTCCTATTATTAAATAATTAATAATATAATAAATAATATAATTACATAATAAAGATTGAGAAGATTGGATTAGCTTGGATTGTTATAATTTAAAAAAAAAGACTTGAATCCCTTTTTTGTTGTTTATTTTTTTGTTTTGTTTTGAGAAAGACGTAATGCAGACACACCGTTACTCTATCTTCAGGGGCCCTAAAGTCAAATGAGCTTCAGATGTTCCAGTGTATGACTTTCGAATCTGTCTCCCTTTATATAGAGCTGGAGGAGCTGTCAAAGGAACGAAGGAAGCAAGTGTGTGTTAAAAACACATCCTACAAACACGCATCCCCCAAGCACCTCCGACCCCAACGTCACCAGCTATCCAACAGCCAGCTGTCGCCCACCCTCGGCAACACTGTGATCCAGCCTCTCTCACTCACGTGCTCACCGGAGCCGCCGTACGCTCATCCCAACATCAACCCTCTGCACGTCAGCCACTTCCCCACCCCTAGCGGGTCACGGGGTGGCGGCGTGAAGAGAGAGGAGAGGACGCGGGCGCCCTGCGAGTCGGGCAAACAGGCGAGGGCACACAGGGCGGGACAAGAACTCAAGGTGGAGATGCAGCAGGGTCTTGCACAAATGGCGTGCAAGCTTCAGACTCAGTTCAGAAGTGAGGAGCTAGATGAGGGAGCGCGCTTACATGGCTTTGCAAAGGTGGCTCTGGGGCGAAAGGGGTTAAAAAATCTTAAAACGAAATGAGAGGATGCTGCAGAATTAAGAGGGACACGACCCCGACATCAAACAGTAAAAGAATACTTTGTTAACCTGTCTTTGCGACTACTTTCAGTTAGTCTTTGGTGACTGTTTTCCCTCGTGGTCAAAGTAGTTCGGGATAGGTAGCAAAATGAAACATTTCTTATGACATTTGTAATTGAAAATACTTTTTGTGAGTCGTTGTATAATTAAGTGTTGGGGTTTATATTATCCCAATTTTTCAACACTGACTGAACAGCTCACTCAGACTTATATTCAGGCATAATGTTGCCACCCAATAAAAAGAACGCATGTATCTCCAAGGTTTGTATTTATTTTTCATCCACATTTCAGAGACTCTAGCTAGCTGTACAGCTAGCTATCTAGCTAGCTAAATCACCACGGCTTGTTGTCATGTTGCAATGACCTTGTCCACCAGAGGGCACCACTAAAAAGTGCAATACTGTACTAGTTTTCTTTGATGGTCAGGTGTCTTATTCCGATGGTCAGGGGTCTTATTCCGCCTGTGGAGAGAAGATCAAGCACATTGTGAGTTGCGATGAACGCCAATAAGCCATTTTGCACAAACCAAGCTACAAGATTTTAATGAATATTTGAAACAATTGACTTCCAGGGTAAAAATGATGAATTGTTGAATTGATGCGGCAGTATGTGTCGGTCATTCTGCGAGTAGTCTACCTGCGATCATGCACAAAGAATGGGTATATGAAAAATACACCCCTGGCAAATAGGTTTACGCATGCCAGGATTGCATTTCGGATGATGAGTCTGACTAGTGAGAACATTTGTTTGTCAGGTTTTGTCGGCGTGTTTCAAAATGGATCGTTCGGTTTTAATTTCATGATGAACCAATGCTTTCTGATTCGTTATTCAATTTCATCTTGAATTCTCTGTTGTGAAACAGTGAAAATGCCCTTTGTGCTAGCAGCTCCTACGGACCTTAATCCTCCAGTGCATGTCGCATAATATTTTATGTCTGACTTCACTCTTCACGTTCAAGTCCAAAACAGAGAACAACATGTCAAATGTTGGCATTCTCGATTTGATTGCTGCACTGACAAAATGTGAAAATAACAAATGCAAAATAGATACTTTTATCTAGTATACATTTTGTTTGTATATGATGACTTGATTCAAGAAATATATAAAAGTGTTAAAAAGTATCTCTCCTACTTTTATTATTAGGGCGGGAGCAGCAATAAGCTCCGTGCAGAGGAGGACGCACTTCTTGATTTCTGTATATATTACGTGATAGTCGGAACTGCGGTTGCTTTGAAGGCTACGTTTTATGAATGTTACTTTCATGCGAATTTAAAAGAGGAAAAGAGTATAAAGGAAGTTGTTCAATCCCCACAAATGACCCTGTCTGATCAATGAGACATTTAATAAATCTCTGTTTCAAGGTGCAATCTAAATTGTTTTAAAGGAGCTATTGTGCATCCCCCCCATACACACAATTTATAACAGTTCTTAATTGTTATAATAATGTGTCTGTCATTTGTTCTCAAAATACACCAAGAATCAAGAATTATAGCCCACATTACATATCCTATTTCAAGTCTTGCGTAAATTAGCTTGTTGGAGAGGGTCGACAGATCTCATTGAAGTGAGTTTACCCTTATCATGCCCCACATATTGCTAGGCCATTGGCAAGTATGGATTCTGTTTCCATGACAACTATGCTGCACTTGACCCTGAATCTTTAAAAAGTATAAATAAGTATTAGTGATATTGTTACCATTGTGTTAATGGTTTTGGTACTTTATTACTATGATGAATTAATAAAAGTGGCATATAGTAACCCACCACTATTGGGTGGGAATCAGGATTGAGCCCTGCTAAATTTTGTTAGCTAGTGTGCAGGCGAGTTTATGTTGCTAAGCACACACTCATTACTTTATCCAACAAAACTCAGTGCAGTTCAGCAAACTCATTTGGTTTGCTACTGTAGCCCAGCGGCTAGACTCTGGCTTGAAAAGGATCTTCAACCAGCCCGGCTGCCAAGTCAATGTGGGGGAGCTCATTAACGGTGGGGTGAATGTGCGTAACGAAGACTCAACTCTTTCAAACAATAGCAAGTCAATTTTCCATCCTTTAAGTGCTAATATTCACAGCGATTCATATTGTTTTTTTCTTTCCACAGCCATTGTTATATGCCGTTACTGCAGGGTAAATCAATACTATATCACATCTACAAAGCCGCCCTTTTATTGACCTTTGAGCATGTTTTGCTCGAGGTCACACGCACAAATCATTGTTTCCAAATAGCCTTTTTCTGCACATCTGAAGTCTATGGTTATGTTTTGTTCAGAAATGCCAGAGCTGCTTGATGGACTATGGTAACCTGGAATTGACTTATTTTATGGTTATTCATCAGTGCACATCATCTCTTGCTGCAAATGAAGAAAAAAAAAAGCTTGTACCTGCACTGTGTCAGGATATTACAGCTTTAAACACATCTCGACTTGAATCAATATTTTACCGACCTATGAAGTGTACTGCAAATTAAAACGAAAGTATAAATAATAAATCAGCGTTCATGTTCAATCAAATTTGACACAGAAAATAAAGTGGTTTTGAGCAAGGCATTGAAATGTAAAATAAATGCGGTAAACATTAAAGCAGCGACACGTGATGCAAACAAGATGAGCCTGTAATTCAATGTCAGTCCCACACAATTCAATAATGTGATAGCAAGAAAAACAAAATTATACTTAATATACGTTCAAGTTGTTGGTTTTTTTTGTTTGTTTTCGGGGGGGCGGGGGCTGATCACTTTTACCTTGATATTTAATATGTCATGAAAGGACCGGTTATAAAATTACACTGGTATCTGGTATCATTCCTACCAGGGGCTTGCTGGCCATCGGGAATATCGGAAAAATGTGTCGGGTCATGGGTGAGCTGGACTGGTGAAGTCCTCAATTAATCTAAGAAGCATGTTTTATGGAGAGGACGTAACACTTGCAAATTCTAGCCTGAGCTGAGAATTTAATTTCTCTCAACCTGTCACTGTGAGGCAGATGTAGTACGTGTCACGATCCTGTATTTGTGTGTCGCCAGCAGATGGCAGTGGAGGGCTTTTCCTCCAGCATGCACACCTGCTGCCAATTTGATCATCAGGTGAAGCCAAATATTTAAGAACTGCAGAGAGCCAATTGTTCCTTGTCGGACAATTGACTTTGTCGCTGCTCTTGCTCAACTGTTGTTTTCTAGCCCTCTCGATCTCATCATTGTTGCTTTTGTGCTCTAGCCTCTCGCTTTGTAAGTACTGTATGTGTTTTTAATCTTTGATCTTGTTTTTGTTTTTGTGAAATTGGACTTTTGCCATTTTGTTGATGTCCTGGAGTTTGCTTTTCCTTTGCAAGCACTTTTTGTTAATCTCCCATTTTCCTGGTTGTTTTGACCAGCGATTTTTAGTTTTGATTTTGCCAGTGTGTTTTTGTGTTAAATATTTTTGTACAGCCTTTTGTTTCAGTCTACATTTGTGTGGTCCGATCACCATTCAGTTTGTTGCCAAACTGTGTCAGTATGTGTTATACATTCGGCACTATTACTGTGTATGTAATACTAATGTGTGTGTGTGTAAATGTGTATATATATATATATATATATATATATATATATACCGTCGTGACCAGAAATGACACTTTAAATTATCCCTAAATTGTTCTTATTAAATTAGAACCAGTGGTCTAAATAATCCAATGATAGGTCGGGGCCTGCAGAGGATCGATTGGTTTAAATACTGTTGCGGGTGAAGTGTAAGTACAGGTGTCAGCCTGACATGCGCGCTTGAAGCACTCTGTGAAATTCAATAATTTGCAGCGCTCTCCATCATCCATCAATCATTTGGAGCTAATAACATTCAAGATTGTAGAATTGCACTCGCATCGGACGCCCTCAACATGTCTCTTGGCGCCTTTTAATTGAATTCACAGACTTAATGTTGATGAGCCTGTGTCCAGCTGGACCCCCGCAGAGCCATGCAAAAATGTGCTCTCTTCTTTGAAAAGCTCTTTTATTAAAAAGTCCTCTGTTCACTTGAATCCACTAAAACTCTGCTCAACACAATAATGCTCACTGATAACGGTGGTAAGCTAGATGTCTAAAATCAGGCTTGTTTTATTTGTACCTGATTGACTAATTGTCACAGAGTGGAGCATTGATGGGGCACTGGTTGACTTCCACTTTGAACATATTAATTTATCATAAGAAATAACGACAACAGAAATAATCGATTCCAGTGTCACATCATTGCCACTACTTTTTTTTTTTTTTTTAACGGTACAGGCAATGTTTTAAATAGTTTCCTTATGGTCATGGAAATGTTCCACTTATTGTATGTACTATGTTGCAACGCTAATAATCTCACCAAATTACATAATTTCCGTGGCATCTGATTATTATATGCTTGATAGCTACAGGATTTTTGAAAATAGTCAAATCTAGAAAAAATTCTGACATGCTTTCCGAAGCCACATAACGGGGCGTATTGGGCCCTCAGGCCTTCACTTTGACATCAGTTGCTCAACAGCGTCTGGTGGGATTGTCTAAAGTAGACCATGAATTAGTATTTTCTAAGGTGGATCTCTATGGACGTGGAAAACTCAAATGAAATGCGAAGGCACGTCTGTGTGAGATAAGTGTAAAAGCTTGCACGCCCTTCAGCACATTATGAAAGCTGTGACATCTGAGACCCGGCAAATATTGATACAGACATGTCTATGCCAAAACAGCTCCGCATGTCTTCTATTGAAGCTGGAGAGATGAAAAGGTCGAATGTTTGACCCCTGACCCGTGAAAGTGTCCTTGAGAATGTATTAATCATCACAGTTCCAGTCTTTGTGCAATAGGGAAGATGCCGTACGAATGTAGACCATTTATCCTTTTCCCTGTGTGTATTTTACATTTTGCTCAGCACAAGTGCACAAATGTCGTTTCTGTCACACATCCTCCAATAAACATGACCAGGTGCGGAAAGAAGAAACATCTTCAGATGCAAATTTGCCGCACACTTGATGACAGACTTGATGTAATTTATGGAGAATTATGCTTGCCACCGGTTACGGGCTGTATGAAAGCATATTTACCTGTCCGTCTTGTGCAAATTCATCCACCGTGACCCATCCATCCATTTTCTATACTGCTTGTCCTCACTCGGGTCACGAGTGAGGATCTTTCTTTGGGTGTGAGACTGGTACACTAGACAAGTGTGCTCCCGTGTACAAATTCTGTTCATGACAAGTGTAAGCTGTTAAATTAGCTAATTATAATGTACATTTTAAGTGGCTGTTCCAGTTCCAGGGACTAGACTATGTGTATTCAAGGTGTAAATAACTGCTTTGATTAATTAATGCTTGAAAAACACATGGCCATTGTCGTCATCGAGAATCCTGAACCTGAGCTGCGGGCCGCAGGGTAACTGTTGCTGGGGAACCAAGATTAAGTCATTTACTTTTCACAGTCATGCCAACAAGGAAAAAGAAAAGGAAGAGATGAAAAGAAAGGAATAGCTAAATGATTTAATGTTCAAGATTTTTCTTGCTGTAATGGAGATTACAAGTACTGTATTCATGGTTCCTTTTCATCTACTTTGATCAATAATGGTAACATCACATCTCTCTGAATTTAATTTTGAAAATGAATTTCACTGACACAAGTGTCGGAATTACTGGGAGTTGTTATCATTTAAAAGGTAACAATAGTTTAAAGAGAAAAAAAAAATCTAAAGTTGTATTTTTCACACATTTCATGCCATAATGTCTACTGTTGTGTCCCAGATGAAATGTCATGATTACTGAATATGCCAATTACATTTTTATTATTGTTTCATCTGACGTTTCCAAGGAAACAATTGCAAATGCCTCTTTGCGTTTGAACTGTTCCCACTTTTTGTGGCTATTTTAAATATCGGTCTTCCGTGTCACTCAAGCTGCATTTACTGTTCCTGCCACTGGAGGGAACCTCATTATTTGTTGCAATACACCAGAGGGAGCTGTGAATTCAAGTGTCGAGATGCGGCGTCCGCTATTCATTCACACAATAGTCGACGGCATAATCGTTAGTGTTATTTCTGAGCTACTGAGTGTATGACAAGCGTGTTGGTGTAGTGATTCATGTCACTGTAGCTGCACAGCTCAGAGGGCAACACATGTGAATGGTTCTATATTCACACAGTTGCTAAAATGCTGAAAATCTGTATGCCTTTACCATGATGTGTTTTTTGTCGTAACCATTATGCAAGAATTATATTTCAGTGGGCTGCTATAATTTCTTCTTTCAGTGGGTTTTATTACGTTTTATCTGCGCCGCAGTTTAAGTCGTTACCATTCTTAATCGCTCCCCACAATTATATAAAACCACGGCGGCATAAAAAAAAGCTCGATTATTTTTTGTTACGATCGTCTTTACTGTTGTTAATCGAATTATCATGAACATGACACATTCCTTTGTTTTCACCGATGCAATATATTTTTTGTTTGTTTGTTTTTTTCTTTACGTACTGTTGACTGCTGACTGTAAAACTTAGACCTTAAACCTTAGCACAGGGGTGTCAAACTCAGATCCTGGAGAGCCGCTGCCCTGCATGTTTTCCAAGTCTCCCTGTTCCAACGCACCTGATTCAAATGATCAGATCATCAGCAAGCTCTGGGGAAGCCTGACATTGAACCTGCTCATTTAAATCAGGTGTGTTGCAACAGGGAGACTTGGAAAACATGCAGGACAGCGGCCCTCCAGGACCTGAGTTTGACACCCCTGCCTTAGCTATTTTAAATAGCCCAATAACTCTTCATGTATGCTCACTGCATCAACACTTCACCATGACTCAAATATTAACACATCAAGTATGAAGTGGGTGAGACTGTCTTTCATGGTTGACGGTGTGATTTGCGACAGTCTTGGCCGCTTGGTGGCGGCCGACTCCCATCTCTGTGGACGAGGGAAATGGGAAAACGGAGCTTTTGAGAAGGAAAATCTCTCCCCTCAACTATTTACCCTGACGTCAGTTTGCACAAGTAGCAGTGGGCCGTCTCGCGGCGTGTTCTCCGAAACTGCGCGTCTGTGTCACTGTCAACCAGCCGGGGAATAGATGAGCTCCAACTCTCCGAAACTTCCCCGGGTGAATGTCACGGGACGAATTGAAAACGATCTCTTTCGCGCATTTGAAAGTGGACTAAAGAAACTGCTTGACGATGAACACCTGCGCCTTTTTGTTGCTTCTCACCGTGCAGATCTACGCCGATGGCATCGAGGGGCCGACAGGTAAGACCCGATGTTTGTCCGCGTGTGCTCGATGTAGTTGTAAACTTTGCGCGTGGGGATGAAACTCCACTCAGGGAAAAAGAGAAGCGAATTCGGCCAGCATGCCACCCGACGCCAACTTTGTGCCCCAGTGCTCCACAGCGCTCGTGTGTCGTTTAACGCCTCTGCCGACGACTTATTGGGACAGTTTGAACCGTTCGAGCTATAAACATAGACATCTGGGGGAAAAAAAAACACTACCAACTTTCTAAAAGTGACAAAAGAACTTTTCGTCAAGACGTTGAAGGTTATATGGTGAAGACTGTCTGGCCGAAGCTTCCATTTCCCTAAACAAAGCATCATCTTTTGCTGTGTATCACCGCTCGGTTTGCAAGGTGTTTCTTATTCACTGGAAGAAAAGATCTAAAAGTTTAATTTCACCGTAGTCTGTAAGGTCTGATAAACAGTTATTATCCCCGGAGTGCCATTTAAAGACTAAAAGCAGCAGTTATTGCTATTGTTGCTTTATTGGGTGCTGTTTCTCCTATTTATCACCAATGGAAATGTGTTATCCCTGTAAAGTCTCGTATTGTGCTTAATAATATGTTGTTTAGAGCTCAGTGTCCAAGCCAGGCAATTTGTGAAATATTACCCTGACTATTTGCTATTGTACTTGGAATATTTCTCTGAGAGGAAAAAAACCCCATTTGTATCAACATCGTAGCAAAACCACCTATTGGATGTTAGTGGGTAAAGAATCATACATGTGCCATTTTTACAAGACTCTTTCTATCAAATCATGCATGACTGAATTAAACATATAATTTCATATGTATCTATTTTTAGAGTATATTACACATAACCATTCTGCCGCACTCAGTCGTGCTGTTGGAAACCGCAAACTACTGCACCTTGTTTGCTATTTTAGGACATTTCTATTCGTTACAGATATTTTTCAACTTCATGTGTTTACATATTTCACTGGTGGTCAGGTATGGTTGGTGTTGTCCAAGAGTGATTGAGTTTGGGTTTCTCAAACTTAAGGATAGGACCCAAATTGGGTCGTGGGTCTTTTTCTTTTCTTTTTTTTCTTTTTTAAAAAAATTGGGTCGCAGATTGTCTGAGGAAAATGCTGTAAGCTTGGGTCACCATATGTTGGTTTTCAAAAAGGGGACGTGGGAGGGTGGCACTATACGTGTGTATGTTGTTGTTTTTTGATATACGTGTGTGTGCATGTGTCTGTGTGTTTGTGTGTTTTGTGTGTGTGTGTGTGACACGATTTCTTGTTTTTGTTGGACACTTACCTCGATAATAGATGTGGAAAAACATTTTGATTGTAATAGTTGTGTCTTGAGACTGTATGCCCGCCTATCAAGTGCGATAACCAACCAAAAAAAAAATATTTTTGGTTGGGTTTGGTTAATTACCCAGTGGGGGCTGCGCGCAAGCGCCATTCATTTACAAACTAGACGGGTTGTGCCTACTCCGGAGGAAATCTCAGTCTCTGATAACACCACAAAAAGCTGCCCAATGTGTGGGAAAAGTCTCAGAAGAGTCGCTTACTTTGTTGCAAAACAAGCAGTGCTCAGATTTTGCATGAGACGGAACTGACCCCCCAAAAAGGAGTGATTTCAACCAGAGTTGATATGAAGCGAGGGCTATCGTGAGAAGCTCAAGAGTAGTTAAAATGGTGGCAAAGCACTACTGTGACTAAATAAAACACCTCCGCTCACCTTTTTTATACTTTTTTCTTGTTCCCAATATGCCACTTGACGGCACCAAAGCAACACTATTGTTGCTTTGTTCTAAACACAAAACCGCAAATAGGTGAGCATGCAACAAATAATGGAGGATAGATTCCAAGTAAAACTCTTTCAAACTGCAAATAAATAGGAATTCACTCTAATTCTTTATCCTTTGTATATTTTGATTGCCCAGAAGCCAGATACCAATTATTCAGACATTTCAGAACGGTTTAAAATTTTGTCTAAAAAGGGACACTTTGTGTCCTTTTAAAAGTTTGCAATAATTTCAAATTGCGGAAGAGCCAATGGAACTTTTCATTACCTTTTCAAAAATGGTCAAAAACGTTTCAAGAAAATAACACTGAAAAAAAGACACCCTTGGAGAGATTAAGCAGAGTAACGCTTGAATAATCGACGCATGAGATTGTCTAATGATGGCAACAATCACCATTTTGACAAGGCCAGATTTAAGGAGAACTGCAGCTCTGGGGAAGTACGCAATCCCTGAACATTTGCGACCTTGAACGCTGCTGTGAACGCGCCAATAGTCACAGTTGTTCGCCCCGCAGTGGGAGAGGGGCTTTACCAAAATGTACATGACATTGTTGTTGTTTTTGTTTGTTTACTGGTGTGTTGCAATCTTGCCGCCTGCACTTTTACCACCCCATTAGCTGCAGCCTACATGGCCTCTCCCAACCGCCCTATTAACTTCCGCTCCCCGAATCCTTCTCCTATTGGCTTCCATATCCTAGATGGGGCGAAATCAAGGAGTGTGAGTTCAACCTTGACTCCCACACTCCAGTGGGCGTCTCATTTGATTAACACGGTGTTGCATGAGGACCACACCTTCACCTTGGATGCTGACTCACCGTTGAGCCTCGGCACTCCGTTGGGGATTGTTCACCTTTTTTCCCACTCGATCAAATCCATGTTTTCCATAACTCCTGCTTGCTGCACTCGGTCACACCTGTCAGCGCGGTGGAAGATAAATTATCAGCAGCCTTTGAAAGATTACACCCCTGTGCTATGCCTGAATGATTATAGTCCCATTGATAAGTGGAAAAATATCTTCTTAAACATCTCAGATTCAAAGAAAGTCCAGTGTGTGTGTGTGTGTGAGATCCCAAGTCTCACGCCATAGTTTAATGCAATCCCTTGAAGTTGACGTCAGTCTGTTTCTGGATGCTGATCGACTACTGATTTTTTCGTATTTCAAATCAAATGTTACTCTTGGAAATAGAAATAATCTGTAAAATTTTAGTGTACCAAACTGTTATTTAAAGTGGAAAATAGGGGTGGCCCAGTGCTCCAGTGGTTAGCGCATCGACCTCACAGTGCAGCGGTCCTGGGTTCAATCCCGGCTGCAGCCTTCCTGTGTAGAGTTTGCATGTTCTCCCCGGGCTTGCGTGGGTTTTCTCCGGGTGCTCCGGTTTCCTCCCACATTCCAAAGACATGCATGGCAGGCTGATTGAGCACTCTAAATTGTCCCTAGGTGTGAGTGTGGGCATGGATGGTGGTTCGTCTCTGTGTGCCCTGCGATTGGCTGGCAACCGATTCAGGGTGTCCCCCGCCTACTGCCCGGAGGCAGCTGGGATTGGCTCCAGCACCCCCCGCGACCCTAGTGAGGATCAAACGGATAAGAAAATGGATGGATGGAAAATAAACATGCGAACTCCACACAGGGAGGCCGGAGCTGGAATCGAACCCGGTACCTCTGCACTGTGAAGCTGACGTGCTAACCACTGGACTACCGGGCCGCCAAGTAAATAACACAGAATGATATTTTTTGGTGAGCTTCCTTAGTTATTTTCGTGCAAGTCATTAGCCTTTATGCTTTCTCCCAAATAGTATCCATCTACTTAGTAAATGAATTTGTGTACGCAAATTGTATTATGATTGTATTTTGTATTGAGTCGCCAGACCCTTTCTGTTTTGGTTCCCTGTTGATCGTCGCTTTTAGACCTCTCGAGTTTTTCTACTTTTGCGGCATTCATTTCCAGTCAGTTTCATCTGCGGTCGGACTTGCACGTACAGCTGTATAGTTGTATTTAGTTTTGCTTATTTCAGAAAGTAAGAGCTGGGGGGTGGGGGGGGTGCTGCTGCCTAGTTTACCTCATTAAATCACGATGCACAATACTCAACTTTACATAGCAAAAGCAGCAGCGGTGGGGTCAATGTTGGACCCCCTGCATGAAGGGATCATTAGTGTATGGGCTTAAATAAGTGATCCATGCTGCAAGCAGTCAGAGGCAAGAGACTTAAAGTGATTAATGAGGATATACTGCAGCCTCTACTTTTGAGCACCAATTTACAGTAAGCATAAAATCAAATTTCTCTTGAAAGGAAAACTCATTGGAAATGGGCAATTTTTTTTTTAAATCGCTGCAGGGATAATTGCATTATTCATCACAGCACGGCAGCCATTTGTACCTGTTACGCTCAGATTCTCAAGAGTCCATTATGTGTCCGCTATAATGGGCATCTAATTGACAGAGAGTGGGTGGATTTATTATCATTCAAGCGTGGGGGGGGGATCTCCCTATTGTGTAAAAACAAAAAAATGTTAGCGAATCCACAAGAGTTGTCATGAATCCACAATGTGGAAGTTTTCCCCTGCAGGAAACAGGCCACCATCTGTTGATCGAAGGATGAGGAGTGGTGGGGACTGGACCGGTCAGACCGTATCCTCCTAAAAAAAAAAAAAAAAAAAAAGGGTTGGTTGGGTTCCATCTTTGTGGGCAGTAATTCAAAGAGCAGATGGAAAACTTTGCAACAAGGAGGGTGGGATGCTCAAGGGGGGATGGAGCGAGAGTGAGAGAGAGGTGAGAGAGAGAGTGTGCGAGAGAGGTGAGCTTACACGGAAAGATTGTTTTGCTTTCAAGCGAGGCCACTGACAGACTTGTGGCGGCGTGCGCCCTCAACATTCATGTGTGTGATTAAGCAGAGCAGTGATGAGAGATCCCATTGTCTCGGCAGCCTGTCTCTTTCGCTTCAATGCCGGATCTATCGTGTGTGTGTGTGGACAAAAGCCTGCCTATGATTTGAAGAAATTTGGGATGCCAAACCATGAGATTCACACTTCATCACTGCGGGCGTCTTGACATCTCGAGTTTGCCTTGACAATCGTTTGCCTCTCACAATGCTCGGAATTAGAATTAAATTAGTAAGAGATTTGACTTTGATTGGATGACAAATTCTGTGCATATTGAGGACTGTGAGGCAAATATGATGTCCTGGAGTACGCTGTGTATTTCTAAAAAGGTGTCCAGTGTATTTCGACCTTTTTTGTTCACATTTGCCTGTTTCCTTTACGGATGGGAATCACAGAGTACTTTACTTGCTCTACAGTTTTGTCCATATTTCTTTTCGTTTTGAATCACGGATTCGGTTAGCCGAACGTCACATGGACAAACTCAGAAAACAAGTCCGCCGTGATTGCTCGTCACAGGAACAAATGTGATGTCATTTTTGGTCAATAGCAAGTGACAAAATGGCCGCCTGCCGGGTGGTAAAAACGGGTGAATTTTGCTGCTTAATTCACATTCCACAATATTGATCAGAATGCCATGCTTAGACTATTGGGGCGCATAGAACCTATTATTGTAAATAGGACTTGGCAATATGTTTGAAAAATGTTTCACAACATAGGTTTTTCATCTCAATTGATATGGATTGAATTTTATCATTATTTTTTTTTTAATTCCTCTTCAAAAAAAGGACCCTGGAAGAAAAATGTTAGTTAAAATTTTATCATTTTAAAATATAGTATTTAACATTACATAAGAGTAAAACAACTAAGAAGAATTCCAATCAAAATGTATCAATTGAAAGATTAAATAAACATCAGTTAGACATAATGTGATTTGTCGGGCGGGGCAAATCACACAGTTGTCATTCTAGCTCTATGATGCATCACAGATGATACAATTCATCGAGGAGGTGATTGAACTTCGACTCTTCTTCTTCACGCAATGCCACTAACTGAGTTATTTTCATTTTGAAACCTTCTTGGAACAATATGCAAGGAACGACATATCGATTCATGCGCCGCATTCAAATGTGCCGCTGGTGCTTTCGTGTGTTGATCAAATGCCCCATAAACTAAAAATCCTTGCCTGTGAGTCCAAACATCCAAGCTATAAAGGGGCTCAGTAACCCGAAGGCTTCGGGTTACTGAGCCCCAACACCGACGTGGCCGCTTCTATGCGCTTCGCAGGGTGACGCCTTACGGGCGCCCTGGAAGAGATGCCAACGCTGACAGATTGACGAGTTGTTGGGCTTGCTTGGCTAGTCTGCTCCTCTTCTCCAGCAAGAAGAATTGACGGCTCTTCAGCTTCCTTGGCCAAGCTTATAAATGTGATATTGATCTTTCAGCAAATCCATTTTACTTACATTTGATCAAAGTGCCCTTCTGTCTTTGGAGGTTGACTTTGACATCAGAGGCTGATTTAGGCCCTCATCCGGCGCTTGCGATTTTCTAATTGTATATATATGTCGCGCGCACACAAATACACTTGACCCCTGATATTCACGGGGGATGAAGACTACGGCTGACCGCGAGGGGCAAATCATGAACGCCAGCCCTTTTTTGGGGGTCACACTCTCTTGGGTCATGTTTTAAAAACTGTTGTCAATTGTCATTTGTAGTTAACCTATGATGAAACAACCTCCGAGCCCCCCCCCCCAAATATTTTTTGTATTAATGTGCTCTGAGTGTCTCATCGCCTAAAGAGACTGTCTACATTACAGTACATCAACAAGAAAAACATCAAACTGTGCGGCTTAAAATGACAGCACTATTATACTCATTATCACTTAAAAGCCGATGCTTTAATTGAGTGACGGCCATGGAAAGCTGTCACCGTACACGCAGATGGCTCACTTTTTACAGAAGAGCGAGTGTACGACACACTCTCTTACCCACAGATGTGTAATTATCCAACAAAGAAATAAAGCCGGCTGTTTCCTTTTTCAACTTCCCTCAGGTGGTGAGTTGCAGACCGCCAAAAGTCGCTCTTGCGAGACCGAGGCTTCAAGCGCTATTCCTAATCCGAACCCCAAGGAGAGAAGGTGGTTTAGATTTAGCCATCGCGTTCACCGCGCTGTTCTTTACCTTTCCTTGGAGCCGGCACATTTACAACCACATTCCTCAGGCCGTTTGCCTGTCGTGACACGAGTAACGCCTGTCCAGGTCAAAAGAGTCAGAGGTGAGGACGAGGGGCCGGATCGCGGTGTTCTGGACCGGAGCAGTTGTTGCATGCGATAGCCTCAGTGAAATCGGAACTGCTGACACGCCCGCTAAAGTCAAAACACTCTCTTCAGGTCATGCTTTTCCATGGTGGCTTGATGGATAGCGCTTTTTTTGTTTTGGTGTCCAAAAAGCTCACCAGGGGAAGTGGTATGTCTGGTTTGACGAGTCCCTTTAGGAAATGAAATTTCTTCAGAGGGACCCATCCATGAACCCAAACACTTATCACTCTGATGTATCTCAGCCTCATTAGACGGACACTTTCCCATAAACTTTATTACGAGAGTGGAAATTGAAAGGCATTAAAGTATAACAGAGCATGGCTAATGTCTAGTTTGGTGATTTCAAACAGCGCCTGCGTTTGAAGGCTTCGCGGCGTGAAATCAGACTGACTTTTTATAAAATGCCCTCTGTAACTTGCAATGACTCATCCCCAGTCGCACCACGCTGGTGACAAGCCGCCATTGCTTCAGCTGGGTTACGGCTAGGTCGCGGCAGCTGGAGAGGCAAGCACAGGTGCCAGCTGCTAGCACATCAGAGCGTGAAGTGATTTTCTCACCTGTGGAGCACTGTTTTGATTTACAGTCAATGTCATTAACACCAAATTGTGTTCAGAGCTTTTTTTTTTTTTTTTAACGGGGAGGGCAACATTAATGAGACAGCAAATTATTATTTTCACGTAAGCGATGTGAATGTCGCTCGCAGTTTCAACAGTTGAACGTCTTGGAAATTCGCACTGTAGTCTGTTTTTTTTTTTTGTTATCTGCAAGAGACTTATATTAGATCCTCATTGAATGTTAATGGAGATTTACAAATGGACTTTATTGAGATTCATTTCTCGCTAGCTTGTTTCTAAACCCAAGTTGGTTCGGAATCAATTGATAGCAGGGAAAAAAAACGTGTCCGGGAACACTTTGGGTCGTTGCTTTGTTCTGACACCGGTGTTAAAGTGAGACAGAAGAAAAGCAACACCTATTGATTTCTCAAACACAGCCTGTCACCAGACTGCTATTGTCTTCCTCCTCTCGAAGCGCCCCTTTTCGATCTGACGTGACCTCCCATCACAAACCGCCTCACTTTGACACGCCGTGCTCAGGGGAACTCTGGAGTTTCTTTTTTCACCAAACCCTCACCTGGACTGTATGTTCCCCTCTAAAAACAATGTAAGAAGGTCCAGTGCTCGTATGCCATCAACATGCGTGCTACTGATGAGAGAGAGAGAGAGATCCTGACCACCAAAAATATGTGCCCTTAATGCTCACTTCACTGTGCTTTTATCGCGTTGCTTAGAAATGGGTACAATACAATCCCACGTAATCCAGCTTCACGTTAAGTACGGTCTGAGATCCAGCATGGCAAACTGCTGTGTCTTACCGACACCGAGTAAAGTTTCTCGGCGGGGCCTCTGACCTAAAACCTTTCCGCTCCCTGTGCTCGGGAGATTGCTCAGTTATTTGAGAAATAGCTTTTCAGACCTTTGTTTTCCCATGTCATGCTAACATGACCCAGGCTGCCGACCGAAGCGAAGATACTGAAGACTGATGATTTTACAGGTGCATTCAGGTGGAAGCTTGAAATGGATGGAATGGTCTTAAAAAAAAAACAAAAAAACCCCAAACATCCTTTCTGGTGATTCCGACGAGTCTCATGCTTCATGTTGGCTTCAAGACAAAGAAATGTTTCAAAAGTGCCGACGCCATGGTTGTAATGTGAGCCTCAGGCTGCTAATATCTTCCCGAGGGTAGATTCTTGAGAGTCTGTCCTATTTTGGTAATTTCACGATGACGGAAACTTTTAAGAGGATGGGCTGGAAATGCTATTATAAATGGAAAACCTTTCCACACTTCTGCCCTCTGTCGCCAAAGTCTGCAGGCTTTGCCAAATGTCTTACAGTAGCACGAAGCCAGAAATATGCAACAATGTTCCAGGGGCCCCATCGGGTTGCTGTAAATAAAAAAAAACAAAAACTAAACTCAATCCCCGATAATGAATGCTTGGACATGGGTGTATGTGTGCACTCCTACTGCTACTTGCATGTGTATTTTCTCTACTTGAAGGGACATATTGGTTATTGTTCCCCCCCTCATTACACATTCTGTAAATATCAGTTGAATATCAGTTTTGGCCATTTTGAACTTTTATAAATTGCAGCTAAGGGGATTAAAACCTACTGTTTGCCCATTGTGTGAAAATGCAAATGATAATCCCCGCACAAGTCCGCGATTCCGCGACCGACCGCCACGGATTGCAAAACTCTCCGCAGAATTGAACGCAATCTACGGAAATAAGGGCGAGGTGCAGAATATTACCCTAACGTGTAGTTTTCAACCCCTCAGCTCAATGTCGCGGTTATACAGGCTACATTCACAACGCAAGGCGTGATGCCCAATTCAGAGATTTTGCTCAAATCTGCTCTGACGATCAGGGAACGTCAACTGAAGATGACGCCACGTCATTGCCGCACGTAATGACACAATGAACTGTTGTGGAATGACGTTTCTTATGATCTTGAATGCCCTATGCTCATAATATCAAGGTCAAGTGGCTAGTTTACACTTTAATATCACTTGTTCTGCCTCAAACCCAAAGTTTGGTGAAATGTGTTGCAAAAGTAATGAAAATAAATCTATTATTATTATCATGATGAAATCTGCCCTAGAGGGACGAAGAGAATCTTGATGTTGATTATTTTATAACCACAGTGTTCCACAGCGTCTTGGTTTTGCAGATAATTTCCGAATAGACTTCTTACTTCATTAGTACATTAATGTACTACTCATTTTAGGTGTTTTTTGTTTTTTTAATGGCCACGGAATATCAACTTTCAAGCTGTGAATTCAGGATTTGCTCTGCGCAGAATCAGGGTTGTTCTCCGTACAATCATCACTTGTTCTCCACAGATTCCCATGGGGACTAAAATGAGTGCTTTTCCCCGGCATTAAATACATTGCACCTCCAACATAAAAAGGATTTGCAGCGTTTGTGCCAGCCTGTGGCCAGGTGCTGTCCACCGCGTGGGCCTTCTAAGCAGGCCGACCTGGCTTTCCCCTTACACTTTGTCCATTCGGTCGACCAGCGTAATTAGGAAGCAGCTTAGTTTGGGATTAAGGTTGGAAGATGATCACAAGGGACAAGAGAAAAGGCATTAGGAGCACGGTGGTTCAGATGGATATTACTCTGCTTAGTCGTGGTATCATGTGACAATATCAGGAAGCGACAATAGGGCATGGTGGATGCGAAGATCCCCTCACCCAACATTAATAGGCTCTACTGCAGAAAGCCTTGTTTACCCACAGTGTGATATACAGTACTCCACCTTTCTGCTTTTAAACCCCCTCACGCGCACACACACACACACACACTTCAAACTTGTAGCATAATTACAAAATATTTTTCTCTCCACCCTGGAGTATTGTAGTGGCGTTCAGACGGCTTTTGCCTCACAGCAGCACCTTTGAAACAAAAGAGGACCGATAGTTTCCTCTCTCATCTGTGCACGTTTGCTGTTTTCAAAATGTTTCTGTAGAATGTAATTAATGTCCTCATTAACTGAGTGAACGAGCTGCGTATGGCAGAACTAAATGTCTAAATCCCCCTCGGGTCCTTCGCTTTCTCGACTTTAGGAAAAGGGGTTGCTGAAATCGATAGCCCGCGGTTGGTTGAAATGAAGCCTGGTTCAGCGGTTAATTGCTTTTGTTATAACGTATATACTTATAGGTGACGCGACATCACGCAATCAGATGATTCCATGCGTGAATATGACGTGTTGTGCGACAGAAAAAGAAAATTCACGTCTTTCACCGGTGCTGTTAAAGGGGCTTTTATTTTGACCAGATGGAGAACGGCAGAAAGGAAAAATTTTCCCCAGTTTGAAGCGCTAATCCCTTACAAAGGACCAGCCAACCCCTGGCACGTCTGAGGTAACGAGGCCACAACCAACAGCAGACAGGAATGCATTTTTTTTCCCCTGAGTATCCTGGCTTTAGTCATTCCTGTCTCACACAGCCAGAAGAGGGGACAGCCTCCTCCCAGACTTCTTAATTTGACTCTCCCAGTAAGGCGTCGAAGCCAGTGTCGAATTCTGCGCATCCGGTGGAGGAATCAGTGGTTGCTTGGACAGATCCTACGGCGAGCCAGACCACCATTATGTCCAATTAATTAACCGAGGTTTACGTCTCAGAGTGACACTTTCTTGCTTCACCGCTTATCTGTTGGCTCGGCTGCCGTCTCATTGAATGCTCATGTCAAGGAAGTGAGGATTTATCCCACCCAGTCCGGTGAATCCCCGTGGCGCCACAAGCTCCCGCCAAAGCATTTAGGATCGGTCTGTCTTTCTCCCGAGAGATCTGGAAGAAAGATATTTATTTTGCAATAAATATCTGCTCCTGCACCAACGGTTGATATGTGATGCTAAGAATTAATCGTGGCAGCAGAGTAGGTGAAAGGTCAAGCTGATTGGAGAAGAGCATGTCTGTTTCATATTCTCATTACTTAATTACCTCAAAAAGAATCCATTTGGAATGAATTAACTACACTGGAAATGATGGCCTGATGATTTGTGATATACTTTAATTTTTTGTGAATTAAAAATGGCCGTTTCATTGTGGTAGGCTGGTACAGTGTATTTGTTGCAGGAGTTTTATATGCAGAATATTATTTGTAATAATTTTTGTGGGAAGTTTTATACTGTGTCATTGTGCCCACGGCAGATTTATGATCAACTGAATTCAAACTTTCGAGCAGGACGGTCTGATTATAACCCATTATCTTCAACCGACTGCAGAGCCTTGATGATCAGACTCCTGAAAACAGCTGGAGGTCAGAGTCTGGCGATAAAGAAAGTAACTTTTTATTTTTTTTCCCAGCAACAAATCAAACATGGCAAAGGCCGGGGCCCTATTTGGTGTTTAACATGGCTGAAATTCATTTGCACGCCGGAAAACATTTCTGTTTGCCTCTTTGCAAACAATTAGTAACACTTTCAGCTTTGAATCTCGCATTGCACTTGATCAGTTTGTCAGTTACGAGCAATTAACACTAGACTAGCAGTTGATTCTCTATGAACAGACAGCATGGAATAAACAATCCTTTGTTTAAAAAAAAAGTGTTCAAACCACCATCTGTTTTAAAAATTTTTTTGTGCCGCAGCTGGATGGAGCTGAAGCACAGACACTGACATCTGTTGTCTTTGCTTTCTTGAGCAGTACTGACGCTCACGCATATGTGGTTTTTATAATGATACCGGTCAACCTTGTCCTAGAATATCATAATTGTATATTACTATGGGTAATATTTTTTTCAGTTACTGTCCAGCATTTGCCAAGAACTATCTATATTGTCGTTGTCCGATGACAACCTATGGCCATTTTTGTTTCCAAGACCAAAAAAAACAAAACATTTCACAGCATAAAAGAGCACCCAAAAAAAAGTAATTTGACCAATCTCCCAGTCATCCCGGGATGTTGTGCATTTAAAGGACTTATGACGATGCGTATTTCCAAGCCGCCTCTTTGTATTCCTGTGAGCTTATAAATTAAAACTACAAGTTTCCTCAGAGTGTACAATGCCATCAAAGTCTTGCCTTTATAGTTTCCCCCTGAAAAATCCATAGTTTAAGAGCTAATTCACTGATAGGAGTAATTCATTTGTCAGTTCAATTCATTTTTATCCACATCGCACCAAAGGGCAACAGAAAATCTCTCAAGGCATTTTATATTTTCGTTGGCATCCGGGCCAAAAGCTCCTTTGTAACAATTGGGTCAGCCGCATATTGTTTCCACAAATCGACATTGTTGCACACGTGCGGTTATTATTAATACAAATTATTGACCGAAAATGTTGAAAGTGGCTTGCTCTCTTTGATGATGCAATGTTATTGGTTGAACAAACATGGCGTTTTGAAAAGTGAGGATTTCAAAGGTGCAAGGATTCCGCCCGACGGCAGCAGCATGGAGCACGTCGATCATCAGTCATCAACTCAAAGCACTTTACTGCCTAACAGCTATCAAAGTCAAAGTGAGTTTATGACTGACATTTCTCGTGGCTGGCTAATAAAACGTCTTTTCCTTGGTTGCTAGGCTACCTAACGTGAAGCCATCCATCCATTTTCAACACCGCTTACTCTGAGCGTGCTCGCGGGGAGGTGCTGGAGCCTCGCCCAGCTCAATTTCAGGCTTAAGGCCGACTACACCCTGAACTGGTCGCCAGTCAGTCGCAGGGGAACTATAGAATCAAACACCCGTTCACACCCAGAGCCACACCGTCATTGAGTGGGAAGTCAGGCGAGTGTACCACTACACTGTCAGCGACACATTGAACCCTTGTAACTTAAAAAGTCCAAATGATCGTGTACTCACACTTTTAACCTGTGTCAATGCTGTACTTGACATACTGTAAACAGAAACGAACAACAGATGTGCATAAAAGTCTCTTTGTATTGTAATTCCCCCCTGTTTCTTCTGGTTTGAATTTCTTCTCATTGCTCCCTCTCTGTTTTGATTCTCGTTGGCTCGCCCTCTCAGCCTCAGGGCGTCTCTACGATCTCGAGCATCGTCTGTGTTTTTTGGGGGAACCTTCTTGTCTTGGAAAACATGCAGCAGAAGCCCCGGCTCCGAGCGGTGCTGTCTTTGACTATGTGTGTCTCGTTGTCTCCCCAGGCATGCGCTCATTAATTGCAGGAGTGTATTTCAGATGTGTGTGTGTGTGTGTGTGTGTGTGTGTGTGTGTAGGGGGATGTGTGGCTAGGGGGTGGGTCGCGGTTCATACTTGCACGGAGAGGTTAAAAGGCCCCCCTGACAGAGTCATAATTTCCCAGCCAAGGGTGAGCCAAGAAGGTAACATCATTAGCCTGGTCCCGCTGTAGAGATTAACTTGATTATCCTAACCTAGTCTTGATGGCGACAGTTGGTGCAAATGTTACACCTGGTATGATGTTCCTAATTTAGGTTCTGCGACATCATGCCATGATTATAGTTTATATTAGATTATAGTGTGCGTGCGTGTGTGCGCTATGTGTAAAAGATGGCAAAGGAGGGCCTCTTGGTGCACCTGGAATGCTTGGCTGCACTGTAATTTGCAAAGTGGCTCCCCTCGTGGTAATGAGCCGGGGCTGCTCTTGAAACTCCTTTGTATAATTTGCTTGATGAAAGTCACACACTCCCTTTGTTTACCGCATGCCCACGCACGTGCGTCCCGTCACTCAGCCCCCTGTCGTCCTTTTTAGCATTCATGCCACAGTGCGGAAGTTTCTCCGCGGATATCCGTCAGCCTATCTATTACACGTGGCCCGCCGAAACAGACTTTCATAGCCACACGGTTGCCCTTTAATTACAGAGAGGGCACGCAACCTTCGGCTCACGCGAATTGATGTACGGCGCCACTTGACTTACTCTTTATTAGGTAACGTGAGTGACCTGTGATGCTCTTCGGCCAGTAGCAAGCTGCAGTCAAGGATCGTGTCAGTCATTGGAACAGTCACATATGACCACATCTTGAGAGCTGCGTCGGCAGCCCCATCTTCTTCTGCCTCTCTGGCTTGTTATTTGCAGCTATAGTTGGACAACTCAAGCAAACATACTACTGTATTTGAATTATATTTTCCAAATCACTGATACATTTACTGACGATCAAAACTGCTCTCGATGTGTGCTCGCGCCGACATGATTAATCTGCGCATCCAAGTATCAAGTGTACGACAGCAATGATTGGCAGCATTATCTTATCTTCGTCACGTGATTAGCCTCTGGGTGTTGAAACTAAAATGTGATTGCCGTAGATGCCCGGCGAGGTCTTTGAATTTGCCACGGCAGTCACAGGACTGTTGTAAAACCTATTCGGTCGTAGTCGAAGAGGGTGCAGACAACTACGTAAATACTCAACAGTATTTAATAGGGTGGACAACTTTTGGCATGTCACACTTGCTGGCTTCAATGCTTTTAAATCTAAGCAATGTGTTTAATTTATCTACAATGTCTTAATACTTAATTTTGAACTTGTTGGAGAGTTCTCGGGCACTGTGCAGTGTTTATGGGAATAATGGGCTGTTTTGTATGCTTTGGCATAAGCGATAGATTCGTTTTGTTGATGATGTTGGTCAAACTAATAGGAGCGGGCCGAAATGTGCTCGGCACTTCCATCAGGAGGTGACAGGCAGGCAGAAAAGCTACTCGTATCCGTGGTCAACCGTAGGCTGAAACCAAAGGCTTTGACCCTCCATGACTCAATAGAACCCCCCTACCGCCCCCGCCTCCATGGCCTATCACGGCGACTGTGCTAGACATTGAGAAAACAAGCAAGATATAAATATGGGGACAAAAATGGCCCAAATCCCACTGCGCACTTTGGTTACGACAAACGTTGCTGCTTTGACTGCTGCTAGCGTAGCGTGAATTGTAGCCTTCCGGAGAATTTTGATATGCTTTACCTTCAATGCTCAGAGCTTCTTTTCACCTGAGGAGATTCTAAGCCGAATGAATTGAACAATACAAACAAACCACTGGCTATTCTCTGTGTGATTACATTTCCCTTGGAGAAACGAACACACACATACTGTACGCCACTGACACAGATTGAGCTTTCAAAAATAAAAAATAAATCAAAACAAACCTATATCTGTAAAGATGAAATTATTCTTCTCACGATGTCTGGGGGGATGAAAACAACAACTTTACTGGCACTCCAGACCAAAACTAATTTTTAAACCTTTCCTCAGACTCCCACAGAGGCTATTTTTTCCCCTGACCCACAAATGCTTTTGAAAACACACACAAGCTTGAACTTGTCTGCTCCCCAGTCACATACAGCCTCCTGGTCAAGGTGAAGATGATGCTGACACATGGAGATGAGTGTTCCAAAACACCCTATCGCATGATCTCCTGACAGTTCCCCTGTTCTTCCCGGACCTGAACCGACAGGCCTGATTTGCTTGGGTTTATAACTCGCTGCCACTTTGATCATGTATTTTTCAGAATGGAGGAAAATCATGCTGGCTGCAATCTCTGTCTTTTAGAGAGACCAAACTCAACTCTTGCGAAAACTAAGATGGCATGGCAACGATTGGCCAAAGATGCTTTCAAGTTTGACTTTCATTTGTCAGTAACATGTTGATTAGCAATGCTGCGGGGTGAATCAGCAAATTCATATTCATGAACACAGAAAGTGGAGCTTTAAAGCAACACTAGTCACCTGCGTTATCGTGACCTCGTCTACTGCGCTCGAGGTAAATGCCTTCAGACACCAAGGGACCCAGACAAAAACACTTTCAGGGAGATCACTTTTTAGTCAATATGAAATGCATCATTCGATGTTATTAGTGCCCCAGCCTTGACATTCTTGATGTTTTGATGAGTGGCTAAACACAGGGTACAGAACAAGTCCTAGGTCTTGTTTTTCGAGACACCTTTTTCTGGAAGGCAGCCCAGGTGGTGGAATGCTGCCCTCTTTCCATTTCCTCACACAGGGCTATTTTTCTTTTTTTAAATCTAAGATGCAATTCAACTTTTCTCAATGATTTTATTGCGTTGATTCAGAATCTTCCCTCGTTTTGCTTATAGCACATCAGATTTTACTAATCATAGTTTTTATTATTAGTATAATAACTGAAACATTAGGTAAAATAGTATATTTAGTAATATTTATGAGTTAAGGGTTAGGTTTAGCAATGGGGATTTTTTTCATCATAGCTATAAATTACATCACATGGTAAAATCCGTATTGCGCAAGGTCAAACTTCAAAACCACGAATGAAACTCTGGCAAAGGCTGAAGTGACAGTCGACACTGTCAGCTAGGTAAGAGATTCTCTCTTCACTAAAAAGAACCATTGTCTGAAAAAAAGAAACCTTCAAACTATTTGAAATAATACGAAGACAAGACGGACGCCATAGCGAACGGGGGGAGGTCTCGATATTCTGGTTATTCCCAGATGTGCTCGGGCACGGGAACTCTTGAAAACCTTTCCCGACCGCACGGCAGACCGCAGCTTGCTTCAATCAGGACTTAACTGTGCAAGCTGTCATTGTTGTGAGAGCTAGGACATCACATTATTTTCAAGTCTCAGTCCGCACCTCCAAGTGTCTCCTCATTCTTTGCTCTACTTCACTCCGTCCTGCCTCAACCCTTTCCTGGTATATATGAGGCTCAGTGAAATCTCACGCTGGTCCTCTGTGACGCCTCGAATCAACACCAGCAGCAAAACTAGGCACAGCCAGTGTCCTCCCGCAGCAAGGCTACACAGATTGACGGGCTGTGCCGCCAGATGCGTTCCGCTTCGCCGCACTTTGTGTTCGTCTGAGCGTGTGTGTTCATCATTTTTCGGAATGGAGGGACGGATGAAGGGGAACGCAGTGGCAGAACTGCCAGAGAGGCAGGCGAAATCTGATTTGCTTTGGTGGAGTTTCCATAATTAATGCTTTGTCAAGGCAACTGTGTCCACACAAAGTATCAGGTCTAATCCTAAATGCAAATATTAGCCACAGGAAAATTGTCAAAACGCGATGAAAGTGTCCTCATACATTTATTAGCTTAGTAAGAAATTGAATTCCAGATTTTTTTGACTGAGGTATTCTGAGTATTTGACTATTAGGCACCGTGGTAAAAGGCACACGTTGAAATGCAGTCAATATGAAATTGTATTACGCACACACTTTAAAATTGTCATATTATGAGCATATGCAATAAGATAAGGGCTGTTTCGGATCTTGTCAAGAATAACACTTGAGTACCGGTCGATGTTTTGGCATGTCAGCTTCTTCGGGGTAAATAATTTCATGTTTCATGTTCCTGTAATGTTGGTAATTGACATTTTCCTTTTAAGATTACAACACTCTTGCAAAATTACAATGGCTGTAACTAATAATTATTTTACTGATCGATTAATCTGATGATTAATTTGTCAATTTATCAATGTTTTTTTACATTTTTCTAAAATTGGGACACTATTTGAAATAGATTATGACTGCTTTGGTGTGTAACATGTCATAAAATATTGATCACGCTTTTCCAAAGTAAAAGTGAATGTTGATTTTTCTGAATTTGATTCACCCAAAGATAATCAGTCTGCCTTCGTGGAAGACTACAGAAATTTGGGAATAATTACCTTTGAGATACTAAAATTTCCAAAGATTTGCACAATTTTTTATTTATCAAGGCCTCAAGTTAATTAATTGATTCTAAAATAATTTAAAGATCGATTATTTGTCAATTCATTGAT
Organism: Hippocampus mohnikei; assembly: GCA_026261675.1. NCBI lineage: Eukaryota > Metazoa > Chordata > Actinopteri > Syngnathiformes > Syngnathidae > Hippocampus > Hippocampus mohnikei. The sequence goes on along the minus strand of JAKGUB010000556.1, from coordinate 11,513,447 downwards.
TAATTGTCAGTACAAATGTATTCACCAAACTTCAACGACTTTTTTGTTTTTGTATCATCAACGTTTTCCATTGCTGATTTTATGCTTATTAAAGTCCAGTCCCCTAGGATAAGGCCAAGAAGATACAATACCTTGGATCAAACCATCCCTTGAATCAGACAATGTGCTGTGAAATAATTCAGTTATTCAATTAATGTTGTAGGCTTGTAATATTTGTCATTGAGGTTTTCTGTCGTACTCCAAATGAGGGATAGGAAAGAGGCAGAAAGGAAAGAAGTTGCTCTTCCCTCAGGATGTGTATAGCCTTCTGGAAGCATCAGCTCATCAGTGCTTCAAAACATGACATTCATCACTCACTGCACTTCACACAGCATAGAAGCAATTGCATGCCCCTAGTACAAAAGTGTATAAATTGCATAGTTGCTTAGAAAGACACTGTGGTGTGTAAACATTTCTAACGATTGAGAAGAGATGAGCTCCACCGATTCCAGAGTAAATATTTTTCAATTTATAATAACCTTATAAATATGCATGCATATCCCGAGAAGTATGGTGACTGAATCGGAAATTTAATTACTGTACATTTACACAGATATACATTGACACTAATTAGACAAGGAGACCTGTAGTCTCCCAGTGGAATGGTGAAATACACACCGACCAATTATATCATTTTTTTTTCAATGTTGTATGTGCTAGAGTGGAACTGTGAAGGTTGAGTTTGTGTTTATAATTATAATAGTTTGAAGGACCACTCTGCTCTTTTCCCACACCTGAGTTATTTGTTTTTGGTGATGCACAGACAACTGACTGAGTCACCTTAATTTCAACTGTGTTATGTTCTTCTTTTGACTGCAAAGTAGTTGAATCTAACTGAATCAACAATATCTTTGCTGGTTGGGGCCAAGTACTGCCCTCCATTTTGCCTCCAGTGAGTCAAGATGAACTTGGTCATCACAATCTGGAACAATCACTGAACCCACTCTTATGCCTCAAAACACATTGAAAGCCCTTCACTTATTTACCTGACACACAATAAAAGGGTTTATGACTTTTTCATGGCGGCAGCCATTTCCATCAGGATAGTGAACAAGTTGTCTTAATTAATCTTCTGTATACAGCCTATGTAGTTGCACTAATTATTTATTGAAGTGAAGGGATTTCATTTCTGATAGACAGTAAGGTTCAGCCAAGGTAGTCAGAAAGCCTAATTGAGGAAAAATACATACTCCACATGCACACACAGGATGACAAGCAATGCAGTCCTTGCTTAATTTGCCTGGCTAGCTAGTTTTATTCACGCACACACGCGCACACACACACACACACACACACACACACACGCACGCACACACACGCACACACGCAGGTGAAGTATTGTCATCTTACTCAGTGGACTTGATGACGTGGCTATAATTCAGCCTCACAGCACCATAAGTCATTTTCATAATGCCAGCATGCTAGTGCAAAGCACTAGCTAATGTGACTGAATCACTTTGATGAATAACAGCAGAATAAAAATGGCTCTAATGTGATCTTGGCTCATTGTCGCCCGGGTGTGATAAGCCCCTAGCAAACATGATGAAGGCTCGGCTCAGTTTTCAGCAGACGCAATCGGCATTACATAACGCTCGTGTAATTTGAACAAAGTTACATTGTAATCTCTATCATTGCTTCATTACAAATTAGTGTAATGTGCGGATATTCGTTTATTTAAATGATTTCAAATGTGAGAGCCAATTCTCAGAAACATTTAGCCGGGTATATGAAAGATAATCTACTGCCGTTAGTATCTGTCTTTTCATTGTGATATTCTTTTCAATATGAAACTGGCGTGGAAAGAGAACATTCAGAGCTTCTCTGCATTTTGATGTGCTGCTACTTCACAACAAGAAGCAGTCAGCAGGATTTACTTTTTGTTTTTTTAATGAAACACTCAAAGTAACGCATGTTTTTTGCATTACTTTTGCTAATTTTAATGTCTCAAATGTAGGTTTTTGTCTCATTTAAAAATGTTTTTTTTTCCCTAGGAATGAACACGAATAATAATTGAAGTATTCACTTGAGTATGTGGTGTCCTCCCAATGGTGAATCAGTGCAAGCAGATACAAGCTTGGCTCAAATAGTCTGTTGTGAACATTGATTTCCCATTTTGTAGAACAACGTCTCTAATTGTATTGGAGGGTGTAAGGATATCCCCGTCACACACATCTTTCCATACAGAATACAGAGTAGACAGACTTGTTCCAGTGATTTCATGTTGTCACACCTTGTGTGTCAATTACATGGTCGTCATCATTAGCTGAAGGCAACACGAGATTGGGTGGTCGATACTTGGACCGGTACAAGAGCCTCTCATCTCCTGCTCAGAAGCTGCGTCTTACTTTACCTAGTTGCTGTGGGAAGTCAATAACACATTTGTTGGAAGCTGGCTCAAACCACCCCCTCTTGGTTCATCATTGGTATATTAACATACGTTTGTCCTTTATTGACCCGATAGGACTTCTGCATGATTCACAACGCTTTCCCTTTTTGAAAGAAAAACAAATTCTCTCCATCTGCTATGTTGGCATCTCACAACCAACATAACAGGAGCACAACAACTGGCAGCAAATTTGTCCCACTGACGTTTTGGCCTCAATTATGCCTGGAGATGTGATGACCCAGTTTGAAGCGAGCGATAACTGACTTGAAAGAAACTGGGAGTTTTTTTGGGGGGGCGGGTGGGGTATGCATGGCCATAGAAATATTCAAATGATGAAACATTAATAATGCAATATTTTTGCAGTTTATTGGGAGGTCCATACTAATGACTTAACTGGGTAAATAATTGTACAAAATTGTTGCCCGTCAGTTACCCGTGTATATTTCAGCTCGCATTAACAGAAAGGAGCTGTCTCACTTATTCATAAAGCTATCTGTCAGACATACGATAAGATTGTAACCCAAACAATTACTATTATTATTATTATTATTATTATTATTAGGAAGGGTACAATTGATTAATTCATCAATTAAAAAAATCAATTCTGGAAAATAGATTTTTGATTGTTCACATTTCAAAGCAATTGAGGCTGCACTAGTAGAGCGTTCACACGTGCAAATTTGCTCCGGCGTAGCGCCGGAAAACAGCTTACACCAGATCAAATTTGATCCACCTCAGGGAGGCGGTTTAAAAATTTGCTCCAGAGCAAATGCTCGTTTGCGGGGCAGCACCGATGTAAAGCCCCTGTCACACCTTGACGATTTAGCCAGCGTATGCCGACGTAGGAAAAATTTGGCAAATACGCTGGCGTACGTCGAATAAGTTATGGGTAAGTTTTGTATACGTAACAGCACGCTGAAGCACGTTGGTATACGTCGAAGTACGTCGAGGTCGTCGAAAAATTTTGTGCATGCTAAAAATTTCTCGACGTATGTCAGCGTATGGCTATACGTCCCGTACACGCAGGCCATAAGTAATAGGTAAGTAATGCGATCGTTGCACACATTCAAACACGTTAAGTGTAGGTTACTCATAAGTCCAAATACGTCGAGAATACCTACTAGCTGTTCTCCAACATCCGTGCCTTCGAACTTGGCGCTTGGACATGCTGACCAGGCTGTCACGCACGTAGTTGGTGAAGGCTGCAGTGGCTGTGATGGGCTGAGGCTGTGCGAGACCTTTGATGAGCTCCCCAGACTTTTCTTTGGCATGACGCTGATGTTGTTTGGTTTATTAATGACACAAGTCATAATGGCGTTTGATTGCTGCTTTAATAGCGTGAATAGCAACTCACAGTAACGATGGCAAGCCGCACCTTGCCTCTTGGGTTATACCATTTTAACTAGACCGGGGATAGTCCCCAAATAGATGTTGGTACTGCAATGTCTAGTGCAGTTATGATTTGAAACGTCGAGCGCCAGCCTTTTTATAGACTACGTCACGTGATCGTCTGCAATACGCTGCTGCACGCTATGCATAAATTAGACTATCGTTGGGCATAAGTTGTGTATGCCGGCAACACGCTAGGCATTCGTTGGAATAAGTTATCTATAAGTTATCGAAACGTTCTATATAATTTACTGATACGTTATGTCTACGTCCAACCCGTTATGAATACGCTATGTATACGCCCAAAATTGAAAAAAAATTCGATAATTCAGCGTATGCCAGCGTTTTAGGGAAATTCTGATACGTCGGCATACGCTGGCTGAATCGTCAAGGTGTGACAGGGCCTTAAAATGGTACGTGTGAACGCTACAATTGTAAACATTACATCCACATACAAACACGAACATTCCTAAGGCAGCGACAAATCCTATTTTAAGTTTTTTACTTTTTGCGGGGGGGTTCAGGTGCTAATTAACTGCAAAAAAATGAGGGATTACTTCATACCATAGCTATGTTTTTAAAGGCTAAGAATTTAACATGCTATACTTGTCATTAAGAAACAAAACATGTTTGGTCTATATTTTTTTATGCTGGAATGGATTGTCAGCATTTTTATTCATCTTAATTGGGAATGAGGATTTGATATAAACGTGTTTTTGAGTTATGTGCGTGGTCGAGGAGCAAATAAGTTCATTTCTCAACGCACAACAATATGTTTTGTGGTGCTAAAGGTGTCTAATAGTTGACTGTTGCAAAACAATTTTGTTCTGTTCTCTACAAGGTTGCCATCGGACAGTGATGGTATCGACATGATTGCTAAGCTCGCTTCCATTTGAAATTTAGAATTTCAGGTCAAAGCTCAGAAAAGATTAGTTGAAGTAAGCTTGAAAAATGATTGTTGCTGTTTAGAGGCAGTGGAATGTCTTTGATTGTGTGCTCAAACCTGATGGGTCCATTATAGACGAATGTGGCAGCGTGTTATTCCCTTTAATCTTGAGTGATTCTTTCAGACAGACTGAATAAATGCCTTTCAAACTGGGAGGGAAAAACATTTTTTTTTTTAATGCTGTAAGAGGTATCTTACCTAACAATTTCAAACGGAGCTGTTATTTCTTTAGTGATAAGCATGGCTAAATCAACATTTAGAGCAAAAAGAATTTCGCCAAGGCTCCGTAATTATCATTGCTGGGTGAAAAAACAAAACAAAACAAAGTTTTCACTGAAGACAGCTGCTTTTTCAGTTTTCTGAAATGTCAAGATTGCTGCCGGTCTGTGATGGATTCGGGTCTCAGGTGATTACATTTGCAGTGGCTCCATGTTGTAAACAGGAGACGAGGGATTACTTTGTGTCTGTCTGTGGCAGGCAGGAAACCTGTCAGCATGCGTGTGGCTTTCAAGGACCTGCTCCACCCTAGAATCTCCTTCTGAGGCTCGGAACAATTTTAATCACCTCTGATAATGGCTTTTAGCAAGCAGAGGGTGGGGACATACAAACCAATCAAGTGAAGAACACGTCCTCGCTTCGCTCACTTTTTACTTTGCATAGTAACTCCCACGGGTCATGTTCAAAGACCTTGGTGAGGTGGAAAATAAAGTGACACCACCCCCTTTTGTGCTATACTGTATATCAATTGCTTGAACATGAATACCGTATGACTGAATTTGCCTGAAGTCATTGCCCGGTGTTAATTTACACGCAGGTGGAATGTCTTGGCATCTGATTGACTGGAAGTCTGTGCTTGCAAAAATGGGCGCAAACTCGATTGAACAAGAAAACTTGGATAGGGAGCTGTGGAAAGTGACATGCTAACGGGCAACAACCAGGATTGCATCTGCAAAACAGGCAGAATTGCTTTGCAGTTCATTTTGCATCTGCTGGAAGAAGTATACCCAAATCAACAATTGAAGTGTGTGCATTGTGATTGATCAAACCTGAGATAAATTGACACCGACTCATTTTGCGTCCCTCAGTTACGAGTCTGAAAGGCAAATACAAGCCACCCAAGTGGTGCCCACATAGCGTGGACACAATGTGGCAAGGAGAACTTTTCCACTCATGTTAACATTTTTGAAATTCCAAAAATCAACGAATTGCAGCTTATTAAAAATATTAATTCCGTGTCTTTTATGTATTTTTTCACGTTTAAATTATCCTGTGGGTCTGATTGTACATCCTTGGGGGCTGGTTCCGGCCCACGGGCCGTATGTTTGACACCCCTGATCTAAGGGCCGACTTGGAACCCGTCACAAGAAGGACTTATGTCGTGTCAGCTCTAACAAAACTCTTTGCAACTCTGCATTTGGTTTCAGGCCACCATGAACACTTTTTGGGGCTGAGTTATGAAAGTTATGAAACACGTTACGTAGGATGGCTTGTTCATCAAATTAGCACACACTCGGGCTGGTTAAATCCAAAAAGGCATGGCTTTTATAAAATACTGACTTTGCCCAAAATTATCCAAGTGATCAATTTCATATTTGTTTGCCTCACTGCCAGTTCCATCACTTTAAAATTAGTTTTGCACTTGCAGTGCAATTTCAAATCGGATTTCAACTTGCACTCGCATGATTATAGGGGTGGGCACATCCGGTCCTGAAGAGCCGCTCTCTTGCATGTTTTAGATATTTCCTCTCCTTCAATACACCCGATTCAAATGATGAGGATTGTGATCAGGCTTCTGCAGAGCTTGCCGATAAGCTGATCATTTGAATCCGGTGTGTTGGAGGAGAGAAAGCTCTTCAACATGCAGGATAGCGGCCCTCGAAGACCGCATTTGCGCACCCCCTGCGTTTTTCTGACGTCATGCCACCTGTCAAAGCTGCAATAACCTCTTTTCGCTGAGACATAATCATTCTTTTATTTTCGTGGGAAAAACAACAAGAATGAGATGGAAGATTTTGGAAACATGAATATTTCATATGGAAGAATAAAAATTAGACCCCTGAGGGTTCTGCTGTTTGACATCTCTGCTTGAATAATTTGTGCCTTATTGTTTTCATTGTTGTTGTTTTTTTTTTTTTTTTTTCTTTCCCTGGCTTGGGATTTTCTCACAAGCATTCTCGAATGTTCGGTACCTCAATCAAGGATATTTTTCAATTAGCAGGAACTAGCCCAGAAGCCTAAAGGCATGACATTTTATGCTGAGGATGACCACAGACTGTGATGGAATTCAATTTTATGCCGATGCAGAAACTTCTTTTATTTATTTATTTATTTTTACTTTTTAAGAAGCATTGCACAGACCTTGGTGGATATGTATGTATCTGGGTTGTCCTCCGGCTCACTATTGTTCACTTGAGGCAGAATGTTCAGCCAGAAGACAATGGTTACAAGTCGGGCTAAGCACAAATTGGTGGTGATTAGCTTGGGCGTGGAAAAGTAAACGTCAAATCATGATTGCTCGACTTGGATCAGAACGACTCATACAATCTTGGTCTTTGTGCCGTCAAGTCAATGCGGAGCTCAATATGTGTGACCATAGGCGGTTTTATAAGATGGCAAGGGGTGGCAGCTGCCCCCTTTGACCAAATGTCTTGCTATCCCAGTTGCTACCCCTATCATTGGCAATGACTCTAGCAATCCTAAATTGAACATTTTATTGTACATGTTCCTTATAGTGTGTTTAAAAAGTGTGTTCAGAATTTACGCCCTCTCCGATTCCCCCTTCTTTCAAAAATAAATTGTTGCGTCCAACGTGCCTGTCATCCCCCGTGTGCATTTGTTTCTGCAGCCATGCTGGGAGGATAGGAACAGCGGCGGGCAAAGGATTTACATTGGAGAGGAGTGATAAAATTAGCAATTTATCTGTCAACATTTCGTCCAAGTGAATTCACATCTCACGTTGATGAAAAGGACATAAAAGATACATGTGCTAGTTCGACAGGTTGGATATTACAGATCCCTATCAAGTGACAGGACACAACTATCACGACGGCAGTTGGTGCAAACCACAATTTTTGCGATCATACAACAGCTTGGGAAGTTATTAGGTTACGGGCCGTGTGTACTTAGACTTGCTTGGCTTACTCTTTGAGACAAGCAATGCGGCGCTTGCCGCAATGCCCCCCTGAAGGCTCGCGAGTCATGCCGCCTCTATTGCAGTGAGGGGGGGGATGCAGATGAGGCGGTGGGCTGATAGGCTAACATTTCCCCCGATTGAAATTTGCATGATTGACTTGCAAAAAGTAAACCAGGATCTGAATGCGTAACCTTGCATAGTTGAAAGAATCAAAGAACTAACCTAACTGATTACCCTTGTGCTCACCTTGTCGTCTTATTGCTCCGTTAAATTCGAGTCGGTAATCTTTGACAAAAGCCTCTTGCTTTTTATGCAGATGACATGCAGAGTATTTTTGAACCGTGCCGACTGTGGTGGATAACAAATTGTTTGTTTTGGGGCTTTGACAGTGTGAATATGTAAATATTTCAGAGAGGCGAAGGAAGGATGGGATTGAAGAAAGACAGGCAGAGATAATGCTGCTCATTTGCAGTCAAGCCTTGATGTGACGATGCGTGCTGCTAACGTCAAAAGTTTTCATCCGGTTTAGCCTAATCTGAACACTTGTCATCTTCACTTATAATGTCGTACAACACCCAAATAGCCAAAGACTACGGAAACCGACTTCCTTTTTATATGTAATTTGATCTATAAAACAAAGACCACGACTTCAGTCGCACTATTTAAAATTCTGCTTGAAATATTTGGCATCTTTGGAGCTTTTCCAAAGTGTACTGGAATTCAAATTCAGTCTTGACAGATTGAAATTGACGTGGGAAGCCATGCGGCATCGGATGAAAATGTGATCAGTTTAGCAAACTGCCAGGATGAAGTGTGAGCTGCCTCTAGAAATCTAAACCAACTTGTCAATGAGCAATATTGATGATGGACTGGATGCACTGTCGGCAACTTCCAGTTTGCACCAACAAATATAAAGAATGCAATGTCTCATGTCGCCACCTTAATATACTCTAATGCAGAATGCGGAAGAACTGCTTGGTTTTTAAAAACATTTTTTCATTTATATTTTATTTATATGGTTGCACAATAGAAACTAGAATAGTACTTGGTCGATTGAGCAAAAGTGAAGCCAGAGGCTAGTTTCTGGTTCATGAAGTATAACATTATGCAATAGACGGGACTCCAACATTTGCGGTTTTTGGGCAAGAGAATAGCAGGAGCAGTTCAAAATAAATTAATAGTCACTAAATCAAGTCCTCGCCACATTTGTACAGTATCTGAATAGGAAACTGAATTTAGGGTATTTCACCATAGTGCATGACGTTTGATGGAAATCAGATTTGCCTAATTCTGTTAACCAACCAAGTGATTGAACCAAATACTGCTTATCCTTGCTCTTTTGAGCTTGTAGGAGGTCAAAAAGAAACAATAAAAAAAAATCACATTAGCAAACATCACATGAAGTCGCCATATGCAGTCTGAATTTCCCTCCGAGTGAAACAAGGCTTATTCTTAGATGACCATAACCGCAATGTCCAGAAACAAGATGTCATGAGAACTGCTCATGCTTCATCTAAAAGGCCAGTCATCTGGGGTTGCTCTGGCATCTGGTTGGTTTCCTTCCCACGGGCACTGCGGGCCCAGATAAGCAGCAGAAAAATGGATGGTTTGCAATACACTGAGCCAGCGCCGCGCCCCTGCTTGTTCAAGAATTCTACGCATTGAACTGCTCTTGGGTAGCTTTGATCAATCAAGTCCACGTTGCTCTGGCATCTACTTCTCCCCTGTCGTGTTCATGGTCTAAAATCAGACTAATTTTGGAGGTGACCCGCTGCTCCTGAGATTAAGTTATGTATCATTCTCTTAATCTTTGCTGACAAGTATATGTGGAAGCCACGGCACACTTCTGCACCATGTCATCGGCTAACAGATGGCATAAATCATTCTTTTAAACGCTGCATTAAGTATTAATCATTCTCTGTGCTGTCACTGTCACGCAGCTCGGTGAGCCATGGTGGGGTGCAAAGTGTGATTAATGGAGGGGAAGGTATAAGGACCCACTTTGTTAGACCCCTCCCCCTTTACCTAGCTTTGGTTATCGGCTTTGACTTGAAGATGTGCTCCTCTACGACAATGTTGTCGGACAAGAGTCCCATATATGATTCACCCCGTGTTACAGAAAAACTCGTCAGTCTCATTTGGTAAGGATAAAGCCGTAAATTTGATGTTCTATTATTAATTGTAGAGTGTGACATTGCATTTCATTTGAGTTTTTAGGGAGGCAGGTTTCTGTTGCTTGTTATTTTAATTTATAACCACATGCGGAGGGAGAAAGCATCACAGTCAACCACAGCTTACTGTCTTTCCATGTAAGCAGTTCTCAATTTTATGTATGTATGGAGCCCATCCCAGCTGACTTTGACCGAAAGGTGAACTTTGCCCTGAAGTAGTCAGCAGTCAGTTGCAGGACACATACACAGACCACCAACCATTTCCACTCACATTCACACTGTCACTGAGTGGGAACTAAACTCACGCAAACCTGCATACAAGTTAGGCAAGTGTACCGCGACACCATAAGTGACTCATTGAGAAACATTTTATAGTACTGTATAGTATTTTTTTCAGTTGGGGGTCAGAACAAATAATACATGTGAAAACATTACACAAAGATGAAAACACACATCTCTAAAGGCGCGTTCCCACGTTGCAATTTGTGGCATAAGTTTTGTGGCATGCAACACATTGCAACGTGTGAACCCCGAAGTTGGACAGACTTTTGTGGCATGCAACGGTTGGATGCGTGTTGCATGAAATAGGACTTGCTCTATTTTCTTGCAACGTGTGGCTTGAACCCGACCAATCAGAAAGCGTTGCGCTATCACGTGACAAAAAACATCACGTCGTTATATAAACACGGAACGCGGAAGTATAATGGCGTCGACACAGAAATCCAAAAAAATCGAGCTCTCCCCGGGGTGACACCGAAAGGTTCATTAATTATTAAAAGTTCAAAATTGGTGCGATCCATTCGAAGGAAATTTCTGAAATTATCGGGGTTAGCGCCGAGTTCTTTCCGTCTCCCGATCCACGGTCGTACCCAAAACGACCGTTTGGGTTTTGGCTCCTCTAGCTCGGCTAGTAGACCGATAGCTGCCAGTTTGAGGAGATCATCGTCGCTGTCGTATTGACAATTAGCCGCCATAGTCGCAGAATGAAATAACGTTAAACGTGCATTCGGAAAACTATTCCCGCGAGATTTGAAATTGTTTGCAACGGTTGCAATGTGGGAACACATTCGGTTTGCAACATCATATTTGCAATTTGTCTTATGCAACACGTTGCATAAAACAAATTGCAACGTGGGAACGCGCCTTAACATTTTAGTAAATTAAAATGGCTTACATTAAGGCCGCCGCACACTGAGCGATGTGGCGGAACTCCCCTCAACACTTGCTCATCGTGTGGGGTTCTGCCACAGGATTACAAGAGTGGCTGAGTCTTGGCCATTGGTTTTACAGCGATTCAGAATATCAATCGGAGTTGCGAGAAGTTGACAATGTCACAATATAGTCATCAAAATGCATGGAAGATTTCACACAGGCAAAAAATCTATTTCTGGGTTAGGAGGAGTGAGACAGAGCCGCTCACCACTTGCCACCAAGTGATTGAAATACACTTTTTGTGTTCCACCACAATAGCTTACAATATTTCTTGATCTCATATGTACCTTTGGATGGAATAAAAAAAAGGTTGTGCTTTTAACATACGTGAGTGGCGTACATACCGCGCCGGTTACATTCAAATGAACCATTCAAGTGTGTGTGTGGTGTGTGTGTGTGTGTGTGTGTGTGTGTGTGTGTGTGTGTGTGTGCATTTACATCTAAGATATTTTTTCTACAGTGAAAAACCCCCTGTTGTGAAAAAGCTCTTGCTGCAAACATGATTTCGTTGTAGAGGAGTTTCACTGTAGTTGACATACCGCCTGCTTGACAAAACAATGCTGGACACTTATTGTGCATCTGACTTCACAGTTGCAGGAAGACTCCTCCTGATTGTTTTACATCAAATTTGCAGTGTAAAAATAACCTTTGGCGTTTGCTCCAGGGTTAATGCTCCGCACAGTTTTTTGCCACCCTTTCCCCTCATTGCCCGCGCTTCATGCCGGCACTCTTAATGTGACGTTGATCCAAAGTGATAGACCACTGGCGCTCCGCCGACGTCCCTGTTGAGCGTCCTCTGCGTCTACGCTCCAATTTACTGCCTTTGCATTCCATTTGCTTAGCTTCAGGCTTGCGAGCCCTCACCCCCAATGACAGCCCTCCGCCTCCGCGCTCGCCCTCCGCTGTCCCTCTGCTTCTGCGGCGCTGCTGCAGTTGCCGCTGGGATACGGGACCAAGGGCTGCAGCTGATCTGGTTTGGCGATTTGTGTGAAGCGAGATACAGTGCATAATTATGTTGTCAGAGGACATCATGATGGAAATGTCTCTGTTGCAGACATCACTTTGAAATGCGGCGTCCTTCAAAGTTGCCGCTCTTCCGCCACTTTTAAGTCATCCAATTTGTGCCTGTTTGTCTCGGAAAATCTCCCGTTTGTGAGATTTCTGTTTTGCGAGGAATATAATCATAATGAGATGCTATATTTAATACTTCAGAAATTCAAGGTTTTATGCTGAAGCCCCAAATATGCATGTTTAAGCAAATTAATGTGATGTTAAAGCAAACTTTTTATGTCACACACTCAGACTTGAGTAATTAACCTTGAGAGATAACCCACAAAGTTTGTGAACTTTTTGAAGGCGTGTCACTCTTGCTTTTAATATGAATGATGTGAAGATCCCAGCCACATTTTCCAAAAACTCTCTATGTTGTGTTCTTGACATATTTTGCATGACTATTTACGTTTTTTTCCTTTTTTTCCTTAAAAGGGAACAATTCTGTGCTCAGTGACTAGTCTGCCACTACAATTGGTCTCTTTCCAGCAACCAGTTGCAATTTCCATATTTTTTGTGTCTGCCCATGAGCCTTAAAATAAGTGTTTTCTTTTCCCAAGGTGATGACAAATACCCCCAAGATTTCACATATAATTGAAGGAAGGACACCACCAAGAAAGAAACTGTTAAGGAGAAACACAATGGATGAGTGCTGCATTTGTTTCTGGTAGCCTCGATTAACACGTGCATTCAGAGTGTAATTGAAATGTCAGTACATCCCAGCTCACAGCCAATGCAATGTCATTAATAGAATTGTTAATATATTCCATCCTGTATGCCAGCCACATACAAGCAGTAAACATGAAGTGTAACAGTAGGGAACTTCTCACATATGTTGTCATGGAAGGTTTCAGCCAAAGATACGTCATAAAATACGTGTTATTAAAAACTAGAGAGAAATGCCAGTTCTCCTCTGGTATTTCCACTTTTAATCTTCCTAGTACATGGCATAAAAGTACTTGGTCCTTGATTAAGACCCTCGACTTGTTTTATTTTAGCTGTGCTGAGAGGTTGTCAAAGTCATCGCACGAGAAAGCAAATGGCTCCTCAGTGTCAGTATGTGATGGTTGAAATGTGGTTTAAAAGTCATCTCGAAATTTATGGTTGATTTGTGCATACGTGATGCGAATCACAAATTTGAGAAAATATGGTGAGAGAGTGATCCTTTCGCTCAACAGTTTGCAGAGCTTCTCGTTTATTTTCTTTTATGCTCCGGAAATGTTATGTGATGACCCACAAGGGACATTCACCAGAAACCTATAAAAAAAAGACATGAAAAGGTTGAAGGAGAGTAGCTTGCTGCTTGCTGTGTCAACAGGCAGGTTTGTGTGCCGAGTAAATGAGACATGGCTTGCCTTTGTCTCCTTGTCATTTACCTCATCTCCACAGTATCCTTATTAACATTAAAGGTAAAAAAAAGAGTGCATTAAAAATCAAATTACCATAATTTCCGGACTATGAGCCGCTACTTTTGTCACACGCTTTCAACCCGGCGGCTTGTTTTATGATGCGGCCCGTTTAAAGATTTCTCCAACGGGCACCAGGGAGCGCTCGAGCAGAAAAGGTAACAATGAGATGCGATCAAATGTCAAAGTGAAAACAACCGGCCAGGAGAGGGCGCACCTGTGTTTTGAGCTGAACTGCAATCCGAAAGCTGTGTGGCTGGGTCTATGACAGACTTGACCAAACACAAAATCATTTTTATGAAGTCTTTATTCCCGACTGAATATAGAAAATGTACAGCATTAATAAAATAAAAGACTTAGATATGTAAAATGGGACTAACAAATAGAAAAGTATACAAAAATAGACTTTCCGGCATGTTATGTGCCCGATACACGCGGAAAAAAACTAATCTGTCAATCCCGATATTTAGCAACTTTCACTGTCCAAGATGGACTTCAATTCATCTTCCGAACCGCTTGATCCTCACTAGGGTCGCGGGGGAGCTGGAGCCTGAAGATGGACTTCAATAATATGGAAATTAATTCTTATGTGTAACTCATAAAGTCAACACACACACACACACACACACACACACACACACTTCAGGTTGATACAAGCCTGCCAGCTTTGTCTTCAAAATTTCTCTTGCACAAACTGCTTGACCAATCTCTTGCTATTCATGTCCTTTCACTCATGCAAACCTACGGTGCTCCTCATGGCCATTTGTTGGCCCTCGTTTCCCCTGGCATGATGAGCAATGTGCTGAGTAGGTGCAGATATCTCACCGAGTGGCGAATGAGTAGAACCGTTTACAAACATTTTTGCAACCTTTGATGAACCGTGACGAAATCCCAAATTTGCTACGCTGACAAAAATTAACCCCCAAAAAAAAATGTTACCTGGGGTCACATTTGCCCCAGGGGGCCTGCCCCCACTATTTGAGAAGGACTGGGTGAAAGACAAATGTACTGGAATTGTCCGGGCTTTTTCATACCTATTGTGAAACAGAATTGGCCTTTGAAAGGTGCTAAAGCCTTTCACAATCACGATCAAAAGTCTTTTCAGCAGCATTTCTGGCCTCTGGAAAATGATCCCTCTTTTAAACTGTCACATGGCATAGAGACCTCTGATTGTACTTACAGAATGTGCCCGGTTGACTTTTCCCACCCAAAGATATTCTCTGAATAGCAAAAAATCTCAAATGTTTTCTTCTTGAGACAAGTTGAAAGGTTGCACGCTATTCATACATGCGCAAGTATCTGAGTAAGGAAGATACTGTGAGTTTTACAAAATAAATGCCTGACCGTTAAAATTCACTGATTCCATAAATTGCTCCCATGCATTTATTTGCTTCTCTTGTACTATGGGTTTAGGCTGTCTCATAAATTGAATTCAAGTTAAGCCTGAAAAAACAAGATATGTAATAATACAATATTTCATCGACATCATGTGGTGCTTCATCTTTGCATGGTACGCTCCAACTTGAGTTGAGATAAAGCCAGTTCAGCCCGATAAAGAAGTCACGGCTCAGCGCGTAAGTGGAATTGTTGCATGCCTGTCGCGCTCCCAATCACTTCAGCGCTCGCTTCTCAGCAAGGCTGTGCTAACAGCAATATGTGGCTTTGTAACCTCAAAACCTCTGCACAACTCCCACTATGGTGTCTGAATAATGGTGGTGAGGGTGGTCAGCTAGACAGCTTTTTTTTTTTTTTTTTAGGGTCAGTGAAAATATAAACAAGTCATTAGCCATGGGGCGATATGTGTCTCGTCCTGCTGGGTGAGTAATATTTAAGGCCAAGATGTTAAATTCTGCACATTAACCGATGTTCTATAAAATGGGCACAAAAAACAATTACAAGACTACTTGTAATCTCTACCAGTAAAAAAGAAACCTCTATTTCTCCTTGTTTACCCTCTAGACCTTTGTTAAAACTTTGCTATATCCCACCATTTTTTTTTTTAATAAGGGAGAAAGGTTAATACTCAATCAATAGCAATACGTTTTGCTGTTATCCAGGAGTCTTGCCTTGTAATCCATTCAAAGAGAAAATGATTGAAGTGAGCTCAGATCAGGTTGAATGAATGGCCCTCAAACCTTCACCCTGCAGTTGGAGTCAGGAGTCATCATCTTCTCGAGCCAATGCTTTCAAGAGCCCAACTAAACCGTTCCTTGCATTATTCGGATGTTTTCATGTCGCATTGGCTTCCTTCAGAGTTCTCTCCAATGTGCTGGCCTGCAGTTAAAAAGTTTTCAATGCTGCATTTCCGTTCCGTTTAACACTAACTCAAGGCAAATAAATAAAATCGCTTTCTCACCAGGCTGCTGTGTGGCTTGTCAATCAGAGGCAGATCCTAACGCTGTTATCGGCCACATTCGAGCCTTACCAACCAAACGCTCCAACATACCGCACTGCCGGCTCGTCACAGCAGCAGACGCCTACCACCTGGTTTCTTATCAAATGTGTTGCTTTGTATTATTCATTATACATCTGCACGCTGATGTACTTATTCTGGAGTGGGGCATTTCTTAGGTAATGACCGTTTTAATTGTCAGCCTGAGCAAAAGAGGAGGAGAGTTGAGGGGTGAAAAGGTCGCCGCTGCTTTGTTTTTACATGATCACAATGGAACTTTTGTGCAAGACCATTCTTCGTGACTGCCCTCCCCCCACAAAGGCTTTTGGTGTTCAACTCTTCATAGAATTCCATGCAATTTTGTTACATCACCTCTTTGAATATAATTGAATAGGTCTGAGTCTAAGTAAGTTCTGCTGTATAACAACCAATGATGGACAATTTGCCATGAAGTGGCTATTTATAGTTTTCACGGACACATGATATGTATGGGTCCAAACAAAGGGGATAAAATGGAAATGTAGCTTAGTCTGTTTCAATTGAAGCCTGTCTAATCACCTCAAACAAGGCCTATTGTTCTCCCCTCCATCTCAGTGGGTCAAACATGGCCCTCTAATCCATTCCAATCCTCCCCTTTGTCTTCTCACATACATCATATAGATGAGAGATGGGCTTTTGACTCAAATTTGTTCATCAACGTGAACATGGATGATAAATTGTCGAGGGGATGCTGAACATTTATTTTACTTTAACTGGAGGAAAGAATCTCTGAATGTGCTGAACAATTCCAGTCTCACTTCAATGCTTGCCATAGCCGACTGTGTAGATGGAGCTAATCTTCTCACAGATGGCATCATGCTATTCTGACCGCAAACCAGTTGAGGTCGGATCAACTGTGCCCCTGCTGGTTGTAGCCCAGTAAAGTACAGTACTCCATTTTGTCTCAGTGGCATCAACAGACAATAAAGGGGAAAGCAAACCTTTTTTGTTTTCCTTTTTTTTTCTCACAATAGTATGTTCTAAGCATTATTTGACTTAACTTGCACTTTTACAATGAATGAATCGATGGATAAAAGTCATTGTTGTCGTTAGATATGTGGCCTAAACTACGCATACTTGAAACCAAATGGGGAACATACTGCTTGAACTATTCATCCGTCTGTCCTCCTGTTAATCTCAGAAGTGTTAGATGGGGTTGAAATCATTCTGTTCATCCAGAACATACATCAGGAACCGTACCTCACAAGTGGTAACATTAAAGCGAAATTGATTAGACCAAAGGGGTTTTCCTCCTCCTTGTTACTCCCGAAAGAACGGATGGCAGATGAAATAGGCGTTACGAAGAAGGGAGGTTATTTACCATGTCAGCTGGACAAACCATGCTTATTCGTGGTGATCTTTCCTCAGACCGAGTGTGAAAGCAATCCTCATGTGTGTTTGCGGGATGTCTATTCCTATTTCTTGCCTTGTCCATCTTTGTCTGAGTGACAGCTTGTCTCCTGCTTTGCAGTGTGTGACACACATCAACATTTAATTCTTAGCGACAGCAGGACAGGTCCCCACGCTGCCACATGCATACACGAACGAGCGCAAGGGGCGGCCACTTGGCAGCCACCGGGGTAAGACTGATGCAACACACCACGCGACAGGGCAGGTGGCAGCTGCACCAGGAAGCTGGCCGCACGAGGCCGAGGACCATGTGGCAATAAAGGGTTGCCCGGATGCCATGAGATAATCAGGTGGGCATTGACACATGCCTGCTGTGTGCTAAGAAAACGGACAAAGAAGAGCTGTAATGTGGGCCCTCCAAATGTCAAACGCCGCTGAAGTTGTAGCATTAGAAATTGATTGTGGAAATGTTAAAGAGCAGATGTCAAACTCAAGGCCCTGTCACAGATCGAAGACTGCCCACTGACAAGCGTCAATAAATAACAGTGTGCTGCGAAGTATCTTCAAAGGCTGTTGGGGCCCAAACTTCTTCAACTTTTGAAACAGATACACACAGCAGGTTTGGAGAAATGTTGCTCTGTGGGAGACGTGAAAGAACATGATCTACTGTAAAATGCTCAGAAATGGACAACATGAGCACAATGATGTCACATTGTTTTGCACTGGACAAGTAAGTTCAGTAAACCCTCCACAGCTGAGTAATGTTGTCTAGAACTACTTCTCTATTCATGCAACAAGTGCCGCAGAGAAAGTTTTCTGCTGAGAGGGTGATGTACAATATAGCCGGCGGGCATGCCTAAATCTTGATGTTGTTTTTCCTTGTCGAAAGTATTCACATTATCAAGGATGCAGTTTTGTTACCTTCTGAGAGACAAAGTTGCCGGTGGAAGAAAAAGGCACCTTCCATTCATGCTACATTCAGCAACACTTTTGTGTTATTCTTAAAGGCAACATTTTTGTGATGTATTTTTTTTTCATGAGGTTTTAATAAAATATATTAAGGGTTGCGTTTAAGGGGACATTTTATGAAGACAATCGCTTTTATTTTAACATCAAAAGTAAAGAAAAATATATTTTTATTCTTCCATTGGAAACTGTTAGTGCTGAAAATTATTTTGGTGACTTAAAAAAAAAAGAAATATATTTTAAGGCCACATTGCACTTCACAAAGATAATGCACCCTATAATCCGGCACAATTTACGGTCTGAAAAATCCGGTAGTTATTTGAAAGATGCTAGTGTGCTTCCAGACTACTGTTGACGTGCCCTTGAGCATGGTATTGTCCACACTCCCACAGCTCAAGTGCAGCACAGTTTGACAATGAGCACTCTTCTTGCATTGTGTGTGATTTGGTTTTCTGTGTGGTGTGCAGCACCAAAGATACATTAAGCAATGTGTAACTTCAATTTCCCATTGAGACAGCATGAAAGCGGTATAATAAAATAAAATGATTTCCAAAGGCGAACATGTCGAAATCCAAATAAAGCCGAGGCCGACTCTCATCCTGAAACAGATTATGTTTGGCCTGAGAGATTGCATTGTTGACTTGAGAGTTGAGACCACTGGAAGCATTTGCTTGTTTTATCACAGATCGGCGGAATTCCTGCATGCTCGTTTACATCGTGGTTATTTAGATTGGCCGCTCTGGACAGTTCGTGTGCTGTTCGTGTGCACAGATCCTTCTGCAGTTGTTCATTTAACTCTTGTCAATTCCTGCTCATTGCTGCCTCCACCACTGCCTGTGGCTTTCTGATATTACAAGAGTAACTGTAGTCACATTACTAGACTGTAAAAAAGGAACCACGTTAGATTAGTCGGTACTTGAAATCGCGCAGATCTTGGGCTGGATGTCATCGGTCACAAATTGTTCTTGTATCTCTTAGCGAGGCTGAAATTCCAACGATTTGGACAGTTAAAGAATAGTTGGCCATGAACTTGATAATCGTTTACTCGTCAATTAATATATAATATAAATATAAACATATTAAAAATGGGCGAGTGTGGGGTGAGTCCAGGCTATTCAATAGCCTGACAGCAGTCGGTAGGAACGAGCGGCGGTACCTCTCGTTCTTGCAGCACGGGTGTATCGGTCTCTGGCTGAAGGAGTTTACAGGGGTTAAATTACAATGTTGCTGTTCATGTATCCCATTGATATATAAATAATAAGCACGCTGCTCTCTCTTTAAATAAGTGATGGCTTGGTAGTGATACCTTTCTTCTAACATGGTGCAACTTCATGCTGTGTTACCGTCACTTAACCTTAAAGCATCGTAAGTGTGAATCATAACTGATCCAGTAAAGCCTGTCAGTGTCTGTGCAGGTGCTAACATAAATATGATTTATGTCCAAAAACGGAGACATGAAAATGGGAATGCAATTTTATTCTGCCAAAATGAATCCATCCATCCATTTTCAAATCTGCTTATCCTCACAAGGGTCGCGGGTGTGTTGGAGCCTATCCCAGCTGTCTTCAGACAGAAGGCGAGGTCCACCCTAAACTGGTTGTCAGCCAATTGCAGGGAACACATAGACAAACAACCATTCATGCTCACAGTCTCACCTAGGGACAATTTGGAGTGCCCAATCAATTTGCCCTGTATGTTTTTGGAATGTGGGAGGAAACCAGAGTATCCAGAAAAAACCCACACAGGCCCGGGGAGAACATGCAAACTCCACACAGGAAGGCCGGAGCCGGAATCGAATCCTGCGCCACTGCACTGTGAGGCTGACCCGCTAACCTGTCGCCCATGGTGCCGCCAAAATGAAAACAACTATTTGCCATGATTTGATTTAGATTTTTCTTGTGTTTCCTGGAGTGGGGGTTCATGAACAAAACGGTCGAGGCACGTTTAAAATGGGCCACCGATCAAATGGGCCTCGGTTATAAATCAAATGTAATCAAACCGTGCCCTCACTGTCCTGATTATTAGCCGCTCACTCAGTCAGAAAATCTGCTGTTGGAAAGACTCATGAATTAAAACTAAGGGGGCTTTAAAATATTCACAGGTTCAGCAGATGGAACTCCTCACTTCTGCTTGGATCCTTGGCTGGTGTGGAGAAAAGCTGACGGGGTGTTGTTAAGATGTTTATGGCATGATTATTTTATTTTATTTTTGTAAATGTTCAAGGTTGTCGGTTAAATATCAGCCTGAGTATTTTCGCAACAAGTTATCAGTGCTGGCATCACAGGTCAACAAAGATCACCTCTTTTACACTAGTCAATGTGAGAAAGTAGATTCCGATCAGCAAGTATCTAATACTTTATTATTCTTGTGTTTGCTAAGAGTCATTTTTCTTCATAAAGGATTCTCTCCAACTAGCAAATTGTAGCTTCTGAATTAGTTACCCAAAAATGTAACTTAAAAGTGATGGTTTCCACATCACTTTAAAGTGAGGCATCTTCGTTTCGTGTTGATTTTTATGTTGTTGTTTTGAAGTGAAATTAATTAGTGTGACTGGGCTCAATTCCGCTGACATTTTCGGAATGAGCCCAAGGCAGCGGAAAAACTGCATTTTGCAGAATCACCAGCTCAGCCAAATTGAATTGAATCCTTTTTAAAGGTGGCGAAATGACGTGCCCTTTGTGGTCTCTTTAATTACTCAGACCAAGTTTGGAAACACACACTGGTACAAAGTTTGGGAGCTCGAAAGCCTTTTGGTACAAACTGACTTCTCCACCTTTTTTTAGATTCTAAATATGGGTTGGTGAAATAGAAAGGCTCCAGGTGGTGGAATGGATGTTTGGCTGCCTCTGTGTTTAGTAGAATTGACAGGCAGCCGAGTGGCCAAGCTGCAATGGGATATGTGCTTTAGTGGCCTTGATAGGCACCACTTGTTTTTCAGACGAGTCGAAATGCCGCATGGTCAAGTTGAGGAGTCAAATGCAGATGTCGCCGTCGGGCGTAAGTCACTTTCATCAATTAAAGCGCAATGAAACTGCAATATTTTGAAGGTCCAATTCACGAATTGAACCACATTTTGGGAAATCATGAACATTAATTGGAAAAAGTAAAGTGGCACAAAATGATGCAATCAAGCCTTTATCATTATGATGTTATTTTATTGTGTTAATCTTTTGCCGTTTAACTTAGCATTTTACATAACTTTACATTACATCTACAATTAATTACTCAGACATTAAGGATTAAATTCCAGTATTAAATATAAAAAAAAAGTTTGGATATCTGAACAAGTCTTGTAGCATTGACTAAGATAAACAACTGAGCAAATCAGGTGACGTGGAGTGCACTACTTGGCTGCAAACAGCAGAGGCGCTGTGGAGGCGACATCCTCTTTTCCAACTCATGACAACTTTAGTGTGCTCAACATTGGCATCGAAACAGGAGTTCAGAGCATTTCGAGAGAGACATCCATCATTTAAAAAAAGGACATCACACTGCAAAACAACAGTGAATCATCTCAATGAGGCATTATCCCTCATTGATTGACTAATTGATTAGTCGATCAAAGAAAAAGGTCTTCAGAGTTTCACTGTGCAACTGTTGGTGGCAGATTATAAACACATTGCCATCATTTCCACTCGTAGAAAGTTGATGCGCATCATTTTTGTCTGAGTCAAATGGCTTTCGAGCGGACTGGACATGAAGGAGGTTTGGAATGTAGAATATAGAATTTAAAACCTGAATCTTGTGAAGACACTCACTCTGGCACCCAG
This sequence comes from Hippocampus mohnikei, assembly GCA_026261675.1. Classification (NCBI taxonomy): domain Eukaryota; kingdom Metazoa; phylum Chordata; class Actinopteri; order Syngnathiformes; family Syngnathidae; genus Hippocampus; species Hippocampus mohnikei. The sequence goes on along the minus strand of JAKGUB010000556.1, from coordinate 11,491,198 downwards.
ACGGGCCTGAAAGGCGAATGAAGCAAGGGAATCAAATATTTGCACACAGCTGATGCAACAACTCGAGTGTTAGCAGGTGGGAATGACTCAGCAGTTTTGCCTTCATCGTTGAGAACACAAGTGTAGGACTCGGAGGAAATGTTTACTGTGAAATTTGGTTTCACATAGCATAATTGCCTCTCGGTTAAATTTAAATTACACATCAATGTAGAAAATGTAATAATCATAGTAGGCTATTCACAATGCGGAGATGCATCATAATCGTCGCTGTATAATTCATGCGGTTATGTTTTTGTTGTTGTTTTTTAGAAAGTCTCTTTTCTCCCTAGATTATTTTTTCAAACTGCTCAACGCTTCATATGAACTACAGTGCAGATTCCAGGTGCCTCAGTGGCATCATTGACTTGGGAAAGAAAATTAAAAAAAACGTTTAGGACAAACATGTGTTTTTATTCTACGAGGAACCATGCTAAAACCATAATCTTATGGATTATGACAGAAAATAAGGCATTCGGGTTCAAAGCAACCTAACGTATGCATCAATTGGCTAAAAAAGACTTTCAAAATGAACGTTCATACTTGCCAATTTGAAATCCACTTGCACCATCTGTATTCATAGTCAATGACTGCAGTAAAGTTGAAGCGTGCGCACCTTGTTGCTTTGTATGTCAAGCGCCTCTTGTACATGACTCTGCAGCCACACAACTGGATAATGTGCCTCTACTTTGAAAATGAGATTTGCAAATTGGATCCTTTGTAAAGTCTTTCCACATTTTTCCCTCACTCAAATTCAAGAAGGCTTATAAAAGCAGTCTTTTGAACTGAAACAGACGTCGAAAACTGAGCCACCAGACGTGCTAATTAAATCGATTTGTGGAACGGGCCTTTAGATATTCAGTTGCAGTCACGATCCACCTCAATCACATCTTCTTGTGGGTGGGAAGATGAACAAAAGTCTCTCTTTCTCCAACTGCTGGTGAATGTTAAGCAGAAACCGCCGACTATTCCTCCCTGAGAAATTACAACCACTCAAAATAAACCAAGCTTTTGGGGGGAAAAATATAATTAAAACCTAACTTCCTATCAGTGATGGGAGTCCTCACTCACCAGACACAAAGCCCACTGGAGCAGGAATATGGAATAATTGATGTTTCCTTTTTCGGTGCAGGAGAAAACAAGACGCTCAAATTGCTTCGGAGTCTTTGTTTCTAATGCACAGCGTCCTCAAAATAGCACAGAACAATCACTTTTATTGGAAGGATAGTAAAGTCTATTTGACTTTTTATGCTTTTGTCATCAAATCATCATTGAGGTGGAAAAAAGGCGAATGTGTAAAAGTAGTGTCAAGATAGATCGGTGCACAATACGAAAAGCTGTGGTTTACCTTGCAGTTTTAAAATGCGCTTTACATTTACTGAATTTACGGGATTATTTTTGTGGTCACACCAAAGCAATAAAAGTATTGCTTTGCCGCCATTATAAACTCTACTAAGAGGAGCATCAATTTCCTGCAGATTTTAGCTATTATAGGGCTTGGTCCCCTTACTCACAGTACTATTATCCATTATGGGAGGCTGTCCAAACATTCTAAATTAATAATAACCCCAAACTCTACTGCAATTTTTTTCTCTATGAGAAAGAACATTTTCCTCTAAAAATGTTCAAATAATGTGTTTTATTTGAACATTAACATAGGCACTGGGTGTTATTGTGTGAAATTTAGCCTTTGGTGGGTGAGCAATAGCACTAGGTTTCATTACCCCAAAAATAAAATCCTAACTGAATTCCTTTCCTGCTTATCATGATTTAAACCCTACACAGGTACTAAAAAGGTCAAGGAAACCGTAAAAATAAAATGACGAACTGGAACATGAGCGAGCAAGCTATCTGTCTCTTGACGTGCCTTCACATCATTTTTATTTGAGTTCTTGAGTCTCAAATGAAGCTTTGACTCTATTTTCTTTACCTTTTATTGTTGCTACAGATGGTTACCGGATAGCTGATAATTAGCTTACTGTGCGCTTGCTCATAGAAAACAAATCTAGCTCACCTTCTTATTGACCAAGTCAAATTATTGGCCACCTTGACTTTGTCATCTTTTGCTGACCAGAACAGGTGTCATTTATGCTGCATATTATAACGCTTAGTTGATCTGTGACTGGCAGGAGACCAGTCAGGGTGTAACCCGCCTCTCGCCCAAAGGCAGCCTGGATAAGCTACAGCTCACTTGCTCCCCTAATGAAGGTAATCAGTAAAGAAAATGGATGGGTGGATGTGTAGTACCTCATTGAGGTCTAAAAGGGTGAGAATTAGGTCGTTTTTTAAGAAGAATTGCAGTCCTTTTTCCTCATAACGTGCTGCATTTTGCAAAATTAACAAATACTTCATGCAGTTGGTTGAATTTTTAGTAATATATCGAGCACCGACTTTCTGATTGCGGGATGAGCTCCCCTTAATCCTAGAATAGCGCCTCTTTCATTAGCCTCTCGAAGCCGTGTTTCATTATAATCCACCCTGAATCTCTTTCTCCTCACAATCTATTTCCTGGCCCTCCATGTTTTCCCGGAGCCGTCTAACCAGCAGGGTTGAGTTATTAATGCCTGGGGGGGCCAGAGAGATGATTTCATTGCGTATTCAGGTATGGCGATAGATGGCTTTCAGAGCCAGCCAGGGGAGTGCTGGGAGGGGAGCCTCAGTAGAGAATAAATATACCTGTCACCTGGTGATGTATCTGGCTCCACTCGCTGCAATGCAGATCAACCACTTTCCTCCCCCGGACCGCCTGCACCATTACTCACCCTTTCCCCACCTGGATCCAGCCTCTTCCGACTTGAGATTAAGGTGGCCCATGAGGAGTGCGTATTTTGGCTCTTTTCCCAACGTGGTTTGGTTTCACATTTGTCGACGGACACAATAAAAATGCTGCATTGCCCTGGAGGACTTACCAGTTTTGGTGTTCATTACCTATCCTGACTCGCTGATAATTAAGGGCAGAGAGTGGATTTGAAGGTTATAAATAGCTTGACAAAGACATCCCCTCGTACGACTTGATTATACGGCCGTTGTATGTGTTGAAGGGGTTGTACAGACCCTTTGACTTGTGGATTTTATATTCCAACTTCTGTGACTTGGAATGCTGCTATGTCCGAATTCATAATCGCAACACTCCGTCCGTGGTCTCGAGTGACTGTGAGGGAGCTCCTGTTCAATGTCAATCACAGGCAGACAACTGTGAGTTTGCGGACCAATGTGTCCATTATCCATAACGGAGAAAACCACGGTTTTCGAATGCCTCGGTTCTCGACCACTTCGGTTTTCGACCAAAAATATCGAGTTTTTTATGCCTCGGATGACGAACAAATTTCGGTTCCCGAACAAATTGACTCTTGACACTTGCCTCCTCCCACCTTCCTTCCACGAGGAAGTGACGCTTCCTCGTGTCGCTTTCCATTGTGAGCAGACGTGTTCAATAAACGTTTTTTTTTTTTTTTTAAGAGCGTGGTTTTGGTTTTCGAACAGCCTTCTGGAACGGATTATGGACGAAAACCGAGGTTTGATTGTATATGCTACAATATGTAAACTACCATACAGGACATTGCCTTACATCAAACACACGGTGGCCTCTGTATGCTAATGCTAGCTTCCAAACATGACTGCATCGATGTCAGAAATGAAATAAGGCATCAGTCGCAACGTACTTCCTTTTCAGATGCTCATTTTTCACCGCCGTGCTGCCACGAAAAGAACAATTGTATCATATTAAGCATTTTTGGTGAAATGTGCCCGAACGTTCAGACTCTGTTACTCACACGAGTTAGCCATAACACTATATTACACACAATGCGTCTGTGTTTCCTTCACATACGACCCATATTACTATGCGTGTACATGTGCGTCACAGCCAGCGGGAAATTGAGAGCTAAGGCACGTTCGACTAAAAAACCATAGCACCAAATAAATATTTAAATAAAAATTTTGATCGTCAACATCACCGAGACTAGTCGACTAATCCTGGCAGCCTGGCTCCACGCTGACGTTTAGAGCTTCACATTGACTCGTTTCGAATTATGTGCTTTGGCCCTGCTTTAGGTGGTGCTGCTTTCAGCAACAGTTGAGTGCGCTGAGTGAAATGAGCCCATCACCTTAATTAACTTAAATTGTCTTCTATTTCTGAATGTGCGGCTTCGGTAAGTGATGGAGAACCACTAATGGGCGCAAAAGTCAGGCGTCAGCAGGATTTATGAACAATTTTTGAATGCAGCCACTCATCCACACAGAACGAGACACACACATATACATACCGGTTAAAAACAATTACATAATGACCTACGGCCTATGGCTACGTACAAAGCATCCATGCAAAACCCGCTGTTGTGATGGGCCCAAAACAAGGACAGTTCTCCCCGTTTGGTAAAGTTGTGCAATAGTTACCTTGCTGTCCCAGCAGTTACTTGTAATACAGTGACTCGTCAAAGTTGACTGCACTGATCATCACATTAGGGTTGACAAAAAAAAAAAAAGATACGTTGATTATGTTGGACCACGTTTGCCTTCAGAACTTAAGTAATCAAAGTGACAATGTGGGGCAACATATTGGATTGGATTGGATAAACTTTATTGTCAAATGTACTGTATGTGTAACATACAGCACAGATTAAATTTATTCCCTCTCAACATGAAACAAATATTCAGATCTGAGTTTTGGTGAGTTCATAAAATTAGTTTTTGCACGCAGTAAAAATCCAACCGTTTGAAAGTTGTCAGGAGTACCTTGTGAAGGTTGACCATTTATTGCTAATTGCTGCTCAGCCAGCATGAAGACCTCTCTTCACAATTGTACTTGTCAGTGTTCCTTTTGTAAATTGGAGACTCCCTGCTGCTTCTTCCATTTCATCTTCTTCCCCCCCAAAATAAACCTTTTGGAACACTTTGACATTTTTGAATTTGACATTAAGTCTCGATTTGTCAGATATTAATTTGGACACCTTCTGGTTTAAATGAAGAATCTAACCAGCTACTTTTTTGGATGTAGGCCTAAGAACTTGTGAATGCATTTTAATTCGATTCACTTTTTGTTTTTACTGTGCCCAGTTCAGGGTGTACCCCATCTCTTGTCCAAAGTCAGCTGGAATAGGCTTCAGCACCCCCCCCAGTAAAGATAAGTGGTACAGAGAATGGATGGCGAGATATACTTTCCTGTGAGTTTCTCACAGCATTGTTTTTAACCAGTGTAACTCTCACATTTAAGTTGATGGATGGATGTGATGTTCTTTCCACAGAGATATCGGTTCCACTTTCACATGAGGGCTTGATTTTTTTAAAACCTCATGAAAACACATTTGCGCTTGAGTGTTTGAAGCTGCAGGTGCTTGAAAATGTTACTGAGCTCCCACTGATGAGCTGCTAACCTGATGTGAAGATATCAAACAAAAATATAACAACGTGACAACCCAGTCCTGATTATCAGCAGGTAGTGTACACACTCCAAAACCTTTGCTGTTGAGGACAATTATCATATCTGCATATGTTCAAGCTGGGCATTCTGGGCAGTAGTGTCTGGCGAATTCATGCTTGCTTTTTAGTTTTTATTTTATTTTTATTTTGGACTTTTTGCTTTTTTGGTTTTAGTTTGAGTTGGACTTATTTCCTGCCTCAGTGTTGGCATAATACTTTCAGTATTATTGCTTTACTTACCTGATCCCTGACTTCAGAGCTCGTGTAGCCTGAGGGTCGGAGCGGGAGGAAGCATGACAAAGACGGGGCACTCTGTTCCTTCTGCGCCGTGTATCTGAAGGTCTTTGACCATGTTAGTTGTGTAAACTCCTATGCACAATGTAATCTTCTTGCAAGTGTTGCAACAAGCCGACTGGGCATTTATTTTAGTAACATGAAATGAAAATTTCAGTCGGCGCTGCTGCGCGCGCACACGCAGACACACACACACACACTTGTTGCTGTATGTTCTTCCTTGCTGGTTGGCGGTCAAGGCATCGAAACTATCGACCAAAATGTTGAAATATGAACGACGTGTCTATAAGCACATTGTTAGCTTAGCTGCTTAAATGTTGCTAGCTTAACGATGCATTGTTTAAAATGGCTTGTTCAGTGAAAGTGTCTTAACCTTTGTTGTGTACACACTTTTCCTGGCCTCTTTTATGTCTTTCATTAGGAAAGCTACATAGACACACCAATACCCAAATACCCCAAGCCCACAATAGTGTGAAGTTCTAAACAAACTGAATGTGGAAAACTGGAGTAGAGCAAGGAAGGACAGACACTTGCCCTGTTTATTTATTGGGAATTGTTTTGAGTTGGCCTCAAATTGGTGTGAAGGTATCTCATTTACCTGAATCACTGAATACGTAGCAGAACATCCCCGACAATCAGTTTTTAATTTTGCATCAAGAAATGCTAGTGTTGAGTTGTTTATCACACAGACATAAAAAAAATATAAAGGCACAATGGGGTATTGCTTGATTCATGGGAGTCTAATGTGCATCAACCAATCATGCCGCAAAGTAGGTTGGAAGTGTTAATGTGTGTGCACTGCTGCATTCGAGCCACACATGCACGCACACATGCAGTTGTTTATAGGGTAATAACAGGTGTTGCCCCCGCCCCCGTGCATTTCATGTGCCGCCGTAAAGACTGATGGTGACGGGTCTGCCGGTGGCTTGGATTATTCTCGAAAGCGCTGTGCTTTTACTATTACAACCGCTACAACAGTTATTGTAATGTCACAATCGTGTGTTAGATATTCAATCAGTTTGGGGGGGGAGGGGGTTCTTGCTTCTATATATTCTATATAACCCCCCGCCCCCCAAAAAAAACGCCCCCAAAAATGAACCAAAACCGGATCAACGGATATGAAACTCACCTTTTTCAAAGGGTATGTATATATGACGAAGTAGCAGGTCATGCAAATGAGCAGATGAACGAGATGGTAAATCTAATTGGAAAAGGCAAAATGTGTCAGGAACAATTCCTCAAACGAAAAAGGGGAGTCGTTTCTTTGATTGACGACGCTCGTAAACCTGGAAAGCATATACTCAATGCGCTGCTGCAAATGTGGCAAATTGTCACAACCAGTTTAACATGCCATGTCGGGTATTTTCTCTTACCCAACTATAAAAAGTGTGAGATTCCTATTCGAACACGAAAAAGCTCAAATAATTCTCTTCCCTCTCCAGTCATCCCCGTGATGTGGTTCTAGTGAGTGTTCCCCACTGATACCTTGTCCTTGAGATTAGTGCTTCCTGATTTATTGACACCATAAATCTGCTCCTCATTTTCCCCCCCATAAAAAGAAACTTTATTATGCGGCTTGTTCTTCCTGCGAGGCTTGCCTGGTAGATTTAGTTGTGATGAAGAAGTCACATAAACTTTCTGTTGGTATGCACTTGGCATTTATCTGCTCTGCTAATCCCCACAATTCTCATTGTCAGCCAGTAATAAAAATAGTTTGGCAATCAATATAGAGCTCTACCGCAGATTGTAAAAAATGCTTATCGGCTTGTACATATCCTATGATGCAAAATATCGTGTTTGTGCTGCGCTTTGCACTAAACGATGCAGTGATCACTCAGGTAAAAACGACCACGAGGGCAGAGAGTCAGAGGCGTCGCCGGGGCGGTTGTGTGATTGTCATGATAGATGGGATGACTGTCAGCTGAGGAGACGACATTCCCCCGCCAGCTTTGGCCTTGAAACCCGCCCTCTTTTCTCCGTATGATGAGACTTTTGCAGAAGGGAGTTCGCGGGCTTCATTTACTGAAGCAGCGGGGAATAATATAGTGCCAACATTTAGATGTGTCAGGTCCCATATCACTGGCTGTTCTATTAGAAATGGACCCCATTGCGGGACAATTAACCTCATGCCCCCAGCAGCAGATCTATGCAGTAAACGCCCAGCACTGGCCAATAAATCAAACCTCGAGGGAGGAAGCAACACTCTCTCCCCTGCTGGTTACTATTGCCCAATGGATCACACTTGCATCGGGGTACATGTGAGTTCATATTCGAACAGTGGGCACGCAAGCATGAGGTGCCACTGTAGTCAGTGACCTGGAGAAAACCTCGGTCAAACTTTTTTGGGGACCGATCAAAAGCACAAGATCTTCTTTGTGGGTCGTGTGTGTGCGTGCGCGCGCGTGTTGAGGATGAACTCTCCTCTTTGACAGAACGCCGACTAACATTGAGACGGATGAGTCTGTTGGAATTGCCCTTTGATCCTATCGCAGCTTCAATTTAACATTTAATGCACCTTAATTTAGAAAACCCATAAAGTTTGTAGTTCATAAAAAAAAAAGGTCACTGCCCACTTACAGAGTGTTGAATGATTCATTTTCAATAGACAAAAGATGTGATTATTCATGGGCGGTTATGCGAGTAACTCACTTGTGTTAATTGTAGCATCCTTTGAGTGCAAGAATGGACCCCAACGCTTTTCTTCTTTTTTTTCTAGCCATAATTTTTACGAGTGGATTTAGCAGGTCAACAATTTTATTAATTGAATCAAATGAATTGATTACATTTTATCAAGTCAATGACTCGGATGATTGCTTTTCTACCCGTGGATTGAGTTCGAAAACCAAAGTTTAGCATTAAACACGGTCATAAAACGATTTACAAATGTATTGTTAAAACAATGTGGTATTGAACTATTGACCATTATGAATATTTTTATTGTTACAACTCTTCATCACATCGTCGTCTTTTTCTTGGGTGAGGTCATCCATGCAATTCCAGTTGAACCAAAAGCTTATTCAAAGGCCGTGGCACCAGACAGAGTGACACCATGACAAGCATCGAACGAACTGTTGGCTTTTTCCCCCACTCTTGTTGTGAGAAGAAACATTCGATCCACGTTTGGCAGTTCTATTCCATTCCCCCATCGAAGACCATTTTTGTGTTTTGTATGACATTATATCAATCCAATCGCCACCTCATAGCTGGAAGCTGCGACTATCTCTTCTACCGTTTTTTGAAAATGAGACTTATAAATCCTCAGTGGAGCGAATCCGCTTTCGTCTTCCTCCGCAGCCTGTCATTTATTTAATGGCAAAGTCAAGAAAAAGAACGAGCAGTAATAAAGCCGGGTCACCTTCAGGACCTGCTTGTGGTTATTCCCGTCATTAGCATGTGGCATCTCGTGCTGTCCAGCTCCCATTATTACCGAGGCATGCTTTGCCCTTACGACTGAGCTGTTCCGACTGCCCAACGTGTACTGCAGTCCTCCCATTGATGGACTCAAAGTGAAATATGGCAACGGATGCGAAGTGCAATGACTGAAGCGTGATGATTTGGGACCTCGGGGCCATTAACGCCGTAGCTATTAAATATAATTTGAAAATTTTGGCTTTTGGGCATGTGGAATAGCAGGTTGTGAGGTGTAAATGATGATCACGACACACCCCGGGGTGCCTTACTGCACCAAATGTTATTGGTGTTTGCACTTGCCTTTGTTTAATGTGCTTTGGGGTTTTTAGTCTCTCCGATGTAGTTTGTGCATGTTCCTCCGTAATGGTAATTCTCGTTTAGATACTCGGGCTGCAATAACTGCCGGTGTTTGTGTGAGTGTAGTCATTTTACTCGCCGTTTCATTCGTTTTTGTTTGAAAGGTGTTGTGCATGCGCTTATTGAACTATCAACTCATTTTGTGACAGCATGTGATTCAAAAACAGGTCGCGGCGAATCATTCTGTTCAAGCTGTTTGCTCACAGGCACTTTTGATCTTACAACGGCTGATTTGTGGTCGTTGATGTCCTGCTTGTAATGCCTTCTCCTTTTTGCAACACGTTTGTGTTCAAAGAGCCACTTGATTGCAAAATAGTATCATGCCGTAAAAGTTTGCACCATGCAATGCGAGGCGCCATCTTGCTCTCTTTTCCATATCGTCACTCTCTTCAAATAATGGCCGAACAAATCACATTGTCACACAAAAATGACTATTATTTGCCTTAAACATCTCCTCAGGATGCTGGCCACCGTTGCTAAAATGGTCTTAATCCTCATCTTAATCCTGTCATGCACCCTGGAACTTGATAACATGATAAAATGTCCACTGTAGTAACCGATCATTCAACTGTACCCCTTGAAATAGATTGTTTATATACAATCATACACTACTTACAAGCGTTTGCTTCTTTGTTTTCTGGAAACACTTCCCAAAATGACCAAGGCCACTAGTTCATGTGGGTGACAATATATTGCAGTCGCTGGCCAGATTAGGAGTACAAATTCAAGATCCAATTCAAGACTTGAAAAATGGTACTTACAAAGATAATATTGTTTTAACAATACATTTATTCAGCCCAAACTAATTTTAAAAATGTCTTCTATTATCATAATTTACAGTAGTGCAAAGCGTAATTGTATCATATTTTAGATTGGGATGAATGAATTGTTGCAATTATAGGCAAGAATAAAATTATTGCAAACAACTTTCAGTATTATGATAGTGAAATGCTGCCACATAAACACAATGCCCTACAGTGATGAGTTTGTCCATCTCTCACTTTAGATTACTCAATCCAATCAGAAAATACCCATGATTTTTTTCCCCAAGGGATATTCGATTAGAAATCTGCGTTATCATTGCTGTCCGATGAAAATCGCGTTTCTGCAAATTTGTTGTTTTGAATTTTAGTCAATAAAAAGGAAAAAAACCCCAACTAAATTTGGAGATGATTTTCTCTTGTCGATATCCACCCTTTCAAGATACTTTTAAAGCATTCTGATTTACAGAGAAAAGCTTTGAGTTCCCATTCAATCTTTCTTGGTCATATCCGTCGGTGTGGTCGACAAGGAGCTTTTGAAAAAGAACATGTGCAGTGTCATTATCGAATGTGCTCATCTGGAGAGGGATAAAAATAGTTTGCACATTTTAAATGTACCATCGGACAGTAAAGGCTCATCAATAATTGGACAAAATGTCTCACCGCAGGGATGCTGCCAAGACCAGAATGTCCCTCTGAAATTAATCAGAGATCAAGGAGAAAAGGTAGATAGAAAGGTACACTGCAAGTAGAGTACATAAATGGAACTGTTGGAATGTCTTACAACAACTGCTAAGTCCCTGCATGAAATTTAAAGTCCATTCAAAGCTTGTAACGAACACTTCATCATAAAATCAAGTGTTTTTAATTAATTTATTTTTTTCTTCCCCTGTTGGAGCCGGATTTGTCTTTTAAAATGTAAATCCACGAGACCGTTCAATATCGTGAAGAATGTTTTCTGAGGAGGCCAAGATTTCATCTGTCTCCAATCCAGGAATGTAAAGATTTCTGTACAGTTTTTTTTTTTTTGCCTTTAATCATGGCTGAGCTAAGTCAGATCATCATCTACAGTGGTCATCTTATCACGTTATCATCTTACAGGCTGCATGAAATGGTTAAAGAAACCCCCTTTGTTTGAAAGCACAAAACTAATCGCTAAAATAACTATCATCTCATGTAGTTCAGTAACTGCTCTAATGTTCGACTGTTTTTATTCCTTCCAGCTGCTGGCTGCACATTTGAAGAGGATTCAGATCTCAGCCTGTGTGACTTCACACAGGCTGAAGAAGATGACTTTGATTGGCAGCTGTTTCGGACACACAATTCTCCATACGCTGGCTCGGACCTCTTGCGTGGTAAGTGACGTCACTTGTTTTGACATACAGTCGTCATTAAAAAGTCTGCAGCCTTGTTTAAATGTTTTTCAGGGGGGGGGGTGATTTAAAATCTTTTTCCACCATTAGCGTGACCCACAAACTTGAACAACTGTGTTGAAAAATGCCATCTTTTCAGTTGGAAATAAGTTTGTGGTAGCACAAACTTACAAAGTGTGCCCCTTTTCCAACTGGGGATATAACTGTGTCCAGAATTAGCCAATCATGTTCCAACTAATGGAAAATAGGATCCCCACACATCTGTCACTGTTTAAATTACCTCTGATTCACCCCAAGGTCTCAGCTGTTCTTGTAAGCTTTTCCTGACACTTCCTTTTCTTTTTAAGGGTCCGTCTGCAGGGGCCTGCAGACAGATATTAGGAACTGTTCATAATTCACCACAACCTAGAAATACAGGCAGCTGCTAAGCAAGGCGCTGCCACCACCATACCTCGCTGTAGGCACAACATTGTTTTGGTTTGATCAGCAAAGTTTTGTGTGTGTCAAACATATCTTTTGAAATCCTGGACAAAAAGTTCAACCTTGGTTTCGTAGGACCGGATCACATTTTCGCATTTGTGTTTGTGATAGTCCAATTATGTTTTTGTAAAAATTCGAAACCAAATGTAGCTTTTTGGCCATAATTGGAAAAGGTGTTTTTTTTGTAGCACACAACATAACTAAAACAACCAAAACAACACCATACTTATAATCAAGTGAGGTGGTGGCGGCATAAAGTTGTGGGGCTGATTTTTATTTTTATTTTTTTTATAGTTGGAATGTGGGGCCTTCTGCCAGGTACAAGAAATTAAGAGCAGCTCAAAATAGCAATCAGTTCGAGCACCAAATCTTCAGTTTCTGCTCGAGAGAAAAATATGTAAGGAAAAGTTTATCAACCCTTTCAGGGACAGCGGTGACAACAGTGGACAGCTTACCATGTTATCAGGGTATACAGGTCATCATTATTGGTGCATGAAAGGGTTAAAATGGGTGAATCTTGCGCGGTTAAATTAGACACACTGACTCCCATTTAACATGGATTTGAATGGGATTGGTTCATTGCGACCAGAGCCATATCACCACTCATAAGAGGACGTGCACACGTGTGCAACCACATTTAATGGTAGAAAGACACACAGGGAGGTCCCAAATAATCGTTTTCTGAAGAGTTCTGTGAATTTGTATGATTTCCCGCTTCGCAACTGATGATTTTGTGGTGAGCCTAAAAGACCAACTTAACCATGATGACGGTTTCTGCTATAAATTGGAAGAACAATACATCTTCCTTGATCGTGCAGCTTCCGTTATGCATCAGCTTTAATGAAGCAGTCACCCCACTTTTCTTTTTTTTTCCCCTACAAAGCCCAAGGACAACTTTATGTTAACCAGCCTTAAGACTAATGGAAACCAACATTTTCCTGCCATCATCCTCTCCTCTGGTGTTTGCCAGAGGGAGATGGCATGCATAGTTTATAAGGCTCTTCACCATCCTTGCATCAACAAATTCCTACTGGGAACGAACAAAGAGAAACATGTTATTTTAGATTCCCAGCACAAATATCTGGGGTGGAAGTGAGCTTCCAGCTGTTTGTTGAAGAGATCAACTTCCCTCTTTCAGAACGACCAGTCCATCAGTTTTTGGTACCGGAATACAAATGAAATGAAACTATGCATTTCCTTGTTCACTGCGCATGGCAAGAAAGTGAAGAACTTTAACATCGTCTTTCTGAACCGCCTAACATCAGGTAGTTACTGCCGTGCAGTGGATGAAAATGGCCGACAAGAATGGCAAAGTTAAGGCAGGGTCACAGTTTAAAAAGAAACAACCATTGGCGACAGAGATTTCTCCATCTTCTGAGAAGGCTTTACCTGGATTGCACAACAGTGGTTGAGAATGTCCTGAATCTGTGAAAGTCTTGTTTCTAGTACCGACATCCTCGTACATATGTCAACATAGAATTACATTTTGAGCATGACAAAATCAAAATATTACCCAAGGCTCTTAAAATGCACCTACGTTAATTTAGTTTTTTTTTTTTGGTCCTTAGCAATGAAGTGTGAATCTGCCTGCAGCTAGCAGCCCATTCACAGCAGGCGATGGGCTAATTAACACTTCTCCCTTTGGGTTTAATTAAAACTCAGTCTCATGCCATTTACAGCTATTGAGGGCCCTCCCTGGAGCAGACGAGCGCAGGTTAAATTAGTCGGGTACTAAAATTTGCAAGACAAGCACTACTATGTGCATCAACGTTGTGTCAGTACTGAGGAAGCACCTTGAGTTTTTTTTTTCTTCAGCTCGTCGACTCGTTGGTGATTGGGTCCGTGCCATTTTGTCCAGTCACGTGACATTTGTTTGTCGTTTTGGCATAATTTAAATTGTGTAGCTCTCCTGCTGATCCCTGACAGAGGAAGTGTGATACTCTCGCTTGGCTTTTTCTTACTTAATCCCCCCCATGTTGACTTTTAACCATGTATCACAGCGGACAACCAAGGTGGCGAGGGATAACTAGACTTTATGAGATAAGGCTATTTACATTCCACCCGTATTACTCGGTGCAGCTGAGAAATTTGTGTCGGGGGAAGATTAGTAAACACAGCGAAGACAGCATCAGCTTGTGGCTCCCAAGAGAAATTAAGACTACTGTTCTCATGAACAAGAGCGAAAAAGATAGAATGCGGCAAGGTCTTAATAAGAATGCCCCATTTATCTTCAGATTCTCCATTATTTTGAATTAGATCTGTGATATCAGACTGCCTGATAAGCTACTGTTCCTGTTCTGTTTTAATGAATGTGTTAGTTTGCAGCATAATGACCTTGTCAAGAAGAGTCACAAGTTACGAGGCAGTACCGTGCTCATTATGCATGATCAAGGTCGGGGGGAGGGGGAAAAACACCTCGTTAATGGTTATCAATACAGTATTGTCAAACTTTTGATAAAGTGTGCCGTTGTCAGGTTCGAAACAAACCAAATCACTTTTAGGATCCCAGAAATGCAGACACTGGCAAAATGTGACAACAAAAATGTTTATTATCAACACAAAACCGACAAAGTCCAAAATAGAAAACGCTGCTCACAAGGATCCGGGAAAAAACAAGGAATTAACAAAGCCGCTTGCAAGAGGCAAGGTAATGAAACACAGAGAAAACAAATGAAATGACAAGAGTACAATTCATACCCCCAAAAAAAAGCAAGATCAAATGACTAAACAATGACTATGAACTTAGGGAACAAAAACAACTATGACTAGATCGAGAGGTCTAGAAATACAGCACTTGAGCACGAGCAGCAACTAGGTCAATAATCCGACAAGCAGCAGGCAGCTCGACAGTCCTTAAATACATGACTAATGGTTATTGGCAGCAAGTGTGCACACTGAAGGGAAGGCACTCATCTACCACCTCCTGGATATACACAAGAACAGAATCACGACAGGCGAGGTTTTCTAAATATGGTTTGAGGGGAAGTGTCGCGGATTTGGTCATAGGCTGAAGTCGATTTCCTACCTAATAAAGGGGTCTAAAACCAGGCAGGGCTTCTTAAATAAGGAAGGTGTTCAAATATGTGTGTGTGCGTGTGTGTGGAGGCGAGGGTGGTGCGTGGGAGCATAAGCAGAGTTCTCCTGAGAGAGTTGACTCCGCAAACTGCGAATGGAATGTAGTCAATCAAAGAAGCTGACTGACGAACGAGAAAGCGCTGGTCAATAAAACAAAAGTAATATCCGGCTCGATGTTTACCCATCTATTTTCTGAACTGCTGATCCTCCCTCACTCAGATCGCGGCAGTGGTAGAGGTTATCTCAGTCGTTTTCAGGCGGGAGGTAAGGAACCTCCAAGGTAACATGGAAGAACGAAAAAGTCGTTGCGTTTCCTTACAATGATTGCGATGTAATGTAAAGTTTGCAGGGAGATTCTTTTTTTTTTTGAAATGCACGTTTTTGTATTTCTGGGTCATCCTTCCCTGTCACCTTTGAGCTCCGTAGGTCCCCAGCTTACCTGATGGTTTGTTATTTTTTTTGTCCTCCCCCCAAGCCAGAATTCCCTTGCCAACATTGCAACCTTACAATGCTCCCATCTCTCATGGTCTTCGTGTTTTTGAAATCATGTGTCATCACGCGAGAGTTCTCCCTTGGGGGACTGGATTCTTGACCGATGGGGGAAGAGAATCTTTGTGTGTGTGGGGAGCTGTGATGAGATTACGTTGCACCCCACACACAATACCACAAAAACTGTTTTTTTTATCTTTGTGTGGGGTCTGCCAAAGATAAAAAAAAATCTTTTAAGATTTGAAAACTCCTTGTGTGTACCTGGCATGAGCGTGCAATGCATTGTGGTGTGTAGTTATCACAGATATGACGTGAGTTCAAAACACAGCCCAGTAATTTCACTCAGCTCCTGCCCCAAAAAATTGTTTTGTCCGTCAAAAAAGTGTCGATTGTGTAACCATTCTGACAAATCGTTTTTCTTTCTAGAAACCTAATGCCGAAAACGAGATCAATAAATTCCTGGTATCCATCTCTTCATGAAGAACCTTGCTCAAAAATCCATTAGCTCTTCAGTAGTATTTCACATGTTAAAGTTTTGTCACAAAGATTTAGCTACACAATCATGGTAACGAACAAAACCATGGCAAAAATGTTAAAAAAAAAAAAATTCCTGGTCGATCAGACTGCAACGGTACCAACCAGTAAATTATTGCATACCCTACTGTTAGAATCCAGTTGATGTATTTGACAGGGAACGGGGCTGAAGTCATTTTGCTCTGAATTTACTGTTTTAATATTTATACTACCCATTTAAATGCCATTAAATTTCCGCCACTGGCACCGAAAGTGCATTTTGATACACGTTCACACTTGCTATCAGGATCACAGAAGCCATCACTTTGAGCTGCTCTACCAAAGATGATCTGAAAGTAGCCTCCTCTTTAATGGCAAGTAAATTGCCGCACAAGATGAGAGTGGTTCCGATTGAAATGGCTTTCACTCCTATCTTGGGTTCAGAGCTTGGTCAACTGAAACATACATGTATTCTGCAAGCTCACTATCATAACCTTACTTTGGAAGAGGCACAACGTTGCGCACAGTTCTATCTCCATCCTCTTGTTGTCATTTTACAGAGGACAACATTACCTTCTTGCTTTCTCAATTTGTCACCTCTCACCCCATCTACACACTTGAGATCAGCTACATACATACAATGCGTGTGTGTGTGTGTGTGTGTGTGTGTGCGCGCGCGTGTGTGTCATTGACAGTAACCTGAGAGTTGTCTGTGTGGTCAAAGACATCTGCTGTTATCGTAGCCGACCAGAAACCAGCCATCCTCTGTATTTAAATCGACTATGAGAGAACAGTGTTGGCCTTGCGCTGCATTGACTTCACAATATGCACTAAATATTTCTTTGGAGATTTGAAATTGTTCTTTACCTCTGGCCCCCTTTTCTTGTGATTCCAAATTGTCAATTAACCAGTATTCGCTCAGGCAACTTTAAAAGTGGCTCTATTAATTGTGCTGTATTAAACACTGTAAATAAATACAGTACATTGAATTATAGAGGTGCGTTTCCGGACTGTAAAAATAACATTAAAATTGCTATCACAAAAATACATTAGCGCTCTGATCTATGGCTGGCTGTCCAGTTTTTCGGTGTGAAGCGTCACGCCCTACAGTTGACCCCTGCATACTTGCAGTTTTTAACCTGCAGATTTGCATATCAGCAGATTTTTTCCCCTCTCGGTATTAAATAAATAATTGTGCACCGCCCCCATTATTCAGGGAAACCATATAGAATATGTATTAGCATTTTTCAAAAAAAGAATTCTGGGGGGGGTTCCCCAATGCATGTGCCCCGTGAATAGCAAGGATCGACCGTACTTGCAAATGTAAAATTTAGAAGTCTAGTTGTGTACGTAAACCATAATAATTGAGTCTCAAACATTTTGTCATTAACCCACGCAATGTTATTTTCTCATCAGTTCAATAACTATTAATGGAAAAAAAAGAGCTTTTTCCGTGGATACATTGCCACCGCAATGAGCAAGAATGCTGCCAGAGAGCTGCACCAGTTACAAGTTGACTACTGTAAATACCCAAACAGTTGACTACTGTAAATACCTTGAATTTTAAATTACAACTCTAGGTAGAAAGGACTGAATAATATTCCCCAATACTTAAAGAAAGACACGCCAGTCGGATTCCTAACTGGAATCTTAACTTGGGACTACCTCTGCTTTGCAATATGTAAACGTGACCTCTTTACCGTCGAGGTTTACCACCGCATTTGTTTTTATAGACTAGAAAATGAATACTTAATGGTGTCATTGTCCTTGCAACATTTTCAACGGAATGATAAGCCAAAGGTAACGGAACGCCGAGCTCATGTTAACGACGCTGACATTTTTTGGTTTGTTGTTTTGCCAACCCACAGAATTAGCTCTAATCAGCTACAGCTGAGTAACTTTAATGGCGGCAATTAAGTCTCTGGCTTACCGCAGAAATCAAGCTTGTTACAGCTTGTTAAGACACAGTTAATTATGTCAGTCATAATTAAAACGGCAACTCTTTGGCTTTACGGCCGCCTTCTTTTAAAGAGCGATGCAGCCATTTTCATCCTTCTGTCGCGCCTGCTATTTGTATGGTGACACTAAATGTTTAATGTGGCGTTTAAGGGTGTGGTCTCACTATTCGGTTCTCTGTAAAGTAGAACATGATACGTTTGGCGCACTCATCTTGAATGTTAAACTTTGCTCGATGTTGGTTTGATGTTGGATATGTCTTTTTGTTCGTACGTTTATCGGGGGCTTTGAAAAAGCGCCAAGAGTTTCCCATTACGGAGTTTGAGAGGTGTCGACAGGAAACATCTGTTCTGACACCTGTACCTAACCGTTATAAGCAGCATGACTTTTTTGGGGGGTGGGGGGGGCGTGAGAATAAGACCTTGTCAATCTATAAAGCTACTTTCTAGTCAAAGTTCTGATCTGCGAATCTGGCTTTCCTCCCTTTGGCTCCCATGCCGCATCAAGTAGTCGTCTAATGTGACAGCATAGCAGATGTGTCCAATTTGGCAACAAATTCAGTACGATAAATGTGTTGTGGGATATTATTTCCGTGTATTGACACAATTTACGTCCATTTCTGTTTCTTTCCCAACCCGATTTTTGTCCTTTCTTGATTTGACTTTCCCAAGCCTATATGAAAGAAGCATACAGAAGTAATGGTACCAGTTCAACAAATGTGTGCCGACACGGAAGGGTCACACATTTCAGTACCCTTTTCCATGGCAATGCTGAAAAATGGTACCGTATCAACATGAAGCAACTTAAAAATGAAGTCGGAGATGCATTCTTTGCAGGAGAGGAGAGATGAAGAGATTTATTGCTTTCGCATGGTTGCTGCCTTAAATAATCAAGTCACTTGATTTTCCAAGGTTCCATTCGAAAGAAACATTCCGTCAGCTGATCTCATTAATTATCACACCTTCGGAGTGAGCGGGAAAGAACAGTTTGTAGCGTGAGCCAATTGGTCGCGATGATATATAGTCCGCAGAGGGCCACAAGTGCACTCCAGTGGCTTGCCAGGACGATAACTTACAAGTCATTAACGCCAAGTCGATAAGATCACACGCTTTTCACAAACAACAGTCCTTACAGCTAATCTAAATCCAAATTATAGCCAATGAATCAACCTCTTATTCAGCTTTCTTTTTTGCCTTCCTTAATAAGCTATGGAGCAGTGTTTCCCAACCTTGTCGTACCCAAGCACTTGTTTTACACAACAGCTCAAAGCATACCATCATACAAAAGTCCGGTCGAACGTATGAATACTGAAATAATCATCATATTGTCGCCATTTACTCGCAAATGTACATACTTGCCAGAAGCCATGACTTATTCCTTTAGATGAATGGCAACTTTCCATCATCTCATGCAGGGGTGTCAAACTCATTTTTGTTGCGGGCCACTTTGGGGTCACATCTTCCCTCGGAAGAAGACCCCATTTATTGGTTTCACTACAGTGAAACCAATAAATGTTTAATCATCACATCGTATTATTATTTGTACACAACAAATCAAATTGATGGATGACTAGTTGTCAAGTCAACTGTTTGTTCAATTATTGTCCAATTGAGTGTGAACCAGGTAAAAAAAAAAAAAAAAATGACAATAAAAAAATATATATATATATTGCAAAATCTTCACGTTACTTATTACACAGGACAATTTGACATTTCGGTCCAGATTTGAGCAAGAATCATGGAAGTTGACACACATGATTTGCTTTTGCAGGCCGCATAAAATGACGTGGCGGGTCAGATCTGGCCCACGGGCCTTGAGTTTGACACCTGTGATTTAATGGGAAGAGAATGTTCTCATTCTGTCCACCCCAACATTTTGGTCATCAAGTAGTTGGATTAAATAAAATGTTGCTTTGTTAAAGCACAATTATGAATACACAAGAGAAAAATTTACTTTTGGTTATTTTTCTTTGGTAATGAATGGCCCTTTGGTCTCCTTTTTTACATGATCGACAGGTTTGTATTTCTTAAATTCAAATTGTGAATTACAGCAAACTGTGTTTTCTTGTCTCAAACCATTTCCAGTGAGGCCGTTTACAAAAACAACTCCAAATAAATCAAACACACTATTGTTCACTTCAGCAAATAGCATTTTAGCATTTAAAAACCGTAGCTTCAATTTTTAATTTGACAGAAATCAGGAATTTGAACTGAATTTCTGTGTAGACTTTTCATGTTCCTGTATTGTCTCTGTGAATTTCCCATAAATTTGTGCCGGGTAAATTACAAGCATCAAAATCAAGTCTCTATCTTTATAGAAAACTGTTTGCACCCCGATTCAGATTGTGGACCTCTGAACTAATGCGAACTAATCCAAAAGCTGTATCAACAATTAGGCTTGCGTTGGTTCTGTCAGGAAGCCATCGCTCACAAGAGCAACAACAGAGCCATGCTGGTATCAAGAGGAAAAATAATGTGATGAAATACCCGCAAACCGCTAAAGTACATTTTGATGTGGCAGGAAAGCCATTAATCAACAGGCCTCCAGTGTCAGAAGTCAATGCCCGCACATACAATATCTCAAGGCAGAAATATGTGAATGCCACAGCTTTTCAGTTCCACGCTGCAGCTCGGTGCTATTGCGTAGCTGACATGGGGTATCTCACCTGAAATCGACACCAGGCTTCCTGACCTGTATCCAAGATGCAAGGACAGAACACACAGATGGGTACGTTCTTCCTCTCCACTGCCACTGGCCTCGCATCAGGTTACTGCATCCCATGAATCCAATACAGTACAGGGACCATTTATGGCCTGTCGCACCGTTATTGAGTAGACCGTTGCAGATACGAAAAATAACATTTGACACGGCCCGCAGAGCTATTTTAGGAATAATGTGAATATTGTGGAATGTACTGCATGATAACATCAAAAACAAGAAACAATATACACGTGCAATAGATTTCTGCAAATCAACCTATGTGTGTATATTTATATAGAAGCTATGATAGTGACTGTTCATGTCAAGAAAAAAAAGTTAATTTCATTTCAACCAAAAACACTTATGCGAGATTGCATTTTGAACTAAAAGCACATTCCAATGAAGACCTCAGCAAACCTCAGTTCAGCCAGGATCAAAGCATTGGCTTTGTGTACTTGTACTTGTGCTTCCTTTTTTTAGGGGACTCGCCTCAATAAGTGTGGTTCAGAGAAGAATTTGAGAAGAGATGACATTTAAAAGATTACGCCTACTAAATTTAGCCGGAAATAGCAACCACCAAAAAGTCCTGAAATCTGGGGATAGGTGCTTTTGTGATGACAATGATGGTTGGATTAACATACTATTTCCGCATTGAGTTCACATTGTTTGATGGGGAACAAAATGTCATGCGGGAGCATCAAAGCACTTTCATCTGCTCTCAAATGCAGCACACTTGTTTCCCCCAAGTTCATGATTCTGAAGGCTCATGAGGGGATAATGCCTGCATTTAGAAGGTTCCACAAAATGCCTCCTTTGCCACAAGAGCCCTTACAAAGTTCTATTTAAATTTCACGGATCAAGTAACGGAAAGGCAAGTTGCGAAAGTACTTGCGAGGAATTCAGAAGCATATAATTTGATTTGATTACCGATTCAGTGCATCAGGATGAAATTATGAAAAAAGCAATATCCTTTTTCACTGTGTGATTGCCTAATACTTTTCAAACACTATTTGTAATGACAAGATACAATGAATTACAGATTAGTTTGCTTCCATTATAGTTTGACAAAGCCAGATGGAATAAATGCCTATATGGGTGTCTCCCCCCCCACCTCCTCCAAAAACCCAACTCGAATTGGAAAATAGTTTTATTTTTATAAGATTTGAGTCCATCGAATCGAACTGAATCAAGTCGTTCCACTTGAAACTATATCAAGATCCATATCGAATCATCTTTGACAGCAGACCTATAGCTTCAGGAAATACCATATTTACCAAAACTTTCTGATAAGTTAATGTTGTACAATGACAACAGGAAACAAATTGCAAGTTGATTGAGCCGTACCAGATTTAATCAAATCCAATCGTAATTCTACTAAATTAAACCAAATCAAATCTTTCCACTTTAAATTAAACTGTCCTTGAATTGTATCACATTTCACATATCGAGATACGTGTTGCGACGTCTTTCATTTGACTGATGCACACTCCCATTATCCAACAAACGTTTCTCAGCACTGGAAAATGAAAACCAGGGCTGCCAACCCGCAGCTCCCTTCACATTTGGTTTCTGTGCAATCTTCTTCCGTCCCATGTCGCAACTATAACCAGGGCTCCGAATTTTACCAAAATGTTCATATTTTGCCCCAAAGAGTGTGAGTACATTTTTCTATTCATTTTTGCAAAAACCGCACAAACTTGCACAGTGTGTGAAATTCACTGATCATACTTGCACTGTCCTTCTAAACATTAACTTTCCTTTTCGAGTACCGAATTTTCCGCATTATAAGGCGCTTTGGAGTATGAGGCACACCTTCAATGAGTGGCCTATTTTAAAACTGTGTTCATATATAAGGCACACCGTATTAAAAGGTGCACAGAATAGAAGCTACAATAGTTGCTGCGGTTGTGTTACTCATTCTCTAAATGGAGCTACGCTAAAGGGAATACAATACAATACGGATTTATTTATATCGCACTTTCACAACCGCTGCAGCTGTGACAAAGTGCTTTACAGAACTTTTAAAATACTACGTCCAAGAAATCTGAATATTGATCCAGATATAAGGTGCAGTGGATTATAGGATTTTGAGAAAACCAAATACTTTTAGGTGCCCCTTATTGTGCGAAAAATACGGTAATTACGTTTTATGACTTACGTTTCTGCAAGTACGTAGCAGTAACACAGTGAAAATTAAGGGAGGTGTGAACATTGAAAAAAAAAAAGGTTAGTCTGGAGCCCTGGCATCTTTTGCTCTGTAGGCGATCGATATAAAATGCCTTTTTGTATCACTGAGAAAGATGCCCAGACCTCAGAGATGAATAGCAACACAAATCGCACCGTGTGCGAACACAGTCATTGATCCGCAACTCTGCGATCGAATTATTTGTCTCCTTCTTGCTGCAAGAAGCTGCACGAGCAATCCACAAACCAGGATGGCTTCTTGAGTGTCGTTTATTACGTCTCCATTTTGCTGAAGTAACATTGATTGGCGATGCAGGACCCTTTTGAGCCAGCATTTGGTTGGAGAATCGGCAAGCGGCGAGTGGCCACTTCACATGACCAGACTGGGGCCTTTTCCGTCTTTGTCATTCCCTCCACTTCAGTTCATTCTCGGGTGCAGTCTGTTCCCATAATAACTCCTGCCATGGCCAACAATGTCAGTAATTGATATGTACTCCTGCTTCTGGGTGGGAACATTTGCATTAAATTGTGATGATAATGACCATGAAAGTTCTGATGCCAGCTGAATGCCAAAGTTAAGATTGATGGCCATTTGAATTAGCCGCAATAAGTCACACATTATATCGGGTCTCGTGGAATCATTGCTCTCCCTGCATTTCTTATCTTGTCTTTATTGTGGCTCAACATGACCTGGCATGTTATAAATACTCTGCAAAACATTGCGTTCCCATTCTTGAGGACTATTCTCAATCTTGGTAGCAGTCAAGAATGAAATAGAATTTGGAATGATTGAAAACACAGTACAGTCACCTACAGTGTAGCCATTCCCTCGCCTGACTGCAATGCAGGCAGTGTGGGTTTAATTCCCACTCGGAGGCAGTGTGAATGGTTTTCTGTCTGTGTACGTGCCATGCGATTGACTGGTGACCGATCGAGTGTGTTGTCTGCCTATCACCCAAAGTCAGCTGCGACAGGCTCAACCTCACACTAAAATAGTTGGATGGAAAAAAATGGAATAAAACCTCCTGTTCATATTAGTGACCTCTCGTGTGTTTATTCCATAACACTCATTCGCGTCAGTTTTTATTGCATTTTTATTAGGCGCACCGTATTATGCACAATATCAATGAATAGATCATTAAAAAAAAAATATATATATGTATATGCCTATATAAGGTGCATTGTCTTTGTCAAGCGTTGCATGTTAAATAGTTCATTCTAATCATACCATATGTTTATTTCATCGATTTCGTGCTGTGATCTTAGTTACAGACCCGAGATGAAATATTGGGTAGCATCGCGTGTCTCGCTTACTGTTGTTCGCTGTGCAGCGAGAGTTATTTCGAGCAGAGGGAGGGCATCCTCCAACATGACAAAATATGTATATATGTAAATACCAAATAAAAAAAAAGATTGAACATCACTAGTCAATCTCCACGGATGTCCCGCTGAATCGCCGAGGCTTATGAAAGCGCGGTGAAAAATGACTAGAACTTAGAACCTAGAATTTAAAAGGAGCAGTTTGTCACCCTTGACTGTCCCACAAGTGTAAAAATAAGTCAACATGTGTTAAGGAATATAAACTGAAACCCGTGAGTCCACATTGGTGTTTAGTTGCCTTTTATGTTCTTCCAATGAGGCACAAAAGTCAAAGAACAAACTAATAATAATAATGATGCTAATCCAATGACGCTCACTGAACTGAGGTCTCATTTGCTGTAGTACGTGACAAAGAGTTCAAAGTCTGCTACCTTGGATTTCGGTAGGATTGTCAAGTTGCACTTCAGAGTTTCCACTGTATTTGTAATATTTTCGTCTCATGTCATTTTGAGAAAATGTCATGGACTTCAGTATGAACAATACTCTTTGCATTCAGTAGAAGTTCATAAACAATAGAAGTATTGTTGAGAGATGGATTTTGTCTTGATTTCCTTCCATGAGTGAAGAATGACTTGCACATGCATGACTCTTCTTCCGGGCATTGTCTTTACTGTTGTGGAAGAGTGGAGGATAATTATGTCAGAGAAGCTTATACACATGAGAAACAAAGCGATAATACTAACCGGGGGCATGGTGCAACATCATTTCAAACATGGTGAGAAATGTCTGAGACTAGAGGAGGAAAGGGGGTTGTCGTAGCTTTTGAAATGAAAAATATTCATTGTCTTTCAGTCCTCACACTTTTTGTTTCATCTCTCGGATTCCTACGCTCGGAACGATTGTTCCCTCACAATTCCGTTTGTCATTATTGTCTTCGCCACCTTTGTCAAATCTGCTCAAAAATAACAACTTGAAAAACATTGACTGCACTTGAGCATTGGAAGGGTACATCATATAGTGACCGACTTTTGTTATTATGATGAGAATGAGTCTGCTGAAGATTTGTCTGTCCCACTATGTGACAATATTATTACCTCAGCAATAGAGAACGTTTTCATCAGTGTGGGTGTGTTTGTTGGTTTTCTTTATTTGTCTGCAGCCTCCAGTCTCCTAATTTTGATTGATCATGCTGCATTTTTTTTCTTTTATAGTTGGGAAGTTACTCAAAGAAAGCAAACCGACCTTTGTTCACCTGGTCCTCACAACTTTATTTTAAAC
Organism: Hippocampus mohnikei; assembly: GCA_026261675.1. Lineage (NCBI taxonomy): Eukaryota > Metazoa > Chordata > Actinopteri > Syngnathiformes > Syngnathidae > Hippocampus > Hippocampus mohnikei. Next base: position 11,465,553 of record JAKGUB010000556.1, on the reverse strand, counting down.
AAAAACATTCCACTGTTTTTTCCGTCGGCTACTCGAATGCTGTAATATTCAACAGTGCATCCAACCTCCTCATTATATTTTTGTGCTTTTATTGTTGAATAAAATAATTATCGCAGTGATTAACCTGCTTCTCAAAATTAATAAAATGTGCCTCAATGAAGTCATTGATGAGCAAATTTGCTTCTCTGAGGAGAAAAGGTATTTCTAGCCTTGAATGCTAACAAACTGCAAAGTCCCATCAAAGCAGACGTTTGAACACAAACGGTGGAGCAACTTAGACCGACAATATAACAGTACTCACAGGCATATATTGTAAAATGACAAATATTACAGCGGCTCAATGAGTCAGTTGTGAAACACTTCTTCATTGTGTGTCTCTGTGTTATACTCCCCCCCCAGGTGACCAAGGCACATAAACCAGAAGGAGCAGCACAATGGCAATTACTTGACTTTACAATTCTTTACTTTCTGTAACCATATGTACAATTTTACAGAGTGATATTTTTCTGACCAAAAACACATTAAAAATATATTTTTGGAGGGAGGCTGCAACAAATTAATGGCATCTCCATCAGATTCAATTGGGAAAGACGATTTGAGATACACTTGTTTTGCAATATGCGCTCGGTTACAGAACAAATTAAACGTGTACCTCGAGGCACCCCTTAACTTTTCACTGTACCATTTTCTGCATTGGTTTATAGTGTGGTGTATTTTCGTGCAGTTGGTGTGGATTCTATTCCGGGCCAGTACCCCAATACCAAAGCTACTGCCGTTCCAAGCACAGTTAAAAAAACGTGTGTGTCTCCCTGATTGAACAAAGAGAAAGTCACGACAAAACCTTCATATTTTATTTGCCTAAAGTGGACCTCTCTTATGTTGAAGGTGTCAAGATATAATGCAGACCTGTCTGAACATTGAACTTAACCTGTGAGATCTTAGACTGTACCTTTTCAATCGATGAAAAACATTGACATCTTGGCAGAAGTCAGCACAATTCATGGGCTCTTATTTGTGGTAGCGGAAATTCCATTCACCACCCGTATTTCCCTTCCTCTAGGTTGTTTGTAATTGCGGTGAGGGCCCGTCCCTCTTAGGAACACTCCCAGGTATTTTCGGCTAATAACTGCTGGGGGTCCTCTGCTCGGCGCTGTCAGACAGCATTTGCTCGGAAATTCATATGCGAGGATGAGAAGGAGGACACGGCGTGTTCTATAAATTAGCAGCACATAGACGCAACACTTGCTTGAATAAACTTGGCACGCACACTTGAATGCCCGCCCAGGCCAACAGGAGATGCATAGAATCTGCTGACTTCTGTTGGGGATATACGATACATGAGATGATTAATGTTCAGAAACAAGAGGCATCCACGCTTCCGGAATCATCCTATTTTCTCTCTTGTCGGTTTTGTTGCTGTGCCGTAAAGTGAAATGTGGAAGCACTGCATCTCTTTTATTGTGACAGTCTCATTATGAAGTAGCAGCTCGCAACGCGGCGTGGAGGCCGCTTCCTCGCTAAGGGCCATGCTCTCAAAGGGGAGCCATAGAAAAAGAAAAAAATCATGATCATAACTTCAGTTGAGACTCATTGGCTTTTATATGCTCAGTTGTTATGTTTTTCGGGGCAGACAAACAGGCAAGTTCAACATTCAGCTTGTCTGAATCAGAACTTCTCTTTATGTGCGTTGGGAGTGGACGAGAGGCTGCCTCCTAAGATGGCACTCCCACAAACAGCGCCCCTTTTAAATGAATTCACTTGATGTCTCTTTGAGAGCAGCACAGTTGTCCCACAACGACAACACTTGCACCTATTTTTACACCCCGGGAGTTTTCGCTTACATCTTCTGTTTCGTTGCTCGGAGAGGCTGTTGCAAATTTGCACCTGTGTCTCTGGCTTCTTCTTTCCTTTCTTTCCTGTTCAATTGCGTTCCTCTTGTTTTCCTTTCACATTCTACACCGCCCGCCTCTGAAGCAGAGGCATAGTATTGGGAATGGGAAGACATGACATGGCAGTTTGGTTTACGAGACGCGCTTGCTGTATTATTAATGGCTTCTCACAAGAGATACGTTGCTACACACTGAGTGGGAGACGATGTGTGAAATGTGTGTGGCAGAGCAGCAGAGTCGAACACAAGCTGCTGTTATTCAGACCTGTGCTCATAGCTGTTGGTGTGGATGCCTCCAGGTGTGAATGTTGATACTGGAGTGAAACAATCATTCTCTTAACCTTTTTTGGAAGGGGCCCTCACTGTCTTTTCCCATTAATATCGACACTATTTGTGAAGAAACGTTCTCCTTGCTAGAGGGAACCACAAGCTAAAAATCGATGAATTTCGTTATTAATTAAAAGTTGATTTACGGGAGGGACCAAATGGAGCAGCACATTTTTGGCACCTGATTGCAGTTAAGCACAGTGACCGGGTGGCACCTGTCCCCCTCCGCTATGAGGACCAGATAATTAAGATTTATTTTCCAAATGTCCTACAATTAATTCAGAAGAAAGATGAAACTAATCCAGTTTCCGTGGGTTTCTGCGTGATCAATCCCCCCGACGTAACCAACAGAAGCACCTCACCATGACAGGCTTGAATCAACTCACAAACTGAAATGCGTCTGCACACATAAACAGTATATTTATGTGTTGCATGAAATAGTAGATTATATCTTCATGTCGGTTTGCTTGTTTGCCGTAGCTGCAGCTGAAAATCTTGTCTTTGACATGTTAAGCGTGAATTTTTAGCCCAATCCTCTGTTCAAAGGCCTCACTTTAGTGGCTTTGGGCTTCTTTTATGGTTTTGTTTTGTTTTTTTCTCCCTTTCCCTAAGGCGCTGTGAGATTCGCTCTCACAGAGACCTTGGACATTTGAGGCTGCGCCGGTCAGAAATGCACAGGCTGTTATCTCAGTTGTGGCTATGCCTGGCATTTGGTCTCATAAGATCTACAGCTCTTTCAAGTAATAACACACCGGCAAGCAGATGGCTGAGCGGCTTTGTTTGGTTTATTAGGAAGCAATCCATCTTGGTGGTGCTATTTAAAACTAGAGCACAGGCATCGGCATTCGCCTTCATTTCATTGATCGACTATGGGGAAAATGAACTCAACACTTGATTGTTTAATTGCTGTTGTTGTTGTTGGTTTTTTTTTTTTTTAAGAAAAACTGTTGAGTGTGAGGACCAAGTAAATCTATTCACATTAAACTTTACATGGCATGTAAAACAAAATAAAGTGCCCTCAGCTTACTGGCACGTGTTCATAAACGTCAGCACGTCAACGTTGTCTGAACACAGTCAAGCAAAGATAATGCAAAGATTTTGAGTTGCTGAATTTGATAGACTCTGTGCTAGGTATGAGTACCTTTCACATTTGAATTGATTTGGTAAAGAGGCCCCACACTTGGCAATTGATACCGGTACTCACCAGCCAACGCCGGGCGCCAGCACTGAGAAGTGCACCACCCACCACCACCACCAAACTCGTTTGCAGGGAAGCACGAGGCTTCTCTATAGCTACAATATACTTCATGAACTGCATTTTTTTTTTTTTGTCTTGACGCTTCCAATCCCAGAAATGTATTTTTAGGATGTGTGAAATCCTGCATGAGTGGTTGAAGTCATTACGCTGGTGTACGTGCATTTCTGCATTCAAGTGCGCCTTGAAAATTCAACGGTCTTTCACTTGCACACAGTCACAACTTCGGAAGATGCACTTTGGAATCAAAACATGGCACCGTTTCATTTCATGTCAATCGACGCTCGGTAGTACCGACCCAAGTCGGTCCATAGCAAAAAAAAAAGTACTGTCTTCTGTAAATTTGCTAATTGTGTGTGACGATTGCAATCGAAATATGAGAAAGTTGCCGAATGAATGTTCTGAACTCCCGTTTCCATACCAGTAGTATTTGAAGCAGTACCTCTAGCTAAAAGGCCAATTACAGCTAGTTTTGCAAATCTACCCTTTCAGAACAAAACAAAGGGAAAAAAATATGTCAGAGAAGTTAAATTTATGACTGAGGTAGTTTGGCCTGCTGCTCTCACATTCAGAACTAAGATGAACAAGCAGAGAGACATGTCACAGTAAGTGGCTTGTTCACGCACAAGTGTCCTGAGATGTTCGGGTTTCCTCAAAGTCACCTCCGAAGTGTAGGAAAAGTGAAGTGGATTTTTTCCCCTTGTAACAATTTCTGTACAGTTTTCCATGATGATGTCCTAACCCAGTGAGTCGCAGTTGCCTCATGTACTTCAAACGAGTCACAGTGGGGTGAGCAAAACTTTTCCGGGTAACTAAGCATCTCCACCTGTGTGCCTCCTCAGATCTATGAAACCAAGATGCGTGTGGTTTAACACAGTTATTTCTTGGCTGCACACAGTCTAAAGCCTTGGGTCTCCGTCCGTCTGGCTCCATTGTTGATTGCAGACAGCCCGTCTGATGAGCGCGGCTCGCTTGGAGTGGCACAAATAGGGCCCTGTTGCTCCCTTAGGCCGGGCTTTGGCAGGGCTTTTGAGAGGCGCTCTCTCGCAGACCCTCTGAAAGTGAGCATAGCGGTCTCCATGGCTGCCTAATGGCCATGCTGCTACTCTTCCGAGTTTGTCAGTTGACACGTTCTCATCTCCTGCAGATAAAAGCCCTGGCACACAAAGAGGGAAGCAGAGTTTGCCTAGTAGCCCAAATTGTCTGGAGGGATTTCAAAATGAGCAGAGTTTTATTTACAACATTTATATTCATTGAAAGCATTCCTACAAACTACTTGTCGACCGTCAATCGAGATGGCTCCTCTGACTCGATGTGTCGCCTTTGCAGACTTTTGGCACATAGCATCTCCTCGTGTCTTGCTGACAACAAACGTACGACAAGAATGCGGCGTCGACGTGTTCAGCTGTGAATGCCTCAATTTTTTTGACAAGGGCACAATGTTATGCATTTGTCAGCTGGAAAAGCACAGGTGGAGAAACACTGACACCATCACAGGCTCACGCCCATGATTAGTCCAAGGGAGGCAAGTATAAGTGAATGTGTGTGTTTCAGTCACTTTGGAAATGCTGACTAAAGTTGACCGCGTTGGTAATGGTCCATAATTAATCTTTACTTGCTCCAAAGTCTCTGACTAGATTTAATTAATTCTCTAAAGGGGCATATTTTGACATGATTAAAAAAAAAAAAAAAAAAAAACTGCCTCGGTTCTCAACCAATTCGGTTTTCAACCAAATATTTCCAATTTTTTATGCCTCGGATGACAAACAAATTTTGGTTCTCGAACGAATTGAGTGCACTTGAATGCACCATTTGACTCCTCTCGCCTTCCTGACACGAGGAAGTGACGCTTCCTCATGCTGCTTTCCATTGGTTGTCGAACAGCCTATATATGTATATATATATGTGTGTGTGTGTGTATATGTGTGTGTGTATATATGTGTGTGTGTATGTATGTATGTATGTGTGTGTGTGTATATATGTGTGTGTGTATGTATGTATGTATGTATGTGTATATATATATGTATGTATGTGTATATATGTGTGTGTATGTATGTATATATAATCTTTAATCTTGTCAGGGCAGCAATATGAAGGAAAACTGTCAGAAAAGTGAATGGAAGCACAGTGAGGAGAGGCAACTGGTTGGCTTTGAGGTGTTTTCTTTTTGTCGGTTTGAATTACTTCTCGATGTATTTAGCGTTTTCAGTTTTGCGTCTTGTGCCGGCTGGCTGAAAACAAAGATTCAATGAGTGCCTGACTGCATTTCTGTCGGTTTCATTCCCCCTCATGTTTTTTTTTCCTTGTCCCCTCCACTGGACCTGGTGTCAGCACAAGGATGTCAAACCACAGACTGGCGACACAAAGCGGGCTTGGAAAAAAGAATCCTCACTCAGTCAACAGGGGTAATCGATGGGAAGTTAAACAAAAACAGAGGACGAGAAGCACACACCATCACCAGCTTTAAAAAAAAAAAAGACAACCGATTGTAGAAAGAAAGATTTGTGGTCCAATTTTCTTGCTGTGTACTTCCAAATGTTACTCGTGTGCTGACTACATATTACATACTGTATTTATATTAAAGTAATGAGTGAGTACCTAAAACAATGCAGCAAAGTGATTCTTCTAGTGAACTGTTAAACTGCATTTCCATTTAGAACCAATTTTGGACATGGCTGCATGGTTCCAGATAGCTTTTGGAGGCTTACATTATTTTTGCACACAGCTATTGAGAGAAACAGCAGGTGTTGGTCTTCAAATAACTGGCATTTCTCATCGGGTGACAACCACTTTCACTGAGGAATTCTTATGACACGTTGCAGCATTCATTAGCCTGCATAAATTACCTTGAGAATGCTTTTGTTGTGCAAATGGTATTCATCCGTCTTCACATATGGAGCAACATACTTCATAAATGGTACTGTAGCGTGATAACTGGCTTGTGGCTGTTATCTTCTGTTATGCTTCTCCAAGGACTTTTAACTATTTTAACTATGTAACAACCCAGGGTAGACATGATGAATTCTTTGTCTCTTTATTTCCATTGGTGTATTCGTGTAAGGCTGCCGGCCTAAGCCAAGCTTACACTTCCCTGTCACCTTGTTGAGTTCCCAGGGGCGAAACCGGGCTTGCCCAGCTCAGTTGTGAGATAGCGTCTTTCCAACATGTCCAACATCTGCCCAAAAGCCTCCTCCTGACTGGACACACCTTGCTTTCCTGATAAAGGAGGCATCGAGAGTATTTGCCCCTTTTCCCCCACCTTTTTTAAAGTGACTACTCAGACTTTCCTAGGTGAGTGGAGAATTTAAATTAGCTGTTAATCAGTCAGTGTTGCTACTAGGGCTGGGTGACTGAAAAGTATATCATGATCCAAGTGTTTCATATTGGCTCATATCTATCTATCTATCTATCTATCTATCTATCTATCTATCTATCTATCTATCTATCTATCTATCTATCTATCTATCTATCTATCTATCTATCTATCTATCTATCTATCTATCTATCTATCTATCTATCTATCTATCTATCTATCTATCTATCTATCTATCTATCTATCTATCTATCTATCTATCTATCTATCTATCTATCTATCTATCTGTCTATCTGTCTATCTGTCTATCTATAGCTAGCCACCTAGCTAGCTAGCTATTGCCAGGTCATATTGGCAGGATTTGATATTTGGTGATTCATAGCTAATTTTTATCCACATAGTTGATGTTCAAAGACTGATTCAGATCTCATGCTATCCATTTCCATGCATTTTCTGCTTAGACTGCCGTGACGTTTGTTTTTCTTCAAGCGATTTGGTACGTAAATGCCCAAAATATGTTATGTTAACTGCTTTGTTAAGCGCTTTGTTACAGCTGCCGCTGTTGTGAAAGCGCTATATAAATCAGCATGTATTGTATTGTATTGTATTGTATTGTAAAATATGGTAAATGATGACAGTGATTCGACGATATATGAAATTTAAAAAAGTTGCACATTTCCTTTGGCATTTTATATAAGTTCTTCATTGACTTCCCTATAACGGATTAAAGAAGTTCTTTCGAATGACCTGTTGTTGAAATTGCCTGTTGGGGTCCTGCTGGAGGCCAAGGTCAGGGCAATAGGAAACCTCTCAGTGACAAGTGTTTGGACTGAGATGGAATGTCTGCCCACCAAATCGGAGGGGGGGGGGGTTGACAGTTAATCAAAAACATATTACACCACTGGGATCAACGCGTAACTCTAGCCTTCCGCCGGTTGCTCCCACCTGCCTGTCATTATGATGACACTGCAGCCTATCAGTGTCTGCCTCTGATTTATCAATTCGGCGGTAGAATGTGGGCTCGTCTCGGCCAGAGCTTGACACCTGTCCATCCGTCAGTCTCTGAAGTGTGTGTGTGTGTGTGTGTGTGTGTGTGTGTGTGTGTGTGTGTGTGTGTGTGTGTGTGTGTGTGTGTGTGTGTGTGTGTGTGTGTGTGTGAGTGAGACACTGCTGACAGGCCTCTTTCTCTTCAAGAGCCTTCCACCAGATGCCAACGCTATTGTTACTCTGCTCGTTCAGTCACATCCATTGAATGAATGCTGCTTGATGCTAGCATACGTTCGTGAACAGTGTGGGATTGCAAGACTGTGTAGACTCAGGGGAAAGAAAGGCCATATTGTAGATAGGCTTATTATGCTGATATATCTCTATGGACTCCTAGGATACACCAGGGGTCACCAATCTTTTTGCAACTGACAGCGACTTCTTGGGTACTGATCAATGCAAAGAGCTACCAGCTTGATACACCCTTCTGCAATAAGACCTTTTCTGAAATTACTTTTGATAAAGTTGCTGTAAAAAGTCCGTTCAGGATTTTCATCTCACATCTCTTAATTTGAAAACATCAATATGCGACACTTTATTTCTAGAAATATCGACGAGTGTTTACATTTTCAAATTCTTTCTTACATTACTAGAAAATCGCAATGTCCCATCACTGGTGAGCTATCTTTTAAAACAGGCCCGCGGGCTACTCATGTGGGCCCCGAGGGCTACCTCCGTCACCACGTTGGTCACCCCCACTTTACACCCTTCAACCGTATTCTTCGAACATACATTATGACGGGAATCTTTTTTTTTGTTTTTGTTTTTTACAGTAGATAAATGAGATGGGGAAAATGCTCAGGAAATCATGCAAACTTGTATATTTGCTAAGGGCAATTCAGTTCCTCTTGTGCCGTACTCATTAAATTCATGTCAGAACAGATGACCAAATGATAGCCTGAGTTATTTTGTGACTGTGGCCTCCATCGCTGTTTACCACCAGGGCATGTCATCACGGCTGACATTTTAATAGAATCAGTCACTGATAACGGGGTGCTAATGAAAATCTAATCTGAAAACTAGCCTGTTGGTGGGATTGTCTGCTTCTTCTGTGTCCGATGAGAACCATTTCTATCTCAGGTCTCATTAGTTTATATTCAGTACAGTGTCTTTCTGAAAAAGGTCCCATTTATAAAGCCTAGAAGCAAGACTGAGGCTGTATTGGAGAGAGATGGCGTCTGTCTGTGGCTTCTTTCAAATGGACAGGTCAGAGAGGAAATGAATTAATGAGGTGCTATTAATTAATTCGGTTTCATCTTCCATCTCGAGGTTTGAGAGGTTGAACTAAAGAATAGTTCAGGACTGAAGCCAATAGAAAGCTTCAAATACTGTATCCCAGTTGAAAATATAAGAAGGATTTGTACAGCAACAGCCATTCGGACATTAAAAAGAAAAAAACAAATTTGAATGTAATGGCTGAGACATACAGTATTTCATTACAGAGGAGCCTGGGCGCAGTAAGAGACCGAGGAGTAAAATATGACACCATCCAAAGCTAAGGTAGCGCTACTTTCTATTACGTTGTTTAGCCAATGTGAAAGTACAATAAGGAATACAATTGTGTTTAGCAAAATAAATTTGTTTTGAAATTGAGTCATAATTGTTGCTTTGTAAACTAAATCCCTGAAATCTGTATCTCACTGAGTGGCATATGCTTGAAAACGTGAAGAATTTGGGCATTCGTCCGGGTTTGTAAAAGCTTGCAAAAACGTTGTCATCTCCTTGCAAATTCCTTTTCTCGCTAACAAAGTAGCCTCATCAGTGCATAGCAAACTGGTAGCCCTTCCCATTAATCTGTAACCGAGGAGTATCTTAAAAAATGTTTGTAAGCACATCACTCCCCCACATGGGATATTGCCTATATGACTTTCATTTGGTTTTGTTTCCCCATTAAATAAACCACGATGATCAGTTCATAAACAATAATCAGTGAAAAAAAAGAAATTTGCAATACACTTTAATGCGAAATACATTTTTGTCCGATTATTCAACCAAGCGATGCAATGGATGGGACAGAATAATCGATTGTAATAATACTGGATAGTGACAGCCCTAAATTGTGATTAACACTGCTCCAGCAAATTGTTATTTTACTGCATTGCTAATTATGCTTCTTGTGTGTCATCTGGCCTGTCATATTATTTTGTTCTCAAAGCTTTTATGCTGGCCCATGTGCAGTATTTTAGAGTTGTTTTGATACTGTTGTCTAACTTGAACCTGAGAATATGATAAATGTTCCAGATTTTGCTAAGGCGTAGAAAAATAAGTAGTGTGTTTCCGGTAACATGCAATTTCAGCATAGGGTCGGTAGGTCGGACATTTTTTTTTGTATCTTTTTTTTTGCCCCCCATCAAAAATGTAAACAAAATACCCATAAAACATAAAACAAGGAGACATTTTTACTATTATTGAAACCCCCGCTCGCCGCCAAAGGCGGCGAGAGAGTTGGGTACTGTCATGATTCGATTTGGGACCAACAGGTGGCACTGCAGGGCTCTCCCTGAGCTGCACACCTGTTGGTCGTTTAGCAATTAGTAGTATAAGAGGACTCCCTCCCGAGCATTCAGTGTCGGGTCATTGTTGCTGTTGTTTGCTACTGTCATGTTTGTTTACTGCCATCAGGTTTGTCATGTTTCAGTTACTGTTATGTTTTATCTTCAGTCATGATTTTTGTTTGATACTTTGGACTTTGTTTTGGACTTAGTTTTCTGTTTTATTAAATACAATTCGTCAAGTACACCTTGCTCCTCTCTCCTGCCTGCTTTTTGGGGTCCACCACCACCACGCAACGTGACAATGACCCGACCACCTGGATCCCGCAGGTACAAAGGACTGGTCCCTTTTCCACCATGTGCCTGGCGGAGCACGTCTGCGGCCGACACCCTTTTCCCCTTCAGGCAGTGCTGGTGATGCAGCTGTCCTGTTTTCGTCTCGTCAAGCCGCGTCTACGGTGGGCCGAGCCCCGTCCGCGTCCATGTTGAGCCGAGGCTCGTCACGTGTCTGTTTGAGCTGAGTCACATTCACGTCGACGACGAGCCGTGCCACGCCTACGCCCACGCCAGGACGAGCCCCTGTTCACGTCCGGCTGTCCCATGTCCCCGCTACGTCGAGCTCCGTCCACGTCAGGCCAAGCCCAGCCAAAGGTTGCTGTCGCTTTTGTTCCTGTTCTCCGGCGAGGCGAAGGTCGCCGTCGCTTTTAGTTCCCGTTCGGCGAGGCAAGGGTTGCCATCGCTGCTCCTGTTCACCAGCGAGGCAAGGGTTGCCGTCGCTTCTGTTCCTGTTCCTGGCGAGGCGAAGGTCGCCGTCGCTTTTGTTCCTGTTCCCCGGCGAGGCGAAGGTCGCCGTCGCTTTTGTTCCTGTTCTTCGGCGAGGCAAGGGTTGCCATCGCTTTTAGTTCCCGTTCCCCGGCGAGGCAGCCTTTTGGACAACTTTGGGACGTCTGGGATCCATCCCTTGAGGGAGGGGTACTGTCATGATTCGATTTGGGACCAACAGGTGGCACTGCAGGGCTCTCCCTGAGCTGCACACCTGTTGGTCGTTTAGCAATTAGTAGTATAAGAGGACTCCCTCCCGAGCATTCAGTGTCGGGTCATTGTTGCTGTTGTTTGCTACTGTCATGTTTGTTTACTGCCATCAGGTTTGTCATGTTTCAGTTACTGTTATGTTTTATCTTCAGTCATGATTTTTGTTTGATACTTTGGACTTTGTTTTGGACTTAGTTTTCTGTTTTATTAAATACAATTCGTCAAGTACACCTTGCTCCTCTCTCCTGCCTGCTTTTTGGGGTCCACCACCACCACGCAACGTGACAGGTACCCCCCAGCTGGGTGTCTCGTTACCTCTGCGTCCCGCGTCCTAGGCGGCCCGTGGTGTTCGTCAAATAGTTCGCTGAATCTTTTCGATTGGATGCTATTTTCTTAAGATTATGGTGCGAGCATGCGACTGCGACACACAAAACGCGGTTTAAAGTGTTGTCGGAGATCGTGGCCGCCGCCACGATTCAATGCTGTTGACAGACGACAGGGCAAACCACGCGCACGCTCAACGTGAATATCGCGAGAGTTTGCACCGATGTGAACGCCCTAAATTCATCTTTCCTTTTATTATTTATAATTTTGTCTGTGGTTTTATTGTTCTTGTTTTGATTGTAAAGCGTCCTGGAGTGTTTTGAAAGGCGCTTATAAATGAAATGTATTATTATTATTATTATTATTTGTGGCATGTTATAACCACAGCCACAGGGTCAGTTTACGACGGCGTGACGTCACGGACGTAAAAGTGTTCATATGAAAAGGTGACTACCTGTACTGACAATAAACGGCAGTGAGCACAGTCAGACTCCCCGCGTTTTATTAAACAGAACAATGGCAACGAAGATGGAGCTTCCACTCTCGCCTCTTCCTCCGTTCCTCGCCCTGCCTGGCGAGCCGCCTGTCCCGTGGCCCCGCTGGTTGGAATCCTTCGAGACCTTTATTGAAGCCGTTGGGCTAGCCGATGAATATCGCGAGACTTTGCACCGATGTAAACACTCTAAATTCATCTTTCCTTTTATTTATAATTTTGTCTGTGGTTATTGTTTTTGTTTTGATTGTAAAGCGTCCTTGAGTGTTTTGAAAGGTGCTTATGAAATGAAATGTATTATTCTTATTATTATTATTACACAAAAATGTAAAAAGGTTTGAAAAAAAATGCCGACCGTAAAGTTTTTGTTCGAGGTAGAAATTCTCGGTCGGTCGGGTTACTGGAAACACACTACTTTTTTTCTACGCCTAAGTGGTCATGTAAAAACAGTCAGTTTTTACCTGCATTTATAAAATCTACAGCACGACAAACGGGATATTAAAAGCCCCCTGAGTACAGATGGCAAAGTTCATGGATGTCAGAGACAAAAAGATCCTCGTCTCTTTGCCTCCGTGTCCAGACTGTGTCTTTCTCAAAAACCAGGCAGGTTCCCATTGCATGCCCGTTGTGTGCAACTCCAGTGTGAGCTTGAGATTTCACCGTGCTGCTCATCATGACGCGTAGCTTGTTGGCGGGCTTCCTCAATGACCCCCTCCCCCGGGTGATCTTATCCTTGTCGTGGTGGGTGCACGCGCATCTCTCAGCGCTAGCTAGCGTGACAAAAATGGTCCATGTGTACGTTGAGGTGCAGTTTGCTCACCACATGGGGAGGGGACAAGTGAAAGTCTCCTTTTGTGTTTCTTGCATTATTGCATCACACTTAATTGAAGTGTAAATGTGGTGCCGGTCCCACAGTATTGCAGTGTGCAATGTCGTGCCCTTGCTACTCTCACAGGATGCAGCCTACAAATTTCACCTGGGACGCCATCGCAAAACTTCCCTTTTGTCATCAGCAAGCTGCTTAATTTTAAGGTGATACTATGAATTTTTATTTCAGCACCACATAGCTTCTACTTATTTTATTAGTATATTGGCAAATCAACTGCAGCAAGAAAGCCACATCCTAACCTCTTTATAAACAGCTTAATTTTTCCATTAAGGGTTGTAGTCTCTATTCCTCATTGCATTATTTGGCCTATTCCTCTTTTTAAAAATAGCTCCCTGAACATTTTTTTCCCAATTCATTTTTGCTAGCAACAAAAGCAATTTGACTGAGGCACAGTTGGATGCTCCTGATTTTCAAATGAAATCTTCTCTCATTAGTAATATATTTTTGTTCAGTGTCTCTGTTTAGTGTTTGGGTCCCCCAGAAACCGTAAAAGGACTGTGAGTTTGCCATTGAGAAGTCCAGCAATATATTGGATTATATATGTATGGAATGTATTATTGCTCCTATATATGGAGACTTATACTATACAGTATACAGTATATATATATATATATATATATATATATATATATATATATATATATATATATATATATATATATATATATATATATATATATATATATATATACACACACACACAGTATATTCTTTAACAACAGCTGCACCTGTAACAAAACGCTTTACAGAACATTTTGCATAAAATAACAATCATGCAAAGGAACACATACCATACATTTATTTAATTATTTTAACCTTATTTGAAAACCAAATGTATTAATAAAAGATAGTTTCTTCTCGAAAGACAACCAGTTTGTTCAAATTGGCATAATTATTATTATTTTTAACTTTAAGATATCGATTTTCTTTGGGTGACATCGCCAACTACAGTCCTGGCATGCATATCTTTGTGGACAGGGATAATTTTTCTGTTGCATTCTATTTGTACGCAGTCATTTAGTCCTTCTGGTTATTTTTATTATTTTAATGACATACTTGAAATAGAATGGAACTTGCCCCCCCCCAAAAAAAAAATCCAAAACCAGTTTAAGAGAGCATCACTTGTCACGTCTCTTAATAGTGGAGGTAAGGATTTCCTCTCTGTATCAGTCTCATCGCTTCTTTCTTCTCATTCAGTTTTTACGAGAATTACTTTTTTATGCCCTTAGTTGATAGCCATGGTTGATAGCCATGGCTATCAACTAAGTTCTTCTTTGTATTTTAAGGTAATGCACAATAAGATGAAGGTCATCCTCTCCTAAGGAGCTTCAATTTTATCACGCGTTCCCTTATTGCTGATGCGATATGCAAATAGACAACACAGTACAGCGAACTCCCTAAATACAGATAAAAGTGTTCGTCGTTCAGACATGAATGGCAACGCTGTTAAGCATTTTGAAATTCAGGCTGTACTTCTTTATATGCCTTCGTCACATCCCGGCTTGATTACTGTAATGCACTTTACTTTGGAGTCAGCCAATCCGCCATTAAGCACCTCCAGTTGGTCCAGAATGCTGCTGCTCGCCTCTTGACCGGTACTTGTAAGAGGGAGCACATAACTCCTACTCTGGCATCCCTTCACTGGCTCCCAATACATTTTCGAGTTCTTTTTAAGATCCTATTATTTGTTTTCAAATCTATAAATGGCCTCGCTCCACCTGGTCTGTGGACCAGACATTATTAGAAGTACCAAGAACTAAACGGAGGCTCAGGGGGATCGACCCTTTTCCGTTGCTGGTCCCTCTCTGTGGAATGACCTCCCACTGAACATTCGGCAAGCCCTTTCGCTGCCCATCTTTAAAACTCGTCTCAAAACAAATTAGTATTCTTTGGCAATTGACTCGGCATGACTCAGACTTGATCTTAGTTTTTCCTGTTTTGTGCTTTCTACTGTCTTTGTTTTTAATTTATTGTTTTATTGTCGTGTATGTGATATTTGCTCCATGTACAGCACTTTGTATACAGCGATGGCTGTTTTAAAGTGCTCTATAAATACAGTTGAGTTGAGATATGTCCGTGTATGTTTTATCCTGCTTTTTTTCCTTTTTCTTTTTTTTCTGAACATTTAAATTCCAGTCAGAAATAAATTTCAGTCTGTGTGTTTGGTCCCCTTAGAAGTGTTTTTTTTTTTTTTTGAGTTAGCGAACCAACATGGACAAGATTTTAAAGACAAATGAAAACTACATCTTCCCTTTTTTACGTGTCCACTCAACCTTCCACAGAAGCTTCCCTTCTGGGTAAATAGGACAGCTGATCGTGAACTGCCTTAGAGGACAATTCAAAAGGTCAGCACAGGCAGTCTGTTGAGAGTGCATCTCTTCTCTCTCTTTGGAAAGACGACAACACTCACTGGCGTGGTCTTATCTCCCTTAAATGCTGGAAGGCACAGGCTACTTTGGGAAAAAAACCACCACTTGGATTTAATTTATTTTCCACCCTAAAATCAGTCCTTTGCTGCCTGCTTCTTTCTCGTTCATTTCTAGCCCGAACACATCACCAAGTCCCCCGGGGTGTTCGTAATGGTCTCCTTGGTTTCTGCTTAGGGCGACAAAGCCCCGCCGAGAAACCAATCACAACTGTTACTAGGAACGGGGGGATACAATAAAGTTAAAAGCAGACATGTTGGGAGTGCTGTTGAGTGGTTTTCAAGTAAAGGAAACCAGAAAAAAGGTTATGAGTGCCCCATGGCGGAGGGAGCTTAATTCTGTGCTTTTCACACTATCTGTGGTTTGTCTTTGCATTCCATGTATTGTATTCACGATGAGGACAGCCAATCTGTAGGGTGAGGACAACGTGAATAGATGACACACATGCTTTAAAATGGTCTTGGATAGATTGTATACAGAGAGGAAATTGCAGCTTTGGTGAAGTGAATGAGCCTTCTTCCATTATTCAGCATGCATTGCACAAGAAATGCCATTTGAAAATCATCTTCGGGCAATGAAAACAAACCCAACAACCCACAGTCGGAGGGTTACATTGTTTCAAAGAGAGAAAACGTCAATACCAAACGTGTTCACTGGAATCTTTTTTTAAATTAGAGAGATTGTGACAATGACAGATAAAATGAAAAGAGGATATTAAGTATGACAGCGGAGGCGGTGTAAGTGGCAGTTAAGATAAAAAGAAATAGGTAAGATGCAGTAAAATCTTTTTTTGGAAGTGCGGGGGGGTGGACAGAGGAAAAAAATAGGCCCGTGACTATTGTTATAATGTCTGTCTACATGTATTGCTGCACGATTCCTGTTCAAAATCCATTGGTTAAAAAGTTACAGTATTACAACATCAGTGCTAATTTTGTTAGCCCATCTATGGTGTTTTGTGTATGAGCATTAAGCCAGCGGACTTTTTTTTATGGCTGAGGTAAATTTTCATAAATTAATTGATTTTCTTTTTAATTTTACAGTAAACTTCAACTGTTAGTTGTAGCTTGAAACAAGCCTGTTATTTGAATTTAAGACAAAAAAAACTTTGTAGTTGGTGGTTTATTTCCAAATATTTGGGCACGAATCAATAATGTTTTGATTTCATTTTATTTATCAAATTTTAAAAGTGTGTGGTGGCCCGACACAGTGTCACTCTGGCCATTAATTTCAAACCCTGTAGCGCACAGGTGTCCAAGTCAAGTCCCGGGCGGGGCAGATCTGGTCCGCCACACTATTTTATGTGGCCCGTGAAAGCAAATAAAACATGGCAACTTCCATGATCCTTGCTAAAATATGTACCCAAAATGTCAAATTCTCATATGTAATAAATAAGAGAGATATTGTAAACATTTTCTTGCTGCCAAACACCTAATTACAGTAAGTTAAACAACAGTTGAATAAACCGTTATTGTTGATTTCAGTCATAATGGCCCTCCAAGGGAAATGGTAACTACAAATGTGGCCTGCGACGAAAATGGGTTTGACACCCCTGCTGAGTGTAGAGTTTCCATCTTCAGTCACTAACAGTTGTGTTTCCGTTTTTTTTTTTGTTTTTTTTTTGTTGCTGGATGAAACAGATGAGAGACGCAGAGAAACAACAATTTCTTTCAGAGATGCTCAGCATGGTAGTAACCATAATTAAAATTTGAAATGCTGACACTTCCCATTTATCACGATTTACCTGTATCTGTAAACTGTTTCATCTCGAATTCTGATTCACTTGTGTGAAATAATGTGAGTTATATCAACCCGAGATGCATAAAATTCAGCTACAAGTTATTGATGTAGTAATACTGTGTTGATAGGAACTTTTTCTTCTGCCATGAACTGTCATCTTCATGCAAATTAGAATGCTGTGTTTGTCAGTCGATCAGTCAAGAGAGAGAAGAGATGCAGCAGTCATAAGAGCATCGAAAATGGCTGAACACCAGCATCGTCATATGGCGGAACTATTTTTGTTGCCAGAACCGCAGCGACAGTTTGTGTGATGCGTTTGAGGCTCTGTGGCATCACCACGAACTTTCTCCAAACATCTGAGAACGATAGACGCGGCAAAATATATTCACATGCTGCAGCCATCCAAAAAGGAGCAGGGAGGTGCGACAAGGGCAAGACTGATTTCTCCACTGAAAACTTTGCCTGGGGGAACTTTGGGTATGCTCAAGAATGCTCAAACAAATGACATTTCATGTCCCAGTCCGTGTCGTATCACGTTCAAAATATAATTCTTTCGGTCATTTTGCCAAAACTGCTTGGTCACATTTTCTTGTCCAGAATTAAGAAAATACTACACAGATGATTTTGCCAAACAATAATTTGTAACGTTTTGGTGATAATAAAGGTTAAAGTTGCAAATTAGAGGTGTGCTATTTGATACGTATCCCGATAAATGGGGTGCAATACGCTTCATTGACAGTGTCTGTGTTTGTGTGTGTGTGTGTGTGTGTGTGTGTGTGTGTGTGTGTGTGTGTGTGTGTGTGTGTGTGTGTATATATATATATATATATATGCATGTGTATACATATATATAGTGTATGAAGTGTGAATGCAGCACTGAGGGCGATCCCTACCATAACGATCACGGAAACCAATGAGCTGATATACGCTTCAGCGTCAGTGATCCTAGAAATCCTTGGCTATCGGAGCAACCATGAGACACGTTACCCACCATGGAAAAGACGGTTGGAGGCTAAGATCAAGGCGGCTCGGAAAGATGTGAGTCAATTGACGGAGGCCCAGAGAGGTGTGATGAAAAGGCCGATACCTGAGAGGTACATCCAGATGACCATACCTGAAGCACTCGAAACTGCCAAACAAAGGCTCCAAGCCTTGTCCAGTAGCCTAAAGAGGTACACAAAAGAGAATGAGGCCAGGCGAATAAACAGGCTGTTCGCAACACAACCTGCGAAAGTGTACGCTCAGTGGCAGGGTCCTAACAGCAGAGCTGACCCACCAAGACTGGAAACTGAAAGGTACTGGAAAGGCATATGGGAGAGGGAGGTTGCACATAACAGCAGTGCAGCATGGCTGGTGACCCTGAGAGAGGAGCACAGCAACCTCCCTGAGCAGAACCCAGTTACCATAACAGTGGCAGACATACAGGAACGAGTCTCAGATATGAAAAACTGGACACACCAGGCCTGGACATGGTCCACACCTACTGGCTAAAGAAATTCACAGCACTCCATGAGCGCCTAGCAACACAAATGAACCAGTTGCTGAAGGATGGGACTCACCCAGGATGGCTAACCGAAGGGCGAACGATCCTGATCATGAAGGATCCCTCAAAGGGTACAGTCCCATCCAACTATCGGCCAATAACCTGTCTCTCCACAACATGGAAGATCATGTCAGGCATCATTGCGGCTAAGATAAGTGGACACATGGATCAATACATGAGCGAAGCACAGAAGGGCATTGGTAGAGATACCAGAGGAGCCAAACATCAGCTCCTGGTTGACAGAACAGTCGCACAAGACTGCAGGTCCCGACATACCAACCTGTGTACAGCCTGGATTGATTACAAGAAAGCCTACGACTCAATGCCACATACATGGATCACTGAATGCTTGGAGTTGTATAAGGTGAACAGGACCCTAAGAGCCTTCGTTGCAAACTCGATGAGAATGTGGAAAACCACACTTGAAGCCAATGGCAAGCCACTTACCCAAGTATCCATCAAATGTGGCATATACCAAGGTGATGCACTCTCTCCACTGCTGTTCTGCATAGGACTGAACCCCCTAAGCCAAGTAATCACCAAGACAGGCTACGGATACCGCCTCAAAAATGGAGGTGATGCACTCTCCCCACTGCTGTTCTGCATAGGACTGAACCCCCTAAGCCAAGTAATCACCAAGACAGGCTACGGATACCGCCTCAAAAATGGAGCTACGATCAGTCACCTCCTCTACATGGATGACATAAAGCTGTATGCTAAGAGCGAAAGGGACATAGACTCCCTGATCCACACAACCAGGATCTACAGCAGTGACATCGGGATGTCATTCGGGCTTGAGAAATGTAGTCGGATGGTAACTAAGAGAGGAAAGGTAGTCCGCACTGAAGGAGTCTCACTCCCTGAAGGAACAATAGCAGACATTGAGGACAGCTACAAGTACCTCGGTATACCACAAGCCAATGGCAACCTCGAACTGGCAACAAGGAAAGCGGCTACGGCCAAATACCTCCAGCGAGTGAGGCAAGTCCTAAGAAGCCAGGTCAATGGCAAGAATAAGACCCAGGCAATAAACAGCTATGCCCTGCCAGTGATCAGATACCCTGCAGGAATAATCAGGTGGCCAAAGGAAGAGATTCAGACCACGGATGTTAAGACCCGGAAGCTCCTAACCATGCATGGAGGGTTCCATCCCAAATCCAGCACCCTGAGACTGTACGCAAGCCGAAAGGAAGGAGGCCGGGGACTAGTGAGTGTGAGAGCCACTGTCCAGGATGAAACATCCAAGCTCTGTGAATACATCAAGGAGAAGGCTCCAACAGATGACATACTCAGAGAATGTCTCAAACAATGGGGAACAGAGGATGAGATGCTGGAAGAGGGACCATCATGGGAGGACAGGCCCCTACACGGGATGTACCACCGGACCATAACTGAAGTGGCTGATCTCAAGAAGTCCTATCAGTGGCTAGAGAGGGCTGGCCTGAAGGACGGCACAGAGGCACTCATCCTGGCTGCTCAGGAGCAGGCCCTGAGCACCAGAGCCATTGAGGCCCAGATATACCACACCAGACAGGACCCAAGGTGTAGGTTGTGCAAAGAGGCACCCGAGACGATCCAACACATAACTGCAGTGTGTAAGATGCTGGCAGGGAAAGCCTACATGGAACGCCATAGCCAGGTGGCTGGCATAGTCTACCGAAACATCTGTGCCGAGTATGGACTGGAAACTCCAAGGTCAAAATGGGAAACACCTCCGAAGGTGGTGGAGAATGACCAAGCAAAGATCCTGTGGGACTTCCAGATCCAGACTGACAAGATGGTAATGGCGA